>CAMAPF010000085.1:3182500-5892500 GCA_945859915.1 Cuscuta epithymum | reverse complement strand
TTTCCTTCACTTTTCAACATATCTAGAGATGGATAAGTGAAGGACAAGATATGTTGAAAAGTGAAGGAATAAAATACAGACTAGAATGGATAAGTGAAATTAGGACCTGTTCATTCGGACCACACTTTTCAACATTTTCTATTGAATGATTGAACTCGAATCCCCTCAGACAAGATCAGAATTAAACAAACAAGATTAGACCAAACTTAAACACCAAACCAGACTAGACTTCCATAGTTATAAAATACACAGGAATCAGACATTTACCTTATCAGGCCAGACCAGTTCAAACCAGACCAAATCAAACCAGACTTAAATAGACCAGACTAGGCCAGCAAATAAAACCATTCTAGCTCATGCAAATTTTGACGTATTGACCATGTAAACTTGAGACGTCATTAGCCAGACTACAATAAACTAAGAACTTGGCATTATTAACGTGGATGCTCTAATAGACTAATATCTCAACTTGGGATCCATCGTTAAGAGTGGCTATTCTTCTCGGATTTCAAAAAATCAGAGTTCAGAAAATCTTAGGCGTCTAATTGTACACATTTGATACTTGCATTAGCCTTTTTCCTTTCAGTTACGAAAGGCATTCTAAACAGTGGCCACATAAATAGTATTTCTACATATTCACATGAGAACACAATCAGACAATCCTACCAAATGCACGCAATAAAGAAAGAAAGAAAATAAATATATATTGATCCATTCAAACACCTTCATGTTCAGCACATGGAATTTTGACCCCTAAAGTATAGAATCAATACGAAAGCTGAAAATGTCTCAAGGGTGTATGTATATGAATAGTAATACATTCCAGACAGTCATGATTTCACTTCACCTCCGGAGCTATAATAACATCATAAACAATTGGAGGATGGCATATATCTATCATCATTTATAGTTTTGTACCCCAGGACACTTTCTGCTGTCTGTACCTCTATGCATTGGCTCATAAGACGAAATTTAGCTACTTCCTGACTTGAGGGTGTTACTCAACCTACATAATTGATTGATAACATACAACAAAAATATTAGGGAGGCAATACATGTTACTCCATCCCGCAGAATACTTCCCAGTTTGACTTGGATCAGAGTTTAAGAAAGTGGAAATGTATGTTTGTGATTGAGTAAGAAAAAGGTAAATGAATGGTTGCCACACAATCCTTTCCATGCCAAAAAGAGAAATGGGAAGAATTTTTTGGGGACGTCTCAAAAAGGTAAGTGGAAAGAATTTTCAGGGACAGAGGGAGTATATGAATATTATTGGCACAGCGAAATAATATGAATGTCAAAGGATATGTAAACCCATCTCAGTATAGAAAGATTAGGCCATAAATATATGGTCAAAGTAGGAAAGCATAAATATATGGTCAAAGTAGGAAAGCATGTCTAGGGATGTATGTCGCCATTGCTGTGGTAATGTTTGAGCCATCTTATTTTATAATACCAGGGATGAGCAAGGTAATCATAACCCTTCATTCACATATAACAAAAAGAACCAATGAGACCAAGGAGCCTTTCAATTAGACTTATTTCAATCTAAGACCAGATCTTCCTAAACAGACAACAAGATTAGATGAGTTTTAAAAAATAAAATAATATTAGACAGAAATCATCGGACCAGAAAAGGTTAGACCAGGTTTAAACAGACAAGTTCAAATCAAACTAACTCAGACCAGAAAATTTTGGTCCGAATGAACAGGTCCTAACACTCAGCTCCACACCGATCTTATTTGTTAATACCTAGTATGCATTATTAAGTAAGTAAAATACATAAATGGTCCTTAAACTATCATCATCATATCATTTTGGTCCTTGAACTAATAAATCTATCATTTTAATCCTTATGCTATTTAATCCATATTAATCCATAGTAGTTCAAGGACCAAAAGGTCCAAAACAATATGATGATGATAGTTCAAGGACCATTCATGACATAATCCAACTAGTATAGCATGGAGTGACAATGTTAGTGGAAGCTTCCGCAAGCATGTATTTTGAGTTTGAGGATGCAATCAAGAACCAAAAATCATATAAGGTCACAGTAGTTACGAATTCAAGCTTTACCAGTCCAATCCCTCAAAAAGGCCTTCTCCTTTGATGGCAGAAGTCTTAAAAATTGCCCATTGTCGACTTTTAATCTTGTGCAACTCCAAGGACTCGGTCACTGCAGCATCATCTAGTGCACCAGGAAGATCCTGTTGAAAATAGACCACCAATAAAAACACATGAGTGGCATGCAATGCATTAATGTGCTTCACTAAGCATGACCACAAGGTAGGCGTTTGCCAGAGGACCTACAACTAATCATTAGAAAAATTGCACAAAAAACATAGAACCTGCTTGTTAGCATATATGAGAACAATAGCACCTTTTAACTCATCCTCCTGAAAAAAAAAAGATAATTAATTGCTTTTAACTGAATGAGAACACAGTAAATCATAGTCCCAAGAAAAGGTTTGTCATCACCTCACACCCAAAAAGAAGAAATTAAACAGATAAAAACAATTTATTTCTACAACTCTAAATGTCAAAAACTAGATAGAATGTATCAGCTCAGGCAATCTACTACTTGAAAAATACCCTCTTTTAGATGACATTGCAGCATTAAATAATACAACTTCAAAACATTTATTGCTTTTCGAATTTGGGATAATCAATATTACCTTCCACCACTCTCCATTTATATCTTGTAGTTCATTATAAATGTTAAAAATTAATACAGGCTTCCATAATTTAAACACTTTGATAGAATGACAGATGCATATATGGCTATATGCATTGGAATCAATTTCTACTAGCCTTATGGAAGACACTTATCTTGCGAGATCTTAGACATGTTTGCTTATTGCAAGGTTGACCCATTATATTTCAGGAAACAACCACATTCTTCTGTAATTCAGAAAAATTACACAATCCTTCTGTATACACCACGTCATAAACAAAACACATAACTTTTGCATTCCAGTGTGTCATGTGACAACCACCTGTTCTGTGAAAGGTATCCTTGAATTGCTCAAACACTTAATGACTTTAACTGTTAGATTTTACATTTATTGGGATGCTGATTGTTGAAACATAGGTACTATGAAAGGACATAACCACCATCTCATTTTTCCGATATTTAATCTTGGCCAGGTCATTCAAAACTGAAATTTCCACTTAATTTAAAAAGAAACAATTCCATTTTCATAGGTTTAATCTTGAAGCGCCAGCACCTATGGTAGATTATTAAGAGCAACCTTTCCTTTTCTAATAGCAAAAACAAGTATTTGGAAATGTATTCTGTTTATTGAAATGTGTGGGCAAGATTTGATACTTTGAAAGAAACATCTACACCACCAAAGTACCTCAAGTATGGCATGAAACTCCTCTTTAGCAACAACCAGCCTATCAGTGTCACTTGAATCAACAACATATATTATGGCCTGAGTATTTGGAAAATAGCATCTCCAGTATGGTCTGCATAGAAAACAATAGCCACTATTAATATTGTTGGAAAAGAGGAGAAATGAAGTTTGTGTGTACTTAAGAGGAGAATGACTCTAATATATATACAAACATAGGTGCACTCTTAAACTGGCCACTTAGAGACAATCACAAGCCTAAACTATGGAACATCTACTTGAACACAAGGGAGCTCCTTGTTCTTCCGTAATTCTCAAGAATCCCTGTAATGCACAAAAATTATTAGGCATTCACGCAACTGAGAGCAGGACAGTTTTTGGCAGATCTATTTTATGCACTAGATTTGTAATTCTAGTTTATTAGCAAATTTATTCTCCGTCATTTTTGCATTTAAAATTCCATTTCTAGGTAACTACTTTATTCTTTGGTTTACTTGGTGGTTTAAAAACTGATTCTAAAGCTCATCTACAAAAGGGGAGTTTGTTCCCATTATTGGAGAAAGAACTAAGAAAAAACCCAAGAGAAAGGGACTCCACAAACCTCAAATTTGTTATTCCCAGCATCTTTCTATATGTTCTCTACTGCACAAACCCCATACCCCCTTCTTTAACGCACAAACAGTTTCAAGCTGGAAACATAACACTCTCTCCAGCTGAAACACGTGTGTATATATCCAATACTAGAACCTCCTATACATGTTGTAAATAATTTAGTTAATTGATCATCCGAGCCCATAAAAGATCCACACCAGAAGAAAACTCTCCTAGACAAAATAACATTCAATCGCAATGTGTTTTGTTCTTTCATGGAAGATGGGATTTGACAAAATATACAGAGTTGCTTGGGTATCATAAATCAGCATCATGTCCCCCCTCATGCAACATGTCAATATTGCAATCAGCACATAAGCCATGAAAAATATTCAGCTAATGCGCTTGACCAGCAACAACCAACTGCTTTTTTCTCCCAATGAGCCAAGACTTCTTAATGTATCGTACAACCACTGTCCACAACAATAGTCTCCCAATGACTTTCACATGGAGGTACGCAAAATTGAGTCACGATACTTACTGCAAACGAGACAGAAGATCAATTTATAGTCAAATGCGTCAAACAACATCAAAAGTTTTGGTTTTAGAAGACAGAATGTCTAATGTTTTTTCGCCTGGAAAACTTATTGGATTGATGCGGATAGAAGGGATAGGGTGTGCTTAACTAATAATCCTACAAACCATCTCCATCTCCTAGGATCCGAGAAAGGCACCACTCATCAAGTAGAACTTTGACATTGGTGTTCATGGGAGTGACAAGTGATTGCAATTGATCATACTTGTTCCTTTGAGCATATCTAATTCATAATTCCTTTGTGACATGCAAATTCCTTGCTAAGAATGTGCAATTTCAATCTCCAAATAATAGTGAAATCTATTGTTTCAAAGTTTTGAAATAAAAGTAGGGAATCATCCACATATAGAACAGTCTATATACTCTTACCCTGTTAGATGTCTGTAAAACATGGAGTACTCAACTTTGTTCACATTGAAGCCAAACTTGTGAAAAAATGTCTTGAACCTTCCAAACTATGCACAGGAAGACTGTTTGAGACCAATAAGAGGGCGTTTAAGTATAAAAGCCAAACAACACTGTATGTGTGCGTATTCATTGTCAACCAACAATAGTTTAATTTGTGGGGGTAGGGAGGGATAAAAAAACAAAGACGACCAAGACTTTATGAAAGTACAATATGGGAAAGAGATAATGGGTTGATCTGTCGCCTACACGGCTGGAAATAGAATATCTTCAATAAGAGAGATGAATTAGCCAGCCTATCGTCAACTAACACCATAGCAGGTGGTTGAGGTTTGCAGTGGTAGGAATGTGGAAATTAAGTAATACATTGGCCAGTGGGGATGTGAGGAAGGCACACAGGGTATATTGTCATGTTGGCAACTTGGCATAGGCTTTGAACCTGGCAAACTCTGGGTCTTCGGTAAAAAGGCCAAAAGGATTACCCATGACATTGGCAATGAAACCAATGACATGAGCCTGGAGAAAACATCACAGGAAGGATAATACACTTTGAATTCGCTTGAGATACCAAGCACTCACTGACACTTCAGGGATCCATATCTGATTGCCATAATGCCATTGGAATAATGTGTTCTTAAATAAGGAATTACAAGTCTAGTAAGCTAAAGGGGCGTTTGATCAGGTTTGGAAAATGGAATGACAGTTTGTACTTTGTAAGTGCTCCACTGCTCCATTATGGGTTTCATTTCCCAAATTTCAACATTGAGCAATACCCTTCCAAATCGCTTGTGCAATTGTACAAATATGAAACTCATTACCTTTTCTATGGAACTCATTCCCATTCTCATTCCTTGGAACATTCTAAGCACATCCTATATAAAAGATCTAACAAATATGGTATGAGTAAAATACTCCGTACTACTCAACAAATTGCAGAATTAAATAGAACTTGAACAAGGACAGTGCTGATCCAATATTTAGAAATCTTTTGCTAGTTCATTTCCAGATCCAGTTTATCAGCTTTTATAAATTCCATCTAAATTATGCTTACATATTTGTGTCATTTTTCTACTTTCATTACGCAAAATAACAATGACAATGCTAATGGGTCACACTCTGGCCATATGAGACAGGACAACATTAGTCGGCCACACACTGCAAACGCTGATTCCACGTCACAGCTTGAGGTATAAACCAAAGCATACCTGTGGGTGGGCTACTATGGTTGGGGGCAATCCAACTGCAACCAGGGAGTTGCAAAGCCTTATCCTGCAGCCCTCAACCTGTAGCTTAATACCACACCCCACATTAACTTTCTTACCCCTCCCCCTATCAACAAAAACGACAACAACAACATCCAAGCCTTATTTCCAAACGATTTTGGGGTCGGCTAACATGAATTGGTCAATTTTGGGGTCACTTTCTAACCCCCCCCCCCCCCCCCCCCCCCAATTAGTGACTGAAATTATGTAGCTTTGAAATCTAATGCAACAATTCACATTTGAAAAAAAAATACTCTGCAGTTATGGTCAACTATGGGTAGAGAGTGACGTGAATTTATACTTAATAACTAATATGAAAGTAGTTAAATGGCTGAGGCGCTGAGCTATTATGGCCAAATGGAGTTACAGCATACTAATGGATTAAAGGAAAACAGAGCAAAATAATGAGTTTGAACAGAATGCAACACATTATTACCTAGCATAGTAGCATAGCAAAAAATATAACTGCTTATAAAATGAAAGTTTAGTGACTCAGTCACTATAGAAAAACTTGAATTTGAAGTTACCTGATACTAGTCTGTCCTCCTGCAATATGAGAAAAGCATAGAAATCAGGAAAATTAAGCTAACCTTGATTTGAAAAATCAGAAGTTTTTTGGTATTACTCAATACTCACACATAGCTAGAGGAAGTAAAACATTGATACAGGCTCAGGAAACCAAATCAGTGTAGCCATCTTCATAATATCCATACTAATATTTTTCCACAACATTACAATTTCTATATGTGTATGAGTTCCCTATTTGTGTTGATATTCTATTCTAGTTAATATTCCTCTTTCCTAGTAGCAAAACCATAATATATCAGGACTCAATTTACTTGCTCACCAATAGCATTCTGAGCCATATAATTAGGAGTTTAATTTCAACAATAATATCACACAACTCCAATCTTAATTACATAAGAGTTTGACAACGAAGAGTCTATGAGTTCTGTACAACAACGAAACACTCTCTGTGGACTCTGTCGAGGGCGAGTCTGCCATATCCCATCCACACGTATAGTATTTGGAATTAGAGCAGTTTTCTACCCATTTTGTTTTCTTCCGACCTTGGCTTTGTCCCATCAGTCATTGTCCAGGAGCTAGTGAGTTAGCAAAGATCTTAGGTTCATTAGTTCTAAAAATTATTAATTGTGAGTTTTCATTTAGTAGGGTAATTGTTATTGCTAAGGTTTGGTATCAATTTAGCTCTTAGTAATGATAATATATCACAAATGTTCCCTGATGGTTTTTGCATCAACTTAACTTTGGTGAAATATCACAAATGTTCAATTCGTAATGGTTTTGGATTAATATATTTAATTTCTAAGAAGTGGTAACTCACATAGGATTGCCCGAGAGACTATGTGTGTACCCAACAATCATGGATTGATCATACTAGTCCAAGAAATATGAAAAACATTACAACAATATAATACAAGATTTTTTGACAAGTCGAGAGATTTTTTAAGAACGTTTCGACAATGACTGAATGTGGACATGAATTTGAAAACATCCTCTGATGGGCTGGAAGGGTCAGTTTGAGTCTGATCATTTTAAAGTAGTTGATATTTAAAGGGATTAATTTACTCTTACTAGCTTCATTTATCCCCAACTCTCATCAAATTCACAAATCTATCATATTCTTTAACTTTTATCAAAAAGACTCGATCTGACTTTTTTTCTCAATTACACTTTCATTGGAAGAGTTACCAATATTTAAAAAGAACAACTTATTTATATTTCTATTTCATATTTTTCCCATTTTTTCACGTTTTAAGTTGAGAAACTAGTACTAATAATTTTTATACAAAATCTTATTTCTACAAAAAAATTTGTCTTCTTGTGGAGAAACTAGTGCTACTTAGAATAATCAAATTATTGTGCAGAAAACACGAAATATAACTAGAAAGATGAAAGAATCATATACAATTATAAGAAAGAGCTCAATGTTTTTTGTAACAAAAAAATTTTACTAAAAATATATTTGAGTGTTTAAATGACTTAAACAACTTCTATGAGAACATTAATGTATCATTTAGTATATAAGATTAGTTTTCCATAATTTGAGTTAAGTTCTTGTTAAAATCATGAAGAAAATTAAATTAAATAATTAATAATATAATGCAATTTCATACAATTATTTATGTATTGATATTGATAGAATTTTATAATTTTAAAAAATCTTAACAGAAAAGTATAATTGTTAAAAGAAGATAAAGTTTAAGCCTTTTTATAAAAGATAAAAAATGGGATAGATTTCTGAATTTGATGATAGTTAATAATCCTATTTTGTAAAGATGCTTCTATGTTGGGTTCAAGAAGAAAACTGTTGTCGCTAAACTAATCTGCTTACTTTTAAAAAGATTAATTCATTACACTTTATATGCCTACATAGATCATGGCTGTAGTAACAAGTAACAACTCGTTGTGTAAGACAAAAGAAGCTTTTTGTTTTGTACTCACAATTCTCATAGGTACTGACGTGTCTTCACGGCAGTCAATTAATCCATCATAAGTAGCTAAATGAGATTATATGTACACTCTAAATTTTAAACAATGTCTTACTATCAAACCCACATTATTTGCATGTATAAATTCAAAAATAACAATCCACATTCTTCACAAATTCAATATGTTTGATGCTACTGTGCTAGTGTTTAATTCCCAAGGTAAAATTTGTATGTATGGAATATGGACTTCCTATTCCTAACACAGTGCAGAAATTAAAGTGCCTCTCAAATCTCTAGTAAGCTCTTCCCCCATCACATTATATTGTGAACCAGATTACGTAACAGATGTTGAGTGTAAGAATTTGGACTCAAGTACTACCTTAAAACAAAAGAACCTCACAAATTTGAAGTGGAGAAGCATTTGGAATTTGTAAGGTTCATATAACTTATATGTATACACACACTGAATCAACTTCGGATTATAGATATATACAATCATTTAAGATTGATAACTAATCCATTTCATTATAGAAATACTTAAAGATAATCACATTAGTAGATCAAACCAAACAAAAGGGCGTGCAATACAATTTAGCACCTCAGTGGCATTGTTTTCTTGAGATACAAAGCCTATATCTTCTTTATAATATGTCTTATTTTTTCAGGCAGAGAAAAAGAACAAAAAATAACCAGTGGACATGCAACAGTGCAACACTGAACAACTAATGAACATAAGTGAGAAGATGCAGCCATACACAAGTGGATAACATTCCAATCTAATACACTAATTGGCAAGCGTACCTAGATCCCAGACTTGAAACTTTATATTCTTGTACTGCACTGTTTCAACATTAAATCCAATTGCTGCATCATATGAAAGGAAAAAACAGGGCCACATTATCACTCACATCTTACTTTGATGACATCCTAAAATTAAATGCAAATGTATTTTTAACTTTTAGAACAAAAAACAGTACAGAGGGATGAAAGTTCCATATTTTTTGCTAGGAGAATAATAACAGTACAGAGGGACGAAACAAACTTGGAATAGTGGAAACGACTTCTCCCATTTGAAGCCGATCTGCATCCAATGACGAAAATACATTCAACGAAAATACAAAACTCACATAAGAGAATCCATAACTGTAATCGAAAATTAAACGAACAGTCAAAGAAAACATACAGAGAATCGTGGTCTTTCCAGCATTGTCCAATCCGAGAACAAGAATCCTAGCTTCCTTATTACCGAATAGAGACGAGAAAAGCCGAGTAAACACAATTCCCATTTTCCAATCCCCGACTTCTAGTTCAATTTTCTTTGTTCTTCGTAGACCAGATCTCGAGCGAAATCAACAATTCCCTCGGATCCTATATGAAGATAAAGTTCAAGCATTTTAGCACGAAACCATCCAAATTTTCGACGAAAAGTGAAATGAGAGATCTGAAATACCGGAGGGAAGGTGAGGATGGTCCTCAACAAGTGTAATCTAACACCAAAATGTATATACGGTCGGGCTAAACGTTATGAAATCAGAGATTTGATTGTAGTCGGTATACTTGTAGCATTTTCCGGCTTGGACCTCTCAGATTCCTGAGTCCTGACGCGAGAAAGGTAAAACAGTGCACGGTAAGTGGTAAAGTGGACTCAAAATTCCTGCAAACATTTTATTTTCATGAAAAAAGTGCAAATAGACCATGTATTAACCAAAAAATGGCAAATAAATCCTTATTTAGGAGGCTTTGTCCGGCCGTCGCCATATGGGGTTGTTCCTGGTGGAATTTTTGATGAATTTTTTGAGCATCTTATTCATTAAGTCTAGTTTACTCATACCAAATTTCAGCTAAAACTTCAATCGGGAAGGCATTCAAATGAATTCTTGAAAATAACTGCGCAGTTAGAAGCGCAGTTATCTTCAAGAATTCATTTGAATACCTTGCCGATTGAAGTTTTAGCTGAAATTTGGTATGAGTAAACTAGACTTGATGAATAAGATGCTCAAAAAATTTCATCAAAAAATTCCATCGGGAATCACCCCAAATGACGACGGCCGGAGAGACTCTCCTAAATAAGGGCTTATTTGACCTTTTTTGGTTAGTACATGGGCCTATTTGCACATTTTCCCTATTTTCATGCGACTCAACTCCACATTAATTACTCTCTAAGTCCCTAGTGAAAGTATGAAATTGAAGAAATTTAACTAGGGGTGGGTGCGGTCCGCAACGGTCCGGAAAATTAGTAAAACATGTAATGTATCTGTGAGGTTTCTAATCGGTACAAAATGGTACGGTACAATGCCAAACGCATGCTAAAAAATTGGACAAATATTAAAATTAGTAAATAACATCACACCAACCAACTCACATTAAGTGTTGATATAAATACAAGAATTTGCATATACATAGTATTAAAATTCACAAATACACAAATAGTGCAATACAACTGATGGAGTATATGGCCCAGGAACCCCCGGCCCATAGACTCCTATTTCTCCCACGCAAGTCCATTGAGCTCAGGAAACGACTCAGGCCCAAAAGCAACGGCCCAAGCCCCAAAATAGCCCGAAATACATACTGGGGTGCCTTCGGCCTCCTTGGCCGAAGGCTCCAGAAACTCACGAAGTAGCCCTCTCTGACATACGAAGCCACTGGGAGAAAACGGCGAAAAACATGAGCCTTCGGCATTACCAAGCCATCGGCATCAGGGGAGCCTTCGGCTACACTTAGCCCTCTGCCACTCGAGCCTTCGGCTACACAGGGGTCCTTGGTTACACGGAGCCCTCGGCTACACAAGAAGCCTTCGGCCAAACATGCTCAATCATCGAAGATTCCTTTTGGGGACAGCCAACCACCGCATTTAATGCCACGTCACATCCGCCAACCGCATTCAATGCGGTGAACGTACCACTGCCGGTGCCACCAGGCTGATGTGACCCTTCGGCCGTTGGATTACTGACACGTGTACTCTCATCGCATTTAATGCTGCTATAAATAGCAGCCCATTTCTCCTTGTAATAGACATCATCTACATCCCAACTCCACATCTGAGTTCATTTAATAAAATCGACTCTCTCTCCTCCTATTTTGCTCTGACTTCTCTCTAGTTATTCCCGCAATAACCCCTCGGATAAGATACCCCCCGGGTAGACTATCCATCATTTGGTGCTCTCGTTGAGAGGTCTGAACTATCAAGTAAGAAACCCTCCCCCTCTACCAAATACAGAACACCTACCAAAAATGGGAAGAACCACTCGTGCCCAATCCAAAACTCTGGAGGAGAACCACGTCGCCCCCGGCGAAACCAACGGGGCTGAGGCCTCCAACAGGCTCTTGGTACCCGAGGGTGGTATCATCCTGGAATTGGAGCAGGCTACCGCTGACCTCCGTCAGCAGCTACAGAAGAACGCCCCTGATGCCCGCATTGGCCTTGATAATCGAAGGAGGGATCGGAGTGAGAACCAAGTTCCCCCTCCGACCCCGGCCATCGATCTTCAGGCTGCCTTTGCGGCCTTTGTTCAAAACATGGCTCTCAATTCCGGAGCCCTCGCCTCTCAGGCACCCCTCCAGCCCTACGCTGGAGGGAATGTTATTCAATTACCACCGCTCCCTCCTCTGTTCAACAATCCTCCCCCGGGAATTGGAAACGCCGAGGGGGTCATGGCGCAGGATACCGCCTCCCAAGAGGCCCAATCCAGGGACAAGCGCCCCATGATGAAAGAGAAACCCCGAACCTCTGTACTTGAGAGGCTTGGGGGAGCTCCCGGGCACCGAGGGGTCCAAGACCGCCTCGGGAAACAGGCATTCAGCAGGCCCCAGGAGAGTGGAGCCTCCGCTTCGGGCGCCGAGGGCGTGCCTCCCCCGCGAAGCAAAGGCAAAGCCCTCCTCCACGCCGATGACGCCAGGCACCAGATCAATCAGGCGCAATCCTTCCGGGCCGACTCCCAAGGGGTTGCCCCGAAGGATCCCAAGGACGAAATCATTGAAGCCCTCCTCCGTCAACTCGAGGAGAATCGTCAGGCACCCCCGACGGCTTCCACAGCGAGGCCAGATCCGGAGTACGCTGACCTCCGGGCACAGGTGGAGGAAATGAAACGTAAACTTGCCGAAGGCTCAGGCGAGCCCCTCATTCAGCTCCGCACTAGGACGCCTTTCACCCCAAGGGTGTTGGCGGCCAAAATCCCCCACAAATATCGGGGGCAACCTATCAAACCATATGAGGGAAAGACGGATCCCCAGGAGCACTATAGCCGTTATCAAAACAGCATGATGATGATGGGGGCATCGGATGAATACTTATGCCGTTGGTTCCTTTCCACCTTGGAGGGACCAGCGTATGAGTGGTTCAACCGGTTGCCCGAAGGCAGCATTGATTCTTGGCAAGAACTTGCCCACCGTTTCCTTACGCAGTTTGCCGGGAGGCACCGCTCAAAGAAACACTTCTCCCACCTTCTGAATGTGAGACAACAGAAGGAGGAAACCCTTCGGAGTTTCCTGGAACGCTGGAGGCAGGCCTCCCTCGAGGTCGAAGGCGCCGATGACAGGACCCTGATGGCCCTCTTCCACACCGTCCTCCGCAATGGTAACTTCTCCCGGAGCCTTATCACTGATCCCCCCCGCGATTATACAAAGGCCCTTCAGCGGGGGGACCGATACGCTGAAGCGGAGGAAATCGAGAAGGACCGCCGCAACACGGATCCTTCTCAGAAGAATGAAGGCAGGAACCGGCCCGGAGGGCCTCCCCCTCCGGTCCACCGAGAGGCACAGTACAACGATCGCTCCCGGGGTGGCCAAGCCAGACCCGGGGGCGGTTACAAGAACAATCCGAAGGCTTGGGCACAACCCGTCCTCCTGGAGCACCCACGCACTCCCCTGACGCACCCCGTCAGCGTCATTCTTGATCATGCGGAAGAGCGGGGGCTCGTTGAGCGAGACTCCCGCACACCCCTCGAGATTTATGCCATCGGTCCTGATGAGCCCTACTGCCGCTTTCACCGCCACCACGGGCACAAGACCGACGACTGCCACCAACTGAAAAACGCAATTGAGAGGCTGATACAGGCGGGCCACTTGTCTCAGTTTATCAGGGGCCCTCCTCCCCAGGGCCTCCTTCACCATCAAGGGCCTCCGCCGAAGGCAAACAAATGGGTGAACCCCAATACCATCCCTTTGGGAAACCCACAGGGGAAGAAGCGTGAAATTGGGGGCCTCGAGGACGAGGGAGAAGGCTCCCATCAGCAATACAAGCGCCACATTCACATGATTAACGGCGGCAACACCGGTGGAGACTCCACCAGCCAACGGAAGAAGTGGGCACAGTCCCTTTACATTGGGGAAGTCAATCACATGCCCCCAACTAAACGGCCGAAGGCGGATCCAATTTTCTTCACAGATGCGGACCTACCCTCGGGTTCTCTGCCGCATAGAGATGCCCTCGTCATCCGCACTGAGATCAATGACGCCATCATCCACCGGACTTACGTTGACACGGGGAGTTCTGTCAACGTCATGTACCTCAGCACTTTTCAAGAGTTGGGACTCGACAGGGGGTCCCTTCGGCACATAAACACCCCCTCTCCGGATTCACGGGGGATAGCATCGACGCCGAGGGCGTCATCACACTCATGGTCGAATTCGGCGACGGATCCCATAGAGCCAAGCTCGAAGTGGAGTTCGTCGTCGTCAACCTCGACTGCGCACATAACATCATCCTCGGCCGGCCTGCCCTCGAAGATTTGGAGGCCGTCATCTCCATGAGGCACCTCTGTCTCAAATTCCCCACACCCACCGGCATCGGCTACTCAAGGGGGAATCAGAAACTCTCCAGGGCCTGCTACCTTCAGCTTACCAAGAAGGTTAGTAAAACTGAATTTCGGGTTGACACCATCACCACCAAGGCCTTAGAGGAAGAAGAAGGCAGGCCGAGGGCTGAGCCTGCCGAGGAGACCGAAGACTTGATACTCGATCCGGCCAAGCCGGAGAGAGTCCTGAAGATTGGAGCCAAGCTCCCCGAAGACTTGAAGGCTGGCATCACCGAAGCCCTCCGCGCCTACTCCATTGTTTTTGCATGGGGGCCGGAGGATATGCCCGGAATTGACCGAAGGGTTATCACCCACCGCCTAGCGGTGGACCCTTCGGCCAAACCAGTACAGCAGCGGAGGAGACCCCTCTCAGCCGAGAGAAGGGAGTTCGTGAAGAAGGAGGTATCTATGCTCCTCTCCATCAAACACATTAAGGAGGTGAAATACCCTTCTTGGTTGGCAAACGTAGTCCTCGCACAGAAGCCTCCTACCTTCCGCATGTGCGTGGACTACACGGATCTGAATAAGGCGTGCCCCATGGACCCCTTCCCACTGCCAAACATAGATCAGCTGGTTGATGAGACCGCGGGATGTGAAATCATGTCATTCCTCGACGCTTTCCGCGGATATCACCAAATATATATGCATGAGGAGGACGCTGAAAAGACTGCCTTCATGACACCCGAAGGCATCTTCTGCTACCTTGTGATGGCCTTCGGCCTCAAAAATTCAGGCGCCACCTACACACGAATGGTGGCCAGGGTCTTTCAAGCTGTCCTAGGACGCACCATGGAGGCTTACGTTGACGATATGATCGTCAAAAGTAAGAAGGCAAGCACTCACGCCGACGACCTCCGGGAGATTTTTGCCATCATGCAAAAATTCAACCTCCGGCTAAATCCAAAGAAATGCACCTTCGGCGTGCAGGGAGGAAAGTTCTTGGGCTACATGGTCAGCCGGAGGGGTATTGAGGCCAACCCCGAGAAAATTCAGGCCATCATCAACATGGAGCCTCCGCGCAACGTCAAAGAAGTTCAACGGCTGACGGGTCGCCTGGCAGCCCTCAACCGATTCCTCTCTAAGTCAGCCGAGAGGGCCCTTCCCTTCTTCCAAATCATGAGGAAGACGGCGGGTTTTCAATGGACATCCGAGTGTCAAGAGGCCTTCGACGAACTCAAGAAGTACCTCTCCTCTCCCCCAGTGCTCTCCAAACCAAAGGTGGGGGAGACTTTATACTTATATCTCGGTGTTAGCCCTGCGGCTATCAGCTCAGTACTAATCCGAGAAGAAGACGGCATCCAACATGCCATCTTCTACGTCAGCAAAACCCTCCGGGAGGCCGAACTCAGGTATTCTCCCGTCGAGAAGACGGTGCTAGCCATCGTTTGGACCGTCAAGAAGCTTGGCCACTACTTTCAAGCTCATCCGGTCCAAGTGCTCACCCATCAACCCCTCGGCGCCCTCATGAGAAGTCCTGCTAGCTCCTCCCGGATGGTAAAGTGGGCCATCTTCCTCAGCCAATACAACATAGACATCCGTCCGAGGCCCGCCATTAAGGGCCAAGCCCTGGCGGACTTCGTAACGGAATGCACCGCAAGATCAGCAACTGACGAGGAGCCCTCGGCACCCCTCGATGAGTGGTGGACCCTCTACACCGATGGCTCCTCGGCCACCAAAGCATGCGGAGGGGGAGTAGTTCTGATCACACCCGAAGGCTTCCGCGCCTATTATGCCATCCGCTTCTCCTTCAAAGTCTCCAACAACGAGGCCGAGTACGAAGTGTAACACCGTCCCCAAATATATTTACTTTTATGTAAATAACGTATTGAACCTTATTAAAGGGTTAATGAATTTACGAAGTTGTAAATTTTTACTACTTCTTTCGCGTGAATAGTAAATTGCACGTGGGACCCACGCCGAGTGTGGGGGCTGCCCGACATTCCCGAGACCATATATTTTATTCATCTTGGTCTAGATAATAAATATATATTGGTGGATATTTCATTTGGGCCATGGAAAGGCCCAGAGTTGACCGATCGGTCAAAAGAGGCCCAAATTACCGGTACTGGTAATTTAACGGATAACAGCCCGAACTGAATTTCGGAGGCTTATAAATTAAAGTTGGGGAATGTATATTCATTATACATGTCATAATGAGTAAGAGCACATAATATGTTTTATTTGACCCGATGAAATAAAATATATTTAAAACAGCCCGAAAAATACAACTTTCGGGACCGATTGTACACACCGGGACACAAAGGGATGACCTCCCACATGAGTGGGGGCCACCCCACGTTTTTTGTGGGCTGTGAGAGGAGGGGAGGCTGGCTGATTGGAGAGGAGGGGTGTGGGAGTGGTTGACTTGAGGGGATTGGCATCAAAAGGACACATGGGGGGTCCTTGCCATGTTATCATGGTGGAATAAGCCAAAAGGTGGCATTTCCTCTCACCTCCACCCCCATTTTCGACCAACCCCATCAAGAAAGGAGAGGGAAGCTCTCAAACCATCCTCCATAGCTGCAAAATTCGAGTTCAAGCATAAGTGCTCAAAGAAGGAAGATTAAAGAGGGAAAAAGTTGGGAAAAGTGTGAATAATTAAGGTAATGACCTTATTATAACTTCTCCTTTATTTTTCTTCTACCATATGAGGTATATATCATGTGAAGGACCCTTAGTATGGTTCCACATGTTATAAGTATGGATTTATGGGTAGGAAGATGGTTCTATGTCCAAGAACGGACTTAGAGACCAAAAATACCGGTTCACCGGAAAATAACCTTTTTGAGGTTATTTGTATTAACATGAGTTTTATGATTATAAAACCTTGTTAGGCACTTGTAAAGGGTATTTCAAGTGATTCCTCAAAGTTGGAAAAGTCGCCGGAGTTGTTGCCGGAGTTGACCGAAAGTCGCCGGAGTTTCACCGGAGTTCAACCAAGAAGGGTAGAACTTCATAACGCAAATTCAAGGTGAGTGGACGGCTTAATATCTTATAACTTTTGGGTTAATTATGAGATTACCTAAATAAATGTTATATGTGTTCATAATGATGTTTAAAAGATATTTAAACATGTGATTAGCCAACATTATCAAGTTGTATGAAAAGAATTAATTGATTATGCATGAAATATGATATGAGAAATTATATAAAATGCACATTAGCTTGAAGTGTGAAAGAAGCTCAAATGAGTATTATTGACTTGATTATATGATGATTAAGTTGATATGTACAAGGCTTGAATTGGCGGTCAACGACAACGTTGACCGATGGATGATGGATTAATTAATATCGGTTGATGTTAGTTAATTATACATTTATATAAATGCATGGCTTTGCATGGATTGTGATACATAAGATTTATGTATTGGATTAGTTATGAGTAACTAAGGATGATATAGACTCTATCTAGGTTGATAGGAGGTTGATCATAGGGAAATATTTTGGTGGAGGACCCTAGTACTTAAAAGTACTTAACACTCAAACTTGGTGGAGGACCCTAGTACTTAAAAGTACTTAACACTCAAAACTTGGTGGAGGACCCTAGTACTTAAAAGTACTTAACACTCAAAACTTGGTGGAGGACCCTAGGACTTAAAGTCCTTAACACTCAAACTTGGTGGAGGACCCTAGTACTTAAAAGTACTTAACACTCAAAACTTTGTGGAGGACCCTAGGACTTAAAGTCCTTAACACTCAAACTTGGTGGAGGACCCTAGTACTTAAAAGTACTTAACACTCAAAACTTGGTGGAGGACCCTAGTACCTTAAAGTACTTAACACTCAAAACTTGGTGGAGGACCCTAGGACTTATGAGTCCTTAACACTCACAAACCGGTGGAGTATCCAAGGATTATGATCCTAAAACTCATAGATTATGATATACAATTAGGGACAAGGAGAAGTCCTATACACTCATAGGTATATGGGTGGGTTGGGGTTTTTAGTCAAGAATATTGACTATTACTATTTTTCCCAAATAAAATGGTGATCTACGGATCGGATATTTTCCAAGTATATATATACTAATAAGTATTTCATAACTTGGGGGAAAGACTATTTATTTAAGTATCACCCTATGTTTGGGTCTTATACTTGAAACGCTAGTTATTCTATATTTAGCCTGCTACTCGCTCGGTACTTGTACTGACCCCTTCGGGGGGCCCCACCATTTTCAGGTTGAAGCTAGGGCTTGCTACTTGCACCTTCTCACGGGTGGTATCATATCGGGAAGACGTGGTTCGTGCTTCCTTATTTTCTTTCAAACTACTGAACACTTGCTCATGGATATTTGCTCTACTATAAACTATTTTTGGGGCTTGCATGCCCATGTTGTTGGCCGGTTGTGGCTTATGACTTACCGTTGAATATTTCCGCTATTCATTGGTTTAAATGTGATGTTGTTATGTATGTTTACTACTGAGTATGGATGGATTATATTCTCGAACGCCTTGTGTAATTAAGTGAGGTTGACTCGCGGGTGACGTCACTTGATTATACGGCGGTTGTACACGTGCTTGGATTGCGGTCTGGGGCGTGGCAATTAAGTGGTATCAGAGCCATCTCAGTTCTAAACATTATAATCAACCTCTCACAAAAGATTTTACAAAAGAGTTTTTACCGAAAACCATGAGCATTGTATTTTGACGTTTATAGGACTATTGGTGCTTAAGTTGCAAGGCCTCTAATTGTTAAGACGGTACCCTTAACAATTGGTATGGTAGTGACTTGGGCCAATACGTGTCTGTAACGTTCTTCCGTCAGTTGACATTTATAGGAGTCTAATGACTCATCCATATTTCTTTCAGAAATGGAGGGCAGGCGAATGAGGACCAGGAACAATCCGAGGGGGCAGGCGCCGGTAGCATCCCAAAGGGGAAGCCGGGCTGCATCTCGGGGTTCGAGAGGAGGCCGTGGAGGCCGTGGAAGCCGTGGAGGTCATCAAGCTCAAACTGTGAGTGATGGCCATGTAAGCTCGGTGTATGAAACCAACACCGAGGACTATGACTCAACCTATGTTCCTGAAACGGAGCATGAGGAGACCCCATATGATGGGGGTGACACATACACCGATGATGATGATGAAGAGAGTGATGCCAAGTTCGCCCAAATGGGCGAATTGCTTGAGTGGTATCAAAAAGAAAAACTGAGGAGAGACCTTAGGCGCCAAGCAAGGCGTGGCTCTCGCGGTGGTTCGCGTCAAGGAAGCCGGGGAGCTTCAAGAGCCACTCCCGTGGCGCCACATGATGGGCGTGAAGGAGGCTTTTGTGTGAGAATCTCCAAGTACCTCAAGGAGGCTAGAGCCTTGGGGTGTAAGTCCTTTGACGGCACCAGTGACATTACCGTTGCTGCCGATTGGATAAAGAAGGTGAAGGATGCGGCAAAGGACATGCAAATTTCATCGGACGTGAAGTTGACTGTTGCTTCACGGCTGCTTGAGGGGATAGCTTCCACGTGGTGGGAGAGTGTGGAAGGAAAATACCATGGGGAGGTCTCATGGTTGAACTTTGAGCAGGAGTTTTATGACCAATACTACACTGACTATGAGAAAAATGTCAAGCGTAGGGAGTACACCAACCTCAAACAGAAGGAGGGTGTGTCTGTTAAACAACTGGAGCAAGATTTTAGAACCTTGGCTAGGTTCTTGCCGGAGTACGCGATCAATGAGGACCGCATGTCGGAGCACTTTTGGGATGCCTTACTCTTGGACATCCGTGATCGGGCTACGTACTCGCGCCACATGACCTTTAGCGAGGTAGTGGAGCAGGGCCTTCTTGGGGAGGCTCAATGGAATGAGAGGAAAGAAAGAGACGCCGAGGAGGCGAAAAAGAGAAAATGGCATAATTCGGGGCCGCCCGAGCAAGCACGGAAGAATCACCACGGTGGGGGTGGTAGTACGTTCAAGACGCCGGCACCACCGGCGAAGAAGAACAAGGATGCTCGGTGGCACGCATCCTCCTCTCAAAATACGGGGCCTCCTAAGTGTGCCAACTGCTCAAAGAATCACTTCGGGAAGTGCAACGCACCCCCGAGGTGTTATCGGTGTGGGAACACGGGCCACATGAAGGCCAATTGCCCACAGTTGGGGGGAGGAGGAGCTCCGGGATCCGGAGGAGGAACCATGACGGGGAGAAACCGTGCGGGCCCGTCAAACGGCGGTACGGGAAGAGGCGGCGCGTCCACAAGTCATGCCGCGTCCGTAAATCAAGGCGGGACCCAAGCACGAGTGTACGCAATGACCGAGGCTGATGCACGAGCAAACCCGGACTCCGTTGCAGGTAATACACTTATTTTCCTGTATTTCTAGGCTTATTTGGGTCATACGAGTCATTGGGTTTCGGTGCGGGCCACCCCGGGGTCAAACCCCGCGAATTCGGGGCGAAACGGGCTAAAAACAACTATGCGCGATCGCGCGTACCTACAGACGCACGACCGTGCGTGCGAGGCAGCAGCCTCTGGCCAATTTCCGCGCAGACGCACGCCGTGCGTGCAGGTAAGGCACGCCGTGCGTGGACGCACGATCGTGCGTGACCAGCTACGCACGATCGTGCGTAGCCGGCAGTGGCGGATTCCGGGTTTTTCAAGCACGCACGACCGTGCGTGCCACCCAGGCACGCCGTGCGTGGACCCCCAACACCCGAAACTTGATTTTTTCGCCCCGTTCTTCTACGTTTGGACCCCCGTTTGATTCCAAACATTAGTATGAGCCTAATAACCTCCTAAAGATGTGTTAAAACATTAGAAAATGTATCTTACATGTGTATAAATGTAGGAACATTAAAGATCAATGGTAGGTGTGCGAGGATCCTCATTGATACCGGGGCACAACGCTCATTTGTGAGTGAGGCGTTCGCCGAGGGCCTTGACGTGCCATTGACACCTATGACTCAAACGTTGCTAGTCTCCACACCGTTAGGAGACGACGTGGAGAGAAATCATTACTATCCGTCGTGTGAGGTAGAAGTGACGGGTCAACCTTTGACTTGTGATTTCGTACCTCTAAGCATGTTGGAGTTCGATGCAATCCTAGGAATGGATTGGCTCGAGAAACACCATGCCCGAGTAGATTGCTACACCAAAGTGTTGGAGCTCGAGGATGATCAAGGGAACACGCTATGCTTTGAGGGAGATCGGGGGAAACCTAGTGCTTGTATCATATCCGTGATGAGAGCACGGAAGATGATAAGGAAGGGATGCCACGCGTACCTTGCCTACGTGGTGGACGATACTAAGAAGGAAGTCGACATCAAGGATGTACGGGTCGTGTGCAAGTACCCGGATGTCTTTCCCAAAGACCTACCGGGGCTTCCACCCGATAGAGAGATTGAATTTGTAATTGAAGTGGAGCCGGGAACCAAACCCATTTCGATTCCTCCTTATCGAATGGCACCGGCCGAACTTCAAGAGTTGAAGGTCCAACTACAAGAATTATTGGACAACGGATTCATCAGACCCAGTCATTCACCGTGGGGGGCACCTGTACTCTTCGTGAAGAAGAAGGATGGTACACTAAGAATGTGTATTGACTACCGACAATTGAACAAGGTCACAATCAAGAACAGGTATCCCTTACCGAGGATTGATGACTTGTTTGATCAACTTCGGGGGGCAATAGTGTTCTCGAAGATTGATTTGAGGTCGGGGTATCATCAGTTGAAGATCAAGGAGAGCGACATACCTAAGAGTGCATTCCGCACTAGGTATGGTCATTACGAGTTCCTTGTGATGTCGTTTGGTTTAACCAACGCACCGGCGGCATTCATGGACTTGATGAACCGGGTGTTTAGTGAATACTTAGATCAATTTGTGATAGTATTCATTGATGATATCTTGATATACTCCAAGAGTGAGGAGGAGCACGAGCATCATTTGGGGCTTATACTTGATCGGCTAAGGGAAAAGCAACTCTTTGCCAAATTCTCTAAATGCGAATTTTGGCTCAAGGAGATTGGTTTTCTCGGTCACGTCATATCCGGTTCGGGCGTAGCTGTGGATAACGCCAAGATAAAAGCTATTATGGATTGGGAGAGACCCAAGAATGTGAAAGAGATACGTAGTTTCCTTGGCTTAGCGGGATACTATCGTAAATTTGTTGAAAAATTCTCCGTATTGGCGTCTCCATTAACGAAGCTCACAAAGAAAGGGGCCAAGTTCATATGGGACGACAAGTGTGAGAAAGGGTTCCTTGAACTGAAGAAACGACTTACCGAAGCACCAGTCCTCGCCCTACCCATACAGGGGATAGGGTATGATATATACAGCGATGCTAGCATCCAAGGGCTTGGATGTGTACTGATGCAAAACGGTAAGGTGATTGCCTATGCTTCTAGGCAATTGAGGAAACACGAGGTGAACTACCCTACCCACGACCTAGAATTGGGGGCGGTAGTGTTTGCACTAAAAATTTGGAGGCATTATCTCTACGGGGAGACATGTCACATTTATACCGATCATAAGAGCTTGAAGTATGTATTCACTCAAAAAGAGTTGAATATGAGACAAAGGAGATGGATGGAGTTGATCAAGGACTATGACCTGATCATCGACTATCATCCCGGAAAGGCCAACGTAGTGGCCGACGCACTGAGCAGGAAGAGTACGTCAGGGACGTTGCTTACTTGTCTGCAGGCATTGAGGGCACGCGTGGAGGTGTCCACGTGCGGGGCTCTCATTGCTCAATTTGAGGTTAGGCCCACCCTATTGGGTGAGATTAGTCGAAGTCAGGCCATTGATGAAGAATGTCAGAAGATCCGTGAAAGAATCCTTGAAGGACCCGTTGAGAACTTCCGAGTACGTGATGACGGTCTATTATTGTTTAAGGATCGTGTATGCATACCAAAGAATGAGGAACTCCAGAAGTCTATACTTGAGGAGGCTCATTCTTCAGCTTATGCTATGCATCCAGGAGGTACTAAGATGTACCGAGATTTGAAGGAAAGTTACTGGTGGTCAGGTATGAAGAGGGACATCGCAGAGTATGTGAGTCGATGCCTTACTTGCCAGCAAGTTAAGGCAGAACATCAGCACCCGGCAGGGCTTTTGCAGCCACTCACCATCCCAGAGTGGAAGTGGGAGCACGTGACCATGGACTTCGTGGTGGGGCTACCACGAACAGTGAACAACTATGATGCAGTTTGGGTAGTGGTTGATAGGCTCACCAAGAGTGCACACTTTTTGCCTATCAACATTACTTATCCTCTTGAAAGATTGGCCAAGCTCTACACGGAGGAGATTGTGAGATTACATGGAGTCCCGATATCCATTGTCTCGGATAGGGATCCACGATTCACATCCCGATTTTGGCCAAAGTTTCAAGCATCGTTGGGTACTAAACTGAAGTTTAGCACAGCTTTTCACCCACAGACGGATGGACAGTCTGAGCGGGTGATACAGATTTTGGAAGACATGCTTAGGGCATGTGCCCTGGAGTTCCAAGGAAGTTGGGACAAACATTTGGCTCTAGTGGAGTTTGCTTATAACAACAGTTATCAAGCAAGTATCGGCATGCCTCCATATGAGGCATTGTATGGGAGGAAGTGCAGAACACCATTGTGTTGGGACGAGGTTGGCGAGGCCAAACTCGAAGGAGTGGAACTAGTCGAGATCACCAAGGCCAAGGTGAGGGTCATTCGAGATAGATTGAAGGCCGCTCAGGACCGACAGAAGAGTTATGCTGATAAACGGCGGAGACCGTTGGAGTTCGAAGTCGGTGATGAGGTCTTCCTAAGGATTTCTCCTTGGAAGGGCATCATTCGATTTGTATCGAGGGGAAAGCTTAACCCCCGATACATCGGTCCATTTGAAATCCTTGAAAGGATAGGGGCCGTGGCTTACCGACTCAAGTTGACGCCTGAACTTGAGAAGATACATGACGTGTTTCATGTATCAATGCTCAAGAAGTACATACGAGACCCCTCTCATATTCTTGAGAAACCGCCAGTAGAAATCCGTGAGGATTTGCAATATGCGGTGGAACCAGTGAAGATTGTTGGTCAACAAGTAAAGAAGCTTAGGAATAAGGAGATTCCTATGGTAAAGGTCCTTTGGAGGAGTGATCGAGTCGAAGAAGAAACTTGGGAGACCGAGGTCTCAATGAGGGAGCAATACCCATTTCTTTTCGATTAGATACTTGGATTTCGGGGACGAAATCCCAAATAAGGGGGGGTGAACTTGTAACACCGTCCCCAAATATATTTACTTTTATGTAAATAACGTATTGAACCTTATTAAAGGGTTAATGAATTTACGAAGTTGTAAATTTTTACTACTTCTTTCGCGTGAATAGTAAATTGCACGTGGGACCCACGCCGAGTGTGGGGGCTGCCCGACATTCCCGAGACCATATATTTTATTCATCTTGGTCTAGATAATAAATATATATTGGTAGATATTTCATTTGGGCCATGGAAAGGCCCAGAGTTGACCGATCGGTCAAAAGAGGCCCAAATTACCGGTACTGGTAATTTAACGGATAACAGCCCGAACTGAATTTCGGAGGCTTATAAATTAAAGTTGGGGAATGTATATTCATTATACATGTCATAATGAGTAAGAGCACATAATATGTTTTATTTGACCCGATGAAATAAAATATATTTAAAACAGCCCGAAAAATACAACTTTCGGGACCGATTGTACACACCGGGACACAAAGGGATGACCTCCCACATGAGTGGGGGCCACCCCACGTTTTTTGTGGGATGTGAGAGGAGGGGAGGCTGGCTGATTGGAGAGGAGGGGTGTGGGAGTGGTTGACTTGAGGGGATTGGCATCAAAAGGACACATGGGGGGTCCTTGCCATGTTATCATGGTGGAATAAGCCAAAAGGTGGCATTTCCTCTCACCTCCACCCCCATTTTCGACCAACCCCATCAAGAAAGGAGAGGGAAGCTCTCAAACCATCCTCCATAGCTGCAAAATTCGAGTTCAAGCATAAGTGCTCAAAGAAGGAAGATTAAAGAGGGAAAAAGTTGGGAAAAGTGTGAATAATTAAGGTAATGACCTTATTATAACTTCTCCTTTATTTTTCTTCTACCATATGAGGTATATATCATGTGAAGGACCCTTAGTATGGTTCCACATGTTATAAGTATGGATTTATGGGTAGGAAGATGGTTCTATGTCCAAGAACGGACTTAGAGACCAAAAATACCGGTTCACCGGAAAATAACCTTTTTGAGGTTATTTGTATTAACATGAGTTTTATGATTATAAAACCTTGTTAGGCACTTGTAAAGGGTATTTCAAGTGATTCCTCAAAGTTGGAAAAGTCGCCGGAGTTGTTGCCGGAGTTGACCGAAAGTCGCCGGAGTTTCACCGGAGTTCAACCAAGAAGGGTAGAACTTCATAACGCAAATTCAAGGTGAGTGGACGGCTTAATATCTTATAACTTTTGGGTTAATTATGAGATTACCTAAATAAATGTTATATGTGTTCATAATGATGTTTAAAAGATATTTAAACATGTGATTAGCCAACATTATCAAGTTGTATGAAAAGAATTAATTGATTATGCATGAAATATGATATGAGAAATTATATAAAATGCACATTAGCTTGAAGTGTGAAAGAAGCTCAAATGAGTATTATTGACTTGATTATATGATGATTAAGTTGATATGTACAAGGCTTGAATTGGCGGTCAACGACAACGTTGACCGATGGATGATGGATTAATTAATATCGGTTGATGTTAGTTAATTATACATTTATATAAATGCATGGCTTTGCATGGATTGTGATACATAAGATTTATGTATTGGATTAGTTATGAGTAACTAAGGATGATATAGACTCTATCTAGGTTGATAGGAGGTTGATCATAGGGAAATATTTTGGTGGAGGACCCTAGTACTTAAAAGTACTTAACACTCAAACTTGGTGGAGGACCCTAGTACTTAAAAGTACTTAACACTCAAAACTTGGTGGAGGACCCTAGTACTTAAAAGTACTTAACACTCAAAACTTGGTGGAGGACCCTAGGACTTAAAGTCCTTAACACTCAAACTTGGTGGAGGACCCTAGTACTTAAAAGTACTTAACACTCAAAACTTGGTGGAGGACCCTAGGACTTAAAGTCCTTAACACTCAAACTTGGTGGAGGACCCTAGTACTTAAAAGTACTTAACACTCAAAACTTGGTGGAGGACCCTAGTACCTTAAAGTACTTAACACTCAAAACTTGGTGGAGGACCCTAGGACTTATGAGTCCTTAACACTCACAAACCGGTGGAGTATCCAAGGATTATGATCCTAAAACTCATAGATTATGATATACAATTAGGGACAAGGAGAAGTCCTATACACTCATAGGTATATGGGTGGGTTGGGGTTTTTAGTCAAGAATATTGACTATTACTATTTTTCCCAAATAAAATGGTGATCTACGGATCGGATATTTTCCAAGTATATATATACTAATAAGTATTTCATAACTTGGGGGAAAGACTATTTATTTAAGTATCACCCTATGTTTGGGTCTTATACTTGAAACGCTAGTTATTCTATATTTAGCCTGCTACTCGCTCGGTACTTGTACTGACCCCTTCGGGGGGCCCCACCATTTTCAGGTTGAAGCTAGGGCTTGCTACTTGCACCTTCTCACGGGTGGTATCATATCGGGAAGACGTGGTTCGTGCTTCCTTATTTTCTTTCAAACTACTGAACACTTGCTCATGGATATTTGCTCTACTATAAACTATTTTTGGGGCTTGCATGCCCATGTTGTTGGCCGGTTGTGGCTTATGACTTACCGTTGAATATTTCCGCTATTCATTGGTTTAAATGTGATGTTGTTATGTATGTTTACTACTGAGTATGGATGGATTATATTCTCGAACGCCTTGTGTAATTAAGTGAGGTTGACTCGCGGGTGACGTCACTTGATTATACGGCGGTTGTACACGTGCTTGGATTGCGGTCTGGGGCGTGGCACGAAGCCCTCCTCTGTGGCCTTCGGCTGGCAGCGAATCTGAAGGCTAAAATGATCCACGTCAAATGTGACTCCAAACTCGTCGTGGGTCAAATTTCCGGGGAGTACGAAGCCAAAGAAGGGAGGATGAAACAATACAAGGAGGCCGCCAAGAATTGAGGAACTCAGCCTCTCAAGCATCCACGCGAGCCCCGTTATGAACGTCAACCTAAGGCCGGAGGATTGGATCTCCGACATCATCACCTTCATCACCACAGGGCAATTGCCCCAAGACGAGGCCAGCGCCAAGTTAGCAAAGCTGAGGGCTCCCAGCTACACCATTGAAAACGGGAGACTTTACAAGAGATCTTACAACGGCACCCTCCTTCGGTGCCTTCATCAAGACGAAGCCGAAGTCGCTATGGAGGAAGTGCACAGCGGCACTTGCTCAGCTCACCAGGGGCCCTTCTCCATGTCCCGAAGGCTCATTGTTCAAGGCTACTTCTGGCCCACGATGGCTAGAGATTGTGCTGATCTAGCCCGAAGATGCACCGCTTGCCAACACTTTCAGAAGGCCCCCGGCAGGCCAGCGGTCAACTATGCCCCCATCAGCACCGCTATACCCTTCTCTAGATAGGGAATTGACCTAGTAGGCCCTCTGCCGAGGGGTACCTCCAACAACAGGTACATCATCGTTGCCATTGACTACTTCACCAAATGGGTGGAGGCCGAACCCCTCGCCAGCATCACTGAGGCCCGGTGCCGCCACTTTGTTCTCAAAAATATCCTCACGAGGTTTGGCGTCCCCCAACAAATCATCTCCGACAACGGAACTCAGTTCGAGGCGGCCCCCTTCTGTGCCCTCCTTGAGGCTTGGGGCATCAAGCACACATTCTCTTCCGTTGCCTACCCTCAGGGCAACGGACAAGTAGAAAATGCCAACCGCACTCTCCTTGAAGGGTTGAAGAAGAAGCTAGAAGCCGAAGGGGGAGGCTGGGTAGAAGAGCTACACAACATCTTATGGGCCTACCGCACCACCCCTCGGCGCGCAACAGGCGAAACACCCTTCTCCCTATGCTATGGCTTTGAGGCTAAGGCTCCAACAGAAGTGACTCTTCCCACCCGAAGGGTGGAACAATATGAGCCCGAGGTCAACGACGCCAACATGGCCCTCGACCTTCATCTCATCTCAGAACGCCGAGAGCAAGCTTTCCTCAGGGCCGAAAACTATAGGAGACAAGTCAAGGGCTACATCGACGCCAAGGTCCGCTCCCGGGAATTCCAGGTGGGAGACTACGTCCTCCGACGAAGGGAGGCCAGTCTACCCACCGAAGGAGGGAAGATGGCGCCCAAGTTTGAGGGCCCCTACATCATCTCGGCCATCATCAAACCGGGGACATACAAATTAAAACGTCCTAATGGGACAGAGATTCCTAGACATTGGAATGTGCACCACCTAGTGAAGTTTTATCAATGAGCGGCCAAGCCCTCATCCTCAACAAGTATAAATATCAATGGCCCAAGGCCCCATCTGTTCTTGAAGAATAATCAAAAGGCCAAGCCTTCATCACCTACATATTATACAAGCGGCCCAAGGCCCCCTTCTCTCCTACAAATGAGTGGCCAAGCCCTCATCTCTTCACCAAAATAGGCCCAAGGCCTCTCCCTCTCAGGAGGGGGAACAACAATTTAGGTACCAAGTACCAAGTGTATGGGTCACCCCCATCACTCTTTGAAAACACCAAGTGTTTTCTCATTAAGCCGTACCCCACGAGGACGCAACCATGCATACATTATGCATACTTTTACATACTCTCATAAAAAAAAAAAAAAAAAAAAAAAAAAAAAAAAAAAAACGGGGGGTGCAATACCCCTCGGCTCCGGCTGGTACCAAGTACCCCCGGCTATTTGTGTCCCACACACAAATAAAACCCTTCCCAGGAACGCTTTCCGCGCCATCCCCCAAGGGGAGGCAGGCAACGGACCATGTCCCGGGCCCAGGATTCGACTTCCACAAACGAAACGCTCCCCGCGCTATCCCCCAAGGGGAAGCAGGCAACAGACCATGTCTCGGGCTGAGGGGACGACTTTCAAAACCGAGGCGCTTTCCGTGCTATCTCCCAAGGGGAAGCAGGCAACAGACGATGTCTCGGGCCGAGGAAACGACCCTCAAACCCTTCGGGATATCGGAAGGTCATTCCCGAAGGGGGAGCCAACGGTTTGTTCCGTTGCCTCCCATATAGGCCAAGCCTTTCCTGGACACCAAGTTTCTAGATGCCTCTCCTACGCCATCTAAAAAAAAAAAAAAAAAAAAAAAAAAAAAAAAAAAGAGAAAAAACGATGTGTAGGGGGGAAGGAACTCCCCGGATACTATTCTCCCCGGAGGCTCAACACTTCGGACATACATTCCCGAAGGCTCCTACAAAGGCAACAGAAAATTTCTCAACAACGGGTCATCTGGCTACATAACCGAAGGCTTCACTACATAAAGCCTTGGAGTACAACAGTTCCCCCGGAAGTCCAAGAAGAGGGTTCACTAAGCAAAACTTCACCTAAATTTGGCTAATGACGAATTCGGCTGGATCAAAGTCAACTATGTGACATGCCGAAGGCTTCACAAAGTTCTCAGGCAAGCTAAACCTATATCTACACGAACCGGAGGCCTCATGCCGAAGGCGGAATGTCACCAGGCTCGTTCAACGAGGAAAAATTTCTAAGTCCATGTATTCGCATCCTTCGGGAAGGACTCATCGAACCGGGGGGCTACTCACAAGATCTATTGGGAACACATCTCGAACCCCTCGGCAACCATATGCACCGGGGGCTCAGGCAGTTCCCACGCCCGAAGGTTCACTACAGCACCTATTGAAACTTCGTGAAAAAACGACTAAGTCCACAAATGTGGACCCTTCGGGGGAGCAATTCTTCAATTACACATTCGTGGCCGATGGCCTCCTAAAACTACTTGGCAATGACCTAAAACTACACTGCTAATCCGGGGGCATAGGATGCAATTTCACCTGGTGGAATTCCTAAGTCTAATTCATTTTATCCCTCGGCCTCACTACTACGAACATCCGAAGGGGGCTGATTCTACACTACGACCGGAGTCACACGACAAAAGTTCTTAGAGAATTTTCTAAGTCCACAATCACAAACCCCCCGATGATTCTACTCTACATCCGAAGGGTTCTGGTCAAGTTTACTTGGAAGATTTTCTAAGTCCACAAAAACGACCCCCCGGCGGTACTACACTACAACCGGGGCTAGCAAGGAGTTACACCTAGAAAAATTTCTAAGTCCACAAACTTATGGTCTTCGGGAAACCAGGCAAGGGAAAGGAGAACATACATTCATTCATGCACAAACATAGAAGAGACAAAGGCATTCATTCGTACATAAAAGGCCCGAAGGCACATCATTCATTCAAAGGAAGAAAAAAACAATTGGGATACGAAAGATGTTTTGTTCACAGACGGCCGAGGCCAGAAGTTGCTAAACTGTTACAAGGAAAATTTTCCTAAGCGTCAACTACTTGGTCACCCTCCTCGGCATCCTTCGAAGTCGCACCGTCCCCAGCCTCTTCCTCATCCCCACCACATTCCCTCAGCAACTCGGAATCGTGGAGAATGGGCCTCTCTTCTCCCTCCGGAAGTGGGACCCTGACGTCAGGTTGCCGAGGGGGTAGGCCATAAGCTGCAGGGTCGAAACTCTCAGAAGGGATGTTGAAATGTTGGGCGAGCTTCCGGTATATGAGACGCTGCGTGAAGAACTCTCCTCCCTGCCAATAGGCATTACCCTTCGAAGCCAGCCACTCAGAGCCGGGGCCCTTGACCCATTCGTCAATTTCCGCCCCCACGACCGTGTCCCTCCAGGCCTTCTGATCGTCTGCCTTCCACCCCTCGGCAACAAAAGAGGCGACGGCATCTTTTCCAGACTTGGAGACAGCCTCGGCTTTGGCATCCTCAGCCTCCTCGGCCGCCCTCTTGGCAGCCTCTGCCGCAACCTTCTCTGCGTCGGATCTGGCCTCGGCTTTGGCGTCCTCGAGTCTTTTGGCCATCCCCTCTCTCTCGACCCGGAGGGTGTCCTTAGCCTCGGATAGTTGCTTCTTAGCCTCGGCAAGCTCTTCAGCCAGCCTCCTCATGCCATCATCAGCCTGGCCTTTGGCGATTCTTAAAGCTTCCACCCTTCGGGCTTGCTCGCTGAAACCGAGGGCCGCCTGCCAAGAGATATGAAACCGAAGGGGTTAACAGATCTAAAGCTTGGGAGTGAATAAAGATGGTTAAGCGGATGGAAGACTCACCATGGTGCTGTAACTGGCTATCTTGTAATCAAGAACATCGTCCTCGAGACGGGACAGCACCAGCTTATCTTTCGGTGACATCACCCCCCTCATAAATTCAATGGGGTTGAGGGTGGAGTGCATCACCGCCGTCCCCTTCTGGATGGGGAAGTGGATAACCTCCTTCTCCCGAAGGTCCTCGTCAACATGAGTTGGGGGAGAGCGAGGGGGAGTGACCACCGGGGCCTGCTCATCAATGATCACAAGGGGGGCCCCCACTTTCTCGGCGCCCCCCTTCTTCTGCCTATTCTCCGGAGGCGCGGCGCCCTTCCCGGCTCTTTTCTTTTTCTGCCCCTCGGCAGCGGAACCCCCGGCGCCAGAGCCAACGACATCGTCAGCAGCAGCGGACTCCTTCTTAAAAGACCCCTCGTTCACTGGGGCCTTGATGGTATCAGCCTTCGGAAAGAACTCGTCGACAGGCTTCTGGGTAGAGGGCTTCCCCGCTTTCTTCTTTTGCTCCTTGTCGAGCTTATTCCTCAACATAGTGATAGCCTTCAGATCCATGGCAGGCCCTGCAAGAAATAAAAGTATTAGGCTCACAACATAAAAGAAAGGAAAAAATATGTATATATGCTAAGTACGAATGCGTGGAGCCCTCGGCAACAACCTCCGGCACTTTGAGGAACCATGTCGATAAGGGGGTATCTTTCATCCTCCTCCCCAAAACGGCGGTATCGCTTGAAGTCCAACTTGTAAAGCTCGTCCGGGAGGGTGACTTCTTTAATGGTCACCTGCTTGTCCGAACCCTCCGGCTTCGCTGACAACTTCTTCCCATCTTTGTGGAGGGCGGCGCTCCCCACTTTCAAATGCCTCCGGAAACGATCTTTGGGAGGCTCCGGGAAAGGATTCGCTGCCATGCGGATGTAACAAAATTTGTCTTTCCACCCCTTGTGCGAAGAGGGGACTTCGGAGAAAAGCCTCCACTCCGGCACTTGTTGTAGATTCGCAAACCCCTCGGCATGAGTGTGCCCCCCTCGGCATAAATTAAAGCATAGGAAAAACAGATCCAACGAGGGATCGACCTTCCGAGAGCGGCAGAGTGACAGAAAACCAGCAATATAGGAGTGGCTGTTGGGGGTGAGCTGACAAGGGACCAACTTCACGAACCTCAGGTACTCCAGCAGAAAGGGGTGAAGGGGAAAGCGGAGGCCCAGTTCCAGGGACAGCAGGTGAACCGCAAAGCAGCCTTCGGGAGCTTGCGAGAGGGTATCGTCGGGCTTCGGCTCTATGACGCGCGCCTGGGGTCCGACGAGAAACTGAGCCGTCAGGTACTCCGATGGGAGGGCCCTCGATTTCAAAGCTAGGGCAGCAACGTTCAGGTAAGAATAGCCCTCGGGGATGTCGACGGGTTTCCCCACATCCACTGCGGCCTCCTTCTTCTTCTTCGGGCCGGCCCCCGTCTTTTTCTTCCGCTTCCCTGTGGCGACACTAATGGGTTCAGGATCTAGGGGCCGGGAGCTACTAGCCTCACCGACACCACGAAGGGGGAGTCCGGCAACGGTCACCTTCAGCCGTTCTTTCTCCTCCTCTTCCTCGGTTACTTGAAGCGCGAGGGCGAGCTCTTCATCTTCAACCACTTGCTCGAATTCTTCCGCTTCCAGCTCAGTCCGGAGATTACTCTGCACCTCCTCGGCTACCGCGGCGTCGTCGCCAGCCGATGACCGCCCAGTCGAGGACTCCGCATCCGAAATGCTCTCATCTTGTACCGAAGGCGCCCTCGAAATATCCTGCGAGTCACTCTCGGAAGACATGTTCTCAACAGGGAGAAACTTTTGCCGAAGGCTCCTATGAATGCGCTAAACACTAAATCTAAGGGAATAGCAGAAAACGCTAAGTACGCGAGTAGCAGGAGGATGCACTGACCTTAGGGGAGAATTTCGGTCGAGGGCTGAAGTTTCTCTCACTAGAAAATTGGGCAGAGCTTCGCTAAAGAAATCAAATGCGCAAACGAACTAAGCTTGGCCTTGGGGTATATATAGGCTCTGGGCCTCGAAGATTGGGCCTCGATTTGAAAAGCCCATCATTACGAACCTTCGCCTCAGCCAATGGGTGGCACCCGCCCACCTTCAACCAACGGGAGCATGCCACGTGTGCCCCTCCCCCAACGGCTATATTACAACGACTATATTTCGGCAACACTGGGGTGCCTTCGAATGATAGCCTCCGGCTATCACTCACCACACCTTTTCTGCCAGCAAATTTCATCAAACGCCTTCGAGCTTGCGGCAGCGTAAGCCCCCGACTTGTCCGTATTATCACCCCTCGGGTTCGCATCAACACATCATAACTCCTTCAGCCCGAACTTGCCTTCGGCCTAAAGGAGTGGGGGACTGGTACACACCTCTCGGGAATCACAGCCTTCGGCGGAGACAGAATATCAAAAGTTTCCACAAGTCACTTGCGGAAATGAGGCAGCCCTCGTCACAACACATGCAGGCAATACATCTATGCTTTCCCCGGAAAACCCTCGACATGTGAGGGACTGGGAAAAGCCTTCTGCAGTCATACAGGTGTTACACTGCCCTCGGAAAGCCCTCGACATGTGAGGGCCTGAGGGAAGCCTTCGGCAACCAGCAGAAGACGAATTCTCCAACAAAGGCACCCAACGAAATGATGCAGCCTCCGGGAGAATCAACACAACTACTCCTTTTCCCTCAAGTACCTTTCGACAAAAGGAGTGAGGGACTCCTGATGGAGTATATGGCCCAGGAACCCCCGGCCCATAGACTCCTATTTCTCCCACGCAAGTCCATTGAGCTCAGGAAACGACTCAGGCCCAAAAGCAACGGCCCAAGCCCCAAAATAGCCCGAAATACATACTGGGGTGCCTTCGGCCTCCTTGGCCGAAGGCTCCAGAAACTCACGAAGTAGCCCTCTCTGACATACGAAGCCACTGGGAGAAAACGGCGAAAAACATGAGCCTTCGGCATTACCAAGCCCTCGGCATCAGGGGAGCCTTCGGCTACACTTAGCCCTCTGCCACTCGAGCCTTCGGCTACACAGGGGTCCTTGGTTACACGGAGCCCTCGGCTACACAAGAAGCCTTCGGCCAAACATGCTCAATCATCGAAGATTCCTTTTGGGGACAGCCAACCACCGCATTTAATGCCACGTCACATCCGCCAACCGCATTCAATGCGGTGAACGTACCACTGCCGGTGCCACCAGGCTGATGTGACCCTTCGGCCGTTGGATTACTGACACGTGTACTCTCATCGCATTTAATGCTGCTATAAATAGCAGCCCATTTCTCCTTGTAATAGACATCATCTACATCCCAACTCCACATCTGAGTTCATTTAATAAAATCGACTCTCTCTCCTCCTATTTTGCTCTGACTTCTCTCTAGTTATTCCCGCAATAACCCCTCGGATAAGATACCCCCCGGGTAGACTATCCATCAACAACTAAGAAAAATATAGCAAAATGATGATACACGAGATAAATATCATCTTTCATTTACTAAGTTCATGTGAAAATATAAAAAGAATATCATCAAATTGTTCAATATAATAGAAAAATTCAATGTCCTCCTTTTTTGTTCTAGGTTAAATATTAGTTACGTTCTAATTTTAATTTATAATTGAACCGTGAGAGCTAAGATTTAAACCATATTAATTAAATTGTACAATTGCACAAGCATGATTCAACAAAAAGTCATATACACTACATTACTAGAAATGAATAATCATTAATGATTTTAAAAACTTTAACATTCTTTCACTACATACCAAAATATAACACAAAATTATCTAAAAAGAAAAAATAACAATACACATACAAACACACACATTTAGCTATTTTAGGACACATGACTACATATGTGGTTATAAAATTGTTGGACTATAAAATTAAATATATTTATTGGCCCGGTATGAAAAAAATATTAAAAATTCAAATGCATTATTTTTGAACGATTCGGTCCGGTATTTTTCGGTTCCCAAAATCTAGGTCCGATCCCGTACCCATTTCAAACGGTACGCTTTCGGTTCGGGATAAAAATCTATAGAACCGTTAAAATACCCGATATTCGGTTCGGTACCATTACAGGCCGATTCGTTACCGGTTCAGTTCGGGTTTTATGCCCACCCCTAAATTTAACATGGAATTTAGCTAATTTGATAATGCTCAAATTTACTAAATCATCTACGTTCACTAAAATTTAATGAAATTCCAACTAAAATTGGTGAATTTATTGAGCCAATTAAATTATGAATATATATGTATATACAATAGTACTATGCATACGTGTATATATACATTAAAATAAAGAAAGAATTAAATTAAAAGAAAGTTATAGACTTTTTTCAATTAAATATAGTCAATTCAGAAAGAAAAGTTAATTGAATTTTACTCATTTTAATTATAACACATTTTAGCATGTCTACTCAAAATTTATGTGTTTGATAAAACATTGACTGTCAGGTCAAAACTAGGTTACCAAACAGGGCTCAACACTTTTGTTTCATTTGTTTAGTATATGTGTTTACGATAAAAAGAGAAACATTCTATTTATAGACAACAATTTAATATCTGTTAGATTATGAGTATATTATGAACACACAACTATTACCATTGAAATAGTAATTATCATTATCCGATTATTTTTATGGTCCCGATTAAAAAAAAAAGACAAAGATGGGGCATTAAATATCAAATACCAAATTCACTAAATAATATCAAAATTATTAGATAATATTAAGACTCATGTGTCCATACTTATCAATTGCTTTTAAACGAGCAAAAATTGTCCCAATTGGAGTAAAATGTTACTCCGTACTTAGATTCCCAAACAAGAGCAGGTATATTTTTAGGAATTTTATCAATCCAAGGCCCGAAAGATACACGAATTATCAATCCGGGACCTAAAAGATGAAATGTATTGGTATAGGATCCGAATGATGAAAAACTATCAATCTAGGACCTAACATTTCATAGGTTTTGATTTATTTATTTCCTTATTAATTCCATTGCTAACATTTGATGATTTTTTCTTCACAAAAGTTTATTAGTTTAATAAAACTAAATAATATTTAATTTTTTGAAAATAAAAAAAAATCAATAAATCTATGATAATTTAGATCCTATATTGATGGTTTTCAATCATGCAGGTCCTAGATTGATAGTTTTTCATCATTCGGGTCCTTTATCGATACATTTCATTTTTCAGGTCCCGGATTGATAGTTCGAGTATCTTTGAGGACCTGAATTGATAAAATTTCATTTTTTTATTTCAAAAATAGGACCATTGTTCCAAATATACTCTTCTTCTATTTCTTCTTAAGTGTGTATCGTAGCAAGCATCACTCATCATCTTCTTCGCTCACTATCAGCTCTGATATGTTCATCATCTTCTTCGTTCACCATCTGCTCTGATCTGCTCATCATCTTCTCTAATCTGCTCATCATCTCTATCTCTCAGGTTGCAAGATAGCAAGCTACGAGGTGCTACAAGCAGCAACCGGCGATACTTTCACTTGCATCTAGAGTTGCAAGCCCCCAGTGAAGAGCTTCCAGCTGCAGTCTGACCAACGGCGACTAGTGAGGGAGTTTCGACGAGTAGCGAACCAACACATGGCGGCCGGAATGAAGTAGCTTGTTATTCTTTCCCACATTCCTTCTCCTCCTCCTCCTCTTCCTCTGTGATTCAACTCTCTCTTCCCCTCTTTTGTTTCGTTGCAGGTCCTCGTTAAAATTTTGAGAACTATGCTTCTCCTTTGTTTGTTATAAGTGCCAAATTTTCTCTTAAAGTGTCATTAAGATGATATTATTACTCTTCAAAAATGTCATATTTGCTTTGAAAATGCCATTAAAATGATAATATTGGATCAAGTTGGTATTCCGACAAAAATGTTAACATTTTCGATCATCAAAATATTGGAAGGCGTCTGCGACATCAGAACATGCCGGTGTATTTTTAATTTTATGATTTTTTATAAATAAATGCTTATTTTTTAAAAGAAAATTGTTCATATTAGACCTATAACATAACCATTTTAAAAAATTGAACCATATATTTTGGTTTCCCTAGTATATTGTTTTTGAAGTATTGTGTATGTAATTGTCTCCTAATTCACTTACATAATCAATGTCAGATTGTCAGTACATTGATAACAGGCCAGCTCGATAGTAACGAATGACGATAGCGGCGAACTCCGGGAGCAGTGGTTGGCAATTTGGTAGCAAATTGATGGCGGTGAATCCAAAAAAAAATCGCAATGGCATCCGGCGACCTAAGGCCAGCACTACTTAGGGGTGGACTCGGGCCGGGCCAACCGGCCCGGAACTGGACCGGCCGGCTACTGTGCGGGCCCGGACCGGCCCGGTCAACCGGTTGGTGCACCGGTTCGGACCACCCGGCCCGGTGGGATGGCGGTCCGGGCTCGGGCCCTGATTTTGGTGAACCGGCCCGGCCGGTTCGGGCTCGGTTCGGGCCCGGTTCGGGCCGGATTTTATTTTATTTTATTTTATTTTTTTTTGAAGTTTTTTTAAGTTTTGGGTTGGATTAGGTATTTTGGGCCATTTGAGGTGGTTTGGGGTGGTTTGGGGTTGAGGGGGAGGGGTAGGGGGTTAAAAAGGAGAACCAAAAAAAAAATTGACCGGTTGGCCCGGCCCGGTTTGGCCCGGAACCGGAACCGCCCACCGGCGATTCGGGCCCGGGCCCTAGTTTTCTGGCCCGAGGCCCGGCCGGGCCCGAACCGGCCCGAGTCCACCCCTAGCACTACTCCAACCCTGTAAGGGTAGAATTAGAATAGGGAGTACTAATTACTCATATTCTAGGAATTAAAACTTCTATTCCTATATAGGGGTGGACTCGGGCCGGGCCAACCGGCCCGCTACTGTGCGGGCCCGGACCGGCCCGGTCACCCGGTTCTTGACCGGTTCGGGCCACCCGGCCCGGTGGAATAGCGGTCCGGGCCCGGGCCTCCATTTTAGGGAACCGGCCCGGCCGGTTCGGGCCTCCAACGGCCAAATTTTAAAAAAAAAAAAAAATTTAATTTGAAGAGGCTCCCAAACGGCTCTATAGCCGTTGGGAGCATAGGAGGGGGGGTCTGGGGGGTTAGGGGGGTCGGGTGGGGGGTCGGGTGGGGGGTGGGGGTGGGGTATAAAAAAATCTATTTAAACTCCTATTTTCTCTACATTTTTTACATCTCTTCTTCTACAACTCTTCCTACTCTCTAATTCTCTACTCTAAATCTCTCATATTCAATCATCTCATTCTTTATCTTCTCCAAATTCTTTCTACATATATATAATTTATATAATTATTATATCTACTTATATATTAATTATCTATTTAAAAATATATACTTATACACATTCATATTATAATTCTTTACACATTATATATACTATATAAGTATATATACTATACACATTCATATTCACTTGATATTTAGTTATTATCCATACTATTGTTATTTACTTATATTTACATATTACATTTAATTAATATATATATATATATATATTATAATATTAAGTATAAGTGTATTACTCATCTTATAGTAATATATTTATATATTATATACTATAAACATTATATTATATATTACCTATAATATATTTACACATTATATATACTATATATACTTATACACATTCATATTTATTTGATATTTAGTTTTTATACATACTATTGTTATTTACTTATATTTACGTATTACATTTAGTTAATATATACTTATATATATATATTAAAGTATTAAGTATAAGTGTATTACTCATCTTATAGTAATATACTTATATATTATATACTATAAACATTATATTATATATTACTTATAATAGTAGTTAATTGTTAGACTTCTAATTTATCTATTAAATTAGTTAATTGTTACATTTCTCTACATTTCTCTACATTTCTCTTTAAAGAAAAAAATAGTTAAAGTAGTATATTTTTACATTTGTCATATTTCAATTAGTTAAAGTACTTAATTGTTTCATTTGTCATATTAAAATTAGTTATTTCATACATTGCTCATTAAAGTAAAAAAAAAACTAGTTAAGTTTTACATTTGTCATAATAATATTAGTTAAACTACTTAATTGGTACATTTTTCATATTAATATTAGTTACTTGCTACATTTCTCATTAAAGTAAAAAAAGTAGTACATTTTTACATTTGTCATATTAATATTAGTTAAAGTATACATTTCTCATTAAGGTAAAAATAACTAGTAAATTTTTACATTTGTCATTTTAAAAACTACCTAAAGTAGTTAATTGTTAAATTTGTCATATTAATATTAGTTAAACTACCTAATTGTTACATTTCTCATATTAATATTAGTTAATTTGTACATTGCTCATTAAAGTAAAAAAAAACTAGTTAATTTTTACATTTCTCATATTTATATTAGTCAAACTAGTTAATATTTAGTTAATTGATACATTTCTCATTAAAGTATTAATTAGAAGTAGTTCGATTTTTATACTCATATTTTAGTTCGAATTTGCAATAGTTTTCTTAGTCACATTTTATTATTACTATTGTACTCATATAAAATATTTGATATCATTTAATATTTGTTCAATTTTAAAGATGGAACGTGGTAGACATTCTGTAGATGTGGGTAATCTCCAACGCAACCGCAAGAGGGAGATTGCGTCGACTCGTCCTAATTCACGCAAAGGCAAAGGTAAAGCGCGGGCCGAGTCTTCTTTTCAAAGTCGAGATGATTTTGAAACGGATTACCAACGGAGAGATGATATGATGATGTCCGACGAGCATCTACAAAACCTATTGTCCCAAAACGATCCACGCTTTGCACAAGAACAACCCATCCCGACAACCATTGATGAAGACGAGCTCGAGGATGACGATGCGGAGGAGGACGCGGGGGGCGACGGGACTCACGACACCCCGGATGATGAGCAAGACTTGGAGGACGAGGGCGGTTCAACCCAAACTGGTAAGAAATCTAAATCTCCTATTATTGAAAACAATTTTACAAAAAGGAAAGACAAAAATACCGAAAAATGGTACGCAAGTTGCAATCATTGCGGCAAAGAGTATAGCTTGGGAACTTCTGGCGGATACGGGAGTCTCACAAGGCATCTTAAGTCCGCCCATCTTGTGGAGTATGCGAAAATAGACAAGGGCAAGGGGAAGCAAACACAAATATCGATGTTTGCAAATTCTCAACCCTTTGGTAATTTCTCCTATGATGATCAAAAACATTTGACTGGTATGTCTCATTTAATTGTTGAAGAAAATTTACCCTATATTTTTTCCGAAAGTCTTGCTTTAAGAGATTATGCTCAAGGCACTTTAAATCCTCAATTTAGAAATTATAGTCGCAAAACGATTAAAAAAGAAGTTATAAGGCAATATAACTTGGAAAAAGAAAATTTACAAACATTTTTCGCAAACTTTAATGGACGTGTTAGTATTTGTAGCGATATGTGGGAGGATACTTATCATCATTTATATTATTTGGGTCTTACTGCACATTATATTGATGATGATTGGAATATGCATAAACGTGTTCTTGCTTTTCGTGAATTCAATGATCGTCATACTGCTGATAATATTTATATTCTCATTGAGCGTATTTTAATTGAGTATAATTTGCTTGATAAGGTGTTTGCTGTAGGTTTTGATAATGCTAGTAATAATACTGCTGCTATACCTAGATTGCGTGAATTGTGTGGTGCTTCTACATTGATGGGTAGGTTTTTTCATCAACGTTGTGCATGTCATATTCTAAATTTGTGTGTACAAGATGGATTAGCGGCATTAGGACATGCTTTGGAGGTAGTGAAGGGGGGAATTAAATTGATTTGGGCTAACACTCCACTAAAAATGCAATGACGGCAATATTTGAAGGAAAGACGTGTCAATTATTGTGCTTTTCCTAAAGATTTGTCTATTCGTTGGAATAGTACTTATAACTTAATTCAAGTACTTATTAGATATAAAGATCATTTTCCTGCTTTTTTAAGGCAAACTTGTAACTATATTATAAACCCGGCTGACATCGACACTTGTGAAAAAATTGTTAATGTTTTGGTATATTTTAATAACGCAACTCAAACTTTTAGTCATGTTTATAAACCTACCGCAAACGAATTTTTTGTTGAAGCTGTTAATCTCGCCGGCGCTTTTTTAGAATTTTCCGATGCCGCTTACGTTAGTTATTTTTGTGATTTCATGAAACAAAAGTTTTTAAAATATTATTCACATGTTCCGCATATATATGGTATTGCATTTGTTCTTGATCCTCGTTATAAACTTGTCTCATTGCCAACTTGTATAAATTACTATTATAATTGTTTTTTTCCAACTCAAGAGTTCGATGATAACCCCATCGACCCTAAACAAGAATACAACGAGGTTAGTAATTTATTTCATCAATTGTATAATGAATTTTATGCACAATATGGTAATGCACCCCCTCCCATGCCGCGAACATCTTCTTCATCTAAAGGAAAATCACTTTTAAAATCTGCATTTGGTTCTCTTATGAAAAAAAGTAGAGCAACTCCCGCTACTGAACAAAGCTCAGTTAACGAGCTTTCTTTGTATCTAACAATGAAAGTTGATTATGAAGTTGGGGATGATTTTGACGTTCTTAAGTGGTGGAAGGACAATGAAAGAACGTTCCCGGTTTTATCAAAGATGGCTAAGCAAGTGCTAGCAATGCCGATATCAACAGTTGCCGTGGAACAAGAATTTAGTGCGGCCGGCAACGTCCTAACCGATTATAGAACGAGGTTGAGCCCGACCTCTCTTGAGACGCTAGTTTGCTTCCATGATTGGTTGAAGGCCAAACGAAGAACTCAAGAAATGACCATCGCTCCCACCCGCCACTTTATGGAGGAAACAACCACCGAAGGCGGAGATTCCGATTGATTTTTTATTTCAAAATGTATTACATTTCTTAAATGCATCCTAATTCTCAATTGTACTTCTTATTTGAAATAAAAATACTTGAATTATTTTATATTATTGTGTACATCAATTCAATAATTCAATTCAATAAAATTAATTTGTAAACTTGTACTTCATATGTAGCACTTCTCAAATTAATTAATTGGTTACAAACTTATAACTTACAACTTGAATTTTTTTTTGTAAAATGTAAAGGCTGTTTTTAAATTAAAATATGTAATATTAATATGTAAATTAATTAATTTGTTACAAACTTACAACTTACAACTTATACACCTATTTTGTACTATTTGTAAATTATAAATCAAATCACTTTTCTAAGTAAAAATAATTTTACTTAATTAAAAAATTAAAAACATTTTCCTTACACAATATGTATAATTTTCTAAATCATATCACTTTCCTTACACTTTTCTAAATCAAATCACTTTTCTAAGTAAATTATACACAATATGTAAAACATTTTCCTCAATTCTCAAATGTACTTCCTATTTCAAATAAATGCACTTGAATTTTGTTTTTAATAACAATTATTATAATAATATAATATATAAATAAAAAAAATTAAAAGGACCGGCCCGAACCGATCCCGGCCCGTGAACCGGGCGGGTGGCCCGGCCCGTGAACCGGGCGGGTGGCCCGGCCCGTGAACCGGGCGGGTGGCCCGGCCCGAACCGGACCCGGGTTTACCCGGCCCGGTTCCGGGCCTCCCAAACCTTGAACCGAGGCCCGGCCGGTTCAAGGCCCGAACCGGGTCCATCCCTACTCCTATAGTCCTATTCTTGGATTTCTTGCAATTCAACTTCTGTTTATACTCTTATTTAGAGAGAATTACCTCTTTAAACAATAATGGTTCATATCAAGTTATCAACTACCAATACTTAAGAATACACAAGGCATAAATTATACATTGCAGGAACCAAAGTTTAAAACATCAACATATTTTGATTATTTTCTATAGATTAAAAGTATTTATACATAATATATACTTAAGAATATTTTTTCTTGTAGGGGCCGAGCCCCTCCAGCCCCTCCCTGTCTCCAAAAAAGTTGAGAGTGATTATAATGTGCTGAATAAAAATTGATAATTCTTGAAAAGAAAAAGTAATCTAGAAAAATTGAGTATGTGGGAAAAATACTTTTTGTGCGACGGAAAAAATGAAAACATTTCAATACAGTTACTTGCTTACCAGTTTTGGCTTTAAATGACCAATTTAAACCGAAACATGGCAGGAAACACTGCTTTTAGCTTCTTTAAAAAAGCAAAAGAAACACTTGAGCAATGGAAAACCCCGCTTTACTATCACAAACTAAAAAGTGTGTAAAATAAAATGAAAAGCACGTCACGCATAAGGAGTATTAAGGTCATGAAAGGAATATAAACTCATGCTTGTAAATGATAAATGTAGGACTAGATGGCAGAACCCAGATGAATAAATAAATAACCTGCAAATTGCCAGAGTTAATATAGTCTTTTATTACAAATTACGGCCAACTGGCTAAAGCTCGCAACAAAAGTACCAAATACCCTCCTCTTCCCCCTAACGGTCTCTAGATTGATACAAAATACACAGTTTCACCAAAGAACATTTTAATCTAAAAGAACATGAAAGTAACTACACTCAACCTCCAGAATTGCAGTTGCAGTTCTCTTCATAGAACATATGAACTGACATATAAATCCATGAATTGTAATGTGCATAGCAATCCTAAGGCATCGGGTGCAGCCTTGGGACAAGTTATAGACCCAAAACTACGAGCTACATATCCTTCTGTTTACACTCTAATGCTTCACACTATTACCTGAACAAAAACAGTAGCTGGTAAACGATTCGAAAAGTAAAAGAACCTAGTGAACCAAGGATCATTTCACATTCATTGCCGCAGCCATGCTTCTCAATTTCTGGGAAATTTCAGAAAAAGATGGCCTCTCGGAAGGATCAGAAGCCCAACAACTTTCCATCAGCGACTTCCATTCAGGATCACACCATATTGGGATCTCTGGGCGCAGGGTGTTGTTCACAATACCGCCTACATACATGAAAAAACAAAAACAAATCAAATAGAGCACAAACAAAAACGCTGCACAAGTTAATACAAGATGGTGCGGCAAATAACAAGGAAACTACCAGTACAGATATGAGCTGAATCCAATAGAGCACAAACAAAAACACTACCCAAGTTAATACAAGATGGTGCGGCAAATAACATGGGAACTATCAGTACAGATATGAACTAAATCCTCAAAAGAACTTATGTGTAGAAAACACTACCCCCTAAATAACATCATGGATATCTGTCAATATGCATATAAGAACTTAATTTTTTTCAAGTCTCTGACCCATAAATACCTTATTGTTCATTCCTGGCTTTCATCATCATTTGCAATTTTACAGACTAAAAAGATATGCATTTTCCATTCTTATGTTTATTGAAAATTAAATAGGCAACATTAATGAGTTTAAGCATGTGCTTTGAATTCTTGTCCCGAGATATTACCTATGTATCTATGATATTCTTAGGCTTTGACATGCTCTGAGTAACCCTAGGTATGTGTGCGTGTGAATGCTTTATTGATGGTGAGGAGTAATAAGCATATTCTCTTTTAATAAAGACACATCCAAGGACTTGATTTTTCCCCTTGACTTAGATTAGCCTCAATTTTCGGAGAGTGAAAATGTTCCTGACTTCATGCCCAAACAACTATAAAGCTAATGCCCCATATCTTGTAGAAAAAACGGCTAACTACAAATATTGAGCATCTGCTCTAGGAACTATTATTCATGAGAGAGTGAGTAGAGGAGCCTGTGGTCAAGGAAGGGTGCAAGTAAGTACCAAAAAGAAGTTTAGGATAACCTGACAGCCCAAATTTGCAGCTTATTTTGACAATTGCTCTCATTAGAAGTTATCCCACTGTTATGTCCATTCAGGATATGTTTTGCGGACAGGAAAAAGATACGTCTATACACACCAATGACATCTCTAAATTTTATTTGGTTTCTCATAAATGTTAAAACATGCAGAAATCAAGAATATGAACGGAAACACAATAGGCACTAATGAATAAAGAAAGAAATAAGGAAGCTTTTATTAATAGCAGGAAGGAAACAAAATAAGAAAGCGTCCGAAAAAACCCTCCAGCAAGATAACTTACCAGCCAAAATTTTTCTAAACACTAACTATGTTACTCCTAATCAAATTCACCATCCCTGTATTCTAATACGGGGCTCTATAGTAATCTTCTATAGTAATCTTAAAACGCAAAATATAGAAGGTTAAGTAACAACCTAGATTTAGTCAAGGGTTTACAGAACGGTTAAGAGCTGAGTTTTCATCCTAAAAGGTCAACGTGATAAGAGGAGTAGCTCAGATCTTAATATAGTGTTTAATTCTTTCAGATATATTCGGTGTGAGACTTTAACACTCCTCCTCACGACCAGACACTTCGTCTGGATCGTGTTGTCATTCATTTTTTCATCGGTTCGTCATTGTCATATTTTTTTATATTCATGTCGTCATTTTTTATAAAGGGCCCACACCACCGATCGATTTGACTTTGATACCATGTTAAGATCTGGGGTTCCATCCTAAAAGGTCAACCTGATAGGAGTAACTCGGATCTTAATTTAGTATTTAATTCTTCCAAAGATATCCGGTGTGGGACTTTAACAAGAATCCTTAAAATTAATAAGACCCATGCTAATAAGACCCTATGCTCCCTAGTGTCTGTGATTATGTTCTTTGTTTTCTATCATTGTCGCCCATCTTAAGATGGCCATGGGATCCCTGAGGTTTAAGATTTGTTACAGAAGTTTTGGGGTATCACCTTGCGTGTTCTTACTCCTTTCAGGGATTTCCAGAATGTACACATAGTTGTCTGTAGTAGAACCCCTATTTATTCATTCAACCTTTCCTTGAAATGAAAAGTTTTTGTGGAAGTGGTGTGGAAGATGTAAAGCCATGTTCTAAGGGTTGGTGGCGGCAGTGGTAGACACCTCAGCGTTGCTGGTATCTGTGGGGAGAAGGGCTAGTATCGAGAACTGGTGATGATAGCACCTTCGTGCTAGTGAAGTCATCAGTGTTTGCGGTGGAGGCAGAATACATGTGAAAACGCCACCTTACTCAATGATTTCCATCACCTACTTTTTTTTTTGTGAGAGAACAGTGATATTGCTACATTAAGCCACTGAAAATGAAAGTCCAAAATCGTAGTCTGGAGCAGACTGAGGATATTAATATTTTCTTTCAGCAAACTTGCTAGTCGCAACATATCATACCAAACTAACGAACATCCAAAACTAAACAGTACCAACTGAGGTCGTGTAGACACACAGAAGATTGTAGCTTGTGCACTAAACTGTACTGCATCTAAGCAAAAAAAAATAGTTATTTCTACATATAAACCTCTTCATGAAGATCCCCATGAATGAATGCTTTTCTGTATCAATTTGAGTGATCACTGACCAGTGACTCATTTCACCTATCGATCAGAACCGGCTTGATCATAACAAGCTAAGAAAATGTGTTTGTGTAGTCTAAAAGCAAAAACCAACATTAAGGCAATCAATCTTACTAGCTACCCCAACTTAAATAATACAAATCCACATGCCACATTAACCAGTTTTACCGCGAGCAAGAGGAAATAAATACCAAGAACCATTAGGGTCTAAAGCCTCCATCTCAGTCACTTTTATTATGGATCAGAAAGAGTCGCTTAGCGCTTTCGCTGACAAAGCTGGAGCATCTATCCTTCATTTCGGTGCGATCTAATCAGCGATGTCGTTTTCATAAATTCCTTGATGGCATTTACTCCGAGATTGTAATTCACAATATAAAGTTACTTCTCACATTGGACTACCTTCATTCTAAAATAAAAAGTGTTGTGATTATATTACTAAATATATTTTGACAAACGTGACATACTCTTTCTTCCAAAGAAGGAAAAAAACCGATGTTACTATGTTCAAAGTTCAAAAATACTCAAGTCCAGAGTAGCTATGGATTCCCGGTACTTGTTTGAGTATCAATTTATCACTATTTGAGTTTTAACAAATAAAATACTCCCAGTGGGATCTAATCAGAAATGTCCACAACAACAACAAAATCCAAGCCTTAGTCCCAAAAGAGTTTGGGGTCCGCTAACATGATTCGACATGAATCGACAGATGAAATTGGAGCTAAAAATAAAAATAAAAAAGATGATAAGATAAGGAAAGATAATTAAAAGGGAAAAAAAGAAGATAAAGATAAATATAAGATAAAGATAGAAAAGATAAGATAAGAAGGATAAAAAAAAATATAAGATAAAAAGGATAAAAGGATAAAGAACATAAGAAAGATAAAAAGACGAAAAGAGATCAGTCCTCCACATGAATATTCTCCCTCCATTTTGTTCTCCCATCTAATAAGAAATGTCATTTTGATAAATTTCTTGATGACTTTAACTCCCAGATTGTAATTTGCAAAATGAACTTACTTATTATATTGGAATATCATTTTAATGCTTCCTACATCCTAAATAACTTTACAATCATGATACTAAAAATAGTTTGACAAGCACGATGGGCTCTTTCTTCTGAAGTAAATAACCATCGTTACTTCATTAAAAGTTTGTGTGCACTATATTCTAGAGTGCATTATGTTACTTGTTTGAGTATCAATGATTTGAGCTATAACAAAAAAAAAAAGTTATTGTGCTTCCATTCTTGCTAGTTTCGCATTAGAAAAAAGTATTTTTTTGTCACATCTCTATACAAAGTATATACATATCTTTAATTCTATTGATGATAAATAGAAGGAATAGTTCATTGCAATAAACCTGTCTATGGACGATCCATTTTTATTAACCGCAAATGTCGGTTGTATCCTTACAAACTTGATCATATGTGTTAATGAACACAAAGGAACACTTAGTTATCATATCCGAACTATGTTATGTCGTCTTTCATTAACCCCAAAGAAGGAATAATTGGTTAAGTGTTGCTTCATTAGGTCAGAAATCATATATTTGTATTGGTTAGCTGATGACACCATATATCTCAGATATTATTTTAGTATGTAATATTTAGTCTTTTTTTACTGCTTATTTGATGTTTCAGATATGTGTGAAGAAAAAAATTAACATATCCGGATATTATATGCTTACATAAATGTATCCATGAAATATCTATACAAATATCATTCTTAATATACACCAATACATATTATAATGTGTAGATAAGAGATACTACCTCTGTCCCACTAACATTGGGACATGATGATGAGGTGGTGCGGTTATTAAGAAAAGTGAGTTTATGTGGTTGATATTGAATTGATAAAGTAAGAATAAAGTAAGAATGATTTAGAACCACACAAATTTTACCAAATTTGGTATGAGACGGTCTTAGTGGGACGGACCGGAAAAAAAAAAGATGAGACAATCTTAGCCGTAAGGAAGGAGTACAATTTATAAAAAACTAGGTGCCAAATAGGTAACACTATAAAAAGCTCTGTATCAAGTTAGAAAATTCAAAAAGAAAAACTAAAAAAATGAGGAGGTTGAACGAAGTCTTAAGTGTGAGCCGCACCCAACAAAGTTAGAATAATTGGTAAACCTTTAAATCGGAAAGAGGTGCCCCGTTTTGTGAAGATATTATAAGGAGCAAGTGAACTTGAGGAAATAAAGAAACAATTGTAATTGGGGTTAACATAAGCAGACAAGATGTAATTAGGATTCTATAAACACCACACCGGATTATCATTTTTTAAGTGTATTCAGTTGTAGCAAGTTATACCCCAAATCTTTTGGGACCAAGGCTTCAATGTTGTTGTTGTTGTAGCAAGTTAACACATGTGAGAGACTTATGGGAAGATGCACCTATAGTTGGGATTATATAGAAATAATTGATCATTGGGATAAAATAGAACAGCCCGAAATGGTAGTTATAATAGTTAGTTTCTCCTATAACTATTGCCTCGGATGTCTAACTTTTTTGCATATGTCACTAGCATCACCCATGGATTTAGGAATATGCTATTAGCGTCTCAGAAAGGCTAAGAGGTACAGACGGGATGTAGTTCAAAAATGTATAAGTACAGATGAAGTTTATGCGTGGAACATCGCATGGCCATAGGTTCACCATTAGAAGACTTGGGCTGTACTAAAAGGGGTGAACCCGTGGCATAGTGGTTTAACTTCACTGATCAACAATATCCTACTCTCGAGCTTAAATACATTTGGTGGGATCCCTAAGTTTCTGTCAAGGATGAGACTCTTCCTCCTTGGGCTCATAACATGCTTCTTTCACCCCGCCTCAATGAAGAAACATATATGTGGTCATTCACTCAAACTTGTGCACTTGAATTAAATTAAGGGAAGCTATTAACTTAGGTTGAATGTACAAGCTCAAGTTTCAAATTTTAAGTTCAATACTCCTCAAGTGCTAGGTCAAGGTACACTTTTTGTTTTGGGAAGGATAACGCTTAAAGGTCCTCTAAAGAGAGTGGAGGTCGACGTTGATGCAGTTGTTAGCAACGCGGGTGGGCATAGAGGCTTGGACTGAGTGGCTCAGTGTGAGCATGGAGAGATTGTGGCTGGGGGGGGGGGGCTGTGGTGGGAATCATGGAAGCATGGAAGCATGCTAACCGAAGGAAGCAGAAACCATTGCGGTCTATGAAGCGCTCTCTTGGGTGCGGGATGCCTCTCTTGGGCGCGGGATGACGGGATCAGGGTTGGGATAAAATAAAGGTTGAATCTGATTCTTGAATCATATTCTTTACAGGTTATCTCTAGAATTCAATTTATCCTCTTTTGTCATGCTCATTGATGACACGCAGAGAAATTAATTTTTAAAATTAAGTTTTTACTTATAGAGAGTTCTGCAAGCCGAGCTGTTCATGCTATCACTACAGATCGTCTGATAGTACGGTTTGGTTTCATGAACCGCATTTTACTATTTGGAATTTTGCCTCATGATCAATGATAACTAGTTACCTTCAATCAAAAACCCATTAAAGAGTAATCATATATATACATATATATATGTACATGTGTATGCATGTATATATGTATATTCTTTATGTGTGCATGTATATATATTTCTTTAAAGAAAGGGAAATTTTATTGATGAAAGAGTGAAACATGTTACATCGAAAAGACGAAAAAGGAAAATAAAAGAAAAAAAAACAAAAGGAGAGTACTAATAAAACAAACCAACCCTAAGAATCAAGAGACCCTCCCTATAAAACATTGAGTTCCAAGATCTTATCCGAATTCCTCTTGTGATTGGGATCTCTTTCGCATTTGATGAAATCGCTGGTGATTTTTTCTGAAGTATTGACGTTCTATGTGGGTAAGCAATTTTCCTACTAGGCAATTCGGCCTCTTTTGTGAAACCTTTGGAGCAGAACTCTGCCGAAGACCTTAGTAACTCTTTGCGTTTACCGGACTTCGAAATCATCAATGATCTCTTTCAGGCTACCATGACTAATGGGGTAAATTCACTCTCTTATTTTATTATCGAAATAATTGTTACCTCCTCTTTGGAAACTAGGGACTCTTCAAATAAGAGATTAACTAATAAAGTTAATCCAGAGGTAAATTCTTCTGGAGATGCGACTACATATAATCAGTGCTCTATTGGTATTAACTGTGAGGATGTTTTTTTTTAAAGGCATTGCCATATTCAGGAGTTGACTTTCTAGGTCATGCATCTTGGGGTGAGAAGAGAGCTCCTATTTCAGTGATTGAGGATCTCTGGGACTCCAACACAAATTAAGTGCATGTACACACACACACACAGAGTACTCATATGAAAAACGGGAAGTAATTTTAGCCATTAAAATAAGAAATTAAGTGGATCAGATCTTTTAAAGTGCAAAGTGTGGTAGCAAAAGTGTGAATATTAGAACTTTTTCAAAAAAAAAAAGTGATAAATGTGCATCACTATGGAGTGAAAGTGCATGTGACTAACACGAAAGTGCATTACTTTTTGAAATAAAATAACTATTATAGAAATCATTTTGTGATATTTTTTAACGAGGTGAATGTGGACTCTTTCATATCGCATATGCACTTTTACTATTAAGTATTGCACATTTAGGTTTAGCATTTTACCACCGCGTTTTTAGATCTATTACGTCAATTTTTAAGCGATCAAGGGCTTATATCACTTCTCACTTTTCACGGGAAGATCTCTTTGTATAAGAACCCACCCCTATATATATATACATACATACATACATACATACATACATACATATATACATATATATAAGTTATTGCTTGGACTTTGGGGGTAGAGTATTTTGCATCAAACTTGAAGAATATGATGCTCTGAGTTGAGGATAACATTAAAGGTAATGATGTCCATATGATGCTCCAAGTATTTATAGAAATATATTGATCCTATTTTAGTAATGTATTATTATGATTTCCTATTTTATTAGGCTCAGGGTTAAGATCTCTATTTTTAGAGGATTTAGGCCCATCATTTATCTATATAAGCATAGTACTAGTCTTTAGAAATTATAAAGTAAGCCAAAAGTCATATCGATAAGACAGTAATTAGTAATAAAAGCAATACTTCCTTTGTCCCCAAATTATCTTCTTGATTTCCCTTCCTGTGTTATTATTTACTCCCTCCGTCCCACTAACAATGGGACAAGAGGGAGTGACACGCAAATTAATAAAAAGTGGTTTATGTGGTTGATATTGAATTGATAAAGTAAGAATGAAGTAAGAATGATTTAGAGCCACACAAATTTTACCAAATAAGGTATGGACAATCTTAGTGGGACAGACCGAAAGGTAAAATGGGACAATCATAGCGGGACGGAGGGAGTATTTCTTTTTAAGGAAAGTGACAAGCGGTTCACAATATTCCTCTCTTCCAAATTAATCTCAACCACACTGTTTTCTTTTTCTTAAATCCCATGCCCAGTCACAATGTGATAAAAGCGATACCAATAAAAGTGTAGCTTATTATCAACATAATATTGTTGACGATGATCCAATATAATATACATGCAGCCCAGCTCCTTACTAAGTACTTACAGTATCTTATTATGTATCACCCTACACTATTAACAAGTTAGATATTATATCCAAATCGATGGACGATACTATGAAAATCAAGTTGGCTATTGAATCTTCATAAAGTCAACTTATTATTATATTTAATTTGAATACAATCCCTATAGCCAACTTCATTATATCAACGCATACCAATTATAGAAGCGCAATGCATATCTGCATACGGTTCTTCACCCGTCAGCAGCTCCCACATGACAATTCCGAAAGAATAAACATCGATCTGTACATCAGAACAGAAGAAATGAAACCAGAAAGTCAGTAACTAAAAAAGATGGATGACTACAGTTAGGCATTATGTATTCATGCTCACATAATTACCTTTTCAGTGACCATGTTACTCTTTCCACTAAGAAGTTCAGGCGCCATCCAAGGTAAAGTCCCACGAACACCACCAGAAACTAATGTTTGCTGTTTTACCTTTGATAAGCCAAGGTCACCAATCTACAGATATATTAAGAGACATATCCATCAAACTATACTAGCAAGCATAACGTATCTGACAAATTACAATAGCAAACATACACCGATGGCCACGTAAGTAAAATAAATTTAAAAAAAGCCCAAAAGTTATCTTCCCTGTAAAATTCTTGCACACCACAATCAGCATGTTACTAACTTACTAATGATAAAAAATGTACACTATAACACTGGCGTACCTTGCATACTGGTCGATGTGGATCCCTCATATTCACCAAAAGGTTCTCACATTTAAGATCAAAGTGTACAATATTCTTTTCATGCAAATACTCCATTCCAAATGCAGTATCCATAGCAATGATGAGCCTCTTGCGACGATCAATGGTCCTGATCAGTGGTCAACATAAAGTACTTATATAATGTCAAAGATTTAAATAAGCAGAAACTAAGATGCTGCTGGTTCTGAATGATAAGAGTCTAAGATGTATTGAAAGCTAAAGCTACCTGTCTTTTTTATCAGTGATCAACATAAAGTGCATAATATATTAATGCCAAAGATTTAAATGAGCAGAAACTAGGGTGCTGCTGGTTCCGAATGATAAGAGTCTAAGATGTATTTCGAAAGCTAAAGCCACCTGTCTTTTTTCCGTAAGAATTGCTTTAAGGATCCGTTCACCATAAATTCTGTCAGTGTTGCCAGTGATCCATCCGGGCCATCACGAACTACACCGTAGAATGCCACAACATTTGGATGGTGCAATGAACTGAGTATCAATGCTTCCTTCCAGAAATCTGCGATCTGAAAAGAAATGCAAGTGTACAAAACTTGAATAGGGATGCAAATAAAATATAATTTTATGGAGTGTAAGTGTATACCTCACAGTCTCCCACTCTGCATGGACTACAATAGAAATTTTGACATTTAAAGAGAAAAAGTCTCCCATAATGTGTTACATTGTGTTTTATTGGGTTTTAGATAGATCACAGAAGTTAGTATATCTCACAAAACCTTCGTAAATAATCTCCATGTTTCGTAGAAATGGAAAGAGCACTGGAATCACTTAACATCAAAACGAGTTGTACTAGTTTACACCCCAGGCGGTCCTGGACTTTTTGCATCCTATGGGCAATACATTATCATGAGCATTTCAATAAAACTTTTAATTCACTAATTTTAGGGTTGCCAAACTAATAGGCTGAACATTTTTTTAGCAAACCATGGTAAAAGTTGATAAAAGTTCTATTCTTATAACAGCGCTATTTTTGGGCCTATTTGTTCACCAAAATTCTAGCCTATTTTCGTTGATGTGCGTAGACCTGGGAATCTGTCCAGGTTGCTCAACCCCAGGACCGCACATTAGTCTGCGCCCCATCGCATGCGCAATAAAAACAAATGTGCAAAAAATACTACAGCTCTATAAACTTCAACCTCAACAATTACGGAAATCAAATTGAACACTGAGACATAAGTAGTCATGCAATTGTGGTCGCCTGGTACGGAGGCCATTCCATAGAATAACCTGGTTTCAGGATGTAAATAATAAGATAAAAAAAATATTCCATTTTTGTATACAAGTATTATAGGTCATTCCTACCTGTGTTCCATGATTTTAAAATTTTCCACATTGGTTCACGAATATGAATTCATTTCGACTGCATATTCAGCCAACTTTCATACAAACTTTTTTTATTTTTTCTGGATAAGTGACCAGAAGGGACCTGAAGTTGAGTAAATCCTTATTTGTCAAGCAGAAGCAAGAGAACTAAAGTTGGGATTAAAATGAAACTAAGAGCCGTGCTACAAAAAGTGGAATCAATTCTAAGACAACTTTAACCACCAACCAATTAATACAAAATGACCATATCACACAATCAATACTACGTAAAAAAAAATGAGCAAGTTACAAACAAAAATGCCTACCAGACGTTTCCTTTCTGATGGTCTTCCAGCAAAGCAGCTAGCTTTGATTCTCTTTATAGCCACATCTGACCCCTTCCACTTCCCATGATAAACAGCACCATATGTGCCTGATCCCAACTCCCGGATTTCCTCGAGATCTTCATTTCGAATTGTCTGCATGTGAATAGAATACCATACATATAAAATGAATGCACATCCGAAACCCACAATTAGCGGTTTGCATAACTGCACCATATATTTAACCAAAATAGCTGGTGAGACAAACCTGCAATCCCCTTTCAATGGCCTCTGCCTCTGCCTCAGTTGGCTCAATTTTTGAATTATCCTCGTTATCATTGTCAGAATCCATCTCAAAGCCTCCAAGAGCTACCTATAAATTAAGAAAAGATTATAGAAAGAAATGTAAAATTACAATTGAATACAAAAACATACTCTCTTCACTGCATCTGGCTCATCCCCGATTCCTAGTTTTGTAGTTTTATCATCCTCAACGACAGCAAGAGCATCTTCCAGAACTTCAGCTCTTACTTCTATGACATGATTCAGGGAAGATGCAACCAAATCAGGTATGAAACCTGGACTGTCACGAACATAATCACTGTTGCCTTTTGTGGTATACATAGCCATTGTGAATTCTACAGGAATGTCATTCAAAGCCTTGGAATCTCCAGCATCAACATCAGAATGCCTAGTACACGCTCCAGTCATAATCGAACCTACCACCTTATCATCAATAAGCAGAGCTTGGTCAGCTTTCACTAGTGAATCCACAGATGCCACTAGGTTGAGCATTTCAGAGGATGATTCTGCCTGTTCAGGGGTATAAGCAGATTGACTATCTTGATCAAGAACGTTAGGTGTCAATCTCAATGTTTGTCCCTGAATGCATTCAGACAACGAAGGATCATCCAATGCCAACTTTTTTAGTGACAAATCGACCCAAGGATTCGGATTCTCTAACCCAGTTTTAAAACTGGGACTATTTTCTACTGATCCCCTGACAAATGTGGGACCAGATGAGTCATTTGCCAGCTGGGTTGGACCAAATGCCTCGTAGGAGGGACCCCCATGCATTGGTCCATGAACATTTCCCCACATAGAATTTGCAACTATATGACCATGTGGTAATTGGTAAAGAGGGTCTGTTCCATGTGCACGGGGTGAATTCCCATATCGAACTCCACACTCATCTACTGGAGGCACAAGTACCTGTGATCCTTTGTCCACCACATGGTCAAGGAAACCCCTATTACCAAGCTCTTGCCCATGTTGAAAACTGTGAAGGCCGTCATGATGGACATAATATGGTGGCACATGATGTGTATTAGGTAGATTGTTATGCTGCACTACCCATCCTCTTTCATTGTTTTGAGTATCATTGGATAGAGCATGAGGATCAGTTTGTTCCCTTGGATAGCAAATAGGGTGCATGTTTGCATTTGTACTCCTCAAGGGCATTTCCCGGTTTGGAGGAAATTCGGCACAAGGACTACAACCGAATTGGAGACCACTTCCTATATTTGACTCCGCATACTGTCTCTCCCCAGGCTTCCAAGGGGAATCTGGATAAGGTTGATTTCTTTGGAAAGTCAACTGGCAATGTTCACAGATAAAGTTTCCTTCAAGTGCATGGGGTGAATGATGTGTGCTCCCTTCAAAACTAGCTTTGTCAGATGGTGCATGTCCCTTTGGAAATAATAACATATTGTCTGCATATTGCGGAAGTTGCTCTTGAAAAGGTTGATGATTAACCTGCAGACGAGAATAATCCTCAGGAGCTCTATCATAGCTTTTCTCTTGAGCTTCTGCATATGGAGAGTAGTGACGGGAAGATGAAGGCGAAGAAGCAACATCCGTTGCCACTGGCCTTGGTTCGTGTCCAGGTTGCCTTGGAGAGTAATAAATAGGACTCCACTGAGCATCCATCTCATTGTATCTCTGCTGTTGTCCCAACCCCAGACGAGGAATGTTAAGGCGATGCAAGTTAATGTGAGGTATCTGCATCTCAGCATTTCTCTGGTTATGGAGGCAGCACTCATGATTCATGTGGTGAAAGTAGTGCTCCCCTATGTGAATGTCATCCAACCCAAAATCGCCATGGTTCTTATATTCTGGGGAATCACTGAGATTGTTATTCAAGGCCTCCACATACCTTCTTTCAATTTCCCTTGCATCCCCATCACTAAAATGCAGCAACCCATCCTGATCAAAATGAGAGAAAAGAAAGATCCTTAACTTTGTGAAGGCATGACGTGGCCCAAGCTTATCGTATTCTTCCATCATATTGATCACATCATCATCATTAAAGACAGAGACCAATGCATCAAGATCCTCATTAGGTTGCTGATACTTGCAAACAGTAGCCCCTTCAAAGAGCTCCCTCATCTTCGCCATGAGCTGTTCATAACTAATATCCCTGTTAACAATAGCTATCCGGGTCTCACCACCCACATACCTAAGCTTCCCATCATGAGGTCTGGGCAGTATGCTGCCTCCATAACTGCACAACAGCCTAATGCGAGGATTTTCTTCATTAGAATTTGCCATTTCCGAGCCAGACGTCACTGTACTGTCATTACTATCCATAAGGTATAATAACTTTACCGCCTCCTGCAGCTAAATTGAGCTCTAATACACCAATATTGGTTCCCCGCCCTTATTATAACACATCATCTGCAGTCACAACAGCCATAGTCCAGTTCAATAGCGCTAGGTCGCAAAGCAGCTTTTTGGAAACCTTCTAACCAAAATGCTGAGAAAACTCCTCCGAAACTGGGCAGTTTAGGCCACAAAAAGCATCCAGTCGCCGGGAAAAATAACAATGATCATAACCAGCGCCTGGACCGTCACCTGATAATTATTGAAAAAGATCACAACTTTTCAGCTGATGATAACCAATCAAAACGCCAATTTTTAATCTCGGCCTAAAAAATCAAATACCAGGAGTAGCTGATGAAAAATGGCGGGGAATGCAAACCAATCCCCGAGTCCCGCCGGACAGAACACCTCAAATCCTCAACTTGGATGCTTATTTTAGTGATTGTATTTATACATATACCTAGTTTATGTATGTATACATGTATAATATACAAATACGATTTAATTAAAATATATAATCTCTCTCTGCGGGAAACCTAAACTGCAAAATAACGAATTCTTCTGGCAAGCAATTATTATGATATGTATTTGTTTATTTATGGATAATTGTATGAATTAAATATATGCATGCAGGGGAGAGGTGGAGAAAAAAGGCTAAGCTAAGAAGAAAAAACCCATGAAATTGAGGGAGAAAAGCACAAAAAGAGGGTTCTGGAGCCGACTCAGCAGAGCGTCATGGCTGGAGTGGGCGAGGTGCCAGGTGCCCTGCGGAGGGACACGTGGCGAGCTGCGTTATGCGGGAAAGAAGCATCAATTTATGAGGTTGACGGCATATTCGTCGCAGGCTGGGCGCTGTTAGCGAGGTGAGCCGTGCACCGCTGGATTCGTAACGGAATCGCGTCTCGTTAATAAATGCGTGATTGGTACACCAGTCAACCATCGTCGACTTGCTTTGGACTATGTGGGTGGATCACCCCTTACTTTGAATCAATGAATGCAAAGTAAGGGGTCTCAATTACTATTTACTACGAGTAGTATGTTTTACGCAGTACTACCTGCGTGCTTCCCGGGAATATATCAATTTTACTCTCCCAAATAGAAATGTAATGTAATCAATGTGTTTTCCCTTATATTAAGTGCTGAAATGTAATCCTTCAATTGTCCAAATTTACGCGAATGCAATTGTGCTTATGTTATCCGGATTACATTTCATTTCTCAATAGTTTATATTTACCACAATTTGGATAATTGAAATGCTAAAATTTGGAAACACAAAGATCGCATTTCAATATTGATAATATTTGAGGGACTAAAATGTGATTTTCCTTTCTAACAATTAGAACAAATGAGAGTAATATGGTTATTAAAACAAGTGAAATTGTAAGGTTGATATCAAATTAATAAATTAAAAATTAATTATAATCACTTAAATATTACTCCACCCGTCTCACTTAAAGGATCTCACGCGATTTACGATGTTTGACTGAATATAAAATTAATTGATGTCTGCCATTAATAAGATTATTTTTAATAAATAAAATTTACATATTAAGAAATTACAATAAAAGTTGTGCAATACATGATCAAGAAAAATTAAATTTGATAAAAGTTGAATATATAATGTAAAAGATTGAACAATTTATGTTGACTGGAGAATAGTGGACAAGAACATTTAAATGGGACAGAGGGAGTACTACGTATGAAATATTATTCGTTGATCGAACAGGACGGATCGTTGACCGAACCTCCGAGTCATTGATTGGCCAGATAGGTATCGTCAGGTCATTGACCGGACTGCACAAGAACTAACACCGGAGTGGGACCGAATCCACCACTAGGCGTAAGTATGCAAATTCATTATAGAGACACTGCAACATCCCCGTTTTCCAAAATCAGAAAAATTGTAAAACTCACTTCTCCAATTCATTAAACAAAACAAAGACATATCTCATTTTTTGTTTTGGAAAACGGTTTGGTAAATGCATATTTTTGTTTTTCTTTCTCCAATTTCCAGCATTTTTTTTGGTGAACATGTTTTCTGTTTCCCCTTTTCCAATTTGTCTGGTCAACGATACGATGGTCCGTGTCTTATCCGTCCAATGACCCGGAATCTCTGTTCGATCCTATCGACAACCAGGCGATCTCGGGCCAATCCCGTCAATGACTAGACCGTTCGATCTCAGTTTTTTGAAATCATTTTTGAAGTGAACAATTTTAAAAGAGTCATTAAGTTGTCAACCAATAGGGAAATGGAAAAAGAATTAGTCAAACTAATTGTTGAGATCAACCGGACCAGCCAGTTTCAGTCCCGACTTTCCTATACGTGGGACCTGATACCCTACTTGGGTTGTACTAGGTTCGATTCTGGACTATGACCATACTTTCGGTCTTTTGGTCGGTCATAGAACCGGGTGAAATTATTTTATGAACGTGTTTTTCAATTTTGAAATGAAAAACTAAAAAATGAAAACAGATAATTGGAGATAGAAAAACACGAAAATGAAAACAGAAAATTGGAGAAAGAAAACAGAAAACAAAACTGAAAAAATATCTTTGTTATTAAAGAGACCCACAATATTCCTATTTTGGAATTTCAAAACGTGTTTACTTCCATTCTTGAAACTTGTATATTTATATATGAGAAAACATATATACTCCTTAACTATATATCAAAGAACATATACCCATCTACCAATGAGCCAAAAGGATATACTTGCTTTAGCTTTAAAATTTTGGTATTTCATTGTTCCAAATAAAAGTGGAGAAGTACTCTCTAACAGATAGTTCAAGCCTTCAAGGGCATTGTAGATTGTTGTACCTTTCCCATATCACAATCAACGGACCCATAAAATTTATCAAAGGATATTTCAAACCTAAATCTCTATTAGCACAATTGTGCCAAAAACAATCATAAAAATCCATTACCATAAATTAAAGTTTACACACAAATGTGTTTTTACTTGATTTATTTCAGTCCTAGACTAGACTATATCAGATCATATTAGATCAAACCAAATCTCGACAATTGTAAACTACGTACATAGAGACCAGATATCTACTAAACTAGACCAGATCACACCAGAAAATTTCAGTCCTAATAAAAACATATTAAATTAAGTGACAAGTTTTAATATTTTGAAAATAATGCATAATTGCTTAATTGTCAATACTTCTACAAACATTTCTCTCCATTTATCAAATCAACCATTCAGTAAGAAAGTAATCAACAATCTTGTTGGGAAGATTAATCTTAATAATATTTTTCACATAGTACACAATTTCAACTGGATATTGTTGTAATTGGTAATACTAAACTCAACTTCATAATAGCCTGTTTTTCGGCTTATCAATCTTATCAGCCAACTTTTTCACCTAACAAATAATTTTTGATTTCATGAGCTGGATTGTGTAATAATAAGAAGAAGTAAGGTTGGAATTACTTTTCTGGTTGTATTGGCTGAAGTTACTGTAGATGATCATTTTAGCTATTTTTATTATAATTTTTTCTTTATTTTATTAATAAAATATATTTTATATACTCCGTATAATTTTTTTCATAAATCAGTAGAATCAGCCAATACAATCACTTCAGCCAAAATTTCATAAATATCAGCACAAACAGTCAATTCTGCCGATTGCAATGTTACCAAACAGACCATAATCTATATACCAACTGAAAGAATGGGACTCTAACTCAAATACTCAATCATCCTCTTAATTAAATCATATATACCATACAATAATACTACGTAATATATTTCATTTACTTTCATTTCATATACCCAGTACCCACACATGGAAATGTGAAATAATTATTCCTTGAGCTACATTTGCTCAACATAAAAAAAAAATATGTATATATAAATAAGCAGCACTATGTAACTTGTTTTAATTGATAGGAATGGTGACTTCTATTGTTCATGTTAATAATGGCCATATAGTTCTTAGAATGAAAGTTGTTGACGTCTCACAACTTCAAAAATAGTTTAATTTTTTGTTGTAAATGTGTGATTAAATGTCCGACTACTCAAACAGTCCAACACTTTATCCATTAAACGGGCAATATAAACAAATTGATAATTGGTTCAAAAAGAAAAACAAATTGACAATTCTCCACCTTTTATTATCAATTAAGCTACTCACAATGCCTCGAGTCTTTGAATCGATTTCATCATCGTCAAATACGGTTGTATATTGCTAAGCACTTAGATGGAAGACTAACAGTGAAACCAATTATCAATTCTCAATCAATTCTCTAGATTTCACCATTTTCTAACATCTCAACCTATTTTGATGTTGTTTTGCCGAAAGTCATCGTTTCTTTTACAAGAAAATCCAACCATGTTAGTATTCAGGAACAACTACTCAAAAATCACTTATTCACTTACAAATTTGCTTGTGTAGCTCATACTGTATAGTTTTATATGATCAGTTTACAATTACAAATTCAAAAAAGTGAAGCGAATGTTCTTACAATTATGATCAGTTTACAATTATAATTTCACACTATCGTTTTTGTGGGATGATGAGTGCAGCGAGCGTTCTTACAGGAAATCTACAATTGTCCTTTGACTCCATTCCTACGGAATATAATTTTACTGGCTGCAAAACCTGTTGGAACTTCAAGTTTGTTACCACACAATACCGGTTTAAAATGAAAAATACCATGAAATCTATATGTCTCAATGAACTTTGTCAATTTTCTTTTTTTTTTTTGTCTCAAAATATTTGCCACTTTTTTAGTAATAAATTTGTGGTTCAGTTTATTTATCTCTCATGTGCACAAACTTCAATAACGCAATTTTTACATTTCTTATTTCATACTAAATGACAATGTCCAATGGAACGAAGGTAATAGATAACATCCAGGACCGTTGTAATTTTTTTCTTTAGTCTGATTAGTGATTAAGATAAAAGGAAAATAATTAACACATATGCTTTTGAATATTCAGTCCAGTTCTTTCCTTGCAAAGCTGCAAGTCACTAACAAAGGGAAGTTATGTTCCTCCCTTGACTTTCTACTTCCTCAATATCCAAGAAGTGTGTATACATGAAATCAAATAAAAGGGGGCTTTTAGAACCTTTCGAAACTCGCAGAAGCTGAGTGTGAGATTAGTTGTTGGCATTGAGAGCATCAAGTTGCTTTCTAAGTTCGTCAAGGTCATCACCAGGGCCAGTGGTCTCCGAAGCAGGATCGGTACAAAATTCATCTGCAGATGGAAGCTCATGAACAAGGCCTTCTGGGAGAAGACCTAAAGAAAACACCAATTGAGAAAATGAGTACCAATTACTCCATACACATGCATAAAAAAACAAAGTCAAATATAATAGTCTTATGCTGATCAATTTGTAAAGAATTACCTGAACTTTGGGCTTTTGCGCTATCTAGCTCACTGTCACCCTGTACACTGTAACAAGAACATATATACATATCAATAATCTTACTTTAACTTTATCTTCAATGATTTTATGAAAAAACTTTCTTTGGTACATTCTAGATCTAAAAATCTGAGGGGAATGGCCGAATGGAACTACATTCCCCCCCATTTTTTTCTTTGTCCAAAATTGGAGGAAACTCCACTCTCGTCACCTCCCATCAAACCAAACGCGCCTAAATGAACATAGTTCCTAGATTTCTCCATCCAACAAACGGGGAGGGAAATAATAGTTTTCAAGCATTACCTTATGTTCCATTCATTATCAGCATGAATGGGGGGGCAGTCTGCTACTTTTGATGCTTCCTCCTCCATCATTGCTTTTTTAGCAGCATCTCTGGCAGGCTTAGCAAGAATGAACTCCCTCTACATTATGAAATACATATTAGCCAATTATCCAAGCGAGGCTGAAATGCTGAATTGTAGACTACTTTTTTTTTCTACTTTTCTAGAAACCAAATTGTTGTGAAGAAATATTTTAAGTGGAAAGAAACTATAAGGAAAATAAGTATTTATTGATTGTATAATCCAACATTTTTTGTGTGATACCAACAAAAACAACTAAAACTGAAAAAAAAAATAAGACTATTTCAGGTATTAAAAAATCTTTTCAAGGAATTGCAAAGAAATGAAGATATAGGTTTTCTTCTACTGTATACCCCCCCAACACAGGTATATATGGAAACAAAAACTACTGTGTGCTTTCCCGTTGATCAAAGGTCGAAGAGATACTTACTTGTCGCTCCAAGCAAGCTGCATTTGAACACTGAACATTTGGTTTCATCTCCATTGTTGGAAAATAATCTTTCAGGGCATTGTATCCCTGGTAGGGAAAGAAATGAAAGGCAGAGGAAAGTTATTTTCCTATGTTTGGTTTTACCTCAGGAAAATGAAACATGAATGGTTTTTCCTAAGCTTTGGTGTATATTTGGAGTATGGACTTTTTTAGTGTTTGAATAACCAATAATAGAACTAAATACATACAATAGGTGAAAAATATGCAAAAATAGATTTAGAGTTTCAATCACTTTTCCCTCTAATATTATTTCCTTCTAATTTCCCCCTCTATTTTCCTTCTGTAGCATTTCCAGGTTCCATACGAATCTTTAGGAAAGAAACTTAAACATTTGTAGTCATAAAGTTTAGTTCAATCGAATTTCAACTTCCAAAACCGACCGAAATGTAAGCAAGGATATGGTCAAAACTCAAAACAACCAATCACAGAGGAAGTTCAGGTGTATGCAAGAAAAAGTTGATAGGTTGGAGGATTACCAGATATCGGGACACCTGTCCAAAATTTAACAAGTACTTCAGTGTGTTCTGAACCAAGAGTCCAGCAATGACTCCCTAGCAAAATCCATTGAGATGAAAAGTTTAACGAGCAGAGAAGAGAGCTGGCAGAAGTACTGAAGAGCATATTAAGAATGTCTACTGGTAATACTTGTCAAGATGTTTATCGAGTTTCTCATTCAAATTTATCTTATTCCTAATAAAATATAACTAGCTAAATATACAAGTTATACATCGGATTAACCTGCGCGTTGGGAAAATGATGAACTTTATAAAAAAGGAAAAAGTCCAAGCTCAAAATTTAATTCCTATTATTTGTCTTGGTTCCTATTAAGTGTGAATTCCACATTCAGGCAAGTTGGTCCCAAGTCTACTAATGATAGGCATTAACCAAGTTCAAGCAGCAAGCTACTCGAGAACACCTCGTACTTCTGTGCTACAGCAACTAAAATATGTTTTTCCTATCACCCCTCCTCCCGGAGGAGGGGTGAAAACAATTCAAAACTTCAGTTAGCCAAATTGAACAAGTTTAAGAGAGATACAGGAAAACTCCATACCATGGTTGTTGGCAAAGAGGCAGCACATACTCCTTCACGCTTAAGGGTGCGCTCATCAATTCCAGATGCTACTACCTAACAAGTAGAGAAGTACATTTATTGATATACACATTTACAAGTTAAACTCTTTAAAACAAACAAACAAAAACCGGGATTTGATGCAAATTCTAAAGGTAGCGTCCAAATTCCGAAGCACAAGGCTCTGACATCATACAAATATACAATGTCTACCAGAAGAACAATTGTGTTAAGTTACATTTGCGTTCAAAGAAGTGAGGTCGTTTCTAGGATTTTCATCATTCTGTTTTGCACAAACATTTATCTAGGTGGGATGGAAGGTTTAGGAGAAGGCTTTGGAGGACATAGTGTTGATAAATATGATGTGCTGTGGACTCCTTTTGGGGCAGCATGCACAACCCACGCCGAAGGGGCCCAAAAGCCAAGCAGCCAACAGCCAAGGAACGAAAGTGGCTAGACATGAAGAGAAAGGTATTGTTTCCTATTCTAGTTCCATTCGTCTTTCTGTTATGAGTTTTATTAGTTTTGCAACTCTTGTTTCCTTTTCTTTTTAGAACTCCGGCACCCTCTATATAGGTTTTTTTGTGATGGACAACTTACTGTTTTGGAGAGTTAAATTGCGTGTCTTCACAAGGTTGGACACCAATTAATTTAGCAATAAACTTAAACTTTGTCTAACTAGCACATCCTTGGGACTAGATTTTGTCATGTGTTATTACCTTGATGTTTCTAAAATGAATAAAAGTTGATTGAAATTGTATACATTCACATATGATGTTATTATCTCAAGATTTTAGATCTCAAATATGTATCAAAATGTACTGAGGCTTCACAATCCTTTCCTTTCAATATCCTCCATCCAAACAGACCCTTAATGGCTTGGACCCCATCAATTTGATAGACTTTGCGTGTATTTCAAGATCGGATGAAAATATTTATACTTTGTACATGTCAAGATAATAAAGGACCGCCTTGAACCAAACAAATTCAGTCAGAACCTTACCAAAGGAGGCACACAAGCAAAGCAAGCAGTTTCACCAGGAATTAATAATTGTATGTGGCCTGAGACAGCATTTTCAGATACACCTACCAGAAGAGAATAATCATATATGATTACACATGGTAAGAACATTTATAAACTTAAATAGCCTCAAGTCACCAGCGCCAGAACCTTACAATATGAGCTGAATTTGCCCTGCGCATGACCCAGGACTCAAGTGGAGCAGAGTCTAAGAAGAGTTCGACCAAGTCAACTTAGACTCAGCTCACATTGCAGCTTCCTCTGCAACTACTTAACACATAAGAGACAGCAGACAGACTGGAAGATATAAAAACTACCTTTCATTGATATTATTACTTTCAAGTTACATCTTCGTAATAATTTCTTAAACCTATTACAATGATTATATAGAAACACAATGGGTCAAAACCCTATAGCCTATAGGGATGAAACCCTAAGGTTTCTCAACCTAGATTTAGAATATTTCTATATTTCAACTATAAGATTAACCTAGAGCATGTGAATTATGCTCCTGATTGATATAAAACCTAGAACTTTAAACTTGAACAGGAAAGGTGATCTCCACTTGAAAAGATTATTACTTTTAACTTCACTTGAACGAAACTTCAACTTGAATTTATATTTGATTTCAATTCACTTTTCTTTTCTGTTCTTTCTGAACTTTACTATTCTCTATTTTACCGTGACTCTAAAAGTCTAATGAGCTCTAAATTACTTTAATGGACTCTACTGAGGTCTACTTTATCTAGCATAACATGACTTAACTTACTTCAATAAATTTGACCAAGAACACCATTTAACTCTTTTTGCGTTCTTTGCTTTCACCATTGTCTTTTATTCTTTCATGATAAGGATAAAAAAATCTTAATTTCAAAATCAAGTATTAATTCACAAAAAATCTCTTTAATAAAAGTCTTGGTAAATCACTATAACAACGGTAAATCGGTAATTACATGACAAATTTCTAAAATATGTATAAAAAATCAAATTCTTTCTATACCAAAGAGTCTTGTTTCAAACGCTTCTTTCATCCAAAAATCTTAATTTCAAAATCAAGTATTAATTCACAAAAATAAATTCTTTAACAAAAGTCTTGGTAAATCATTATAACGGTAAATCGGTAATTACATGACAAATTTCTAAAATATGTATAAAAAACAAATTCTCTCTATAGTCTATACCAAAGAGTCTTGTTTCAAGCACTTTTTTCAAAAATAGAAGAAAAACAAAAATGGTCCGATCATCCGACCCAGATCATGATTGCCTTCACGGCCTACTTGTTTGGATCACGTGGACCATTCAAGAACTGTGAATCAACAGAATTCAGATGCAATTCATGTAATATATACAATGATTCAAGTTCAAAAACAATACAGCAACTTGAATTATTTAGCATCAAGTTTGATTCAAATTGAGATACAACTCTTGTGATACACATGATACTAGTATACTACCATGTTGCATCATTTATAAGTAGTAGAGGTAGCATCTCCTAAATTTGTATCTTTAGATGTACAGATGTACTCCATGTCTCCATCACAATGGAGCATGGATGATATCTTTTTGCTTCTTTTCTAACTCAATAGTAAGGCGCAAGTATTTGTAGTGTGTCATTTGCATGAAACACTTCACACAAGCAAGAAATTGTATGCGGAATATTATAACAAAAAATAAATAAATAAAGCTGAGAAAAACGAATGACTTACCAGATTCCATCCAAATCTGGTTTAATTCATTGCATGCCTGTCAAACCGAGTTTTGGCTTAGCTATAGAAATTTGTACACAAAAGGGGATGACCATAATAGACCAAGACAACAACTCAATATTGAGTCCATGAATAAATTCTTCTGCGTGTGTTTGCAAGGTGTTTATAAGATACTTGTTCATACCAACCTGATTTACGACCATCCTTGCTTCGTAGTTATCTACACAGCTCAATACAAGATCTACCCCGGTACCTTCTTTATTTAGACAGAATGATTTGTTCTGGAGGCTTGACATGAACGTCTCAAAACCATCAACTGTTGTGATATTCAGTGTATAACTCTAAGAGAAGAAGAAAAAATAGTGAGATGACTTGAAAAAAGATAGCAAAGCGTTGAGTATTAGCAACCACAACTCAATTTAAGCAGTTCAAGCTTCAAAGAATATTATCAAGAATAACTATATGGCACAATAAATGTCAAAGCAAGATCCCACAGCTTTCAGGTTCAATGCAGACCGAACAAAACAAGCAACAAAACATAAAAAGACACCAGAAACGCAATCACAAGCTATATGAGTGCAAGTCAACATAAGTATTATTTTCATATGTGAAGTGGCGGGGTGAGAGGAAATAGTCCCAAAACAGAAAACAAAAAATTGCTAAATCTGTAATCCTAACCTCAAGAACAACATCAGGATTTATTTCAGCTAGGGTCTGAACAGCAGCATCTGTCTTTGTCATACCAACCTGAAAAAAATTGCAAAAGGTATTGATTGGCATTAGGCAAATATTTCTTTTACCATCAACTATGAGAAACAATAATTTATGGTACAAAGTCTATGGATAGGAAAAAACATGCATTCAAATGGGAAAATACAGTCTCCCTGTTGTAAGTTAATACTATATACAGTTTTTAAATAGTAAGTAAACCAGGATAATTTAAGATTGGAGATTAAAACTGAGATCTCTTTTATAAGAACACCTGATCGGGGCGAAAAAATAGCCTATTCATGTTAGCTAACTCCACTTTGTCATAATCATACAATAAAAGTCGACCAATGCCACACCTTGTTAGCATCTCAGCTGCAACGCTACCTACACCACCTATGCCCTGTGCAACATAACATTAGGAATAACAAAATGAATACTTGAGTGAAATCTGTGGCAATACTAAAGTGTACTGCAACGCAGAAGGTGTTTTAATAAGAAAGAGAAGTCCAGCTTAGAACCACCCATAAATCAAATCACATTCATTTAACTTCTGAAGCATTACTAAAGCAGCTAGTAATAAAAGATGAATATAGAATGTGAAAAGACCACCACTAAAGAAACAAAACTACAATAACACATATGTTAAGTCACTGAAAACACCACAACATCATCAGAAAGCAAGACCAGCATTACAGGCTCAAAGTAGTAAAACGTTTACAGAAATCAACATTCATGAAACATGTTTCTTATATATGTAAATACATGCAAACCAAAAATCAAAAGTATCAATAATAACAAAATTAACTCAGTTTAAATACTACTATGTACTGTTTAATTTGGAGTGAAAAACTGATGTCGAATGCTCGTGCCAAAAGATATTGCTTTTGTTTCTTCTAATATTAGCCACTTAGGAACTATAACGATATGCACAGAAAAATGAACAGAAGGACCTATATAATTAAAAGTTAAAACATAAAGCAAAGAGATCAAATTACATACAACTATAGCAACAGAAAAACCCCTTATCCTTTCATAGTTCTCCACAATCCCCATTCTCTGGAGTGCCATAAGCCTGCTATATGGATTGCTATCAACCACCTCAGAGCTCATATCCTACACAGAAACTCGTTCGAACTTTAGCCAATGTGCTTAATTGATTATGCAATGATAGAATAAGGCAACACAATTACCTTGACTTTGGAGCGTCTAAAAGGTCCTGACTTTGTTAGGGCATGCTCAGCACACAACCGAATCTAAATGGAATAGCCCAAAAAATAATACTATCAAACTTTCATGGCTTTAACTCAAATAATTATCTATCTCTAAAAACATATCTAGACTGCATTTCCAATTATATGTAGTAAGGTAAACATGTAAGCATTGAACACTGACATCTGAAAATGGGTATCAACTTACCTTATCAACCAACTGGAGCTGATAGGAATCAGCTAACATTTCTTTTTTGAGCGTTTCAAGATGACCAAGTAATTCTTTAATCTCTGCTTCCATTTGGCTTTTCTTTTCCCGAAACTGCAAATTCAAGTATCTTTATTCTTAAAAGACGGAATAAATTTGGGATCAAGGCTTCTGCAATCGCGCTCAGACCGATATAGTAAATTTATTAAAGTTTTCCACCAATTTTATACGGAGTAACCTTTTATGATGAGAGTCGGAGAATGCACAAAATTAAATAGTAGTCCTTTTATCCGTTCCTTGACACTTTGACTTTACTGTAGAGTACACTGTTTGGCACTGTTTGGACACTTTTTGGCACTGTTTGGCACTGTTTGGACACTGTTTAGCACTATTTGACACTGTTTTGTGTAGATTTGTTTACCAAATAAGGTAAATAAGGAATTGTAAAGAAGAATGTGGTACTGACAAAAAAGGAAAGTGTAAAGAAGAATGTGAACGGGAGAGAGTAAAATTATTTAAAAAAATATACTGTCTTAAATAATTAGCACGGTTAAATATACTGTCTTAATTAAATTGGCACTGTTATTCAGTCAATAATAATTAAATAAGTTAATTAGATTGTCTTAAAAAGTTTGTAGTATAAAGATAAATGTATTGTTTTTAATATTTAGTTGTTAAATTACTATTTAAGGTTGTTAAATGTTTTCCAAATTAGAAATGCGAACTTTTATACGATATGTCAAAAAAGAAAAGTATGAACCTTTCTACAGAACAGGTGAAATAAAAGATAAAAAATAAAGAGTAGTTCTAAATTATCCCACAAATGATCTTAACTAATGTCGTCATCCACCATCCCTCATTTATCTCTCATTTGCTTTATTCCCCATTCTCACTTAGAGAATTGGAAAAAATCATATTGGCGTGTCCATAATCTATTTTGCTTATCTACTTGGTTTTTATATACTATGTTTCGAAATTATATGTAATGCGATACAAAAGTAAAATAAATTCAGTCTAAATATAAAACTCCTCCACAAGTTTGAGCCTAATCCGAGGGGGCGTGTCTTTCTTGCAGGGATGGATTTAGGGGGGGCACGGGGGGCCGCTCCTCTTGGAAAAATTCTACCATATATATATAATATTTTCACAAAACTTTCATAATTTAATTAGATTCGCCCCCCTTAGCTTTTAATTTTCAAAATTAATATATAGTCTTACATAATGTAATACTTAATTAGATATATAAAAGAAGGAACATCTAATATAATTTACATAACTTAAACAAATAAACAATAGAATAACTCGTTGTTTAAGATTTAAGATACTTATTATATAAGAATTCCTAGTTTTGTAATGTGTAATTATCTTTATTAGATAACAAAGCAAGTACTCAATTTTGTAAAATATATACTCAGTTTTTAGATCACGTGAAATGAATCCAAAATATAAATATTTATTGACATTAAATTACATAATTCATTTACTTCTTGCTTTCTAAAAATAATTTATTGCATAGATAATAAAATTTACATTATTATATTTTAATACAAGTATTAAAATATAATATGCACCATATAGTGTGTGTGTGTGTATGTGGTGCATATTATTCTAAAAATAATAATCTCATACATACTACTATTGTAATATTAAGAAAACTTCTCATGAGTCATGACTCACGAACACCCTCCTTGATGGACAAAAATTACAATTCAATAATCGATTCATAAGATTGAACAATATAGAAGTTATTAAAAATGTATTGGTTGATGTCTTTGTCATCGTCTAAACTTAGAATGTAATAAATTTAAATGTCGTTGGGGATATGTATGTATTAATGTCATTTTTTAATAAAAATTGTCGCACAGCCCCTACAGTAGTGGAAAAAATTTGCCCCGCTACACTAGGGGGGAAAAAATCGTCCCACTACACTAACGAAAAAAATTTCACCCAAATTTCGCCCCCCTTGACCCAAAATGCTGGATGGATCCGTCCCTGCTTTCTTGTCTAACGGGTAGTACTACTCGTCTAAGGAAGCTAATCTGTTAAATAAACAGGGAAGGGCACGTTTCGGCCGTCAGGGAACGACATAACTACTAAACATCCCTAAAGCAATTTCCTACAAACACTAGATCTAAACCTTAGGGAAGCAAAATATGAAAGAAAAACGAAGAACAAGTGATGAACTGGACCTTTGAAGACTTGAAGAAACTTGAAGAACTCTTGAAGAACTGGAATGCTTTATCTCTCTAAAAGGTTGGGCAGCACATCATTACTTTGCATAGAAACAATGAGGGGAATGCTCGGAAAAGGTGTACTTATAGCAACCCTCCCCAACTGTCGCTACATGTGGCATGTCCGTAGTGGCTACACCAATGTTCGCCTCCATCACAACCAACCAGAAACCAACTGTTCAACTTCTCAACCAGCTGCACCTACTCCGGCCAAAACAACTGCAAACAATGGGCCAAGCAATGGCTACATCACAAGCAATTGATTCAGCGGCCAAACTTGGCACTTCATTGTCCCCAAATCAGGGTAAGATAAAACCCAAAGCCCTCGGCCCCCTCGCACAGAACCCGTCGATGGTAGCCTTTAATCGGTGACCTTCGTCCAGGGGTTCTCCCACAAGGTTACCTTGGTCAGGGGTCGTCAGGAGGTTGGATTCATGAGGAATGCGAGGATCTCACTTTGGCCTAGGACACTCTCTTATCCTTCATGCCTAGTGGGGGACTGAGGGACTACATCGGCCACAAACTACATCCGCCACTCTTCGGCACGAAGGGGTGGGGCACTGGGGGCTACATCGGCCACAAACTCCAAAAAGGCAACACAAAACACTTTGGCCTCAATACTAAAAACAGTATGTCATTGATACTGCATCGTCCTCATAATAGTGACATTCATCGTCCACCAAAAGCAAAAGCAAAGGACACACATCCACTTCAAAGCAGTAACAAGCATTAGCCAACAAACATCAAAACAACAATGACTTACTTCCTTTCACTTCGCCCACATCTCAGCTCAGAGAGTAGGGACTCCTGATAGAGAATATGGGCCCACACCCTATGACCCACATACTCAAGGAATCAAATACAAAGACAGTTGACAACCACATGGTCCTCCATCGGCCAAACTTATTGGATCTTAGAATGTAGCCCAAAAGCCCAGGAGCAAGAGATTGGCTCTCCATTAGTTAGCCCCCCTATCGCACAACAAGGTTCCAGCAGACTAGATTTTATACTTAGTTTATAAATTGTGTACTAAGTCAATTATAGCCCTTATTTTGTATCGGGCCTCCCAATCCCAAGTCTTGGGAGCCCAAACCCACATTTTCCCCTATAAATACTCCCCTTGGAGGTAGTTGTAAGGGTTGAGAAATATTAATTGTTCACTTTCTCTCTCTAGCTCTCACTTCTCTCTAGATTAATACTCATCAATTTTATTTTGGTGGACAAGAATCAGACTGCTAATTCACTCCTTGTGGCTAACTAATAAAAAAAAGTTCGCATAGAATTGCAAGTCTGCAATGAACAAAAATTAAAATTAATAGTCGCCGCTGTGAGATTTTGATTGTCTTAAAACCCCCCATCTTAGTGAATTGGATAAACTTCCATCTTGGTTAGTGTGATTCCCTAACTATTACATATTGATGTAGAGTGAAATATGATTCTAAATTGCTATTATTCTCTGTTATGACATATTCTCTGTTACTAATATTAATGGTATATAAAAATTTATTTATTGTAGCTTAAAATCATTACATACTCTAGTACTCCATTTGTAATGTTTAACATTAACTACTTTGATGCAGTAAGGTACATCGACAAACATGTCTACAGAAGCGATCTCTATTCGAGTAAATCTATGCACCTCAAGTGATGCAATTGGTGAAAGTAATGAGCAGCAACAACAAAGTGAACCGTTTGAATTGGGAGAACCAAATATAGGTAGTCAAGAAAGATCACAAAATGTTAAGTTGAAGAAGAAGACGAGTTTCAGATTAAAAAAAAAAAAGAACTCCGATGTGTGGAGTGTTTTTAAAGTGATAACATTAAATTGAGTTAGCAAGGTGAAATGCACCCATTGTTCAAGCAATTTTGTATGATCTAAAAAAGGAACCACAACAAGCTATAAGAGGCATCAAATGAACTGTGTGAAGACAAACATAATCTAAGGGTAAGTCTCCACATGTATTATGGGGTTATAATTAGTCTCCACATAATCTAATTAGTTACAACTTCTTTATAACTAGTTCATTAATGGATTATTAGCTGAATATAACCTCAACTATCATCAAATTCACAAATCTATCCCATACTTTCACTTTTATTAAAAAAAGACTCAAACTTCAACCTTTCTCACTATTACACTTTCAATGGATGAATTCGTAAAACTCAAGAAGAAAATCATATGTATATTTCACATGCTTTCACTTCTTTCTAGGTTTAAATTTACAAACAAGTATTGCTTGTATGTTATTGGTATTGATAAAAATGTGTGATTTTGAAAAGAAAAAAATAAAAACATAATTGTTGAAAAAGATGAAGTTTGAACCTTTTTTAAATAAAAGTCAAAGAATGGGATAGATTTGTGAATTTGAAGATAGTTTGGGATAAAATAAGCTAATAATCCTTAATTAATTTCTTCTCAACTAGTTAATCTTTTTTGTCAGATTAACTGTCAGGTTCATGTGATCTGACCCCTTTATCAATTCAATATTAACCACATAAACTCATTTGTCTTGATAACCGTATCACCTCTTTTTGTACCAATGTCGAGGGACAGATGTAGTATTTATTAAAATATTTTTTACATATGAAAAAATCAATAAAACCATTACCATTACAAAACTATCAAAACACGCTTATCGAGCAAATTTATAATAAAGCAGTGACAAAATTTATGAAATCAAAACTTTTAAAACTTATGTGTTGAACAATGAGCACTACTCCATGATTTAAAATCATGAACAATTAAGAGATCATATGTTTAAAAAAATGTCATATACTTATCATACAATTATTGATTATAAAACATGCAATTCTCATGATAAGAATATTATTATACACTAAAGATGCAAGAACTTGGGTACTAAACTATTAATCAATGGGTACGTGATCCAACATGGGTACTAAACTATTAATCAATGATTCAGACATGATCCAACGTGGTTAACCATTGTTTTAAAACCGTATGCAGAAGGTACAATTTCAAGGACAAAACTCGGCTTCAATTAGCATATGCTTTCTATGGGGATATCCCATGCCGATCATATGACTAATGTACACTCTCCCATCCTTCACCGTAGCAGCAGTAGATAAACGGTGAATAGGACCGCTGAATTTGCCTACAACCCTCGCACTTCCCCAATCATCACTGCTCTCAACCAACCTTGTCGGGTTCCCGGCAACAACGAGCTTGTCAGACGATACAAGTTCCATGCCATCACCGAAAATTAGTGACCCGCCCTCGACAACGGGAACAATCGTCACTTCGTCCCCTTTTGATAATGGCTTAACCTTATACAAATTCCCTGAAAAAGTGTGAACAACTAGCAAGTATCCGTTTGGATGATACACAATACCGTTAAGCCCTACGAAGTTCTTGTACCATTCCTTAGGAGTGAATAAAGGGCTACTTATTATGTGCTTCAACACTCCATCAGCCCCAACCTTCCATATCTTATTACCTCTAGTATCTGTTACATATGCATTGCCCTCCTCATCAACTGCCACATCATCCGCAAAAGATTTCTCGCTCTCTACATACAACACCATTAATGTAAATAGTGTTAATACATCGTACCCGAAACTAAGCTATTTGGTAGCACCAAAATTCGCTTACGACTGAAATGTGTTAGACATTGCTCATGTTGGGGCTGAAATGGTTGAATTTCCATGAGGGGAAATAAGTTAGATGGAATTAAATATTTGATTGCACTAACTTTTTAATTTGGGTCATAAGAATATACTTCTTCTCTCCCTTATAACTTTCGTCATGTTTTCAACTTTTCATTTTTTATTGTGATAAAAACTTTGTCATCATGCCTTCTAATAAATTAATCTGTGTTTCATATTATTTTTCTCTTCACTGCACAAGCTTCCATCAAACAATTTTTACTTTGTTATAATTCATGTCAGTCAAAATTGATAAAGTTATAAAAGACAGAGACTCAAAGAGAGTACAATACCAAGACCAACCACATTAAAAACTTGGAATAAGAATGTTTTTACTTGGACTGTTTTCAGTCCCAGACCAGACTTAAACAGACCAAACCTGATCAGTTCAGATCAGACCACACTTCTATAGTTATAAAATACACATAGACCAGACATTTACCAAACCGGACAAGATCAACTTAGACAAGATCAGAACGCTGACAAGCCACCTCCATTTGAGGTGCTTCCGGGCAGAACTTTTTGATTAAATTTTGTGAGAATGTTCTTGTAGATTATATTCACATAATTTCGCCTTAAAATTCAATCGAGAAATCTATTAAATAAATTGTTGAAAAACACTATGCCAAAAATATAGAAAAACACGTAATTTATTTAGCTGACTTTTCGATTAAAATTTAAGCTGAAATTTGATGGACATGAGATAAACTTCATGAAGAATATGTTCAAAAAAGTCCGTAAATATTTGCGTCAGTAAATTCCCGAAAGGAATATTTGTGTATGTATATATAATTAAAAGATATTTTAAATATTTCAAACGCATTGAGGTAGCTAGCCAATCAACACATATAAATTCAGAATTGTGTTCTACGTCAAGGTTTAGTAACTCTCTCAAATCATCCCTAATTCGCTACAACTAGTTTGTCACTCATAATTGCCAGATGAATGAAAATGAATAAGAATTATTACTGAATTAGGAGAATCATAAATTCTGTAAAGTTAGTCAACAAGAAAAGTTAAATTATTTTCTATGCAAATAGCTAGTTTTTTTTTGCAATGTGACTTTAATCAATTTATGTTTATGATCGAATTTAGAGAAAGTGCATTTTTGGCTTAATTGCAATCATGAGTTTCAATCGAGACAACAATGATACTACACTAACCGGTGGGCGTAGCTCAACTAGGGAGTGCCACAAGCGTTAGGTCTCCCGGATTCAAATCCCGGAAACTGTGCTAAAAACTATGCTAAAAATGCATAGGGCATCTGGCCTCTGCAAGTACCCGGGGATAGAGCCTCACTCTCTATATCTATCAGATTGTGATTATAGTCCAATTTACATCCTTCCATCGTGCCGTCCGGTTGGTATTGGGGGCCCTCAGGGATGGAGTGTCATCCTTTTTTACTACAGTACTCCGTATATTTTTAGCAATAAGTTTCCATTTTTAAATTCGTGGAAGTACATGTCCTGATGTTCCAATGCATTGAATACTTACTCCGTTTGGTAAGAAAATCAAGTCATTTATTGTCGCACATTTATCTTTTCTATAATTCAATATCGTAATGTGGGCATCAGGGCATGCAAATACGTAATTTTATTTCTATACAGCACGTTTGACACTGACCTCATTAGCTAATTGCTCCACTTAAAAAGTAGAGACAACTCCCTAAAAACGTTTTGAAATTCCAAAATAAGAGTATCATGTTTTTTATTCCTTGAATATGAGTAATCTGCCAAGTTTGGAAGAAAATGCGGAAAAATAATTAAAAGGTTTAAATATGTTTTTAGTCCCTGCAAATATAGTGCATTTTGTTTTACATCCCTGTAAATTTATTTTTTTGTTTTCCGTCCCTGCAATTTATGTTAGTTATCTTTTTAGTCCATCACTGATGATATCAACATCCGTTTAATCTGAAACTATTCCCGACTAATAGATTTCCTTTAATCCTTTGTCATTTTATTAAAAAAGTGTTTGATTTATTTTTTCAAAGGATTTTAATATATATATTTTAAAAATGTGAATATTTAGTTTTACATTATTTTAGGTCTCATATTAGCCTCAAAAAAATTAGAAAAGGATAAATTTAAATATTTCTAGCAGATTTATGCAACTCACAATAATTGTTTTTTCTAAGTAGAGTGGTTTTGGAATTAGATAAGGACCAAAAACAAATTAGGCCATATTACAGGGATGAAAAACCAAAAAATTATTTTGCAGGGACCTAAAACAAAGTGTGTCATATTTACAGGGACTAAAAACATATTTAAGCCTAATTAAAATATCCTAAACTTTGAAGGGGTGTGAGGTAAGCACCCCAAACTTGCATATGTAATTTAAATATTCTCAACTTTATATAAAAAGTTACTTTAGCACCGTGGCCATGCATTATTTCTTTCAAAAATGTTAATTTTTTGTGTTAATTTCATAATTTAAAATATTTTAGCATTCATGAAGATACAATTCACATTCTAAACTTCAATTGTAAAATAAATAATACTACCCCCACTCTATATAATTGGTGCATTTTTAATTTTTTATTCTAAATTATGCAATTAGCAATATGAATCTACATTTTTGAAAAAAATAATATACAAACATGGTGCTAAAATAATTTTTTATATAATGTTTAGGGTATTTAAATTACATACAAAAGTTTGGGGTATTTATCTCACACCCCTTCAAAGTTTAGGGTATTTTAATTATTTTTCCCAAGAAAATGTCATGTTTAAAAGCTTTGTAATGTCAAACTTGGCAGAAATTTACTCCTATTCCGAAGATAAAAAACATGATACTCCTATTTTGGAATTTCAAAACGTTTTTACTCCTATTTAAGTCAATTCCTGTAAAAAGTACTCGTATTTGACATTGTATTCAACTTTTAATTTTTTTGATTTTAAAACCCCTTTGATAACCTTTTTTTTCGGTTTATCGGTCTTATCATCAAACACGTAACTTTAAATTTCGCATGCTGGATAGTGTAATAATCAAAACAAGTAATGTTGGAGCAGGGCCGGTCGGCCCGGTCCTTCCCCTGGGCCAATGAGGCTTGGGCCTCAGGGCCCCGAAATTTTTTAAAAGTTAGGGGCCCAAAATTTAAATATCTTTATACGTAGTACGTAGTATTATATACTTGTATGTATTTAAAAAATAGGAGCTATGACACTAGTTGTTTAGCTTAAATCGCTGTTAAAGAAGTAACAAAACGTGCGGAACAATAGAGTTATCAAGTAGTGAAGTACAAACCCGAACTCCCAAATTTGTCGATATGTTATTATATCCAAAAATTTAGCTTTTAGAATGATTTGCTAATTTGATGAACTATTGATTTGTGAATGACCGGTCCTCTTCCATTCGAAATTCCACAAAACTCGATCTCAATTGTCTCACGAAAGACACGAATGAACTAACTTATTAAATTCTATTTTCTATTTGCTATAACTATTGACTAGTCCTTACATTATTGGTTGGGATTTGAAGTATCTGCATAAACAAATGCTATTTAAAAATTAAAAGCAAGTTGATTAATCTTTTATGAGGTAGTGAAGTAGGGTTATGTCTTGCAAGTGATTTTTTTATATTTGAGAATTGAGATATATTTTTTATTTAAAATTACCATGATAAAAAATTGTGTAATTTTCAATTCCAAATTAATCAAAATTGTGAATATTTTTGTTTATTTTATAATGTAAGAATTTTATTTAAGTATTGTTTTTTTGTGATATTAATCCTCTATTTCCAAATATGTTGTATTACAAAACAAATACTATGTAGAGGGCCCTTTTATGAAACTCGACTCAGGCCCGAGTTTACGTAGGATCGGCACTGTGTTGGAGTTACTTTTCTAGTTGTATTGACTAAAATTACTGTATAGAATCATTTTAGATATTTTTCAAATAATTTTTTCTTTATTTTATTAATGAAAAAATATAATATTTTCATAAATCAGTATAATCAACCAATACAACCACTTTAGCTGGAACTACATAAATTTCAGCAGAATCATCTGATTCAGCCAATTTCAGTGTTACTAAACGGGCTCTAAGTTTCTCATATTTAATCCCGTGAGTATTATCAAATAGACTTTTAGGCCTTCAACTATGATTTGACACAATAAGTAAATAACAAAAAGGTTAGTATTATACTTCGTAATAGTTTTTTGGATACATCGGAAAGAGTCACTATTATAATAGTTGAAGGATAAAAATGACACTTTTATGAAAGTCGAAAGACTAAATATGGAAAATTTCAAAAACGGGTACGCAAAGCGTCTTTCGCACAATAGTCGAAAGACTAAAATGTGAAAAAATAAAAAACGAGTATCAAAAGTGTTAGTGACATAATTGTCAGAATACCCAGAGTGACAAAAACAACACTAATATATGGTACCTAGTTATTTAAAGAATCATCATACGAATTATTTAGTATAATGTTTTCAAATTTGAAACTTACAGGTCGTTTGGAAACACTAAGAGCCCGTTTGGTAGCACGAAAAAATGACTGATTTGACTGACTCGCTAAAATTTATGAAGTTCTGGCTGAAGTGGCTGATTATGCTGATTTAAGAAACAATTATTTTGAAAATATATTTAATTAATAAAATAAAGAAAAAATTATATGTGAAAATAGCTCAAATGGTCATCTACATTAATTTCAGCCAACACAACCAGAAAAGTAATTCCAACCTTACCTTTTTCTGCTTATCACACAATTCAGCGCGCGAAAGCAAAAATTACATGTTTGGTGAAAAAGTTGGCTGATAAGCCTGATAAGCCGAAAAACAGTATTTCCAAACAGCCTCTAAAATTGGCTGAATTTGGCAGATTCTGCAGAAATTTCTGAAGTCTTGGATGAAGTCTCTGGATTGGCTAATTCTGCTGATTTATGAAAAAATTAGGGAAAAGAGTCAAATAGGCTCTCGAACTTACATAAAAAGGTCAAATAAGCCCTCATATAGGAGGCTCATTCCGGCCGTCGCCATTTGGGGTGGTTCCTGGTGGAATTTTTTGATGAAATTTTTTGAGCATCTTATTCATTAAGTCTAGTTTACTCATACCGATTGAAGTTTTAACTGAAATTTGGTATGAGTAAACTAGACTTAATGAATAAGATACTCAAAAAAATTCATCAAAAAATTCCACCGGGAACCGCCCCAAATGGCGACGGCCGGACAGAGCCTCTTATATGAGGGTTTATTTGACCTTTTTATGTAAGTTCGAGGGTCTATCTGACCATTTTCCCGAAAAATTATACTTCGTATTGAAAATATATTTTATTAATAAAATAAAGAAAAAAATATATGAAAAATAGCTAAAATGATCCTCTACGGTAATTTCAATCAATATAGTCAGAAAAGTAAACCCAACCTTATTATTACACAGCTCAACGTGCGAAATCGCAAGTTACATGTTTGATGAAAAAGTTGGTTGATAAGTCTAATAAACCGGAAAAAAAGGTTACCAAACTGGCTCTTAGAAACATGGTTCTCGTGATTTCAAGATTTTTGTTTCACATTTTAAAAATAAAAACAAAATAAAATACCAAAATTATGCTAAAAGGACCTTGTTGCATAAAAAATCAATGCGGATTTAAAATTCCAGAAGAATAAAAAGCTACATATGTTTTTAAAAGTTGAATTTTGAACATGTTTTACACATATTTCTCGAATTCTGGCATTCATAATGGAGGGCGAGTTCATAAATTAACTAATGATTAGTGGACCACAGTCCGAAATTGCGATTAGAACAGCAATTACTATTTAATCTGTACTACTAACGACAAGCAAATATCCTCGTACCTGGGCCGCCGAGTTCTGTGAGAAAAAGTCGGTTCCACGTCGATAAATCATACGCCGCCAGAGCACTGTACCGGTTCCCGAACACATCGGATACAGCCACGAGAAGGCGGTTCCGGCGCCGGTCAATAGTGAGCCCAAGCGAGGCGTTCCCGTACAAGTCACCGTCCTTGACGACCGGAGTTTCAAGAAGGACCGATGAGTCGCCGTCGTCGAGGGGAACGGCAATCTGGCCGACGCCGCCGCCGAAAAAGGTGACTATGAATCGACGGCCCTCCTCGTCCCATTTGGCACACTCGCGGAACCAGCCGGTGCTGCCGTACTCAATGGTGTGGGTGGACGGCTTGCCGGCGGTCTCGAGGTGGAGGATGATAGCGACGGGAACGGCGGAGACGATAAAGAAGAGCAGTAAAAATTTAGCCATTAATTGGCTGAAAAAAACTTGAGTATTAATTGGGTGAAGGGTCCAGGGAGGCTTAATGGGAAAAGGACTAAAGGAGAATGACATTAAACTATCACCCAAAAAGTCTGAGTGGGGGTTGGCCAAACTGCCAAAGACAGGGGAGTGGAGCATGAACACAATCTTTAACTCCTTAATCTTTCACTAAAAATGTCATGATTGAATATTTATTAAGATTTCCAAGTGTATTGAAATAATTGGCTGCTCAAAATTGATATATAAGTGCCCGTTTGGTAGCACTTTTATTTGGCTTATCTGCTTATCAATAAACTTTTTCACCAAACACGTAACTTTTGATTTCGTGCGCTGAAATGTGTAATAATAAGAAAAAGTAAGGTTAGAGTTACTTTTCTGACTGTTTCGGCTGAAGTTACTGTAGAGGACTATATTAGCGATTTTTACATGTAATTTTTTCTTTATTTTATTAATGAAATACTAGTATATTTTAAATTTAAATTTTTCATAAATCAGCAGAATAAGCTAATACAGCCACTTAAGTTCTGGCTTAAAGTATGATTAACTGATTCAGCCGATTTCAGTGTTACCAAACGGGCTCTAAGAGTCTAAGTGGGCCACTGAGGGGAAAAAACAAAAAAAAAATAAGAGAAAAAATGTATTTATGCTATCCTTGCTAATTAGGAATATAATAATGTTATGTGTATACAAAAGGTAAGCGTCGATGCTATTCAAAAGTTACTTCTTTAATGAAGTTTTGAAATATAACTATTTGTTTTTATTCCCCCAAATAGAAATAATTTCAACTAAATTTGGCAATATCAGACTTTAAACATTACAATTCCTGTCAAATGTTTTCCAAATTTGGCAAAAACTATTTTGTATTTAGTGAATAAAAACATGAAAGTTATATTTATGAATCTTTATATAATATAAAGTAATAGTCTTGGCACCACAATTAGAGGGAAAAATCCAGCCCAAAATAAAGACATAATGGTGAATTAATGACAAAAACAAATTTGGTAATGTATTAACTAAGCATTAACAAATAAAAAGTGACAACCACATGTTTCTAAAAAAGTACTCCCTGCTATCTACGTAACAAAGAAGAGAAAAATTTATAAAAAAAATGAAGAGTAATACAATCTCATTTTTGTTTAAAGTGTTTGTAACTTTTTTATTCGTACTCCGATTATTACAAAAAACATACCAAAATTCATAACTTTTTATTATCTTTCATATGACACCAATATTGAATATATAAAAATAAAAATAAAACAACACTTTAAAAACATCAATGAATCGAGTGCTATATTTTTTTTAATTTGTACTCCGATTGTTACAAAATATATATCAAAATTCATAACTTTTTTATTATCTTTCATATGACACCAATATTGAATATTTTTATATAATATGAAATAGCAAAATTGCTATAATTACTGGAGGGAAAAAAAATCACCCAAAAATAATAAATACGGAGTATGTAAATAGTCAAGTTGTGATTTATTAAATGTAAAATAAGGAGTATATTACTACCATATAAAATTATCATGAACCACGAGTTGAGCATAAAATGTTTAATTATCAAGTTTATCCAATTTGTTTGTCATAATTCTATAAGTATTTACCCTGCTCACTTCGTTAAAAGTGTCACTCAAATAAAGTTGATTGCATAATGGAAAGGTAATTTGTGAAAATCGGAAGTACGTACTATTAGAGATAAATCTTAAACATATTATCTTGTGTATTTAATTAATTGTAAATATTATCTCTTAGTTAGTTACACTTGATCTCATCACTTTGTACTCCTATATATATCTCACGTGTATACATCCAGTGGCGGAACCAGAAGAAAAACAAAGGGGTGGCTAAAATTACTATAAAATGAAAAAATATAAATTGCTATTAAAGTTTACAAAATATAAAATTTGTGTGAAGAGTACATTACATTACAACTAAATGTTAGACGAAGAAGAAGGCAATTGAGACCATTTTAGAAAACATTGCAAAATTGCTTCATTTTCAATTTTAGAAAAAAATTCCTTTTCCATGTATATCACCAAGCTGTCATTCATCTATTCATCTCTTAAATCAGTCTTGATGATTTTCATGTCAAAAGACTCTTTCAACTGAATCTATTACAACTGATAAAACTAACGCCAACTCGTGTTACAAATTGTAAAGTAGACATGATCACATGAGTAACCTATCTAGTTAACAAAGTTTTCAACTTTAAGTTCTTAAAGAGTTAAACTAATCAATCAATTAAAATTTATAACAACTATAACAATGAGAGTAAATAATCAAAGAAAATGCACAAACAATTCGAACTTTATACCAATTCAATTTCAAAGTAAATAATAAATTAAACATTTAAAGCAAACAAGCAATTAAAATACTTAAAAAAGATAACAATTTTAAAATTAATACGGAGTACCAAACTTACCCAAACAGTTTGGGACTTTGGGCCAAACTAGGTAGGTCCATTCTGCGATTAAGGGGGGACATCAGAACATGGTTATTGGTTAACGCGCAGGACTGTTAACGCTTATATCTTACTCCGTAATTGAGATAAAAACGACGTCGTCTTAATTTTCCTGTGCTCTTATCCAAAACGACGTCGATTTGGGTCATTTAGTTAATTAAAAAAACAGCCTGCAACCTCAATCCCTTGTTCGCTGCATCTTCCCCCGGCCATGGAGCTGTCCCAACGAAGAAGATGCAGAGAGGCGCCGACCTGTACACCTAATACTACTACCTAAAAATTTCCGGCGAAGGGGTGGCGGAAGCACCGGCTCGCTCCCCCTGGTTCCGCCCCTGTATACATCAAATGAAGTGTGAATACAATTATTCTTTCCATATCACTTCTTCATGGTATCACAGCTATCGATCCAAACAATTTAATTTTTTTTTCTTCCTTATCGCGCCTGTTCAAGCTCTTCTTCTACCGATCACCATGGCTTCCGATGCCACCTCTGGTCACACCTCTAGTGATATTCATATTCCCAACTTTTCTGAACCTAATAAACCGCTCATTTCTATCAATCTCGGAAATGTGATCAAACTCACTCCCACAAACTATATCTCCTGGCAACTTCAGGTTCAATCTATTCTCACAGGATATAACCTTGATGGCTATTTGGACGGATCTCTTCCCTGCCCACCTGCGACCATCATTGTTGATGGTACTGCCACTCTTAACCCGGCGCATGTCTCTTGGATACGGCAAGACAAACTTCTTTTTGGTGCTATTATTGGTACTCTCACTTCTCCGGTGGTCTCTCTCATCACACGTGCCAAAACCACCAAAGACGCTTGGAATACTCTTGCCTCTGTTTATGATCAACCCTCTCGTGGGCATATCAAGCAACTGAAATCTCAGATCCGCAACTACAAGAAGGGATCCAAAAACATTGGTGAATATACGCAATTCATTAAAAATGTTGCTGATGAATTAGCTCTTTTAGGCAAGCCCTTGGATCATGAAGATCTCGTTGAATACATTCTCAATGGCCTTGATGAAGGCTACAAACCTGTCATTGAAGCCGTTGAAGGACGTGAAACATGCATTACTTATACTGAGCTCCATGAAAAGCTTATTAACCGCGAGCTTAAACTGCTTCATTCAGGAGACTGACTCTTCACCAATGCCTATCACCGCCAATGTTGCTCGTGGACCCCCTCCGCATGGATCTCGTGGTCGTGGCCGCCACAATTCTTCTGGTCGAGGATCATCTTCCAACCGCTCCTCTCCATCTGGCACGGGTTCTTCTGGCTCTCCTCGGCCATATCTTGGTGTGTGTCAGGCATGTCGTACTCAAGGACATACGGCTCGTGCTTGTCCTCTTTTTCGCCTCACGTCTGCCACGGGTGCACCTCCAACTCCCTGGTCCGCACCCCAACCTCCATGGCAGCCACCCCGAGACCCCTCCACACCATGGCAACTGCCCTCTCGGCCTGCTTGGTCTTCGCCCCAAGCACATACTGTCTCGGGCAATGGACTGCTTGGACCGGCCCCATCATCTCCATGGATCTTTGACAGTGGCGCCACACATCACTTGACGTCTGATCTTGATAATTTATCTTTGCATACTCCATATTCGGGCACAGATGAAGTCATTGTTGGTAATGGTAGTGGTCTTCCTATAATTTTTACGGGTTCAGGGACCCTTTCTTCTCCCTCTCGTCCCTTTCACCTAAAAAATTTATTATGTGTTCCCAATATTCATAGAAATCTTATTTCTGTGTCTCAGTTTTGTCTTTAAAATAATGCCTCTGTTGAATTCTCACCTTTTTCTTTTTGTGTTAAGGATCTCAACACGGGGGCACCCCTCCTCCACGGTCAAGCTAAAGATGGTCTCTATGAGTGGCCAAATCTTTCTACTCCTGTTCGAGCCTACTCAACTGTCAAAGTCTCCTCGCAACAGTGGCACTCTCGTCTTGGTCATCCATCTCAGTCATATCACTTCTTCACGTACTTACCATACTCTACAATAATACAAATGCATATAATAATAGTAGTATTAATAATAATAATAATAATAGTAATAATAATAATAAAAATAACAACAATAATAAATATAATTATAATTATAATGATATTGAAGGTTATAAGTTTATCCTTATATTGTACTACTTACGTCCCTTAAAACTTTGCCAAAGTTGACCGGCACGGAGAATAATAAAGTAAAAACTATGTGGTTGAGGTTTGTGGAGAGGAAAGAGAAATTCCTCTTTCCACAAAATAATTGATTAAAAGGGAAAGTGACAAAGTTTTTTGGGACGTCTCAAAAAGGAAAGATGATAAAGTTTTAAGGACGGAGAGAGTATAAAGTAACAAAATTCCTACATATTTTGGACGAAAATTGGGACTATAATGCATATAATAGTTAAAATAGTGGCAAATAATAAGCATTCTACCGAATCACCGATGACTATAAATAATCAACATTTTGGGATGAAATTTTATTTTATTAGCACTTCAGGTGGTTCTATGTTTCAATTATTATTGCTACTAGCACTTATCCGTCATTTTTTAAGAATATGGCTGGTTTGTCATATGTTTAACAAAAAAGCTATTTTGACACCCGTAAATGATGTTGTTGAGATTATCAATAATTATATGATTTCGCTCAATCCTAAAGAAATGAAGACATGTTTGATTTTGACATCTCATGTTCACTTGAAGGCATCATTGTCACTGAATCCGTTGAAGTGCACATGCAAGAGTCTTTGAACATCATCAATGTATCAGAGATATCGAACCATAAATTGGGACTAAAAATTCATGTCCCTATTATGCTAATGAAGAACATTGGCCAGTCAAGTGACTTATGTAATGAGTCTCGCCTACTTATTACTTGGTTGTGTAATTGTATTTTGGAGGTGAAGGTTATATCTTAAAAGGTATTGGTCAAAAAGTTTTGAATCCATGATTATCATTGGTGGCCCCGTCAGATAACATAATTTTCTTTCAAATTTCAACTCAATCAATTCACATTCATTGTTTCATTTATCATGATGATAAGCAAGGCAGAGGCTCCAGATCCATCATTATTTTGCTTTACTCTTACTTGATAATTTTTCATTCGATCCAAATTTTCCATTTCTTACAAACTACTATTGTATAATCAAATTTACAACATATAAACTCTACTATCTTTTTTTATTTGGAAAAATTAAACAACATATACAATTACAACAAATATAATTTTAAACAAGTTGTTACTTACTCTAGATATACCACGTGCATCGCACGGATATTTAGTCTAGTTTCAAAATGTTTTTAAAGACAATTTCTATTTAACGAACCATAAGATCACAAAAAAATGCAATGCGTTATGTATTAACACGAAATAACAAGTTAGAAAGAGTAATGTGATCATAGGCTCACTCACATTATTTCTTAAAAGTGTTTCAACCACCACATTCCACAAACACGTGCAATCTAATACGATAGTATATGAGTTCGTATACCATGAGATCATCCCACGGTGAGTCGGTGAGCACCGTGCTCCACATCCCAAAACTACGTAGTTTTGTACATTTAAAAAAATCGCGTGAATAGTGACGCGTGAACAGTAACACGTGTACAGTACTTGTTTTTTTGTCCCTGTAGCATGAGTGATGTAACTCGTGAGTAAAATAATGCAACTCACGTTATTGATTGATGTAACTCAAGTACAGTCGAAATGTAACTTGTCAAATACATAGTATAAGAAATAAAATATTGATTTCAATGAAAATAAGGAGTCTAATTGTCCAATTTTTTTTACATAAATAGTGTATATGTTTTGTTTATAATATCAAGGTAATAAAAATGATTTTTTTAAAATAATTTTTTTAATAGCATGGGCTTATTGGGTTGTGTAACTTGCATTATAATGTGGTGTAACACGCGTTTTGGAAAATGTAAATCAAATGTAAACAGGATGTAGATTGATAAGAAAAGTCGACATGTAACTCACGATAAAAGATATGTAACTTCAGACAAATCCTGATGTAAGTTTAGTGTGCGCAAGATGTAAGTTGAGTAAGGTCTAAAATAATTTATAAGGGTCATCTTCAACATGTAAAAAATTATAGAAAAAATTAATGTGATCATGTTTTTCATATTTTAATAAATAAAGGAGATTAATACAATTGAAGAAAAATAGAAAAGAAAAAGAAGAAAGAAAATCAGGAAGAATGACAACAGAAATCGATCGAAGGGGAAGCAGGGAAAGTTGGTGGTCGGTGGAAGCTTTGTACTCTGTGATGGAAGTAGTGCGGTGAGGAAGTAGAAGATTTGAGAAGCTTTTTAATCGGTGGTCGGTGGAAATAATACGAATCATGATTTCAATAATTGGTCGGGGGATGATCGAGGAAGTAGTGCGTCGAACGATGGCGGACAAAAAAATACTGTGATGGAGAAGAACAACAGCCGACTAAAAGAAGAACAGAATATTTGAGAAACGGTGTCGTTTTGGGTACCGGTATACCATGCCCATGGTATACCGGCACCATGGTATAATTTGCGATAGTATATGGGGATGAACATATGTTTTTATGGGCCAACTTAGCTAGTCAAAGACTCAAATGTATTACTTCGTACTTTTTACATTGTGGGGAAGAGCCTCACAAGACATAAAAAATGTGACTGTGCACTCTAAGAGGTGTACGGTGAATTAGGTGCACTTGAAACAAAACTTATCTTAAAAATCAATTAAATGAAATAAATGACTAAGTCTTGGTATCCATGAAGAAAAAACACTCAATTTGATCTTCTTGCGATGCTTGGAAGAATTCAAACATCTTTTGGTACTCGTTTGAGTGTGAGAGGCCTACGCAAATGTTCAAAGTGTGTGAAGCGTAAGACTGAAATAGTGGGTTAATTTTAGTTCATAATTAAGCATGTAAAAAAGCAAAACGAGAACAAAAATGCGGGTACAAAAGGTGTACAAACATCAGGGTTAGATTCGGTTCGAGTCTCAAACCAATCAAGTGTTTCTTAGAACTGAATCGACATATCGGTTATCCAAATTACCATAACCGAATCCGAAACAAACCAACTCTTTCAATAAAATAAACATATTTTTGAACTATATTCAGTGCATTGAGTCCAATACAACTTGCCAGTTTTTGAGCCCATTAAGGACCACTCAACCACTCCATGAGAGTAATATGTAACCTTCTCGGTCACACTCTTACTTGTGAGCGGATCCCTCATTGTATAGAAGTCTTTGGGAGAGAAAACTTGCTCATTTTCCATTGTGGGACAAAGTAGTATGGGAGAGAAAAATGAAAGACTAAAAATTGAAAGGATAAAAAGTACGCAAACCCATGTAGGATTCGAACTAATGGCGCTTGGCAAATACTATACAGTGGACGACCAACTTACCACTCCAAGTATGTTTGTAATGCGCTCATACAAATATCATATCTTTTCTAAACGTCATGGACTATGATTAACAATAATAAAAATTAATAATAATCCCTTTCAAAACAATTAATAATAATAATAAGTTCATTCTGGTCCAAATCGATATTATGTTCATAAACCGATTCCGAAACAATTTTTTCCGAGTCGTGGTTTTCGGGTCCCAAAATTTATCGGTTCGGTTCGTTTGTTTCAATGCAGTTCAGTTATTTTCGGTTCAGTTTTTGTTTTTCGGTTCAAAATGCCATCCCCAGTGCATATTACACACACCATATGAATAGGCCATGTTTTTACCATTTTATGCTCCTCCCCTCGTGCACCCCTCTTTAGTCTTTCCTATGTCTGCATCCATTTTTGTCCCATTTTTCTTGTTTCCCTGGTCTCTTTCTCTCAGGGTCAGCTAACCATCACCTTCTCCATCTTCCATCTTATTTAATGGAGTGCGACGAACATGAGGTGTGCGAAGTCCCCAACGACATGTGGGTAACGTCTGCAGTAGTTTTAGACGACGATGTAAGTTTGGACATGAAGGTTATCTTGGATGTGGAAGGATATAAAATGGACAACATGAATGTCTTGGATTATCTTGCGTGGTGGGTGTTTATACTGTGGTGGCTTCAATTATTTCACATCCACAAACATTTTGTAAGTGCAGTGTTTGTGGACGAACACGATTTCATAGGCCGGTTACCCATACGAGATGTGTGTGTGTGTGGGGGGGGGGGGGGGGGCTATAGTGTTGGTTTTGACCGAACCAAAAATGGAAAATCCAAACCAAACCGACTTTTTCGGTTTAAGGAATAATGTAACCCAAACTGAACCAATTATGTTCGGGACCCAATTACTTGGAAATCGACTTGTGAAGAAACCGAATGAATTTGGAATGAACTCCTATACTGACACAATATTTGACTATACCAGTAGCTACCAAGAGCCCTTGAGCATTATTAGCCACCTACTTGACCTCATCTTCAAAGAAGCGAATATACACAATATTTGACTACAATAGTAGCCGCTAAAAGCCCTTGAGCATTATGAGCATTATTCAACTCCGCGATTGTAGAAATCGGTGAATATGATGAACTTCCATTCACTAAAAAAGATTGTATGAACTACATAAATAAAGTATGCATAGGTGGGAAAAATAAACGCTTGAAGTGGGTATTATAATAATGATGCGTCCAAATTAAATGTTTCTTTATTGGTGAACAATTTCAATTTCAACTCTATACGCATCAATAGGCACAAGACATTTGCATTAATAAAATTATATTTATAACTAAAATTACCAAATAACTATGCTACATTTAAAAAATTTGACCAACCATGTTAATTGTGATCACACTGCCTAACACTTACCATCATTATAACGAGTTATTCTAGTATTTCATTTCTAAAGTTTAAGCATTTTTGCAAATCCACCTACATGTATTTTTAATATCTTACATCTTGAGAAATAAATGTAAAAGTATTTTCGAATTTCAAAGTATGATTATTATATATATTTTTCTCTAAATAAGAGTAATTAGTAACATATTTTAAGGTTAGAAGACTTTAAAAGAAACATAATACTCCGGTTTAGAAATTTCAAATTTTTTTCTCCCATTTGGACATTACTCCCTCCGTCCCGCAAAGAAGTTCCTGCTTTCCCTTTTTAGCAGTCCCAAATAGAAATTCCCCTTTCTTTAAATGACAAGTTATCTACATCAAAACATTGCAAAACAGTGTCAAACAATGTCAAACAGTGTTGAAACAGTGTTTAATTCTTTAATTCCTTAAAATTTACCCCCGGTAAGTTTAATTTCTTAATATGTGTGTAGATCAAACCGGGAACTTCTTTGCGGGACGGAGGGAGTATTATTATCTACCTTAATCTAAAAGCAAAAGAATTTCAGGGAACAATGTTCCCGCTGAAATCTATCGATGTCTGTGTGCGTTGCTTTTGGAGGCTTATTGCGTAATTTCTCCCCCAGTCTTATTGGTGCGTTGCAATTGAAGGCTTTGAGAGGTGTGAACAGTTGATGGTCATTTTCAAGTTATCCTATTGGTCTAAACGGGCGGTCAACACTATTTTCTCTAATTCCGTAGTTTCAATTGCCTAGCGTTTTGCCTAGCATGATTCTTATTGGTGGAAAACGGAGGCATGGCAGTGGCCCATGCCATTCCACCTTATTGCTGGTGATTCGTTCACCTATACAAAGGTCAATCAAGCGAAAATATTTTCACCTTGGATCGGCATTTTAGCTGGACAAGCAAAAATAGAAACCAATAATATCTATCTATTCTTATATAAAAGGAAAAAAAATTCCAGGCATGTTCCTCCCGCTGCAAGTTGAGCCTATTGATTAGTCACATCTGCTGAGGTGGTTCCATGCTTCTCAACCTACATGCCAAATTCAATGTATTATACTCAGCAAAGGTTGAGCGTTGGAAATTGGCTATAAATACAGAGTTGCATTCCAAGTTATTCAGCTGTGAAAATGGTGGGGATGTTGTCTCTTATACAATAGTCAAACAACACAAAGGATGCATGGGGGATGAAATCTAGAGTTGTTAAGGTGGGGATGTGGTCTTTTATACACCTCATGATATATTTTCATCGCTACCATTCTTTTCCATAATGAAGAGTTTTTTTTTGTATTTGGAGTGTTGATTTATTGTAACATTCATTCACTTTTTTATAACTTATAACTTTTCCCCATGTTTTTAACCACTGATTTTGTTGGGTACAAAGAACAAATATTCCTGCTCATGTATAAAAAAAACTTTGAGGAGTATTTGTTTGTGGAATGCCATGTATGTTAAGGAACTTCCTGATGTCAAGAACTTTCTAATGAAAAACAATATGCACTTGAAGACTACAACATGTCAAAAGTTGTTTTCAGTTGTTCATCAATAAAACTGAATTTTTTGAAATTTTGGACATTGAATTTATTATCAAAATGATTTCAATAACATCATCTACTATGTTACTAACACAAGATATAGGTACTTCATACATGGTATAATATACTTCAGGTATTTGTTATAATAAAAAAATATATTATTGGTAAATCAATAATCAGCAAAATCTCTAACATGGCTGTGAAGAATGAACACCCTTCAGGCTAAAGTTAATAGAGATTGAGTTTCACGGTCGGTCCTATCTGTTTGAAGGCTAGGGCCAGGTAAATTATAATGTAATTTTTTTTGGACAATTCTTTCTAATGTATATAGTATCTGCTCAATGTTAATGCCAACATCCTTGAACTGGGATGAGATTCGAACTTGTGACCTCCTCCTTGGGAGTGCCACAGTGATGCCATCAGACCACGAGGTATTTGGCAATTATAATGGAGTTAATCTTAATATAACATAATTGTAAAAAACTTTTCTATTTAATACCTAAAGACCTTAAACTAAAGATAATACCTCTGGATGCGTTAAATCAACCAAAGTAGAATCCAAGATTCAAATTAAAAGAATAGAAGAATAAAAAAGTACTAAAATACATTTTCTGGGACCATTGCAAAGTGAGTTCATAATCAAGCTTCTTCTAACACATTATGCTCAAATTATAACACTAATAGAAAACCCAAATTGAACCACATAGCAGAAAAATCAGCAATCCCTCAAAATTCAGCATGTTAACAATTATGAACTAATCAACCAACTATCAACTAAAATGAATTGAAGGCAACATCAACAAGTGCAGAACAAATTAACAAACAACAATCAACAACAATAATATTAATAAATTCACACTGACGGTTACTTCCGTAATTTCTTATATATTATTCAAAAATATCACTTAAAACATTCAAACCCAAATAAAAGTGATATATTATTTAATCTTAGAGAGAAGGGAGAACTAGAGAGATAAAGTGATATGTATAATGAATTCCAATCAACCATCCTTTTGCATGGCTCCCATAGGGAGTATTTATAAGAGAAAAGTGGGATGGGCTTCCAGGCTTGGGCCTGGAAGGCCCAACTACAATAAAAGGTCAATAAATGGCAAATAAATGGTATCTAATCTATTCTAATGGGTACATATGAATAAATATAGTGTACAAGGAAATAATTGCCATCTACTGAGCATATGTGGGCCAGTGTCCGGGCCGCTGTCTGGGCCCAATAGTCGTGATACCCAGGGTCCAAGTCTATATACTCTATCAAAAAGAAAATAAGATTGAAGAGATGTGAAACCCATGTGTTCGGACACAGATCTCCAAATCTGTTGGTTTTGGGTGGGGAAAAGGGCCAAAAATGACACTAAGGGTTTTAATGAAGTTCGGATTGGACACTAAAGTTTTAAGTAGACCAAATAAACACAAAATTAAACCTTTTGGATCCATTTCAGCCACTCTCCTTAACTGCTCCGTTATTTTTTCCATTCGATGTCGCTAGAAATCAGAACAGATCGGTTCGCCTCTTCTTCTCCCAAGTGTAGCAAACGGCACTCATCCTTTGATGTGAACAGAAACACCTGCTCGCCACCTCCTGCTACTTCAAATCAAAATCAGCAGCAAAAATATAGGTGGAGCTCCTTCTTCGACAGGCACATGGGTAACAACATAGCAGGAGAAATTCGATGCTACCTTCCTTGAAATCTTTGTCTGCCACTCAACAAAGAAATTAAAATATGGCCGGAGAAAATCGATATCGAGTTCAGCTTCCAATAGAATCAGCAACGCCTCAGCCTTCGATACTGAATCGGAGAACGAGCAGCTCCAGCAATTGACGCCAGCAACAAAAAGTCAGCACCAACATCTTCTCCAACGCCATTACCGACGGGACAAGTGATGTACAACTTTGGAAGCATCTCACCAATCAGCTTTATCTTCTGGCAAACGAGCAAAGCAACCGGCAATGGAGATGAAGACTCCTCTGAATTTCAACTGCCGATTTCTTTCTCTCCCATAAACGGCACCATCAGTCCGGAAAAGAAACAGGGGCATCAGCCCACTTCTCTTCACCACAAACCAGCGTAGCCTCGGCATCTGACAAGGCAGCAAACGAACACCAACATCTCCAGATAATACCAACATCTCTGATGCTCATCACAGGAAGAATAGTGCCGCATACCATCATCAGAAATTGATCTCAAGAGCAGCTCTAAGATTTTTCATCCTCCCAGATGAACTTAGTTTTCATAAATTGAGGGCTGCGTTGTTTAACGACAGGGAAGGGGTCATCTACAGGAGATGTTAAGGGGTGGCTGAAATGGATCCAAAAAGTTTAATTTTGTGTTTATTTGGTCTACTTAAAACTTTAGTGTCCAATCCGAACTTCATTAAAAACCTTAGTGTCATTTTTGGCACTTTTCCCTTTTGGTTGTTGCGGTTCATACCAAAATCGAATTAGGTTGTTTGTTTATAATAAAAATAATGATTGACGGCTTTGTTGCGTGTATTAGAGCGATTCAGAGCTTACTGTTGCCAGGTCATCATGGCGGGTGTTACGCGGCTCTGTGTCGGTGGACCGCCGATTGTGGGTTGCGGCTGGGGTGTGCGCTGATAATGGGCGAGTGATGTGTGTCGATCGCCTATCTTGTCGGCGCTTGGATATGTCGGTTGAGTGGCGTCGTTGGAGTGAATGGAAGAGAGTGGTCGTACATGGTGAGTAAAGCGAGAGTTTAGGGATGAATGTCCCTTTTAGCCTCGGTTTATGGACGGGTAATAGCGTGAGTTTTGGTTACCGTTTTTTCGGGCTCATTTGCACGGCCCAGTAAGGATGGATCTGGACCGTATTTTTTGATTTGGTTGTGTGTAGTGGAAAACAAATTAAAATTCATCATTATTTTAAGTACTCTAGCAATCCTGGAAAACGGTTTATACAATGACACAAAACTCAGAAATTCATAAATTCTTTCAATGAATTATATTATGCGTTTTTTGATAATGATTTTTATTATTATTTTATTCACTAGGTTAGTGTTTATAAATGATACGGAGTATTTTTTTCCAAATAATGAATCTGATTTTATAAATGCATTATTGATAGTAAGTACTGGGCAACCAATCTAAACATTTTGAAGTATTGGGTATCATGACATTAAATTGGATCAACATCAAAGCGGATCTTCCAAAGCCAAATATAATGGTAAAATTGGAAATGTAGTATGACTTCATATGCTATGACTATAAATAAAAGCCAAAGTCAATCATTGTCATGTGTGAGTTTGTTGTTAAAAAAACCTGTCTTTACCCACGGTCAATTGTATGTTGCGGTTTCCACGGTTACCAGTCGTCGGGGTCTGAAAATTTTAATTTGTGATGAGGATGAAGGCACCACAGACATCACTCAAAATGTTGTTTTCGAGGAAGCGTTCAACAACGCCTAGGGTTATATTATACTCCGTAGTCATTTAGTAATGTTATTGTCTTTATTAATTTCTTTTGTATTTCCCAACATTTTACCAATACTAAATCCTCTTTTTGAAATAGTGATATAATATGTGCCCAACTACGTTAACATATATTTATGTTACATCTTAGATTTCTCTTGAGGATATATAGTTCTTGCTACCTTATACAAGGTTTTGTGTAACAATTGAGTCCATTTCATTTTATCCAGCATTATAAACCGTACATCGTGAGCCGTCTATTTTCTCTAGGGTTATCAGAAGATAACGCCTAGCCGTGGTGTCCGCCGCCGGTTTTGCCTAGGTGGTCTCGACCACCGTTGGGGACTGGTAGGAGTGCGGTTTGTTTCTTCCCTAGGGCTTACCGCCGCTGGGGTCTAGTTTTCTTCCCAAGGGCTTTTCGCCGCTGGGGTTCGTTTCCCATTTTCGTTTTATTAACGAAGAATGGTGCTTAGGTTGTGGTGTAGGCGAACGACGACAGTGGTCTGGGCTTCGTCGGAAGGGCTAGGTCGCAGATTGGGTTTGGCCAAACATGAAGACGCAGGGGACGAACGAAGGGAGGGGATCTCCATGTCAGGAGAAGTCGACGTCGTGATTACGGATGGGAAAATCAGCCTTCCGGGATTCCAAGATTTGATAACATCTGTTTGGCGCCCGGGGAAATCGCTTTGGTGCAACAACAATGATGAAGTAGAGGTGGTCGAGTCGGAGGAAAACCACTCTGGTGCAACATCAATCGCTGTGAGGGTCCGGCCTCCCCCAGAACCACCTCCATGTTTTCATATGGTGGTGTTGGTGAAGAAAACAAGTGATTGTGTTATTTTTATTGTCTGCTTTGTTTACTTCTATTTCGGATGTTATGTTCTATTTTTCTTTTGTGTTTTCAATCCTTGTAAGACTCTTGCATTAGGTTTAGGGGATGGAAAGTCTGCGGTAACCGTCATTGGCTTTAAGTTGTCCAAATTTGGTCTAGCGAGTTATACTGCTTTGTTACAGGTGGTTAACTCTCAGTCTCGACAACGAGCGGATGGTTATTTGTGGTTCTTTTCTATTTTTGTACTCTACTAAATGCTATTTCTATGAATTAAGTCCTCTTCTAGCAAAAAAACAGTACATCGCGGGTGATTTACTAGTTTCAAAAAAGAACAATTGTAACCGGATTAACTGCATCTCTCTGTTGTTGTTTTCTACCTTAAAATTGAAAAATTACCGTCATGGCGTCATGGTGTGTTGATGACTGACCATTTCTACCTCTCAGCCTTCCATCATTTCAGTTTCATTTTAATCATCTTGATCCTTGTTATCAGCTCTTCTGATTGCTTGCAACCGGTTCTCAGATCGATCCAGGAAGAGGGTCGAGGTTCACGATTCAAGGAAATGGTTGAGACCAGGCGAAGTTCGTCCTCTTCCAAACGCCCCCCTCCTCCCCCCTCCTCACCTCTACCCCATGGAAAGCGGTCCAAGGTCAGGGTTTAGGCTCCTCCTACATACATATTGATAGATTTGTGTATAATCGTGAAAATGAATTTATTGAGCTTAACTCCTAGCTTTGTAGGCTACTGAGTCGTTGTCATCCACGGATGACATGCTCGGGGAGAAGACGCCGGGTGCGGTGAATGAATCAGGGCCGGAATCGGCGGAGCAAGAGTTTCGTTCAGCTGATCCGGATGGAACCTGTGCATTGAAGTCGGCAGACGCGCCGCTCTGTATGAAATTGCCCGAGGCTTCACTGGGTGGTGAGCCTTTGGTGACTCTAATGAGTCCGGATGGGGATCTTTTTAATTAGTTATGCTCTGGCACTAATTTTAACATAGTTTTTTTTTTTAAATAGTTAAATTCTGTTCGTTTTCTTTGGGCTGTAGACCATTCTGCTATTGATGCGGTCAAGTTGAATTCAAATGGGTCTGGACTGAACAAGGAAAATAAGCTGCAGCTGAAGCCTACTCTTGGAACCGCATGGGGAAAACTTCTCTCTCAATACCCACAAGTTAGTTCTTTCTTCACTCGACCACTGTTTTAAGAGTTTGTCAAACATGTTCGTATCTCTGGAAGAGGAAAGATTTGATTTTGAACTCTTTGCTGATAATATAAGTTAAACTTAGTACACTTTCACCCTCCAAGATATGAACTTTGTATTGTTAGTCTCTACATTTCCAAAATGATTTCTTTTCTCAGTTTCTTTACTTAATTAGTCATGTGATGATCATGTATCTTACTATCCAGATTCCTCACATTCTTTTGCATCAATCTACTTTGACTGTTGGACAAGGCCGCCAATGTGATTTGTGGGTGGGTGATCCATCTGTCAGTAAATCTTTATGCAATCTGAAGCACATTCAGACTGAGGTAGTCTATCATTCTGTTTATCACCCTTTTTATCATTTAGATACCATATATGTTTCTGAAAATACTGGGTTAATATTGATTTTAATTGTTTATTTACTATGTGTTGTATTTAGAAAGGGAGTTCTATCACACTACTTGAAATTAGCGGGAAAAAAGGTTCTGTACAAGTAAATGGTAAGATTTATCCGAAGAATTCTACTGTGCCGCTAAATGGTGGTGATGAGGTGATTTTTGGCTTGTCTGGAAAGCATGCTTACGTATCCTCTTTGAATGCCCAAATAATTATAATGTAATTATGTTCAATATCTTCGATGTGTTTTTATGCGAAAAAGATTGATTGATGCTTTTACGAGGAAAGCCAGATTTCTTAACTTAAGTTTAGATCTTTCAAAAGCTTACCGGTGAAGACATATCTGCTGCAAGCATACCTCCTCCAGTGAGCATCTTAGAAGCCCATCGTGGACAAATGAAAGGTGTTAATTTTGAGGCGAGGTCAGGGGACCCGTCTACAGTAGCCGTTGCTTCTACTTTAGCTTCTTTATCAAATCTGAAGGAAGAGTTGTTGCTTCTCCCCCCATCAGATTGTAATGGTGATATAAAACAAGAGACTGAGGTCTCAGCACTGCCTGCTGATAGTGAAGATCCAGATAGACATGATTTAGACTCTGACCTGAAGGATTTCTCTGATCATAATGATGTACCTCTTGATGAGAAGTCAGGTGCTATATCCCCTGAATGTGGCAATGAGAACTTGAATCCCGAGAGTGGTGGTGCAATAGATTCTTATGATGGAGAAACTGGGAAGGAAGCCGAGGCACCTCGGGAAATCAGGCCACTCATCCGAATGCTTACTGGATCTGCTTCTGAGTTTGATCCGAGCGGCAACATACCCAGAAATGATGACCATCAGAAAGACCTGCTTAAAGATTTTGATCCTCCTGTTTTAACATCAACCAAGCGCCAAGCATATAAAGATGGACTACAGCAATCAATACTTGATCCCAATAATATTGAGGTCTCGTTCGACAATTTCCCTTATTACTTGAGGTGAAAACATCAACTCAACATGTCATGAATGACGAGTTAAAGTGGTTGCGATATATTTGCTACGATAATGTTTCCACTTCAGGTGGATACATTTATTTTGTGGACTGCAATGATATTTAAACCCTAAGAGTTAATTAATAATACTGACTAGAATCCATTTACAACTTGGGTGTTTTTTTTGGATCACATCCAAACACAAAAAGCTGCAACGCTTCTTGCATTTGCTGTTGTAATATATTCATTGAAGCAGTAATTTTCTTTTACCTCTAAGTCCTGCAGTGTGATCAAAGTATGAAACAAAAATTACATGGGAAATTTCCCAAAGTAGGAGTAAAAACAATGTAAAATTCCAAAACAGGAATACTATGTTTTTCCCTAAATAGGAGTGCATTACTGCCATCTTGAAATAATACTGCCAGTGTTTTGGCATTATGAGGCATTAATATGGCAGTATTAACGCCATAATTGGAAGTATTTTGCAAGCATGATAGTAACTACTATTTTTGGAAAAAACTTGACACTCATTTTTTGGAATTTCACAGGATTTGTACTCTTGTTTAGGGCAATTTCTTACAGTCCATTCGTGAATGATTTTTATAGGAATCTAAATATGTGCACAAATAAATTCTACGTTCTGCTGAATTAGCTGAGTTCAAGTGATCTAACACAGTTGCCTTATCAGTGTTCGTGGATATGTTTGTTCATGGACAATTATGATACATGTATACTATTAAACTTGAATCTTTGGTGCAAAAAAGATATGCTTGCTAAGGTTCCAATTCCAAATGTAGTTCCTTTTTTGTTTTGAGTTTAGAAATCTTAGAATTATATCAGTGTGTCGGTGAAAATTATTTGTTTCTGTTGCCAATTTTTTGACTGATTTTACTTTCTGTTTTTAGTAAAACTGTTTCTGTACACTATTCCTTTTCTGTTGATTACTTGATTTCTTTCTTAATTGCAAGTTGGTTCCTTATTTTTCTTCATTGAATAAATCCTTGTATCTGACAGTGAGATTACGAAGAATGTTCTGATTGCTTCAACTTACATACACTTGAAATGCAACAAGTTTGTAAAGTATGCCTCTGATATTTCCACAGTGTGCCCAAGGATTTTGCTATCTGGTCCGGCAGGTAGTCCATCCGGTCTATACTCTATACCATTAATGGGAATCTATCCCTTGTGTTGTAACATTCTGTTCTCACTTCTATTAATTCCCACTTTTTTTATTATAAAATTTACAGGCTCCGAAATCTATCAGGAGACTTTGGCTAAGGCACTTGCAAAACACTATTGTGCTAGGCTTCTAATTGTTGATTCTCTTTTATTGCCCGGTGTAAGACTCTTTATATTAATTTCATTTCCTATGTGCCTTCACTTACCAAATTTTGCTTGGTGCTAGAGTTTATTTAGCTTATTTTTCCAAGAAACTATGCAGGGGTCAACAAAAGAAGTTGATCCTGGAAAAGAGAGCTCAAAGCCTGATAGAGCAAGTATGTTTGCTAAACGCGCTGCACAGGCAGCAGTACTACGACTCAATAAAAAGCCATCTTCAAGTGTTGAAGCTGATATCACTGGTGGTTCAGCTATAAGCTCTCATACTCTGACAAAGCAGGAAGCTTCTACTGCTTCATCAAAGAACTACACATTCAAAACTGGTGTGCTGTTTTTTGCTTCAACTTGGAACTTTTTTTGGTTTCAATGCTTGAAATGTAGCTCATGTTCTCAACGCCAGATAAATCTATTTCCCGGAGCAACGGAGAAACTTACATCTTTTTAATTGTTGGCATGTGTTATCTTGTCAGGTGATCGTGTCAAGTATGTTGGTTCATTACCATCAGGGTTTTCTCCTTTGCAAGCTCCTGCAAGGTAACTGCTGAGCAGATAGATTACTAAAACTTTAAGAAATATTTTCTCTTTCACACTGCATCACCTCTTTCTGAGATGCATACTTGAGTTTGTGATCTAGTAACTAAGTTTAAGACAGATTAAAATTCGTTAAGCTATATGCTATTGTTTGAAAACAGAAAAATGCCAGGGATAGAAAAATGTTAATGACAATTGTTTTATTATGCTCGATTCAACTTGAAAATTCTGAAGGAAAAGAAATCTACATTAGGATTCTTCAAAACTATACATATATTAACAATTAAAATAAACAATTTGAATAATTTTAGAAGTGTATATAAAATTGATATATTGATATTTTAACTTGTTTTTTCCCTCCATATTTTCATAACTTGTATTTTTCATCCATATTTATATCTTCCAAGGTTTGAAATTTGAACGAAGCCTTAGTATCTTGCATCTTTGAAAACAGGTTAAAATTCATTAAGCTACATGCTATGTTTGAAAACAGAAAAATGCCAGGGATAGAAAAGTGTTAATGACAATTGTTTTATTATGTTTGATTCAACTTGAAAATTCTGAAGGAAAAGAAATCTGCATTAGGATTCTTCAAAACTATGCATATATTCACAAGTGAAATAAACAATTTGAATAATTTTAAAAATGTATGTAAAATTAATATATTGATATTTTAACTTGTTTTTTCCCTCCATATTTTCTTATATTTTATTTTTCCACCATATTTTTATCTTCCAAGGTTTGAGATTTGAATGAAGCCTTGGTATCTTGCATCTTTGAGAAATGATGGTTGCCCTGTTTGAAGAGTTATGTTGCTGTATTTCCATTAACACTATCTTAGAATTTTACACAATAGATTACTTATGTTCATTGTCCTATATAACGATCTTTTGTCATGATCTATTCCTCACTTGCGTCTTTCCATGTTGGTTTCACTTTAAATTGTAACCAGAGAACAATGGACGGGACTGTTTTACCACTGTGTGTTGATTGAACATGTGAAAATGTTCCAATAAAAAGTTACTCTGTTTGACTAATAAATACTACGTAGTTGAAACTAATGACGTTTGTTAGAAACCAAATGTGCTTGGTTTTTATTTCCGGACTTGATTGCCTTGTGCTTGGCTGACATTTATGTCGCTTGATGGGATTGTGCAACTGTTCTGTTAATCTTTTAATTAGAGTATTAGATGTATCTAGAAAGAAATTCTAGCTCTTTGATATACTGTTTTAGGGGTCCAGCGTATGGGTATAAAGGTGAAGTGCTTCTTGCGTTTGAAGAAAATAGTTTGTCAAAGATAGGAGTCAGATTTGAGCGGCCAATTCCTGAAGGCAATGATCTTGGTGGACTCTGTGAGAATGATCATGGATTTTTCTGTGCTGGTACTTATTTGTTCTTACATATCCATTGTGCCACTTTATATTCTCATTCTGAGTGTATTACACATAAAGTACTATCTATTGGTGTCAATTCTTTGGTCTAATATAATTCTCTGTACACAGCGGACTTATTGCGCTTAGTTAACTCCAGCACTGATGATATTGACAGACTGGCAATCAATGAACTTTATGAGGTTCCTCACTCGCTCAATGTGTATTATGATGTTTATACAATAGTTGTCCCTTTTTATACAATGTTTTATCAGCACCGGAATGTTCTGTTTGTAGGTTGCTTCACAAGAGAGTAAAAATGGCTCCCTAATTTTGTTTGTGAAAGACATAGAGAAGCCTGTTATGGGAATTCCTGAGATCTTTGCAGCAGTCAAGTTTAAGCTTGAAAAGTTGCCAGAGAATGTTGTTGTGATAGCATCCAATTCCCAATCAGACAACCGGAAGGAAAAAGTATGCATGGGTGTTAATGGGACTAAGTATTTACTCTACTTTTGGGATTTTTTTTCATTCTTACCTCATACCTCACGATACTAATATATTTTCCAGTCTCATCCGGGCGGGTTTTTGTTTACAAAATTTGGGAGCAACCAGACGGCATTGCTTGATCTTGCATTTCCGGTAATAGTTTGGTTTATTTATTTGAATGGTACATGTAATGATTATTCCTTATGATTCCTGCCTTTGTTAGGCTGATTTAATGTTAGTGAGTGCATTTATATAGGTTTATCTCTTTATTTATTCTTCAATGTATCTACATAGAGTATTCACTTGCTTGATACTTGATAGTATAAGATTTAGGCTTATAACTTGTGCTTTTCACATCTTTAATCATGTAAACCGTCTACTAGTTTAAATAAATTGTAGTGAATGTTACCACTTGGTAGGATTTAGGCTTAAAGATTGAGCTTTTCACTTCATGTAAAGCATTAATCATCTCATAAATATATTGAAGTAAATCTTAGCACTTGGTTAGATGGGAATAGTATTCACTCATGGAATATGAGTTGTATCTTTCTGGTCACATCTGATGGGTTGTTATTTATTTATTTATTTATTTATTTATTTATTTATTTATTTATTTATTTATTTATTTATTTATTTATTTATTTGTTTGTTTGTTTGTTTGTTTGTTTGTTTGTTTGTTTGTTTGTTTGTTTGTTTGTTTGTTTGTTTGTTTGTTTGTTTGTTTGTTTGTTTGTTTGTTTGTTTGTTTGTTTGTTTGTTTGTTTGTTTGTTTGTTTGTTTGTTTGTTTGTTTGTTTGTTTGTTTGTTTGTTTGTTTGTTTGTTTGTTTGTTTGTTTGTTTGTTTGTTTGTTTGTTTGTTTGTTTGTTTGTTTGTTTGTTTGTTTGTTTGTTTGTTTGTTTGTTTGTTTGTTTGTTTGTTTGTTTGTTTGTTTGTTTGTTTGTTTGTTTGTTTGTTTGTTTGTTTGTTTGTTTGTTTGTTTGTTTGTTTGTTTGTTTGTTTGTTTGTTTGTTTGTTTGTTTGTTTGTTTGTTTGTTTGTTTGTTTGTTTGTTTGTTTGTTTGTTTGTTTGTTTGTTTGTTTGTTTGTTTGTTTGTTTGTTTGTTTGTTTGTTTGTTTGTTTGTTTGTTTGTTTGTTTGTTTGTTTGTTTGTTTGTTTGTTTGTTTGTTTGTTTGTTTGTTTGTTTGTTTGTTTGTTTGTTTGTTTGTTTGTTTGTTTGTTTGTTTGTTTGTTTGTTTGTTTGTTTGTTTGTTTGTTTGTTTGTTTGTTTGTTTGTTTGTTTGTTTGTTTGTTTGTTTGTTTGTTTGTTTGTTTGTTTGTTTGTTTGTTTGTTTGTTTGTTTGTTTGTTTGTTTGTTTGTTTGTTTGTTTGTTTGTTTGTTTGTTTGTTTGTTTGTTTGTTTGTTTGTTTGTTTGTTTGTTTGTTTGTTTGTTTGTTTGTTTGTTTGTTTGTTTGTTTATTTATTTATTTATTTATTTATTTATTTATTTATTTATTTATTTATTTATTTATTTATTTATTTATTTATTTATTTATTTATTTATTTATTTATTTCTTTATTTATTTATTTATTTATTTATTTATTTATTTATTTATTTATTTATTTATTTATTTATTTATTTATTTATTTATTTATTTATTTATTTATTTATTTATTTATTTATTATTTACCTTTGTATTCTTTTGATAATGGAGACAAATTGCTAGAATGTTATTTTTTCCTGTTAGCCTCAATGATTGTTTTCTGACAATGAGATTTTCCCAAGTCGCATTTGTACTTTTTACCATCTAGAGCACTCATATTTATCATTTTATCCACATCTCATATATCACTCTTCCTACAGGGGGTCAAGCATTTTAATGTACATTTCAATATATATCCACCTTCCCCATCCCACTATGTTTGGAACAAGAGAATGTGGTACTCAATTTAAGAAAAGAGTGAAATTATATGATTGATATGATTTGTAAACTATGCATGGTCTTGATCTATTTATAAATATGGGCAAATATCATATGAGAATATCAGGGCGCGTTTACTAACAGAGATATTTTTCAGATTTTTCAGGAAAACTGGAAAAAGAAAAACAAAAAACGTGTTTACCAACAAAAATGCTGGAAAACTAGAGAAAGGACAACAAAAAATTGCATTTACCAAATCGTTTTCTAAAATAAAAAAAATGAGATATGCCTCTGTTTTCCTTAATGAAGTTGAATTTGCACACTTATGCCTAGTGTTGGATCCGGTCCCACTCCGGTGTCAGTTCCAGTATGGTCCGGTCAACCACCCGGCGGTCCGGTCATTGACCTGGCGGTCCGGTCCGGTTCGTTCTAGAAGTGTGCACAATTCGGTAAACCGACCGAACCAAATCGATACTGAAATTAAGGTACGTACCAAATACCGAACCGAAATTTCGGTTCGGTAATCGGTACGTATAATTTTGAAAATTCGGTATTCGGTTCGGTATATATAAAAATATTTTGGTTTTCAGTATGTACCGAGTACCAAAATACATAAAATAATAAATATAAATATGAAAATATATTTAAAAAAAATGTTAAAATTTAATATATTTGTATAGTTTCGCCCGAAATATATAAATATTTGTATATTTATATATATATATTTCAGTATTTATATATAATATTGATAGAGTATATGGGCCTGGACCCCATGGCCCACATACTCGACGATCCAAAAAGACACCAGCAGGACACCCGCATCGGCCAGAGGCACGCAACGTCCAAGAAAGAATATAACCCCTAGATCCGTGGGCGAAACCCAGGATCCGCATCGTCCATGGACCGCATCGTCCATGGACCGCATCGTCCGGACTTCGTCCAGGCAGAATGTATTTTCCTATTTGATGTACTAAGTGTTGTACTCAGCCCATTAGTGGCCCTATTCGCCCAAAGAAGGCATGATTATTGTAATGGGCCTCCTAAGCCCAAGGCTAGGGGCCCAAATCCACGTTTTTACCTATAAATAGACCCCAAGGGGCTAATTATAGGGGGTTCCAAGTTGAGAAATATAATTACTCACTTTCTCTCTCTAGCTCTCACTTCTCTCTAGAATTAATACACTATCAAATATATTTATATATATTTATTTACTATAACCATTAAGTAAATAGGCCTGAAATATAAATATATATATATATATATATATATATATATTTATATATTTCAGTATGTATTATATATGTATACTACATAATATACTACGTAGTATTTATATAATATATACTCCCTCCGTCCCCCTAACTTTGTCCCATTTTACCTTTTTCGTCCGTCCCATTAAGTTTGTCAGTTTGTCTCATACCATATTTGGCAATATTTGGGTGGTTACAATTCATTCTTACTTTATTCACACTATCAATTCAACACCAACCACACAATTCTAATTTTTCTTAAAATTTGTGCCACACTTCTTTGTCCCAAACATAGTGGGACGGAGTAGTATAACATATTTAAATATTTATTTATAAAAATTAAATAAATATTATTGAATGCCTATTTAGCATTTCGGTTTACGGATTGCCAAACCGATTTTTTTTTCGGTTTTCACCAAACCAAACCGATTTAGTTCGGTTCGGTTCGGTTTGATATTACCGAATGAACACCCTTAGTTCGGTCATTGATCCGGCGGTCACTGGTCCGGTCAACAACCCGGCGGTCCGGGCCGGGCCGGTCATTTACCCGGCGGTCTCTGTCCGGTCCGGTCCACGACCCTACGGTCCTTGTCCGGTCTGGTCCACGAACCGGCAGCTCCTGTCCAGTCCGGCCCACAACCCGGCGGTCCCTGTCCGGTCCGGTTGATGACTCGATGGTCCCTGTCCGGTCCGATCCACGACCAGGCAGTACTTGTTCGGTCTGATCGATGGTAGGGCAGTCCCGGTCTAGTCAACAACTCGGCGGTCTCCGTTCAGTACGATCAATGACCCAACGGTCCCCGTCATGTTCGGTCAACCACCCGGCGGTCCCCGTTCTGTCCGGTCAACGACCCGGCGACCCCCATCCTGTCTGGAAAATGACCCGACGATCTGTGTTCGTTCCGATCGACAACCGAGCGGTCTCGGGCCAATCCCGTAAACAACCCAGCGGTCCCTGGTCCGGGCTAGTCAATGACCCGACGGTTTAGTCAAGGTTTTTTCGAAATCATTTTTTAAAGTCTAGAGTTTTAAAAGAGCCGTTGAGTTGTCAACCAATAGAGAAATGGGAAAAGAATTTATCAAACTAACGGTTGAGATTGACCGGGATTGGCGGTTTCGGTCCCGACTTTCCTATACGTGGGACCCAGTACCCTACTTGGGTTGTACTCGGTTCGGTTCCGGACAGGACCATACTTTTGATCTTTTGGTCGGTCACATAACCGGGTGAAAAAATGTATGAACATGTTTTCAGATTTGAAAATGGAAAACAAAAAATTGGAGAACGGAAAACAGAAATAGAAAACTGGAAAATATATCGGTTAGTAAACAGGCCCTCAATTTGATAGAGTGATTAGATTTTACTGATCTCTTCAATATGCTAAGGGTGTTGGACAGAGTGTATATGCTCTTTCTAATGGTCATTTATTGGATCATTAATAGTGGTCTCCTTTTATACGCTGCAATTTGTGGTTAGTCATTGATAAATTCTGATAAAGAATTACTTCCAAGAGTTACCTAAACAATTGTCTTGTTGGCCAAGTAGCAGCTGGAGGACTTTAGGTGAACTTAGCCAAAATTTTCTGATTCCCCGTCCATTATCCCAATATAATGTTAATGAATTGTCTTTTCTTAGGATAATTTTGGTAGGTTGCATGATAGGAACAAAGAAACACCCAAGGCTTTTAAGCAGCTTGCACGTTTATTCCCAAACAAAGTGATGATACAAATTCCACAAGTAAGCTACTCTCATGGTTGACCTTGTGTGGGTTTCATTTGGATTTGTCATGGCCTCATTTGATATTGTTGCTCATTGTGACAGGATGAAACACTACTATCGGACTGGAAGCAGCACTTGGATCAGGACATTGAAACTTTGAAATATCAAGCAAATATTTCTAACATTCGCAATGTGAGTCGTCCTGCATAACTTCATAGATATGATCTCATAGTGACAAAGTTATATTGATAGCCATCCGAAAAGATGTTTGATCACTCACATCTTTTATAGCCTGAATATAGTTGTCTCAAAACTGTTCTAATTTTGTATCGGGAAACAATTGATAACTCTAAAAAATGCATTTCAAAATTATTCGGGTTAAAAGGCGTGTCCAAAGCGTTGTTTAGACTACATGAAAGTTTATTGCGTCCTTCTTGATTGAACTTATTGTTGTCTAAATCTTATGGATTCAAATTGAAGAGCTTCTGTTTACTTTTATTTGGAATTTTATCAGTTCATGAATCATGACCCAAGATAAGCTAAATATAATTTTGGATCCAACAAGATCTTTCTAATCAAAGATCTATATTACTTTTTAGGGCCTCAATTACTTGAAACTAGAAATATGAGACCCCAAATCTAACTCTATTAGAATCTCCGTTAATAAAGGTTGCTCACTAGTGCTCCACATCTTTAATGGAAATAGTCAGCTCATTCTTCTCATATGTACCCCAAATATTTCTAATTTCCACTCCGTCTCTTGTCTTGCTATTTTTCTTTGAGACCTAACAAAATCAGCGTCATTTGCACTTCCAAGAGTAAAAAAAGTACATCTTAACCAATCAAAATCTTCCGGTTGATGATTTCACCCACTGCAAATATTTCTACCTGGTTATTCCTCGTATGAAATTATGGGTTAAATCCCTCTTCTTCAATTAGCGTTAATAGTACCATTCTTGTGTGAGATTCTAGGGTTTTTTTCATCCATTGTTATTATTTACTGGAAAAGGGCTGCTCCAAATGTTTTTTGTTTTTTATTTCGTACTTCTCTATCTTTTATAAATATTACTACCTCCGTCCCACTAATATTGGGACGGAAGGGGGTGACACGGTTATTAAGAAGAGTGGATTTGTGTGGTTGATATTAATTGATAAAGTAAGAATAAAGTAAGAATGATTTAGAGTCACACAAACTTTACCAAATTTGGTATGAGACAATGTTAGTGGGATTTCCCGAAAAGGTAAAGTGGGACAATATTAGCGGGACGAAGGGAGTATTATATTAAATAAGAAGAGAACTACAGGCATGAGATTTGCTTTTTTATTTTTCTTTTTTATTTCTTTCTTATTCTTTGTGCCAGAGCATTAAACCTCAAATCTCAATACTTCAATGCATATTTTCTTGCAAGAGTTGTTTTGGGGGAACATTTACAGTGACTTGGGGTAAGAATAAGGATAGCAAGCATGATAATTTTTTACGAAGTTGGTGGAGGCAAAATGTGTAAGAAGATATAGATGGTAAGGGCTGATATTGATGGTTTCAAGTTATTTAAGCCCTGAGTAAAAGAAAAGTCATTATGGTCATAAATTGATAGTTGACCCATCTGTAGGGTAATGAACCGATGAAATTCCCAATTTTTTTTAAGATTTCATTAGAATCAGTGTTACTTTCAAAGCAAGAATATTTAAAACATCTCACTTGTGGTTATTGTTAGTGATCTTAAATGTTTAGAATATGGTTGAGAAAGAGGAAGTGTATCCTTGATAAAATGCTAAATTGACTTTCCAAACCTCTCTTTGTTTTACTCTTATAATAATTTTCAGGTTTTGAATCGCATTGAGCTTCATTGTCCTGATATCGAAACATTGTGCATAAAAGATCAAACATTGACAAATGAGAGTAAGTAACCTACATTAAGTGTGGAGCTCTGTGATTAGATATTCCTTTATTATGGCTTCCTTTGATGTTAACCGACACAAATCGGCTTAGCCCAAAATCTGTAGAAGGTAAGCACTAGTGTTAGTGAGTCTCTTTATGTAATAAGTTTAGACACCATTACGATTAGAAATCATCTTCTACTATCTTGTTACGGTATCATATCCCTGTCCCTGCCATTATCTTCTTTTTCGTCAAATCTTCCTCCCTCCTTTTGCAATTCCATGTCTTCTTTTCCATCGAACAAAGCTTTGTTGACAGTGTGACACACAGATATGCGTCGGGTATGTGTAGGTATGCTGTGTGGCGTTTTGTTGACCAGATACAAGGTCTAAGGCTTGAAACACACCTAATATAAATTCCTTGCCTTTTATACGTAGTATTTGCCACAACAAATTTATGGAAAAAGTTTTCTGATTTGTGTAATAGTGGTTGGCTTAGTCTGAATATTTGTAAAGATAATGTTTGGACATGTATTCTGATAAGAAGGCATTGGGAATAATGGCTTCTTCTTTAATATTTATAGCATGGTCACGTGCTCTCCTAGGAGGTAAACCTTGTTGCATCTGAAATCCTGGGAAATTCTCCCAGGATTTCTTCCCACTCGTTCTCATGTTCCTGCCTTATTTTGCTTGAGTCAGTCACTTCATAGTGAATATAATATCCTTCTCCTTCTTTCTGCATGATAAGGCTCCATAAGTTCGGTTAACCCACTGAACTGGTAAAGCTTCAGCTCCGTGCTAATCTCTTCCTTGAGGCCATTGAGAAACACTCCTTTTAACATTTCTTGGTCAGTAGCTCTGAGTGGAGCTACCACCATCTCAAATTGATCCCTGTATTCCATCACTGAGTCCGTTTGTTTAATACTAAGCTTGGACCAAATGGATTCTGTACCAAGTCTGGTTGGAACCTTTGGATCAGTGCATCCTTAAAGTTGTCCCCATCTGTATGTTGATCCCACCACTAATACCAATTTAGAGCCTTATCAGCCATGGCGATCAGTACTATCTCCACCTTTTCAGCCTCTGACACCTGGTTCGGTTTGAAATATCGTTCTACCTTGATAATCCACCCATACCCGTCGTCACCACCAAACATTGGCAAATCCATCTTTCTAGTTTCTACCAGTATGTATACGTTCATGGACCCTCGCATTATCATGCGTAAAGGAAGCCGACCAGAATTCATGAGAAATACCTGTGGAATGGGAAAAATTCACGCTATCTGATGGTGGGCGACGGAGAGAAGTCCTTGATTGTCCCCTGGTTCTCTGGCGATCATTGTGAGCTTTGAGATTCTGCCTTTTCTCCATCATTATCTGCACCTGTCATCCATCATGGCTCACATTTTTGCCATTGATCGTTCCAGGGATCGCTCCAAGTTTTTTATTCGATTCTCCATGTTCAACCAGTTTAAGACCATCCACAGATACAACAATCGTCAGTGCTCTGATATCAAATAATAAGAACAAACACACTCCAGCATAATAGGGAAGTTATATTACTGGAATTCTCAATACAAAGTCTGTAAAATCTCAGAACAAGCAAGGGGAAGGATAGATGACGTGCAGAAAAAGAGATTACAATTTGGAAGCCATTCGAGAGGGCCCCACTCTCCCAACAAACTAACCGATTCCGGAATGATCTCTTCTCTCTCATCAGCAGGCCTTTTATTCTCTCCCTCCAGCTCATCCGTACCTAACTTCCCACCTTCTAATTAACCATTTACTCTTTTGCCCCTCCTAGTGTAAACTCTAGAAAAATCCCAATTGGGATTAATTCTTAGAGAGTGTCTGGATTCTCATCATATTCATTTGTCTGAAACTTCAGTCCCAGAGCCTATTCGATAGGTATCCTTTTACGCTATTTGCTTCGATGCTTTACTACTCTTGAATGTTGGAAATCGGATTCTATTTGATCTTATTTCTTGTGAGACTGCTGACAGCTTAGAAGGAAAGTGAGGCACTATTCGCTAATCAGGAAAGAGGCTTTACTCTTGCTTGTTGATCTCTATTCCTCCTCGTACATTAAGTAGAGCGGGGAAATCTAGCTAGTTCGATTTGAACTTATTCAAATTTGGGTTTACAATATGTTCAGATTTTGAACATTTTTATAATTTTTTAGCATACTGTGCCTCTGATATATCCATGTGCTCAAGAAGAATTGGAGGTCCGTGAATGATATACTGTGTCATTGTAGATCATATTCATACTTGTGCTCAGAAAGCTAAATTAACTTAAATTTACGTGATGGTTGTTTTTGGCAATAAGGCTTGGATGTTGTTGTTACGCGATGATTGTTCTCTTCTGTTGCTGGTGTGTTAAGTCAATTCTTGGCAATTCCATGTAGTAGTCCTAGAAAGGTGCAATTTGGATTTTGAGATGCATCAAAAGCACACTAGGACAGTCTACTTGTGAAATACACTCAGACTGTGAAGTAATGTTAATTACTCGGATCTTGATTGGCAAGTTAGGCAGGTTGTCATTACGATAGGCACTTCACATCAGGATGGTGTATCTGTATCTAATATCTTGAATGTGTGAGAAGCAAGTCATAGTGGCAAGGTCAGGTTAAAAGGTAGAATGGCGGCATGGCGCACTATGTGATTGAGCTAAACAGGCTGGGCATATGTCCTGTCTTTATGTGACCTTATATGATTGAGACATTTGCTTCTATGAGTTGCAATATGGCAAAATTTGTCATTAATATGTGATGACCTGACAAAACTACAAATCACTTTAAAGCCCGTTATCATTAAAAGTCCATATTTGTAGAGGTCGATTGGCATTTCATTAGAGGAAAGTACATGTACGACGGGCTGCGTAGTTATGAGCTTTGTCGGGCTCAACGGATCAATTGGTTGACATTTTGATTAAAAACCCCTGTGGTCAGTGGTCCTAGGACTGAATACATCTGAGACGACGTAATGTATACTTCACTTGAACTTTTCAAGTTTGAGGAGGAGATTTGACTAAGAGCCCATTTGGTAGTTTACTCATTAAAATTTTACACGTGAAATGATTGCATGTAAAATATAGGGCAGTAATCATTTTACATGTAGTATTAAATTACATCGTTTGGTTATATGTGTAATCTATTTTTAAAATACACGCGAACTCTTTACATTGTTTTTTCTGAAACGTAACTTTGCTTGCAAAATTCTTAGAAAAAGACTACATCACCCTTTTAGCCTTTTGTAGTACAACGTAACATATTCTTCAATCATCAACACGCTGTCCTATTCATTCAATCCATTCCAGCACCGAAACTTCCCAATTTTTTATCTTTGTCCATGTATACATACGAAGTATATTTTATCCATGTCTATATATATGTGTGTACATATTACACACACACACACATATATGTATATATGTATATATATGTGTATGTATATTAAATAATAAACCGGGTCTTACATACCAATCCAGGTAAACAAACCCAATAACCCAATACTCGAACTTAACGGGTTATCCCATTTAAACCCACAATCTGGATTTCTACTCGCACAAAAACACTCAAAACAATACATGTCATCAGATTAAAGAAGAAAACTAAAAGCTTCTGGAAAGATGCAGCTGGTCTACGATTTTTTATTCTTGGACGTAGTATAAGAGAGTCGTAGGTTATATCAAAGGTTGCCGATCTGCTTTCAGTTCACGATTTATATAAAAGGTTGCTGCCTAGTTTTCTTTCTTCTTCGGCCACACTGAAGTCGTTAAAATTAGGGCTGGATGGTAAAAGTTTAAATCATGTATTTTATGTTTACAATGTAAAGACCATCCTCCACCATGTAAAATATTTCACACGGTACAATGTAAAATGTTTTAAAAAAGTACCCAACACTTTACATCAAGTAATCAAAACAAACGGTGTGAAGTGATTATGTCCCTACACTTTACATGCAAAGTGTTTACTTTACATCATACCAAACAGGCCCTAAGAAACTTGCTTTTTAATTCGTATAGGTGTGGAGAAAATGATTGGCTGGGCTCTGAGTCATCATTTAATGCATTCTTCGGAATCTTCCACCAAAGATGGCAAACTTGTGATCTCCAGTGAGAGGTTGTCTGATGTTCTGTCACTTTACTTGTATAGTGGTGAAGTCATGAATGAATGCAGAGCTTTCTCTTTTCATTGCAATGGAATAGCTGTTCTCCTGCTGTCCTGCCTCCTTCATACTTAAATTTGTTGACTCCTAACTCCTTAGGAGTAACTGGATTTTATAAAACGAAGTGACTTTTTTGTACTATTAAATGCTTCACTCTTTATCTAAAGTGTCCAAAAAATCCTTATTTTTATTTAAAAAATCCTACTACATTGGAGGGTGTATTGTGTAGAACTGTGGACTTTGAACTAAAATGGAAAATTTTCAAAGTCAAAGGTTAAAAGTAAGAAAAATATGAACTGATAAAATTTGGTGAGAAAAATTGTGAACCAACCAACATATAAGATGAGATTCGTACCCTACTCGTCTTTAATTCATTTTTGTTGATGATGCGATTCATAACTTCCCTGGCATTAACCATGTGTTGGATGATGTGCATGTGAACATGGTTTCATTTAAAAAATGCCATCAATTTCTTTTGACTTTTCAGCATTAGGTATGGGCTCAATATCTTGCAAGGCATTCAAAATGAAACCAAGAGCGTGAGAAATTCTCTTAAGGTGTGATGGCGAGACTTTTTTATTCAATGTTTCTCATTTCTTTTTATAAAGCTTAAAAATCATTCCAATTGGATGCTTACATGAGTTTGACTTGATTTTTGAGGTTTCAGGATGTGGTTACTGAGAATGAATTTGAGAAAAAACTACTTGCTGATGTTATTCCACCCAGTGATATTGGAGTTACTTTTGATGACATTGGGGCCTTGGAACATGTGAAGGATACTTTGAAGGAATTGGTTATGCTGCCTCTTCAAAGACCAGAGTTGTTTTGTAAAGGACAGCTTACCAAGGTAAACCTCTTTTTGCTGGTTTACACTTCTTTTAACCACTTTTTGGCTTATTTAGTTAATAATGAAATTTACACTTTCAGCCTTGCAAGGGGATATTGCTTTTTGGACCTCCAGGCACTGGTAAGACAATGCTCGCAAAAGCAGTTGCAACAGAAGCTGGTGCAAACTTTATTAACATATCAATGTCAAGCATTACATCAAAGGTATCTTGGGCTATATACAAAGTTTATAATATTTTCATCTCTGTTTTTTCACTCGCCATTTCATTCATTCTCTTTAAGTATTGAAGTTAGAGATTTCATGGGGAAAATGAAATAAAATTATATATCAGTCTATCAACACTTAAAGTCGAAAAGTTTGATGAACAAACAGTACTCCTGTATTTTCCAATTTGAAAACAATACACTTGAAAAATTAAATCTAGCTTCCTTAGAATGTTGAGGAATGGAGAATTCTACTCTGTCTTTCATTTGGTGTGTTTCAACGATTTTTTTTTTTAAATTTTCGCTTTCAACTATGCTATAGATATGGGAAAAATTCCACTTGCTGAACAGACACATTTAACTTTTTGGGGTGGCCTTTGTTAGTAAACTGAATGTTATTGAATCATTATGCTTAAATTTCTTACAGTGGTTCGGTGAAGGAGAAAAATATGTCAAAGCAGTATTCACTTTAGCCAGTAAAATTGCTCCTAGTGTTGTTTTTGTGGATGAGGTTGGTATTTCATTTTCTTTAGTTAATCAATTGCTAAATTATTTTCTCATGTGACCCTTTGCTTCCACTTCTTTCCAGTGTGTTTGTTTGTGCGTGTTCTATTTATCGCAATTAGTGGTCTATATCTCCACTTGACCCCGTTGTCTTCCCCACCCAATCTCCTTTTCTTCAGGTGGACAGCATGCTAGGGAGACGGGAAAATCCTGGAGAGCATGAAGCTATGCGCAAAATGAAAAATGAATTTATGGTGAATTGGGATGGTTTGCGCACAAAGGACAAGGAACGAGTGCTTGTTCTTGCAGCAACCAATAGACCCTTTGACCTCGATGAGGCGGTTATTAGGAGGCTTCCTCGAAGGTATGTTATTGTTAGTTAATCTCTCAATTGGTTTAAAGTAAATGCTTGAAAGTAGTACTCATTTTGGCTTCAAATTGTGTAGGTTGATGGTTAACTTGCCTGATGCTTCTAATAGGGAAAAGATTTTAAGAATTATATTAACCAAGGAGGAGCTAGATCCTAATGTTGATTTTGAAGCAATTGCTACTATGACTGAAGGGTATTCAGGAAGTGATTTGAAGGTTTGGTCGTTAAAACTTTTTTCAAACTCTCGGACTTATCTTTTTAGTTCTCTTTAAGATTAAAACCTTGCTATGTTTAAAAATGAACGATCATATAAAATTTTGCTGAGATTACATTAATGACTTCTCTGTTGCAGAACTTGTGTGTTACGGCAGCACATTGTCCCATTAGGGAAATTTTGGGGAAGGAAAAGAAGGTTCTTTCTTATAATCAAGTTCCAGACTTGTTTACCACTTATACTTCTCATCATTTGTTCCTGTGCTCGCATATTTAATAATATTTTCTTCTCTATGTTCAAAAAATGTCTTTAGGAGAAAGCTTTGGCAATATCAGAAAACAGACCATTGCCAGCTTTGCATGACAGTTCTGATATTCGTCCTCTTAACATGGATGATTTCAGATATGCGCATGAACAGGTTAGTTTGAATGGAGCCGAAAAAGAAAGGAAAAACACAAGTCATACATTAATTAACCACTAAGAGCCAAGTAAATAGTTGTTTATTAGTTTTGATTACCGCTGGTTACATGCAGGTGTGCGCCAGTGTATCGTCAGAGTCAACAAATATGACTGAGCTTCTCCAGTGGAATGAATTGTACGGAGAAGGTGGATCAAGGAAGAAAACAGCTCTTAGCTACTTCATGTAGAGAGATATGGCAGATGTGTGAATTGTATATTGCTGCTGCTTGTTTAGTCACTTCATTGTCACTGCCAGTGTGGTGGTCTGGACACTGTCAACAGTGTGCATGAGAGAATAGCAACCTAGGCTGGTGGGACCCGGATGCATGAGGATTTCATCTAGCTTCATGAATTCTCTGTTCAGGTCCTTGTGTATCATATTTTCTGTCTATAGTATTTAACCTCCAAGCTTGCCAAGGTGTAAGCTTTAGAACATCTGTTCAGATTATTTGACTGTTACTCTATTTGCTAGGTTTCATTGTTGTAACTTTTGTAAAAGTATATGTAACTCAATAGGGATATATATGTTTTATTTCTCGCAATTGCTTGCACTATTTGCTTTATGAATTCACTGAATTATTAATGTCTTGCTTTGACCGGATTAATATGCTCCAAGTATGATTTGATCAGCCTGCTGGACCATTAAAATATCTGAAATCTATAATGTTCTTGGCTTCTTGCTATTAATCTTAACTAAAGGAAATGAAGATAGATTAAGGGTGTGAACTAGCCGACGTGAGCTCGAATATGGTGACCTGTGAGCTTTGCCTGGTTTTTGGCTCGTTGGATGTTCGGTGACCTGTGAGCTTTGCCTGGTTTTTGGCTCGTTGGATGTTTGAGTTTGATAAATATTCAAGTGAATGAGATAACACATGATAAATACTCAAATATGAGGTTAACATGTGATCTAATTATTGGATAATTAGAGCATAATTTTTGGTTCATGCTCTAATTATTCATTAATAATGAAATTTAAACTGTATTGTACTATCTGTATCTAATCGGTCCCCGAAATTGGAGTTGGATTTGTTCTAGCTCACAATGACTACACAATTGATCTCGAACTATTTGGAAAAAGCACAATTCGCTGATATACTAGGTAGGAATAATATCGCCAATATAAGTACGAAGTATATAACATGTAGTCATGTACAATTGTAGTAATAAATCAATTAAATTTAACTATCGTCGAATTTTTATATATATTATTTGAAATTTTGAGAAATATCATAAACTTATCGTGGTATATATTCGAAAGTCGAAACGTTGGATATCAAAATTGAATAAAGGCTACCAGCGAGTCAAAACGTCAAAAGAACTTGAGTCTAAAACATTGCAAAAAGCAGTGAATTGATTTGGCTCTTCTACCCAACCATAAAAAACAAATGCATCATACAATTTTCATGACGGAAATCAGAAAGAACTTTTGTAATACACACTTTTTGTACGTCCATATATCCACATATAATTCTCTATATTCACGTATAAATCTTTTATAAAGTATGACTCCCTTATGGAGTTATATGAGGTATTGTGTCACCACCATTACCACTCACTTTAAGCAGAGTCCTCTTAAAATGATTGGTGATGGTGGGGATATAGTGGCTCATAACATCATAAATGAGTCATGAATATCTATAAGTCTACTTCATATATTCATGACTCTAAACTATTCTCCAAATTATGTCATACCAAAATATGTTCATGTGACCAAGTTTAACACATTTGTCAAATGCGAGTCATGTTTGTGAGATTAGATCACAAGTAAATAACATAGATATAGTGCGCAAACTTGTGTTAATGTTGATATATATCTGTGTTTGTAGATTGTATAATTCACTCAAAAAAAATAAACTTATTGTTTACATCATTTGACGATATACTTTGTGAAGAAGTCATTATGAGATTAAAAAAATGTTTGTTGTACACATTTAGTGTACACCTTTCGTACACTCGTCTGTCTCACGCACACAGAATTATCTGTCATCAGACAATTCAATATAGTTATATGTGGACAGATAATTATGTGTGCATGAGACAGACGAATGTACAAAATGTGTACATCTAGCTAACTCATGAGATTATCCTGACATTGAGGAAGTCTTTCATGAACAGCCCCCATCAAAGCAGGTGATTAACGAAGATTCTGGAACTTCTGCTCCCCAATCTGGTGATGTGGAAATGCAAGCCCTTGGGAATCTGCGCTAAAAAATTCATGCCATTAGCGATGATTATCAGTTAAAGAAATTACAAAAGGAAATTGAATTTGATCCTATTCTAGCCTCCAAGCAGTATTCATCTGATAGTGAAAGGAGTAGACATATTGCCACTGCAAATTGGGAGATTGGATGGGACGAAATTGCTTCCAAAGTGGGCACCATGGCAACGAATATGGAAAAAGACATTGAGGACCTCACTTTGGGAAAACAGGCAGAGGAGATTCAGAGTGTGGAGGAGATGGATCCTAACCTGGTTCCATCTGCTAAGGGAATTCAGGCTGATGAATCTATGGATTTGGAACCAATTGGACACCCTCCTACTGATATGGCACTGCAAGGCCCTGGGAACATACTGGCAGAGGATTCAGGGGATCCAATTTCGGTCCAAACTAATCAGGCAGCCTCTGAAGGGTTTACTGAGGTCATCTATAAGAAGAATAGGAAGAAAGAGAACACTGTTACCCCCAGGATTACTAGAAATGCTGCAAAAAGGTCGGAAGGAGTAGTGTTGTCAGTTGCTGTTCAAAATGACAGTAGACTGGCTTCTCAAATTTTCCCCAATTCTCTTAAATGAATTGTCTATTTTGGAATGTCAGGGGAGTGGAATCTGCCAGAGCTAGGTTAGTTTCCCTAATTCAGCAATGGCAGATTCAGATTCTTGCTATAATTGAACCTATTCTTGATTTTTCTAAAGCAGATTCCTACAGGCATATTCTTGGTTTCACTAAAGTTTCATCTTCTAACTTTAATAAAATCTGGTTTTTTGGAACCCCGATGAGGTGGATATTTCTGATGTTTCTTTTCATGATCAATTTACACATTTGAGATTCAAAAGAGGGAATGTGGTAGGATGGTTTACTGTGGTGTATGGTAAACACAACTACGTTGCTAGAAGGGATTTGTGGGACTCTTTGGAAGCTCTATCTACAAATATTCATGACCCCTGGCTCATAGGCGGAGATTTCAATGCAATAATTAACCATAATGAACACCAGGGGAGATCTATACCTCACCTTAATAGTATGCTAGAGTTCTCTAATTGGGTGGCAGCTTGTGATCTTATTGAACCTAATTTTACTGGCCCTACTTTCACTTGGGCTGGGGTTAGGTCCAATGGTTGGGTTTGGAGGAGGTTGGACAGATATTTGATAAATAATAGCTGGAATGATCTTTTCAAACAAATCCAGGTAGACATATTGGACAAAACACCTTCTGACCATACTCCTATTCTTATCAGATGCTCTACTGAAGATAATAAAGGGCCCAGATCTTTCAGGTTTCAAAATATGTGGGTGAAGCACCCTAGTTTTCTGTCCACAGTTCAAAGCAGCTGGAATAAAAGTCCTAGTGGAGGGGGAATGAGAGGCTTAGTTTATAAATTGAAATGCCTCAAAAATGATTTGAAAGTCTGGAATAGAGATACTTTTGGGAATATTTTTGAGGATATCAGAAAATGTGAGAATCAAGTTATGCAGGCTGAAAATGAATTTAGAGATTCTCCTACTGATGATAATCGACAACATTGGAGTCACCTCAGAGCTCTTCTAATGTCTAAGCTCAACCTGGAAAAAAAATATTGGAAACAAAAGGCTCATGTTAGATGGCTTAAAGAAGGGGACGCTAATTCAAAATATTTTCATTCTTTTGTGAAGATCAGACATAGAAGGCAAAGTATTGCTCGCATTACAAATTCATCAGGTACGGTGGTATCTTCTTTACCTGACATTGGTGAAGCAGCCATAGATTTTTATTCCAATCTTTATTCAGTTGCTCCTGAAACTGACTCTGAGGAGGTGCTGCAGTTTATTCCTAACCTGGTCACAGCAGAAGACAATCAGCAATTAATGGAATTACCTCATGAAATGGAAATTAAAGATGCGGTTTGGAGCCTTAATCCTAATGGGGCACCTGGGCCAGATGGTTTTAATGGGAAGTTTTTTAAAAAATGTTGGCATATTGTTGGAACTGACCTAGTTAAAGCTGTGCAGGAATTCTTCTTGGGTATTAATATACCCAAAGGTATTTCTAGTAGTTTGATTGTGCTGATTCCTAAAGTTAGCAACCCCTCTACCTTTGGGGAATTTAGGCCCATCTGTCTCTCTAACTTTGTTAGCAAGATCTGCATTAAGGTCATGGCTGATAGGCTCTCTTTGCTTCTGCCTAAACTTATCTCATCTGAACAAATTGGGTTTATGAAAAATAAGGATATGGTGGACCATGTCTTGATTGCACAAGAAATGGTTCATTCCTTAAATAAAAAGATAAGAGGTTCTAATGTTATTGTTAAACTTGATATGGCTAAGGCTTTTGACAAGCTTTCCTGGAATTTTTTGGCTGAGGTTTTAGCTAGGTTTGGTTTTTCGCAGAGATTTATCCAGGTTATCATGAATAACCTAAAATCTACCTATCTGTCTATTCTTATTAATGGGGTGCCGCATGGTTTCTTTAAACCTAAAAGAGGAGTCAAGCAGGGTGACCCACTTTCCCTCTTCTTGTTTATCTTGGCATCTGAAGCTTTTTCCAGAGGATTAAATTGGCACATTGATAGGGGTTCTATCAAACAGTATTGGATGGGTGCTTATGGCTATTCTTTGTCTCATCTGGGCTTTGCAGATGATTTGTTGGTCTTTTTAAATGGTGACTCTAGGTCTCTCCTGAACTTTAATAAATTCCTACAATCTTACCAAAGGGCTTCTGGACAATCTATCAATCTGCAAAAGAGTTCTTTCCTGTGTGGGAAGAAAGCTAGGGCTGGCTTGATCTCACATCTACTGGGTATGCAGGAAGCTGACTTTCCCATAAAGTACTTGGGGGTTCCACTGCATAAAGGAATAAACAGGATTAGTTACTGTATGGACATCATACACAAATTTGACTCTAAACTTTCAGCTTGGAATCAAAGGAATCTTTCAATGGGAGGAAGACTGATCTTAATCAAACATGTCCTAAATACTATTCCTTTGCATATTTTGGCAGCTGACAAACTGCCTCGAAAGGTTATAAATATTCTTGAAAGAAAGATGACTAACTTTTTTTGGGGATCTACTAATGATAGGAACAACTATCATTGGCTCAAGTGGTCACACATGTGTGCTCCAACTGAGGAGGGGGGTGTTGGTATTAGAAGCCTTACTGACACTGAAAAAGCTTTCACTTTAAAATTATGGTGGAAATGGAAAGTTGACGATTCTATTTGGGCTAACTTTCTTAGGGCCAGATATCCCAGGGGTCAGAATATGGTTGCTAAAGCCTATGATTCTCCCATTTGGAGAAGAATTTGCTCCATTGATGATTTAGCCAATTCTTTATGTGGTATGAATTCTGATGGGAGTGTGTATTGGGAACCAACTGATAATGGGCAGTTTTCTTTTAAATCTGCTTATGAAGAAGTCAGGGAAGAGTTGCCTTCCACATTCTGTGATAAGCATATTTGGCATCCCAAATTACCCTTGAAGATTAGGCTGTTTCACTGGAGGTTGATTAAGAACATTCTGCCAATTACAGAAAATTTGCTTCGTTTTCAATTGGTGCTTTATCCATCTATATGCCCCTTTTGTAGAGCTCATGAAGATAATGTGGATCATATTTTTTATAATTGTGATGTTGTGAGACCTGTGTGGGATTACTTTATGGGCATTTTTTGTATTCCAACCCCACACAACACTGATACCTTTAGAAAAATATGCATTTCATGGTGGCTCAAGGCTGGCTCGAAAAGGATGGAGGATACTTTTAGACACTGCCTACCAGGGATTATTGGATGGCATATTTGGAAATTATATTCTTCCTTGGTGTGGGGTACTGAAGATATTCGACCAACTCCAGTCTCTATTATTCTGCAAATCAAGTCTTTTACTCAAACTTGGGTTAATTCTTTTCCCTCTAATGGGTATATAAAGGTTGGTGAGCTATTAACCGAAGAACAACTGATTCCCAGAGGTTTTAGGATACCTAGACCTTTGATTATGCCTATCACATGGAAGAAACCGAAGAAATATCTCAAGCTTAATGTGGATGCGAGCTTCGTACCTCATCGCGCGACTGGGGGTGCGATTTTGAGGGATGTTGATGGTAAAATGATTTTGGCTTTAGCGTAACCACTTTCGGCGTCCTCATCCTTGGAAGCTGAGCTTCTCTCTGTTATTCATGCTACTACATCTGCAATCAATTGGGGTTATCGTGACTTCCAGGTGGAGATGGACTCCACGGTAGTGTTGGAATATCTCAGGCGGCGCAAGGATGGGCGACACTGTGTGGAGGTCAACCGATTGTTGGATCTCTCTGAAAGCAGCGGTGTTTCCTATTCTGCTGTATTAAGGGAGAGAAATTGGGCTGCTCATTATTTGGCATCTTCGGGTCAGGTAAGCAGATTTAATAGAGTGGTGGATCTTCCCTATCAGGCCCGTTTAGCTTATTATTTGGATTTGTTTGGGCTTCCTTCTTTGAGAATAGCCCGGTAGTTTTGTTTTATTTTTTGTATCCAATGGGTCAGGTCTAGCCCCCTCATTGAGGACTTGTTTGCTCTTTTTGCTGTTTTTCTGTTTTTGGGAAGGGATGCCTTCTGGGAGAGGTTTTGGTCTAGTCCCCCTCTTCTCTTGTATTCTGTATTTTATTAATAAATCTCGGCAAATGTTTCCCGGCATTTGCCCCACTGATTTTGGTGGTTTACCTTCCGGGTTAAAAAAAAAAACTCATGAGATTATCCTGAAATTTTAAAATAAATGATATGGCAAGATTCGAGATCTTTGACTTATGCTATCCGGTTGAGATGCGGATTAGGTCTACCTTGCGAGCTGCGAGCTTTAATATTCCGACCGTTGTTGAAATCTAAAGCTGACCTTTCTTTGCTTTTTGACTCATTTCCTTTCCATGGGTAAGAAAAGTACCGTCCTCAACAGACCGTTCGGAGGATGTAATGCAATAACAACCGTAGGATCTGATTCGCTCGGACGGTTGATATTCATCGACCGTTGTATCCAAATAGTTGCCAGCGCGACCCGGGATTTCAAATTTAAAGAAGTCTCATCATCTCCATCTTCAAGACTTCAAAGTTCATTTTTTTCAGATAAATTCATTGTTTTTCCGTTTGGGAATTATTATTATAATTAGTCATTTTTAATTTCAATTTCTTTGTCCGGGACTAATAATGGTGAAAATGGCGGTTGATTCGCCGTCTTCATCTCCGGTGACCATCACAATTTCTACTTCAGGCGGCGGATTCCACAGCTTGACAAGTCCCGTTCGTCGCCTATCTTTGTCGAATGCGAACCCTAATTCGCCGCCGGGTAGTCGAGGTGGGTTAGGGGGCTCTTCAAGCGGGGGCGGAAGATACGTCTCCATGTGTAAAGATAGCAGGGAAGAAATCCTAGCTTACACAGTTCAAATTCCTCATACCCCGGAACATATTAGCAATGGGAACATGGCCGATTCAGTGACGACCAGCTCTTCTCTCGATGTGAGCAAAAGTTGTAGTGGAAACCCTACTGAAGGTAGTAGTTACATCATTGATACTATCTATACGGGTGGGTTAAATTGCGTGACCCGGGCACATGTAAAGAGAAGCTTGCAAAATTTGGAGTCAGTAGAGATGAAATCAAAAGTGGTGTGTGAAATGGACGGATGTGATGAGAGTGCCCCTGAGGCTCAATGTGAATGTGGGTTCAGAATTTGCAGGGACTGCTACATGGATTGTGTTGGAAAAGGGCGTGTTGGCTCTTGTCCTGGCTGTAAAGAGCTCTACAAGGGTGTCAGTGATGATGATGATGAGGAGGAACAGTCTGACGACCAAGATAGGGCGAACCCTCTTCCGCGTGCTCCTTCAAGGAGGAGAGGTGGTGAAAGCAGTAGCAGAAGAGAGAAAGCATTTTCTCTGGTGCAGTCTTTTAAAAATACAAACCCAGATTTTGATCACAACCGATGGTTGTTTGAGACTAAAGGGACTTATGGCTATGGAAATGCCTTGTGGCCAAGTGATGGGTATGAATTTGGAAGAGGAAATGACAGATCAACACACCGTCCAGATTTCAGTGACACTAGGAACAGACCGTTGACCAGAAAAGTTGGGATTTCTGCAGCAATTATCAGCCCTTACAGGTACTACTCTAGCTCAGTTCCATTTGTTCATTATCTTTTCTTTCTGAGTGAATCACCTAGAGTAATATTATTTTCCTGTATATATAAACTTTGATGAATGCAATTTTGTGTGTGTTTGTTTCTAATCAGCTAAGGAAGTAACTACTATGCTTAAGATGAAGTGTGTCTACTACCATTACATACTTAATTACCTCTGTTCTGTAATCTGAATTATGCCGGTAGTAGGGTTGAAAATAAAAAAGGATGATGATATATTTAGGGGGAGAGAGTTAGTGAGTGATAATGTAATACCAAAATTCTTCAAGTGAATGAGTTGAGTTGGTTTATATTGTGTTAGAAGTTTGAGAACAAGTAATACATGTATATTACAATTCCACAAGTGACCATCAAAGTGTGTAGGTGTTGCTCATTCCTTTAATCTCTTCTGAGCTTTACTGTTTACTTTAATATGCCAAAATCATAAGGCGAACTCCTGGAACAGATGGTGGTTTAATGCCTTTTTTTACATTTAGGCTGCTAATGGTGCTTCGTCTTGGTGCTCTCGGCTGTTTCCTGACATGGAGGATCTGTCATCCCAACCGTGACGCAATGTGGCTGTGGCTGATGTCTGTTATCTGTGAGATATGGTTTGCATTTTCTTGGCTCCTTGATCAGTTACCCAAGCTTTGCCCCGTTAAAAGAGTGACCGACCTTTCTGTACTGAAAGAACGGTTTGAAAGCTCGGGACCACCAACCCTTGGGAGAAACCCCAAAGGGTTATCTGACCTTCCAGGCATAGACATATTTGTTTCCACTGCTGATCCAGAGAAGGAACCACCTCTTGTCACTGCAAACACAATTCTGTCCATCCTTGCCGTTGATTATCCTGTGGAGAAGGTAGCATGTTATCTATCAGATGATGGAGCTTCTCTGGTGACCTTTGAAGCTCTTGCAGAAGCAGCAAGTTTTGCAAGAGTGTGGGTCCCATTTTGTCGAAAGCACAAAATAGAACCGAGAAACCCCGACGCATATTTTGGCCAGAAGCGGGATCCCCTTAAGAACAAGGTGAGGGTTGACTTTGTTAGGGACAGAAGAAGGGTAAAGCGGGAATATGATGAGTTCAAAGTAAGGATAAATGGGTTACCAGATTCAATTAGGAGGCGGTCGGATGCGTACAATGCCCAACAGGAGTTGAGGGCGAAGAAAAAACAGTTTGAATTGGGAGAAAGTTTGTCTGGACCTCCTCCTATCAGGGTTCCAAGGGCTACTTGGATGTCTGATGGCACCCATTGGCATGGGACTTGGTCATCAGGTGAAGAAGCCCACTCAAGAGGTGATCACGAGGGAATTATACAGGTAAATAATCTTCTTTTGGGAGTTTTCCAATAAATATTACTACAACTAAACATATTAAATTGTCACTACAGCCATGGTAAAGAAGTATATAATGATATAATACGAAAAACCAAATACCAGCATGGTCATTAATATAGTAAAGTTATTTCTGTTGTACCAAAAAAAATAATATAGTAAAGTTTCACTATTGTCTCGATGTAATCATGACAACAATTAGCTCTTTATTGGGGTTTTCCTATAATAATATTACTAAAATAAATCGCAAGTACAAAAAATAGTCATATTTATGTCCATTAGTTTTTAGTCATATGTTCTTTATTGTTTCATCTTGTTGTGTTTATTATTATTTATTCCTTTAATTTTTCACTTTTGGAGACTAAATTGTTAGCCTGTTGTTTGTTACTAATGAATGTCCTTGTGTTTGATGCACAGATTATGTTGGTTCCAGCAAACACGGAGCCACTTTTCGGGAGTGAAGTTGATGAAAAGAACATTATTGACACAACAGATGTTGATATAAGAATACCAATGCTTGTCTATGTATCCCGAGAAAAGAGGCCTGGTTATGACCACAACAAGAAAGCTGGAGCCATGAATGCTCTAGTCCGAGCGAGTGCAATCATGTCTAATGGTGCTTTCATTCTAAACCTCGACTGTGATCATTACATATACAATTCATTAGCTTTGAGGGAGGGAATGTGCTTCATGCTTGACAAAGGAGGAGACAGGATCTGCTACGTCCAATTCCCTCAGAGGTTCGAGGGCATTGATCCAAACGATAGATACGCAAACCATAACACGGTTTTCTTCGACGTGAGCATGAGAGCACTTGATGGACTACAAGGGCCAATGTATGTTGGCACAGGCTGTATCTTTAGAAGAATTGCTTTGTACGGATTCAGTCCGCCTCGAGCCACTGAACATCATGGATGGTGTGGTCGCAGAAAGTTGAGGAAGATTCTTAGGAAGTCCCGCCATCAAACAAACATGAATCAAGAAGACGATGAGGAAATGGTTTTACCAACCATTGGATCAGCTCAAGATGAAGACGATGAAGATTTAAGCACGAGGGCTTTGCTTCCAAAGCAGTTTGGTAACTCGGTTCCTCTTATCGACTCGATAGCTGTAGCTGAATTTGGAGGTAGGCTGCTGCATGGGTTGAGGGGGAAAGGTTGCCTCGGAAGGCCAGCTGGATCTCTGGCAGTACAACGTGAGCCTTTAGATGCATCAGCAGTTGCTGAGGCAGTCAGTGTCGTAAGTTGCTATTACGAGGAGAAAACCGAGTGGGGGAAAAGAGTGGGTTGGATATACGGCTCTATCACAGAAGATGTGGTGACCGGTTATCGGATGCATAATCGGGGGTGGAGATCGGTTTATTGTGTTACAAAACGAGACGCATTCCGAGGGACAGCTCCGATCAATCTGACTGACAGGCTCATCCAAGTCCTCCGATGGGCTACTGGGTCAGTTGAGATCTTCTTCTCTCGCAACAACGCACTTTTTGCTAGCCCACGGATGAAGTTTCTCCAGAGAATAGCTTACTTCAACGTCGGGATGTATCCCTTCACCTCAATCTTCCTCCTCGTCTATTGCGTCCTCCCGGCGCTCTCCCTCTTCTCGGGGAAGTTCATCGTCGAGTCACTCAGCGTGACATTTTTAGTCTTCTTATTAGCTATTACCCTCACCTTATGCCTTCTGGCAATACTCGAAATTAAGTGGTCTGGAATCACTCTGCATGACTGGTGGAGGAATGAACAGTTCTGGTTGATCGGCGGGACCAGTGCTCACCCTGCAGCCGTAGTACAAGGGCTCTTGAAGGTAATTGCGGGTGTGGATATTAATTTCACTCTGACTTCAAAATCAGCAGCTCCCGATGAGGGCGAGGACGAATTTGCAGAGCTCCATGAGTTCCGGTGGACTGTCCTGATGATCCCTCCGATCACAATCATCTTGCTCAACATGGTCGCTATAGCGGTTGCGGTTTTCAGGACTCTGTATAGTCCTTTTCCGCAGTGGAGTAGGCTGCTTGGAGGGGTGTTCTTCAGTTTATGGGTGCTCTCTCATCTCTATCCTTTTGCCAAAGGGTTAATGGGGAGAAAGGGGAAAATTCCTACCATAGTTTTTCTGTGGTCCGCACTCGTATGCATCATCATTTCATTGATGGCACTCTTCATCTACCCTCCCACTGGACACGGAGAATTTGTCTTCGAATTCCCTTAATGTCAGCTGGCTGAAGCAATATTGAAGTTTGTCAACTTCATATAAATAGATGGGGTTTCCATTTTGTAAAATGTGTATTTTTGTTTCTTTTAGCAGAGTTAACTAGCTGCTGCTTGTCTGGATCTTTTCCTGACTGACCAACAAGAAAAACGTTGTGTACTTCTCTCAGTATATGTGTATGTTATTGACAACTACCTCCTGCTTTTAGTGTATGAATCAGCTACCACATACCTTTTTCCCTCCCATTTTCTATTGCAATCTGAACCACTTTAGCCCGTATCTATTCTTAACCTACCTACAATGTTCTTTTGAATCTTAACTATTGCAATCCTAATTGTTATTTTCTTCCCATTTTCAATGAATGTGTTCTTTTTTGTAGCAAATTGAGTTCCATGACACGTTAAAGTATGAGTTTCTATCATTAAGTCATCGTTTTTATTAGGGAAAACTGTCAAATAGGTCCTCGAACTTTCATTAAAAAGTGTCAATTAAGTCCTTCTATAGGAGATTCTGTCCGGTCGTCTCGATTTGGGGCGGTTCCCGGTGGAATTTTTTGATGAATTTTTTTGAGCATCTTATTCATCAAGTCTAGTTTACTCATACCAAATTTAAGCTAAAAATTTAATCGGGAGCGCATTCAAATTAATTCGAGAACGCAAAAATGTGCAGTTATCTTCAAGAATTAATTTGAATGTGCTCCCGATTGAATTTTTACCTGAAATTTGGTATGAGTAAACTAGACTTGGTGAATAAGATGCTCAAAAAATTTCATCAAAAAATTCCACCGGGAACTGCCCCAAATCGCGACGGCCGGACAGAACCTCCTATAGAAGGACTTAATTGACCTTTTTATGAAAGTTCGAGGACTTATTTGACAGTTTTCCCATTTTTATTATGACTACATTTTCACAGTTATTAAGGATAAGAACTCCAATATTAAGAAATTCATCTTATCACAGGCTAATCAAAAGCTATTTTGAAAATAATCTTATATGCTCACACGATCTCATGTAGGGTATTTTCCATATAAAATAGTAGGTTTGGGACATGAGTGAAGTATGTGTGGTACTTGATCTGATTGTCTCATACACACGGCGGGTATGAACAAGCTGCTGAGCAATCAACCCGTGCAAAATACGAGGGGTGTTTCTTTTTTCACTCCTAGTGTTAAACAACGATGTACGCATATTCATATGGAGAGTTTTTCTTTTAACTCCCAGGAGATAAACAACGTCTACCTTGCAAATTATGAGGGACTTTTAATTTTTCTCCTCCTCACACCGAACAATGTTCAATGCAATGGCTTTCATCTTTCTCCTCACCGGTGCCATGGGGAGGCATATGTGCTCCTATTGGGGGGGGGGGGGGGGGGGGATCGGGTTAAGCATTCTGAGAGTGAGGATCCAGAAAGCTCAAGCGAGCGAGAAAATGAAAAACAACTACATATGCCTCCTCAATTGCGCTATTAATCTATCAAATATCCAAAGTAAAAAAATACTCATACCAGCCCCAATAAGTACAAGACTAATTTAATAAGATCACGGGTAGAAGTCGTTACATTTAGTCTAACAGTGCATGCACAATCCTGCCCTAAACCACTCATCGATCTCTCAATAGACAGATGATTCAACATCATCACGGGTAACTTTATCATTTATCACCTTCTCCTTCAAGATGAGTGATAATGACTAGAGATGTCCACAACCCCACACTACTGTACATTCATCGATCATGCCACGTGTAGTAAGTACGCTCCTAAATGTTTTTGTGTCAGTTATTGGTCTTTGTGACCATGCAAGAACTTCCATAGACTCATATAATATGGAATTGAAGTCCTAATATTGCAACATCAATATCACCAATGTGTCCAATTCGTCTTTAGAGTGATGTTAATAGAAAGTCATTTTGACCTCGTGGCTACAATTTTCTTTCGCTGATCGTTGTGATCATGCAATAATGATAGAAGTGACATATACTTTAGATGCTTTGTTAGGATTGGTCGAAATTTTTGCCAAGTCTTATTTAGGTCATTCATCATTATCTCAACAACAACAATGACATCCAAGCCTTAGTCCCAAAAGATATTGGGGTCGACTAACATGAATCGATACATGATATCACCACCAAAAAGAAAAGAAAGAAAATAAATATAAAAAGATAAGCTATTATAAAAAAGATAATGTAGAAAGAGATGAATATAACTAAAAATGACAAAATAAAAAGGATAAAAATATTATTTATATATAAGGATAAAAAAGATACAAAACAAGAAAAAAAACAAGAAAAAAAAAAAGATGAGGGGAAAAGATAATACGAGATCACTCCTCGACACGAATACCCACCCTCCACTTTGCTCTCTCCAAAGTCATACCCTCATCCAACCTAAGAAGAAGCATATCACTTCGGACTCCCCTAACCCATGTCTGTTTGGGCCTTCCTCTCCCTCTCTTCCCTGCCTCTTCTCCACACATCTCAACTCGTCTAACAGGTGCATCACTCGGTCTTCTATGCACATGACCAAACCACTGTAGGCGCGACTCCTGCATCTTGTCTTCAATAGGTGCTATTCCCACCCTTTGTCTGATTGTCTCATTCTTCACTTGGTCCTTCCTAGTATGCTCACACATCCAACGCAGCATGCGCATCTCTGTCATACTCATTCATCTTTTGAATGTGACATTGTTTCACCGCCCAACACTCTACACCATACAGTAATGCAGGCCTAATTGCGGTCCTATAAAATTTATCCTTCAGTCTAATCGGTATACCTCTGTCACATACAAATCATGACGCACTCTTCCAGTTCATCAACCCTGTTCTGATTCTATGAGATACATCTCCATCTAACTCTCCATCTTTTTGAATTATGGAGCCCAAGTAACGGAACATATCGCTGACCGGTATCTCCTTACCATCTAGAGTAATTCCGCTATTGCCACTGCTTCTACCTCCACCAAACTTGCACTCCATGTACTCTGTCTTGCTCCGACATAGTCTGAAACCCTTGTTCTCGAATGTTTGTCGCCATACTTCCAACTTTTCTTTAAGACCTGATTTGCATCTCATCAATCAATACAATATCGTCGACAAACATCATGCACCACGATATTTCATCTTGAATCGACTTCGTAAGTTCATCCATGACTATGGTAAATAAGAAAGGGCTCAGAGCCGATCCTTGGTGCACTATGATAGTAATAGGGAACTGTGCATTTCTCCCTACACCAGTACGGACACTTGTGGTACAATCCTCATACTTATCCATGATGATGCTGATATACTAGCGTGATATGCCTTTTCTAGTTAAGGCCCAACAAAGAACTTCTCGAGATACCCTGTCATAAGCCTTTTCTAAGTCAATGGACACCAAATGCAGATCCTTGTGAACGTCTTTATACTTCTCCATAAGTTGTCGAAGAAGGTGAATGACCTCAGTTGTTGAGCGACCAGGCATAAAACCGAATTCATTCATCATTATCTGCAGGACACAAATCAGTGTTTTTCATTGATGTTGTGATAACGGCACAACACATGATGTTTGTGGCTTTTTGCCCATTTTTGCGTTTTAGTTTTTGCAATTAAGTATAATGAGCATGACGTCTCAATGAATCGGATCGTCATGAGGGGGAGAATGATCCAAGTGCTTCTAAACATTCAATATCATTTTCGATCGCATCTCTCATGAAAATTCTGGAATTGAAGCAAAACATCTTCTACATGTCTCTTAGAATTTTCACTCTAATACTCTCTGCCTTGGATGTCAAGGCAGATTCCATCCCCTCTCTGTTTAAGTACCACCTGCCTTATGGCAAGTAACAGTCCCCAAGTCTCTGGCCAGTCCCCTTCTCTTGGGAAGATCACCTTAGGAATATCAAAAGGAACTGCACAATTTAGTTGGAGTATAATGGAACTAATGAATAACAAGTTTACTGGAAAATATGGAGCATGCAAAACATTGAACGTCATAAGATTGGTACTCTTCAATATACCCTTACCAACTGCAGGTTGTGTTGTACCATCTGCAGTATGAGTGCTCTATGGAACTGTTAGGTGACTATAGGAAGAGAACTCACTAACAGTACCTATTAGTTGAGATGCACCAAGTCTCTAAGCAACTTGTGAAGAAACTTGCACAATGAGGTCAGTCTCTTCTTGTCGAGATGCACCAAGTCTCTAGGCAACTTGGATATAGAAGAAATGGCATGTGTATTAGTGTATTACGATTACCTTTGGGTAGTGAATATATGTAGCAGTGTTACCCCATATAACAATGAGGTCAGTCTCTTCTTGTCCTCATCACCGGCTGCTCTTTGTTTCTTTTTCAGCATTGAGACTTCTCTGTGCTAGAGCTCCCTTTACATGATATGACTAGCTAAAGTATGTGGCTGCTCGCTCATCGAGTTTTAGATCCATACGCCACCTTCACAGTTTGTGAGCATGTCAGTGACTCCCCTTTTGGCATCTTCATGAGCTGAAGCAAGGCTTTTACTTCTGTGCCACCTAACTTCTTAATAATTTCCTCTATCAATCTCATTCGTAGTTGGTTCTCTTAGTGTCTCATACCAAGTGTTTCAAACTATATCCATGCTGGAACTCCCTTTACACAACATGACCAATTAAAGTATGTAGCTACTAATCTGCTTGTGAGGCAGCTAGGGTTAGCTCTCATACCAAGTAGAAATATGAGATTTAATAGTTTAGTAGTCTATTTATACAACTGGTTTGACTTGTTGCATACTATTACAAGTGACTTCCTCTACACACTATTAATGACTTACTCTATACACTTCTAACTACCTAAAAGGACTTCTATTTTCAACACATGCATCAACGTCGGTTGGCACAATACGCATCCTCTAAAGAATTGCATTGGAACACCACATTTAAATATTTACTCAATATATTGAATTTTTATACAACCAGCACCTTTGCTTCAATATATCAAGTCATAGTCTTGTCTAGTTCTATAAATATCTAGGCATTAAGCAGGACAAAACTGGTCGTAAGCAAAGCAGAAATAAAAGTACATTTTAAAAAATGTGATAACAAAGGTAGTGACATTCTATAGGTTGATGCAACTGTGCGGTAAAAGGATTTAGAGCAATCTCTGGGTTGTAAGTACTTTACATTTGATAATTCAACTCCACTAAATTAATAAAAAATGACATCTTCCAATGGTCAACCAGACCGTTTTCTTCTCTGCTATCTGGGGGGTGTCCCTGCAGCCCCATCCTTGGTCAACACTGAAGATAAAACCTGCCTTGAGATGTAAGTTTCCAGTTGATTTGAGACCTGTGTTAGTTTTTTCAGATCAAAGTTGCTTCGATACCTCTGTTTTGGTGTTAATACAGAGGCACCACCACCAGATGCTGTTGGAGAATATGAGAATCTCCTCCTCGGGCTTGAAAATTGTAAAGGTGATCCTGCACTGGTTATGCTAAGCCTCTGAGGTCCATTGGAGATGATGGACACACTACCACCATCTTTATCCTTTTTCATCAGGGGTCCTTTTTTGGTTTCTAGAGGCAGTGGCTTCAAATTCAATGCATTATCATCATTAGCCAATTCCTTTTGCTTCATCAGAAGCCTTTCCCTTGCCTTATCTGCAGCCCGTAGCGCTTTCTCTTTGCTCATTTTTATCAACTTCCACGGATCAATGCTTGCCCGGAAGCCTGGCTTTTTCATCAGCGAGGAGGATTCAGATTCTCTGCCTTCGATTCTTATGGACAATCTGTGTGGGCTCTGCGAAGCAAGTTATAAATACCCAAACAAATAAGGTGAATGTTGCTACAGTTAATCAGCAAGTAGGGAGGGGGTGTCATATAGGTGGACTATTGAGACAGGCACTACACCTGGGTTTTTATTCTTCCTCCTGCACATTTAAGTTGTGAGGCAAATGGCAGCTTCTCAGGCGAACCAAAATCAGTACTATCATCTGAAGAAGAGTCTGAGTCTTCCAGTGATTCCAGATCCAGATATTGGTTCTCCTCTTTCATTGCCAAAATGTAATCATAGGTTCTCATCCCCTTTACAAAAGAAATTGCGGCTTCTATCAGACATGGTAAATATTACTATGTAGCTACAAACTAGTTTCAAATGCATCTGAATTTCATTTTACTGAGAATTACAATCAAGTGATATGTGTTTTGCTCATTTGAAAGAGATCCTGGCTTAACCCTTCCTGATTGTGCAACAGCACAAAAATTAAATTATGCTAAATTTAAAATTTCCCAGAAGGCTTTTAGCAATTAAAGGCAAGTGACGCAACCATAAGTTATTTTTTTGAGTTAATCTGTCATGTCCCTTAAATGCTTGACTATGCTGTATTTGTATCATCGTATGTATTGTTAATCGAGTATATTCATTTTGAGTTGTCAGGTTTCACATACTCAAGCACCAATGTGTTTCTCATTTTCTCTTCAAGCTTTCAGATATAATCTAAATAGTTCAGGTGTAAACATAGTTAGACGCAAACAGTGGATTCTTGGCAAATTGATGATGAAGATAAGAGATATCTGGAAAAATATTATTAATTTCCATACACATGTTCTGATTTCCAAACCAGAGGCAACGTTAATGAAATGTAAGAACAGTTAGTACCTTTCGTATGAGAACCAAATGGAAGAAGAAAAGTTGTCCCAGTGCAGCTGCACCATATGTCGTTATAGAAAATAATAAAACCTGACATAGGCATCGATTACTGGACTGCTGAAATGGACATTCAAGCATTTATGTGGAAAATAATATAGTGATAAAATTAGGGCAATCAAAAGACTTACAGATGCTGTTGCGGGAACTCCCCTTGAAAACTTTATGTAAAATCTCCTCTCAAACTCTTCTTCTATCCCTTTCCTATTTACAAAGCATCTGACAAATATAGCAACAGCACTCCCTCCTTCAATTATAAGCTGCAATACATCAGACATTCTCCAATGAATACCATAGCCTAGAAATAAATGCAGGAATAGATATAGCTGCGCAAAGGAAATAGGTTTAACCATTGTCAAGACAAAAACCATCAGCAATATGAATGTTGTGTAGTTCTTTCTCCCGACACAGTTGTTTAACCACTGCAATTACGCCAATACATAAATTGCCCATAATTAGGCTCATCTTATAAGCAAAGAGGCACATTAACTGGGAAAGGAAACTTATTTTGTTACCCTGCAGTGATGATCGAACCCCTCAACACAACGATTGCAGGTTCTACAGTGCTTGCTGTGTTTCTTCACCTGCAATTAATCCTCTCTCAGTATAGGAATTTCATTTTTAAATGTGTCCAAAAGATGGTAATTTTGTAGTAATTAGTGAGCATGTGTCATCCAAACAAACCTCAAAATCACAGAGTATGCAAAAAGAAATGTCATCCTCCCTGATCTCTGGTGCAACTGAATCATCCATAACAAGGGGAAATGGGAACATAGGCTCCCTTAGAAGGCTACTTTCCCAAAGAGTGAGGTACTTTCTCCTTATAAAAGTCCTAAATATTTTGCGCTCTACCTTCAAAAAAAGTCTCTTGACAATTTGAGTCCATAGGAACCCATAGTTCAACTTCGGAAATGAAGTTGACTTCCCCTTGATTTTCTTTCTATATCTGGTCTTATCAGTAGGATCAAGAGCAGCACACCTCACGAACAGGAGTGCAACAGAAAATGCCTGTAATACCATAAGAAATTGACTTAAATTTCTCATTGCCCAATTTTCATTACCCACAGCTTCTTCAAAAGAGATGACTATTCATTACGCAGTGAAGGGGCTTATAGCCCAACGGTCACTCCCTACCCTTTCAAACAGGCCACCCACGAATTAAGAAAGGGAAATTTATCTATATGTGACTAAAACATTCATGGATTCCAAATATGCGACTAACAAACCTAAACATGCCTCTATATGAGTAATAATTCAGTTGAAGGGAGAATAAGTAACAACAAAACACGCATCTTAAGTGCAAAACACCATTACCGCAGGAATAAAAACTGTTAAATCATATTTTAGGAATCAGTACCTCTTTTAGTCATATTCCTAATAATTTTCTAATAAGGAAATGACAGCATGTACCCTGTGCCTTTTGTTTGACCCTTTTAAGCTTGGTTCTGTTGACCATTGTGAGAGTTTTGCGTCAGGTCGTAGTGTGTGACACTCAGGTCTAGGGTGCAATTTTTTTTTTTTTATAATTCATTTGCCAGTGGAGACTGGAGAGTCTAAAAATGTGTTAAGGATAACATTTTTATCTTTTTTTTGGTTCTTATAATCAGCTTACCACAAAGGAGAAAATACTAGTGATGGTGATTTCAGCAACCCTGTTGCCAAGGAAAAGCCCAATAAAGCAATAAAATGCCGCGACAAGGAAAATGAAGACGGACATGCCCACTATCTGCAGTCAGTTGCAAACAAAATCAGTTCAAAAAGTCACTAGGCTTTCAGCGGAAATTTTCAAGCAAGGACCAAAGGCTCCTAGCTTTTGTTCTGTGCTTCTACTGCTTTCCACATGAAATTTCAAATACACTAAATAATTATATCCGAAGAAAAGAAAAATACAGCAACGCTACTTAAGTTGGTGACAAAAAATCAGAAGGAATTGACAGACTTACCTGTAAAGGGTGGAGAGGACGCTGCCACCCATGGCGTCTCATCATCTTGCTTGCTGATTTCCAGGCAGCTGATTCAGTTCAGACAAAACAAAGAAAAGCAAAAAACATTTGCTGGTTGTGCTGAACGCGACTGCAGTTAATGGCTTGTGACTCAGCAAGGAAGCTCGGCCTAGAAGATCAGTAGAGACAAAGAAGATTGAGCTCAGTCATAACTAGTGGCTAGCTTACTACAGATTGCACCGGATAACTGCAAAATCTGAAACACCGATTGGGGATTTGGGCTCTACAGCGGGGAAACGGTCCGCTGCATCTCCTTTTGTCCCTCGTTTGAATTTTGAATCAGCGCGCTTCGTAGAACGAGTGTATTGGTTAATAACCTGCCAGCAAAATAATGGTAAAAAAAACTTGCCAGCGATTTCATTACCCACGGCTTCAGCACAGATCCTAATAAGGGTGAAACAACTGGATTCACAGTTTGGTTTTCATCAATTTAGAAATATTGTACCAAATTAAAACTATTTGTTTTTCGGTTTGGTTTCAATTTGATTTTGAGTTCGGTTTACCAAAGTGAGTTAGTCCAATGTACATGTTGGTCCAATGGTCCATTCGCTATGTTGTTGTTCGCATGGTATTTGGTTCAATTCCCATCATGCTCCCTTTTTGGGAAATAGTGTTGCAGGGGCAGATGTGCCAATAAGGCACAGTTGCAGGGGCACAACGGGCTCATGATAAGGGAGTAATATATATACATATTATATTTATAATAAATAAATAAAAATATGCAGGGGCACAAGCACCTCCGGGCACTAACGTAGTTCCACCCGTGATATACTCGTATCTAAAAAGTATTCCAAGAGTAATCCACTGTAAAACTTTAAACAAATGATTTAAATGGGAAAGGATGATTTCCACTTTCTCATTGAATTGCTTATATAGTCATTACAACATGGATATAAAAGGTAAACATGTCAGATTTTCAGGACCTAAAATATACCGATTTACATGATCAATTCTAACCATAAATATATGCAAAGTATAATAAAGAGATTTATTCAATATTCTATCATTAACACCCCCATGCAAGCTTAGCGAGGCGATCTAACAAGAAGACGACGACGCAAAGCTTGAAATCGTGTAGTGCCCACTGCCTTTGTGAATATGTCAGCAACCTGATCGACGGACCAAACATGGCGAACTACGAGTGCACCAGACTGAACTTGCTCCCGAACAAAATGAATATCAATTTTGATATGTTTGGATCTTTGATGAAAGACGGGGTTGGCAGTGAGGAAGGTTGCACTGAGATTATCACAAAGAATAATTGGGGGTGGAGTGAACAGAGTGCCCATTTCCTGGAGCAGTTGACGTATCCATATGAGTTTGGCCGCTGCAAAAGCAATAGCTCGGTATTCGTCTTCGGTACTAGAGCGAGAGACAACTTGTTGTTTGCGTGATGACCAACTGGCGAGGTTTCCTCCGTAGTACACTGAGAAGCCATGCTGGGAGCGGCAGTCATCTAGGTTAGACGCCCAGCCAGCGTCGGTGAATGTGACAAGGCTGGAATCACGCATTTTCCCAAATGCAAGGCCATTTGATATTGTACCTTTTAGGTACCGTAAGATCCTCTTAACCGCCGACCAATGCGTAAGGGTTGGTTTATGCATCAACTGACATACACGATTAACCGAATAGGAGATCTCTGGGCGTGTAATAGTGACGTGCTGAAGGGCACCCACAATACTGCGATATAAGTGAGGATCCGAAAATGGGTCACCAGTGGCTTGTAACCGTGAAGCAGGCTCTGCTGGAGCAGAGATAGGCTTGGCATCGGCCATATGACACCTGTTTAGTATGTCATGAATATATTTCTTTTGGGATAAGAGAATACCAGGTGGAGTGCGGAGAACCTCAATCCCAAGGAAGTAATGAAGAGTGCCCAAGTCCTTTAGGAGAATGTGGTATTCAGGTGCTGAACAAACTCATCTATGAATTTGACATTGGAACCAGTGATAATTAAGTCGACAACGTAGACTAGGACATAAACAACATCATGATCATACCGTTTGATAAATAAAGAGGAGTCTGAGATACAATTTTTGAAGCCATGGTGATGAAGAGGCGATTGGAGCTTGTGAAACCAAGCACGCGGTGCTTGTTTGAGTCCGTAGAGAGCCTTAGAGAGGCGACAAACATGAGTGGATTTGTCACGTGAAATGAACCATTGAGGTTGGTCCATATAGATAGTTTCACTGAGGTCACCATTGAGAAAAGCATTGTTCACATCAACTTGTCGAAGATGCCAGTTCTGAGTGACCGCAAGACTGAGAACAACCCGAATGGTGGTGGGTTTGATCACATGACTAAATGTGTCGGAGAAGTCGATGCCTTCTTCTTGCAGATATCCTTTTGCAACTAGGCGAGCTTTGTAGCTCTCGATTGTGCCATCAGATTTCCTCTTAATCCTATAAATCCACTTACACCCAACAATGTTAGTCCCATAGGGCCTAGGAACAAGTTCTCAGGTTTTATTATGCATGAGAGCATCATATTCAAACTGCATGGCGTGCTGCCAGTTGGGATCTTTGGAGGCCTGGGAGAAAATTTTGGGTTCAACGGGGGTAATGTGGTCAGTGAGTAAAGGATATTTAGTAGAGGTGAGAGATTTGGGTTGAAGATTACTTGTTTGGTCACGAGTTACCATTGTATGATGGGAATCAGAAGAGGCTTGGAAGTAGGAGGGAGCACCTGAGTAGGTCGGAGCCGGTGGTGGTTCGGTTGAGGAAGTTGGCGGGGAGATGTCAGGGCTGCCATCAGGCAATGGGGTTGGAGACAATGGTGATGAGGCGGCTGAGTTGGGAGGGTCTTGAGGGGAGGAGAGAGGTATAGATGGAGATGGTGTAACTGATGGTACATGACAGAGAGATGAGGCATGCTGCAAAGGATCAAGGGGAAAAGACACAAAGGGAATGGCAGGTAAAGAGGTAGACGAACTGTGGGATAAGTATGGGTAGACAGACTCATAAAAAACAATGTGTCTAGCAATAAAAGATTTGGAAGAAGATACATGGAAACAAATATAACCTTTTTGTTTGGAACTATACTCCAAAAAGATGCATGGCAGTGAACGAAATTCCAATTTGTTGCTAGTGTAAGGTTTGAGGAAGGGGAAGCATAAGCACCCAAAAGATTTTAAAAAACCATAGTCCGGTTTACGAGAATAAAGACTTTCATATGGGGATTTAAAATCAAGATTGGGTGTAATGGTGCGAATGGTAGTATAAACAGCCGTGTGAAAGGCATGTTCCCAGAATTTTGTGGGTAATTTTGAGTGAGCAAGTAAAGAGAGACCTTTTTCAATGACCGTTCGGTTTAGTCGTTCTGCCGAGCCATTTTGTTCTGGGGTGAATGGGCAGGAAATGGTGAAAGGGGTCGAAATTCGCCACCCCAGTCAGTTTGCATAGCTTTGATTGTGGTGTGGAATTGATTTTCAACCATTTGTTTGAATGATGTAAAGACAGAGAATACTTGCGATTTATTAGTAAGAAAATAAATCCAAGTATACTTGGTACAATCATCAATAAACGAAACAAAATAGTGATTTCCATTCAGAGATAAGAAAGGGGCAGGGTCCCAAACATCCGAATGAATCAAAGCAAAAGGGGTTTTAGACGATTCACCCCGTTTAGGTAAATGAAAACGGTGACTTTTTCCTAATTAATAAGAATCACAAACACTGGGTGGGGAGGCATTAGTAATGGGTAAAGAAAAGGTAGACACTAGTCGACGTAAAATCGGTTCACTGGGATGCGCCAATCTTCGGTGCCAGCATTCCAAAGAAGTACGTTCACCAAAGAGGACACTGGGAGAGGATAGTTGAGGCAATGATGGCAATTGGTATAGACCATTCTCAAGCATCCCTCTTAGCAACGTCTGCCCCTGCAAATTCTTCACAAGACAACAATGAGGGTGAAATTCAAGGTAAACATTATTGTCACGTGAAAGCTTAGAAACAGAAAGTAAATTCTTTTTTATACCAGGGACAAGTAAGATGTTGTGTGAGTGTATAGAAGAGTTTGGAGCACGCAAAGCAGAGAGAGTAGAATGCCCTAAATGCGTAATACGGAGGGACTGACCATTGCCAACCATGAGAACTTCATTACTGTCATAAGGGTGAGACATGGAGAGCTTGCCAAGGTCACCGGTGACATGACCTGAGTCTATGACCCAAGGATCATAAAGAGTTGAGGGACTAGATGTTGATGCCGAGAATGCAGTAGGAGGTGGTGGTGGAGCAGATTGCTGCTACTGGCGCTGCTGGCTGCCTCTTTGCTGATTTCGACGAGGAGGTGGACCGGTTGTTGGAAATGTGTTGGTGTTCAGGGCTTGACAGCAATTAATAGCCTCGTGTCCAAGGCGTTTGCATATTTGACAATTACGGCGAGGTCGATCAGAAGGCTGTGAGGGTGAAGCATCCATAGAGTGATGATTCCGGGGCAGGCGAGAGGCAGAATGAGCCTCTGGTGTGACAATGTCGGTTTCACAAGCGTCCTCCTCTAGGCGTTGTTCTTCTCGAAGCAGAAGATTCAGAAGGGCATCAGAGGTCAAGTCTGCACCATGTAGTGACAGAGCAGAGCAGAAAGAACCATAAGCAGAGCCGAGACCATAGACAAGGTTGTCAACGAAGTCAGAATCATGGATGACAACAAGACATTCAAGGAGACTATCTGCGACTGCGCGTTTCTTCTCGAAGTACTCAAGAATTGAAAGAGAACCTTTTGAGAGAGATTGGAGTTGTTGGCGGAGGTGCATCTGTCGAGATCTAGTTTGGGCACGAAACATCCGTTCAAGCATCGTCCAGGCTTCGTGAGAAGATGTGGCGCGGGCGACCAGCCTTAGAAGGGGAGTGGTGAGAGTGGAGCGAATCCAGAGAAGAATCAGACGGTCCTTCCTGATCCACGCAGCATAGGCGGGGTTAGCCTTGGTGGTTGCTTGAGTTGTCGATGTTGCTGGTTGATCGATGATGGTGGTCGGAGGTGTATTGACCGAATTAAGGCAAGAATCAAGGCCATATGCTTCAAGAGCGGAACGCACTGTGCCTCTCCAGAGAGAATAGTTTGTGCGATCAAGGCGAAGGTTGATGGATGGAAGTTGAAACAGGGAAGTGGAGGAACCAGTGCTCGCTACCATGACCAAAATTTGGGACGAAGGGGAATTGGCAGAAGAGAATTCTGGATCTGTAGATGATACGTTTGTAATTTCCGTGTGTTTATTTACGTTTTTAGTTAGTTTTGGTTGTTTAATATTTCGGAAATTACACACTTTCGGTGTAATAGTTTAGTTTGTTAAATTCTTGTAATTTGTTTAGATTAGATTTATTCTGAGCTTAAACAGGTCCAAGATCAATCAAATGATCAAAGGTGAAGGAAGGTGCAAGAGTACAAGACAAAAAGAAGGAAAAATTCCTGATTTTGAGGTATACTCGATCGAGTATACCTTATACTCGATCGAGTACCAATACTGATTTTCAAGGATCCGATCCGGGAACAAATGAACATGCAAGGAAAGATTTGGCCACGTTCTATTGTCATACCCGATCGAGTACACCGACATACTCGATCGGGTATACATATAAAATCTACTCGAGTATTGATCGAGTATTGACCAAATTCAGGTTTCTACACATACTCGATCGAGTATATGTACATACTCGATCGAGTACTCGACCTGCACCTCAAAAAGCCTATAAATACACCTCCTTTCCTTCACTTTTAAGACACCAATTCCTATACACTCTTAAGCTCAGTTTAGAATAGCATTTCTTTATATCTCTTATAGCATGTTTAGTCTCCAAATGAGGAGCTAAACTTCCATTTCTTGGTATTGCTCTTGAAGCTTGTTGATTATTAAAGTTGTGAGTTATTTTCTTAACTTCTTTTCCTTGAATATTAATTCTTCCTTTAAATACTATTTCTATATCAATGTTGGGGAGTGTTACTAAGATGACAATTAGTTAACATCTTGACATTGGTTTTAGTAATAGCTATTCCTTCCTCTATGTTAATATTGGGGAGTGTTACTAAGATGACAATTAGTTAACATCTTGATATTTAACTATAGTAGGATTCATTCCCTTTAATATTCTTCCTCGAGTATTAATTAATTCCTAATCATATTTCATATTAATATTTTGAACATTACTTAAAGGATCAACTAGTTTTGTTTCATATATTAATTATTACTAGAAATGATCAACGAACCGATGGTTAATCGTTGATAGTTTCACAAGTAAGTAACTTCGGTTTATTAATGCACGGTCGTGGTTAATAAACTTAAGAGGGATTAATTTTGTTGGTTAAACCGAAACCGTTGTGTTAAGGTTATCAATCTCAATTGATTTCATCAAGGAGTTAAAAGATTAAATGCTACTATCAAGTCGGTATATGGCGTTGTTCTATACTTGACTAATAGTAAGGGTTAGTAATGAACGGTCGTTGTAAATAACTATCCTCGATGAATTGGATATACTCCTCGATTGAGTATTCGAGAGGAGATAAGTTATAGATATAACAATGATCGACTAAAATATATCAACAAGTGGAAAGTAGCAATGCCAAGTCCTTTTTATCTTTGAATTAAATCACATATAACTCGTTCATCTTCGTGTTTAATTTAATTAAATCATTCAACCCAAAACCCCCCTTTATTTACTATTTTCACAAAAAGAAAGTTATTCCTTTCCCTGTGGATACGAACTCTACTTCACTATACTACGTATAAGTGTTGTATTGAATTTACTTTGAGTGCACTCACGACAAAGTGCACGTCAGTAGACATAGGATCGATATATTAGGCTGATAACATGTAAAACTTTAAACAAATGATTTGAATGGGAAAGGATGATTTCCACTTTCTCATTGAATTGCTTATATAGTCATTACAACATGGATATAAAAGGTAAACATGTCAGATTGTCAGGACCTAAAATATACTGATTTACATGATCAATTCTAACCATAAATATATGCAAAGTATAATAAAGAAATTTATACAATATTCTATCATTAACATCCACTAATCGGAACACTACTTAATTTATTATTTTAATATTACTACTACTAAGGTTACTATTACTATTACTATTACTAATAATATTTTATCCTTCAAAAAAGAAATACTAATAATATTTTATTATTATTTGTATTATTATTATTTTTATTATTATTAGTATTATTATTTTTTATCCTAATGTCCTCATACGTCTTTTTACAATCTAAGAGTTATTTTTAAACTAATTTGCCAAACAGTTTTAACAATAAGCTAAAGTAACCAGTCAATCAAAACAGCTAACTCAATCAGGTTTTATTAAACCGTTATGTGAATTAGTTAACAACTAATAGCCGATTGCCAAACATGCTCATAGTGTGCTCTACATTAACTGAAACTAATATAAATACAATTTGTTATTGTTATTGCCAAACATCTTTTTGTATAGGTAGAGTACAAAATATAGTAAATACAAGTATGTTATATTAGCTAACTTTGTTATAATGAATGTATAAAATGTGTAGAATTTAAAATGGTATATGCTAAACATGTATTTTTCAGATCTAAAATATTTATTGATATCCTATAGATGAAGACTGAAGACAAGTATAAAGTATTTTTTTATAAATATTACAAATTGTTCGATGTTTGGTTCGTTTTACGTTTTTTCGATTAAAAATTAAAACCAAACCAAACCATTCAGTTTTACTAAATTGATGCTAAACAATTTCCTTAGATAAACCCAAATCAAATTAAAGTAGCAACTTTCAATTTGGTTTGGTTCGGTTAGACCATACCATTTTGTCCATCCATAGATTTTAATACTCAATTGCATGATTTTAATACTCATTAGAGAAAATGTGATGCTCAATAAAAATGTCTCGATGCACAACTAACTAAGCTTACCGATAGAGTGTATGGACCCTGACCCCCGGTCTGTCGACTATTGGGCCTGGGCAGCAACCCACGTACACCCAGCAAAGAACATTTATGTTGTTGTACAATTTACACATCTACTGTATATACTAGATTATCCTTTTATGTAGTTGGGCATATTGGGCCCATATTAGTGTTCCGACCCGCTATTTCTCTATATATACTCCTTATGGGAGATTTGTAAACCCTAATCAAACTATTCACTCATTATACACATTATCTCCTTCTCTATTCTTTGTTCATCTCTCCTAAATTATACAATATGGGTAACAATTATCCATCAAATGGTGCTCTAACCAACTCATTTAAATTGTATTATATTACAATTAAATTTGAACTTACAAATTAAATTAAATTACAATATATAAATTAAATTGTATTATATTACAATAAAATTTGAACTTACAAATTAAAGGAGTTTGAAGAAGGAGAAGGAGTCCTCGACCTAGAGTAGGGTGTTATAAGACTGTGGGCTACGAGGAAAAGAAAGAAGAAAGTAGATAAGACGTATCGGGAATGGAATTATAGTCCTTAGCTCGGAGGAAAGTAAGTCAGCCGGGTACGGCTTGTATACAGGGAGGAAAAACTCATGTTCGTTGTAAGATTACTGAAGGAAAGGTTGGTCAGTAATTTAATTGTATTATATGTAAGGAGTGGGGGACTGGGGGACTCCCCTCAGTAAAAAGTGAAAAACGCCAAAATATCACAAAAATCGACAACACCAAGACAGCCTTCGGCAAATTCAGAGAACTACTCCCCTTTCCCTCGAGAAGCTCTCGGCAATGGGAGTGGGGGACTCCTGATGGAGTATATAGCCCGAGAACCCCCGGTCCACGTAATCTTGCTACTTCAAATGGCCCCAACAAGCACATGCGGCCCAGATATAGCAGCCCAAGCACGATGCATCCCACATCCCACAGAGACCGCCTTCGGCACCAGGGCCGAAGACCTCAAACTCAGGAACACCACCCCGTTTTACCCCAACAACACACGTGGAAATTTTGCCCATCAGAACAGCCTTTGGTCATACAGTCTCCGACCCTGGTACCGAAGAGTATCACTCTCGACAAAAGATCCTCTCTCTCTAGCGTCCAACCATCGCATTTAATGTTGTGCCACGTGCCAATACCCGCACAACCGAGGGACTCTCCGCCATAGACTAGCGTACACGTGTACGTGCATTTAATGCTCCTAGCAGAGTAGCAGTTATGACTAGAATAAATAGCACCCCTTGAGCAGTTGTAACGAACATTGGTTATTTATTGCTACCACACTTTCTCCCTCTTACTTATTTTTCTGACTTTTCTCTAAATACCACTAGGCACTAGCGGTATCCCGGTATAGATTATCCATCACTTACAAATTTCATATTAATGCTCATTTTGTAAGTTATGTAAGCTCATTTAGTACTGATATTATGCTCATTTAAAAAATGTCATATCAATGCATATTTAAAAATACCAAATTACATTAGATTCACATATTGAAATTCATACGAGTTGATTATAAATAAAAGTTAATAAGTTTTTATAAAATAAAAATAAGAAAAAGAAAGCGAATTACAAGAAATGAAGTAGAGATCAACATGCTCAATATTAGACTCATAATAATCAACTGAATATATCCAATGCTCACTAAAAGTACATCACTGTTCATTTAGCAGGAGTCACGATTTTTTAATTAAATTATGAAAATATAACTGGTTGTACGTTGTTCACCTTACCGTTGTACGGTATGCAAACTCGACATTTTGGGGCTCCAAACTAAAAGAAACATTAGTATGATATATGTAATTTAATTTAAATTACAATTAAATTTGAACTTACAAATAAAATCAATCGATTGAACGAGAGAAACTCTCCTTAATCCACCGATCCCTAAGGGTATTTTAGAAGTTGGGGTTTGGAGGGGAGATAAAGGTTGATGGGGATTTATGACCTTCCTTTTCATATTTTGGAGTTTAAGAAATTGAGGGAATGAGTTTGGAGGGCTTTTGCAAACCTCTAAAACCCTCTAAATGCTTCATTTTTTAGAAATGGTCCTAATTAGGAGTAAAAACGTTTTGAAATTTCAAAATAGAAGAATCGTGTTTTTTATTCCCTGAATAGGAGTAATCTGCCAAGTTTGAAAAAAAATGTCATGCTAAAAGCCTTGTAATGCCAATTTTGGCAGAAATTTACTCCTATTCAATAAAAAACATGATACAACTATTTTGGAATTTCAAAATGTTTTTACTCCTATTTAGGGAATCCTCTAAGTTTCTTCCAAATTTACTAATCTTAAATATGAAGACGAGTTTCCTCACCTTCCCTAGGGGTGAGCAAAACCCGAACCCACCCGAAAACCCGATTGGGTCTGCCCTCTATTAGCCGACTGGGTCGGTTGACCCGAACTCGCAAACCCGAACCGAAATAGCCCAACCCATGTTTTAGGGGTTATGGGTTACGGGTAGGGTTTTATAAATTCCTATCCGACCCGCCCGAAAACCCGAACTATTCAACCTATATATACGAATTATTTAACCCTATACCTAACCCTATCACTCCAGCGCCTCCACTCTTCACTCGCAACTCCCTCTCTCAATCTCTCACTCTCTCCTACCGCGACTTCTCTCTAACCCATCCCTGTCAACTCTCCGTCGTAGGTCCGACCTATGTAGTCTGTTTGTACTTCCGATGGAAGCCTGTACTCTGACTTCACTCGCAACTACCTTTGTAGTCTGAACGTCATTGCCTCTTTGCCTTGGTGGAAGCCGATTATAGCGAACCGGGTTAACGAAGTTACGAAGTTTGCAAGGCATTGTGGTCTTGTGGTCCTGTGGATTTGTGGAAGCTTGCAACCCATTCGATAATTTTAATTCTTACTGAGGTATAAACGTTAAATACTTAGAGCCCGTTTGGAGAACTCTGTTTTCGGCTTATCAGGCTTATCAGCCAGCTTTTTCACCAAACACGTAACTTTTACTTTCGCGCGTTGAATTGTGTAATAAGCCGAAAAAGTAAGGTTGGAGTTACTTTTCTGGCTGTATTGGCTGAAGTTACTGTAGAGGACCATTTTAGCTATTTTTACATATAATTTTTTCTTTAATTTATTAATAAAATATATTTTTAATTTTTTTTTTCTTAAATCAGCAGAATCAGCCAAAACAGCCACTCCAACCAGAATATCATAAATTTCAGCAGAATCAGCCAAAACAGCTGATTTTGGTGCTACCAAACGGGCTCTTAAATTGTATGTTTGGTCCGCTGTGAATCTGTGATAAACCATTTAATGCATCTTCCGATATGTAATATTGGCTTTGAAATGTAATTTGGTGGAAGCATGATCCCTAAGTGTGATGTGTTATCAGTTTTATATATGAATTAGTTGTGTTATTTTGATGCACTGTTATGTGTTTGGTGGAAGATTGAAACCCTAGATTCGGCCCGTGAAACCCTTTGTATGAACTATCTATTAATCTGTGATGGTTTGGTCATGCCTATGAATATATGATTGTGAGATTTTGATATAAATGGCCTCTGAATATGTGATACCTCGATGATGCCTGTGTGATTCTGAGTAAAGATGATGGTTGATTTATTATGAGTTCTGACAAGTGTTGATTGTTGAAGTTGCCTTTTTCTACTCTAACACTCAAACGAGTAATTAGAGTGAACTGATATCTTCTAAGTCTGTAGTGAATAACAATAAGCCTACTGCTTATATCCTTCTGTAGATCAGCTTGCTGATTGTTCCAGACTTTAATGTCAATGGATGATGTTGTGTTCAATCTGGAAGCTTGCATTGACTTTTTTGAACTATATATTCCAATCACTTATCAGAATGGAAGTTGAATGTATGGATACCATACCTGTATCTGGTTCTCAACCTCCTCTGACTCCGGTTTCCAGAAAACCTATGGTGGAAGCTCATGATGCTGGGGCTAACACCAGCACACAACAGACTAATATTCCTGGAAATAAGAGAAAATAGGTAGAGTTCAGATCTAAAATATGGGACCAATTTGTTAAGATCAAAGATAGTAATGGTGTCGTTGTCAAAGGAAAATGCATACATTGTGCTAAAGTATATTGTTGTAAGTCTAAGAAGCATGACACTTCCTCTCTTAGAAATCACATACTCAGTTGTCTGAAATTGCCTACCTCAAAGGATGCTAGGCAAGCCCTTCTCACTTTCCAATCAGTCCTGTGTAATCCAACATCTGAAAAAACTGGGGTGTTAGGGACTTGGGTGTTTGATCAGGTTGCAATTAGGAGAGCACTTACTGAAATGCTTATCATTGATGAGCTATCATTTAGATTTGTGGATAGACAATGATTTAAGAAGTTTATTTATGTAGCTTATCCTAGGTTCCAAATTCCTTCCAGATGGTCAATTGCTAGAAACATCTACCAAATCTTTTTAGATGAGAAAGTGAGTCTAAAAAAAGTTGTTTAGGGAACACACTCAGAGGGTCAATATAACAACTGACACATGGATCTCTGTACAAAGGATCAATTACATGTGTATAACTGCACATTTCATTGATAATGAGTGGAAGCTGAATAAAAAATAATTTCCTTTGTTCCTGTGACTTCCCACAAAGGAGAGTACTTAGCTAAAGCCCTAGAGTCTTGCCTGGTATATTGGGGATTGAAATCTATCTTCACTGTGACTGTTGATAATGCAAGCAGTAATGACACCGCAATTGGTTTTTTTAATAAGAAACTTTTATCCTGGGGTGCCTCTTCTGTAAAAGTTAAGTACCTTCGTATGAGGTGTATTGCTCATATGCTTAATTTGGCTGTCCAAGATGGTTTAAAAGAAAGTGATTATTCTGTTCAAAGAGTTAGGGATGCTGTTAAGTATGTTAGAAATTCTCCTGCTAGACTACAGAAATTCAAGGACATTTCAGACTTGATTGGAATGGAAACTAAAGCTGGATTGCACCTAGATGTCCCAACTAGGTGGAATTCAACCTGTTTGATGCTCAAATGTGCAATGTCCAATGAAAAAGTGTTTGAAGCTTATGAGGAGAATGAGAGTTCCTATCTTGTTGATCTTGGGAGTGAGAGTCCTGATGTTGGGGACTGGATTGCAATTGAAACTTTGGTGGTCATTCTTAAAAATTTCTATGATATGACAATTAGGATTTCAGGCTCTCTTTATGTCACTGCAAATACCTTCTTCTCTGAAATATCTGATCTGTTCCTTGTTCTCAAAGAAATGGTTGCTTCTGAAACTGAATCTGTATCTAAAATGGGGACTAGTATGGAATCCAAAGTTCCAAACTGGATAAGTATTGGGGTGATCCAGAAAAAATGAACATGCTTATTTTCTTTGCAAATGTCCTTGATCCTAGAGACAAATATGAATACATGCCACATCAATTGAATGCTTTGTATGAGGATAAAATAGGTGAGGCATTCTTTGCAAAGATAAAGCTGGGTTTGAATGAGTTGTATGGTGATTATGTTACAAACTATGATGTTTCGGTCAGTGGAAGCTCTCAATTAACCCCCAGTTTTATTTCTTTACAATATGAGTCAACTGAAAGTAGGTCTGTCTCTAAATTCAAAGCCCAATTGAAAAAGAAAAAACAAGATAATGGCCTCTTAGGATTGAAAAAAATGAACTTGAACTGTATTTGAGTGAGAACATTCTTGAGGAGGACAATGAATTTGATATATTGAGATGGTGGAAGCTTAATGGTGAGATGTTTCATATCCTATCTAAGATGGCAAGAGACATTCTTGTTGTTCCTATTTCCACAGTAGCTTCTGAGTCCACTTTTAGTACAAGTGGAAGAGTGTTGGACTACTTTAGGAGTTCTTTGAGTGCCAAAATTGTAGAAGCGCTCATATGTGCTCAAGACTGGTTGAGGATATCAAACCAGCTTGTGTCAGTTGAAGAAAATATTGAGGAGGTAGACAGGCTAGAAACAGGTACTAACTTTTACTTATTTACTATTGGGAAAAGGTGCAAATAGGCCCATGTACTAACCAAAAAAGGTCAAATAAGCCCTTATTTTGGAGGCTCTGTCCGGCCGTCGTCATTAGGGGTGGTTCCCGGTGGAATTTTTTGATGAACTTTTTTTAGCATCTTATTCATCAAGTCTAGTTTACTCATACCAAATTTCAGCTAAAACTTCAATCGGGAAGACATTCAAATGAATTCTTGAAGATAACTGCGATTCTAACTGCGCAGTTATTTTCAAGAATTCATTTGAATGTCTTCCCGATTGAATTTTTAGCTGAAATTTGGTATGAGTAAACTAGACATGATGAATAAGATGCTCAAAAAATTGCATCAAAAAATTCCACCGGGAACCACCCCAAATGGCGATGACCGGACAGAGCCTCCTAAATAAGGGCTTATTTGACCTTTTTTGGTTAGTACATGGGCCTATTTGCACCTTTTTCCTTTACTAATCAATCTTTATATTTATACTTATTGTTAACTTCATATTGTTTTCAATGCAGAATTAACTGATGGCAATGTTGGTGGAGGAGGCCCTTCTCTTGATCAGATAGTAGTATACTCTTTACCTTTATCTTTTAATTATGTAATATATTATTTCACTAGTGATTTGCTATGATTCTGTCAATGATCTGGCTTTAAAAACATAACCATGTTGCTGTCATGGTATTGGAAGTGTTGATGATTCACGGATACAATTTCACCTAATTATTGTGTTTGTACTTTGTACAACAAGACATGGTAATCTTCTATCACTCTTGAGTTAATTGATTAAGTGTAACATGTATCTGGCAATGATGATAGCTTCCACAAAAAAATAAAATTGATGGGTTGATGTTGATTCTATCTCTATATAGTTTCGTATGCTCCCATTAATAGTGAATTCAATATAATTCTGAGCCAAATATAACAAGATACATGCTGCCTTGATGGAACTACTGGAATTTGGTAATGTGAATATTGAGTTAATCGATTAAGTGTAACATGTATCTAGCAATGATGATAGCTTCCACCAAAAATGAAATTGATGAGTTGGTGTTGATTCTATTTCTATATAGTTTCGTATGCCCCCATTAATAGTGAAGTCACTATAAATCTGAGCCAAATATAACAAGATACATGCTGCCTTGATGGAACTACTGGAATTTGGTAATGTGAATACTGAGTTAAATTGATTATTATATATCTGGCAATGATGATAGCTTCCACCAAATATGAAATTAATGGGTTGGTGTTGATTCTATTTCTATATAGTTTCGTATGGCTCCATTAATAGTGAAGTCAATATAAATCTGAGCCAAATATAACAAGATACATGCTGCCACTTAGACAGTAAAATGGAATTTGCTTATGTATATGTATTTATGACTTATGAGTTATTAGATTAATTGTTGCATTATTTAAGCAATGATGATAGCTTCCACCAAAAAAATTAATTTAAGGATACAAAACTGAGTCAATTAAGGATATGCTGCTTGCTGCCTTGGTTTTACTACTGCAATTTTCCTATGTATTTATGAATTATGACTTCTTACATGAATTGTTTACTTACTTTGGCAATGATGATGACTTCTAGCCTTCTACAATTCTACCAGAAAATGAAATAAATGGGTTTGGTGTGGTTTCTAATTCTATATAGTGATTAATGCCCCCATTATTAGTGAACTGAAACTAAATCTGAGCCAAATCTTATTTACTATTTTATGATACTAATGTATTTGCTTGTGACTTACATAGGAACAAAATCAATGAGTATTTGGTTGATGATCTGCGAAATTACTCAAACTTGTACATCAATTGAATGTTGTTAAACTTTTTGTTGGTATTTGCTGTTTTTGAACATTTGATTACTCAATCTCTAAATTTTGAGTAATTTGTAAACACTCTGTTTTGGAACTTTTAAACTGCTTTATGTATAAGCAGTATAACAGTTATAACTGTATAAGTAAGTACTAAGTAGTAATGTGTATGAGTGTATAAGTGTATAACTTTTAGCTATGTGTTTGGAGTTGTACAAACTCTACGTATTTTGCAAGTGCTTTTGATATAATATTATTATGTATTTTACTTGTGTTTTTTGTAAAGTTTAATTGTACAAAATTTTATTTTGAATGTGATTTTATAAATGTATCATGTTATGTTTTTAATGGATTTTTTTATCAACCCGAATGACCCCAAAAACCGATTAAAATCGATCCAAATCCGAAATTGTGCAACCCGATTAGCCCGAAATATTTTTTGGACAAGGTAGGTTTTTTTATTCTAAACCCAATAAACAAAAGGGTACGCAAAAACCCAACCCATCCTACCCGAACCCGTCCGACGCTCCCCCTAACCTTCCCCTCCCTTCCCTTCCCTCCGAACTCCCAAACTTACCGTAAGAGGTTGTCAAGCTTAGTTGACTAATTCCAACTGATCGCTTAATAGGCTTAGGAATTTTACATATTTGAGACAAAACAAGGTAAACATAAAATTATAAAGGTTAAAGTTGTGTTAACAGTAGGCTTAATTAAGGGTTATCAAGTTTGAATCAATATTATGTAGTAATTTATTTGATTATTTTGTTTTTCCTCATTGGTAAATTGACACTTTGACAAGTCAATGTAAAAATTGTTGAAATACTTTTAGAAATAATTTTTTTTTGTAAGTTTTTTCAATCAAAATACTTTTATACCCACACTTTTAGGAGGAATTTGACTTTACATCTCATTTTTGGATAATATTGGATTTTACCCATCATTACACCTCCTAATGATTTTTTTGAAAGATTACACCCCAATGAATGAAAATGCTTATGAGGTAAGCTGCAATTAACAAAAGCAAATTGCTCTTAACGGATGGAAAAACAGAGTGGGGCCGACAGAATAAAACAACAATCATTAAACTAAACCCTAACACCAACCAGATAGGATTTGCCTTTCGCCATGGATGGTCCTCGTGATGATCGCAGAACCAACGGCGACGATCACAACCACCACGAAGATGGTAGCCATTTGTTTAAGAAACCGAAGCTATCTGCTCCCCGTACTTTCATTTCCGAATCTGAAATCCTTGAAGAATTCGCCCACCATCAACAAGGCATCGTTCGAATTAACAACGGCAGCTTTGGGAGCTGCCCTGCCTCCATCATTGCCGCCCAAAAACGGTGGCAGCTCCGCTTCCTCGAACAACCAGACGACTTCTTCTTCAACCACCTTCAGAAGCGTATCCTCCATTCGCGTAACCTAATCAAGACTCTCATAAATGCTGACCACGTTGACGAGGTGTCTCTTGTAGATAATGCCACAACCGGGGCTGCAATCGTCCTCCAACACGTCGGGTGGGCCTTTGCTGAGGGCCGCTTCCAGAAAGGGGACGCCGTTGTGATGCTTCACTGTGCGTTTCAAGCCGTTAAGAAATCAATTGAGGCATATGTGACTCGTGCCGGAGGTTCTGTTATCGTAGTTCATCTTCCATTTCCTGTTAGTTCCAATGAAGAAATAATTGCTAAGTTTCGTGATGCCTTGGCTAAGGGCAAAGTCAATGGTAGGAAAATCAGGCTGGCTATAATTGATCACATTACTTCAATGCCAGCTGTCATCATTCCAGTAAACAGCCTAGTTAGAATCTGCAGAGAAGAAGGCGTGGAACAGGTATTTGTTGATGCTGCTCATGCATTAGGCAGTGTTGATGTGAACGTTAAAGAAATTGGGGCAGATTTTTATGTCACTAATTTGCACAAATGGTTCTTTTGCCCACCTTCAGTAGCCGTTTTGTACTGTAAAAAGTCAGCCATGGTCTCTGAGTTACATCATCCAGTGGTCTCACATGAATATGGAAATGGACTGGCCATAGAGAGTGCATGGATTGGAACACGAGACTATAGCTCACAGCTAGTTATACCCGAGGTGTTAGATTTTGTTAATAGGTTTGAGGGTGGAATTGAGGGAATTAGGATGAGGAATCATGATGCTGTTGTTGAAATGGGAGGAATGTTAGCCAAGAATTGGGGAACAAATCTTGGGTCACCTCCAGACATGTGTCCTAGCATGGCTATGGTTGGCTTGCCTGCATGCTTGGGAATTCTGACTGCAGACGATGCTTTAAATTTGAGAACACTTTTGAGAAATCGTTTTATGGTGGAAGTCCCGATTCATTATCAGGGATTAGAAGATGGGGAGTCAAATGGAAACACTGATGAGATTGGTTGTGTTACAGGTTATGCCCGAATTTCTCATCAAATTTACAATACAGTTGATGATTACTTCAAGCTGAGGGATGCAATCAATCAACTTGTGCATGAAGGGTTTACTTGCAAGGCCCTTTCTACCTAATAAGAGGTACTGTTTACCTTCAGCATAGCATCGGCATTTGCCATTGAGGTTCTTTATCACATATTGTTTCAGATGGAGACTTGATTAGATTAATTTCCTACTGGAGTAGTCATGTTGTTCTTGCTACAATATTATGTACATTTTAAGTCCGTTTGGTTGCAGTACATACTTTGCTGTTATCCTCTTTTCCTTTTGATTATTCAAATTAAACATTCACGTCACATTGTACTGATGAAGTTAATAAAGGAAAGCATTGGAGCTGATTCAGATTGAGATATTTTGATGGCATCTTCTTTGCCTTTTGAGGTCAGCTAACATGAATCAGTCCATGACATCGGAACCAAAAAGAAAAGAAAAGTTCTTTTCCTTTTGATTATTCAAATTAAAAATCCACGTCGTAATTTACTGAATAATAAAGGAAAACATCAGAGCTGATTCAGATGGATATTTTGATGGCATCTTCTTCAAATTAAAAATCCATGTCGTAATTTACTGGAATAATAAAGCAAACACCAGAGATCCCAATCTCGTATGGATCTCTTCAATCTAGAATAAGCTCTTTTGCTCTCTCGGGTGGTACTTCTTAGTTGCTCTGCGGGTTGGTTTAGATATTGCATTTTTCTTTTTCCTTGTTTTCCCTTTCTAGCTTTAATTTTTGTATCTTTCTTGTACTTTTCTTTGCTCTTTCATCTAATAAAATTGCGTTCTTTTCTTTAAAAAAGCAAACACCAGAGCTGATTCAGATGGCTTCTTATTTTTGTAATTTCAACATTTTTCATGGCCTCTTTGTCTTTTTGTTCTTGAGGCATCCTCTCCTAATGATTTACAAAAAATGTTCGTCTCATCTGTGGGTAACCAACCGGTTTCCGGGTTAAGTGCACATATGGCGACCCACATGGCTATTGTGGGTCTTTTCTTTTTCTTTTTCCTTTCTTTCTCTCTCTCTCTCTCTCTCTCTCTGCGTTCATTTTCATACTCCTGCAGCGGGAGTCCAGATCCGTGCTGACCAGATGGATGCACCGCCGTGGCTGAGCAGAAGGATGTTGACCAGCTGTAGTCCACTCCTCTCTTGCCCCATCGCCGATGCTATCTCTGCCCGAGTACCCTCACCATGCCCAATCTCTGTCATCCGCCGACTGCCATCGAGAGTCTCTGAAGTACTGTGAACCAACGGCCGACCCATCCAGCTGGCCCCGTCAGAAGAGTCTTGCCCTCCCCTCTAAGTTGTCAGGCAGGCCGTGCCCTCGCCGATGCAATTTAGAGCTGTAGAAAAACGTCGGACGCCATTGATGTTGGAATCGCGAATTCAATCCGGACTTCCATGCTTCATTTGCCAGACGATCTCTGATTGGGAATTGCAGATCCATATACCCCTGTGCCATCCCGATTTATGCTAATATCATTTCTCTAAAGGTTCTCTAAGTTTAGGGGAAGAATTGGTAAGAAGAAATTGGGATGGAAATACGTATGGTGATCTAAGGAAAACCTTCTGATTCTGAAGCTGGATGAGAATGAAATGGTTGGAAAGCTGCAGGCGAGGAAGAAACCCAACAGATTGCCGGGATTGGAGTGACCAGATCCCTGTGAGGAAGAAAGTGAACAGAAAAAGAAAGAAAGAAAGAAAGAAAGAAAGAAGGAGAAAAAGAAAAAGGAGACACTGAAGATAATAGCCACGCGAGCCGCTACACATCAAGTTATCAGGGAAACTGGTTGGTTACTTGCTAAATCGCTCAATTGGGCGTTTTTTTTAAAGTCCGAAGGTTTAATTCGGTGTTTTGACATAGTACGAGGTCTAATTGTCTTTTTTGACAGAGTACGGGACCTATTTGACAATTTTCCGTATTAAATATTATTTCAAATATTCATAAATACAATAACAATTGTACCAAATGTTCTTAAGATGATGAAATTTCAAAGTTCATATTTCATTTTTTTTTTACTCCAGGGGGTCAGGGGGAGGGAGGCTGAGGAGAGCCTGGAGTAATCAGGGCTGGAACTCACTCCATTGAGTTACACACCCTTGTGTGTCTAGCGGGATTCGAACACGAGACCTCTCGCTAGGCACGGTAACCTCGCAACCAGCTAGACTGGAGTGCTGAATGTGTGAGTGCTGAATGCGGTCAATAATGTTGCTGTGGAAGGTTGACTTAAATATGTTATTGATGAATATGTGTATGAGCGTGTCAAAAGTTTTTCTTTTTTATGAACAGCTTTGTTACTTTTACAAAATCACATGTATAACAACAACACACAAAGTCAATAAATATACACATGGATGAGTATCAGTATCACATATGATCATAAACATGGATACAACACGCAATGAAGTATCAATGCATCGTAGGGCATAAAGCAGCGGTGGCATTTTAACTGTGGTGGCTAACTGCAGCCCGTGATGAGGTTGTGCAACAATAGTGGCGGCGGCAACCAATGTGCAACTGCTGACCACTACTATTGCCAAATGGCCTGTAAAGATGTCAGTGGCAGCTGATATATTGATACATGTTGCCAATGGCAGCAGCACCTCTGCAATGTTGGCAGCTTGTGGTGGATGCAGTCGGTGATGGTGATGGTCGGAGGCTGGTAGAGGTTGTATGAAGTGGAATCAATCAATCTAATATTTTTAATGTTAGAACTTAGGAGTAATAATATCATAAATATATAAAAACTTAAAACACCATTTAATACCCGGGAGGTCATGTAGCTACTTACCAACACTTTAAGCAGCTCTTATGTTATTACCCATTTACTTTGTCTAAATGTCTAGTTTAACTGCATTAATAACATAAACATGTGGTTAAGAACAAATTAAGTGTGTCCTTTGTGAGGTGACAAGAGGGTCTCCCAAGCTTTGCTGCTTTTGGTGATTTTTTTGTATTCAATACCTGATGCTTCCCAGTTGAGTGCAGAGGTGGGCGGTGTTTGTGCTGTAGTGAACAATTGGGGTGGTGTTATTTTGTTGCTAATGGTGTAGTTTTAATGCCGAGCTGACATTTCTTCTCTCATACTGCTTTATATCAATTCTTCCATAATTCATTGGACAGTTGCAGTCTTGCAGATGCAGCATGACCCCCCTGCTCTCAGAATGATGATACTGCCACATATGGCAAACCTCTCTTAAGGTAGCTTGAGAATCAACCTTTAAACCAAAAGCCTTACTAAAATAATAATTTCAAACCTTAGATGTGCTTAAATGAAAGATTATATTACTTCATCAGTAGGGTTATATTAGGAATAATTGGTTGATTTTACCTAGTTTATATTCTTGTATTAGGCTATAAATAAGTACCCTCATTTGAGAGGACATAGAGAGGTTAGAGACGTCAGTTTGGAGTAAATTTTCACCTTTACTAAAGGCGAAAGGCATTTTGCTGGAGAGTTTTTTCGGGACTCGTGGAATTCTCTCTTGAGGCCCTTGTTGTTGTATAGTTCTGTTTTTTCATGCTTTTCTACTTCCTATTAGATTCAACATAGGCAATATGTTGAAATCCAAGTACTTAGAATAGCTAAGTATGAGAAGCTGGCAGCACTTGTTATAAATGAATGTAGAATACATGCATTCATAAGAATATATATATATATATATATATATATATATATGGAGTAGTACAAATGATCATATTGCCTTTTAAATCTGACTTTTGACTAGGACAGCTGAACCTTGTGTTTTAACAAGTATTTTTAAATAAAAAAAGGTGACAACTCTGGTACCCTTTTAAAAATTGGGGTACCGTACCTACCATGCATTTGAGTTGTCGATACCGAGAAATGACGCGCCATGCGCCATGTGGCGATATTGGCGCCATCGCCATGGCGGTGCCATATTGGTGCCATCGCCAGTGTGCCATAATATTAAAAGAGATTTAAACACGTTTACTTGGTTATATATGGGCTTTGGCCTGGATAAATAGTTAAATAATCTGCCAGTCCATAATATTAATAAAACCCTGATAAGAAATTAATATGTCTACCACTCTACCCGTTATATTGACCAAAAGCCTAATAAAAAGTAAACAAAGGTACAACGAACGTAAATTCAGAGAAAGCTGCTGAACTAATGTGAAAACTGGAGTCTAATAGCTGCGCATCAGGGAACAACTAAAGGGAACTCCTTCGAGACGATGAGGAGTGTGATAATTGATGATGATTATGGCATAATCATCAAACAATATCTAATTGAGATATTTTGAAGAAATGATCTTTTTAGAATATTACTCGTTTATTTTTTGGAACTACTTTAAACTATTTATCTTTACATGTTTTGCTTAGAATGTTGATATTCAACCTTTTTATTTTTTTGGTAGTTGAGTGATAGAATCATAGTATCTATAGTTCATACTTTTAGTTATTTATTTGTCATGTGGTGATGTCATTAATGCGCCATAGCCATCGCCATGGAAAATGCCTTTGAGCCATGGATGTCACACAATACGCCATGACAACCATGAAACTGGTAAACCATTAAACATGCATCTGAATAGTTCTTGTTTGCTGTTGGTTACACAAGTAGGACATTCAAGGAAAAAAAAATTATGGACTCAAATTGGCGTATTTGGTTCCATCGAATCATTCATTTTTATAGTTGGGTCATAGTGGATGACCTCACTATGCAAATGAAGGATGGTGATAATGAGTCCAAATAAGTCTTTATGACTTCATTTTTTCTATCTCTACAAGAGAGTCATATGTGGTTTCCATACATTCTTTGTTCAATGTGACCATATTTGACCTTTGTTGTCTACATCAAGTGAAGGTTATTCCTATAATTGTCATGGTTCAATTCCCTCTGTCCCTCCACTTCTCTCTGGTTTAACCACGTGAATGACGTGATTCTGGGAAATTTGTTGATTCAGTTCTGTGACTTGTGTCTGCTTATTAGTCGTGTAATTTACTCACTTGCAGGTTCTGTTGTATAACTAATAAATTTGCCATATTAAAAAAAACTGCCGAAAGTACAAAATCAACCAGATAAGTTATGGACTAAATCAACAAATTTCTTTATAATTCCATATAGAATGGTTCTATGAATTTATATGGGACCTGTTTCTCCTTTTTTAAATCTCCTTTATTATTCATCATGCAATTTTAAAAAGAACTGTGGAGTGTTTCCGCTGCAAAAACTGATCAGCCATTTGTTATGGCTTAGCTTTAGGAATATGCTCTGCACCACAACTGTCCACAAGTAGCAGACAATGGGCACTTGGACAATGAGAAAAAGTCTGTTCAACTGTGGAATAATTGTCTTGCCTATTAATCACTGCAATGAGAAGAACACTAACTGGCATTTTAATACCTTTTATGGTCACTCTTGCTCTCTTGTAACAATAAGTTCTTCTGCCTGTAATTATTCTACTATTTATTTAGTTGATGGTGGAATTTTGATCATATCGTTGCGTGTGTATGGAATCAGTCATGGTGCAGTGACAGGAAAGCAACAGAGACTCCCTGATGTTACTCTGTACGGCATAGGAGGTTCTTTGAATGAAATCTTACCTGAAGGCCATGACAGGAAAGTGTTTAGTGCTAACCTGCAACTCTTCACAATTGTAACAACTAACAAGTGAAGAGTTCCATGTTAACTTCTTCACCGACCCGAGAACCAGACCAAGTACAGTTCGGGTTTCACTCTTTATATATACGAAGTATTAGCCAAAACAGAGCAGTGCAATGGTATATAAACTTCTAAAAAGTTTATATGGACTCAAACATGCATCAATGCAATGGTATAGTTCCGATCATTTGGAATAGTGGAAATGTGGAATTGAATGCCTTTTATATAAAATAAAATAAAATAAAAAGTGTTGTTTGAAATAGGCAAATCTAAATGATTTTTTTTTAAAACCTTACTTCGGATCGTTTGGATTTTGGAATATGACTTTACGACCTTTATATTCCGAGAAACCTTGTAAAATTTCACGTTCTTTTGCCTTACATGTTGGCTTTTCTCGTGTTTTAACTTTTAAGAAAACGCCCTATGTACGGATGGACTCATGGACCCTTAGTCCCTTACTGCCACATTTTTAATGGCCCTAGCGAGCTAAGCTTGTATACCAAACACCACACTTTTTCATGAATCATAGGAAGTAGGAAGTAAAATAAACAATGAAATTATGGAAACAAGTATAGTAAGTATGCTAATAATTAGGTCGTTGCAGATATTGGACGATATATACATACATATCAGATCAGTGGTATAGTAGTAGCGCCACACATATCATGCATGTTAGTCGCGGTTAATTGTGTATGTATGTGTATGTGTATATATACAACGTAGTATGTATAGTAAATTGGGACTGTGGTCAGCTAGCTAGCTAGTATGTATAAGCCAGCCGGCATGCATAGCGTAGCTGGAGTACTGATCAATAAGCTAGCAGGCAGCTGGGTTTTGTTTCCCCTTCAAAACTGTTTTGGCGTTGAGGCAGGAGCTGGGCTTGAGATCGCCGCCGGCACCTTCCACTGGCGCAATGTCAATGTCCTCCAACTCCACACCTTCACAAGGAAACGCTTGGCTGCACGTCAGCGCGATTGCTGGGTTCTTTATCGCCGCCGTCCCTCTTATGTTCCGGAAATGGACGTCACTCAGCTTCACGTTCGATGGCTGCATGCATGTACATAATTCATCTCTACGTTACGTACCTCAAAATAGACTAATTTTTTTTTGAAATCCTAAAATAGGATTTTCATGCTTTTGCTCTCAAAATAGAAGTAATTTTTTCCAATTTTGAAAAAAAAACTGTCGTGTTTACAGTCTGATAATGTCAAATTTGACAGAAATTACTTCTATTTAAGAAATTAAAAAATGGCAGTTGGATAAGTAGGATTGAATTATTACCTCAATTCGGTCTTTGGAGCTGTAGTCTTGATCGATAATGACGGGATTAGAAACATTCTGCATGATAATATCCTCGAAGGTGATACCGGTTGCCTCCAGCTTTGGGGATGCGCGGTAAGTCTTGATTCTCGCGCCATTTGTTGTCCCGATCAAAGTGCAGTTCCTCACCGTTACTCCGTTCACGCTATCTTCATCTGGCCTCTTTCCCAGGCTTCCAACACTGCGGGCATCCATTTATACATATGCAATTTAATAATATTTTACTAGTATTTAGTTCATTAATTAAAGCTAACTTATCTTAGCTTGGAAATATTAAACATTGCATCCCTTCTTTAGCCATAACGTTTTAGGGTTTACATGAAATTTGACTTCCCACTCTATATTGGTTTATATTGTACATAATAGAAGTATAATGTTTTTTTTTTCTGAAATCATACTATACGGCCATATGTTGAAAGCATATATCAGGCATTAATGTGACTTCATGTTATGAATTCCACGACGTCATGTTATATAAAAATGAAATTTTCATGTTATTCAGTAATATTTACTGGGGAATAAAATTAAATTAATTTTATTAGAGCCAAAATGTGAAACTAAACAAGAAGGAAGCATGGACAACAAACAGATCTAGAGGCTAATCTAGGCCCGACCCACCCCAAATTTTGAAAATGCTTTATTTATTAAGGTAAAAAATTCATGTAAAATGTTTTTCAAAATTTCTTTTTCTACCGGCTCAGTGCCCTGACTTTGTCCTGGAAGGAAGCAGGATTGAAGTATAATATGAATGAGAAGAGCTGGTAAGATGGAGAGATGTACCTGAGGCCATGTCCAGGACCACAAGTGACCTTGGTAACAAGAAGATTGGTGTTGCCATCGCCTATGGAAACGCAGTCATCGCCGGTTCCGATGGTGAGCTCGGTGACGTTTACATTGGTAGAGCCACTGATGTGGATGCCGTCGGTGTTCGGGCTGTATCCGGGCGCTGTAATCTGCAGATTCGAGACGCTAATCTCTGAGCAGTCCGACACCTTTATGTGGAACCCTTTGCTATTCACAAAGTTCAGATCGTGAAGCGCTGAATTGTTCACACTTTGGAAGATGAAAGACTGCATGCATGCATACCATGTAATAATAATTGATTAAAAGTAGATATGCGTAAATTAAATATAGAAACTCATAAGACCAAAAAATAGATAAAATTTTCAAAATATGACTAAATATGTTTTATACTCTAAAAAAAGCTTATTTAGTCCTGTTAAAAGAATTAGTTACTAGTTAGCTTAAAACTTCTCAGTCCTCTTTAATTCCCAAAGGCATGAGTCAATAAGTCTTATTTTGGAAATAAAACAATAAGTCATGATGTATGTAGAAATTTTGTTTGAGTTGCCTGGCCTCACCTAAACAGAATTGTCAAGACTCGAGGTTTCATCCTAAAAGGTCAACTAATAAGAAGATTAGTCAAAAGTCTTATATAATGTTTTATAGTTTTATAACTTTTCGGTATGGGACAAATGCTCTAACACACTCCCTTAGTCCGAACCGAGATGCGCAATATCGGGGTGTACAAATGGGCAAAACAGATTCTTAACAAGATACCATTTATCATGAGTGCTAATATAAATAGGCAGTCAAATCACAACTGAACTTGACTCTGATACCATGTTAAGACCCGATGTTCCATCGTACAAGGTCAACCTCATAGGAAGAATAGCTCAAAGTCTTATATAGTGTTTTATTGTTTTATAGTTTTTCAGTGTGAGATAAATACGTTCATAAGAATGGTCAAAATGATATTACTTACCACAGGAAGAAGAGGGGCATTCTTAATTTTTTCGCCGGAATCGGCAAATTTCCAGACCTCCTCACCACGACCGTTGAGGGTTCCACCGCCGGTGACTTCAACTCCTTGAGCGTGTTCAACCTCGAACCAGTAGTTGGAAGAGAAGTCACTCAAGTCGGTGCTGGCCTCAACCGTGCCCTGGATTTCAATGACGATGGGGGGTGGGGCGGTGCACGGCCCTTGGAAAATCACCTCTCCGGCTTTGAATGTTCCCTTGGGAATCACTACCCTCGCCGCCTCCGTCGATTTGCATGCCGCGTTCCATGCTCGGATCATTGCCTGCAACATGCACCACACCCCACATCCAATCATGCATTATTAAGAATTACAAATTGCTTGACTGAAATTTAGACAAAATGTACAAATAAGACTACATTTATTCTTCAAATACGACTTATTTGATCATATTAAAAGTATGAACTTCCTCTATTAGGAGTGGATACGTCCTATTTTATGAAGAAAACAATGGCACTACTTTATTTATTTTCTCTTATAAATATTTACCTTTTTAATTTTAGAGAATTTTCTCTTTTTATTTACCCAAATCTTTGTTTATTTAGTCATAGTAATTTATGCATCTACATGCTCATTACAATATTTTATTCAGACAAATTCTACGGTACCCATATAACCGTAGAGAGTCTATTGGGCCGGGCCATCGAGAGAGTCTATTGGGCTGAAGGAAGTATAATTATACTAGGCTTAAAAGTTAACGAGGTGAGCTTCGACCCATCATAACCCAAATGTAGGTTCTCCTCGATCTTCTAATATATTTTTCACGCATTTATGCATGCATGAATGCACATTATCATAGGATAGTAGATTACGTAAACCATACCATCGCGCTATCTGCTTGACCATTAGGTTTAGCCCCATAGTTAGTAATATCATAAACCGTCTCAGTAAGGCCACGTCGAGGGATACATTCCACTCTGGAGGAGAGCAAAGCAATGCCTATTATGACTAAAATTCTAGCAGCAGCTTTGATCTCCATTATTATTTTTATTAGATATATATGGCCGATTCACATATGTGTGTTTATTGAATCTATCGAGACAGTTTTTTATTCTTCTTTATTTATTTAGGTTAAGAAGAATGGGGCAGAAAAACTGTTGAAAACCTGATGGCTTATGCATGCAAATACGACACCCGGAGACTTTTATACTGCTCCACTTTTCAACCTCACATTCACTATACGGTTGGTAGCGTTTTGAGGTTACAACTTTTAAGGAGACTCCCATTACGTAATCCCGGCCCTTTTATTGCCAGCCAGTAAAAACAGAATGTATGGGATAGACCACAAGATCACACATACATAATTGTATAAGAAAATATATATAAGAATAAAGTACGTACTAATTGGTTTAAATAAATAGGTGTAAAACATAACACTTTTTTCTAAATAGGAATTAACCCCTAATCTTTCTTAAATAGGAGTAAATATTAAATTTCTACCTCAAATACCCCTAATCTAGTGAATTAATTGCCCCCCTAATACCCTTGAGCTCGGGGCAGTCCGTTAAGGGCCACAAAGACCGGCGCTGGCATAGCTCCGGCGACCGGCGGCAGTGCCCAATCACAATATCATTGTAACATAAAATCAAAAAAAATAGAAAAGACCTTTACTGAAGAGTTTTTGAGGCATGTAGGATTTGAAAGAAATTGACTAATTAAAGTTTGAATGCTAAATGCTATAACAGGACTAGTTACTGTTACGTAAACTAATTTACTGATTAAAGTTCTGTAAGGTTTAGGATCAGATAAAAGAGTTACATCAGTTTTATGAAGTATAAGTTTAGTATCCATATATGTTAGATTAGGCTTAGAGTTAAGATAACCTAAATCGGATAAAATATCAAGACTATATTTTCTTTAGTTCTCCCAAAACCTTTATTGTAAATTTGTTATGGAGAAAAGTTTTAGAATAGAAATCTCATTCATGTGGTTTTCAGTAAGAATTAAATCATCAACATAAAGCAATAAAACAGTAAAAGATTTGTCAATAACTTTAGTAAACATAGAAAAATCAGTTTGAGATTGACTATAACCAAAAGATTTGAGAGATTCTCAAAGTTTACAATGATCTATCTAGGATTTTTCTAGAACTAGAGTTTTAAGCGGCTCACAAGAATGAATGACGGAGGAGGAATAAATAGGTAGGCTAAGGGAAGCCCAAAAAAAGCAAGTAAGCAATGGCGGCAAGGGATTGGACAAAGGCAAATCAAAAGGAGGCTTTGGGCTAGGACTGCAAAACGAACGGACCCAAGTATCGAAAGGGGGAAATAAAAGGCCAAGGCCCACGGGTGCAAATATGGCAATCAGAGGCTCTTTTTAGGCCACGTGTGGTGCTTTATGGCGCCTCTAAAAAATGTGCCGTAGGGTATAATTGGAGGCGCTTCTAAAGAAAGAAACACCTCTGTAAAATATTTAATTTTGTTTTTTCCGAAGCGTGTGGCGCTTGTTGAACAAGAAGCGCCTCTAATCAAGTTTTTTATTTATAACATTAATGGTCTCCTCATCCGATCTATCATTAGCATTTGAAACGGTGTCAAGGAGAGTTTAGGTATTAAGGCTTTTTATCAGCACTCATTCTAGCTAGCTAGTTAAAAATTGACCTCCTATAAAATTCTGACCAAGTCTTGCAAGTATGAGTCTTGTTTCATTCCATAAATATGTTTATTTTATCATTTCAATTCATACCTTCTTGATGTGGATCCCTCTATGATATTGATGTTTTGTGTGGTAAAACTTTCCAATATTTACTTTGTTGTTATATATTACAATTCAAGATTAATACATCTAATTTTGACCCGAGTAATCATACTTTTGGTTCTTTAAATCGAAGATACGTACTCCCTCCGTCCCGCAATGAAGTTCCCGGTTTGACCTACACACATATTTATGTAAGGTAGTGTTTTATTTTGACTTTCCAAGTTTACCCTTATTTTATGTCAAATCAAGCAAAAAGTGGGTAAAAAGTAAGGGTAATTGTGACTTTTGGGCTAAAAGTGGTTTCCTTTTATAGAAATGATAACTTCTTTTTGGGACATCCATAAAAGGAAAGTGGGAACTTCTTTACGGGACAGAGGTAGTATATGTCAAGTGTTACTCCCTCCGGTTCTTATTCAAGTTCGTAGTTGGACTTCACAATTATTTAGGTGGAAAAGAAATTGCCTTTGACTTTCCATTTATACCCTTAACAAACAATAAATAGGTGGGGTAAAAGTAAAGGGTGGGGCACGGTAAAACAAAGGAAAAAAGAAGAATAAAGTAAGATGAAAGAGAGTAAAGTGTCTGGTTCTGTTTACACAAGTACGGTCCAAAAATAACTTTTGAGGAAAGAGAATGGCATTTCACTTCCCTCCAAAATCCAAAATAGAAAGTTTTAAGAGGCCATTTCCCTCCTAAAAAATCTGACCACTACATAAAGCAACCCATGAGCTCGGCCCAACCACACACTTTCTTAACACTCTCTTCTTCACATGAAATGGAAAGTTCTTCATTTCTGCAATCTTCTTCTGCCACCCCTCTTGGTTCCTTTTTTGAAACATCTTCTGAATCCTTTGATCTTAATGTCCCACCTCTACAAGGTGACACACACCAGATTCTTCAACTGATGCCTGCACTAGAAGACACCGCAGAAGAAAATGAGCCACAGTACACAGTCAAGAAAACGTGGCCGAAGCAAACAACAGAACAAAGAAGGCGGATTATAGAGGTACTACTAAGCAAAGCAACAGATGGAAAACTTCAGAGGGACGTTTTTACAAATGTGTCCAGCGAGTTTAACATTTCTACAAGGACTGTACACAAACTGTGGGTGACAGCAAAGGCACATATGGAGTGTGGAGCTGCCATTAATGTGCAGAGCAAATGGACAGGTAACGTGGGACCAAAACGAATTGAATTTGACATGGAAAAGATGTCACCGGTTCCTTTGAAGAATAGAAAAAACATTAGGTCTTTGGCATATGCAATGGGGGTGTCAAAGACAATTGTGCAACTGTAACACCGTCCCCAAGTATATTTACTTTTATGTAAATTATGTATTGAACATTATGAAATGGTTAATGAATTTACGAGGTTGTAAATTTTTGTTAATTCTTTTGCGTGAATAGTAAATTGCACGTGGGGCCCACACCGGGAGCGGGGGCCACCCGATATTCCCGAGACCGCATATTTTATTCATCTTGATATAGATAATAGTTATATGATGGTGGACATTCATTTTGGGCCATAAGAAAGGCATCGGGCTGACCGATTGGTCAAACGAGGCCCAATTACCGGTTTTGGATAATTTATCTGATAACAGTCCGAAATGAATTTCGGAGACTTCCAAATTAGAGTTGGGGAAAGTATACTCATTATAAAGTCCCGTAATGATTGATAACATACTATACATTTTATTTGACCCGATAAAATAAAATGTAATTTAAACTGTCCGAGAAATACAACTTTCGGGGCAGAATATATACTTCGGGATGTTAAGGGATGACCTCCCACATGGGTGGGGGCCACCCCACGAAAATATCTGACCAAACAAGGCAATGAGGCGTGGTAAATGGTTATGGAATGGGTGAGATATGAGTTGAGATGATTGGCATCAAAGCAAAGCTTGGAGGGACCCTTTTTCTTTCACTCATTGTCAAAATGAGACAAAAGGAGTATCCCTACCCATCCCCTCCTCATTAGCTCGACCAAGACACCAAGGAGAGAGGGAGAGAGCTCTGAAATCCTCCATCTCTATTGTTGAAGAAAGATCCAAAGAGCAAGGAACTCAAGGACGGAGAAAGAGTTGCAAAAATAGAGAAAAACCTTGGGAAGAAAGGTAAGAAGCTCCTAAACAACTTTCCTCCTATCTTTTGATTTTCATATGAGTTATACATCATATAAAATACCCTTGGGATAGTTCTACATGTTAAAAGTGTAGAATGAAGGGTTGGAAGGTGGTTCTAAGTCCAAGAACGGACTTAAAGGCCAAAGAGACCGGTTCGCCGGAAAACAACCTTTTAAAAGGTTATTTGTATTGATATGGGTTTTGTGATGATAAAACCTTGTTAGGCATTTTCCAAAAGTGATTTGAGAGCTTTCACAAGGTGTAAAGAGTCGCCGGAGTTATCGCCGGAGTTCGTCAAAGTTCGCCGGAGTTTGGCCGGAGTTCAACCGAGAAGAGTAGAACTTCATCACGCTCATTTGAGGTGAGTGGACGGCTTAATGTCTTATAACTCTTGGGTTAATTATGAGATTACCTATGTAAATGTTATATGTGTTCATAATGATGTTTAAAAGATGCTTAAACATGTGATTATCCAAAGTGATTAGGCTTATATGTATGACCCATTGATATCATAAATGAAGTATGATATGAAAATGTTTATAAAAACATATATGATGTTTTAAGGGATAAAAGGGGCATAAAATGCTTGGTTATAACTTAATACACGTTGGGATTAAGTTTGACACGAATCGGGTTTGAAATGGCGAGTCAACGAAAATGTTGACTAGGTTGCCCAGGGGGTAACCGGCGCCGGTTATAGGTAAAACCGGCGCCTGTTATGGATCGGCATGGCCGGTTTAATTAATTTAATTAATAACCGGCGCCAGTTATGTCAAAACCAGCGCCGGTTTGGCACTGTTTTGCCTATATGTTGATTTTTAATGCATGAATTGCATGGATGATTATGCTTAGGCCTTAAGACTTGGTTTAGTCTTGATTATTGATTATGATATAGACCTTATCTAGGATGATAGGTGGTAGATCGTAAGTCGGGTGGAGTACCCAAGGATCGGGCGGTTATCCTCAAAACTCGGTTATAGGGTGGAGTACTCAAGGATCCGGCGTGTATCCTCAAAACTCGGTTATATAGGGTGGAGTACCCAAGGATCGGGCGTGTATCCTCAAAACTCGGTTATATAGGGCGGAGTACCCAAGGATCGGGCGTGTATCCTCAAATCTCGGTTATATAGGGTGGAGTACCCAAGGTCGGGCGTGTATCCTCAAAACTCATAGATTACTATTTTGTAATTTAGGACCGGGCGGCGTCCTCAAGTTAAGATGATTTGAACCAGGAGGAGTTCTATACACTCATAGGTATATGGGTGGGTTGGGGTTTAAGTCAAGGATATTGACTATACTATTTTCCCAAATAAACAATGACCTACGGGTCGGGTATTTCCAAGTGTATATATATTGATATGTATTTTGTAACTTGGGGAAATAATTATACGTGTATGTGTTAGGACTTTTTCTGGTGTCCAATCTAGTTAGATGTCTTTGTATTTGTGTAGTTGTTAGTTAAATGTGTAAATGGGCCACAAGAGCCATATCAGCCCATTAGGCCTCTTTTAAGCCATAAGTTAGCCTCCTTCTCCTATAAAAGGAAGCTAACTTATGAGGAAAACTCAGTGAAGGCATAGAGCATAGAGGCAGAATAGAATAGAAAAGTTTCAGGCTGCTCTCTCTCTCTAGAGGGAGAGCAGCGGCCATTTTATACGGTCTACCAAAGTTCTTGACCTTTATATATTGAATGAGAATCTATCTGCTTCTTCTTTCACTGTTCTATGATTGTATGATTGTTAGAAATTGGGATCAACATGTGGTATCAGAGCCGAGGCGTGAAATAGATTGAATCCATCTGCGTTTTTCGGATCTGCCTTTATCGAGAAAGGCCTTACCTATTTGAAAAACTGAGTCTTCGATATTTTGGTTTGATGATCTGTTTTCAATGTTTTTTCAACGATTTCTGGGAGATTAGGATCGAAATATGTTCGAAAACAGCCTGCAATTTCATTTCTGAAGAAATTTTTGTTTTTGCAGTTGCAGATTTTCGAAGCTGGAAGTTCTCAATGTTTTGACGATTTCAATGTTTTGGAGTTTCTCAATGTTTAGAATCTTTCAAAATTTGGGTTTTCTCGAATCTCAGGATTTTTCGAAGCTTGACATTTTTCGCAATTTCAGAACTTTTCAAACTCAGATTCTCGAAGTTTTAAAAAGAATTTTTGATATTCTCAGCCTTTTGAAGTTTTCGAAGTTTTGAAGGTTTTCAAAGCTAAAGTTTTCGATATTCTGAGGTTTTAGAAATTTCAAAGTTTTCGATGTTCTAAACAGGTTAGAAATTCCAACTTTTCGAAGTCTTGAGTTTCTCGAAGTTAATGCTCGAAAACATGTTTCTCGCAGGTTGAAGATCGAAAACAGGTTTCTCGCAATTGAAGATCGAAAACAGGTTTCTCGATATTTGAATTTCGAAAACAGGTTTCTCGATATTTGAATTTCGAAAACAGGTTTCTCGATATTTGATGTTCGAAAACAGGTTTCTCGCAGTTTGGAGTTCGAAAACAAGTTTCTCGCAGTTTGAAGTTCGAAAACATGTTTCTCGACATTCAAATATTGAAAAAGAATATTTCGATATTCAACATCGAGAAAAGTTTTCGATATTCAAATATCGAGAAAAAGTTTTCGATATTCAAACACCGAGAAGACGTTTTCGACATTCACTATCCAGAAGACGTTTTCGACATTCACTATCGAGAAGATGTTTTCGACATTCACTATCGAGAAGACGTTTTCGACATTCACTATCGAGAACAAGTTTTCGATATCATCATCGAGAAAAAGTTTTCGACATTCAACATCGAGAACAGGTTTTCGAGGTCCAACATCGAGAAACTCAACCTCGAGAACCTCAACTTCGAAAAGTTTTTTTTCAAAGTTCAAAATTCAAACTTTTCGATGTCCTGCACTGTTTTGGTCATAACTTTTGACTCGGTGACCCGATTTACGCGTATAATACCTTTTCGGAAAGCTCGTGAAAAGATCTACATGAATTCTTGGGGGAACCCTAGAACCCAATCTCACTCTCCCTCACTCTCCGTTTTTGAGGGAGATATCACCTGTTTTCCGAAAAATCACCAAAGTCAAAGTCAAGGTCAAAACTGAGGCAAATCTGGTCAATTCTTCCAAAATCAAACCAAATGTCAAAGTTGGTCTAATCTACATTGTAAGGTCCGGAACTCGTAGATAATTCAATCAACCTCGCGTCAACGGTCATTTCACAACAATCAACAATCAACTACTGATGCCTCCCCTAACTCATCAACAATGTGTGATCATCACTGTGCTGAATTTCTAGATGATGAGTTCAGGGTAAACCGTTATGTGTCGTACCTGTACAGATTGCTCCATACACATGGCAGGTATATCAAGCTGTGAGCAATCAAACCTTGCACAATCTGAGGGGGAGTTACAGTTTTCTCCTCCTGGCGCCACACAATGACAAAGTAAGGATTCTCTCAAAGGATGCTACATTTGAGGGGGAGTTTTCAATTTTACCCTCCTCGGTACCGAACGATGAAAAAGCATACCGAGTGCTTCAGTTGAGGGGGAGTACAGAGAGAAAATGAAGAAACAAAGAGAATGAGAGAGAAGTCTCTATGGCTTAGTAAACCCAACTAAGCCTACCCAAGGGACAAAGCCGAGAGTAAATGAGTGAATGTGTGAGTGAGTGAATACTATGAGCGTTAGGAAGCAGAAGGCTCAAGTGAGCAAGAAAACAATATTCAATGATAAGTCTGCTACCTCAACTGCCTACTATCAATTGATCAATTACTCTCAGTCACTCAAATACTCTGGACAATCCTCATAGGTTCAGGACTGAATTTATCCAGTTCCTGGGTAGAAGTCACTGCATCTTGTCCAACAGTGCATGCATAACCCTACCCAAGACCACTCATTTGTCTCCCAATAGACAAATGTTTAATCATATTTCACAGGGAACTTCATCTCTCATTACTGTCTCCTTCCGAGGCAAGTGATACTGACTACAGTGGCCTCAGCCCCATGCCACTGGACTTTCATTGATCATGTTATGTCTAATTATCTCACTCCCAAATGTTTTTGAATTTTCTAGGACACAGACACATTTTTGAGTCAGTTGCAGGTCCAAGTGACCATGCGAGAACTTCCATAGGACTCATCTAATATAGATAGACCGATGATTGGAAGGAAGTCCTGATGTTGCAACATAGAAATCACCAACATGTTCAGGCCATCGCTTTAGAGTTTATCTCTATAGTGATGATGATAACGAGCGTCTTCACGACCTCGGGGGGCTACCACTTTCATTGCTGATCTTCATGATCATGCCTTAACAACCAGAGTGACATCTACTTCAGATGCTTCATAATGATTGGTTGGAAGTCCCGTTAGAGCTTTAATGCTTCTATCATTTTATATAGGCCACACATCAGTGTTTACATTGATGTTGTGCTACATTAGGCATGGACAGTCCACATACACACTCCATGCCTAATGTTGTATGTGGACTGTGGTTAAAATATTATTGAGTGTTTATTGGTATTGGTCTTACTAACTGGTGGGCACAATGGAAAGCATATGCAACAAGATGAACTATTTGATGCTTACTTTTAAATTAATAAAAAAATAGTAAAACTCCATACAAAAAATTAAAAAACATATGGATACCACCACCTGTACTACCTCCCTGAACCACCACCTTCGATCGGTGTAAAAAATGCCACTTTTTTTTAAATTCCACAAAAATGACATATTTCTCTATGAGAATGCCAACATTTTCATTCTGTCAACCTGAATCCTTTTGACTTTTGCCAAAAATATGGCATTCATAATTTTTTTGGCATTTTTTTACCCCGGTGACAGGAGGTGGTGGTACCGCCTCCCTGCACCACCACCTCTGACCGTTAAAAAAATGTCATATTTCCTACAAACTTCCATTTTTTTTCGGAAAATGCCAAAAACATGACATATTTCTCTTTGACAATGCCAACATTTTTTTCTGCCATCTTAAATCATTCTGAATTATGCCAAAAATATGGAATTCATAATAAATTTGACATTTTTCCCCAAATGACTAGAGGTGGTGGTGCTGGGGCGGCAGAGGCGGCGGTTTAATTTTTTTTTAATTTTTTTTTAATTTTTTTTAATTTATTATTATTCAAAATATTTTTATTAATTTTTTTGGTATATTTTACGATTTTTTATTATTTTTATTATTTTATTATGAATGAAAACATTCCAATAGGTATAAGGGTATATTTGTCCAAGACACACATAATTAGTCCTATGGAAACATGGTTTTTTTTTGTCTATTTGTGCAAAGTGAATGACTTTTAGTCCTATTTTGATAATTAACTCAATTAGTTATTGAGTATAATTTTTTTCAAGTAGATTTAACTGGCTATTAGTCAAAACTACAAGAATGCTTTTTTCTTTAATTTTCATGAAGAAAAATATTAAATTATTGGGAAAATGGAAACTAATAATCCAACCTTTTAGCGGTCTTCTTTCAATAATCCCACCTTTTGATTATTCATGAATAATCCAACCTTTGCACCCCATCTTCATTCATTGGTCCCTGGTCGGTTAATGACCTACTATTCCAAGTTATTTTCTTATCTTTCCAAAATATTATCTTTGTGAAAGATGAGATTTATAGTATAATGATTTGCAAAGATAAGAAAATAGCTTGGAATAGCAGGTCATCAACCGGTCAGGGACCAGTGAATGAAGATGAGGTGCAAAGGTTGGATTATTCATGAATAATCAAAAGGTGGGATTATTGAAAGAAGACCGCTAAAAGGTTGGATTATTAGTTTCCATTTTCCCTAAATTATTTTATAATATGATATTCCTTATACATTAACATTATGTAAATAGTGAAAAGTGAAAATGGTGAATTACAACTAATGAAAAAATCATAACGTTAAATTTTACTCCGTAGTTAGTAATTAAGAAAAATAAATATCTAAATTGTATTAAAAACAGGCATCTACATTTATGTTCTGACCCATTAGGACGCCGCTTGTTAAGAATTCAATTTTTTTAATGATGTACTCCGTAATAAATATTGTATTGACATTTTTAATTCAACAATGTATATAAAGTATCACAAAGTTGAATCTAAAAGGTAAAATAGAATTACTCACCTACATATATAAAAATAATTATTGACTGTTTTCAAAAGAAAATAAAAATAATTATTGACCTAAAAAATTTCATTCTAGGGGTCTACAATCCGGCATTACCACTAGTCCACTACTACGTCTTCCATTAGGCGGTACGAGTCTTTGGAGTGCCAATAATAGCAGTGGCATCAACCAATAATAAATGACTAGTTGGGTAATAACCAAATGGTTATAACAATAAGCATATGAAAAACGATGCTTCTGCACATTTTTATGACACAGTTTGTGCACATGAGTCGTATTGGATTGTGCACACCCAGGTGAGCTTCTATTCTAAAATGTCAACTTGATTAAAGGGGTAACTCAAAATTTTAATATAATGTTGAATTGTTTTAGAGATATCAAATGTGGGACAACAACACTTCTTCTCACGATCAATACACTTCGTCTGGACAGTGTCGTACTTTTTTTCATCGGTTCATCAATGTCATTTTTTATAATTTTGTCATCATTTTTCATATGAGACCCACACCATGTTATTTATGAATCGATTTGACTATGATTCCATTTTAAGATTTGAGATTTTATCCTAATAGATCAACCTCATATGAGGAGGAACTAAGGATCTTAGGCTCTGTTTGCAAGTGATTGTGCTTAAATAAAATCACTTTTTGGGAAAAAGTGATTAGTAGTAAAAGTTGGTAGTGTTTGGTAAAATAAGTGCTTTTTGTGTAATAGAAAAAGTAAAAAGTAGATTCTACACGAAAACCGAGAAAGTAAAAGTCGGTATTGTTTAGTAAAATAAGTGATTTTTTCTTTAAAAAAAAAGCCAAAAGCACTTAAATTTATTGTTTGCAAACAAAGCCTTAATATAGTGTTGAATATTTTTATAGTAAGTCCTGTTGGATTCATCATTTAGATCGGAGCCAGTACCGACGAGGCTGACTGTGATCAGATCCAGATTTAACTGTTTAGAAGATTTGGATGGTAGTTTATAGACTCTACTCCAGAATTATGAGAGTATAAGTCCTCACACCTGAATTATCAAAAAAAAAGTTGAATCGTTTTAGTGTGGGACAACAATAATACAACCATAAGTTGTGCGAATAAAACAATTAGAGCATCTCCAATGCTACAATGTGCACGGTGCACATGTGGCATGAGAGAGATAGACACAAAATTTTGATTTTATGACATTTCTTTCTGTTGGAAAAATGTGTGAAAAATTGCATTAAATGGCTATTTTGGGGCAATTTTTTGAGTGGGGTCCACTTCCGATTTGGGTCGGGTCAAAGTGGTTTCGGATTGTCCTTGTTAAGGGCTACAATTCGATATATGGTACGCTCAAAACGGATAACGGGTGAATGAGAAATCGCTTTTCGAAGTTTACCCGTTAGAATGGAAAAACTGGGAAAAAGGATGGGTTTCTAGTGTGTTAATTTCCCACACCGGAAAACCCAAGGGATTTGTAACCCTTTATAAAGGGACTCTCCCCTTAAGGAGTTAAGATTCCTAAGGGTAAAGGCTCTCTCCACGCGCGCAGGGGGGGTGCAAATCAAATCCCGAATTCGGAGAAGAAAAACCGCGACTTGCGTGCGCGGGCGACCTGCGGACACGAATGTCGTCCAAAAATCCATCTCTCAAGAGATACGGGCAATTTTTGTTTTCTTCCCGAAACGTATAATTTTTCCCAAGTTGACAGAATTGCTCCGGGCAGAAGGCCACGACCAGAACTGCTCCGGTTCTGATGACCGCGCATCAGAACTGCTCCAGTTCTGATGGCCTTCGGGCAGAGATGCTCCGGTTCTGATGACCGCGCATCAGAACTGCTCCAGTTCTGATGGCCTTCGGGCAGAGATGCTCCGGTTCTGATGACCGCGCATCAGAACTGCTCTAGTTCTGATGGCCTTCGGGCAGAACTACGTAGGGGTCTTCTGATGGCTTCTGAACCGTTACAGCAATAAATGCCCAACGTTTATATCTTTTAATGCAGTGTTAAATGGACAGTTCATGGACAATTAAATGCCCAACGGACTGGTCATTGATGTCCAACGTTCAGGTCCATTAATTCACTATTTTCACACAACAAATCCTCCTATATAAAGGCTGGCGGGTGGTTTGCAACAACACACGTTCTTACACGAATTCATACACGTTTTACCTCTAAAAACACACTGCTAGCATTCTGAAAATTTCCTTAGTGTTCAGACTTGTTCTCGTTCGCTGGAACTTTTGTTTGTGTGCTCAAACATTAGTTCGTAGTCATCGTATCCTGGGAAACGATTGTTGCAACGCTCCTAGCACCGTGGGAGGCAACAAATACGTTTTAAGGACATCGTGCGTAGCACGAGCTTTGACTAATTCTGCTTCATCTCCTTTCTTGTTTTTCTCTAGTCATTTTATTTAATTAATTTATTTTGATTAATTTTCTTTATTTTCCGAAACACACCCAACACTTTCTCTGTCGTTCCACGGTCTTATGTATTTTTGGTAAGTTTTTCGCTGCAATGTCAACTACAATGTCTACATCTAGACATTGTGCTTGACATTGTGAAGAAAAACTTATCAAAATGATATAAGATCCTTCAAATAAGGAGAAAGATATTTTATTTATTGTTTTTTGATTGGCTATCTCTCATGTCACGTATGCACCGTTAACGTATTAGCATTGGAGATGCTCTTAGTGTGGGTGCACATACTTTGATCTGTTTAATCTGTAACAACTAACAACATTTATGTCTATGATACATATACTTTATTGTTTGTAACTTGTAAGCACATTTTTTTTTGTCTATGCGAGATATATTTCATAACAATTTATTTTGTTAACAAATTTTCATTCTTCTTTTACCTAAGTAAATAAACAAACACTACAAAAAAAGGTTAAAAAACACAGGATTGACACGGAATTTGGCACGGATTACAGACTTACGTGCCAAATAGCTCGATCCAAATTGTTTTGACACGGATTTTGCATAATCCTTACCAAAATCTCTATCAAAATCCCTGCCAATCCCGTATTTTTTTAAGTTATCTCCGTGAATTTTTTTGGGAACATGTATCATGGGTGGTTACTATATAATGATTATGAGACCATTTGGCAACACTATTTTTCGGCTTATCAGGCTTATCAGCCAACTTTTTCACCAAACACGTAATTTTTGCTTGCGCTCGCTGAATTGTGTAATAAGCAGAAAAAGTAAGGTTGGAGTTACTTTTCTGGCTGTATTGGCTGAAGTTACTGTAGATCACTATTGATGGAGTATATTCCCATAGACCCCAGGGGCATCATAATCACCGGTAGAAGGCATTACGGTTCCATCAAAGGCATAAAAATACTAAAGTCCACAATCTGAGACTGACCCCGACCCCGACCGCCGAGGTCGGGAAAAGCTCCCAGCTCAGGAACTAACCAAACTCAGTGGATAACAAAGTCAACCGACCCCGAGGTCGGGAGAACGTCAGGCTCAGAGATCAACCGAACTCGGCAAGTTGTGAGCCCGACCTCGATGCACCCGAGGTCGGTACCAGATCTGACCCCGGGAGTCAAGCACATGGTCAACGATGATCAAGTGAAGTTAACTATCTCCAGGACAAAAGACAGAAGGGCGGATCCTCTCAACACGAGCTCGAGCTCTCAGATATCGACCCAGTAGTCCCCAAAGTCAGGATCAAGCACCATGTACTTAGTATAATCCGCAATGATTTATCTCGCAAGAAGACACCGCCACGTCACTCTCCGCACCGAAGGAATATTCCAGGTTATCCATGTGCACCCACGCAGGACTTCTGGCGGAATTCTGTTAGAAGAATAATCAATCAGCCAGCTATCAAAGGTTCTCTCTCCAATCAGCTTTACACGTGGCTGCTTCTCATCGAAGTAGGCTGTTAGTTTGTTAGAATAACTTTACACGTGTCCTCCTCCTATTAGACTAGCATCTTTGGCTTGGCCTCCAAGTATTTCCTCTTTTTCCTTAGTATAAATATCACCTTCCAACTTGTGGAAATGGATGCTTAATCTATTACACTTTTGAGACTGTTATACAAAAGCCTTTTCGATCTGTACTTTTCGATCAGTTCGCTCTCCTTCCTACTCTCATTCTCGGTGGATTCCGGCTACCCCTGGTCCGACGATCCATCAACTATTTTAGCTATTTTTACATATATATTTTTCTTTATTTTATTAATAAAATATATTTTAAAAATAATTTTTTCTTAAATCAGTAGAATCAACTAATGCAGCCACTTCAGCTAGAACTTCATAAATTTCAGCAGAATCAACCAAAACAGGCGATTTTGGTGCTATCAAACGGGCTCTATAAGTAGTTCATCGTTTACATGTAGTTCATTTTTATTTCACTAGTGATTATATATGCTTGGAAATTAGTCTTTGTAATTTAATCACTTTTGACTTTCTTGACTAATGATACTGAATTTCGTTAAATAATACTCCGTACATTTGTATAATAGAATATTAGAATATACTACCTATGCAATATTTTTTGAAGTATACTACTGTATAAATAAATTCAGGGCCCTCTAATTAATTTGGAGGCCCCGGTTCCAAATGAAAAATTGAGGCCCTCTAAAATAAGAAAAATACAAAATTTTGAACAATGAAATATAAATGGACTACACATTTCAATGAAATATAAGTTTTATGGTATTTAAAGTACACAAATTAGAGAATCTAAAAGTTATATATTTCATAGAATCTTGAATAATACATAACATCTATAAAAATAAACATATAACTAATACTACATTCTAAATTTTTGAAAGCCCCCTACAAGAGTGGGCCCCGGCGCTAAGCACCTATTGCACCTCCTAACAGACGGTCCAAACCAAATGAAAATATTTCGTAATTTCTTTTTGATGAAGTGCAATCCAATGGAAGTATAAAACTCATATTTCATTCATCACCTCACAATATCAGATACATTTTGATTTGACGACTTTATTAAAAAATGTAATATATACAGATATCCTGCGTATTTGTTATTATCATTTTACAATTCCACACATCCGAAAGGTAAGAAAAATAATACTCCGTAAAAATACAAAACGTTTAAACTGTCAAATGATTTAATTAGAAACTGGGAAAACAAAAAATTTAGTCAATTCACATTAGAAAGCTTTTTAGAATAATTCAAAAGAATTTATCTTGAGGAATACTCCGTAGCTTTTACAAAGTATTAGTGGAAACCATCAACCAAAAGTACACCATTATCACTTTATTAGTCGAGAAAGTTAAGAATAGTAAAATTATAAACCACATCGAGGTTATCATCTTCTAATGCTATTTCATATTCTATCCTAGGTCCCACTTGCCTTATCCTCTTCAAACAAGCTAAGGTCACCAGAGATGGGATTCCTAATTCTCTATGGTTTTTGCTGGCCACTTGAGGTGATCTATCTTCCACACCAAATTTTGTTGGTATGATCAGCTTGGTTTCCCACCTAATGAATGAACTATCAATTCTCCTTTAATTAAACTGATTATTAAGTGGCATCTATGAATAGTATTCTATTAAAGATCTATCAATCAATTTTATAGAAAAAGGTGAACTTTAACTAAACTTCTCTTCTGAATATTTACTAAACAAATGAGAAGTTATGATGGGATATTGGGATAAACTACTTTCCAATATCTTTTGTATTGCACATTTAACAAAGAGAAAAAATGTGGGACTTAATTTTAGGGTTGTGGGCCCACACATGGCAGTATGGCACCAGCATGATGGGCCCACAAGTCATCATGTGGATAAGTATGCAAGACAACTAAAGAAGAAAGAAAGTCTACAGACACCGAATAAGAAAAAGAATGAGGTAAAAAGAGAAACACGAATCCGGTCAATCTGGCCATCAAAACCACCTTACCACCAACTAATCTTCCCCTCTTCCCAACCCTATCCACTAATCCACATACGTAACCTTCCTAAGTCGGCCCTCTTTCCAATCTCTCAATTCGTTCTTATCCTCAATCCTCATGTCTCACTTATTTGTTCATTATCATCCCTCTATACCGTATCTAGAGCCCGTTTGGTAGCACGAAAATCGGCTGTTTTGGCTGTTTCTGCTGAAATTTATGAAGTTCTGGCTGAAGTGGCTGTTTTGGCTGATTCTGCTGATTCAAGAAAAAAATATTTTAAAAATATATTTTATTAATAAAATAAAGAAAAAATTACATCTAAAAATAGCTAAAATGGTTATCTACAGTAACTTCAGCCAATACAGCCAGAAAAGTAACTCCAACCTTACTTCTAATTTTTTAGGAAAAATTGACAAGAATAATCTCATCTTTCATTGATCTTCTCAAAGTAATCCCACATTTATATAATACCAGAATTATCCCACCTTTGCACACCATCTTCTTTCATTGGACCCCTTTTTGAAAATCTTATATAAATAATACCATCTTTGTAGATCATCAATAGGTCAGGGTCTAATGAAAGAAGATGAGGTGCAAATGTGAGATTATTCTTGAATTATGTAAATGTGAGATTATTAGGAGAAGACCAGTGAAATGTGAGATTATTCTTGTCAACTTTTTCTTTTTTTATACTAATACTAATATTAATGTTAGACGGTGTTCTAAGAATGTTTTCTTTTTGACTGAAATTTGTTGGTCTGGTCTGGTCTGAACTGATCTGATCTTGTCTGGTCTGGTAAATATTTGATCTCTATGTATTTTATAACTGTGAAAGTCTGGTCTGATCTGGTCTGGTCTGAGACTTAAAACAGTCCAAAAGAAAACATCCTAAAAGGCGTGAAGCGTGACAAGACGTCAAAGCCAAATCTCAAGCCTTTAAAGCTTAGGCGAAGCCTGGGCATGAAAAAGTGTTTTAGATTTCTATTGATAATTACAATTATATAGTGATATATGAAGAAGAAAATAAATGTCCAAAATATATTATACAAGGTTGAGTCTTCCAAAAAAAATATTATACAAGGTTGAGCCTAACTTTTACTTTGTTCAATATGTAATTTTTAAATGTATAAAAAGTGTTTTTTAAATATGTTTTTTAAATCATGATTGACCAGGGCACCGATCTAAGAAAGTGGAGCGACTCCTTTCGATCTCCCTAGCGGCTCTGCCGCGTAGGGGTTTTTTCCTCCCTAGCGGCTCTGCCGCGTAGGATTTTTCCTCCCTAGCGGCTCTGCCGTCGCGTAGGGTTTTCTTTCTACCAATTGTTTGCGCGACTCTTCTTCTCTAGGCTTCTATAGTGTTTCCTGATTTTAGATTGTTGATTCAGCCTTGGGATTTTGACGGCTTTCAGATTATCTATAGGATCTGAAGCAATGACAAGATTTCATCTTTGTTTCCTGATCTCTTTTCTCGGCTTGTGCAAGTCAATCTTGAAGAAGGAGTGAGTGCATCATCAGCTTTTGGAAACGAATCCAAGATCTAACAAAGGATAATTATGACTTATATGGATGATCTTGAGCAGCGTTGGCTCAGTCCTGAAATTGAGGAAGATGATAAGCACTATTTATGATTGCATAAGTTTGTTATTTTATTATTGTTTGCTTGTTGTTTTTACATGTTTAGTTTAGTTTGTGATGTATTCTTTATATTTATTTTGTAGGATGTAATCTATATTTTGTGTGTGTAATTTGTACCTTTTTGTGTAAGTTTATAGTAAGGGGGGTGTATGGGAGTATTTTAGGTACCAAAAGAAGACAAGAGGAAACTTGAATATAAGTGCTGGTACGAAGCAACTAGGAGCCACTCGTTGAAACTCGGTCGGGTTGGTACTCAACCCGGTTGGGTTGGGTTGATATGGACAATAGAACATGGTGAAGATAAAAAAGACGTGGGAAATATACGATTTGATATGTAACCTGGTCGGGTTTGTACTCAACCCGATCGCGTTTGAGTTGACATCGAGCAAAAAGACGTGCCGAAGATTAAAGAATCGTGGAAAATCAAACCTGGTTTGCAACCCGATCGGATTTGCCAACAACCTGGTCGGGTTGGATGCGACTTAGCACTTTCCGAGCACCTTAAAGATACCCAGTCGAGTATGCTATATACCCAGTCGAGTATGCTATATATGATTTGATATGTAACCCGGTCGGGTTTCCAACAACCCGGATGGGTATTAGACCCAGCCAACTTCAAACACCTATAAATACACCCCCTTTTCTTCCCATTTTGATATCCCTTCTTCCATATACTTAAGATCAACTTAGAGTAGTATTTTCTTTATATTTTTCTAGCATGTTTAGTCTCCAAATGAGGAGAAAAACTTCCATTTCTTGGTTTTGCTCTTGAAGCTTGTTGAATGTTAAAGTCGTGAGTTATTTTCTTACTCCTTCCCTTGAATATTAATTCTTCCCTTATTCTATCTCTATATTAATGTTGGGAAATGTTGCTAAGATGACAATCAGTTAACATCTTGACATTAATTACTACTAGAAACGATCAATGAACCAATGGTTAATCATTAATGGTTTCACAAGTAACTTCAGGTTATTAATGCACGGTCGTGGTTAATAATCTTAAGATGGAGTAATTGTGTTGGTTAAACCGAAAGCGTTGTGTTGAGGTTATCAATCTCAATTGATTTCATCAAGGAGTTAAGCGATTAAATGTTGCTATCAAGTCGGTATATGGCGGTGTTCTATACTTGGCTGATAGTAAGGGTTATTAATGAACGGTCGTTGTTGATAACTACCCTCGATGAATTGGAGATACTCATCGGTTGAGTATTCGAGAGGGGATAAGTTATAGATATAACAAGGATCAACAAACATATCAACAAGGATAATAAAAAAAACATATCAACAAGTGGAGAGTAGCAAAACCGAGTCTTTTATCTCATTAATTAATTAAAATCATATAAGTCGTTCTTCTTAATGTTTAATTAAATTAAATCACTCAATCCCAAAACCCCCCTTGTTATTTACTAGTTTCAATAAAAAGAAAAGTATTCCTTTCCCTGTGGATACGAACCTTACTACGCAATACTACTGTATTAGTGCGAGTATTGTATTTTAACTTGAGGCACACAACGACTTTAGCGCCGTCAGAGGAAGTTGGAAGGTTAGTTTTTGGAAAATCAGCATGGGTAGAGGGCGGTGTTGGTAGTGGAGGCGTCTCAGGCAACGAGAAGATGTGAAAAGGTGAAGGAATGAGTTAAACTATTTTAAAATATACATAGTAATAATTTCTCATTCCATTATTAGAACAGAGTTAAACAGATTCTATTAGATCAAACCAAACCAGATTAGAATATTTGAATGTGACTAAAAAATTGAATGGGTTGAAGATGATGACGTTTACATTGCATATTTTTTTAGTAATTCGATGGTGACAAAATTTGAGGTCTTAGAAAGTTTTTACTTGGACTGTAATTTGTTGGTCTGGCCTGGTCTGTTCTGGTAAACGTCTGGTCTCTGTGTATTTTATAACTACGGAAGTCAACTCTGATTTGGTCTGGTATGTTTATGTCCGATCTGGTCTGGTCTGCTTAAGTCTGATATGGTCTGGTCTGGTCTGTTTAAGTCTGGTCCGATATGGGACTGAAAACAGTCCAACTAAAAATATCCTTAGACTAACAAGTAACAACTCTATCAGTTCACGATCCCTTCGCATATCTTACGTTCAAACATTAGTTTAGACGGTAAACTTATCTGTCAGACCTTAACACGGACTACAGACTACCTGCTATCTAGTTTCTACCCCAATTGAAGGATCTCACTTCTAGAAACATGGTGTTGCAAGGAGTGGTCTCAGATTCAATTTCAAACAATGATTTGGAATAAAGCCTCAATCTCTTTTCATCTGAGTGTATCCAAAGCTAAACTTACATCCTATCACATAATTGTGTCACCGATTTTGGAAAACTGTTAGGGATGGGTGTCACCTTTTTTCTATCCCAATTGAATGAATTGATCACAACAAAGGTCATACATGCCCAACCTTCTAAAAACCTAATTAAAATTAAGTTTCATGTAAAATAAGAAAATAAACACAAAACGAAAGTATAAAGTAGAAACTTGAAACCAAATACAAAGTAGAAAGTTCAGTTTTGGTTCAATTTTACATTTCAAAACATGAAAACTACGGTTTGATTGATTTGTTTTGTTTTCGATTTTTTACTAAAATCATCATTTGATTTAAAGTGATACTATAGTTGGAGGAATCAATCATATAACATAAAAATGCAAGCATATAGAACGTACAAATAAAAATTAAAAGAGAAGAAATAAATGTGTCTTGAATTATATGAATATGCATGAGAGATAAGTGTAAATATTTAATTTAAATTGTTGGTAACTAGCTTGAAAAAATTAAAGTTCGTGAATATATACGTTCTATATGTTCATGAATAGTTGAGATGAATATTTATATGTTCTATCAATATAAAAACTTTAAGTTACATAAAAATAAAAGTTAATTACTTTTAATAACATGTAAAAATATATCATTATCATGCAACAATTTATGTATGTATATATAAAAGCATAATAGATTAATTTAGTTGTATTACTATGGGTAATGAATGTATAAATGCATTTATAAACTAAACTAAACATAACACAAAATTTAATTTTCTAGCACAAGAAAACCAAAGTCTATCGATGATATCAGGATTTATTAAGATTATTGATATCGATTTATTACTAATAATGGTCTTAAGAGTGAGATCTCATTCTCTCTCTAGAAAGTGGAAGAGAACGCCTTAGTGGGTTAGGGTTTTAGAGCCGCGATTAGTCGTCGGCTAGGGCTTTGGAGCCGCACAAATTCATCAGCATCTGAGTTTTTTTTTTTAACTTCTACAGCGAGAGAGCAGAGGAGAGATAGAGGGCAACACAATAGGAGAGATGCAAACCTTGACCGACAAAAACAATGGCAGATCTGTTCTAATAATGATAAACAACTATGGAAGAGACTGAAAGAGATCAGAAACTGGAAGTGAGGACTTGATAAAAAAGGAAGACGCACTATTGACGGCCACCCCCTTCTGAACCACCACCTTGGAGCGATCGTAGAGCGAGGGATCTGCGACGTTTCACGAAGGGATTTAGTCATCTGCGCTCTGGTGCTCTATCTTTCGTTAAGTTTTATTTTTTGTTATCTCGCACTTTTGTATTTTATCAATAATTGGGAGTTGTGGGTGTTTTTTGTTGTGAGAATGAGTGAAAGCAATAAGCAGGCTAATATGAGTATATGACCGATACTAGCTTTGAATCTCTCGCATGTTCAGTGATTAATCTCACTCATTTTTGGGTGGCCTAGTCTTGTCTGATCAGGGAGTGAAGGGGTCTATTGGCTATATGGAGTCTAGAGGGTAGACTTGGTTTATTGATGATGTTGAGATGTTTGATTCTCTAAATTTAATATAAGCCATTTTAAAAAAATTAGTTCGGTTTATTCAGTTTGGTTCAGGTTTGAAGGGTATAAACCAAAATCAAACCAAACCAAACCAAACAACTATATATAGTTCGTATTTTTACATTCGGTTTCAGATTTTAGCGGTTCAACTTTATTTGGTTGCAGTTCAATTTATTTTGATTCGGTTTTTATTTTTAGGTTTTCGGACCTAGTCCTAGTCTATGTGACTCCTGTAGCCGAGTCACTCGCTCATCCAATGTAAGTGAATCGTCCTTCCAATGACTGATAGTTGTTAGTGAAGATGCTCAAACCCGCCAATCAGTGACGGAACCAGACAATAATTTGAAGGGGTGCTCTTATTTTTTTTACAAAAAAATTTTTTATTAGGATAAAAGAAAAATGAAATAATTATATATATATGGAGTGAGATTCTAATAAAAAGAGTTACTCCTGTGGAAAATGCGAACATGCACAATTTTTACTCATTTTGGTGAAGTAGTAGATATATGTTTTATACTTTTTTGCGAAGAGAGAAAATTTTGATTTATTTATCAAATTGTCACCGCATTTTTGATAAAATATTGTGCATTGTTGGCTGATTTTGAGTCATGAAATTTCAAGTTTAATGTACAAGATTTATTCTCAATTTTCATGATAAGCTCTTTTATTTGATCCAGAACTTATATTTATGTATATGCAGTACAGTGTGTTTCAAATAAAAAAATATGTTAACTTAAAGGTAAATAGTTATGTTAACTTAAAGTATATTTAAAATTATTCTTGACATTAAATGCCATTATTAGAAGAAGGAAGAAATGATTAAAACTCATTTTTTCTTTTTGTATGTCTAAATAATTAAAAGTTGTGTTATAAACACAAACTTGAGGCCATTAAACTCAACAAAGAAGAAAGAAAATCGCATATCGATACTTGAAGAAGAAAAAAGTGATAAATAATTTGAATTGAAAAAATGATAATGTAAAATAAAAGATATAGAAATTCATAAAGTGTGATTTAAACAACATCATATCCTAGGATGTTTTAATTGAACAAAATTAATAATTATCATATGAGCCAAAGTCTAAACAAGCAATAATGGAGTCACAAGTAAAAGAAAAGTGCAAGTCAAAATAATGAGGAAGAAAAAACACAAAATCCTTGGGAATTGAACTCACGTCGTTTCCGAAAAGAGAGCTCAATCATCCACCAAACTACTATGTGACCATCGGAACTCATTGCGTCATAAAGCCACTGGGGCTTTAATATATCATACTTTCTCAACTTTGGCTGACACACACACACACACACACACACACACACACACACACACACACACTATTGCCGCTGGAGAACGGGGGGCACCGGCACCGGCTCGCCCCCTAGTTCCTCTACTGCCACCAATATCACATCTTGCCCTTCCAATAGTTGAGTTTGGAAGGGTTCATATTGTGGGGCGTTGTAGGACGGCGACAATTGCTTTTCGAGGGGTTCTTAATTTTCTTCTCGGATAGGGTTCATGATTGCATAATGATCTGCAATTGCCCCAAGAAGAATTTTTTTCCTTCCACAACTAGTTAGGCATCGAAAATGTTTTGGGTAGGCCATCCGAAGGCACGGTAAAGTATTGTGCTGGGCTTGTGGTTGAATCACCACCCTAAAGACTCCCACGTCCTGACCCGACAAAACATTTGAAAGGTCGTAAGTCACGGTAGACCTTGTATCTGTGTGCACCAGAAGTTCAGCCCAGTATACAGGAGTAGTAATCTCCACACGGCTGATGCGGGTGTCGAACGTTGGTCAACCTTCCAACTTCCCCACCACTCAACTGACTAAGCTACCTGTGCATGTATATTATTTACCATTAAAAAATTTGTGTGGGTGGAGCTCATATCTCTTGTGAATGTCATAAATTGTGTATTAATTACTACTAATAATATTGACGTATACAGTATAGGTAATACCACCTAATATTGCTCCACTTTTCTACTCAAACCAGTCAATGATCACATTTAAAACTATAATTGGCGTTGATAACATTTGGCTTGGTTTGAAACATGATGAAAGTAATGATGGCACCTGACTTTGATCCTAATCGGATTTTCGTCAGTAATTAGACTAACCTAATCAGAAAATGAAATAGAGGAGACACATTTTGATATATGGGGGACGAATCCAAATGGGATCACAATTTTGATATGAGAGAATTTCCAAAAGTTTTTCTGGGTTACGGTAGATGAATCAAATTGGATCATCGTTTCGATGTGAGAATTAGTAAGAGTTTTTTGGTAGTTCTAGATTAGGGTGATTTTATTGAATTAGTCAAATTCTAGTTGAAGCGGCTGAAATGAAATGAAGAATAATTATATGAAAAACCAATTAAAATAAACTTTTTTAGTAAATTCAATCAATTTATACAGAAAAGTAGGTTTAACTTTATTTATTTGGATTATTACTTGATATTTCAAAAGATACACATTTGATGTAAAAGTTCATTGATAAATCTGTCAATTCCCGTTGAAATCGAGGTTATCAAATTTAGATTACATGCTTTCTAGTTTCTACTTCAATTGAATCAAATGATAGCTCACCTGGTGGGAAGATAGTGTCACAAGGGAGAGATCTCAAGTCCAATTTCAAACGAGATTTGGGATGAAACTTCATTAGCACTCCTTCCATCAGAGTGTGATTAAAGCTAAACTCAAATCTTCCCAATAACTGTCTCATTAATTTTGGGAGACCATCAAGGATGGAGTGTCATGCTTTTTTTCTATCTCAATTTAATGAATTGATCACTACAAAAGTCATACGCCACTAGCCTTGTAAAAACCTAATCAAAATTAACTTTCACATAAAATAAGAAAATAAATAAAATATGGAATCAAACAAGAATGTTTGATGGAATAAAAAGTTCCTTCCACTAGCTAGTTGGGCATCAAAGATGTTTTGGGTAGGCCATCTGAAGCACGGTAAAGTATAAGTATCGTGTTGGGCTTGGGTAATAGTGTCATTTATAATATTCTTTACCATCAAAATTTGTGTGGGAGGACCTAATATCTCTTCTGAATATCATGAATTGGCTATTAATTACTATCAATAATACTGACGTATACAACATATTGAATACCACTTAATACTGGTCAACTTCTGACTTAAACCAGTCAATGAAGACAATTAAAACTATAACTGATGTTGATAACATTTAGCTTGGTTTGAAACAAGTTGAAGTTAATGATAGCACCTGACTTTGATCCTAGCCAGATTTTCATCACTAAGTTTGACTATATTTAATCTTTTGTGTCTATCTCTCATGTCACATGTGCATGCATCGTGCACATCTCTCTCATGGAGATGCTCTAGTATCTCTTGTTAATGTCATGAATTGAGCATTAATTACCATTTATAATACTGACGTATACAACATAGTTAGTACCGCTTAATATTGGTCTACTTTTAACTCGAACCAGTATATGATGACAATTGAAACTATAATTTGTGCTGATAGCATTTGACTTGTTGAAGCCAATGATGACACCTGGCTTTATCCTAGTCAGATTTTCATCAGTAATTAGAACATAGTTAATACCACCTAATACTGGTCTACTTTTAACTCGAACCAGTCAATGAAGACAATTGAAATTGAAATTATAAATGATGTTGATAACATTTAGCTTGGTTTGAAACAACCTGACTTTGATCCTAGTCAGATTTTCATCACTAAGTTTGACTTTATTTATTTGAAATATTACTTGATATGTCCTTCCACCTGCTAGTTGGGCATTAAAGATGTTTTGGGTAGGTTTTCTGAAAGCACGATAAAGCATCGTGCTTGAATTGGGTAAATGTGTGTCATTTATAATATTTTTACCATCAAAATTTGTGTGGGAGCATCTCCCATGCAAGAACGTGAATGGTGCATACGGACATGCGAGATAGTCAATTAAAAACAATAAATATAACATCACTCTCCTTATTTGAATGATCTTATATGTTTTAGTAAGTTTTTCTTCACAATGTCAATCACAATGTCTACATCTAGGCGTTATGTTTGACATTGTCGAGAAAAATTTACCAAAAACACATAAGACCGTGGAAAGAAATAGACAAAAGTATCATAATTTTAATCTTTTGTGTATATCTCTCTCATGTCACACGTGCATGCACCGTGCACATCTCTCTCATGGAGATACTCTAGTATCTCTTGTTAATGTCATGAATTGAGCATTAATTACCATTTATAATACTGACGTATACAACATAGTTAATACCGCTTAATATTGGTCTACTTTTAACTCGAACCAGTATATGATGACAATTAAAACTATAATTTGTGCTGATAGCATTTGACTTGGTTTGAAACATGTTGAAGCCAATGATGACACCTGGCTTTGATCCTAGTCAGATTTTCATCAGTAATTTGAACATAGTTAATACCACCTAATACTTGTCTACTTTTGACTCGAACCAATCAATAGTTAAAACTATAATTGGTGCTGATAACATTTGGCTTGGTTTGAAACATGTTGAAGCCAGTGATAATGACACCTGACTTTGATCCTAGTCAAATTTTTATCAGTAATTAGAACAACCTACAAAGAAAGTAAATAGATGAAACACATTTTGTTTTATGGTGGACGTATCCAAATGGGATCATAATTTTGATATGAGAATTAGAAAAAGTTTGTTTGATTAATGGTGGATGAATCAAAATTGGATCATCATTTTGATATGAGAATTAGTAAAAGTTTGTTTGGTAGTTCAAGAATTGGGCTGATTCTATTGAAAAAGTGAAATTCTAGTTGAAGCGGCTGCCTCTTCATAATCTGTCAAGTAATAAAAAATTATATATAAAATATACGTAGTACTTTATTCATAAAATGTTGAAAATTCATACTCCGTATGAAAAAGATATTAAAATAAATCTTTTCATTGAATTCAATAAATTTATACAACAAAAGTAAGTTTAACTTTATTTGTGTGGATTATTACTTGATATATCAAGAGATTATCATTTGATGTAAAAGTTAATTGATTAAACCAATCAAAGCTGAAAATGGAGGTCACCAATTCGTCTACTTAACAAAAAGATGTACTACCTCCTAAATGATCTTGCAATTGCGGTTTACGATGTTTGACCATCAATAAAGTATTAATTACTACTAATAATATTGACGCATAAAACAATGTTAATACCACCTAATACTGGTATATTTTTGACTCGAACCAGTTAATGATGACAGTTAAACTATAATTTGCAGTGATAAAATTTGGCTTAGTTTGAAACAACATGTTGAAGCTATTTATGGCACCTTGTTTGATCCTAGTCATATTTTCACCAGTAAATAGAACAATTTAATTATAAAATAAAATAGAGGAGACTGTTTTGATTTACAACGTAGTTAATACCACCTAACACTGGTATACTTTTGACTCGAACCGGTCAATGATGACTGATAAAACTATAATTGATGCTGATAAAATTCGGCTTGGTTTGAAATATGTTGAAGTTATTGACGACACCTGATCTTGATCCTAGTCAGATTTTCATCAGTAATTAAAACAACATGATTAGAAAATAAAATAGAGGAGACGTGTTTTGATTTATGGTGGAAGAATCCACATGGGATCATAATTTAATATGAGAATTAGTAAGAGTTTGTTTGGTAGTTCAAGAAATAGGATGATTAAATTAAAAGAGTGAAATTCTTATTGAAGCGGTCACCTTATCATAATCTATCGAGTAATAAAAAAATTATATAAAAAATATACATAGTATTTTATTAATAAAATGAAAATAATCATATGAAAAACCAATTAAATAAACTTTTACAGTGAGTGAATTCAATCAATTTATTAAAAAAAAAAGTAAATTTAACTTTATTTATCTGGACTATTACTTGATATATCAAAAGATTACCGATTGATGTACAAGTTAATTAATAAATCGTCAAAGCTGAAAATCGATTAGAACTTAGAAGTTTAGAACGATTTGGAATATCCATTCGGATATTATGTGTCGAGAAAAACTTACCAAAAACACATAAGACTATGGAAAGAAAGAGAGAAAATGTCATAATTTTAATCTTTTGTGTCTATCTCCCTCATGTCACACGTGCATGCACCGTGCACATCTCTCTCATGGAGATGCTCTAGTGTCTCTTGTTAATGTCATGAATTGAGCATTAGTTACGATTAATAATACTGACGTATACAACCTAGTTAATACCACTTAATACTGGTCTACTTTTGACTCGAACCAATCAATGATGACAATTAAAACTATAATTTGTACTGATAAAATTTGGCTTGGTTTGGAACATGTTGAAGTTGTTGACGACACCTGGCTTTGATCTTAGTCAGATTTTCATCACTAATCAGAACACAGTTAATACCACCTAATAGTTGTCTACTTTTGACTCAAACCAGTCAATGATGACCGTTAAAACTATAATTGGTGCTGATAACATTTGGCTTGGTTCTCTTAGAAAACATTTGGTTTGGTTTGAAACATGTTGAAGCTAGTGATGGCACCTGACTTTGATCCTAGTCAGATTTTCATAAGTAATTAGAACAACCTACATAGAAAGTAAATAGATGAGACGCGTATTGATTTATGGTGGACGTATACAAATGGGATCATAATTTTGATATGAGAATTAGTTAAAGTTTGTTTGAATATTAATGGTGGATGAATCAAAATTGGATCATCATTTTGATGTGAGAATTAGTAAAAGTTTGTTTGATAGTTCAAGAATTAGGCTGATTTTTTTGACAAAGTGAAATTCTAGTTGAAGCGGCTGCCTCTTCATAATCTGTCAAGTAATAAACAAAATTATATAAAAAATATACGTAGTAATTTATCAATAAAATGAAGGAAATTCATACTCCGTATGAAAAAGCAATTAAAGTAAATCTTTTCTGTGAACTCAATAAATTTTTACAAAAAAGTAAGTTTAACTTTATTTATTTGGATTATTACTTGATATATCAAAATATATATTACCATTTGATGTAAAAGTTAATTGATTAAAACAATCAAAGCTGAAAACGGAGGTTACCAACTTGGTCTACTTAACAAAAGATGTACAACCTTCGTCCCTAAAAGATCTTCCAATTGCGGTTTAGGATGTTTGACCATCAATAAAATACTAATTACTACTAATAATACTGACCTATACAACATAGTTAATACCACCTAATACTGATATACTTTTGACTCAAACCAGTCAATGATGACAGTTAAAACTATAATTTGTACTGATAAAATTTGGCTTGGTTTGAAACATTGTTGAAGCGTTGATGACACTTGGCTTTGATCCTAGTCGGATTTTCATCAGTAAATAGAATGTATGTAATTATAAAATATAATAGAGGAGACGCGTTTTAATTTACAACATACTCCGTAGTTAATACCACTTAATACTGATATACTTTTGACTCGAACCGGTCAATGATGACCGTTAAAACTATAATTGATGCTGATAAAATTGTTACGATTAGGCAAAGATAAACGATAAATTAAGAGCAAGAACACAAGAATTAACGTGGTTCACGCAATCGGGGTGATTACGCTAGTCCACGGCGAACGAGAGAGAGTATGTATTATTATCAGCGTCCCAAGAGGTTTACAAGTACATAAGAGTCGTTTAAATAGGTTTAGGAAAACCTAAACTGAGATTAGAGCCGCAGGCCCAAAATTAAGCCTGTTTTTAAAATTCCCGTCGCCTGACCCGGTCGGGTCTCTTATTTGACCCGGTCGGGTCTCCTTCACAGAACACAAACCCGGTGGAAACCAGGTCGGGTTTCCAAAACAGAAGGCTTCTGCCTTGCTGACCCGGTCGGGTCCCTTCCCTGACCCGGTCGGGTCTCACATCCAGTGAGATCCCCCGGTCTCTGCTTCAACATACCCGGTCGGGTGGCTGACCATACCCGGTCGGGTATCTGCTCTGAACCTAAGAACAAGACTCCATCTTCAACAATCTCCCACTTGGAGGCTTGGTCAACAATTATCTGCCATCCAAGAACATGTATCTTCTGTAAAACCCCTGATTTCTCTCTCTTTTTCTCTTTCTCTCTCGTCCGCGCCTTCTCATCAAGTATCTGGAAGGCCCGTTGAAGCCATGCATAGCTTCAACTTCTCCGTTGTCACCGCCTTGGTAAGCATGTCTGCTGGATTCTTCGTACCAAGGATCTTCTTCAAATTTATAGTACCATCTTCAATCAACTCTCGAATGAAATGATACCTCATCTTGATGTGTTTCGTTCTGCTGTGAAACACCGGATTCTTCGCGAGATGAATAGCACTCTGGTTGTCACAGTACAGACCACAATCCCCCTGTTTCATGCCCAACTCCGAAAGAAAGTTCTTCAACCAAATCATCTCCTTGGCCGCTTCAGCAATAGCCATATACTCTGCTTCTGTGGTTGAAAGAGCTACACTCTTCTGTAATCTGGACATCCAACTGATTGCCGTACCTCCAATAGTGAATATGTAACCCGTAGTGCTCTTCCCGGAATCATGACAGCCCCCCAAATCAGCATCTGCAAAACCTTCTAGAATTGCTCCATTCCTCCTGAAACAAAGAGCAATTTCAGAAGTACCTTTCAAGTAGCGTAACAGCCACTTAACTCCTTCCCAATGTTCCTTCCCTGGATTTGACATGAACCTGCTAACAACTCCCACTGCATGAGCAATGTCCGGCCTTGTTGACACCATTGCGTACATCAAGCTGCCAACGGCTGATGCATAAGGAACTTTAGCCATCTCATCTTTGTCTTCATTGGTCTTTGGAGACTGCTGCTTGGAGAGTTTCAACTGACTCCCTAACGGTGTACTCCTTGGCTTGGCATCCGTCATTCTGAACTTCTCAAGGACCTTCTGAATGTACTTCTGCTGTGAAAGCTTTAAAGTACCTTCCACCTTGTCTCTGACTATGCTCATCCCAAGAATCTGTCTCGCCTCCCCTAAATCCTTCATCTCAAATTCTTCAGACAACTTCTTCTTGAGCTTGTTGATCTCCTGCATGTTTGCTCCAGCCACCAACATGTCATCAACATACAAAAGAAGAATAATGTATGAAGACTCGAATTTCTTCAAGTAACAGCAATGGTCCATCTTGCATCTAGTGTACCCATTCCGCTGCATAAAACTGTCAAACTTCAAGTACCACTGTCTAGGAGCTTGCTTCAGCCCGTATAGGCTCTTCTTGAGTTTGCACACCATCTTCTCTTTACCACTCACTGGGAAACCTGCTGGTTGGGCCATGTAAATGTCTTCTTCAAGGTCACCATGAAGAAAAGCAGTCTTCACATCCAGCTGCTCCAAATGCAAATTTTCAGCAGCAACGATACCAAGGATCAACCTGATAGTAGTCATCTTCACAACCGGAGAGAAGATTTCATTGTAATCAACCCCCTTCTTCTGTTGGAACCCCTTGACAACTAGCCTCGCCTTGTATCTTTTGCTCCCATCAGCTTCATCTTTGATTCTGAACACCCACTTGTTCTCCAAAGCTTTCTTTCCCGGTGGTAGCTTGACTAAGGACCAAGTTTGGTTCTTCTCAAGCGAATCTAACTCATCCTCCATGGCCTTCTTCCACTGTATGGAATCCTTCACGGTCAGCGCCTCTGAGTAAGATTCTGGTTCTCCATTCTCGGTCAGCAACAAATAATTTGCTGAAGGAGAATATCTGTTAGGAGGTCTTCTGATTCTGGTGGACTGTCTGACTTGAGGAGTAGCTGCCTCTGAATTTTCACCATCTTCATCACTCCCACTATCTTCAGACATTCCCGTATCTCCTGAGCTCCCACTGCTCCCTGAACCTCCTGTTGTCTCATCACAACCAACAGGTTGTGCTATGTCATCTTCAGTCATCCCGTCAAACACCACTTGTTGCTTGTTTTCTGGTTGCTTGGCTTTGCTAGTTTCTGCTGCAAGACCATCTTTATACAGGGCATTCTCGTTGAAAGTGACATCTCTACTTCTGATAACCTTCTTGCTGTGGTTGTCCCAGAACCTGTGGCCCATGTCATCCATCCCGTACCCAATAAAGATACACTTCTTTGCCTTTGCCTCGAGCTTGTCACTATCTGCATCTCTAACTTTGACATAAGAAATACAACCAAAAACTTTCAAGTGAGTAAGAGATACCTCTCGACCTTTCCATTCCTCTTCTGGAATTTTGAAACCTATGGGAGATGAGGGTCCTCTGTTGATCAAGTATGCTGCTGTGTTCACCGCATCGGCCCAGAACATCTTTGGAAGTCCTGCATGCAATCTCATGCTCCTGGCCCTCTCATTCAGTGTTCTGTTCATCCTCTCTGCAACACCATTTTGCTGTGGTGTTTCTGGAACCGTCTTCAGCATTCTGATCCCCTGTTCAGCACAATACTCTACAAACTCTGTGCTACTGTACTCACCCCCATTATCACTCTTTAAACACTTAATCTTAAGATTTGTTTCATTCTCAACAGCAGCTTTGAACTTCTTAAAAGTGTTAAAGACATCGGATTTATTCTTAAGAAAATAAACCCATACCTTCCGTGTAGAGTCATCAATGAATGTAACATAGTACCGGGAACCTCCAATCGAAGAGACCTTTGTCGGTCCGTAGACATCTGAATGAATCAACTCCAGCCGCTCAATCTTGGGTTGCTGCCCTGTCTTCACAAAGGTTACCCTCTTTTGTTTGCCTAGAACACATGGCTCACAAAAGCTCAACTTTGAATTCTTCAAATCTGGGATTTTTCCCTTTGAAGACAGCATCTTCATTCCGTTCTCACTTATGTGCCCAAGTCTTTGGTGCCACAAAGTAGAGACCCCTGTATCTTCAACTGCTGCGTTTGCCCCATCTGTGGACACTTCAACCATGTACAGTGTACCATGCTTCTGCCCACGAGCAATGACCAGCTTTCCCTTTGTCACCTTCCATTGCTTGTTGCCAAAACTAACGTTATGGCCTTCCTCATCAAGCTGTCCAACTGAGATCAACATCTTCTTCAGGTCTGGAATATACCTCACATCTTTCAGTCTCCAGGTCGTACCCAAAGAGGTACTGAGATCAACATCTCCAATACCCGTGATCTCCAGGGATTTGTCATCCGCCAAACGAACTCTTCCGCTGTAGGACCTGAAATTTTTCATCAAATCCCTGCAATGACAAGCATGAAACGACGCACCTGAATCCATGATCCAGGACTCAACTGAATTCTCAACGCTGCAAATTAGAACATCTTCATAATCCTCTGCCACGTTCACCTCCTTCTTGCCTTTGTCTGCAGGGGGTTTTGGGCACTGATTTCTGAAGTGTCCATTCTCTTTGCAATTCCAACAATTGATGTCCTTCCGGTTCTTGGATTGCCCTCTCTTTCTCGACTTCGATCTTCCTTTCTTGTTACCTCCTCTAGTGGATTTTCTGCCCCTATCTTCAGTACTCAATAAACTATTGGAGCTATCCCCCGAACTCCTCCTCCGGATATCCTCACCAAGGATTAAGTCACGAATACCTTCAAAGGTAAGCTTAGTGGTTCCAGATGAACTACTAACCGCTGTGACTGTACCGGACCAACTATCGGGCAAAGATGATAACAAAAGTAATGCTTGGACTTCATCATCGAATTTAATCTCAACCGAGCCTAACCTGGATATGATTGAATTAAACTCGTTGATGTGATCTGTCACGGATGCACCTTCCTTCATTCTTGTATTCACCAACTGTCTAATCAAGAAAACCTTGTTTGATGCTGAGGGTTTCTCATACATGTTGGATAACGCCTTGAGCAGTCCGAACGTTGTCTTCTCGTTGACGATGTTGTAGGCAACGTTCTTCGCCAACGACAACCTCACCACACCAAGAGCCTGTCGATCCAACAAATTCCATTCCGCCTCCGTCATCGTTTCTGGTTTGTTCTCAGACAACGGTTGATGAAGCTTCTTCTGGTAGAGATAATCCTCGATCTGCATCTTCCAGAAAGCGAAATCTTGACCATCAAATTTATCGATCTTAACCTTCCCTTCGTCAGCCATAGCTCTGATACCAATTGTTACGATTAGGCAAAGATAAACGATAAATTAAGAGCAAGAACACAAGAATTAACGTGGTTCACGCAATCGGGGTGATTACGCTAGTCCACGGCGAACGAGAGAGAGTATGTATTATTATCAGCGTCCCAAGAGGTTTACAAGTACATAAGAGTCGTTTAAATAGGTTTAGGAAAACCTAAACTGAGATTAGAGCCGCAGGCCCAAAATTAAGCCTGTTTTTAAAATTCCCGTCGCCTGACCCGGTCGGGTCTCTTATTTGACCCGGTCGGGTCTCCTTCACAGAACACAAACCCGGTGGAAACCAGGTCGGGTTTCCAAAACAGAAGGCTTCTGCCTTGCTGACCCGGTCGGGTCCCTTCCCTGACCCGGTCGGGTCTCACATCCAGTGAGATCCCCCGGTCTCTGCTTCAACATACCCGGTCGGGTGGCTGACCATACCCGGTCGGGTATCTGCTCTGAACCTAAGAACAAGACTCCATCTTCAACAAAAATTTGGTTTGGCTTGTTACATGTTAAAGCTGTTGATGGCCCCTGGCTTTGATCCTAGTCATATTTTCATCAGCAAATAGAACAATCTAATTATAAAATTAAATAGAGGAGACCATTTTGATTGACACGGTATTTAATACCACCTAATACTGCTATACTTTTGACTCGAACTGGTCAATGATAGCTTTATCAGTAATTACAACAACCTAATTAGAAAATAAAATAGAGGAGACGCGTTTTGATTTATGGTGGACAAATCCAAATGGGATCATAATCTTAATATGAAAATTAGTAAGAGTTTGTTTGGTAGTTCAAGAATTAGGCTGATTCTATTAAAAGAGCGAAACTCTATTTGAAGCCCGCCTCTTCATAATTTGCCGAGTAATAAGAAAAGATTATATAAAAACATACGTAGTTTTTATTAATAAAATGAAGAAAAATTATATGATAAACCAATTAATATAAACTTTTTTGGTGAATTCAATGCTGAAAATGGATTTATCTGGATTATTACTTGATGCATCAAAAGATTACCATTTGATGCAAAAGTTAATTTATAAAATCATCAAAGCTGAAAATGGAGGTTACTTACTTGATCTACTTAACAAAAATATGTACTATATTCGTCCCTAAAAGATCTTCCCATTGCAGTTTACGATATTTGACTATCGATAAAGTTAAATGATCCATGTTGAAAGACATTATTTTTAATAAATAAAATTTGCATTTCGGAAACTACATTAAAATCTTTACAAAGTCTGTAAAAATTAATTCAAAATTGACAACGAGTTCTTATAAAATATAAGAATAAGAGTAATTTAAGTTGATATACATTCCAATAAGAAATTTAGAACGATTTAGAATATCCATTCGGATATTATGTGTACGGGGAGAAGATATGTAAACAACTAGACACGTGGTAGTGAAAATGGATATGGCGATACATTGTTTCTCAAGCTCTGTCGATTTTTTAAGCATTATTTCATCACAATCACTACAATAAAGTGTGGAATAGTAGAATACCTTAAAAAATTAAGTATCTATCGGCTGTCTTGAGAATATGAGACTAGCTACAATTTTAATGAATATTACTTTTCGTTCCTTAAAATATTGTCAATTTTCTTTTATTTGATCGTCTCATTAGATTTGTCATTTCGCATTTTAAGCAAAGAATTTATGGTTTTAATTAATTTATTTTCCTCTGTACAAAATTTAAATACACAATGTTCACTTTATTAATTCTCGTGCCAATGAAATTTGATCAAATTTAAAGAAACGAAAAGAAGTATTCTCTCCGTCCCACGAACAATGAGAAGAGAGGCAGTGACAAAAAGTGATTTATGTGGTTGATATTGAATTAATAAATTAAGAATAAAGTAAGAATGATTTAGAGTCACACAAATTTTTAACAAATTCGATATGAGACAATATTAATGGAACAGATCGAAAAGTTTAAATGAGACAATCTTAATGGAACGGGGTAATAAATAAAACAAAAATAAAATATAAAAAGGAAGGGATATACATCTGCGATAGTTCTCCACTTTTCTAATTTTTTTTAATAATAATAATAGTAATGGTCTCCGTTATCCTTTTCTACTCGATATTTATAGCTCTATATAAATAGCATCATAGCCCCAGGCCCCCAAGCACTGCTTCGAAAGCGTATTTTCATGGCAGCTATTTCTCAGTATTATCCGCCTTTTTTTGCCTTTCATTTTCGTCTTTTCCATCCAAAACTGGCCTGAAACGCCCGCACATGCTTCACAGATAGATAGATAGAACACACAACCGAAGCAGATCAATCCATCAATCTGTACAATTTATATGTGTAAATCACACCCTTTCACATCTTCAATCTCAAGGCCAAGTGTTTTTCTGAATCACTTCGCTTCTATTTTCTGCTTTATTTGCTGTTGAAGTTTTTCTGGGCGAGAATGTTGTCGAGGTCGTGTTTCAATCTGTTGAATCTCGAAGACTACAGTGTTGTTGATCGAGCTAGAATACCGAGCGTCGTGAGTGTTCCGGGAATAATCTCGGACTTTTCCGGATCGTCAGATGGGCAGGAAGGAAGGAGGATTGAGAACAGCAATGGCGGTGAAGATCGGGTGAAGAAGGAGAAGAGGAGGGTGATTATTGTGGCGAACTATCTGCCTTTGAAGGGGCACCGAGATGGTAAGACTCAAAATTGGGTGTTTGAGTGGGATAAGTATGCTTTAGACGCTTTGATTTTGCAGATGAAAGACGGTCTGGATCCAGATGTGGAAGTCATCTACGTCGGGAGCCTCAGGACGGCGGAGGTGGAGGAGATGGAGCCACGTCAGCAAGAGGAAGTGGCCCAAATGCTTCTCGACACGTTCAACTGTATGCCCACTTTCTTGCCTGTGGATTTAAGGGATAAGTACTACCATGGCTTTTGCAAACACTATCTCTGGCCTTTATTTCATTACCTCTTACCTTTGACACCAAGTCATGGTATGAGGTTCAATAGGGACTTATGGCAGGCCTATGTATCAGCAAACAAGATTTTTGCTGAGAAGGTCGTGGAGGTCATCAACCCACGCGAGGATTATGTCTGGGTTCAAGATTATCACCTCATGGTCATGCCCACTATTTTGAGAAAAATGTATCCTAGGGTAAAACTAGGTTTCTTCTTGCATAACACCTTCCCTTCCTCTGAGATTTACAGAACATTGCCTGTGAGGGATGAGATCTTGAAAGGCCTTTTGAACTGCGATCTTGTCGGGTTCCAAACGTTTGACTATGCCCGGCATTTCTTGAGTTGTTGTAGTAGGATGCTAGGTTTGGATTACCAGTCAAAGCGGGGATACATCGGGATTGACTATTATGGTAGAACTGTGAATATTAAGATCCTCCCTGTGGGCATTCATACAGCTCAGCTTCAATATGTTATGTCTCTAGAGGAAACCGGAAGGAAGGCTAAGGAATTAAAGGATAAGTATGAGGGGAAAATCGTTATGTTGGGCATTGATGATATGGATGTATTTAAAGGCATCAGTTTGAAGTTTTTGGCAATGGGGGAACTTCTTGACATTAAGCCGGACATAAGAGGGAAAGTGGTCTTGATTCAGATCATGAACCCTCCAAGGAGCATTGGGAATGATATCCAAGAGGTCCAGAATGAGATAGAAGGAATCGCGATGGATGTTAATAGAAGGTATGGTACGCCAGGGTACCAGCCCATTGTTTGTATCAATGGTCCGGTTTCTACCCAAGAAAAGATTGCCCATTACGCAATATCAGAGTGTGTTGTAGTTAACGCAGTTAGGGACGGTCTGAACTTAGTGCCTTATGAATACACTGTTTCCAGGCAGGGCTGCCCGGATTTGGATAAGGCCTTGTGTGGGGATGATGGGCTTATGATTTCAAGAAAAAGTGTCATCATTGCTTCTGAGTTCATCGGATGCTCACCTTCTCTGAGTGGGGCAATCAGGATAAACCCATGGAACATCGAGAGTGTAGCTGAAGCAATGTATTCGGCTGTTCAGATGCCCGATGCAGAGAAAGAAGTGCGCCATGAGAAGCATTACAAGTACGTTTCATCCCATGATGTCGCGTATTGGGCTAAGAGTTTTGATCAGGACCTTCAGAGAGCTTGTGCGGATCATTTCCTGAAGAGGTGCTGGGGGATAGGGTTGGGTCTCGGATACCGGGTTGTTTCCTTGGCCCCAAATTTCCGGAGACTTACGGTGGAACATATTTGCTCTACTTACCACACTGCGACGCACAGGCTTATCCTTCTGGACTATGATGGTACTGTGATGCCTCAGGACAAAGTGGACAAAACTCCAGAAGAAGAAGTGATTTCATTATTGAATAATTTGTGTAGTGACCCCAAGAACATTGTGTTTATTGTGAGTGGCCGAGGAAGACATTCATTGGAGAAGTGGTTCTCCCCTTGCCCAAAACTTGGTCTCTCGGCAGAACACGGCTACTTTACTAGGTAACAACAACCAGTGACTCCGTTTTTTAAGCTTTGTATTGATTTGTTTGGCCTTTATTTGTTCGGTTTTGCTAAAATATTACTCCGTACGGACTATTAACTTCAAAAAGAAAACTAAAGTTTCTGGACAAAAATGTTAGATTTTATTTATATTACCTTCTGGTAACTGCGCTAGTTATTGCCTTGATTGTGGGTAACTGCATTGGTAACACCCTAACAATCATGTCCTAAAGTTTAAAAGCTAACAATTTTCTTCTTCTAAAAGTAGTGCTTATTTAAGGAATTTTTCCTCGTTTAATAACTGACATTTGTTCCTGATTATGTGTTTAATATAGATGGACTAAAGACTCCCAGTGGGAATCTCGGGCACCGGTAGCACCTGATCTGAGCTGGAAAAGTGTGGTGTTGCCCGTGATGGAACATTACACCGAGGCCACAGACGGTTCGTGTATAGAGCAGAAGGAAACTGCAATAGTGTGGCATCATCAGGAAGCTGACCCGGACTTCGGAACATGGCAATCACAAGAACTCCTGGACCATTTGGAAAATGTTCTTGCTAATGAGCCTGTGGTGGTTAAGAGAGGCCAGCAAATAGTTGAGGTTAAACCTCAGGTATGATCAATGTTGAACTAATATTCCCGTATCTTGAAGCCCTCAACACTGATTTGTGGGGTAATCGGATTTCTCAGCCTGAGAGAAATGAGAATATGCATAAAATTTCAAGAGATGTTGAAAAACAATGAAGCATTTCGAGAAATATTATTAATATGATGATGTTATTTGAAATAAACTTAACAAAATGTATTTTATTTTCCTAAAAAGTTCTTGTGGTGCCATCTAAAATATCCACAGCTATTTATAACTGCATTCTTGGGTATGTATGATTGCCCATTAATTCCCATCATCACTCAATAGTCAATATATGTAATGTTTTCTTTTCCAATGGTGGATTTGTGGTGAATTGCAGGATATAAGCAAAGGGTTAGTTGTTAAGGATATCATGGCTACACTGAAAAGCAAGGGGAAGACACCCGATTTTGTGTTATGCATTGGTGATGACAGATCAGATGAAGATATGTTTGAGAGTATTGCATGTTCTGTAGCTGACCATTCATTGCCTGAGATGGCGAAGGTGTTTGCTTGCACCGTTGGCCAGAAGCCAAGCATGGCTAAATATTACCTTGACGACACCGTCGATGTCCTCAAAATGCTTCATGGACTCGCTGCAGTGGGAACACCTCACAAGTATCCCAATTGCGCAATAGCTCTATGCTTCCAAGGGCAATACTGAAACTGCAAAGCTAAAAACTAATCAATAGCTAAAAAATACAACATTGTACATGAAGAAATGAATGCTGAGTTGACAAATCTATTATATTTAATCCGAGTTTAGTCCAACCTCATCTTACAACTTAGTGGAGTTGCTAATTATCTTCTTTAGCCTACCCCCCTGTGCATCGTTAGAGGCTCTTGGTATAGGTTTAAGAGACTAGTGTTACAGTTCATTTTTGGTTAATCTTTATACATGCGCCTTTCATTCTCATGTCCATTTGTACTGCCTTTTACGTGTTGTTCCATCAGTGTTCCTAAAATACAGTTTCAGGTTGATCATGAATTTTAGGGAATTGTAATAAGGTTTTGTTGCCCTGGAAAGTTTTTAATCTTACCGCACTAGGACTACACATTCTTGCTCGTTTTAACCATATTATAAGACTCACCCACTACAGAGACAAAAAAGACTGACGTAAACCCAAAGTTGATCACTACCTACACTTGTGATTAAGCATGGACTCGGTTCGGGCCGGGCCCGGTTCGGGCCTTGAACCGGCCGGGCCTCGGTTCACGGTTTGGGAGGCCCGGAACCGGCCCGGGTAACCCCGGGTCCGGTTCGGGCCGGGTGGCCCGCCCGGTTCACGGGCCGGGCCCGGTTCGGGCCGGTCCTTTTCATTTTTTTTTTTATATTCTATACTATATAATTATAATAATTGTTATGAAAAACAAAATTCAAGTGCATTTATTTGAAATAGGAAGTACATTTGAGAATTGAGGAAAAAATAACAATATGAAATACATTTTCGAATAAATATCAATTGGGATTTCCGCCACCGTTGGTTGTTGTTTTACCTTTGTCACATGACTTCATATGTTTCATTGGCATCCCGACTCCGTGTGAACGCCCCAAGCAACACTCTTTCTTGCACCACTTGCAAGTTGCCCACCACAGTCCGGTCTTCGGATCCTTCCACTTGTCAAAGTTGTTTTGCATAACAGAAGAATTACTTTCCATCTTTAAAATGGTAGATGTATAAGTAGAAATGTAGGATAATAAGAGAAGATGAAGATGGAGAAGAGTTGGAGAAGAGGTGTAGAAAATGGTAGAAAATAGATGTATTTATAGATTTTTTTGAACCCCACCCCCACCCCACCACCCCCCGCGACCCCCCCACCCCCCACCCTAAGCCCCAACGGCTATATAGCCGTTTGGGAGCAATCTCCCACTTCAAAATGTTTTAATTTTCTTTTTTTGAAAATTATACATATTGTGTATAATTTACTTAGAAAAGTGATTTGATTTAGAAAAGTGTAAGGAAAGTGATATGATTTAGAAAATTATACATATTGTGTAAGGAAAATGTTTTTAATTTTTTAATTAAGTAAAACTATTTTTACTTAGAAAAGTGATTTGATTTATAATTTACAAATGTTACAAAATAGGTGTATAAGTTGTAACTTGTAAGTTTGTAACAAATTAATTAATTTACATATTAATATTACATATTTTAATTTAAAAACAGCCTTTAGATTTTACAAAAATAATTTCAAGTTGTAAGTTATAAGTTTGTAAAATTGTAACCAATTAATTAATTTGAGAAGTGCTACATATGAAGTACAAGTTTACAAATGAATTTTATTGAATTGAATTATTGAATTGATGTACACAATAATATAAAATAATTCAAGTATATTTATTTCAAATAAGAAGTACAATTGAGAATTAGGATGCATTTAAAATATGTAATACATTTTGAAATAAAAAATCAATCGGAATCTCCGCCTTCGGTGGTTGTTTCCTCCATAAAGTGGCGGGTGGGAGCGATGGTCATTTCTTGAGTTCTTCGTTTGGCCTTCAACCAATCATGGAAGCAAACTAGCGTCTCAAGAGAGCTCGGGCTCAACCTCGTTCTATAATCAGTTAGGACATTGCCGGCCGCACTAAATTCTTGTTCCACGGCAACTGTTGATATCGGCATTGCTAGCACTTGCTTAGCCAGTTTTGATAAAACCGGGAACGTTCTTTCATTGTCCTTCCACCACTTAAGAACGTCAAAATCATCCCCAACTTCATAATCAACATTCAATGTTAGATAGATAGAAAGCTCGTTAACTGAGCTTTGTTCAGTAGCGGGAGTTGCTCTACTTTTTTTCATAAGAGAACCAAATGCAGATTTTAAAAGTGATTTTCCTTTAGATGAAGAAGATGTTCGCGGCATGGGAGGGGGTGCATTACCATATTGTGCATAAAATTCATTATACAATTGATGAAATAAATTACTAACCTCGTTGTATTCTTGTTTAGGGTCGATGGGATTATCATCGAACTCTTGAGTTGGAAAAAACAATTATAATAGTAATCTATACAACTTGGCAACGCGGCAAGTCTATAACGAGGATCAAGAACAAATCCAATACCATATATATGCGGAACATGTGAATAATATTTTAAAAATTTTTGTTTCATGAAATCACAAAAATAACTAACGTAAGCGGCATCGGAAAATTCTAAAAATGCGCCGGCGAGATTAACAGCTTCAACAAAAAATTCGTTTGCGGTAGGTTTATAAACATGACTAAAAGTTTGAGTTGCGTTATTAAAATATACCAAAACATTAACAATTTTTTCACAAGTGTCGATGTCAGCCGGGTTTATAATATAGTTACAAGTTTGTCTTAAAAAAGCAGGAAAATGTTCTTTATATCTAATAAGTACTTGAATTAAGTTATAAGTACTATTCCAACGAATAGACAAATCTTTAGGAAAAGCACAATAATTGACACGTCTTTCCTTCAAATATTGTCGCCATTGCATTTTTAGTGGAGTGTTAGCCCAAATCAATTTAATTCCCCCCTTCACTACCTCCAAAGCATTTCCTAATGCCGCTAATCCATCTTGTACACACAAATTTAGAATATGACATGCACAACGTTGATGAAAAAACCTACCCATCAATGTAGAAGCACCACACAATTCACGCAATCTAGGTATAGCAGCAGTATTATTACTAGCATTATCAAAACCTACAGCAAACACCTTATCAAGCAAATTATACTCAATTAAAATACGCTCAATGAGAATATAAATATTATCAGCAGTATGACGATCATTGAATTCACGAAATGCAAGGACACGTTTATGCATATTCCAATCATCATCAATATAATGTGCAGTAAGACCCAAATAATATAAATGATGATAAGTATCCTCCCATATATCGCTACAAATACTAACACGTCCATTAAAGTTTGCGAAAAATGTTTGTAAATTTTCTTTTTCGAAGTTATATTGCCTTATAACTTCTTTTTTAATCGTTTTGCGACTATAATTTCTAAATTGAGGATTTAAAGTGCCTTGAGCATAATCTCTTAAAGCAAGACTTTCGGAAAAAATATAGGGTAAATTTTCTTCAACAATTAAATGAGACATACCAGTTAAATGTTTTTGATCATCATAGGAGAAATTACCAAAGGGTTGAGAATTTGCAAACCTCGATATTTGTGTTTGCTTCCCCTTGCCCTTGTCTATTTTCGCATACTCCACAAGATGGGCGGATTTAAGATGCCTTGTGAGACTCCCGTATCCGCCAGAAGTTCCCAAGCTATACTCTTTGCCGCAATGATTGCAACTTGCGTACCATTTTTCGGTATTTTTGTCTTTCCTTTTTGTAAAATTGTTTTCAATAATAGGAGATTTAGATTTCTTACCAGTTTGGGTTGAACCGCCCTCGTCCTCCAAGTCTTGCTCATCATCCGGGGTGCCGTGAGTCCCGTCGCCCCCCGCGTCCTCCTCCGCATCGTCATCCTCGAGCTCCTCTTCATCAATGGTTGTCGGGATGGGTTGTTCTTGTGCAAAGCGTGGATCATTTTGGGACAATAGGTTTTGTAGATGCTCGTCGGACATCATCATATCATCTCTCCGTTGGTAATCCGTTTCAAAATCATCTCGACTTTGAAAAGAAGACTCGGCCCGCGCTTTACCTTTGCCTTTGCGTGAATTAGGACGAGTCGACGCAATCTCCCTCTTGCGGTTGCGTTGGAGATTACCCACATCTACAGAATGTCTACCACGTTCCATCTTTAAAATTGAACAAATATTAAATGATATCAAATATTTTATATGAGTACAATAGTAATAATAAAATGTGACTAAGAAAACTATTGCGAATTCGAACTAAAATATGAGTATACAAATCGAACTACTTCTAATTAATACTTTAATGAGAAATGTATCAATTAACTAAATATTAACTAGTTTGACTAATATAAATATGACAAATGTAAAAATTAACTAGTTTTTTTTTACTTTAATGAGCAATGTACAAATTAACTAATATTAATATGAGAAATGTAACAATTAGGTAGTTTAACTAATATTAATATGACAATTTTAACAATTAACTACTTTAGGTAGTTTTTAAAATGACAAATGTAAAAATTTACTAGTTATTTTTACCTTAATGAGAAATGTTACATTTAAGTAGCAATTAGTAGCAAATATTACTTTAATTCACGCAAATGTAAAAATGTAAAAATTCACGCAAACTTAACTAGTTTTTTTTTTACTTTAATGAGCAATGTATGAAATAACTAATTTTAATATGACAAATGAAACAATTAAGTACTTTAACTAATTGAAATATGACAAATGTAAAAATATACTACTTTAACTATTTAATTTTTGAAAGAGAAATGTAGAGAATTGTAACAATTAACTAATTTAATAGATAAATTAGAAGTCTAACAATTAACTACTATTATAAGTAATATATAATATAATGTTTATAGTATATAATATATAAGTATATTACTATAAGATGAGTAATACACTTATACTTAATACTTTAATATATATATATATAAGTATATATTAACTAAATGTAATATGTAAATATAAGTAAATAACAATAGTATGTATGAAAACTAAATATCAAATAAATATGAATGTGTATAAGTATATATAGTATATATAATGTGTAAATATATTATAATTTATAAGTAATATATAATATAATGTTTATAGTATATAATATATAAGTATATTACTATAAGATGAGTAATACACTTATACTTAATACTTTAATATATATATATATATATAAGTATATATTAACTAAATGTAAAATGTAAATATAAGTAAATAACAATAGTATGGATAATAACTAAATATCAAGTGAATATGAATGTGTATAGTATATATACTTATATAGTATATATACTTATATAGTATATATAATGTGTAAAGAATTATAATATGAATGTGTATAAGTATATATTTTTATATAGATAATTAATATATAAGTAGAATAATAATTATATATATGTAGAAAGAATTTGGAGAAGATGAAGAATGAAGATGATTGAATATGAGAGATTTAGAGTAGAGAATTAGAGAGTAGGAAGAGTTGTAGAAGAAGAGATGTAAAAAATGTAGAGAAAATAGGAGTTTAAATAGATTTTTTTTTATACCCCACCCCCACCCGACCCCCCACCCCACCCCCCTAACCCCCCAGACCCCCCCTCCTATGCTCCCAACGGCTATAGAGCCGTTTGGGAGCCTTCCCAACGGCTAGGAGGAGCTCTTCCAATTTTAAAAAAAATTTTTTTTTTTTTTTTAAATTTGGCCGTTGGAGGCCCGAACCGGGCCCGGCCCGGCCGGGCCGGTTCACTAAAATGGAGGCCCGGGCCCGGACCGCTATACCACCGGGCCGGGTGGCCCGAACCGGTCAAGAACCGGGTGACCGGGCCGGTCCGGGCCCGCACAGTAGCGGGCCGGTCCGGTTCCGGGCCGGTTGGCCCGGCCCGAGTCCACCCCTACTTGTGATATGAAGCAGAATCTGGGCTTGGAAGAAGAGGGGAAGAAGCCCCCGTGGGTTTACCGAAGGTGGGACGGGCTTGAGCCTACCTCCGTGGGCTGGTTACGGGCTGTTTAATTAATAATTATTCTTTTTAATCTGGCAGGTAATTGATAAAAACAGAAAAATAACAATCAACGGGGAGAACCGTTGCCCAGATAATCAACGATAAATAAATACCGTTGCCCAGATCCAAAAGGCTAAACCAACTTTTATTCCCCGATTGATTAAGAATGAAGCCTAACAAGGGGTTTAAATACCCATCTACTAACTCTTAAAGTAGGAAACAAAATCCTAGAGATCCTAATCAACTCCAACTAGGAAACAGAATAATAAAGATTCTAATCAACTTCAAATAGGAAAGAAATAATAGAAATCCTAACTAACTCCTAATAGGAAAGAAATATTAGAAATCATAATTAACTCCTAATAGGAAACAAATCAGGAAAATTAAAAAGAATAATTATTAATTAAACAGCCCGTAACCAGCCCACGGAGGTAGGCTCATGCCCGTCCCACCTCGGAAGAAGAGGGGCTTCTTCCCCTCTTCTTCCAAGCCCAGATTCTGCTTCATATCAACTTGCCTGACCACCCGGTACAACGAACACCAATGGGAAAAGTTGATAGTGTTTGAGAAAAAAAAGTGATTCTGAAAAAGTAAAAGTTGGGCCAAAAACTAGCTCTTAAAATGGGTTGTGAGAAAAGTTAACTTTGTCCAAGTGAAGAGAAAAGTAAGCTTGTTAACTTTTCCCACACCCAAATTCTTAAAATGAATCTTTCGAAAACATTAGTATTACCAACGCAAACACTTTTGAAGGAAAAAGTAATAGTCTTTCAATTCTTTCAAAAAGAAAAAGGGATAAGAGTCAGATAGGGCCTCGAACTTGAAAAAAAATGTCAAATAAGGCCATATTTAGGATGCTCTGTCCGGCCGACGCCATTTGGGGCAGTTCCCGGTGGAATTTTTTGATGATTTTTTTTGAGAATCTTATTCATTAAGTCTAGTTTACTCATATCAAATTTGAACTAAAACTTCAATCGGGAAGACATTCAAATGAATTCTTGAAAATAACTGTGCAGTTAAAAGCACAGTTATCTTCAAGAATTCATTTGAATGTCTTCCCGATTGAATTGTTAGTTCAAATTTGATATGAGTAAACTAGATTTAATGAATAAGATTCTCAAAAAAATTCATCAAAAAATTCCACCGGGAACCGCCCCAAATGGCGTCAGCCGGACATAGCATCCTAAATATGGCCTTATTTGACATTTTTTTTCAAGTTCGAGACCCTATCTGACCCTTATCCCAAAGAAAAAAGAAAAACAGTCTTGAGAAAAAATTATTCTTTCGAAAACAAAGTCTTTCGGAAAAAATATTCTTGCGGAAAAATATTTCGAAAGAAAGAGTAACACTGATTGAAAGACTAAATAATACTTTTCAAGAGAAAGAGTAACACTGTTCGATTGACTAATACTTTTCGAAAAAAAGAGTGCACATTTTTGAAATAGTTTATGTGTTCGAAAGATTAACTTTCGAAAATTCATAACTTTTAATTTGCTTAACCAAATCAGGCTATTCAAGATGCTATGTATTCTTCTTTTCAAGATCTAATATTCTTATCAAGGAATCAAGTCCAAAAAAGGAACACACAAAAATATATGGATAAAAAACCAGACTGATTTGTACTCTTTTGAAAATTCAACAACTATGGAAACTTCATTTTTACGACCTCAAAGTCATGCCAATAGATTCAAAACCTCAAAATAAGAGTTTACAAACACAAAACTTGCAAAATGATTAAGATTTAAGGGTTAGGTGAGTTTTACGAATATGATGTTCTTCATAAAATTGGAGTCCAAGTAAGTTGCAGATATTTAATCAATTCACGTTTATCTCCGATACCAATTGAAAGTCCCTATTTATCTAACAATCACATATATAGAACAAGAATAGTGAAGATTTAAGCTTGGATCCAATACCCACAAAGAGAAGCCCCGTGCAGACAAGCCCATCAGAGGGTAGTTCACATCAGGAGCTCCTGAAGAGAATCCCCGTGCGGACAAGCCCATCAGAGGGTCTTCCCGGTACAATTTTTTGATGAAATTTTTTGAGCATGTTCCTCATCAAGTCTAGTTTGACCATACCAAATTTCAGTTCAAAAATCGATTGGGAAGGCAGTCAAATAAATCCTAGAAACATATGGCGTATTCTGCGCACATATAATGTGCAGTATGTTTCCAGGATTTATTTGACTGTCTTCCGAATCGAATTTTGAGCTGAAATTTGGTATGGACAAACTAGACTTGATGAGAAACATGCTCAAAAAGTTTCATCAAAAAAATTCCATCGGGAAGACACTCTGATGGGCTTGTCCGCACGGAACATCTCTTTAGGAGCTCCTGATAGGAACCGGACTCATTGTTATTGATATGAGACACCAATAACTGACGTATTAATTATGATGTGGATCCATGATGTGGATCCATAGTTGACTGGCCGGATGAGTGGTCGCCGTAAGTGACGGGAGGAAGACGAAGATGTACGACGCACGTACATTTGATTAATGGAGGAGAAAGAATTGGATGAAGCCTCAAAGTACGTATTGGTTGTTAATACGAAGTACTTTTCAGTGAAAAGTTTTCACTATGGACTGGACATTTTGGTGGACCGAATTATTGCATTTGAGTTGTAGTGGGCCGAATTATTGCATTCCTGATTTAGTATCATTGTGGGCTGTCATTTTACGTCGGCCCAACATAAATAAAGAATAGCTACAGAAATCTCAAGGCTATTCAGTATGCTACGCTTAAAACGATTGAGCTGGTGGGTTATTTTGGGTCTCACGTGGATTCAGACTCTTCGCAGGATGTGTCTCCAGCTGAAGAAATGTATTGGGCTACTCATTATCTGGCCCAAATGGTGTTGAATAATTCGAATGAGGCCCTATTTTTAGATACCAGTAATTTACCTTCCAATATTAAAAATAAAAAATCATATATACAGATTCTTTAGGTTATCCTTTTTTTAAATGTTTGAATAGGTAGGGTTCAGTCCCCCATTTTTTGTAATTCTATTTATTTCTATTTACTTCATGTACTTGGAAAGGGTATGCCCTTTCTCGATAGTTTTTGGTCTAGTATTTCTCTTTGTGTTTACTTTCTATTCAATAAAACCACTGATTGGTGGTTTACCTTTGAGGTTAAAAATGAAAAGCTACATAAATCTTGGGTTATAAATATTCATAGGACTTGATTATTGTGCTAAATTATAATTAGTATTATTTGGATGGGAAACTTCGTTGTTGGATTGGTTTGACTGGTTCATAACTGAGCATTTATCGAACATTTGACTATGCATTGACCGGATTGACCAGTTTGAGCACCTTTGACCAGATCGAGATTGAAACATAACCATGGCGATTTTCGGTCGTGAATTTCGAGTGTTGGAACACTATATGCTTATAATTTGTATGTGTACATATAATTACATGCCAAAAATATCATTTTTATTTGGATAATGTAATATATCATCTGGTATACGTACACATTATCTGATATAAGAGTACTTACTAGAGTTGTTTAGGTTAAGTGCTAGAAATTTAGTGGACATATGTGCGCGTATTAGGAGTTGTGGGTGTGATTAAATAGTTTGATACGAATAACGTTCACGATATGGATGTTGGTCGTGACATATGGGGTTACGAAGACAATTAATACTACGTACGTACTTAAAAGGAGCTTACGCGCTTGATGGTGTTATTTGTGACCATAAAGACCTTAGGGTGGGTTGAGGTTTACACAGAATTATAAAATAGATAATTAGCTATAGTGTAGTGTTTGTGTATACACTACAAAAAAAATTACGGGATTGACACAGAATTTGGCACCGAATTACCTATTTTTCGTGCCAAATAGCTCGTGCCAAAGCATTTTTGGCACGGATTTGGCATATCCCTGCCAAAATTTCTGACAAATACCTGCCGAAATCCCTGTCAATCCTGTGTTTTTTTAGTGATAGGTAGGAGAACCGTGACTTGGCATGACTAGGATGACTTGGGTGACATGGACTCATTATATAATCACGTAAGAGTGTGCATTGAATTTGGGGAACCTTATGAGACTCCAACCGCGGTGGCACGTAGGTCCCCGAGTGGTACGCAGACTGGGGTGGGTGGTATGAAAATCCCGAGATTTGGGCGACAAAACCTTTAGAGGGTTAGACGGCCTATAGAGTCTGAATTAAATAAGAATTTGACCTTCAGATTGTTTAAATATATTTTGGACCTTTGGTCTGAATACATCATTCAGACCTTTCGTACTTATCGGATCGATACATCATTTTAGATCTATGGGTTAAGTAAATCAATTTGGGCCTATGGGTAGATCGAATTAGTCCATTTGAGCCTCTAAGAAATAAATTGTATTTAGATTTTGATAATGTTTTACAAATTACGAAATAAGAGCACAAATTAACCTACATGGATGAATAAATTAATTTGGACCAACATACTAAACAAATCATTTGGACCGCTATAAGCTAGTAATCGTGCTTATGGCATGGGTTTGATATATTAAACATGGCAAATAGGTTGATTTTGCTAAATTATACAAATGGCCTACAATCATACTATATTCCTATGTATAGAATATATAAAATATAAAATTTGTATGTATCAACATGTTAAAAAAGTCTTATTCATAGATGTGTGTTATATATATACTACGTATCTTATAGTGTCTCTTTCCTTACGAGTACTTGAAGATATAAGATGTTTTCTTTTGGACTGTTTTCAGTCCTAGACCAAACCAGACCAGACCAGATCAGACCAGACCAGGCTTAAACAGCTCAGATCAGACCAGATCAGACTTAAACAGACCAGACCAGACCAGACCAGACTTGGATAGTTATAAAATACACAGAGACCAGACGATTACCAGACCAGACCAGACCAGTTCAAACCAGACTTAAACAGACCAGACCATACCAGACCAGATCAGACCAGACTAGACCAGCAAATTTCAGTCCAAAAGAAAACATCCATAGTATTGACCTCTTCACGGGACGTGACTAATATTTTGAGATTGGTGATTGTGCTTGATGTCTACACACATGCAAAGAGTGTATTTAGGAGAAGACTTAATTTGTGCTTCTGTATTTTGTTTGAAAATGTATTTATAAATACTTATGAATAAATATTTTGTAAATTACGTTTAATTATATGTTTGTGTGCGTGTATTTTACCCTCTGTGGCTAATTATGTTTTTGAATGTCATCTTTATTGTATACTAAATCAGATAATTTTATTTGGCTAAAGGGTCAAACAGGTACATGAACTAACTTAAAGTGTTCAATTAGCCCCTTATTTAGGAGGTTCTGCCCGGCCGTTGCCAATTGGGGCGGTTCCCGGTGGAATTTTTTGATGAATGTTTTTGAGCATCTTCTTCATTAAGTCTAGTTTACACATATCAAATTTCAGCTAAGAATTAAATCGGGAAGGCAGTCAAATGATTTTCCGAAATGTACTGCGCTGTTTAACTGCGCAGTTATCTTCAAAAAATCATTTGACTGCCTTCCCTGTTGAATATTTAGCTAATATTTGGTATGAGTAAACTAGAATTAATGAAGAATATGCTAAAAAAAATTCATCAAAATATTCCACCGGGAACCGCCCCAATTGGCGACGACCGGACAGAACCTTCTATATAAGGGGCTAATTGAACATTTTAAGTTAGTTCATGTACCTATTTGACCCTTTAGCCATTTTATTTTGAATTAATTCCACTTTTGGTCCTACGAGTTTTGTGTCAATTCCACCTTTAGTCCAAGTCTTTCACTTTGTCCACTTTTGATACTTGACTAATGCTTTTTAACTGTTTGTGGTCCTTTAATTTCCGACGATTTTAACCATCGGAAACAATGCCAGAAGGACCATATATATGAGCGAAAACACAATAGTCATGTATCAAAAGTGGAAAAAGTGAAAGATCGATTTGGATTAAGTGTGTAATTGATCTAAAATTTATTCTTTTATTTTATTGTTATGGGATTACTTAGTGTGTGATTCATCTTGCAATTTAATAAGGGTGGTGACTGGTGATTGCCTTTAACGTTTCATACCGCGATCGTCCACTTCACTTAATTTCAACATATATTCAAACAATATATTTTATGTGAAAAATAAACAGCCTTGATATTATGCATGGACGTCTCCCGCTGACCTGTAAACCATGCATGTGTTCTCATTTAATTTGTTGCATCTTCTTCTAGTTCATGTATAATTGGCAACTTGGCTTTGCCTTTCTTGTCCCTACAATGACCAAGTCTGCTGGGCTCTGCATTTATTGTATTCATCATTACAACAAGAGTTGAGGAGTGCATGAAGCCAATAAGTAATTTGTCAAATGAACTGCCGACCAAATGGCAAAAACTTTTTAAAAGATATTTGATTCATAAGTATTTGTTCATTCCCAAAAGTATTTTGTTCCCAATTCAGATATTATTCTCATAATTTACAAAATTATTAAATCAAAATATAGTAAAGCGGTGATGCATCCAATTTGAAGGACAACTGTACTCTCCAAAGTAAGGAAATGATTTTTAATCATTTAGGGCTAGGCCCAATAAGCGAATTGTGCTGTATAGAAATAAAATTATATCCTATCCACGTATTTTTACAACTTCTTAAGATTTATTCATTTTAAAAACATATACAATTCTAAAATAGGAGTAATATGTATTTTTCCCTGGATTTAAGCAACTACTAACTCCTATCCTGCATTCAAATGCCATATTTTATCATTATTAGACATTAATATGACAGTATTAGTGCCATAATTACCCGCAGTATTTTTCAAGTGTTATTGTAATTAATCATATTTAGAATATAAATTATAGTGCTTCTATTTTGAAATTTCTAACATTAAATAAATCTTACACCTATAAGGGAAGTTTCCTTGTTTTTAAATTAAAGAATGCTCATCCTAAAAAAATCCACGTACGGTTCCTTCAATACTCATGTCAATTCAAAACACACTTATTTTGCCAATTTTGGAGAAATGTCCATTTTATAATGTGACATGCATTATGCATACATACGGAGTACATTACATTCTGATGCTGTGATGCATAACACGAGAAAATAATTTAATTAAATTACTCCGAACTTTTGAGAGAAAGCAAGGTAAGTACTCTAAACTTTCATAACTTATAAAACTACCCCACACTTTTTTATAAAAAAAACTTTATATACAAAGTTATTTTATCGTCATTATAAATGTTTTTTTCTTTTACAAATGTAAATTTATAATGCTAACTAAATAATATTAACATTCTAAGCATTTTTTAGTGTGCAATTAAAATTATTATATTTGTGAATGTTATTTATTTAAAATATTGAAGTTAGATAATAATTTCATCCTTATAAATGCCCAAAGTATTTTAAATTTTATATTTTAACACTATACATTCACATTTGTTAAAGAAAAAAACATATTCAGATGGTGCTATGATAATTTTATACTTCGTATAAACTTCAGGGTATTTTTATTACATGTGTCAAAACTCTTTTTTCCATTTAACATAATTGTAAGCCTGTTTGGTAGCACGAAAATCGACTGTTTTGGCTGATTCTGCTGAAATTTATGAAGTTCTGACTAAAGTTGCTACATTAGCTGATTCTGTTGATTTAAGAAAAAATTATTATTAAAATATATTTTATCAATAAAATAAAGAAAAAATTATATGTAAAAATAGCTAAAATAGTCATCTACATTAACTTCAGCCAATACAGCCAGAAAAGTAACTTCAACCTTACTTTTTCTGCTTATTACACAATTCAGCGCGCGAAAGTAAAAGTTACGTGTTTGGTGAAAAAGTTGGCTGATAAGTCTGATAAACTGAAAACCCGGGTTGTCAAACGGTCTCTATATTTAATTTAACAATTTCTTTAGATGATCATACCGATTCATACGACAAAAGATGACTTCTAATGAAACAACTTCTATATGTAATATTTCATTTTATTATTAATTATTTTTTCTAATACTACAATATAATTTTGATTTATCTAAGTTGTCTTTAAATAAATAAAAGAAATTGATCCAGCACGAAAATAATTGTGAAGCTTCCGTTTTCACATTTGTCAGTGCATCAATTCCATCATTATTATGTACAAGTACATTTTTTTTTTACCAAAATTTACAAATTCAGATTTTAAAATAAAAGATGAGAGAAACTTAAAACTATTGTTCACAAATTCAATTGTTAATGAATCAAAATAAAACAATAGTATGACATCCAAGTTTTTCCAAAAAACAAAAAAAAAAACATCCAAGTTGCAATTATTAAACAATACTATTTGTCCTACAGTGTCATACAATAGCATAAAGTAAGAGAAATATTAGTACGGCTTTGTTTGCAAGTGATTATGCTTAAATAAAAGCACTTTTTGAGAAAAAGTGATTAGTAGTAAAAGTTGGTAGTGTTTGGTAAAATAAGTGCTTTTTGTGTAATAGAAAAAGTAAAAAGTAGATTCTACACGAAAACCGAGAAAGTAAAAGTTGGTATTATTTGGTAAAATAAGTGTTTTTTTCTTTAAAAAAAAGCCAAAAGCACTTAAATTAATTGTTTGCAAACAAAACCTACGTACTACGTATGTGTCATACAGTGTTTTCTAGGAAAATTGGAATAATTCCTAAAATTAAATAAAAAATAGTTTTGTTAGAGGTACACAAAATGTGTACATAAAATATGTACACATGTCTATCCTTCACAGAAATTTTGTCTGTCACAGACAAATCATAATGGGTTGTCTGTGACAGACAAAATTTCTATGAAAGATAGATATGTGTATACATTTTGTGTGCACATTTTGTGTACCTCAAACATTTTTCATAAAAAAATACTTTCTTTTCTCATACTCCGTATTAAACAATACTCCGTACTATTTGTCCTACAGTGTCATACATTAGCATAAAGTAAGAGAAATACTACGTAATACGGAGTACTAGAAATAGTTTTTTTAAAAATAAAATTGTCCGGATAAAATAATAAAGTAACAATTTTATGATTGGACTTTGTACACAAAAGAGAGAATTAATACAAAATCACAAATTTTTTATTTAGAAGGAGAAGAGGAAGTATTTATGTAAAGGAATATACTCTCTTTATAAACTTTCTTTTTTTGTTGTCTCACTAATTTTGTCACTTTTTAAATAATTAATTTATGATTTCAGTTAATTCTCTCTCATTTGCACAAACTTCAATCGCATCCATTTTAGTTTATTAATTTTCATACTGTTTAAACTTGAGAAGTTTTAGATGTTGAGGAGTTATGATTTTTTTTTAAAAAAAAAAGAGGAGTTATGATTTATATACATGGAATATATGATTTGATAAATTTGGAATTTTGAAGAGATAAAATAGTGAATTTAGCCAAAAAGAAAATGATGTTGACTGAGTAACAACGTAAAGATAGCTTTTATGATTGCAGCTTTTCAGGTTTGGGGACGCGTAGGAAACACTAGCGCATGTGAGGGCAAGAATTCTTAAAGTAGGCTGGGGTCCACTTATTTAAAGCGAAAAGTTTACTTTTGACCGTCTGATCAGCTGAACCCGCAGCAGCTTTTCCCACCGGCCACCACCAAGCAAAACCAATACTCCCTCACTCCCTCGCTCCCAAATTTGATGATCTCATTTCTTTTGGACTCAAAGATTAAGGAAGTGATTGAAAAGGTAAAAGTTGTAGTTGAGATTTGAGTAGAAAAAGGTGAAATGATGTGGACCACATATTTCTTTCCAAAAAGGGAAATGGGACTATCAATTTGGGACGGCCGAGAAAGGAAATACGGGATCATCAAATTGGGACGGAGGGAGTAGCTTCAAATCAGCTCCTCTCCAACAGTACTCAAATTAAAATCTACTGTAGTTTCTTGTTTTCATTTTTTTTAGAATCATTTCACATTTGTTTGTAAGCTTTGTAACTTTTGGCATGGTTAAAATTGTAATTTCATGCATAGTAAAAATATGAGTTTTTTTACCCTAAAAGCAGGGGCGGACCCAGGAAATTGATATTGGGGGGGCGATAATTTAAACGAAAAAAATCTAGGCGATTATTCTTATAAGTTATAACCTTAATATAATACGGAGTAGTAATTAAATGAAGCATTATAATAGAAGAAGAGACAAATATATTATTACAAAATAGTTAAAGTTAGTACCTTAGAATTGTACCCAACGCTTCTTCAACGAGATAAATTCCTTAATCACGGCTTTTTAGTCAAAAGTTTTAGCAATTTCTCTTTCAATATAAACAATAAGGTTGTCTGCAACATACTCATCCTCCATTTTATTGCGAAGTCTTGTTTTTATAATTTTCATTGCGGAAAAAGTCTTTTCGGTTGTTGCTGTCGAAACCGGTAGAGTCAACCAAAGTTGGATCAATTTATGAACAAGCTAAGAAAGTACACTTTTGACATCTCCGTCTCCGCTCATCTTTGACAAAGTTCACCCATTGTAAAAAAATTCGCCAACTTTGGATGGTTTAGAACATTGAGCTTATAATGTTGCAATTGAAACCTCAAGCTCACCTTCTCCTGCTCAATAAAATCAAAGGGGTAATATTTATCCACTAAAGAACAAATATCATCAATGTTAAAAGACTTATATGAGTCCTTAGGATCCAAATCACCACTAAGAGTAAGAAGATCCATTATCTGTTCACCGAATTTGCTATTCAGCTCCAACAATTATGAATCTATGGCTGCGTAAAACATATCAACCCGATAGTGACGTTCAATATCAAACTCTTCTTGATCATGGCGTTTGCGTTTTACCGCATAAGGAGACTTCATATTAGGAACTTCAATTTCATGCTTTGTGCAAAACTCTTTAACAATTTCTAAGAAGTTATCCCATCCACCCTCCCTTAACTTTTGGATCAACATTTTGGTGCTTGACACCAAATGCATAGCATTTACTTTGTCTTGTCACTTCTTCTGTATATGCTGACATAGAAGATCTGTAATGCCCATAATTTCTTTAATAAGATGCAACAAGAAAACAAAATCAAAAGATTTAATCTTCTTAAGTTCTCTAGCTGCATTTCCACGAGTAGAATAGTTATTGCCATTCTCTTCAACATCTTCTAAAACAGAACAAGTTGCAGCAAACATCCTCATCAAACTGCAAACAGAACTGAAATGTGAGCTCCAATGAGTTTCCCCAGCTTTTTGTAATGTACCAACCTAATTAAGTCCTCTGCGTGTTTCAAGCTCACCGATTTCCAACATTCTTGCAATTTCAAGTGCTTGAGCTTCCTTTAATTCATCACTTCGTTTGCAAGAAGAATTAGTCACATTAATAATAAAGACTGAATCGATGAAAAAATTGTGCTCATATTTCACCTCTCTAGAAGCAGCAACCAATGCTAATTGCAACTGATGTGCTAAGCAATGAACATAGTAGGCATAAGGACTATCATTTAAAAGTAATCGTTCTTTCCGTTTCTTTCTTCTAGGTGCGCATGTTTTTTATTAGTTTGGTCTGGGCGGTGGGCTGGGATTAGATTTTGGGGTGGGTTAATGGGGAATAAATTTTGGAGTGAGTTGATATAATATTACTTGTAAAATTTCTATTTTTTTAGGCTCTTAAACAATTGGGTTTCTGCGAGTGGGCTATGCTTTGGGGGAGAAAATATTTTTTGGGGGGGTTCAAAATTTTTCTTGGAGGGGCGAGAATTAAATGTTGGGGGGTAAAAATAAAATTTTTGTATATATATATACTAAAAAAAAATTGTTGGGGGGGCGGCAGCCCCCCTGGGTCTGTACTACGGTCCGCCCCTGCCTAAAAGGGACTTAATTATTACTGAAATTCCTAAATAGGAGTGTGTATATTTTTTTCCCTAAATAGGATTTAATTACCCATTTAACCTTATTCTTTCTCTTTCTCTACCCTACGCGCGTCTCCTCTCCTGCGCATCTTCTTTCTCTTCCTCTCTCCCTGTGGCATTTCTTCTCCCCCTACGCAACTTCTTTTCTCTTCCATACAGATCCCCTTCTCCTTCCTGCAAATCTTCTCCTCCTTCCCCTTCGCACAACAACAACCAAACTTAGAAGTCCGGTCCTAGCAATCGCAGTCGCTGAGCGAAGTCCGCCGCCGCTGAGCGAAGTCCGCCGCCGCTGAGCGAAGTCCGCCGCCGTCGCTCCGAAGGTCTTCTTCTCTTCTTCGAAGGTCAGGTTCTCTTCTCTAATGGTTATCCTCGTCCTTCCTCCCCTCTTCTCTTGTTCTCTCTTTCCCTGTAATATTTCGTTGCAAATCTCTTTTTCTTCTTTGATTGGTATAAAATGCCAAGTTGAACTCTGAAAATGCCACCAAAATGGCATTCATATTCTATAAAAAAAATTGTATTTTTCTTTGAAAATGCAATTAAAATGGCATTCTCGATTCATTTTGGCATTTTGATAAAAATGTTGGCATTGGTGCTGGCAAAGGCTAGATCTACAATGATAGAGACCTTATTTGCAGTTGTAGTTGTCGGATTGGATGTCAGGGTGGTCGGATCTACAAGGGCAGCAAGTGGATACCGGCGGAGCATAGATCTGACCAGATCTCCGGCGTCGTCCGCAAAATCTGCAGCGGCAACAACCGTATCTACATTGCAACAGTCAGATCTGCAACGGCGGCCGGTTTTGATGTGGCGGAGACTTCCGGCGACGGGCGGCGACGGGCGGCGACAGGCGGCGACGGGTGGCTAGAGGTGGTATGGTGTTCTGGTCGGTGGCAGTGTGTTCTTCAAGCTTCAAGGGCGTTTTAGTCCAAATACAAATAATAACTCCTGTTTAGAGAATTTTCAAACTTTAGTCCTATTTTGGCAATTAAAGATCTATTTACTCCCATTTAGGTAAATACCTCTAAAAATATTACATTCCTTTATAAAATTCTTCGAATCTATAAATATAGAATTTTATATCTAAAGTTAGACCACAATAAAAAAGTTGTTTGAAAATATTTAATTGAAAGAATGACATGAATATTACATCTCAACTTTCATTAGACAAAAATATAGCCAAATTATCGTGTGGACAAAAAAGTGTTAAATAATATTGAAGTGACTAGAACGCCCTGAGTAACTAAACCCTAAAGTCTACCCACCCCAACCTTGCATCTGCGATATCCATCAATTTCCGCCGATCCATCCTCGCAGCATCTGCGATTGATTGTCGTCGGCTTCATCCTCGCTGCATCTGCGATTGATTTCCGATGACTCCATCCTCATAGCATTTGCGGTTGATCTCAATCCTCGCATATGCGAACCTCAACCTCGCATCTCTAGGAGCTGCTGCCGCATCTGCAATCAAGGGAGGCTGTCGTGTCCTACTTCAGTGCACCAGGCGTCGTCTCCGCATCTCGTTATATCTGTCTGCCTCCACATCGCAACCTTCAGATCTTATTCTTACTCTTCTTCATTTATGTCAGATCGGCAGCGATTTTGATTGGAGCCGCTGCATCCGGCAGAGGTGAGTCTACGGGTCTGGCTGGGCAAGGGTAGGACGGGGCCCATGGCCCGTGGGTAGTGACGGCGGAGCATGGCCGCATGGGTTTTGGGGCACTAGCTTCACAGTGGAAGGATCAGTCCGATTGGGGTAGGGCAGTGGCTTCAATTGGGCTGGGCTGATGGTGGGGCCGTAGGGCGGTGATGGCGTTGGGATGGTAGGCGGTGGTGTATATGGCAATTTTTTTTTGAAAAACGTGTTTTGTAATTGTAATTAATTATTGTCATTGTAGTAGTGTCACTGGGTCAATGTCGCTTTGAAGGTGTCACCGTATCACTGTAGCCGGTGGTGGCAACCGGTCGGCGGGAACCTTGTCACTGTCGCAAATGTCACTGAAGGTATGTCACTGTGATAGTATGTCACTGTGAGGGATGTCACTGCAGTCTGGGGGTATTTAGTAAATTTAACACTTGTTAGTCACATTTTTGGAAAATAAAAGATAAGGTCATTTTTTTCTATCGTCCACTTTTTAGTAATATTGGGGTCAAAACCCCTATCCTTACGTAATAAATATCTTGCGTTGAAAACAAATGATTTTGATAGGACCAACTATTTTTCAGTAAAAGAATGTCACATGTAAAAAACGTTGTTCGAAAAAAATAATAATTTCACCGATGTTAAAGTCCGACACAGATAAAATTGTACTCCATATAATTTGGTACTCGTTTTAAAATCCTTCAAACTAACAATTTTTTCGTGCATAATGTTAAACCACGAAAAAATGTTAGTCGAAAAACTATATTTTCATAGAAAATGAGTGTCCGCTCATACAAAAACAATTTTGGACTATGCCGAAAAATTATATTTTCCTTATCCCATTTTGCAAGATACACTTTCCTTTTTCGGTTGTTCCACAACTATGGCATTTGTCCTGGTTTGGTCAGTTTGGACTTCCCTAACTTTTTACTTTCCCTTTTTATCCTTTTATTTATCATTTCATCATTTACTTTCCTTTTTTGATTGTTCACAAATTAAATAGGCCCTTGTACATGTTCGTAATGCTCAGTTCAGGCCCTTGTACATGTCCGTAATGCTCAGTTTTGTCCTCTGAAATACAAAAAACTGCAATTGACACTTTGAACTGGATAAAAAGTTTTAAATTTGATAATTTGCAAGTAATCATCCAATCAGCACCATGACATCAGCTAATGTGCCAAGTGTGAATCTGATGTAGCAACTCAAGGGGTCAAATAAGCCCGTGAACCCAACGGAATTGTTCAATTCACCCCATCATTCTTTAAAAATTGTCAAAATTACGTACGAACACTATAAAAAAAGCAAAAAAAGAAAATACAAATATAAAAAAAACACAAATCGGAAATATAGAATAGACTAAAGTGTCAAATAAGCCGTTCTAGTTGTCCATAATGTTCAATTCGCCCCGGAACAAAAAAACTCCATTTGGCACCCTAACATGGATAAAAAGATTCAAATTTTAGAGAATTTATTGGTAACCATCTGGTCAACGCCACGTCATCAGGTAATGTGTCACCTATGCATCTGAGGTGGCACCTCGAAGGGTCAAATAAGTCCCTGAGCCCGACCGAATTGTTCAAGTCACCCCCTCAACCGTTAAAAATTGTCAAAACTATGGGGGAAAAGTACAAATATAAAATAAAATACAACTCGAAAATAATAAATATAAAATGAAATAATTTTATTTTCTGTAAATTTAAAATAAAATTAAAATTCAATAAAAGGAATGCTTTAACTTTATTTCCAAATATTTTATAATATTTATATTAAAAATGTTAAATTTATGGGTATATACGTACATACACACACATATACGAAGTATATATGTATTACCTTACTTTATACAATATAGAGTACACGTAGTTACTATATTTGATATGTAAAAAACTACTATAATTTAAATATATGTTAAATAAATGATTAAAAATATGTCATTGATATTTTTAAATTTTACTTCTTATAATAGTATTGTATGAAAATTTTATGGTCTAAATAATTAGTACAAAGTATAGAATTAAATATTCCATTTGTCCTTTTTTATTCTATAAATATAAGAAAAATCTAATTAGTATACTTAAAAAATATAATTACATCTAAATAATACTTTTAATTTCTAATCATACCAAAAAAATTAATCTATTTTTTAAATAAATTAAAAACACAAAATCAAAACATACAAATGGAAAATATAAACATAATATAAATAACCTTACTAAAAACCTAAAAGTATGCTTATATTACAATGTATTATATATATTACATAAAATAAAATTTTAAATATAGTTCGCCAAAATATATTCTTTATTTTCTTATATAAAATATAGATATAAAATATGCAAATAAAGTTATAGAAAATATTTGTGGTGAATTCATAATAGAAAATATTGAGAAATTCAAAAATAAGTTGGTGAAAAACCCACATGATTTTTATGCAATTACAGAAATGAGGGTATAATCTTTTCCATCGGTAGTTATTGTCAAAATATTTACTTAGCTTTTCTCTGATTTTGCTCCCACTTGTCTCTAGAATTACTATCTCTGGATTCCATAACCCATCAAACATAATGATATCATTGATGATAATTGTGATTTTATAGGAGTATTATTTGTGATATTTGATTATTAATTTATCATTATGATACAATGTATTTATTAAAACAGAAATAAGAAACTTTAGATCATCTTTGGTAACATTGAAAATGTTTGAATCGACTTATGTGTAAAAATGTATGAAGTTCTGGATGAAGTGACTAGATTCGCTAATTTTGTTTATTCAGGAAAAAAATATACTTAAAATATACATAGTAATTTATTAACAAAATGAAGAAAACTATATAAACAAATAGCTAAACTTGTTCTCTACATAAACTTCAGCTAGAAAAGTAACTTTATGTCTTCAACCTTAAATAATTTTGATTATTACACAATTTAATGCGCGAAATTTAAAAATCATATTTATTGAAAAACTTGTTTGGCAAGACTAATAATCTAAAGAATAGGATCATCAACTGACCAAACTGACTTTTAGTGGAAAAATTGTTTTTAGATTCAAATCATCCTTCAGTACATTCATAAAGAACGTCGCAAAACACAGATTCAAGAACAATCAAACCTCAATTGTTTTAGATTCAAACTATCCTTTACTGCGTTCAAAGGAAAACTAAACCCCAATTTTTTAAGATTCGAATTATCTTTCAATGCATATTTAAAGAACGTTGCAAAACATATATAGATTCATTTATGGGCTAGTTTGAGTTTGCATCCTATTTTATTGTTTAAATTAGACTTTACACCTCATTTTTAAAAATTTTTGTGTATGTACCCCCCAATTCCTTATGAAAAGAGAAAAGCGTCCCTCCATTAATAATTTTTTTGGCCTTCAAATATTCCTGATTGAGGGGTATTTTTGTCTTTTCATATGGGGTTGCGGTGCAAAAACAAAGATTTTTTAAATCGGGATGCAAAGTCCAATTTGAATAATAAAATGAGGTGCAAGCGCAAATGATCCCTTCATTTATTTAGATTTAAATCATCTTTCACTATATTCATAAAGAACGTCCCACAACACAGATTCAGACAACCAATGAACCAAACCCCAATTTGAATTTAGTGGAAACGTTTAAAAAACATTTAAACTAACATAAGTTGGTATGGATGAAATATTTTAAAATAGTCCGTATATTTGGAGTGTAATCCATCACTCCGTGTCACTTGTAAACAGTCCGGAATTGCCCATGCCGTTCCACCTCATGCCCTGTACGGTTGCACTCTTGGCTGATAATGATACTCTCATCTACCTAAGCTTTTGTATATTATTACTCCATAGTACACGGAGTATATTTCTTCCCTTCTTCAATAAATGCATCAATTTTTCACATTTATTGATACACAATTTTGATCATTAATATATAATCTTGTACGGAGTATTACTAAAAAAAATTAAAAATTAGATTTTGGAAATTTAGATTGAGAAAAATTTAATACTACCTCTGTTCCATTTTATGTGCCTTCTTTGCTTTTGGCACAATTTTTAATAAAGTGGTTGAAAAGATAAAAGTTGTGATTGAGATTTGAGTATAGTAAAGTGAAATGTTATGAACCACATATTTCTTTCCAAAAAGGGAAAGATGACACTTATTTTGGGACAACCCAAAAAGAAAAGTAAGACAGGTAAAATGGGACGGAGGGAGTAATATTTTTCAAAAGAATTATTAATACATTAATAAATAAAACGTAATCAAAATAGAACATGTGAATAATGTAAAATTAAATACATGAAGATAGTATATTAGTGAACAACTTGTTTTATGTTAGTGAACAGTTTATTTACAGAAAAATCATATACACCAACATATTACGCGGAGTAATATTTACAAAAAGTGGGTATAAATATATTTTCCTAAAACAAGGCACTTTACTTGGTGATTTGTAGCGCACTCACATACTTTAGTACTCCGTAGGAGTTTGTCTCATACTATTCTGTATCACATTGTGACACATTCGCACGCATGTTACAAACATCATGCCTTTTATCTTCTTTTTTATTTGATAAGGAGTATAACTATTACTCCGTAATAAAATGATCTTATCATATAAATTATGGTACATATTTAAATATAATAAAATAAAATACTAGTAATATTTTTTTGGAACATTCTTCTAAACCTATCATAATATCTGCTCTTATTAATGTCAACATTCTTGATTGGGATGCGTCTCGAACCTGTGACCCCCTCTTTGGAAGATCAGAGTGATACTATCAGACCTCAAGATACTTGTCATAAAATAAAATAATATGAATCACGCAATGGTACTTGATTTAACACATATCTTACAAGTTTGAGAGTTCTTATATATGATACTATGGTAGTTATAGATTCACCCCCCGGCTATGGCCTTTTGACACATGTATACAAATTGAGCTATGTCTATTGTTCCATCATTTACATAATTTTACCGGTGTCCGCTCTTGTCCCTCTAGGGAACTTAGGTTATTCGGTAAGACATTCAATTCGGGTGGAGCTTGGGGTACACACAATTTGTACACACAATTTGTACACTTGTCTGTCCCCCACAGACAAGTGTACAAATTGTGTGTATCCCAATCTTTTTTCATTCAATTCTCATGTTTCTAGTCATTCATATGCCATCATTAAATGATGCAAGTCTTGAATACGATTCTACAAAGCTTTAATCCTTACCCTTCCATCTCTTAGCAAGACTACAAAATATTCTTGTAAATTATAGTCGTTATCAAGTATATAAGCAGTGATTTCAAAATATACAATACTGTCATACAAAATAGGGATTTTTTAAAAAATATTACTAAAATAAAATTTATATTTGCACAAATATGACTAAAAGTTACTACAATCTAATCTCATGATAACTTAAGTTTAAAACTTAAACATAAGTTACTATTATTCCAGTACTACTCTAGTCACTAGTCATATTTTTGTCAACACTCTTTGTTCTAGTCATATATATATATATATATATATATATATATATATATAGAGTGAGAGAGAGATTTAGGATCACATAGAAACTAATTTTAATTTACAAAGTGCAAATTAATCCTAACCATTCCTATTAATTAGATAACGGTGAAGATGCTACAATTGTTCCACTAACTGCTTGTCCTCAAATTGTGGTTAAAGGATAATTAATTATCCCACTAATACCGTTATGTGTTAGTGCAAAAAAAAAAATCATACCCTTGATTATGTAAGATTGAACGGATGAGATGATTTTGCATTATGCATGGGAAACATACTTTGTATCCAATCTTAACCCTATATATATATATATATATAAAATTATAAAAATATACAATCCTCACATAGGACACATTTAGAATGAAATGATATGTTTTATTTTAAACGAGACTATGATGCCAATAATGTCAAAATAATACTACCTTCATCCCAATTTGTTGGTCCTAGTTCATATTCACCTGGTCAACACAAATCACTTGGTCCGAGACCTTTGTCGTTGTGCATTTTATAATTGTCCAAGTTCGATTTGGTCTGATATGTTTAAGCATGATTTGGTCTGACTTGATCTGTTTAAGTCTAATCTATTCTGATCTGAGAGTAAAAACCGTCCAAAAGTAAACATGTTAAATGCACACAAAGAAAACAAAATATGCAGACAATTGTTTTTTAAAGTCATGGATAATTAGTACTCACTCTATCTCCTGAGTAACATTTTACTTTCCTTATTTAAGTTATACGGAGTACGTAGTAGTATTATACTTTGTAAAAGATAAAATCATGAACTAATAAAGATAATGAAATAATAATTGTACTAACTAAAATTATGGGCTCGACATCTGAAATGAGAAAATCATTATTTTTTCCCCTTATTCTGGGTTAGATTCAATGCTACCTGGCTCTGTAGATTGCAGTGGGCAAATCAATCACAAGAAGTATCTTTATTCTTCGAAACTTTTTGGGAACCTGACAAACTAATTGCACATTTTGCGTGACCCAGACCTTTAATCTAAAATTATTCGACAGCCAGCCAGACAAACTAATTGCAGTGAGCGAAACCAATTCTATTGGATTCCCCCCCGAAGTGTTAAAACAAAATTTATAAAAAAAAAATTATGAATAAAGATATTATTATATGCTATAGTATCACTCTTCCATAAAAATTAGAGAAAATAAAAACTAATAATCCAACCTTTTAGGGATGTTCTTATAATAGTCTCACCTTTTTGTTATTCAAGAATAATCCAACCTTTGCGCTCCATCTTCATTCGTTGGTCTCTGATCGATTAATGACCTGCTATTCCAAGTTATTTTCTTATCTTTGCAAAATATTATCTTTGTAAAAGGTGAGATTTATGGTATAATGGTTTGCAAAGATAATAAAATAACTTGGAATAGGAGATCATCAACCGGTCAGGGACCAATGAATGAAGATGAGGTGCAAAGGTTGGATTATTCATGAATAACGAAAAGGTGGGACTATTGTAAGAAGACCGCTAAAAGGTTGAATTATTAGTTTCCATTTTAATGGGACTATGAATAACGGAGTATCAGATAGATTTCACTATTTTTGAATAGGGAAAATGGAAACTAATAATCCAACATTTTAGCGGTCTTCTGACAATAGTCTCACCTTTTCGTTATTCATGAATAATCCAACATTTGCACCTCATCTTCATTCACTAGTCCCTGACCGGTTGATGACCTGCTATTCCAAGTTATTTTCTTATCTTTGCAAACCATCATACCATAAATCTCACCTTTCACAAAGATAATATTTTGCAAAGATAAGAAAATAACTTGGAATAACAGGTCATTAACCGGCCAGAGACCAGCGAATGAAGATGGGGTGCAAAGGTTGGATTATTCTTGAATAATGAAAAGACGTGACTATTGCAAGAAGACTGCTAAAATGTTAGATTATTAGTTTCCATTTTCCCTTTTGAATAAAAGAAGTTTATTTATTAATAATAAAAGTAGAAGAACGGTCGCTTCTCTCTATGCATGAACTGATCCAGGACTTTGAGTCAAAGGTGACATTTTTTTCGTGAGTGTAGGGGTGAAAATTTTTCGTTAGTGTAAACGAAATTTTACACTAAAATGATCATGATACTATATTATACTACATTAACTATTCATTACATTTTTGTAAATAAATTTAATTACAACAGTTTTTTTTGAAGAGATCACATAATTTAAATGGAAGATGCAAATTAAAATTTGATTACAATTTAGGGTATGTTTGGCACAACTAGCTGAAAAGATACTTTTACAGACTTTTTAGTAACGGTTAGCTTTTAGTGACTGAAAAGATCTTAAAAGTAAAAGGTCGTAGCTGTTTGGTAAAAAGCCGACTGTTTGGTTTAGTTCTGTTTGGTATAGAAGCTGTTGGGACTAATTAATGCTAAAAGTCACAGACTTTTTTCAAATGCTACTCCCTATAACATCTCAAAAAAGAGCTTTTTATTTTTGGAAAAGCTCTTAAAATTGTCGTACCAAACATACAACTAGGAGCTTTTAGAGACTTTTTAAATAATACAAAAGCTAGAAGGCAGGGACTTTTGCCTTCCAAACATAGTCTAAGACTATGTTTAATTGTGGTAATGTGATCGGACTTTATACTTTAAAAAGTTCCTGATTAACATAATTGCCTTTGATGTAGATGAGAACGGAATACAATAGACGCCTTATCTACCAACTATTGACTTTAGCATTTTCATCAAGTCAAAATCATCAACTTTATTACCAAGTACGTCTAAATATGAATAAATGAAAAGTAAAGTTTATTTTTGGGACGAAACAACCCATAGTTACACTACACTATATTATTACTTCACATTTAATATCACACATTTAAAGAGAATGTCATTAGTCCAATGGGTCACAATTCAAACATAAGTTCCTCCTCTTGTCCTCGATCTTGAGTTTAAAGTTACTCAAAAGTTGAATTTAAGAGGTATTCTCAAATAATGATCCACTAGCTCTAGACGCCACCTTGTTCGTGTAATTAGTGTTTTGTTTTGCTCTAAATAAAATTATGAAGTTATGTTCTTGCTGGAAAACTTATTGTGTTGGCTCACCGGTGATGATTCTCCCTAGAGCTGCAGTGTGTTCCGGTAGTGAGTGTAATCACTTCATAGCGATTTCTTGTACACGAACAACACCAGTTCTAAACTGAGTGTAAAGGCAAAGATTGAGTAAAAACATAAAACATAGATTATAAAACATAGATTAGAGGGAGATTATATAAGAGGTTAAGAAAAGAGCTTCAAAACATGTGACATTACGAGCATGTTTGGCATGCATAAGCTTCTGTCTTCTAACTTTTAACTATTTAAAAATCTCTAAAACCTTCTAATTGTATGTTTGGCATGAAAGTTTTCAAAAAATGAAAGATCTTTTTTGAGATGCTACAATGAGTAACATCTGAGAAAAGTCTAGCATCTAAAAAAAGTTTGTCACTTTTAGCACTGATTACTTCTAACAGCTTGTATACCAAACAAAACTAAATCAAACAGTCAGCTCTTTACAAAACATCTACTTCGTACCATTTTTCCTTTTGAGATTTTTTCAGTCTCCAAATACTAACAATTACTAAAAAGCTCAGAAAAATGTCTTTTCAGCTAGTTGCGCCTAAGATATCCTACTTAGCAAACGTCTTTCGTTAAAATGATATTTTAGGTGTATAAATGCATAGGCAAACACGACTCTAAGAAGGAAAAATGCCCCATCTTAGCTATCATTGTCCATATACTTATCATTATAAACTGTTTTCGTACAGCTGTAATAACTGGAAATGAAAAAGGAATTAAACAAATTTTTATAACGCACGAAAAATGAAAAAGAAGTGGGAGCCGTCCAAGATGTAGTTGATCTATCAACATCCACTTTTGCTCACACCTTTTTTCCTTTTACGTTTCTTTTATCCCCTAGCCTCTCCTTGCCACCCTCCAAAAGTTTACCAATATTTACATGGGGCGCTCTAATAAAGATGAAATGCGAATTCCATCCCATAATGAAGTAGTTTATACTTTATGGTCAACTCGTTATTACCGTCACTTTGCTAGGCAGCCAATCTCCACTGCTCCGGCTACTCAAATCTATTTCGGGTTCGAGCTGAAGTCGTACAACCACATCGTCGTGGGAAACGGATCTCAGAGACTGGACTTTGTTGAAGCTTGGAGCCAAGATGTTCTGCACCCACTCCTCTAGGCTTGTCTGGCCGCGCCACATTCCTGCTAAGACCCTGTCTACTGCATCGTCTTCTACTTTAAAGACAACTTTTTCGTCGTCAACAACCATGGAGAATTTCTTGGAAATCGTCTTCCTAATCTCACGGCGAACAAAGCCGAAGTCAACAGGCCTGAAAGTGATCGCATCATCGGCGGCATTTAAAAGCTCGTGGGGTACGGATGTGATTGCGAATTGCATATTTTCAGGCTCAAGCTCTTCTTCTTCGTGCTCAATAGTGAGATCACTTGAATTGTTTGATCCATCTGTTCTGTCATCAGCATCATCTGCCGCTTCGTTCAGGTCAAAAGCAACCCCTGAACTCACCACTTCTCTTCTCGCTTTCGTTACCCTGTCTTCACCAAGCAACCAATTCCCCTTGCGCTTTGTGCTCTTCTCACTGATTGCTAGCCTCAATTGACAATTGCCACTAGAGAGTGATGTGAACTTCTTATTATCATCTCTATATCTTTCTGGACTCACTGAAGACCAATTTCCAGCAAGAATGAACACAATGTTGCCAAGACTGATTTCGCGGCCATGGGAATCAGCAAACCTACCTCTTTCCATTGCCCGTTTTATGTTCCCCCTAACCATCATATTCGCCTCATCGACATCCTCTAGCATAATAACAGAAAACGGGTTTTTCCTAACAGCCTCTGCAATGCGGTCAATCGCTGTTTTACCACGAAAATCTGTCTCCGTTTCTTCACCATCACGGCTTGAGCCAAGAGGTATTATAACCGCACTGGCCCCACACACTTGCTGGGCAAGGACTGACGCCATTTTCTTTTTCCCGATCCTATCAGGACCTGTGAATAACAACCAAATATCACCCTTCGGAGCATTTCCGCGCTGTCTTCCATTGCCTAACCTGCATCTTGTGACAGCAGAAGCTACAGCAGAGGCTGCGTCCTGCTGCCACCATGCCTTTGCCATGAGACCCTTGAGGAGCTTTTTGAATGTGTCAGCATCTAATGCACTGGCAAATTTGTCCAGTATCTTCTTCTGTGGCTCAGGAGAGATGCAGCAACCGAGGAAATCCTTAGTGTTGTCTTCTTGAGATTTCTGGGAGTTGATTTCAGCCTGTTTTTGGCCAAGAAACAATTCTGTCCTCACTGGGCTTTCCAGAGGGCTAGCTGCAATTTGGTGCGTGTTGAGTTGTAAACTCTCTCCCAGGGGTTTAGTTGTTTGTATAAGTTTAGAGTTTTGCATATTCTCCCCGAGATTTTTCAACGTTTGCAGTTTAGGTTGCAAAGGTTGCCGCAGAAGTAAGTTGAGGTTCTGTAAGCCTGGGATACCCAGACCAGGAAGAGAGACTCTCTTCTCCGAACTTGCATTATTATTATTATGGTGGAAATTCGGGTGAAGTTGCAAACATTTTTCACTCCACTTTTTCTGTAAAGCTTGAGTCTTTAGCTTCTGAAGTTCTTGGCTCTTGCTCTGGTTATTACAAGTAAAAAACAAAGAATTAATCGTCCGACTAGATTTTTAAATGTAGAAATTAAAACAGGCAAGTAAAAGACATACGTGTGATGGAGATGTTCCCTTATTATCGCCAGAATCGTTACTGCTTTGCTTTGCATCTTGCAGCCACTGGGGCAATGCTTGCCGAGATGAATCAGAATTAGCATCAGAAGGCGAACTCTCAAACTCAGATACCAGTTTCTCCAGCTCTTGGTTGTATTTCTCCATACATTGAGGGCAGGTTGATGATGATGAGGATGGTGACGACGATGTCCTCCTATCAATAGCCTGATTCATGCACCTCAGTAGAGGAGCAGGCATCGCCGCAGTAACAGGGAAGGTCTTTAATGGATTTAGGCCTTCACCTGGGCTGCTGAACAATCTTTCCTTTCCAAGCCTATTAATCAAAGTTGAAGAACAATAAAGTTCAGTTCAGAATGCAGAATCAGACAAGCACGTAAGAAGAAACAAATGTGACAAAAACAGTAACTATTCCAAGCATCCACACAGTCCAAGAAATCAACTTTATGGGAGTTAATCCATCTCCATAAAACGGCTGCAATCACCACTAATAACTAGATTTTAAAATACTTATACTGTGTAAAACATGCAATTTTCTTTCCTAAAATGTTGTCATTTCAGACATTCAAAAACATCTCCATAACTTTTACACTACAAAACCTGATATCGTTTCTATAAATAGCATTAATAAGATTTGGAGGGTGGGAGTATTCATACCAGGAAGAAATCCCTAAATTAGCAGCAGCCGGCTTAGAAGCCATAGGCACAGCCTGCAGATCCCAATCATTTTCCATGGTAGAATGATAAACCTGACACCTCAAATAAGTCTCACAAGTAGCAGTACCTATAACCCATATCCTACTACTGCCTTCGCCGGAACCCTCCCGGAAAGAAGAGAGCAGCTTCCCTATCTCTGTCACTGCTGTGCGGCTGGCATCAGATACCAGCGGTTGGTGTCCACCACCACCAGCTGAGCTTGCGGCAGCCTGTTCCACCATCCATTTCAAATCGCCCAGATCAAGGATTACCCCACCATTCCCTAACATATTCCGAATCAGGAATCCCATTTCATTGATCTTGGCTGGAATCTCATTCTTGTCTGAACATAAGTCCTTGTCGATTGGGATCACTTGAACATTCTTGAGAGGGCCTTCTCCGGCAACCCCAAGCTCCCTTTTCTCGATCTTCCTGAATAAATCCTTCACCACGGCCTCTGGCTCTCCCTCACCTACCAAAATAGGGTTCCTTTTCTTACCCCGCGTCAGAATTTCGAGGACCTTCCGGATTTCTTCATTCCTGGTATTCCCCAACTGCCCAGATCCCCCTCCCTGTTGTAGCCGCGGATTCAGATACAGATTCCGGTTTGATAGTGACGGGGACGCCGCCGACGTAGACGCGGATGCCGACGGTATCGAGAGCAACCGAGGGCCGCCGAAATTTCCCAAATTCAAAGGAGTTGTGTGGTGGAGATGCGTTTGATTTGAGCTCGGATTCAGGGTCTGCTCGATCGTAGCCTTGACCGCCGGGCTCGAGAAGCTCGCCTCCCTCATCACCCTGCTCACGCCGGGGTCATCAAGAATCGAAATTATCAACTGCTCCAGTTCCACTTTCACTGCCAGCAGCGGCTGCTGCTGCTGCTCCGGGCACCCCCGCCGCTGATTCGCCTGAGCGCGCTTCAGAGCAGCATTAAGCGCGTTCGAGACCGGCGGCTCCATCCCCGGCGGCATGTTCTGCGCAGTGGGGAGCCGCTCGAGCGCCACGCTGAAGCATAGCTCGAGCGCCCGGCACTGCAGCGGATGGGAGGAATTGGGGTGGGAGCGGATGCAGGCCTGCCGGAGAAACCCAGTCGGAGACGCGAGCAGCGTCGCCGCCACGTGCAGAGGAGTCGTCTGGCCGTGATTCCGGCGGCTGGCCTCTGTAATCGAATGGTTCAGCACGCTGGCGGCCTCAGGGGTTAAGGTCTGCAAAATCGTGCTCAACCCAGACCGCATCTCAGCCACAGTGTTCAAATCAATCCTAAATAAACACCAAATTCAACACCAACCGGAAGAAAAGAAGGGAAAAAGTGGGAGCAAATCTGGGCAAATGAAAAGAACCCAATTGGAGTAGCCTTTCTTTCAAAGGTTTGATCTTTTAGGCAGGGAGTTGGATAGAAAAGGAGGATCCGCGTTTCAACTTTTGGTATGTATCACTATCTATGTATCTGCTCTTTCTTTCCTTCCATCCTTGTGGTATGAAAAGCATATATGAATGAATCACAGTAAAGGCTAAGGGAGATTATTCAACGCGAAAAGGAGATATCCAAGCTCCTCCCTTCACAGAACCGCCCACCCACCCAGCTACTATTTATCTCTCTCTCTCTCTCTATCTCTGCTGAAAAAGAGATGATGATGACGGACATGAGATGATGTCCATGAGGATAAAAAGCTATGTAGACATACTCATACGATACATACACGGACAATCGGCTCTTTTCTCATTCAATAACTCCTCCAAAAGTGTCCCATTAATTTTCACTCTCTCTCTCTAGAGCAGAAGACTTTTCTGGAAAGAGAAACAGAAATTGACGAGTTTACGGCTACAAAAATGAAGAAAAAATCTCTCCTCCTTTTTGAGTCTTGCTCCATTCATTCCCTCTTTATTGTTTTAAGGGCAAAACCATATATTACAGTCCTTTTTATGAAAATAAATACAAGGAGAAAAATGCGACTTGCTTTGAATATTCTAAAGAGAGAGTAATTTAGCACTCATATCCTTTATCCGAAATAGGACTAAAAGGGTTTGAAAATTTCAAAACAAGACTAACATGTTTTTATTCTCAAAATAGGACTTATTACTGCTATGTTTTGGCAGTATCAAACTTCAAACATGCCAATATTTTTCCAAACTTGGTAGTAATTACTCCTATTTTGGGAATGAAAACATGACAGTCCTATTTTGGAATTTTCAAACTTTTTTAGTCCTATTTCGGGAACTTTCCTTTATTTAATATTAATCATACGTTTTTTAGTTGCAGCATGAAAATTTTACACTATTAACATACTCTACCTTGATTACATTTTATTTTTTAATAGGAGAATTTGACTTTGCATTTTATTTTTTCGGGAATTTGACTTTGAAAAAACTATGACTTGGCACCCTACTCTACAAATTTTTCTTCACAAAATGTTATGTGATGGGGTGTGAAGTCAAAGTTTTTATAAAATGGGGTGCAATGTCCAATATCACCCAAAAAGTGGGGTGCAAAGTCAAATCCCCCATTTTTAATATATGAGAATTATTTTAAAAAATGTTGAATTCGACTCTTTATAAATTGGAAAAATGGTCAAATAAGCCATCGAACTTACATAAAAATATCCAATAAGCCCTTATATCGGAGCCTCTGTCCAGCTGTCGCCATTTGGGGCAGCTCCCGGTGGATTTTTTTGATGAATTTTTTTAAGCATTTTATTCATTATGTCTAGTCTATTCATACCAAATTTCAGCTAACAATTCAATCAGTAAGGCGTTCAAATGAATTCTCTAAGATAACTGCGCTTTTAACTGCGCAGTTATCTTCAAAATTCATTTGAATGTCTTCCCGATTGAAGTTTGAGTTGAAATTTGGTATGAGTAGACTAGACATAATGAATAAAATGCTCAAAAAAAATCATCATAAAATTCCATCGGGAACCACCCCAAATGGCGACGGCCGGACAGAGCCTCCTATATAAGGGTTTATTTGATTTTTTTATGTAAGTTCGAGAGCCTATCTACTTCATACGACCTTCCTGAATAAAAAAAGCAGGTGTAGTTTGGCCTTTTGGAAAGTTTAGTCTAGCGGACCAATGAAGTATGTATGTATTAATCATCTTCCTTAGATTATCCAGAGTAAAAATAGCTGGATTGTTATCCCAATTTATGTAGCATACCATTTCCAAATATGCCATACAATCACCCCCGGAACCACATGTTTATATATATATCAAGAATGGTTTTAACCGGCCTCTAGCCACCAAGAAAAAAAATACTTGCCTGTAAGAGACATTCCAATTAGGAATAGGAATCATAAATAGGCTCATGAAGTAATCCCAAATTGGCTTAATCTGAGGGCAATTATAGAAAATATGGGGTCCTTCCCGGTGGAATCTTTTGCTGAAATTTGTTGAACGTATTCTTCATGAAGTCTAGTTTATGCCCATCAAATATCAGCTAAAAAACATCGAAATGTTTGACTTTTTAAATCATAATTATTGGTAAAAAACAAGCTATCACATAACTGATGTGTGATAATAAAAGTAAGGATTTATACATTTATTTAAAAAAATTGTGTTAGGTGAATATATTGACGGTGCTTGATTGCAGAGAAAAATAGATTGATTGAGTGAATATGTATAAAATGTTGGTAAATTTGATTTATTGACGCAGCTAAGTTGTGGTTAGCCTAAGAACATAAGGACCTGGATAAGTCATTGTATTCTTACTTTTTAGTACATTATCATACAAAACATACACCTTTCCTACTTATAGAGAAACTCTTCAGTTAGTTAATCACTAGAAATTTTGATTGCACTAACATATGACTCCCTTGTTTATCAAGTCAAATTGTGTATTGTCTTATAGTTTTTCATATTAATGTTATACATCTCCAAAGCCCTCAAAGAGCTCAAACTTACAACATTGAACAATGTTAGCTTTGCGTCACCTTTGTTCAAACTTAGAAGATCGATCATCCTTTATATTGAATGACTATCATGTATCCAAAGCTCGACTTTCCTAGTTACCCGTCAAGATTCATGTGATGAATAGAAGTCTCTTGTCCAGAGGCAATGACGAGTGACGCAATGACATAAGTATTTGCAGAGGTTTTATGCATTTTTACATAATAACCTTTCATCGCAGTGCTCAGGATTTGAATCCGAGACATTCCCCCTGTGGCAACCCCTATCTGTAAGGTGTTAGAGACCGTTTCTTAATTTATTCTTGGAAACACGTTTCTTAATTTATTTTTGGAAACACATCCTAATTTAATTAGGGGTTATGTTGCTTTGGGAACAAGACACTGCATCTCTATAAATACCACTCTCCTCTCTTGTAATCTGCATCCAGAAAATATTAATAACATTTCTGGCTTGGTAGCGCCCCCAGACGTAGTCCTCTGTGGCGAACTGGGTTACCAAATTTCGTGTGTTCTTTAATTGTTCTTCGTGTTTGTGAGTTAAATTCCTAACAACTGGTATCAGAGCCCTAGGTTCGAAGGGAGAGTTCAACACGATGGCAGATTTGAAGACACCGTTGATGCAGTTTGATGGGACTGATTTCGGCTTCTGGAAGCTGCAGATCGAAGATTACCTGTACGGTAAAGATCTGTATCAACCTCTGGAGGATAAGCCGGAAGAGATGAAGGAGAGCGATTGGGAGTTGCTGGACAGGAAAGCGATGAGCGTGGTGCAATTGTCGCTGTCCAGAAACATCGCCCTACATACCGTCAAAGCAAAAACGACGAAGGAGATGTTGCAAATATTAACGGATATGTATGAGAAACTTTCTGCTGCGAACAAGGTACATCTCATGAGGCGTCTTTTTAACCTTAAGATGTCAGAAACCACGGGAGTTGTGGAGCATCTCAACGAGTTCAATTTAATCACCACACAATTGAGCGCGGTTGAGATCAAGTTCGACGACGAAATTCATGCCCTAATTCTGCTGTCTTCTCTCCCAGAAAGCTGGAACGGAACGGTGACTGCAGTCAGCGCTTCGGCAGGGAAGGAGAAACTGAAACTCGATGAAGTCAGAAATCTGGTGGTCAGCGAAGAAATTCGCAGGAAGGAATCAGGTTTGGCTTCTGGATCGGCGTTGAGTACAGAGAACCGGGGCAGAACGAAGTCAAAGTCAAAGTCAAATCGAGATAGATCAAGATCCAAATCCAAGTCAAACAGCAAGGGCAAGAAGGACAGAAGTCAGATCAAGTGCTGGAATTGTGAGGAGTACGGACACTTCAAGAGCCAGTGCAAGGAGCAGATCAAGGATCAGAAGGAGAAGACATCTGCCAATGCAGCGGCAGAATCATCGGGTGATGATCTCCAGATTCTAAGCGTGAGCAGTCCGTTGGAGTCATGGGTTCTGGATTCTGGAGCCTCGTTCCATTCATGTGGTAACTCTGAAGTGATGGAACAGTATACTCCCGGCAATTTTGGAGAGGTATATCTTGCTGATGATGAGCCTCTTAAAATTGTCGGGAAGGGGACAGTCCACGTGAAGACTCCGAACGGATGCATGCTGAAACTAAATGGTGTCCGACACATTCCTGGTTTGAGGAGGAATCTTCTTTCAATTGGGCAGCTGGATGAGGAAGGTTATGCAATTACATTCGGCAGCAGAAATTGGAAGATCACCAAGGGAACCTTGCTGGTTGCTAATGGGAAGAAGGAGGGTACGTTGTACATGACAACGAACTCAAAGGACTGCATCGATGTTGTTGCCGCTGCAACAAACGATGTGAATTTGTGGCACTGTCGGCTCGGTCACATGAGCGAAAAGGGGATGAAGGAGCTGTGCTCGAAGGGCAAACTGCCCGGCCTGAAGACTGTTAAGGTTGGCTTATGCGAGGACTGCATATTCGGGAAACAGAAACGTGTCAGTTTCTCAAAGGGAAGACGAGCTATCAAACCGGAGAAGCTGGAACTAGTTCACACCGACCTTTAGGGACCTGCAGAAGTTACATCCTTGGGAGGATCCGCCTACTACATGACCTTTATTGATGATGCCACAAGAAAGGTGTGGGTTTATTTTCTCAAAAATAAATCCGATGCCTTTGATGCTTTCAGGAGGTGGAAAGCTCGTGTTGAGACAGAGTCAGGTCTGAAGTTGAAGTGCCTTCGGTCAGATAATGAGGGTGAGTATGAACTGCATGAGTTCAAGAATTTTTGTGCTGAGAATGGGGTTCGTATGGAGAAGACAACTAAGGGGACTCCGCAACATAATGGCGTTGTTGAACGCATGAACAGAACACTGAATGAGCGGGCTAGATGCATGAGGTTGAAGAGTGGCTTACCGAAGATGTTTTGGGCGGATGCAGTGAACACCGCGGCTTTTCTCATCAACAGAAGTCCAACGATCTCGTTGGAGAATGGCATTCCTGAAGAAAGGTGGACGGGTAAAGAGGTAAATATGTCCTATCTCCGCATATTTGGTTGTGTTGCTTATGTTCATATCAGTTCCGTTGACCGAAGCAAGTTAGACGCAAAATCTGTGAAGTGTACGTTCGTTGGATACGGTGGTGATGACTATGGATACAGATTCTGGGATGAGCAGAATAAGAAGATTATTCGTAGTCGAGATGTGGTGTTCAACGAGCAGGTTCTGTACAAGGACAGATTGAGCGCATTTGATTCTGAGTAAGAAAGTCCGAAGATCCTAGAGCTGGATATCTCTAATTCGGGTAGGAGCAAGCAGGATCAGAATGAAGAGATGAGAAGTGATGAGGATCCATCAACTCCGCCAAGGCAGCGGCCTGCTAGGAACCGAAGAGCACCAAATAGGTATTCACCTTCTAATTTCTATTTGTTGCTTACTGACGGTGGTGAACCGGAGTCCTATGCAGAGGCAGTTCGGGTTGATGACAAGGGCAAGTGGAAACTTGCAATGGATGATGAGATGGCATCTCTCACATCCAATGATACTTGGAGGTTAGTTGAACTACCGAGAGGAAAGAAGGCTTTGCACTGCAAGTGGGTCTACCGCATCAAGAAGGAGGCAGATGGTAGCAAACGCTACAAAGCTAGGCTGGTTGTGAAGGGGTTTGAGCAGCGCTATGGTATTGATTATACCGACATATTCTCTCCAGTTGGGAAACTAACTACTATTCGGTTGGTGTTGGGGTTAGTTGCTGCAGAAAATTTGTTGTTACATCAGATGGATGTGAAGACTGCATTCCTTCATGGTGATCTGAATGACGAGATTTACATGGTGCAACCAGATGGCTATGTGGTAGAGGGCAATGAGAATCTCGTATGCAAGCTAGTGAAGAGCTTATACGGGTTGAAGCAGGCACCGAAGCAGTGGTACAAGAAATTTGATGGTTTCATGTGGGAAATCAGTTTCTTGAGATGTCACACCGACAATTGCTGCTACTACAAGAAGACTGAGAACTGTTATCTTATCTTGCTATTATATGTAGATGACATGTTGATTGCAGGAGCTACTTCAAAGGAGATTGAGAAGCTAAAGAAACAGTTTTCAGAACGTTTTTCCATGAAGGAACTTGGAGAGGCAAAGCAGATTTTGGGCATGCGAATCGAGAGGGATGAGGCAGCAGGCAGATTGTTTCTTTCACAGGCAGAATATATTCAGAAGGTCTTGGAAAGATTCAGAATGCAAGATGCTAAGGCTGCAAGTGTTCCATTGGGTAGTCACTTCAAGCTTAGCAAGGAAGATTCTCCAGAGAACAAGGAGGACTGTGCTCAAATGCAGAAGATTCCATACGCATCGGCAATTGGCAGCATCATGTACGCTATGGTTTGCACGAGGCCAGACATTGCACATGCGGTGGGAGTAGTGAGTAGATACATGGGAGACCCCGGGAAAGAACACTGGGAAGCTGTGAAGTGGATCATGAGGTATTTGAAAGGTACTGCTTCTAATGCTTTGTGTTTTGATGGAAAGAATGTAGAGCTGCTGGGACATGTTGATGCAGATCTGGCATCAAATGACTCGGATGGATCAAGAAGCACCACAGAGTATGTTTTTACATTTGGTGGGACATCAGTATCTTGGCTTTCGCAGCTGCAGAAGATTGTTGCATTATCTACTACAGAGGCAGAATATGTGGCCATTACGGAGGCAAGTAAGGAGATGGTGTGGCTTCAGAATTTACTTGGGGAACTTGGGAAGGAGTACAAGAATAGCATTCTTTACAGTGACAGTCAAAGTGCTATCTTCTTGGCAAACAACTCAGCTTTTCACAAGAGAACCAAACACATTCGATTGAAGTATCACTACATCCGTCATCTTCTAGAGATAGAGGCATTGCAGCTTGTGAAGATCCGTGGGAGTAAGAATCCAGCAGACATGTTTACTAAGGTGGTAACCTTGGAGAAGTTGAAGCTTTGCATAGCTTCAATTGGCCTTGGTACTTGAAGTTGAAGGCCGGCGCTACCATGCTAACAAGGGAGGATTTGAAGAAGACAGTCTCAAGGTGGGAGATTGTAAGGTGTTAGAGACAGTTTCTTAATTTATTCTTGGAAACACGTTTCTTAATTTATTTTTGGAAACACATCCTAATTTAATTAGGGGTTATGTTGCTTTGGGAACAAGACACTGCATCTCTATAAATACCACTCTCCTCTCTTGTAATCTGCATCCAGAAAATATTAATAACATTCCTGGCTTGGTAGCGCCCCAGACGTAGTCCTCTGTGGCGAACTGGGTTACCAAATTTCGTGTGTTCTTTAATTGTTCTTCGTGTTTCTGAGTTAAATTCCTAACACTATCTACCAGCTGAGCTACGTCCACCAGTGAATAGTTTAGAAATATAAGTGTCACATTCAAAGAGATCAACACTTCATCTGACAGATCAAGGATTTATTATAAGATCCAAAAATAGAATGATTAAATAATCTCTCTCAGTTAAATGATTATATTATCTCTTTTAGTTAAATTAAACAAAATAAAATACACCAACTTGTTGTTATCTTATTTACTATTTCTGACCTGTTTGGCATCGTAAATTAGGTCATTGTGGAGACACTATTTTATGCCTTTTAAGTAGGCAAAAAAATAGTCAAGTACATTATGGTGTGATGGCATCACTATGACACTCTCACATAAGAGATCAATGTTCAAATTTCATCCCAGTTCAAGGATGTTGGTCTTAACATATAACATATACGGAGTACTATAATAGGTTAGAAAGCCTTACAAAAAAAAGTAGGCAAAAACATATTTGTAATAGCTCTAGTTTTTTTCATGCTTGTACTTCTTGCCGGCTAGGCAAATCACAACGATTACCATTTTCGGATGCTAGTCATTCTTGTACTATGCCTTTGCGATTAATTCATTTTGATGTTTGGCAATCACATGTGTTATCTAATTTAGGTTTTAAATATGATGTCTATTTATTGATGATTATTCTTGATTCACGTGGCTATATCCCGCGCGCAGAAAGAACGAGGTTCTTCATCATTTTAAAATTTTAAAACTTTGGTTGAAAATTTATTCAATTGTAAAATTTAATTTTTTCAAAGTGATAAGGGGTGAATTTGTTAATTTTCATATGTACCAATGTTTTTTTAGCAGGGTATCTATTTTTGAAAATTGTGTCTTGACATCCCTCAACAAAATGGGGTCGTTGAATTTAAACACTGTCATCTTCTTGAACTGAATAGGACTATGCTTATTGAAGCTTGTATTCCTAATTATTTATGGGTTGATGCGATTTTTACTGCTGTATATATTATTAATCGTTTACCTCTTCTCCTCTCTTTGGTTTATCTTCTTATGAAAAACTTTTTCACAAAGCTCCTGATTACTATTTTTTGCACTTAGGTGTACTTGTTTTCCCAAATTTTCTGCTTCCTCCTTTAACAAACTGTTGAGGTTTATTCCTTCAACCCTCGGGTCCAACACGTAAGCCCAAGGATTTTGAGTGGATTGTTTAAGTGTGGGTGATTAACTGATCCAACATCAAGTAAAATGGGCTAAGAGAATAATGAAGAAATAAAGGACCGGATATTATTAATGATAAATAACGCCCCGATACAATATTCTTACTAAGGCCGAAGGCCGTTCGTCCTACACTACAGTAGAAGAGCTGCGAGTAGTAAACTAGAGTGCTAAGGATCATAAGTTGCCAACCCTTTACAATGAAATAAATGCAACTATTTATACCACCAATGGGCAGTTGGCTATGCTGATGTGGAAGGCTACGAGTGGGTGATGCCCCAACCACCTAAATCTCCAGCATTAAATGCGCTTCCCGCCAGAATCTGGGTTTCCCGCCTAATCCCTGGGGACGGACGTCCAGTTGGGCCTGGGGCCTACTTCTGGTGATACTTCTAATGGTTATGGGCCGTTCGTGTTCCGGCCCTTGGTAGAATTTGTTTTATAGTTTGTAATGGACCTCTCGTGGTGGTGATCCGTGGGTGACGACGTTCGTCGCCCCACCCTCGGCCTTAGTGCCGCGATATATAGTCATCCTTGGCTAGGCGCTCATCGAGGCACACCACCTTATGGGCCAAGACGTACGTCTGATATGGGGTCGCCTTGTTGGGCTAGACGCTTGTCATATAGATTGGATTGGACATCATGTGGCTGTGGGCCTTAGGTGGCGACGTTCATCGCCACGGCCTTTGTCCGCGGCGCGATCCACCGTTGTCCTGGCTGGACGCTCGTCGGGGTGGGTTGCTTTGTTTGGCAGGACGTTCGTCCAAATGAGGGGGTAAATGGGCCGATCCTCTATTTGGGCCATTAACCCAACACAAACTTTATCCCCAATATGTTCAATATGTTTTCCTGGACTATGCATCTTCGTATAAAGGTTATCGTTGTCTTGAGTCTAAGTTTGGTAGGGTCTTCATCGGTCGTCATGTTAGGTTTCATGAAAACACTTTTCCTTTTAATTCTCTAGGTTCTTCTCAAGGTCCTCACATTGTCTCTCTAATCTTTACCCCATTTACTCTCACTAACACCATTCGGCCAGCCATACCTCCCGTTGTGGAATCGGATTCCCCAGTACATTCTCGGACTATACCACCGCCAGTTATCCTCCCTCCGTCCACATCTCCCGAATCAACATTGACACCACCCAACTCAGCCCGACTGCCACCCGTCCAAGCCCCAACTACCTAGCCCGATCCAATTCCCCTTTCTCTTAATGTCTATCCCATGCAAACTAAAGCTAAATCTGGAATTTTTAAATCCAAAACTGTTTTTAATTTTAATACAGTTGTTACTTCGGCTGGTACCATGTGCTTTTCTTAGGCAAATGACGTGGGATTTGGTTGATGAATTTAATGCTCTTATTACCAATCTTACCTGGAATTTGGTGCCATTTGATAATTCTAAAAATTTGGTTGGCTCTAAGTGGATTTATAAGACTAAATATCATTCTAATGGTTCTATCGAGTGCCATAAAGTGTGTTTAGTTTCTCTGGGATTTATGAGCCACGTATGGTCTCATGCAGGCCCCACATGCTTGATTTCATAGATTTAGTAGTTTTCTGCTTACTCTCAATTTTTTATGTAATAAGTCCGGTTATTCTTTGTTTATCATCCAGGTAATTATGTCATCTATTTATTACTATATGTAGATGATATTATTATTACTAACAACCCTCCTTCTAGCGTCAACTCTTTTATTCGTCTTATTGTTACTCAGTTTTCCATGGAAGATTAAGGTGATCTTCATTATTTCTTAGGAGCCCATGTTATTCGTAACTCTGCAGGTTTATTTCTCTCTCAACAAAATTTTTTCACTGATCTTTTTGTTTGTTTTCCTCTGCACACCCTTAAATCTGTTTGCACATCTCTCACTACTCGCACTTCTCTTTCTCTCACAGATGGTGACCTTCTTGCAAATGTAACTGAGTATTGCAGTATGATAGATGTTGCATGTGTTGCAGTATTTAACTTTGACATGACCTGATATTACTTATGCATTACATCTAGTGTTTCAATTTATGCATGCCCTCTCGTACTACTCACATAATTGCAGCCAAACACATTTTCATATATTTACAGGGCACGATTGATGATGGGTTGTGGCTTCAGTCCTCCACTCGTCTACTTGTATTCTGGCACATTCTAATGCAGATTGGGCTGGTTGCCTAGATAGTTGTCGTTCAACTATAGGATTTGCACTTTTCTTGAACCCCAACCTTGTCTCGTTGAAGTCCAAAAAGCAGCTCATTGTCTCCAAGTACTCTACAGATGCTGAGTATAGTGCCATTGCTTACATCGTGCAGGATACCTTGCATATTAAATCTGTTTTGTTCGAACTTGGGTTCCTGGCATGTTCAGTTTTTTGTGACAATGTATCTGCTTCCTACTTGACTGTCAATCTTGTTCGGCATGCTTGGAGCAAGCATATCCAAGTTGATTATTATTTTGTCCGTGAACATGTTGTGCATGGAGACTTAGTTGTGAAATATGTTCCTACTCATCTTCAGCTAGTTGATATCGTCACCAAAAATCTTTCTAGCCAGCAATTTCATTTTTAAAAGACAACATAGGCATTGTATCTCTCGCACAGTTTGAAGGGGTGTAATAATATACCTAATAGGGATATTCACATATTTTAGCTATGGCTTCTATAGGAGTAACATATTCCATTATTTCACATATTTTACGTTATAAAGCTTATGCCCCCCCCCCCCCCCCCCCCCCATTCGAAGTTCTTTTTCATCTTCTTTATAAAATCGTGTGTTTTTTATATCGAATTAGATGCTCAGTTACGTTGGAAAATGTGGGGAGAAAGAAGTTAATTGTTCTCTTCACGTGATCTGAATGTTTCTGATCTGAATTTTTTAAGTTCTGATCTGATCAGAATTTTTCTGATCTGAGATCTGAATCTTTCTGATCTGATCTGAATCATTCTGATCTGATCTGAATGTTTCTGATCTGATATGAATTCTTCTAATCTGATCTGAATCTTTATGATTTGACTTGATTTGAATATTTCTATAATTTTAATTATAATTATTATTATTATAATTGTAATTGTAATTACAAATATAACTTAAATAAAATTATAATTATAATCATAATTATAAAAATTTAATAATAATAATTAAAAATAAATTTAAAATGATAATAAGTGTACCAATTACACTAATTATAACTATATATATAATTATAAATGTAATTATTTTTTTTAATTATAATTACCTATATAATTATTATTGTAATTATAATTATAATATTTATATAAAAAATTATAATTATAACTACAATTATAAATAGAAATATAATTACTTCGTGTAACAATGATAATTACAAAAACAACAACAAGAATAATATTAATAATTATATTTATAAATATAATTATAATTATAATTATTATTATTTTATTATAACAACAATAATATCAAAATAATAAATTATATTATTTTATTATTATTTTTATCATAACTATAATAATATAATAATATAAAAATATCTTAATTTTTATTATAATAATGATATTAAAATTATCACTATTGTTATATTATTATATTATTATATTATTATAATATAATAATAATATTTATATTATTAATATTATATTATTATTATTATTATTATTATTATTATTATTATTATTATTATTATATTTATATATTATTATTAATATTATTAACAATTATTATAATATAATAATTATAATAGTAATAATTATAATTAATACTATATAATAATTAAAGTGATAAATCATGTTTGAATTTTTCTGATCTGAATGTTTCTGATCTGATCTGAATCTTTCTGATCTGATCTGATCTGAATTTTTCTAATCTGATCTGAATAAAATAAGAATAATGAATAAGTAATAAGATTAAGACGAAGAGAACGGCTTCTAAGAAACGCCTTGAAAAGCAAAAGTTATGAAATTAATTTACTATGAAAAGTTATAATTTAAACTATCATTACAATTTGAAAATTAATTATCTAGAAAGTCACATTTATAACTTGTTTTTTTGGATGGAATATGGTACAAACTAAGGTGTTATATACCTTTTTATTTTTATTTTCTTTTAAAAATTGAAATGCTACCAAACTGTATACACAACCTTGCATGTCAGCTAGTATTTCTAATTAGGTGGATAATAATGTGTTGTTTAGGCTTACAGTGTGGCTAAACATTTTTCCCACCGTGCCTTGGAGATTGAATTGCTCGTGTACATCAATCACTTAGCCAACTATCTTCATAAGAAAGAGACCTAGGACTTGTGAGGGAGTGCATAAATGAATTGAAGAGAGGGGTTTTGTGTTAGAGTTTTTAATATCACTTGAATTCATGTATCGCCTAAATTCATGGATACCCGGTCAACCTGAATCGATGATGTAGATAAGAATTCAAAAATGCATAGATGAAAAATGAGTGACGGATGGATTGAAAGAGGATTGAATTGGATGTGGATGAACATTCATCCAATCCATCACCCGTCCCACCCACACACCCGCATAAAATATACTCCATAATATTTAATATATTTATTTGGAAATTAGACCTTACATACTGCAAGTGAGGCAGTGATGTAGTGAATTGATGATTGTGACTTGCTCAATTGCTCAAGTGTTTTTTTACTATGTATTATTTAATGATTTACATTTTTGTTTGGGAAAATGGAAACTAATAATCCAACCTTTTAGCGGTCTTTTTATAATAGTCTCACCTTTTGATTATTCATGAATAATCCAACCTTTGCACCTCATGTTCATTTACTGGTCCCCAGTCATGGACCCGGGCCGGGCCGGGCCGGGCCCGACCGGGCTTTTTTTTTGGGAAGGAAGGCCCGGGACCGGCCCGGGTAGCCACCGGGTCCGGTCCGGGTCCAGGCCGGGCCGGGCCGGGCCTCCGGTTCGGTCATAATTTTTTTTTTTTTTTGCTTTCCTAACCCCCCCACTCACCCCCCCACCCCCCCAAACCCCCAAACCCCTCCTAACCGTCAAGCCCAGCCCGACTAACCCAAAAAAGTGAAAAAAAAATAAAAAAAAATCAATTCGGCCCGGGCCGGGCCGGGCCAGTTCGCCAAATACAAGGCCCGAGCCCGGACCCGCCTCCCCCACCGGGCCTAGGCCCGACCCAGACCCGGACCCGAGAACCGGGCCGGTTCCGGGCCCGCACAGTGGTGGGCCGGGCCGGTCCCGGGCAGGGCGGCCCGAACCGGGTCCATGCCTGCTGGTCCCTGACCGGTTGATGAACTACTATTCCAAGTTATTTTCTTATCTTTGCAAAATATTATCTTTGTGAAAGGTGAGATTTATGGTATAATGGTTTGCAAAGATAAGAAAATAACTTGGAATAGTAGGTCATCAACCGGTCAGGGACCAGTGAATGAAGATGAGGTGCAAAGGTTGGATTATTCATGAATAATCAAAAGGTGGGACTATTGTAAGAAGACCGCTAAAAGGTTGGATTATTAGTTTCCATTTTCCCTTTTTGTTTTTATTTGTGATGATTTTTTCTCTAGAACTTGTTTCTTCTTTCTTTTAAGTTTCATCATTTATGTTCATCCTCTAATCACTCGACCCATCCGATTAATCCGGTGATGTGAGTTTTCTCACACTAAAAATATGTAGCAATATAGGATATAAGTAGGAGTATCGTCTCCACATGGACTGAAAAACGGTATTAAGAATCAAATAAATTAAGCGATTGAAAATAAAAAAAAATGCAATTGTGCAGATTGATTGGTTTGGAAATTAAAATGCAAGCAAACGATTAAAAAACTAGGTTCTTTCTAATTAACGACGAAGGGAATGAGGATTGATTGCGGGGTAATCAGATTTCTGGTTGATCAGGCTTACAATGTTTTTGCTTGGAGTGTAATTTGTTGGTCTGGTCTGAAATGGTCTGGTTTCTTTGTATTTGTATAACTATCCAAGTCTGATCTGGTCTATTCTGGGTTGGGATAAATTACAGTCCAAGTAAAACATCTTTAATCACATGAAAACTATTTAATTGAGCAACACTGGTCAATACTAAGTTCTAACCGCTCTCGCGGCGTAGAGTACAATAATTTAGGGAACCCGGCTGATCTCTCATGTGAGAGGTATCTAAAGTTATTGCCAAAACGAGCGATCGTACGACCCCTTAACCGTTACTAATCTCTTAGCGAATGATTAAGTGTGTGTGAAAGTGTCCTAAAACAAATTAGATCTCTATTAATTTATTCTACGTGCAATTATAATTCTAGCAGTCGTTCCAGGTTACAAAATATATCAATTAAATTATTCAAACACAAATTAAATAACATTCATGTAATTAATCCATCATGAATTTAGCCATACATCATGACCAACCCCTTCATCAATCCCAAATCTCTAATTAAATCTACTCACAAATCATAATTGAAGAATCAACAGAATTAGGATGAAAAAATTAATTTTCATTAATTGAAAAGTAGGAACTTACAAATAATCTCAGGCTCTTGAAGAACAATGCGGAAAAATATGTAAAATTTCGTCCCTAGGCCCCTCTCTCTAAACTTCGTCTTGAAAACAGAGTTTACAGGTTGTTTAACTAGAAAAAACGGAGCAATTCTGACCGAAAAAGGACACCGGGAGCGCACGCACGGCACCTACGCATGGTGTGCGTGTCCCAGTGCGTCCGGAGCAGAAAACACGCAAAAATGGCCACGCGTGGCGTGGTCCCTCGCACGCACGGCGTGGTCCCTCGCACGCACGGCGTGTGTGGCCTCCAGTAGCTCCTCCATGGTTTTCTTTTTCCGTGCACGACGTGCGTACTTCGGGCGCACGGCATGCATCTTTCCTTTCTGAACTTGACTATGCTTCCATCACTAACGTTGTAGCTAATGAAATCTTCTATCCAACACAACTTGCAAAACTCGATTTGGATCATCCAATCAAAAGATATGAATAAAATGGTGGAATGTTGCATCCTGAAATCTCAACAGCGAGCATTCGACTTCCTCGTCTGTTTTCACTTTGCTCTTCTGCGATTCTTGTCTTAGTGTCTTTATATGATTTGTAGCCCTTGAAGTTAGCTTTCATATGGAACTTGAATCGTGTACTTTGGATGTTTCTACAAAAAGATATTCTTGAAAGATTGACAGAACGTCATCCTGATCGCTGTTTTCAAACTCTATTCGTCTTCTTTTGATCCCGTAGCCAATTCTAGAGCTCTTTTGTCTTCAAAATTTCGTCTTCAACATCTCATGGACCTTCAATGCTCCTAATAAACTCTCAAATGTGTCTCAACTCTCTCGATTACTTCTCAAACGCCGGTGGCGGGCTTTATTCCCTAATTTTGACTCCAAAAATAACAAAAACGAACCAACGCCCGGTAAAATATGATTTGAGCTAAAAATGAGACTTATGACACCTTTAAACTAGGAAAACTATCAAAAGTTGATCTCAACACACATCAAATGCGTGTCAAAATAAGGACTTATCAAATTCCTTACACTTAAGCCTTTGTTTGTCCTCAAGAAAATTGAACTACATGACTTACGATAATCATCACACGACATTAAAATTATCAGCATGCACATGTAGTTAAAGGGATACTCACAGATAAGACAGACTAAACCAAGAAAATTCTTCCCTAAACTACCTCTTTGTACTCTAGCTAAAATTAATGACAAAATTAATCACAACATTCTTGAAGTTATGGTAGCACAAACAATAAACCAGCTACTGATCAGAAGGACATGTAAAGGTGGCGGTGAATGGTGAAATAGTCTCATTTCTTTGAGAGATTGGAACAACCTGACAGCGACTCGATGTATTCGGGAGTTTTGGGGCTATTCCTAAGATTAAGGAACTCAACAATAAACCAACTTGGAACAATCATCTATCATTATGCAAGAAGTAGACACGGTGTACAAATAAGCTAAACCGTCGCTGCACATTGGTGCTTTGACGTATACTTGAAGTACGCGAATGACTAATGCTAAATTTTTGCAAAAGTCTTCAAGTCCAATTTTTAAGATTATATTTTTCCTCGTCATGTTGGCACGAGAACACCATTTCTTTCGAAAGATTCCCAAGTCTCATCTTTTTGTGCAAAACACTTACGCTTTTTTACCAGGTCTCCCATTCTCTTTTTCGCATGGTAAGAGGTCTAGCTATTAATTATTATTTTTTTCATTTTTTCAGATTTTCACTACACAATACCTCATTCTAATCTCGGCCTCACCAAGGAACATTATTAATTACAGTTCATGTAAAGCAAGTGAATCCATGCCTACAATGCAATCCTCGAAAATATCAAATTCCTAGAAAGTGACTGCTCTTACCCCATTTGGGAAATAGGAACAGTGCCAAAATGGCTCCTACCGAAATTCTCTAAACTTAGCAAATTAATCCCCTAGCACCTTAGACACCAAGAAATTGTCAAAATTATTCACGGGTGAGAAAAATAGGCCATTTGGATATGGAGCTCAATTTTCGGGTAAAGAACAGACAGGTCAGGCTCAACATGGCTTACCCTAAAGGGCTTATTCAGGTGGAATGAAAAATCATGAATTAAATGTGGGTAACTAATGTCTTCATCCTCTCAACAACTAGATTAACTGTACAAGTAATTTATGCCTAACAACTTCAAAGACATCCTATTAGCAAAGTCTAGACTCTAGCCAGCTCACAAATACATAGTTTAAAACTAACACATGTGCATGCTATAAAACTAACACATGTGACATGCTATAAAACTAACACATCTTGTTTAAAACTAACACATGTGACATGACTTCCCTACAACTATAAAACTAACACATGTGCATGCTAACACAATTAATCTCACGTACTAACTAATGCCCTTAAGCCAATTCACTCCATCACACTTAAGCTTTGGCATCGCTCTTGATGACCAAAAATGCACTATGCACAGGGGGTAAAGAGGAAAAGGTCACGTGTGTTTACTAGCTCAAGCCAACAGAAAATAACGAACAAGGAAAGTAGAAACTCCCCTAGGTCTTTGGTCGTTCCAGGACTCTATCGAACCCGCAAAATCCATCAGCAAATCATCAAACACGCAATAGATCAAGCTGCAAAAACAAACACAAAGCAAAACATCCAAACATACAACAACAACAACAACATCCAATCCTTAATCCCAAAAGATATTGGGGTCGGCTAACATGAATCGATACATGATATCACCACCAAAAGGAAAAGAAAGAAAATAAAGATAAAAAGATAAGCTATTATGAAAAAGATAATATAAAAAGAGATAAATATACCTAAAAATGATAAAATAAAAAGGGATAAAAATAATGTTTTTATTATAAGGAAAAAAGGATTAAAAAAACAAGAAAAAAATGAGGGGAAAAGATAATACGAGATCACTCCTCTACACAAATACTCGCCCTCCACTTTGCTCTCTCCAAACTCATACCCTCATCTAACCCAAGAATGTAATGGTGCACTAATTTTCAAAGCTTCTAACGTTTGCTCCACAAATGCCATTAAGTGGCGCAAAGCTCTAAATTCTTGAGTCCATGTAGGCAGCATATGGTCTTCATAAACCTCATCAGCACAAAAGTGAAGGATGAACCTCACATCCTCTTTGAGTGGACAGAAAACATGAGTCAAAACTTTGATTACTCTAGGCATCACCGGCAGCTCAAAGAATGTTTCAAAGCAAAGATCTAGAGCAACACCACACTCGAACTGCACCATAAAAAATTCTTTTTCTTCCTGATAAATATCACGAAAATTCAAAACACCTCCTCTGGACTATGTATCACTCTCCATGTGAGCATCCCAAATCTCATTAACAATGTTCTTATCAATGTCTTTTTGGATGATGTTGCCATTATTTATAAAAGAAGGAGTATCTTCCTTAAGCGTTGAATCAAACAAATTCAGATCTGGGACAATGCATGAGTGAACATCAGAGTATGTACATGACGGTTCTTCTTTCACGGGGTGAGACACATCTTTATTGTGATCAACTTCCTCTAGGTGCTTCCCGGCCATATGTATGCGTGATAACCTCGACTTGTTCACTCAGATTGTTTTTAGTGTCGCTAGGATGGGATCTCTCGGACTGCTCAGATTGGGCTTATGTTGGCTGACTCGCCAGGTTACTTACATTCTGCATTCTGGGCCTTCTGGCTGAAGTTGTCTGCATGAACTGTATGAGCATCTCTTCCAAGTAAGATAACCTTTTTGAAGTTGTGTAATACTTGAAATTAATTTAAATGGATTAATAGTACTATCATACCAACAGAGGTGCATCTCCTTTTAAGGGAGCTCATCAGCTAAGAACTTCAAAGTTAAGCGTGCTTGCACGGAAGTAGTCTTGGGATGGGTGACCGCCTTGGAAGTTTCTCAGGATGTGCATGAGTGAGGACAAAGTGCACAGTAAAGGCTCGTGGTGGTTTGTGAGGACAGTACTAGAGGTCTGGAGTAACTACCTCGGGTCCTGCGGGGCCGGGGTGTTACAAGTTGTCTCCTCCAATTGATTCTGTGGCTCATCACTCGGCAAGGATGTTGGAATGACTGGAATATTTGTGCTCCTAAAGTGCGGAGGGGATGAAATGGGGTATGCAGTTGCCCGGTAGCATGGTCCTATGGAGGTTTAACGGGGCAGAGACATAAATGGTGACATCCGCCACAGAAGGAACAAATGTTATTCTTAGGAAAGTAATGAGATAATTCCTCAGGAGTTTTAGTTTGGAGAAGATATTCAAGAATAAAGCCTGGTCTTGCTCTAAAACAAGGATATTGTGATGAAGGATAATAATGAGAAGAATCAGATTGGAAGTGTTGCGTAATTGGAGGGTAATAAATAAATCTAAGAATAGGAAGACTGAATATTTTGTGGTGTATGGGAGTAATCTTGATGATGAAATAATATTGATGAGGAATGTAAGGAGGATAGGGCCTATATGATGAATATTCCGTGGAGGGTTGAGGTTAAAATGTTCCTCCAGGAATTGAGCTGAATTGGTCCATCTCATTCCTCTTAGAAAAATGCCTGAAAGGTTAGCAAAGAAAAATCCTATTAAAAACCTAAAAGAAAACTAAAAAAAGAAAATCTCGCTGAAATTAATTAACCCTTACAACCGACACCGTTCCGGGCAACGGCGCCAAAAATTGATGTGAGTTTTCTCGCACTAAAAATATGTAGCAGTATAGGGTATAAGTATGAGTATCGTCTCCACAGGGACGGAAAAGGGGAATTAAGAATTAAATAAATTCAACGAATGAAAAAAATGCAATTGTGCGAGATTGAGTGGTTTGGAAAATTAAAATCCTAGCACACGATTAAAAAGCTAGGTTCTTTCTAATTAAATACGAAGGGAACAAGGATTGACTCCACGGTAATAAGATTTCTTGTTGATCAGGCTTAATCACATGAAAACTATTTAATTGAACAACGGTGATCAATACTAAGTTCTAACCGCCATCGCGGTGTAGAGTACAATAGTTTAGGGAACCCGGCTGACCTCTCATGTGACAGATATCTAAAGTTATTGCCAAAACGAGCGAGTGTATGTTCCCTTAACTGTTACTAATCTCTTAGCGAACGATTAAGTGTGTGTGAAGGAGTTCTGGAATAAATTAGATCTCTATTAATTTATTCTACACACAATTATAATCCTAGCGGTCGTTCCAGGTCATAAAAGATATCAATTAAATTATTCAAACACAAATTAAATAACATTCATGTAATTAATCCATCATGAATTTAGTCATATATCATGACCAACCTCTTCATCAATCTCAAATCCCTAATTAAAACTACTCACAATTCATAATTCAATAATCAACAAAAGTGGGAAGAAAAGAATTAATTGTCATTAATTAAAAAGTAGGAACTTACAAATAATCACATGGTCTTGAAGAACAATGCGGAAAAATACGTAAAATTTCGTCCCTAGGCACCTCTCTAAACTCCGTCTTGAAAATGGGGGTTTACAAGCTGTTTAAATAGAAAAAATGGAGCAATTCTGGCCGAAAGAGGACACCAGGAGCGCACACACGGCACCTACCTACGGGAGGCTGTCCATATATTTTGTTGCTAGGCTAGTAAATATGCATCGTACTATATATGATACATATATATAGTATGAGGAGGAAAGGGTATTTTAAATTTGGGGGTTTTCCTTAATAAAAGGGTTATGGACAAAAATGCGTTTAGTAGCTGTTAGTGACTATAATTGTGTTCAAAGTTGACATCATAATAACATACATTTAGTCACTACGATGAAAATTTTGAATACAATTGTAGTCACTAATAATTACCAAGTACGCAATATTTTATTGGTATGTAAATCAACTACATAAACACACCTATATTGGTATGCGAGCCACCCCTCATGTCTCATTGTTAGTGGGACAAAGAGAGTATTTCCTTAAAATGCGTACAATACAAAGCAAGATAATTAAACAGGTATGGAGGGAGTAAATATATTACACGTTATTACGGGCTTTTGATTAATATTTTTTTATACTATGTAAATTATACTCCCCCATCTCGCAATGAAGTTCACAGTTTGACTTCACACTAATTAAGAAAATAAATTTGACTTTACTGTGGAGTGCATTGTTTTGCACTGTTTGACATTGTTTGGACACTGTTTGGCACTGTTTTGATGTAGATAATTTGCCAAATAAAGTTTTGAAGTGTGAAGTTAATTTCGGGACTGCCCAAAAAGGAAAGTGAGAAGTTGTTTACGAGACGAGTATAATCATACACTACCTCCATCCCATATTCCCATTTTATGTACTACCTCCGTCCCTAATAAAACTTCCAAATAAATTGGGCACACAGTTTAAGATAGCGTGTATTGTGTGGTAGAGAATTGTGCAGAGGAGAGGAAAATGTGTCAGAAATGTTGTGAACCACAAATTCTTTACCAAAAAGGGAAAATAGAAGTTTTAATTGGGCCGGACGAAAAAGGAAAGTTGGAAGTTTCTTTAGGGACGGAGGGAGTATCTTGTTGTGGTTAAGATTTGAATACAAAAAAATGGAATGTTGTAGCCCATTGTTTCTTTGCAAAAAAAAAATATGCCATTTATTTTTAGACAATTCAAAAAAGAAAATAAGACAAGTAAAATACAAATAATTATATATGGTTTTATATATGATCAGTTTTACTCCATATTATATATTTTAAGAAACAAAAATGGAAAAAAATGACCTGGATCCGTACCGGGAGCTGAAACGACCGGTGAAGCCATTCAGTTGGCACTGCCAGCACAATGTGTCACACAGTGAATATCAAGTCTTCAATTTGCAATAAGTAAGAACTTTTTTTAGTTTAGAGAGACAAAGGAACTTTTCCCAAAGGAATGGAGACCTAGTACTAGATTATAAGATCTTGATGCAAGATCTTTGACAAATACAAGCTAACAAACAAATACGTCATATCCTATGTACTTTCTCAACATTCCACCAAATATTCTGACAGTTTTCAGGTAGGTAAATTCCTAAGCAGACAAAGTGCACGCATCCATTGAGGCCGCTGTGATAGCACAATCCTCCTTAAAACTGGAACTGCTCCAGCTGCAACAATGGCTGCGTGGTTTTCGGCGTCCATGCTTAGATTATACAGTACAGCTATCCCTGCTTCCACAGCCTTCTCAGTCCCACTCTCAATGATGCTCACCAAGGGGAATATCCCTCCTGCGGCAGAGAGAGCTTGAGTGGAACCCACCACTCCTTTGGATATAATCTTGTTTAGCTCCACAACAGCAGCCTCAGGAGAAAATGAGGTTTGCATCTGTTCTACCAGTCTTGGGATAGTCTCATAAAGAGTTACCTCCATGTCGATTGGGTTCTCAGAGCTTGAAGAAGAATAGGGGCCGGGTCTGGATAGAGAGGTGAGTTTGACGAGGCAAGCAGCGACCCACTCTTTGTGATGAAGAGGAACATTGTTTGACTTGAGGACTCTTCGAAGCAATTCAGTGAAGTGGGATGCATCTATTACGCGCCTGAAATGCTCAAATTCCAGCAATCTGGTGAGTAGACGGGATGCTGCGGATATGGCCCAACCAGCTTCTTCAATTTCCAGAGCATGCAGTTTGGGCCTCCATCCATCAAAATCTGACCGCGTCGCTGTGTGTAGTGCAGTTCAGTGAGCAGAACCCCAAGAGGAAAAACTTATGTGTTTTTATTCCGTACAAATACTAACTTTTGTTTTCCATACATGTCTATGGGTGGACCCGGGTTGATCCGGTCCTGGTTCTAGGCTCAGACTGCCCCGGTCCTAAAAATTATCTGAAGAGGAGCGGGCCCGAACCACTATATTCCGGGTCTAGTCTGGTTCAGGGTACCCGGGCAGTCCAGTCCCGGACCCATTATATTTATGTAACCCATTTCAAGCTATAAAAAAAAATGGCTGGTCTAGGACCGGAAACACCCGGTTCATTCCTAAATATTGGAACCCAGGACCGGGATCGCCTGGTAGCCGGTCGGATACCCGGTCCTGCATCTGGACCGGTTTACCAGACCCGGTCTGGTCCCGCACAGTAGCAGGACCGTTTCCAAGACCGCCGACCGGGTCCACCCCTACCTCTGTCCCAATATTAACTCATCTTCTGACTTTTCCCATAGACTAAGAAAGTGAAAATTGTGTGGTTGAGAGTTATTTGAGGAGAAAATAGCATCACGCACCACCAAATCTTTGTCATAAAAGGAATAGATGTTTATTTTGAGACGAACGGAAAGGAAAATAATGAAGACATTTTGGAACACAGCACTTTTTTCTCATTCCAGCAGTTTATATTGTTTTATTTTAGTCCTCAGTTCTTTATCAATCTCCACTTTGAAAGAATAATAATATGCTTAGTAGCACAACTCTAATCTAAATTTTATATAAATTACAAATATTTGGAGACTATTAGTGGATTTAATGCTAAACAAAACTAATCTTTCACATCCTCAATATAGATTTGGCTCTGGAAAAAATAGGTGTTTTAAAAAAAATGAAAAAGCAAGAGTGATATCGTGTTAGTCATGTCAGTTTTGTTGTTAAATTGAAATTTCTAGAGACACAGAGAAGGACTAAAAACAACAACATTCAAACGTTAATCCCAAAAGATTTTGGCGTCGGGTAACATGAGTCAATCCATGACATCAGAGCGATAAAGATAACAAAAATAAAAAGATAAGGTAAGATAAAATGAATAAGAAAAAATGGATAAGATAAAAATAAATATAAGATAAAAAATAACATAAGAAAGATAAAAGATAAAAAGATAAAGCAACATAAGAAGGATAAAAGATAGAAATAACATAAGAACATAGAAAATAAAGAAAATAAAAGATAAAAGAAAAAGAGAGAGAAAAGAGAGAAAATAGATCAATTGTTCACACGAAAAACAAAAACAAACAAAAAATAGTTTTACCAAGTTCTAAAACAAAAAACCTTACATTTGCAGGAACTAATACATATTTAAGCCTATAACACTCTAAAAGTTAAACAGACAATTTGCATTTTGCCTAAATACTGAATGCTGAGCAACAGAACTTTTTCAGCTATAAGTTTTAATTCTCCTTTTTCAGCCAAGATGCTACACGCAATTACTTACCCTTACCTGTTAAATTTGTATAGAACTTGGATATTTGACACCATCATAGATGATTACAACCAAATATTCTGACAGTTTTCAGGTAGGTAAATTTCTAAGCAGACGAAGTGCACGCATCCATTGAGGCCGCTGTGATAGCACAATCCTCCTTAAAACTGGAACTGCTCCAGCTGCAACAATGGCTGCGTGGTTTTCGGCGTCCATGCTTAGATTATACAATACAGCTAGCCCTGCTTCCACAGCTTTCTCAGTCCCACTCTCAATGATGCTCACCAAGGGGAATATCCCTCCTGCGGCAGAGAGAGCTTGAGTGGAACCCACCACTCCTTTGGATATAATCTTGTTTAGCTCCACAACAGCAGCCTCAGGAGAAAATGAGGTTTGCATCTGTTCTACCAGTCTTGGGATAGTCTCATAAACAGTTACCTCCATGTCGATTGGGTTCTCAGAGCTTGAAGAAGAATAGGGGCTGGGTCTGGATAGAGAGGTGAGTTTGACAAGGCAAGCAGCGACCCACTCTTTGTGATGAAGAGGAACATTGTTTGACTTGAGAACTCTTCGAAGCAATTCAGTGAAGTGGGATGCATCTATTACGCGCCTGAAATGCTCAAATTCCAGCAATCTGGTGAGTAGACGGGATGCTGCAGATATGGCACAACCAGCTTCTTCAATTTCCAGAGCATGCAGTTCGGGCCTCCATCCATCAAAATCTGACCGCGTCTCTGTGTGTAGTGGAGTCCAGTGAGCAAAGCAGAACCCGAAGAGGAAAAACTTATGTGTTTTTTCTCCGTACAAATACTAACTTTTGTTTTCCATCCATGTCTATGGGTGGACCCGGGTTGATCCGGTCCTGGTTCTAGGCTCAGACTGCCCCGGTCCTAAAAATTATCTGAAGAGGAGCAGGCCCGAACCACTATATTCCGGGTCTAGTCTGGTTCAGGGTACCCGGGCAGTCCAGTCCCGGACCCATTATATTTATGTAACCCATTTCAAGCTATAAAAAAAAATGGCTGGTCTAGGACCGGAAACACCCGGTTCATTCCTAAATATTGGAACCCAGGACCGGGATCGCCTGGTAGCCGGTCGGATACCCGGTCCTGCATCTGGACCGGTTTACCAGACCCGGTCTGGTCCCGCACAGTAGCAGGACCGTTTCCAAGACCGCCGACCGGGTCCACCCCTACCTCTGTCCCAATATTAACTCATCTTCTGACTTTTCCCATAGACTAAGAAAGTGAAAATTGTGTGGTTGAGAGTTATTTGAGGAGAAAATAGCATCACGCACCACCAAATCTTTGTCATAAAAGGAATAGATGCTTATTTTGAGACGAACGGAAAGGAAAATAATGAAGACATTTTGGAACACAGCACTTTTTTCTCATTCCAGCAGTTTATATTGTTTTATTTTAGTCCTCAGTTCTTTATCAATCTCCACTTAGAAAGAAGAGTTTTTTCCCGGAATAATGCTAAATAAATAAATAATTCCCAAAATATTGCTGGGTTAAAAATAATTCCCAAAATACTGCTGGATTAACCGTGGTTAAGGAAAGCCGCCACTTGAAGTGGCGGGTTTTCACTTACAGTACAAGAGCCGCCACTTGAAGTGGCGGCTTTCTAACTAAAAAACGCAACACCGAGAAGTAAGGCCAAAGGCATGTAACCAATATATGGTAGTGGGTCCCACTACCATTAAATATATCCTGTTTTCTTTGAAGTGCTATAACTCTTTTATTTGTACTTTGAATGTTACATAACATATACCGAAATTCATAACTTTTTATTATCTTTCATATGACACCAATATTGAATATATAAAATCAAAAAAAAAAATTAACGCTTTAAAAATTACTGCGTATCTGTTTTTAAAATGCATATATTTTTTATTTCTATTCCGAATATTACAAAAAATACATCAATTTTTTTTATTTTTTATTATGTTTTATAGGGAAGCAACGTTTCATATAGAAAAATGAAAATATATATATTAATTTTTGTAGTTTAGACTGTTTAGGATCGTTTTTTACCATGATCTGTGTAAAACATTGCTTCCATATCGTTTTTTACCATGATCTGTATAAACTACAGAAATTAATATATTTTCTTTTTATTTTTATATATGAAACATTGCTTCCCTATAAAACATGCATAGTAATAAAAAATAAAAAAAAATGATGTATTTTTTGTAATATTCGGAATACAAATAAAAAATACTACCTCCGTCCCTTAAAACTTTGTCAAAGTTGACCGGCACGGAGAATAATAAAATAAAAATTGTGTGGTTGAGGTTTGTGCAGAGTAGAGAGTAATAACAGAAACCACAAAACATTGATTAAAAGGGAAAGTGACAAAGTTTTTAGGGACGTCCCAAAAAGGAAAGATGACAAAGTTTTAATGGACAGAGGGAGTATATGCACTTTAAAAACAGATACGCAGTAATTTTTAAAGCGTTAATTTTTTTTTTGATTTTATATATTCAATATTGGTGTCATATGAAAGATAATAAAAAGTTATGAATTTCGGTATATGTTATGTAACAATCATAGTACAAATAAAAGAGTTATAGCACTTCAAAGAAAACAGGATATATTTAATGGTAGTGGGACCCACTACCATATATTGGTTACATGTCTTTGGCCTTACATCTCGGTGTTGCGTTTTTTAGTTAGAAAGCCGCCACTTCAAGTGGCGGCTCTTGTACTGTAAGTGAAAATCCGCCACTTCAAGTGGCGGCTTTCCTTAACCACGGTTAATCCAGCAGTATTTTGGGAATTATTTTTAACCCAGCAGTATTTTGGGAATTATTTATTTATTTAGCATTATTCTGGGAAAAAACTCTAGAAAGAATAATAATATGCTTAGCACAACTCTAATCTAAATTTTATATAAACAATTACAAATATTTGGAGACTAGTAGGGGATTTAATGCTAAACAAAACTAATCTTTCACATCCTCAATATAGATCTGGCTCTGGAAAAAATAGGTGTTTTTAAAAAAAATATGAAAAAGCAAGAGTGATATCGTGTTAGTCATGTCAGTTTTGTTGTTAAATTGAAATTTCTAGAGACACAAAGAAGGACTAGAAACAACAACATCTAAATGGTAATCCCAAAAGATTTTGGGGTCGGGTAACATGAGTCAATCCATGACATCAGAGCCATAAAGATAACAAAAATAAAAAGATAAGGTAATATAAAATGGATAAGATAAAAACAAATATAAGATAAAAAATAACATAAGAAGGATAAAAGATAAAAAGATAAAATAACATAAGAAAGATAAAAGATAGAAATAACATAAGAACATAGAAAATAAAGAAAATAAAAGAAAAAAGAAAAAGAGAGAGAAAAGAGAGAAAATAGATCAATTGTTCACACGAAAAACAAAAACAAAAAAAATAGTTTTACCGAGTTCTAAAACAAAAAAACCTTACATTTGCAGGAACTAATACATATTTAAGCCTATAACACTCTAAAAGTTAAACAGACAATTTGCATTTTGCCTAAATACTGAATGCTGAGCAACAGAACTTTTTCCCCCACTTCACAGTTTTATAGTGTCTTTTCAGCTATAAGTTTTAATTCTCTTTTTTCAGCCAAGATGCTACATGCAATTACTTACCCTTACCTGTTATATTTGACATCATCATAGATGATTACAACCAAATAACAAATTTAAAATCATCTAGATGATACCCACTCTTTCAAGTACTTCGGCGCCTTTGGCCATTCAAAGTACCTAAAATGAGCGACAGTTAGGACGCCACAGGCCCACAGCCCATATAAATCATGCAAGTAAAACTGGAAAAGCTTAGCTTAAACCCATTGAAAGAAGTTCACATCTAACCATGTCGAGTACTGTTCACTTGTTTGGCGACAGTTAGGACGCCACAGGCCCACAGCCCATATAAATCATGCAAGTAAAACTGGAAAAGCTTAGCTTAAACCCGTTGAAAGAAGTTCACATCTAACCATGTCGAGTACTGTTCACTTGTTTGGGGAAACCTAGTAACATTCGCTCAAAGGGATATAGGAGGGAAGTCGGTTGAACCAACTATTACGCGAACTTTGTTACATGATATTCTTATACAGATGCATAGCTACATCAAACAGAATATGTATTGTGAAGTTAGTTGTCACTTAGTTGGTGCTAGAAGGTAAGAGTGGTATATGTGCTTTTATCACAACTCATTTCTCAATTCAGCACTACAGGTGCTGTGTTTAAAATAGCACAAATCTGCTGCTTTCTTAAGCAAAGCATTAAAATGTTTTTTTGCTACTAAAAGCATTTATACATTTTCCTGTCATATGCTTCTTTTTGAAGTAAATGTACTTTCCTTGGATGAAAGTAAATGTACATCATCATCATCATCATTACCCCAGTGCCGCAAAAGGCTCCCACCTACGGTAGGGACTGGGGTAAGGGGGGGTCGGATGTACGCAATCTTTACCTCTGTACTAAAGCACAGAGAGACAGTTTTCGGATGACCCATAGTGAAAATAGCGTCCAAAATTGCATGGATTGGCTGCTACTTCATAGAAAAGAAGCGCAGACAGTTTCGTGAGCCATTTTGCTTTATTTCATCATATTCTCAAGCCAAAAAATAGTGAGTCTTTGGCTCCATTGAAAATGATGGAAAACTAGGTGATAAAAAAGTAATGAATAAAAAAAGTAACGAGTAATAGTAGAAGAGAATGAAGTTCTAGATGATGATTGCTAGGTGATAAAAATTTGTGATAGAGCTAGAGAATTTAGATAAAGAAGAATAAGTGTAAATCTGTGATGTACTGATATTTATGTATTTTTACATTTATTTTTCGAGAGTGAACCACCAAAAACTTAGAAATAGATAATTTGAACTTTCATTTTATTATTACAGTTTTGGAGTAATAATTTTTTTTCACTTGTTTAATTGATTACATTGTATTTTGTGATGCATAAAGAATTTTTGCATTTTTCTTATAAGCCCATCTAGGCCCATCCCTATTGGTGACATGTGGGCCAGCTGGCCCATCCCCTTAAGCCAAACTATAAAGATGGGCTACATTTTACGCCCTCCGTATTTTTTTTGTTTGCTACACTTCCTCTTTTTGGATGTATTAAAAAATTTGCTACATTTTCCCTTTTTGGTAAGTTTTTTTTAAAATACTCAACTACCCTTACTTTTTCTACTTTTTATCTTCTCTTTCATACTTTTCCATCATCTCTCCTACTTTTTCTACACTATTCATTACCCCTACTATTTCACTCTTAAAAAATTTGCCAACACATATTGTAGTAAACAAAAAATACGGAGGGAGTAATTACAAAAGATCAGCCTAACCCAAACCCATTAGTTTTGGGCTAGTGTGGACCAGACCGTTGATGATCACTAGAGCATATCAACAAAGAAGACACACGCTAAGCACTTCAAAAATCATGCAATGGACTCAAAAACAAGAAAAAGAAATGATTATAATTGTTGTACTTTGGTGCACCAGTTAATGGGAGGGGAGGGGAGGGAAGGCTTCCCCTTATACACCCTGTGGTGGGACCCTTCCCTGGACTCCCGCCTTGTGGGATGCCTTCGTGCACCGTGCTGTCCTTTTTTAATATAGGCATTTCTTTTCATCTTTTTTTTGTTCAAACACTTTATAGACATCTGCTTTGAATCAGATTTTCACGCACATCTGGAAACTTATAGTATGAGCAGCATTTTGTGTCATACTTTAAGCAGCATTACTTAAGCCCTCATACAAGTAAATGTCCCCATACCTTTCAAACATTCCTGTTGAAAAACGGCATCTAACCCAGATTCCATGTCAATTGAGAATATCTTTTCAGTGCATGCCTCAACAACTGAAACAAACTCAAGGATGGAAGCAACTTTTTTCTGCATGTCTGGAGATGATGTCTTCATGATCTCAATGAGGCGAGCAATAACAGAAGAATCCAGAAGTTCAACCACATTGGGTGTTTTCAAGCTACAAGAAAGTGCAACTTGAGTTTGAACCCAGTCAAGAAACAAGTAGATTAGTGAGTAGCAACTCTAATCAGATTAGTAGTTAATGATTAACTTCATCATCATCATCATTACCCCAGTGCCGCAAAGTCTCCCACCTACAGTGGGATAAAGGGGGGTCGGATGTACGCAGTCTTACCCCTATACTAAACTAAAGGGAGACTGTTTCTAAATGACCCTTAGTGAAAATCGCGTCAAAATTTGCATGGACTAACTGCTACTTCATAACAAAAAAATGTGAATCTTTGGCTCCGTTGCAAATGATGGAAAATAGTTAATGATTAACTTGAGTTAACAAAATATGTTCACTACAACAAATATTCAAAATCAGGTAGGGGCCTAGGGGGTGGGGGTGCTATTGCAAATCTTACCTACTTCCAAAAACACATTAAGAGGCCGTTTGGCAGCACTGTTTTTCGGCTTATCAGACTTATCAGCCAACTTTTTTACCAAACATGTAATTTTTACTTTCGCGCGCTAAATTGTGTTATAAGCAGAAAAAGTAGGGTTGGAGTTACTTTTCTGACTGTATTGGCTGATGTTACTGTAGATGATCATTTTAGCTATTTTTACATATAATTTTTTTTTTATTTTATTAATAAGATATATTTTAAAAATAATTTTTTCTTAAATCAGCAGAATCAGCCAATGCAGCCACTTCAGCCAAAACTTCATAAATTTCAGCAGAAACAATCAAAACAGCCGATTTTCATGCTACCAAACAGGCTCTAAGATTATCATTTTGATGATGTTTGGATCTAAAAAACTACTGAAACCTATCTTTATTATTCTAAATAATTGCATCAAATATGATTGTTTTGCTAAATGTTTATGATGGGAAAAAAACACCCAGAAGCTCAACAATTCCATATAATCCAGTATTTGCATAACACTTCAAAATACATTACTGCTGGTCAAGGAATGAAATTAAGCCTTACATGATTTACCTACATAAGATGAATATGTCTCTTAAAACTGAAAGAATGTATATAAGGAGCCATGAATTTTATTTTTTATCAAAAAACTTGCAGATATCAGAGACATTAACATGTGTATAATATATAACACACATGGCAATGAAGCAATTCTGCCATTCTGGATTATCATTTTGATGATGTTTGGATAAAAAAAACTACTGAAACCTAACTTTATGATTCCAAATAATTGCATCAAATATGATTGTTTTGCTAAATGTTTATGATGGAAAAAAACACTGAGAAGCTCAACAATTCCATACAATCCCGTATTTACATAACACTTCAAAATACATTACTGCTGGTCAAGGCATGAAATTAAGCCTTACATGATTTACCTACATAAGCTAAATATGTCTCTTAAAACTGAAAGAATGTATATAAGGAGCCATGAATTTTATTTTTATCAAAAAATTGCAGATATTTCCATCATTTGCAATGGAGCCAAAGATTCATTATTTTTTGGCTTGAGAATATGATGGAATAAAGCAAAATGGCTCACTAAACTGTTTGCGCTTCTTTGTTATGAAGCAGCACTCAGTCCATGCAATTTTGGATGCGATTTTCACTATGGGTCATCAGGAAACAGTCTCTTTGTGCTTTAGTATAGGGGTAAGACTGCATACATCCGACCCCACCGTAGGTGGGAGCCTTTGCGGCACTGGGGTAAATGAAAATGAAAATAAAAATAATCAAAAAATTGCAGATATCAGACATTAACATGTGTATAATAATATATAACACACATGGCAATGAAGCAATTCTGAAGATCAAAGACTATACACACATAAATGTGAAAGAACCTTTTGGTTGATACAGCTTTCTCATTCTCTTCTCCGCCAGATTCCATGTTCCTTATTTCCACCAATCCCTTTGTTGAAAGGTTGATAGGCCCCTCAAAAAACTAAACTTGGATAAAGAGAGTCATTCAGAAAGACTCTTGGAAACATTTGGATCTTGACTTGTGTGTCTAATTGATAAAGCTTAAGATTATACACTATGATTCTGATTTAGGGACATAATAATCCATTATTTAAAGCAGATTGCTTATAGTTTATTAGCTTACAAAAGCCAAAAGCCTAAAAGGTGTTCAATTCATACTTCAAAATCTTTGCCAAACATGCAAAAGTGGATTATTTAACATGCAATCCCTATATTCTAATAATTCAATAAAGAAACTTCAATGAGAGGTAGGTTCAGACCTTGGATTTCATTTCTTTGCTCGGATCTAGAACTCGACTAAGAATATCAACAACCTGCAGGAGGGACATATCATTTCTTAAATCAGCTGTTTAGCAATTAGCAATGCGAAATTTGTTTTAAATTGAATCAAATTTAGGAAGAAAAGTATGGAGCACATTACCATTTTTATAATGTTATTAGACACGTCTAAGTTATTCAGTAAATTTATCAAAGGGTGCAAAATGTTTTCTTCTCCTAGTCTTTGGCAAACTGCATTGCTGTACCAAAAGACATGAAAAGATTTATTACAAATTTTTTACATGTTCAGCAGTAAAAATCATCTTCCACAACATCTAATTACCAACAAAGCTCAAAGACAAGTTAACAATATCACACTTTAGGGGAGGGGCATAGTCCCAATGCAAATTCTGACACGTGATTTTGGATGAGAGACACATAGTGTGATGTGTTAGCATACAAGTCAACACCAATTGTATTAACATAGCTATCAAGCTCCATAGATGGATTGTTTTGTATGTACAACAGTAAAAGATCTATGGGGGTGTTTGGAAAATGGCGTTTCAGCCAAAAAATAGTTGTTTGGTATATATAGCTGTCCAGCCCTAGCACTTTTAGACAGAACTACTGAAATGGAAACGTGACTAATAGCAGCGTTTTGAGTTAGCATTTCGAAATAGGACATTTCCTACTAATTGCTATGGCCAAACAGCTAAATTACCAAACATCTTTTTACCACCCGCCAACTTATTCCGTTAGTCAAACCAGATGATTGAATCCGCTATTAACAACCTGCTAACATAATCCGCCAATCGTTAACCGCTAAAACCAAACACGCCCTATAGAAATTTAACTATAGATATGACTAATTGACCGCAGTCCAGTTGGTGCTCAAGGTACCCATTCTCTTTTCCCCCACCACTGAGGCATTGGTTGATCCCTCACCACCACAACAAAAATAAACCATTTGAGCAATACAAAAGAAATGGCGGAAAAAGTAGAGGAAATAGTACAAAAAGGCAAACAGAAAGAAGAACAAGTTCTACAGAACAGGATACAACAAAATACTTTGAGTTGATACTTTATAGAAACTGTTTTCATCATAAACTTCACATATTTGTTAAAAACTAGCATAAACTAAAATATGATGGCCTATGAAAACTATAAAGCAGGTGTCCGGGACCTTTGGCTCAAATAACCCCACGTGGACCCTACGTCACGAATATTACAAGAAATATATAAAACCTGGAAGAACTAAGAAATGGGATTGTTGGAAAAAACTGAGATGTCTTTCTCAGTGTATATTCACATTTATATAGGCAAGAAATAAATACATGTACAAGGAAACAAATCAAGAGATCCTTACAGTTAATGCAAGAAATCCTTGCATTTAATGCTTAATAAAAACTTCCTAGTTCCTATAATTACAAATTTCAATCGAAGTAACAACGATACCTTTACTGATTCTCTAACTGACACCCCCCTCAAATTGATGGGGGTTGGTCAACGAGCATCAGTTTGCCCCCAAGGAACGGATGACGAGGAAGAGTCTTTGTAAAGATATCAACCACTTGAAGATTAGTGAATACATGGGCCAGAGAAATCACTTCATATTCAAGTGTTTCACGAATAAAGTGTCAGTCAACCTCAATCAATTTTGTGTGCTTGTGATGAACTGGATTAGCAATAATGTAAATAGCGCTAGTGTTATCGACATGCAATAGAGTAGGCTCAGTAGTAAACCCGGTAATCATGTGATCTTTGAGCAGGCAAGTGTCATAGCATGATATTCTGACAGAGTAGAAGACTTAGAAACACGATCCTGATTCTGGTTTTTCCAAGAAATTAGAGCAATCTCCACAAATATACACCATCCTTTGATGGAGCAACGAGTGTCTACATGACCAGCCCCAATCAGCATCACTATAGGCGGATAGTTCAAGAGTAGTACTAGTTGGAAAATAAAATCCCTGGCAATAGTGCCATATATATAGGTAAAATCGCATAAATGGTCCCTCAGTTATCTACGAAATTAAAATCTCAGACCTGAGATTGTAAATGTCACCCCTCAATTGTCCAAAATGTTGTAAATGTGGTCCTTTTTAGGGGTGAAATATAAAATGTGGGCAAGAGTACATTTCACTACTTAAAGGACCACATTTACAACAATTTGGACAATTGAGGGGTGACATTTACAATCTCAGAAATACAGGTCTGAGATTTTAATTTCGTAGATAACTGAGGGACCATATATGCAATTTTCCCATTGTATATATATATATCAAATAATACGTCTGACTGCAACCATATGGAGATGACGAGGATTATGATGAAATTGAGTAACTTGCTGAGAGATCTAGACAACTTATCGTAAGACACACTAAATTGCCCACAAGCCAACAAATCTACGATATATTGTCGGGTACAGAAGAAGATGTCCCTCATCTTTTCGAAGTTTAACATTTAAATCCATTGGAATATCAATGGGAGAAGTACCACTAAAACCTACAAAATCAATGAGATCACGGGCACACTTGGCTTGATTTGAAAAAAAAAACAATTGAACCCACTATAACCTCAAGTTTCAAAAAATATGAATGTCCGTTGAGATCCTTCATATGAAAGGAACGATGCAGATATTTCAACTGGGAAATAACCGAGTGATCAGTTATAGTGCCTGATATACAATCTTTGAAAATATGTCCGAACTTCGTTCAGTACCTACAAACTCATATCTCTAGAGGAGACTTAACTTGAGTGGCATAAGCAACTGAAGTGTGACCCTACTCCAAGGTAGCCTGGGTAAGCCCATGCTGCTCTTCACGAAGGAGTTACCGAAAAATCTCCAAAGAGGGAACTGAATTTATGTTCAATAATGTGGAGCGAATGTTCTCAGACACAGTTTCATCAAGAATTGACCGCGTTTTCGGGCTTGTAACATGTCTCGGAGAGGCTTTATGGCAATATGAGGGATTTCAGCGAGGCATAAGTCGATGTATTCATACCAAAGTGATAAGGAGTTGGAATAGTATTGCTAAACGGTCATGGAAACTTGTTGGAAGTTGGAAATATCCAACTTGTAAGTGCTAAACAGTGAGAAAGTGATCAAACAGAACACATATGCATATATATGTAAACTTTATACAATCAATTGTATTATAATTGATGAGAAATTTGTAACGACATGCATGATGATAATATGTTTACTTATATTATTACTTTTCTTATTCAAATTAAAGAATTATTAAAAATTGGCAGAATTACTTTATCAAACACAATATTATCTAGCTTACCTCTTTTAATGCTATATAGTATATACTACTATATATTTATATTTAATATTTATCTATAAAATGGATTAAAGAATATGCAAATAAGATAAATAAAATCTATATGGGGGCACCCGTGGGCACCCGTGGGGGACGATGGGGTGGGGTGGGGATGGGGCGGGTTTGAGAGTAGCGGGGATGGGGTGGGGATAGGGGGAACTTTTTAGACATGGAGCGGGGGATGGGGGAGCGAACCCCCGCCTCCCAAACCCGCCCCGTTGCCATCCCTATGTGGGATTGACTATCAAGAGAACTTTGCTCTTGTAGCCAAGCTCAATACTATTCATACCCTACTATCTTTGACATTTAACTTTGATTGACCTTTACTGCAATTCGATGTCAAGAATGCTTTCCTCCACGATGATTTACATGACGAGATCTACATGCACATTCCCCGGGCTTAAAAAAAACATCAAAAGGTTACCTCTACACATGTATGTCGATTAAAAAAAAACCTCTATGGTCTCAAGCAATCCCCTCGTTCTTGGCTTGATTGCTTCACCCAAGTTGTTCGAGCCGCTGGTCATAGTCAAAGTCAAGGTGATCATACTCTTTTTTACAAACACTTTCGCTCAAGTGGAGTCACTATTCTTTTAGCATATGTGGATGACATCATTGTGACCAGTAATGATCCATTTGAGAAACAATGTCTTGAGATGCAACTAAAATCCCAATTCGAGATGAGGTATCTTGGATCTTTAAAATACTTTCTTGGAATTAAGGTTACTCATCTGAAGGCATCTTTATCAACCAACAAAAGTACATTACATATTTGTTAAGTGAGACTGGTAAGAGTGCTTGTCCACTAGTTACTACACCTATGGATCCTAATCATAAGCTTGGACTTGCTACTGATGAACCCAGGGTTGATTTAACAATATATCAGCATTTGTGCGGCAAACTTATCTATCTCTCTCACACCAGACCTGACACTGTCACACTGCCTATGCGGCCAGTGTCCTAATCCAGTTTGCATGACCCAAAGAAACTGCATCTAGAAGCAGCCTATAGGGTTCTACACTACTTAAACGGAAGCCTTCACTGATGCGTTATGGTGGCTCTCTCATTGGCTGCCAATCAACTACCGGTTTCTGTATTTTCCTAGCAGGAAAACTTGTGATATGGAGAAGCAAAAAATAGAATGTTGTGACACGGTCATCCGCTGAGTCTGAGCTAAGGGCCCTTGCCCATGGCCTGTGTGAACTTCTATGGATCAGAACTATTCTCTTTGATTTACGAATCAGATGGAAGGGACCAATGGAGTTGAGGTGTGGTAAAAATGAGCAATCATCATAGCTCATAATCCAGTCCAACATGATCGGACCAATCATATTGAGATTGACCAGCACTTCATCAAATAAAAGGTTGAAGGAGGTCTGATTGAACTAAGCTTCACTCCCTTACAGGATCAAGTTGCAGATGTGTTTACCAAACCTCTACACAGTCCTAGGTTTCAGAGTCTTAATGTCAAGCTAGGCATGAAGGATATCTACAAGACTAGCTTGAGGGGGAGTGTTTATAAAACGAAGAGGCATCATTAGTCTAGGAATTACTTTCCTTAGTATTACTATAATTATTAGTCATTAGTGCTTCAAGTTGTAATTAATACTTGTTGTCTTTTCAGTTCGTATTCATTTATGTTTAGTACTCAGGCAGTCACCTAGGGTACTGAATAGACACTTCCATACTTCAGCCAATATATATAGGTCTATACTTCTTGTAAAAGATACTCCGTATATCAATTCCATCATATTCTCAAGTCAAAAAATAGTGAGTCTTTGGCTCCATTGAAAATGGGACACCGCGAATAATTTTTATCAAACAAAAATTGCGTAGAGCTTTAAACTATATCATTTATATTCAATATTTTCATTTAAAATAGAATAAAACTGAAATATACCACTTATATGATATATTGTACTCTGCTCAATCTATGAGTCTTTTTCCAAATGGACAGTTTTTGTTTGACAAAGGCAGTAGCAATTTATCAAATAACATTTTCAATTTAGCATTTTTTAGTGTTCTGTCAAGTTGATGTCTGACAGAGAGAGATAAAATTGACACTTTTTCATAGTTCAACATAAAGGTTATGGCAGGCATCTTAGTTCACACAATATCACAATAGACACCAGAAGTCCAGAACCATGGAAATAGTACTACATTGTTGAAGCATTGACTAATCAAGAAAAATATGTTGAGCTATTGAGAGTAGAGACCTCAAAAATGATTTATACACGGAAGATTATAAAACAATAACACGAAGCATAATATCTCAAGTGATGTGGGCCTAGACAATCTCATACATGAAAAACAGTCATATATGTACAATTAGTTAGTTAAGGAACACCTGACAGATAATCTTTCCAGAGCCCGAACAGAAGCACATCTTATAGTGTCACTAGGATGATTGATCAGCTTAGTTAGTTGATTAATAGCACCAGCTGCTCTAAAGGATACACGCAAATGTTCGGTGATGGATGCATCAGCAATGGCCTCTGCAGCTCTTGCAACAGCTGATTCATCTTCAAGACCAAGAATCAGAACCAGTCGTGCTACACCATCAACCCAAGGCAAAAGAGTAGACCGACACGATAGCACTTCATCATTGGACTTGTTATCTTCAACCTCTATGGCCCCTATACGAGCAAGAAATTGTTGTCTAGCCTGTCCAACCATTGCATTTGTCATTGCTTCGTCAATGTTTGCATTGTCATCTAGGACATGCAGTCCAAGAAGCAGTTCTGAAGCACCATATTTTGAAGTGCTTTTTGGTCTCTTCTCAATTTGGGTACCATCAGGAAAAGACGGCCATGAATACAAAGTGGGTTTAAAAGACTTGTAAGCAGCAGCACCAACCAAAGGGACCATAAGTAGACCCTCCTCCATTACAAGAATTTTATTGTACTCATCTTTAGCAAGTTCCAACAATGCAATTCTTGCTTCTTTCCTAACCACCTTAGATCCCTTAACTTCTGTTTTCAAAAGTGTGGCCTGCATGTTGCATATGGTAAATGAAAGTATATAGTATCAGAGAAGAGCTCATGTTTCACAAAATCGAACTAGCTTTGTGAAGTTTCAACCAAACTATTTCCGATGAATAAAATTGACAAACAATACTAGGTAAATAATGCATGTGGTTTAAGGCTCATCAGCCACAGTACTAACCATGCAAAAGAGAAGCCTGTCGATGATAACATAGCGCAATGACGGAAACTTGTTAAAGCGGATAAGCAAACTCAACGACAGGATACTGCATTTCTTTGTAGCTCAAGTGAAGCATCAATTTTTTATAATGATTTCAAATGTAAATACTCATTACAAAACAGTATGATAGTCATCTTCACTTGAAATCAATAAAAACATGTTGTCTCAACGCAGGTGTTTGCATCTGAAGTAACCATTACTATGAAAGTAGACATAACTTGAATTTTATAGGCAAAATGTTGAATCAATTATTCAAAAAATAGTACTCCGTAACAAATTATCACTAACATTATACTCCCTACGAATTCTTGTGTTTGCTACACTTTCCTTATTGGGAAGTTTTTGTTTGCTAAATTAAACCTTTTTTGGCAAGTTTTCCCTTTAAAAATACTCAATTACTCTTACGTTTTCTACTTCTCATATTCTTTTGCAAACGCTTCTACTCTCTCCTACTTTTTCTACACTATTCATTACTTCTACTATTTTTCCCTTGAATATTCTGTCAAACCCTATTGTAGCAAGCAATAGATTACAGAGGGAGTATACAATTACTTGTGGAGAGTTAAACATCATATGTGCAAGTGATTGCTTCCCGAACAGTACCATAGAGCAATCTATCGGGTTGTTTTGTTGCTGTATCAGCCTGTAAGCAACGAGACTTTTAAAAACTTTACATACTTGATGCAATCTAAAGCATCACACAGAAACAGCGCAATTAGTCAGCAGTGTGCTCCGTTGGAAATCGCAATCACTCAAGTGCAGAATAGGGATGCATATGCTAGTGTGATATTGAGTAGAGAACAAGCCTAGTAACACATGTACATGGCCCCAACTCATGAAAGAGAAAATTTTTGTCTTTACCAAAATAGTTTTCCTCCTTTATTTACGTGGTATCCGAGGGGGAGGGAGAGGAGGGGGGAGGAGGAGGGGGGGGGAGTTGCTGGCCATTGTGGTGGCAGTAAAAACATGGAGGCCATATATAATGGGCAGGAATTTGGAAATCCACACTGATCAAAGGAGTCTGAAATTCTTGACATAACAAAGGCTTATGGGGGAGGAACAACAGAAATGGGTGACTAAATTGATGGGCTATAATTTCATTATCAAATACAAACCCGGGTTGGAAAACAAGGCTGCTGATGCCTTATCTGGAAAGGGAAGTTACCAAGCATTATATGTGGTCAGTTGCCAGGAGTGGGAAGACCTAGAAGAGAAGTTAGTCAAGTTACTACAAGATGAAAGGTGTAATCGGCTCATCCAAGATATGATAGCCCAGCCAGAATCGCACACAGGGTTTAAATTAAGAAAGGGGTTGATTTACTACAAAGATAGACTTATGTTGCCTAAAGGATCTCCCGGGATCAATAAGGTGTTGGCAAAATTTCATGATTCGGCTAGTTGTGGTCATGCGGGGTCTGTCAGGACTTTAAAGAGGATAGCTAGTGTGATATATTGGGATGGAATGAGGTCTAAAATCCAGAAATATGTGAGCAGCTGTGAAGTATGTCAACGAAATAAATAACAGACTTTAAGCCTGCAGGGTTATTGCATCCTTTGCCTATTCCCACTCACATCTGGGTTGATTTAGCCTAGATTTCATAGGGCGACTGCCAAGAACTATGGGCAAAGACACTATCCTGGTGATGGTTGATAGGTTAACAAAATTGGCTCATTTTATAGCTCTAACACATCCATATATGGCTAAAGGAGTGGCTGAAACATTCATTCAGGAAGTGGTGAAGCTGCATGGGTTTCCTAAAAGGCTAAAACCATAGTTTCTGACAGGGACAGTGTGTTTTTAAGTTCATTTTGGTCAAAGCTTTTCCGGCTAGCGGGTGCCAAGCTCAAATACAGTACTGCCTACCATCCCCGGATGGATGGGCAAACAAAAGTGGTGAATAGATGTTTGGAAACATACTTGAGGTGCCTTACTGGGAAGAAACCAAAGCACTGGCCTAAATGGTTGCCTTGGGCTGAGTATTGGTACAATACCAAGTACCATGCCTCATTGAAGGCTTCCCCATTTAAGGCTTTGTATGGGCAGGACCCGCCAGTTTTATTCAAAGGGGATGCTACCCTAACAGCTGTGGAGGAGGTGACAAAACTCACTGCTGAAAGAAATGAGATGCTCCAGGAAACAACAACAACAACATCCAAGCCTTAGTCCCAAACGATATTGGGGTCGGCTAACATGAATCGATACATGATATCACCCAAAAGAAAAGAAAGAAAATAAAGATAAAAAAGATAAGCTATTATAAAAAAGATAATATAAAAGAGATGAATATACATACTCCCTCCGTCCCTAAATGTTGTTCCAATTGCGGATTACGAAGGTTGACCGAAGATAAAGTTAAGTGATCCTTGTGAAAACTCGGATTATTTTTAGTAAATAAAATTTACATATTCAAAAACTACATTAAACCCGCTACAAAGCCTGCAAAAAATAATTCAACTTTTATAAAATTTTGATATAAAAAGTAAGAGTTTAAGAGTGATTTAAGTTGACCCTCGATAAGCGAAATGGAACTTCTTTTAGGGACGGAGGGAGTATAAAAGATAAAATAAAAAGGATAAAGTAATATTTATATATAAGGATAAAAATATAAAAGAAAAAGAAAAAGAAGAAGAAGAAGAAAAGAGGGGAAAAGATGATACAATATCACTCCTCCACACGAATACCCGCCCTCCATTTCGCTCTCTCCAAAGCCATACTCTCATCCAATCCAAGAAGAAGCATATCACTTCTGAGTTCTGACTCCCCTAGCCCACGTCTGTTTGGGCCTTCCTCTCCCTCTCTTCCCTGCCTCTTCTCCACACATCTCCACTCGTCTGACAGGTGCATCAATCGGTCTCATATGCACATGACCAAACCATCGTAGGCGCGACTCCCGCATCTTATCTTCAATAGGTGCTACTCCCACCCTTTGTCTGATTGTCTCATTCCTCACACGATCCTTTCTAGTATGCCCACACATCCAACGCAGCATGCGCATCTCTGCCACACTCATCTTTTGAATGTGACATTGTTTCACCGCCCAACACTCCGTGCCATACAATAGTGCAGGCCTAATTGGTGTTCTATAAAATTTACCCTTCAGTCTAGTCGGCATACCTCGATCACATAGAAATCCTGACGCACTCTTCCACTTCATCCACCCTGTTCTGATTCTATGGGATACATCTCCATCTAACTCACCGTCCTTCTGAATTATGGAGCCCAAGTAACGGAACATATCGCTGACTGGTATCTCCTTACCATCTAAGGTAATTCCGCTATTACCACTGCTTCTACCTCCACCAAACTTGCACTCCATGTACTCTGTCTTGCTCCTACTTAGTCTGAAACCCTTGTTCTCCAATGTTTGTCGCCATACTTCCAACTTTGCTTTAACCCCTGATTGCGTCTCATCAATCAATACAATATCGTCGGCAAACATCATGCACCACGGTATATCATCTTGAATTGACTTTGTAAGTTCATCCATGACTATGGCAAATAATTTGGCTGAGGCACAAAACAGAATGAAGCAGCACGCAGACAGACACCGGAGAGAGGTGGAACTTGAAGTGGGAGACATGGTTTTCCTAAAAATACAACCTTATCAGAAGCTCAGCCCTAGGTTTTATGGGCCTTTTGAAGTGATAGATAAGATAAATTCAGTGGCGTATAAGCTCAAACTGCCCAAAGGGTGTGCTGTGCACCCAGTTTTCCATGTTTCTTTGCTAAAGAAAACTGTAGCCCCTAATATTCCTAGGCATCCTCTACCCAGTTGTTTGTCTGAGGAATGGGAGTTGCAAACCCAAACTGAAAAGGTGTTGAACACCAGAATGACTCCTACCGGAAGGAAGGAAATCTTAGTGCACTGGAAAAACTTACCTGACATTGAAGACTCTTGAGAGGAATTGCTGCAGTTCCAGTCCATGTTTCCAGATTTTCACCTTGAGGAAAAGGTGAGTTTTGAAGGGAGAGGTGATGATATGATCCCAGCTAAATTCAGAATTAATCCCAACCGGGATTTTTCTAAAGTCTACCCGTAGGGACAAAAAGGAGATATTGACCGACAGTAAAGGAGAGTGGGGGTCTAACTGGCTATTGGAGGTATCCGTGTGGCTGAAGCAAAGGAATAAAGTGTAACAGAATGGAGAGAGAAAGACAGTCTGGAATTTGGCAGAACTCTGGTTTAGGAGAGAGAGACCCTCTCGAACCGGTCTCAATATTTTCTTCCTGTGTTTATTTCCTTCTGTTCTTATTACGTATACCATCGCTATTGTAATCCAATCTTTCCAAATCGATATATATATATATAATATTTGTGCGGGGTGTTGTTCGTACTTATTGTCAACCCTAGAACTTTACGTAGCCCTTTTGGATATGTTGATTACCTGGTCCAGAATTTTCTGGAAGCCAGAAAAGCTCCACACAGCACCAGCTGGTAGGCAGACTCCAATCACATGCCTCATGTAGAAATGGAAGGAATCGGGAGAATGAGATCATTTCACACCATTGTTTCAAGGAATTGAGACCATATACAAACAAGAAAAAATTCTATTATGGAAAATAATCTTCCTAATAACATCATACCGAGCACATGTCATATAGATTGAACACACACACACACACATATATATTATTAAAATTAACTTTTACTCATATTAAATTTTGAAGAGGAGGGTATATGGCCTGGCCTCGGTACACGGGGGAGGTTACTTCTAAAAATTGATGTAAGAAAAATTAATAGTGTTGAATTTGAGAATGTTTACAAAACGAGGGGGGTTAATGTTGTGACCTTACCTAATGTATTTGGCCGCGTGATGGGCTGAATATCTCTTGTGATCAAAATCATTTACTTATCTAGATCAACCCATCAAAGTGTGTGAGCAAGATCTAATCACACGATTTTACTCTTCTTTTACCATGTGTGCATCTCTTTTTGCGTAGTGAGATCTAAAAAAACATGTTCACTGGATTCCTCTGGAATTGAGGATACATTTTATGGCATTTAACATTTTCAATGTAAAACTAACTGAGATAGATTTTTTTACAGACCATGAAAATTTAAGTGAGACTCACCAGCTTTGGGATGACTCCAGCTTCGACCATAATTTTGTGATTAGAACTGGTTAGCGTCAAATTTGCCAAAACCCCTCCAGCCGCCTCTTTCACCCTCACATCGTCATCCTCCAGTAACGTTATTAATATATGAAGCAGATCAGAATTAGCAATTTTTATCCTGTATTTCTCATCCACAGTGAAATTCCACAACGCACAAATGCTTTGCTCCTTCACCTGTACATAGTAATGCAATGTTACACCAAGACATGTGTTTATGTCACAAAAGAAGTACAGAGAGCAAAAACACAAGGAAGACTTATATGTACATCTGGATATACTGAAGATCGCCCCAATAGGCCAGTTATCTCCTCTATTGCGCCACTTTCTGCCACAAAATCCCTGTATACATTAATTGAGGACACCATCCTCAATAAGCCAGCCGCTGCTTCACATGCACAATCAGATTCCGACCTGAGAAGATTCACTGTGAGATTCAAAGAACCTGGAAACTGCATTATGGCATCCACACACTTCTTTCCTCCAAGCGAATACTTCCATAAGGCAACTATAGCACTCTCTCTATCAAGAGGATCATTGTCTAAACCCAACATCCGGATGAACAATGAAACATAACCATCTCCGATGTTGGGCAGGCTATCTCCTGTGGCCTGGAAATGAATGAGGAATGCACTACATCACCTACTTATCCTTTTTACGATAAGACAAACAGAAATCCATAGGCTTGCGTTCTTTAAATAAGGGAATAAAAGTGCATGGACCTTGTAGAATGGAACTAATCCATTTTGAGGACCATTGCTTTGCCTAAGTGCAAAGACCCGTAATCAAAATTATAATTGCGGCAAAATAAGACACACTTGGGCACAACATAAAATAAAAATTCAAATTCCCAACACTACAGAAAGTAGTAATTCGAGACCATACATATTAGTTCGTAGTAAGAGGGACTTACGGGAGATGATGACTCCCGAGTAGTGGTTGTAGGGGTATCACTCTCTCCATCACTGCTGGCCCTTGAGAGCAATGAAAGCCGAGAGCTAAACCTCCGGTGTACAGAGAAGTGAACTTTGAGACGGGTATGAAGAGTGCGATTTCTCGATTTAACTCTAACAACGTTATTATGGGTTCCCAAGATATTGATTGGATGGATGGGTGGTCTCAATTTCAAATGCGTAGGGAGTGTTGAGGACATATCCGTTTCTGCGAAGCTTCTCTGAGCCACGAAGATATTGAAATGCACAGGGTGTTTGATACTTGGTTTTGCTGGTTGGGTCTGCTGATGGCTGAGCCGTCAGAGGGAGACAACGGAGAAGATTGTGAAGCAAGGAATTGTCCAGCACTTGCAACAACAGCGGGCGCTTGAGGTTCAACCAAAGTAGACGAACAGGAAACAGATGTTTTCCATGGCTGATTCCAAGAATCTGAGGACATAAATTGTTCAAATAAAATAGGCTGTTCCTTTGGTCTTATTTTGTTTATATTATATATAATAATTCTTATTTTATTCTATGTTACAAGAATAAAATTATATGTTAAGGGACCAATCGATTTGACCCGGAAACCGGAGAACCGGGCTCAACCACGGACTGCTAGGGAGTGAACCCGCTAATGTACTGATAACCGCAGGGCTTGAACCCTCATAGCCCGGGACAAATGAATGATTGAAGGACACCACACCCATGGACTACTTCAACTTCTTGTTAATATATGCGCTTTAGCTAATCTTATACTCTTTCGACGTATTATTTGACTTGGAAGGTGTTGTAATTGTTATTATGCAAATAATAATCATCATAATCTATTACGGAGTACTATATGATAGCAAAAGAAGTCTTTCACAAGAAGTTCCGGCCCAAACATAGTGCATTATAGAAGCTTATATATATAGTTATATATGGTGGCCTACCTCATTTATTCCCTCCTATGTGATTATAGCCCAATCGATGGAGACCCATTAAGTCATTTGACTCTTCACTTAGTCAAAGGATGTATTCTGCAAAATAGAACATGTGGTCAAGGAAGACATTAGCCAACATAAAAAGATAACAGATAAAGGAGAGAAATATTTTCTGGGCAGAATTTTGCTGCTCGCCCAGCTTCAGAGAAATCGCGATTGGGAAGGCATCCGTGGTCAGATTATGCTGAAATTTTGACTGGAGGTTCCCAAGACACATACCTAAATTCTGAACGGTGGAGATTGGATTTTGACGGTTAGATCATCTGGAATCATCTCCGAACAGACCTGTAGTTTTTAGAGTGATTTCAATCCTTGTTCATCCTCTTTGTATCTTTGTTGAAGTTTTATACTTCTTGAGCTGTTGTATCATCATATTTGATGTTTGGAGACTCTCTTGTACTTATTCCTTGTTGAATAGTGAAGAGTTTGGGTGGACGGAGGTCCCGTGGTTTTTCCTCTTCGATTTGGAGGGGTTTTCCACGTAAAAAATCGTGGTGTTCTGTGTGCTTGGTTTCATTTCATTTTACAGCTTTCTCCATATATGTTTTTTGATGTCATCCACTACTACCTGCTATTAAACTGGGATCCTGTGATTTTCTTGCAAGCTTGGGAGAATTCTTGTCAAGTATATTTGGACTGTTTTGGGTTTGTGGTTGAATTACTTTGACAAGCAGTGTTTTTCTTCCCTACAATATATAGCATCTCGGCCAATTAAGGATGTTTTCTTTTGAACTGTTTTCAGTCCCAGACCAGATCAGATCAGACCAGACTTAAACAGACCAGACCAGACCAGACTTAAACAGACCAGACCAGACTTGGATAGTTATAAAATACACAGAGACCAGACGTTTACCAGACCAGACCAGACCAGAAAGACTTAACCAGACCAGACCAGACCAGCAAATTTCAGTCCAAAGAAAACATCCTAAAACTCCAATATCCAGAACGGCTTGTTGAGCAGGGGAAAAGGCACATGGATATGGTAAATCTATTAAAACAACACATATATGGGAAACATAAAAAGATAGATATGTAGTAATATTTCCAAAAAATATTTATGTCTTAATCCTTTCATTAGCACACTATATATACAACGTAGTTGTATCATCCGTGAGCGGTGAGTGAGCGAACATAGCTTAGGAATTTTCTTTTTTATATCGCTTCCTACTACCATGATCTTTAAGGTGGTGGTGAGTAAGGTAAATAGGCAATCTACTTTGAACAAAGCTCTTAAAGAAGAAAATCAGAGTGCACCCATTTGACTGATTTGGAGGCCGGATCAGAGCCGTGCGGTGCTTGAGGCAGAGTCCAAAAAATTGTTAAAATTTTAGGGCCCACAATTTTAGATATTTCTTTAGTATATATATATATATATTAAATTTACATATTGGGCTTCCTTTCCCTAACTTTTGTCCGCTGTTGTACTTACAAGGAAACCCAAAAAGTCTACCAATTACTTTTGTTCGGCCAGTTTAGAAGCAGAATAGCCATCAACGTACAAATGGAAAAGGGGTTTAAGGCGATTTGCGATTCTTTTGTTCTGGCCTAGACTAATCGATCAACAACAGGGCCTTAGCTAAGGTTAATTTGCGATTCCCTTGTTCCAATCTACGGACTTAATCGATCAACATCAAGGTTAATCTTTCATCTTCTTTGCTTAGCTTCTAAATTTCTAATATTTTTCTATTTATAGGAATTATAGCCATTAAAGGATTTATAGCCTACCAAATATTTGTGGAGAAGGAATTTATTGAACATCTAGAATGCCAAGTTAATTATGATGTTTTCTTTTGGACTGTTTTCAGTCCCAGATCTGATCAGACCAGACCAGACTTCCGTAGTTATAAAATATACAGAGATCAGACGTTCACGAGACCAGTTTTTTGAATACTTTGACATTAATGTAATTTTTATTTAATTAGTCATTTTTATGTTGTTTAATCTTCAATTTCAAAGAAAATTGTGGTAAAAATAAATAAATAATGTATAGGGCCTTTTAGGAAGTTTGACTCAGGCCCGAGTTTTGGTAGGATTGGCACTAGGCCAGATCAAATAAAGGAGAGGAAGATGGAAGAAGGCGACCACCTTTTTAATAGATTTATTTGTGATTGTATTATCATGAAGGGAAGGAGTGAGCGAGCTAGAGAGGCGGCCGCCGGCCGGCGTGTGTTATAGAATTCGGCTGAAAAGAAGCAAGGGGCAAGGAGGGTGAGAAGACAAAGGTTTCATCAAAGTCCCACAAAGCACTACGTATTAGATACTCCGTACATAGTATTTTGTTTGGGTTATTAATTTCTACGGAGTATATCAAGTTAACTTTGATTATATTTTTAGTTAGAGTTACTCTCCGTGTATATGTGTGTTTGTGTCATCTAAGAAAAATTCGAGTTTACGACATGTGATGAACACGTTATTTAAGCTATAATATTGTAACTCTTTTTCGTAACCACAAAATTGCTGTAATAAAATATGAACAAATGACATTCTATATTGAAATAAAATGTTTCAAGAAAATATAAGTTTAAACTCACTAAATAGTTATTATGATCCACTAAAAAAAGTTATTTTGGTGTAATAAAGGAAAAAATTTATACGGAATATTATTGAATTATTCACAGAATATAATCTTCAAACTATATTTCAAGAGTTGGAGTTAAATGTGAGAGCTTTATGAGTATATTTATAGAAACAATTATTTAATTACTTCAATCTAATTAAATAGAAACATAAAGGAATTTGTATTTATGCTCTCTCGGTTTTGGTTCTTTGTTTTTTAACTCTTTAAAAAAAATTGTTCGTTAAATATACCTGGATAAGAGTTTTTGTCTCAACATTACTGATTAGGAATAAAGATTTGAAAAGATTGCTCAAAATAGGACAAAAATGAATGGGCAAAATTTTTAAATAGGACTAAATCTGCTTTCTTCACTAAATTACAAGAATAACACAATAAAAATCCCAAAGAAAGTAATGGGGCTCCTTTTGTGAAGTTAGGTTTTAATTTGTTTTGCTCCTCATTTAGAGAATTTTCACAAAGACAAACCATATCATATACTCCATATGTTATAATTATCCTTTTTAAAATCCGCAAGAGTTAAACCTTTGCAAGAGTTATAGCATCATATGACACACATCAAATGTTGGTTTCTCCTATAAATGTTGAAACCCTTTGCAATCATATATTTGAGGATAGTGATTTAGGCGTACGGAATTGAGTAATATTTTAGGGGCATGGTGTACCAACATATATGTTCTAAAAAAGTCATCGAATATAAGATTTTATACCCAACGATTTCACCAAGATATACAAAGTGCATGTTTATAAAGTTGTGAAATTTAGTAAAAATATTTAGAGGTTTCAATATATAAACCAAAATCGATACAAATTTGACCTGAAATATGAAAAACAATGAATATACCGAATTTGTTGGTACTAATGATTATAATTATGTAGTCAAAGTTGAAAAACGGAAAGAGAAAATTCTCATTTGAAATATAAAAAACAGTGAATATCATGTGAACAACCGCTTTCAATACGCCTTCGAATTAGAAAATAAAAAATGATATGAGTTGAAAACTTATTACATTGGAAGTTGAAATTTGATTTCCAACGAGGCGCCGACTGAATATGAGAAGACGTCGAGTCAAAACGACAAAAAGTGTGTAAAACACCACGGGAGAACATTTATTAGAAGCTTAATTAAAATTGTGGAGAACAATATGGCAAACTATATAATGAGAAGTCTGGTGAGAAGCTTTAGGGTGGTCGAAAAGAATGGTTATGATATGAGAAATCATAGTTATATTCATATTTTATATACAAGCCGGGCAAGGGAAATGTATTTGAGTACATTGGGTTGTTTTTTAAATTTGTAAAATTTGAAATATGACATTTCTCTATGTCAAAACATACTCCATATACATTATGTTAAACATAGAAATTTGTTTACTTGCAATTGGTTCTGTGTGCGGCTTTGTTATTACAATCTCATCCGTATAATGATTCTATGATATATTGACATATTGCGTAATAAATTGATTTTTTGTCCCAATTTTTAAATATTTCTGTAATACCCAAAAACCGGTCTAGCCGGTAACGTAAATTCGAATAATATTCTTTCTCATTGATTCTAAAATTTGCTAAATTATTATTAAATAAACAATAAATACGAAGTATTAATAATTTAAATGAAGGTAAGATAATTATGATATCTTAAATCCAACCTTATAAAAAATGGTGTAACCGTGACATGCTAGGAGACTCATGATCAAATTTAATTTTGGGATTTAAAAGGCAACATATACGAAACTATTTGTAAGAGTTGTTACATAAGCTAGATTATACTTTAAATATATTAATTTAAAAAAAAAAACTTAGCTTTTCATGACCAACCCACTTGGCTGCAAAAGAAAAGCCTACGCCTGCAATATGTATACAAATAACTTAGCAGCTGGTTGTCCTAACATGGTAAAGTACACTTGGAGGCCGGCCTAAACACTTCTATGACCGATCAGGCATATATTGTTGTGATATGCATGCCAATCTCCACATGGAAGTTTCCCTATACCCCATATATGTCACGCCCCGGACTTATCCGGACACGTCAACAATCCGCCGTACAGTACGAATAGTCAACCGCAGTCCAACACATTCATACTATACAAGGCGTCTGGGATATCATTCACGCATAGTACATCCATAAACAAACATAATGTAAAATATTCATTCAAAGCAGCGGAAACATGATTACAATTATTCAAGCCACACGTGGCAACCACGGGCATACAAGCCCCCAAATAAATATTCGAAGTAATATCCATGAGCATTATTTAAATTGTTTTCAAAACAGAAACAGAAGAGGCACGAACCACGCCTTCCTCCTTGAATTCCTCGAAACAACGAGCGGTAGTAGCAAGCTCTACTCCCTACCTGAAACTGTGAGGTGGCCTCCCCCGTGAAGGGGAGGTCAGTACTTGGAAGCATTTGACAAGTACAATGACAACTATACTAAGTATAATCAAAGTTTCAATTTCCAAGACCCTCAATCCAAGATGTTATTCATTTGTACTTAACTCATGTTCTTTCATGCTAGAGCTCGGCTCATAGTCATGTTAATTTGTGCTAGAGCTCGGCTCATAGTCACCCTACGTTTGCTAGAGCTCGGCTCATAGTCATACTAATTTGTGCTAGAGCTCGGCTCATAGTCACCCTACGTTTGCTAGAGCTCGGCTCATAGTCATACTAATTTGTGCTAGAGCTCGGCTCATAGTCACCCTACGTTTGCTAGAGCTCGGCTCATAGTCATGCTACCACGTGCTAGAGCTCGGCTCATAGTCACGTCCACTAATTCCTAAACCACTTCTTAGTCTAGGTTCCATCCATTTTGAGTAACCCTTAAGGCCTACTCCAAATGTAACTTAAGTTCATAATAACTTGAATATCTCAATTAAATTCCACATTCAAGTATATCTTGGCTCTAATATCAAAATATCACTTTTAACCTTCCATGACTCCCTTACATGAGGTAAAAGTATATTTATCACAATTTAGTTTATAGTTTGCACAACTATTATACCATTGTATTCATAACACATAATCATACACAATTTATTCATAAATTTGTATATTATGCATTTTTGCTTATAAACAATAACAATCTCATTTAGGCATTTTATTATTATAAATACATCATGCCAAACACATATAATTCATTTAGGTAATCTTATGAAATTAACCCAATAATTATAAGCAATATAGTCGGTCATCCTCACCTTAAGTGAGCTTAAGCGTGTTCTACGCTCCGCGGTTGAACTTTGACCGATTCCGGTGAACTTTGACCAACTCCGGCCAACTTTGACCAACTCCGGCGAAACTCCGGCGAAGCTCAAAGATACTCTAAATCAAGTTCCTAACAAGGTTTTAACATCATAAAACCTTAATCAATACACATAACCCTTAAAAGGTTATTTTCCGGTGAACCGGTCGGTTTGGCTTCTAAGTCCGTTCTTGGACTTAGACCTACTCCCCAACCCATTATTCCACACTATTGGCATGTAGAACAACCTCAAGGGTTCTCCATAAGATATGTATCTCATAGGTTAGGGGAAAAATAAAGGAAAAGTTAATACAAGGTCATTACCTTAATCTTTCTCACTTTTCCTAGCCTTTTTCTCCCTTTAATCTTCCTCCTTGGAGCTTCCTTGCTTGAGTTCAGTTCTTGGCTATGGAGGATGAGGTTGCAAGAGCTATCCTTCTCTCTTGGGTCTCTTTGGCCGAAATAATGGGAGAGGGTGAGTGAGGGGATAGTCTATTTGGCATTCCTCTCAAAATAATGTGTAAATGGACCCCCTCATGGTACCTTGATAGCTTCCTCCCACCTCCCTCTTGTCTCACAGCTCAAGTGTGACACAAATCAGCCCCCTTTGGCTGCCAAATTCGTGGGTTGGCCCCCACCCATGTGGGAGGTCAACCCTTTTTGTCCAGGAGTGTACAATTGGTCCCGAAAGTTGTATTTTTCGGACTGTTTTAGATATATTTTATTTTATCGGGTCAAATAAAATATATTATGTGTTCTCCATCATTATGACCCCTATAATGAATATTCATCTCCCAACTTTAATTTATAAGTCCCCGAGATTCAATTTCGGGCTTTCATCGGTTAAATTGCCAATACCGGTATTTGGGCCTCTTTTGACAAATCGGTCAACTCTGGACCTTCCCATGGCTCAAATGAGATATCCACCACCATATAAATATTATCTAGACCAAGATGAATAAAATATGTGGTCCCGGAAATATCGGGCGGCCCCCGCTCCCGGTGCGGGCCCCACGTGCGAATTTACTATTCACGCAAAAACATTAATAAAAATTCACAACTTCGAATACTCGTTAACCATTCCGTGAGTTCAATACATTATTCCCTTTAAAAGTAAATACATTTGGGGACGGTGTTACAAGTTCACCCCCCCTTATTTGGGATTTCGTCCCCGAAATCCACGTGTCTAATCGAAAAGAAACGGGTATTGCTCCCTCATTGAGACCTCAGTCTCCCAGGTTTCTTCTTCGACTCGATCACTCCTCCAAAGAACCTTTACCATAGGAATCTCTTTGTTCCTCAGTTTCTTCACCTGTTGACCCACAATCCTTACCGGTTCCACCGCATATTGTAGATCTTCACGTATCTCCACCGGTGGTTTCTCAAGAATATGAGACGGATCTCTCACGTATTTCTTGAGCATCGATACATGAAACACGTCATGTATCTTCTCAAGTTCTGGCGTCAACTTGAGACGGTATGCTACGGCCCCTATCCTTTCAAGGATTTCAAATGGACCAATGTATCGGGGGTTAAGCTTTCCCCTCGATATAAATCGGATGATACCCTTCCAAGGAGAAATCCTTAGGAAGACCTTATCACCGACCTCGAACTCCAATGGCCTGCGTCGTTTGTCGGCATAACTCTTCTGCCGATCTTGGGCAGCCCTGAGTCTATCCTGAATGACCTTCACCTTAGCCTTGGTGATTTCAACAAGTTCAATCCCTTCGAGCTTGGCCTCGCCAACCTCGTCCCAACACAACGGTGTTCTGCATTTCCTCCCATACAATGCCTCGTATGGAGGCATGCCAATACTTGCCTGATAACTGTTGTTATAGGCAAACTCGACTAGAGCCAAATGTTTGTCCCAACTTCCTTGGAACTCCAGAGCACATGCCCTAAGCATGTCCTCCAATATCTGTATCACCCTCTCAGATTGTCCATCCGTCTGTGGATGAAAAGCTGTGCTAAACTTCAGTTTAGTACCCAAAGATGCTTGAAACTTGGGCCAAAACCGAGATGTGAATCGTGGATCCCTATCCGAGACAATGGATATCGGGACTCCATGTAGTCTCACAATCTCCTCCGTGTATAGCTTTGCCAATCTTTCAAGAGGATAAGTAATGTTGATAGGCAAAAAGTGTGCACTCTTGGTGAGCCTATCGACCACTACCCATACTGCATCGTAGTTGTTCACTGTTCGTGGTAGCCCCACCACGAAGTCCATGGTCACATGCTCCCACTTCCATTCCGGAATGGTCAGTGGCTGCAAAAGCCCTGCCGGGTGCTGGTGCTCCGCCTTAACTTGCTGGCAAGTAAGGCATCGGCTCACGTACTCTGCGATATCCCTCTTCATACCCGACCACCAGTAACTTTCCTTCAAGTCTCGGTACATTTTAGTACCTCCTGGATGCATAGCATATGCCAAAGAATGAGCCTCCTCTAGTATAGACCTTTGGAGCTCTTCACTCTTTGGTATGCATACCCGGTCCTTAAACAGTAAAAGACCGTCATCACGTACTCGAAAGTTCTCCACGGGCCCTTCAAGGATCCTTTCCCGGATCTTCTGACATTCCTCATCAATGGCCTGACATCTACTGATCTCACCCAGTAACGTAGGTCTAACCTCGAATCTAGCAATGAGGACCCCACTCGTGGACACCTCCACTTGCGCCCTCAAAGTTCGTAGACATGTGAGTAATGTCCCCGACGTACCCTTCCTGCTCAGTGCATCGGCCACTACATTGGCCTTTCCGGGATGATAGTCGATGATCAAGTCATAGTCCTTGATCAACTCCATCCATCTCCTTTGCCTCATATTCAACTCTTTCTGAGTGAATACATACTTGAGGCTCTTATGATCGGTGAAAATGTGACATGTCTCTCCATAGAGATAATGTCTCCAAATCTTTAGTGCAAACACTACCGCCCCCAACTCCAGATCATGGGTAGGGTAGTTCGCCTCGTGTTTCTTCAATTGCCTAGAAGCATAGGCAATCACCCGACCATTCTGCATGAGTACACACCCAAGCCCTTGGATGCTAGCATCACTATATATGTCATACCCTATCCCCTGTGTGGGTAGAGCGAGAACCGGTGCTTCTGTAAGCCGTTTCTTTAGTTCAAGAAAGCCTTTCTCACAATTGTCGTCCCATATGAACTTGGCCCCTTTCTTCGTGAGCTTGGTTAATGGAGACGCCAATACGGAAAATTTTTCAACAAACTTACGATAGTATCCCGCTAAGCCAAGGAAACTACGTATCTCTTTCACATTTTTGGGTCTCCCCCAATTCATAATGGCTTCTATCTTGGCTTTATCCACCGAAATGCCCGAACTTGACACGACATGCCCGAGAAACCCAATCTCTTTGAGCCAAAACTCGCATTTAGAGAACTTGGCAAAGAGTTGTTTTTCCCTTAGCCGTTCAAGTACAAGACTCAAATGATCTTCATGCTCCTCTTCACTCTTGGAGTATATCAAAATGTCGTCAATGAACACTATCACAAATTGATCTAAGTATTCACTAAACACACGGTTCATCATGTCCATGAATGCCGCCGGTGCGTTGGTTAGACCAAATGACATCACCAAAAACTCGTAGTGACCATATCTAGTGCGAAATGCACTCTTAGGTATGTCACTCTCCTTTATCTTCAACTGATGATACCCCGACCTTAAATCAACCTTCGAGAATACTGTTGCCCCTCGAAGTTGATCGAACAAATCATCAATCCTCGGTAAAGGATACCTGTTCTTGATCGTGACCTTGTTCAACTGTCGGTAGTCTATACACATTCTTAGTGTACCATCTTTCTTCTTTACGAAGAGTACGGGTGCTCCCCACGGTGAATGACTGGGTCTAATGAACCCGTTGTCCAATAGCTCCTGAAGCTGAACCTTCAATTCTTGAAGCTCGGCCGGTGCCATTCGATAAGGAGGAATCGAAATGGGTTTGGTTCCCGGCTCCACTTCAATTACGAATTCGATCTCCCTGTCGGGTGGAAGCCCCGGCAAGTCTTTGGGAAAGACATCCGGATATTTGCACACGACACGTACATCGTTGATGTCAACCTCCTTCTTTGCTTCATCCACCACGTAAGCAAGGTATGCGTGGCATCCCTTCTTTATCATCTTCCGTGCCCTCATCACGGATATTATGCAACCATGAGATCCTCCCCGATCTCCCTCGAAACGTAGAGTGTTTCCCTCAGCATCCTCGAGTTCCAAAACCTTGGCATAACAATCCACTCGAGCATGATGTTTCTCGAGCCAATCCATCCCTAGAATTGCATCGAATTCTAACATACTTAGAGGTACGAAGTCACAAGTCAAAGGTTGACCCGTCACTTCTACCTCACACGAAGGATAGTAGTGTTTCCTCTCCACATCGTCTCCCAACGGTGTAGAGACCAACAGGGGTTGTGTCATTACTATCATCGGCACGTCTAAACTTTCGGCAAACGCTTCACTCACGAATGAACGTTGTGCCCCGGTATCAATGAGAATTCTTGCGTTTCTACCGTTGATCTTTAATGTTCCTACATTCATAAGTCATGTGAGACACACTAGGCAACGTACCGGATCGAAACGGGGCTTAACGAAATTTTTTTTCGGGTGACAATACACTGGACCGGCGCCGGTTCTAGGCAAGACCGGCGCCGGTTTGCCTTCGGGGTGGCCGGATTCACGCAAAATAAACTGGACCGGCGCCGGTTATGGCCAAAACCGGCGCCGGTTTACCATCGGCAACTTCGGAAAAATGTATTTCTTCAAAAACCGGCCCCGGTTACGAGCACGGTGATTCTTCCGACCACTTTTTCCCCTAGACCGGCGCCGGTTATGGCCAAAACCGGCGCCGGTTTTGCTACGGCGTCTCCCGGAATTCAAGTTTTAATTGGCCTGAGTCACCCCGACCCTTGACCGGCGCCGGTTATGGGTTAAAACCGGCGCCGGTTTACCCACGGCGACCCCGAAACAGCCATTTTTAATTAGAACCGGCGCCGGTTTGAGCCTCGACCGGCGCCGGTTTACCCCTGGGCAGCTTATTTTTGCAACTTTTTGCCAAGAAACCGACCGGTATCGGCCCCGGCGGGCCTGTACAAATCCGCTATCATTTTTAGCACTCGATACATGTAATTTATCAAACGTTACAAAGGATTACCTGCAACGGAGTCGGGATTAGCCCGAGCGTCGGCCTCGGTCATCGCATAGACCCGTGCTTGAGACCTCCCCTGATTCACGGACGGCGCGTTGCTCGTGCTCGCTCCCCCTTGCCCCGTACTAGCATGAGGTGCCCCGGTTCGGCTCCTACTCGCCGTGGTGGCGCCGCTTGATCCCGCCCCTCGGTTTCCACCAAGTTGAGGGCAATTTGGTTTAATATGCCCTGTGCTCCCGCATTGGAAGCACCGTGGTGGATCACGACACTTCCCGGCGTGGCTCCTGTTGCAATTCCTGCACCTGGGCGTCGTTGAGGCTTGGGAGCCCGAGTTGTGCCCGCTGAAGGCCGGGTTCCCCTTGGATGGCGGTGCCGGTGCTCTGAACGATCCACCTCCCCCATGGTTCCCCTTTTTGTTAGAACCTTGGGGGCCATGGTTCTCCCACTTCCTCTTCTTCGCCTCATCGGCGTCTCTCTTCTTTCTCTCTTCCCATTGCTTCTCTCCTTTCAACCCTTGGGCAACCACTTGGCTGAAAGTCATGTTGGGCAATTGAGTCGCCCTATCACGTATCTCCAAGTCCAAGGCCTCCCAAAAGTGATTCACCATTCGGTTTTCATCACAAGCATACTCCGGTATGTGGTCGGCAAGGTCCCTGAACTTGTGCTCAAGTTCTTTCACCGTCATGTTACCCCCTTGGGTTAGAAGAGTGTATTCTCTCACCTTGGCATTTACCTCAAAGTCAGAGTAGTATTGGGCAAAGAATTCTTGCCGAAAATCCTCCCAAGTAACATTCCCGCCATACTTGCCTTTGGTTCCATCCCACCACTTGGATGCCAACCCTTCAAGTAACCTCACCGCGATTCTCAGTTTGAAATCGGGGGTGAGTTGCATGTCAAGGGCTGCCTCGTTCAGCCTCTTGATCCATTGCGCGGCCACCGAGATGTCCCCCGTCCCATCGAACGGTTTGCACCCCAAGTCCCTCGCCTCTTTGATGTATTTGGAGATCCTTATGGTTGGACCTCCATCACCTCGACTCCCATGCGCTTCCACATGGGTTCTTGAATCACAATAGCTCCTTCCTCTTGGAGCCCCACCCGAAGGTTGCCCCGCACGGCGCCTTCGGCGTTCCCTCTTTTCCTCGCGCTCCCGATGATATTGTTGGAGCAGCGCTTCGATCCGAGCCAAGGAGCCACTTTCCTCCTCGTCGCTCACATCGTCATCATCCCCTTCATAAGGGGTCTCAACCGGCTCAGTTTCCGGCCGGTAGGTTGAGTCCTCATAAGACCAATAGGTCTCACTCTCCGTGTCGACGTGGCCATCGCTCACGGTTTGACGTTGGCCTCCACGGCCCCTTCCTCTTGATCCCCTAGAGGACCCCCGGCTACCGCGTTCGGACCCACCCGGTACACGGCCCGTCGGGTTCCTCCTAGTGATCCTTCCGACTGGCTCCATTTCTGAAAGGAATTAGAGTGAGTCATTACACTCGTGTCAATGTCAAATGACGGATAGGTACTTAAAGACATCTTTTGGCTCAAATCACCGTCATACCAATTGTTAAGGGTACCATCTTAACAATTAGAGACTTTGCAACTCAAGTACCAAAAGTTCTACAAGTACAAAACTTTTTATGCTCATGGTTTTCAAATTCGTTTTCAAAAGAGGTTTTGAAGCTTCATTATGAAGTTTACGGACTAAGGCTCTGATACCAATTAAATTGTCACGCCCCGGACTTATCCGGACACGTCAACAATCCGCCGTACAGTACGAATAGTCAACCGCAGTCCAACACATTCATACTATACAAGGCGTCTGGGATATCATTCACGCATAGTACATCCATAAACAAACATAATGTAAAATATTCATTCAAAGCAGCGGAAACATGATTACAATTATTCAAGCCACACGTGGCAACCACGGGCATACAAGCCCCCAAATAAATATTCGAAGTAATATCCATGAGCATTATTTAAATTGTTTTCAAAACAGAAACAGAAGAGGCACGAACCACGCCTTCCTCCTTGAATTCCTCGAAACAACGAGCGGTAGTAGCAAGCTCTACTCCCTACCTGAAACTGTGAGGTGGCCTCCCCCGTGAAGGGGAGGTCAGTACTTGGAAGCATTTGACAAGTACAATGACAACTATACTAAGTATAATCAAAGTTTCAATTTCCAAGACCCTCAATCCAAGATGTTATTCATTTGTACTTAACTCATGTTCTTTCATGCTAGAGCTCGGCTCATAGTCATGTTAATTTGTGCTAGAGCTCGGCTCATAGTCACCCTACGTTTGCTAGAGCTCGGCTCATAGTCATACTAATTTGTGCTAGAGCTCGGCTCATAGTCACCCTACGTTTGCTAGAGCTCGGCTCATAGTCATACTAATTTGTGCTAGAGCTCGGCTCATAGTCACCCTACGTTTGCTAGAGCTCGGCTCATAGTCATGCTACCACGTGCTAGAGCTCGGCTCATAGTCACGTCCACTAATTCCTAAACCACTTCTTAGTCTAGGTTCCATCCATTTTGAGTAACCCTTAAGGCCTACTCCAAATGTAACTTAAGTTCATAATAACTTGAATATCTCAATTAAATTCCACATTCAAGTATATCTTGGCTCTAATATCAAAATATCACTTTTAACCTTCCATGACTCCCTTACATGAGGTAAAAGTATATTTATCACAATTTAGTTTATAGTTTGCACAACTATTATACCATTGTATTCATAACACATAATCATACACAATTTATTCATAAATTTGTATATTATGCATTTTTGCTTATAAACAATAACAATCTCATTTAGGCATTTTATTATTATAAATACATCATGCCAAACACATATAATTCATTTAGGTAATCTTATGAAATTAACCCAATAATTATAAGCAATATAGTCGGTCATCCTCACCTTAAGTGAGCTTAAGCGTGTTCTACGCTCCGCGGTTGAACTTTGACCGATTCCGGTGAACTTTGACCAACTCCGGCCAACTTTGACCAACTCCGGCGAAACTCCGGCGAAGCTCAAAGATACTCTAAATCAAGTTCCTAACAAGGTTTTAACATCATAAAACCTTAATCAATACACATAACCCTTAAAAGGTTATTTTCCGGTGAACCGGTCGGTTTGGCTTCTAAGTCCGTTCTTGGACTTAGACCTACTCCCCAACCCATTATTCCACACTATTGGCATGTAGAACAACCTCAAGGGTTCTCCATAAGATATGTATCTCATAGGTTAGGGGAAAAATAAAGGAAAAGTTAATACAAGGTCATTACCTTAATCTTTCTCACTTTTCCTAGCCTTTTTCTCCCTTTAATCTTCCTCCTTGGAGCTTCCTTGCTTGAGTTCAGTTCTTGTATATGGAGGATGAGGTTGCAAGAGCTATCCTTCTCTCTTGGGTCTCTTTGGCCGAAATAATGGGAGAGGGTGAGTGAGGGGATAGTCTATTTGGCATTCCTCTCAAAATAATGTGTAAATGGACCCCCTCATGGTACCTTGATAGCTTCCTCCCACCTCCCTCTTGTCTCACAGCTCAAGTGTGACACAAATCAGCCCCCTTTGGCTGCCAAATTCGTGGGTTGGCCCCCACCCATGTGGGAGGTCAACCCTTTTTGTCCAGGAGTGTACAATTGGTCCCGAAAGTTGTATTTTTCGGACTGTTTTAGATATATTTTATTTTATCGGGTCAAATAAAATATATTATGTGTTCTCCATCATTATGACCCCTATAATGAATATTCATCTCCCAACTTTAATTTATAAGTCCCCGAGATTCAATTTCGGGCTTTCATCGGTTAAATTGCCAATACCGGTATTTGGGCCTCTTTTGACAAATCGGTCAACTCTGGACCTTCCCATGGCTCAAATGAGATATCCACCACCATATAAATATTATCTAGACCAAGATGAATAAAATATGTGGTCCCGGAAATATCGGGCGGCCCCCGCTCCCGGTGCGGGCCCCACGTGCGAATTTACTATTCACGCAAAAACATTAATAAAAATTCACAACTTCGAATACTCGTTAACCATTCCGTGAGTTCAATACATTATTCCCTTTAAAAGTAAATACATTTGGGGACGGTGTTACAATATATACGTGTCACTAGCATGTGAGAGCGGACAACGTAACACTGATTTGGCTTCACTCCCATGCTTTGATAGTATAAACTTCTACTATTATAGGCGGTGGTCATACATATTACATATAGAACCAAATCAGATATTTTATCACTTACTTTACGAAAGTGGCTTAGCACAAATATACTAAAATAAACATAAAAGAGGAGACCAGTAGCTAACAATATGAAGAATCGGAGCTAGCGAGGATAAGGAGAAAGATAGCAGTATAGACTGGAGGTCTCCATACTATTATACTACCAAAATCTTCAGAAGGATTTCTCTACGAGGTCAGTACATTTCCGTCCCGGCCATTTAGATTATTGTGTTTATTTTCGTCCCCGTTGCCCCTTGTGTTATGGGGATGATGAACATTATATAACCTTAGAAATTTTGTGTGCCCTAAATATGTGTTCTTAATTTATAAGAATTTTGAGTTTATAGACACATAAATCTATCATAATTGATAGTAATTACGTTTTCTTTAATCTATCAATACGAAGGTCAGCTAGAAATAAAGCTTAGCTCCGTATTATTAAGAAGTAAAGTCGTTAAAATTAACACAGATTAATTATAACGATTCTGTGATATACGAGTATGTAGAATACCACGGCGATGTATTTTGCATGAAACCATATACTTTGATTAAGATAGATAGATATGTGCTATTATAATTAACATGCATGCATTAACATATTTATGTATATGTATGTTTGATATGCTTGCATTACTTCTTACCTAAATTTACATGTTAGGACAACCTAATATTTAGTTATAGATACACGAAGGGAGTAGCATATAATAATAAAAATCAGTATTTTAAACTGATGGTAATACTTCGTATAACATAAGAAAAACACAAGCGCACTCTAGATAAGAGCGGTACATATAAAGATTACAACTAGGTACAAGTATCATTTCTCATACGTATACTTATAATAATAATACATTCGGCCTCACCATTGATGTAAAATTATACGGAGCAATACTTGACATCCATGCACTAACTTCATAAATGACTAACGGGGCATGTAAAAGTATAAAATCTTTATATTTAAGTAATATAACATGCATGCATAATAAGTGTTAGCCGTTACTATTATTACTAATTATTTGTACAAATATTTTATTGTAACATTTTCTTTGTACGTACCTAGAGGTTAGATTAGAATAGGAATGTTTCTCTCATTTAATTTCTTTCCTTTCTTTTCTGATTGACCAACGCATGGGCATCCTTGTACGTGTAAAATACTCATGCGTACATCATGTGTATATGGACGCATCGTCCAGATGATCAAAACAGAATAACACAAAATATTTTCTCAATTCCTGCTCTCGTTTAATATGGTATCAGAGCGCTGATCCTTGGCTAACCGATCACGCAATTCTGCGACGAAGATGGCCGGCGAGACAGGGAACACCGGTGATGGAAATCGTGAACATGGTGAGAGACGGAAAATAAACGACCCGTCCTCACCATACTACCTGTCGAGCTCGGATTTTCCTGGACTACAAATATGCGCCGTTGTTCTCAAGGGTGAGAGCAATTATCGAGAATGGGCTACGGCGATGAGGAATGCATTCCGCGCAAAGCGGAAATTGGGGTTTCTAGACGGAACCATCAAACAGCCCATGCACAGTGAAAGAGACCTCGAAGACTGGAACACCGTCAACTCCATGGCGGTGGGTTGGATTATGACTTCGGCGGATCCGGCACTCCGATCCAACTTGGCCTATATGGACAGTGTCTGTGATCTATGGAACGACTTGGAGGCGCGTTTTGCCGTCAGGGACGCGATGAGAACTTATGAATTAAAGGAATTAATTCGGGGTTGCCGTCAACAAGGGCAGACGATTACTGACTATTTTGGGAAGCTCAAGGGGCTTTGGGACGATTACGACGGACTCAGAAACATACCACAATGCACTTGTAATGGGTGTACTTGCGGGCTCAAAAAATTATTCCTCAAGCACATTGAAACCGAGAAAACACATGATTTTTTGATGGGACTTAATACCGAGGCCTATGGAACTTTACGTTCTAATATTCTTAGCGCGGATGATCTGCCGCCCTTGACTAAGGTATACAACATGATGGTGCAGGAAGAAAGACTGTGGAACATGACCCGTGGGCGAGAAGAAAACCATGATGCCATGGCGCTTGCTGCACGCACCGGCATTACTCCTAGGAAGGAGGAACGAATGAAGTGCTCATATTGTCAGAAACCTGGACATGATTATGATAACTTTTTCAGGAGAACCGGGAATTACCCGGACTGGTGGCATGAGAATCCGGGTCGTGCGCGAGGAGGAAAAGGACGTGGAGGCCCCAATCGCGAAGGGACTGGACATGGAGGCTTAGGCAGAGGTTATGGACGAGGAATTGCTCATGCCATGCATATGGGCGAGGTCCAGGGAGATGCTGCACCTGCACAAGGAACGAAGGAAACAACCATGCATGCACCAGGATTCTCAAACGAACAGTGGCAGACTTTTCTCAAAATAATGGAAAGTTGTAAGAATTCCTCCTCCTCAGGGGAAAAACTTTCAGGTATGAATCTAGACAACGAGTGGCTTCTCGACTCGGGAGCGTCGTATCACATGACCGGGAATGATGAAGTTTTGACGGAGATGGTGCGGATTGCACCGGTAGATGTGGTACTGCCGAACGGCGAACGTACCAAAGCTACCCACGTTGGAAGCGTGGTCCTTAGTACAAGTTTAAATTTAATTAATGTTCTACTTGTACCTGGACTAAAATGCAATTTAATTTCCTTGGCGAAACTAATTGATAACTGAAAATGTGATGTAATTTTTACTAATGATTTGTGTGTGATACAGGACCTACCTACGAGGATGCCGATTGGAGTGGGTGAACGACGAGGGGGAGTTTATTTTTTCCGGGGACTGGACCAAGCACAGGCATATGCAGTGGGAAGTTCAGACTCTGGTGATTTGTGGCACTCAAGGTTGGGTCATCCGTCACTGAAAGTACTACGGTCACTTGGTTATTTAAATAGTGTTGTTGAATTCTGTTCAAAATAAAGTTTGTGATGCATGTATGAGAGGCAAGCAAACACGTGATAGTTTTATTGTTAGTAGTGGTAGAGCCGTTGAACCTTTTGAGTTAATACACTGTGATATTTGGGGACCTTATCGTGTTAAGTCTACTTGTGGTGCTCGATATTTTTTGACTGTGGTGGATGATTTTTCTAGAGCTATTTGGGTACATTTGATGCGAGACAAGGGTGAAGTCAAAATTATTCTTAAACAATTCCTGGCCATGACTAATCGACAGTTTAATAAAAATGTGAAGGTAGTGAGAAGTGATAATGGAAAGGAATTTGTTAGTCTACAGGACTATTTCTTGACTAACAGCATCATTTTTCAGACCAGTTGTGTATACACCCCTCAACAGAATGGTAGGGTTGAAAGAAAACATAGACATATTTTGGAAATGGCTAGAACTCTCCGGTTTCATGCAAACTTGCCCATTGATTTTTGGGGTGAGTGTGTGTTGACGGCGGGATATTTAATAAATCGTTTGCCCTCCCCCGTAATAGATAAAAAAAGTCCTTATGAATTGTTGTATAACAAAATACCAATTTATAGCCAATTGCGGGTGTTTGGTTGTCTTTGCTACGCACATGAACCAAACAATGGAGGAGATAAATTTGGACCTCGTGGTGTGAGGTGTGTTTTTTTGGGATATTCCTACTCACAAAAGGGCTGGAAGGTTTTTGATTTACAGAATCGGCGACACTTTGTCTCACGTGACGTAAAATTTGTTGAACATGAATTTCCCTTTAAGTCAAGGGAACCTCCTTTGGATTCTGACAATCATGCAGGGAATGACATACGTACATGGGAGCACTATGTACGTGCCACTGATGAGAAAACAACACTCCACACGTGTGAGGAGTCTGACATGTCTCATGAACATGCACGGACGGACAGAAGAGGAGTCTTTGACTCCACAAATATGGAGGATGAAACGACATGGACAGTACTATTCCCTCTCCTGATCATGATCAGCTTCGCCGAAGTGCACGTCCACGCAGGGTTCCGACGTGGCACCAAGATTATGATGTTCAGTTAAACACGGTTAAAATAAACTCTTCCCCCGTTTGCACATCAACTCTTACGGCAGATTCAGGTAATCCTTATTCACTATCTCATTGTATAAAATATGATCACTTTTCGGTCCCGCACCGAGCTTTTCTTGCAGCTATTACATTGCACAAGGAGCCCAGTACCTTTGGAGAAGCTGTCCGCGATCCTCGTTGGAGAGAGGCAATGAGTCGTGAGATTCAGGCTCTTGAACGTACAGGTACATGGGAGATTCAGGATTTACCACCCGGGAAGAGAGCTATTTTTTGCAAGTGGGTGTACAAGATCAAGTATAAAAGTGATGGGACGGTGGAGCAATATAAAGCGCGACTGGTTGTTTGCGGGAACCGCCAGGTGGAAGGCATTGACTATGGAGAGACATTTGCACCTGTTGCTAAGATGGTTACGGTGCGCACGGTTTTGGCGGTGGCAGCCTCATGTCATTGGGAGCTACATTAGATGGATGTAGATAATGCCTTCCTTCATGGAGATCTTCGTGAAGAAGTATACATGCATCTGCCGCCGGGGTATTCTTCTTCATCTGTGACACCGCACCCGGATGTACTTGAATTTGAAATTCGACATGTAATTGAATTTTCATAGCGAATGAATTCGTGTGACAAAATTGGTACATTTAATTAATGCATGATTAATTAAATTATTTATCAGGTCCAGCGTATGAGAATGGGCTACCAAATGTTTAGCTGGATTATCGTGATAATTATAGAAGCCCAATAAAGTGCCAACTTAAGTTGATGAAAATATTTGGACAACCCGAGTGTTATTTTGGCCCAGCCTGCCAAAAAATATCAGGAATAATTGGGAGGGACTTCCTACACCCACTTGGGGTATTCTACACACTAATTAGACTCAAATAATAAGGGAGGGGGGCCACACCAATTGGATTGTGCGGATGATGGAAATGGGAAGTCTCATTGAGACAAAACCCACTCTCTCTTTTTGGCCTTGTCTATACCTTGATTGAGGTATGATTGAGGGAGATATTTCCCTTGCTTCCTACACCATTCGAACAAGCTAAGGGAGGGGTAGAAGCTCAGGAGAAAGGCTCTCACAAACTCCATTGTTGGAGGAAGGAAATCCAAGAAGAAGGAGGTGTGTTGGAGGTAAGAACTCTACCATCTTTTACTAGTTATTTTGATATGATTTTTAAGAAATCATATGGTGGATTAAACCACGAGTTATACACGTTTAAAAGTGTATAATATTGTTATAAAGTGGTGGTATTTAACTTAGGAGGGTCGTGGAATCGATAGGAGTTGAAACCACCGGAAACCGCCACTCCAAAGGAGCTGCTCGTAGTTGCAGACTACGAAAGCCGCCCGGCTTTGGGTGAAAGCCGCCCGGCTTTGGGGCTACTGTCCAGGAATTTCGCTTTTGATCGGGTTAGAACGGGGATCGATCGAAGGGCTTATCAAAGGCAACTAATCCAGCGCTTCATAAGGTGAGGATGGCTGACTATGTTGTTTATAATCTTTGGGTTAATTTCGTAAGATTACCTAAAGTAATTAAATGTTATTTTCATGGATTATTAATGATTAATAATGCCTAAATGAAAATATTGTTGTCAATGAATAAAGGGGCATAATATACAAATTTAAGAATAAATTGTGTATGATTATGTAATATAAGCATATTGGCTTGATGAAGGGATTAACTATGAATATTATGTTGAAATATAATTTTAACTTCATATAAGGATATATGAGTGATTAAAGATTATATTTTGTATATTGATATGAACTATATTTTCAATGGAAAATTAGTTTGAGAATTGTCTATATGACTATGAACCGAAATGAGATTTTGTGGGGATTTATCCGACTAGTATAATGATACTAGTCGGGGTTTTGGAATGAAATATGTTAGAATTGATCCAAGGTTTGGATTGTAAATTGTTGAGCCTTAAGTAGTCTTAAGAGATACTAAGGTGGATAAGTGATGCTAGGGGTAGTCCTTAAGGGATACCCAAGATAAAGTGAATAATAAATTGATCCTAGGAATAGGATTGGCCTACGGGTGTATTCGGTAGTCTTTAAGGATTAGCCGATAGGGTATTGGTAATTAGTAAGGACCATGGCCCTTCCCGACTCTAGAGAGCGGGGTTGGATAGCATGGACTTACATCGTGATCACGGGTTAGGGTGGAATCCGAACCGGAGACCTTACGAGGCTCCCGACAGCGGTAACACATAAGATAGGACCCCGAATGGACCTTACCTTCCTACGGGATGATGGGTATGAGTTCAGGGGCGGGATGTTGGACTCCGGCCCGAGAGCCCGGTGAGGCCTCGGAGAGCGGTGACAAGTCTCGTAAAGGATGATAAGACCTACGGGCGGTGTCGTGCTAACGACGGGTATAATGAAATATATGCAATGGGCCGTGTGCCGACAAATAAATAAATTTACTTATTATAGAGATAATAAGTGGGAAATATAAATTATTATTTATATTATGATATCACCCTATTTTGAGGGTCTTAGAAGTTGAAACATTGATTATACTTGGTATAGTTGTCATTGTACTTGTCAAATGCTTCCAAGTACTGACCTCCCCTTCACGGGGGAGGCCACCTCACAGTTTCAGGTAGGGAGTAGAGCTTGCTACCAGTGCCCGTTGCCTCGGGAAGATCTAGGAAGGAAGACGTGGTTCGTGCTTCCTTCGTCCCTGTTTTAAAAACATTTAAATTAATGCTCATGGATATTTTTGAATGATTATTGGGGCTTGTATGCCCATGTTTGCCGGAGTGTGGCATAAACACTTGTATTAAACATTTCCGCTGATTTCAATTGATTATTTTACATTATGTTTGTTTATGGATGTACTATTGTGAATGATATTCAAGACGCCTAGTATAGTATGGATGAGTTGGACTGCGGTTGACTATTCGTACTGTACGGCGGGTTGTTGACGTGTCCGGTAGGTCCGGGGCGTGACATCATCTCCCGGCAAGGTTTGTCACTTGCTTCGCTCTCTTTATGGACTTCGGCAGGCGCCCAGATGTTGGTTTTCTAAGCTCACTTCCTCCTTATGTAACTATGGTTTTACGCAATCTCATGCCGACTATTCTTTGTTCACCAAACGCAAAGGTAGTCAAATCATATGTGTGCTCATATATGTCGATGATTTATTAATCACCGGCAATGACCGAACCATGATTGCAGAATTCAAAACATTTCTTGCTTCCACATTTCCTGTTAAGGATTTGGGAATCATGAAATATTTCCTCGGGATCGAGGTAGCCAGGAACCCCACGGGGATTTTTCTTTGCCAACGCAAATATGTCCTTGACATCTTGACTGAGACAGGGCTATCTGGGTGCAAGCCGGTTGCTTTTCCTATGGTGCAACATCATCGATTGTAGTCTGATTCTAGTCCATTTTTTTCTGATCCTGAGCGCTACCGGAGGCTTGTTGGAAAACTTATCTATTTGACTTTGACCAGACCTGACATTTGCTATTCTGTTCATATCCTTTCACAATTTATGCAAAAACCCAGGATGGCTCATTGGGAAGCGGTGCTCCGTGTCCTTAAATATCTTAAAGGGCGACCTGGGCAAGGGATTTTGTTACGGTCCGATTCCCCTCTTTCACTTACTGGTTATTGTGATGCTGATTGGGCGAGTTGTCCAGTCACTCGTCGGTCAGTTACAGGTTACTTTGTTTCTCTTGGTTTTTCTCCCGTATCATGGAAGACCAAGAAGCAAGCTACAGTCTCTCGGTCCTCTGCGGAAGCTGAATACAGGTCCATGGCGTCTCTAACGTTTGAACTAATTTGGTTACGGAACTTGCTTCATTCATTGGGAGTCACACACTCGGGTGCAGTTCGACTCTTCTGCGATAATCAGGCTGCTCTACATATCGCTTCCAATCCGGTGTATCACGAGCGAACAAAGCATATTGAGCTTGACTGCCATTTTATACGTGATCACATTCAGGCCGGTACTATTCTGCCCTCTTACACACCTACTACGGACCAACCGGCGGACTTACTTACTAAAGCACTTGGAGCACATCAATTTTCCTATCTACTTGGCAAGATGGGCATTTGCGACCCCCATGCTCCATCTTGAGGGGGGTGTTAGCCGTTACTATTATTACTAATTATTTGTACAAATATTTTATTGTAACATTTTCTTTGTACGTACCTAGAGGTTAGATTAGAATAGGAATGTTTCTCTCATTTAATTTCTTTCCTTTCTTTTCTGATTGACCAACGCATGGGCATCCTTGTACGTGTAAAATACTCATGCGTACATCATGTATATATGGACGCATCGTCCAGATGATCAAAACAGAATAACACAAAATATTTTCTCAATTCCTGCTCTCGTTTAATAATAAGTGTATTCACATACATGGATAACGTATTATATCATGCATGGATATGTAATATAACATACATACTCGTACATAATAAGTATATATCATGCATGGATGCTCTAGCTAAATATTTAAAGTATAATAATATGTATATATATACATGACAGTATGATGAGGTTATATTTGATGAGTTAAGATGTTTTCTTTTGGACTGTTTTCAGTCCCAGACCAGATCAGACAGGACCGGACCAGACCAGACTTTCGTAGTTATAAAATACATAGAGACCAGACATTTATCAGGCCAGATCAGTTCAGACCAGAACAGATCAGACCAGATCAAATTAGCAAATTTCTGTCCAAAAGAAAACATTTGTAGGATGCCCCTTTAAATTGTACTTGCTACTAGATTTAAGATAAAGCTCACGGTTTATCCAAAAAGATAAAAAAGTTGATTGAGTGTACCGATAAATCAAAATAAGAGTTTCAAAGCATAAAGTGATAAACCATGAATTACATTATTTCAAAGAAAAAACATAAAATATATTTTAAAAGTCCCAACTCCTAACATCAATTTAATAGTTGATTGGAGAAGTTCTATGGAGAAAATACATGAATTAGCATGAATCAAACCATGATCAAACATTTGAGACAATACATGAATGAGAGTAAAGCAAACTATCTATAATTGAAGTTTATTGGACACATGGCTTAAAAAGAAAGACCCCAAAAGTTCCTAGGAATCAGTCACATGTGAATGCTGGTTTTTCAGCCAAATCTCTGCCATTATAATTCGTACAATTCCCTAAAAAAAACACGTACTTGTTCAATACTTGAGACTATTTTCTGAGTCAAGCAACTCCAACAAGCACCAAATCCTACACCGAAATGGTGGATTTGGCAAAAAATTGCTCCAATAGTCACACCATCCCCCAGTGGCGGAACTTAAAGTAAATGTTATATATATATATATATATATATATATATATATATATATATATATATATAGAGAGAGAGAGAGAGAGAGAGAGAGAGAGAGAGAGAAATATTCAGGTCAGGTATACCTGACCACTGCCCCCGTCCGGCCTCCTCCATTTGGGGGTCTTCCCGATGGTATTTTTTGCTCAAATTTTTTGTGTAGGTTCCTCATTAAGTCTAGTTCATCCATACCAAATTTCAGCCAAAAATTCAACCGGGAAGGTCGTCAAATGATTTTTGCAAGTTAACTGGTCCGAAATATGTATTTTCCGGACCAGTTAACTTGCAAAAATCATTTGACGACCTTCCCGATTGAATTTTTGGCTGAAATTTGGTATGGATAAACTAGACTTGATGAGGAACATACACAATAAATTTGAGCAAAAAATACCACCGGGAAGGCCCCCAAAAGGAGGAGGCCGGACGGCGGCTCCGGTCAGGTATACCTGACCGGAAGATTACTCATATATATATTAACATATACCTGCATTGAACGACTGAGATGCCAACTTATTTTACACGTTAATGGTGCATTAGACTAGGCAATATTAGATATAGCTAGATATATAGTGTGGTTAAAAATTGTTCTCAACAATAGTGCGAACAATTGCACTTTTAATTTATTTTCACCACTTTTTATCTAGTAACCATTAATTGAGTTAGTATATTTAGAGTCATCTAATCTCAAGTGTGAACATACATATACATATCAACTCACATATTTGTTATATTTATACAAATGTATTACATTAATTTAATTATATCCATATAACTCAATATCTAATGTTAACTCACTTTAAGATTATTCTTAATTAATAATCAAATGCACTTGAAATGATATAGGTCAGTATTAAAAGAAGAAAGAAATGGCTACAGTTCGTGCGTACTAAACAAAAAATGTAAGTAGCATATGTCAATATTCGAAATCATTAAAAAAATTGCATTGGAAAAAAGAAAATGTAAAATAAAGTTATACGGAGTAGGAATGGATTCTGGAGTGATAGAAAAAAAATGAAAACTAAAATAGCCATGAGAAGCTTAAGCAAAATTGAAGACTAAGGGTCTGTTTGCAACAGCTTCTACTTTTAAAAAAGTGCTTTTATTAATGAAATGAGGAGAAGTGATTAAATAAAAGTTGATAGTGTTTGAGAAAAAAGTGATTTTGAAAAGTAAAAGTGGATAGTGTTTGGTAAACTGTTTTTTGTGTAATAGAAAAAATAAAAGCACTTTTGACGCGGAAGCCGAGAAAAATAAAAGTTGTAGTATTTGGGAAAATAAGTGATTTTTAAAAGCCAAAAGCTAAGAAGAGCTTTTTAAAAGGAGTTGCAAACCAAACCTAAAAGAGAAAGCTGAAAAAAAAAATTATTGAGTCTCAAGAGACTGGAACCCAAGTCTGCTTTTGACAGCCACCACGCCTTACCATCTACGCTAATGCGTACATATGTTTCTTTAGCGGGACAAATGGTACATATCAAGTTCTTCGAAGCAGGGGCTGTGATATACACACACATATATACATAATCAATTGGGCTTGGGGTACACAAAACTCATACACACACCTACACACTATAAATAGGCCCAAAAATTACTACGGAGTATTTTTTTACCCCCTCCCTCATGTGCGCATACATCCCCTCCCCTCTATTCCCGCAGCTCCCTCCGATCCCTCCCACGCCGCGTCGCCGTTTTTTTCTTTCCCGCAGCAGAGGTCAACGAGAACAAGGTTCAATTGCTGGCTTTGTGAATGAAACTATTTGATACTACGGTGGACGGTTTTTGGGCTGAATCGGCTGAAACAACCGGTGGTTCTCGAGGTGAAGGAGATATTCCGGTGGCGGCTGAAGTTGAGCGAGAACCGGCGGCGGCCAAGGCTGAACTTGACGGACAACCAGAGGCGGCGGCTGAACTTGACGGAGAACCGGCCATGGACGACGTCCCTGAGCTTGGTATGAGTTTGTGTTGTTGGTTTCATTGGATTTGAACTTAAACATATGTTTGTTCTTCACAGACAATTCTCTGTATTTGTGTAGTGTATAATATCGTCTCTATGTTTGTAAAGTGTATATAAAGTTGTCTGTGTTCAAAATGTTATAAATTTCATTATGTCTGTGTAAATTAACTTCTATTTTAAATGTCTGTGCGTAAATATTCTTTTGTGTGTGGGTAAATATACTTATGTCTGTGCGTAAATATACCACTGCCTCTGCGTAAATATACTTCTGTTTGTAATGTCTGTGTGTCAATATTCTTCCGTTTTCAATGTCTGTGTGTTAATATTCCTCTGTCTGTGTGTATATATACTTCTGTCTGTGCATAAATATACCTCTGCTTGTGTGCGTAATTATACTTCTGTCTGTGCATGATGACATGGACACATTGTTTATTCAGGAAAATGAGAGTGATGATGGTTCAATAAAAGCTCCAGATGTTGGTATGGAATTTGATAGTAAATAATGTTATTTCAGGTATTCCCTACAAGATCATGAATGGGTTGCAGTTGGAGACTCAATTGTCCACATATACTCCTCCCCAAGTTCATCGGTCTTCCATATGTGGCAACCTAACATCTATCCCACAACCGAGTAGTCGTGTGCGTGAGGTTATAAAAAATAATTGGAAATCCTAAGTGTGTAAAGCGCAAGAGTGCTCCGAGGAAAAACAGTCAAAAAGGACCGTTGGAGAGGGGAAAGAAGAAATCAAAGGCCAGGAATGAAAATGGAAGTGCACCACAAGGTACTGCTGACCATGGCAATGCACAAGGGGTTCCTCATACCATGATGAATTGTAGTGATTAGATTTAAATCTTAGTTTGATGTAAATGTGCATGCATGTATTTTCATAGACATTTATGTATTACGACACAAACAAAGTCTTTGGTCTTCACAGACATAAGACGTGTTTCTGGGCAGACTTTAGTGTGTTTCTGAAATGTGTTTGTTTTTTAAATGTATTACAGCACAGACAACTAAGACACAAATTACAGACAAATTCGTATTATAGCACAAACACATTTGTTCTCCTTCATCGACGCACAATAGACAATGAGTTACTTAAACAACTACTTGTTTAAATAAACAAGTGCAATTTTTAAAATAAAAGTTATTAAATTAGGATGGGTTTGGATTGCAAGTAATTAAACAATATCAAATTTATAAAGAAAAATATCATTTATAGACTAGTGGTAATCAATTTAATAAAAGTTATAGAATGTTGTAGTATAAATTTAAAAGTATTATTTATATAACTACACAAATCATATATCAATTATTTTTGTAATCAATTATTTTGTATACAGTGGTAAAATATCATTTATAGACTAGTGGTAATCAATTTAGTAAAAATTGTAGTTATGAAATTACATAAACTAGTTATTAAAAATTATTTAATAAGTACGACACAAATCACGGACAGAGTCATTTAACAACACATACAAGGTGTTTCTTCTTCACAGGCAAATGCATCCTCCGTATATATTGCTACAAAAACAAAATGTAAGTGGATGCTACCAATTCACGTAATATTTGGGAGTACATTCTAGGACATTGTACAACATTGATAGTGTAACACTGTACAACCTCCTACATTTAACAACCAAACTCATTCTATGATCAAAATATGAGCAAAATGAAATGTATATAGTAAGTTTACATAAATGTTTTACAACCAAACCCATCCTACACTAAACATGCAGACTCAAACTTGTCTAGGTCAATCCCTTCCTCAAAGCCCACAGCCTCATTGCAAATTCACATCTTTCTGCTGCCATGTTCTCATTTGCACACTCAGGCCATCACCATGACGCCGCAAACACCGATCTGGACATATATGAATTAATACCCGCATTACATTTACACGCACAGACAAATTATTCTTATTCTAAAATAGTTTAATTAGCTAGTATAAACAATCTGGTATAAATGCGTACGAACTGACTGGTGTGATTTTAACATCTTATAAATAAGCAGGAACATGGTGTGATCTTAACATCTTATAATATTATGGTGTGAATAAAAACAATGTGCTTACCTCAATAGTATTAGTGTACTTTGCCTTGTAATATGAATAGAGCACATACATCCTGAAATCAATTTGCTATATTATGACATTATTATTAAACATCAATAAGACAATGTTATGGTCAAATATAACTAGTATGATGGTTTTGCATTAACTAGTATAGCAGTTTAGAACTACTATTTTTATAACTACTATGACTACTATTTTTATAACTACGTAATTCATAAGTGCAGATTTATACTTTGTAATCTAGTCGGTGTATTCAGTTAATTATCAAGACTTAAGGTATACTTTTTACTCTAGATGTATTTACTCTAGTCGGTGTATTTAAAATTTAACTACTATTTTTATACCACTATATTAACTAGTATTCTTTCAGTAGGCATCCTTCTTTCAGTAGTTTACTGGTATAGCACTATAGTATACGTAATATAGTAGTTTACATCTACAAGTATGTTATAAATATAGTAGTTATAACTTTATTTGTCATTACTTCATGAGTCATAACTTCATAAGTCATACTTTAAGAATTTGGAAAGCAGTTAGCCATAAGGTATTTTAAGGAATTTGGAAAATTATAAATCATGAAAAAGTTAACCATAAGACTTATAAATCAGTTTTAACCAAGTATTTTAAGGAATTTGGAAAATTAAGGTACCCAAAGTCCATGAAAAAGTTATTTCATTGAATTTTTTTCCCTTTATTTTATGAGGGTCTGTAAGAGATCATTACCGGGTTATTCTCTAAAATATATTCTATATCGAATCTTTACGAGACTCAAGTCTGCTAGTTCTAACATTCTCTAAAGTCTAAAGTAAACATATTGGTAATTTGCTTATGAATCTAAGATTCTATATATAATCATACGACAACCGAATCTGCTTACATTCTTTATGTATTCATAAATTACATACAATATAAAAATATGTTTCCTTGCTTCAAATTGAGCATTGTTCCAAATTTGATAATTTCATCAACTGTAATTTTTACTAGTCCTTGTTTAGAAATATTAGTTGAACTCAATTAAGTGAAAAAGAGTAAGAAACTTATGGAGGATTAATTGGCACATGAAAATTAAGAACAGAGAAAATTTTACACAAGAATTATACTTTAGAACTGTTTTATTATCTTGCATTCAGGCAAAATAAAGTCCTCACAGACATATACAGAGCCATACAGACAATCATATAAGTCTTCACAGACAAATGGAGGCACATCCTTTTACATATAAGTTCACACTGACAAATACTTAGACAAATCGATCTTCACACAGACAATACATATGTCCTTCAACAGGCATAAAATCAACCTTACACAGACAATACATATTGTTCAAAATCAAGCAATAGATGTGTTCCAAAACTTCATAAAAGAGATATTTTGCTTCACCCTCCAAATAAATATCATCAAATAGCCTAAAATTTTAAAAAGAAACAAAAATAAAAAATTGAGGATACATACCTTTCAGCCATGGCCGATAGAGGGGTTCACACCATTTTTTACTGAGACGGGGAGGAAGGTTCTCACCTTGGAGTGCCCAGCGACCACGCTCGCCTTCGACGGAGGTTGGCGGGAGGAGGGCTGCCTTTGACTAGGGTTGGCGGGGACGAGTTCGCGGCAACGAGGTTGGGTTCGCCGAGGGTTGGCGGAGACGAGGTTGGCTTTGTCGAGGGTTGGCACCGACGAGGTTACCTTCATCGAGGGTTGGCGACCAGCGGCTGAGACGGTTCAAGGGAAGGGAGAAGGTGGGATGCGCGGACTAATTAGGAGCTGGGGTGTTTTTTTGAAGTGTGGCACATGTGGAATGGGCTGAGGTGAGGGAAGGGGGTAAATTATTTTTAGGCTATTTATAATGTGTATGTGTGTGTATGGATTTTGTGTAACAATAGCAATTTTGATACATAATACACTACGACCGCCGGCGAACGGGGGGCAGCACCGGCTCGCCCCCCTAGTTCCGCCACTGCCATCCCCTACACCATTACACCATTTTGTGGGGGGAGGCTTTTGCTTTACACCAAATATGGCTTACACCACATCTCACACCATCCACTTTTTTAATTTTTTTTTTTATTTCAAATGTGACCCAAAGTTTTGATTGTTATAGTTTTGACCCATTTTTAAAACAACAAATTAGTACGTAGTATGTTTTTACTTGGACTGAAATTTGTTGGTCTACGCTGGTTTGGTCTGATTTGGTCTGGTCTGGTCTGAACTGATGTGGTCTGGTCTGATTTCTTTGTATTTTTATAACTACCCAAGTCTAGAATAATATTATTGTAATATTTAATTTTATGTGGTTTTAGCTTGTATTTGTGAAACATTGATTATTGTATTTTAATTAGTGAAATGCGTGAAAATACATATTAAAATGGTGTATTTTAGTTTTTATGTGTGAAATGTCAAAATATTAAATGAGGGGCTAATGTATAAATATATGATAATTAGATACTTAAATAGAAGAATGGTAAAAAGTTAGTAAAAAGAATAAAAAGAGAATATTCCTTTTTTTGTGATGAAAATGGTGCAAACTGTTGGAGATAAAATACTGTTTGATGTGATGTTTACACCATTTTAGTGTAAAGATGGTGTAAACCGTTGGAGATGGCGTCGTCATTTTACTCCTTTTTATTTAAGTTGACCTCATTGGCTCATTTGTTTCATGCTGCCTTGACAATACATATATACGTAAATACGTTATTGATGTTAAAATAAATCGAAAACTCAAAATTAAGTTAACTAATTTAATGCTCTATGATTTTTTCCAAATTCTTTTTTTCTACTATTCTAGAAACGGCTCTACAAATTAAAGTCACACGTGTCCATTAAATAAAATATCATCAATAAAAATCAAACTTTGATAATTGAAAAAGTAATTTTCCCACACTTAGAGCCCTAGCACGAGAATCGGCTGTTTTGGCTGATTCTGCTTAAATTTATGAAGTTCTGACTGAAGTGGCTGCATTGGCTGATTCCGCTGATTCAAGAAAAAATTATTTTCAAAATATATTTTATTCATATAAAAAAAATCTTTATATGTAAAAATAGCTAAAATCGCCATCTACAGTAACTTCAGCCAATATAGGCAGTAAAGTGACTCCAATCTTACTTTTTCTGTTTATTGCACAATTCCGCGCGCGAAAAGAAAAGTTACGTGTTTGGTGAAAAAGTTGACTGATAAGCCGAAAAACAGAGGTGTCAAACGGCATGTTAAACACTTTTTCAAATTATGTCAAAATCAAACTAGGATGAGTAAATTGGAAACGTAGAAGAAGGGGCAGAGCCAGAGCACTAGATCGGACCGGGTCGATACAAATAATATTTTTGAAAAAAAATACACAGATATTTTTATAATAAAAACAAAGATTTTTTTTTGGGAAAATTCCCGAAATAGGACTAGAAAAGTTTGAAAATTCAAAAATAGGATTGTCATGTTTTTATTCCCAAAATATGAGTAATTGCTGTCAAGTTTGGAAAATATTGTCATGTTTGAAGTCAGATACTGCCAAAATATGGCAGTAATTAATCATAACTTACGAATAAAAACATGACAATCCTATTTTTAAATTTTCAAACTCTATAGTCCAACTAGTGTTTTACCCGGGCGTTGCCCCGGGGTATGTTTTAGAATGTTTTGATAATGTAGGATATGTGCTTTCAAGTATAGTTATGCTATGGTTATATGCTTATATTATACCTTAAAAAATCGCTCATGATGCTCGGGTCTAAAAACCCATCATTTTCTACTCTAATATCATAATCTCACCTTAACATCTCACTTAGTAAAGTGTTCAATTGTTTGTATGTTGTAACCATTTCGATATGAAGTATGTCATTAGCATCATATTCTTTGTGAGAAGAACTGAGCAGTGATCTCAACGATGTGAAGCGTTAATCGTCACTATAATCGCATCAACTCTCTCTAACTCCCTTCAAGACGATGTACACTCTATGTCTAAAGTCTTCCCAAAACCAATAATCATCCTTTTAAACAATAGATACATGAACAGAAAATTTCCATAGTTTATTCAAAGAGAAGAATGAGATTACATGTGGGAGGGCTAGACCCACATGTATTAAGTAGAGTGTTGGTAAATTAAACGTAAAAAAAGGAAATGGTGTAACTAAAAATGAATATAGGAAGTATAAGAGACGGACTTTTCAGAAACATACAGACCCCGTTTGGTAACACCGAAATCGGCTGATTCTGCTGAAATTTATGAAGTTCCGGTTGTATTGGCTGATTCAGAAACATACAGACCCCGTCATGTTTGAAGTCAGATACTGCCAAAATATGACAGTAATTAATCATAATTTAGGAATAAAAACATGACAATCCTATTTTTAAATTTTCGAACTTTATAGTCCAATTTCGAATAATATTTTCATACGATAGTATTTATTAATTTGGACCACGTCGGATGAGGGTCGCCCCCCTAGCTACGCTGCTGCGTAGAAGTAACGTACAGTAAGAGAAATGAAACGTGGAATAAGGAGCATCCATCCATTTAATTTTTTTTCTTCTTTTGTCAACGGTGGCACTATGGATATTGAAGAATCATCAACGGCTGCTGAGTTGTAAAGGTGCAAATAAAATAGGTGAAAGCAAATCTTTAAAATCTTTATTGGTTTAAGGAAGTTTAATTAATAAGCGTCTTTATACTCCGTAATACGTAGTACTTTATAAATCGTCTTTGTTTCATACTACGTATTTAGTACTACTTGCCTACTTGGGGCATATACAAATAAATAAAAATTGCGTCAATGGCTTACTACTACTCCCTCCGTCCTATTTATATTGTCTCGTTTTACCTTTTCGGGAAGTCCCACTTAAATTGTCTCATATCATATTTGGCAAAGTTTGTGTGTCTCTAAATCATTCTTACTTTATTCTTACTTTATCAATTAATATCAACCACATAAACCCACTTTTCTAAGTTTCTTAATAACCGTGTCACCCTCTTTCGGGACAATATAAATGGGACGGAGGTAGTATTTAGGAAGTATTATCGTATTTACTAGTGAATTATTAGCACGTGAGTTACTTCCTTAGTAATTTATTTTAGATGACAACTCCGGTATCCATTTAAAAAAGGGGATATTGTACCTACCACTTATGTGATTGGTCCAAATCATTATATCATTTTTAATTTAGATTTTAAAAATCAACTGCAACATTCTGATTGATCCATGTAGACAAAGATATACTTCCTCCGTTCCATAATTCTTGCAACATTGTGATTTTTACACTATTCACAGATCTTACTTTGACCATGATTTTCTACTAATATACATAATCAAATTATTACGTATAAAATGTTATTGAACTCTTATCAATGTGAATTTCCAAAATATCAACTTTTTATAATGTTTACTAATACATAATGAAATATAATTACAGTCAAAATTGTGTATTGACAAACGTGAAAATCAAACTGTTGCAAGAATTATGGAACGGATGATTGTAGTACTTTTTGATTACCATAGAATCTACCTTTTTTATACGGGTGCGTTAGAAACGGCATAGCAGCAAAAGTGATAACGTAAAGATGAAAATGATCTTTATTTTTTTATAAATTATAAATTTATCTCAAGGATAATAATGTTTTTTTACCATAATTAAATTTCATCAATTGCATTATATTGTGCACAATACGTAGTATAATAATAGTGCCAATTTGATAATTCGTTAAAAGTAAGGCTAATGTAATACCGCAAGGGTACTCTAGGGCTATTTATAAAATATGGCTAAAATACAATTGAACAAATTTAGCTAAACAATAATATATATATATATATATATATATATATATATATATATATATATATATATATATATATATAAACGAATAAGTTGAGAAATGAAAACTAATAATCCAACATTTTAGCGATCTTCTTACAATAGTCTCATCTTATCGTAATTCAGTAATAATTCAACATTTGCAATTCATCTTCATTCACTGGTGTCTGACTGGTTGATGATCTGCTATTCCAGGGTTTTCATTTTATTTGCAAATCATTCAACCATAAATTTCACCTTCTACATGTCTTTTTGACACTTTCCGGCATATGTTTTTTATTTTTTCTTCCTAATTTTTTTGTTTCCTATTTATGTACTATGTATTATATTCCTATTTGTTGTAGTCTCTTTATATATATATTTAATTTTTTTAGAAAAGACAAAAATATAGGGGACATTCCTCAAATAGAATTTATTAAACCTCAATTGCAAGAATATCAATATAATTTCAAATTAAAATTCCTTAAATAGGAAAGCTTCCCAATTCTATATTTGCCTTGTTTGGTGCAATTTATATTTCATTAATAATTAAAACATAAAAGTAATAATGTAACCTTACTTATGATAAAAATATAGAAAAATAAAAAAATGAAAGTAAATAATAAATTAAACTAATAAAACTTAAACATAAGAAAAACGAAATTATAAAATTAAAAAATCAAAAAATTAAAATTAAAAAAAATTATGCAGGCCTCTGCTGCCGCTTCAACTACCTCCCAACACCATGAGCTTTGACCACCAGAATAAATGCCAACATGTGTTAGTAACATCATGTTGATGACATTTTTATAGAAAAATTTGGCATTTTCAGAGAAAAATTGCAGTGTTTACACAAAATGACATTTTTTTTGTTGATCGGAGTTGGCATTGCGGGGAGGTGGCGAAGCTGCGGGAAAGGCCTCCAATTTTTAATGTGTTTTATCTATTCTTATTTACTTTGAAAGTTTTCTTTAATTTTTTTAAAAATAGTTTATTTTAACTTTTTTTACTATATTTTATGAATTGAAACACTTTTCTTATTTTTATTTTTAATTATAATGTAAAATATGATTATCCTATTAAGTTATGGTAAGGGTAGAAATAAATAATACGAACACAAACTGCAGTACTGCGCTTTAGTCACGTTTTGGGAAATAAGTAACATGGTCTTATTTGTGCATTTAGGATTAGTTTAGTCCTTTTTGGGGCTATTTTTTTAAGAAATAATTAGTGGTGGAATAAAAGTAAGAAAACGAAAACGGAAATAAATTAGTGTAAGTAAAATGAAATTAAAGTAAAAAGTTAGTACGGTGAGAAAAAAATCTTTTATAAGGAAACTAATCCGAAAAAATATATAAAAATGAAAATGGATAATAAACGGGAAGAAGAAAAAGAAAGAAAAATTGAATACATACACATTGAAAAAATATAAGAATAAGAAGATCAAAAGGGGGATAAAAGAATCAAAACGATAGAAATAAAAAAAAAATATATTAAAAGGAAAATGATACATGAGACCGCTTGGAGAATAATATTGTGAAATATGATATTTATGATTGAATGATTTGCAAAGAAAATGAATAATCTGGAATAGCAAGTCATGAACCGGTCAGGGACCAATGAATGAAGATGTGGTGAAAAGACTGGATTATTCATGAGTTATGATAAGGTGAGACCATGATAAGAAAAAAACTAAAATGTTGGATTATTAGTTTTAAAATAGTAGTGAACCAAAGGCCGCCGATCGATTATTTCTTTTGTATTCTTTCTTTCTCTCTCTTTTTAAATCTGTATTCTTTCTTTTAATAACTGAAAAGAAAAATGGAATCAGTTTTGATTCTCATTTATCTTATTGGTATTGTTATAACTTATACGGAGTGCATGCATTTAGTTTTAGTTAATATATCATTCCACGAGTTTCAATCAACTTCTTGGGGATGACAAGCTAACATTTCCATCTTAACAAAATTTATAGAAACAATTCAAAGAATGGAGTAGAGGGTGAAGACCACCAAATTGCTGGTCTGGTCTGGTAATGTTTGGTTTCTTTGTATTTTTATAACTATTTAAGTCCGGTTTAGTCTGATCTGGTCTGGGACGGATTACAGTCCAAGAAAAACATCCTAACTCACTATAGAAGGAAGTTCAAGGAACAATCATTTGCAATATACTCATTTGAGAATATCAAATACCCGAGCCAGATGGATTATATATCGACCCTCCTTTAGATTTACAGCCCGAGATGGATTTTGAATTATGTCATTTCTTATAAATAGTTGTTTGGCAGTAGCGTTTTGAACGGAAACACTGAGATGAAAACACTACAAATAGGAGAGTTTTGGATGAGTATTTTGAAATATGACATTTTCTACTAATTGTATGGCCAAACAACTAAATTACCTAACATCTTCTGACAACATGCCAACTTATTCCGCTAGTCAAACCCGTTGGCTGAATCCGCTATTGACAATTCGCTAACATAATCTGGTGTCTGCTAAATGCTAACAACTAAATGCCAAACACTCTCAAAATGTTTATGTGTACACAATATTAAAGATATTAAATGGTTAGACGCTAATCCCTCTCTTTTGAATTAAAGAGATGATGTTAATAGTAATGGGCGATAGTTGGACTCGGTGGTGTTTCGTTGTCCTATTCATCGAATTGTTCTCTCCCCAAATTTGACAGAGTCAGAGCATTAAATGATCTTCACGCAATATCTGGTATTCCACGAGGTATGTGGTTGAACCATTACGAGATAAAGCCTACAATTAATAGTCATGTTCTGGGTCCTACTCAGTATAGTCGAGCACGTTCACCCCAGTCTCTTTTAGCATGTGGCATGCCCCTCCACCCCGCTCTCTCCCTGACCCACTCGGTAAGATGGGGTGATGCTCATGTTGGTTCCATGTATGTTATGGAATAATACTGGATCAGATAAATGGTGTTGGGCACTTGGGCTGATCCGTTGCCGTCGGACCCAATACCCCAACTATTAACTTTTTATCATACTCCCTCCGCCCCCTAACATTGGTTATATTTGAGTGGTTAGAATTCATTCTTACTTTATTCACACTTTATCAATTCAACACCAACCATACAATTCAACTTTTTCTTAAAAACCACACCACACCCCTTTGTCCCGAACTTAGGGGGACGAAGGTAGTATGTGATAGTATCATGTGTAACACTTGAGATTTAATTTAAATGGATTAATAGTACTACTCACAACAACAGAGGTGCATCTCCATTTAAGAGAGCTCACCAGCTAAGAACTCCAAAGTTAAGCGTGCTTGCACGTGAGTAGTCTTGCACTGTAACTCCAAGTCTATAAATACTTACTATACATACCCCAAAAGGGATCCGCTCTTCAGAATAATAAAACTGCCTTACGCTGCCCAAACTTCATCTTCTCTCGTAGATTAGATCTCGTAGTTGAAATTAAACTACATCATTTGGTGCTCTCGTTGAGAGTCGATTCATGATGACGATGGTTACGTTGAATAACACAGTCATACTCGTGCTGACAGTTATCAAGGCGACGCTCGAATGAACCAAGTTGTGATCGAAGATGGACCTCGTTCACGATGAAGCGATTTTCGGAGGAGGAATGACGTTCCAAGCGACCGAGAATTTGTTAGTATATATGTCATAGCTATTGGGTGTGTTTCGGAAAATAAAGAAAATTAATTAAATAAATTAATCAAATAAAATGACTAGAGAAAAACAAGAAAGAAGATGAAGCAGAATTAGTCAAAGCTCGTGCTACGCACGATGTCCTTAAAACGTATTTGTTGCCTCCCACGGTGCTAGGAGCGTTGCAACAATCGTTTCCCAGGATACGATGACTACGAACTAATGTTTGAGCACACAAACAAAAGTTCCAGCGAACGAGAACACAGTATGAACACAGAGGAATCTTTCAGAATGCTAGCAGTGTGTTTTTAGAGCTAAAACGTGTATGGATTCGTGTAAGAACCTATAAGAACCTGTTTGTTGCAAACCACCTGCCAGCCCTTATATAGGAGGATTTGTTGTGTGTAAATGGTGAATTAATGGACCTGAACGTTGGACATCAATGACCAGTCCGTTGGGCATTGAATTGTCCATGAACTGTCCATTTAACGATGCATTAAAAGATAAGAACGTTGGGCATTAATTGTTGTAACGTTTCAGAAGTGCGAGAGAAGACCTCCATCAGAACTCCCCGGGAGGGGTTCTGATCGGAGGCCAATCAGAAGACCCCAACTCTGATCCGCGGCCATCAGAGGGCTGCCATCAGAACTCCAACGAGGTGTTCTGATCCGTAGGCTTCTGTCCGAGCACTTCTGCCGCTGGGAAAAAATTAAACGTTTCGGGAAGAAAACAAAAATTAATCGTATCTCTTGAGAGATACGATTTTTGGACGACATTCGTGTCCGCAGGTCGCCCGCGCACGCAAGTCGCGGTTTTTCTTCTCCGATTTCGGGATTTGATTTGCACCCCCCCCTGCGCGCGTGGAGAGAGCCTTTACCCTTAGGAATCTTAACTCCATAAGGGGGGAGTCCCTTTATAAAGGGTTGCAAATCCCTTGGGTTTTCCGGTGTGGGAAATTAACACTAGAAACCCATCCTTTTTCCCAGTTTTTCCCTTCTAACGGGTAAACTTCGAAAAGCGATTTCTCATTCACCCGTTATCCGTTTTGAGCGTACCATATATCGAATTGTAGCCCTGAACAAGGACAATCCGAAACCACTTTGACCCGACCCAAATCGGAAGTGGACCCCACTCAAAAATTGCCCCAAAATAGCCATTTAATGCAATTTTTCACACATTTTTCCAACAATCCCCCACATGAATGAAAATTGATTTTCGAGACTTAAAAAGACACGAAGATAGGAGGACACGTTGTGTTCACCGGATGATCCTTGTATACGGAGAGGTAGGTTTAATCCTTTGAACCTTCCGCTGTAAAGACTCGTTTATTTACTGGCTGTCTAGTAGACTCGATGTCTTTGAACTATACTGCCGTCGTGTAAACATTGACTTATCTTTACACAAGAACCTTCCAACTTTGTTCCGTTCTCATGGGTGTGCCCGTTTTGGCCATGGGTCACCGTCCTGGTTCTGCAAGAGTTTCTAAAGAACTGAGCCTTTACAGTTCTCCTTTGAAGCGGCCCTCTTCTCTCTCACATAGGTGATTCTTTCACGAGTATCCCGCATACTCTTCCAATGTTATCGAGTAGATCAACATTTTAGAATCATTAAAGCAAACGTTTTTGCTAACCTCGTGCGGGAGTCACTGTTTCAACGAGGAGTGGGTAGGAGTCCGGGACCCCCACAGTGACCATCCTTCGCTCTATAATTTAGTTATCCCATTTGAACCTAGGACCAACTAGGTTGGGTATCCACTATAGAACTTTTCAATTCACGGGCTTTAATCCCATTCCTCGTGTCAACTTCTCCAACAATTCTCTATCCAATGCCTTGGTTAGCGGATCCGCTATGTTATCCTTTGACTTCACGTAGTCAACAGTGATAACACCCGTTGTGAGAAGTTGTTTAATGGTATTATGTCTACGACGAACGTGTCTAGACTTACCATTATAGAGATTGCTCTGTGCCCTTCCAATTGCCGCTTGACAATCGCAATGTATGCATATTGGAGGGACAGGCTTCTCCCAACTTGGAATATCCTCGAGAAAATGGCGTAGCCATTCAGCCTCTTCAGTGCACTTATCCAAGGCTATTAGCTCAGATTCCATCGTGGATCTAGCTATTAACGTTTGTTTCGAGGATTTCCACGACACGGCTGCACCTCCCAAAGTGAAAATGTATCCACTTGTGGACTTTGAGTCCTTAATGTCAGATATCCAACTAGCGTCGCTATACCCTTCAAGTACAGCTGGATATCTTCCGTAGTGCAGTCCAAGGTTTTGGGTTTTTCGTAAATACCTTAAAACCCTTACTATTGCCTTCCAGTGTTCGTCACCGGGGTTGCTAGTATATCTACTTAGCTTACTAACCACAAAGGCAATATCAGGCCTGGTACAACTCATTAGATACATTAAACTGCCAATAATCCTAGCGTATTCTACTTGAGAAATACACTCTCCACGATTTTTGGTCAGGTGTACGTTTTTATCTAATGGCGTCCTTGCCTCTTGATAATCATCCTTATTAAATTTAGTAAGGATTTTATCAACGTAATGGGATTGGCTTAGCGTCAGACCGTCAGGTCCTCTAATTATTTTAATCCCAAGGATTAAATCGGCCAGCCCCATATCCTTCATGTCGAATTTAGAATTTAACATGCTTTTGGTAGAGTTAATCATAAGATTATTGCTACCCACGATGAGTATATCATCCACGTATAAACATAAAATGACATAGCCGTCTACCGTGCTTTTCACATAGACGCATTTGTCACTTTCGTTTATTTTAAACCCATTAATTAACATTGCATGATCGAACTTTTCGTGTCACTGTTTAGGGGCTTGTTTCAATCCGTACAATGATTTAATTAATTTACAAACCTTCTTTTCTTTGCCTGGAACACGAAAACCCTCAGGTTGTTCCATATAGATTTCTTCGTCTATATCGCCGTTTAGAAAAGCGGTTTTTACGTCCATTTGATGAACTTCCAAATTCCGCAGAGCGGCAATAGCTAGTATCATCCTAATGGAGTTTATTCTCGTCACAGGAGAATACGTGTCAAAGTAATCATGGCCCTCGCGTTGCTTGTATCCCTTGATTACAAGTCTGGCCTTATACTTATCAATGGAACCGTCCGGTTTCATTTTACGTTTAAAAATCCACTTGGATCCCAAAGGTTTACATCCCGGAGGGAGATCAACCAATTCCCATGTGTGATTTCTTAGGATAGAATCCACCTCACTTTTGATGGCTTCTTTCCACATTGGTCCTTCGGTAGACGTTACGGCTTCCGTATTAGTCCGTGGCTCATTTTCTACCAAACATGTTAGAAAATCCGGTTCATTTTCTACCATACAAGTTAGAATATTCGAATCGAATTCTATCAAGTATGTGAGAAAATCCGGTCCGAAGGATTTTTCAACTCTAGCACGTTTGCTACGTCGGGGTTCGGCTTCTTCACCGGATCCCTCGCTAGTATTTTCCATAGCTACGTCAAATGTTCGTTTTGACGTGCTAGGTCTATCGTTCGACTTGCATGGAAATACGTCTTCAAAGAATGATGCATTCCTTGACTCAATTATTGTGTTTTTATGTACATCCGGATTATTCGAATCGTACACTAAAAACCGATAAGCACTACTATTTTGTGCATATCCAATAAAAATACAATCCACCGTTTTTGGACCTATTTTTATTTTCTTAGGTGTTGGTACAAGCACCTTAGCAAGACACCCCCACACTTTTAAATATTGATAGGAAGGCCGTCTGCCTTTCCACAACTCGTACGGAGTTTTATCATATTTTTTCCGGGGAACCTTATTTAAAAGGTAATTGCTTGTTAAGATCGCTTCGCCCCACATATTTTGTGGCAGGCCCGAACTTACTAGCATCGCATTCATCATATCTTTCAATGTGCGATTCTTTCGTTCGGCAACACCGTTTGATTGAGGTGAATAGGGTGCGGTACGTTCATGTACTATACCCACACTAGCGCAAAAGTCACCAATTGGTGCTTCATACTCACCACCTCGATCACTTCTAACCGTTTTAATCCGTCGATTAAGTTGGTTTTCCACTTCATTCTTATAAAGAATGAATTTATCGATTGCTTCGTGTTTATTTTTCAACAAATAAACATAGCTATAGCGAGTGCTATCATCGATAAAAGTAATAAAATATTTATTACCGCCACGTGTTTGTATTGATTTAAAATCACAAACGTCACTATGAATTAATTCTAGTGGTTCCGTTTTTCTTTCAACCGATTTGAAAGACGTTTTCGTTAGTTTTGCCTCAACACAAACATCACATTTGTGCTTCACATCAATTGTGAATTTAGGAATGTGCTCCATGTTAATTAATCTACTTATAGAATTAAAATTAACATGTCCTAGTCTACCATGCCACACATTGGAAGACTCAAGCAAGTAAGCAGAAGGGATTTTATTATTATTAATAATAGTCATTACATTGAGCTTAAACAGCCCATCACATGCATACCCTTTGCCCACATACATTCCCGACTTGGACAAAACTAATTTGTCCGACTCAAAAACCATGCGGAATCCATGCTTGTTCAACAACGAACCGGAAATCAGGTTTTTGCGTATCTCCGGAACGAACAGCACTTGGTTTAGAGTCAGCTCCTTGCCCGAAGTCATCTTCAGGACCACCTTGCCCACGCCTTCCACCTCGGAATGGGCTGAGTTTCCCATCCACACTTTCTCACCATTTGATGGCTCAAAAGTAGTGAATAACTCCCGGTTTGAGCAAATATGCCGGGTTGCACCGGTGTCCACGAACCACTCCTTGGAATTGGATCCAACGAGGTTGACTTCCGTCACCACAGCCGCTAGGATGATGTCTTCATCCTTTTGCCCACCTTGCACCAAATTGACGTGAGAATCTTTCTTCCTCCTTGGTGCCTTGCAATCCGAGGACTTGTGTCCATTCTTATTGCAATTGAAGCATTTTCCGTTGAACTTTGTCTTGGAAATGCCTCCCTTGGGACCGAGCTTGCTCTTCCCATTATTTTTATTTTTGGAGCTTTTTGCATGCTCCACCACGTTGGCCTTGGCGCCATGAACAATTGGGAGTTTCCCATCGTTCTTCCGGTTATCCTCTTCAATCCGCAGACGGAGGATCAATTGTTCCAAGTTCATTTCCTTTCGCTTATGCTTAAGGTAGTTTTTGAAATCCTTCAAAGCCGGCGGCAACAAATGTATAATTGACGCCACTTGGAAAGACTCGCTAACCGTCATTCCTTCATCTCGAATTTCGTTGAAGATCATTTGCATCTCCTCAACTTGACTCAAGACCGTCTTCGAATCCACCATCTTAAAATCAAGGAATCGACCAACAACAAATTTCTTTGCGCCGGCATCCTCGCTTTTATATTTGTGGTCCAAAGCATTCCATAGCTCCTTAGCCGTAGCTAATTTGCTATAAACGTCGTACAAAGCATCGTGCAGCCCGTTCAACACATAGTTACGGCAAAGGAAGTCAGAATGCTTCCAAGCCTCAACTGCGTTGAGAGATTGCACATCTACCTCACTCCCGGTTACAACCGGCGCGTCCTCGGTCAAGAAACGTGCAAGACCGAGAGTAGTGAGATAAAATAGCATCTTTTGTTGCCACCTCTTGAAGTTTAACCCATTGAATTTCTCGGGTTTCTCCACAGAGTTGCTTGGCACGGTCACCATAGGGATAGCCCTTTGGTTGGCCAAAGCAGATGCACCGCGTTGTGAACTATTGTTCACCGGAGCTCCGCTTTCAGAGTGATTGTCGTTCAGAACATTCTGCCCAACACCAATCTCGTTTTCTTGAGAAGTCATTTTCGTTTTCTTAACGTTTTTCCGAAAACACAAAAAAAGATTTAAGTTCGTTCACAGAAGTGACAAACTACAGTTGAAGGTTGTATCCGTATGATACAAACTTAGCAACAAAGTACGTTTTAAGATTGTATACCTCGGTATAACAATCTCCGAGTAGCAACCCAAATACGTTTTAAGATTGTACCCGTATGGTACAAGCTTAAGCAAACAAATACGTTTTAAGATTGTTGGGTGTGTTTCGGAAAATAAAGAAAATTAATTAAATAAATTAATCAAATAAAATGACTAGAGAAAAACAAGAAAGAAGATGAAGCAGAATTAGTCAAAGCTCGTGCTACGCACGATGTCCTTAAAACGTATTTGTTGCCTCCCACGGTGCTAGGAGCGTTGCAACAATCGTTTCCCAGGATACGATGACTACGAACTAATGTTTGAGCACACAAACAAAAGTTCCAGCGAACGAGAACACAGAGGAATCTTTCAGAATGCTAGCAGTGTGTTTTAGAGCTAAAACGTGTATGGATTCGTGTAAGAACCTATAAGAACCTGTTTGTTGCAAACCACCTGCCAGCCCTTATATAGGAGGATTTGTTGTGTGTAAATGGTGAATTAATGGACCTGAACGTTGGACATCAATGACCAGTCCGTTGGGCATTGAATCGTCCATGAACTGTCCATTTAACGATGCATTAAAAGATAAGAACGTTGGGCATTAATTGTTGTAACGTTTCAGAAGTGCGAGAGAAGACCTCCATCAGAACTCCCCGGGAGGGGTTCTGATCGGAGGCCAATCAGAAGACCCCAACTCTGATCCGCGGCCATCAGAGGGCTGCCATCAGAACTCCAACGAGGTGTTCTGATCCGTAGGCTTCTGTCCGAGCACTTCTGCCGCTGGGAAAAAATTAAACGTTTCGGGAAGAAAACAAAAATTAATCGTATCTCTTGAGAGATACGATTTTTGGACGACATTCGTGTCCGCAGGTCGCCCGCGCACGCAAGTCGCGGTTTTTCTTCTCCGATTTCGGGATTTGATTTGCACCCCCCCCTGCGCGCGTGGAGAGAGCCTTTACCCTTAGGAATCTTAACTCCATAAGGGGGGAGTCCCTTTATAAAGGATTGCAAATCCCTTGGGTTTTCCGGTGTGGGAAATTAACACTAGAAACCCATCCTTTTTCCCAGTTTTTCCCTTCTAACGGGTAAACTTCGAAAAGCGATTTCTCATTCACCCGTTATCCGTTTTGAGCGTACCATATATCGAATTGTAGCCCTGAACAAGGACAATCCGAAACCACTTTGACCCGACCCAAATCGGAAGTGGACCCCACTCAAAAATTGCCCCAAAATAGCCATTTAATGCAATTTTTCACACATTTTTCCAACAATAGCGACAATCACTTTTTAGAGATATATGTACTTGATCACATTCAGTTTTATATATTTGATATATATGGTATTACACACTGATGATTAAGCATTTCGATTGTCATGTCTTATTCATAATTTTGTTTCCTTGGACATATGTTGTCAATAAGTAAGTGGGAGCTTATATGGTATAACATAAGGCTCTAAAATAGCCCCAATCAATGATCATCAAGAAAGAGATATTGATTATATGCAATAAGATTGGTATGTGGACTGCATCATACTTTTAGAAAGTATAGTTGATCTCACAACTATGAGTTCCCATGATGGTCACATAGATATTTTAGAGAATATCGGCATACCCACCGAGAAACCATTTGATAAGTTCTATTCATGTGTCTATAGGATGATCAGCGTATAGAGCAGTGTAATAGTCCTACGAGTTGAGGTCAATACGTACTACATGTGCGGAGTGATGTACTTTGACCATGACCAACGCTTGCACTCCAATCGGGGTAGACACGACATGTGTTGGGTACATCACGAAGCACATGGAGTAGTAGTTGAGCCAAGAAATGATTCATTCCTCATAATAGATTAAGAGAGAGCATTCTACTTCTCATATTTAGATGGATCATAAAGTCATTGGCCAATGCAAAGATATATTCGTTTTGGTTATCGAATATGATTGTTATAGATCATCTAGAAAGATTGAGAGACATAGACTAAGTTATTAGAATAGACACAATATCAAGTTCTAGACTTAGTTGAATGTTCGTTGAATGAAAGGACTGTATCACTATGAGCTCTATATTACAGGGAGTTTGAGTAGTCCTCGCAAACGTCCTTATATATTAAGTTTGTCTGGTAAATCGTCTAGTGATTCTGCTAAGACCTTGATTTGATTAGTGCTTAATATATAAGGCCCTATGGTTCACACAACAAGTGATTATACCTTCCGAATGAATTGTTAGAAGGAATTAAATATTAATTAGATTAAATTATATTTAATTCGTAATACTGGAAATGGATTAAATATTAATTAGATTAAATGAATAAATCTAATTTAATTCATGAAGTTGAAGGAGAGTTCTATTTGATAGAACTAATTAAGTGAAATAAATTAGATTTATTATACTTAATTAAGATGTATTTATAATTAAGTTGATATTTTCTTTTAATGTATTTTGAGATTAGATTAAAAGAAAATCTAAATAATAGAATAATAATAATAATAATAATAATAATAATAATAATAATAATAATAATAATAATAATAATAATAATAATAATAATAATAATAATAATAATATATAAAGAGTAAAGGTAGGGTGGCAGCTAAAACCACTCCCTGACCTTTCTCTTGATACTATTTTATTATTATTACTATTATTTATAATACTTAATTAATAAATGAAATAATATAAATAATATTGGGTATAAGGGAAGAATGTGGCGTGCAACCACTTCTCCCTTTTATAAGTTTATTTATTTTATTTATTTGTTTAATTAATGAGAGGTATTGATCCTAGTTGGACTAGAAACTCATTAATTAGGAATACTTTCATTGTGATTGAGTGACTAGTTTAGAACTAGTATAAATACATCTTCCTCCTTCATAATTTAGAGACTAGTTTTCTAGATTCAGTTTTACCGGTTTATTTCCTTGGGAAGAGATTTCTTAGTCTTTCTCTATGGGAGATCTAACTGTTCTTTCGGAAATGAGAAATCACGTGGATACCTAAGGTCAAATATTATCACCGCTAGGCTGGAAGATCTGTAAGTTGTAACTCAGATATGTTATCATTATTATATTCTTTGTTTAGTCATAATCATGAAAGATCTGTCTGGGAAAATTTTAAATTTCCGTTGTTGTACTTTTGAGGTATGTTACATCAATTTCCTAACAGGATTCCGTTCCAGGCGTGGATCCAGCGCAAGCCCTGGCTAGTCTGGCAACTTTCCAGAGGGTTGTGGAAACTCTAACGACCGCCTTCCAGGGGATTGTTCCGAATACGAATGAAAGACCATTGTCCCCTCACCGTGTTCCATTAGTACCATGCCGGGAGGAGGAGGCAGTATCTGCACATTGTCAGAGAAACTTACCACTGGCACGATCGTAGAGGTCTCATCATTCCAGATGGACCTCGAGGGCTTCAGTGAATCAGTGATGAATCACATTGGATGACGATGGGTCTCTATGCATGACAAGCTCTCCTCCAGGGTGGAAATGAGTGTTGAAGCATCCTCCGCAACCGTTTCTTCCCACCATCGCAGTGCGCGTGGGGGAGATCTCAGACACGAGATCCTCAGAGATCGTGTCTTCCCACATCATGTCCAGTTGGCCAGGATGATGATGATCTTAGGAGGCGTCTCAATGAACTCAGAAAGGCCGTGGGTGGAAGGGTCAACCTCAATCATGATGTGAGGATTCCCAAGTCGTTTATCCGGCGGGTCATGGACGCTCCATTACCTCAGGGGTACAAGCCTTGCAACATTGAGGCCTACCGAGGGGAAATTGATCCCCAACACCACGTTTCTAGTTACATGGCAGACATGGTAATGATGGGGTACAATGATGCAATCAAGTGCCGAGGGTTTTCTGTTACTCTCGACGGTCCTGCACGGTTTGCTAGTTCAAAGGATTCCAAGAAGAAATTCTCTCACCTCCTAGAATCAAGCAAGAACATCAGGAAACCCTAACCTTCTTTCTGACCCATTAGAGGGATGAATCGGTGAAGGTTGGCGGCCTGGATGATGAATCCGTCATGGCCATTCTCACCAATACTATGAGGTCGGGTGAGCTGCATAAAGAATTTGTACGAAAACCCCCGACTTCACACGAAGATGCTTTGCATTGAGCTGAGGGGCAGGCAGAGGTGGAGGAAGTAGAAAAGGGGAAAAAGAGGAGGATGAAAAACACCAACTTGATGAAGGTACAAAAAGGAATTCCGAGAAGGAGATCCGTGATCAAGATAAAGGGAGTGGGTCCAAAAAAAAGAAGGGATATGGTAAAAGCAAGACGGGGGCACCCGGTGGGCCTTTATCCAGTCAACCAGAATCCCCTCTCTCACGCATTCGGTAAGCACAATCTTGGATTATACGGTCAAACAGAGCTTGGTGACGTTGCTTGATCATTGCAACGTTATTAATGGTTAGGCTACTCGGGGAAAGTATTGTGAGCTCCACAAGATCGACATTCACGAGACAGACGATTGCTATGTCTTATAGACACATGTGGAAAGACTCATCTGAGAAGGATAGTTGGATCAATTTGTGAAAAAGATCCGGAAGGGACCACCCCCTCAAAGAAGAATACATGGACCAAGGGAAAAGACGAACAAGCCTCAACCTCTAAGAAGAGGGAGGTCAGAGCCCAATTCGGGGGTGATGAAGAAAGGGAGGATTTCGGTCGGCAGACGCGCCCACATGTCTGTAACACCGTCCCCAAATGTATTTACTTGTAAGTGGATAATGTATCGAACCTTATGGAATGGTTAGTGAATGTACGAGGTTGTGAATTTTTATTAATTCTTTCGCGTGAATAGTAAATTTGCACGTGGGGCCCACACCGGGAGCGGGGACTGCCCGATATTCCTGAGACCACATATTTCATTCCTATTGGTCTAGTTAATATTTATATGGTGGTGGATAATTTATTTGGTCCAAAAGAAAGACATAATGTGGACTGATTTGTCAAAAGTGACTCAATTACCGGTATTGGTAAGTTAATAGATAATAGCCCGAAATGAATATTCGGAGACTTATTAATTAAAGTTGGGGAATATATATTAATTATAAATGTCATAATGATTAAGAACACATAATATATTTTATTTGATCCGATAAAATAAAATATATTTAAAACAGTCCGAAAAATACAACTTTCGGGACCGAATGCACATTTTGGGTCACAATGGGATGACCTCCCACATGAGTGGGGGCCACCCCACGCTTTTTTGGGGCTGAACAAACAAAGGGAGAGCTGGGTTGACAAGAGAATGAGTGGAGGAGGTGCAAAGGGACCCTTTGACCTCACTCATTTGCCAAATGAGACAAAGAGAAACCCCTACCCCCTTTTCTTTGCATTATTCGGCCAACCCACCAAGAGAGGAGAAAGAAAGAGACCTCAACCCATTCTCTATTGTTGCAGCACGAGCTCAAGAAGAAGGAGTCCAAAGAAGGGGTGTTAAGAAGGAAAAAGTTGGGAGAAAGTGAGAAAAATTAAGGTAATGACCTTATACTAACTTTTCCTTTATTTTTCTCCTACCGTATGAGATATATATCATATGAAGAACCTTGAGGATCGTTCTACATGATTTAAGTGTAGAATGATGGGTTGGAAGGTGGTTCTATGTCAAAAAACGGACTTAAAAGCTAAAACGACCGGTTTGCCGGAAAATAACCTTTTAGAGGTTATTTGTATTGATCAAGGTTTTATGATGTCAAAACCTTGTTAGGAACTTGATTAAAGTATTTTTAGAGCTTCGCCGGAGTTTCGCCGGAATTGGTCAAAGTCCGCCGGAGTTGGTCAAAGTTCGCCGGAATTCGCCAAAGTTCAATCAGGGAGCGTAGAACGCGCCAAGGCTCACTTAAGATGAGGATGACCGACTTTTTTGCTTATAATTATTGGGTTAATTTCATAAGATTACCTACATGATAAAAAATGTGATTTGCATGAATTATTAATGTTCAATAATGCCTAAACAAAATTACTATTGATTATAAGTAGAGTATGCATAATATACAAATTTGTGAAGAAATTGTGTATGTTTATGGGTTGTGAATATAATGGTATGATGGTTGTATTAACCATGAATATATTGTGATAAATATACTTTTACTTCATGAGAAGAAGTCATGGAAAGATAAAAGTGATATTTTGATATTAAGGCCAAATTACACATGAATGAAGAACTATATTGAAATGAGTAAATAACTAGTATTGAAATATTAGTTAGAAATGTTAGTTGAATAATGGATGAATTAGATCCTCAGAAATTGAATTGTAAAGAATCGGTGATTATGAGTTGGGCTCTAGACCGATGTAGGAAATCAGTGATTATGAGCTGAGCTCTAGACCGATGTAGATAACGGTGATTATGAGCTGGGCTCTAGACCGTAGTAGATAACGGTGATTATGAGCTGGGCTCTAGACCGTAGTAGATAATGGTGATTATGAGTTGGACTCTAGACCGTAGTAGATAATGGTGATTATGAGCTGGACTCTAGACCGTAGTAGATAACAGTGATTGTTGGGCTCTAGACCGTAGTAGATAACGGTGATTATGAGTTGGGCTCTAGACCGTAGTAAAAAATGGTGAATTGACATTAAATGAATGGATTAACTATAATGTAATAATACCCTAGTTTGAGGGTCTTAGAGATTGAAACTTTGATTATACTTAGTATAGTTGTCATTGTACTTGTCAAATGCTTCCAAGTACTAACCTCCCCTTCACGGGGGAGGCCACCTCATAGTTTCAGGTAGAACTTGAAGGTTGCTACTACCGGCCGCTGTTTCGAGAAGATTCAAAGAAGAAGACTTGGTTCGTGCTTTTCTCCGTTTCTGTTTTAAAAACAATTACATTTAATGCTCATGGATATTATTTTTCTGAATAACTATTTGAGGGCTTGTACGCCCATGTTTGCCAAGTGTGGCTTGAACACTTGTAATATTGTTTTCGCTGCTTTAATGATTGGTTTTACATTATGTTGGTTTATGGATGTACTACGTGTGAATGATATTCCAGACGCCTTGTATATCATGAATGTGTTGAACTGCGGTTGACTATTCGTGTTGTACGGCGGGTTGTTGACGTGTCCGGTGGGTCCGGGGCGTGACAATGTCAACCAGATTTATGGGGGGCAGTGGGAGGAGACACCGCCAGGGAGAGGAAGACATGGAGTCGTGAGCCGTTCAACCGCTTCCCGGTGGACAAAAAGCAAAAACGGGATACAATTGTTCATAGATTCCTGATATACAATGGTAACTCAATGAACATCATGTACTTCGATACATAGCTAGAGATCGGCCTCCAGAAGGATGCCTTGAAGTCAGTAAAAACTCCCCTATCAGGTTCCACCGGAGATGTAATCAAGCATGAGTGACTCATTACCCGCACGGTTCAACTGGAATCAGAGCCCTGTGTACAGGCAATTGAAGCTAATTTTGTCACGCCCCGGACCTGTCCGGACACGTCAACAACCCGCCGTACAATACGAATAGTCAACCACAGTCAAGCACATCCATATTATACAAGGCGTCTCGAATATCATTCACATGTAAGCCATCCATAAACAGCATAATAAGCAATCGAATACGTAGCGGAAAACATAGTTTGAAAACAAATGCCACACGTGGCAAACATGAGCACGCAGGCTCTATAGTAAAATATTCATGAGCATGTTTATTAATGTTTAAAAAACAGAATGGAGGGAGCACGAACCAAGTCTTCCCTCCTATATGATCTCTAGAGCAACGAGCACAGAAAGCAAGCTCTAGCCTCAACCTGAAAAATGGTAGTGGGACGCCCCCGAAGGGGTCAGCACTCTATAGGGCTATAAAGTGCTGGTGTGGATGGCATCTAATAGATATACAACAAGTATTTCAAACACAAGACCCTCAAATAGGGTGATAATATAATCTAGGCCGTAACCCCTAGTTGCCCCTTTTCAAAATATACTTACTTATATATAAAGTCAAGTAGTCCGCCCGTAGGCCCAAAGTTTGTTACCAAACATAACCCAAACCCCGTGACCCCTAGTCACAACAATACATAGGGTTCAACCTTAACACATATGTTGCATTTCTCGAGTCCAACTCGACTACATCACAATGCACCTTATTTAACACAAGTTAATTACTCCACCGTGCATTTCTTGAGTCCAACTCAACTACATCACCATGCACATCAATCACCACATCATGTCTACCCAATGTAATTCTATGAGCACGGGCTCAAGTACATCTCCTTACATTGGCATAGACCCCAATTCCTAAGCACTCGCTATGCCTAGAATTTGTAATATCGATAATCTATTTTGGGACATCCTTACGGACTGCCCAACCATGATCTTAGCATCACATTACATCAATTTAGTCACTTGCATCACAATCAAGTACATCAATTACAATCAAATCCTTAGATTCAATTCCTTAACAATTACAACAATCATTAACTAGTATTTCAATGCTATTAAGATTTATCCTTATCCATCATATATCCCATTTGTAAAACCCTACATATTTAGAGATATGTAGCAACAACTTAATCATCCAATGTAATACATAAATAATCATTTATGTATCTACACAAATCACACATGAGTAAAATGCCTATTTCACACAATAATTCATTTAACTCCATTTTTATCAATACTTTACCAAATCATTTCCCATTTCATTCTTTGGAAAATAGATCAATATTCCCTCGATAATTTATCATCATAATCCATGGAAAACATGATTTAGACATTTAGGTAATCTCATGCTTAACCTACAAGTTGTAAGCAACTAGATGTCGATCCTCACCTCAAATGAGCTTTAAAACTTTCCTTCTCGATCCAATGACCAAAGCCTCGGCCAAGGAAGCTTGAGAACTGATTCCTTGCTTAGAAATGAGTGTCAAACAGCCTCCTCAAAGTGCTAGTTCAACCCTTAATCGTTGGTACGAAAACAGCCCCTAGAATGGGTGTTTTCCGGCTAACTCGTTTCCTAGTTTTCCAAGATTTGCTCTAGGTTAGTATCTAACCTTTACATAAATAATAATAACTTTATAAGGACACATTATGCACTTGGAGTAGTGTATAATAGTTCCACCAATCGTTCATATCATTTGGAAAATGAAAGGAAAGGTTTTGGGGTTAACAACTCACTTTAGAAGAGTAGATCCGTTTCTGCGAGGTTGTGTTTTGCTCGGACGATTTGGAAGCCTTACACTACTCCGATTGATGCAAACCAGACCCTCACGGATTACTCGTCTTGATAGCGTTATTTTGGTATCTTAAACGCCTTAAATGGATTGGTATAACTAGAGATATCAACCAAACAGCCTCAGCACTCTCACTGCTCGAGTTTACAGACAGCAGTTCACTCCAGCTCGATTTTTGTGTGATAGACTCTCCCCTCTCGCACATAGACCACTCAAATATGAAACTAAACTTCAAAGGCTATCCAAGGACACCTCATTCACGTTGTTTGGTCGAGTATAACTCCCATAATGAGTGGAGAAAAACAGCACACCAATTTGTGCGAAAACTGCTCATGGTGGCCCTAAGTTGATGCTAATCATGTCTTGTGCGGCTCCCCTCCAAGCTGGACGGCCAAGGTAAGTCCTCTCACCCATTTTTATTTTTCTTGCAGGTACTAATATCACGTGGAGTGGTTCCCAATTGATCCCAATCATTTTGGGGTCCAAAATATCTACCAATACCTCCAAAAATGGGAAGATGGGTCCTATTGTTTTATCCTTTGTCAAAGATGTCTTTTTGTACTCATCCTAATTTATTTAGAACAAGTCAACTCCCTTCATAACATTATTGATCTCCAATATGTGTAGGCTCATCTCAATAATTTACTTGATGGATATCATAGAAGGAAAATCACACTCCCATTATTTAGTTCAATAATGTCAAAGATGGGGCTATAGGTATTTGTATTCTTCTCTAATCATTCCATCACTTATTTTGACATTTGTCATACATATTATTGGGCTACTAGCCGTGTGGGTCACTCCCGAGTGGTTCTAGGACGTCATTCTCGAATACTTGCTATTTTTAGCAGGTGTGGCCCAAAATAATATTTGGGTCGCCCGACCTTCCTCAAATTGTCTTGAAAGGTTAAGTAACAATATTTAAGTAAGACCCAAATAAGTATTTGCAAAACTCGACACTAATATACGAGTTTGAACAGTACAATATTCAATCATGCACTACGTAAAACATAAATTGTTCTACAATTGTTTGGTAACCCGGAAATTCAATACATAACTTTGAATCTTAATTTGAATTTTCAAGGACGCTCGGGTGCGGTGTCACAAATTTTGTGGTGGTACATTTGCTAAGTGTTCATAAGGCTATACTGGGCTGACCTCTGTTGGAGGATCTGGGGGAAATAATCTCCTAGGCTCATCTCTGCATGAATTTTACACACCGGACGGAATAGGAACGATAAGAGGAGACCAGAAGAGTTGCAACATAACGGCTTGCAAAGCCCATGGAAGGAACACTGTCAGAATAAACGCTATACAGCCGGACCTGTCAAAGTATGAGGAAGGGCAGTTTAGAGCTCAGCCCATCTCAGAGTTTGAGGAGGTCGGCATCGATGCATCCACGCCAGAACGTCGAATTAAGACTGGAGCACGATTGCCGACTGACCTGAGACCCAAAAGTTGTGCAGATCCTAAGGGATTTCATGGTGATCTTTTCTTAGGGACCTGAACATATGCCCGGGCTCGACCAAAGCATAGTTGTGCACCAATTAAATGTTGATCCTAATTCCTAAAGCAACTCTCGTAAAGCAGAAAATGATCTCTCCTTAGATAGAAAGTAGTTCGTAAAAGGGGAAGTGAGCATGTTATTGAGTATCAAGCACATCAGGGGAATGCAATATTCAAAGTGGCAGGCCAACTGGGTTTTGGCACCTAAGTCACCGACCTGGAGGATATGCGTGGACTATACTGACCTGAACAAAGTTTGTCCTATGTATTCTTTCTAGGGGTGGGCATAACGGTTTGGTTTAACCGAACTGAACCGTACCAAACCGAACCGAAACCGGACCGTATGTAATTTGGTTTGAGTTTGGTACTATTTCTTTCAAACCGTATTAAACCGAACCGAACCAAACCGAAACCGATAAAAACCGAACAAAACCGAACCGAACTAAAGAAACTAAAAAAAATCATATATTATTAACATTGGTGGTTTGATTTGGTTTGGTTTGGGTTTACTTAAGTAAACCGTTTGGTAAACATTTGCTCAAACCGAATGGTTTGGTACTTTGGTTTGGTTTGGTTTAAAACGGAAAAACCGTAAACCGAACCGAACACCAAACAACATATACATATATATACTTTGAATTTATCTTTACTCTTCATTTTTAAGATATAAATAAATAATTTAGACATGAATATACATATTTAAGCATATACTCGTATCATTTTAATTTTTACACATTTCATACATTCATTATGAGAAAGTTAGCTAATACAACATATTTGTACGGAGTATTTATTATGTTTGGCGATAACAATAGCAAATTGCATTTATATTTTTACATGATTCATTTGAATAAAATTGTGAATATTACAACATTTGTATCACCGACTCTTTTAGGTTTTTTGAATATTTTATGTGATGTTACAAATGCTAATCAACTATCTTATTTTTTGTAAGAAGTGAATTTTTTGTAGTGTTAAAAAAGATATTAGAAGTTTTAATTTATAATATTTTATTATTTATTTTCTATCCTTTATTTCTTTTTACATTTTATTTAAATAATCAATAAAATAAAAAAAGATGAGATGGACTACTACTTTCATTTTCTAATTCTAAAATATAGAACTTGATCAAATAAAATATAAGCATAAGCAAACGAATCAAACCAAACTAAATTAAACATAATATTTTTTACTTTGGTAAACTGAACTTCAAACCAAACCGAACTGAAACCGAACCGAAACCAAACCGAAACACAAATGGTTTTAGTTTGGTACAAATTCTCCCAACCCGAATAAACCAAAACCGAAGAAAACCGAACCGTAAACCGAATTGCCCACCCCTAATTCTTTCCCTTTGCGAAACATAGATCAACTGGCGGATCAAACCGCTGGATGTGAACTGCTCTTGTTCATGGACGTGTTTCGAGGCTACCATCAGATCTCCATGCATGACGACGATGCGGAGAAAACATCCTTCATAACTCCAGAGGGCGTGTTCTGTTACTTGGTAATGGTCTTTGGTTTGAGAAACTCAGGGGCAACATATACCAGGATGATGGCTAAGGTCTTCCGAGTCGTTCTTTGGAAGGAACATGGAGGCCTATGTGGACGATATGATTGTCAAACGTCAGAGAGCAGGAGACTATGCAGAAGGCATCGGGGAAGTTTTTATAATCATGGAGAAATTCAACATGAGACTCAACCCCAAGAAATGTACTTTCGCCGTTCAAGGTGGCAAGTTCTTGGGATTCATGGTAACACACAGAGGGGTAGAACTCTACCCTGAGAAAGTCAAAGCAATTTTGGAGATGGAGCCTCCCCGAAATGTGAAGGAAATCCAATTTTAACTGGGAGACTAGCAACCCTGGGGAGATTCCTATCCATGTCGGTTGAGAAGTCACTACCATTTTCCTTAGTCTCGAAGAAAAGCAATATGTTTGAATGGTCCAAGGAGTGCCAAATTGCCCTCGAAGACCTCAAGAAGTACCTACAGGCAGAGCTCCTGCTTAGCAAACCCAAATTAGGTGAGACACTTGTTCGATACCTTGGAGTGTCACAAAATGCAGTCAGTTCCGTCCTAGTGCAGGAAGAGGGAACCACATAGTGACACAGAAACTGGTATACTATACCAGCAAGGTTCTCCACAGTGCCGAGCTCAGGTACCCCCGCTTTAGAAAAAACAACCTTGGCATTTTATGTAGCTGCCATGACACTCGCCCATTACTTCCAGGTTCACCCCATCAAGGTCTTGTCAGACCTAGAGGCGGGAACTCTATTCAGGACGGCCAAGAAAGCACGAGTGGTGATATGGTCCTTTTTGCGCAGCCAGTATCAAGTGTGTTTTCAACCGAGTACATCAAAAAAGGGTCAAGCTTTGGTAGACTTCGTGGTAGAATGCACGACACACGACGTAGCCAAAAAAAGACGCCATGATGAAGAAGATTGGTGGACCCTCATGACTGATGAATCATCATCAGGGTCCAAAGGTTGCGAAGGAGGGGTGGTCATCATCACTCTATAGGTTTCAAAACATATCGCTCCCTCATGTATTTATTTCCCCTATCAAACAACGAGACAGAATACGAAGCCTTAACTTGCTTTCCAACCCCGGGATTGTAGTTATTTCAAAGTCCAAAAGTTGAGGATTAAAAGCAACTCCAAGCAGGTAATCAAACAACATAGAGGAGAATACGAAGCAAAGGAAGAATGAATGCAAAAATACAGGAATGCAATCCTGGAGCTCATCAAGAACTTTGAACAATCTGATCTGGTGTGTGTTTCACTAGCCCAGAATGGAGATGCGAACATCTTGTCAAAATTAACACAGGATGCACCCGAGCATCTCACCCGTATCGCCAGGATGCGGGAGTTAGACAAACCCAACATTGAGTCTGTACCAGAATGCTAGATTATTGACCCAATGATATATAAAGTGGACGGAACAATGTCAAAAGATGAAGAGAAAGCAAGGGTGATAAGGAGATGAGCTCCAAGCTACGTGATCCAGGACATGAAGTTTTACAAATGAAGTTATAATGGTGCGTTATTGAAATTCTTAAGGATAGAGCAGGCCCGACGGGTGGAGAAAGAATGACACGCTGGGATTTGTTCATCACATCAAGGTGCGTTACATTAGGTGGGAAAGCTATATTACATGGATTTTTTTGGCCTATAATCATGAAGGACTGTGCCGACTTCGCACAAAAATGTGAGGTCTGCCAAAAATTCCAAATAAGTCCTGGGAGACCCGCCACCCCCTACACCCCAATAAGTACAACAATTTTCTTCTCTAAAAGGGGGATCGACCTCGAGGGGCGTCTTCTGCAGAGCTCAGGAGGTAATATAAGAAGTTCATGTGGAGAAATATATTTTGTCGATTTGGAGTTCCCATGCAAATTATCACAAACAACGAAAAATAGTTTGACTCCGAGCCCTTCAAGGAATTCTGTGGGCAATGGGGAGTTGAGGGCATCAGAGTGTACGTTGCCTATCCTCAGTGTAATGGACAAGTGGAGAATGCAAATAAAACAAGCGTGAGTGGTCTCAAGAAGAAGTTGGAGTCTATGTGAGCGACTTGGGTGGAGGAGATAAACAACATACCATGGGCTTATTGAACGACCCCAATGAAATCTACTTGAGAGACTCCATTCGCACTAACTTATGGTTTTGACTTTTGAGGCTCGAGCCCCATTTGAGACAACAGTGCCGAGCAGGAGGGTGGAAGAGCACGACACCGAAAATAATGAGGAATTACTAAGATCTGAGCTCCACTTGATTGAGCAAAGAGGGGACCGAACATTCATTAGAGCTAAGAACTACAGACGCCATGTGAAAGAATATCATGATGTCAAGATTAGATCAAGGCAATTTGACATAGGGGACTTAGTCCTAAGGAGAAGATCCGCTAACAGACCTCTAGAAGGAGGGAAGTTTTCCAAGAATTGGGAAGGGACCTATAAAGTCAAGGGAATAGTTGGGCTCGGGAGCTACAAGTTATGTATTCTTAATGGGAAGCTGGTAGACAGAGTCTAGAACTCTGAACATTTCTTGAAGTTCTACTAGTGAGTGTGTATTTGTTTTCAAAGAAAGACTTTAATAAAATTTCGTTTTTAGTTCACAAATATCTTTTACGCTTGACAAAGCTTGCAAAGGTTCATTAACCAACCAGTGTCATAAAAAAGAAAAGTTCATGCCAAACTGGTACTCGCAAAAAGACGAAGTACAATTCCCGACGTATCTAAATTCTAAAAGCTCAACGTAATAATCTTTCTTAAAGATAAGAGCGAGAATTAACAATCTTTCTCAAGGTTAAACAACCTTAAATGAAATCAAATTTCCCCAAAATGAGAAAAGACAACCTTTTACAAGGTTGAAATTGATTTTAGAAGGCTAAAAGATGAAATAAAGGAATAAAACTTCGCACTAAATGGTTTTTTTTTTAAACAAAACCCCACCAATAAAAGAGGCTTATCATGAGGTCAAAATGACCTATATAATAGCCCACCTGATATGGCTTAAGGAATGAGAGCCTGAGGGTTGCGCATTGGTAAAAGTCCCCCCACAAACAGGGAGACACAATGTTGACCGGAAATTCAAGGCAGAAGTCAAGTAGGGGGATATTGTGACAAGAGCTATTTTGAATCCTAAGGCATCAGGGAAGGTTAAGAAGACAAAAAAACATTCCTAAACTTAGTATGCACAGTCTACAACTACACGAATTTGGGAGAGAACTCCCCAAACAGTCAAAATGATTAGAGGGATGCAAACCAGCCAAGAGTAAGACTGGAAAGCCTCAAACTCCAGAAGTGAAAGCAAAACAAATAAAGCACAAAGTAGATAAAAAAGAGCATGAATATGTCCACAGAAGTAAAGGTGTTTAGTTACATGCCACCACGAGGGTGGAAAACACTACAGATACACATGTCCGAAAAAGATGTTTGTTGAAGTGTTTGGAATGTGTAGGGGAGGGAATCAATTACCAACAAGAGCAGGGGTTTATGAAGTTAGGCCAACCCTAAGGCTTTTAGATTGTCCATTTCTGTTAACAAACCCCAGGCTCAAGGGGAGAAGGAAGGGTTTCGTTCTCTCATGATTTGGTAAACAGATCGTTGCATACCAAACCTGCCACACTGGAATCATAAGCGCCTACCTCATTGAGCTTGGCCTCACTGGCGGGAGTAAGCAGATACTCGTGTGCAATCTCAACTTGGTGGGACGCTATGAATTTCTCCACCTCAGCTTGAAAGGCCTCTCCTCCCAAGTATGCTTGAACATCACTGGCTTCAGCCTCCTCCATTTTCTTTGTAAGGTCCTCCTCCTTAGCTCTAGCTCCACCCGTCCTCGATGGCCTTATGAGCAACAACAACATCATTCAGCTTCTTCCATGGCTCTCTAGTCTCCCTCATCGCAGCATCCCTAGCAGCCTTCGGGTCTATGACCGCCTTCTTACAGTTGGCATTCTGGCCCTGGGCCTTCTGTTGCTCCTCATCAGGGTGACAGGAGCCAGAGGCAGCAAAAACAAAGTCTTGGGATAGAAACTAGTGAATCCTGAATGAAAAGTTGATAAACGATAAATTAAAAGTCGCAATAAGAAGGGGAATGATTGTTACCTCATAAATAGCATGAATTGCATGTCGAAGAGCTAACATGGTGGTCAGACTCTTGAGCTCTTCTGCGTCAACAAGAAGAGTGATTGCCAAAGCTAGAGATATTGGGTTGGCCATGCCATGGAGCAAATAGGCTGAACCTAAATGCATTGTCAGGCGGATGGTGTAAAGAGGTGCAGGGGCGTCCCCCCGACTGCCACCTTCCAAGCACTGGGTCTCAGAATCAGGCTCAACACATACAACCACATCATAAAGACTTTTACCAGCTTTGGATTTCTTCCCTTTAAGCACGGAGATGGGCTGGGATGCCAACCTCTTCCCAGTCCCCTCGTCAGGAGACGTCGGAGGTGTGCAGCCAGTGTTGCAAGAGTTGCAGCGCCATCTCAGTGTGTGGATCCACTAGAGTTCTTCGGAGCAACTTCTATTTCACCCCAGGTCTGAACCCTTCTGCTTGGAGTAAGGGAATCCAGAGTACATCTAGCCTTTGCAGCGAGCTACTCGAGTCTAGATTACATCTTCTCACCCACTAGACCAGAATAAAAATACAATTAGGTTCAATTGACAAAATGAAAAAGCAATTAGCTGAAAAATTAGGCATAACTAACATGATGTAAACTCAAACATAACCACTCCATCCTTACGTACCTAATGACCCATCAAGAAGGGAGAACCCTCAGCGATGAGTTTTGAGCGTGCTTGTTTTCCTCGGATAAAATAGGCATCATCCACCGTCGGATCAACTCCCCCCCACTTATTGACAAATGGGAGCTTGCCATCCGCCAGAGTAACCCACACCCATTTGTACATCCAATTCATAAATGAATAAGGGTAAGACTTCGCAACGAACAGGCAATGGACTGCCCTCTAAGAAATGGAGAAGAAATCCTGGATCTCGGAGGCATTATACCGAATTGAATGAAAGAATGTTAGAAACAGATCTAGGGTTGGCCTAATCTGGAGGAAAATACATCGGGCTATTAACCCGGCTATGAACAAGTGGGTGGTAAGGGTGAGTTGACCGGGGATGACCCCGTAATGGACCATAATGTTCAGAAGAGCGGGGTGGAGGGGAAAACGAAGGCCCATTTCAACGCTAGAAAGGTGAATCCCAAAATGAAGGGGAGAGGGGGGTTCGACAATGTTCTGCCCCGGAGTAGGGCGGGAACAGATGACACTAGGCCCAACGAGGACCACCGCTTCATTAAACTAAAGGTTTGACACTAGCTGAAAATGGAGGTTTGACCACATTTAGCGTTTTTAATAAGGGGAAAAGTTGTTTGTAAATAGTTGTTCGGCACTAGCGTTTAAACGCTGAAATGAAACACCACAAATAAGAGAGTTTTGGGTCAAATTTTGGAAATATGACATTTTCTATTAATTGTATGGTCAAACAGCTAAATTATCTAACATCTTTTGACAACCCGCCAATTTAATCCGCTAGCCAAACTCGCCAACTGAATCCGCTATTGACCATTCACAAACATAATCTGCTATCTGCTAAATGCTAACAACTAAATGTCAAACACGCTCAAAATGTTTATGTGTAAATAATATTAATGATATTAAATGGTTAGACGTGAGTCCCTCTTTTGAATTAAGAGATGATATTAATAGTAATGGGCGATAGCTGGACTCGGTGATGTGTCATCCTCCTATTCATCGAATTATTATCTCCCCAAATTTGACAAAGTCAGAGCATTAACTGCTCTTCACGCAATATCCGGTATCCCACGAGATATGTAGTTGAACCACCACGAGATAAAGCCTAACTTGGTCATGTTCTGGGTCCTGCTCAGTACAGTCGAGCACGTGCACCTCAAATAGTGTCAAACAGTGCCAAAACAGTGCCAAAACAGTGCACTTTGCAGTAAAACTTAGTTTCTTAATATTTGCTCTTCTCTTTTTGTGCTCTTCTTTTCTTTTTCTTTTTCTTCATTTGTGTACTTTTCATCTTTAACTTACTCCGTACAATGCAACAAGATACAAAATATTACAAGCCAAGTTTTCTTAGGCTAGTCTAGTATGGTATCATCAAAACCTAATTATCAAAATATAGGGGACCTAACAAATTGAGTAATTTTGTTTATTGGAACCTCTTTATAAAACTACCTAACATATTCTGACAATCCGCAAACTTATTCCGCTAGTCAAACCTACTGACTGAATCCACTATTGACAATTCGTTAACATAATCCGTTATCTGCTAAATGTCAAACACGTTCAAAATGTTTATGTGTACACAATATTAATGATATTAAATGGTTAGACGCCATTCCCTCTTTTGAATTTTCTCTCCCTAAATTTGACAGAGTCAGAGCAATAAATACTCTTCACGCAATATCCTGTATCCCACGAGGTATGCAGTTGAACCATCACGAGATAAAGCCTAACTTGGTCATGTTCTGGGCTCTACTTAGTATAGTCGAGAACGTTCACCCCAGTCTCTTTTAGGTCGTGTCACCCCCTCCACCCCGCTGTCTCCATGTCACACTCGGTAAGATAGAGTGATGCTCATGTTGGTTCCCTGTATGTGTTATTGACTTATACTAGATCAGATAGATGGTGTTGGGCTGATTCGTTGTTGTTGGGCTCAATACTCCAACAATCAACTTTTCTATCATACTCGTAATTTTTTATTTCGCGTATTAAATTGTGAGATAAATACAACAAGTAAAGTTGAAATTATTTTACTAACCGGATTGACTGGATTTGATATGTAACACTATTTTAGTTAGTTCACATATATTTTTCTTTTCCTTTCATTAATAAAGTATGTTTAAAAAAGTAATTTCATAAATCAAAGGTTGCAATTATGCCCTTTCCCTTGGAGTTTTACCAAGAACTCGTTTGGACTCTTCTTTTTAGCTTATGCTCGTACGTTTTATCACTTGCCTTTTAACTAAACATGTAACTTATGATTTTGCTTATTCATATAATATCTATTGAATATGACTTTTTTAATTCAGATTTTGTTAGTATTTTGATAACTTCACCAGATTCAGTAGATTTAAGAAATTAATCTTTCAATCTCTTATAACTTTATCAATTTTTTTCGCTGTGTATCCTTTTTCTTTTACTTAAAGAATTTATGATTTTTATTAATTCGATCACTTCTTTACAAATCTTGATTATTAAAATTTTAATCAACTGTCAAAAGCGAGGGGAGATAGCCATTAATTTTAATCAATAGTCATTACCAAAATGACCATCATAAATGCAGTTGGTACACATATTTTTAAAAATTTTCTGTAAATCATTTTAATTGTATGTTTATACGGATAATTGGTGTACATATACATACACGTGTTGTGTACAAAAGGGAGCATACAATGTACTCCGAATTAAAAAAGCGTAAAATCAATCGGTGCACAGACAGCGCAGAGAGTGCATAAAAATTTGCATCTTATTCTGATCAGGTTGAGCTGTTCTCTCTGTAACAGCAGCTGCTCCACAACATCGTTCTCTGCGCCCCCACCTTCACAAGCATCTCTCCTTCCCTCCGTACTGCTCTTTCCGCTGCCCCACCCCCACCCCCCAATCGCGATTGCCCAGTACTAGATCATAACCACTCCTGCCATTTCATAGCTGTGGAGATATGAAATCTTGTTAACCTCACTTCCCATATCTGAAATCTGCAGATTCAACCTGAGAGATGATGAACAGGGGCCCGTTCAGTCAGAACTATTTCCAGGACCCTTTTTCCGTCGGTGGCGCCAGCCCCGCCGCCATGGGTGGCTGCGGGAAGCGCTCCATGGTGGAGAGCGAGCCGGACGCCGGGATGGACGAGCTCTTGGCGGTTTTGGGGTACAAGGTCCGGTCGTCTAACATGGTGGAGGTTGCGCAGAAGCTCGAGCAGCTTGAGGAGGTGATGTGTGGTGTTCAGCAGGACGAGTTGTCGAATTTTGCATCGGAAACCGTCCACTACAACCCTTCAGATCTCCCGTCGTGGGTCGATTCTATGATTTCTGAGCTCAATCCGTTCACTATGCCCCAATCCGAATTCTCCACCGTCGTCAACGGGTTTCCCAGCCCTGCCGCCGCCTCATCTCAGATCTTCCACGACTCGCCTTTTGATTCCGCAGATCTAGCCGCAATTCCGGGTAGAGCGGCCTATCCTCGAGTCGAGACACCTCCTGCGGCGGTTGTGCAGCCTCCCAGCAAGAGGTTCAAGTCCGCCTCCAATTCTCCATCTTCAACCACTACATCTTCTTCGAACGTGAGACTCGGCGGCGGCGGCGGCATCTGGCTCAATCACTCCAACGAGTCAATGAATACTCCGTCTTCGCGACCAGTCGAGTCAAGTCGCCCTGTGGTCCTCGTTGACTCGCAGGAAAACGGCGTGAGACTCGTCCACACCTTGATGGCCTGCGCTGAGGCGATCCAGAAAGAGAACATGAAATTGGCGGAAGCTCTGGTGAAACAAATCGGCTTCCTCGCCGTCTCGCAAGCCGGAGCGATGCGGAAGGTCGCCACCTACTTCGCCGAAGCTTTAGCTCGGAGAATCTATCGACTCTACCCTTCCAACCACAACGACTCCTCCCTCTCAGATCTCTTACAGAGTCACTTCTACGAGGCCTGTCCCTACCTGAAATTCGCCCATTTCACCGCCAATCAAGCCATCCTCGAAGCTTTCGCGGACAAAAAACGAGTACACGTAATCGATTTCTCCCTCAAACAAGGTATGCAATGGCCTGCTTTGCTGCAGGCACTTGCAGTGAGGCCCGGCGGTGCTCCCACTTTCCGGCTAACCGGAATTGGACCACCGTCGATTGACAATTCAGATCATTTGCATGAAGTTGGATGGAAGTTGGCCCAATTGGCTGAAACAATCAATGTGAAATTCGAGTTCAGAGGGATTGTGGTTAACTCGTTAGCGGATCTGGATGCGTCGATGCTCAAAATCCATGACGGCGAAGCTGTGGCTGTGAACTCTATCTTCGAGCTTCATCCGTTGCTCGCCCGGCCGGGAGGTCTCGATGGGGTGTTATCGGTCATGAAGAAAATAAAGCCTGAGATTATCACCGTGGTTGAGCAGGAGGCCAATCATAATGGCCCGGTTTTTATGGACCGGTTCACTGAGTCACTGCATTACTACTCCACGTTCTTCGACTCGCTGGAGGGTTGCTTCGCCACCGCCGGGGAAGGCGGCTCCGTCACCGAACAAGATAAGGTGTGGTCGGAGGTGTATTTGGGGAGGCAGATCTGCAATGTGGTGGCTTGTGAGGGCGTGGACCGGGTCGAGAGGCATGAGACGTTAGCACAGTGGAGGGCCCGGTTTGCTTCGGCCGGGTTGAGCCCGGTTCACTTGGGCTCCAATGCTTACAAACAGGCCAGCTTGCTTTTGGCCATGTTCGCGGGCGGAGATGGGCATAGAGTGGAAGAGAACGACGGCGGTTTGACGCTGGGTTGGCATACGAGGCCGCTCATCGCCACCTCTGCCTGGAAACTCAGCACTTAACTCGCCGGTTTTCCAAATCCATCGGGCTGCTCAGTGACCTGCCGGTTCATTTGTGGCCCCTGTTTTTCTTGTTAATCCAAATAATTTATTAATTATGGAACTTTACTGTGTTTAATGTTTAAATTTTGTGAATGGGTTAAGGATGATGCAATGCTTAGAATTTCAATGGTGAATTTGACAATGTGTGTTAATATATGCTTCTCTGTTCACAATTTTCTTTGTTTTGTTTCGTTTCAACTTTTTCTCCCTAATATAACATGTGGTGTGTAATTTTAGATACGAGTGTATTTTTCACACAAGTAATGTCTAATTTTAGATATTAAATTTGACTATGTTGACCACTAAATTTTAAGGGGTATGGAAAGTAAAAGCATGAATAGGTATATATATCGTCCTAAGGCCATCTCCATGCTTGATTCCTATGCGTTGGAAGCTCAAGTTAAGGGAAATTTGATTTTTAAATTATTCTTATTGTAAACTTCTTCATTTTTCGTATTTAGGTGCTAATTTAGAAGCTCAAGTTAAGGGAAATTTAAAATTTTCAATTATTCTTAATGTAAACTTGAAAAAATGGCATAGATATTACTCTCCAAATTTAAATGGACAAAAGTATGACATTTTTAAAAATTTTAAAAGTTACCCATCCGCTTCTCTCTTCCGTCGAGCTACTCTCCTCTCTGCGTGATTATCTGTGTCCGTCGTCACATTAGAAACAATTCGTCGGAGCCTCCCAGGTGCGTCGACCGAGAGAGCTTCCAATTGTGTTGACCGCCGTCTCTGATGCCTCGCGCCTTGGGCCATCGTCGACATCTAAAATATCTCTCTGCGCTCAATCGAACATATTGTACAAAGCTCATCTCCTCTGCGCTCCAACCATCGATGCTTTGCAGAAAATTGGACGATTGTCATTTTCCTCTCTTCTTCTCGCAGATCATCGTTTTCCTCTCTCAGATATGACTAAGTTTCTCCTCTGCGCTCCACCAATTCCAGATCTGACGAAAGTCCTTCTCGCAGAACATCGTTTTCCATCTTCGTCGCGGTCCACCTCTTCTCCTTTCTTATAGGGTTCGGTCTGGGGTATGGGGGCGTAGTGTTGGGCGACGGTGGGTAACTGGGTACAGTTTGGTTTGAGGTAGTAGTGGACGATGTTTAATGAGGCCTGGTTGGGGTCGGAGGCGCTGGGGGCTTAGAAGGTCGAGGAGGGGGCTTGGATTGTTGGGGAGGAAGCTGGGCAGGTCGGGGATGAGTTGGGGGTGGTGCAGCGACGGTGGTGTGGGATGAGCACTGGCGATGGCGGTGGTGTGGGCAGTGGCGGTGGTGTGCGGTTGGGGAGTGGGGGGACAGTGACAGTGGCGTGGGGAGGTGATTGGGGGCGGGGCGGTTGTTGCCGGTGGCGCTAGGGCGAGGTTAGGCTAGCGACAGGGTTTAGAGAGCAGGGGAGGGATGGGGCAGGAGACACCGGAGACGACATGTTGCGGTAACATGTGGGTAGTGATTGTGGCCGTCGAGTTAGTCACTGTGGCCGGTGGGGCAGTCACTGTGGCCAGTGTGGCAGTCACTGTGATCGGTGGACAATCATTGTGGCGACAGAGTCACTTTGGTCGGAGTCACTTTGCACTATAGGGGTAATTGTGATGTTGGTCACATTTTTGGAATTTTTAAAAACATGTGTAGTATCACTTTTTTGTCTTTTATCCTGTTTTTAGTAATATTCGGGACAGGCCTGTAAACTTTTCCATTTTTCGTATGTAGGTGCTAATTTATAAGTCTAGTGTAATGACTCTTGAGTCACTACTATTGAGTCTAATGCAATTCATATTCTTGGATTCGTCCATGTAATTCTGGATTCAGATCCTCTGCCGCACGACAGAGGTGCCTTGCGGCCACGGACGGCCAGATGTGGAAGGAGGCGCCTCGAGATGCGGTCCACCAAGATCGGTTGCCGTTGGTTTCTTGATCCGACGCCCCTAATAGGCCGGGCACCCTACCTTGCTGCAAAGCCAGGCAGAGGTTCCGGATCCTGTAATTCTACGTTGTCGTTGTATTATTCTACTTTCACAGGGTTTGACGCACCCAACTATCATGATAAATTCTTTGTGATAAATTCTTTGTGATTTAAACTGCGGAGAGATACGGATGGAGAATCAATTTAAAATCAATGAAAAAATGTTTATCACTAACTTCGTTTGATACTCGGTATCACTTTTAATATTATCTTGTGTTATTAAACTCATAAACATGAGTTTTGGTCGGGATAAAATACTCATAATCGTAGATATGAGACATAACACATGTATCTAAGTGTCTCTTCAAAAATCTACCTCCATTCTCATTTTTATAATCGGTATCTCCTTAATCAAATCATATTATTTTAATTGATATATCATATCGATAAGTTGATTAAAACTTTTAATATATTATAGCAAATCTTTTAATTTAAAGCGAATATCTCGGTTTTTAATACGTAGTATTTTATAGATCATTAAGGGTTAGTTTGCAAGTGCTTTTAAAAAAGCACTTCTCAACTTCTGGCTTTTAAAAAGCACTTATTTTTCCAAACACTACAATGGTATTTTTCTCGGCTTCCGCGTCAAAAGTGCTTTTACTTTTTCTATTACACAAAAGAACTTATTTTACCAAACACTACCCACTTTTACTTTTCAAAATCACTTTTTTCTCAAACACTATCAACTTTTATTTAATCACTTCTCCCCATTTCATTTAAAAAAGCACTTTTTTAAAAGCAGAAGCTGTTGCAAACAGACCCTAAACCTCGGCCCAACGTTAACTATTCCAAAAAATACGTTGACAGAAACTGTACCGTTGCATGTACAAATAAAAGTCAAATTAATCACATTATAGACCATTAATTTAGAACTATGTAGCATCGATATGGGTACGCGAAAATGCGGGAACACGGGAACACAGAAACATATACGAGGATATGACAAACCCAAAAGACTGGGATACAGATACGAGGGTATATTTATAAATATTAATGGTTAGAGGGGTTTAATGTACCAAATCCCCCTGTGATTTGGAAATTCGGCGCATTAGTCCCATGTGATTTAAAAAATGCGTCAAACCAGTGACGGACACACATGGGGGCTATGGGGGGCTGCCGCCCCTCCGCCGAAAAAAAATTCTAGGTATATTTATCCCGAAATTTTTAATGTATATGTATTTGTATGTATATTCTTGTACTGCCGCCCCTGCTATCGGCAAATCCTGCGTCCGCCGCTGCGTCAAACTCCCTTGTGTGTTAATTAATCATGTGCCAAATCCCTTATGTGAACAAATTCAATTGTCAAATAAAAGAAAAATGATTAACATTTTTGTATGATTCAGAGATTTTGACATATTTATTTGCATATTCAATCAAAATATTAGGAAAAGTGATTTTCAAATCATTAAATTTATTCATAAAGGGGGTTCTGTGCATGATTAATTAAAACACAAGAGGGTTTAACGCATTTTTTAAATCACATGGGGCTAATGCGCCGAATTTCCAAATCACATGGGGGTTTGGTGCATTAAATCCTGGTTATAGAGGTGTATTTATAAATATTAAAAATTATGAGGTGTATTGATATATATTAATAATTAAAAGTTTTTTTTAGAAATATATACATATATTATCATCTAGTGTCCATTCATGGCATTCAAACATTTCAAATTATCAAAACAGTTACAAATAAATTCATATTCTATCTCATATACACTAGTGCATCTCAAAATATAAATATAATCAATCATAATTTTGAAATTAAAAATGCAAACACTCAAAGTTCTTTAATAAAGGAGATAGAAAAAGATACTCTAATATGAAAACTAAAAGTTATAATACAAATTTTGTGGTGAAGCAACTTAGATAATGTAAAATGTATTCTTAACTATTCATTTTTTAAAGAATTTTATTAAGTAAGAAAGAGTAAATTCGGAAGGGGGCGATTACGGAGGTGAGAGTTTATCTTTCTAAAGCTTCGGAGCTCTCTAGGGCGGTTGCCGCTAGGGTTTCGTTTTCCGATTTCGAATCTTTCGAAGATCGGCGGTACTGGTGCGGTAAAGATGATCGAACGAGGTCAACTGCAAACGGAGATGACTGGAGTCGGTAAGCAGGGGATTGGAGGACACTTTCAAGCAGATAAGGAGAGCCGAACAGTGCAAGATATAGACAAATTGGCGATTGTTGATGCTGACGAAGGGGCGGTCGAGTTGGAGGTGAGCCGCTTTGGTGCAACATCTGCCGACGCAAGAGTCCGGCCTCCTCCAGAACCACCGCCAAGGGTTGATCGACGCGGTTTGGAGTTTGATTATTTATTTTTTCTGCATTTTAATTTCCAGGTTAAGACGTTTGTGTGTTGTTTTATTTTATGATGTAAGACTCTTGCATTAGGTTTGGGGGATGAGAGGTCTACGGTAATCGTCATTGACTTTAAGTTGCCCAATTCAGGTCTAGCGAGTTATACCGCTTTTTTACAGGTGGTTAGCTCTCAGTCTCGGCCAAGGGCGGATGGTTACATGTGGTTCTCTTATTATCCCGTACCCTTGCTGAATGCTATTTTTATGAATTAAGCCCTCTTCAATAAAAAAAGGAAATTTATTAAGTAAAATTTGGGTGTTTTTTTATAAAAAAAAATTGATACATGTATCCGTCAAGATACGAGTATCCAAAATTTTAAAATAATTTTCAAAAAAGATGAAAACTTTTAGAAATTGCAGATACGATCCGCGAGCATATGGTATGAGTATCAAAATATCCTAGTGAAGTATTAGTACTACATAGATTTACAATATAAGATTTATGCTTAAAATGTGAGAAAAAAAAAGATTAAAATATATTGAAAATATATTGTATTACGTAGTATGGAGTTTTAGAAAGAATGATGAATTACCTAAATAGAACTAAAAGAGGGCAAAAAATCACAAATAAGACTACATTGTTTTAAATTCCCTAGTAGGACTAGTTATGTGTGTTTGAACAAATAAACCTTGTAGCTTTTGAAATGTTTTAATTCACAATAAAATCAAAAAAAAAAATGGTAAAAAAGTTGAACAAATTATTAATATATTTAAAAAATAAAAAAAATGATTTTTTTAAATTTTAAAATATTAAAAAATACATTGTTGATTAACGTATGATGGAGTTTAATTCAACTACGAGAGCTAAATATATGTAGAGTATAGAAATAATAATATGGCAGCGTAAGGCAGTATTACTGATCTTATTCCGGAAATTGGATTACCGATCAGCCAAATCCTCCCCCGTAGGGTATTTACATGAAGTATTTATAGAGATTAGAGCATCTCCAATGCTACAATGTGCACGGTGCACATGTGGCATGAGAAAGATAGACACAAAAGATTAATTTTTTGACATTTCTCTCTCCGTCTTTCCACGGTCTTATGTGTTTTTGGTAAATTTTTCCCTGCAATGTCAACCGCAATGTCTACATCTAGACATTGTGTTTGACACTATGAAGAAAAAGTTACCAAATTGATATAAGATCCTTCAAATAAGGAGAGAGATATTTTACTTATTGTTTTTTGATTGGATTATCTCTTATGCCACGTATGCACTGTTAATGTATTAGCATTGGAGATGCTCTTAGGAGTTAGAATTATGGGAGGAATCTAATACAATAAATGCTCAATTAATGAGCTATATTCTTGCTCGAAATAGAACTCTTCTTCGTGTTTCATCCTCACGCAATAATTATCTCCTAAATCTGGTCGAGTCATGCCTGTTGACAAATATCTATCATCAAATGATAGCTTGCCACGTAGGCCTTAGGAATATCCCGGCCTCAGTAGAACTCCGCTCAGGCCCGAGGTCTGCTGTCCAGCCCGGCCTGGCTGTGGGTTCCTATCCTGGGCCTGATTCCTAATGGGCCAAACAGCTTATTCAATATAAATCCCGTTTATGGGCTGATCTCATTAATTAGGCTAATCCCGTTAAGGGCTGATCCTGTTTATGGGCTAATCCCGTTAAGGGCTGATCCCGTTTATGGGCTGGGTTACGTAATTGGGTCATGGCTAGAATCCATGGTACCATCACGAGCCCCCATACTCCTCAAAATTTGCAAGGCTGAATTTTGGAGGAGTAAAATTGGAGTGGTTTTTAGATTTTGAATTTCGAATCTTCATAGGTGGTTGTAGCTCTGCTTAGTAATTATTGCGCCGAAGTATGCTTGCAGCCCGGGCTCAATTTCCAATATGACTTTTCCCTTTTTCAAGGTACTCAAGTGCTTTTCTTCGGCTTCCCAAGCAGTTTTCCGCTTTAAAACCCTAACACTTTGGGCCTTTTAAATACTATCTTCCATTGCCAATTAAACCTTTCACACAATTCTTCTCGCATCAGCGCCTTCATCCGCCCTCCGAGGAACCCTAGGCCTTTGGAAAGTCCTCCTTATCTCCTCCCTTTTCCCAGGTCAGTTCTCATGTCTTCCTCAAGCTCTATTCCCGTTCATCAGGTTTTCCCGGATAGCGGAACTGTTTCTCTCTATTCCAAAATCCCTGTTGATGCCGACGGGGTGGAAACCCACTTTTTCCTTTCTTGCGAACATGCCCGGAAGATTCCGGTTGTGGCGCTTTCTGATGCGGATTTTAATGAAGTTGTGGCCCTCGCGGGTCCAAGTGTAATCTGTTATCGCCCACTACCAGGTCAAAACATTGTTGAACCCCCTTCTCCCCTACATTTCGGCATCCATACCGCTAGCCTTCAAGTAGGTCTCAGGTTTCCCCTGCATGGTGCTTATCTTGGCGTTCTGGCTTACTATGGGGTAATTCCGGGCCAATTCTTCCCCACTACTCATATGTTCATCGCTGGGTTTATCGCTCGGTGCATAAGTTTGAAAATTCATGCCAACATTGACCTCTTCCTTCATTTCTTCCACTCTGTGAGGCCTGGTGGTTCTGAATCTCCGGCCTATCTATCCATTTCTCAGCGGGCTGGCCACTGCCTATTTGAGACCAAATCCTACCCCGATTCTTTCAAGGGATGGAGGCACAGATGGGTTTGGGTCATCCCTGCGGATGGCAAACTTCAATTCTCGAACAAATGGGGTGAATTAATTCGGAAGTGGTCGATGCCATTTTTGGGGGAAGGTAATGCCAGGACCACTGAAATGATTGCGGATGGAGCACCATTTTTATGGGGCATTATGTAGGTGAGGAAAAGATCGTGATTCTTACCTATCAATCAGGTTGAATCGCACCTGATTCGGTTTTGTTGATTTTTTTTCTTTGTTTGTAAATATTGGTTTCTGATATCATTGTCTGAACTCAATGGAGCGGGTGACAAGATGGCTTCTCGGTTGGAACGTCTTGCTGCTAAGGCCAAGACCACACCTGGAACCCCGGTGCCAACTAGGAAGATTCCTACTCAAGGGGCTGTCAATGCTGCTGCAGAGAAGTTGGGGGAGTCTTACGCCTCAGATGGTACTGCGTCAATGCCCATGCCAGCTGTTGACCCTCAGTCCTTAAAGAAAAAGGTTGGGAAGAGGCAGGCACAACAGTCCGTCTCCGAGCCCCAAAAGAAGATGAGAGCTATTCTGAAGTCTTTTGGGGAGGTGATTGACTTAGATTTCGATTCAGATGCTCAGTCTCACGATGGTGGCAATCAGGGGGAAGCCCTGACACCAATTCACCATGTCCCGTTCTCCATGAAAGCAAACTCTGCCTCTATCTTTAATCACACTGTGAATCATGTTTCCTTAGGTATGGAGATTACGCCTCCCATTGATGCTGAGGAGATGAACGGGATGTCTCCTTTGGCCGCAATGTGTCAGTGCATTCGCGCCGTCACCGAGGTACCTTCCTAAATCTTACCTTTGCCCCCTGTATTGCGGTTATTTGACTCATGAGGATCGCTATTCTTTTAGGCCCTTATCCTGACCTCTTCGGGCTTTCATCGCCTTGAGGAGGGTCATGACAACTCTCAAGCCCTGTTATCGGGTTTGAAAGAGAAGGTGGCCGAACTGCAGCGGAAGCTAGGTGCGTCAATGCAGAGGGGCCGGGGGATGCTTTGCGGAAGAGGATGGACAGTGGAGGCTGCGCATCGAGTCGTAGAGGAGGAACTGAGGCAGAAAGCCCTGGAGGAAGTGCAGGTTTACAAAGACAGCGCCGCCTTCCAATCTGAGGTGGAACGGCTGATCCAGGGGCGCATGGCTCAGATTGCTGATGAATGGCTTCAGTCACCTGATGGTGAGGCCAGGTTGGACGAAGAAGGGGCTCTGTGTTTTAACATTGGTCAGTACGGGATGCAGAAATCCCTGTACAAACTTTTGCAGAAAAGGGATCCTGCATTCTCTGCCCAAGCTTGGGGGTTACCTGAATTGATGAGGGACCCTGAAGCCCCCCGGAGACCCCTGATGCTGCAGTTGAGAACCCCGCCTTGACCGTTCTTGCTCCTGAGATCCTTGTTTCTGAAGTTCCTCCATCTGAATCCGGTAATTAATCTCCCTTGGAAACATTTCAACAAACATCCTTTTTCAAGCCTGCGTGCTTGCGGTGTTTTCCACAATTCCACCCTGTTTTGGGGCCACTTATTTGTTCTGTCTGACCCTCTTTAGGCACAATCTAAGTTGCCCAGCCCTGATTTTGAGGTTGGCTCTGTCTCTGCTTGATCCTTCTGGGAGTTGGCCTTTATCCCTGTAAGTACACGATCTGTGAGCCATGAGACGACCCCGAGATCTAACTTGAGTCCCATGTTTTCAAGTTTATTTCTCATCACTTTTGTCCTTATAGTTTTGGCCTTGATTTTCCGGTCAAGGTTGCTTTCCTTCTGAACCAGTTCGGAGAGTTTTACCAAATCTAACCCCTAGGTTCTCATTGACCTTGAAAAAGGTCGTTTATTCCCGCTTTCGTCTTATGATAAGACTAAGTTGAGCTTCTAGAATTTGGATGAGTCTGGAATATTGACTTTGACTTTTTGTGAGTACCAAAATTAGGCATAGCCTTAGTTTTTTTTGGGTGGTTAAAGAACCTTCGAAATTTTAATAAGGACATTTGTGAAAGAAAACAAACTTCATTGAATAAACTTTAAATCGGGATTACAAACCTACTGGTAGAATTTCATCATGTGTTCCGAATTCCACACTCATTCTATCAACTTTCCTTTGGGAGGACACAACTTGTAAGGGTTTTATAAGGCCCTTCCCAATTTTTGGCAAACTTTCCACCTTCCAAGGGTTTGCTTGCAGACCTCCTTCTTAGAACTAGGTCTCCGACCTGAAATAACCTCGGTCTGACCCTCGCATCATGGTATTCTTTGATTTGCTTTCTGTAGTTTTCAGCCCTGATGAACGCATTGTCCCTCCTTTCCTCAATCAGGTGTAGTTCTGCCCTGAGCATATCTTCGTTATTCTTAGGGTCATAATCCTCCACCCTTTTGCTTGGGACCAGTGTTTCTAATGGTGCTCGAGCTTTGAATCCATAACTCAAGGCGAAAGGAGTTTCACCAGTAGCCTTTCTTGGGGTAGTCCAGTATGCCCAAAGTATGTTATTGAGTTCATTCACCCAAGTTGTTTCCACTGAATACAACTTTCTTTTGAGGCCGTTAATGATAGTCATGTTGGCATTTTCCACTTGTCCATTGCACTGGGGGTAAGTGACAGATGCCCTGGTGGCCTAACTCCCCATTGTTCGCAAAAGTCTTTGAATGGCTCAGAGTGAAACTGGTTCCCATTGTCAGTGATAATTTGCATGGGAACACCAAATCGGCAAAATATATTTCTCCAGACGAACCTCTTGCATTGTTCCGCAGTGATCGTGGTCATTGGTTCGACCTCAATCCACTTTGTGAAATAATCAACCGCCACTATTACGAACTTCATAAATACCGTTTCTTATTTTTGTGCCCAGTGGGAAGGGCCCAACAAGGTCTATTCCCCACCTGGAGAAGGGTATCGCAGTGCTGATGGGATGATACAGTGTGGCAAGTCTGCAGGGTTCGTTTGAAACTTCTGACAGACCTCACATCTTCGTGCAAAGTCCACGCAATCCCTTATCATTGTAGGCCAGAAATATCCTTGTAAAAGAGCTTTCCTACTCATGGTAAACGCACCTTGATGGGATGAGCAGGTCCCCTCATGTAATCCTTTGACCACTTGTCGAGTCTGTTCTGGCCTTAGACATTTGAGTAACACGCCATTGTAGCTTCTTTTGTAAAGCTTGTCGTTCTCAATGACGTAGTTCGGAGCCCATCTTTTGATCAACTTTGCCTTCTCCTCGTTGGAAGGCAGTGTTCCAGCCTCCTTATATTCCATCAGTTCTTCAACCCAAGATTTCAGACCTCCAGGTCTTTTGTGACCTCGATGCTGGGTTTATCCAGCTCTTGTATCTGGGCTATGCGCATAAGGTGTTCGGGCGCATCTTTGGTCAGCTTTGACAGAATGTGTGCCTCCTTGTTTTGGGCTCGGGGGACACATACTAGATCTGACTCCTCGAACTATTTGATAAGTTCCAGGGTTGCGTCCCTGTACTTTTGCATTCGCTCTTCTTTGACTGTATTCCCATATAACTATTGGAAAGTCTTATCTAATTTGTTTAAGTCTGATCTAATCTGGTCTGAGGCTGAAAATAATTTAAGTAAAAACATCCTAAATACTACCTCCGTCCCCTTTTAAATGTCCCGGAGGAGGGTGACACGGATTTTAAGAACAGTGGGTTTGATAAGGTAAGAATAAAGTAAGAATGATTTTGGACCACACAAACTTTACCAAATAATGTATGAGACATTTAAATATGGATATCCCAATATGGTAAAACGGGACATTTAAAAGGGAACGGAAGGAGTATTAATTAACAGATTCTAGTAATATTTTTATCTTTTGATTAAAAAGAGTAATATTCGTGTCAATTGTGTTTTTATTACAAGGTTAACAATATCATCATTCAAAAAACTCTAAGTTGTGCTTTTTTACATCTATATATAACAACAACAAATATTTAGTCAATCAAAATAATGACAAAAATGAAGCAAAAGGTGCAAATAAGACACAATTGCAAGTATTCTATTTTGAGTCGTGAATAAGAAATGTTTTATCTAGTTGTATTACTGTGTAGACTTCAGATAACGTATCTTTGGGGACCACAAAGAAAAACTTTTCTTACATCTGATTAATTTTAAGGTGATTAAAGTCTTGGGAAAACACAGTAATTGGGCAGAACAATTTGGTGGAGCTCGAATAAAAATGTAGGGATTTTTATTTCTTTATATTACATGCATTTTTCTTTTGTATTTCAATTTTCAACCGTCCAAACACTTACGTAGTATTAGTTATTACCTCATGTAGAAACAAGCCTCTTACTAAAATTATATCAACAAGAGTCCATTTGTGATTACAAAAATGCTTAAAATGTCAAAAAGATGATAACCAATACCTGATTCAAATTATCTGAAAATGTAAGGATCAAAACGGACTTTTGTTTAAAGATGAGAGAGAAACTAAAATATTTTTACTTTTAGTTAAAAAGCAGCGTTACTCAGAAACTGTAAAAAAAATCAACACTTAAAAATTACTTTTAATGCTTGAAACATAGAACACACTAATATATGCATATAGTTGGCCAAAGAAAATCTCCATAAAAACAAATAATGGCTCATTTGATAAGTTCTGGGCTAGAACTGTTAAAGTTTATTGAAATCACTATAAATTTAGAAATTCAGTTTTCAGCTATAGTATATCAGAATTTGTGTGTGCTTGATCCTGATCTGGCCTAGTTCTGAGGTAGGCATGGAGCCGGGCCGGGCCGGGCCTAGGCCCGGTCAGGCCTTTTGTGGATCGGGAAGGCCCGGGATCGGCCCGGTTGCCACCAGGTCCGGTTCGGGCCAGGCCTCAGGCCAGCTTGTAATTTTTCTTTTCTTTCCTAACTACCCCCACCCCCAAAACATCAAGCCCAACCCGGGGAAACCCAAAAAAGCTGGAAAAAAACAGTTTTGGGCCCGGCCAAGCCGGGTCCCCGTTTGTGCAGGCCGAGCCAGCCCCGCTTATTACATACAACCGGGTCATAGACCGGTTTGGGGCCCGAAGCACCGGGCCCACACTGTAGCGGGCCGAGCCGGTTCCCGGGCCGGGTGGCCCGAACCAGGTCCAAGGCTATTATGAAGGCTTAATGTACCAAATCCCCTCGTGAAATATAAATTGGGCGCATTAGCTAGGGTTGGACTCGAGCCGGGCGGGCCGAACTGGAACCGGCCCGGCCCAGCAGCCCGACCCATGGGCGGTTCAAGTCGATCCAACCCGATGGCTACTGGTTCCGGGCTCGGGCCTTCATTTTGGTGAACCGGCCCGGGCCGGATTTATTTATTTTTATTTTTTGAATTTTTTTTAAGTTTTTGGGTTGGATTGGGTATTTTGGGCCATTTGAGGTGGTTTGGAATGGAGGGGGAGGATAGGGGGTTGATTAGGAAAACCCATAAAAAATACATAGAACCGAACCGGGCCCGGCCCGGCCCGAACCAGACCCGGGGTTACGCGGGCCGATTCCAAGCCTCCCCTACCTTGAACCGAGGCCTGAACCGGGCCCAGCCCGGAACCAGTCCACCCCTAGCATTAGCCCTCAGTGATTTAAAAAGTGCGTCAAATCCCCCTTTATTATAATTATGCGCAAAACCTCCTCCAACAATAAATTTCACAATTTTGAGATCACTTTTTGTAATAATATAGTTGAATATGCCAGTAACTTTGTCAAAGTTTCTACATTATACAAAAAAACTAATCATTTTTCATTTTTTTAGACATTAGATTTGTTCTTAGAGGGGTTTGGCGCATGATTAATTATAACACAGGGGATTTTGAGGCTTTTGACGCAATTTTTAAACCACAAAAGGCTAATGTGTCAAATTTATACTTCACGAGAGGGTTTGGTACTTTGGTGCATTAAACTCCTAGTTGTGAACCACCATTTTGGATTCACATCAATTCCGATTACTATTTTAATTTTTGCTTATTTAAAGAAAAATAACAGAATTCCACGTTCAGGCCTATTTTGGAAGAACAAAGTCTAGTTTAACTTAGCCGGGTTCCTGTCTTAAACGGTAAAAAACAACAGATCATGTGCATGTTTAGTAAGTCAACCTTCTACCTTTTAACATTAATGAGTCACCATATCAAACATAATTAAATCAAACAATCAACTTTTATCAAATAGTTATAACTTGCTCCAGATTTCTTTTAAGATCTTTTCAGTTACTAAAAGTTAACCATTACCAAAAACTCACAAATGTGAGGCCTTATGTATTTATGTTGCATTCTCAGTCTGGATGCAAATTAGGCCAAATATTATGGTTACCAGTGGCGAACCTGGAAATGTCATGTACTCATGTTAAGGGAGCCATACTTAAAAAAAAACATACACGAGAGACATAAGCTTTTTAAATTTCTAACTTCAAAAAGAATAACCAGTACACATCTATGCACTCGGAAATAAATAGGAGAGATGCCCTCTCCGACAACTCACTTTCTTCATCACGGCTACCAAACACATCTTACACAGACAACTTCAGCATCATATGCATATTAGTATATGTTATTAGGAGGTAGATAGTGTTTGGTCGAGACGATATTAGACTAACAGAGTCAATTAGAGAAGTACAGGAAAGGCAGAGTAGTAAAGCAAAAAACTAAGTAGCCTCATTCAAAGTGACAGTACATTGAAATAACAAGCCATTCCACAATATCCTACCCCAAGAAGTCTAAGTTGGGATAACTAAACCACAGCAAGAGTAGAAATCTTGAGTGCAGACAGGAGTTGCATAAGATGAACCATCTAGCAGTAACATGCATGGATAGAATAATACATTAAGCAAAAAAATAACACAATGTTAAATATGCAATGCTCATCCTAAGCAACAACTTACACAAGGGGAAAAAGAGTACCCTTTATTTGGGATTCCGGAGAACAATGATCACGGAATCTCCACGAAGAAACATCTTGCTGATGAACCTATCCTTATTAACAGGTTGGGCTTTCTTTTTCCCTTTGCCCGTCTTGGGAACCTGCAGAGAAAATGAAGACGTAAAAAAAAAGCAAGACAACCCAAAGGAAAAACATTTAAAATCAGTATAGAATAAGATACCACCTCAGTCCACATCTCTCTAACATTTTCGAGCACCATGTTGCAGTGGCGGTCAAAAGCCCTTACACGGCCTAGAAGCTTTCTGTTATTACGACAGTTGATGAGCACCTAAATTCCAAAATAGTCAAAATCATTTCACAATTCTGGAAAGAAATATTTGGGTTAAACTTGTTTGGATGGCTTGGTTTTATTTGGAAATAGGCTTGAAAAACATTATATATATCATTTAAGTTGTGTAATACCTGTGTATTGTTTCTGACACTCATCATGAGAACAGACAGTGGCCCTGTGTTGAATTCCTCTTCCTCATTCTTCCCCTGTCAAACACATTTGAATAAAGAAAGATGTACAAATTTTAAAAAAAGGGAAAAAATGATTTTTCATCTTGATATGAAACAAACAAGGAACATAGACATGTAACACTAAAATAAATCATGTAGACAGACGAATGGTTTATTTGGTGGTTATACACCAATGGCGCCATAACCAGGAACATTAGACAGTATTACATTAAAAAAATAAAAAAGTAATTGTATTGTGACATGACTTCAAGACATAAATTTAAAGGAGGATATGCAGGTTTTCGCATGCATCAAATTTGATTTACATGAATATATGGAGCTCACCAATGGAAATGCAATCTTTTATTTGTTTGATTAAACATTCTATTTATCTAGATTGACTAATCGCTCCAAAGCCTTACACTTCAAACACACCATAAAATAGACACTTAGTGATGCTTAGGAGCATGTTTACAACTCATTTTTACTTTTCGTAACAAAATGAAAATTTTCACAGACGGATCTAATAAATGCAGAGCAACGCATGTTTTCCACCATAAACACATGAGATAGCAAGGTCATGAGTAAAAAGAATATTAAAGGAAACAGTTATAGATTATGCACAACTGACAGAAAGGAAAAGATGTTGCTAAACATTAAAGACCAAGCTGGTGAGCAATTAGGATAACTTACAGGGGCATCTTCTTCCATTGGTCGACTGTGTCATTGCAAAACAAGTAAATGAATTAGCAACACTCTTTATATCTAGTAAAAAAAGAAAAATAATTTACTAATGGATAATGATGCTGTCTTTTATAGAGTTGCTGATGAGAGTTACACATTTTGTGTTAAATGATCCATAGCATAGAGTGAGAAATTTAAAAATCAAATTACCCTAGAGGCTGTCAATCTATATCTAACCTCAGAAATGTCTCAATCCCCAGGGGATAATTACGAGATAATTAGGATGTTTTACTTGGACTAGTTCAAACCCAGACCATAACATACCATACCAGACTTAAAGAGATCAGACCAGACTTAAACAAATCAAAACATACCAGACCAAACTTAAAGAGATCAGACCATACTTAAACAAACCAGACCAAATCAGAATTGGACAATATAGGTGTGGCAGCAGATTGAATTGAAAGATGAAAATTATGGGATGCTTCTGAGGTGCAGCAGTGGTAAAATTAGTAAGAATCCGGTATTAGCTTCAGTCCAAATATTACATGTTATGTTGGGCCCTATACAGTTATTGGCCCGATATTATTCAAAGAAGCTTAGCATACACTGGTATACATACAGTGGCATAGGTGAGCTTTAAAGTCTAGAAGGGTCTCTTGTTTCTGTTACGCCTCAACTCTAAAAAACTTCGACAAAAATGATCTATTTGGTCTCCAATTTCTAAACTTTGAACAAAGCAATAAGTAGTGGAGTAATCTACCCACAAAACCTAACTAATATTGTTCGAAGAGAAAAGAAATGGTTTTGGTTGTAAAGGAAACGATAGTAAATACAGTATCGATATAGAAACTCATAAATAATGCGATATGAAGTTATGAACATACCTCATATTTGGTTGAAAAGGGCTTCGAAACCAATCACTGCTGGAAGAAGAAGCTAGATTACTGGTTCAAAAATGAAGAAACTCGGATTTACAAAAGATACAAAACTACTACAATCGAAATTCTAAAGAAGACCAATTTATCAAATTTACCGGATGGAGTATTTACAGGCTCGGATTTAGACAGCCGACTGCTCCCGCGCTTGAATTCCTCAGGAAAACGCTATGGGAGTTTGGGAGGTAAAGGGCTCCAGATGATATGCGGTAGAGAAGGTGTAAATGGGCCTATGGGCTGTTTAGCACTCATTGCCGTCATTGGCCTTAGACGCCAATGTTAATAAGTGTCTTATTTAGGGGTGGGCATAAAAACCGTACCGAACTGGTACCGAACCAGCCCGTAATGGTACCGAACCGAATATCGGGTATATAAATGGTTCTATATAATTTAATCCTGAACCGAAACCGTACCGTTTCAAACGGGTACGGGACCGGTCCTAGATTTCGAGAACCGAAAAATACCGGACCGAACCGTTCAAAAATAATGTCTTTGAGATTTTTTTTATATTTTTCCATACACATAAATATCTTTTATAGACCAACAACTTTATAGCCCAAGTAAGTATCGATCATAGGTGTGTGTTATATAAATATTACGGAGTATTATTTTTTCCTTTTAGATAATTAATTTATGTTATATTTGGTATATAATGAAAGAATGTCAAAGTTAAAAAAAACTTTCATGACTATTAATTTCTAGTAATGTAGTGTAGATGACTTTTGTTGTATCATACTCCGTATTTGTGTAGTTTTATAACTTAATTAATATGGTTTGAATCACAACTCTTAAGGTTCAACTATGAACTATATTAGAATTAATATTAACTTAGAACAAAGAAGAAGAACATTAAATGTTTGTATTCTGTTCAATAACTTAAAGATATTCTTTTTATATGTTCTAGTGAATTTCATAAAGATGATATTATACGATAGTACATTGTCATTTTGCAATATTTTTACTAAATGTTTGAGTGTTTTTGAATTTAAATACAAAAATGTCAACCTCTTGAATCTTTTCTAGTATTTAGTATGCACTTTCTAGTTTTTTTTATCATAATTTCACGTCAATTGGCTCGCGTGATGATATCTACTAATTGCAAAATTTGTTCAAATGTTTCGGCATGTGTTTAGCATTATACCGAACCGTTTTGTACCGTTCCGAAACGACATGGTACCGAATGGTTCTATCCTTAGAACCGGACCGTACCGAACCGTTAGAAACCTCATAGATACATTACGGGTTTTGCTAATTTACCGGACCGTTCCGGACCGCTCCCACCCCTAGTCTTATTAAAATTTTGTAATGTATTCATTCGGGGAATTTGTAAAATTAGTCCCGTAACTTTTGGCGGTGCCCGATATTGGTCCTCTAACTTCATTTACTTGCATAATACGTCCTCTAATTAACATATTTGTCCAATTTCAGGACATTTATGTCGGAAAGTAATAATTCCGTCGGAAATTAACACATCAGCGTCAATTGTTCATATTTTCTTCATATGGCCTAGTTGACCTAGACTTGAGACCCTGTTTTTGGTTCCCTCCCAAACACTCCTTATTTTAAAACATCCCGCACATAAAGAAAACACTCTCTCATTCATAAAACATTAAAAAAATAACTAGATTAAACTGAATACGGAGTAGTAAATAATACATCTTCAATTTATTTCTTATAAATTCCAAATACGAAATTGTAAAAATGAACATAAAGAAAAAACTGTACTTCAGGATATTTTCTTTAAAAAAATTCATGACACTTATCAATTTTAAAAGCCTCCATTTGTAACCATAGAAACGGTCCAGGTAAAAGACAACTCGTTAGTTTTGCTAATCAACTGTTATTCTTGTTCCAATGTCTTGTTAGTACCTTTAACATTAGAATTTTTTTTCTCTAATATCAAAGTAATACTACATATAAAATATTTAATTTTTTCAAACAAAATTCGAAACCTACAAAATTAAAAAGTTTAGAGTTCTTACTCTGTTTCTAGAGCACACATGGAACCTCTTTCTCTCGTCATATGTCAGTCTATGAAGTTGAAACACCGGCCTTCTTACCACAATGATATTCCATAGATCCTTACCTGAGCCATTATTTGCACTTTAGAGGAACACACACTCACCTTCCTTCCATATGTGGAGAAGCGAGACCAAGAATTACGAAGCCTCCGTTCTTCTCTTAGGTTTTGTGCTTTTATTGTTCTAATGGGGGATTTGGGAGATCAGAGCACAGTGAAGTGTTTGGGAATAAGTCATAAAAGGGGCCCACATCCAAGTCAGCTGCAAATGTTAGGAAAAGATTACAACAACGGGAGATTGACATGTTACTTTCCGGCCAAAATTTAACTTCCAATGGCAATGTCTTCAAATTGAACAAATATATTAGTTGAAGGATATATTTTGCAAGTATGTAAAGTTATAGGATCAATATCGGCTATTGGCCAAAGTTACAAGACTCTTTTAACAAATTTCCCGTATTCATTCCATAAAAAAAGAATTGTATAAGAGTGATATATATTGTAATGTATTCCTTTAAGAGTCTAAAAAAAATTGTAATGCATTCTTTTAAGAGTCTAAAAAAATTAGATGTATTCAAATTTTCATTCATTCTTTTGGATTTTAAAAATCATGAATCATAGTGGAGTTTTAAATCAAACCACCTCGGTCTCATAAAATTTGGTCAAAATTGATTTTCACGTAGAATAATAAAGTAAAAATTGTGTGGTTGATATATGTGTAGACGAGAGAGAAATAATTTTAGCAACATATTTGTTACTTTAAATAGAAATTACAAAGTTTTTTTGAGCAATTAAAGAGAACTTGGCTAAATTTTATGGGACGGGTGTACTGCGTATTTTATAGTATTTCATTCTTCCCTTATCACTCTCTCATCCTACCTTTTTTGTTTTTCCAAAAAACTTTTCACTTTCCCTTTTAACTAATTATTTACTCGAGATCATGAACTATCCAATCTTTCATGGACTAGTGTTGAGTTGAAGGGTGGATACGAGAATGGTCTCGATATGCAATGTTTGTGAATTAAAAGGAACTTTGATGGGATTAATACTAAAATAAAATTAGTTAATGGACAAAAAAAAAATCGAAAATGTGACTATTAAACCAATGGTATCATATTGGTTCAATGCGTGTGTGTTATCAATTATCCGTTAACAAATAAAAACATATGTAATTGTTATCCTGTTCATCATAAGTTGCTAACTCATAAAAATATAATATCAAACTAATAAACAATTTAATCGTAAATAAATATATAAATTTTAATAAGCTAAAAAATCAAAAGAAAACAATTATTAAGAGAAAAATATATACTTCGTATTACACTTATGCTCGTACGGTCGTACCACACCTAACAATGAGTTCAACAATTGTGTAATAATGACCATTCTTACTAATTGACTAGTGTAATATAACTGATGGAGCACATGGTCGTGAATCGCTTACCCACATAATCAGACTACACAAAAATAGGCCTAATGGGTCGTAGAAAGCCCAACAAACAAGCAACTACCCTTTGGACAGGCCACCGGTAACTGTGGGCCACGATAACATACATAATGGGCTATTAACAAAATTGACCCAAAAAGATATTGTCACTCATACGACCCCTCGGCATGAGCCCTTGGCCTTGTCTCTAGAACCTTTGGTGGTTTGGTCCGGTTCTCTATGCCGAGCAAACACATTTAATGCACTACCACGTGAGCGCTAGTGATATTCTGACGCAACTTTCAATAACAACGCACCATCATGAGACCGAGTTTGCTAGTCACCCCCCAATTTTGAATTCTCTGATAAAAATAAACTCAGATGATTACACATGATCTATTCTATTAGAACCCCGCATAACCGCATTACTAGATGAATATACAAGACAACATCGGGATAACTGCTATAGATGTGATCGTAAGCCTTAGAAATAAACATAGAGTCAATCACCTTGTACAAAGTAATCTGGCTCGCTAGATACAAAACGAGCAATTTTTTGCGGGAAAAGGACATCAATATTAGTATTAGGAGGCTCAATTCCACAAAAGTGAGTCAAATTTAAAAAAGCCGGAAAAGTGATCTAGCGGGTAACATAATTGGAAACAATATCACGGTACCGTAAGTTAAGAACGGCAACTCTCCCGAATAAATTTTAAAGCTACATAAAGACACCTACCTTCTTCTGAATCAGGTAAACGTGGCATTCTATGTTAATTAACAATGCTTCACAATGCACTGTATCACAATTATTGCAATTCATGTTTTTTCTAATTTAAAATACTATTTCAAATTTTCAATGTTTTTCCTATTTTAATTTTATTATGAAGATAAAGATTCCAATATGAAAATTGTGACAATGATTTCAGATTTTCAGTTACAATGGCTTCAGGTCACTATTCCAATTACAATCGTTCCAGTGACATTGTCTCAATTATTACCGCTCCAGTGACATTGTCTCAATTACTACCGCTCTAATGACACCTTTTTAATTACTACACTCTCGTGACATCGTCTCAGTTACTCCCACTACAGTGACATCATCTCAGTAACTATCACTATCGTGACACTGTCTCAGTTACTACCTATAGTGACCGTCTCAGTTACTACCGCTACAGTGACATCATCCCAGTTATTACTCTTTTTCAGTTACCACCGTCCTAGTTACTACCGCCCCGGTGACTATCCCGACCAGTAATATGACCAATTTGATCGGTGACCAACCCAACAAATGACCTCCACCGCCCCACCCCGGTGACCTCCACCACCCCACCCCGGTGACATCCACCGCCCCACCCCAGTGACCTCCACCGCCACCAACCACCACACCCACCACCCTTAGTGACCACCCATGCCCCAACCCCCACCACCCCCACCACAACGTCCCAACCATGCCCTACCACTACCCCACCCCCAACCGTGTGAAATCTAGCGGCCACTGTTGAGAGTTTTACAATGTTGACTGTCGTTCATTGAATTGAAAACTCAGCCCCGCCATTGTCAGTTCCCGACCACACTTCTACCACCGGCCTGCCGATTCCCTTCCGCCGACCAGCACCGCCCAGCCACAGGCAGAAACTCTAGCTGCTGGGAATCAGATCTGGAAAGGTAGCCACCAACCGAAATTAAACCATAGATGCCGCAACAACAAAGCCCTAGTCACCGCGATAGTCTGAATCTACTAAAGAGCAACCCTAGCGACGATTGTGAAGGCTCTAAATCAAATACAACGACGGATATAGCCGAGGTGTACCAAAGCGGAGACCATCACCAAGCTCCAGATCTGTTCTTCGTTGGTTGCCGTGTTGGGAGGGCTGCGGTAGAATTGCGGGCGAGAAGAATGGAAACTAAGAATGGAGAAGTTGCAGCAGACGAGGGAAGCTCATCAACAGAGCAACATCGGCACGGAGAGGCGAAGATGACTCTCTTTCTCGGCATCTCGGCAGCGGCGGCTATTTTCATATCGAGCAATGGTTAGGAATGAAGATGATGTGATGAATGTTTGACGCGTTGATGAGTAAAAGAAAGAGACACATGGACGTTTGGTTAGGGCATTTTAGGCTTTTCAAACATTTTAACTCACTTTTTTGTCCCAAACGAGAATTGGTCTCGTTCTTGGCAATTGAAAAGTCTACGCTAATATTGTTGTCATTCTTTCATTTTTTGCCTAAAACGATCAGAATTGAAACAAATCATTATCTAGAAAAAATTCTCAAAATATCCAAATTTCCAATCATACCCACTCGAACTAAAGAAAAATAATACTGAAACAGAGTATTTCCGCAAATTTATTTCTGGTTGGAATTGGTCCCGGAGGAGCTAGGGCGAGTGTCTACAATATCTTTATCTTTTCTTTATATATATATATATATTAATATATATATATATATACACACACACACACACACACACTTGTATATATAAAGAGAACATGGTGGAGATCTAAACAGAAATCTATTTGGAGCCAAAAGAAGTGAAAATTGTTGTCACTATTAATGAAGCATTACTTAATGAAGCCACATTAAGTGCCAACCTAATTAATTGGTGTAAGTTATAAATAAAACTTTAGAAAATTATTGTCACTATTAATGAAGCATTACTTAGTGAAATCATATTAAGTGCCAACCTAATTAATTGTAGTAAGTTAAAAAATACATTAATAATTATATTGAGCTTAAATACATTACATATAAAAAATATTAGAAATATATTAAAAAATACATATACATAATTAATTAAGAGACATAATATAATAAAGTTAAAAATGAAATGCTCTAATTTCATAATATAAAATAGAGTATTACAATATATTTGGATACAAATATTATGTAAAGGACAATGATAATACTTAGTACCCCCATTAAATGTGTCTAGAATTGACTTGCATGTAGAATATAAATAAAGTAAAAATTACTTTGTATGTGATTGAGATTTTTACAAATCAGTTCAGAAAAATAATTTACCTACACATTTATTAGTTTAAATGGAAATGACAATTTTTGTTGGGGCGGTTGCAAAAATAAAGTTAGCACAATTTAACAAGATGAGGGAGTTGCTGAGGCCGGCTTCAGTGATGTTAAGGTTGAGACCGATGTTGTGCTATCTTTGAGGTACCTGGAATGTAATGCAGGAATAAGGTGGATGGTTGAGCTTCAGGAAATCTTACAGATCCGAATTAGGCAACGCCTTCAGTTCGGGCATATCAATCGCGAAGGTAATTGGGATGCGCATCATTTGGCTCAGATCCAGGCTGATACACCAATTATTTACATAAGGCCCGATTTGCTGCCAATTCATTCTAAAAGAGCTTTTTGGATGGATTATTTTGGTATTCCTTCATTTAGAATGTAATTTCAGTTTTGTTCTTTCAGGTTTGGTTTGGTTTGGTCCCCCTGATAGTTGTAAGTTTGATATTATTAATAAAACACGGAAAATGTCCCCTGACATTTGCCACACTGATTTTGGTGGTTGACATTCCGGGGTAAAAAAACAAGATGAGGGAGTAGTTGTTTTTTATAATTAGTTGCAACGAACATAAAATACAAAATTCATTCATTTAATTCTACTATAACTATTCATTAGTAAACAAGTAACTAATTTAAAAATTCGTTGAAATCATACTTTTAAATAATGTTCCCCGATTTTGAAATGAATTTTAGCATTTCCAATTTTGTTTACGAGTCAAATTGGTTCAATGATATTAAATTATATAATTTTACGATTCAACTCGCGATTTTAACAACATGGATATGTAGTTCTTATAAAACATATAGTGATTTTAACAATCTTGATCAGTAGCTTTTATTAAACATATATTGATCTGAGATGAATGAAGAGATATTATGGAGTATTAAATAAATATTTTCTACGGGAGGTCCCTCCCAGCTGGTCGCCGATTCATCCTTCCTTATGGGAGGTCCCGAGTTTAATTCTCAATGGAGTGAGATTGATCCCAGTTTACTCCAGACCCCCAAACCCCCTCCCCCCACGCCCTATGGGGTAAAAAATAAAATAAAAAATAAAATAAAATAAATATTTTCAGTTTTTAGATGGAATATATTTAGAAACTTTAAAACACAACAAGATAGTAAAAAGTAGTGTCATGTGTTGAATAATCATCATAATTATAACTAAATAATACTACATATGTGATTGTGACATGATAACAATTGTTATCATCTTCATTAGACAAAATACGTTTGGAATGAAAGAATACTTATTTGGTAGTTTTATACTAATTGGTGTATCTCTAACAGACTAACATTTATCATACATGTATTCTAATGCAATTCTTTATCATGTTTTTATTTTTATACAATACGTATGTATTGTATATACACATTCTTCATGAAATAAATTATTTGTAAAAAATTATTTCATTTGTTCTCCGTGCAACGCACGGGTGGATTGACTAGCATTGATGAACAAGAACTTGCTCTTCATGCTTCGCTCCAAAGGTGTTCATTCTATTTCTAATATTGATCTTATTAGAATCATTACACATTCTTCATGAAATAAATTAACGCACGGTTTTTATTTTTATACAATATATACGTATTGTATATACACATTCTTCATGAAATAAATTATTTGTAAAAAATTATTTCATTTGTTCTCCGTGCAACGCACGGGTGGATTGACTAGCATTGATGAACAAGAACTTGCTCTTCATGCTTCACTCCAAAGGTGTTCATTCTATTTCTAATATTGATCTTATGTTATCATTACACGTTCTGTACGATTTACTTGTAGTTTCTCGATATGTTTGATCATTGATGAAAAGAAAGATGTTATTACTTGAACTTATTTCAATTCCAGAGTAAACTAGATCAGATCAAATAAGACCGGACTTAACCCGATCAGACATAACAAATCAATCTTTAACAGACCAGACCAAACATTGACAGTTAATAAAACACAAAGAGACCAGATATCGTCTAGATCAATTCGAATAAGATGTCCATGCTTAGACCATGCTTAAACAAACCAAATCAGACCTTATTTTGATAAGACATCCTAAAGCTAATGCTCGCATGATTTTACTAAAAAATTGAGTGTAGTCAATTTTGATATTGATTTTTTATAGAAATGTACTAGGAAGCACGAAAACTCTCCATCGCTCACGTTTCCACGTTTCGGAAACTCGGAAGCGTTTCAGAAACTCGGAAACTTCAAATTCCCGTTTTGAGGCCGTTTCCGTAATTAAGAAAAATTTGGAAACCCGTTTCACTACGTTTTGGAAACCTCGGATTCCAATTTTTTTCTTTTTCAAAAGATTCTGTGGTGGAAAATAATTTTTTATAGTGAATTTTTGTGGTATTTCTCAGCGGCAACACTTGTTACATTTCGTAACTCAATGTATTGCTAGAAATGTTTTACTCCGTACATTTTATGTTTAATTATGTGCTAATATGAAATAATATATAAATTCGAACATGTAGAGTGATTTTATTATTTGGTTACTAAAACAAATTATATTAAAAACACATATGCATATGGAAAAACTTGTGTACATAAAAGTTTTATTATTTGTGAAAATAACTGCGCAGTTAGAAGCGCTGTTATCTTCAAGAATTCATTTGAATGCCTTCCCGATTGAAGTTTTAGCTGAAATTTGGTATGAGTAAACTAGACTTGATAAATAAGATGCTAAAAAAATTTCATCAAAAAATACCACCGGGAACCACCCCAAATGACGACGGCCGGACAGAGCCTCTTAAATAAGGGCTTATTTGACCTTTTTTGGTTAGTACATGGGCTTATTTGCACCTTTTCCCTTACATTTTTTATTAAAACAATTTACATTTCGATTTAATATAAGTTACATTTCAATTAAGACAATTTACATTTTTTATTCACCATAAATTACATTTCAATTAAAGTGATTTACATTTTTTATTTTCCTCAAGTTACATTTCTTATACCCTCGAATTACATTTCAATTTACGTAAAGTTAGATATCATAACAAGCGGTTTACGTTTGCCGCTCACAGAAGTCACATGTGTAATAATTATGTGAGTTACATTTCATTACAAAGGATTTACATCATGAAAATAATTGGGGAGAATTCACAGTCACTGTTCACCCACGTTTTTATGTTTATTTGACAAGTTACATTTCGACTGGACTTGAGTTACATAAATCAATAACGTGAGTTACGTTTCTTTACAAGTGAGTTACATCATTCATACTACTCGGACAAAAAAATATTTATTGTATAAGCGTGTACTGTTCACATGTTACTGTTCACACAATTTTATTTTAAAATTGTACAAAAGTACGTGGTTTTGGGTGTGAGAGCACAGTGCTCCCCTTTGGGTCGATACCGCTGTATACGAACTGGATTTCGACAACATAGCACTACCTCACCTGAATTATTAAAGGCGGTGCTTAATTGGAGGGTACACGTGAATGAAATATAAAGCCAAAGTTATAAGCATTTAATTCCTAAAGTATATTCAGGATTTCAACATCTCCAGATATTCATACTGCTTTTGAATAAAAATGGAATTTTTGGGTCTTCTGAAAATCCGGGTTCGCAGAGGCATCAATCTTGCCGTCAGAGATACGCATAGCAGTGATCCGTATGTTGTAATTACAATGGGAAATCAGGTCTCTATCTTTTACCTCAGTTTCTTCGACATACATTTACATTTTTTATGTAAAATTTCATATTTTAATGGATTTCGCTCACAATTATGCTTCTATAGATTTTTTTCTTCCATTTTTTTTCCAAAAGAGAGATGAGTCATTAACTAGCTAGGAATTGATTAATGGAGTACTATTTGTTCAAGACCTTTGCTAAAAAGTACTAATTTATTGAACAAGGAGTAACTGCTGAACTGCCAGGAGTCCCAGGACCTACCTCTAAAGCATGCTAACCATTTAGACTTTCTTTTTGAAAGCTTTTGAAAATGAAGTTTGAGCTTTTAGTCATGTAATAGCTTTCTATTCCATCAAGGACTTTCTATATCTCATTAATTCACTGAAATTGAAAAGAAATGTGTTAGCTAATGCCAAGTGACTAGTTCTATATATTCTGCTTGTTGTTACTAGTGGACTATATAAAATGATTTGAGTTGTAAGGTTGTATGTATTTAGCTTTATCTAGTTAATAACTCTTCTTAAATTATTATTGGTTATCAGGTTATATATAGATATAAATCAATTCTAAAACAATTTAACTTTAGAAATAATGATTATAAAATTTGAATTGCAAACCGTTCATTTACTTTACATGATATAGAATAATAAATAGCAATAGCTTCGAACTTTAGTTTTCCCTGTATTCTTTGCTTGTTCATACATATAACTAGTTATGTACAACGTAAGCGATATGTTATTATAATTATATATAGAATATAAAGTTAAAAGAGATGAAAATAAGGGAAAAGAGGGATAAATGAGTCATATAATAAGATATAAATTCAATAAGGCTATGAAAATACGGAGTATGAAATAAGTCCTCATTGTAGCTTTTTGAGAATTAGCATATGGAGCCATTAAGCCAGGACAAAAAATATTTATCAAAACCTGTTTGAGCAATTTGACTAAGCCAACACAATAAAAAGTTTTCGTTCAACTAACAACCCCCGTAAGGCCATAATCACCATAGAGATAACACATCCGTGAGGTTTCTATTCAACGGGTCTTATAGCAACACTGGTCACTAACAAGTTATTCCCAATAGTGAACGATGTTATATGTTCATTGAAGTAGATATTTGTCAGAGTGCAAATGTGCAATGAAGTCTAAGGCTACATGTGAATTGCTAATTATATATGGAATTAAAGAGCGAAGTAAATGGATTTGATGTTGTGTATTACTCTGTATTATTTTTAAAAATATGCTATCATCTTAGAAGACATTGACTTGGTTGAGAAATGTATGATATCACGCGCGCATTGTTGATATTGGAGAAGATTATATTCCCCAGTTGTGCTTTGCTGTCACCTTAAGGAAATATATTTTGGTAGTTGTATTTTTACTCCCTTGTGTAGTTGTCATTGAGTTCTTTGTTTTCTTCTGCTTTTTTCCCAGCATTGGCTGCTGTCTTCTATAGCCTCTAATTAACATCCCTATAAGTTGTCACTTTTTTTTCTAGCTTGCATTAAGTTCTCAAGAAATATCTGTCAAACATAGCTCAAGAACTATCCATCAAACATAGTCAAATTAGCGCTCATAAGGCTTTGGGATGCTCCTAGGTTCACCTTTAAAAAGCTAATCTTAATTCTTAATATCATCAAGGTGGTTGAGTTGGTGAGTGATTACTATCACAAGCCTCTGGTAGAGAGTAAGGAGCACAAAATGTGCAGAATTTTAGAGCTAACAATGTTTGCTTTCTTGCTGATAAAAAAAGATATGGTGATAAGCAAGCTTATTCTGATTGTGTAAAGTCTATATTTTGCAGAAAGTGAAGTCTCCTGTTGTCAAGGATAGTTGCAACCCAGTCTGGGAAGTGGACATGAGTCTTGCTATACATGATCCAAATGCCCCAATCACACTTGTAAGTGATATATCTCATAATTTTCAAAAAAAAGTGATATATCTCATAGCGTACATAGTACTAATAAATATCTTTAGGACTTGTCTTTGATTTTGTTTATTGTTGGGAAAAATACCTCAATAATACTGAAACCTATGACTTTTCCTAAAGTATGACTGTAACTGTTTTTGTATCTACCGTATAACCAAACAGGGAATGTCATACATGGGCGCATGAAGTAATTGCAGTTAAATGTCATACACGCGGCATGTCATTTACGCATGATTTAAGGAAAGAAACTACCCTAGTCATTCATTGGGAAACTATCCCTCTTTTACTCATACATGTGTTAATTTTCTCTTTATTGTTTTAGTCCTGTGTGGCACTCTAGTCTGTAGTCATTGTCTTTGAGGTCTTGAACAATAGTTGGAGGACCAATAGTGTCACTCTCACAATATTTAGATGATCAGAAGTGTAATTGTCATTATTTGAGTGAAAAAATTCAAAGATCTGTAACGAATGTATTTAAGCCACAATGACTAAAAGTAAAAAAAATCAAAAGACGGGTACTAAACTCATTTCATGAAAAAACCCAAATGCCAAAAAAGTTATAGTTCTCATGGCTCTTCCACAACATGCATTTAGAAGCATAAAAAATGCAATGTTATATAATAAATAGTCCAACAACAGTGAGCATAATTTTTTCATTTAGTTGATGTGTTTGTCCACATTTGATCATTGAATTCAAATCAACATGATTTGTCCAACTATTGAAATTGTGACACTTTTTAGTCCTAAAATGTGCAAATTTATGTGATTTGTTGTGTGTGGGCATGTTTCGATGGAATCTTAGCTTCATTCATACTTCGTATATGGTACACACCATTTCTTGCCTAACTGATAAGTTTATATTGTCCAGACTCTTTATGACAAAGATACATTCACCGTAGACGACAAAATGGGAGACGCAGAGATAGACATAAAACCATACCTCGAAGCAATGAAAATGGGGTTGAAAGGCTTGCCAGATGGTTCCAAGGTTCATAGTGTGGAGCCAAGCGAGGAAAACTGCTTGGCAGTTGGGAGCAACATTGTCTGGGAGCACGGTAAAATGACACAAGAGATGATACTTCGACTGAGAAATGTAGAATGTGGTGAAGTTGAGATCCAGATTGAGGTGATTGATGCACCCTCCCCTAAAGCCAACCTCTTCTAATTAAGGAACGTGGTTGCTGCTGCTGTTGATGTTGTTGTTGCACTTGCTGTTGCTCGTTGTAAATTAGTTTAGTGAAGCTTATAATGTGGGGATGAGACTCATGCAACTTTACCAGTTTAGCCTCATGAGGTAACAAGGTGTCAGAGTCATTTGCTTCAATAAGTTGTTAAACCCCCTGATCAACAGCTGTTTCCAATGGATTCTGCCAAACATTTCAGCCTTTGTACTGAAATGTTTGCTATTAATAGTAAATAATATTGCAGTTCAAGATGGTTGGGGTGCCATAGGGGAACTATGTCAGCATTTTAGTTATTTGTTTTTATATTTGCTCATTTTGAATTAGAAGAGTGTTCATTTCATCTTGCTCATATTATGTTCTACCCATTTTTTTTTGCGAGAATGTTCTACCCATTTTTGTTCTATACGGAGTACAATATTCATTTTCATCCAAGTAATACTGGTGCATATGAAAATGCTCATTTTGTCAATTGGATATATTGTGCATATACTTGTTGTACAATGTGTGAATAAACTGAACCGGTTACCTAATGAGGGTCCTGAGAGATATATTTATAATAAACAGGAGTTTCCTAAATACAGAATAATTCCTAATATGTATCAGCTATTACACCCCCTCAAACTGTGCGGGAGAAAAAACGCGCAGGTTGTCTTTTAAAAAATGAAATTGCTGACTCGAAAGACTTTTAGTAAAAATATCAGCTAACTGAAGATGAGTAGGAATGTATGTAACACGTAAATCTCCATGAGCCACTCTCTCTCGAACAAAATGATAATCAATCTGGATGTGCTTGCTCCGAGCGTGCTGAACTGGATTAGCCGTCAAGTATGAAGCTGAAACATTATCACACAGAAGCTGAACTGGGGCACGAATGGGAAAGCCTAGCTCAAACAGAATGGACCGAATATGAATAGTGTCCTGAACTGTATATGCAATGGCACGATATTCTGCCTCAGTAGAAGACTTGGACACAGTGAGCTGCTTTTTTGATTTCCAAGAGACAAGATTTGGACCCAAGAAGACAGCAAATCCAGAAGTAGAGCGAGAACTGTCTGGACAGCCAGCCCAATCAGCATCAGAATAGGCCAAAATACGTAAGGGTGCAGTAGATTTTTGCAGCAATAATCCATGATCCAAAGTACCATGTAAATATCTGAAAATGCGCTTGACAGCAAGCATATGAGTAGTACGAGGAGCATGCATAAATTGAGACACTAAATGAACTGCATAAGTAATATCAGGTCGTGTCAAAGTTAAATATTGTAATGCACCTACCATACTGCGATAATCAGTAGCATCTGCTAAGAGCTCGCCATCCATGAGAGAGAGAGAAGTAAGAGTGGCTAAGGGGGTTCGAACAGACTTCAAAGTATGGAAGTGAAAATGGTGAAGAAGATTAGACACATATTTTTGCTGTGAAACAAACAAACCAGTAGGAGTGTGAACAGCCTGAACGCCTAAGAAATAATTAAGATCACCAAGATCCTTCATGGCGAACTGAGAGGCAATAAGTCGAATAAAGGAGGTGACAAGAGAGAAAGAATTACCAGTGATTATAATATCATCCACATACAACAACAAATACAAAATAGATGACCCGGAACGAAAAATGAACAGGGAATTATCAGACTTACTGCACGAAAAATTATGAGAGAGGAGAAAACTACTGAAACGATGAAACCATGCCCGCGGAGCTTGCTTAAGGCCATAAATGGCTTTGCGCAAACGACATACATAATCAGGAAATTGGGGATGTATAAAACCCCGCGGCTGACGCATATAAACTTCCTCAGTGAGATTACCATAAAGAAAAACATTTTTGACATCTAATTGACGCATACCCCACCCATAAGAAACAGCAAGTGTAAGAACAATTCGAACAGTGGTGTGTTTAACAACTGGACTGAAAGTCTCAGAAAAATCAATACCTGCCTGCTGATTAAACCCTTGAGCAACTAAACGCGCTTTATGGCGCTCAATAGAACCATCGGAGTGAAATTTAGTTTTATAAATCCACTTAGAACCAACTACATTTTTAGTGTTATCAAACGGAACTAAATCCCAAGTATTATTAGTAATAAGTGCATTAAATTCCTCAGCCATTACCTTTCGCCATTTTAAATTTTTATGTGCCTCAGAAAAACAAGTCGGATCCACATGAGTAACAACTGTTTGCAAATTAAAAATAGATTTGGGCTTAAAAATTCCTGACTTGGACGTAGTTTGCATAGGATGGCAATTAAATTGGGGGCAGTAGGGAGGACAACTGGACAATTAAATTGCAACAGTTTTGCAAACTTAAATGTGGAAAATGTATTGGAGGTTTTTGCCTTTTGGGCTCCAGCTTCGTGAAGAAATTAGGTGTTTCATCTGTATTAGGCTCAAGCTTAAATTTGTTTAATGTATCGTACGCTGCATATTCGTGATATCCAGGGGCGAAGCCAGAGCACTAGGCCGGACTGGGCCGGTACAAAAAATATTTGTGGAAATTACTCATTTGAACCACTTTTTCCCTTTGCATTTCATTTATAATCCCGGAACACTTTCTTTTCAATTTTAGACTTTCACCTTTTCAATTTAAAGTTTTTATTTCAAAAATAGTCTCCTGACCTTGAATACTTCTTCTACGCTAAGGTCCTCTGCGTTTCACCTCCCTCTTTCATTCGTGATAAGAATCGGAGAAAGCTCTCACGGTCGGATCTGTAAGCATACAACATCCAAATTCATAATCTATCGCAAGCATATACGAATCTGAATTCAATTTATATCACAGATATGGAGATCTAAATCGGGGGAGATACACGTCTTCGAGATGACGATCACACCCTTAAAACATCTGAAACGAGCCCAACCTCTTCTAATCCGTCTCTGCAGTGGTGCGAAGAAAGGTAAGGAGAAGACCTACGCAGAGCCCAATAAGATCCGCTAGCAAAAGATCGTACTCATCCTCTTGCAGTACAAAATGGTCGACGATTATAGAAAGCTGCGAAGATTTCATAAGGAATGCCCTAACACACACTCAGTAAGTATATCTTTAATGAAACCTCTACTTTTGATATTACTATTACATATGGATTATGGATTAATACATTCAACTCTCTGTTCCAGATTTCAATTGAGATATTGTCTATTTCTTTGCATTTGAGCTTCAGTTATGATTTAGACTATAATTTTGGCTGATTTCACCTTAATTTTGATTTGAGCTATTTTATAACTTGATGTGCTATTATTATTACTATAATTGTTTTATGGCATATATATTCACGTATGATATGTTTGTAGGTAAACAATTGTACAATGTGTGATAACCACAAAATAATATGATATGGTGATTTATGATGTGATCTTTTTCTGATACATATGATTTGGAATTTTGGATGGTCTGCATAGACAATATCCTACAAAATTGTATATATATGAAGTTATGAACTAAAACTTAAAAGTTGGGAGTGATTGATTTCACATAAAGTAGCAAGTAGCTAGATTTCCTTACCATGATATAGTGTCCCTAACTCCCTGTAACATGTGAAACCTCGACCTCCAAGCGTCAGATCCTTAGCATCTCTGCATATCGACAATTGTGACCGTGGGGAAGAAGACCAAGAAGAACCATGAGAGCATAAACAACGGGTTAGCTCTGGCCATGAAGAGCGGTAAGTGTATGATTAGGTACAAAACCATTCTCAAGACTCTCAGGAGCTCCAAAGGAGAGCTTGGATTGATATCTAGCAATTGCCTACCTCTGAGGAAGTTTGAGATTGAGTACTATGTTATGCTTGCTAAGGTTGGGGTTCATCATTATAATGGAAACAATGTTTGTTTTGGGATAGCCTGTGGAAAGTATTTTTGTGTGTCGTGGCTTAGCATTGTTGATCCAAGTGATTCAGACATCATCAAGTCTCTGCCTGGAGACCAATAAGAGATTTCCTTAGGGGTGCTAAACACCTATTTTCCAGGATTATGTTAAACATGTGTCATTGTTTTGTGTCTCTTTTCTCTGAGTTTGAGTCTGATAATATTGGATTACATATTAACTGGAATTACATGCTTAGAGTTGGTCAACCTACACTAGGAGGACTTAAGTTGGTTTTGCATTGTTATTAAGAAAATCAGTACCTAGGTGTTAAGATCTCTCAATGGATCTCTACTTCTTCATTATTTACTCGTTAAGTTCTACTAAGTGATTTAAAAAACTAGAAACCTTAAATTGGTTTTTAAATTTACATATCTTGATAGTAATAAATTTTATCCGTTTCCCCACAATATTTTACCAAGAAAGTAAAAATTACGTAGTATTTTTTTTTGTGGTTTTTTGTTTCACCGTGTTGTTTTTTGTTTATCAGTTCTCAATTGTTGTTGTTTAATATTGTTGTTTTTTGTTTATTTATGTTTCCATTTGTTATTTTCTTCTGTATAAAATGACTCTAATTATCAGGACTCTATAAATATAGTTATCAAGTCTTTATAAAATCAACCATTCTTGGTGTACACGTTTTTGTACCCATCAGTACACGCATGTGTCTGTGAGAGTTTTTTTTGTCTGTGAAGCGCGGTCCACAGACATAAGTTCACTTGTTTTGTCTGTGGAAAATTTCACAGACAAAACAAACCAGCTTTTGTCTGTGGACCGCGCTTCACAGACAAAAAAAAACTCTCACAGACACATGCGTGTACTGATGGGTACAAAAATGTGTACAAAAGGAATTTGATTCATGGATTTATATTATCGGCATTTGAGTGTAGTGGCTACCTGTGGTTCCTTGTACTGGGATTAGTTGATGCCAAAACATTGAGAAGTGTTTTTCATCAAGCAAATTGGTTCGAGTGAGGGCAGTTATGATGGAGCCTCGGTGATTTGCAGAAGAAAGTCAAGAAACTCTTTCAAAAGTTCAAAAAGCTATAAACTGAAGGGAAAGTGACATAAACTATGTAGCTGAACTCACATTCTTGCATTTTGGCTTATGGGGTTGGATGTTTATTGTTGAGACTAAGACTGCTTACGGGAAAGAGATCTTCGATCTAACCATATGTCATATTGATATGGATTTCGAAAATCTTTATTTGATTGGAATGAATATTTATTGCTTCAAGTTATTAAAGTTGGGTTTGTTATGAATTTTGCTACCTGCAAAGGACAATTTCAACTTAATTTGCTAAGACTTTGTAGCAATTACTTGAAAATTTCAACTTATTTTGTTTTGTTTTTCATGTGTTTGATCTTAGCTCAGTTTTTTTTTAAATTCCATTTATCAATAGTGGATGTCTATAATATACCTAGCTATACAATTTATGCTTATTTGTAAATATATGTATGTAAAAACATACAAAATTTGAAAATAAACAGTCACAAGAAACATGAATAAACAATAAAAAACAGAATGTGCAAAAATTTGAAACAAAAATAAACAAAAGGAAACACATAGCAACAACCTGCAACAAAAATTAAATGTAAAATGACAATAAGAATTAAACTTTGCAACTCCATAAAAATTAATAAAAAATCATAATTTTTAAAATTCTTCAGCATTTTTTCTACTATTTTAAAATTTTCACAATTGATATTCAGTTTTTTACCTTGCTCCCTAGTTTTTTGGATTTATTACTACCATATTTTATTAATTTTTTATACTTTTGTTTTTTTTACTTATATCTTTTATTCATATTTTATTTTTATTCTATTTTTTAGTTTATAAATTTTTTACTTAAACTCAGTGTATTTTTTTTTACTTTGATCTCTTTTAATTTTCTTCATTCTTTCTACTTTTTTTTTATAAAGTTTAATATTTTTGTTTTCAAGCTTTGATTTTTAAAACAAAAACATAACGATTCCTTCATTTTCTTATCACGTAGTACTCCGTATACTATCGTATCATAACAAATAAACAATCACAATTTTAATATTTTAATAGTTTTTTTTTAAAAAATACATGTTTTTTATGTTTTGTTTTATTGTAAATATTTTTACAATTTTTTCAGATTTTAACATTTACAAAATTTATATTTTTTCCAGTGTTCATAAATACTCTATATTTTAGTATTTTACAATACTTTTACGTTTAAAACATTGTTTTTGGTTATTCAATCTAAATGGTAGATAGATACAGCTTCCAAGTTAATGTAGTGTTGCATTAAAGGGATTTCGATGGTGCAGTGTTGCGCTTAAAATGCCCTCGCTGGAAGTGGGTAGCAGTGCTGCAGTGTTGCGCTTAAGGCATTAGAGCTTAGGGGCTATTTTTGAAAAGTAAACTTAAGCTTAGTACACGCTTGAAAGAAAAGATAAACAGTGACAATAATGATATAATTTTCACTTTTTAGTCTATTTGTGATATTTTCCCAAAATATTTTTTGGAAAAAAATTTACATAAAATTTTTTACCTTAAAAATTTAGCTATTTTTTAAATTTGGGGTGGGCCGGGGCCTAGGTTGGCCCACCCCTAGCTCCGCCCATGGTGATATCTAACTTAATGCATTGTGTTTCTTCCTTTGGGGTTTTATGGTTTCAAAGACCAAACATGAAAATCTTGTTGAGCTACTTGGTCACTCTGGTAGAAAACAAGGTTGGGTTTCAAATTTGAAACGGCGGGGTCTTTGCAGGTCTTTGCATTATTATATAAACAATTATATGGTAAATATTGATAGTCATACTTGCTTAATAAAGTGTTCTTATGAAAAAGACATGGAGTATCCAAATTTCATAAATTCAATTTTAAAATACATGAAGAGACGGTACAATTTTAAATTTTTTGAGCATGTTCCTTATCAAGTCTAGTTTATCCATACCAAATTTCAACTAAAAATTTAACCGGGAAGGCACTCAAATGATTTTTGGAAGATAACTGCGTTTTATATGTATATAAACTGCGCAGGTAACTTCCAAAAATCATTTGACTGTCTTCTCGATTGAATTTTTAGCTGAAATTTGGTATGGATAAACTAGACTTCATGAAGAATATGCTCAAAAAATTTCAGCAAAAAATTCTACCGAGAAGGACCCCAAATGGCGACGGCCGGATGGCGGGTCCTGTCCCTCCGGCTGGACAGGATCAGGATTGACCAACTATAATGATCCCATTAAGCCCAAATAATCAAAATTGACCAACTTGTTGATTATGTGTTGGTCCAGATCAGATTTTAGGCCAACCATAATATATTTCATAGCCCCACCCTCTCACTCCTCTATCAAGTCATCACTACACTTTGCTATCCCAATCTATATGAATCCATCGTGAACATTATTTCCAAGATGATATATGTTGGGCCGCAAGATGCACATTTTACACTATCAATGATTGTTTTTTTGTGTAGTTGTAAGTATATCGATTCGATCCTACAATACCTAAGCTTCTCTAATTCAATGTATATGTGCTATTATCATACTCGATCTTTAGAGAACAAGTGAACAACACAAACAATTAGTGATTCTCTTGAGGTATGGAGAGATTTTGTAAGAGAATTGATTGGCTTGCATGAGGTTCAATATAGGGGTGTTTGTAACTGATTTTGCTTCTGCTTCCTTTTTAAAGCAGAAGAAGAGTTTTCAGAAACTGGTCTCCCCCAGTTTCTAAAAAACTAATTTTAAAAGTAAATTACACCACCAGAATCACTTCTGCACTTTCACACAAACACTTCAGCTTCTGCTTCTGCTCTCTAAAGAAGCAGAATCAGTTTTAAGAATCAGATCCAAACACAAATGTAGGAATCGATCATAAGGTGAACTGAGCGGACGAGAATGACCCCAACATAGCTAAATCATAAGAGTAGATATAACCTAAGAGTACATATAAGACCGGCGTCCCATTTTGGACACAATGATTCACTTCAGGGGACCATATGTCCATTTGAGCCACGAGGTGGAGACTTTCAATTTCCAATAGTTGTACTTTTAAAGTTGATTTTATGACATTTTAATAACCTTAGGATGTTCTTACTTGGACTGTAATTTGCTGGTCTGGTCTGGTCTGAACTGGTCTGGTCTGGTAAGGTCTGGTTTCTTTGTATTTTTATAACTATCCAAGTCTGGTCTGGTCTGGTCTGAACTGGTCTGGTCTGGTCTGGACTGGTCTGGTCTGGGGCAAATTACAGTCCAAGTAAAAACATCCTTAGTATGGTACTCCGTATAACACTACAAGTACATTCGCAAGTTATCTTTTTTTTAACCAGAAAAAGCGACTATATTATTAATAAATCATTAGTCAAAGGGCTTACAATACATTCTGGAACAATATCGTAACTAATACTACAATCTGAGATAGAGACATGCGTTCTTGCCAAATCGTGAGCCTCACGATTCGTAGATCGTCTACAAAAAGAGATATTAACACATCTCTGACTATTAATTAAAAACTGAATATTGGTATCTTACTATATGATGTATATTGATCAAAAATGATGTGTGGAGTAACATGGACTCCTAATAGGGTTGTTAGCATGGAGCGTTGGATGTATATTTTGGGGCTTCACTCTCACACTACACACAAATTAAATTCACTAGCATGGAGACAACCTTCTCATATTATCTTAGTCTAAAAACTGTTGGATTACATAAATTAAATTCTATCCTCGTAGATTCTGTGTCTGACAATCTCGCCGAAGGGCTCGTTATATCTTGGGGAAAGACTTCCGACCATCGGAAATACTTTCTTTAGGACTCTGGCGCGTCTCGAGCGGTTTTATTTTCTAACGTTGTTTTGCAGGTTCCGACGACGAATATCTCGAACATTTATAGTACGGACTACGGAGTATAATTTATTGAAATGATAGGATGATTGAATTCACTTCGTGTTGCTGATTTGCTGATAAATAAATTAAATGAATCAGTGTATAATAATCACCTAAAAGGGATTTTATATTCTATCACCCGATTATATCTGTTTTATACGAAGTATTAAAAATTACTCTACTTTATAAGTATACCCTATAAAGATTAGGGCCGTAGAGAATTGGTTTGGTCTAAAATGTGAAGTGGAGGGTACGGAGTATAGCATTGTCTCATGTAAGTATTTACTTTGCACTAACTTATTACATGCCAAACAAACAACACAATGTGATTTTAAATGTGAACTGGTTGCAGATCTACACTTATGCACATAAAGTTTCAATGTATAATTACCAAATGCATTAGTTAAACTACACATTCTTTTTAGCTCATTTTTTATAATAATCATACACAGTCATCTTACAGAGTTACAGCTTGCTTTATAAAATTTTGATGAAGTTAATAATTTTTTTAGCATCAAAATGGTTTTTCATTAATATAGAGCAAACATGCAAGACACAAAATTCAGACGGTTATTACAGATTCGATCATAAGCCCTAGCAATAGACTTAGTAGAGTCAACCACCATACAAAGCAACCTGACTCGGTAGACACAAAACGGGCAAGAAGTCTGAAATGACCGAAAATGAAGCACTATCTATCAAAAGTTCTTCAAAAAATCAAAATACTCCAACCATACATGCTCGAATAAAAATAAAAATAAGTACTCTATCATCATCATCATCATCACAGAGAGACTGTTTCCGGATGACCCATAGTGAAAATCACTTCCAAAATTGCATGGACTGACTGTTGCTTCATAACAAAAATAATAAAAAAATAAAAACTTTTCCCAAATTGCTTTCTCGCACGAAGGTGGTTCCAGAGGAGGGCAAACTGCTATAGTATGGTAGAAGAGAATTTCAACCCCCGAAAAATTCATTTGAAATCATATCCTTGCGCTCTCCTAATTGCTCTCGCCAATTCGCTCCTTGAGATTTGCCATTGAAATCCATATCCGAGGTACAGAAGAAAATTCTATCATTTTGTCACATTCCAAAATTCCCAAAAGGAAAGCCGTTGAAACTCTCGTTCCACAAAAATCCAAATCGCATGAACGAAGCTCAGCAAAACATAAAACCCTAACTAGTGTAGGGAGACAACCACTTTTTGTCGCTCTTTTGATGAAGTTAATAATTTAAAGATGTTAATTACTTAATTGTTTCTATTGCTTATAACACATTAAATGCGACAAAAATATAATAGAAAATACCTTCAGCCATGACTCATTGAATGAGCAAGACATATAATGGAATGGAGGGGATTGATAAATAAAAAGAAAAAACATCGAGGAAAATGTTAGTATGCTTCATCTTGTCTCCTGCCAAGTAAATAGTCCCTAGCCTATATCGGAACTTGGAGAGTACTCCATTTTTTGTGTCATTATGGTAGTTGGTTAAACCTTAAAGGCTACAATGTTTTTTACGATGCTACTGTGTTGTTAAAAATCATGTAGAATGATCACTCCAACTTCATTTCAACAAAGAGAATGACCGCAATCGATTAAACTAACAGAGTAAAAATATGGAACTGCCAAATAAGGCAAAAGGACAGTTTTTCATACGCCTCCCTAAAAATTAGAAAGGAAAAAACATCAACTCATTCAGTCTGAGCGAAAAAAGTGGAGTCTTACCGTATATGTCATACAGGATGGATTTGATTTACAATTCATGTGAAAATGAGTAACTAACTGCACAATATATGTCATGGGAAGGGCGGAATACTAAGGCAGCGCTGCTCTGTCAGAGTTCATCATGGAGGTTCATGGTGCTCTAGTTCAGCTGGCAGCAAGTAATTTTGGATCATATATTCATCCCTAGTCTATAAATTCATATGCAGGATAACATGCAGACACTGAGACACAGAAGCAGGAAACTTCTTTTTTCATCGACAAAAAAATCCTCAGATCCTGAAAATTTAACATGACAGGATTAAGTGTACCAGTTGAGAAACCATAACAAGGGACAATGAACTTAAGGAAAACATGTCTTTATATCAAATACTAAACAAAGAGAAACTAGATCACATGCTTATGAACTAAGACAACTTTTGGTCCCATCACTATTACATCATTATTACTTTTGGTCAACTTTTATTTTTACACTTCTGGCCCCATGCTTATAGATTTTTGTCACTTACGATCCTTCTGACCACTTACCTGATCAATTTTTTAATATCCATATAATATCCATCGACTTTTCCATCATTTCCAATGGAGACAAAGATTCATTATTTTTTGGCTTATTTTTTGTCTGCCCTTCTTCATTATGAAGTAACAGTCGGTCCATGCCATTTTCGGCGCGATTTTCATCACGGGTCATCCGGAAAGATTCTCTCTGCTTTAGTACAAGGGTAAGTTTGCGTACATCCAACCCCCCCCCCCACCCCACCGTTGCTGGGAGCCTTTGCAGCACTGGGGTAATGTTGATGTGGGTCCAAAAGTGGAAAAATGAATGGTAAGGACTACCACTAGGAATGTTCTAATTATAGTGGTAGGACCAAAAATAGAATTAATTCAACGAGTGATAACTTTAGATGATGAACATGTTTAATTTCCCCTGTATTTTGGGTAAAAGTAACACCAGAGGGTATATTAAGTATTTAACATTACTAAAAAATGTAATGAAAAACCAACACACCTATCCTCTTGCAGAGATGTCATTGGTCAACCCCCACATCGAGACCATTATGACTGATAATCACATTACTCTCAATCTGTTTATCAACTTTCTTTTTCCTCCGAGCTTCAAATTCTTGAAAACCTTCAATCTGCAGATGAAAATAATATTAATATTTACTTAGGATGTTACGATGACATCTGTAAGAATCATCGAATAGAACAATGCATCAAATAATAGAAGAATCTACCTGTTGAAATTGATCCATAGAAATAGGGTTTCCATGAAGGGATATGTTCTGTAAATTTTTGCACTCCCGTAAAAAATTTGGAGGCATCTGCCAAACCAAAGACATCACACTGGTTATTAAACTACTATAACTTCTTACATCTAGACATGTTGAAAATACTAGGGGTTTATGCCTTGCATCTAATTTTAAAAATAAGATGGAGAGTTACTTTAAAATGAACTTTTATTATATAATTTAGAACATGGCATTTGGAGTAAGTAAAATAAATCAATTGTATAGTGAAGTTCTGCGCGTCAGAACTCAAAATGTGATATTTTAGGTCCTATTTCAAAATAATCATGACCATGTATTATTGCGGGGGGAAATAATTAACATGTAAAATAGAGGATACTTAATTATTTGTGGTGTTCAGAAGCATTTTTTGCTTAATGATGGAGATATTTGACAAGCACCTGTCCAAGATTGTTATTGTTCATGCAAAGTGACTTCAAATGTACAAGGCTGCAAGCAGAAGCAGGGAGTTCTTCAATGGAGTTATCTGTGACAATAGTTTACAATCATGATAATGAAAAAAGTTTAATAAAAAGGTATTGAAAGAGAAAATGCTAGAGAGATCCATCACTCATCCTAAGGAAGTCTTCAAGCTCATAATACTACATGCCTCATTAGTCATAATGAATTAATTAGAATTTGCAAATAAATTCTAAGAGAACAAAGTGGAAAAGTTTATAGACACAATAAACCTGAGATCAGTGACTCGGTGTTGTTGCTAAAAATTCTTCCGTTGAATACTAGGTTATGATGAAGCATTAGGAGAGGCTGTTTTTTGCACAAACCTTTTTTTGGGGGAAGGTGAAAGTTGATATACATCATTACATCTAACAATCAGATCTATATGATGAAAGGCCGAAAGGGCTCTCTGGCCATGCCCTAAGAAAAACTAGAAGACAAGACTGGGAATGTCAAATAAAAAAATGAGTAATTACAAACAGCACCGGTCCTCAAAAGCTGCTTCATCATTCCATGGCAATTGAACAACAACGTCAGATCACTAAAGGTTATTAAGCACGGAAACAGGTATTGTGCCAGGCTGCCAGGTACAGGGGCCATGAATGGCGTTCATTAACAATATGACACACTGGTACGGCGGGGGAGGGTCAACAAGTTTTATAAATATTTCATAACTTCATGATATATAACGTCCACATTAATTTTATATAAAATAAAAATTACTCCATACTAATAATGTGGAAAGTTCACAAAAGTCTTAAAGTTAAACATTAAATTTGAAGCATTCAAATATTAAATGCAAAATAAACAATACCAATGATGTCCAATGTTACATCATCTGAAGAAGAAGAATACACAGAGCAAAAGTGGATAATTATTGTAGGGACTGCAGCAACAATAAAAAAAAGGGGAGATGGTGTAACATCTAGTGCTTTTTCTTCGATGACAGGCATCCACAAGAGTCACTGAGTGATGAATAGTTGAATACAAATAGATTCATAGATAGAGGCTGGGAGTGATAAGAGAGATGTGGTTTATGTTTTAGCAGTTTAGCCCAATACCTGAGTTATAGCGAAAAGATACATCTCCATTTCTTTTTCAAAAAGGTTCAGCCGTGTCCGTCATGCGTCCAAGAATTTAAAAAAGAAAGTTTGGCCACGTTTTAGGGATGCCCCCATGTCTCAGGAGTACCCGTGCTTCCAAGAATAAAACTACTTGAAATCTAGTAGTTGTTTTTACAAATTACTAGTATACTTGCAATTTATTTAGAGAAGATTATTTTCACTAATCATTAGAGAAGATTATGGACCAACTTCCATTACAGTCAATGTGGCTAGAGAAAATTATATATCTATATATGTATATACACATATATACGTGTTGAAAAATAAATTTGTTTTATAGTCATTTCCACCTTTAGCCTCCCAGTTTTCCCAATCTTCAATTATTTTCAACAATACATACATACATATAAAATTAAATATATATAGGGAGAGAGGGATATCTAAAAAGAGTGATCATAGACTACCGTTTGCCTGCAATTCTTCAAGAGAGGAACACTTTCCGATGGATTCTGGCAAATTTTTCAGCTTGTTACTTGACACATTTAATAGGACTAACTGCATAGTCCAAGAAAGTGGGTGTTAGTTTTGCAGCATAATAAAACTAGTGATGCATTGTGGATTTTAATTTCCTTTTTTTCAAGTCTAGGATACTAGCAACTGCATGCATTACATGTCTAGGATTTTAAACTCTACAACTCTCCCTCACCTTAAGCAACTGCATCAAGGGCTACTAGCATACTACATATTTCCATCAAAATGGACTGGAAGATTTTAAGCCAATGAAGAAAATTTTGTCATATGGCACAAAGTTCTCAGTGCCATTCCGCCACAGCCCCCACTTAGCAAAATTGAGAAATGTTCCCATGCAGCATCTAGAATCATAATTGTAGTTGGTGATGAGATTTGAAACTAAAGGGAGAACCAGCAATTTGCAATAGCTAGTAGGGCATGACCGCATGATGGAGGGCTTATGTCTTTTACAAGAACAAGAAAGGGGCACTCTACATATTTTGACACATAAAAATTTTCTTTGAGATATACCATATATCCTAAAGAGGTGTCAATTCATTCCTCATAGCCCACACTCCAATCATGCCATATAGAGGTAAAGCATGGAGAAACACATAAAGGAAAACGATTGAACTTAATATTACGAAACAAGTCCATAAGAAGAGCAGATTTTAAAGCCTTCACTAGATGTAAAAATCCCAGCTAGAGGGAACTCACATTGTGTAAGCCCCCAATCGCATCAGGCAAGTTTACTAAGCAATTCTCTGAGACAGATAAGCATTCCAGCTTCACTAGCTGGCCCACTGAACAAATGAATACTGTAGCAGTTAGTAAAATCAGGAAAGTAGAGCCTTAAACTCTACCACTGGCAAAAGAACAAGAAAAGCCTCGTACTTGTATATTCAGAAAATCAAATATGAAGAACAAGAGGACCATAAAATGCCCTTGCTTGAGAGCGAAGAGTATTACATTCCTCAGGCAAGGTTTTCATTCGATTCTTATCAAGTTTCAGAACCTTTATGGACTGAAGCAACCCCAGATTCACTGGAAGGCTCTCTATATGGTTATCAGCCAAAATCTGAAAGGCAGTGCTATGTTAAAGTCTGAATGAATGTATAAGTCAATACAGAAATGCATACCCAATAGAAGGCAATAAATATAGACAATGCAGTTTTATGCAAGTCCTCTTACCAGCCTCTGCAAGTTCATTAACTTGTTAATCTCCACAGGAATATCAACTGTTGAAGTAAAGGGATACAATTTATAAGATTGAAAAGGGTATACAATAAAACTCCATGATATGAACTTTAAAGATATGTCTTGTGAATAAGAAAACCATATGCGTGTATGACTCCGATAGTAAAATCCTATACATAATTAGTGAATAAACAACTAGAGTACCTTGAATCCATGAAGCCCAAAAATGGAAAAAATGATTGAAGAAAACAAATGACAATTGCAGTCATTAGAAACTAAAGTACTAAACAAATACCTATTTTGTTGCATGTCAAATCAAGAGTACGCACAGATCTCTCTAGGTCAAGAACTTCATCTGGAAATGACTGTGAAGAGAAATATAGAAGTCAGTCTCTTGTAATTGATATACAATACTTCTACAAGGAAAGCCTTCAGCAGTCTTATCTGCTAACCAGTCTTTCCAGTGCCAACGTGTCAACAATCATCATTCTTCATGAAATAACCACAGATATATTATTTCATAGCTAAAGACCAGTTTGTGTTGTTGTTGTTGTTGTAAAGACCAGTTTATCTCTTTAAAATCAGATTACAATTATATAGTTCAGTTAAGGTGATTACTGATTAGTGATTAGCCATTATATTGAGAGGTACTGAACATTAGCATCCAATTGAAAATTAGCTTCAAACAATCTACAACACAGTATAGTTGCAGAACACACGACATGTGTGCATGTTGATTCATCAAGAGCAGTTAATCAAGACTTAAATTTCAAACTTTCTCCAAAAACTTATTTTCCAAATAAAGAAATACTCCCTCAACATAAAAAAAAAACTCCCTATGTCCCTGTATCTTTATCCCATCTTTCTATTTTAGCCGTCCAGATTAACATGTCTCATGGAATATATGGTTGTATCTGTGTGTTTCTGATTCATGTGCACTTCAAATATTTGATAGCATCTACATAATTACATTTTTGTTAATAATCGTCCCACATCTCAATCTTAGTGGGACAGATAGTAAAAAAAAAAACTTTGATTTCTACAACTAGAACAACCAGCAAATTCATTCGTTAATAGCTACTAATAATAGATATGAAGCTTGCACTATTCAAAACCAATATACAGGGAAATGAAAAGGGAAGGAATTGTAAGAATGCCTTCAATTTGGAGTCGCATAAAGCTACGATTCCGGTGGCGCGCCACCGAGCCATGCGGCTGGCCTTCGTATCCGCGTTCTTGCTGTTGCAACAACCCATAATCCCTAGCTTCAAGCTGCCTCTCACTCTGTTCTCAATTCGAAATAATAATTAATAATGATGCAGAAGCTATGCGTGGGGGAGTCAAGATGGAGACGATGTTGATACGAAGACTTTTCTGGAAAATTGAAAATTGGATGAAGCTTGTTTTGGATAAATAAAAAAAAGATAATCACAATCTAACAGATAGAGAGTGGGGCTCTGTCCCCGGTACTTACAGAAGCCTTATGCATTTTTCAGCATAGTAACCTCTCATCGCAGTTGCCGGCATTCGAACCCGAGACCTAACCGTTGTGACACTCCTTCACTACCTACTACCTGTTAAGCTACGCCCATGAGTAAGCTTGTTTTGATGATGAATAGAAAAGCGCGTGCGTAGCCTCCTCTGGTTGGTTGCATGTGGCCGAGATTGCAAAGCTTTTCTAGTCGATCGTATAATAATGTAGATAGAAAACACTCAGTATAAGCGTTTTTTGTGAACTCTCTGTTTTCTGTCTAGAGTACATATACACAACTACACAAGCAGCTCCCCTGTGCACAAAAAAGATGTACACCAATAATTACTCACTAATGTATGTTTGATTCCACAAGATATTTTAAAATGTTTTGGTAGTTGTTAATTTTAGAAGGTTTTTTTTTGAGGGATTTTAGAAGGTGTTTCATTAGTTGGATTTCAGTGTTAATTTGAAAATATGTTTTTGATATTTTTAGTAGTTGTTAACTTCAAAAGTGTTTCATTAGTTGTTAATTTTTAAGGCCCAGTCTAATCTTGAATGTTTTTTCTTGGACTTTGCTGGTTTGGTCTGGTCTGGTCTGATCTGATCATCTGATCTGATTTGATCTGGGACAAATTACAATATCAAATCTGACTCGAATCTTTACAATATCAAATAATCAAATCTGAATTTTTTTTATCGCATTTGATCCAAAGGTAGTTCTAAAGGGCAACAAGGGCCTAGACCCACCAAAAATGAAAAAAATAAACTCGTTTTTCGGGGGTGAATATGCCGGTTCATTTGGCCTGCGAGTAATTAGAATTTAGGATTGTGTTTGTGAAATTAGTAAAGGGCAAGACTCTCCCCGTTGAAGTATGGCTGTATGGATGAGTTGATTTATTCGGCCTTAATTAATTCAGTAATAGAGTGATTTTCAACCTTAGAATGTGTTTACATGGACTAGTCTCAGTCTCAAACTAGATCAAGTCAGACTTGAATAGATCAAATCGGATCAAACCAAATTAGACTTCGACAGTTGTAAAGTACATATAAAACAGACATTTATCATATCGGTTCAGCCCAGACCAGAGTAGATCAAATTAAACAAGAAAAAGTCGATCCAATTAAAAATATTTTGTGTAAAATATGTTTTTTTCTTTTACAATTTTGCTTATTGATTATTACATGATTAAATATTTGCTTGATTAATTAGTTGTTCATCTTTATTGCTATTTTTTGTAATGCACTAATGTATTTTTAATTTTTTTTAATATAATGCGTGTAATTGTCAACTAATAAATTGTGAATGTATTGAATTATTGATAGTGTTGTTTGGTTATGCACTGGTGCATTTTAAATTCTTGTTTGTTGTGCTTTGTATTTTAAATTTGTATTAATCATTCTTATGTGAAAATGTGTTTTAGCTTTTTTAGTTAACATTTGTTATGTCTTACGTAGTATTTCCGTTCTTTAAAATTTTGTCATTTTTCCCTTTTTTGTTTTCCCAAACATTTTAATTAATTTCCTTTTTAATCACTTTATTATTCTACGTTTGAATTAAACCTGTCAAAGTTTTAAGACTTTTTTCATGAATACTACTTAATTAAATTCAAAAGACAAAAGTATAACCTATTTTAAAATTTTCCAAACAAGTGACATATTCAGTGATTAATTTCCATTGGCTCATCATCTACAAGTGACCTGTTACTCAGAAATATACCATAGTGACTCTTGTCAAGTTACTCATATACAGTGGCTAGTCATTTTTTTGTCTAAAAATACACTAATCTCTGCCTCACCAAGGAAAAATAGCAATTAAAGTTCAATTGATTAAGTGAATTCATGGCTACAATGCAATCCTCGAGAATATTAAATTCCTAAAAAGTGACTGATTTTACTCATTTAGGGCATAAGAACAGTGCCACAAATGACTCCTACAAAAATTCTCTAAACTTAGCAAATTAACCTTCTAGTTCCCTAAACACCAAGACTATGTCAGAATTATCCACGGGTAAGGAAACGTGTCATTTGGCTATGAAGCTCATTTAATTGGGTAGACAATAAACAGTCGGGCTCAAAGTGACTTCTCCTAAAGGACTTTTTCAGGTGAGGTGAATGATTTATGAATTGATTCAATGGGTGACTAATGCCTTCATTCTTTCAACAACTAGATTATTGTGCAAGTAATTTAAGCCTAAACACTTCAAAAATGTTTTTAAAGCATAGTCAAAACGCTAGTCAGCTCACAAAGACGCAGTTTAAAGAAAAAAATCAAAAATTTTGACAAAGCTTTCCTATGAAAATACAACTAACACATGTGCATGCTAACTCTAATAATCTCATATAACAACTACTGCATGAATGCCCAATTCACTCCCCCACACTTAAACTTTGTTAGCGCCCTCGATGACCAAAAATGCATTATGCACAAGGGGGTAAAGAGGAAAGGGTCCCATGTGCTCAACTCAACTCAAGTCAACATTACAAACATGCGATTAAAAGAGTCGCAGAAACTTCCCTAAGGCTCTGGTCAGTCAAGAACTAAACTGAGTCAAGTGAACCCCGACACATCATCCCCAAAGCAAGACCCTGAGCTGCAAAAACAAAACACACAAAACGAAAAACAAAAACAGAAAAACACCCCGTTTTTTTCCGGGGGTTTTATGAAAGCAAACAATAAAAAAAGTGCAGAAATAAAAAAACTTGGGTTGCCTCCCAAGAAGTGCTATTTTTAACGTCGTTTGCCCAACACAACTACCTCATTTAGACTCTCCAATAGAAAAGACTGCAGCGGGGCCCTAATCATCGAAGTATCCAACTTTCCCTCAACAAATGTCATTAAGTGGCGCAGACTAGGGTGGCCGGGCGCGGTCCGGAACGGTCCGGTAATTTTGCAAAACCCGTAATGAACCCGTGAGGTTTCTAACGGTTCGGTACGGTTCGGTTCTAAGGTTGGAACCATTCGATACCATGTCGTTTCGGAACGGTACGAAACGGTTCGGTACAATGCCAAACACATGCCGGAACATTTGGACAAATATTTCAATTATTATATATCATCACACCGGCCAATTCACATGAAATGTTGATAAAATACAAGAAAGTGCATACTAAATACTAGAAAAGATTCAAGAGGTTGACATTTTTGTATTTAAAATCAAACAAATAGTGCAACACAATTAAGTAAAAATATAGCAAAACAATGATACACCAGTATAATATCATCTTTATTAAATTCATGTGAAAATATAAAAAAGAATATCATTAAATTGTTGAAAATAATGGAAAATTTTAACATTCTTCTTCTGTGTTCTAAGTTGAATATATATGTTCTAGTTTAATTCATAGTTAAAACGTAAGAGTCAAGATTCATACCATATTATTCAAGTTGTAAGACTACGCAAATTTGATACAAAAAAACGTCATATACTCTACATTACTATAAATTAATAGTCATTAATGACAGGGATGGATTTAGGGGGGGGGGGGGGGGGGGGGCGGGGGGGCGACCGCCCCCCTTGGACTTTCAAAATTTTCTACCATATATGTAATATTTTAATAAAACTTTCATAATTTAATTAGATTCGTCCCCCTTATCTTTTAATTTTCAAAATTAATATATAGTGTTACATAATGTAATACTTAATTGAAGATTTAAAAGAAGGAACATCTAAAATAATTACATAAGTTAAACAAATAAACAATAGAATAACTCGTTGTTTAAGATTTATGATACTTATTATATAAGAATTCCTAGTTTTGTAGTGTTTAATTATCTTTATTAGATAACAAGTACTTGATTTTGTAAAATATACTCCGTATATCAAACAATATTAAATATCAGACACACTAATTACACAGTTTTTAGATCACGTGAAATGAATCCAAAATATAAATGTTTGTTGACATTAAATTACATAATTCATTTACTTCTTGCTTTCTAAAAATAATTGATTGCATAGATAATAAACTTTAAATTATTATAGCATTAATACAAATATTAAAATATAATATGCACCAGGGGCGGATGTAGCTCTATTTTAATGGGGGCACATGCCCCCAATGACTTTTCAATTTGCTTTAGTAAAGTACTACTAATATTTTGTATTTGAATGTGGTGCCCCCAATAGAAAATAAAAAGTGCCCCCATTAAATTTTTCATTCACCATAGAAATCATTCAATATTAATACGAAAAAAATTCCACAACTCTAACTAACTGAAGGTATTATTTTTGAATTTTATTCTTTATATCTAATTCTTGAGCAACTAAATAACTAAACGTAGACAATAAAACATCACACTTATCTATCTATGTGATATTCCATACTTTTTATTCTGTGTAAACTAACCCCTACTAAGTTAAGTTATATAATTAATAACTATGTATAGAATTTTATATATTTAGTAAATCTATAAATGAAGCCCCAGATCACTTTCGAAAAAAATAAAGTGCATATATCACATGAAAATATAAGACTCCCTCTAAACTCTAAATAAATACTAACACACTTTAACTACGCATGGAGATTGAAAAAATAATCACCCTAATCGGAGTAAAAGATAAAACTGATAAAATTCATGGTATGAGGATGAATGATTTTACTTGGAAAAAATAATGCCCTATTTGAAAATATATATGTTATGTTTTGGTCATATTTGAAAGATATTCTTGTTAAGTTTTGAAAAAAATTCTTGGATTATATAATATCATCGCATTATTTGAATTAAATACTCCTTCTATCCCATAAAATTTTTCCCGCTTATCTTTTTGGGATGTCTCATTTACCTTTTTGGAAGGTTTTGTGTGACGAACATTCATTTTCCCTTTTCATTCTCAACAAGAACCACACATTTCCTCTTTAGTTTCATTTTCTTAAATTTCGAGCAAAGTCAAATGGGAAAGAATTTTATGGGATAGAGAGAGTAAATGTTTAACTAATCATATTTTATATTTAATTTATACTTTGGCATTTGATCATATTGGGTAGCGAGTGCCCCCAATAATAAAATATTCTGGATCCGCCCCTGATATGCACCATATATATGTGTGTGTGTGTGGTGCATATTATTCTAAAAATAATAATATCATACATACTACTATTGTAATATTAAGAAAACTTCTCATGAGTCATGACTCACGAACACCCTCCTTGGTGGCCGGATAAAAATTACAATTCAATAATAACCGATTCATGAGGTTAAACAATGTAGAAGTTATTAAAAATGTCTTGGTTGATGTCTTTGTCATCGTCTATTTTAAACTTAGAATGTACTACTTAATAGATTTAAATGTCGTTGGGGATGTGTATGTATTAATGTCATTTTTTGAATAAAATTAGCCGCATAGCCCTACAGTAGCGGAAAAAATTCGCCCCGCTACACTAGGGAAAAAATTTCACCCCACTACACTAACGAAAATTTTTTCACCCCCTACACTACCGAAAAATTTCGCCCCCCCCCCCCCCCCCCCCCCCTTGAATAGAAATCCTGGATCCGTCCCTGATATTTAATGATTTTTAAAACTTTAGCATTCTTTCATCATATATATACCAAATATAGCATAAATTATCTAAAAGGAAAAAGGAACAATATTTATATAACACACATGTATCTATTAGTTAGGATCTTTTTTCTTTTGTGTTGTTTCTCTTTTTCTGTTTTCCTGTTTTTGTTTTTGTTTTCTTTCATGTACTCTTCACCTTTATTTAATAAAAGTTTCTTTAAAAAAAAATACTTGGGTTATAAAATTGTTGGTCTAGAAAAGATATGTATTGGTATTGAAAATATAAAAATTTCAAAGGCATTATTTTTGAACGGTTCGGTCCGTTATTTTTCGGTTCTCAAAATCTAGAAGACTAGAACTGGTCCCGTACCCGTTTGAAACGGTACAGTTTCGGTTCGGGATTAAATTCTATAGAACCGTTTAAATACCCGATATTCGGTTCGGTACCATTACGGGCCACTTCGGTACCGGTTCTGTTCGGTTTTTATGCCCACCCCTAGCGCAGACCTTTAATTATCGAGTACACGTAGGCAGCACATGGTGTCCATAACCCTCATCAGCACAAGAGTGAAGGATGAAACTCACATCCTCTTCGGGTGGACAGAGAACATGACTCAATACTTTGATCATTCTAGGCATCACCGGAAGCTCAAAACATGTCTCAATGCAAAGATTAGGAGCAACACCGTAATCGAACTGCACCATGGAAAAATCTTCTTCTTCCTCAAAAACTTTATGAACAATCAAAACACCTCTTTTTGACTCTGTATCACTCTCTACGTGAGCATCCCAACTCTCGTTAACACTGTTCTTATCAGTGTCTTCTTGGTTTCTCTACATAAAAAGGAATATCATCATCAAGGAGTGAATCATAGAAATCCAAATCTGAAACCACATAAGAGCGGATTGTTGCATGTTACAAGAGGGGTAATCTTGCTCGTGGAGAGGGACTTCTTCATTATGGACATCATCTACCTTGCCCCCACTCTCTTGGAGCGTGTAATCATTTTTTCCCAACTCATCTTCAATACCCAAATCTGCCTTATTAGCACCATCATCATGACTGATCTGCTTCATGCCTCATCAGGTGTTGAGACTAATGATAAATCAAATGACTGGGGGGTTTCTGTATGAAAGTCACAGTGATTAATGACTTCATTAGTTACAGTTTGTATCGTTAGAAACTTTTGCCTGTATTCTTGGAAAAACAACTCGAGACTACTATCTTCTTGTTCAAATTCAGACATAGGTGGGTCTTAAAAAGCGTCAGGGAGTGTATCATCCATCATAATCCCATCATCGCAGTCTGACTCAATCCCATGATCATCCTTATTGGTCTCCTCAGGTTGGGCTTCCGCCAGCTGACCCGTCCTGTCGATTAGATTCTACATGGGTTTTTGGTATGCCGCAAACATTTCCAAATATTCCTTGAGCGTTTCTTCCAGGCTGAGGTGGGTTTGCTGCATATTAGGCATCATATGTTTCGTCTCCTACAATTGATTATGGAGCTCATTACTCGGCAGTCGGCAAGGATGTAGGAATGACTGAAAAAAATTTGTGTTTGTGAGTTGTGGGGAGGGCGAAGTGGGGTAAGCAGTTGCCCAGTAAGGATGGTCATATGGAGGAATGGGGCAAAGAAATAAATGGTGACCTCCTCCACAAAAGGAACAAATGTTATTCTTCGGAAAGTAATCAACCAATTTTTCGGGACTTTTAGTTCGAACGAGAAATTCTAGCATGAAGCCTGGTTTTGTCCGAGGATACTGTGGATAAGGATAATGGATGCGGAGAATGAGATTGGGAGTATTGCGATACTCGGGATACTTCTCCCACACACTTTCATCTTGCTTATTGCACAAATTATATCAAGTATAATATTGACCAAGATATAATGTTATCGTTGCATAATCTAAAAATTTAGATATTTTCCCTTTGTATATAAAGTACCCCTAAATGACTCGTTTTACCAGTTTACTTGAGATCAATATGCATGGAAGCTCTTTCGGAGTTTCGGGTAAAGGCTTAACCCACCTCATATTTAGGTTAGAGATTTCAATGTTATGCGATATCTGTAATACTTAAGCTCAAATTTTATATATAACTTGTTTTTTAATGATCAATCAGATGAATAAGTTAACCCTTCTTTTATTAGAAATACTCACCATTGAGTGGTATGTAAATATATCAATAATATTTCTTTTGTGAGGTGTGACTATAGAATCAAGAGAAATTCGAGTAATCTGTTCTAAGAGCAATTACACATTTTTAGTTTAGATTATCCATTTTCATGAGTCAAAGAAATAAAAATTTAATTCATATTTTTATATTGAGACTCCTCAAATCTGAAAAATATAGAAGGGGATGAAAAGTTCCGCATGTCAAAAAAAGTTTGGAAAATAAAGATAAGCTTTTGATATTCTGATATCAATTCAAAAATGAGTTTACAAAGAAAAGCGTAATATATATAAATAACATGTGTAAACACAGCATTTTAACTCCAAAAGTTGTTCAAGACTTCAAGAGACATTGGACTATTGGAGACCATTTATCCTCAAACTGCCTTTGTTTTAGCACTCTGAGATAACTTATATTCTCTCTTAAACTTGGCAGTATCACTTGAATCACTTCCAAACCTTCAGCTGCCTGGTTCATCCCTTATATGTGTATAATACAGAGCAACATTGATCCTGTCCCGTGTACGTTTATTCGCAAAAACTTCTGGAGGTCAGATTTCCTTCCAGCCTAAAAACCATTTGGTAACTTCTTCAAATTAAAGTTAGGGTTTGAACACAACCAATGGTACAGAACTTCTAGCCACTTGTTGAAGAAGATGCCAAAACGTTGAACCATGTGATGGATTGAAACATCAATAACCCAAGTTTGTAACTAGTAAAATTGAACCAAAAAAGAACACTTTTAAGGTACTTTCAAAACATTGGAACACAGATTTATAGGAATTAAGGAATTATATTGAAATGATTATAAACTTCCACGGAGTTTTCTAGACATTCTCATTTCTAGATTGACACTTCTCAGCTTGAAGAGTAACAGTTGAAAACTTGAAATGAAATCAAGAAACAAATGAAAGAGTCAAAATATTTTTTGTCATAGACTACTTAGATCAGAAACGACCCAGCAGCAATGACAAAAAATATTTTGACTCTTTCATTTGTTTCTTGATTTCATTAAAAAAAGTTGTGGTGAATATTATGATAGGAAAGTATTTATAAAAAAGCAACGACCCAGCAGCAACGACAAAGTCACCAAGAAGCACATTATGATAGGAAAACATTTAATTACATATCAAACAATCAGTAAAATATCTAGTGTTCAATCAAATGCTGTGGCGTTTCTCAAAAAAAAAAAATGCTGTGGTGAAGAAAAGATAAAAAATCTCTAAATCTGACTTCCAATATAGAGAAATCTTCTTAAAAAGTTAAAAGTGTTATTTCGTTGGAACAATTTACTAGCTTATTACAGTTTTGATGTTTATCTAAAATCAGTTTCATCAAAATGAGATATATTTGAATACAAAATCGTACCAAAAACTCAATTACATCACAACTTAGTTTCATAAAAATAAAAAACAGCTCTTTTTTTTAGTAAAATTTATCAGGTACTAAAAAAGGGACGGAGGGAGTAATTGATTTTATTAATGTCTTTGTTATTTTATTTTAATCAATATACATTATTAGCAGGGCCGGTCCTGGTATAGGGGCAGCCTGGGCTGCTGCCCAGGGCCCACCAGGAACAGGGGCCCCTAAAATATATAGTTTTAGTAGTATATATATATTAAATATTAAATATTAATATAAAATTATAAATTACTAAATATTAATGCTCCGTAGACTGACTTTGAGCAAGAAACGGCTAAGGCGATTAACGTTGGAGACGGCTTACATTCCACACACAGAAGCCGAGAACTAAGCATTAATTTTACTCCCGAATTCCCAATTATGGAATCAGTTCCCAAGCGTCGGATTATTTCGCTACCGGTAAAAATTCTATTAATCTTGAATACATCCTTCGCAGCTTCGCTTCAGCCTCACTTGTTCTCAAATCTCAATTCTCAAATCACTGGTTTTTGGCTTTTTGGCTTTTCCTTTCTGGACGATTGAACCTCTTGAAGGATTCAAGGACAGGAGTAGCAGACTAGCAGACGAGGACGAGTACGGAGTACCGCCGGTCTGCCGCACAGGTATTGATGATTTGTTTATTCTTTAATCATTTAATACAGTTCGTACTTTTAATAAGAACTTAAGAAAAATTAGAAGCCTATTTAGTTAAGAATTCATTGAATTGAGTCCTAGAGGCCTGTTTTGCAATTGGCAGATCCGCAGATTCCTATTTTACATTTTTGCTAAGGCCTAGGAGGTTTCTATTATGACATACAAGTTACAAACTTCTATTTGATTGAAGTTCTTTCATTGTTTCCCTTTTTGCAGGGATTACATATTGCAAGTGTTGACCAGCCCTTACAATCTTAAGATTTTTTCTGTGGTTCTACAACAATTTTTCAGGTTGTCTCTTTCATTTTCTTATAATATTATATAAAATGCATCCAAAGAAATATTTATCTGGCAGTGAAAAAAGAAAAAAAAGAAAGTTAACTTAGGAGTTCATAAATTCTCAAAAAGGAGCAATGGATAAATTTATTAAAATAGGAAGTTCCTCCAATGATAATTTACGCACACGAAGGAGGGTGGGTAATTTTGATTGTATTATTGACGATTTTAACCAAAGGACTAACTAGAAGGACTAACTAACTAACTAAGGTTAATCTTGATCGTCAAAAATTAACTCAGGGCAAGTTAGATAAGGTTAATCTTGATTGTATTATTGACGATTTTGCTTCTAAGAATGCTCGAAGAAGTTGTTTTGTATGACTTATGATACGGAGTAGTTTTATGGATAAAAACGTTTTTTTGTGTAATGGATTTTATTTTTGACAATGAATTCTTAATATTACATTCATAGAATATCCCTAGTATCATGTTGGGGGCCTATTTTGTCTTTTGCCCCGGGCCTATAAATTGTGAGGACCGGCGCTGATTATTAAATTTCATACAGGTAGCTCAGCTATATTTTCTATACGTGAGGATAGATTTTTTATCTTAATGTGATCCTTTTATACTTCAAAAATTTAAATTTTACGTTGATTCTCTGAATTGTTGAAACTATTATGAGGTGGATTACTACTTTTGTTTTAATTTCTTTCCTCTTAATTGTTGATCATTTAGAAAAAAATGTTTTTAATGGGATAATAAAGTAGGAACCGGATCTCCAGATTAAGCCTGAATAATAAAGTCCTATTTTTCGATTTGTCATTTTGTCAAGTCATGAGCTAAACCTAAAAGTGAAGGTGTTTGTGATGCTTACAAGGAATATAAATACTTCATCTAGATTGTTCAATGGTCAATAAACTTTATGTACGGTAGTCTTTTAACTCTAAATGTATGTGTAAGAACATGTAGCAATGGACAATAAACTTTATGTACGGTTCAGCAAAAAAAAAGCATCTATTGATCAGGGCAAAAATAGCCTTGGTATAGAAATACATAATTGGGTTACTCTCTGAGTTCTGAAGTCGAGAGGAACATTGTGAGTGGCATGATTTTATTTCTTCTTGATTAAGTGATGCTAAAAAACAGAGAAAAACAATTTTGTATTCACAAACATGCTCCAGTAATCATCTCCAATCGACATAAATTGATCTTAATGAGTCCAGTAGCGCCATCAAATCTTCCCAAAAAACATGCTCTCAAGTTGAGTTGCAGCATGAAAATGCAATAAATTAGGGGCGGGCAAAAATACCGAACCGGCATGGTACTGAACCGAACTGATATGGTACCGGACCGAAAAATGGGGTTTGAAACGGATCTCAATTTTTTTGTCCCGAACCGAACCGTACCGATTCTAAACAATGCCATGACCGGTTCTCATAAAATGAGAACCGGTACCGGACCGAACCGGACCGAAGTATGATTCAATGATTTAAATTTACATTTATACCCTTACTTTGACTACTGTCTTCACACTTTCACCGTCTTTGCTAATTCATAGGAAGCCTGGAATCGGACCGATGTATGGTTTAATTATTTATATTTGTACTATTATAATTTATCTGAAATTTATTAATTATGTAAAATACTACATTCATCCCAAATTGATTTGCAAAATTAACTTTTCTTGGTCAAACATTTTCATTTTATTCACTTAACTAGAATGTCACTTTTTAATTATATTTAATTTGGAGCTTGCAACCTTGAAGAGATTTCATTGTAGTTTCTGAATATGTTTATTTTAATTATTAAAAAATAAATCAATTATCAATAAAGAGAATTTAACTTTAACATGGTTGACAAAAAAATTATTGACTTTGCATGTCAATTTGCAATAAAATGACTTTAATGAGTATGAAATTGATAAATTGTGTCAATTTTTGGAGGATAAATAAACTTTAATTTCCTCTTAAGCACTTGAAAAAAGTGGCATTGTTTGGTATTGGTATGCATGGTACCGTCCCGTTTCAAAATGAAACCGTACCGAACGGGTTTAGGTCTAAGACCGAACCGAACCGTTTGAATAGTAACGGTACGGGTACGGGTTCGGCCAAATATTAGACCGGACCGGACCGCGCCCACCCCTACAATAAATCGACAACCACCTAAACGTTAGACAACCCAACTGCAGGAAATCAGCCCAAACTCAACATGAAATCAGCCCAAAATCTACATAAAAACCTGCTCTGAAATCGTATGATGTTCAACAGACCATGGACTTTTTCTAACAAATGCTCCCAGTTGAATATTCCAAATATATCAGTTGCAACCACTGAACCACCCAAGTAAAAGACAATCCTAATTTTCAACATAACAAATGCCACAACCTAGTCAAACATCACTTAAAAAAGCTCCTTATTCAAGAAATGGGCACTTACAGAAACTCTAGGTAGTATATGTGTTCTTTGACCTACTGTCTCTGATATTTTGTATGCTTGGTGCATTTCAGGTATAGATAATTGAGAAAGAAATGGGCACTTACAGAAACTCTAGGTAGTATATGTGTTCTTTTATTTGAAATGGCATTTAAAGGGAGGCTTTTATTTGATCTAAATGAACCTGCTACTGAGGATGACCGGGAAAATGGTGGTGTCCCTAGCTCCCAGCCACAGAAAACTGTTTATTCATCAAGTAATCATAATTCTGACTTTTTTAGAGCATCTCCTGGTACTCAAGGGATAATTAACAACTGTGCATTTTCACATGTATCTTCATTATCTGGGTTTCAACCTTTTGTACGTCTAAAAAACTGGAGGGAACAAAAACTTTTAGCAAACAAAAGAATAGTAGAGATACAACATCAATGTAGGTCCGTCAATGATAAGTAATGGCAAGGAACAACATAATGTATCTGGGGAAACGTACATCCGTCAATGATAAGTAGCACTTATAGTTAAGATATGAAGGCTGTGCTCCCTCCAAATTTGTGCTTTGTAGGTACATGAGTGGTTGAGAAAGAAGAAGGTGAGTGGTCTGATGTAGAAGAATCTCGAGATATGTGCAGAAATTCTGTTATGGAAGGACAAAAAAGTTCTGTTAAGGATATGACTCGAGAAGAGTATTAAGGATGATATGGTGAAGAAAAGTGAAAATGTTGTTTGTGTAAGGAGTGTATCTGAAAGCATGGAAATAGTGAGAAATGAAAATAGCATTTCTCCTCCTTTAGGTCCAGATAAAGACACAAATGATAGGAAAAACAATAGAGGCCCGAGATACTGAGAGCAATGGAAAAGGCAGCAACTCTATCGATAGTCAGGAGGACACAATGTAAATGCCAAAATAGAGAGAAGACCGCGGAAACCATTCATGCACTGAAGTGTGCAAGTAATTTCACAATGTTAAGTAACAATTGAAAATGCTTATGTATTTACTATAAATGTGAAAATAAAAAACTGTTTCTTTGATTTCTTTTCTTTCTCATAGATACAAGGTTGGAAGCCACCACCCAGTATTTTCCATGAGGTGTCACATAAAATAATGATGTAATGAGTTGAACCATTTTCTCACGAGAACAAATGGTGAATCACAAGTTGAACATAAACGAATCTGGTATATATATAATTTATTTTTATATTACTCTAAAGTTTAAACTAACACTATTGCAGACTCGCAATTGCAATGTTTTATGTGATTATAATTAAGTGAACTAAGTGTCTTTCTCGCTCAACCTTAGGAGTGACCGTGTGAGTTGATATTGGTGTGATTATACACAATAAAATAGAAGTATATTTTTGGGTAATTAACTTATTGTAGGTCATCCATTTGTAAAACTTTAAGAAAATTGTAAGACTTTTGTAAAATCAGCACCACTATACTCAAATGGAGACCAGTGCATTTAGTATGAATAGAGTCATTCATTTGGGGTAAAACCATGATTTTTGGAGGAATTTTTTCAATTTCATCTTCATCAAATATATTTATGGTGGATATCAAATTTATTAAATAATACATTCCTATAATTTCTTTTGTTGTTTTAGAATTCACATTTTAATTAGATTCTTTTCTGACACCTTCATATTCGAAAAGCTTAAATAAACAAGTGCTCAGATTCGTGGAGATGGATCACCAGAACTCTAATTGTTAGCTCACTATTTATACATATTCATTGATATTTTTGGCTTACTATCTTAAATACACGCTTAAATACAATTCATAAAATAGTTGGTAGTGCGTTTCATACTTACACGGAGTCAAGAATATCAACTTCAGATTAATAGAGTTGATTGGGGAAACTGAAGATCTTCATGAGTAATTTGGTAATTTGTTATCCCGTGCAACGCACGGGTGAAATACTAGTCACTTAAAAAAGCTCCTTATTCAAGAATCGCAATAGTCACAACATTATCCCTAATATATTGAGCCACTGACCATAACTTGCTGAGAACAACTCCTCTCCCTTCCCTGCTGTTTTTTCCAGCACTAAAATATGCAAAGTGTGCAAATGCATCAAACTTAAGGAAAAAAGAAAGAGTAAATATTAAGAAAAACAAAATAAGTAAAGCATTCTCTCTGATAGTGCTAATGTGAACCAGCATTTGCAAATTGCATACAACCTAAAAGCAATTCAAAGATAGATCAGTTCAAAGAACCGAAATGATTTGAAAAAGAAAAAAAAATATGCAATCATACTTGAATTAACATAAAAAGATTGCATGGAACTTGTTGTGTATTACATTTAGAGGCCGTTTGGTAACACTGGTCTTCGGCTTATCAGGCTTATCAGCCAACTTTTTCACCAAACACGTGATTTTTATTTTCGCGCGCTGAATTGTGAAATAATAAGAAAAAATAAAGTTGAAGTTACTTTTCTGGCTTTATTGGCTAAAGTTACTGTAGATGATCATTTTAGCTATTTCATTTTCTACATAAAGTTTTTTTATTTTATTAATAAAATACTCCCTCCGTCCCGTTGGGATGTTCCCGTTTTCCTTTTTTAGATGTCTCAAAAAGAAGTTCTCATTTCCCTAAATGGAAAGTTATCCTACATCAAAAGAGTGCCAAATAGTGTCAAACAGTGTCGAAACAGTGTCAAAACAGTAAAATTTACCCCCTGGTAAGTTTATTTCCTTAATATGTGTGTAGGTCAAACCGGGAACATCCCAACGGGATGGAGGGAGTATGTTTTAATTTTTTTTCTTGAATCAGCAAAATCAGCCACTTCAACCAAAGCTTCATAAATTTCAACAAAATCAGCCGATTTTTGAGTTACCAAATGAGGGCTCTTAGTACCTGATTTTTTAATACCAGATAAGGGTATTATCAAACCTGTTCTTAAAAGGTAGTAAAACATCAGAATTTAACAAGTACAGTCCAAAAACACACCTTTGCACTTATCAATTGAGATCATTTGCTTGCTTATACTTTGCACCCATCTAGGTCTTAGCTACAGTTTTTGTGGATGTTTGTGCTGAAAATCAATTCATATTATAGGTCTCCTCTAACCAGAAATATCATAAAGAAGCACCTACAATCATAATGAGTATGAGTAAAATGACAACAAAGGGGTCCAATAGATACACAAGTATATATGAATAAAAAAGTAAAATGCAAAATAGAGTGAAAATGGAGATAAGCTCTGTATACAATAACTAACCAAGTAAACCAAATAAATCCAAAACAAAAGTAACAACTTTACTGAGCGGTCTGAGCCTAACGGACACTTTGATTGCTCATGTATATGTACGACATTGGATTGAAAAAGTAAGCGAACTAAGCAACCGAACTAATGTATGTTATTTACTGGGAATTTGTGCTCACAATTTTTACTGGGAATTTATTAAAGACTGATAGATAAAAAACTAACACCACTGGTTTATTTAGAGTTGGAGATTTAATAAAATTAAGACTAACATTAATAATTTAGATCAGAATTGGAGAGCTTAGTAGTTTACCATACAAAAATGCTCTACCCTGCCTTCTTCATTAGGAAAATATAAGAAGATCAAATTAGAGAACAATTTATCAACTAAATTAAGTAGATGTACTTGATTGATCCAAATACAATTTAGACATATTCATCTCTATTCACAGAATCACAGTAGAAGATAGAAAAACTGAAACCAAATTAGGAAAGTGGAACAACCTAATATGAGTAATTCAGTGCAAATAGAATTTGTAATGCAAGATTGTGGTTTAAACTGAATGATAATCAGATTTCAAGCTTTGAAACAAAGTTACAAACAAAAAGCCATTGACATATGCATATAGGTGTCAACAATGGTTCACATGGAAATTACACAAAGAGTGACTAAAAAACTAATAAAGAAATAAAAGTCATCTTATTAAGTGAGAGTGTAAGACTAAGCAAATCATAAATTCACCTTTGGTATAGCATTTGGAAGAAAACATTGCAGAAGGTGCAACTTGTTTGCGGGTTTGCTTGGATTGTTTACTGCGAGTATTTGCTTCTTCTCCAGCAGAGAAGAAGCAAATGTGTACCGTCTATGTGGATCATGATCATCCCTCCCCTCCTTTATGATGCCTTTACTTTATAGTTTATTAACATTCCTCCCCGGGCCCCCTCATTCCAAACACACGGTCATAGATTACCTCCATCAACAGTGAGTAGTCTTTGAATAGTCGGATGTGAAAGAGAGATGACACATATACCAAATCAATGAAGTGTCTAAATCCTGCAATTCATATTAATTGCAATGTGTGCTACTTGTTATGTTAAAAAACTATAAAGACTAAAGTATTTCAGATAACATAAGCCAAGAAAAATAACAAACTAACAAAGTAATTTTAAAAACCTAACAAAAACCCGAGTCCGACAGAAATCGAATTACCTTTGGTATGCCATTTTTTAAGCATGGGAAATAAAGATGTCTAACAGGAATCGAATTACCTTTGGTATGCCATTTTTGAAGGGTTGCTATTTAAAATAGATGACCATATAGAATCTGAATTTTCTTTGATATTATTATATTCTTTTGGTTATTCCTTTTTAGTTCACTTGCAGGCTGCTTAGAGTGACCCTTGGTATCGATTTGGTGAAAACTGTCTCATTCCTAGAATAGTTCTTGAATTTAAAGGATTAGAAAATGTTAGTAAACGATACTAACAGTCAAGACTGAACTTAAAGGAATGAGAGAATTTGTTTGGCTTGGTTATTCCTTACCAAAATCTGGTCAGAGTTAAAATATAGCCCATTTTCAGAAGAACACGTTGAAGAGTACTGTATGAAAATAGAACATGGAATTCATTTGGTGATTTTGAGTTCAGAAACATTACCAATGGAATAGGGTTTGGGGGCAAAGTGAATCGTTGTGATTTGTTCATATCAGCCAATTTGGATGCCCTAACTTGTCAGGATGCAACATCACACTGTATATCGAGAAACGATTGAGTGCTAGGGAGTTCAAATCAGGAAAGCTCAAGAATAAACAAATCAGGATGCAATCAAAGGCTTCGTAAGTCAATAGAATCATACAAAAATAGCTACTTGAAGAGCATACCTCGATGAATTCAAGCGATGGAGTGAGAGAATTCATCTTCCAGTGCGGCTCGGAGAATCAGAGGATCTCCTGGAGCTCTTCAAATGCTTAAAACGTCGAAGAGAAGGTGGTGAGGGTTTAGATATAGTATGGGTAAGGGTGAAGCGATCCACGGAAATCGGTGAAGAAAAATCCGGTGAAGGAAAGAGAGGATAAGGCAAAGACGAGGAGGTGGGCGAGAAATGGTGAGCATAGAATTGCTGAGCTGCGAAATTACATTTTAGGCCATGCTCTTGGGCGGGAGAATTTTCTCTCTCTAGTGTAGTGCTTTTAGGTATAGGATGAATCTTTGGCTCCATTGCAAATGATGGAAAATGGTGAACAAGTGACTGAAGTCTAAGAATCAAGCTGAACATGTCTGACACTTGTGAAGACTCTTTTGGATCTTTATCAGTAATGCATCACATGGAACACATATTTCTTTTGATTGTTGCTCAGCAAACTTTGGAAGAAGCTCTACCAAATTGAGATCTTCAGACGTGTCACAAATACATCTTAAAATAGTTGAAGTGATTTTAGAGTCTAAAACAATTCCTTTAGCAGCCATTTGGTGAAGCATATGAATAATTTCATCTGGTTCGCCTTTAAGACTAAATCCCTTGAGTAAAGAATCATATACATGGATGCCGGGTGTGAGGCCAGATGCAACCATTTTGTCAAACAATTTCTTAGCCACCTCAATCTGTCCTAGGTTTGAAAACCTACTTATTAGTATAGAAAAGGTGAAAGCATCGGGGTTCAAACCCCTTTGAAGCATTTGGGTTAGTAGTTCTTCAGCAAGCTGCAAATTTCCTGATTCCAAAGCCGCATCAATTATGATATTGTACGAGACAGAATCAGGTTTACACTTCCCATCACTTATCATCTCCTGAATCAACCTCCTTGCTTGTTCAAAGCTGCTTTCCTTGCACAAAGCTGCCATGACTGAGTTATAATCAAACACTGTGCGGTTCTTCAGGGTTAGAAAAATCCCCTTTGCAATGTTTAGCATTTTTAACTTACAAAATCCATCAATTAAGGAACTGAAGGAAAGTGAGTCTGGAATAAAACCAAGTTCAGTCATCTGCTTCCATTTACACAGAGCTTGCTCAACACTATGTTCCTCCTTTAGATAAGCTCCAATGAGCACAGTGAAAGTTCGCACATCAACAAGTTTTTTGTTATCAGCCGCCATCTTACTATGAACCTTTGTAGCCTCATCAATGCGTTTTTCTTGACACAGTGCTTGAACCAAAACAGTCACTGTTCTAACATCTGGTTCAGTATAAATCTTCTTGTCTGTCAACATTGAGTTAAACAGTGCCATGGCATGATCTACCTTCCCATTGTAACAAAACCCCTGCACGATGGTATTGTAGGTCACCACGTCTGGTTTCTCACCCTTCTCTATCATTAGTTGTAAGATATTATAAGCATCGGTTAATAATCCCTTATCAAAAAGTCCACGAAGCAGAACATTGTAAGTTATACTCCCAGGCACTACACCCTTTGCAAGCATCGATTTAAACACCTTCAATGCTTTGTCTGCCCTTCCGCCTGTGCAAAGCCCATTTATTATGCTGGTGAATGTGACAATATCAGGCTTGATTCCACGCTCCAACATAGAATTGAACATCATCATGGTTTCTTTCAGCTGGCCCTTCTTACAAAAGCCATTTATCAAAGACGTATATGTTACTACATTCGGAGATACCCCATGCACTAGCATTTCATTAAACACCTCCTTGCCTTTGTTCACATTACCTTTACTGCAAAGCCCATTTATAAGTATGGTAAAGGTAAACACATCAGGTTCCAAACCCTTGATCTTCATCTCATCCAGCAATCCCATTGCTTCATCCACCTCCCTGTCTTCCCTGAAAAGCCCATCCATCAATATAGTATATGTGAGCACATTGGGAGTAAGGTTTGCATTTTCCATACCAACCCTCAAGTTCAAAGCCTCCTGCAATTTGTTCGCCTTGCAAAGCCCTTTAATGAGGGTGTTATAGCTAACTGTGTCAGGGGATACCATTTTCCCACAGAAAAGTTCCACCCCCTTGTGAACCATCCCATTTTCACAGAAGCCTTTCAACAACATATTGAAGAGGTACACATTGATAACAAAACCTCGCTTAAAAATCAACCCAAACACAGAAAAGGCCAAATCAGGCATGTGAGTGTGCACGAAAATCTCAACCAAGGCGGCTAGAGTTAAAAAACTATGCTTAAAATGAGCAGAACCAAGGGTGTGGGTAATTTTGCCATACGTATCAAATGCAAGTCCGTATGCCTTGTTCTTTACCAGAGTTTCAACAAGAAAATTGCATGTAGACGCATGGGGACATTGTCTCAAATCAAAAACTGCATGCTCAAAGAGGCGCACAGCCTCAACTAAAGCGGATGAACTAGGGCAATGCTTTGCGCATAGATGTGATCTCAACTGGGAATCCAATGTCTGGGAGCACAGATCACTGGTGTCTGAAGATGAATCAGAGGAGCAAGAAATGTGTTTGCTCGCAACCCATGAGGTTGTCAGGCGAGACAAAAAATGGCGGCCGTGTAGCGGTTTCTGAATTATATTCATAGCTCTCAAGTCTCAAAGAAGTGAAAAACTCAAAAGTTATTCGCTCCACAAACCTTACTAGGCGCGCCCAGCTTTTTTTCACAGAGTGAGACTTATTTGTACAAGACTATATCTCCGTGCTTGCTCAGAATGAGACTTCAACTCTTCAAGAGCAAAGAGGAAGGGAAGTGGGGTTTCTTGGCAGACTCAGGATGTTTTCTGCTCTAATCTGAATTGGTCTCGTAAACATTTGGTCTCGGTGTATTTTATAATTACGGAATTCAAGTCTGATCTGGTCTGGTATGATTTGATCTGATCTGGTATGGGACCGAAAAAAATCCAAAAGAAAACATCCCCATGAGTGTTTGGAACTAACTAGATTTTCAAGTGCGATGCACGGGACATATTCAAGCAATACTCATATAAAATGGATTTGAAAAAAGTACTCTGTATTAGTTAATGTGTAAATGAATATAAATACTAAATAGTACTCCGTATCTATTCTTATATAAAAGGAAAAGATTTACCGTGAAGTTCTTCCCGCGCGGAACTGTCAATCTCATGTATTCGTTGTTTATTTCTTTAAGGGAATGGATAAATCCGGGAAGTAGAATGCAAGGTATGGGGTTGGAATGTCGGATAAAAATTGGATTTAACTAAGCACACCAATCCTATTGGCCAAGCCTTTAGGTGGGCACAGTACCAAAATTCTTTGCGGTTGCTATTGGTTAATAATTCGGTAGCTCCTGCACATCAGATAGGTGACCCCCCTTTGATGGCTCCCTATGTATTGGTGGAAGGGGGCGGCCAAACATGACGAGGCAGGGAGCAGGTGGTTTTCTTTCAAAGCATTCCTACATCTTACGCTATAAAAGCAGCACTCCGGATTGCATTTTTTTTGCATCCTTCAACAGTTCCAATCTCATACCCAGTAGCAATAAAAACACCACTGACCATGGTTGGCATGTGGTCTTTGTTTAAAGAAATAGATCAGGGCAAGACGACCTGGGCCATAAAGGCCAGAGCAACTCGCGTTTACCGTGAGCCTGCCCATGACGGCTTCCCACCATCAATGGAGGTTGTATTTCACGATGAGGAGGTTGTGAGCTCTGTTTCGTATTCTTTCCGTTGTCTTCCAATTTTATTTGATCATATTTAACTCCCTCTTTTTTAAATCAGCAGGGTGCAAAAATGCATGCGCACATCCCTGATCAGTTCGTTGGCAAGTTCTTTAACATCTTTAGGGAAGGTCGAATATTTGCCGTAAAGAATTTTATGGTTGAGGAAAATCGCATGTATTTCAAAACAACTACCAGTGCGTACAGGCTACGTTTCTTTAAGAAGACGGCAGCGTTTGAGTTGGAAATTCCTTTTCCCTTACGGACTTTTACTTTGATCAGCTTCGCAACAATGCAGGCACAGGAAGTTGTTGACGAAAAAACTGCCATTGGTAGTCCCCAACTTAATCTGTCTACTCAAAAAACTAATCGATTTTTTTGCTAACATAATTTAAACTGAAGATATCATTGGCCAAGTCGTCCACGAGAAGGACCCTAAAACCATTTTAAAAAATGACCGCCCTAGAAAGTTGGTGGAGCTGATCTTGGGAGATACTGAGTTAGTGAATACTTTCATATTGTTTTGATCCCTAACTTCTTTGTATATACTTTTGATGCCATATTTCGTTTTTCTTAGGGGGAACGTCATCGGGTGCACGCTCTGGGGTCCGATGGTTGAAATGTTGTTGGCGTACAAGTTAACAACAGCTGAACCAATTGTCATGCTGCTGCAATGTTGTAGAGCTAGAAAATATCAAGGTGCAGGTGAATTTTTTTTAATCCTGTTTATGGTTTTATTCTTTCCTGCTGACTTGCTTAATTGTTCTAGGTCAAGTTACTGTGTCAAATATGTTCAACACAACAAAGGTAATTCTAAACGGACCCGAAAAAGTGTTCACCGAATTCAAAACTAGGTATGTATTTCCAGTACTATGTGTATAATCTGGACAACCCCAACTACACCTTATACTTAGCATCTCAGTGTCACTTTTCCCCAGAATGGCTAATAGGTGTGGGGAAGGTCTGAGTTTCACCATTTCGTCAGACACATCCAATGACTGTGATATCAGTAGCGGTCAAACACAGTTGCTCACCATTGACCAGCTGAATAAGTTGGAGGAGGTTCGTCACCAGAACTGCTGCTTCGGTTTTTTTTTTATGTGTGGGTATATGAATTTTCGTTTGCTTTACTGTTTTCCAGGAAGGAAGACATTGGGTGTACGGTGAGATAGCAGGGATTGATAGCCATAAAGAGTGGTCTTACGTCTCCTGCATAAGTTGCAATCGAAAAGTCACTCCGAACGGTGACAGTTTTGTGTGTTTGTCCTGCAACTCATCGGATGCTGTTTTAAGGTTTGAGAATTCCTGCACATTATTCAACCAGATTTCTACACGTTGGTGATGAACTAACTTCCCTTGCCTCTCAATTTTTTTATAGATACAGAGTTAGCATCAGAGTGGTGGACGGAACCTCCCATGCATCCTTCTTACTATGGGATAGGGAGGTTTCGTGTTTGATCGGGAGGTCAGCTACATCCTTGAAAGAGCAAGTCGCAAAGGTAACATCCATTTTTGGGTTGTTTATGAAATCGTATAATTGTATTATTATCTGCTCCAAAATCAACTGGCAGATTGTTTATGTAGAGGAACTTTGGTCCCCACTACTTCCCTGCTGAAATTAATGCCCTCATGGACATTAAAGCGCTATTTCGGGTCCAGTTCAAAAAGGAGGGTAGCAACTACCGGGGAAATCAAAACTTTAGTGTCTTGAGGATGAACACAGACCCCAGGGTGCTGTCGCTCTACGTTTCTGAATGCAACATTGAGGTCAGTTATATTGGGTTGCAAAGGTTGTGTTTTGACAGGCTTTAAAATGTCATGTTTGACGTTTAATATTGTACGATATAGGAGGAAGATGAGTTTGATCTGCTCAAGAGAGAGTTTTGTAGCAGCGAGCAGGTGCAGGCATTTCGGTATTGTGTTTTCAGGTTTCCAGTTCAGATTTGATGTTTTTGTATTCGCCCCCTCTTTGGATTCTACAGGTTGGCTCCTCAGAAGCAGTTATTTCAAGCAGTCCTATGTTGAGCAAAGATAAAGGAATAGCCTTAGAAGTGAACGGGGAGAAAGTGAAAAGGGATCTATTTGGAGAATTTTCTGCCACAATGCCACTCAAGAAGAATAAGGGTATCAAAATTGAGGAGCCAAAACCATGATATTCTTAGGCTTTTGTTCGTTCTTTAGAATTATGTAGACTACCTACCTATGTTTTATGGGTTCCATGGGTGGCTTTTACGTAGAAGGCTGGGCTAGCTCTTTATATTAATGCTTGGAGTTGGTGTATTCTGCATATTTTGCTTTTTGAATTTTGTTATTGGTTCTGGCACACTTGAACCTAAAGTGTCCTCTCTATGTAACCTAGGACAGGAAATGTATATTACAATAAAACGATGAACAGTTTGTTTGCAATGGTATTACGTCTTCTACATCACAGTAAAGTGTCAAGGTCTAGCATTATGTTTGGGTACTAACTGGGTCACTAAAACGATGGCTATTAAACTTTGTGGTGATTACAGTATGCTACATTCCTAGCAATGAGGTCAGCATGGTTGATGAAATTATATAGGGATTGCACTGTAACTTGATCTTGGAAGGCGGTTATTATCTCCAAAAACACAGTTTTTCCTGATACAGAGTAGTTCTTATTAACTACCACAATTGACCCTGGCGTATTACATTTGCCGTCTACTGTGTTAGCGGTTATCCAAAACAACATCAAAACTTATCTTAGGAATTTGTGTAAGGTATAATACTCCCTACACCTTATTGTGTATGATAGATCCCCAATAAGTACTTTTTAGTTAGACACAGACTTTGTGTTTATATCTGCATCCGAATGGCTCGCTTAGAGACAGAAAAATAATCGTTGTAATGTGGGAAAAATAGTCAGGTCAGAAAACATGCCTGCCATATCAGCTTCGGCGGGGGACCTGTGTTTTCCCTAATGTACAACCTAATTACTAAATTATTACATAACCAACTGCCAACTGAGTACTACACACATTACAACAAAAAATGATGATGCCCACCGAGATTGCGTATGAGATATGAAATACATTTAAGAACCTGCATTTTTAAAAATTATTTGGTTAGCAAGTTTGGCAAGCCAGCCATATAACGCCTTCGTCTCAAAGCGCCTTCGGAAAATTCAAATACAGATACAAATATGAATATTAAATTTGATTCGATTTGTTATCAAATACAAATAAGAATATCAATGTATTCGATTCAAATATTAATCAAATATATTCGATTAATAATAGTGATAATATTAATAATTATCAGAGTATAAATACGAATACAAAATGGTTTTTTGGTTCATATGTCTTTCAAATACAATACAAATAATTATGTATTCGATTCGCAGAATAAAATTAGAATCGTCTGACTTTGATATATACAATTATCAACTTATTTCACACATTGTAAGTGTAATTTCTAATATGTGTGTGTTAGTGTTTTTCAAAGAGTTTGAAATAGATTTATATTTATTAATCATAAAATTGATTCACTTTAGTGTATCGTGCACAATCTAAAAATGCATTAATCCATTGAATTTAAATTCTTAAGGGAAAATGGAAACTAATAATCCAACCTTTTAGCGGTCTTCTTACAATAACCCAACCTTTTGGTTATTCATGAATAATCCAACCTTTGCACCTCATCTTCATTCAATGGTCCCTGACCGGTTGATGACCTACTATTCCAAGCTATTTTCTTATCTTTGCAAATCATTATACCATAAATTTCATCTTTCACAAAGATAATATTTTGCAAAGATGAGAAAATAACTTGGAATAGTAGGTCATTAACCGACCAGGGACCAATGACCTACTATTGATGATGAGGTGCAAATGTTGGATTATTCATGAATAATCAAAAGGTGGGATTATTGAAAGAAGACCACTAAAAGGTGATTGTCATTTTAAGTATATATTTCAATCGGGTATATATTTCAGAATGTATATGATTTTATTTGTGTGCCATGTATAGAACGACCAAAGGTGATTGTCATTTTAAGTTCGAGTTAAAAATTTAAATGTGGTTCTTATGAATCGGAACTTTGGGAAAGTCATCATTTTTTGAACTACTGCCAATAGAAGCCAATCCTTGATATCCCTGATTAAATGATTAATTATATTTATAGTAAATTAAATTACATATTCTGTAGCCACATTATTCATATAGAAATTAATAAACCGTAAAAATCAATTCCTGATTAAGCAAATGAAATGTATCTTTTGACCAAAATAAAATTATTTTCGGATCAATTGGGCATTCTAGGACAGTAAATAATGCTCCGTATTTGGAGTTTTATTTATTAGCTTATCATCTGGCCCGTATGGCCAGCACAATGATAGCTTCATCTACGCTTTGCTCTGTGCGCTACATTGAAATGTAAAATTTAGGTATGGGAGTCATTTTACGGATGGGGTTAGTGGTGGACTGTGCGACGTCAGAGGATTATCTAATATGGGAATAGATAATAGTCAGATTAAAGTTGGGCTGCTCTGAAAATTCTCTGTATGTGGGAAAAAAATGTCATTATTATTTGATGTTGTATGTCGTATTATTTCATGTAAAACGAACGAGTCTTTTCCAAAGGCGGCTTACATGACCATTATCTACTTAACTTGGGCTGTCTGTATATAGGTAAACTAACCCCGTTTTATTACTGTAAACAACGGCGCTGCACATACAATACCTCTATGCCGTACCTTTTCCCCTCTCTCACAACGGCGTACAATTTCTTCTTCGCGGTTTGTAGGCCGTCATCTCTTCCTTTTCCTGCAAGGTAATACCACTTATCTTTTAATCACGTACTCATTCTTACTACGTATTGTTCATAAAAGATAATACAAAAAACCTTAAAATAACCAAGTATTAAATGTTTGTCATTTCCTCTTCCAGTTTTAATATGTTGCATTTTCTTTTTCGAATCACGAAGGCACTGCCCCTTTTTATTCAATGTATATATTACTTATTAGTGTCTGTATACCATTATCTCATCCTTATTTGAGATGTCTTTGAAAAATGTATTACGTTCCGCTGCAGCCAAGGTGGACTTTCAAATGGCTCCTTTAGTGTGTCATGTGTGTGGAGGTGAGGGTTTAGGGACTATTGTGCTGCAATGTTTGTTTTGTGGGAAAAGGGTGCATATGTTCTGCACTTTTGCTCCAATCCATGAAACGCTCACAGATTGGAAGTGTGAGCATTGTCTGGACAAACTTAATCTTCATTTTCTTTACCCCACACCATCTCTGGATTCGATTTTTTCACCCCGTACGAGCGTTCATTCAGTGGACCATCATGGTGACGAAGCCCAGGACACAATTTCTCACTCGGATGTTGTGTTGCGTCGCTCCTCACGCATTAAAAAGTTGAATAGAAAATATTTTAAAAGTGAATTTGTTGTTGAGATAAGTTTTGGCTGGCTCACTGGCCTTCCTAACTGAAACATGCATTTGGAGTATCGGGTGCTTATATTTTGAGTTCTTGCGTTTACAGATCCCTCGGGAGAATTGTCTGGGTAGCTTTTTTGATATGTAAAGAAAATGAACACAAAGTATTGTGTTCATAATATGTGTATGATCTTGAGGATACCTAACAAATGTGATCGTGGTTATTTATGGTTGTATAATATTAAATGCTATTCCTGTTATGTCCTTTATAAGACTTTATGTGATGACTAATTTTAGGTCAGTGAAGCTGTGAGTGGGCCTGATCATGGTTAAGCTAACTAAATCATGCATAATAGGATCCAAGAGACCAAATTCAGGTAAACGTTGTCTGTGCACAATCAATGTTTCTTAATTACTGTCTGAATCACACAATGCTAACTTCACTGCACTTAGTGCAAAATTAAATTGACCGATTGCAAAATTGTGTTTTGTGTTCCATAATATGTTTTATTTGATTATGTTTTGCCAAATTTTTTACAAAAAAAATATTAACCCCCTTCATACACCGTGCCTGCTACAAAACATCCAATTGAGCCGAAGTGGTTTATAAAAAATGAAATTAAACTTGGGGCCGTATCAGCAATAAACTGATTCACTGAGTGAGCATGTCTTTTAATCATCCCATATAAAAAATATGTGTAATTCAATGTAAATTAAAAATACATTTTGTAACCTGTTCATGTCTTCCTTCTGTCAAACACCCACTCATATCAAAGGGAGGGTTGTTGGGCAGTATTTATTAAGTCTTAGGTTAATTTAGTCTCCAAAGTTGTACTCCAGAAAGAATTGAGCTACTGTTGCTAACAGATGGATTAATATTTTTAAACATCCATCAGTGCACCATGTGTGTGCTGTAATGTACAAATTTAAAGGACAGTTGGGAAAATGGCAGTTGGGTTATGATTTGAATAAAAAGCAGTAAGCGTTGCGTATGTGCTCTATGTGTGTGCAGGTGGGACACTATTAATAGTTCTGGGTCGGTAGAAAATTGGGTTACTTTATTCTTTATAAATTTAAATCTTCACCATCCCTTATGCATTTTATTGCACCATATGAATATAAACTTCGGTTATAAATACAACACAAAAAATGTGTCTATTGTACGAGATAAAATGAGTTGAATTTGTTTATAAATGTAATGCCTCATGTGAACAAATAATACAATAAAGCAAATAAGTTATTAACAGAATAAGTAAACCAAGAAAAAATTTCCTGTTGTTTTTCAAAAAATCAATATTCTTTCACCTCCCCAAAAATAATATTCGCGTTTTTCCTGATTATTTATACTCATTATTTGTGTGTTTTCTAAAAAAACGCCTGTAGTTGTTTACGAAGATGACAGAGATTCATGCCCTCAAAATAGAACTCACGCTGGATTTTGGCATTCCAATCCAGCAACTACATATCACACCCCAGGATTGGATCAACATCAAAATACATGTTTCAAGGATAATAGTTATGGTAAATTTTTTATGCAATAGTGGATACTTTTTACGTATTCTTGCTATCTTATTTGTTCTTAAATTGTACACATGACATATTGTGATTATTGAACCATTAAATGTTTATATTTATCACTCCAAAAGCATGTCATGGCCAAGTTGATGGAGAGACCTCAAATGCCATCCCTCTACCTTCATCTCCGACAGACGATTTGAATTTATCGTCAATTGATGATAGTGATGTAGATGATGAATATGTTGATTATGATGCTTTTCCTACTATTACAAACACCAGGCATGTTGGTACGTGTTGCATATTTCTATTCCTTACCCACCTTTATTGTTCTTGCAATTGTCTTTATGTGATTGAATACTATTTTCTAATCTCCCCTTCATCATAGATTATTGGGACCTCGGTGATTCAAACTGCGTATGCAAATTTTGCAAAGCTTTGTTTTGGTTTGACGAACGGGTGATATCCACTTCTTCAAAGGAAAATCCTAATTACTCACTGTGTTGCTCCAAGGGAAATGTTGTATTGCCTGTGATGAAAGAACCTCCTTTGTTCTTATCTCAACTGATTAATGGGGCAGATGAACGCAGCAACCATTTCATTGAAAATATAAGATCATATAACAGTATGTTTGCGTTTACCTCAATGGGAGGGAAAATAGCAGGAAATATTAACAAAGGAAGGTCACCGCCAATCTTCAAACTTCATGGCCAAAATTATCACCTGATTGGAAGCCTATTGCCTCCGACTGGGGCAAAACCCAAATTCGCACAACTATATATTTATGATACAGACAATGAACTTCAAAATCGAATTTCCTCCGTTACGTAAGTGTGCGCCCCAATTACTTTATACCGTTCTTTGTTCTATGTGCAACAGCTATAATTTTTCTGCTTTTGTTATAGTGATGCTACACGGGAAAAGAAGTTGCATGAAGCTATTGTTTTCGGGTTGACCGAGATGCTGAATAAACATAATGTCTTGGTAAAATCTTTTCGCCTTGCTCGAGAAAAGATTAACACAACCAGTGTCCCAAACGTGCGGCTAAAACTTATTGGGAAACGTTATGGTGATGCAAGAACTTATAATTTACCTTCTGTTTCTGAGGTCGCCGCATTAGTCGTAGGTGATTTTGACGAATCCTTGGGAGAGAGGGATATTTTGGTTGAAACAAAGTCAGGTACACTCCAGAGGATAAATGAACTAAATCCAGCGTATTTTGGCCTTCAATATCCATTACTGTTTCCTTACGGAGAGGACGGTTATCGTGAAGATACAATGTTGTCCAAATATAGTAGTATTAGTAACGGTGGCGGTAGAAAAAGAGTTAGTGTTAGGGAGTTCCTAGCATTTCGTGTACAGGAACGATGCAGTAACCATTCCTCAATGTTGAAAGCGAAAAGGTTATTCCAACAATTTGTTGTTGACGGCTATACTTTGATTGAGTCTGCAAGATTGAGATTTGTTAGAACGCATCAAACACAACTACGTTGCGAAATGTATAAAGGTTTAAATGATGCATTTTTGCGTGGAGAAAATGATTCGCGTACACAGGGTAAAAGAATTGTATTGCCTCCAACATTTACTGGAGGAGCGCGTTACATGATACAAAATTATCAAGATGCAATGGCCATCTGCAGATGGGCAGGTTATCCAGATTTATTTATCACCTTTACATGCAACCCTAGATGGCCGGAGATTGATCGTTTTCTCCATCAAAGAAATTTGAAAGCGGAGGATCGGCCAGATATAATAAGTCGAGTGTTCAAGATGAAACTTGACGGTTTAATTAAAGATCTTCGAAAAAATAAAGTGTTTGGGAGTGTTAGAGGAGGTAGTATACATTATGCTCTTTCTTAAAACAACTAAAATATATATGTATACATATGTATATATATAAATGTATGTGTGCACATATATATACATACATATATTTACTATGACTTCATTTTTACTTCATTGCAGTTGTCTACACTATTGAATTTCAAAAACGTGGCTTGCCTCATGCCCACATTTTGCTTTGGTTGTCCATTGAAGATAAATTACCCTCGCCTGTTGACATAGATAGGGTTATCTCTGCCGAAATCCCAGATATGAACCTTGACCCTATATATTATGCTGCAGTGGGAAACTTTATGATGCACGGCCCATGCGGTCGTAGTGTCAAATCTGCTCCTTGCATGGTTGATGGCAAGTGCACTAAACATTTTCCAAAGGAATGGTGTGCAGAGACAACTGTTGACGATGATGGGTTCCCGATCTATATGCGCCGTCATAACGACCGTAGAATATCAAAGAATAAAGTTGATTTAGACAACAGATTTGTTGTGCCGCACAACCGTTATTTGTTGCTCAAATATGGCGCTCATATGAACGTTGAATGGTGTAATCAATCAAAGTCCATAAAATATTTGTTTAAGTACATTAATAAAGGGCGCGACAGGGTAACCGCAGGTTTTTTCCAATCAGTTGACGGTGAGACAAAACAAAACCCAGTCGATGAAATACAGATGTACTATGACTGTAGATACATTTCTGCTTGCGAAGCTGCCTGGCGAATATTTGGATTTGAGATTCAGTATAAGAATCCGCCTGTAGAACGTTTGAGCTTTCATTTACCTGAAGAACAGAGTGTGGTTTTCCATGATGGTGAACCTCTGGATTTAGTGGTAAAGACCTATTCCGTAAAACATAGTATGTTCACAGCGTGGATGGAAGCTAACAAAGAGTATCCAGATGCAAAATTGTTGACCTACGCTGAGTTTCCTCAAAAATTTGTTTGGAAACAAAAAACAAGAGAATGGGCTCCGAGAAAACAAGCTTTTGCAATTGGAAGAATCTACTATGTTCATCCTGGAACTGGTGAATCCTATTACATAAGGTGCCTTTTAAATCACATTAGGGGTGCAACATGTCATGCTGATTTGAGAACGTTAAACGGTATAACGTATGCTTCTTTCCGTGATGCATGCTATGCTTTGGGATTGCTTGAAGATGATAAAGAATTCATCGATGCTTTTAAAGAAGCGAGTCAATTCTCATCTGCCTATGGTCTAAGGGTTCTCTTTGTGATATTATTGTGGACAGACTCCATGGCTCGACCAGAATATGTTTGGGAAAATTGTTGGTTGTTCATGGCTGATGATATACAGTACAATCGAAGAAGAATATTACAGCATCCAGGTATTCATTTTCATGATACTTTGTCCAAGTATTATACCATGCATCATGTTTATAGGTTTTGAATTATTCATAAGATTTTATGTATTTGTTCTGCTCACATTTATCTATTTGACATATAACCGCAATTCTTCTTTACAGAATTAGTTCTGACAGATGATCAATTACAGTCCTTTACTTTACAAGAAATAGAAAGATTGTTACAAAGTCGTGGAAAGAGTTTGCATGATTACCCACCCATGCCTACTGTTGTACTTGATTCACTACTGTCCTCCAATGATAGACTCATATACGAAGAAATGCGTTATGACCGAATAGCATTAGCTGAAGAACATTCTACCTTGCTCGAGTGCCTTACAGATGAGCAGGAACGAGTATATGAGTCAGTCATGCAGTCCATTAATAAAGCCGTCGGGCGTATTTTTTTTATTTATGGATACGGAGGTTCAGGAAAGACATTTTTATGGAAGACACTTTCTGCTGCCATTCGGTCTAAAGGTGAAATTGTTCTTAATGTTGCATCCAGCGGTATTGCATCTCTTCTTTTACCAGGTGGCCGTACGGCGCACTCAAGGTTTGGAATACCGATAAGTTTGAATGAAGACTCAACATGTAATATTAAGCAGGGAAGTCCACTTGCACAACTTATTGTACGTTGTAAGCTTATAATTTGGGACGAGGCTCCAATGTTGCATAAGTTCTGCTTTGAAGCGTTAGACCGCAGTATGCGTGACATAATGCAGTTTCATACACCTAACAGTGGAAGTCTTCCTTATGGCGGAAAAACAATAGTGTTTGGTGGTGATTTTCGTCAAGTGTTGCCAGTGATACCTCATGGAAGCAGACAAGATGTTGTCAATGCTACAATAAATTCATCATACCTTTGGTCTAAATGCACGGTAATGCGATTAACAAAAAATATGCGTTTGCAGCACATGACTAATCTAGAGGAATCGTACGCCTTGAAAGTTTTTTCCAATTGGATCGCCGGTATTGGTGATGGGATTGCTGGTGAAAGTAATGATTGTCATGCTGATATCTCTATTCCTGAAGATCTGTTAATCCGTACAGATAAAGATCCGATAGCTGCAATTGTTCAAAGCATCTTTCCAGAGTATGTTGAATCAACACAAAATATAAGTTCTTTGTGTGACCGTGCAATTTTGGCACCCACACTCGCTGTTGTTGAAGCCATAAATGAGTATATGACATCACTCAATGTCAGCGAAATTTCAAGAACCTATCTTAGTTCAGACAGCGTTTCAAAAGTCGATTGCACGACCGATTTGATGACCGAATTACATACACCAGAATTCCTGAACAACATCAAATTGTCTGGCGTGCCAAACCACGAGTTAACGTTAAAAGTGGGAACTCCTGTAATGCTTTTGCGGAATATAGATCATTCAATGGGATTATGCAATGGGACACGCCTTATTCTAACGAGGCTAGGAGATCATATTTTGGAAGGAACAATTTTAGCTGGCGTAAGTGCTGGAAAAAAAGTACTAATTCCGAGATTGTCCTTGACCCCTTCTGATTCAAGCTTGCCATTCAAATTTCAGCGGCGCCAATTTCCTATTATGACTTCATATGCTATGACTATAAATAAAAGTCAAGGTCAATCATTGTCACGTGTAGGATTATTGTTGAAAAAACCCGTCTTTACCCACGGTCAATTGTATGTTGCCGTTTCCAGAGTTACAAGTCGTCGTGGTCTGAAAATTTTAATTTATGATGACAGCGGAAGCACTACGAATATAACTCAAAACGTTGTTTTCAAGGAAGTGTTCAACAACGTGTAATGCCACATTATAGTCACTTATGTGATGGTCTTCTCTTTATTAGCCTCTTTTGTATTTCCAGACGTTTTACCAGTGCTTAATCCTCTATTTGACATACTAACATAATATGTGCCCAACTAGTTTATATAGATTTATCATATATTTTATCTTTCTCTTGCACGTACATCACTATTGCCAAAGCATACAGCTTTTTGCGTTCCAATTATGTCTACGTCATTGTTTCCAGCAACCAATTTTGGAAAACAAATTACAAACCGTGCATCGCACGGGTGATTTACTAGTATAGATGTAATACAAAAACAAATCTACTAATATCTAAAAGGAAAAGTTTTTTTGCTACAGATTTGCCGCTCAAATCTGTCAACATCAACTGGATCGACACTAAGTTCCCAAAAAAAGTGCAAAAATAAATATTCAGAAGTTATTTAGGCGTGTTGGAGAAGACATATGGAAGTATGAATGGAGGTTTCACACTTGGTCTATAGTAACAAATATTGGAAAATAAGGGGAGGTTTCTTTTATGTTTTTTGGGTACATATTTATATAATTAATTTATTAGCTATTTTTTAATTAAGAACTACTCCGTACTATAGATTCTATCTGTTGAATGTGTTTCGAAAGTTATTGTGCTGAAATTGATAGCATTACTTTTCATATACGGACTTAACTAACATTTTCTCACAAATTCATATTTGAGTATTGTTTAATAATGTCATAACCATGGTTCTAAAAATCGCTCTAGGCGCCCGATTAGTCCCCGCCTAGGCGCTAGGCGGTACTCAGGCGCCCCGATTTTAGTCTTGGCGCTCCGACTAATTGATTTGGCGCCTAGGTGAATTAGTCGGCCGCCTAAGGCACCTAACTACCCGCCTAGAGCGCTTAATCGGCCGCCTAGTCATATAGATTCATCGAAAATTTTATTTTGCTTTTTATTTTAGTATTCTAAGAGATATATGTATCTTTAACTATAACAACGCATATGAAGAAAACCACTAGTTGTTGATTAATATAAATACTATACATGCTTTTATATATGTATTCTTAAGTGTTATTATTATTTATTAATAATTATTACGTAATATTACTTGAAGTTAAGAAGTAAGTATGTATAATACGTTATTAAATGTGAAAACTCTTATCATTCATGCATGCTAGTGTGTGAATGTGTGTTTTTATATTTTATATACACATAAACACAACATTATTAATCATGTTTATGCAAAAATATTAATAAAACTATAATTTCTATGTTCCGATTAATCCCCGCCCAGGCGCCCGCCTGGCCGCCTAGGCGCTAGGCGCTGTGCTGGCGCCCGACTAGCGCCTAACGCCTTTTAGAACATTGGTCATAACACACCTTCACATATTTGCACCCCTCCTGATTTGCCAATGTACCCGAGCAATTCGTGTAAAAAATGCAATTCGTATAAATGCATAGTCACCATATTACTTGAGATGTTTATACTTAGACTTCTGATGTAATTATAAGTGTGCATAGTCACCATATGACTACTGATTCAATTTGTATAAATGCATAGTCACCATATTACTTGAGATGTTTATACTTAGACTTCTAATGCTTTCATGTATATCAATATTACATGAAGATAGATGATGTCATCAATTAATAGTGTGATTTGAATTACTTAGCACACATAAATTTGAAAGAAATATTCTTAAACCGTGCATCGCACGGGTGCGTTTACTAGTTTTTATTGAATAAAAGGTAGTTACGACTTCTAAGTGGTACAAAGTATGTTTTGGAATAAGAAGAAATAAATAAATAAATACGTATCATTATAAGATTTCTGTAGTTTACACATTTCTTAACAATTCCTTGTAACCCACATTTATAGAATGATTGATTAATTCGTCACATTCACCGCAAATCAATATTTTTAAGTTGTCTAAGAAATGAGACGATCAGAAAAATGTGGTTATTTGAGAAGATTAGATAGCCTTCATTGTTTGTCAACTAGTCTGTACTTTTTTTATTCAAATAGAAGAAAGAAAAGGAGCTAAAAATATTACTTTTAGTGGATTATATTAGATGACCTTATTTTTATGGATCATTCATATTGGTAACATTTTATCAAAAATTAAAATCGACACTTTCCTAACAAAATACATATCTCTCCATTCAATTTGTAGATTCACATAGACTGTACGGCAAGTTTAACTCTATTTTAATATGTAATATTATTTGAATAATATGTAATATTATTCAATAGGTATTAATTCTTTTTAAGTGATTAATTCCAAATATATACTTCATTTAAAACAAATCCAAATACATACCCAAAATAAAAGTAGTGGACCGTGGACAAAGGTGTGACTCTAAAACTTGGGTGATTATAATTGTATTCTAATGTTATACCGCAATAAATACAAAACTTGCACATACTAATATATAGTCACGTTTTTTTCTATAAACTTTTTATTAATAATATTTTAGGAAAACTCTCTTTTAAATATGTAAACTTTCTCTATAAAATATAAAGTACTGTATACTTGCTTAAGAATGCATTTACATTGCCATTAATCTATCACGATAAACTATAGAAATAAACATGATATGCGGCGGAATGTGTTTTTGGGCATACCATTTTTTTCTGATTTTAACTAAAATGTAATAAATAAATTTATGTGTCACATTTTCCTTGATTTAATAATTCAACTAATTCACTTTCGAAATGAGACTTGTACAATTTAATTTTATTGATTAATATTAAGAATCTTATTTCACTATTATGAACATGTCAATTTTACCAATTATATTTTCCCATGGAACTTTTATTATTTTGCTCATGTTATTGATATGAGTTTTCTCGCACTTAAAAAGATTGTAATATAGTGGTGTAAGTACGAGTATCGTCTCCATAGGGACGGACAAAAGGGAATTAAGTATTAATTAAATTCAGCAATGAAAGGAAATAAAATAAATGCGTTGTGAGAGATTTGATTGATTGGAAACTAAACTAATGCGAATGAACAATTAAACTAGGTGGGTTCTCTCTAATTAATGACGAAGGGAATATGGATTGATTCCGGGGTAACCAGATTTCTGGCAGATCAGGCCTAATTACATTAAATTAATTCAATTGAGCCTAGCTAATCATTACTAAGTTCTTACCGCTCTCGCGACGTAGAGTACAATAATTTAGGGGACCAGGCTGATCTCTCATGCGACAAGATCCTAAATTATTGTCAAGACAAGCGAGCTTACGGCCCCTTAATCGCTACTAATCTCTTAGCGAACGATTAGGTGTGTGTGAATGTGTCCTAGAATAAATTAGATCTCTCTTAACTTATTCTACAAACAATTGTAATTCTAGTCGCGATTCTAGGTTACAAAAGATATCGGTTAAATTATTCAAACACAAATTAAACGGTATTCATGCAATTAAACCGACAAGAATCTAGCCATACATCATGATTAACCCCTTCATCAATCCCAAATCCCTAATTAAAACTACTCACAATTCATAATTGAAGAATCAACAGAATTGGGATAAATAGAAATAATTGTCATTAATTAAAAAGATAGAACTTACAAAGAATACCAAAAGATTGATGAACAAGGCTTGAAAAGCCCTCTAAAATTCGTGCTAGGCACTCTCTCTAAGCTCCCCCTTCAAAACGGGGGTTTACAGGCTGTTTAAATAGAAAAATCGGGTGAAATTTGACTTGAATTGGGATTTCCGGAGGTAGGAACGATGCCAGGCACGATCGTGCCTTCGACCGCGCCTCCGGAGCGAAAACGCGCATTTTGGGCAGGCACGATCGTGCCTCCTTCCAGGCACGATCGTGCCTGGCTGGCAGAAACTCTACGGCACTTTTCTCTTCACGCACGATCGTGTCTAACTTTGAGGGCACGATCTTGCCTACTTAACTTCCGAATTTGACAACGCTTTCTTCACGAACGTTGTAGATAATTAAGTCTTCTATCTACCACAACTTGCAGAATGAGATTTGAATAATCCAATCAAGAGATATGATCAAAACGGTGGAAGGTCGCATTCTGAAATCGCAACAGGGATTATCTGACCTCATCGTGTGTTTTCACCTTCGTCCTCTCAGAATCTCGCAAAGGTGTCTTATTATGATTTGTAGCACTTGAATTTGGCTTTCATATGCAACTTGAATCGTGTTCATTGGATATTTCTACAAAGAGATATGATTGAACGATCGACAGAAGGTCATCCTGATTGTCGTTTTCCAGCTTCATTCATCCCATAACTAATCCTAGAGCTCTTTTGTCATCAAATCTTCATCGTGAACCTCCCGGTAACCTTCAAAGCTCTCAAATCAATCTCAAATTCTTCTCAAATCGTCCCGATTGCTTCTCAAGTGCCGATTGCCGGTCTCTAACTTCTCCGATTTGACTCCAAATGCAACAAAACTCGATCCAACGCCTGGTTAACACAACTTGATCTAAAATCGAGACTTGCAACACATTAAAGCTTAGGAAAACCATCAAAATCCGGTCCCAACACGCATCAAATACGTGTCTAAATACGGACTTATCAGTTATGTAATACGGAGTAATAAATAAGTAAATTTGTATAGTACTTTTTGACATGAGACTTTAAGCATTATTCAAATTAATATTTCTAGGGTTTACTGATAAAAAGTATTCTAAAAATAGTTAGTTCACAACTCAACACATTCACTCATAAATTCATCAATTTTAACAGGCATTGATATATTCATACGCGTATAATTCGCGTATAATACACTCAAACGTATAATTCACGTATAATACTTCCGTTTATGATTTTTTCAAAAAGTTCGGAAAAAATCACGTATTTTAAGGATAAAATGTATAATACACGTACCGTATATATTGATACGTATTTTGTTCCCGTATAATCCTCTCGTTTGTGAATTTTTCAAAAAATTCTTAAAAACTCTCGTACTTTAAGCATAAAATGTACTTCGTATAATACACGTACTGTGTGTATTGATACATATTTTATTCAAAACACACACATTAAACAGAAGCCTAATTTAGTGATACAACTGAAACGAAATGTTTAGCTGCTCAATATTATTTATATTGCTTAAAAAGTTTATGCCTTATATATTCGTTAATTGTTTAATAGTCATTACATTTGATAAATTAGCTTCTTAAACTCGTAATCCGTTTCAATATTACTATTGTATTAGTACTGTATTAGTTTTATTCTCCACCCATACCAAGACTCCAAAGAGATCGAAAAATGTTGTGGCGGCTCACCAAACTCACGTTCACAGTATTATCAACTATTATCTAATAACATCTTTATACCTGCTTCCAGCTTTTAGCTTTTAAGTGATTAATTTAAGCAGAAGCTATCATTTGAAAACACTGTTTTCAACTTTTTTTAAGCCAAAAGCTGAAAAGCACTTTTTAATCAACCCCAAACACTCCTTAAATTAGTATATAAGACACATATTACATATCGTATTTTTAAATTGTGAAACGTTTAAAACACGTCCGTATCTTTATATATTTCACGAATGTATGTATTATTCTATTATTCGCGAACCGATATTACTAACAAGGGAGTGTTTGCAATTGCTTTAACTTTAAAAAAGTGATTTTTTAAAGTGATTTTTGGAAAAGTGATTAATAGTAAAAGTTGGTAGTGTTTGAGAAAAAAGTGATTCTGGAAAAGTAAAAGTTGGTAGTGTTTGGTAAAATAAGTACTTTTTGTGTAATAGAAAAAGTGAGAAGCAGTTTAAAGCACCATTCTACCTGCTTCCAGCTTTTAGCTTTTAAGTGATTAATTTAAGCAGAAGCTGTCATTTGAAAACACTCTTTTTAACTTTTTTTAAGCCAAAAGCTGAAAAGCGCTTTTTTTAAGCAAACCCAAACACTCCCGAACAACCCTTAGGCGTATATACCAATGCCATTAGAAACAAATTTCTCTTAAATAGCTGAAATATTAGGAGTATCAGTCAAGCTATAAGCTCTTTATTTTATGTACTTGCAAAAACAGCAAAATCAATGTTATTTTCTTTATTTAGAAGTAAATGTGTAGAATGAGTGTTGTTTTTGAAAAACCTCACCCCATATATGAAACCCAGTAAGGAATTATTATTTTCAATACTTAAAATTTATTCATTTGAAATATGTAGGGGATTGTTGGAAAATCTGAAAATATTTCAAATGAATAAAATTATCTTTAAATTATATTAATCTTCTACTCCAACCATACGTTTTCCAACCCCATTGTCACATACGTTATTTCTAATTAAATGAGTAGTTTTCTCTTATTAATTAATAATATTAATTTTTTTGCATTAGCCATTAATTGTATATTGAACATGCATCAAATGATTTGCTCAACATATGAGCTGCTCATCATTAGCATTATTATTATATACGTTTATTATATATACATATAATGCGTATAGAATATATGAGGATGGATGGCACATGCTACAGCTACCAAGATAACAACGAGTGTTTAAGATATATATACTACGTATGGAGTTTATTTACGTGTATGTTTGCTAACAATTTATTAGAAGGATTCGTGGAGGAAGGAGGATCAAAGTGCACTCTCAATTATCTTATACTTTTCAACAAAGTCCTTTGTCAAAAACTACCATAACTTTATTACTGGGTTCATATACTATTTTCTTCTCGTTAGTTTTGGTACCGGTTTTATAACCGAAGGGCTCGTTATCAGGGCCGGCTTGACACATTCAGAGGCCCGGTGCTAATAAAAAAATGAGGCCTTTTTGTCAAATGAAATGCACAAGGATTGTTCAATTCCAGGTACATAAGGATTGTTCAATTCTAGACTTGCGACAAGCCTGAAGCTTACAAGCATACCAAAATCATCCAATACATTGAGTAAAATAAAGCATCCAAATAAAGTGTTCAAACTTAAGCACATGTTGCACTTCATTCAATTAAAAAGAGTCATTCTCCTAGCATTCTTCGAAGCAAATTCACCAATCAATTCTTGGTAGTCCACTTTCTCCAAGACTTCTTTCTCTACGGTTATCAACGCTAAACCATTAAGTCGTTGTTGTGACATTGTTGAACGCAAGTAGGACTTCACAATCTTCAACTTCGAAAAGCTTCTTTCTGCAGAAGCAACAGTCATAGGAATAGTCAACAAAATTCTATATGCAATAATTGTATTTGGAAAACAGTCTAAGCCTTTTAAAAACTTCAAAATTTCAATAGGACCCATTTTTTTCAGGCAAAAGTTGTCTAATTAACTTTAACTCAACACATAATTCATTTCTATCAATATCAGACTTTTCATTATGCTTAAATGCATTTTCAAACTGAATGCAGCAAGCCTTTAAACTTCCATCATCTAATGCCTTTAATTTGTGAGAAGTAAACAAGAAACCAAAGACATTTTCATATTCCTGATATTGATCAAATCTGCTCTTTAGAGAAGTTAAGGCTCTATCAACAATGTAAAGAAAATAATTCACTTTAAATGATTCCTCCATTGACAGTTTAGCCTCAGGTGATGTATTTGTATGCTCATCAAAATGTTTTTTCCTTCGAATTTCACGCCTTTGAGGAAATACTGGATCAATATTAATTTCAATAGCAATTTCCTTAGCACTATTTAAGGCTTCATTAAAACCAGATTCTCTATATTTCTCGAAAAATGAAATCAACCCATTTATTTTTTCAATAGCAACATCAATAAGCATATCCCTTGATTGTAAAAACTTGCTAACCAAATTAATAGCACATAACACTTCAAACCAAATAACTATGGCAACTAAAAACTCAAAATCAGCAAGCTCGTTAATTGCTAAAGATTTAGCCTCACTTCTTATTTTAGGATCATTATCAATATCTGCTACTTCTAGTAAAGCTTCTCGAAATTCTGATATTTGAGATCTTATAGCTTTAACACTATCAACCCGACTCTCCCAACGAGTGGCTGACAATGGCTTTGGAGTCAACCCTTTTATATTATTTTTCAAAATTTCCCACCTCTTTGTTGAATTTGCAAAATTTGTATAAAGACGTTGCATGATTCCAAAAAAATCTTTAGCTTTGGTAGATGTACTGGCCATATCACACAATGCCAAATTAAGACTATGGCAGCCACAAGAAGTATAAAAAGCCTTAAGGTTAATGTCTAAAAGTCTCTTTTGCACTCCTTGATGTTTTCCTTTCATATTTGATCCATTATCATAACCTTGTCCTCGCACATCAAATATACTAAGATCAAGATTTTCCAACTCACTTTGTAAAGTATTAAAAAGCCCTTGGCCAGTTATGTCATTCACATTCAAAAATCCTAAGAAAGATTCTTCAATGATTACAAAATTAGTGGAGACATCCACATATCTCAATATCAAAGTCATTTGTTCTTGGTGACTAACATCAGGAGTACAATCAAGAATAACAGAAAAGTATTTTGCTTGTTTTATTTTTTTAATGATTTTTGTTTTTATTGCAGAACCAAGCAAAAATATCAGTTCATTTTGAATAGTGTGCCCAAGATAATGACTATGAATATCATTATTTGTAATACGCCTAACATGTTCTTGCACAATTGGGTCAAATTCTGCCAAAAGTTCAATTAAACCTAAAAAATTGCCATTGTTATTGTCATATAACTTTTCATTAGTACCACGAAAAGCTAAATTATGTTTGCCAAGAAATTTCACAACTGCAATAATTCTTAGTAAAAAATTTTCCAATGATCTGTCTCTTTCTCAATTTGTGCTTGAGCCATTTTATCAATAGTTTGATTCTTTGCAAATCTTAAGCGCACATCATACCAAGTGGCCATATTTTTTACATGTTCCATGCTAATTTCATGTTCTCTAAGCCTTTCACCAATATGTGCCCAGTCTGCAAACCCTTCATTCGCTAATTGGCCTCTACCAATTCCTTTTTTAAAAATTTTACAACAAAAACAGAACACTTTATCAAGTTCTTTCGAATAAACAAGCCAATCTCTATCACACTTCTCCCCGTTTGATAAAACTCTAGTATACAAATTTGCAGTAAATCGTCTAGAAAATTTATCTTTAGGACCCTTGACAATAGAACAATCTCTTTTTGGACCCTCTATAACTAATAAATCAACCATTTTAGAGCTAAGACCATCCCAGTTTCTTGGATCAAATATATCTACCATATGAGATATTTCTGGAGAATTAACTGGTCCTTCATTTTCATTAATATCATCACCTACATCTGGAATTTCATTTTCTAGGGAGTTCACATTTTCATTCTCTAGATGATTATTATTGTCACTCACAACTAGCACATCATTATAATTTCCAGATCCTGCATTTACATTATCATTCACAATTATCACATCATCACAGCCAGCCACATTAAAACTTTGATTTTCAACAGAAACTTGAGGGTCTCTTTTGATAAATTTATCAAGAGCTCCTGCTTGAGATTTTATTAATGCTTCAACTTTTCTTCTTTTCAAGAGCTTATCATGACCAGATTCATACTTTCTCATTCTAGGAGCCAAAATATCAAGATTCAAGAAATCAAAATAACCTAAAATAGAGTTTAAAAAAGAGGGAAACAACCTGATATTTGGAGCTTTACTTGTAAGACTCGGACAAATGAATCAGGAGATCCAATACCAACGTAGCGAACTAGCGATGCACTGCCTACTGCCCTACCTTGCTGTTGAATTCATAAAATCAGAAAGAAACAAATTAAAATGAAAAAATTACAACTTCATAACATAAGAGGCTGAGAAATTAGACAACAAAAAGTGAAAGATTTTACCATTGACTTTGGCCGAATAACACGAGTAGTTGAATCGTTCGGCCAAGTCAAGAAATCAACTTTTTTTGTTTTTTTAGAAGAATCACAGGATTCGCAAATAGATTCAAATTTCAAACCCTAAATGGAAAGCATGTGAGAAGCAGAGAGAAGATGAGAGATGAAGAAGCTTGCAATTGTGAATTATCTAATGCCGACTTGTGTTTGGGAAGTGGGAAGGTTTTTAGCTTTTTTGTTTTAATTTAATTTAATTTAATTTGGAGGCTGGAGTGTAGAAGTAGGGTTTTGAGTTGGGCCTTTCGAAGTTTAGCCGTGTTTCAAAATTTCAAATGAGCTGTTCGTAGTTGTATTTCAAACTTCAAACATTTATTTATCAATTAAACAATTATTATATATATATACTATATATATTTTAAAAAAATTGGGCCTTCTAACTTTTGAGGCCCTGTGCAGAGGCTCTGTTTGCACAGCCTCATAGCCGGCCCTGCTCGTTATATCTTGGGGGAATATTTTCGTACGCCGGAAATAATTCCTTAGGACAGCGTCTGACGCGTCTCGAGCCACTAATATATTTTTAGTTCCTTTTAGTGATCATTTTGCAGGTCAATTAGCGGAGCTAGATGGTCAACGAGGTCAATTGAGGAGCAACGCGGTCAACAAGTTTAATTTGGAAGGATAGAGCCCACAATCTAAAGAATTAGGGTGAATAAAGATTTCACCTAGGGAATTGTCAACTTGCTCGAAACTCTTCTTTAGACAAGTGGTAAAATTTTAGCTCCCATTGAATGATCAAAATTATGGTATGTTTTTTTTTTTTAATAAAACCTAATTATGAATAACTTTCGCATAAAACGTCAACTTTTAATATAATAAAAATTATGGGGAAAACAATCTAAGGAAATAATGGGTAAATTTTGTTGATGGTGATTATAATAATTTTTGCGGTTGTTATCTTTTTCTCTTTCAAAATTTTTTAGTGATTAATGCGAATGATTCGATGGTATGGTAGATTTTGAGGCTGTCAAACTTTTTTTTTTTGTAAAAAAAAGGATGTACTTTTATCCTCCTATAGTTCTATAGGGGATGGTGGAAGAAGATTCTTATTAAGCTCACATCATATAAAGGTTTTATATTTGAATGGTGTATTTTACTTGATTGAGATTTAGATTGATCTTATTTAGTTTACATGTCTCTCTTGAGAAAAGTTGAGATTAAATGTGGCAAATTTGTTATTTGCTTAATATAATGTTTCTAATTTAATGGCATGATTGGAACGCTCAATTTGCATGCTCGTGTGAATTACTTAATTAGTACTCCTTACTAAATGTCATAAACAATTAAAAAACAACTATGAATCCTTACTATTGTTTGTCACCGTTAGTTGTAATTTCAGTTGTGATTATTATTAATTGTGATAGTTAAAACAAAAGGCTGTATTATATAGCGAATGCATGGTAGTGCTACTGTATGTTGAGTTGAATCTGTCTGGAACATTTTGATGGTCATACTAATTATCACTATTTTCAATATCTAAAATATGTATATTAACTTACATGGAACAGAAATTCTGGACTTTTATTGAGAACTAAAATTTGTTCTGGAATTTTGGCGCATTTGAATATGTGAATATTTAAATATGTGAATAGCATATGCACCAAAATTTAGATATATGAAAAATGTGGGGGTCTTACGTATCTGAACAAGTTTTATTACCTTTACTTATTGAATGCAATCATATGATATATTCATTCTGCATATTTGCGGTGTGCTCTTAGAAATATTATAGTGGTGAATTTTGAAAATTGTGAATATATGGTGTATCTATGTAAGATTTATTGCTACTAATTATATGGTGACTAGATGTGATGAAAGGGGTTTTATCCCTCTCATTAGTGATTTTTTTAGATACACCAAATTTTATTTTGCTTCTATTTTATAGGCAAATTTTTGACAAAATATTTGGTGTACACATAAAGGTTGATTGAGATATCCCTCTATGAATTTTAGCAGGGCTATGCACACATTTCTGAAATATTTAAAATTGTGGGGGTGTTTAGCTAAATTTTATTACCTATCTGATTGAGTGAAAATGAGTTTTATAACCTTAAGCCACTCTTTGCATAAACTGAAATAGTGGAGCATATATATGATTTTCTTAAATTGAAGAATTAATGTGCCGGTGTGCAATATTATAAGCTATATTATTGTTGATATTTATGTGATTGTTTTTTTGAAGAATGTGAACACACTAAATGAAGCATGTGTGGTTATTTGTTTATATGTTGCTGGAATTTTTGTGTGCTTATTTCAGCAGCTATATTGAGTTGATATATAAATATAATAAAAGTAATTTTGAGTATTAAAGTCACAAGGATGGATGTTGGTATTTCACTATCATTATATTGAGAATCTTCTCAAGAAGTTTGACATTTCAATGTCAAAATGTGAATATCCCTTATGACTTTGATATAAATAAATAAAAGGTGTGAGTGTGTTACAACTAAATGTGTGTGACATTTCATAATTTTAAAATGATGGAATTGAAGATTGAGACAATGTATGAAATCCAAATGTGATGGTTGGGATACCTTAAGTTATTGAGATATTCGAGAGGTCTCATTAATTATGGTTCAGACTATCCGTTGTAATATATTGATACAACGATGATATGTTTAATTGAGAAATATCCGTTGTACTAGAAAGGTACAACGATGTTATATATGAGAATTATCCATTGTACTACAATGATACAATGATGATATATATTTCATTGAGAATTATCCGTTAGGATATAATATATTAGTGAAATTATCCGATGTACAAAAGTGTCACATTGATGTATATTTTGTTGAGAGTTATCCGTTGTATTGCCGGGATACAACGACGTAATATGAGTCGACTCACGTGAGATAAATTAGTGGATATCAATTCACCCTTAAAAGTGGTGCAATGATGTTTGAGAATGAATTATTCCATTAATTTTGTGAAGTTAAAAGGAATTAGCTACTCCTTTGATAGAATCCCTAGGACGTTAAATGATAAATTTAAACATCGAGGGAAATGGACTAATGTCACTTTGACAACAAATAGGGATGGAGACCCAACTTGTGTGATTGAAGATCCCATGAAACAAGTTCAAATGGGTAATAACAAGTCTTCTATTTGTTCTGCTAGCCTTGTAAAATGTCCATTTCTATGATGTGGAAGGCTAGACTGCATTTGTTTGTGAGGTTGAGCTAAAACTCTTAATGATTGTCATAGCCCTTATGGGTGGTGTGTTAAATGCGGAACATACTTGATGAGGTCACCTATATGAGTGTGAGGTGGGGCCGCCTCCATGAAGCATTGACAAAGCTTCTAGAGCACTCAAGAAAACCAAGCACGCGCACGGCCTAGAGGCGCACAACGGCGTTAACGACGAGAAAGGTGGGGGTGAAAATGATCCCCTAAGACACTGACTTACCAAAGTAGATTATTGGTTCATAGAAACTATACGTTTCACCAATAAACTCGGTATTTAAAGACTTAGGCGTCTAGGTCTGGTTCAATACTTAAAATTTATTCATTTGAAATATGTGGGGGATTGTTGGAAAATCTGAAAATATTTCAAATGAATAAAATTATCTTTAAATTATATTAATCTTCTACTCCAACCATACGTTTTCCAACCCCATTGTCACATACGTTATTTCTAATTAAATGAGTAGTTTTCTCTTATTATTAATTAATAATATTAAATTTTTTGCATTAGCCATTAATTGTATATTGAACATGCATCAAATGATTTGCTCAACGTATGAGCTGCTCATCATTAGCATTATTATTATATACGTTAATTATATATACATATAATGCGTATAGAATATATGAGGATGGATGGCACATGCAGACATGCTACAACTACCAAGATAACAACGAGTGTTTAAGATATATACTACGTATGGAGTTTATTTACGTGTATGTTTGCTAAAAATTTATTAGAAGGATTCGTGGAGGAAGGAGGATCAAAGTGCACTCTCAATTATCTTATACTTTTCAACAAAGTCCTTTGTCAAAAACTACCATAACTTTATTACTGGGTTCATATACTATTTTTTTCTCGTTAGTTCTGGTACCGGTTTTATAACCGAAGGGCTCGTTATATCTTGGGGGAATATTTTCGTACGCCGGAAATAATTCCTTAGGACAGCGTCTGACGCGTCTCGAGCCACTAATATATTTTTAGTTCCTTTTAGTGATCATTTTGCAGGTCAATTAGCGGAGCTAGATGGTCAACAAGGTCAATTGAGGAGCAACGCGGTCAACAAGTTGAATTTGGAAGGATAGAGCCAACAGTTTTTACTTTTTCACAGTCAAATTTTTGTAGGCATGCATACATATTTCAATTGAATCACATTCAGGGGCGTAGATGTTTACCCTGGGCTGATTATACACTAAAAACATTATATGAGAAATTTAAAAGCGACATTCGATAAATTCATTGAACCAAGTAGCTTGAAAACGACATATCTTATCTTTGTAAACTCGGCCTTTGTAAGAGTTCAATTTCGGTTGATAAGGTCCAAGCACCAAATAAGATCGTCTAATTTCATCTATTTTCTCTAACGGCCAATCACTTATCCTTTAGCGTTTTTCCGGATCCCACTCAATTTTAAGTGCATCAGAAACTACTTCTTGAGTGGATGAGATATTAGGAGTTTCAATTGAGACATTTAACGCTTGTGTACTTTGTGTGTTTGCACTATGCTTATAAAACGATGCAATGTGATTTTTGCCTTTTTGAAAATAGATTGAGTAGCCATACCCGGTAGTAAAAAACGCTCGCCCCAGTGCTTAAGCGCACCAGGCTCAGTGAGCAGAGCCTTCAGCGCTTGGGAGAAGGGGAGGCGCACGTACCTGGGTCAGGCGCAGAATAAGCGCATGAACCACTGAAGCGCATGAGGCGCACGCCTGGGTCGCCTAGTTTGGAAAAGGCTGACAAGGCTTTTTTTGGGATTTAAAACTTTAAAAAATCATTAGCCCACATCTTCAATAACACTCAACCCATCTAAATAATAAGGTAAAACCATTTAAACATGCGTAAAACCTTAAAAGTAAAGTACGTAAAAACTTAAAACTTGTGTAAAACACTAAGTTATATCGCTAGCCATCATCTGCTCTTCAGCCTACTCACTCTTCTCACTCAAGTTGCTCTACACCAGCCAGTTCTTTCAGTTTTCTTCCATAAATCACCTCTAGTCATCTTTTTTATTCGGTCAAACTCTGTTATTGTAATATACATGTCATTTTTGTAAGAAACTTATGAAATATTATTTTGTATTTCTGAGGTAATGTTAAAATTTCTTCGATAACGATTTAGAACTTTTTGATTGAATGTGGATGACAAAAGAAGGAAAAGGAGAATGATAGAGAAAATACCATATGTTAAAATTTGTTCAATAGAAAAAAGCTTTAGAAAATTGCTTGTGATCAACAATGTCTCCATAAAAGACTCAATGAGTTAGCAATTTTAAACACTTTAATGTATTAGAATAACTTGAATATGAAGCTATAGTTGATATTTTTCCTTACAACTCTTCAAAAAAAGGATTTTTCTTTACAATGCTCGATTTTCCTTTACAATGCTAAAAAAAAAATTAAGTAATATATTGTTTTTATATAATTTTTATTTTTTTAACTGTAATTCAACTTTGTTTTGTTCAACGAGTTGCGAACATCTTTTCTTTAATACTACATACAAAGTATAAAATATTTCAATTATTATTATTATGCGTTTAGTTTGGACAATTTTCAAAAATTCAGTCATTAACGAGTATTCTCCCCCAAGCCCTAAAATTGACAAGATCGATCCTTATTTCATCTATATCTTTCCAATCTGGTCTACTATTAATCTTCCTTGCTTGTTCTGATATGATATGAATATTTCTATTCTCATCTGATTTTTTTCAGATATTATTATTAGATATGTTATAAATCCGAGACCTAAAAAAATATGTTCATTGATTCCTTACCTAACTTTTCAAATATTTTTTTGTGCGTAAGAGCTTATTAGTTTAGTAAGATTAAATAATACTCATATCTACACATTTTATTTTTGAGGTCCCTTATTTACGGTAAACATAACTTTCTGGTTCTGGATTGATAAAATTCTATTAAAATCGGAATAAGAACTCATTTCGTAACTATCATGTTCAGCTTTTTAATCTCATCGACCATTTTTTCACCAAACACGTATTTTTCTATTTCATCTGCCGAATTGTGAAATAGTCAAAATAAGTGATGTATTATGATGAAATTGACTAAAGATATTGCAGATAATTATTTTAACTATTTTTTATATAATTTTTTGAGTTTTATAGTATTTTTTATCTATTAATAAGATATATTCTAAATACCATTTTTTTTACTTTGGCAGGTTAGGCAATTCAACCGCATAAATATTATTAATACTCCCTACGTCCTGAAAAAACTTTCAACTTTCATTTTTCGACCGTTCCAATAAAACTTTAACTTTTCTTTTTTGAAAAAAATATGTGTTTTATAACTTTTTTACACATTTCTATTTTCTCTGCATAACTCTCCATTACATATTTACATAACACACACCTTTTTAATAAGGAAAAGGGGCAAATAAGCCCACGTACTGATAAAAAAAAGTCAAATAAGCCCTTATATAGGAGGTTCTGTCCAGCCATTATTTGGGGCGGTTTCCGGTGGAACTTTTTGAGGAAATTTTTTGAGCATCTTATTCATTACGTCTAGTTTACTCAAACCAAATTTCAGCTAAATTAAAACTTAAATTGGGAAGACATTCAAATGAAATTTTGAAGATAACTTCGCAGTTATCTTCAAGAATTCATTTGAATGCCTTCCCGATTGAATTGTTAGCTGAAATTTGGTATGAGTAAACTAGACTTAATGAAAAAAATGCTCAAAACAATTAATCAAAAAATGCTACCGGGAATCTCCCCAAATTGTGACGGCCAGACAGAGCCTCCAATATAAATGCTTATTTAAACTTTTTTGATTAGTACGTGAGCTTATTTACTCCTTTCCTCTTTTTAATATGTATGCTATTTGTACCATGGAAGAACATTTATTTAAGAAGAGATAAGGGAGTACTTCCTGTTACCAAACAAAAAAGCTGTCTATACACCTTTTTGTACATATTTGTGTACATTCTAGTTGTTTGTCCAATACATTTCATTTAAGAAGCTGCATTGGATAGACAACTGGGGTGTACACAAAATGTGTACAAAAAAAGTATACCCTAGCTCTCCTCTCGTTACGAAAAGACCAAGGGTCTGTTTGCAGTTTGCAATAGCTTTTGTGTAACACTTGAGATTTAATATAAATGGATTAATAGTACTACTCATACCAACAGAGGTGCATCTCCTTTTAAGGGAGCTCATCACCAAGAACTCCAAAGTTAAGCGTGCTTGCTTGGGAGTAGTCTTGGGATGGGTGACCCCCTGGGAAGTTTCTCAGGGCGCGCACGAGTGAGGACAAAGTGCGCGGAAAAAGCTAGTGGCGGTTTGTGAGGATAGTACTATTGGTCTGGAGTAACTACCTCGGGTCCGGTGGGGCCGAGGTGTTACAGGTGGTATCAGAGCAACCCTGCGACAATGTGCTGATCCGTTGGATATCGGGCAGACACTTAGTAGGGGAAAAGATTCTGAGATTTGATTGAGATTGGTTTAAGGGCGCAACGAGGACGTTGCGTTCCTAAGTGGGGGTGATTGTAACACTTGAGATTTAATATAAATGGATTAATAGTACTACTCATACCAACAGAGGTGCATCTCCTTTTAAGGGAGCTCATCACCAAGAACTCCAAAGTTAAGCGTGCTTGCACGGGAGTAGTCTTGGGATGGGTGACCCCCTGGGAAGTTTCTCAGGGCGCGCATGAGTGAGGACAAAGTGTGCGGTAAAGGCTCGTGGTGGTTTGTGGGGACAGTACTATTGGTCCGGAGTAACTACCTCGGGTCCGGTGGGGCCGGGGTGTTACATTTTGCTTTAAAAAAAACTTTTTTTAATGAAATAGAAAGAAATGATTAAATAAAAATTGATAGTGTTTGAGAAAAAATTGATTTTAAAAAGTAAAAGTTGATAGTGTTTGGTAAAGTAAGTGTTTTTTGTGTAATAGAAAAAGTAAAAGCATTTTTGACATGAAAGCCGAGAAAAATAAAAGTTATAATGTTTGGTAAAGAAGTGTTTTTTAAAGTCAAAAGCCAAGAAAAAATGATTTTTTAAAGTGGTTGGAAACCAACCCTATAAATTTTCAAACACCAAACATCCGTAGACTAAATAGTGTTTGGTTAAACGGCAGTTTGTTAGAAAAATGTGTGAAAATTACATTAAATGGCTATTTTGGGGCAATTTTTTGAGTGGGGTCCACTTCCGATTTGGGTCGGGTCAAAGTGGTTTCGGATTGTCCTTGTTAAGGGCTACAATTCGATATATGGTACGCTCAAAACGGATAACGGGTGAATGAGAAATCGTTTTTCGAAGTTTACCCGTTAGAATGGAAAAACTGAGAAAAAAGGATGAGTTTCTAGTGTTAATTTCCCACACCGGAAAACCCAAGGGATTTGCAACCCTTTTTAAAGGGACTCCCCCCTTAAGGAGTTAAGCTTAAAAATTAATTTATGATCTAAAAAGTACAAACTAAGAATTAATGAAAACAAGTAAATTAGCGGTTCCCTTGGCTTTGATTGTCTTTTGGATTTAGGCTCAGGGGACAACCTTGGTGTGTAATCACCCAGCATTCAATGCTCTCCTTTTTTTTTTTTTTTTTTTAAAGTGGAAGACTGGCTGACTGGAAGAGGTTAATGTAGCGCATGAAGAAGAGAACACGGCTTGGGCAAAATAGGAATATAGGCGTAATATTCAAACAGCCGGTAGCTAAACGCCAGATTTATCAGCCTTTTGGATTTTGGGGTGTTTGGATCTGATTCTCAAAATTGATTCTGCTTTTTCAGGGAGCAGAATCATAAGCTGGAGTGTTTGGGTGAAATTCCAGAAGCGCTTCTGGGGCTCTAATTTACTCCCAGAATCAGTTTTTAGAAGCTGGGAGGTACCAACGTCTGAAAACTGATTCTGCTTCTGCTTCTGCTTTTAAAAAAGAAGCAAAAGCAGAATGAGTTCCAAACACCCCTTTGTCTGTTTTGGGTAACAAGCCAAGAGAAAGATACAACTAACCAAACATTTTAATTAACTGTTTATCTAATCAAAAAGCTAAATATTGGTCAAATCAAAAAGCCAAAATATGGTTGATAGGCCGCTGACCAAACACCCCAAAAAAGAAAGGAACAGGCAAAACCCTACCTTCTGGAAAATAGAGGGGTTTAATACGGTTGCCACCCCTGGATGTACATGTCCAGAAATCAATGGAGGAAGACAACGACAGATTGACTCTGGTGGCCAGAAGAGCATGTTTCGGACTACCCACTGCGTGTCCAAACTGCTTGCCCGTTTATGTTTACCTCAGGTTATGCAAACGCCCCTTCGATTTGGCCTTCAACCTTGTTCATCCTGATTCTGGTACTGTCTCCCTCCATTCTCTACTGTCGTTATTGATCTTGTGCTCATTTAGGTTTCAATTCCCAAAGACTTATACGATAGTAATTGTTTTGTATAGTGGAAGTTCTTCTAGTTGATACTTGAACTGATTGGTCCCTTTTAGCACAGCTAATTTTCACAGGGGATCATAATAGAAATTAATATTTTTAATTAGAGAAACTAGATGTAGGAAATGGAAAGTTAGAATGGTAAATTCTACAGGACTGTTGTCTTTCTCATGTACATAAAATTGCTGTGCGGATGGCTTTTATTGCACTTCCCATGAAGTGTATTCTGAGTTTTTTGGAGTAAAACAAAGAGAACAATTTGATGTTATATAATAATAGCAGGGAATTTTACTTTTCATCCTAGCAGTTCTCGATTTTACATTTGTACCTTCTAAAAATGGGCACTCCGGCACCTTCAGGGAAGGGCAAGGCCTGTAAGGCCTTATGTGTGCATCTTTACCTTATATTTCCATAAAATGTAATGCACAGTTGTGTACAGCTTTAAATTGTGAGTTGTGACCTCACTATCACTTGGCACCAGCTTTTTAGTCTGAGCCTGGTCTAAAACTTGTATGAAGTTTTGCATAACAATTGTAAATGAGGATAGGTTACTCTCAGGCTCAAGCTTCAAAGTAGAAAATAGGTACTTAGCAGATGGAGGTCTGGCTGTTTTGAATTTATATATGGTGGTTTGTTTCTGAACATCTTGTTCACTGTTGTAAGAATCACTCATATTAAGGTCTTAAAACCCAAAGGAAGTCCCAAAGTTCATTTTTTTTTATATATCAATGTCTTAATGTGTAGCGGTTATTTTTAGTTTTATGTGATGTTAATTATCATTTTTTTATTTATTAAACTCAATTACATACAATTCGCGATCATAGTATTTCGTCATAAATAAAAGTTTATGTATTTCTTATTTTTTTTATCTCTTTTCTTTTCTGCTTTTCTTCTTTTCTATCTTTCCTCTCTCTTTTTCTCTTATCGTTTATCTTCTTTGTCTTTTATGTTCTTATGTTATTTTTATCTTCTAGCTTTTTTACGCTCTTTTATCTTTTAACCTTTAATCTTTCTTATATCTTATGTTATTGTTATCTTATATTTATTTATCTTTATCTTATTCGTTTTATCCTTCTTTTTTCTTCTTGTCTGTCCATTGTTTTAAATTGCGCAATGCAATGAGGCGCGCCTCGCCCAAAATCAGGAGAATTGCGCAGAATTGTGGGCTGATAGGGCCCATTTTTTTTGGTTCGTTAGTAGTATTTTTAAGGCCTGTCGCTTGTTGCTGACTCATAAATCCCAGTCCCCGCTTCTGCTCAACCCTTCTTCTTCCAGAAGATCAACCTGCGTTTCTGCCTTTTTGGCTTGCTGCTACTTCGTCTGCGCATCACAGAAGACCTGTGTTATTTGCGTTACTGCTTCTTAGTGCTTCTTCATCGATGCAATAGGTGGTACATGTTTAAGGCTTTTACGCTTCTCAATTAACTTCATCGTTTTAGTTAAATATATGATTTTCATCCCAAGTATTTTATTATCATCGCTTTCATCTTCATTTTAGTTAATGAATTACGGAATATTTTTCATCGTTTTGATACAGGAAGTTAATACTACGGAGTATTTATTATCTTAATTTTTATACTAATATTAATATTATTTAATTTTCTGTTAATATGATAGGATGAAATTTGTTGTTATAATTCTGTAAGGTTAATATTCTGGAAGCTTAATATTACACGTAGTATATAATACACACCTACACATATATAAATTTTAAGGCCTACGCCTCATTGCGCAATGAGGCTTACGCAATATGCAATAACAAAAAAATGCCATGACTAAGCAATACGCAATTTCGAACCTTGTGTCTGTCTTCTCTTTTTGGCATCGATATCATGGATCGATTTATGTTAGCCGACCCAAAACCTTTTGGGATTAAGGCTTGGATGTTGTTGTTGTATTTAATTAATATAAACAAATGAAAAAAAGATTCTTTATAAGGAGTATAAAGATAAGCTTAATTTATTTCATGTATAATCATTGAATAATGATAAAAATTTAAATGAAATAATAAATAATACGGAGTAAATAACAAATAATAAATAAAAATTTATTTCAAACGAAAGAAATTTAATCGTAATGCTAAATGAACATGCTCATGAGCAAAACCAGGGAAAATTGTTTAGTAATGCTTTGATTAAAGAAATGAACAAATACCTAGTGTTATTATGAGCTCTTCACTAGGTAGTGCTCTCTATTACTACATTTACAACCTTCTGCATGTCTGAATTTTCAATTGTTGCATGCTTTAATTAAGAATCACTTATGGAACTTGAAGCAGTGTATAAAGTGAACATTTAAATAAATGCATGATAATGCTTTCGACTTCTAGCTTTCCAAAGGCTTACAATAAATGCATGATAATTCTTATGTCTCATTAGAAAGAAAAGAACATTTTATTGACGGGATCAATGAGGTGAATAACTGAAAATTGGTTTCAAGGGAAGACACGTGAGTCTATTTGTCAGCAGCTCGACAGTTGCTTGAATGGCATTTATGATTTATGTCAATATGTGTTTCAAGCAATATCCAGAAGGAGTTGTTCGTCGTTTTTTGATTCACACTATGAACATTGTTTTGCTTTTATAGTATGGGACAGCCAACCTGTTCAATCACATATGAATTTTGGATATCATGGTTTTGGTGAAAAGTAATCAATTGGATTGGGAGATCAATCAATCAATTGGACTTAACCATTTTGGTAGTATATTGGTCACAACAGTTCATTTTTTGATGTATATGTGTGAAGTTGGAGTGATTTTAGGAACCCCATATAAAGATGAGTTGGAAGGTAATGTCTTCAATTTTTTCACTTAATGTGGGGCTAAAAGTAGCATTAGTAGTTCTGTATTACTAGAAAATGGGGAACTTTTGTACTTGACGTCTATTTTATGTGAAGATGAGAAGATACACATCGTGTTTTTGGTAGTTTTCTCCATCTCTTCCTATATATAGGAGAGATTTTCTTTCAACGTGCATGGTAAGTTAAACAAACTAAGATGTGCATTTTCTGAAGATGTTCCTGAAATTGGGACTACATAATCAAAATATTTTTTTTAAGTTGAAAGGTAATGGTGTTTAAATGATTAAAGTAGACATTTTTTATGAAATAAAACGGACATATAAATGAAACAGATGGAGTATGCGGTTTTAGGTGAAGTGAATAAAGTAGACATTATGTTTTGTCTTCACTATTAGTTCCACATTGTGCTGAAACACTATTCTACAAAATTGCCAGATCAAATACCTTACGTTGAGTCTGGATCTTATGTGGCATACAACAATGAAAAGGGTGGTGTGGTCCAGAGTTTAAAGGATGATGGTATGGTCGATGATTTAGACTCTGCAGTTCGCCACATTCCAGAATGGGCATCAACAATGGCTATGGCAGATTCATGGCTTGCTGATGCTCTGTTGTTTGAACTCTGGCTAGGGTCTGATGCAAGTTCTGTGCAGATCTATTATTCTGATCTTCCTTGGCCAGTAGGAAAACTTCTATACTTGAAGCAAGTTTATGATACAAAACAACGACTTGGGATAACAACTGCGAATGTTGATAAAAGAGAAGAAGAAGTAAGCCCCAATTTCTTCTAAAGGATTTTCCTAAAATATTACGATATTGAAGCCTTGATTCACCGGATAAGGTGTTGCTGTATGACGAGAGGTCATGAGTTCAAGTCTTGGGAGCGGTCTCTTGTTAAAAATTTGACAGGGGGAGGCTCATACCTTGCACACCCTTGTGGTGGGACCCTTCTCCGGACTTTCGCCTTGCAGGGTTACCTTTGTGCACTGGCCTGCCCCCTTTTTATAATGATATTGAAGCCCAATTCCAAAATAGTGATTACTTTACATATTGACAGAAATGTGACTAACAAGGTAATGAAGTTGGAAAACTATGAATGTCACTTGCAGTTTTTGTTATGTCACTTTCAATTTACTACATCACTATTAGTTACTGTCGTTGACACTGTCTCCGGCCTCCTCCACGAGTGCAATTGCCACCCTAAGACATGGTCACAATGACCACCAACAATTTTTGCCCAGTGAATTTTTCTGGCAAGTTTTTCAAAAAAAATCAGGAAAAAGTATCATTCCGACAGCGGCAGTCTCCAGTGGTGGTCAGCTGCAGAGGTGATTAGGAGAAAAAAAATTGAATTTGGTCACACCCTTGGGGAAAAAAGAAAATTATTCATATTTCTGTCTTCCAAAATTGTATATGCAAAAGTGTATATGTGACATTTTATGTCATTCTTTCTTTTAATTACTCTTGGTCAGTATTGCATGCTACGAAGCATACATTGGGGCAAACTAGGTGCAAGGGTTTATGTCATTATTTGTAGTTATTGATTTCGTGGCCTGATGGTTCTCCCTGAATAGAGACACACACAGGTATAGATCTATTTATGACTCATTTCTCACACTCATTAAAGGATTTTTTTTAAACTTTTGACAGATTTATAGGAAAGCTTACACTGCTTATGGTGCTTTGTCAACAATGTTAGGAGACCAGTCCTTTTTATTTGAAAACAGGTTTCTGTTACTCACTAAACAATTCTCTCCGTATTCATTTTTTTGTACAGGGTGTAGGGTTTGGTGTGTCTTTAAATTTAATTCTCCTAAAAGGCTTCTTCAATTCAGCTCTATTAGTAGGAAATAATTTTTAGCCACGGTTTTCACTAACAACTGCTGTTAATCCAGGCCAACAAGCTTAGATGCTGTTTTTCTTGGGCATGCACTTATTACACTATTTGCCTTACCCGTAAGTATCAACCATTACATCACTTTTGCTACGCCAATTTTTTTGTTTTATTGCTATATCTATTGTTCTGCTCAGTTTATTCAAGATGCTTCACTGGGTGCAGAGTACTGAAATTTTATAATCTTAGGAAACTATTAGGCTAATAGTGATGTGATAGTCATTGCCTGAAATCATATTATACAAGAACAGGGAAGGTGGATCATGTCCAACTAAATGTGGATTTCAACATGTAAACTTTTATTGCTTATTATTTCGTGATGCAGTAACTTATATAGATTGGACTAATACGTTCAATAGTTCAAGATCCTGTGTAATTTAAATTGCTCTTTCTTATCCACAGTAGATCTATAGATAATTTAATGATTTACTTTATTGAATCTGTTTCTGGTTTTTTATTTTATGTATTTATTTTAGGCAGCAATGCATTTTTAGTTCTGATATTTTTAAGAATGATAATGATCACCCCCTTGTGTTTTTTACCACATGCCTGCTTTACTATGATGCAGGATACTTCAGTGCTAAGAAGCAAGCTCTCGGAGTATGCCAATCTGGTAAAATATACAAAGAATTTTAAATTGCAGTTCATAGACACGACTGAGTTGCCTTCTATCTCTCAATTGCATAATGAGCCCTCTTCATCGACATCAAGACGTAATTCAACTTGGAGTAAATTTCTACTCTGTCTCTCTCAATATACCCATGTTTCTACATATTTTGCACTAGTTTCTGTTTTCTACATATTATACTACTCCTGAAAGGAATATCTGAGTCATTCTTAACGACTCCTGATTTCTCCCTTTTAAAACCTGGTGGTGGTGGTGGTATATGGTTTGGACTTTTTTTAAAGTGAGAACATATTGATACACCTAAATACCTAATGGTTTATTAGTAACATGTGAACATGTTCAATGAATACATGAGTGACTAGCAATGACTGATTAACTGTTGATCAGTCTGCACGTACTTATTTGGAATTAAAGCTTTGTGCATACTTTATGTCGATAGTCAAGACTCAATGTTGTCATCAAAACTTTTATATATATTTGTAGTAACCGTTTTCTACATAATATACCGCTCCTGAAAGGAATATCTGACTCATTCAACAACTCCTGATTTCTCCCTTTTAATACCTGGTAGTGGTGCTGGTGTTTATGGTATGGAACATGTTTTAAGCGAGAACATATTGATGCAATAGAAAATTAAATTGCACTTAACTGGTTATTAATCCCATGTGAACATGTTCAATGAACACGTGGCTGACTAGCATTGAAGTGTTGATCTGTCTGCGTGTACTTACTTGGGATAAAAGCTTTATGCATACTTGCATACTTTATGTCTATAGTTAGGCACAATGGTGTCATTGAAACTTTGTCTCCCCTGCTCAGGCTCAAAACCAAAAACCAAACCTCAAAAGAAAAAAATGACTGAAGAAGAGAAGAAGTTTCGACGGAGGTCAAAGTATTTTCTGGTTACTCAGCTGGTTGCAGTTTTGGTATACCTTTCCGTCCTTGGAGGATCTGATGATGTTGAGGCTGATCTAGATGATGGTGATGGTGGCCCTTATTATGGTGACTAAAGTTTCGGTATTTTCTCAGTTTGTGTCCGTTTGCCAGCTTTTTAGCTCCTTATGAATATTTTGGAGAACTGATGTGCATAATATTTGTTCAATTTACACCAGATAAACAAGAGTAGTTCTTCAGGAAAATTGGAGTTTGTGTTTTTTACTCAATCTGCAAAATAAGGAACCATCATTTTATGTTGTTACTGGCTACCAAATGCATTTCATTTTCCATAGAAGATTTTATTTGTGGCCAATTTTCATTCGTAGTATTAGTTTTTGTTCAACCAAAGGTCCAAATTCCAAAACTCATCACGTTTTGTACATTCAAGTTTTACCCCAACAATCATAGAAAATGAAACTTCTGTGTGGGACTACCATATTTAGTTCGTCAACATTAGTGTCAGCACTTTGAGTCCTCAATTTTGGCTACTCAGTCCTGATAGTTCATTAGCAATATCTACTACGTAGTATCTCTTAAAAAGCTTCCGTTTAAGTAGTGTTCACTTCAAGGAAATAAGATCTTTCGGCTTCCTGAAAATTCCTCTTTACCGAGCGGAAATGTTATTGTATAGTGCAGTTGCTATTTAACACTGTTTGACATTATACACAATATTATTTGAGGCTCATAGTCGTAAGTATTTCTTTATCGAGTAAGGAAAAAAGTACTTATTTAGGGACACCCCAAAGAGGATTAGAGGAATAAAAGAAGATATTCAAAGGATAGAGGAAATATGTCATCTTTCCCTTTATAGATTTGAGTTCATGTTCTTATTAGTAATTTCTTCCGACCTAAAAGATAGACGAGCTATTAATCTTAGATCTGAAAGATAAAATGTGTCGGTATAAGTTTCGAGTGATTGCAAACTATCAATTTAGAGTCTAAGTTGTCACACATTTTTTTTTAAATTTAAGGTATTATTTAACTTTATTAATCTAATAAACTTTTGTGAAGAAATATTCATAAAAAATTAGCAATGAACTTTATAAAATAAATAAATCAATCAAAGCCTATGAAATTTTAGGTCCTAGATTGATAGTTTTCAATCTTTCAAACCTTATATCGACATATTTCATCTTTTTGATCCCGAATTGATAATTCATGTATCTTTCAGGTATTAAAAGATAGATGAGCTATCAATCCGGATCCTAAAAGGTGAAATGTGCCGGTATAGAGAGTATAAAAGTTTGCAATTCACTAATGATAATTAGAAAGTTCTTATGAATTTAGACCCTGAAAAACAGAGTTTTGTTTTTCTTCAAATACAAGTAGTGTCTTAGTTTCTAGTTTAAAAAACAAGGCGTAACAATGAAATTTGTTGAATAGGCAGAATAATTTGAAATTAATAAAATTCCGGATGAAGCAACTGAATCGGTTAAATCTATTGAGTTACACAAAAATTATATATTAATATAATTCATTGAAAAAATGGACAATTATATTGGGATGGATGGAGTAGAATTTGTGAGTAGAAGAGAATAATTCGTTGAAAAAATGGACAATTATATTGGGATGGCTAATTAATACTAGCTTTATCGGGCGGGACAAGGTTCTAACTAACCTCAAAGAGTTGCTATATTTATAGCAAAATGTTTTGGGAAGCCTACTCAAAGAGTTGCTATATTTATAGCAAAATGTTTTGGGAAGCCTACTCAACAAATATAGTGCTTATGGGAGAATGTGCCGCCTCTTTGTTTCTCTATACTCCAGCTGTAGTCTTCTTCTTCAATGAATAATACATCAATTTTATAGCCTTCCATTTCTGAGAATCTTTCATGGTATTAGAAAATACTGCTCATCTTGTTGGGGTGTAGATCACATAGGGGGTGATAATCAAGTACTTGGATTGCTTAAGGATCATGCAAGTTCACTTTCCGAATTGATATTTCTCCCCTATGCTTGGGTTACAAGAAATTCAATCTAGGATAATCCTTAAGGACACTCTAGAACTCAGGCACAAGAACTAGAGCCAAACTAGTCGAATATATGGATTGTTATCTTTAAGTTGAGTGCCAAAGTGATGAAGATATGTTGGATATAATCCTCCACTCTCCTCTGTACGAAATATAGTGATATTTTCTTTTGTGATAATCATGAGTACCGTGGAGGAGATGACGTCCAAGTTCAACAAATTGGACATGTTTCAAGGGAACGATTTCCGTAGATGGCAGAAGAAGATGCACTTTCTTCTCACCACGTTGAAGGTTGTGTACGTGTTGAGCACTCCGATGCCGGAAGTGATGGAGGATGAAACTCTGGAACAAGCTAGGAGGCGTAACAAGTGGGAGAACGATGACTACATATGTAGAGGCCACATCCTTAACGGTATCTCCGATGCGTTATTTGATATTTACCAAAACGTTGAGAGCGCGAAGGAATTGTGGAATTCTCTTGAGTCAAAATACATCGCCGAGGACGCTTCTAGTAAGAAGTTCTTGGTGAGTGATTTTAATAATTATAAAATGGTTGACTCAAGGTCGGTTATGGAACAATACAATGAACTCTTTCGTGTTCTTGGTCAATTTAAACTCCACAAGATAGGCGTTGATGAATCCTATGCCGTGTCGAGTATAATTGACAAACTTCGACCCTCTTGGAAGGAATTTAAACGTTCTTTAAAACATCAAGATGAGGAATTGTCATTGGTTCAACTTGGGAGTCACTTGCGCATTGAGGAATCCCTTCGTGTGCAAGAGAATGACCAAATTATGGGTGAAGTTGAATCTAGACTGGCTCATGTTCACTTGGTTGAAGATAATAAATCTAACCCCGAAAGATAAGGGGAAAGGCAAAAAGCGCAAGTATGAAGACCATGACAAACCCAACAAGAAACCGAAAGGTTTGGTTTGTTGGAGGTGTCAAAAGGTTGGACATGTGAAGCGTGATTGCCGTGTGAAACTGAACAAGAATGGCGCTGGAATGAGTGGCAGTGGACAGGAACGGTCTAAGGACCTGGTTCCACGGAAAGAAGGTCAGTTCCTGACTAACTTTGATAATTCTGTCAAGAATTATGTATCACTCATTCCAGAATCTTTTTATCTATAGGATGATGACTGTGCATGGTGGATTGACTCGGGGGCTACAAGCCATGTGTGTAAGGATAAAAGATGGTTTGAAGACCTAGAACCAGTCGAGGTCGGTTCCTTCTTACGCATGGGAGACGAGTTAATGGCGCCTATCTTGGGAAAGGGTGTAGTTGTTTTAGAATTTACTTCTGGAAAGACAATTACGTTGTTTGATGTTTTGTATGTACTGAAGGTTCGAAAGAATCTTGTTTCGGGTAGTATGTTGAACAATTTAGGGTTCAAACAAGTGATTGAATCCGATAAATATATTCTGTCCAAGTGTGGTGTGTTTGTTGGTTTTGGATACTTATCAAATCGCATGTTTCGTTTAAATGTTGTGAATAAATTAATTCCTAGTGATAATTCTGTTTTTGTGGCATCTTCCATGAATGATTGTATGATTTGGCATGCTAGACTAGGTCACGTTAATTTTAGAAAAATGTATGAAATGTCTAAAGATGGTTTAATTCCTGCTTTTGATATTAATGATGATAAGTGTAGGACTTGCATGCTTACTAAGATCACAAAACAACTGTTTTCTAGTGTTGAAAGGAACTCGGCTGTTTTGGATCTTGTACATAGTGATCTATGTGACTTTCACTCAACTCCTTCCCTTAGCAATAAAAAGTATGTTGTTACTTTTATTGATGATTTAACTCGGTTTTGTTATGTGTATTTATTGCACACTAAGGATGAAACTTTAGAGAAATTTAAAGTGTATAAAACCGAGGTTGAATTGCAATTGGGTAATCCAATTAAATGTCTTCGGACTGATTGGGGAGGAGAATATATGGATCCCCATTATTTTCAATCTGTTGGTATCATTCATGAGACCACGGCTCCGTATACACCACAACAAAATGGTGTGGGTGAACGGAAAAATCGAGTGTTAAAGGAAATGGTTAATTCCATGCTTTCCTTCTCGGGTTCGAGTGAAGGGTTTTGGGGAGAGGCCATGCTCACGGCCTGCTATGTTCTAAATAGGGTTCCAAACAAACGGAACAAGACAACCCCAAATGAGCTTTGGTACAAAAACGCGCCGAATTTGAAATATTTTCGGGTTTGGGGTTGTAGGGCGGTTGTAAAATTGCCTGAGCCCAAAAGGAAAACTTTGGGGGAAAGGGGAATTGATTGCATATTCATAGGGTATGCGGAAAATTCCAAGGCTTATAGGTTTTATGTAATAGAACCGAACGATGCGGTAGCGGTTAACACCGTGATTGAGTCTCGGGATGTGATCTTTGATGAGATGAGATTTTCATCAATTCAAAGACCAAAGGACCTAGTTCCAAGAACTAGTGATGTCCGAGTTCCAGAATGTTTGGATGGTGTTTTGAATCCCGAAGCACCACAAATTAGGAAAAGCAAAAGAGGCCGTATCGTGAAAGACTTTGGTCCCGATTTTCACTCGTATTTAGTGGAAGGTTCAAGGGATGAAGCGGGGGTACAATATTCATATTGTTACCAAGTTGAGGATGATCCAAAGACCTTTAAAGAGGCAATGGAATCCCAAGATGTTGCCTTTTGGAAGGAGGCAATTGATGACGAAATGTCATCAATTATGGAGAACAACACTTGGGTGTTGTCGGATTTGCCACCGGGTTCTAAACCCTTAGGTTGCAAATGGATCTTCAAAAAGAAGATGAAAGTTGATGGAACTGTTGACAGGTTCAAGGCTAGGTTGGTCATTCAAGGTTTTAGACAAAAACCCGGAATTGACTATTTTGACACGTATGTGCCGGTTGCTCGAATTACAACCATTAGGTTGTTAATTGCTTTGGCGGCTATACACAATCTGATTATACATCAGATGGATGTCAAGACGGCATTTTTAAATGGTGATCTTGATGAGGAAGTTTACATGAAACAACCGGAAGGTTTTGTTATGCCGGGAAATGAACATAAGGTTTGTAAACTTGTTAAATCATTGTATGGACTGAAACAAGCACCCAAACAATGGCATCAAAAATTTGATGAAGTTATTTTGTCCAATGGTTTTAGTTTAAACCAATCGGACAAGTGTATTTATAGCCGGTTTGATGCCTTCGGGGCGGGTGTGATCATATGTCTCTATGTTGATGACATGCCGATTTTTGGGATGGACCAAAATCAGGTTGATGAAACCAAAAGGTTGTTATCATCAAGGTTTTCCATGAAGGACATGGGGGAGGCGGATGTGATCCTTGGTATAAGGATTAAACGGGTAAACAAAGGGATTGCTTTGACACAAGCTCACTATGTTGAGAATATTCTCAAAAGATTTAATTATAGTGATTGTTCACCCGTTAATACTCCCATGGATCCTAGTGTGAAATTGATGGCTAATGAAGGAAAGACGGTATCACAACTTGAGTACTCTCAAGCCATTGGTAGTTTGATGTATGCCATGACAAGTACTCGGCCGGATATTGCTTATGCCGTGGGTAGGTTGAGCCGGTTTACTAGTAATCATAGTACTCAACATTGGCAAGCAATGAAGAGAGTGTTCAAGTACTTGAAGGGAACCATGGATTATGGTTTGTGTTATTTTGAGTATCCATCGGTGTTAGAAGGATATTCGGATGCAAGTTGGATATCCAATGTAGAGGATCACTCTTCTACGAGTGGTTGGGTATTTTTGCTTGGGGGGGGGGGGGGGGGGGGGGGGTGCCATATCTTGGGCATCCAAGAATCAAACTTGTATCACAAGTTCAACAATGGAATCTGAGTTTGTTGCATTGGCTACCGCCGGTAAAGAGGCGGAGTGGTTAAGAAATTTAATTTTTGAGATTCCATTGTGGAGGAAACCAGTTGCACTAATTTCTATCCATTGTGATAGTGCTGCCACTTTGGCTAAGGCATATAGTCATGTTTATAATGGCAAGTCTAGACACTTGGGTGTTAGACATATTATGATTAGGGAACTAATCATGAATGATGTAATTTCGGTGGAGTTTGTAAGATCGCAACATAACTTGGCAGACCACTTGACCAAAAGTTTGGCCCGGGACTTAGTGCACAAGTCTGTTATAGGGATGGGTTTAAAGTCCATTTAATCCTTAATGGTGAGACACCCAATTCCCCACTAATACAACGTTAGAGGCTGAATTCAATGCGGAAAGCTCACACTTAATGGATTGGAACACACAATGAAAATTATCCCAAGGTGTGTTCGGACCTGTAGTAGGAAGGCTAAATTTATTTCTTAATAATTTCTTTGATAAAGTGTAAGCAGGTACACGAGTAAAGGAATTACCTATATGATCGTGAAGTGTAGCCGCACTTCAAAAAGCTTGGGACTTGGCTTTTATACGGTCATGAATGGGATTAGAACACACGGCTTTATAATTGTGTCAAGTTGTATTCTAGTTGAGTATAGAAACTTGTATGTATTTTATCTTGAGGTATTCAAATGGGTTGAAGGGTTCAATCCGTAGGACACCCTGATTCTCGAATATTTTGAATGTGTAAAATACTACGGTGGAAATTCAATCGTTTCGACATTTCCATTTATGTACAAGTTTTGGTTTGTAAACTTTGTGATGTCATTTCATGGGTTACACTAAAATGGGGGAGGATTGTTGGTGATTTTAGTGTCACCGGCTGTTTTGTGTAATTGGAAATGACATGAGTGCCAATGGGAATTAGAATTATGATCTAATACAAGTTAGTAGGTGTGGAGTGCACGCTTGTATAAGAACTAGTATAATTCCAAAGTGTCTACGTTAGTGAAACTCGAGGTAGAACTTGAGGTATAACTTTCTGTAGACCAGCTCTGTGGTTCTAGACCGAGTTCTAGAATGGTGGGCAGTTTTCAGCAGTTTTCCAAAAACTGTTGCAGTTACTTAAACGTGTTGCAACTGCCTAGGACGGTTAATATGGATATATATCACCATATTTCGTACAGAGGAGAGTGGAGGATTACATCCAACCTATCTTCATCACTTTGGCACTCAAATTAAAGATAACAATCCATATATTCGACTAGTTTGGCTCTAGTTCTTGTGCCTGAGTTCTAGAGTGACCTTAAGGATTATCCTAGATTGAATTTCTTGTAACCCAGGCATAGGGGAGAAATATCAATTCGGAAAGTGAACTTACACGATCCTTAAGTAATACAAGTACTTGATTATCACCCCCTATGTGATCTACACCCCAACACATCTCATCTCTTTCGCATTCTTCAAAACATAGAAACATTACTTCTCATAATCATCAATGACATTAGAAAATAATGTCTCAGCCTCCAGATCATTATCATTTCCATCAAATCCCTATTTTTTTCATACTGGAGAAATCCAGCTATCATACTTGTTTCTCCACCTCTGAGTAAGAACAATTACCATCAATGGATCGCGGAAACAAGACATGGTTGTTGCGCTGGAATTCAAGAACAAAGAACATTTCACCTTTGGAACTCTTCCTGTCCACCAAACTCTTCCTTGCGCTGGATCCATTATCAGATCTTTGGAAGCATGCAACCGGATGGTCATGTCATGACTGGTTCGCTCAATGAGTCCCTCTATCAAACAGTGTGATGTGGATGGACACAACTTCAAAAATATGGAAAGATGTTCAAGAGCGTTTCTCACAATCAGACAAGTTTCGTATTGCAGATCTTCAAGATCATATTCAAACCGTTGTGCTCTTCTGTGTAATTGTACAAAACCCTGCTCTTCTGACCTAATTAAAAAACTCGACACTTTTTAGCTAAACTTTAAAAACCCTGCTCTTTCGCCGAACAATTTCGATAAACACACGAGCTATAAAGGGTTGATATAACTTAGAAGTAGCTAACATCAATCTCTTAATGGTTATCTTATCATCCCCACAATGGAAAACAATGCCTTGAATCCTCTGAGATTGTCTCAGCTAGCATCGATCGTTAGGAGTCTTCTTCAAGCTCAAACTCAATCAAAAAATGCTTCAAGTTAAAGAGTTCAAATAGATTTTTTTCCACAAAACCCCTATGTTGAATATGTTGTTTTGTTGATGACTAACCATACAGGAACAGAGAATGGAACGAATTTGTTGTTTTGTTGATGACTAACCATACAGGAACAAAGGATGGAACGGGTCTATAAAACATATGTGATCTATGTGCTGGATAGACCTGGTCTATAAACATATGTGGCTACTCGTTATGACTAATCATGCAGAAAGTTAAATATGGAATGTTGCATGACTCTCGTTAACTGGCCTACATGCATGACTCAAACTATGGCATTCGCATAACTTGATTTTTTAAGTATGGAAATAATATTTATGAAAGAAATATCCTTAAGAAAAAGGAAGGACTCTTTAAATCGATTTTATTTTTGAAAAGAAAATTCCTTTTTGACCAAAGCCTGCCTTTAATACCTTTTTCCTTATTTACCATTCTCATACTTGGTACGTAAGATCTTGAATGACTTAATTGTGATTGTCTTATATATGGAGCCTTGGTAGAAAAGGAAAGATATTCAAAACGAATTAAGGCAAGTCTCTCAACGGCTCACCTATCCAGAAGCCTATATAATCGAGAATCAAAAGAAGGTGAAGGGTGCTGAACCGAGAAAAATACTTAGAAGAATCATTCAAGAAAAGGATCAAGTCCTTGGCGCCTGAAACTGCCCGCTCGGAGTTCTAGATAGAGTTTCTCTTTTCCCTTTCATATTGTACTTGGAATATTGAGGCTTAATTGGCTAGAGTAGCTGCCTCGGGTTAAGTGTGTGTGAGAGCTTTGTGACAAAGCTGAGAGGCTCTCTACCCGCAAGGTAGAGATGCATAACTCTTCCTAGAGAGGATAGAGTTGGGGAGGCTCAAGGGTAGATTAGGAGAATCACTCTTGTAACTCTTTCAAAGGCTTGTTTAGTGAAGTTGTTTAAAATTCCTCCGAGGGAGGTCGAGGTTTTTTAATCCCTTTGAGCCAAGGGATTTTTCCTCGTTAAATTCTTGTGCACTTTACTATTTTGCAATTCCCTTTATCCCACACTAGAACTCGGTGAAAAACTGTCACGGTTCCACACACACACAATTCACCCCCCCTCTTGTGTTGCTAACCGTTTTCATCACCCTATATTCATGAAGCTTTCCTAAATGCCACCAACGATGGCCTCCTAGAGGCGTAAGATCCACGAGCGCATGAGTATGTTTTTTTTTACAAGAATTTCCACTTATTAGTGTAAACTCCACCACAAGCTAAGCTTGTCCCTTTGTCAAGATCCATTCTTGATTGAGATATCATGATCATGCCGGCATGCCCTACTAACACATTTGCAAAGGAATGGAAGGGGGCAGCAACCCCCACCGTTATCTTTTCCTAGTTCTTGAGTAATGTATTAGCAATCTTTAATACTATTGTCTGCTCTAGCTTCTCACGTTAGTCACCATTATAATACTACCTCGCCACCTCTTTTCTTGTAATACTACTCCCAAAATTCTATAGTTTTCCCGCCCAAAATCTTTCCTTACTATTTTGTTATTAAAGATATAATATAGATTTGGTAATATTTATGTGGCTATACCTATAAGAATAAAATAATTATAGAGAATAGATAAAGTGAGAATAAAGTAAGAAAAAATTAGAGACACAAAATATTATCAAATATAATATGATACAAATTAGTGATACGGACGGAAAAGGAAAAATGGAACAATTATAGTGAGACAGAGCGAGTCAGTGAGTACATTTTAACGTTAGACTCAATGTCATCTTATTTACATTTTAATATTAACCACATTATAACATTAGTTACACATTTTAATATTAGCCACATCACCATATTAGTTGCTACATACATTTCAAATCAGGCACATTTTCTTATTACTCAAATCCTAATATTTATTAAATTTTAATATTAGTCACATCTAATATATGTTACATTTTAATATTAGTCACATTATCATAGATTAACCACATTATCACATTAATCCAGGATCAGAACCGGGACAAGACGAGAACTAAATCCATGCCTAGTTGTCTGCACATGCTGTCCTCCCCTAAGCATAAATAATAGCTACATATATTTCTCGTTTATTTACGTAAGCAGTAGCAGTGCAGCACAAGTTGATCTTCTACTATAATTTTGTTCCCGATTCTTCTAAGAAAAGATGTATTCCATTGCCAAAAGGGTTGTCAACTTGTCAACTTTCCTTTTCAGTCAATGCTTTTGGCTGTGATCCCTACTTTAAACAATATACTTTAATGAGATTTACTTATAATTCCTTCAACTTTGTGAGAAATGATTTCGATAGTGCTGGACTCGGGCCGGGCGGCCCGACCCGGAACCGGCCCAGCCACTGTTTGAACCAGACCAAACCGGTGGCCCAGCCCAGGGGCGGTTCGGGTCGACCCGGCTCACTAGGGTTCGGTTCCGGGCCCGGGCCCTCCATTTGGTGAACGGTCCGGGCCGAATTTAATTTTTTTTTTAATTTTTGGGTTGGACTGGGTATTTTGGGCCATTTGAGGTGGTTTGGGGTGGTTTGGGGGTGAGGGGAGAGGGTTGGGGGTTAAATAGGAGAAGCAAAAAAAAAATTACAAACCGGGTGGCCCGGCCTGGGCCGCCTGGCTCGGAACCGGTGGCTACCGGTTCGGGCTCGGGCCCAACAAAACAGAACCGCGAACCGGCCGGGCCCGAACCAGCCCGAGGTCACCTCTAGATTTTGACAAATACTAATTTTGATGTTACATATTCTAAATTATTGAGTAAAGATATACTTTCGTTCGGTAATAAGTGCAACATGCACTTGGGCACAAGGATTAAGAGACCGCGAAAAGGTATTGGACTTCACGGTTTTACCCTTCCAAATAGGAAAGTAATACCTGCCAGTCTGCCACACAAAGAAAGTGCTACAGTGACTGAAGTGGGATAAAATTATTACAGCCAAGAAATAAAACAGCAGGCCCGAGTGTATTGCTCACTTACGGAAGACGCCCTTTCTCACCTACTCCGGTTAGGCATGGACCCGGTTCGGGCCGCCCGGCCCGGGACCGGCCCGGCCCGCCACTGTGCGAGCCCGGAACCGGCCCGGTTCTCGGGTCCGGGTCCGGGTCCGGGTCGGGCCTAGGCCCGGTGGGGTGGGCAGGTCCGGGCTCGGGCCTTGTATTTGGCGAACCGGCCCGGCCGGGTCGGGCCCGGGCCCGGGCCGAATTGATTTTTTTTTAATTTTTTTTTCTTTTTTTGGGGTTAGCCAAGTTGGGCTTGATGGTTAGGAGGGGTTTGGGGGGGTGTGGGGGTGAGTGGGGGGGTTAGGAAAGCAAAAAAAAAAAAAAAATTATAACCGACCCGGAGGCCCGGCCCGACCCGGCCCGGACCCGGACCGGACCCGGTGGCTACCCGGGCCAATCCCGGGCCTTCCTTCCCAAAAAAAAAGCCCGGCCGGGCCCGGGCCCATGACTAACTCCGGTAAGCAACTCCATCCTCCACCCTCGGGCCTCGGCGTGAAGCCAGCTCTGCACCCCCTTGTCCACTTCGACTAGCAAGCCCGGACGCCGCAGCAGTTGCCCAGCACCTAGAGGCCACCATTACCACCGTGCCTCTCAGCTTGTGGAGGAATAACCGGAGCAAAATAGGTTTCATGTCTGTCCACGTCTTCCGTTTTGGCCATAATTAAAATAGAAATCAGAAAAAGGAAAAATAAATGAAGAGATGATACAAAGGAAAGAGCAAAGATCTGTAAAGAAGAATGGAGTAATGAGTGAGTGGAGAAATTAAAAAAAAAATAAAAAAAACGGAACAATAAGGGCAGTTTAATATGGAAGGGTATAGAAGTCAATTGACTTAGAATTTCCTTCCCAAAATAGAAACGTTGCATTTAATTTGAAACTGACGAAAATAGAAAGTGTTGCATTTATTAAAGAACGGATGAAGTACTACGTATTACGTAGTACTACGTATTACGTAGTACTCCATAGTAGTCAGATTCATGTGTGATGTCATGATGTGTCACAAAAAATTGCTCACCATTACCGAGCATTAAGTTCCAAATTGATAGTTCTAAACTCAAATACTTGATTCTTAAAAGTAGAAACTTGTAAGATTTTTTTTTAATACAACAGCGATATTCTGAATTGGTAGAAGCAAATATCTATCAACGTTTTTCCACGATCCATTCCTAAATAAACTTAACAATATAATGCATGGTTCTGTAAGTTTGTAACTCCTGTTTATTCCAAGTATTCTACGACTGGGATGGAACTTGAACCCATACAAACTCTTCCTTGTAAGCCCCAGATCCTCCACAGGAGGCTTCACAAGTGTATACAACCATAGTTGCCCAATCAAGAGAATTTGCATCATTTCCCACATTGAAGTAGTACAGTAGTTGGGGCAAAATCTGCAATATGCAAAGACTTCAAACACAATGAACAAAAAGAACTATAAATAAACTCATAAAGCAATTCAATAAAATAGCAATCTACAGAGTAATATTTTCGATATCTATTTAGGACATGTTCATTTAGACATTCCGCACATCAGTAAAAACCTAAAACTGTTGGAAAATTTGTATTACAAATTAATACTTTAGTCACTTTGGAGCTAAAATATGTAAGGAACAACTTCTCATAATTAAAGGAACCAAGTCCAAACATATTGTAAGGAACAACATTTCAATATATGATTGGTAGAAAATCATTTTGAAATGAATGTAAATTGTCCCCAAAGTTCTCTCCGAAACAAGGTGTGTGTGAGACTTGTCCCACACTGGAAATCCTACGCAATATTGAAGGCTTTTTATAAGCCAAATCAGTGATGTCAATAGCGGCGCAATAGCGCGCTATAGCAAAATAGCGATGCGGCAGGGAGGGTAGGCGCTACATGGAGGGCTCTAGCGTGGCGTTTGGGTGTTGCGTCCATAGCGCCCGCTATAGCGCAGGTGCGGAGAAGAAAATAGCGGCCGCTAACATTGAGCCTTCTCGGAAAGATTTTAGCGTTAAATTTTTTAGCGCAGACATAGAAGGGGTTAATTAGACTTTTAAAACAAAATATTAACCTAGTTAAAACCCTTACACGACTGTTAAAGGCTATTAAAAGCTCAAAACGAAGCCAGCTTTTGAAAATAGTCAGTTGCACCTCTGCGATGGCTTCTTCTCACAGAACAACCATCATCTATTTCTGCTGCTCTGCTATTGCTTCTTCTCCAAGAACGACAGATGCTGCAACATCTTCTTCTCCAACCTTTGCTGCAGACCTGCAGTCTTCTTTTCTTCTTCTTCACGTATGGAGTCTAGTCAGTCTTCTTTTGACTCAAGATGTTTAAATTATTAATAGCATCTTATATTTTGCTTATGAAACTAAATACTCCGTAGTATTTCTAAGTAATTTAGGTGGGTGAACCATCTAGTTTCAGTAGTCTCTTTGCAGAACCTAGATGTACCTTACAGTAGTTAAAACATAAGCTTCCAGCAAGGCAAAGTGTTCTTTTTTCATATGTATGTATTACATATGCTTCTAGCAGTCACTTATCTATTATATTTGAAAGTACTCCGAATAGCTGTCGTCCCGCTATCCGCTATAGCATTTTTGGGGCTGCCCGCTACGCTCCGCTATCTGGGATTGACAACGCTGAACCAAATGTTAATATTGGGTTGGGCCAGTAGGGGCACGCAAGTCTTGGATGAAATTACACTTCATGGGAGCCGGCGAGCCGCCATCCGTCAGGTTGGGTAGGGTTTCGGGTATGCGTGACTACCCACATGGCTTTAAGACTTAAATGTCATTTTTGAACAATTAATTAATTTTGGATTTAAATGTTTTTAAGATAGCTCGACACCTTTCTAAACAAGTGCCTTTTTTGGATTAGTCTCCTAACCAGAGCACTATCTACTCCAATCGGCTTGTGCTTTTTTTAGACAGGCATAAGTCTGAAAATTTCATTAAGTTTTCTTAATCTTCCTCATCCAAAATACTACACATTAGTGCATCGTTTGGTTCGCCAGAGTCCTTCAGGAATGAAAAATCGTTCTATCTTGGAACACAATTGTTGCGGGAAAATTTCCATCATTTGCAATGGAGCCAAAGATTCATTATTTTTTGGCTTGAGAATATGACGGAATAAAGCAAAATGGCTCACTAAACTGACTGCGCTTCTTTGTTATGAAGCAGCAGTTAGTCCATACAATTTTGGATGCGATTTTCACTATGGGCCATCAGGAAACATGCTTTAGCACAGGGGTAAGACTGCGTACATCCGACCCCCCTTACCCCACCGTAGGTGGGAGCCTTTGCGACATTGGGGTAAATCAAAATGAATGAATGATGAGACAATAAACATTTGTTGGGCTCGGTTCATTATTCTTTTTTGCAGTTTTTTTAGATACACAAACAACAAAAACAACTAGATACGATTAAACTTAAACACAAAAAAAAACAAGAGAAAAGGGTCAAATAAAGCCTTCTACTATTATGAAATAGTCACATAAGGCCATGTACTCAATAAAGTGTCATATAAGTACCTCTACTTGTAAAAAGAGGTCAAATGAGTCCGAATGACTTATTGAACACCTCTTAATCCCGGTTTTAGCGTACTTCTAACCATTTTTTTAGAATAGATTATCCAACATACATTGAATATTTAACTAAGATTGGTTGAAATACAAGTAAAAAATCACCATGTAAGCTAAAACCAAGATTATGAGGTTGTAAATAGGTCGTTAGGACTCATTTGATTGTTTTTTACAAGTAGAGGTACTTATATGACACTTTATTGAGTACATGGTCTTATGTGACTATTTCATAATAGTAGAAGGCCTTATTTGACCCTTTTCTCTCAAAAAACAAATCCGACCACACTAGATTAGCAATAAATCATACTACATCCCTGTAGTTTATTATTTGATATGTATTCTTTTTGGGAAGTATTTATTACTTCATCCATTCCTGCTTTGGGTAACTTGTGCGGGATTTTATCTTACTTCATTTTCTCTCTCATGCCTTTTCTATTTTTCATCTACTCCCTCCCACTTTTTACTCTCTTATTTATAGGCTTCATTTTCCAGCCTCTTCTAGTCTTCTCCCACCTCTCAACACGTCTAATAAGCATAATCACTTGGTCTTCTATGCAAATGGCCAAACCACTTCAACTAAGACTCGTATCTTATCTTCACTAGGTGATTCTTTAAGCAATCATTTGTAATATTTCCACACATCCCAAACAACATGCAAATCTTAGCCACACTACCTTTTGAATGTGTCATTGTGTCACCGCCCCATGTCGTATAGTAATGCAAGGTTAATTGTTGTGTGACAAAACTTACCCTTCAATCTATCTGGCATACCTTGATCACATAGAAATCTGGACGCACTCTCTCATTTCATCCACATATTCTGATTCTATGGGAAACATCTTCATCCAGTTCACCATCCTTCTGAATTGTGAAGTCTAGATAAACGAAACATATTATTGACTGATATCTCTTTACCATTTAAGTTACTCTCACCGTTGTCATTGCTTCGACCTCCACCAAACTTACACTTAATATACTCAGTCTTGCTTTGACTCGACCACAAACCCTTGCTTAGTTGTTCTTCAAAGTTCGTTGTCATTTTTTCAGCTTTGCTTTAACACTCAATCTTGTCATTGATCAACACAATATCACCATCAATCATCATGCATCATCACATATTTTCTTGAAATGACTTCGTGAGTTCATTCATGTCTAGGAAAAAAGAAATGACTCTAAGCCAATCTTTAATGCTACTACGATAGTAATAGGAAACTCTGATAGAGTACAAACACCAACCAGAAAACTTTATTGATAATATGTTTAACTTCTTTTTTTTACTCCAGGGGGGTCTGGGGGAGGGGGGCTGGGGGGAGCCTGGAGTAATCAGGGCTGAAACTCACTCCATTGAGTTTCACACCCTTGTGTGCCTAGCGGGATTCGAACAAGAGACCTCTCGCTAGGCACGGTAACCTCGCAACCAGCTAGGCTGGAGTGCTTTGTTAAGAATATGTTTAACTTTATTGAGAAAACTTAAGAAAACGATAAAGGAATGAGATAACAGAAAGTAAGGATGAGATCTTTCGAGAGGATCTCGCTCTCCCAGTTCCGACTGAAATTCTCGGTCCCCTTCTCCTTCAGCTTCCATTTGCATTTATTCGTTTCTTTACTCTCGACTGACTATTCCCCTTCCCCTAGTCCGTTATTTTCTGCCTCCGTTTCCTTTCTCTGCTTATTTACCTTCTTGCCCCTCCTTTTATAAACTTGTGAAAAATCCCTATTAGGATTTATGTTAAATAAGGTAGTGCTCGTATCATCACCCCCCCCTTTCAAAAACACCTTGTCCTCAAGGCGTAGCTCAGGAAACATTTTCTTCAGCAACTCTCAATCTTCCCATGAATCTTCAAACTGTGGCAGGTCCTTCCAGTGAACCAGCACCTCTCGAGTTCCTGCTGCTGAAACTCTGAAATCGATTATTGCTTCTGGTTGAGATTGTAACTCCCATTCTTCTGAGATGCAAGCAGGCAGTGGTTGGCAAGGTATATTTGGGTTAACTGTCTTTTTCAAAAGTGATATATGAAACACCGGATGAACTGCACAACCTTCCGGTAACTTCCATTTATAGGCTACCGGATTAATCACTTCAACCACTTCAAATGGACCGTAAAACCGAGGACTGAGCTTCTGATTTATGCGTTTCGCCAAACTTTTTAGTTTATAGGGCTGTATTTTTAAGAATACCCTATCTCTTACTTCAAACTGAAGGTCCCTTCTATGCCTGTTGGCCTGTTGCTTCATCTGATTCTGAGCTACTGCCAAATTATGCTTCAATTCCTGCAACATTTCATTTCGCTCAGCTGTTAATTTGGACACTTCATCCACAGGGGTCAAGCTGGTATCTCCTTTGACAAAGATAGGTGGATCTCGTCCATATAGGGCTTTGAAAGGCGTGCTCTTTAGGGGTGCGTGATAATTGGTATTGTACCAATATTCCGCCCAGGACAACCACTTCGGCCACTGCTTGGGCTTATTCACTGTTATGCATCTCAAGTAACCTTCAAGACATCGGTTCACTACTTCAGTCTGCCCATCGGTTTGGGGGTGATAGGCAGTACTGTACTTCAACTTTGTCCCTTAGGGTTTTCATCAAGCTCTTCCATGAGGCAGTGGCTTTACTCAAAGCTGAATCGCCTTGTGATAGGAACCTCCAGAAAATATACAGAAAGATCAAGAAACAAAATAGAAAAACTGTATTGATGAAGAAGATGAAACAATATCGGAAACAAAGGCCGAAGCCTCCCAAATGAGCCGAAGCCCCCCAAGAACGAGAATTTGCTCTCGCTCACCCAAGTCCCAGTCTGAAACGTCTAAACAGCCTGCTCCCTAATTTCCCCTTCCCGACTATTTATACTATACAATACCTCAAGTACCCTTATTACTAATATTCTTATTAATACTTCTATTATTAGTCTAATTTAAGAGGGTTCCTATCAATACTTCCCCCCTAAACATCCACCTTGCCCTCAAGGTGGGTTATATGACACAGCCACAATCTTCTGCTTCCTCTTCCTCTTCCTAGCGCTTCTACCTTCCCAATATCTAACTGATTTCTGAAGAAGGAACCGCCATACTTGATTCTTCCACTGCACAGACTTTACTGCAGCATATAGTATCTTTGATGAATTTTCATTTTCTTCCTTAGTCTTCAGACCCTCAACAGCTACGCATATTTCCTTGTTTTCCTGAGGTGTATCACCTACACCATTAGCAAAACTTCCAGCAGTAGAAGAGATTCGAAGTGATGTTTCCCTCGGTTCAGACACTATCCAGCAGCCCTTAGCAAAATTTACTTCTTCAGTTTCTTTCACCATTGGAGTACCTCTCCATTTCCATAATTCCTGCTTCTTACTTTGGATAATTTTCCTGTTATTAGGATCACCAGAAACTTCTCTAACAATTTTGATGTCATCAATTGGCAAGGATTTCACCCCTGTAGTCCTAATAGCTAGAATTTGCTGATAAGTCTTTGGGGTCAACCTCTGTAAAAACCTTGTGAAGGATTCATAAACCCCAGGAAGTAATAGGTTATGAGTTGTCATTGCAGAAATATCTCCCAACAATAGATAACCTTCATGTACTCTAAATGAATTATGTAAGTCAGGCTTGAGATAGTCTAACATGCTCTCAACCCCTGGCTGTAATTCAGCTTGTTGTAATTCGAGGTGTTGGCCATGGTTATACTTATCAGCAGCATTAATCTGTGTACGGTTTCCCTGGATGATAGCAATTTCACCTGAAACAAGCCCAACCTCTTTCTCCTGAGCCTCTGTACCAGATTTATTTTTACCAACACATAATTTTTCTGATAACCTTTCCTTAGGTTGTAAACATAGTTGACTTTTGACAAGAACAGTTTCAGAAACAATTAGGGCTCTATTTCCAAAGGAACATGGCTGAATAAGCTTGTCAGCAATAGAAACTTGGTTGGAAGTTAAATCCACACCCTCTGCAAGATTAGAATAAACATAATCTGGCCCGTGAATATCCTGTCTTTTCTCCTTGATTTCGTCTTTCTTATTCACTTGTTTGATCACAGGTTCAGTTGGTTCCATCTGGGTCTTCTTTGTTGACTTGGAAATTTCTGGCGCTGATTGATAAACTTGTGAATGAGAAGTTCTTGATGACCTCGATGACTCCTGTTTTCGCTGCCTGCTTAACGATGATTCCTGCAAACTGAATGAAGAAGTTCTAGAGCGCGGACTGGAAGAAGTTCTTCGTGCCCTCGAGGATTCTTTCCTTTCTGTCCTTCCTGTCTTCTGCCGGTGTTTAGGTGGAAAATCCTTAACTAAATCTTCCTTTAGAGCCTCCCAACTATCTTCTCTCTTTTGAAAATTCCACCATTGAAACCAGTCATCTGCAGCTTCCCCCATTGCCTTGGCTGCGACGTCCACCTTAAATCTTTCTGCTATAACTTGGACTCGGAAATATCTTTCCATCTTCTCTATCCATTCATAAGCTTCCTCCTCGTAGAATAGAGGTAATTTCTCCTTCTTTGAACTATCCGAATTTCGAGAAGTGACTTTAGATGAAGAATGTGAACTGTGAGAATCCTTTGGGGAAATCTGATGCAGAGAGCGATGATAAGAATGATGAGAAGAACTCTGCGAAGAGCGCTGTGAAGAACTTGGCGAGGAAACAGTTCTATCGCAAGATTTTCTGCGATGCCTCAAATCTTCGGATTCCTCTGGACTTGCTGAGTGCCGCGATTGATGGTTGTGAGAAGGACGATGCGATGCAGATGAGCGAGGTGATGCAGCTGAGGTGTGCGATCTACTTCTTGATCGATCTGTTTTTCGCGAGCTATGATGAGGGTCGCGATGCGATCTGTTTCGCGATCGATTCTGAAGTTTGTTTATCATCTCCGCTAAGCTAGCCTGCATATCTTCCATCATCGTGGTTAACCTATCGTTTGTCTCCTTCAACTGTCGGTCCATATTATCAAAACTCCTTTCCAATTGCGGTGTCAAAAATTCCTCCATCATTCAGATTCTCGGTCTCCAGGAAATAACGTCTCTGATACCAATGATAGGAACCTCCAGAAAATATACAGAAAGATCAAGAAACAAAATAGAAAAACTGTATTGATGAAGAAGATGAAACAATATCGGAAACAAAGGCCGAAGCCTCCCAAATGAGCCGAAGCCCCCCAAGAACGAGAATTTGCTCTCGCTCACCCAAGTCCCAGTCTGAAACGTCTAAACAGCCTGCTCCCTAATTTCCCCTTCCCGACTATTTATACTATACAATACCTCAAGTACCCTTATTACTAATATTCTTATTAATACTTCTATTATTAGTCTAATTTAAGAGGGTTCCTATCACCTTGTATCTTTTTCAGTTGTCCGTCCATTCCCCACTGAATAGTTAAGTGTTTGAAATCAGCTTCGACTTTTCCCAAACTAACTAGCCAATCCATTCCCAATATCATATCGGTTCCTCCGAGGTCCAGGATATAAAAATCCTGTTCAATCCATACGCCTTGAATGTTAACTAGTAGCTTCTCACACTTCCCTTGAGTATAGATATTCTCTCCGTTGCCCATTTCAACTTTGAACTTAGATGTCTGACTGGAAGTGGTAGGCAGTTCCAAAGTTGCAAAGACCCCAGTAGAAAGAAAATTGTGTGTTGCTCCCGAATCAATAAGTATGATTACAGTCTTGTCCTTCAAATGCCCTTTAACCTTGAAAGTGCCCTGAACTGGAATACCTACCTTGCTCAGAATTGTTAACTGTAGAGATTTCAATTCCTCCACAGGAACAACCTCTCTCTCACTCCCGAGTCCTCCTCTTCCTCTATTCCTTCGGGTTTTTCCAGTAGCACCAACTGATAATTCTTCATACTACATTTGTGTTCTTTGTTCCACTTATCCCCACACTTAAAACAGAGACCCCGTCTACTCCTGTCCTGCAGTTCTGCCTGAGATAGCCTTTGACCACCTTGCCCTGTCTTAGTTATTTTGACTCCCTCTACCCCTTTGAATTTAGCATCAATTTTCTGATCTGGTGGGTCTCGTGTGATTTGACTTTTGTTTTTGATTTCGTCATTCCAGGGTATATACCTGGAAGTGGTTCCCCCACGTTCTTTCCATCCCCGTTTATCTTCCTCCTTGAAACTTCTTACCCCGAGAACTGTATTTTTCTTTTCCAGGAGAAGTGCTACATCCATGAACCTTGTCAAACATTGAGTTGGATGCAATTTAATTTCGGCTTGGATTTCCTCCTTCAGGCCATTCATGAAAATACCCTTAAGCATCTCATTGTTAGTGTTCCTGTGGGGAGCTACTACCCGTTCAAATTTCTCCCTGTACTCCATCACTGACCCGGTCTGCTTTACACTAAGCATGGGTCCATATGGGGTTTGAACCATCTCTGGTTGAAACCGGCGAATAATTGCGTCTTGGAAGTTTTCCCAAGTACGATCCGTAGTCCGTTCCTCCCACCATTGAAACCAATTTAAAGCTTTGTCCTCCATAGCGACCACCACCATTTCTATTTTCTCATTGTCATTAACTTGATTCAACCGGAAAAATATCTCGACCTTAATTATCCACCCATGTGCATCCTCCCCATTAAAAACAGGGAAATCAACCTTCCGGCCCGTGCGAGCATAGCATCGGTTGACAGCAATTTCCGGACTATGGGATGAAGCGTGAGAGTTGTTAGACTTACTAGAGGTATGCGACGAGTTCACACTTGCGTCCCGACTATGAGGCTTAGACCCCCGCGACCGTTCTCTTCTCCTGTGGCGGTCATTCTGTAACATCATATTCTTCAATTCGGTCACTGTCTCTCGCAAGCCCAGCAATTCATTCACGGCCGTTCTCACTTCCGCTAGGGTGTTTTCCAGGTTCTCCACGCGTTGCTCCATTCTTGATCGGGTCAAGACCATGCGCAGGTAAGGATGGCAATGGGGGCGGGGGGCCCGTGGGGAACCGCCCCGTGGGGGGGAGTTGGGGCGGGTGGTGGGGTGGGGCGGGTGGTGGGGTGGGGGAGATATTTTCTCCCCGCAAAAATATGGGGCGGGTGATGGGTTATGCACCCCCCGCACCGTCCCCGCCCCGTCCCCCGTAATAATTAATAATAATAATCTCAATAATAATACTAATAATAATAGTAATACTAATATGAAGTAATTAAAATAGCATGGTGGTCCGGTGGGTTTAGTGGTTTCCTATCTAATGGATTGTGCGTAATGGATCTATCTAATTCTTGTTTAATAACTAAGCTATCTTGTAAAATTGCTTATCAAAATCATAAAGTAAAATGATTTTTTTAGAGATAAAATAAAATTAATTTGGGAAAGTTATAAAGTGATATTAGCTTAAACGCCTCAGGCACGGTGCGAAAGTTTTTTTCCTTTACTATTATAATGCATTAATTCTTTTCTTTTGAATGTCATCTTTATGATTGTAGTTAGGGCTCTTACAATTTGGTGATCATATGTCGTCCTAGATGACGTCAAATGACCATGATTGATTGAATGCAGAGTTTAAGAAAATATTATAGAGCTAATCAATGTTAATTTAGAGTTTGATAAAAATTACTAATTTAGAACGCGTATAATGTGTTCTAGATTTGAAATGGGATGTAAGATTACATTGACACTTGAAAAGTAAAAAAAATGGCTACTAGAAGTGTTGTTAAATTTTTGAAAAATTGTCAGTCTAAAATGATGTTAATTTTTGACGAGTACTTCCCCGTTGGGTACCCGTGGGTCTAGCGGGTCGGGGCGGGGGATGGGGCGGGTCGGGGCGGGGGATGGGGCGGGTCGGGGCGGGGGATGGGGCGGGTCGAATAGTAGTGGGGGATGGGGCGGGGGTGGGGGCAATTTTTTAGACACGGGGCGGGGGATGGGGGAGTGAACCCCCGCCCCAACCCCGCCCCATTGCCATCCCTATGCGCAGGTATGGCTATCGTCACTTCTCTGATACCAATGATAGAGTACAAAACCCAACCAGAAAACTTTATTGAGAATATGTTTAACTTTATTGAGAAAACTTAAGAACAGAGTCTGGGAACAAAAACGATAAAGGAATGAGATAACAGAAAGTAAGGATGAGATCTTTCGAGAGGATCTCGCTCTCCCAGTTCCGACTGAAATTCCCGGTCCCCTTCTCCTTCAGCTTCCATTTGCATTTATTCGTTTCTTTACTCTCGACTGACTATTCCCCTTCCCCTAGTCCGTTATTTTCTGCCTCCGTTTCCTTTCTCTGCTTATTTACCTTCTTGCCCCTCCTTTTATAAATTTGTGAAAAATCCCTATTAGGATTTATGTTAAATAAGGTAGTGCTCGTATCAAACTCTATCGTCCTCCCTACACTAGTACAAACACTTATAGTACAAACCTCATATATATCCATGATGACGTTGATATATTTACATGATATTCTTTTTCTAGTTAAGGCCCACCAAAGGATTTCACCAAAAGACTTCCCCAGTTACCCTATCAGCCTATCATACGAATTTTCAAAGTCAATGAACATCAAATGCACATCCTTATTAGTGTCTTTATACTTTTGCACAAGTTGTTTAAGAAGGTGAGTGACCTTAATTGTTGATTGACCAAGTATAAATCAAATTGATTCTCTGAAATCTTCAAACTTCTTTGAAAAGTTTGCTCAATCACTTGCTCCCAAAATGCGTACTAATGTGACCAAAAATATAAAGTCAATTATGTTGACTCTTTACAAACAAAGTGTTGGACTGGATCATGTGCGAGTAAAAAATGATCCATTTAGGCAGTTTTTGTGTCATTGAAAAGCTAAATTGAAGTTGTAAAACACTGAAGCAAACTTCTTTATTCGACAAGCTGTAGAGTTGGAACGACATCTAGTTCCACATTCGTTCATATGTAAGTATAGGATATAGGATTATGCATGTGAGCCCTTTTTTATACCATTGAAAAGATAAATCGAAGTTCTACAACTTTTATGAAGACGATAACATAAAATAGTGAATTAGTGACTGACAATGATCCATAAGAAATCTAAATTACCTGAAATTCAAAAACTCGAGAACCACTACAGTAGCTGCACCTTCGGATGTCACTCTCTGACGGCTGGCCACTCGACATCGGCCACAAGGGTTTGGCTTTAGGGTACCTACAGTACCTGTTTATAAGGCAATCAATCAAATACATTAAAATATTAAACTGGTTTGCATATAAAAGCCGGGGAAGGAGTAACACAGTTCTTGAACAATTAGATTAACCAGGTATAAAGAATTGAATTGGAGGTGCCCTCAGTGGAACGTTGGTAAGAACATTGTTGAAGTGATGTCTCACATGAGCTAAATATAAAATAATAAACTAACATATAAGATATGGGTCACTCCTCCTATTAGTTTGACTTTTTAGATTGAAACCTTAGGTCTTCATAAACATTATAAGAACTAAAAGAGCCTTGTACCTCAATACTTGCTCAGGGGCACACGATATCCTCTCCTGGAAAGATGCCCAACTTTTCTTGTCCTCGTCCCCCTGAAACAAATGTCACATATCACAAATGACATACTTTTATAAAAAATATTTCATTATCAATAGTGTGACTTATAATGGCTACCTCAAAGGCGTCTAGCAGTGAATTGAATGTTTCATCTGATTGGCTGGTAGAAACTAGAGATGTAGAATGAGGGTGATCATTAGATATCTCAAAACATTCATCCTCACTTGAGATCTCATACTCTGGCCACAAAGATTTACTCGCCACTGCATGCACATTAAGTTCATTCAAGTGTTACGATGAAGCATCAGTATAATTCCAAATTGATGTCTCTATCAATGCAATATTATTATTTCATTGTAATTAAATCAACAAAAAACACTTATACAGTTATTATACTCATGTACTCTTGGTATCAACTGTAATGGAACAACAAAAAATGTTCACTCAGCCACTCAGGATTATGGGAAGTAAGATCGCAGGATCTCACAGCTAGGGCAAAATTAAAGAAGGCAACCATTCACAACACTACACCCAATTATAAAACTAGTTTGCCAGACTAGCATGAAGAAGAATGCCTGCAAAAAAAGTGTTTAATAGTTATGATCTGTTCATTTGAATTTATTCCAGTCTCAGAGTGGACCATAGCATACTTTGAACATATAAGGACGTCGATATCAGACTAGACTAGACACTTAAGCAATAATAAAATCTGCATAATATCAGAATACTTCAAAAAAAGACCAGATCAGAATTGAACACACCAGTCCAAAAACCATCGAAGTTCACTCCCATTGAATTTCAGTGCACATCAGCACATGAACAATTCCTTAATGCTCTAAACTCTAAAGGCTTAATATGTTTTTTTGTTGCAAATATAGTGTTTGTTTCATTTAATGCCCCTGTAGATTTTATTTTTTAGTTCTTCTTCCCTGTAATTAGCACTGTTTCTTTTTAGTTCCTCTCTGACTCTCTAAGGACCCCTCTTTAACAACAAAACATGCATGACCACATGAGTTATATCTTTTGTTCATGCCATTTCATTTTTAAAATATACTTATATTTTGTTTGCTGATAGCCTATATTAAAAACGTATATTGTCGGTTTCACGTAGCCTTGATTCCACTAATAATCTGCAAAAAGTGATAAAGAGTTGAAGTCTAAGAGGAGTTATGCGAGTGACATTAATTTTGCCCAAAATAATTAGTGTCCATGGGTTGTTAGGTAGAGACTACAATGAAAATATCATGTCTTGCAGGGATGAAAAACAAATCAAAAAATATATTGGAAGGACTTAAAACATATTTAAGCCTACTCTAAACTAGTCATTCTTAGTATCAACGATTATTACCTTTTGGCAAATTTGCAACTATGCAGCTGGATTCACTCAGTGAAATGTTTGAGAGACATTGCTTCTTATGTCCAGACCGCCAATGAACAGCCTGAAATTAAAGCGGGGAAGTTAGAACTCAATTATTTATTATTATAACCTCAAAGAAAAACACCCCACCTCAAAACACACACCATCCCACTCTACTCCCAAATGAAACAAACAAAGAAAAGGAACAACAAAAAAACATATAATATCAGTCTACCTGGTGTTTCTCAGAACAGTAACGCACTGTTTTGCAACCACTACAAACTTTATCTCCTCTCCAGGTACCACACCAACTACAAAGCAGAGCTGCAACCCAAAATTGCAGAGAGAAAAAATTCAATAAAAATCAACAAAGACATGACATTTATAGGATGCACCATTCTTAAGGAGATGAAACAGTTTAAATTTCCATGCATTATAACAATAGGATGTAAATAGCCGATTGAATGAAATTAGATGACTATATGGAAGCCTGAAAAAGCACAGAAGCCTGATAACCATCAGCATTGATTTACAGGATCTGCTAATGCAGTTGTTGGTCAAGATAAACATTAATCACCTCCATCTCCAGAGGGTCTAGCTGTCCCATCTTTTTCTGGAGGCTCACTTGAATAAAATGAGTTGAGCCGAGGCATTTGACAGCGAAACGCCTTGACACTTGTTCATCATAAGTGATCAGAGTTAGAAACGAGAACCAGAATAATCAATATAGAAGCATCAAACTGCAGAAGCATTAAAGATACCTCCGTAATGCCGGTTCTGGGTGCCGTTTCCACTGTTGATGTTGATCTTGAAGAAGACAAGCCATTGATTGGCACATAAAGACAAACAGTGTACGATGAAATGTTGAGTCAGTCTCAGTTAGTGGTGCATAAACCTGCATAGTGAAGTTACTAAGTTATTAAATGATAACTAAAGAAGAAAATATCTGAAACAGTACAGATATTGGCAATTTAATATAACAGAAACAGAAATGCAAATAACTCCATAATATCGGTATAGAAATGACAAATATCTTCTTCTTCTTCTTACCCTAGTGCCGCAAAGGCTTCCACCTATGGTGGGGTGAGGGGGGTCATATGTACGCAGTCTTACCTCTATACTAAAGCACAGAGAGATTGTCTGTTTCCTGATGACCCGTAATGAAATTAGATATTTAAAGTTTGAGATTACCAAATAGATGATAAGCTATATAAGTAGTCAGTACTGAACTACTGCAACAGTAATTGGTCAGGATTTACACTTCACAAGTCATCACAAACAGTCTAAGTGTCTTACAGATCCATTAACCGGAGACTCTCTTTGGCAAAATTGAATTTTCAACGAGATTTAACAGTTAAACTATTAGTTGATGCTAATGAGTAAAAACTTGTGGACCGTTGACTTATATTTTGGCCAAAAACATAGTGCATCTTACAGGAATCTCATCTGAGGCACCTGATATGAATCATATTATACAGAGTATTTAATTAATTATGCTTATAAAAAAGAACCAAAAAGCAAGTAGTTCATATGAAATATAAAGGTTCAAGTATCTGTCTTAAGGAAAGAAAGAAACGTCAGGTCACAGAAGAGTAACTTTATATACCTGAAGCATGAATTGTAAAGGCTCACCACAGAAGTCACAGACACAATACCTCCCTGAAGGCAAGTTAACTGGGTCCAGCCAAGCCTGTTATCAGAAAAATCCCAAATCAATACTCGACAAATACTCTCTTTAAAAAATTATACATCATGGTTGTGTATAAAACATACAGGGGTACCCCCAGCTTTGCTTGGGAAGAACTGTCGGAGGAGAGACCATGAATTCTTCTTCTTCTCCACAAAGCCTAATGCTACAGGAACTTTTTCCTCATCATCCTCATCGTCATATGAATCAGCATGTCCATCGTCACTAAGTTCATCTTCATCAATAGATAACAAATGCAAACTTCTAAGTTTTTCGTCAGCATCTCCACTGGTTCTACCATTCAAATCTTCTGCCATTTTTTATATACTAAGTCCTATAGAACAGCGTTCAATACAAAACCTAAATTACTTGTACTAATTCCAAAAGCCCAAATAAAAGTATGGAATTGTTATAAATATTTCACACACCAGAAAGCATAATGCATAAACAGCTATAAATATTTCAACTATCAATGCATGCACAGATACAATTATGAATAAAGTTATTGATTATAGATATCAAACCAATAGCACTCTCTGTCATCACTAATTAGCAATTTTTAGGAAAAAAACAAGTAAATACTGAAATACCAATGTTCAGGAATTCAGGCATATAAAACAAAGAAGCGGGTAAATACAATTGGGAACCGGGAATGCTTGCTACCCCCACAAAACATAAAGGAATGAACAACGGAAACTCTCTAACCTTACGTGTCACGTGATTCTTTTGGGCTACAGGAATGTGAGCGGTCAGGTGTGGACTCCTGATCCTTGAAGGTGACATGCAAAAAAGACAAAAACCATTATATTCCACATTAATATGTCAAAGACGAACAAAAAACACACTTATGCCCAGAATTCAGCCTACAGAACCAAGGGTGATGTGAATTTTAAAGAGCAATTCATGTTCAACTCACAAAATTTCAAAATAACTAAGAGTTTTTAAAATGACTGATTTGAAATGCACCACCCCCTTACTTGCAGCTCTCATATTTGAAGTTCATTCCAAAATGGAGCAAGTTCATCAAGGGTCTGAAAGAAGTTAAAGAACTACTCTTGTGACATTTTCAGAGAGTAATATAATAAAACACAAGCATATTGAAAACCAGTTAGACTACTCTTAAAAGACTAGGAGCCCGTTTGACGACCTTGTTTTCCGGCTTATCAGTCAACTTTCTCAATAAACACGTAACTTTTGAGTTCGCGCTGCAAAGTTGTGTAACAATCAAAATAAGTAAGGTTGGAGTTACTTTTCGGGCTGGATTGGCTGAAGATACTATAGAAGACCATTTTAGATAATTTTCATATTTTTTTCTTTATTTTATAAAATATATTTTGAAAATAAATTTTTCATAATTTAGCATAATCAACCTATTTAGCCACTTTGGCCGAAACTTCATAATTTCAACAGATGCAGCTGATTTAACCAATTTCAATGTTACCATATTCACCAAACAAGCTCTAAGAAAGTATCGACACTTATAGACAAATAAGACACAAACATTATTGAAATAAAATGTATGACTGTATGTATTAAAAAACCAAAGAACTGCTTAAACACCCACTCAAACCCCTAAATTTAAACTTTTCTAGAACAACCGAACTTTATTTGTTCAGATTCTTGAGATTAAATTTACTAAAATGAAACAGAAAACCAGCTTAATAATCTTAATCCTTTAATTTCCAACACACAACATAATTAGATGAACTTGAATTTAAAGGGATTATGAAAGCCATAAAATGTGATTTTCACTTTTCATGTAGTTTAGAAAATCAATAATATTAGGTACAACCGTACAACTAGTTTTTAGTTCATTATACAAGCTAAATAAATTATACAGCGTACATAGTATATTGTAACTTCAAAAAATTCAAGGCAAACAACTGAAAACTTAGACTGGGACCGAACGGTCCATAAAGAAACCGTCAAATTTTGCTTCATGTTAGCATTTAAATATATATGTGGCAACATAAACACAAATTAAGAGTATAACACATAAAAACATAAAAAAAACTGCTAAAACATATTGATGAAAAATAACATGAAGGATGTCTTCCACCAAAAAGGACACATCTTTGTGGAATGATGAGGTGAAACAAGTCATAAGGAACAACAGGGATTGCTACAAAAGTTGAGAACATGTTGGAGTGATGAGAATATAGTAGCATACAAAGAGGCTAGAAGACAAGCAAATTAAATCCGTAAGGAAAGCACGAGAGAAAGTGAACAAGGAGTTGTATGAAAATTTGGACTCTAAAGAAGGAGAAAAAGATATTTATAGACTTGCTCTCCTTCGTGATCGTAGGACTCAAGATATCGGAAAAGTTAAGTGTGTGAAGAATGTTGATCAAAAGATACTAATGGAGAACAGAGAAATGAAAGAGAGGTAGAGGTCATACTTTGAAACATTATTTAAAGGGAATAAAGTGAAAGATATTGGTAATTTGACTCAAGGTAGTCAAAGTCATGAGGCGCACTCAAGGCGCTAGAGTATTTATATCACCTGAGGCACAAGGCGCAAAAAAAGCGCTCGCGTGACTCATGTCAAGCGCACTATTTAGAAATTTTATGTATATTATACTAAAGTGATCGAACATGACATATTCAACATCATGTCATACTTGTCACGGCGGCGGTAAGGCGAGCTGCGGCGCCAGCCAACCACCATATCGCCTAAGCGATAAGGCGCCCGCGCCCGCCTAGGCGACAATTAGGTGACTAGTCGCACATTGTCTAATACATAGTATATTATACTCCCTTCGTATCAAATTAATTGACCCGTTTGCTTTTCACGCAGTTTAAGACAATTACTGTAAACTTTATTAAAAGTAAGAGGTTTTTGGTACTGTAGCGACACTGTAGCGGTACTGTAGCAGTACTGTAGCTGCTTTTTGAGTGGGATTCTTTCCAAAAAGGGAAAGGGGTCAATTAAATTGATACACCAAAAAAGGAAAGTGGGTCAAGTAATTTGATACGGAGGGAGTATATAATTGAGTAACTAACTATATTTAATTTTTAATTTATTATGTATTATATATAATATATTACTAATTAAATTGTAAATTACCTAGAACTTAAAAAACAAATCCACAAATTCACAAAATAATACAATATACCGTAGTATAACAAATAAAACACAATAACACAATCACTTCAGGCCATCTTTGTTAATCAAATATTCAAATAGATTTACAAAGGTTCTCAAAATAATACTCGTACAATTTTTAGCAAATTATATAATGTTTAATCAAGAAAAAATAGTCTAAAATAGTATTAGAATTTAGAGAATACCTGGAGCTGGAGGCAGCCGGCAGCCGCAGAAGAGAGAATCGGACTGGTTTACTCGGAGAGCCAGAGATGGAAGACCGCTGACGCAGGGCCCTGGAACGTGGACGGAGGGAGGCGGCGGAGCTGATGGCCGTAGGTTGGCTGGTTTCGTGTCTCCACCGCAGCTCCGGTACCCCTCTTCGACCTTGCTTCGCAGTTCACACAACAAGGCTGCAGGTTTGCTTGAGTGGAATAGTCTGGTATGAGGTTTGGGCTGGGATTAATTTTCGGATCTGCTGGACCTTTACGGCCTGTTTGGATGGAGTGTCCCAGAGGTATTAGTAACGAAAGTGTTAGTAAATGGTGACAGAGGTTCAGAAAGGAATGTAAGTGTAAGTGTTAAGCATAATCTTACCTTGTTTGGGAGAGTTAAAAAATGAAGTGTTACTAATGGAAGTGTTTTCACTTAAATTGAGAAAAATATTCTTATGTCTTTTTTTTAATAAACCATATCCTCATGTCTTTAGACTACACTCTAGGAACATTTAGGAAGATAAAACAAATACACACGGAAGAACGAAAAATATATTTACTGCTCTACCGAAAAGAATATAATTAAAAAATATACCAAAAAATTGGGTTATTACAAGAGTAAAATAAAAAAAAAATTAAAGATTGTGATGAGTAGTCGTATACGTATTCGTGTGTACGTATCCCAAAAATGAGTAATTATGAGTTATGCCTAGAAATTGGAAATAATTCTAAAATAATCCAGCTTTAGAATTTGATACCAGATTATTTTATCAAATAATCTCATAAAATAATCTCAACTCTACATCCATGATCCTCAAAAAAATCTTTCACATCATCAAAATGATCCCCAAAATAATCCATGGATGTGGATGCCCTAAACAGGCTAATTTGAAGACATACGGATTTACAATTATATCCTCCATTTGGGCGGCAATTTTGCCTCCAAAAGTTGTAGACACTCTACTACTTTATATAATATAAAGATTTGGTTTGCTATTCTGCTACAGAGCACTGAGCCGCCATATATTTCCACATCCATGGGCATCTCAAGATTCATATATATACATATGATAAATGGTGGACGAATCCCGCTAGGCACACAAGATTCAAGCACTCCAGCCTATTGATACAGAATTTTTGAGAAGTAATCAAGATAAAAAGAACCTTTCAATGTAAGGGCATCGCGAGAGAAATACGCGTTGTCGGTGTTCTCCATGACCTTGACTCTGGAGAGTGATTATGGTTGCTACTACTTGTTTACTCATAAAGAGTTGGGATGTTCGTGTCTCCACGACCTTGACTGTGGATGTTGGTGTCTTCACGACCTTGACTGTGGATGTTGGCGGTAAAATTCGGGCAAAAGACCCTGTTATTCAGTAGTAGCAGTAACCTAGTCACTTCTATAGGGTAATCCCTTTTTGGTGGAGTAGGGGGACGTTGACGTCCGAACTACTTGGGCTTTTTACTACCCGCAAGACTTGGAATCCCTTTCACGGGGTGTGCATACTTAAGGTAGAGGTTCAGTTTCCTCAAGTTAGAAGTGGTACCGACAAAAGTCCCGGGGTGGCCGTATATAACAACGGACCATCCGGCTCAATTGATCTTGAGCACCACCCTTCGAATGTACTAGGGAGTTTAGTTACAAATGAGGTTTTGAGGAGAATTATATTTGATTGATTGAGTTTGGATGATTGGATTATATTTGAATTTAATTGGACTTGGATTCCATTGGTTTTGAGTTGATTTAGATTATTTGATTGGACTTGATTGAGGTGAATGAAATTACATTAGATTGGATTATTTGAGTGAGTTATAATTGTTTGGATTGGATTGAATTTGATGTGGTTGAGATTATTAAATTATTTGTAGATTTCCAAATTATTACTTTTGGATTTGATATGATATGATTATGTTGAATATTGATTGAGTATTTGGAAGTATTTTGAGATGAATATTTGGATTTTACATATGATTTATGTTTTGGAATATATTTACGAGAATTTTGGAGGTTTATGTATATTGACATTTTAGAATTATTTTGATTTGAAAATATGTACCTATATTTGGAATATTATTATTATTTTACATGTGATTTTGTGATGAGAAGTTTGTATAAAGTGTTTATAAGGTTTCCTCCCAATATTTTCACAAAATGATATATATGTATCAAACATGATTATTTTATAGGGTTGGGTGAGCCTTACTTAGCATTTCCAGCTAATTTTAGCTTCTTTGTGTTTTCCTTTCTATACTTTATTTGTGCAGGAATTGAGGATCATGTTGAAGTTGATTTCGAGAGCTTCCACTAGAACACATAGACTAAAGTGATTGAGTAATTTATTTTAGTCTTAATTTTAAAGAATTGTAGTTGAACAATTAAATATGGAAACTTTTAATTTGTTGGTGGTGGATAGCCTATGCAATCGGTTAAATGAGAACACAGTGTGGCGGTAACGCCCCAGTTTCCCTTTGAATTTTCCACTTCAATACTCTCATGTATTCAAATGAATCATTATTTAAATGTTATTTTGGGTGTGAATTTTGGGGGTGTTACACCACCCAATCCTTCTAAAGAAAATTGTCAATCCCAAGAGTCATACCCGTATAATTTCAAGACTAGGGAGGTGTTTACTTCACTGCTAAAGTCACAGTTAGGTTAGTAAGACAAGTGAAGTAAACACGCACGCTGCTTAAAAAGCCGCTTACTAACCGAAATAGGTGTTTAAAGTGCCACTTATTAAGCATATCACCCCCTATATATATTAATTAAGCGGCACTTTAAGAATTTTTACTTTCCGAATTTACCCTTTGCCCTTACCCTATTGTTACCCCTGCCCCACCCACCTACCCGGCCCCACCTCGACCCTGACCCCACCTACCCTACCTCGACCCCACCCTACCCCTACCCTACACCCTATCCTACGCTGACCTCACCCTACCTCACCCCCGACCCCATCCTACCCCTACCCTACCCCACCTACAACACCCTATCTTACCCCGACCCACCCTACCCCACGCCGCCCCCACCCTACCACTACCCCACCTACCCCACCCTACCTACCCGACCCCACTTACCCTACCCAACCTGCCCTTACCTCACCTACCCAACCCCAACACCCTACCCCCTACCACATTGGTCCCACCCCGACCCTACCCCCCTTACCCTTACCCCTAGGGCCCTTACCACCCTACCCCAACACTTATCCCTTACCACACCGGTAAGGGAAGGGATTGTGGGTAGCTAGGGTGGGGGTCGAGGTTGGGGTAAGGTGGGGTAGGGTAGGGGTAAGGGTGTAGGGGGTTAGCGGGTGGGGTGGGGTGATCTCGGGGTATGGGTAAGGTAGGGTAGGGGTAGGAGTATGGTAGGATATGGGTGGGGGAGACCTAGGGGGTGGGGTAGGGTGGTAAGGGCCTACGGGTAGGGGTAAGGGGCCTAGGGGGGGGTGGGGTCAGGGTATGGGGCAGGGGGTCGGGATAAGGTAGGGTAAGGTGAGGTCGGGGTAGGGCCGATGTGGTAGGGGTTAGGGGCAGGGTAGGGGCCTGGGTGGTCGGGGTCGGGGTAGGGTCGCGGACTCACGGTAGGGTGGGGATGGGTAGGGTGGGGTAAGTTTAGGGTGAGGTCGGGTAGGTAGAGTAGTGGTAGGGTGGGGTCGGGTAGGTAGGGTCAGGGTAGGGTGGGTAGGTAGGGTCGGGGTAAGGTAGGGTGGGTAAGGGGTTAGGGGGTATGAGTACACATATTATATTATATACTTGTGTTCATGAATGTTTGTGTGTATATATATGTATAAGGTTATTTTGGACATTTTAATGTTAAGCGGTGTTTTAAACCGTTTGAAGTAAACACGATCTTACAACATTGTTTATTTTATGCGCCGCTTATTAACACGGGTCTTAATAAACACCGTTTAATACCCGGTGAAGTAAACATGTCCTAGGTCAGTTTTGCGTACCTAGGCAGTCCAGTATCACATTCCTTTTTTTTTTTTTTTGGAAAAAGGGTCAGATAGACCATTCAGGGAGTGTTTGCAATTGCTTCAACTTTAAAAAAGTGATTTTTTAAAGTGATTTTTGGAAAAGTGATTAATAGTAAAAGTTGGTAGTGTTTGAGAAAAAAGTGATTCTGGAAAAGTAAAAGTTGGTAGTGTTTGGTAAAATAAGTACTTTTTGTGTAATAGAAAAAGTGAGAAGCAGTTTAAAGCACCCTTCTACCTGCTTCCAGCTTTTAGCTTTTAAGTGATTAATTTAAGCAGAAGCTGTCATTTGAAAACACTCTTTTCAACTTTTTTTAAGCCAAAAGCTGAAAAGCGCTTTTTTTAAGCAAACCCAAACACTCTTTCAACCATCACTAATATGCTGCATGGGGCGGAGATAGAGAAGTTCTTTGCATTCACAAAAGAGTACGAGCATAAGAGATTCCTAGAAAAGGTTATAACTGTGATGCAGTGAAGGATGCGCTTCTAGAAGGCAGTGTTGGACTCGATGCGGCCACCCGACCCGAGAACCGGCCCGGCACAACACTATTTGGGCCCGACCCGGGAACCGGATACTGGTTCCGGGTCTAGGTCCGGTTTAAGGATGAAAACAAGGCCAGTTCCGGGATTGCTTAAATGTGAACCGGCCTAGTTCGGCCCCGGTTCGGGCCTGTTTTATATATTTTTTTGGTTTGGGCTGGGTTTAAATAGACTGGGCTAGGTGTTTCCGATGGGTTTGGGGGAAGGGGGGTAGGGGATAGGGGATGAAACGATCAAGAAAAAAATATAATCAGGCCCGGACCGGCATCGGTCAACACCCGGACCAGCACCGGTCAACACCCGGACCGGTCCCGGGCTTCACTGATTCTTTTTTTGGTCCAGCCGGCCCTAGGCCCGACCCAGGCCCTGACCAGACCCAGTCCAAGACTACGAGAAGGTCATTACTCATTACCAAAGGTTTCATCTCAATAATTCTTAGCTTAGTTGATTGACGACACAGATGTAGCTTGATTAGAGGAGATCCGGAAATTTCTGCTTATTCTGTTTAGGCGCTTAGTAGATTGACGACACAGATGTAGGCTTGATTAGAGGAGATCCGGAAATTTCTGCTTCTTCCGTTTAGGCATGCAATTGCTAGCTTTTTAGTGAGTCATATTTGTTCAGTTCTTTCATTCATGCACCTAGCTACTCCATCACAATTCACACTGATTTTGTCTATTTTTATTAATATACAAAGTATTTATCATCCCTTAAAACTTTGCCAAAGTTGACCGGTACGGAGAATAATAAAGTAAAAACTTAGATGGTTCAGGTTTGTGCAGAGAAGAGAAATAACAGAAACCGCAAAATATTGATTAAAAAAGAAAGTGGCAAAGCTTTTTGGGACTTCCAAAAAAGGAAAGATGACAAAGTTTTAAAGGATGGAATCACGGAATAGCCGAATAGGCTTGGACTTTGGCTGGGTGGCCCGACCCGGAACCAGACCGAACCGGCCCGATTGCCCGGTCAGTGACCGGTTCGGGTAGGCCCAACCCGCAGGTGTTCCGGTCCAGGCTCGGGTCCCCAAAATCCTGAACCGGCCCGACCCGCAGGTGGTTCGAGCCCGGGTCCAGGCCTCTTATTAATTTTTTTACTTTTCGGGTTGGACTGGTTATTTTGGGCCATTTGGGGTGGTGAATTGGTTAGGGGGTGGTTGGAGGTGAGGGGGTGGTTGGAGGTGAGGGGGTGGTTTGGAACAACGGAAAGCCCAAAAGAAATTAAATAAAAGAAAACGATAAAGTATAACCTGCTATAACAGGTTAATTTCCACTAATTTGACTCGATTGATTCTTTTTAAGAGCATCTCCAATACTATAATGTCCACGTTGCATATGTGGCATGAGTGATAACCACATAAATATTAGCAAATAAATTATTTCTCTCCTTATTTGAATGATTTTATACAATTTTGGTAAGTTTTTCCCTGCAATGTCAACATATAGACGGTCTCCTTGACAGTGTGGAGAAAAACTTACCAAAACTGTATAAAATCATTCAAATAAGGAGAGAAAGAATTTATTTACTAATATTTATGTTGCTATTTCTCATGCCACGTGTGCACCGTGCACATTTTACCATTGGAGATGCTCTAAGAGTTGATGAACTTATGTGATTGTTTTCAGTAGATGATGTTGAGTAATGTTTTATAATTGTAGAAGGGTCTATAAGACCTTTTTTCCTTTTTTTAATGTTTTGCCCGGTTCCAACTTCCAAGCATATAAAAATATACCACCAGGTCCGCAAATTGTTGAACCAGAACTTGGTACCCAACTACCCCATACACCCAGTAGGATACCCAGTCTTTGCCCAAAATCGGAAAAATGGACCCGATCCGGTCCCACAAAGTACCAGATCTGGTTCTAGACCAGGTCCATGCCTAGTGCCAAGCACCACTCACTTTATAATTCCATCTAGTCAATTTAGTATATTCTGTGGTGCTATAGATGACGTTATGTTGATCCTACAACTTCATAAATAAAAATGTTGCCCTTTCTGTAGCTTGAAATGTGAACGCAGAACGCTCCAGAAGTCTAGAAAATCCAAAATAACCAAGCAAAACATCTTTAATCTGTAATGAAAAAATCTAGTTTTCTGCTCTAAACTAAGAGGGTTTGAAGATGAATGTCTTGTGTCCATTTGCATTACCTGGCAACTCTGTAGCTCTGGAAAAAGAAAATCACTAAACTTATATTCCACAGTAATGTTTAATTTAGAAAAATTCAGTGATCCAAATTGAGAACACATACCTTAACCCTCTTAAGAAGTTCCTTTGCCTTGACATCATTCTTGAAATGATCACGCACAGGCTGTGCATAGCACATGAAACATGGTTTAGAAAATATATATTCCTAAATGTAGGCCTGTTGTTTTCTCACTTCTAAAAAAAACTAAACCAAATTCTCACAAGGCACCTAACTTGGACTCCATCTTCCAAGTACACATCAAATGTTCGAAAAGATGCTAAGAATGTAACCTTATGTTTGGATCTGGGAAACTGCTAGGGAAAGGAAAGGAAATGCTAAAGCATGTTATTTCTGTATGCTAGGATTACCTCAGGAAAAGCAGAGGAAGATATTACAACTCCATAAAGGTGACTATTTATATACGGATAAAAAGGTAGCTCACAAGGTAATAAAATTGCAAAACTATACGAGCCAGTACCATTCATATAGTGCCGATGTTACTGCCACTACCACTACTACCACTGTTGGGTACACCACTGATGTCACTGCCACCGTCGAACACATCAGTGCGACTAAGGGAACAAATTCCAATGACTTTTATGACGATTTGTCAGAACGTTTTCGGCAAACTGTCGGCGTAGCTAGCGGCGGTTTCACAAACTTGCCCCAACAACTTTTTCAAGTGATTTAAAAAAAATGACAGGAACCGGCCAGATTAGTGCTAATAATAAAAATAATACTACCTCTGTCCCATATTGGTTGTCTGTATTTTGGCGCGATTATTAATAAAGTGGTTGAAAGTAAAAGTTGTGGTTGACATTTGAGTAGAATAGATGAAGCTATTATGTTGAGCTATTAATACCACTCACTTATTTTGTTGGTGAAGCTATAATGAATGAAACAGCTCAACATTTTATAAACAAGTCAATAGATGGTATTACAGATATGCAAATCAGTTACAAGTTAGTTTCAGAGAAAAAGATCTTGTTAGCTAATGAAATTGTTCTATCTGATGGTTCCTCACAAGTACTTACAAAAGATAATTTTCCTGAGACCACTACAGATGATGAGGTAATAAGATTTGTTTTTTGCGAGGAGGCAGTAAGATATTGTGAAGGCTTTGTGAAAAAGTCAGCAAATTCCTCGTTTGCTGAGTGTGCAGTTGAGCCCACTCTTGAGGTGCTGAAAGTTCACGTTACATCATCTGTTCATGCTGCCAAACTCCTTGTTCAACTACCCCCTTTTCGTGGAGAAACTGTGTCCATGGTGGGGTTGAACAAGTGCCAGCTGACAACATCCAGGATGTCAATTGTCTTCAACTACCCGCTTCTCGTGGAGACACTGTGTCCATGGTGGGGTTGAACAAGTGCCAGCTGACAACATCCAGGACGTCAATTGTCACTAATGTTAGTGTTTCTTTGACTATTCTGTTGTGTGGTTGTCCATGTAAGCAACACACATGGAAGTTTTAAAGCAACCTGAAGGATTAACCCTCCAAGGTGATGACTGCACTGAGATTCAGGAATTACTTAGATGGCGTGAAAATCATAAGGTGAAGAACATGAAGATGATGGATCAAGTATCGAAGCTAAAGGTCCAAAAAGCAGTGATGTAGAGGACAAGGAGGTTGTTCAAGGGGGGAGATGTGATAGGGACCTGAATAGCCAATAATAGTATGAATAATACAATGATATTATATAAGTACGAAGAGGGTTTTGGACCAGGTACTAGTTAGCTTTGGGCTGGCCCATGATGGAAATTTTATAAATAAGAGTATGGAGTAGAATAAAGGTGGGCAGAAATTAGTTGTAATTGATAGTTGTAATTAGAATGAGGCCTCTCAAAAAGCCTCGTCTGTCTTTTCTTCCCGTTTCTGTACTCCTTACTAATATACATTAAATTACAGTTACGAATTTGTAGTTTCCATCAGGGGCTATAAAAAAATACATGGGGCAGCTTCAATCAGTTTTGTGGATGTTAGAGGGACAATAAAATATAATAAACTTGATGAGCTTTGGAAGTTAGTCGCATTTTTTTAAAGCAAAACTAGTTACATTTATGTCATTAAAAAGGGTAGAAGTCATACTCCTCCATGTCTTGAACAAATATTATACGTGAGTATATATTTATTGAGTTTGAAATAATATTTCAAGTTTTTAACACTTTCTTCCCTTCCAAAAATATCTAATATTTTCCTAGCCATTTCTTTCCCAAATATTTCCAAACAGTGGTGAAAAACGTGTGTACCTGCAGTATCTTGTTCAGAGCTTTTGAGAGAGCAGGTTTAAGGTCAGCAGGATGCAAGCTACCACATTCATAGTCAGTAATAAGTTCTTCGAAAGTCGAGAAGGTCCTGCACGTTAATAATAATAAGTTAATAACAAGTGATGCGATGGAGAACGGGTGATAACCACTTCTCATAAAGTTTTCACTGGACCAGCAGAGCAAGCTTTTCTAATATTAATGAAATTTAAGCTGACGTAAAGTACTATTAAGGGGGTGTTTGGAACTGATTCTGCTTCTCCTTTTTTTAAAGCAGAAGCAGATTCAGAATCGGTTTTCATAAGCTGGTCTCCCCCAGCTTCTAAAAAAACTGATTCTAGGAGTAAATTAGAGCACCATAGTCACTTTTGTACTTTCACCCAAACACTCCAACTTCTACTTCAGCTCCTTGATGGAGCATAAACGGTTTTAAAAATCAGATACAAACACCCCTTAAGTTGAAAACTAAAACACTTTCAATGGAAAAACAACCAATATGTCTTACTTGTTACCACCATTCTCTAGACATCGCTCAACCTTGAACTCGTTAAACCAGGGAAAGATGATGTACTTGATGTATTCTAGACACGGATTTTTCTTTACAACCTTGGGTGGGCAGAAAGCCTTCTTTATTTTGAGATTCACATCTGCCTACAACATCAAAGAAAAAACAAGTGTCTGTTATGAGTAGTCAATGACACCCAACTGTGTTGATAGAATAAATGGTATCCAATGTGCACTACCTCTTCATCATCCATGAAAATGGAGGATGACGGATCACTATTGGACATCTTCTCTTGTCCCTCCTGCAAGCCAGGCAATATGTCTGCATGCCAAAATATCAGTGAAGGGAAAAAATAAAGCTCCCAAACAAATTCCACATTTACAAAATTGCTATTTTCGTGAATGTCCCAAGAAAAATCAATTTATACAGGCACAAAATTCAAGAAAATGAAAACTGTATTCATAAAAGGGGGGGAAATCATCTGAACAACATATTTAATTGGAGAGGAGAAAATGAGGGATAATTTTGGACACGCAGGAAAAAGAATGTGAATATCTTTAGGGACAGAGGATGTATTGATTTTGAACTTGAAAAAAAAAGGGTGTGGAAGTATACGATGAGACAAACTGATGGGCTTGTTTTTCCTCTTTATATCTTCACAGTATTGTCTTGCAAGTACATTCACTTCTCGCTGGTCCATTCCCAATTGACAGATATCAGCCTGCTAGGAAAAGGGCATGCAGTTGGTTGCACACACAATATATTCAAGGATGTATGCATCTAAATGTATAAACGAGAAAATCATGCGAGTGTCCTGTCCATAAAAAGGGCAGCCAGGTGCATGAAGTCACTCTCGCAAGGCGAGGCTCCAAGGGTCCGACCACAAGGGTGTATAAGGGGCAAGCCTTACCCTGTCAAATAATTTACAAGAGACCACTCTCAAGACTTGAACCCGGACATCAACACCTTAGTGTACAGTTTAAGCCTAAAATTTAGCACACATGGTACTAGTCTTTAATGCGGAAATGACCTTGCTATGGGGAAGTTACATCCCAATACACTAAAACATGTCCAGATCGAATAAATAAATAAGTAAATAAATAAGTAAATAAATAAGTTAATAAATAAATAAATAAGTAAATAAATAAGTTAATAAATAAATAAATAAGTAAATATATAAGTTAATAAATAAATAAATAAATAAATAAATAAATAAATAAATAAATAAATAAATAAATAAATAAATAAATAAATAAATAAATAAATAAATAAATAAATAAATAAATAAATAAATAAATAAATAAATAAATAAATAAATAAATAAATAAATAAATAAATAAATAAATAAATAAATAAATAAATAAATAAATAAATAAATAAATAAATAAATAAATAAATAAATAAATAAATAAATAAATAAATAAATAAATAGGTAAATAAATAAATAAACAAATAAATAAATAAATAGGTAAATAAATAAATAAATAAATAAATAGGTAAATAAATAAATAAATAAATAAATAAATAAATAAATAAATAAATAAATAAATAAATAAATAGGTAAATAAATAAATAAATAAATAAATAAATAAATAAATAAATAAATAAATAAATAAATAAATAAATAAATAGGTAAATAAATAAATAAATAAATAAATAAATAAATAAATAAATAAATAAATAAATAAATAAATAAATAAATAAATAAATAAATAAATAAATAAATAAATAAATAAATAAATAAATAAATAAATAAATAAATAAATAAATAAATAAATAAATAAATAAATAAATAAATAAATAAATAAATAAATAAATAAATAAATAAATAAATAAATAAATAAATAAATAAATAAATAAATAAATAGGTAAATAAATAAATAAACAAATAAATAAATAAATAGGTAAATAAATAAATAAATAAATAGGTAAATAAATAAATAAATAAATAGGTAAATAAATAGGTAAATAAATAAATAAATAGGTAAATAAATAAATAAATAAATAAATAAATAAATAAATAAATAAATAAATAAATAAATAAATAAATAAATAAATAAATAAATAAATAAATAAATAAATAAATAAATAAATAAATAAATAAATAAATAAATAAATAAATAAATAAATAAATAAATAAATAAATAAATAAATAAATAAATAAATAAATAAATAAATAAATAAATAAATAAATAAATAAATAAATAAATAAATAAATAAATAAATAAATAAATAAATAAATAAATAAATAAATAAATAAATAAATAAATAAATAAATAAATAAATAAATAAATAAATAAATAAATAAATAAATAAATAAATAAATAAATAAATAAATAAATAAATAAATAAATAAATAAATAAATAAATAAATAAATAAATAAATAAATAAATAAATAAATAAATAAATAAATAAATAAATAAATAAATAAATAAATAAATAAATAAATAAATAAATAAATAAATAAATAAATAAATAAATAAATAAATAAATAAATAAATAAATAAATAAATAAATAAATAAATAAATAAATAAATAAATAAATAAATAAATAAATAAATAAATAAATAAATAAATAAATAAATAAATAAATAAATAAATAAATAAATAAATAAATAAATAAATAAATAAATAAATAAATAAATAAATAAATAAATAAATAAATAAATAAATAAATAAATAAATAAATAAATAAATAAATAAATAAATAAATAAATAAATAAATAAATAAATAAATAAATAAATAAATAAATAAATAAATAAATAAATAAGAGTTGTAATGGCAATAGAACAGATGAATTTTTACCAATTATCGGCATTATCAGTTTTCATGCCATGTCCAGCACCAACTCTTTAACTACACGTCTATTGGTCTACTGTCTAAATACACAATGAATGGTTTGAGGCAGGGTAGTTAAAAGCAAGCGCCTGAGTGCTTAAGGGCACCAGGTGAGGCACAACCACTGTTTGCACTTTATGAGTTGCTCGGCATAGCAACTTGTCAGGCACAGAAAACGCGCATGAAGTGCACAAGGTGCAAAGGCACATGCTCAATGCCTCTAGGTCAGAAGGATTACGGTGTGGTGTAAGCTACACACATATTGGGCCAAATGACAGCATCGACTATTGAGGTATGGCACATACTCCCTCCGTCCCCTTTTAAATGTCCTGGAAGAGGGTGTCACGAGTTTTAAGAAAAGTGGGTTTGCGTGGTTCATATTAATTGATAAAGTAAGAATAAAGTAAGTATAAAGTAAGAATGATTTTGAGCCACACAAATTTTACCAAATAAAATATGGGACAACTAAGTAGGGACATCCCAATAAGGTAAAATGAGACATTTAAAAGGGGACGGAGGGAGTATATATAAAGGTTCTTTTCATATACGTAAGAAATATGCAAACTATCACGGTGATCAAAATACATGAATAGATAAATAACTTTTGTAATACAAATTCAGGCAAAAGACAATTGACTTTAACATCAACAAATATTACCTTGAGGAAAAATATGTCTGCGCACTGCATGCATGGGTAGAATATATGGGCAGCACTGGCAGTGAATTCATCTAGTTCAGGGCGACCCATAATTTTATGGCATCTGACAATTACAAGGAGGGAGATATCGAGACATTTTCCAGCGACTGTTTTTCTTTTAAAGGGAGGAGATGAATGTTCACTACTAACCTCAATATTCTATCAAGTGTATTTCTCCGTGCAATGTCCATAACAAGTGGCCAGTACTCATCAGCTCTAGAATTTATCTCTTTGGAGGCCCATAAAAACTCAATTTTGTTACTCTCCAGATTCATTCCCACAGATTTCCATATCTCAATCAGATACTGGCCAACAACTTGAATTTTCTTCAAGTCCCCGCCCATCTTGTCGTTTAGTAGAGCAAACCAATCTGCAATCCAAATCTTTACTTTACAGCCCGAAGATACCAACTTGTTAACGTTAATTGTCTTCATAACACCCTGTTCATGGAGGATTTGATGTTGAGAATAAAGTCCAGAGAAAGGCACACATAACCACACATCCAACCACACTTCGTTGATGATCTAGATAATATTGCATTTTACTGATGATCTTTCAAACCCAGTGTTCAAAATCCATTGGGGACCAGTAGGCATTGGACCAGTGCCTACGACTTTTTTGTGGATCCTGGATGGCTAGATGCTGCCTGGAATCAAAGCCTATTTGAAGTAATTTATTATTTGAAGTCTTAGTATAATCAATTTAATATATTAAACCTTCAAATAAAGTAACATATGGGACGGGGCCTATTCAGCCCTTACGATTGTGGCACTGAATTTCTTGTTTTTACTTTTTTTCTTAATTAAAGCCTACTAATCACATACTCAATCTGTCCCATTTAGTATGTCCCGCCTTTCTTTTTTAAGCCACCAAAAAATGTTTATCCCATGCCAAATTTGGCCACGGTTTGTGGCTTAATCATGCTCACATTTACAGATTCAATATAACCACAATATCCAACTATTCCTCAATATTTGTGCCAAACTCCATGTCCCAAACTAAATGGGACGGAAGTGGTATTTTCATACATTCTTTTTTATCCACTGTTATGCTTTAAGTGGGGAAATAAACAGACGTATGGTATGTTTTAGTACAACCCAAATATCATAACAGTGTCAGATACATAAACTAAAGCAAAATGTTAAAACTGCCACCAAGTAACTCGAAAATGCATTTATGATTACCCAAGACAAATACCAAAAGGCATAGAAGAAATTCATTTCCAACAGTATCCCCCCACACACACAAATGACAAAATTGAAAAATGCCTAATAAACGCCAACTAGAACAAGTTTTTTTATGAAATATGATGCTTACACGCAATTCCCTTCTGGTGAGTTCTACCAACTTTTTTTTTATGTCTAATTTCTTTCCCTTTGGGTTTCATTTTCATAAGGGATCGTCATCGTGCTTCCTATTTGCAACCGCAATCAACGAGTTACCCTTGACAACTCCTTGAAATCAAACCCTTAATGTAAGGGTCCCCTTTACCTACGGTGTTGGAGGTGTATGGCAATTGCTGGAATGGAACTCAAAGTTCACACAAGTTTTGATGCATGCTGCCATATAATATTACGGAAGATATTATGAGCAACATCATCATCATTACCCCAGTGCCGCAAAGGCTCCCACCTTTGGTGGGGTAGGGGGGTCGGATGTAAGCAGTATTACCGTTGTATTAAAGCACAAAGAGACTGTTTCCGGATGACCAATTGTGCAAATCGTGCCAAAAAATAGTGAGCCTTTGGCTCCATTGCAAATGATGGGGAAAAAACAGCAAACAAGAAAAATATTGACCACTGATAGTTGATTGATTCTGTTCTGCTTTGATATCAGAAAGTGATTTCCTAGGACTTCCCTTTCCTTGTTTTTGGCTTTCATATGCATGTTATAGCTCTTAAGGGAACTTTCAAATGGTAATAAAAGATAAAAGAAAAACTAAGAAGAATCAAGGAGAAGGAAAACTCCCCAAATTCCAAAGGAGACGTAAAACGCTGTAAAATTTTGCCGCCCTTTGCCATCACTTACGTAGTATGTTTCATTTTGATTCTGTTTCCGGAGCCATTGGAAATTTCACGCTTTCTGCTGATGAGTACACACTCCTCTCTAATTGAAAAGCCAAAGAATCTTTATAAGAAGCAAAATGCAGTGCGGGGGTGCAACTAGCATTGCAGGCAGTAAAAGATTCAGTTGAGAGTTGAGACACTTACTAACCAGCTAGACCACATATCCTAATCAGTGGAGACAGCTGTAGAATCACCCCACCAGTAGACGCCACATATCCAAGAGACCAAGAGTGACTCTCAACCACTACAACGCATAATGCCAGTACTGTCTATGACACCTAAAACTGAGACTGCCAGGTACATAATAATTAACAAGATTACCCTTTAACACTCCATCAACAGGCAAATCTCCCAAATCATGAGTCTTGAACTCCTGTCTCCTAGAGCTTGACTAATTTGGCATTTAATTGCCACTTGCCCGAGCGTCACTAATGCACTTATGCACTATGTCCTGGGAGAGGGGTGGCTATCCAGCATTAGGAACCAGGTTTATAGGGTGAAAACTAAGACTCCAAGTCTGGACGGCAGAGTGTGTGGAGATCAAGGCAAGCAGCACTCCTACTCTCAGTTGCAGCAGATAGGGTGAAGAATAACATTCAAATCTTAAATTCATGAAGATCAAAAGATTCACGACTTAAGGATAAATAGAATACAGATTATTGTTTTAATAATAATACCCCGGTTTGTATAATCGGATTTACTCGAGATTAGGGCTTGTTTATTTCGAATTAAGGCTTAGTTTCTTTCAAAAAGATGCAAAAAACCAAATATTCCAACATGGAGACGGTTGCCTTTTTCATCCTATGTGCATATGATGTCATGTGCTAATTGGGCTTTGACAAATTTAAAATACTATAGCGTACGATTGAAATAATTTTGAATACATATCTACACACAGATATAATAACTACTACTTACTAATATTAGAGCTACTGCAAAAACAGATTTCATATTTGGTGGAACTCAGCACCCCGAATTTCACTTCCTCCGAATAAATGAGTTATATCCAATGTTCAATTACATTCATAGAGCTCATGAGGAAGACAAAATCTTCAATATGTCGCATGAAGATCAATGCACTTCAAAACCATATGAAACATGGAAACAAAATGCCAAAATTTGAGAAAGGTTATGTCACGACACTTTAAGCGCAACGGTTTAATCGAAATGGCATGACAGAAAATACAGACCTGAGCAATGTGCATCCGACCAGAGGGTTCAAATCCATCATAGCATATTGGCTGAGGCTTATTCGCCAACAGATTCTTTAACTCTTCGTCCTGGATACACTCTTCCCCTATGCTCCTAACAATATCAAATCTCTCCTCCCAACTCATCCTTGATTAAAAAACAATTAACGATAAATCACAAAAGGCAAATAGCACTAGGAACAGTGTAACAAATATACACGTAGAAAGAGTAGGGGAAGATAATTTCATTACTGGGACTCGGAATTGCACGGGCTAGAGGATGAGTGCAAGGATACTGATCCCAAAGGATCCAACTGGGGCTCTTGATTTTCCATGGATGACTGCTTCTGCAAGCATATGATCGTGAGTTACCTGAGGTTAGAGTTGTCCGAAACTCTAAATTCAAATAACAAATTGAGCATATTACCTTGCTGTCCTCTATTTTGAAACCCTAAATCAGGGTTCGGCCCATGTGGTGGGCTAGGGCAACATGAGCTAAGCGGTGGGCCAGGTTAGTATAGCCCATTAAATAGGGTGAAAAATAAACACGCTAATTTTCTGTGTACAGTGTGACCAAGTTACTATTTTGTTCTTTTAAGTTCAACTTCTTATAATTTTTCACAAAAAAAACTGTAGTATGGAATCCGTAAAATAAAAGAAGTGATGTATTTTGACCCCTGCATTCCAGTTTTTGTTGTAACAAAACTCCAAGGCTATTATATATTCTAAGTAGGAATGGATCCGGGTCGGTCCGGTCCTGGTTCCGGGCTGAGACTGCCCAGTCCCTGTAAAAAAATTGTCACTCCCAAGTCCTACCCGTATAATTCCAGGTCTAGGTCAGTTCCAAGTTCCTAGGTGGTCCAGTCCCAGACCCGGTTCCGTTTATTTTTTTTAACGTTTTGCCCGGTTCTAAGCCTATAAAAATATCATTAGGTCCCCAAATCGTTGAACCAGAACCGTGTACCCCATACACCTGGTCGGACACCCGGTTTTTGTTCAGTACCGGAAAACGGACCCGAATTGGTCCCGCACAGTACCAGACCCGGTTCCAGACCAGGTCCATGCCTAGTTCCAAGCACCACTCACTTTTATAATACCATCTAGTCGATTTAGTCTATTCTGAGGTGCTACAGATGACGTTATGTTGATTCTACAACTTTATAAATAAAAATGTTGCCCTTTCTGTTGCTTGAAATGTGAATGCAGAACGCTCCAGAAGTCTAGAACAATCTCCAAAATAACCAAGCAAAACGTCTTTAATCTGTAATAAAAAAATCTAGTTTTCCGCTCTAAAGCGGAGGGGTTAAAGAAGCACATCTTTAATCTGTAATAAAAATATCTAGTTTTCCACTCTAAAGTGGAGAGTTTGAAGACGCATATCTTATTTCCATTTGCATTACTTGGTAACTCTGTAGCTATGGAAAAAGAAAATCAATACACTTATATTCCTCAGTAATGCTAAACTTCGAATAATTCAGTGATCCAAATTGCGAACACATACCTTTATCCTCATAAGAAGTTCCTTTGCCATGAAATTGTTCTTGAAATGATCACGCACAGGCTGTGCATAGCACATGAGAGATGTTTAAGAAAATATATATTCCTAAATGTTGGCATGTTGTTTTCTCACTTCTAATGAAAAAACTAAACCAAATTCTTATAAGGCACCTAACTTGGACTCCATCGTCCAAGTACACATCAAATGTTTGAAAAGATGCTAAAAATGTAACCATATGTTTGGATCTGGGAAAATGCTAGGGAAAGGAAAGAAAATGCCAGAGCGTGTTATTTCTGTATGCTTGGGTTACCTCAGGAAAAGCAATGGAAGATATTACAACTCCATAAGGTGACTCCATTCATATACGGATAAAAATGTAGCTCACAAGGTAATAAAATTGTAAAACTACATGTGTCAGTGGCTCAGTGCCATTTATAATGCCACTATCAATGGTGTCAATGCAGTGTATACTGCCGATGTCACTGCCACTATCACTACTACCACTGTTGGGTACACCGCTGATGTCACTGCCACAGTCAAACACATCAGTGTGACTAAGGCAACAAATTCTAAGGACTTTTATGACGATTTGTCAGAACGTTTTCGATGAACTGTCCGGGTAGCCGGCGGCGGTTTCAGACTTGCCCCAACAACTTTTTCCAGTGATTTAAAAAAATGATAGGAACCGGGCAGATTAGTGCTAATAATAATAATAATAATAATAATAATAATACCTCCATCCTATATTGGTTACCTGTTTGAATTTGCCACGATTATTAATAAAGTTGTAGAAAAGTACAAGTTGTGGTTGAGATTTGGGTAGAATAAACTCAAATGATAAGGACAACATATATCTTGCCAAAAAAGGAAATAGGACATTCATTTTAGGACAACGAAAATGGGACAGAGGGAGTAATAAATTGTACCGGTAGTATTCGTAGAAGGGAAGGGAGGAATAAGGGTTAGACAGAATTTGAGTGGGAATTAGGCTGGGAGAGTGAGGTGACTTGAAGTGTCTCAAACCTGGTACTTCTCTTTCTATTTTATGTTTACGTTGATTTCTAGTTACCCTTGCAATAGGTTAAGGAATTCTGAGAACTTCATCACTATAATAGATTCAGGACAACAATGAGATATATGAAAAGGCTGTGAAGATTTTAGAAAAATGTTGGCCTGAGGTAGTGATGATGAAGGATCAAGGACCGAAGCTAAAGGTCCAGAAATCAATTTGGCACTGGGAAGGGTGAGGCACATGGATGAAGATGAGTGTCAGGTTTGTTTCCTATCACCCACCTTGATAACAAGGTGGTTGTCTAAGGGGGAGATATGATAGGAACCGGACAATCAAGTTTCCCTCATGCCAAGAGAATAATGAGATGCTCGGAGGTGAAACCAACAAATCGAAAATGTCCACATTTCTAGGCATCGGATGATCAACCACATGTTTTAATCTCCTCTGCATCACTCTTAAGTCTTAACAGTGTTCCTGAAGTACAGTTCAACTCAGGGAACAATTTAAAACAATAAAGGTGAGAGTCCAAGAGGCTGATAGGGACCTGAAGAGCCATTACTAATAACTTAATAAGAATAATAGAATTATATTAAATATGTACAAAGAGAGTTTTTGGCCACGTACTAGTTAGCTTTGGGCCGGTCCATGATGGAAATTTTGTAAATAAGAAGAGGGAGTAGAATATAGGTGCGCAGAAATTAGTTGGAATTGGGATCTAGGAGAGTGAGGCCTCTCGAAGAGCCTCGTCTGTCATTTCTGCTTTCCCGTTTCTGCAATCTTCCTCACTAACATACAGTAAATTAATGTTACGAATTGGAGTTCCTATTATTGGTATCAGAGCACTCGCTCCTGGAGACACCTTCCTGGAGACAGAAAGTCAGAATCGTTCATGGCCAGAGCATCGATGGAGCAGCGATTGGAGAAATTCAAACGGAAGTTGGCTGAAAGACGATCAAGGATGGTCGAGATTATGGATGAGGAACAAAAGACGGTGGTCGACAAGTTTAACCAGCTGAAAAAACAGAATCACCGGCGAGCACGATCGAGGATGGTTCGCCGTTGTCAGAATTCTGCAATCCAGGTTTTTACATCGTCGCTAGACGATTCTTCCAGTCTGCACTCCGCAGGTATCGTTGCAAGCTGTCACTCCAAGTTCGAAGGCTTCATCGGTAGCTGATGCCTCCACTTTGCAGGTTTCCTCACTTGCCTTATCTCACAGCTCATCGTCGCATGTCGTTCCTCATCTTGCGCCAGATTCATCCGCCTCCTGAACCATCCACTTAGTCGCATCAGGCAAGGGATCGCAGGGGACTCAACCAACGATAATGAATAGAGAAATAAAGACAGCTGCACCTTCAGTCCCGGAACCAGACTCTCTGCTAGCCTGAAGAGGATGTGTCGCAACTTACGGGAACTCTCCCTGTTAATCTGGAAAATCCTTGGAAAACAAAGGTATGGCTATTAGGAACTCAACAAAGCGACACAGAACAATTTGTGTGTAGTTTGCCCCCACTGGATGAAACTGGAATGCGTGTTGTTGTTCAATCTGTGGTGCCAGGTGGTCCAGCTAATGACTATTTAGAAACTGGTGATCTTTTTTGTATAAATGGGGAGGTGATTACATTATTTCTAAAAAAATGATGGAGATACGTGATGCCCCACCTCGGATGTACAACCGTGATGACATTTCTGGCTTATGAATGGCTAAGCCAGTTTTATCCCCAGGCTTATTTATCTTGTCTGGCACAGATTCTGATAACCAAGTTCTGTTGTGCCTAAATGCCTATTGTGTTGGTGAAGCTCCAATGAATGGAACAGCTCAACATTTTATAAATCAGTCAATAGAAGGTATTACAGATAATGCAAATCAGTTATAAGTTAGTTTCAGAGAAAGAGAGCTTGTTAGCTGATGAAATTGTTCTGTCTGATGGTTCCTCACAAGTACTTACACTGTTACACAAGATAATTTGCCAGAGACCACTACAGATAATGAGGTAATAAGATTCTTTTTTGCGAGGTAGTAAGCTATTGTGAGGGATTTGTGAAAAAGTCAGCAAATGACTCGGTTGCTGAGTGTGTGGTTGAGCCCACTCTTGTGGAGCTGCAAGTTCACGTGCCATCATCTGTTTGTGCTGCCAAACTCCTTGCTGAACCACCGCCTTCTCGTGGAAATACTGTGTCCATGGTGGGGTTGAGCAAGTGCCAGATGACAACATCCAGGAAGTAAATTGTCACTAATGTTTGTGTTTCTTTGACTACTCTGTCATCTGGTTGTCCAAACTATATAGCAACAGACATGGAAGTTTTAAAGCAACCTGAAGGATTAACCCTCCAAGGTGATGACTGCAATGAGATTGAGGAATTACTTGAATGGCGTGAAAACCCTAAGGTGAAGAACATGAAGATGAAGGATCAAGTATTGAAGCTAAAGGTCCAAAAGGCTGTGATGTACTGGGAAGGGAGAGGAGCCAAGATGAAGGTGATTTTTGTTTCCTGTCACCCACCTTGAGGACAAGGTGATTGTTCAAGGGGGGAGATATGATAGGAGCCTGAATAGCCAATAATAATAAGAATGATAGAATTTAATTAAATATGTATAAAGGGGGTTTTGGGCCAGGTACCTGTTAGCTTTAGGCCGGCCCATGATGGAAATTTATAAATAAGAGTAGGGAGTAGAATAAAGGTGGCCTATCAAAGAGCCTCGTCTGTCTTTTCTTCTTCCCCGTTTCTGCACTCTTCCTCACTAATATACGTTAAATTACTGTTACGAATTTGGAGTTTCCATCAGGGGCTATAGAAAAATCCATGGGGCAGCTTCGATCAGTTTTGTAGATGTTAGAGGGACAATAAACTATAATAAACTTGATGAGCTTTTGAAGTTAGTCGCATTTTTTGAAAAGCAAAACTAATTACATTTATTTATTTATGCCATTAAAAAGGGTAGAAGTCATACCCCCCCCCCCCCGTCCCTTGAACAAATATTATATGTGAGTATATTTTTATTGAGTTTGAAATAATATTTCAATTTTTTAACACTTTCTTCCCTTCCAAAAATCTCTAATATTTCCCTAGCTATTTTTTTCCCAAACATTTCCAAGCAGTGGTAAACCACGCATGTACCTGCAGGATCTTGTTCAGAGCTTTTGAGAGAGCAAGTTTAAGGTCAGCAGGATGCAAGCTACCACATTCATAGTCAGTAACGAGTTCCTCGAAAGTCGAGAAGGTCCTGCACATGAATAATAAGTTAATAACAAGTTATGCGATGGAGAACGGGTGATAATCACTTCTCATAAAGTTCTAACAGGACCAGCAGAGCAAGCTTTTCAAATATTAATGAAAATTAAGCCAAAGTAAAGTACTACTAAGATGAAACCTAAAACACTTTCAATGGCAAAACAACCAACATGTCTTACTTGTTACCACCATTCTCTAGACTTCGCTCCACCTTGAACTCATTAAACCAGTGAAAGATGATGTACTTGATGTATTCTAGACACGGATTTTTCTCTACAACCTTGGGTGGGCAGAAAGCCTTCTCTATTTTGAGATTCACATCTTCCTATAACATCAAAGAAAAATAAAAAGACCAAGTGTCTGTTATGAGTAGTCAATGACATCCAACTGTGTTGATAGACTCAATGGCATCAACTATGCACTACCTCTTCATCTTCCATGAAAATGGAGGATGACGGATCACTTTTGGACATCTTATTTTGACCCTCCTGCAAGCCAGGCAACATGTCTGCATGCCAAAATATCAGTGAAGGGAAAAAATAAAGCTCCCAAACAAATTCCACATTTACAAAATTGCTATTATTCTTGTCTCAAGAAAAATCAATTTATACAGGCACAAAATTCAAGAAAATGAAAACTGCATTCATAAAAGGGAGAAAAATCATCTAAACAGCATATTTCATTATAGAAGAAAAAATGAGGGATAATTTTCGACATGCAGGAAAAAGAATGTGAAAGTCTTTAGGAACAGAGGGTGTATTGATTTTGAATTTAAACAAAAAGGATGTGGAAGTATACGATGAGACAAAATGATGGGCTTGTTTTTCCTCTTTATATCTTCACAGTACTCTCTTGCAAGCACATTCACTTTTCGCTGGTCCATTCCCAATTGACAGATATCAGCCTGCTAGGAAAAAGGTATGCAGTGAGTTGCACACACAATATATTCAAGGATGTATGCATCTAAATGTGAAAGCGAGAAAAACATGTGAGGGTTCTGTCCATAAAAACTAAAAAGGGCAGTCGGGTGCATGAAGTCACTCTCGCAAGGCAAGGGTCCAGGAAAGGGTCAGACCACAAGGGTGTATAAAGGGCAAGCCTTCCCCTGTCAAACAATTTACAAGAGACCACTCTCAAGACTTGAACCCGCACATCATCACCTTAGTGTTCAGTTTAAGCCTGAAATTTAACACACATGGTACCAGGGGTGGATTCGGTTCGGGAACCGGACCGATATATGAAAATCCCGAACCGAACCGATTATTCGGTTCCTCAAATACTTCAAACCGCACCCGAACCAAAATTTTCGGAAACCGAATTTTTAGAAAACCGAATTTCCAATTCGGTTTTTTTAGTTTGATTGAAAAACCGATTGATTTGGAAATATTTTAACTATTGAATGGCATCCAAGCAGACTTGGCCGCCTATTAAAGCCTCAATCCAACAGCCGTATATATACGGACTTATGAGGAGTATATCTCCCGTTTCAACCGGTGTGGGAAACTTTTCAAAGGGTTTAGGAAAAATAAATGAAAGGAACGCGCAGGATGGGAATCGAACACCGGTGGAAAAACTAAACTCCCACTGAGTCCGCTCTGCCAACCGCTGGACCGTATGAACAACTGATCCATGATTAGGATTTTATTAAATATATTACGTATATAGCTGCAGAATAAATAAATAAAAATCACTAAATAAAAGTCGGTTCAGTTCGAAGCGATTTTAAACCTCCTAAAACCGTATTTACACCGATTATTTTTCGGTTCCCGACTTTCGGGTCCCGATTTAGTTGGTTCGGTTTCGGTTCGGTTTTTTTATTGCTCGGTTCGTTTTTTTTCGGTTCGCTTTTCGGTTTTTTGGTTTAAAATCCCAGCCCTACATGGTACTAGTCTTTAATACAGAAATGACCTTGCTATGGGGAAGTTGCACCCAAATACACTAAAACATGTCCAGACCCAATAAATAAATAAATAAATAAATGAAAACTAAATAAAATAAATAAATTAGATAATAAATAAATAATTTAATAAATAAATAAATAGGACCTGTAATAGCAATAGAACAGAGGAATATTTAACAATTTTCAGCATTATCAGTACCCATGCCATGTCCAGCACCAACTCCTTAACTACATGTATATTGGTCTACTGTCTAAATACACCATGAATGGTTTGAGGCAGGGTAGTTAAAAGCAAGTGCCTGAGTGCTTAAGGGCACCAGGTGAGGCGCAACCACTGTTGTGCACTTTATGAGTTGCTCGGCATAGCAACTTGTCAGGCACAGAAACCGGCATGAAGTGCACAAGGTGCAAAGGCACATGCTCAATGCCCCTAGGTCAGAAGGATTACGGTGTGGTGTAAGCTACACACATATTTGGCCAAATGGCAACATTGACTATTTAGGTATGGCACACATATATAAAAGTACTATTCATATGCGTAAAAATATGCAAACTATCACGGTGACCAAAATATATGAATAAATAAATAACTTTTGTCATAACAATTCAGGCAAAAGATAAATGACTTTAACATCAACAAAGATTACCTTGAGGAAAAATATGTCTGCGCACTGCATGCATGGGTAGAATATTTGGGCAGCACTAGCAGTCAATGCATTTAGTTCAGAGCGACCCATGATTTTACAGCATCTGACAATTACAAGGAAGGAGAAATCAAGACATTTTGCAGCGACTGTTTTCCTTCTAAAGGAAGGAGATGAGTGTTGACTAACTTCGATATTCTACGAAGCGTATTTCTCCGTGCAATATCCAAAACAAGTGGCCAGTACTCATCAGCTCTAGAATTGATCTCTTCAGAGGACCATAAAAACTCAATTTTGTTACTCTCCAGATTCATTCCCGCGTCTTTCCATATCTCAATCAGATACTGACCAACAGCTTGAATTTTCTTTAAGTCCCCACCCATCTTGTTGTTTAGTTGAGCAAACCAATCTGCAATCCAAATCTTTACTTTGCAGCCCGAAGATACCAACTTGTTAACATTAATTGTTTTCATAACACCCTGTTGTTCATGGAGGATTGGATGTTGATGTGGTGAGAATAAAGTCCAGAGAAAGACACACATAACCACACATCCAACCACATTTCGTTAATGGTCTAGATATTATTGCTTTTTACTGATGATCTTTCATACACAGAGCAGCATTTAGAAATTCAGGAAGAAAAAAGAACAAGTTAATCACTATCTGTGTTCAAAATCCTCTGGGGACCAGTAGGCACTGGACCGGTGCTTATGACTTTTTGTGGGGCCCAGATGGCTAGATGCTGCCTAGGATCAAAGCCAATTTGAAGTACTTTTTTATTTGAAGTCTTAATATAATCAATTTAAATATATTAAACCTTCAAACAAAGCAACATGTGGGGCCTATTCAGCCCCTACGATTGAGGCTTTGAATTTCTTGTTTTGCCTTTTTATTAAATAGAGCCTACTAAACAAATACTCCATCTGTCCCATTTAGCTTGTCCCGTCTTTCTTTTTTAAGCCATCCAAAAATGTTTATTCATGCCAAATTTGGCCATGGTTTGTGGCTTAATCATGCTTACATTTACAGATTCAATATCAACCACAATATCCAACTATTTCTTATTATTTGTGCCAAACTTCATGTCCCAAACTAAATGCGACGGAGGTAGTATTTTCACACATTCATATACACTAATATATACAAAGTACATAACAAAATAGACACTAATATATACAAAGTACATAACAAAATAGACACTACCAATCGAAACATTCGGTAATTAAGGGGTTTTGTGAATTTAATTGTTTTGTTGTTTTAATATTTAATTTCTTTCCTTTAAGGTTTCGTTTTCATAAGGGATCGCCATTGCGCTTCTTCCTATTTGCAATCGTCATAGACGATCTAACCTTGAAAACTCCTTGAAATTCAGCCATCAGCCCTCAATGTAAGGGTCCCCATTACCTACGGTGTTGAAGGTGTGTGGCAATTGCTGGAATAGAACTCAAAGTTCACACGGGTTTTGATGCATGCTGCCATATAATATTACGGGAAGATAAAGAAGAGCATCATATTCATCATTACCCCAGTGCCGCAAAGGATCCCACATTTGGTAGGGTAAAGGGGGTCGGATGTACGCAGTCTTATCCTTGTACTAAAGCACAAAGAGACTTGTTTCTGAATGACTCATAGTGCAAATCGCATTGAAAATTGCATGGATTGACAGCTGCTTTATAACGCAGACAATTCAGTGAGCCATTTTGTTTTATTACATTAAGTTCTCAAGCCAAAAAAATAGTGAGTCTTTGGCTCCATTGCAAATGATGGAAAATAAAATTAAAAAAGCAATCAAGCAAAATAATGAGGAGTGATAGTTGATTGATTATGATCTGAATTCTGATTTGATTTCAGAAAGTGATTTTCTAGGACTTCCCTTTCCTTTTTTTGACATTCATATGCATGTAATCTCTCTTATAAAAGGGACCCTTCTAATGATAATAAAATATTGGCTAAAGGGTCAAATAGGCCCTTGAACTAACTTAAAGTGTTCAATTAGGCCCTTATATAGAAGGTTCAGCCCGTCCATCGCCAATTGGAGAGGTTCCCGGTGGATTTTTTGATGAAATTTTTTGAGCATCTTCTTCAAGGGCCTATTTGGTAGTACGAAAATATTCAACAAAAACTAAGAGCTTGTTTGGTAGCACGAAAATCGGCTGAAGTGGCTGCATTGGCTGATTCTGCCTATATAAGAAAAAATTATTTTTAAAATATATTTTATTAATATAATAAAGAAAAAATTATATGTAAAAATAGCTAAAATGATCATCTACAGTAACTTCAACCAATACAGCCAGAAAAGTAACTTCAACCTTACTTTTTCTGCTTATTACACAACTCAGCGCACGAAAACAAAAGTTACGTGTTTGGTCAAAAAATTGGCTAATAAGCCTGATAAACCGAAAAATAGTGTTGCCAAACGGCCTCTAAGAAAAATCAAGGAGAAAAAAACTCCCCAAATTCCAAAGAAGAAGTAAAACGCTGTAAAATTTCACCTCCCCTTCCCATCACTTACGTAGTATGTTGCATTCCAGCGACGCAAAGAACACCGGTACATAGCATTTTGATTCTGTTTTTGGAGCCGTGGGAAATTACATGCTTTCTGCTGATGACTACACACTCCTCTCTGAGATACTAAAGAAGCAACAGAAGTTGACAAGCCAAGGAATCTTTACAAGATGAAAAATAGAGTGCGGGAGTGCAACTAGCATTGCAGGCAGTAAGAGATTCAGTTGAGAATTGAGACACTTTCTAACCAGCTTGACCACATATCCTAATCAGTGGAGAGTGGAGACATCTGTAGAAGCACCCCCATCAGTAGACGCCTCATATCCTAGAGTGACTCTCAACCACTACAACTCATCATGCCAGCAGTGTCTATGACACCTAGAACTGAGACTGCCAAGTACATAATAATTAACAAGATTACCCTTTAACACTCAATCAACAGGCAAATCTCCCAAATCATGAGCCTTGAACTCCTGTCTCCAAGAGCTTGACTAATTTGGCATTTAATTGCCAACTGCCCGAGTGTCACTAATGCATTTATGCACTATGCCCTGGGAGAGGGGTGGCTATCTAGCATTAGGAACAAGGTTTATAGGTGAAAACTAAGAGTCCAAGTCTTGACGGCAGAGTGTGTGGAGATCAAGGCAAGCAGCACTCCTACTATCAGTTGCAGGAGATGGGTTGAAGAGTAACTCTCAAATCTTAAATTCAAGAAGATCAAAAGATTCACGAATGAAGGATAAATAGAATAAAGATTATTGTTTTCATAATAATATATCAGTTTGTTTAATCGGATTTACTCGAGATTAGGGCTTGTTTATTTCGAATTAAGGCTTAGTTTCTTTCAAAAAAGATGCAAGAAACCAAATATTCCAGCATGGAGACAGTTGCCTTTTTCATCCTGTGCGCATATGATGTATTGATGCCATGTGCTAATTGGGCATTGACAAATTTAAAATGACCATACCTTACGACTGAAATCAGTTTGAATACATATCAACACACAAATATAATAACTACAGCTTTACTAATATTAGAGCTACTGCAAAAACAGATTTAATGTTTGGTGGAACTCAGCAGCCGGTATTCACTTCCTCCGAATAAATGAGTTATATCCATAATCCATTATCCATTGTTCAATTACATTCATAGAGCTCATGAGGAAGACATAATCTTTAAAAAGTCGCAAGAAGGTCAATGCACTTCAAAGCCATATGAATCATGGAAACAAAATGCCTAAACACTGAGAAAGGTTATGTCACGACACTTTGAGCACAACGGCTTAATTGCAATGGCATAACAAAAATTACAGACCTGAGCAATGTGCATCCGACCAGAGGGTTCAAATCCATCATAGCATATTGGCTGAGGCTTATTCGCCAATAGATTCTTTAACTCTTCGTCCTGAATACACTCTTCCCCTATGCTCCTAACAATATCAAATCTCTCCTCCAAACTCATCCTTGATTAAAAAACAATTAGGATTAATCACAAAACGCCAATAGCACTAGGAACAGTGTAACAAATATACCGATTACCGAGCAGGGGAAGAGAATTTCATTACTGGTACTCAGAATTGCACGGGCTAGAGGATGAGGAGTGCAAGGATAGTGATCCCAAAGCATTCAACTGGGTCTCTTGATTGTCCATGGAGTGGGAGTTCTGCAAATAAGGCATAACTCTAACCATAACGACAGCCATACCTATCTAGCAGTGGTGGACCTAGGCTTCGGGACCCAGTGTATGCACATTGGACCCTGACCAAGTTTTTTACCTTTTTTTGAAAATCTTATATAAATAATCTCATATTTATAAAGATATAATAAAAAAGTGAAAGATGAGATTATTTATATGATTTTCAAAAAAAGAGTAAAAAACATGGTCAGGGTCCAATGAAAGAAGATGGGGTGCAAAGGTGGGATTATTTTGGGATTATTTAAAGATAGGATTATTATGGGAAGACCGGTGAAAGGTGGGATTATTCTTGTCAATTTTTCCTTAATAATATATATATATGTATGTGTGTGTGTATATATATATATATATATATATATATATATATATATATACATACTACATCTAAAAAAGGCTAAATAAAATATATCAATATAGTAAAACAAAAAGTACTTTTTATAGTTAATGACGTCTTGGTCTTGTAACAGTAACAACATTATACATGGACATTGTATCTACAGAAAATGTAAAAATCAAAATATCACTATAAATATAAACATTACAATATGTCAATATTGATAAACTAACTGAATTATAAAAAAAAAACTAATTCATAACATAGAAAGGTAAAACTACACTAATTGTTTAAATAATTAATTCATTAAATGTGAAATACATTGATGTATTAGAGATTTAAGAATACAATACTAATAAGATTTCAATAATTTAGGGCTAGAGAAATGAATAAAACCTTGGGAACTAGAGTGAATGCGAATTGCAACTCCAAACCTTTGTTGCTATTCTATTAGTAATCTGAAATTTCATACATAGACAATAGACAAATTGATTGATAGTTAACAATAATAATCTGAAGAATGATAACAATAATTATTAACTACTAAGGATTTAAGATTAAAGAAACAAAAAGTCTGAAATAAAGCTTAGGAGTAAACGAGTAATCGCTAGTTTGTGAGAGAGAAGATGCTACTTACGGATTTTGAACGAGGAGGAGGAGTAACGCTAGGGGTTTTGCGCACGGCTAATTTGGCGGACCAGCGATGGTAGGGGTATGCTTCCCCGTTGCTGTTTTTCTAAAGAAGAAACAGAGAATAGGGATTTTGATTTGAAAGAATTTGACTTTCCACGCTACGAGCCCGTTTGGTTACCTCTTTTTCGGCTCAGGCTTATCAGCTTGTTTTTTCATGCATTGAATTTTGAGCCCGTTTGGTAGCACGAAAATCGGCTGTTTTGGCAGATTCTGCTGAGATTTATGAAGTTCTGGCTGAAGTGGCTGCATTGGCTGATTCTGCTGATATAAGAAAAAAAATATTTTAAAAATATATTTTATTAATAAAATAAAGAAAAAATTATATGTAAAAATAGCTAAAATGGTTATCTACAGTAACTTCAGCCAATACAGCCAGAAAAGTAACTCCAACCTTACTTTTTCTGTTTATCACACAATTCAGCGCGCGAAAGCAAAATTTACGTGTTTGGTAAAAAAGTTGGCTGATAAGCCTGATAAGCCGAAAATGATGATTGCCAAACGGCCTCTTTGTAATAAGCAGAAAAAGTAAGGCTTGAGTTACTTTTATGATTGTGTTGGCTGAAGTTACTCTAAATGACTATTTTAGCTATTTTTACATATAATTTTTTCTTTATTTTATTAATAAAATACTCCCTCCGTCCCGTTGGAATGTTCTCACTTTCCTTTTTTTGATGTCACAATTGAAAGTTCTCATTTCTCTAAATGGAAAGTTATCCTACATCAAAACAGTGTCAAACAGTGTCAAAAAGTGCCAAACAGTGTAAAACAGTGTCCAAACAGTGTCCAAACAGTAAAATTTACCCCCTGGTAAGTTTATTTCCTTAATATGTGTAGGTCAAACTGGGAACATTCCAACGGAACGGAGGGAGTATATTTTAATTTTTTTCTTAAATCAGCAGAATCAGCCAATGCAGTCACTTCAGCCAGAACTTCATAAATTTCAGCAGAATCAGCCAAAACAGCCGATTTGCGCCCTACCAAACGGGCTCTACTTTTTGGATGATATTGGATTTTGCACCCCATTTTTACATAACTTTGATTTTGCACCCCATTTCACTTCGAAATCCTTTGACTTTGCACCCTATTTAGAAATTTTCCTTCACAAATGTTATATGATAGGGTGCAAAGTCAAAAGTTTTTTAAAATAGGGTGCAAAATCCAATATCACCCAAAAAGTGGGGTGCAAAGTCAAATTTTCCTTTTGATTTTTGAAATGAGTTTAATTAATTTTTATTGTAAAGCATTAAAATCCATAGACTACCTAGTACCTAGTTGTGCAATATTAAAAAAAACTACGGTCCAGTCCAAATCTTTTATTATACAAAGGCAAAATGAAAAATGCACAGTGTTCCCGCCCAAACACTGTGCAGTAACGGGCCGGGTCATTAAAAATGGGTCCAAAATCGGGTCTGGGAAAATGGGTTCAGAGACGGGTTAATGGGTCATGCAGCAAGTCCTCCTCTGTTCTGCTCAGCAACATTCAGTACAGGCCCAATGTCCAATGATGTTTGTGCTGCTCGAGAGATCAGTTTAGTGACTCAAGAAAATAGAGCTGCAATAATAATAAAAAAGGACAAGCATTGTACTTAAAAGGTTAGAGGCCACACATTAAGTCTTCATACAATTCTTGAGCCACACAACATTAGATGGAATGTACTTGCTTTACAAAATGCATATATGAACACTCTGATATTGCAAAATTATAATCAATGGTTGTACTATAAAATATGGCTCGACAATATTCCAATGCTCTGATTTAATTCTGGCCCAATATCCAAAGCTTTCGTTGCTGATAGGTCTTACTTCTTTGGTCAACAATTGCTAGCTGATATGACTTTTCCGTGGCTCAATAAAGACCAACAAGTGTTTAGCTCACTGCACAATAAGACCATTAAATGAGTGGAGGCTGAGATGTGGGCCGAGTATATAAGTATATTGAAGCAGATTCAAAGCATGTACTTTCACATCTTAAAGTTTAAAAAATGCATTTGAAAAGGCAATAAATAGAGTGTACTTTAATATCTTTAGCAATGAGAGTATATATCAAAAAAGTTGTGCAGCAGAAGATATCATTTAATGCATACCACAACATCCTAAAATCTGTTGGTTATAACATAATGGTTACTAGATTTTAAAGGGCTATAAATACCACTTGACTTGGCAGTTTAACACCACAACACAACAACACATCCAAACTACTTGGCAAGTGAGCAATTTGGATGAGTTCATCAAATACGGAAATGTTGTTTCCCATTGTGAAAAGGAATATTGTTGATACGATGAGTAATTACTGCAAACCAACACATTGTGGTGAGAATCAATCCTATAATTAGGTCTTTTCATTCATATTCTTTTGTGTCTAACACTTAATAAATACAAATATAATTGGCAAGATTGTAAGAAATCATCAACTAACTTTGGAGGAACATGAGTGAGTTTATGCTACAAAGGGTAATCATCAACTACTCATAGGTAAAACTTGAATTATATTATATCAGTTCCTGTAGTACCAATTTTTTATTGTGTATTATCTAATACTTTGACAAATGCAGATGTCATTGGCCATATTGTGGGAATTGTGGGAAATGGTGATCATGAAACACTTGGAATCCAATGCAATAACAAAGGCCTATGGAACTGACTTTGACAGGAACATGAGTGATTTTTTATATCATAAGCATCACACTAAGGGAATAAATTCCTATGTTGGTTCAAGAACTTTCCTATGTTCATTTTAAAAAAACAAAATAGGAACATTTAGTTCAAATAATAAAAATTCATCAATCATACCTGAAATTTTAGGTTTGCATGCTTTCTAACACTTGATAAATACAAGTATCATTGGCAAGTTTGCAGGAAATGTTTCTCAAACAGAGAGACTTAATGGCAAGAACAAAAGGTCCAGAGTAGGACAGATGTGTACCAAAATGATAGATCTGAACAGATGTATATATGAGTGACAAAAAATATGCTGATTTAGTAAATTTATCTCATTAGAATACTCTTATTTTGAAGTCGATTAAATATTTGGTAAAATAAATAAAATCTTTTAAGCAAATAAATCTCATTACATTTCAATTGAAATTCTAACATAATATTTTATTCTATACAAAAAACAGCCAATGATTCATGTCGTTAAGTTTTAAAAACAACTTAAATTCAGAAATGTTTATAGAAACAATCAGTCTTTGATGGCTTTTATAAGCAAAGTATAACCTGAAAAAATAGAGGATGAGGATCATACCGGAGATGTTAGTTGTTCCTTGATATGTCCCTGCAATACCTGAGATTTACAATTCCTTTATGAATAATACATATGATGGCACAATACTTGGTTATGCGATTCTACAAATAAACATTTACTAACTCAGACTATAATGATTAAAAAATAGAATCAATCTTGGAATATAGCTTGATTGACACAGGTTTCCCAAACACAGAATCAATAGCAAGAAAGAAAAGTAACCATTAGAAAGGTAAACTTACGCTGTTTTAATGATCTGATGTACATTATTTTGGGTTTAAAATCTAAAATATTTTACGGTCCAAATAATTATAATATATAAATTAAGATGGATAGGTCTATTTTGAAAAATAGATTTACATCCAGTTAACATTTAGATTACAAATTATAAAATTAGGTAGATTTAGTTAAATTACTAAAATTACAAATTTTTTAGATAAAATCTGCCTTCGATAGGATTTAAACATGAAAAGTAAGACTTAAAAATTGATGGGAGAAGGGTGTTACCTGATATTTTAATTGTGTATGGTGTATAGATAATGGCATAGTTAATCACTAAATTTGTAGTACATGGTATTGTTAAAAAGTTCATTCAAAATTATTACTTACGGATTATTTGTTTAATAGTAAGTACATGGTATTTAATGTACAAAACATTATTGGACTTAATAAGAAGTACATGGAGTAATAAATATAGACTTTTAAATAACAGTGATCCAAGTAATTTAATAAAACAAGTATGATAATTGATCAAAAGGTTTTAAAACAAAACCTATGAGATGATTTAAGCGAATGTTTTAACACAACAATATCATTTTGAAGACATATCAGTAGACATTTATGCATGTTTACGTACAACAAGATAATATATCTAGGTATACATGTTAAATCATCACCATTTGTTTGTGTTTTTTAAAAAATCAGCAGATTTATACCCGAAAGTAATTTACATTAACCAAAAAACTGAGATGATTTAAACGAATACACAAAGTAGAAAAAACTAATTATAGAGACATTGTAATTTATATATTAAAAATCTATACCGAAAAATCGAGTCTGAAATATTTCCACAATCGTTCGCAAGGGTCGGACTACTACGAGAACACGCATGTAGTATACAGACTAAGATGAGTACGTCTCCATCGGAGAAGTTAGAGTCAAACGCAAAGAAGCCGACAATTAGATTAAAATCGGGATTAGCCACTGTCCCTGGCATGCAATCGGAATAATTGAGATTTGAATGAATACAAAAAACATCAGATCGATGGATGAATTTCTGGAGCAGACAAAAGAGAGGTGCGAATGTAATACGGAGTATGGAAGGTGAGAGGTGAGAGCATCGGTTTAAAAGATGTCTCTCTGGCTGGATGAAGGCGGCTCGCTATTTTGTATTTTGGGTAATGAATTTGTGACACCCTGAAAATTTAAATAAAATTATAATTATAATATTAAATAAAATGAATAAAAATAAAACAGATAAAATTTATCTGTTAAAAGTAAAATAGAAATAATCTGTTTGAAAATGAAACATTTCATAAAGTAAAATAAAATTAATAAAAGTGCATAAAGGTGGACTTTTCAAAAACGTATTAAAACACTAGCGCGGTAACGCGCGTTGCGCGATATCCGTGCCCAACGCTAGGAAACAAAAAACAGATTAGTTGATATTGGTTTGACAATGATGATTAATAACTCTTGTTAACAAAGGAAGCAGATGAGGAGTCATAATATCAAGATCTCGTGAACAAAAAAACATGAATCATAAGGGAAATACATAGTATATTTCAACTATTTTGACCAAATTATAGTAGACACTATGCGTGCTCAATAAATCAGCCATATAAAGATACAAATCTGTTTCATATCACATATTTAATCAATATAAATTGGTCCCATAAGTCAAATTTGTTTTTGATTTACCTGCTAACAAAAATAAACAGAGTAACTATCTTAACTACTTAGTTGGGGCAAGCGAATGATAGATAGTCATCACAGGAAAGTTTTTTTTTATTCTTTACTTGGCCACGCAGAATCCAAATCAAGTCAACAGAGAAGTAACTCCCAAATATAATAGACACATCCTGAAATTAATATAAAAATTGATGTGAAAACTAACACAATTAAGAACTAAAATTGAGGACATAAACAATCACGTACTCGATGCAGATCTAATCACGTAGAACATTTTTTCAAAACAAGGAGCGCCACCTCTAGTCCACCTTCATTCTCACCCTCTTTCTAACTCCTGAATAAATAGTAGTTAGGTTTGCAAAAAGAAGAAAACATGAATCAAAACCGCAGTACCTGAGCCATTGATATTAGTCATCTCATTATTAAAGAAGGCAAAATAAATCAAAATTGAAGCACCTATAATCCAACCGTTGAAACATCCTTCGCTTTTTCTGAATAAAAAAAGATTGAAGCAAAGCAAAGTCAAAATCAGTAGGAAAATGTCCTTCACTCATTAAAAGTTGCATTAATCAGTCTTATATATGAAGGTTTTTGAAGTCTTACAGGAAAATGTTCTTCACTCACTAAATCAGTCTTATATAAATAAGTTAATATCCAATTTATTGTTGCTAATAAAAAGTGTTCAGAAAAATTGTTTGGTGTTTCATGATAATAAGTAGTAATATGCTTTTGTCTCGGTCCCCACAGACAAATAAGTTTCACAAACAATGGTGTTAAACATTGCTAGATTAAAAAAAATCAGTGATTCTCACCTCATAATCAACTCCTTGCACATAAATGTAATCTGAATGAAATGAAGAGAACCAAGTCTTGCTATCTGCAATATAGATAAAACTTAATGGTGATAGGAAACCAAAGGACTACTTTTGATAATAAAAAAACACATTATCCAGATGAATGCTTTCCTGATAAGTATCACCAATAGAAGAATCTGACCTCACATTTTGAGCAGTTCATCCATCTTGACACTGTTGACCATTTGCATTCAATGAGTTTAGGGCAAGGAAGAGGAACATATATCAATATGGCTTCCCCCAAATAGACCCCATTTGGTAAAGGATATTTGGCTAAAATGGACATGTCCGCTGAATTTTCTGAAATGTAAAGAATTTTGTAACATTCATTTCAGCCAAATAATTAAGAGTATGTTTGGTAGCTTGATTGAGTTGTGCTCTGCTTTTTAGCAGTCAGGTTTTGACTTGCATATTTGGCTGAAACAAATTTCAAAAGGTAGCCTAAGACGTTAAACAACAACAGTTTGCGATCTTAAGTGATATTTCATGTTGGCATGGAAGAGTATCATTAATATGCAGTAATAGCACAATAATACAATCAGACAATTAGTAATATATCAGGTTGGTGATTTGATGAGCACTAACAAGTAACAACCGAAGGGAAAATATGAAATTAAATGCAACAAAGTGAACCAGCCAGCAAAAATTTCACATTAACACCCATTATCGTATTGCCGTCACATAACAAGTCAAATAATATGCTGGGAGAGCAGGAAATATCACCATATAAGCTAGGGGTATTAATGATTATTTGTCTTAATACTCCCTAATAAGAATCCTATCTGACTTTTGATTGCAATGGCAATGGAAATCAGAGTATATAAAACTGTTTATTGTAAAAAGCTACCTGAAAAACAACTCTTTGTTCAAAACTGCTAAAATCAATGACCAGGTATATGTGAGAACTTTCATTGTTTTTTTTTCTTGTTCCTTGATTTTCTCCATGGCTTTGAAGGCAAGGCGATCCAGCCAATCAACTCGTTGAATCTGCCCGCGCTCATACTTATTCACAAGCTTTTCTAAGCGCTTCGATTCCCCATGTCCCATACTCCTCGATCTATTGTGTTAAACTTTTAATTAATATAAAAAATAAAATCGTATGCATAAATCACATGAATGATAGATGATAAAATGCAGAGAAGTATCAACATATGAGAGCAAATTATACTCTTCTGTTTACATAAATTATATTAATCATATATGCTAAATGTAGACGAATATAAATATAAAACAAACATCCATTTTTTGTTCTTCTTTTTACTTGAGTAAATCCTTCGGGGATTTGTTCATCGATCTCTATAGGACCTGAAACAGAAAAAGTTAGAATTTGGGTGTCCTCAGAAATAGTTTCATCACTGGACAACATTGGGACATGTGAACAGAATGTATTATCGAGCGTTGGATCAGAGAGGATCTCATCATTTCCATGTTGGGCCTCAAACTGAGCCTTGCCAGCGTCATAGGTGACCGGTTGATGAATTTCTTTGGTTACCGCCACATGAAGGGTGGCCACCGGGGATTCATCACGGGCCACAATCTGTTGGTTAGTAGGCTCAACACAAATAGTAGCAGCAATAGGGGCCTCTGTGCGGATAGATAGTGTAGCATCAACAGGGACCTGTGAGTGGTCTGTTAATTGCATTAACAGGGACCTCTTACAAACATTATCAGCAAGACTTAATTCTGTAGCTCCAACACTAATTGAGCCAAGATCAGAAGCAAAAGAGTGTTGGACAACAAGAGTAACAGCAATAGGGGCCTCGTTATGGTCTGTTGCCAACACTATATGATCATGGCTCTTTTTTTTAGCTACTAAACCAAAAGCAAAAATATCAATAGGGGCCTCAACGATATCATTAACAGGAGAAGTCTACATCTGTAAATCATTTGCTAAAATAGGCATGACAATAGGGACATCATTTCCAACACCAAATGATCCAAGATGAGATGCAAAAGAGCGTGGGACAGAAATGGTAGCATCGAAAGGGGCCTGATATGGTCTGTTACCAGCACCATAGTACCATAGGGCCTATTTTTAGCATATGAATGAAGAACAGAATAATCAAAAGGGGCCTCAGCATCCTCATTAACGGGAAATGCCTACACCTGTTAAGCATTTGCAATAATAGGCATGACAATAGGGGCAGAAATTACAGGCACAACAACATCAGTAATAAGCAATTCAACATCATTAACGGGTTTCACAATTGCATTGTGTGTACGTAGGGTCCTTTGCAGTTGGTTCAGAGACTGCAAAATCAATTTCAATGGAACCCAAATATGAGTTTAGAAGTAATAGCATGAATAGCAGTGGACTTGGGGACCTCAGACTTGAAATTTATCAAAACAATATTTGAGTGAAGCAAACAAATTGAATAAGCCTGCAAAAAAAGCCTAACCTTTCAAAAGCCCTACGAATCACAGGGATGGGAAGTCTACCGAAGGGAAAAGTACCAACGATTGCAAATCGGAAAGGAAGAGATAGAACCTGTAATTCATCTTCGGATAATGAGACGGACGAAAAGCATCTGATGTTACCCGGCAAGCCCAGGTCGGACGCGTCGGAAAACGAACAAGTGTGAGTGTGTAAACGATGGCCTGGGATAGAATCCCTCACCATGGAAGCATAAGATATCTTCGCCTACGAGTTCACCAGAACTATTCCTTCCGCCGGCGGCATTTCTACCGCCCTGACTTCTGGTCATCCGGAGGAGTAAATCGCAGAACGATAGAGATGATAGACCTTCTCGCCCTAAGAAGCATCAAATGAATCGGGAAAGCATCGTGGCTGAGTAAATGTAAACGAATGGTACGCTGATCAATGGTGGATAGCGGTCGCAGAACCGACTTAGCCACCTTAAGGTGTATCATCGGTAAAGGGAAAAACGGGGAAAACAAACGGAGAGCGCTGTTATGTGGGTTTGAGGCAAAAACGGGTAACAGCCCGGGACTGTTCAAACGGCAAATGAGCCAGGCTAACCCCAACTCACTCTTATCATTTTTAGTAGATACGGAGTACTAGCTACTCATAACCGTATAATTAATTTATTTAGTAATAATAATGATACAACAACACTCCATATACGAAGTATAAAGTAATACAATAGTACATACAGTATAACTACACGAATCCTAACGCACGAAACCTACGAACGGCTGAGGCATTAAAGGGCTGCGGATTATTACGCATGAAACCCTAAAGTCTAGAATCCTCTACTGGGCATATATATACATAACGTTTACGATCGGAAACCGGTTACCATCTCTGCACTACGCCGCACACAAACCTGTGAACCACATATATACATATAGTATACTATACTGCGAAACAACGAATAACTTTGCTAAACGATCGAAACAAACCCCAAGCATGACATAACACTACCTGCGAATCCCTGCGGTAACACCTGTGTCACCCGAAGAGGGAGGAAGAGAAGGGACCAGTCGGATATTTCGTCGTCGCCCAGCATCACGTATCACCGGAGAGGTTCGTTTCAAGCAGCGACGCCGGAGAAGAAGCTATGACCATTTACCGTTGCCGGAGTGAGTCACTGACCGTACTGCTCTGTACAAAAACAGAGGAACCAGCCCTTGGAGACGAGCAGCCCGAGTAGATTGCCACTGCGTCGCCGGAAGAGGAAGAACAACACGCCGGACATGCCGCTGCTGATGGACGAACTGCCGAGCTATTGACAAAGCCTGGGTCTCCGCCACCTCAGTTGAACTGTTGAACTGATATTGCCGCCGGAGAGCACCACCTGCGCACGTCGGCTGAGCTTCCACGAAGACGACGAATTGAATGTACGTAGACTCTACTCTGTAGACTCTAGTCTTCTGCTATTCATTGTTTTCGACCGAGATTTGTTAAAAGTTTAGTGGGGATGAATTATTATCTCTGTTCTAAAAATCGTTCTAGGCGTCCGACTAGTCCCCGCTTAGGCGCTAGGCGGTGGTTGGGCGCCTCGAATTTCGCCTAGGCGTTCCGACTAATTGGTTTACCGTCTAGGTGAATTAGTCGGCCGCTTATGGTGCCTAGTTGCCCGCCTAGAGCGCCTAATCAGCAACCTAGGTCATCTAGATTCGCCGAACATTACTTTACTTTGTAATTTTAATTTTCTAAGTGATATAAGTATTTTAATTTTAGCCCCGAATATAAAGAAATGGAGTTGTAAATTAAGATAAAGACTATATATGTTTGTATATATACCTAAATTTTATTATTATTTATATATGTATGTGTATATATGTATTACAGGTAAGAATACATTATTACTTATCATATTTATGCAAAAACATGGATAAAAATGGAATTTATATGTCACCGACTAGTCCCCGCCTAGGCGCCCGCCTAGGCGCCCGCCTAGGCGCTGGGCTAGCGCCTGACTAGCGCCTAGCGCCTTTTAGAACATTGATTATTATTAATAATAACAATAGATGGGCTGGCTGATTTACTCCTAAAGTGAAGGGATAAAGGCTTAATTTGACTAACTATTCAGGATACATAAGATTGACTAAAGTCAGGACTATAATCGTTATTGATTCTATAATTTTAATATTCTTAGAAGGTGAATTTGGAGGAGATCGAGATAGAAGCTTTAATTAGGAATTATCGCGATTTGAGGTAAGTTTCACGTCAACCAAAATTATAACTTTTCCTCGCAAATCTATTTATGATTATTTATTTGAATTATTTGAGTATTTGATGATATTTCTAATTACATTTACGTATTAAATTAGTTGCGATTGAGACTTTTATTTGAATATTTGGAAATTGTTATGAATTGTTATTTGAGTATACGGTATTGGATATATTTTGAGTATTTGAGTTATCGTGTGAATTGTTGTGAGGATTTGAGCTATTTGTGAAGTATTCTATATTTTGGCTCTTTTGCGAAATTTTAATGTATGACACATTTGAGGGTAATTTGTTGGAGTTAATATTTTATATTGTGGATTATTTTGTGGAGTTTGGATTTCGTATCCATTTTGGTTGAGGTTGTGATATTGGTTTGGATCTTTGAAAATAAATTGTGATTTTTGGTGAGCACCCAGAGAAATCTGTGGTGTCAGTTTGCCACATCCGGATAAATGTGGTATTGGTGAGTGGTAATGGCTATAAGTCTAAATCCACCAGGGGTACTTCCCAAAAGCGGAGTATCCCAGCTTAATCGTAGTGTAGTTGGTAGAAAAATCCCGACTACTCGGGCTTCTTACTACCCGGAGGGCTTGGAATCCCTTTTAGGGGGTGTGCACACTTAAGGTAGGAGTTCGGCTTCCACTAGCTTTGATTGGGTTTGAGGTGAACATGACTTTGATTGGATTGAGGTGATTGAGATTATTTGATTGGCTTGATTTGGACTTGAGGTGAATATTATTTGATTGGATTTGTGGTGAATTAAAGTATTGGATTGATTGGAATTGTTGGATTATTGGATTGATTGGAATTGTTGGATTATTGGATTGGATTATATTTGGATTGAGTTGTTAAATTATTTGTGGGTTTTATTTTTGGATTTGATTTGGTTTGATTATGTTGAGTACTCTTTATTATCAGCATTTATAAGTATTTTGAGATATTTGGTGTTTGATTTATGCTTTGGAATTATTGTAATGATTTTTTGTGGTTTTACGTATATTTGGTATTTTTGTAATTTTTGTGGTTGGGAAATATTTGGTTATATTTGAAGTACTATTATTTTACTAGTGAATTATGCTATGAGAAGATTTTATAAATTGTTTTAAAAAAATATTTTACCTCCTAAATGTTTTTTCAAAAACATTAAATTTTATTATTTATTATTTTATGGGGTTAGGTGGAACTTACTTAGCATTGTTGCTAATTTTTGTTTTCTTTTGTTTTTCTTTCTGTACTTGATTTTGTACAGGTGACGCTTTGATGATGATGTTGATTTCGAGAGAGCTTCCGCTAGAAAACATAGTTAGTAAATCATTGTAATTCCATTTTCAATATCTTTAGTTAGTGAATAATTATTTTTGGAGTTTAAGTTGTTTTAGCCTGTGCACTCGGTTAAAGGAGAATCGAGTGTGGCGGTAATGCCCCTATTTCTCTTTTGGTTTTCCGCTGCATAACTCTGATGTTTTCGAATAAAGTTAATATTTCTTTTGAATAAAGTATTATTTTTGGGTGAGAAATTTGGGGGTGTTACAGAATTTATATATTTAGGGTTAGGACTTAGGAGTTAAGAGTGCTATGCATATACCGTATTTGGTTATTGGGAATGGGTAGGTTGGGTCAGGTCCAAATTTGGGCTGTGAAATTTGGGTTGTGGTGGTTCTAAAATTGGGCTAGATTGAGTTCTAAATTGAATGAACAGTATTCATTTAATTTAAGTGAAAATCTGAATATATTTTTAAATGGTACGTAGTACAACAACAACAAAAAGTGGGTGTTTTTTTTATCTATATAATAATTGGGCTATGTTCGATTCAAATTTTAGTTGGATTTGTTTTTATAACACCTTATATAATATTAAATTATATTTGTTGTTTGAAACTTGAATGTGATTAAGGATATTTTTTACTTGGACCGTTTTCAGCCCCAGGTCGATCAAATCTGACTTAAAAAGACCAAATCAGACCAGACTAGACGTAAACAAACTAGATCAGACTTAAACAGATCAGACCGGACCAGACTTGACTTCCGTAGTTATAAAATACACAGAGACCAGACGTTTACCATAGCAGACCAGATCAGTCCACACTTAAACAGATCAGACCAGATTAGACTTAGACAGACCAGACCAGACCTGATCAGACCAGCAAATTACAGTCCAAGAAAAAACATCCTAAGTACGAAGTAATATATTTAGTGTGATATACAAACATACTTCATATATGAGCTATATCCAAATTTCAAGTTTCGAGCAAGGCAAATTTATGTTGGTCGCTTATACAATTACTACAAATAAAAGACAAGGTCAATCTTTATCGTATGTTAGACTCTTATAAAAAAATGGTTTATATTCCTTCTTATTCTAAAACATATATACTTCATATCAATTATGAGTCGTAACAATCTTTTCCTTAATTACAATTTATGTGCACCATATTCATACTCTTTCCATTCATTTACACATGAACTAATATTGTTAACACATTATATGCTATAATTATAACATAACCTATTTTCTAGCTGATTTGCACACTCTAGAATTTCTCAACAAAATACGTGCATACGGAGTTCCAAACCATGAGTTAACCCTAAAGGTTCGTACTCCAATAATGTTTTTAAGGAATATTGATCCTTCAATGAGGCTTTGTAATGGAACAAGTTAATTGTTACACGACTCGGAAATCACAACCTAGGGGCAAAAATTTTGGGCGAAAAATATGTCAGGCATGAGATTGTCATTCTGAGGTTAAGATTAACACCTTCGGATTCAAGAATACCGTTCAAGTTTCAGAGAAGACAATTTCCAGTCATGACCTCTTACGCGGTGACTATAAAAGCCGGCCTTCACGCATGGTCAACTGTATGTTGCAGTGTTAAGGGTAACAAATCCTAGATGTTTGAAGATGTTGACCTACGGTGAAGATGGTCAGCCAACTGACCATACCACCAATGTAGTGTATAAGGAAGTTTTTTGCAATTTATATATTGTGAAACCTTATATAACATTTCGTTAGTTCTACTTATTCCAAAACATACTTACTATATATCCATCTCTGAGTTTTCACTATCCGATCTTTACTTATAATTTATAATGCATGTTACGTCTATGACAATTTGCATTCATTTCACACGACCAAGTAGTATTTACAAATAATATCATATCGCTATTACATTTTGATATCCCGCGCATCGCGCGGGTGAGAATCTAGTGACAACAAAGAGAAGAATATGAGAATGGGTAATTCTATTTACAGTCATAGTTTTACTAACCACAGCCACCGAAAAAATTACATGTCTAATATGCCCTTATATTAATAGAAACAGTTATATGCCAGAATATTCTATACGCATAAACCATCTCCCTGGATGAGCAGCAGTATCATTCCAAGCCATGCCAGCTTTAACCGGCTTTAACGTGACAGGACAATGAATTGCACTTCCAGATTAAAGCAAGTCAAAAGCAATTCATGTTTCTGGGAGCAAATTGAACAATCAATTACAAGTCTGAATTTCATTTTCTAAAGTTATTTTATTTTGGGAGGTTTTGCCTGTTCTCTATCTCTGCTTCTCAAGACATGGAGAGAACTGTAAATAGAACTCTAGGTGTATTTTGGTTGGAGGTGCACCTGATTAATCGGTCCGTGCGCTTCCCATGTTACTTGATCCTTCTATGGCCAAATCTCATTGTCGTCGATGCATAAAGCAAAGTTGGGATACATCTATTCCAAGCCGATAACACAGAAAGTTGGCATGTTATGAAAGAGACGGTGGTCGAGAAAGCAATAAGCTAACCTCCCATAAAAGGGGAGATGATGTAATACAAGGGGTCCTGATTCTGGAAGAGGAGATTTGCTCAGTGCAACCCGGGTCACCCACGATGTGCAAACAAGTGTAGCTAGAGGCGGCAGTAGGGGTGACTGTCCAGCTACAGCCACAGAGATCCTGTGCGATGACACATTAGTTGAGGACGGTGAGGTGATGGAGCGCGCCGGCAGCGCCAAGTATACGATGGCTCCGGAAAACGAGAACCACCCGGAGAGCCCCCTTCTCCGCTACATGGATGCTGATTCCATTCAATTTCACTTGACTCTCATGTGTTTTTTTCTGTATTTGCAGTGCAGGTACATCTCCAGGCTCCGCAAAGGATACCGTACAGCCGGCTGTACGGTGAGCGCCGTACAGCCGAGTATTTTTTAGATTAAGTTCAACTTTAAGCTGGATTATATGATCGGATCAGCCGGCCTTCGCTCCTCCCTGCCAGATCCTCCTGCGACCATCTCTCCAGCCCAACTTCCCATCCTGTTCAATCCTACGCCGCTCAACTCATCATCTTCTCCAGGTCTCCTTGGTGCCTGGGATTAAGCTTTTCCATACGGTTGATGGTAGCCGAAATAGCTTTAGGATAGTTGAAAAGTCCGAACAGCGTCCAACGTCGAGCACTTTTGAATGTGGGAGAAGTTGCTATACCAAAGTACTCTAGTTGTGGGACCTTAATACTTATTAGGGTTATTTATCTTCAATGATTACTAAAATTGTATTTTAGAATCTCAGCCTTCACAAAATGCATAAAAAATAATACCGTAGTGTTAATTGAATTAGAATTGAGAATCCACTAAGGTTATGTTTAATTAGGCTGAGCAAGAACCGACCCGACCTGACAAACCCGATTTTTTTTTTCGGTTAGTATCCGAACGGATACGGATATCCGACCCGAAAACCACAATCCGAAAAATGGGCCAGGCTTGGGTCGGTTAACGGGTTGCGGGTAGGGTTTATAAAACCCGGACTCGAACTGCCCGATTATCCGAAGTACCAAAACGACGTCGTTTTGGAGTGTGTGTGTGTGTGTGTGTGTGTGTATATATATATATATATATACACACACACACACACACTTATAACTCTGGCTTTCCATCCCAAACCCTATCCGCCTCTTTCTTCGATCTGTCAAACGCTCTATCCTCTCTCTAGTCTCTTCTCATCTTCTATCTTCAATTGTTCAGACAGTTACTCACCTCTCGTCTCTCTCAGTCTCAGACTCTCAGACTCTTAGAGTCTCAGGCTCTCTGAATCATATATTCCTATATTCGTATTTGGTATTTTGGTGGAAGCTCCGAGTCTTTGACACAGAAAGACAGACACACACATTGAATCCTTAATCGCCTAATTGGTGGAAATCGGTCTGCGATCATTCGAAGCCCTATTTGGTGGAAGTTCTTAACCTAACTCCCTAAGGTATTTGAATAATAAATTATATAATTATATCTACGGTTTTGTTGTGAATTTGTTATGTGTTAATAAATTGATAGTATGATGATGTTGATAATGTAATTCATGCTTAATACCCTTATAAATTTGACAAGTGATAATGGATGTATGATGATGTTGATGTGTTCATGCTTAATAATATATTAATATGTTGTTGTCTCTAGGTTCTGCTGAAATATTTGAAATGTGAACTCTGAGAGTCTGAGTATTGAGAATTCTTAAACCCTAATGTTGATAATGTAATTCATGCTTAATACCCTAATGTTTGAATGATGGTGGACTGACGGAGCCTGAGTTTTTTTTCCTGAATTCTTAAAGTTGTATGCCTAATGTAATTCATGTATGATTATTCATATGTCATATGTGAATGATGATGGAGTGACTGACTGAGGGTTGTCCTAAATTCTTAAACATGTATGCCTAATGTTTGATTGTGCATATCATTATATCAGCATATGTGAATGATGATGGACTGGGGCTTGTTCTTAATTCTTAAAACTGTTTGCCTAATGTATGAGTATGCATATGCGAATGATGATGAATGATTGAGCCTGAGGGTTGTTCTTGAATTCTCAAAGCTGTATGCCTAATGTTTGATTGTGCATATCAGCATATGTGAATGATGATGAACTGAGGCTTGTTCTGAATTCTTAAAACTGTTTGCCTAATGTATGATTAATTGATTTGTGCATATGTGAATGATGATGAATGATGGAGCCTGAGGGTTGTTCTGAATTCATAAAGTTGTATGCCTAATGTATGATTAGGCATATGTGAATGATGATGAACTGAGGCTTGTTCTGAATTCTTAAAACTGTTTGCCTAATGTATGATTAATTGATTTGTGCATATGTGAATGATGATGAATGATGGAGCCTGAGGGTTGTTCTGAATTCATAAAGCTGTATGCTGAGGCATTGACTCCTAAAATAGTGGAAGCTTTGATATGTTGTCAAGATTGGTTGAGAAAACAAAACCAACCTTTGTCAATTGAAGAAAATATAGATGAATTAGAGAGGCTGGAAACAGGTTATTTTATTTTTTTTTCATGTGCTTAATGTATATTTATTTTCAGTATGCCTTCACAGAATCACAGTCTAACAGATGTTTGTATTTTTCCCAGATTTAATTAATGGGACATGTGCTGCTACTGAAAATGCTTCTGAATCTTCTGTGGATCCTTCACCACTGACCTTAATGGTTCGCTTATTTATTACAAGTTTTACTTTTAAAAGCCCTATTCAGTGTTGGAATTAACAAAATGTGTTGGAAGTGTTGGTGTTGGATGTCTTCCACTGACCACAACCCCTATTCAGTTTATGGTGAAGCTCGTTTGCCCCTTTCTTTTCATTTAAATTTGTCTCTTGTCATATATTCTGGTAAATCTGGTTCTTCCCATTTTGGTTATGATGAAAGCTTCCACCATATACTGAAATAAGATTGGGTTGGTATTAAATGTGGTTGGTGGTAATTTGGATTTGGCCTCCAATGTATCTTTACATAATCAGATGGCTTGAAACCTACCACTGTCCACTTTGGATGCCCCCAATCTATTTTGAATTGATAAGAAGCAATCTGAACCAATATTTAGTAACTTTGCGAGTTGTGATTGTGCATTTATTGATTTATTCATTGATGAAATTTGATTTGTGATTTATAAATGTGCAGGATTAAAATGTAAAATCAAATGTGTGGGACTTGAGTTAGTTGAGTACTTGTGGAGTTGTGGAAGTCTGGAAGAATGGAAGATGTCATCTTATGGTCTACTGAAAACTGGAAAATCATACCTTTGTACCTTTTTTCCAGTTTTGTACTTTTGCTATGTTCTGTAAACTTTGGAGAGAACTTGGTTTGTAATAACCTTTGTTTTGTATTTCTAATTTTTGCTAAGTACTGTCTAAGTACCGTCTAATTCAAGATGAACCAACTTTTATTTTGTATTTCTAATTTTGTACTTCAAAAATTATGATGCAATTTCAAAGTGTTTTAAGCATAACCGATGTAACCGATATCCGAACCGAAACCCGAAAATACTCGACTTTCTAATATCCGAAAAAACCGATATCCAAACTACATGGGTTGGGTTCTATAATTACATTATAAAACCCGAACGGGTTTGATGTCCGCAGACCCGACCCGCCCGAACCCGACCCGTGCTCTCCCCTATGTTTAATAGGTTCAGATCTTATTACTTTTCGTTTTAAAAAGAAATGAACATTTTCACAAGAATATTTGAGTCCATTAAAAATTTCAAATGAGTATTATTAAATTTTTATAAACTCATTTTGTAAATTGTGTGTGCTCATTTGATACATGTTTTGTGCTCATTTCATGTTATGTGAACACATATTTCAAAAAGTATCATACTACGTTAGATTTACGTATGTAGGAGTTCATTATAGATACAGAAGTACATACGATGATATTCAATTGCATGTTTCTAATACTCAATAGAGGATTTTTTGAGTTTGGTAGCTTTGGGTTAGGGGAAACCTAAGTTGTAGGTAGTTTTAAATATATGAGCACACACAATTAAAATTTTGAGCATGGTTGAGATTTTAAATTAGCCTAAAAGAAATGAATATCCGCCTAAAAGCAATGAACTCACACAAATTAATATCGAACACATTAAAAACGAGTTTTATGCTGAACTGAAATGAGTATAGCACCCAAAATGAATGAGCATACACAAATGAACATTCGAATTTTTCGATACTCATTGTGTAAATTATATATGCTCATTTGGTACTGATGTTATGCTCATTTAAAAATGTTATGTCAATGCATATTTCAAAAATATCATATTACATTAGATTCACGTAGGAGTTGGTTATAGATATTGTATCACGGACCATGATATTCAATTGCATGTTTCTAATACTCAATATAGAAAGTGTGATGCTCAACAAAATTGTTGTGATACTCAACAAAAAACTTTAAGTTTCATATCAATGCTCATTTTATAAGTTACATATGCTCAATTGGTACTCATGTTACGCTCATTTTTAAAATGTCATATCAATCCATATTTAAAAACTACCATATTACATTAAATTCACATATTGAAGTTCATAGGAGTTGATTATGGATATAATTTAATAATATTTATAAAAGAAAAAAAATAAGAAAAAGAAAGTGAATTACAAGATATGAATCAGAAATCACGATGCTTATTATTAGGCTCCTAATACTCAACACAATACGTTTGATGCTCCTTAAAAGCGTAATAATGCTCATATAACGAAAACCGCGATTTTCACTAAAATTACGAAAATGCCACCGTTTTTTTGTTGTTGTGATATCAGCTATCTTGTAATAACGCGGTGCTCATTATTAGACGCTTAATACTCATTAAAATTAGACTATTTCTCATTAACAGTACACTAAAGCTCATTTAGCAGAAACCACGATTTTCACATTAATTACAAAAATGCCACCGAATTATTTTGTTGTTTTTCACTTGGGTCTGTTACTGGACCGGCTGTACGGTGCTCACCGTACAGCCGGTTGTACCATATACCTACTCGAAAAATGAACGAGTGGAAGGGTAGTATGGTTATTCGAAAAATATTTTGACTGTGGATTGCAAATTTGTGACGGCAAATAGAATTTCCCTATAAGAATTAAAAGGTGTAGTGGCCCGGCCCAAATGCATATGCATCATCTGAGATTCTGAGAAGTGCTCCAAAATAATAATAAAAAATCGGGTGTAGCTTAGAGAAAATTCGAACCGCTGACCTGTAGCCTAAGGAGGATTTTAATTTTTAAGCTACTTCAACATAGGGTAACAACATTTCTTGAGGTGAAGTTAGTGCTTACCCTAAGTATACTATAGGTCCGCCCCTGCTATCTAGTGTTCCCAATAACAAAACTAAAGCTTTTTACAACTTATCCCCACCAGTGGAGGGGAAAAAACATGCTCGGCATATCACTTTATGGATTGAACGAATATTGTCTACTTTTTCACTCCAACAACTCCGTAAAACTTCTCTATAGGGTAAGCAATAAAAAAACTGAAGAAAAGTGAAAATTTCTTGCATTTGAATCTCGCGTACATCTCTAACTATATATTTATAAAAGTTGGACCGGCTGGGATAACCGTTCCCGCCTGATGTCACTACGGCATCATCATTGCGTCATTAAATTTCAGCTCTTCTCTGTATTAAGGAGACATTGTCAGCGTATTGCTTGGTATAAAATGACAGCTTAAGAAGACAGTTAGTAATAATCTACTAACCTCAGTCCGTCGGTCGGATATTAGGTTATTAGACCAACGGTGTGGTGTAGGCTGCGTCCGTCTAAGGGCAAGAGGAGCAGCTGAAAACTGAGAAGAGCGATATAACGTCCAACCGTCTGGCGGTAAAGATGAGCGGGCGGTAGAAAACGATGGTAGAATTGGTAGTTTGGTACACGATGGGTTTACCTTATAGGACGGGATCAAACATTTGGGCCAATAACTTTAAGAGGCCGTTTAGAGCACTCTTTTTCAGCTCATTAGACCTATCAGTCAACTTTTTCATCATGCACGCAACTTTTGTTTTCACACGCTGAATTGTGTAATAAGCTAGGAAAGATAAGGTTAGAGTTACTTTTTCGGATGTATTGACTGAAGTTACTATAGATGATCATTTAAGATGTTTTTACACATATTTTTTCCTTTATTTTATTAATAAAATATGTTTTAAATATAATTTCTTCTTAAATCAGCAGAATCGGTCAATGTAGCCACTTCAGCCAGAACTTCATAAATTTCAGCAGAATCAGCCAAATCAGTCATTTTCGTGCTACCAAACGAGTTCTAAATCATTTTGTTTGGCAGATTTAAATTGTACTCCTCCTGCTTTTAAACATTTTTTTAGAGTCGTCAAACGGGCCGAAACTCGCGGGTTGGCCCGTTTCAACCCACTTATAAGTGGGTTAGGGTCATCATTTTCAAGCCCGGTTATTTTGCGGGCTTAGCAGGCCAACCCGTACGGGTTGCGGGCCAACTCGCGGGCTGAAGACAAATATAATTTATTCTATGTATTTTTAATTATATCATTTAGTTTGAAATATACTCTAGCCTGGAGTTTGGGAGAATTCGAATAGCCAAACAAAAATTGGCAAAATCAATTATATCTATTTTACTCTCTCATTACTTCTAGTTCTTTCCGATCCTCACTTCCAATACTAATGTATCTTGTTCATGATATCCAAATCAGACTAAATAAATGTATTTTTAATGTTATACTGTTTCATAACATAAGGACTTCTATGCTATTTTATTCATGATATCTAAATCAGACTAAATGAGTGAGAAATTAGGTATTTCAGCTTAAGTATTCTCACGATGATACATTAAACCTATTATAACTATTAAGTATTTCAGCTTTTAACTTTTTAAGTATATCAGTTACCCATGAATGCCATGATGATACATTCAAGTATACAACCAAAGGATTTTCAAGCACTAATTTTGTTTCCTTTTTAATTGTGTTTGGATTTTAATTTAGATATTTAATTGTTATTTCAATTGTGTTTGGATTTAAATTTAGATATTTAATTGTTTTTTGTTTTGACATTTATGGCCCGCGGGTTGACCCGCATAACCCGTGTGTTAGGTGGGTTGGGTTAGGGTCATAAAAATTCTGGCCCGATAGTAAACGGGTTGGCCCGCCCCGACCCGCGAAACTCATAACCCGTCACGGGTCGGGTCGAGCCGGGTTGGCCCGTTTGACAGCTCTACATTTTTTATCTTTCTCTTTTTTATATTCTGTTTGTGATTGTTTCTCATTTAAAAAATGATATTTTAAAGTGATTTTAAAAAGAAAATTAATAGTAAAAGTTCATAATGTTTTAGAAAAAGAAATAATTACATAAATATGATCAAAATAAAGATGGTTTACAAAAATATGATTCATTACTAGAATAGTAATGAAATCATAGTAATTCATGTTCAGTTTTGAACTTTAGTTACCACAGTAATACGTTGTAGTAATGAATAGTCATATTGATGTAAATAAGTTTTATTTTAGTAATATTCTTGTAAAAAACCCTTAGAAAAAATGGTTTTGAAAAGTAAAAATTTGTAGTGTTTGATAAAATATGTGTTTTTGTAGAATAGATAAATTAAAAAGCAATTTTCAGTTTTTAACTTTTAAGTGTTTCATTTAGTAAAATGTGTCACTTGAAAACATTCATTTAATTTCAGTTTTTTTCAATCAAAAGCTGGAAAACACTTTTATTTAATTGTTTGCAAACATACCCTAAGTAATTTGTAGCTTTCCATTTTTATTTAAAAATACATTGATCCTATTAATATTTTCTCTTCTATACAAAATTTAATCATATAATTTTTACTTAGTTATCGTCCATACCGACAAACTTGATCAAGTTTTAAAGAATTAGAATGGAGTATTTTTTAGTACTCGTTTTCAAATATTACAATCAGTTAAATGGGTTGAATCTATTCAAACTTATGAAATTCTAAATGAACGTCACTTCATCTAGAATTTCATAAGTTTCAATGATAAACAAAGAAAAAACCCAATAAAAAATACCTTCATTAATCTTATACAGTAAACAAAAGTAACTTAAAAATTGTTGATTATATAATTTAACGAGCAAAATCAAACTTTATGTGCTTGATAATAAAATATAACTGATAAACTGAATATATTAATTACCAAACAGGCTCCTAACAGCTTTAAATGGGAAAGTGGATATTAAAGTTAATAATAAAATTTTAAAAATAATACATTTAAATTTCATAAACTAATCTACATTTGACCAACGTGTAAAATTCACTCACATCGATAAGCATTGAAATAATTAGTGTAGGGGTGATTGGCTCAATACAGTGTTGAAGGAATAAACCTCAAAACTTAGAAAAATCTTAATTGTTTTAGCCAAATTTTATTATTCTGTATATAACATATTTTATTAATCTTAAATATTAATGTTCAACATAATTATCATTTGCTTATATCAATTTTTGTTTATCAGAAAATGTTGTATCATAGGTATTAATTTGTTTGAATAAAAAAAATTCTAATTGAATTTCAATGCCATTTTAAAAAAAATGGAACATGTGAAAGCAAACCGTGTAAGGTTGGAAAAACATTTAAAGATTCCTCTATCATGTGCACAATTGGCGATGAATAATACTGATCAATACAATGTTGCAAATATTTGCACTGCTACTAGTAATGAGATATCACACATATTCCTAATATCAATATATAAATTTTATGTGATATGTGATAGAATTATTTGTGTTGTTTAACCGACACAACAATCACATTCAATTTGCAAAATATTTATAAAACTAAAAAAATATGTCTTCCAACAACCTCTGCTTCACACGATACGACCCTTAGGAATGTTATGAATCCGATTAGAACATAAAGGTTCATAATCCTACTATTTGAGACGACATTTTCTCATTTAAATGAGATGCATACTCCCCAAGGATACCTATATTTCAAAATTTGTTTATTTTTCATAATAATACATTATTGTTTAGACATTTCATATTTGAATTTGGGGCATCCATCTTACAAGTGTCAACATCGTTGAGCTACTTTTTCGTACAATAAAAGGTTAAGGTCATACTGTATCATTAAAAATATAATTTGAAATACTCTTTATATTGTGTCAAAATAAAGCTTTCACCGATTAAAAGACTTTCTCAAATCCTACTTAAAAGACATACTAACATATAATATGGAGTAGTGTGCTTTTACGTTAATGTATAACGTAATGTATTTAGATGGGCAAAACTATCATTTGCACAACTAATGTATAAGAGATTGATGCCATAGAAGAATATAGTACCTAACTTTACACAACTATACATTTATGACACTGCAAATGTGATAATCAGTCGAATAAGATTTATTAAGTAAGTGTTCTCATTATTAAAATTACTAAAGATGAAATTAAAAATGGACTTGGACTTAATAAAGATGAAATTATTTCACCTATTTTTCTGTATCATTTCCCATAGTTTCTTAATAAAATATACTATCTATTTTAAATATAATTTTCCCATAATCTAGCGAATTTGTCGCTTCAGCCAAAACTTTATCAATTTCATCATATTCAGTAAATCTCAGTGTTACCAAATGGGCTCTACATGTTTTCAACTTCTTTCCATTTTTTATGGCTGATGTTCTCTGGTTGAATTGACTGAAATTACTACAGATAATATCAATTTAATAATATTCCATATCATTTCCCCCCGTTTTCTTAATTTTTTCTATAATTCAGTATAATCAGCCAATTCAGTCGTTCTAGGTAAAACTTCATCAATTACAATAGATTCAATCAATACAGTCAATTTTGGTGTTACCAAACACCAAACAATTTCTTTCCATTTTGTCTACCATTTTTCTTTTAAATAATTAAAGAGTTAGTCCTAATCTACAATTGTTAAATTAATTGAAAATGGTGTTATACGGTAATTTTTTTTTGAAACAACAGTGTTATAAGTTCTATAATACAATAAATTAAAGGCGAAATTGATAAGATTAATCCCTACTTTCACTTATTAAACAAAAATAAAACCCTACTTCACACTTTTACACAATTAATCTAAACCTCCCATGAGGGCCACATAAATACTATGTATAATAAACCAGACGGAACTTTGTTTTAGCATAACACCGTTTAACCCTTTATTCTATTGTATATGTTCGTTACCTCTCTTCTCCATCTGTATGTCTTTTATCTTCCCGCCTTCCCCACGCCATGAGTCGTGCGTTCACCTTTCGCATAACAGAGGGCTGAAAATCGAAGCGGACATAGCAGAGCTGAATTCACAGAAGTCTACTACCCTAGGTTTTCGCCTAAAGAGAGGGGTATATTAGACTTTGATTTGCCTATTGGAGGGAAGGAAGAACTTATTGTGAAATAATGGAAAAGGTTACTCCCTAAGGAGCCCTGGCAGATATATTTATACTAGTAGAGTTTAATGTAAATTACACTTATAACCCTATTAGGAATTCTATTACACCCCCTCAATCTGTGCGGGAGAAACAACGTGCAGGTTGTCTTTTAAAAAATGGAAACGTTGACTAGGGAGACTTTTAGTAAAGATATCTGCCAACTGTAGATGAGTAGGAACATGCTGAACAATAAGATCCCCATGAGCAACACGTTCACGAACAAAGTGATAATCAATCTGAATGTGTTTACTTCTGGCATGCTGAACTGGATTTGCAGTCAAATAGGAAGCATAAATATTATCACACAATAAATGGACTGGTTCCGTGATTGGATAGCCGAGCTAAAAAGGAACAGACCGAATATGAAGCGTGTCTTGCACAGTGTAAGCTATAGCACGATATTCTGCTTCAGTAGACGACTTGGACACCGTAGGCTGCTTTTTGGTTTTCCAAGAAATTAAATTAGGACCCAAGAAAACTGCAAAACCGGTAGTGGATCTCGAGCTATCAGGACACCCAGCCCAATCAGCATCCGGATATGCCCCAACACAAGTAGGCCGATCAGACTGCTGAAGCCATAAGCCATGATCACGCGTGCCTTGTAAGTACGTGAAAATTCTTTTGACTGCAAATAGATGAGTAGTACGAGGAGTATGCATGAACTGTGACACTAAGTGTACGACATAAGTAATATCTGGCCGTGTCAAAGTTAAATATTGTAACGCACCAACCATGCTACGATACTCAGTAGAGTTCGAAAGTAAATCACCATCAGAGAGAGACAGAGTAGTACGAGAAGCCAGAGGTGTACGAACAGGCTTTACTGTGTGAAGATGAAATCTGGCTAAAAGATCAAAAACATATTTATTTTGAGACAGAAACAAGCCTTTAGTAGAACGTGTAGCCTCAACACCCAAGAAATAATGTAAATTCCCCAAATCTTTCAAAGCAAACGTTTTGGAAATAGTGGAAATAAATTGAGTAATAACGGACTCAGAGTTGCCAGTAATAATAATATTATCTACATATAATAATAAATAGATAATAGTACTATTATGGCGATAAATGAATAAGGAATTGTTCGATTTACTACACAAAATTATGCTGCAGAAGAAAACTACTGAATCTATGAAATCATGCCCGTGGAGCTTGCTTCAGGCCATAAATGGCCTTTCGCAAACGACATATATGATTGGGAAATTGAGGATGAACAAATCCACGGGGTTGACGCATGTAAACCACTTCTGTTAAATGACCATGTAAGAATGCATTTTTAACATCAAGTTGTCGTATAGCCCACCCAAAAGAAACAGCAAGAGTAAGAACAATACGAACAGTGGTGGGTTTAACAACATGACTAAAGGTGTCAGAAAAATCAATACCTGCTTGTTGATTAAAACCTTGTGCAACTAATCTTGCTTTATGGCGTTCTATGGACCCATCAGAATGATATTTGGTTTTATAAATCCACTTACACCCAACAATATTCTTAGTTCTGTCAAAGGGCACCAATTCCCAAGTATTATTATTAATAAGTGCATTAAATTCATCATCCATTGCCTCTCGCCTAGTGGCGGAGCTATGTTGGTGCAAAAGTGTTCTCATGAACACCTAAAATTGTAAAATATAACCTAATATACATGTATAAATTTAATTTAATTATTTATTTCCTTTTCAAATTTTATTTATAGAAAATATATGAACACCCATAATCTGAAACATAGATCCGCCACTGCTCTCGCCATGTTAAGTGTTTATTAGCCTCAGTAAAACATGTAGGGTCAGTAGAAGTAATAACCGTACTTAAATTAAAAATTGTTTTTGGTTTAACAATTCCAGACTTGACCCGAGTTTGCATGGGATGGTGATTTACTACCATAGTAGGTGGATGCAATGGAGGTGATGGAGAGAGGCTGTTGGCAGGGTGAGTGACCGAGGGCGGGCTGGTTGGAGGTGTGGATTGATCAGGAGTGGAACTAGGTGACGGTGTGGACGAACTACTAAGGGACGGTGTGGAATTTGGAGAGTACAGCTGATGGCTGGTCTCGGCTTCTGGAAGTAGGCTGGAATGACCGAAGGATAAGGGAATTGGAGGAGGAAGTGTTACATCATGGAGAGGCATGGGGGCTGGTGTGGAACAATAGGAAGTAGAAGAATTGAGCGCAGGACGTGTTTTGAATGGATAGATGTCCTCATGAAACCTAACGTGACGACTGATATAAACACGATTTGTGTTAGGATCAAAACACCGATAGCCTTTATAACCAGATGCATAGCCCAGAAAAACACATTGAACAGAGCGAGGTGATAATTTATTGGCAGAAGTGGCCGAGAAATTTGGGTAGCAGGTCGAGCCAAACACGCATAAACGAGTAATCTGGAACACGACGAAAAAGTATTTGGTATGGGGATAGACCACTTAATATAGGAGAAGGTAATCTGTTAATAATATACACAGCAGTAAAAAGGGCATCAACCCAATATTGACTAGGAACAGATGCTTCAAGGAGCATAGTTCTAGTTAATTCGAGTAGATGACGATATTTGCGCTCAGCCACCCCATTTTGCTGAGGGGTGTCTGGACAAGATTTTTGAAAAATAAATACCATTAACTGAGAAAAATTGCTGCATATTATTATTAACAAACTCACCTCCCCCATCACTTTGAAAATTTTTAATTTTATGGTTAAAAAGATTTTCAACTAATGCTTTAAAATTTTTTAAAGTGCATACAAACTTCACTCTTGTGGCGCATGGGATAAATCCAAGTAAAACGAGAATAATCATCAATAAAACACACATAATACTTGAATCCCAAATTGGAAAGAACAGGAGATTGCCACACATCAGAATAAATAATTTCTAAAGGAAATTTAGAATTATGACTAGCATCCATAAAAGGCAAACGTTGTGATTTTCCTAATCGACAAGCCACACAGTCATGAGAGAAAGGAGAATGAGAACACAAAAATTGTTTTCGCTTAAGAAACTGTAAAATACTATCACCACAGTGACCTAATGTACGATGCCACACAGGGCCTGAAGCTAAAACAGAAGCTAAAACTACGGATGATGACGTAGACGGCAGACGAAGGGGGTAAAGTGGCCCACTACTGGTAGCTCGCAGAAGTACTGCTCCCGAGGCTTTGTCCTTAATAAAAAAAGAATTTTTATCAAAAATCACCGTACAGTTATTATCAGCACATAACCTTTGAATGGAAATTAAATTATATTTTAACTGAGGCACATGACAAACAGATCGTAATGTGAGAGGACGACCAGAAGAAGGTAATGCAACATCACCAACATTACAAATGGGAAGATGGGCACCATTAGCAACACTGACAGAATTATAGCCGTTGTAAGGAGATTTATTTAATAAAATACCTTCAGATGCAGTCATATGAGCAGATGCTCCCGAATCAGGATACCATAAAGCTGGATTAGCTTCATCAGGAGTAGTCAACAGAGCAGGAGTAGATGGCTGTGTGAAACGAGAAGGACAAGTGACAGCAGAAAGACCTGCAGAAAAACAAATTTGACAGACGACAGGATGGGGAACACTTCCAAGAAGACCCCTGTCTGATGGCAAGCCTGCGGAGGGAGAGTTAGTAGCATAAACAGGTAACATATGAATATTTAAATGTGACATAGCTGAATTACAAATACTAGTACCCGTAGATGTCACACCCCTGCAAGAGGACTATAACCAGTTTGAACCGATGGACCACCCCCTCCATGGGAATACATCGGCTGCCCTTGTGGATACCAGTACACCTGCTGTTGTCCGTACTGAACTGGTTGTGGTCCTCGGCCGTGTCCCCTGCCTCCGCGGCCTCTGCCTCGTCCACGGCCCCTGCCGCGCTGCTGCTGTCCGGACTGGCGTTGCTGCTGCCCGACCAGGTAAAAGGATCCCTGCTGCGTTGGCCCGACCGGGTAAGAGGGGCCCTGCTGGTGCGGTTGAGCTGCCTGCTGGCCAGTGGGCTGTCCAGCAACTGTAGCGCCAAACGCCTGATGATAGGATGTAGATTCCTGGGAGCGTAGATAGAGGGCACGTTGCTCGAGCTCGAGAAGGTGATTGCGCAGAGTTTCAAACGGAAAATTTTGAGGAGCAATAAGGACATTGGTGAATAAAGATTCATACTCAGGTCCAAGTCCCATGATTATAGTTTTCAACACATCCCGATGAGGAACAGGACAATTTATTGTGGCTAGATCATCAACTAATATTTTAATATTCCTCAAATAATTTTCCATTGACTGATCTGGTCTCTTTTTACTTTGATTAAGTAAACGCTTTAATTCCATCGATCTGGCCAAACTGGCAGACATAAATCGAGACTCCAACAGTCCCCAAATGTCAACCGAGTGTTTTAAATCACGAACATCGATAAGTACATCTCGTGAAAGAGTTGCAAATATCCATGAACGAATGGTTTGATCAATGCGTAACCAAGAAGAAAATTCGGGATTGGGAGTTTGGCGGTTAAGAACATCGATGGAATAAGCAGGAGGTACCTGTATGGAGCCATCAACCATACAAAGAAGAGCCTGTGACACCAGAAAAGATTCAAACTGGCTTCTCCAGGTTGTATAATCTTCCACCGCTAGAAGTTTGGTAGTCACAATATTGGTGACATTAGTTGCCACATGAGAAATAGTCTGCAGAAGATCCGAAAACTGACAGGCGGGAGAACTGCCTGTGGGTGGCCGAAGAGGGGGCAGTGTGGATGAGACCCCCGGAGATCCAACAAAGGTGGTGCCGCCGAACGCAGTGCTTGAGTAGGGTGGCGGGTCTAAAGGAACCGCTGGCACTGGAGTAGGCGCGGTCCATGAAAACACCGGCGGTACCGTATGAAACAGAGAATATGGTACGGAGGTCCGGCTTGGTGAGGCAAAGTTGGATGAAAACGTCACACCCGTAGAGGTAGATGTGATCGCCGGCAGCGATCCAAACATGATAGGAGCGCCGGTCATCCCAGAAGTGCTACCCGCAACGGTTGAAACAGATGAGATAGCAGTTGTCATGTTGCTGATCGCCGCGGAAGTCGAGGAAGATGAAGTCGACATACTGCAGTGGCGGGGCTAGCGAAGATGAATAGCGTAGCGGCGGCTGTAGGGTTTAGCACGCAGCGCTGAACAAGGCCAAGGATACAGCCGAGTGAATCTAGAGAGAGAGAAAAATTTAATGTGCTCTTGATACCATGTGAAATAATGGAAAAGGTTGCTCCCTAAGGAGCCCTGACAGATATATTTATACTAGTAGAGTTTATTTAATGTAAAGTACACTTATAACTCTATTAGGAATTCTATTACTTATATCTGATATGGACCCAGATAAATTAGACTTTTGGTGGCTATTTGATTTGCCTAAAGAGAGGGGTATAGCTGCTGAAATTAAGAAGTTGTATTACCTTGTCCCTGAAGAGTCATTAAGTACGGGTTTGCATCAAATAATCAATGATAATGAGGTTGCTGAAATAGGAAGGTTAGTCATGAAAACAAACATAATTGACTTGTATATTGTCCATAAGGATGTGCAAACTCAATACATTGCTCAAGTACTGCAGCCCTACATTTCTGGAGGGGGGAAGATGATAACTCAAGTAGAGGAAAAGAAATGTGTATGGAGGATGAGGAGCATGAAGACTATGACTCGTCTTGTGGACGTGGCTGATTTACCCTTCTCTCAGACTGAATCATCTACACCCTGTGCAGTGGACAATGGAATATGATGGCACTACGGGATCAAGATTTTCTGTATTTCTATGGGCCTGGATTTTGGTGGCTGATGGTTATATCTTAGATAGCTTTTTGTTGGCTGATGTAGCCTATAACTTTAATTTATTGCAGCTAGACAAATTGTGTAACTGGAGCCCAACCTAGATACTTTTTTGTTAGCTAATGCAGCCTTGAACTTTTGATTTTATTGTAGCTTGACAGAATGTGTAACTGCAGCCAAGCCTAGATATCTTTTTGTTGGCTAATGCAGCCTATAACTTACGGAGTATTATTTATGGTAGCTAATGCTATGTCATTTTGTTCACTGATGGTGCACATTTACTCATATGTAAATGTCTATATTTTTAGCTAGTTTTTGTTTGTTCACTTAATTCTGAAATTTTGTGTAATTTTCTGATGTCTTTCATACTCATGCTCCAATTTGTGATTGACAATAGCATGCCTTTCATGCTCCATATTGTACAAGTAGACATGTTTATGATGGTGTTGTTTGAAAATATGGTGTTTTGACAGTAGGTTGTTCTATTTGTTTACAACCTGCATGTTTCACCAGGTTTAAAATGACAAGTTTGTTAAGAGTCTTCATGCAATTAGTTTTATACTTTCTTCATGAACCTGTTGGCAGCATTCCAAAAGAGAACCATGAAATTGAACTTTCAAATTGTTTCCAGTACCATCAAACTAATATGTAAGGTGATACATTACAGAATGTATAAATCAGTAACATCATTCTCTCATTGTTATATACATTATTTTTTTTTTTTTCAATTTCGTATAACTCTAAAATTGAAAACTAACTAATGGAGGCAGCCATAAAATTTCTTGCCCTTATTTCGCCCTAGAGACACCGTGTGCAATGGAGAACCAACACCATGGTTGCATTTCGCTTCTCCTTTGGATACCTGTCTTTCCGTTCCAGAGGGGATGAACCTTGAACATATCGCGTGGGAATCGCAAGAGCAAGCAGCCATGTGTTTTTCAAGCAATTTAGATCTGGAAATTGGAATACTAAGGAGATGAGAAAGAAATTGGATATGCCTTGCCCAAAGATTTACGCAGGTAGATAAGAGAACGGTAGTCGGACGGAAAAACTTCCGTCTCATTTGTTTTATTTCTGGTACTAGTACGAGAGGTTTGGATTAACTGGTAAAAGCATGGAGTAGGGATTATTTTTGTTTAATTGGTGAAAGTATGGATTAATCTTGTCAATTTCGCCAATTAATGAAAAACGAAAACGAGCAAATTTAAAAAGGGTATCTAATATAAATCGCATAGTGCGCTACTTACATTGTATATTATAAAATTTACATTAAACTAGAAATTAACTAAAAACAAATTAAATTTGTAAATTATAAAAATAATTAAGTTTCGAGAGCCAAAAAACCGAACAAGATGGACACAAATCATAAAATCATAAAATTGAAATATAAAGCATTGAGTTATGAGTTATAATAAAACAATTCGTAATCAATATTAACATCTTCAATAAGAAAGAAAATAAAATAAGTCCAACTACATTCAAAGGGAACTCAAATAATTGGACTATTTAAAAACCATTAATCAATGACCTAGTAAACAAAAAGAATAAGAATTTCTTAATTTAGAGTTTCATTTCGTTTTAAAAAAATAAAACCTTAGAAAATATCATAAATAAAATTTTTAATGAATTAAAACGTGGAACTGATTTTTCTGTATACAACACCGGCCTTTCTAGTTGAGCTTGGCATAAATAAATGTATGCTTGAGCCTGTCAATTCGATGCATTAGATAATTAAACAACTGAGTCGGTAAGGGGTTGTAATTGGGAAGTCTATTATCTGTAACGAGGGCACCAAAAGTTTAAAAATGGTGAGATTGTGCACTAGTTCTATTCTAAATTTTGTGAAAATATGAGCTTAATATATTTGAGTTTTGAAATTTATTAATTTTTTCTGAGTGTTTCTTGGCACTTTTAACGAGCATTTAGTCAATTCTATGTGATAATATAGGTAAAAAAATACCCACCAAAAGCTTAAACCGTGTTATCTTCTCACATTCAATAACATTTATTTTACTTGATAAGATTATAATATCCCCAACAATCCTAATGAAACATAAATTAATCGCTACCATCGATACCTACAAGAAGAGGCCTTGGCCCCAAAGAAAAATTTATAATGTGTATATGTATGTTTAGTATGTATAAAAAGCTTTAAAAGGCTGTGGTCGGCACGCCAATTCAGCTCAAAAAAGGCTGAAATCTTTTAAATTCAGTCAGTTTGGATTAAAGTAGACCCGTTTGTTTGCGACTTGCGAGGCTGAAGCGGGCTTAAGTTGGAAAAAATGGGCTGAGCTGCAACGTTCGCCTCCGAAGCGTTTGACATCAGTCTCTCGATTCCAGACTTCACATTCCCCTTATGTCCCTGGTTGCCCGCAGACATATATATTCATCTCTCCACAATTCCTTCCCCATCACCGCACAGCCAAGTTCATTGATCGAGGCAGAGTTCCAGCTTCGGTGAAGGTATGTTATTTTTACCTCCGCCCTTCATTCTGCAATTTATTTGTGTCAATTGCTTAGCCTTTTAGACACCGATAGCAAGCCATACACAAAGAGAGAGGTCTGCTCCAGGCCTCCTCTTTTCTCCCGTCACCTTGATTCTATGGTTGCCCGATTCTGCTAAATTTTCTTCTCTTATTTTATTTTTTATTTAAGTACCGATATCAATATGCATACCGATATTGATATGTTCCATCTTAGAGATTCTTTTAGCTAGAGCCAACGTTTGAGTACTCAGCATAAAAATAAGCTAAGGGTGTGTGTGCGCGTATAGTTCATCTCTTATGTACGTGTGGGCTTCTCTATTATACTATCACCATGAAATTTGTCCAGGTATACCGTATTACATTGCTGTCCACAGTACAACCATAAGAGGAACCCCATAGTCTGCTATAAAACTTCTCAACCATCCTGTACCGTAAGGCCAAGACCTAGCTTGTCTACTTTTAAGGGCAGTTATGAGTAACCCAAATGAGAATAAATGAATAATATTGCCAATAACCCATTTGTGTAAAGGCAGTGAAACTTATACTTCTCTAATGTGGAATCCCCACCTTTACGTATTTGAAATTCACTGACTAATCCCTTTATTGCCTCTTGGTAAAATAGAACAGTAATCAACATGCCAAAAGTTCCCCTGCGATCCTTGTAAACTTATTGATGATTTTACTTCTCTAAAAGCTTATGTATTCCATGACAATTAACTTCCAGGTTAGAGTAACCAGTTTGGTATCACTATGTAAATCATATCTTTATTTCTTGAATGAAGCAAATTGCAATCAGTAATCAGTAAATTTATTTCTCATCTATAATCATGTTCAAAGTTGTACTTTTGACTTTGCAAGAAACACAAATTTAGGATTTAGGAATTCACTAGAGCCTGAAAACAAATCTTAGCTTAACACAAAACTAATACACAATACTCCTTAGTATTTTTCACTTCCGCACTGATTATTGTGTTTCTGTACAAGATCATATGCCTACGAAGTGTTGGATTATAATCCTTAGTGAAATTGTGTTGTGATCTATTGGGAGTCTTTGGGCTGCTGCATCTCTGCATATCATACCAAGAAAACTATTTCAATTTATATGGGTGGACAGAAAAGGATGAAAGTTTAACGAGTATCATTGCTACTTCATGTTTTCATTTTTTCTCTTTTTAGAATAAAAAAGCAAAAATCTTAAAACTAGAAATATGATAATCATGATTATGGCTCCTCTCTATAATGGTTAGTCAGTTTTATTTTTCTAGACTCATAAGTCATAACATTATTTTTACTGCTTTTTCCTTGAGAAGGCAGTCTTGAGGCTTTAAGTTTGACACAGGAGTATGGTTTCCTTTGCCAATTTTCCCACCAAAACTGACTGAAAAATAGTAAGAGAATAAAGGTAATTGGTAGAATGTAGACTCTGTTTTAAAGAACTACTCCATGCTCATTGCTAAAGTTTTTGTCAAATTTATCCTGCAATCTAAGGCCTATAAGTACTGTTTTGAGCTCAGTATGTGAACATGTAGTTTACTATTTTATATTGTTTAGATGTGGTTTCACTATTCTTGTATTTGTTGTATTATAAGCTCTTTGAATTCACACCGTTGTAATGAAAATATTTACTTTTTTCACCTAGATTTATTATCGGTTGAGCCTTTCAGATGTCATCTAAGAAAGATGAAGGGGTTACTTTATGTGGTCAGATGAAACTATTGCAATTTTTAATGAAATATGCATCCAATTCATTCTTAAGAATGGGAGGGAACAACAGTTTAGGTGGAAGGAGATGCAAGCTTTATTTGAGGAGAGAACAAAAAGGAAATGTTCTTTTAAGAGTTTGAAAAATAAGTTTGATTTTATGAAAAAAGATTGGCGATTGTGGAAGTCATTGAAACGTGATGAGACTGGATTAGGTTGGAATACGACCATTGGGACGCTGGATTGTTCAGATGAGTGGTGGAGTAAAAAAATTAAGGTATGCATTTTAGTTAGCTTATTACCTTATATTAGGATTATTATAATATTTATTTTCAATTAAGAATTTTCTCTTTAGGAAAAGGCAGAAGTAAAGAAGTTCAAGAATAAAGGAATTCCAAAGAACATTGAAGAGCAATGGGATCAAATATTTGGGGACTCCGTAGCAACTGGGGTAGAATGTGTGGCTCCAACTGCTACAATTGTGGAGAACAACAATCAAGAAAATCATCAAGACACCGTCAACTTGGAGGATAACCGTGATCCTTATGAGGTGTATAAGAGTTACCATGACGAACTAGATTTGGGTAAATTTTTTCAAGACTTTGTGCAAGAGGCTAGCGGAAATGTTCCTTCTGTTACTACAGTTACCACTGGTGAAGATGCAAAGACCAATGCCACTAGTAAGAAGCGCAAACTAAGGCAGTCTATGGGATCCGTGAAACTTGGTGAAAATTTAGAGAGGGGGAATACATGTCTTCAAGCAATTGAGCGTCTCTTGACAAAAAAAGAGAAAGTTGTTGATGATTGTGTCAGTGTTGGTGATGTCATGGAAATTATGACTAGAATGGCTGATAATGGCGGGCTAGTGAGGAGTGGCGACTTATGGTTTCACAGCATTTGTATTCTGGAGAATCCTACTAGAAGACAATGAAAGGCTCAACTGGTTGAAGTTTATGCACGCAAAAGAAATGTTTTAAATACCAAGTCATACATTTAGGATACAAATTTAATTTTTTAGATTGGATATTTAATTTTAATTTTTATATGTTGAGACTTGAGATTGAAGTGATTTTAATTTTTATATGTTGAGACTTGAGATTGAAGTGATTTTAATTTTTATATGTTGAGACTTGAGATTGAAGTGATTTGTTTTCATTGATTTATTTATACATAGGGATATCATGAGTCAGGATGAAGATGATGAGTTTATGCTTCTTATTATGGCTGGGATTACTATTCATGATAGAAATGATATTATTGCGTCCCATTATTACAAACATATGTATAAGGAGCCTTGCATGACATCAGCTTTAAGTGGGGAGGCTTGGATGCAAGAGGTGCTGAATGATCATCCTATTCGTTGTGTTAATGCCTTTAGGATGTCACCAGATTTATTTGCACGCCTATGTAAGGATTTGCAATCAAAATATGATTTAACATCAAGTGACAAAATCACAATTGAAGAAAAAGTAGGTATATTTATATACACTCTAGCTTTGGGCCTTTCAAATCGGGATGTGGCTAAGAGGTTCCAACGATCTTGAGATACCGTAAGTCGGGCATTTCATGATGTCTTAGAATCCGTCACAGGTAGGAGTAAGGGATATAATGGACTTGCACGTGATATGATTGCACCAATCGATCGGGCCTTCCCGTATATCCCTTATCATATTTTTAAGGATAAAAGATATATGCCATATTTCAAGGATTGCATTGGGTGTATAGATGGAACACACATAGCTGCATGTATCCCAGTAAAGGAACAATTGCGTTATAGAGGAAGAAAAGGTATCCCGACCTTTAATGTTATGGCTGTGTGTGATTTCAACATGTGTTTTACATTTCTATCAGTAGGGTGGGAGGGATCGGCTCATGATACACGTGTATTCCTTCATGCTATAGAGACACCGTCATTGAACTTTCCACATCCGCCTAAAGGTATGTTTTATTGTCAATTTATTAAACTCATAGGCATAATTTTAATCATATTTTTAAATTTATGTAGGTAGATATTACTTGGTGGATAAAGGCTATCCGGATCGAAAAGGGTATCTTGTTCCCTATCCCAAGCTACGATACCATTTGGAGCAATTTGAAAATGAAGCACCAACAAATGCTCAAGAAGCTTTCAATCGCTCACACTCATCTCTTCGTAGTTGCATAGAGCGTTCTTTTGGGGTTTTAAAAAAGTGGTGGAAAATCTTATCAAGAATGCCTATGTTTAGCGTTAAAACGCAGATAGATGTTATTATGGCAACATTCGCTTTGCACAACTATATTCGCAAATTCTCTAGTGATGACATGATTTTTGAGGTTCTTGAGCGCCATCGAGACTTCATACCACGTGATGAACTTGTTGATACTCAGAACTCAACTTCAAGTGCCATCAATTCACAAACAGAAAGCTGCACTGAGATGAAGGAACTTCACAACAATATAGCATCCTTGATATGGGCTAACAAAAATTAAATATATTTCCTCTTATTAGTCAATTATGATGATGTTCATGTTTACATATTTATTTATTACAACTATTTCCAACTTAATTGTTAAATTTATGGTTTTTTATTTTGTATGGTATACAGGGATGTTGGAATTCAATGCACTATGTTGTGTGTGTATGTTATGTTGTGTTATATTATATAATACTACTTCCGTCCCACTAATATTGGGACATGAGAATGTGACATGGTTATTAAGAAAAGTAAATTTACGTGATTGATATTACGTTTATAAAGTAAGAATAAAGTAAAAACTGATTTCGAATAACACACAAACTTTACAAAATTTGGTATGAGGCGATCTTAGTGGGATTTCTTGAAAAAGAAAAAATGAGACAATCTTAGCGGGACGGATATTATATTATATTATATTATATTATATTATATTATATTATATTATATTATATTATATTATATTATATTATATTATATTATATTATATTATATTATATTATATTATATTATATTATATTATATTATATTATATTATATTATATTATATTATATTATATTATATTATATTATATTATATTATATTATATTATATTATATTATATTATATTATATTATATTATATTATATTATATTATATTATATTATATTATATTATATTATATTATATTATATTATATTATATTATATTATATTATATTATATTATATTATATTATATTATATTATATTATATTATATTATATTATATTATATTATATTATATTATATTATATTATATTATATTATATTATATTATATTATATTATATTATATTATATTATATTATATTATATTATATTATATTATATTATATTATATTATATTATATTATATTATATTATATTATATTATATTATATTATATTATATTATTCTATTAATAATCATATGCCCTTTAATGTAATTTTGTATTATCCCTGCACTGGTTCAACTCTTTTTGCCAAATAGGTTTACTCTATTCAGCTAGCAATTCAGATTCAACACTTTCAAGTTCAGTTCCAGACAATAATCTCTGTTTCAGACAATAGACCCTATTTCAGACATTAGTCTCTAGTTCCAACTTGTTGTGCCAAACATAGCCTAAATCTGCATAAAGGTATCAATAGATTTAACTTTTGTGGACAAATCATTCAGCAATTTGAGAAAAAGCTTACTACTTGGAAGCAAAAAAATTTATCATACGGAGGAGGCTTATTTTAATTAGGCATGTTCTCAATTCCATCCCTTTGCATGTATTAGCAGTTGATACATTGCCAAAAAAAGTTATCAAAGTGCTTAATAGCAAGATCGCTTCTTTTTTCTAGGGATCCTCAGGGAATAAACCTAAACATCACTGGATCAAGTGGGATAGCTTATGTCTTCCAACAGATGAAGGGGGATTGGGTATAAGATCTCTGACAGATATTGAAAAGGCCCTTTCTCTGAAACTGTGGTGGAAATGGAAAACAGGGGATTCCATTTGGACTGAATTTATAAGGAATAGATATGCAAGAGAAGGAGATATGATACCTAAAGTAACTGACTCCTCAGTCCGGAGAAGAATTTGTCACACTAATGATTATGCCTCCACCTTGTGCTCTGAATTGCCTTCTGGTACTTTGATCTGGAATGAGGAAACAACATGTCAGTTTTCCTTAAAGTCAGCCTATAATGAAGTTAGAAACCAAGCTCTACCAACTCTTTCCTTTAAGCACATATGGAATCCCAGGCAAGAGCTCAAAATTAAACTGCTGCAGTGGAAAATCAGAAAACGAGTCCTTCCCTTCCCTGATAAATTGAGTAGATTTAATATGGTGCTCAATCCTTCTATCTGCCCTATGTGTAGGAATAACTGTGATTCCTTGGATCATGTTTTCTTTCGCTGCTATTGGGGCGTTAACTATTTATGGGCAAAAATCAGTTTGTGTATTTGCTTGATTCTTGGACTCTTTATTTTAGGTTTCCTTTGATTTTATTCCTAGATTATAGCCACCGCCTACCAAATGGCAGAGTATGACTCTTGTATAAAAGGTGGAGACACCTTCGATTAAGGGGGAATAACAAAACCTATTATTTGATCTTTCTTCTTTGATTAGCTGCGTATATACACAGAAAACAACATGGTATCAGAGCGTTAAAACACACACATGACGACTGATAACGAGCAACATACTCAGGGGGATCCGCCGGCGAGAATAGATCATACATCGCCATACTTCCTTGGACCCCAAGACCGGCCAGGTGATGTTATCACACCGGTGAAACTGACGGCGAGTAATTATGAGGACTGGTCCAACGCTATTCGTTTGGCCCTTCGAGCTCGACGAAAATTCGTTCTTGTTGATGGAACCATCATGAAACCAGTACCCCCGTGTAGCGAAGAGGACTGGATTGCAAATCACTCGATGCTAGTTTCGTGGTTATTGAACACTATTTCTCCAGAAGTCCGAGGAACTCTATCTTGGTACGAGGATGCTGCACGGCTATGGAAAGACCTTAAGGAACGTTTTTCTTCTGTTGATGGCCCACGTATCCATCAGGTTAAGACAGACTTGGCCAGGTGTGTTCAGACCAAGGGGATGCCGGTTGGAACGTATTATGCCAAATTGCAGAATTTGTGGGATGCTTTGAATAATTATGAGCCATTGATTGCGTGTAAATGCAATCGATGCACCTGTGATGTTCTCGGTCAGCATGAAAAGAGAAGAGCATCGGAGCAGATGCACCAGTTTTTAATGGGGTTGTATTCTGAGTTCTTTGGACACACACGTTCACAACTCTTGATACAAACTCCATTACCATCTTTAAATCGAGCCTACCAGCAGGTTACGCAGGAGGAACGGGTTCGTGGGATGGTGCAGTCACAAGACGAACGACCGGAAGTGCTGGGTTTTGCTCTCCGTACAGAAGGAAAGAGTGCTGGGCGAGGAATGAAAATAGATAAGTCTGGGTTAATTTGTTCTTACTGCAAATATTCGGGTCACGAGGTTGGAAGCTGTTTTGAACTAAATGGATATCCGGAATGGTGGGGTGATCGACCCCGACCCGGAATCAAGGGAGGTGGCAGAGGACGGCCGGCAAACACAGCAGGTCCCTCACGCAGCAGACCTGGGGCGAAAGCACACGCCACTGTTGCTGCAGAGAACACGAACAAAGATACTGAAGGTAGTAGCAGCTCATCAACCCCGTTGCCAGGTTTCACGCAAGAGCAATGGAAATCAATGCTCACTCTATTTGGTAATTTGCCTAATCCTAATGACCGCATGGCTGGTGAGTTTAATATTAAAGCATGGATTATTGATACTGGCGCAACTAATCACGTTTGCGGAAATTTGTCCTTGTTGTGTGATATTAAATCCATTGCTCCATGTTCGGTGGGTTTGCCAGATGGTCAAACCGTTATGGCTGTACAGGAGGGGCGTGTAGTATTGACAGATACTTTGCAATTGTATAATGTGCTTTTTGTTCCTGAGCTGCGTTGTAATTTAATATCTGTCTCACAACTGAGTAATCAATTTAATTGCTTTATTCAGTTCACGAGTAATTTATGTGTTATACAGGACCGTCTCTCGAGGAGGCTGATTGGAACGGGTGAGCAACGGAATGGACTGTATTACTTGCGCGAGGAATCTGCAGCTCATATTATGACTGTCAAAGAATCGAGAAATGTAGTAGCAGAATTATGGCATAAGAGGTTGGGACATCCTTCATCACAAGTAATTGAGAAATTGGCTCCTGTAAGTGGTTTGAAGCATACCGGAGATCTTCCATGTGATATTTGTTTTAGAGCTAAGCAGACTAGAGATTCCTTTCCTACTAGTTTGACTAAAACTCATACAATTTTTGAATTAGTTCACTGTGATTTGTGGGGACCATATAATACCCCGTCTTCTTGTGGTGCTAGACATTTCTTGACCATTGTGGATGACTATTCTCGTGCGGTATGGGTATATTTGCTTATTGATAAAAAGGAAGTTTTAAAAATGTTCCTTTCATTTGTTGCTATGGTGGAGCGTCAATTTTCTAAAAAGATTGTTACTGTGCGGAGTGACAATGGAACTGAATTTAATTGTTTAAAGGATTTTTTCCGTATCAGTGGCATTACTTTCCAGACTTCTTGTGTTGGAACTCCCCAGCAAAATGGACGGGTTGAACGCAAGCATCGGCACATTTTGAATGTTGCTCGAGCATTGCGTTTTCAGGGCCATTTACCGATCTCCTTCTGGGGGGAATGTGTTCTGACAGCTTCTTATATCATTAACCGAACTCCTTCTGCGATCCATGCTTACAAAACCCCGTATGAAATTTTATTTGGCAAGCCGCCAAGTTATAACTCAATGCGTGTTTTTGGATGCTTGTGCTATGCGTATAATTTGAAATCTAAGGGAGATAAATTCTTGAGTCGAAGCAGAAAGTGTGTATTTGTGGGTTATACTTTTGGAAAAAAAGGATGGACCGTTTTTGATCTAGAGACACATGAATATTTTGTGTCTCGGGATGTCAAATTTTTTGAGCACATTTTTCCATATGCTGAGGATTCTACTCCTGCGGGCTCCACTTCTTTGGACTCATTTGACTTGCCATTACTTGACTATACTGATTTCGATTCCCATACTCCTGCTGGAATCACCGGTTCGGACTCCCCTGCCACTGGACCCACAGATACTATTGTTACTCCTTCCATGGAAGCTACTGAACCTGAAAACACTAGCGAACACCAGGAGCTAGTCTTGGGCCGAGGACAAAGGCATAAGACTCCCTCGGTCCGACTCAAGGACTACGTTACACATACAGTAATAAAAAACAGTCCATTCCCTGTTCATTCTGCTCCATCACCCTCTTCAGGTACGCCGTTCCCTATAACTCATTATATTACTTGTGATGCTTTTTCTCCCAAACATCAAGCTTACTTGGCAGCTTTACACTCTATAACGGAACCACATTCTTTCCAAGAGGCTGTCAAAGATGAAGGGTGGCGGACTGCCATGCGTGCTGAGATTCAAGCTCTCGAAAAGAATGCTACTTGGAGTCTGGTTACACTACCTCCCGGCAAACGGGCACTGGGGTGTAGATGGGTCTATAAAATTAAACATAAATCTGACGGTAGCATTGAACGTCTAAAGGCCCGTCTTGTTATTTTTGGGAACCGTCAGGTTGCTGGTCTCGATTATACGGAGACATTTGCCCCTGTTGCCAAAATGGTGACCGTTCGGGCATTTTTAGCTATTGCTGCATGTAAGAATTGGGAATTGCACCAGATGGATGTTCATAATGCATTCCTGCATGGTGACTTAAATGAGGAAGTCTACATGACTATTCCACCAGGCTATCGCACTCAGGACCCGACTTTGGTCTGCCGTCTTCACAAATCTCTATACGGACTTAAGCAAGCACCCCGATGTTGGTTCGCAAAACTAGTCACGGCTCTTAAAACCTACGGTTTTCTCCAGTCATATGCTGATTATTCCTTGTTTACATTGACTCGTGGAGAAACTCAGCTCAACATTTTGGTCTATGTTGATGACCTTCTTATTGCTGGAAATAACATCGATGCCATTTCTCGGTTCAAATCATATCTTAATTCTTGTTTTCACATGAAGGATTTGGGAAAGCTTAAATACTTTCTTGGCATTGAGGTGGCTCGCAGTTCTACTGGGATTTTCCTTACTCAAAGAAAATATGCTCTGGATATTATCACTGAAACTGGTCTTTTGGGGGCTAAGCCGGCTACATTTCCAATAGAGCAGAATCATGGTCTCGGCCATGCAACAGGGGCACCACTGGCCGATCCCGAACCATATCGGCGGTTGGTTGGTCGCCTTATTTACTTGGCGGTCACTCGTCCTGATATTACTTACTCTGTGCATATCTTGTCCCAATTCATGCAAAAACCCCTGACAGAGCATTGGTCTGCAGCTTTGCGGGTAGTCCGATATCTCAAAGGCTCTCCTGGACAAGGTATTCTCTTACGAGCTGATAGTGATCTTACCCTGGTTGGTTGGTGCGACTCTGACTGGGCCGCATGTCCCGTTACTAGGCGGTCTATTTCTGGTTGGTTAGTGTTTCTTGGACACTCTCCAATTTCTTGGAAAGCCAAGAAACAATCTACAGTCGCCCGCTCATCAGCTGAAGCTGAATATCGCTCTATGGCATCTGCCACATGTGAACTTAAATGGTTGAAAGCGTTACTTTTGAGCTTGGGTATTCACCATCCTCAAGCCATACCACTCTACTGTGATAGTCAGTCTGCACTTCATATTGCAAATAATCCAGTGTTCCATGAACGAACTAAACATATTGAAGTGGACTGTCATTTTGTCCGTGATGCCGTTCAAGCTCAACTCATTGCACCTCATTATGTTCCTACAACCATGCAACTTGCTGATATTTTCACCAAGGCTCTTGGGAAAACTCAGTTTCACACTCTTTTACGCAAGTTGGGCATTTTAAATCCCCATGCTCCAACTTGAGGGGGGGTATTGGGGCGTTAACTATTTATGGGCAAAAATCAGTTTGTGTATTTGCTTGATTCTTGGACTCTTTATTTTAGGTTTCCTTTGATTTTATTCCTAGATTATAGCCACCGCCTACCAAATGGCAGAGTATGACTCTTGTATAAAAGGTGGAGACACCTTCGATTAAGGGGGAATAACAAAACCTATTATTTGATCTTTCTTCTTTGATTAGCTGCGTATATACACAGAAAACAACAGCTGCAAGAAAATTCAACCCATATGGGTTTATTTTCTGGGATTAATGAGTATGCCCGTTCCAGCATATAATTGCCCTATTTATCAGATTTTCAGAAACTGTTGGCTTATTAAGGCAGGCTCAAAAGATTTGATAGATTGTTTCAGACATAATATTTCAGGCATCATATGTTGGCACATATGGAAAATCTATTCAAATCATATTTTGGGGAAAGGCAACAACATTCCATCGTCTGAGCAAATTATTCTTTCAATTAAACATTACACTCAGGATTGGTCTTATTCGTTTAAGGAGAGGAAGTTTCATTCCATTGATAACATTTTATACGAAGAGCAGCTTATTAGAAGGGATTTTCAAAAGCAGAGATTTAATATTCAGGCGGAAAATGGAACAAGCCTAAGGTAGGAATGAAATTAAACACTGATGCTCGTTACCTATCTGGTACTGCTGCAGGGGGAGCGATCCTTCGAAATCGAAATGGCGAGCTTGTCTGGGCTGTTAGCTTTGATTTGGAAGCTTCATCTCCAATTGATGCTGAGATACAGGCGATTGTTTTTGCTTTAAAGTGGGCGGTGCGTGAAGGGTTTGGCCATTTCAACCTTGAGTCGGATTCTTCTCTGGCTATGGAGTATCTGGCAGTAAGGGAGAGCGACGCTGGAGGTCTTCAATTCAGGAAAGTTTGGTTATTGCAGAACAAGAAGGTATCTCGTTTGGACATAATGCGAGACAAGGAAATTGGGCCGCGCATTTTCTTGCGCAAGCCCATTTTGGCCCAGATAAGACTTTTCTAAGCCCAAGATCTCTTCCATCTCAACTAAGCAGGCTTACTGTATGGATCTATTCGGTATTCCTTATCTTCGGATAAGTTAATTTTATTTTTATTGTATTGGGCTCGGGTATGGTTTGGTCCCCCGAATCTCTTTTTATTTTATCTGTTTTTGTAGTACTATTGTATATTTTTTGAAGTATTTTATTTTGGGTCAGGTATAGCCCCCCCCCCCAAATTTTTTGCTTTCTTGTTGCTTTTGTTTTCCAGAGGTATGCCTCTGCGAGAGGTTTGGTATGGTCCCCTCTCTTGTGTATGACCTTATCTTTTAATAAAATATCGGCAAATGACTCCCGGCATTTGCCTTGCGGATAAAAAAGAGTACAAATTGTCTGTGTACAGACAACTAAATGTCTATGCACGGACGTTGGTTTATGTGCAAAGCAGATGTGCCATACACATGGCACACCCAATTGTACCGTCGTATAAATTGCCTATTATTCATGTGCATTCTTGCCTGAGTTGCACTTAGGTTAACTATGCGGCCAATTCTGGCCCTAAGGGTGGGGGGTGGGGTGGGGTGGGGTGCTTTTTCCTGTTTCTAACCTCAGTCAGGTCGTAATGTGTTCATGAGACAGCCCTGGTCAAGCCAAAAACGTCCAATAAAATACAGACGTATACTGTACAAGCCATATAAAAGCAAGCACCTCTTAAAAACTTTCATGCACATGGGCTGCCCCAGGACCAGGGGCGGACCCAAGAAGTTTATCTTGGGAGGGCGGTAACTCTAACAAAATAATTTTTGGGATGGCGAAAATTATTTTTTGGTATATATATACTAAATTTTTTATTGTTGGAGGGGCGACCGCCCCTGGGTCTGTACTACGGTCCGCCCTTGCCGAGGACAGAAATCTTTGGTTCACTCAAATTTTAGATTTTTCAAGGATTGTTTGACCAAATCTCAATATGAACAAATAATAATAATAATCTATCAAATTAATAATATTAATAAAGGTCAACTGTGATGTGTCCACAACATAGGCCAGAACTGCATCCGCAAATATTAAAAGAAAAAGGGAAAACTGTCAAATAGGTCCTCGAATTTTCATAAAAAGGTCAATTAAGTCCTTCTATGGGAGATTTTGTCCGGGCGTCGCGATTTCGGGTGGTTCCCGGTGGAATTTTTGATAAATTTTTTTGAGCATCATATTCATCATGTCTAGTTTACTCATATCAAATTTTAGCTAAAAATTCGATCGGGAACGAATTCAAATTAATTCAACTTTTTCCCAATTTCTTATAGCATTCCCTTTTGATCCTTGTTGTTTGATTCACCTCATCATTCCACCAAGATGTGTCCTTTTTTGGTGGTAGACATCCTTTATATTCTCCAAGTATCTCTTTCACCACTTTGTTAAAGGTAGACTCCATTGATAACCATACATCATCCTTTTGTTTTACATCATCCACATGTGCGTCATTATCAATGAACCATACATCTTCCTCCAACATTTTCTGTGTAAAAGTTTGTTGGAGATTCTCCTCTAGCCTCCACCACTTTATCTTTGGCTCCACTTGTATCTTAGCCCCTCTTTCTCTTTTTACCCTCAAAATCAAGCACATGCATCCTATGTTGAGTGACAACACTCTCACCTGGGATAACCTTACAATCAATGTAGCTAGTTCTTCAAGTCTTCTATACTAAAAAGTACAAAGTAGTCAATTTGGGTACTATTAACTTAAATATGATCTTATTTGACATTTTTTTTTGTAAGTTCGAACCCTATTTGACTCTTTTGTAAATAGGGAGTATATATACTTATATTTGAGCGCACGCGCGCACAGACGATGTATATACATTGAACTCTGACGGTTGTTGGGTTTCGATGATGAAGAACTGATATGACAGCTTAAGAGGGGGATTGGTAATTAGATAAGGTCCGCAAATTTGAGGAAGTGGGTTGCCATTTTTTGTCTCCTAGTTAGATCGGAAAGATCGATTGGCTGATTCGTTCTTTCGTTTTTCTCCATACGGCCATACCACCAACTTTGTTTTTTTAATTAATATATAAAAATTAAATTAAATTAAATGGGGTTGGCCCAGGCCGACATATTCAATTCATCTATTGAGATACAAGTCTGCCTTGAAAAGATAGCTATGAATGCATAGATATAGGTTGCAACTTGCAAGTTGAAGTGGTTTTGATGTCTGGTATTTCTCTATTACAAGGTCACAGGCTCTTCAATTGATATATGAAACCTCCTGGGGTCGAATTGAGCAGCTAAGGGCTAAGGTGTTTGTGCTGGGGAACTGGTTGTGTGAGCAAGCACAGGTAAAATTTTCTTTCATCAGTGGTGCCTAATTGGTTCCTTAGGTTCTTGTCTTTAATGTAGTATGACATTTGGAAGGTTGGTCTTATTGGAGTTTATGCTTTGTGACATTGAGTTGGCATCTTGAGGAAACCGAGCTAATTTTGGCATAGATGATGCAAACCATGCACATAGCTAATATGATTTCAAGATTTTATCATGGACTCGTGGTTCATTGAGGCTTATTTGTCGTCTATGCCGTCTCTCTTATGAGTTATTATTATAAGTTATTGCATTGAATTTGATGTTTGGAATTACTAAGCCCATTTGCCATGGCCATATACCAAGTACCAACAGCATAAGAAAGTTGGCGTTTTTAAGTTCATTTTCCATCTTTCTTTATCTTTTAAGTTTTAACATGCTCGTAGACTTGTAGGGTTGGGAGTACATTATACAGGCGTTGTCTAATTAAATTCAGTACATAAAAATGGAAGCTTTTTTTAATTCTTAAGAAATTGTAGTAAGTAGTAGTAGAACACGGGTTATTTTCTCAAATAGGAGTATAGGACTATCCCTGATTTGTGCTAAAAATAGGACTGTAGGACTTATTCAGTCCTAAAGAAAGACTAAAAGTAGTTAATGATTCTTCTTATACGAGTCAATAAATCCTGTTTTCAGAAAAAACAAAAGAAATGATTAGGAGTTAAACAATTGTGAAATGCATATAGCAGTAGTCTTGCATTTATTTCAAAATAGGACTTAATTAGCTATTTAGCTCTAGTAAAAGAATGCGAGTAGATCTAATTAGGGGAGAATGGTGGTCCTGTTTGAGAAAATGCGTTATGTTTTAGTCGTATTAAATAAATTTAAGGTAGCCTGCATCTTTGTAGTTGTCTTGACAATGAATGCTAGCCTGCATGGTTGTAGTTGTATTGCCAATAAATGATAGCTTGAAAGAGATTATCTTGATCTGTTATCATATTAGCCCCTCCGTGTTGTCCCGGAGAAGGGGTTTCTTTATTATATTTCTACTTTTTCTTTTTATTCTTCTTGTCTGCCTTCTCTTTTTGGCATCATTATCATGGATCGATTCATGTTAGTCGACCCCAAAATCTTTTTGGATTAAAGCTTGGATGTTGTTGTTGTTTGAGACATGTCACATGACATTGTAAAACCGTTAACTGACAAAAGATACCAATGACTGAGAAAAACATCAGCGACCCAAAAAAGTAGACCAGTACTAGACAGGCACTGCAAGACCGTCCTGAGATATCGAGACGTGGCATTGTAAGACTGGCGACAGTAGAAAGACATCGACAACTAACAAGGATTTTGACAAATAGAATTTGACGTTTGCTTGTACTGTTCCAGACTTTCAGTGACATTTCTCAGTTGATTCTCTCATTTTCCAACCTTCAACGCTTGAAAGTTGAAACCTTTTGATGCTTCAGCTTGAGGGGAGTGTTGAATGATGATTGTAAAATGTTAGGAGATCCTTGTTGGTATTACTTCCATGCATAACATTCCGTATCCAAGCCCATATACGTTAACTAAATAAACTTCCAAATACTGAAGTGCATAGCATGAAGTGGGGGAAGGTATATATTTTAGCTGCATGAGTTGATTACTATACAGCAATACTAAGGGAATTCGCTGCTTACTATTTACTTTCCATACTTCATATATAAGACTCAACAATATTTTGCACCATTTTGATGTCCAAGGTCTTAATGCCAACCCCCCCCCCCCCCCCCCCCCGTTCATGTATTTAAGGCTCATTAATCATGAACTAGCATTAGAAGTTAGGATCTAACCCGTCCTTGATATGCTCAAAACTAGAGCATGGGGGATCATTTTACTTCTGGTCATTCTGCCATTCTGTTTATTAGTCAATTTATTTATTTAATTATTTATTTATTTATTCGTTATATACATATATATTGCACTCGAAACTTGTCCTCATTTAAGTGTAAAACCTACGCCGGAGTCTCAGACATTGTTGTATTAATCTTCTTACATTTCAGAGTATGCCTTTCAAAGAATTCTTCACTGAATATGGCGAGGCAAGTCAATACGAAATCCAAGAGGTCGTTGGCAAGGGAAGTTACGGGGTTGTTGCTGCTGCAATTGACACTCATACAGGAGAGAAGGTGGCTATTAAGAAGATCAGTGATGTTTTTGAGCATGTTTCTGAAGCCACTCGTATCATGAGAGAAATAAAGCTCCTTCGCTTGCTTCGCCACCCTGATATTGTAGAAATAAAACATATAATGCTGCCTCCATGCAGTAGAGAGTTCAAAGATATCTATATTGTATTTGAGTTGATGGAATGTGACCTTCACCATGTAATTAAGACAAATGACAACCTGACACCTGAGCATTATCAGTTTTTTTTGTATCAGCTTCTCCGGGGTCTAAAGTATATGCATTCAGGTTTCAATTACTCCCTGCTGTAGAAACAACTATAAGTCGACGTCTGTTTTGAACACATCACATGGAGATAAATTTTCTAACATCTTACCTTTTTGCAGCAAATGTGTTCCATCGAGATTTAAAGCCAAAGAACATTCTTGCTAATGCAGATTGCAAATTGAAACTGTGTGATTTTGGGCTTGCTCGAGTCTCATTTGGTGATACCCCATCTGCTGTTTTCTGGACTGTAAATGTCTCCCCTCTCTTTTAGTAGTTCATGAGTTTAGTTTGTTCGTTCGTGATTCATGAGTAATAGCATTCCAAATTCTTGCAATTGTAGTTTTTTTGGTCATGCTAATGCTTGTTGGTTTTTTGAAGGACTATGTGGCAACACGTTGGTACCGAGCTCCTGAACTCTGCGGTTCATTCTTATCAAAAGTAAGCATATTTTCTACACCAAATGTTCATGCTCACATGCATACATTTTCTAATTTCAACCTTGATTGGCATTATATGCTTAGAGTGATCAATGCTCTCAAATTCCCTATATAAATTATTAACAATGTAAGACTACATGACTTCTTCTGATTTGAACCTTTTTTTTAACCTCATTTTGACTATGGCAAACGTCATAGCCAACTCATTCCTCACACGGTCCTTTCTAGTATGCCCACACATCCAATGCAGCATGCGCATCTCTGCCACACTCATCTTTTGAATGTGACATTGTTTCACCGCCCAACACTCCGTTCCATACAGTAATGCAGGCCTAATTGCTGTCCTATAAAATTTACCCTTAAAGAAAACCTAATGTGTTAATGTTTTGGTATGACCACTATTGCCCGCGTGAGGTAAATGTCCCCATTGCAAAGAGTGGAGATGTGGAGTCTTTGAATTCTGAAGACTTAAGCCAGGGTCCTTGGTAGAACAAAAAATGGCATGGATGGAAAAAGACACTCAGGGGGGATAGGGGTTTCATGAGGCCATTGTTGGTGAATGACCAAAAGCGTGAACAGTGCACGGCAAAAAAACTGAAAAATTGATATATTGCTGGAAGAGCCTGATAGACAGTCTATCAATTCATGTATCCAACTCGGTGACTTAAAATTCAGACTTGGTTATTGTTGCTTCCTTTCACGTATTGGACCTTCTTCATGATTAACCAATCTTTCTTAAAAAAACTTTCGAGCGACATCTCTGTATTCAAATATATAGTTTGATGGTCATCGCAAGAAAGTAGCCTCATCTTAGCCATCATGCTGCTCCTTTACTGTTCTAATATCATTCAGAGGGTAAACATAGTAACATACAATGGGGTTTATTCTTGGCTTCCTGCAATCTTGCTTACATGCTACATAGGAACTGGTCTCAGGAAATGTATTCCTGCACTTCTAAGTTATAATATTTGTTGCAGTACACACCAGCAATTGACATATGGAGCATAGGATGTATATTTGCAGAAATGCTTACTGGAAAACCACTGTTTCCTGGAAAGAATGTGGTCCATCAGTTAGATATCATCACTGATTTATTGGGCACCCCCTCCGCTGCTTGCATTTCAAGGGTGTGCTCCCACTCTCCTCTCACCAATATATTTTCCAATCTTCAGTCTTTGGCCCCACCCGAGTAAAGTATTAACATATTACTTTTTTTATGCTCACAGATTCGAAATGAAAAAGCGAAAAGATATTTAAGTGGCATGAGGAAAAAGTCACCCATTCCTCTCTCAGAAAAGTTTCCATATATCGATCAACAAGCTCTTAGAATACTTGAGCGCTTGATTGCATTTGATCCCAAAGATCGTCCATCTGCTGAGGAGGTAAAATGTTCAAACACGAAACATCTAATGAATTTTCAAAAACAAGTCATCTTTATATTGATACCAATGGTTCATTGATCTCTTCAGGCACTAGCAGATCCATATTTTCATGGTTTAGCAAACGTGGAAGCAGAGCCCTCTGCTCGTCCAATTTCCAAATTTGAATTTGACTATGAAAGGAGAAAATTGACTAAAGATGATGTTAGAGATCTCATATACAGGGAGGTAATAGTCTGGCTATCTGATCTTTTCTAAATGTAGACACTGATATCTTTATTCTGCTTGTTAAGAACAATGTACTTTTATGTACGGATGCAGATTTTGGAGTACCACCCACAGATCTTGCAGGAGTATATTCATGGCTTCGATCACACTAGCTTTCTATACCCGAGGTTTTGCAATAACTTTTTCTTAAGAAGATTATCTGTTACTTTTATTTATAGGAAAATATTATTTTTCTTGCACACTGTATATTCACGGCTTCGATCAAATAAGCTTTGTATACCTGAGGTTTTGCAATAACATTTTCTTAAGAAGATTATACCTGTTAGTTGCATTTATAGGAAACTATTATTTTTCTTGCACACTGCATATTCCAAATTTTATCCTGGATCGATCAATCAACAATATAAACATTCATCCCATGATATTCCTTATAGCAGCATCCATTTTTTGGAAAAACTTTTATGCCTTATCTTTAGATTTTCTTCAACCATTAATATAAAGGTATAGTGGAGATACAACCCAATAAAGAACCATCAAAATAGAAATTCAATTATATTTAGATTTATTCTAGCAACCAAATATTTTTCTTTGCATGATACTAGTTTGACATGTTTATCTTAGGATTCTCCAATTTACATTTTCTAGGCATGTGAAAAACAATAAGAGATCCGTTGGTGATATAAATTTCTGATGTTTTAACTTTACACTCTTGCTCAAGTGTCCTTCAAATTTATTGCCCATTTGTTAATTTTTTTTCTTTCATATCAGCCAAGACTATTTTCCACCAAACACCACATGTTTGAATGCATTATATGAATCAGTTGATAATAAACAAATAGCTCATAAGTTGCTTTTTGATGGAAATGAAGAGAAATAAGTCTCCCAAACATGCTTATAAGTGTTCACTTTTTTGTCCCATTTTTAGTATGTCTCACATTTGTGTTCACTATCCTTTTACAATTCACCCTTTTATAATTTGATGACCTGTGGACCCATCTGCACAAGCTTTTATGATTTGTACAATCTACCCTCAAAATAAGAATATAGTATAGGGTGAATTTGAATGATTAATAACATATTCACCTCATCCCAAAATAACCTTTCTGAGAAGTAAAAACATATCAAGGAATCTAACGAAATGACCTTATTAATTGAACTTCAAGTTCTATATTACTTGCTTTATGGTTTGTTTATTTTTAAGATACAAAAGCATTTACTTGAGGATATTTCATATGTCCAGAGGTTCTAACATATGGCTTTGCGTTACATATTCAAACAGACAAATGTGCTCACATGAACCATCAAATGACTAGGCCAAGCACACCTAAAACAAAACAAGTGTTCTCACTCAGTTATTATAGCACACCCTAGATTAATGAATAGTGCACCTCTCTTCACATAGACTAAAAAATGACTCAACCATCTGACGTGCTTACATATCAATCTATTATCTATCTAATAATGGGTCTCATTGAAGGTTGAAGAGTGAAAGCAAACATGTAGGTAGTGATTGTAATGTACATACAATCTAACATCAACAGTCAAAACTAGAGATCATCACACACAAAAGTACTAAGGAATCCACCAAAATGACCTCTCTTTCCATATTTAAGCTCAATATTAAGTTCTTTATAATTTCCATCATTTGCAATGGAGTCAAAGATTCATTATTTTTTGGCTTGAGAATATAATGGAGTAAAGTAAAATGGCTCATTAAAGTGTCTGCGCTTCTTTGTTATGAAGCAGCATTCAGTCGATGCAATTTTGGACGCGATTTTCACTATGGGTCATCCGGAAACAGTCTCTCTGTGCTTTAGTACAGGGGTAAGACTGCGTACATCCGACCCCCTTACCCCACCGTAGGTGGGAGCCTTTGCGGCACTGGGGTAAATGAAAATGATTAAGTTCTTTATATTTATGTTGAAGATATAATACTATCTTCTGTTCTATTTTTAAGATACACTTTCATTTTTGAGTTGTTCCAAAAATATGAACTTTTTCCTACATTAAACTGCACTGACTTTTTAATTTCCCACTTTATCCCTTCATATATCATTTCATTTTTTCACTTTTGTGGACCATCCTACGTTTTCTTACATTTTTGGAGGTTAGAATTGTAAAACCATTTTTATCATATATTTTCTCAAAACCCACGCCAAACCCAAGTGTATCTTACTTTCTTAGATTATGGGACTGAGGGAGTAGCATTTTCTCGCATGTATGGAGAGTTAATATTGGCAAATTTGGAAGATCAGTAAAAAAAATATGCCTTGAATCCATAAAATGATACGCCCAATCAGGTCTTAAAGCAAAGTTGGAAGTATGACGACAAACATTGGAGAACAAGGGTTTCAGACTAAGTCGGAGCAAGGCAGAGTACATGAAGTGCAAGTTTAGTGGAGGTAGAAGCAACGGTAATAACGGAATTACTCTAGATGGTAAGGAGATACCGGTTAGCGATATGTTCCGTTACTTGGGCTCCATAATTCAGAAGGACGGTGAGTTAGATGGAGATGTATCTCATAGAATCAGAGCAGGGTGGATGAAGTGGAAGAGTGCGTCAGGATTTCTATGCGATAGAGATATGCCGACTAGACTGAAGGGTAAATTTTATAGGATAGCAATTAGGCCGGCATTACTGTATGGCGTAGAGTGTTGGGCGGTGAAACCATTTCACATTCAAAAGATGAGTGTGACAGAGATGCGCATGCTGCGGTGGATGTGTGGGCATACTAGGAAGGACCACGCGAGGAATGAGACAATCAGACAAAGGGTGGGAGTAGCACCTATTGAAGACAAGATGCGGGAGTTGCATCTCTGAGTGTGACAGAGATGCACATGCTGCGGTGGATATGTGGGCATACTAGGAAGGACCACGCGAGGAATGAGACAATCAGACAAATGGTGGGAGTAGCACCTATTGAAGACAAGATGTAGGGGTTGCGCCTACGATGGTTTGGTCCGTAGAAGACCGAGTGATGCACCTGTCAGACGAGTTGAGATGTGTGGAGAAGAGACAGAGAAGAGAGGGAGAGGAAGGCCCAAACAGACGTGGGTTAGGGGAGTTCGAAGTGATATGCTTCTTCTGGGGTTGGATGAGGGTATGACTTTAGAGAGAGCAAAGTGGAGGGCGGGTATTCGTGTGGAGGAGTGATCCCGTATTATCTTTTCCCCTCATTTTTTTCCTTCTTCTTCTTCTTCTTGTTTTTATCCTTATATATATAAACATTATTTTTATCCTTTTATTTTATCATTTTTAGGTATTTTCATCTCTTTTTATATTATCTTTTTTATAATAGCTTATCTTTTTTATCTTTATTTTCTTTCTTTTCCTTTTGATGGTGATATCATGTATCGATTCATGTTAGCCGACCCCAATATCTTTTGGGACTAAGGCTTGAATGTTGTTGTTGTAGGGAGTAATTGTTTTGGGACAATATCTTTTTTCTAAAATGTCAAATTATTTGGGGCACAGAGAGTATTTTGTTTTCTTAATATCTGTGCACAAAAGAAATTGATACCTAAAATATGATACAGAGGGAGTGCACTTAACCATTTTAACCACATTCGCTACTAACATTTACATTTAGTACTTTAAGCTAAAATATACATTCCACAACAAGCTTTTAATTTGATAGGGCATGTTGGACCTGTTGCTGGTCTTCAAAGTATTTTTTGGTACTTCAATAGATCAGTATTTCATTTTGATGATATAATTGATACATGCTAAGTAAGTCATGAGTTTGAATGTTACTTAGATTAGACATGGTTCCTTTGAGTGGGATCCCTTATTAGTTTGTACTCACTCCGTCCCAGTTTAAGACTTTAAGGTTCTAACATTCCTTAGTAGGACATTCCTAAATAAGGTTCGCATTTCTTTTATGAAAATACTAATTGTGTGGTATGATTTTTTCTTGTGTTTCTAATTAGATTTCATCTACGCAGTTTTATTTTTTAATTCGTGAGGCAATATAAAATGAGAAATTTAATTTGGGAAGGAATTAGTATTAGTTAATTCGTTTCCTTATTATATGATGCCTTATCCATCTGTAGAAGGGCTCCATTGTTGAGGCACACAATCATAAATTTACCAAATTAACAAGAAGTTTTTGGATATCTGATAAACCCAACCCTATGAAGTTCAGGATCTCAACAAAATCCTAGCCAAAACTCTAAACTCGTACAATTTTGTTCCATACTCAGATACTCTTTACTAATCAGCTCAGTGACGCTTCCAAGATCATCACATTTAATTATTTCCTTTGGAGTCGTATGCAGTAAGCATCGAAAGCTGTGTATGTAAATTAATTGAGCTTAAACTGAATGCTAGTCCAAGGAAGGTGTTTCTTCTAGGTTTGCATTGAAATTGTGAAAACCTATGTTGTAAAAACCGAACCGGGAGGTGACCCGGACAAATTACCGGGTCAAGGGTCAACCCGGTCAAGACCAAATAACCCGGTCAACGCTATATTATATTATATACTCCGTAAAACATATAGTTAAATTTGTAAAGTAAAAAATATTTTCCTTCCTAATAAATAAACTATTATTCCCTACGGTACATATTGATTTTTTTTACTAAACCATATACTGAATTTCAAATTAGAGGAACAAAAAATGAACATACCATCAACTAGAAAGTTATAAAAGTATTGTATAGGTATGTTTTTTACTTATACCTGGAATATATAATACATATTCCAATACTCCAATAGTACTTCGTACATAATAACGATAGTGCATATAATTAGTTTTCATTTTAATATCATTAAGTAATAAAAGTAGCTTTTGGGTGTAGTGATAGTTACACAATAATAATTTCTGAGAAGCTTTATAATACAACGAGCTGTTGTAGATCAATTGGTAGCATGGCTGCTATGCATTGTATTAGGTTACAGGTTTGATTCTTGTGGGCGGCACTCTCTGCACTTCAGTTTTTCTTCATGCTGGCCGGTTTGTAACGGCTTTCCGGGTTTGAGCATGCCGGGCCGGGTGCGGGTTTAAATCGGTTCACCGGTTATTTCCAATTTTGACTCAATTGACGGTTTAGAGTACAACCGGACCGGATTGATTGCCGGTTCGCCGGGTTCCAGGCCGACCCGCCCGGTCTGGTTCTTTAAACACAGGTGAAAACCACTATTCAATGTGGCTTAAATGGTTTTGCAACACCCACTAAACCTAGAAGTGTAGTTTATTTGTCAAATGTTTTGAATATGATGATTCTTTTACAACCCTAGTCTGAAACAACATTCCCATTGGTTCCACTTCTTCAACATCACACACTTCCCTTGCCGAGCACAATATCTGCTTTTCCCGAGCTCATGGGTTGCTGCAATTGACTTCATTGATGTTTCCTTTCTCCTCTGTGATTTCAAAATCTCAAATCAACTTATTAATCGCCCTTTTATCTGATCTCCTTCTTGGAAGCTTCTAACCGTGGTAGAATCATGTTTCTCTAGAGACAAGAGAGCATCTTCTCTATATTGTTGTGATGGACATTGTTCATTGGTGAGTGGGATAGACTACTTGGAGAAATGAGTTTTGCTAGGTGTACACATTTTGTGTACACAAAATGTGTACAAATGTCTGTCCTTCACAAAAAATTTGTCTGTCACAGATAACTCAAAAACAGATGTCTACAGACAAATTTTCTGCAAAGGACAGACATGTGTACACATTTTGTGTACACAAAATGTGTACACCAAGCATTTTTCTAGAGAAATAGGGATGGTGCAGACTGCAGAGTAGGTTTTTTGGAGTATGATATAGAGAGATTGACAAAGAAAGTTTTGAGAGGAAAAGAATGGGATGTATGTTGTGCTACAGCCAATCATGTTGATGTGATTGATATGGGATGTTTTTTTTGCCAAGTTGTTTGTATTATCAGTCTTATGCAGTGTGCTATTAAATGGTTGGAGGCCTTGGGGCTGGTGTACCAAATTGGACAATGTGTGGGAAAGTGGACCACATTAGTTTCATTAGGGGTTGATTGGTTTTAGAGGAAAATATTTAGTGACCAAAAGTGCCAAAATGTAGTCGTGATACTTCAAGATTTTGAATGTAAGCTTGAGCTTCTAAAGTCAGAATGCAGATCTATAATGTACCCTGTACAGTTGTAGAACCATACCAGGTATGCTCGCAACTGGTCCAGATTGACAGTTCTCTCTTCCAGCTATATGGAAACACGTGTGACCAATGTGAAAGTCTATGTGCCCCACCCTGCCTCACTAATCATCAGAATTACTTATGTGTAATGCTTTCGTGGAGTTTGGATGGCATATTATTTTGTTAGGTTCATAAATGAATTCAATTAACTTTGATTCAGTTTGTGATTCAAATTCAAATGGAAAAATTACTTTACATAATACAAACTATCTCAATGAACCAAGAATAATATGCACTTTAGAATTAAGTTTTTATAATACAAACTACTTGAATATATATCAAAAGTGATATAAAGTAAATTTTCACTAAAAATTCAGTCAGTTAACTCATAAAAAACTAATATCAAAATATTAAATAAGTGACCGTCTTTACAAATATCACTTATTTGATGGTTCAATATTAGTTTTTATTGCCTTAAATGACCGAATTTCTTATAGAAAAGTAACTCCATATTATTTGTTTTAGATTCAGACAGTTAGTATTATTAAAAGTTATTTGTAAAGTACGTATTATTCTAGTTTCATGGAAGATAGTTGATATTATTTAAAGTTATTCTCCCAATTCAAATATGGTGATTCAAATTTTGAACTCAAATCCAAATATGAGTATTTTTTTTATTCGAATTACATTCGAATATTGGGTATATTCAATTCAAATTTTAGGATATATCATTCATTTCATTTTCATTTACCCCAGTGCCGCAAAGGCTCCCACCTACGGTGGGGTAAGGGGGGTCGGATGTACGCAGTCTTACCTCTGTACTGAAGCACAAAGAGATTGTTTCCGGATGACCCATAGTGAAAATCGTGTCCAAAATTGCATGGGCTGACTGCTACTTAATAACAAAGAAGCGCAGACAGTTTAGTGAGCCATATTGCTTTACTCCACCATATTCTCAAGCCAAAAAATAATGAATCTTTGGCTCCATTGCAAATGATGGAAACAAATTTTAGGATATATGAATATAAATAATTAAACAGATATTAATACTGGTATAAAAACTTATACATTTCTATTTTTATGTATTTTGAAGCTTATTTGTGTTTCAAAAAGCCAAATATGGACAAATAAACCTGTTTTTATTATTAAAACCTCATTTATTTTTAATACTAATAATCAACTCGAATAAATTATATTAAACTAAGATAGTTAAGGAAAATGTTCATGTAAGGTAGGCCCAAAAGTTGCAATTTTAGGCCTCTTTCATTTGAGCTACTTCCGGGTTGAATTTTTTGATGAAATTTGGTGAGCATGTTCTCCATGAAATATAGATTATGTGCACCAAAATTTAGATTAAAATTCAATCGGGAAGTTAGCTAATTAAAATTTTGAAAATTGCACAATTTTTTAGGCCCAAAAATGCTGTTTTTTACAATAAATTATTTAACTAACTTCCCGATTGAATTTTAATATGAAATTTGGTGGACATAACCTACACTTCAAGGAGAACATGCTCAAAAACATTCATCAAAAAATTCGACCCTGAAGCACCTCAAATGAAAGAGGCCTAAGAATTACAACTTTTAGGCCTACATTACATGAACACTAGCCAGATAGTTAAATACTTAAATCTATTACAAATTGCTTCTTAGATTTAAATACTAAATGAAAACAAATACCTGCTACAACCAAATCTGAATCAATTGTCTTGATATTTGATTCTATCTGATTTGTTTATGACAATTTTTTTGGTTTATATGAGATGACATTTTATTTATTGGGAAAAGGTTTTCTTCATTATATGCATTGACATCTGTGCATCGTTATTCCAAGGGGTTGTTTTTCTTGCTACTATTGCATCCCCCGATTTTAGTTTTGCTTTACTGTTTGTAGATACCTTAAACTATTGGCTTCACTTCATTAGTTCACCGTATCCCGGAAATTGATTGCACATGCTTATATATTTGACTTTAACAGATTGTATTATTAAGCATGTTATTATATTTCTGGATTGGATATGCTCCTTTAGTTATGCAATTGTTTTTAGCCATCCATTTGTATTTCATGTGAAGGCTTACTTATTGATGTTGTGTGCTTGAATAAACATCCCACACTCATTGATTTTTCTTTGGTATTATAGCGGAGTTGATTGTTTTAAGCAACAGTTTGACATTCTTGAGGGACACCATGGGAAAAGTGTCAGAAATGCTTCTTGAAACATTTGGAATCAGATGCATTGACAAACTCCTATGGAATTGACTATGGAGGAAATCCTACACATTTACATTTGTAATGAATTCTTTGGTGATTAAAAAATATAATCATTCTTGGTGGATTAGACCTGCAATAGAAAAGTTATCCATTTCACATAAGTTATTCACAAGGGCACGACATAAGAAAAATCAGTATTCATTACATTATAAATGTGAGGTTATGAGACAAAAGAAATGGAGAATTCAAAAATGTTTGTTCAATCTTCTTTCAGACTTAAATTTAAGAAAAAGAAAAAAGTTTTTTGCTTTAGTCAGGAAAAGAAATATTCATATTTTTATGTTCTAGATAAAATTAAACTGCAAAACATTGAACACAGTTCACCTACATAACAATACCTGATATTTATGGATTGACTTAACTTACCAAGGCAATAGAGTAGGCCAGAATAAGTTGATCACGAAAACAGGAAGAGTAATCTATTTTTAAATATTGTTTTACATCCAGTTAACCTTTTTATAAGAAAATTGGATGATTCGATTATTAATAACATTAAAACAGTTTTTTTAAGAATGTAGAAGAATGTATCACATAGATCATAATGTAAACAATAGATACATCTACATGATAGTTAAAACACTAAGTTTATTAATATGACATTCTCGCACTCAATTTCATGTTGTGAACACATAAAAAAAGTATGTATGTCCATATTGTTTGCATTTAATAAACAATAGGTATATTAAATTTTAACACGTTCATATTATTCTCAAACTGAGCAGATTAACATATCCATAGCAAAAATATATAGATTAAGTGAAGTAAATAGATCTGTTGGAAAAAAAATTGTTGAACGAATACAGATTTAGTTTACTATATAAATATGTTAAACATGCATATTTATCACAATATAAATAGACCTAAAGGCATTAACAACCATATAAGGAATTCATTTATGATCTTGAAACAAAATATCTTACAAAAGCATCTCTCAAAAGAATTCAAGTTTAAGTCCTTATCTAATACTTTCATCGCCAAGCAATAAATTTTGGCTTAAAAAATACTGGCTACAGATTATCTGCCGAGAAGGCTGCTAGAGGGAATCTGGAAGTCCTAATATTAAGGTCCAAAATAACCAATAGGCAACATTATATTGTAGGTTAGAAAGTTTATATATTTGGGGGCTTAAATGGGCATTATGCTTCAAATTGTAGCAATATTGGGATGGATCGAAATAATATTATAGATCACAAAAAAGATGAATATTGAGTACAAATTGTAGATATGTCAACTTATTAGTACTGCCTATCTCATTTTCTTGAGCTAACCATATGCAAATGTCATTTATTCCATGCATAGCACTTTATCAACTTAAAAATCAATTGTTACTTATACCCATCCAATACAGCATACACAATTGTTATTTTTACCTATCTGTGTACCAGACCAATAGATATATATATATATATATATAGAGTTAATATATCAATAACAAATATTCTAGAAATTTGTTAAAGGTTTGAAGTCATAGTTCATCAATAATAGGAGTACAATATGTAATCTAAAAAAGGTATAAACATCATTGTAAAATATTTCATTTATGTAATGATTGATATTATTTACTAAATTTATATTCAGAAAATAGACTATTTATACTGTATAAATGTTTATACATATACAATTATATACACTTAGTACTACATATGCATAGTTACTACGTACCATGTATGTGTGTTTGTCCATCAAAAAACAGCTCATAGTCAACAAACAAGCAGATTTAATCCTAATAGTTATGCTCTTAGAATTGTGAATCAAGTACAATGTGTGACATATACAAGTACTGCAATACTCATTTTCCAGAGATACGAGTATATAGGTATATGTCACTAATGTCATGCATATTTATTCTTCCGACCTTATTTTTCAAATTTTGAGTATCCATGTTTAGTAAAAATAGATAAACATATGATATGTAAACAGATCTAAGCAACAAAAAGATAGTTCCTTACACCTTTTTTTGTTTTTTAAAAAACGGAGTAAAAAATTGGACAGACATGACAACCTGATAGAAAGAATTATCTGTGTTTTTTTGTAAAAAAAAATGGATTTACATCAAACAAACAGATTCTTTCCCTAACATCGTAACTATGAAATACGAAGTAACTAACAAATAGGTTTCATATCCAATGAAAAATTATTATTTTGAAAAAACTGCGTCATATAGAGTATAAATTCAAACGGTTCAAACATATATACCCAAAAGAGACATCGGAGTGTACCAATCATTGTTAGGAAAGGTCCATACACCGGCCGATTATATAAACCGTACACATCGCACATCTACGCCTCAGTCGGAGAATCCGGTTCAATCATCAACAAGTAACGGATTAACCTATGACAACCTTTTGGATCCAAACTACGGTGTACGAAGTTAGGATGGGGACGATTGGTGATCGGCGGAGGCGGGGGTGGAGGCGGAGTGCATCGGATTAACTGACTTTCTTTGCCTGGACGCTTTGTGTACAAATGAATAAGGCGGCGTTGGGTTTTAACGAGTTTATATATGTCGTATTAGGGTTTTCGTGGAGCATATGGGTTTTCAATTGTTACGGCATAGGGTATTAGATGAGTTGAGTTGTTAAATGGGTTTGTTAAATACGTAGGTACCATACGTAGTAATAAATTATGAATGTGTGTGTTGGGCTTCGAATTGCAATGGCTATTCAGACTGAAATAAAAATTGTTTGTGTATAAATTTATCAATCAACATCTTTTATATAATTTTAAGTATTATATATAGAGTATATTATATTCAAATAGTTTTATTAAGAAACTTATTTATGAATAATTACATTTATGGACATAAATGTTATCAAACTATTGATAAGAATAAGTGACCTAGATCCCGTCTGGTAACATTGAAATCGATTGAATCGGCTGACTCTGCTGAAATTTACGAAGTTTTGGCTGATGTGTCAGTATTGGCTGATTCAATCTGCTGATTTATGATAAATATATACTTAAAGTATACTTCATTAGTAAAATAAAGAAAAAATTATATGAAAAAACAGCTAAAGTGGTCATTCACAGTAACTTCGGCTAATACAGTCAGAAAAGTAATTTCAACCTTACTTTTTCTCATTTATGACACAATTCGGCGTGTGAAATAAAAAATTACGTGTTTGGTTAAAAAGTTGGTTGAGAAACTTGATAGACGAAAAATAATAGATTCACCAAACAGGCTTTTAATTAGATCATGTCATTTAAGCCTTTTGCGGATAAAGTGAATGGGACTTTTCACTAAAATACTTTTATAATTTTAATGTTTATAAGTATTTAAATAAATACCTTTTTACTATTTCAATTTAATAATATTGCAGTTGGATTTTAAGTGGTAGATAAGAAATTGGGAATTGAAAATGTTGGGTTAGGTTTTTTCCAATTGAAATGGGCTACCAGGCCAAAGTTAAAATGTATATATATTTACTTTATGAGTAATTTTCTGTCACAGCCTTTGATGGGTTGACTATAAATAAGACACTATATCAATCTTTATTGCATGTTGGACTCTTATTAAAAAAGTCAGTGTTTACGCATGGTCAATTTTATGTTGCAGTATCAAAAGTAACAAATCATAAGGGTTCGAAAATATTAATTTGCACGGAAGATGACGAGCTAACTAATCATACCACCAATGTAGTTTTTTGTACTAACATTTCCTTATATCTACTTATTCCATAACACACTATCAATCTACGATTCTTCAATATCATTTCTCTAATTATACTTTATTATGCATTATTACGACTTACGTCTATAATAAACTAATAATAGTTATAAATGATAATAGTTATGCATTATTACATTTTAATATCCCGCGCATCGCGCGGGTGAGAATCTAGTAATTTACCAACGAGAAGCTTATTCACCAACGTTTTCTTTTCTTGATCTACATTTTCCTTTCACCGTTCCCACAACTCACTAACCATCATTTCTGTCGCTTTTCATCAATATATCTATGATATTTTAATATTATATTTTATATTGTGTGTTAAAATTTTCAACTTACGAATTACTAATATCAATTTTATGCTATGTTCAAAATGAGTAGTGTTTATAATGAATGTGCATAAAGGTTAAGCGAATTGAATATTCATAAATGAATATATGAGCGCATTAGAAAAATCAAATGAGCATACACAAATGAAAATTTGAACAAATTAGAGAATTCAAAGGATGTACACAATAAAAATTCGAGCATACTATAGATTTTCGATACTCATTTTGTAGTTATGTATGCTCAATTGATACTGGTGTTCTGCTCATTTTAAAATGTCACATTAATGCATATCTCAATGAAAATGTGTTGATGCTCATCTAACAAAGTTTCTGATTTTCATATCAATGCTAATTTTGTAAGTTTGGTATGTTGATGCTATATTCATTTTAAAATTTCATATCAATGCATATTTCATAACTACCATATATATGATTCAAATACACAATAAACGAAGTTTGATACTCAAAGAAAATGTTTTGATGATCAACTAACAAAGTTTACAATTTTCATATTAATGCTCATTTTGTAAGTTAAGTATGTTCATTTGATATTGATGTTTGATCATTTTAAAATGTCATATAAATGCATATTTGAAAAGTATCATATTACATTAGATTCACATATTGAAATTCATAAGAGTTGATTATAGATATAATTTAATAATTTTTTATAAAAGAAAAAATAACAAAAAGAAAGTGAATTAGAAGTTATGAAACAGAGATCGCGATTCCTAATATTAGACTCCTAATACTCAACATAATTATTCTGATGTTCGTTAAAAGTTCATTAATGCTCATTCACCAGAAACCATGATTATCATCTCAATAAAGGAGGTTTGATGCTCAGTTAAAATGTTGTGATGTTCAACTAACAAACCTTATAATTTTCATATCATTGTGCACTTTGTAAGTTGTGAATGCTCATTTGGTACCGATGTTATGCTCATTTTTAATTAAATGTCATATCAATGCATACTTCAAAAGTATCATATTACATTCGAATCGCGTACTTAAATTAATAGGAGTGGATAATAGATATAATTTAAAAAGTTTTTATAAAAGAAAATAACAGAAAAAGAAAAACAATAGAAGATATGAAGCAGAAATCGTTATACTCATTGTGTGCCTCCTAATACTTAATAAAATAGGTCAGACGATCACCAAAAGTACAATATTGCTCATTTAGCGTAAGCCATGATTTTTCGCTTAAATTACAAAATTGCCACCGAAAAAATGACATGTACTGATTATTGGGCTGCCTTCCTTAATTGGGCCGGATGTACATACATCCGGGTGTACAATATAGGCAATCCTACGTATGATATAGTACGTAGTATTAATCTAAGAATTGAGAGGGTAATTAAATTTTGCCTTCTCATACGTACGGCAGTTTCTGATCGTAGGAATTCCCAATGTTCTGGGATTTCAAAGAAGACGTAGAGAAAGACAGCGAAATAGAGGTGGAGTTCTAGCGAAGCGGTAGTCCTTTCATCGACAACAATTCTAGGACGAAGTCAGGGTTGCGGTTGCCCAACGCATTCGAAGGAAGTCAATTGTTGTTTTTACGATGGCTTCTGTGGAGGACATAGTGCACGATTACCAAGGCTTGATTTTAGAGGACGAGGAGGAAGGCTTGCTACTGGCTGAGAGAGGGGGCCGACGGGGGTGGAGGACAAAGGGGCAACATTCCCACTTGTGGGAACACTTCTCACTAATAAACAAGTAAAGTTCCCTTTCTTCACAGATGTTATTGCCTCTATTTGAGGCCCTATGAAAGGTGTTTCAATTAAAGAAATTGGTGACAATAGATATATCTTTACATTCTATTATGTGATTGATATGAAGCGTGTGATTGAGAATGGTCCTTGATTATTCAAACAAAATATGCTATTTATGCATGATTTGCAGGACGGTGAATTACTCTTACAAGTTCCATTAACTGAGGTAGACTTCTGGGTTCAGACTCATAATTTACCAATGATTTTTTACTATGAGGGATGCCAAACTTATTGGAACCACGTTAGGTAAATTAATTCAAGTTGAAGAAAGCTAATCTGATCGAGGATTCATGGAAACTATATATGAGATAATGAGGCTAAGGGTGTGCTTGGATATCAATAAGCCTTTATAAGGAAGGTCAAGCTGGGTAAGATTGAGACATAGTGGTTCTGGGTTGATCTGAAGTACGAAAAACTTCCCAGTTTCTGTTTTGCGTGTGGTCTGATGGGACATGCTGATCGTTTTTGTCCTCAGACATGCATATAATAAAGGGGATTGAGCTTTAGTTAAGCTGTATAGTCTGTTGGCTAAGAGCAGTAGGAGGTAGAGGTAGAATGTTGGGAGGTAACAAATAGCTTGTAAAAGATGAGACACACGGAGCTGGACGAGGAAGAATCGGGGGGAGGAAGAAGACAATGATGGGGAGAAGGGGACATGAGAGTAAGATTGAGCGGTGCTTCTTTTTCCAAGGGAGTCTCCACAGGTCGCGCATATAGATATAGTTGATAGCTGAATGAGGGGAGAAGGCGAGTTACAAATAATCTAGATGTGTAAGACATGCTTGCAGAGGATATGCCAGTGTATTCACGAAAAAACGCAGAGGGGACATGCCTGGGAATTTAGGCTCTCCTGGGTCTTCTATGCAAGTTTTTTCGTAGCAGTACTCTGTTTTTATTTTTGTCTTGTCATTCAAGTCGTTTGGATTTTGTTTTTACCGGGTTGTGTTTATCCGATGTGACTTTTTTTAAATACTTTTGGCACGTGGCAAGTACAACATAGAACAAGTGATGAGAATACATTGTCGATCATGATGGACTTACAATTTCCCAAGTGGAGATTAGCGAATCCTATTGTTCATGAGTGAGTGATAGTTGCTGAGTCTGGTCCTAGGACATATAATGAAGTAATGTTTTCTGATTATTCTTGATTGTCTCAAGTGTCTGATCTGGTTGCTGTTTGGTTGAATTTTATAATTTTAATATAAGTTATTTTCTCTTAAAAAAGTACATATACATATTTTTTGTTTTCTTTTTCTTCTTCTTTTCCCTTTTCATCCTTTGTTTGCATTCTCCTTGCACTTTCATCAATAAAATTAATCTAATTGCCAAAAAAGTACCTGTACAATGGCAATGTGGAGGAGGGCACCACGAAGACCGACAACAGCAGAAGTGGCAGCCATAATTGCCGGGCCAATGAGGAACCTCACCGCCATGGCGACAGTGGCCACTCTATTCCCACAAGAGATTATCTTTGGCTGAAGAGCCATAAATAGACCTAAAAATTAGGCAATCATCAATTGCATCAATTGTCCAACAATGAAATTGCATTCTTATTCAGTATATAATATACCTCCGTCAAACTTTGCCAAGTTTGACCGGCACAGAGAATAATAAAGTAAAAATCGTGTGATTGATGTTTGTGTAGAGGAGAGAGAAACAACAAGAATTACAACATAATTAATTAAAAGAGAAAATGCCAATTTTTTTTGAAATGTCCTAAAAAGGAAATATGACAAAGTTCTTAGGGACGTACGGAGGGAGTATATTCTACAAAAACAGAAATCACAAGAGTAGTATGTTTTTTTGTTGCATAACATTGTCATACTGAAAGAATAATAAGGCCATTTATTAAATACTGAATCAAATGGACGTTATTTATAATTTCATAAACAACAAAATTATACGGAGTAATAAAATTATCTCAATTCGTAATAAATTGTCAAAAAACACGAAAAAAATGAAAAATATTTTTTAAGAATAATATAATAAAAAAAATAAAACTTAAAAAAAAAACAAACGTTAAACATAAATAAAAAATAGATATAACACTTCAAAAATATATAAAAATTATGGAGGCATTTCCTACCAATGCCACCTTCAATCGATGAAAAAAATACGAGTACTATTTTGTGCAAAAGCTGTCATTTTTATCTAAAAATGCCATTTAGATGTCAGTTCTCATTTTTAGTATTTGAAAATGCTAATTTTTCCTCTAAAATGGTCATTAATATGACATTATTAACATATGTTTGCATTTTGTTCAGGTGGTCGGAGGCTCGGAGCTGGTGGTGCGGGGAGGTTTTTGAGGCAGCAACTTGAGCCTGCATTCTTTTTACGTTTTATATTAATTTTTTAATTTTTTTAGTTTTGTAAGTTTTTAATTTTTTAATTTTTTTAGTTTTGTAAGTTTTTATTTTTAATCATTTTCATTTTTGTGTGTGTTAAAAAAAAACACCTGGGATTAAACCCGGCCGGGCTAAAAACATTACCCGGTCGGGTCGCTTCATAGAACACAACACCCGGCCAAATCGCCCGAGCGAGGAAATCAGGGAACAAAGGAAAATTAAATACGCCCGACCGGGTTACTTCATTAGACCCGGCCGGGTGAATATTTTAAAACACTCTCTAGATAGCGAACATTTAGACCCGACCGGGTACACACTTTACACCCGGCCGGGCGATTTTCAAAAAAGGCTACTGGATAAGCGATTGCTTAGACCCGACCAGGCTGTTAACTCACCCGGCCGGGTGATCGGGTAAAATCCCCATATGGGGGCGGGCGAAGACCCTCCTTCCCCACTTCTCTTCTTCCTCCATCGAACCAACCCTCCCAATTTCCTCCATTGTTAACCAAAAAAGCTTCGATTCACCTCCATTTCTACACCAAATCCATCAAATAAAATCATTTCCTTCATCTCCTCCACCCCCTCTTCCATCTTCTACCCACAAAACCCACCCAAATCCATCCCCAAAAGAAATCCAAAACCCTAACCCCAATACCCCAAAAGTTCCGATTTTTGCCCTAAAAATCCCAATAAATCCCAATTTCTTCTCCTAATAATCATCCCCTCCACTCTCACAAACCCAAAATACCCAAAACCCACCAAAAATCCAAAGTTCCAAACCCCCCAACACCCAAGTCCGAAAATACCAAGAAAAATTCCAAAAAAAAAATCAATTTTCATGGCTCCAAAAAAAGTCCAAAGCATCTTCTTCAAGAGGTAACCAAGAGATTGCACCCGTGCCCGGTTTTGAGAGTGTGAAGTTTAACACCGAGGTCCACAAAAAGCGCTTCATAGAACAAATCAAACGGGAGGTAAAACAATCCCGTTTTATATGCATTACTACGCTATTGTCATTCATGCTTGATGCGATTATGCGTGAGATTTTCACCAACATTGGGATGCTTAGGATATTTGAGATGCAATATGTTACCTACCCACATTTGGTGTATGAGTTCTTTAGTTCATTTAAGCAAATAGCGAATGTTGATAATCATGCTGAAAGTAGAATCACATTTCGTTTGTTGAATGAAAACCGTTCATTGACCAAACGGGAGTTTGCCCAACACTTTGGACTCCCATTGTTCAATGAAGAACGTGAATATGACACTTTTGTGGGTGTGGAAATGTGGCAAAGGATGACAGGGCAGGTGGATGTGGAGCTTAGACACCTTAGTGTGAATCGTGTACAACATCCGGTCTTCCGAATTTTCTTGAAATTTTTATCAAACTGTTTTCTTGGAAGACCGAATAACCATCACACTAGGGTCTGGGATGTTTGTATTCTTGGACAAGCTGTTTTACCAGGTCCGGACCACGTAGATGTTGCCTCCATCCTATGGGATCACTTCGAGACAGTGGCAACTTCCACGGGAACTATTAGGGTAGGGGGTTTGATTACACATTTAGCCACACTCTATGGCTTTGTAGACCCAGGCCCCATTACCTCAGCACAGCTTGTTTGCACATCATGGCTCCTGAAAAATACCAAAGATATTATTTTTTCCCATAAAACACCCGGTGGGGTAGATATCTACAATTGGTTAATTGATCCACCACATCCTATTTACACATAAATACCCTCAGCCGACCTCCCTCTGGACCTTCTTAATCACCAAATTGGTGATGGACACCACTATTGTCTCCCTGGAAGAATACCACTCCACTACCAACAAGAACAATCCCAACAAGAACAGCCTGCACATGAACCACTACCCCTCATCCCTGAACAACCTCAACCACAACCCAATGCTCACCAATATTCACCATTTGAGCAAGAAATGCTAAATAGCATGAATGCTCTAAACCTTAACTACACTCAACTTCGGGGGGAAGTTGCTTTGTATAGAACTGAGCAAAGGCAGAACTATGAGAGGATCGAGGAGCAAAGGCAAGCGGATTGGCGGAGATACGAAGAAGATCGGCGGAGAGATCAGGAGGACCAGAGGAGGACTTTTGGTCCTATCTACTCCTATGTAGCACATCAGGGCGACTTTGCCGCTATGACTACTCCTCCTCCGGCACCCTCATGGTATAACCCCACTGAATGGGGTTATTTTGGCGGTTCGAGCTCTAGTGGTGGAGGCGGGGGACGGCGGCTACGGTGGTGATCACATGGATGAGGATGCACACTTTGGGGGCTACAAGGGTTATGGAGGATTCTATGATGGCGGAGATGCGGGCGGGCACTAGGGACTGTGCCATGGACTAGCGGTGGGGGAGATCTGTCCAGTATGCTCACATTCATACTCTTGATTCTTGCTTTTACTTAAAAAAAATATACAAAAAAATAAAACAGCTTGTTAAGTTGAAAACCCACAAAGGGCAGCTTAAGCAAAAATAAAGCAAAAATAAGAGTGAGTCTGTGAGATATATTGAAGAAAAATGTGGGAAGCTGGGTTGAAAACCTGAAAGGGCACCTAGGCAAAATGAGAGAATGAGAGAAAGTATTTCTTTTGATTTTGCAGGATCCTAAGGGTGGTTACTAAAGGAAGTTCATTGCATAAGGAAAAAGAAATTGAAGACCCCTTGATGTATTCTTTTTATGTTGGGGATACTTTGTGATTATCTTGGTTCTAAAAACACTTTGTGATGGTTGATGATCTTATCATTTGAGGATTTTTTTTTGGATTGCATTTACTCGAGACGAGTAAAGATTCAAGTGTGGGGGTATTTGATATGCACTAGTTTGTAGTGCATAAATGTATGTTTTTATATTTATTCTGTGTGGATTGTTTACCGTTTTTAGTTAGTTTTTAAGCAATCGTCTTCATTTGTTTGTAATTGATTTTAATCATTTTTAGTAAGTTGTAAAGTAGTAGTAGAGTTATTGGCAAGGAAAAGAAGTGAAAAGAAGAAGAAAAATACCCAGGTGCACAGACCCGGCCGGGTCAGACACTTCACCCGGTCGGGTCTGATTTAACAGATGCAGGTACTTAGGAAATTACATCACCCGGTCGGGTGAGGTATTTCACCCGGTCGGGTCCGACTTGACCCGGAACACCAGAACGTGCCGAAGATCGCCAGAACGTGGAAGATATTTGATTTTGACATGCACCCGGTCGGGTGAGGTATTTCACCCGGTCGGGTCCGACTTGACCCGGAACACCAGAACGTGCCGAAGATCGCCAGAACGTGGAAGATATTTGATTTTGACATGCACCCGGTCGGGTGGGCACTTTACCCGGTCGGGTACCCGGCCAAAGGCGTTGAAAAACACCTATAAATAGCCCCATTTTCCTTCACTTTTAATCATCCCTTCTTCCATACTCTTAAGCTCAGTTTAGATTAGTATTTCTTTTATATTTTTATAGCATGTTTAGTCTCCAAATGAGGAGCTAAACTCTTCCATCTTGGTTTTGCTACTTTGAAGCTTAATGAATTTGTAAGTTGTGAGTTATTTTCTTTAATCTTCTTCCTTGAATATTAATTCTTCCTTTAAATACTAAAACTATATCAATGTTGGGGACTGTTACTAAGATGACAATTAGTTAACATCTTGACATTAGTTGTAGTAATAATTATTTCTTCCTCTATGTTAATATTGGGGAGTGTTACTAAGATGACAATTAGTTAACATCTTGATATTAACTATAGTAGGATTCATCTTCTTCAATATTCTTTCTTGAGTAATAATTAATTCCTATTCATATTTCATATTAATATTTTGAACATTACTTAAAGGATCAACTAGTTTTGTTTCATATATTAATTAATACTAGAATCGGTCGATTAATACGCTTGTTATTAATTCGGTCCTTTCATGGTAGTAAACTTGGATTATTAATGCATGCATCTCATGGTTAATAATCTAGGGGAATTAATTATATTGATTAAACCAATAAACCGCTTGTGTTGAGGTTATCAATCTCAATCGTTTTCATCTTAAGTTTATTGCTACTATCAAGTTAATATAAGGCGCTTGTTCTATATTGACTCGATAGTAAGTTTTATTAATGAACGCTTCTCGTTATTAATAACTACCCTCGATGAACTGGATATACTCCTCGATTGAGTATTCGAGAGGAAGATAGTTAAAGATATAACCGGGATCGACGAACATTTCATTAAGTGGATAAAAGAAAAGCCAAGTCTCCTTCTTATTAATTAAACCACATAACTCGTTCATCTTCGTGTTTAAAGATAATTTAAGTTCATCAACCAAACATTAAACCCCCCTGTTATTATTTCTTATTTATATAAAAAGAAGAGTGTTCCTTTCCCTGTGGATACGAACCTTACTACACTATACTGCGTATTAGTGTCGTATTGTATTATTATTTTGAGTGCACATTATGACAAAGTGCACGTCAAATTTGGCGCCGTTGCCGGGGAAAGGCAATAATTTTTCTTTTATTTTTTTAAAAAAATTAAATAAATAAAATATAAAGAGTTCTTACTTTTTCTATTTCTGAGCTTACATGAGTATATGGTAAAAACCCGTTCTATAAACAAACTCACTTACCAAACAAACCCCGAAATAGAACAAGCCTTCGAGAGGTTGAGAAATTTATTTCCGCACACACCCTTGGAGGAATCCTCAAACGCTAGCTCTAGCTCTAGCGAATCCGAAGAGTCATTCCACATGGCTCTTGAGACAAGGACCTTAAGGGAGCTCACCGCTCCCAACCTCAATCAACAGCCGTTATGTATTACCTTCCCTACACTCAATGAGGGTAATACATTTGAGCTAAAATCTGGGCTCATTCATCTATTGCCATCTTTCCATGGCCTGAGAGGAGAAGACCCGAACAAACATCTCTCGGAATTCCATATTGTTTGCACGAGCATGTGCCCAAATGGAGTCACCGAGGAGCAAATCAAATTGAGGGCTTTTCCATTCTCCCTTAAAGACACCGCAAAGGATTGGCTATTCTATCTTCCTGCGGGGAGTATAGATACATGGGCAGCAATGAAGAAATGCTTCCTAGAAAGGTATTATCCCGCTTCTGTCTCATCATCTTTGAAAAAACAAATAAGCAACATTGATCAAAAAGATGATGAGTCCTTATATGAATATTGGGAGCGATTCAAAAAGTTGTGTGCTAGTTGCCCATATCATGGGTACACTGAGCAAGACCTCATCCTTTACTTTTATGATGGTCTTGTGGATCAAGATAGGCGCATGGTTAATGCGGCGAGTGGAGGGGGGATTGTTAACAAAACCCCTTCTCAAGCAAGAAATCTCATCTCGGAATTGGCCGAGAATTCTAGATACTACAATTGGCGATCCTCAACCCGAAGGGTTGCCGCGGCGGAATCCAACACCTCGTTGGAAAGTCAAGTGGCCGGCTTGACTTCTTTGGTTAAAGATTTTCTCTTAAAACCCAAAACCCAAGAAGTCAAGGTTTGCGGCATATGTTCAACACAAGGACATCCGACCGATTCATGTCCATCAATACAAGAGGAGAATTTTGAGCAAGTCAAAGCCTTGGGTTTCCAAGGACAACAACAAAGGAGGTACGACCCATTCTCAAACTCTTACAACCACGAATTGAGGGATCATCCAAACTTGAGGTACGGAAACCCTCAACAATCAAACTCACCTTCTCAACCACCTTTCAACAATCAATGCTCAAATTCTCAACCTAATATGTCAACTGATGACATGATAAGAGCTTTGACTTCAAACATGGTTACCATGCAACAAAGCATGGGTCAATTTCAACAAACTATGATACAATTCCAACATGAGACAAAGTCAAGCATTAAAAATTTGGAAACTCAAGTTAGCCAAATTTCAAATGCCGTAAGCCGACTTGAAGCAAAGGACTCGGGTAAACTCCCATCTCAAACGGAGCAAAACCCGAGACAACATGTAAATGCAATCATGTTGAGAAATGAGACGACATTGAAAGAATTGGAGAAGAAAGACCAACATTTTGAGGAGGTTGACCCTGAAGAGGAAGCTCACTCGGAGGATGGAATCACAAAGGCAAAATCGCCTTCACATTCATCATATGAACTAGTGGCCCCATTTCCCGAGGCATTGAGGGAGACAAGGAAGCTTGACAAAGATGCTGACATCTATGAAATTTTCTCCAAGTGTGAGGTAAACCTTTGATAAGTCCGTATTTAGACACGCATTTGATGCGTGTTTAGATCGGATTTTGATAGTTTTCCTAGCTTTAAGGTGTTATAAGTCTCAATTTTAGCTCAAGTTATGTTTAACAGGCGTTGGTTTGAGTTTTGTGTCATTTGGAGTCAAAATCAGGATTTTAGAGTTCGGCACTGGCGCTTGATGAGAAATCAGGATGAGTTGAGATGCATTTGAGAGTGGATTGAGAGCTTTGGAGGTCACCGGAAGGTTCACGATGAAGATTTGATGTCAAAAGAGCTCTAGGATTGGCTATGGGATCAAAAGAAGATGAATGAAGCTGGAAAACAACAATCAGGATGACCTTTGGTCAATCGTTCAAGCATATCTCTTTGTAGAAGCATCCAATGGACACGATTCAAGTTGTATATGAAAGACAACTTCAAGGGCTACAAATCATATGAAGACACCATTACGAGAATATGAGAGCAAGAAGGTGAAAACAGACGATGAAGTCAGATGATCTCTACTGCGATTTCAGAATGACACCTTCCACCATTTTGGTCATATCTCTTGATTGGATGATTCAAATCACATTAGGAAAGTTGGGGTGGATAGAGGACTTCATTATCTACAACTTTCATTAAGGAAGTTTTGTCAAATAAAAAAAAGGCTGAAGAGCACGGACGCACGATCGTGCGTAAAAGGACGCACGATCGTGCGTAAGAGCCAACAACGCGGCAACTAATCTGCCTGCTACGCACGATCGTGCGTGGCAAGGTACGCACGATCGTGCGTACACCCGAGACGCGGATTTCAGCCCTTTTTTAGTCCCAGTTCAGCCCAAACTCATCTGTTTTCTATAAATAAGACCCCCATACCCATATTTTGGGGTTACGAACATTACAGAGAGGCCTAGGGACGAATTTAACATCGTTTTTACGCTATTTTCTTCCAAGACCCTGGGATTATTTGTAAGTTCATCTTTTTAATTAATGACAATTATTTCTATTCATCCCAATTCTGTTGATTCTTCAATTATGAATTGTGAGTAGTTTAATTAGGGATTTGGGATTGATGAAGGGGTTAATCATGACTGATGGCTAGATTCTTGTTGGTTTAATAGCATGAATGTCGTTTAATTTGTGTTTGAATAATTTAACTGATATCTTTTGTAACCTGGAACCGCGGCTAGAATTACAATTGCTTGTAGAATAAATTAAGAGAGATCTAGTTTATTCTAGGACACATTCACACACACTTAATCGTTCGCTAAGAGATTAGTAGCGATTAAGGGGCCGTAAGCTCGGTCGTCTTGGCAATAATTTAGGATCCCGTCGCATGAGAGATCAGCCTGGTCCCCTAAATTATTGTACTCTACGCCGCGAGAGCGGTAAGAACTTAGTAATGACTAGTTAGGCTCAATTAAATTAAATTCATGTAATTAGGCCTGATCTGCCAGAAATCTGGTTACTCCGGAATCAATCCCCGTTCCCTTCGTCATTAATTAAGAAGAAACCAATCTTTTATTTTAATTTCTCATTCGCATTAGTTTAATTTTCCAACCCAATCATACCTCGCACGACGCATTTTTTATTTATTTATTTTTAATCGCTGAATTTAGTTAATTCTTAATTCCCTTTTGTCCGTCCCTGTGGAGACGATACTCGTACTTACACCACTATATTACGATCTATTTTAAGTGCGAGAAAACACACATCAGTTTTTGGCGCCGGTTGCCGGGGACGGTGTCGGTTTTAAGGGTTAATTAATTTCAGCGAGATTTTTTTTTAGTTTTTTTTTAGTTCTTCGTAGGATTTTTTTTCTGTGCTAACCTTTCAGGTATTTTTCTAAGAGGCATGAGATGAACCTATTCAGCCAAATTCCTGGAGGAATTCCTTACCCTCAAACCTCCATGGAATATTCACCATATACGTCATACCCTCCTTACACTCCTCCTCCTCCTCCTCAATATTACTCACCTCATCAAAATTACTCTCCTACACCACAAAATATTCAGCCTTCTTATCCATACACTCCAACAACACAACCCTTTCATTCTAATTTTTACTATCCTTCATCACATTACCCTTGGGTAAGCGTAAGACGAGGCTCCATTCTTGAATTTATGCTTCTAAATAAAACGCCTGAGGAAATATCTGAATGTTTTAAGGATAGCATTTGTTCTTTCTGTGGAGGAGATCACCATTTATGTCTTTGCCCCATCAAACCTCTATATGACCATCCTTTCCGGGAAACTGCATACCCCACTTCTTCCTCTCCACAATTTACGAACACAAATGTTTCAGTCACTCCTACGTCTTTGCCGAGCTATGAACCACAGGATGAAGTGGAAGAGATAATTTCAGAGAAGCTGTCTCACCTGGAAGAAACATTCAAGCAATTCATGCAAGAAATTGAGGCGAGCATGGCAATTCAACAGCAAGCAAACACAAGGAGGCAGAACATGGAGAATCAATTGGGGCAGATTATAAAGGCTTTATCTGAGGAGTCCGAGAGATCTTATCCTAGCGACACAGACGCTCAACCCGAGGAGACCAATATGGATGATCACGTGAGCGAGTCAGACTATGATAGTGGGAATATGATGGATGATACACTTCTTGATGCCTTTGAAGACCCACCTATGGTTGAAGATGATGAAGAAGATAGTAGTGTTAAGTTGTTTTTCCAAGAATACAGGAAAAAGTTTCAAACGGTACAAGTTGTAACTGATGAAGTCACTGATCACTGTGATTTTCATACAGAAACTCCCCAGCCATTTGATTTACCATTAGTCTCAGCACCTGAGGAGGGCAAGGAGAAGATCAATCTTGATGATTGTGTTACTAAGGTAGGTTTAGGTATTAACGAGAGTTGGGATGCCTTCATGGAGAGTGATACAGAGTCCGGAGGAGAGGTTGTGAATTTTCATGATATATGTGAGGAAGAAGAAGACTTTTCTGTGGTGCAGTTTGATTACGGTGTTGCTCCTACTCCTTGCTTTGAGACATCTTTTGAGCTTCCGGTGATACCTAGAGTAATCAAAGTTTTCACTCATGTTTTTTGTCCACCTGAAGAGGATGAGAGTTTCATACTTCACTTCTGTGCTGATAAGGATTATGAAGACCATGTGCTGCCTTCGTGGGCTGACGAATTTAAAGATCTGCGCCACCTAATGACATTTGTTGAGAGGAAGCTGGAGACGTTGACTATAAGTGCACCACTAGAGTCTTTGCTATTGGAGAGCCTATGGGGTAGTTGTGTCGGGCACACGACGTTAAAAATAGCGCTTCTCGGGAGGCAACCCGAGCTTAATTCTGCTTTTGTTTTTGCTTTTGCTTTGTTTGTTGTTTGGTTGTTTTGCTTTGTGTTTTTGTTGCAGCTCAGGGTCTTGTTGTATGGGTGATGTGCTGAGGATTACATTGACTCAGTTTAGTTCTGCATCGACCAGCGCCATAGGGAAGTTTCTTTGATTCTATTTACTCGATGCGTAATGTTAACTTGAGTTGATTTTGAGCACGCGTGACCCTTTCCTCTTTACCCCTAGTACATAATGCATATTTGGTCATCGAGGACGATGCCAAAGTTTAAGTGTGGGGGAGTGAATTGGGCATTCAGGCAGTAGTTGCTACATGTGATTTTTAGAGTTAGCATGCGCATGTGTTAGTTGTATATTCATAGGAAATTCATGTCAAAATTTTTGAAAATTTTTCTTTAAACTGTGTCTTTGTGAGCTGGCTAGCGTTTTGACTATGCTTTTAGAACATCTTTGAAGTGTTTAGGCTTAAATTGCTTGCATGGTAATCTAGTTGCTGAAAGGATGAAGGCATTAGTCACCCATTGAGTTCTCCATCAATCATCTACCCCACCTGAAAAGTCCTTTAGGAGAAGCCATTTTGAGTCTGACTGTTCTTTGTTTACCCAATTAATTGAGCTCCATAGCCAAATGACTTGTGTTTCCTTACCCGTGAATATTTCTGACTTAGTCTTGATGTTTAGGGATGAAGAAACTTGACAGGGTCTTGGTCTCTTATGACCTTATGCAACTGACAAAAAATTTTAAACTTCAGCTCCTTCCTAAAACTACTTCTGATCACAACCCCCTTTTGTTTATGGAAGTCAAGACTACCAATGCCCCTAAGTCCTTTAAATTTCAACATATGTGGTTTACTCACAAATCTTTCCTTAAAGAGGTTTCTGAATCCTGGAATTCTGAGTGTGATGGCTTTGGTATGTTTAAATTTTATCTCAAGCTGAAAAGACTTAAGCAACACCTCAGAACCTGGAATAAGGAAACTTTTGGAAATATTTTTGACAATATTAATGAAGTTGAACAAAGAATTTCTAACCTTGAAGATAATCTGAGTAAAAACCTTTCTGATACTGACCTTATCCTTCTCAAAGAGGCTCAGGCCAACCACATTAGACTCCTAAATCTCAAGGAAATTTTCTTAAGGCAAAAGGCTAAAATCAACTGGCTTAAGATGGGAGATGCAAACACTTCCTTTTTTCAGCTCACTCTCAAGGCCAAACATAAAAAACTTTCCATCAATAAAATTATAACGGAAGATGGAAACAATATTGAGGATGAGAACCATATTGGTACTGAGGCTGTCAATTATTTTCAGTCCCTCCTTACTGCTACCTCGGAGTATAATCAATCTGCTTGTTATGCTTATATTAATGAGGTGATTACTGAGTTGGTTTCTGAGCAGGATAACGATTTGCTTATCTCCCCGGTTACCTCAACTGAAGCTAAGAATGCTGTTTTCTCACTTAATGAAAATAGTTGTGCTGGATCAGATGGGTTTGATGGAAAATTTTACAAAAATTGCTACCACATTATCAAGCATGACCTGATGAATGCTATTCATGTGTACATGTGTGGGGTTCCCATACCCAAAGCTATTGGCCATACCCTAATCTGCCTCATCCCTAAGGAACAAAATGCCTCTCATTTTTCCAAATTTAGACCTATTAGTCTAAGCAACTTTCTTTGCAAAATTTTAACGAAAATTTTGAGTACCAGATTGAATGCTATCCTGCCTAAGCTTATCTCTGCTAATCAAACAGCTTTTCAAAAAGGTAAAGAGATAAGTGATAGTATTTTGATGTTGAAAGAAATGATAAATTGCATTGACCACAAAACCCGAGGGCACAATGTTCTTTTTAAGTTTGATATGCTTAAGGCTTTTGATAGGGTTAATTGGAATTTTGTGTATGCCACCTTGAAAGCTTTTGGTTTTCACTCCCAGTTTATCAATCTCATAAAAAATAATTTTGAGAGTACTTGGTTTTCGGTGCTGATTAATGGTCGTCCTAATGGTTTTTTCAAACCTAATCGTGGTGTCAAACAGGGTGATCCCCTCTCCCCTCTTCTTTTCATATTGGTCTCTGAAATTCTTTCTAGACACTGCAACAAGTTGATTACTTCAGGTAAAAGTATCCCATATCATACCCACCCAGGTCTTCCTGTTATCTCTCATTTAAGCTACGCTGATGATCTTGTGATCTTCTCCAATGCACGTAAGAAATCTCTAAAAGCCCTGAATGATCTATTAAGAATTATGAGACGTTTTCTGGTCAGAACATCAATGTCAATAAAAGTTTTTACATTTGTGGTAAACATACTCCTAAAGAGTCTCTAAAAACTGTTGAAAAGATTTTTGGAATCAAAAGTGGTTCTTTCCCCTTTATGTATCTTGGAGCCAATATCTTTTAGGGCAGAACTAAAATATGCCATTTTGATAATATCCTTTTTAAAATAGATCAAAGACTGGCTGGATGGAAAAACAAGTTTTTAAACCCTGGGGGTCGGATTACTTTGATCAATTCCGTGATTACTGCCCTTCCTCTTTATCACATGGCCAGCGCTATTATCCCGAAAATCATTTTGAAGAATATTGAGCAAAAGTGTTCCAAGTTTCTCTGGTACAACGCAGAATTTGAAAAAAGGCAAATCTGGAGAAAATGGAATAAAATGACTTACCCTACCAAGGAAAATGGTTTGGGTTTTAGAGACCTTTTTACTATCCAAAATTGTTTCTACTTAAAATGTTGGTGGAAAATTGCTAATAAAACGGGTCTTTGGGGTTTATGGGTCTCTAAACTAAAGAATCCCTCCAATTCCTATATGTGGAAAGGTCTGCAATCGGTAAAGCATACTTTTGATAGTCTTACTACTTTAGTGGTATGTAATGGTCATAGCTCCTTTTGGAATTCTAACTGGACTGAATTTGGCAGGTTGACTGATTACTGGCACAATGAAGAGATCTGGAATCCTTAAATAACCATAAGGGAAGCTTTCTCCCATCCCACTTTCTTTCAGGATATCCAGAATAATATGCCCGATTACATTATTAACAATGTAATGACTATTGCTCACCATTTCTCTGAGCACAGAGATACCATTGTTTGGACCCCTACTCCCGATGGCTCCTACTCTTTCAAGAGTGCCTATGATGAAACCAGACCAAAAAGACCCACTGACATTCTTACCAGTCATATTTGGAATAGGAATATCCCAACTAAAATCTCATTTTTTATGTGGAAGGTTATAAATAACTTGCAACCTTTTCAGGAACATTTATTACGTTTTGGTAAGCATGGCCCTTTTAAATGTCCATTTTGTAACAACTTTGATACTCAGCATCACTGTTATATCTCTTGCGAGTTTAGCTCTAATCTTTGGTCTCATTTTGGAAATCTTTTTAATATCACTTATACAAATTTGGACCCGATTAACACTGTACTGCATCGCTGGTTCTCGGCTCATGATGAGTTTCAAAACCTGAAAAGTCAGGTTGCAATTTATATATGCTGGACCATTTGGAAGCGGAGAAATTACTACCTTTATGATGATAAAATCTTACCTACTTCTGAGGCTATTAACTATATTAATAAGGAGCTCCGGGACGCTAGTGTGGCCTTTCCGATTATCACTTCTTGTTCTAGCCCCCCTTTGAATGATATAAAGCTGATTAATCTGAAGGTGAAACCTAGGAAAGGTAGTTTGCAGTCTGCCAGCTGGGCCAAACCCCCCATTGATTTTATTAAAATCAACATTGCTTTTACCAAGTTCAGGGATAACAAGACTACTATTGGTCTTATTATTCGTGATGACCACGGTCATCCTTTACACTATATGTCGGCAGCCTCTCAACTTGATAATGCTACGGCTAATACTTGTGATATTTTGATCAATCTTAAAGGTTACCTTACTGAAGAAAAACACTCTAATGTTATCGTTGAATGTGACAACTCACAGGTTATTCAGACACTTAAAGGAAGGGAGAGACCGAGATGGAAAGAGATTGCCAACTTGGAAGCTTTTAAAGAAGTGTTTCAGAATAGCAATTTTTGTTTTAATCACATTAAAAAACCATGTAATCGCGCAGCTAGTTTTATTGCAAAATATTTTGATGCTTTTGATTGTAACCCGAACATTTATAGTAAGTTCGTAGGCATTCTCAAGTTTGACGCAATTAGTTATCCGTACATTGTAAATTCGGGTAGGTATTGGCTTTAGTCCCCCTACCCTGTTTTTTCTTGTTTTATGTGACTGGTAAGGTGTTCCTCGGCCCTTACCCCACAACTAGTTTGTGGACTAACACCGGGATTAAAAAAAAAAAAGTCTTGATGTTTAGGGAACTAAGGGATTAATTTGCTAGGTTTAGGGAATTTTGTGTAGGATCCATTTTTGGCACTGTTCCTATGCTCCAAATGGGGTAAGAGCAGTCACTTTTTAGGAATTTGATACTTTCGAGGATTGCATTGTAGGCATGGATTCACTTTTAAATAAATGAACCTTAATTGCTATTTTTCCTTGGTGAGGCCGAGATTAGAATGGGGTAATGTCTAGTGAGAATCCGAAAGGTGAAAAATTAATATAGCTAGACCTCTTACTTTTCGAAAAAGGGAATGGGAGCCCCGGTCAAAAAGCGTAAGATGAGACTTGGGTATCTTTCGAAAGAAATGGCGTTCTCGTGCCAACATGACAAGGAAAACTGAACCTAATTAAATGAACTTGGAGGCTATTGCAAAAATTAGCTTTAGTCCTCCGCGTACTTCAAGTATACGTCAAAGCACAAATGTGTCGAGACGGTTTAGCTTAGTTGTACACCATGTCTACTCTTTGCATAGGTTTAGATGATTGTTCCTAAATTGTGACTTACTGAGTTCCTTGTTCCTAAGAATAGCCCTGAAGTTCCTGAATGCATTTAGTCTTTGTTAGAATATTCCAATCTCTCAAAGAAAGGGAGTATTTTTGTTTATCCATTCACCCTTCACCACCATCTTCACAAGTCCTTCTGATCGGTAGCTAGTGTATTTGTGTGTGTTGTCACTACTTTGAGGATGTTGTGAATAATTTTGTCAAATATTTTAGCTAGAGTACAAAGATGTAGTTTAGGGAAGAATTTTCTTGGTTTAGTCTGCCTGTTATGTGAATATCTCTTTAACTACGTGTGCATGCTAATTGTTTTGATTCCGTGTGGTGAATATCGTAAGTCCCGTTGTTCAGTTTGCTTGAGGACAAACAAAGGCTTAAGTGTGGGGGAATCTGATAAGTCCGTATTTAGACACGCATTTGATGCGTGTTGAGATCGGCTTTTGATAGTTTTCCTAACTTTAAGGTGTTATAAGTCTCAATTTTAGCTCAAGTTATGTTTAACAGGCGTTGGTTCGAGTTTTGTGTCATTTGGAGTCAAAATCAGGATTTTAGAGTTCGGCACTGGCGCTTGATGAGAAATCAGGATGAGTTGAGATGCATTCGAGAGTGGATTGAGAGCTTTGGAGGTCACCGGAAGGTTCACGATGAAGATTTGATGTCAAAAGAGCTCTAGGATTGGCTATGGGATCAAAAGAAGATGAATGAAGCTGGAAAACAATAATCAGGATGACCTTTGGTCAATCGTTCAAGCATATCTCTTTGTAGAAGCATCCAATGGACACGATTCAAGTTGTATATGAAAGACAACTTCAAGTGCTACAAATCATATGAAGACACCATTACGAGAATATGAGAGAAAGAAGGTGAAAACAGACAATGAAGTCAGATGATCTCTACTGCGATTTCAGAATGACACCTTCCACCATTTTGGTCATATCTCTTGATTGGATAATTCAAATCACATTCGGCAAGTTGGGGTGGATAGAGGACTTCATTATCTACAACTTTCATGAAGGACGTTTTGTCAAATTCGGAATAAAAAAAGGCTGAAGAGCACGGACGCACGACCGTGCGTAAAAGAACGCACGATCGTGCGTAAGAGCTAACAACGCGGCAACTAATCTGCCTGCTACGCACGATCGTGCGTGGCAAGGTACGCACGATCGTGCGTACACCCGAGACGCGGATTTCAGCCCTTTTTTGGTCCCAGTTCAGCCCAAACTCATCTGTTTTCTATAAATAAGACCCCCATACCCATATTTTGGGGTTACGAACATTACGGAGAGGCCTAGGGACGAATTTAACATCGTTTTTACGCTATTTTCTTCCAAGACCCTGGGATTATTTGTAAGTTCATCTTTTTAATTAATGACAATTATTTCCATTCATCCCAATTCTGTTGATTCTTCAATTATGAATTGTGAGTAGTTTAATTAGGGATTTGGGATTGATGAAGGGGTTAATCATGACTGATGGCTAGATTCTTGTTGGTTTAATAGCATGAATGTCGTTTAATTTGTGTTTAAATAATTTAACTGATATCTTTTGTAACCTGGAACCGCGGCTAGAATTACAATTGCTTGTAGAATATATTAAGAGAGATCTAGTTTATTCTAGGACACATTCACACACACTTAATCGTTCGCTAAGAGATTAGTAGCGATTAAGGGGTCGTAAGCTCGCTCGTCTTGGCAATAATTTAGGATCCCGTCGCATGATAGATCAGCCTGGTCCCCTAAATTATTGTACTCTACGCCGCGAGAGCGGTAAGAACTTAGTAATGACTAGTTAGGCTCAATTAAATTAAATTCATGTAATTAGGCCTGATCTGCCAGAAATCTGGTTACCCCGGAATCAATCCCTGTTCCCTTCGTCATTAATTAAGATGAAACCAATCTTTTATTTGAATTGCTCATTCGCATTAGTTTAATTTTCCAACCCAATCATACCTCGCACGACGCATTTTTTATTTATTTATTTTTAATCGCTGAATTTAGTTAATTCTTAATTCCCTTTTGTCCGTCCCTGTGGAGACGATACTCGTACTTACACAACTATATTACGATCTATTTTAAGTGCGAGAAAACACACATCAACCTTCCACTCCTTAACTCAATTAAAAGTATTCCCCGTTTTGCTAAATTCTTAAAAGAATTATGCAAAACAAAAACAAAAAATAAAGTGAAGAGAAAACAAGAGGTTAAGGTGAGTGAACATGTTTCGACCCTTTTTCAAAAGAAACTACCCGAAAAATGTAGCGACCTGGGCATGTTCACTATTCCTTGCAAAATAGGGAACACCGTATTTTCTAAGGCCTTGTTGGATTTGGTGTTGGGGTAAATCACGTAGGGGGTGATAATTTGAGTACTTGGATATCTTAAGGATCGTGTAAGTTCACTTTCCGAATTGATATTTCTCCCCTATGCCTGGGTTACAAGAAATTCAATCTAGGATAATCCTTAAGGACACTCTAGAACTTAGGTACAAGAACTAGAGCCAAACTAGTGAGTATATGGATTGCTATCTTTTATTTTGAGTGCCAAAGTGATGGAGATATGTTGGATCTGATTCCTCTCTCTCCTCTGTACGAAATATGGTGGTATATATCCATATTCATCGTCCTAGGCAGTAGTAACACGATTAAGAATAACCGCAACAGTTTTTGGGAAACTGCTGGAAACTGCCTAACCGTTCTAGAACTCGGTCTAGAACCACAGAGCTGGTCTACTGAAAGTTATACCTCGAGTTCTACCTCGAGTTCCACTAACGTAGACACTTTGGAACTAAACTAGTTCTTATATACAAGTGTGCACTCCACACCTACTAACTTGTATTAGATCATAGTTCTAATTCCCATTATCACTCATGTCATTTCCAATTACACAAAACGGCCGGTGACACTAAAATCACCAACATTTGGGAGCATCAATAAATGTCATTCCTTATTCCTTGTATAAATCCTTACAACTCGGCCCACTACATCAAACTGGTGTAGTGATTCAACTAGCGGATCGATCTAATATTTACCCGAAAGGTGTAATAGAAGATGTGCTAGTAGAAGTAGAAAATTTGGTTTTCCCTGTTGATTTCTATGTTCTTGAAATGGTGGATGATGACCAAACAACACCCATTCTTTTGGGAAGGCCATTCTTGAAAACTGCCAAAACAAAAATTGATGTGTCTAGTGGTTCATTAACAATAGAATTCGATGACCAAAAAGTAGAATTCAACATCTTTGATTCTACTAAACAAATCAAAAATCAATCTCTTTGTTCTCTAAATATTTTTGAACCACCAACATTGAATATTTTTGTTGAGGAACCCAAAAAATCTATTTTGAAAGGAAAACCACCTATCATTGAGGTGGAAACAAGGAAGAAAAGTCGACCTTACTGGAAAAGGTCGAAAAATAAAATGGAAACTCGGCAAAACAAAGCCATTAAAAAAGGAAGGGATATTCACGATCCCACATAAAATGAAAAACAAAAAATAAATAAAACGTCATGCCGCGACATTAAATCAAGCGCTTCTTGGGAGGCAACCCAAGTTTATATTTTAATCATTTTCATTTTTGTGTGTGTGGGTTAAAAAAAACACCTGGGATTAAACCCGGTCGGGTCGCTTCATAGAACACAGCACCCGGCCAAATCGCCCGGGCGAGGAAATCAGGGAACAAAGGAAAATTAAATACGCCCGACCAGGTTACTTCATTAGACCCGGCCGGGTGAATTTTTTAAAACACTCTCTGGATAGCGAACATTTAGACCCGACCGGGTACACACTTTACACCCGGCCGAGCGATTTTCAAAAAAGGCTACTGGATAAGCGATTGCTTAGACCCGACCGGGCTGTTAACTCACCCGGCCGGGTGATCGGGTAAAATCCCCATATGGGGGCGGGCGAAGACCCTCCTTCCCCACTTCTCTTCTTCCTCCATCGAACCAACCCTCCCAATTTCCTCCGTTGTTAACCAAAAAAGCTTCGATTCACCTCCATTTCTACACCAAATCCATCAAATAAAATCATTTTCTTCATCTCCTCCACCCCCTCTTCCATCTTCTACCCACAAAACCCACCCAAATCCATCCCCAAAAGAAATCCAAAACCCTAACCCCAATACCCCAAAAGTTCCGATTTTTAACCTAAAAATCCCAATAAATCCCAATTTCTTCTCCTAATAATCATCCCCTCCACTCTCACAAACCCAAAATACCCAAAACCCACCAAAAACCCAAAGTTCCAAACCCCCCAACACCCAAGTCCGAAAATACCAAGAAAAATTCCAAAAAAAAAATCAATTTTCATGGCTCCAAAAAAAGTCCAAAGCATCTTCTTCAAGAGGTAACCAAGAGATTGCACCCGTGCCCGGTTTTGAGAGTGTGAAGTTTAACACCGAGGTCCACAAAAAGCGCTTCATAGAGCAAATCAAACGGGAGGTAAAACAATCCCGTTTTATATGCATTACTACGCTATTGTCATTCATGCTTGATGCGATTATGCGTGAGATTTTCACCAACATTGGGATGCTTAGGATATTTGAGATGCAATATGTTACCTACCCACATTTGGTGTATGAGTTCTTTAGTTCATTTAAGCAAATAGCGAATGTTGATAATCATGCTGAAAGTAGAATCACATTTCGTTTGTTGAATGAAAATCGTTCATTGACCAAGCGGGAGTTTGCCCAACACTTTGGACTCCCCTTGTTCAATGAAGAACGTGAATATGACACTTTTGTGGGTGTGGAAATGTGGCAAAGGATGACAGGGCAGGTGGATGTGGAGCTTAGACACCTTAGTGTGAATCGTGTACAACATTCGGTCTTCCGAATTTTCTTGAAATTTTTATCAAACTGTTTTCTTGGAAGACCGAATAACCATCACACTAGGGTCTGGGATGTTTGTATTCTTGGACAAGCTGTTTTACCAGGTCCGGACCACGTAGATGTTGCCTCCATCCTATGGGATCACTTCGAGACAGTGGCAACTTCCACGGGAACTATTAGGGTAGGGGGTTTGATTACACATTTAGCCACACTCTATGGCTTTGTAGACCCAGGCCCCATTACCTCAGCACAGCTTGTTTGCACATCATGGCTCCTGAAAAATACCAAAGATATTATTTTTTCCCATAAAACACCCGGTGGGGTAGATATCTACAATTGGTTAATTGATCCACCACATCCTATTTACACATAAATACCCTCAGCCGACCTCCCTCTGGACCTTCTTAATCACCAAATTGGTGATGGACACCACTATTGTCTCCCTGGAAGAATACCACTCCACTACCAACAAGAACAATCCCAACAAGAACAGCCTGCACATGAACCACTACCCCTCATCCCTGAACAACCTCAACCACAACCCAATGCTCACCAATATTCACCATTTGAGCAAGAAATGCTAAATAGCATGAATGCTCTAAACCTTAACTACACTCAACTTCGGGGGGAAGTTGCTTTGTATAGAACTGAGCAAAGGCAGAACTATGAGAGGATCGAGGAGCAAAGGCAAGCGGATTGGCGGAGATACGAAGAAGATCGGCGGAGAGATCAGGAGGACCAGAGGACTTTTGGTCCTATCTACTCCTATGTAGCACATCAGGGCGACTTTGCCGCTATGACTACTCCTCCTCCGGCACCCTCATGGTATAACCCCACTGAATGGGGTTATTTTGGCGGTTCGAGCTCTAGTGGTGGAGGCGGGGACGACGGCTACGGTGGTGATCACATGGATGAGGATGCACACTTTGGGGGCTACAAGGGTTATGGAGGATTCTATGATGGCGGAGATGCAGGCGGGCACTAGGGACTGTGCCATGGACTAGCGGTGGGGGAGATCTGTCCAGTATGCTCACATTCATACTCTTGATTCTTGCTTTTACTTAAAAAAAAATATACAAAAAAATAAAACAGCTTGTTAAGTTGAAAACCCACAAAGGGCAGCTTAAGCAAAAATAAAGCAAAAATAAGAATGAGTCTGTGAGATATATTGAAGAAAAATGTGGGAAGCTGGGTTGAAAACCCGAAAGGGCACCTAGGCAAAATGAGAGAATGAGAGAAAGTATTTCTTTTGATTTTGCAGGATCCTAAGGGTGGTTACTAAAGGAAGTTCATTGCATGAGGAAAAAGAAATTGAAGACCCCTTGATGTATTCTTTTTATGTTGGGGATACTTTGTGATTATCTTGGTTCTAAAAACACTTTGTGATGGTTGATGATCTTATCATTTGAGGATTTTTTTTTGGATTGCATTTACTCGAGACGAGTAAAGATTCAAGTGTGGGGGTATTTGATATGCACTAGTTTGTAGTGCATAAATGTATGTTTTTATATTTATTCTGTGTGGATTGTTTACCGTTTTTAGTTAGTTTTTAAGCAATCGTCTTCATTTGTTTGTAATTGATTTTAATCATTTTTAGTAAGTTGTAAAGTAGTAGTAGAGTTATTGGCAAGGAAAAGAAGTGAAAAGAAGAAGAAAAATACCCAGGTGCACAGACCCGGCCGGGTCAGACACTTCACCCGGTCGGGTCTGATTTAACAGATGCAGGTACTTAGGAAATTACATCACCCGGTCGGGTGAGGTATTTCACCCGGTCGGGTCCGACTTGACCCGGAACACCAGAACGTGCCGAAGATCGCCAGAACGTGGAAGATATTTGATTTTGACATGCACCCGGTCGGGTGGGCACTTTACCCGGTCGGGTACCCGGCCAAAGGCGTTGAAAAACACCTATAAATAGCCCCATTTTCCTTCACTTTTAATCATCCCTTCTTCCATACTCTTAAGCTCAGTTTAGATTAGTATTTCTTTTATATTTTTATAGCATGTTTAGTCTCCAAATGAGGAGCTAAACTCTTCCATCTTGGTTTTGCTACTTTGAAGCTTAATGAATTTGTAAGTTGTGAGTTATTTTCTTTAATCTTCTTCCTTGAATATTAATTCTTCCTTTAAATACTAAAACTATATCAATGTTGGGGACTGTTACTAAGATGACAATTAGTTAACATCTTGACATTAGTTATAGTAATAATTATTTCTTCCTCTATGTTAATATTGGGGAGTGTTACTAAGATGACAATTAGTTAACATCTTGATATTCACTATAGTAGGATTCATCTTCTTTAATATTCTTTCTTGAGTAATAATTAATTCCTATTCGCATTTCATATTAATATGTTGAACATTACTTAAAGGATCAACTAGTTTTGTTTCATATATTAATTAATACTAGAATCGGTCGATTAATACGCTTGTTATTAATTCGGTCCTTTCATGGTAGTAAACTTGGATTATTAAAGCATGCATCTCATGGTTAATAATCTAGGGGAATTAATTATATTGATTAAACCAATAAACCGCTTGTGTTGAGGTTATCAATCTCAATCGTTTTCATCTTAAGTTTATTGCTACTATCAAGTTAATATAAGGCGCTTGTTCTATATTGACTCGATGGTAAGTTTTATTAATGAACGCTTCTCGTTATTAATAACTACCCTCGATGAACTGGATATACTCCTCGATTGAGTATTCGAGAGGAAGATAGTTAAAGATATAACCGGGATCGACGAACATTTCATTAAGTGGATAAAAGCAAAGCCAAGTCTCCTTCTTATTAATTAAACCACATAACTCGTTCATCTTCGTGTTTAAAGATAATTTAAGTTCATCAACCAAACATAAAACCCCTCTGTTATTATTTCTTATTTATATAAAAAGAAGAGTGTTCCTTTCCCTGTGGATACGAACCTTACTGCACTATACTGCGTATTACTGTCGTATTGTATTATTATTTTGAGTGCACATTACGACAAAGTGCACGTCAATTCCCCACACTATTAGTCTTTCTTTAGTTTTGAGATGATTCTAAAGAGGTTCCAAGAAGAAATCCTTTTTAGGGCGGCTTTGCTAGCTAGATCATTATTTGCATTACGTTAATTTAATACGGAGTATGGCATTACTTCAGCCAAGCTCTAATTTACATCATATCGTACTGTAGCAACTGTGCATTCTTTTAATTTCATTTCTTTCTATAAGAAACAAATTATCTTATAATATTGTGATAATTCAGCAGATTTAGTCAGAACCTATATAGCACAGATACTTGATTAGGATATAGTATTAACGCATCAGAAACTTTTCGTATCAGATACTCTAGGATAGTCATATCGTACGTTCATGGGCTACTTATGCAATTTATTATACTTTTTGATAATTATTTTAAAATTTACAATACACGTACCCTGACGGATTCACATCATTTTTCTTTAATGAAAACAACTAAAAATTAAATAATAAAAATCTTAAAAATATTTATTGGAACTCTTAGTTTTTATTTATTAAAGTATTGTTTTCAATCATCATTGAGAATCTTTTATACGTATTACAAGAATTTTGAGAACTTGCATTAATAACTTAGTGATAGTTTGACTTGTTTCTCATTCGTAACACTGTCGTATTGATTATGATTCAGCTGAAATTTCTGAAGTTTTGGTTGAAGTGGCTGGATTGGCTGATTATGCTGATTTATGAAAAAATTATAATTAAAAGGAAAAATTGACAAGAATAATCCCACCTTTCACTGGTCATCTCATAATAATCTCATCTTTACATATTCCCATAATAATTCCACCTTTGCACCTCATCTTCTTTCATTGGACTCTGACCTGTTGATGACCTACTATACCAGATTTTTTACATCTTCTTTTGAAAATCGTATATAAATAATCTCACCTTTATAAAGATATAAAAAAATGTGAAAGGTGATATTATTTATATGATTTTCAAAGATAGGATGCAAAGGTGGGATTATTCTAGGATTACGTAAAGGTGAGATTATTATGAGAAAACCAGGTGGATTATTCTTGTACATTTTTCCTAATTAAAATACGGAGTATTTTTTATCAAAAAGATAAAGAAAAAAGTATATGAAAAATAGCTAAAATGATCGTCTACTGTAACTTCAACCAATATAGCCAGAAAAGTAACCATAATATTATTTTTTTCTTATTAATACATTGCACATCGCGCAAAATAAAAAATTACGTGTTTGGTGAAAAAGTTTGCTGATAAGCCTAATAAGCCGAAAAACAAGATTTCCAAACGGGCTCTATATGTATATATAAAATGCTTCAATGTCATAAATGAACATGAGATAATAAATGTACACATTTTCAATAAATTTTTTATCATTTGTAATATTTGTAAATACAATTCATAAATTTTAATATTTATAAATACATGAATACATCCCATAAGTTTCCATTGGGAAAATTGATATCCATACATTTAACGAGTTCAATCCATACCAATATTATCGGTGGAACTCTACATTTTCGAAGTAAATCTGACCTAATTTAAGAGACTACAGAGTACAAGATATGTTTGATGAAAAATGCATAGTGTCCATAGTGTCCATAAAATGTGTACACTTTTTTTGTACACTTGTTTGTCCTCGGTAGATAAATTGTCTGTGAATTCGAATTATCTGTGTCAAACAAATTGTCTATCAGATATAGCTAAGTATGTATACAATACATCTATGTTCAATTGGCCGTGCGTTTTTTCAGGAAATGAATTTTGACATGATTGAATATAAAGCTTGGAAAAAGACGAAAGCACTCTAATCGATGAAGTAATAATTCCTAAAAGCTGAGATTTTCAACTGTTGGTACGCATTCGGGATTGTTAGGATGTTTTTACTTGGACTGTAATTTGCCCCAGACCAGACCAGACCAGACCAGACCAGTTCAGACCAGACCAGACCAGACTTGGATAGTTATAAAAATACAAAGAAACCAGACCTTCCCAGACCAGACCAGACCAGTTCAGACTAGACCAGACCAGACCAGCAAATTACAGTCCAAGTAAAAACATCCTTATCCTGGCAAACATAAAATTTGGTGTCACCGGTACATATAATCTTATGTTGGGATTAGGAAGGATAAAAGGATCTTATGTCAAGAAGATGTATTAATTATCTATGGTCTATTGAGTATTGACGGATGGAAATTTATATTGAAGAATTGGAATATTGAAGTTTGAACTTTGAAGCAGTGAGGTCCTAAATGACGAATCAGTGATAGGCACCAACCCAGCAGAGAGTCCTATCTTTTCCCTATGCCACATGAAGTTAGTGGATATATACCCTAAAAACTCAACCTACTTACTCTTAATACAATGCCTTAAGATTGGGCCTAAATTTTTTACACTTTTTTTAGGCCTAGGGCGCTCGCCCTTGTTGCACCCCCCCTAGGGCCACCCCTGTGGAGGATGCAAACCAACTTTGGATGCAAACCAAAGTTAGTAAATTCGTAAGAGCTGTGACCCCCACACGGTTAGTGCGAGTTTCGATACTTGATCATTCTCCAACTTTCTAACCGCTTTACTAGTGGAGCTACCTATGCGGGTAATTCCATCCTTTTTTAGTTAGGATGGTTCCAATCTCAAACCAAACCAAACCAAATAAGCATAGACTTAAACAGATGATATCAGATTAGATTGGACTAGTTCAAGCAAATCAGATTGAACTAGTTCAGACCAGTTTAAACTAGACTTCAACAGTTGTAAAATCATAACAGACATCTATGACACAAGATCGATCAAACTAGACAAACCTAAACTTAAATACGTACTCCCTCCGTCCTATTTTACCTGTCTTACTTTCCTTTTTGGGTAGTCCCAAAATAAGTGTCATGTTTTCCTTTTTGGAAATAAATATGTGATTCACAACATATTACTTTACTATACTCAAACCTCAACCACAACTTTTATCTTTTCAACCACTTTATTAAAGATTGTGCCCAAACCAAAGGAGACATATCAAATGGGAGGGAGGTAGTAGTATATTAAATTGGATCAGATCAGATCACTTCATTATATTGTAGAAAATTTCAATCGATTAAAACCATTTTTATTTTGGAGTACATAACATACCATAGTTGTTAATAATTAATTAATTCATTTCCGCTAAGATATACTCCGTATGAGTTTTTAGATTCTTAGAGTAGGTTGCTTTTTTGTTTTTGTTTTTTATTTTATTTTTATTTTTTAATAAGAGGTTTATTCTTACTTTTGTGCTCATATGCCCATGACTGGCCATGAGGGCTGAGGCCATGATAAAGAGATAAATTCATAATATGCTATTCAAGCTAACATGCTTATTGTAGAGCACACACGTTAGCGTTAAAAAATGGTGAGCATCATATATTTCATACCTCTATATAGCTAGATAGTATATCCTCAAAAATAAAACAATGTATATTATTCATCAAAGCAACATGGATATGCTCGATCTTTATATGTTTTACCACTAGTTACCCTCTTAAATAACGGAATATATATTATTTTTAGTAGTTAGCCCGCTGGTCAGAAAAATGAACATCCATATACTTAGAGCATCTTTAATGGGAATGTGGATTGCACCCCATTAAAAGTGGACATGTCACATATATGGACAGCCCATGACGTTGAGGTGGACACACAGACTTTTAATATTATTTTTAGGCCCCAACGGTGTAGTGGATTTTTTAAAGTCTTTCCTATTCATATGCCACATCATTCAACTGAAATCAGCCGTCTTCTTTTTCCAAAGAGGCGATCTGAAAAAAGAACCGCAGGTCAGCTCCAACTTGCTATTGCGCTTTAATCAGCCGCAGGTAAGTTTGAATTTTTTTCATCTTATTTTGCTATTGCGCTTTAATATAATGTTTCATATACATCCCCAATTCATTGTTGTGTGATGATGAGTAGCGGTTTCTGAAACCTAGAATATATATATACACACACGTAGTATATATGTGTGTGTACGTAGTGCCGCTGAAGCCTTTATTTAGCAAATAAATGATTAAGGTGTTAGTGCATTTATAGTATTTGTCATATACGAATAAATTATAAGGCACGTTTAAAATTAGATGCTCACTTAAACAAGTTTATGTTTGAATATGTTATGCATTTTAAGTGTTTCAGAAAATTTTGTTCATGAGAGATTAAAATATTTTCAATCTGAAGCAACATATATAGTATAATAATGAGAGATTATTTTCAATCTTACACTTTTTCTTAACTTGCAGGTGATAGTAATGTCTTCTTTAGAGTCCCAACTTGATAGTGATAGCTCATCATCTGACTGTGATGCGTTCTCCTTGACAAATAAATTGTATGGTGAACTGTCAAAAGAAGATGATAGTAGTTCAAAAATGAGTCGTGATTTGATTCATACCACTGCCGTCCATGTTTCTATAACAGTTTCAACAATGTTAAGAGGCAAGAAGCATGCTAATGGGGGCATAAGATGTCGCAGGCGTTACATTCAGCGCGATAGAAAGGAACGTCATGAGGTAATTATGAAAGACTATTTCAATGGTGATCAATCAAAGTATACCCCAGATCATTTTCGTAGAAGATTTCGAATGGATGTGAAACTGTTTACTCGCATATTGGAAGCAATAGAGAAAAATGATAGTTACTTCTCTTTAAAGTTTGATGCCACCGGAAAAGAAGGATTAAGTCCTTTACAAAAAACCATAGCTGCGGTCCGGATGCTTGCATATGGTTGTCCAGCTGATCTTTTGGATGAATATGTTCAAATTGGGGAGAGCACTGCAATTCAAAGCCTTAAACATTTTTGTGATGCAGTGATAAGTGTTTTTGAACAAGAGTATTTGAGAAAACCAAACGAAAAAGATATTTTGGGCCTTCTTCAAGAAGCAGAAGGGCGAGGTTTTCCTGGTATGTTAGGGAGTCTTGATTGTATGCATTGGCATTGGAAGAATTGTCCAACCGCTTGGCATGGTACACATACAAATGGTTTTAAACGAGTTCCAACTCTCATATTAGAGATTGTTGCTTCAAGAAATTTGTGGATTTGGCATGCATTTTTTGGGATGGCTGGTACTAATAATGACATAACAGTATTAGATAGATCTCCACTATTTGATGATATTATTAATGGCATTTCACCACCATGTAGCTATGTAGTGCAAGGTCATCATTACGACATGGGGTATTATCTGACTGATGGAATTTATCCACAATATGCTACATTAATGCAGTCTATCTCTCAGCCTTCTTCTCTTAAAGAGAAAATATTTTCTCAACGCCAAGAATCTATAAGGAAGGATGTGGAGCGTGCTTTTGGGGTTCTTCAAAGTAGATGGCATATTGTAAAAGGCCCCGCACGCATGTGGAATGAAAAAGATTTGGGGAAGATAATGAAGACTTGTATCATCTTGCATAATATGATCATTGAGAGTGAAAGTAGCCAAGGAATGGATCCTGAAAATTGGCAACCTCTTGGAGACGAAAGAGTTGAAAACGTGGAATTAGAACGTGATTATAATTTTATTGTCTCTAGAATGATTGGAAGAATGAAACAAGTGCGAGATAAAAGAGTTCATAGGGATTTAAAAAGTGATCTCATCAATCATATATGGGAGTTATATGGTGGTCAGCAAACAAGTTGATATTATATTATATCTTTTAATAAGAAAGACTCATAATACTCATTAGTGTTTAATGTTGTTTCTGTAGTATGATGTTATGCTCTTAATTATTATTGTTCTCAGATTTGTGTTTGTTTTTTGATAGAATTATGTAGTTTTGAATTTGTTGTGTACGTATATAGTATTTTGAAGAAATATGGTACATATCATTCTTTAAATCAAGAAAATTTATCCTATGAACACTTCTATTATTTCATACATAAGTATTCTAAATAAAATTAATACAGAGGCAAGATGAGAACTTATTTGAGTTAATGCATGCTACTTGAAGTGGCCAGTCAGTGGCCAGACAGTGGCCTGGAAGATGATGCCAGTGCAACAAGTTAGTTTTATTGAAAGAAAAGTATGTATCTTTTCTCGTACATTTTGCTGTTGAAATAGTTTTAATTTCTAAACTTCTATCTAAATGTTTCCTACAGTCATAGATATTACTTTTAATACTGCATACGTCTGTGTGTGATAATATATGATCATGTTTATGTTATCCCACATTTTCATTCATTTTTTTCACATATCAATAGAGTTAAATGCTTTACAGATCAAACAAGACCTGAGCTCCAATCCTGCACAAGTTTTATCCCAGTACATATAGCAGCAGAAAAGTACCTAATAGCAAGAAAGTACGGCTATAACAGCATGAAAGTACCGAATAGCTTTTTCAACCCCATTTCAGAAAGATGCATGACCAACATCTCAGAAGCACACAATGGAAATACGGAGTATTATCAATTAAATCATTTCAAATATTAAAAAAAATTGATATTTTCAAACTCACTTTTAATACCACAGTGATAGCAAGGTCGTTGTTCCCATATCAGTGAGCTTTTTCCCCAGAAATTGAAATAGAATAAAAAAAGACACAATTTTATTCAAAAAGATTTTTTCAAAGAAATTGAGGTTTATATGCAACTACAACTTTGATTGTCCCCTTATTGCTATCTGCAACACAATTCGATGGAAATGGGTAGGAACCATTGTAGGAATAATACAATCCTGGAAAAGGTTAGGAAGATTTTTCTCTACTTTTTTTTTTGTAGTTTACTTTTCCTATGTTCACATTAAGCATTCATTCATTATTTTTTTTTATTATATAAAAAGCCATGACTTTTAATATGGCGCCTCAGGCCCTTTATTGTACCCATATGACAAAAATAATCCTTCTCATATGACAAAAATTTCCTTGTGTACAATAAAAGTAGGGCAAACGAGAGTCATGCTTCTAACATTGGGATTAGTAACCCCTCAACATTCAAGATATATATCTTGTTCAAGAACTAGTGATGCCACAAAAATGCAGTTTTCTAGTTCAACTATCATTCAGTCATTCACTAGTATCTCATGAGAAAAGCCGTAATCAATTTTAATAGAAAGCAGAGTAATGGACTTTAAAAGAAAGCAACAATCTTTTCAAAAGGCTGCATGAGACTTAACAGAAACTGGATCTTTTCTCTAATATTCCATAAACAAAAGTACTTCTAAAAAATAAAAGGACGTTCAAGAATAGAAAATGAAACAAAAAACCATAAACAATAAATCAATAGCCTTCACAGTATTCAACTAAATTATAATACTTGTCTTCATCAACAGCTGAACTTCATTAACTGTTATTCACACCTGTCACACATTATAAAAGTAATGAGTTTTTAAATTGATTATTGTTTATAACTAGTATACTTAAAAGTAAGTAACACAAATGGTAGGAAAGTCTATAATTACCAAATCGTCCATTGTTTTCCCATTCCTTAAAAATTTGAGATTGGTACATCTCAAATCTCTCTCTCATGCTAAAGGGAAGTTTGTTGACATCTTGGTTCAAAATATACTGCAGTTCCTTTCTCTTTTCAGCTCTTTCCTTAAATTCCAACTCTTTTTGCATTACCTTTTCTCGCAATTCAAAGTCCTTTAAGTCTTTCTCCTTCTTCATCTTGACCTCTTCCTCATTAACAGAAACTTGTTTATCCAAGACAGTGTGTATCTTATTCAAAGCGTCAACGACATTTTTTTCATCATTCAGCCTCCTTTTTTTTTCTTTTGTAGCTTTTCGTCCTTGAGGACGCTCAATATCACTGCGCTTACCATCACTAGTAACATCAAGATCGATACAGTTTTGGTCTTCATTACCTGAGTTCATTGGTGGAATTGATTCTTGGGTATGACCACTAGCATTGGCAGTTTTTTGCTTGGACAAATCTTTGGTCCTATTAACCTCCTTCGTGCACCACTTTGAATTTGTTTTCATGATCTCCCAACAATGCTCATGTTTGAAAGATTGACCTTCATTAATATCCTCGTACATGCGCATTGCCTCTCGCCTCTGCAAATAAAAAGTCAATTCTTGCACACACTCAAACAACACACTATAAAATCAAGGCAGATAGTAATATTTCAATTGAAATAAGAATACAATTTAACAACTCAAATAGTTATAAAGTATTGTTTACCATATCTTCTTGGCTTGCTCCACTTTTTGGTTGCCTTTGTAGTCGTTCATATAAAGCATGAAATTTGTTAACTGCGGCTACGATCTTGTTCCAACGACATTGTAAGCTATTTGTCGTGCGCGACTCGTCATAAGTTCCCATTTTCTCCCTCCAAATTTGGGATATACGGTTCCACATATTAGCAACTTTTTGATTGTTACCAACATCGGCATCAACGGAAATGTATAGCCACGCCTGTGTTAGTGCTACATCTTCGTCTTTGCTCCAATTTTTGGAGCCTCCGCCTGTATTAGAGATACGCGCATTTTGTTTGCTCTTGTTACTTTTATCTGGTTCTCTGCTTGTTTTAGTAACAGGACTCTCGAATGGAATATTAGGGGAGTGTAAAAGGTCTTGAAAAGAGAACCCATATCCCAAAGGTGAGTGAGCACGAGGAGCAAACGATGGATTCATCATAAAGTTAGGACTAAAAGGCATGTTTGCTAGACCGTATTGGTTCAATGCAGGCATGGATGACTGTGAGTTGATTTGTGAAGCACTACCGTAAAGAGAAGTAAGATCAGTTACTTCACTATCTTTCTGGAGATGTTCATGGTCCACAAAGGAGGGATGTGATGTCGGCTCCATCTATGTAGAAAATCAATATTTCATTAAAATAAATAGCCCACCTATTTCAAGAGTAAAACTGAAAAACAGTAATGTAATTGATACACAATGCATAATCAAACAAATTTTTTATTTTGGAACTTCTGTGGAGTTTTCAAGACCCACTTCATTGCTTGTTTAGTGATGCAGACCGCCTATTGCATCATTTTTACAAGTTATTCATGTGATCTGCAAAACTTGGAGAATTTAATGCGATGACTATATATGTATCAGGTTGCATATAATAGCCCATCTGTTTCAAGCGTAAAACTGAAAAAATGGTAATGTAATGAATACATAATGCATATTCAAACAGAACCTAGAAGCAAAGTTCAAATACTAACTAGGCTGGATAACAAACTAGCATAACTCATGTCTTTCCGAGAAGCAAAGCTCCAGAGAGCATTTCTTAAATAATGAGAGCTTTTGTCAACAAAAGTAAAGAGACTTGAACCATACAACATATAAAGTGCAAATGTAAGAATTATTAATGATACCTAACCATTAAAAGAAAAATCTCAAATAATACTATGATTACTTCAATTGGAGCAGGAACAAAGAATCAGTGATTAAAAAGCATGTGTTTAGCATAAAAGCATCTACTACGAAAAGCAGATGAAAAAATCAGGAACGAATCATAGATGTAAAAATTAAACTAGGTAGATGTAAAAATGAAATTATAATTGAAATTACGTATGTTAAAAAGAGGAACGAAGCATAGATCTCTTAAGATGTAATGTAATTGAATTTACTTGTGATTCTTTGTTCACATGCGTTTAATCATCAAATTGCACTATGTCATGGTTGATAATCAGATTAAAGAGTGAGTAAAAAAACCTGGATGCTTCGTGTTCTGAAAAAACCAGCGGAGAAAACCTAGCTTCGACTTGGCCTCCTGTGCTTCGTTCTTATAAGATGAGAATACCTTTGCCTTTTTTCAGCGGTGGATTTTTTGTTTTGGTGGATGGTTTTCGATTACCGCCTTGTATTACCGCCAAAAAGTTTCGTTAAAACATTAATTTTTGCTGAGTCAGCATGTTTGATGGGCTTGCTGAACTGAGACAGACCGTGAGACACTTTCTACCATTTGCACTTCCACATCAGCACAACTAAAAAAATAAACAGTACCATTGGAGAGGATATTTGTATCCCACTATCGATTTAGTATACGTGGCCTTCCATTTCTACCGATCCACAGCATCATTAAAGTTGCTCTTAGCAATCGACGTGGTAGATGCAATAATGTACAATACCATAATTATACTTACTTGTTATATCATATTAGCTGAAATAAAATATTAAGTCTTCAATAGTTCATTTTATATGGATACAATATATTCTCTATGTTCATAAATCTATTTACGTTCTTAACATTATTTAATTATCTGATACCATGTCTCACTAATCAATTTATTTATTCAAAGTCTATTTCGACATTTCTATTTGGATCATAACACTGTTTTTTATTTAGGCGATCGAGCTTAATTAGTAATATTAATTATTAATTATAATATCATTACATAGGGGTTTATCTTTACATTTGATTACACGCAGTTTCACTTTTTAATTTATTAATTATAATATCATTACAAAAGGTTTATCAAAACAAATGACTATGACGATTAATAAAATTTTACTTAAAAAATCATTTTGAGACGAATGAAGTATTTTAGTAGTGTGTTTTAAAACACAGCATTCAGTTTTTAAAACAAATTTATATAAATAGATTACTAAATTGGGACTAAAGTAATGAACTAATTAAATTGGAGTACTCACCTAAGCTAAACATGGCCATACCAAGGCCAGCATCAGAAAGGATGGATATGGACTTGTCTATGATTTTGGGCATGTGGACATGCCACCTGCAAATTATGGTCCATGCAAATATACAATCAATGTATCAATCAAATAGATTGGGGAAAAGCCATTAAAAAAATTATGGTCCATGCAAATATACATACAATCAATTTATCAATCAAACAGATTGAGAAAAAGCCTTAAAAAATCATGGTCCATGCAAATATACCATCAATTTATATATCAATCAAATAGATTGGGAGAGAACCATAAAAAAAAGAGATTATTGGGAAAAAAGTCAAAGCCATGTTAGAAAAAAGTGGGACAAAAAGAATTTTTATCTTACCGGTACGAAATAAGGGACCAAATCAGACCAATGAGGCTGGAGTATGTGTTAGGGTTCCGGATCAGCTTTCGCCAAACCATGATTAATATCAGCCGCGTCATGACGCTCGCCGGCGGCATCGGTTTTCTGCCGCCGGAGTCTGGCGGTTGAGCAGGGGAGGCGGACCCCATTTTGGTGGGGAGTTGTACTTCCTTTTCAGATTTCTCCTCGTGCCCTTCTTTTGCCTCACCTAAGGGGTAGAAGCTGCAGCCTTCCATGTCAAAGCCGTCGTCACTATGAATTATGGCTTCAATAATGCAAAGTCAAAAAGACAAGAAAGAAACATTTGAATTAAAGAAAGAACATCGCATGCATAGAAGAGTCAAATACGTTACGTATCTACTAAAAATTCATTAAATATAATTAAAATACACATAGATAGAGAAATGATCGTGTCAGGGCTTGACAAGATCCACCGTCCGGCCAAAGTCATTTGGATCCTTTCCCGTGAAATTGTTGACAATTTTTTTTGAACATGTTATTCGTGAAGTGTACCTAATTGATGTCCACCAAATTGAAGCTTGAAATTAGACAGTTAAATAAATTATTTAAAAACACTGCACTATATATATATAGGAATGAGTTCAAGTAAAAAGTAGTCTTCCCATGAAAAGTGAGAATAAACCTTGGCCTTCCATCACTTGAAAATTGATGGATTAGATGAACTTTAAACACAAGAGATGATTTCAAAAATTGTGCAAACGTTTATACTATAAAGTGGATAGTTACTGATTAAAAGTGTACTCATTCGAGTCAAAAAAGATTATCAAAATTTTCCATCTTGTGCACTTTTTATTTTGTACCATATTGCACTTTTGTGCTCTACGTGTGCACTTTTTGACTATTCTGATGCACATTTGTCACAATATTTTCAAAAAAAGTTCTGCATAATTACAAAAACGCCACCGCGTTTCCAACTTAAAAATTGATCTCTTCCACCCATTTTATCACATCAATGGCCAAGATTAGTTCTTACTTTTCACCTAGGAAGTGCTTTTTATTTGAACCAAATTCTATATATATATATATATATATATATATATATATATATATATATATAGAGAGAGAGAGAGAGAGAGAGAGAGAGAGAGATTTTGGTTCAAATGAGAACGAGTCTTAATGTGAGAACGTGAGAACAAATCACAACCATCGATTTAGAAGACTTGATCTGCGCTCAACTTAAATTACGTGAAGGCTATTTACGTATTTTAGTCCTAAGCAGTTTTGGTAACCGACTAAAGGTAGTTAATGCATTCCATATATGATCCACTTTCCACATTTCTAGGAATGTAATATTATATTAATTTTTAATTTCATTCCTTACGTGAATTTAGTTGTCCATGCTTAGAAACAAAATATTCTTTTTTTATATTAAATTTCTCCATTAAATTATAATTTATTTTCTATTCATTTAATTTGCATCAAATACCAATTGTAGTGTGTTTTATCATAGCTGATAGTAAGATGGTCGGTTCATGTGCTGTAAATATAGGTTGTTGTTTGTGAAATACTGATTCTTGTGCGGTAAATACTTGCTGTGATTGTATATATACTATACGTTTGGTACTAGTTCTCGAGTGTATATTTGTATTGTGCATAAGATATTGATTCTTGTGTGTTATATACTATTTTAATTAGTGTGAATTCTTTATACATTAGATACTAATTAGTTTTTAATTGTTGTGCATTAGATACTGCTCTTTGTGCATATACTAATATGTGTGTATACTAATATGTGTCAGATAATGTTCTTTGTGCATTAGATATTGAATTTTGTGCTTAAGATACTTGTTTTAGTTTTTCTTATACATATTGTGTGTTATATATTGGTTGTTGTGCGTTAGATATTAGTTGTTGTGTGTTAGACACATATTGGTGTGCATGCGATAGCTAAAGATGTTTCTTGTGATTTATTGTATAGATATTATACTTATTTTTTTGAAACAAAATTATATATGACATATTGGTGTCATATGAAAGATAAAAAAAAAATTATAAAATTTGATATGATTTTTGTTAAAATCATATTATTATTTACAAAGTTAAATCAGTTTTTAAATTAAACCATTTTAAATGAATAGACCTTTAATCCTTCCTAATGTTACGTAAGTGATAACCTCCATATTTTGACTTTTTTACCCTTTAATCATGCCACGTATCTTAAATTAGTATGCCTGATGCATATGTGTGTGACACGGTGCATGATTTTTGATATGCACCTACAGATTAATGAACCGTCTGTTTCTCCAGATCAAAAGCCAGGATTTGTTCTCACGCTCTCACAATAAGGGATGTTCTCACTAGAACCCATCCCTATATATATATATATATATATATATATATATATATATAAGCAGTGCAATATTTTTCAATTCCACAGTTGACTGACTTCTCAATTCAAATGTTAGCTAAAATTTTAAACATGCTTACAAAATTTCAGTTAAAAATTTCACCGTAAGCCACGTCAAAAGAAGGCGGTCAGACGGCATATGATCTTGTTAGGCCAACTTGACAGGATTACTTTTTACTCTATGTAGACATATATATAGTGCAAAAATAAAATAGTCATTGTTTTGTACTTTTTTTGAAAGCCCATTGTTTTGTACTTTGATTCTTTGAATAGGAATCAATCACTTCTAATTGTATTAAGAGTCAAGATTTCATTATTTTCATTTCATTTTATGTTAGTCAACTGTTTGAAACTGTGTTTAGGGTGACACTTTCATTTCGAAGGTATATGGAGCACGTTGATATTTACCTTTTCTAGAACATAGTAATGGTTCGAAGCATTACATACCAGTACTCAGACTTTTCTCGTCTGTTTGATGATTCTGATTGATTTGTTTGTGATTAAGAATTTAATCTATTCATCAACTGGAAATAGAAAAACTTAATTGACCTTTAATTTAGTAGGAAAGTACGTCGACTATTATTACGATAATGTTAATCTATGTAAGTACGTACTAGTAGTCAATTCAAAGTGATGGGTCAAAGGTAATGAGAATGTCTAGTAGATTCAAATTACGGATAAACTAGAAAAATATGTCAACAAATACTCAAATAGAATACTCCGTAGATAAAATAGTTACTTATTTTATGAAAGTTCCCTACACACTTTTACCAACATCTATATAAAAAACCCTATTTTTGTAATCATATACTGTATATATCATTCCATTTTTTTGTAATCATACACACTCTGTATATAACGGATTCAGATCCTCTGCCGTGCGGCAGAGGTGCCTTGCGGCATCCGACGGAAGGAAGAGAAAGCAGGCGTCTCGAGATGCGGAGTTCCAAGATCTTCGACCGTTGATTTGTTGATCGGACGACCTAAGAAAGCCGGACACCCTACCTTGCGGCAAAGCAAGGCAGAGGTTCCGAATCCGTATATAACATCCCAATTTTTTTGTGCACTTCAACACGATTCGTCAACACTCCATTTGCCTCCCCACATTTTGTTTTTGGACTTTTCCGAAGTACGCTTATCATGTCTATTTGTATCCCGTGTGTGATCAATGTTTTATTTATGAATAAATCTTAACTACATAGTATAAAGTTTTATTACATTACACGCATGAGGTAAAATGTAAGAAAAAAAGAAAATACTCCAAGCACGACTAAAATTTACACAAAATGCACAAACATGAATATCTATTATTATTTTTAAAATATGACTTATTTGATCTTAATAAAAATATAAAAGTTTCCAATTAAGAGTGAATGCGTCATATTTTAATCTAATTTAAGGATTTTTTTCAGAAAAATATGTAAAAAGGGATTTAGAAAGAATAAATCGAAAGGTGTCGTATACTCTCCCTAAATATCGCTTTAACTGTCACGTATTACTTTTCGAGTTGTATCAAATTCATTATCACCTTGTTATAGTACACTGTACACTTGTCTAAACATCACTAGTGTGTAAAAAATCTCTTATAGTATACACTAAACATATAACGATATGGACACACTACATTCACCCTTGTTGCAATACGTACTTCAAATTTAACACATCTATATCTCATTGATGGAGTATATGGCCCAGGAGCCCCCGGCCCATAGACTCCTACTTCTCCTACACAAGTCCATTGAGCCCAAGAAACAACTCAGGCCCAAATACAACGGCCCAAGCCTCAAAGTAGCTCAGAATACACACTGGGGTGCCTTCGGCCTCCTTGGCCGAAGGCTCCAGAACTCACAGGATAGCCTTTCTGGCATAGGAAGCTGCTGGGAGAAAACGGGCGAAGACACGAGCCTTCGGCATTCTCATGCCCTCGGCTAGTCGAGGAGCCCTCGGCTACACGAGGATCCCTCGGCTACACGAGGATCCCTCGGTCTACACGAGGATCCCTCGGCTACACAAGGAGCCTTCGGCTGAACAAGCTCAATCATCGAAGATTCCTTTTAGAGACAGCCAACCACCGCATTTAATGCCACGTTACGTCCACCAACCGCAATCAATGCGGTTGACGTACCACTGCCCGTGCCACTAGGCTGATGTGACCCTTCGGCCGTTGGATTACTGACACGTGTCCTCTCATCGCATTTATTGCTGCTATAAATAGCAGCCTATTTCTCCTTGTAAAACACAATCTACATCTCAACTCCACGCTGAGTTCATTTAATAAAATCGACTCTCTCTCCTCCTATTTGCTCTGACTTCTCTCTAAGTTATTTCCGTAATAACCCTTCGGATAAGATACCCCCGGGTAGACTATCCATCACTCATCACACAATTTTAGCTATTACTATATATTAATGGATAAACTAGGAAAATATGTCAAACAAATAGAATAGATAAATTAGTTACTTATATTATGAAAGTGCCCTACACACTTTTAGCAACATCTATATATAAACCCTATTTTTGTAATCATATACTCTGTATATAACATTCCAATTTTTTGTATACTTGAGCACAATTCGTCAACACTCCATTTGCCTCCCCACTTTTGATTTTGGACTTTTCCCAAGTACGCTTATCATGTCTATTTGTGTCCCGTATGGGATTAATGTTTTATTTATGAATTAATCTTAACTATAAAATTTTAGCACATTACATGCATTATGTAAAATGTAAGAAAAAAGAAAATACTTCAAGTACGACTAAAATTTACACAAAATGCACAAAAATGAATAGCTATTTTTATTTTTAAAATAGGACTTATATGATCTTAATAAAAGTATAAAAATCTCCGATTAAGAGTGAATGAGTCATATTTTAGTGTTATTTAAGGATTGTTTTCAAAACAATACTCCCTCCGGTCCTAAATAATCTTCATGGTTTGACTTTTCAGTTTTTAGGAAAGTGAAATTTATTGTTTTGACTTTCCAACCATATCCTTACAAAAAGCAGATAAAGTGCAGTGAGAAAGAGAAAATGGATATAAAGTAGATAATAAAGTAAGGGTATAAGGGTAACTTTATATTAAAAAATTTGTCAAAAATAAAAGTGTGAAGTTCATTTTGGACCTACATGAAAAAGAAAGTGTGAAGTTTATTTATGACCGGAGAGAGCATGTAAAAAGGGATTCAGAAAAACTTGTCAAAAAACTCTCCCTATATATTGCTTGAACTGTCACATACTCCGCATTACTTTTCGAGTGAGGTAAGGGTCGGATTGGTACGCGAAGTTGCATAAAAAGGTCAAATAAGTCCTTACCGTCCGGCCGTCGCTATTTGAGGCGGTTCCCAGTGGAAGTTTTTGATGAAATTTTTTGAGCATCTTATTCATTAAGTCTACTTTACTCATACCAAATTTAAGCTAAAATTATAACCGGGAAGGCATTCAAATGAATTCTTGAAGATAACTGCGCAGTAATCTTCAAGAATTCATTTGAATGCCTTCCCGGTTGAATTTTTAGCTGAAATTTGGTAGGAAAAATGGACAAGAATAATCCCAACTATTAGTGATTCGCTTGAAATAATCCAAAGTATCAATTATCTCAAAATAATCCCAACTTTTAAAAAATCTTCTCAAAATACTCCGGTGACTTATAATTATCTGTAAATAACTGATAAAATTTATAAGTAAGTGTAGTATTTTGAGAAGATTTTTCAATAGTTGGGATTATTTTGAGATAATTGATACTTTGGATTATTTCAAGCAGATCACTAATAGTTGGGATTATTCTTGTCAGTTATTCCAATTTGGTATGAGTAAACTAGACTTGATGAATAAGATGCTCAAAAAAATTTCAGTCAAAAAATTCCACCGGGAACCGCCCCAAATGGCGATGGCCGGACAGAGCCTCCTATATGAGGACTTATTCGACCCTTTTTATGCAACTTCGAGTACCAATCTGACCCTTACCTCTTTTTCGAGTTGTATAAAATTCATTATCACCTTGTTATTTTGGAAGATATTTACCTTAAAAGCAGTTATAGTAAACTTGTATAAACATCACTGGTGTATCAAAAATCTCCTATAGCATACACTAAACATATAACGATATGGACACACTACATTCACCCTTGTTGCAATACTTCAAATTTCACACATCTATATCTCATCAGTCATCACACAATTAGCTATTATTATGTATTTAGTTGGGCTATTGGTGAATATTATAAAAATTCATTTTAAAATTTCACTTTGTGATAAATTTTGTCACACTTTCTATATTATACTCCCTCCGTCCCTAAAAGAACTTCTAACTTTTCCTTTTTGTCCGTCCCAAAAAAGATATTCACTTTCCTTTTTTGGTAAAGAATTTGTGGTTCACAGCAATTCTTACACATTCTTACACATTTCTCTCGTCTATGCATGACTCTCTACCACACAAAATCCATTTTTTTAATCCGTGTGTCATCTGCACTATGGAAGAACTTTTAGGGACAGGAGGAGTACTTTTTATGAATACATTAATAATTACTACGGAGTACTATAATATGATCAAAAGTAGAATGTGTGTCATATACAAATATCAAAATGTTGAAAGAATATTAAAGAAGCAAAGAATGTGAAAGTGATGATTTGATATTGAGGCATATTTGGATTTATTTAAGAAATTTTATTTTTTACGATGTTTTTAATTGGATTGAATTTTTTTTAGTCTGTTCTATTCTGATCTAATTTAGTCTGAATTGATCTAATCTGATCTGATAAATATTTAATTCAGGTATATTTTATAATTATTCAAATCTAATTTAATTTAATCTGGTCCAAGTGTGATTTGGTTTAGGACAGGAAAAGAAAAGTAAAAGAGTTGTTCGTGATCAGCCCAACAAAAAAAGGTATTTCATCAGCACCAACCCATACAAAAAAGTAATCGATCTTACGTTTTGTTTCCCAGTTTCGAGGAAGACGATCAGAGACCAACATCCTGATTTCCTTGACGCCATCCGACCTGCCGGAGCTCTCATCAGCCCCGAAATCAGACCCGCCAAAAACGTGTACGCCGCCGGCTGCCGACGCCGGCGACGTACTCGAACTCCAGATGAACATGTGAAGTTCCTTTGCGTCATAGCTGTTTTTACTCTGCACAGGCAATGATTTCGATTGAGACAAAAGCTGATGCTCTGCTTCTTTTTTCGAGCTTTTCGGAGCTAAAGAAGTAATTTCCGGGTTCGGGGCAGGGTAGGCGCCGGATCGACCCGTATAAAGCCCGGTCATGGAGGATGAATTGATGACATTAGTCCCGGCGGGAGCGCAGTTTTCCTCGAAATCCGACTGCCGGGGAGTCGGGCCTCTGGAGGATTGCACAGAGTAAATATCTGCGGGCCCGAAATTGGATAACCGACCCGGAAACCCCATCATCGAGTACAAATCATTAGGGTTGAAATCGGATCCTCTCGGGGTCGGGTTCCTGGATGTATCTAAACTGTAAATCTCAACGCCGGTGAGATTCGACGGACGGGGAGTCGTAGTCACAGAGATCGACCGTCTCCTCACTCTCACGCGAAGCATTCCGTCACTTCCGACCTCCGCGTCGGTCTCCAGGGAATCCAGGCCAACATCGAGCGAAACGACGTCGGATTCCACCTTGAACGAAACGATAGACGCGGCGGTTTCCGGGAACTGCTCCATTATCAGCACCTTCGCGGCGCGGTACTCGAACAGGAACAGCAACAGAGTGTACCAAATAATGCACTGCAGCACCACCACTTGTACCATCAGGCTTCCCGAGGAGTACTCGCCGCCGTACATGGCGGTCAACAGCGGGATCCCCATAACCAGAGTGTTCGGAAGCGAGGAGAGAGAGAAAATCGTTATGCTCCAGTCGAGGGAGCCGTTTCCGGTCAAAGCAGCCCAGCCGGAGAGAACGAGCAGGACGACGAGTTTTTGCAGGGTGTCGCCGGCGATGAAACGGAAGTTCATGGAGTAAGGGTCGTTTTCAGAGATGAAGTGGAAGGAGAGGAGGGGGACGGCGAAAACGGCGACGAAGCGGTTTATGCCGGCGCACTGGTCGGCAGTGAAGATTTTCCACCACCGGACGGAGCCGTAAGCTAAGATCATCGCCGCATACATAGGAATCACCGCCGTCAAGACCACGTACAGATCGTGCCAAGTAATCATCCCGGCAAGGGTAAAATGGGTAGTAAAATTCGTTATTTAATTGTAATGATTGAAATATTTATGTTCGTTGAACCAGTAATTAACAATTCTCTACAGAGAGAATGAGCCAATGAGGAGAGTGACATCTCCTTATTGTGTAAACATAGGAGGACATATCCAAATAATTGTATGGTACACCTTATTGTAAAACAGTACAGTCAACTTTTTGAGATTTTGTAGGCTTTGAAAGAATGATTTTTATATTTTCACACGATTACGAAATGACTATTATTGTGGGGAAATATGTATTTTAGCACGGAGTAGTATCTATTAAATGACTTTTTTATTCCAATATTACTAAAAATATGATAAAATACAAAAAAGTGATCTCTTTTTTAAAATTTTAAAAATGTGACCAACATTACAATTACCTCTGCAGTGCAAAGTGACTCCGGACAAATTGACTATGACATCAGTAACCCCGCCGGCCACAGTGACAGCCCCGCCGGCCACAGTGACTGCCCTGCCGCCACAGTGACTCCGCCCTGCCGCCAGTGTCTCCGCCCCACAGTGACTCTGTTCACAGTGACTCCCACCATATTGACTGCTCGGCTACCGCCACAGTGACCGTCACAATGACACCCGCCATCACCGCTGAATTACTGCCGCCGCACCGTACCGCCCAATTACCTCCGCCGACCACCGCCTTCGGCAGCCACCAACTCCGGCAACGACCGCAACCACCACACCCAAGCCCCTGCCTCACCCTGCCCCCTCCCCTATGTCACCCCAGCCCCCTCCCCTGCCTCACCTTAGCCCCTACCTCGCCCAACCCCTCCCCTGTGTCACCCCAACCCCTTGCCTCACCCAGCCCCCTCCCCTGCCTTACCCAGCAATTTGGTATTCAATCCAAGGCTCAATGGATGAAGACGACGACGATTCTACTCTTATCCACCTCCCATTGACCGGACAGAAACAGAAGGAATAGAAATCAGTGCAGGAGCAGGGCGACTGGCGAGCAGAGAAGGGGAGGCGGATGGAGACCGTTGAAGGCGTAGATTTGTGACTGTGAGTTCGAAGATGGAGGAGCGATGGAGATCGATCGATCCTTTCTGTGAGTTCGACGATGGAGGACGATGGAGATCGATCGATCCTTGCTGTGAGTTCGGTGATGGAGGACGATGGAGATCGATCGATCCTTGCTGTGAGTTCGGCGATGGAGGACGATGGAGATCTCTAACGCCATGTTGAAGAGGTGAGATGCGGATGAAGAAACAGATCTCGTGCGAGGTAGAACGAAGAAGAGTGCGGATGCGGGTCACATTTTAAGGAAAAATTAAAATGGTCATATTTTTAGAAATTGAAACTTAGGGAGTAATATTATGGCAATTATTTCGTATTAAATTATTATATTATTTAAATTATGTGATACATTGAGCATAATTTAGGATGTACAGTTTATATATTCAAATTACTTGATACATTGAGCATAATTTAGGATGTACTGTTTATAACCTTATTTATTTAAATTACTTGATACATTGAGCTCATTTTTTACACGATTGTTACTCCCTCCGTAACTAATTCAAGTCTTGCTTTGAATTCACATGTTTTAAGGGAGTGTTTGCAGCTTCTGCTTAAAAAAAGCACTTTTTGGAAAAAGTGATTAAATAAAAGTTGATAGTGTTTGAGAAAAAAATGATTTTGAAAAGTAAAAGCTAGTAGTGTTTGGTAAAATAAGTGCTTTTTGTGTAATAGAAATGGGAAAAACACTTTTCACACGAAAGCCGAGAAAAATAAAAATTGGTAGTGTTTGGTAAATAAGTGTTTTTTTAAGCCAAAAGTCAAAAAATGCTTTTTTAAACAGTTGCAAACACTCTCTAAGACAAGGAAACTATAAGGTAAGAATTTTTAAAAATACTCTTTTGTTGGTCAGGGTAATACCCAAGTGTTTTAGGGAGTGTTTGCAATTGCTTCAACTTTAAAAAAGTGATTTTTTAAAGTGATTTTGGGAAAAGTGATTAATAGTAAAAGTTGGTAGTGTTTGAGAAAAAGTGATTCTGAAAAAGTAAAAGTTGATAGCGTTTGGTAAAATAAGTACTTTTTGTGTAATAGAAAAAGTGAGAAGCAGTTTAAAGCACCATTCTACCTGCTTCCAGCTTTTAGCTTTTAAGTGATTAATTTAAGCAGAAGCTGTCATTTGAAAACACTCTTTTCAGCTTTTTTAAGCCAAAAGCTGAAAAGCGCTTTTTTAAGCAACCCCAAACATTCCCTTAAGAGCCCAACATGAAATAAAAAAGGGCTCATAAGCCATTTGGTTCTAATAAGAGAGATTAGGTAGCCCAACTGTGACTTTGAGCTCAACTCGCTGAAAATAGCAAGTTTAATGGAGATGAATATCACAGGCCCACTTAAAAGTATGCCAAACACATTATTATATTATAGCCTCTAAATAAATATTACTAAGACTATAATTATTGGTGCATACAAACAAAGAGGTGAGGGAATCCCTAAAGACAAAAAGTAATCTTCTCTTGCCTCGTCCTTAAAATTGTTGAGCTAAATTAGAGAATAAGGCTCTCCTCCTATTAGTGTACACCATATGAATTATGAATTGGGACCATCCTACACATATTAGAGACCAATACTATGTGTAAAAGGTTGATTTTTTTTTCTAAGGAAATTCGAATGAGTAGAAAAATACATCACATGACAAAGGAAAATATAATAGGACCCATTTTCTATTTTTGGAAGTTTTGGTAGATATTGTTGGAAAATTGTGTTAAAAAATGCATTAAATAATCAATTTCGGACAGTTTTTTGAGTGGAGTCCACATCCGATTTGAGTCGGATCAAAGTGATTTCTAATACCCCTTGTCAAGGGTTTCGATTCGATATATGGTATACTCAAAACAGATAAGGGTGAATGTGAAATTGATTCCCGAAGTTCATTCGTTGCAATGGAGATAACTAGGAAACGAATGTCTAATATAATTTATCCCACACCAGAAAACTCAAGGAATTTTCACCCCCTTATAAGTTATAAAGGTGAACCTCTTTGAAGGCGTCAAGATTCCTATGTGGAAAAACTCTCTTCATGCACATGAGGGAGGCCGATCAATCCCGAAAACGGAGAAGAAAAACTGCGACTTGCGTGCGCGGGCGACCTGTGGACACGAATACCGCTCGCTGTTCAACGGTCACTAACAGACTGTTGTTGAACCGTTACAACCTTTAATGCCCAACGTTCTTCTCTTTTAATGCAGTTTTAAATGGACAGTTTTTGGACATATTAATGCCCAACATTCTGTCCATTTATGTCCAACGTTCTGGTCCATTAAATGTCACTTAACACACAACAAATTCATCCCTATATATAGCTGGCGGGCGATTCTCAAAAACACACGTCACAGTTACCACATACTTTTTAGCTAAAATTATCTTCCAGCTCTCTGAAAATTTCTTTGTTGTTCTTGCTTTGTTTCAGTTCGCCAGAATAATCAATTGTGTGCTCATACGGTTGTACGTAGCCACCGTATCTTGGGAAACTATCGTTGCAACGCTCCTAGCACCGTGGAGGCAGCAAATGTCAGACTTAGCACCGTGAGCACGCATTAGATATGTTAAATAACATAATTTGTAATATTTAATTTGATGGTTGTATATAGACTTACCTATAAACAAACTGTGTAAATCATAATAAATTTATTATGCTATTTTAGTGTATTAAAATGAAGAGTCAAATTAATAAAAAGATAAATCAAAAAAGGTCTAAGCAATCGAACGTTGCGGCTCTCCCTCTTGGTAGGGTTTTGAACTTCCGCCGAGTTTGTGCAGTCACGCTTGGCAATCGGAAGACGGTGCGAGGCTATGGCGACGGGCGAATTCCAAGCACAGATCAGCGGCGAACAAAAGGACGATGACGAATTGGTTATCGATGATGATGATGAAGAGGCGCCCGAGTCGGGGGAAAACCGATTTGGTGCGTCAACAATCATAGCGATGATCCGGACTCCTCCTGAATCACCGCCAGGGGTTGAACGAGGGGCTAGGTTCAAGAAATTTATTTTGCTTACTTTGTTTTCTTCATGCTTTGTTTTTATTTGGATCTTTATTTTGTTTTAGTTGTGTTGTGTTTTTCCAGCAAAAGAACTCTAGAACTTGGGACAGGGTACGATGAGTCTGGTCTGCAAGTTTTGGCTCAGTTAAGACCAAATCGGGATCAACGAATTATATTGCTACTACTTCGGAGATTATTAATTCTAAGTCTGACTCTAGGGTGGACGGTAGACAGAAGACTTCTCACATTGTAACCTGCTTTCGTTCTACTATGTTAATATAAACCAATTTTGTTCAAAACAAATATAAGGAGTCAAATTATTTTTTCATGATGTACATTTATTAATCAACTAGTTTTTTTCACGCGCGTTGCGCGATTGTGTAAATGCCCAATATATGCGTGTGTGGAATACATTTTTGTATGACTTCTTATGCAAATCAAACTTCATATTGCAGGAACAAAGATGGAATATGTATGAAATAGGAAGAGAGGGTACATTCATTTCTCAAAGTGCAATCGTTTGAAATAGGAAGAGAGTGTACATTCATTTCTCGAAGTACAATCATCCTTACAAAATGAAGTCTTATTACAAGTAAAGCAAAACAAAAAATTACGTTCCAAATAATATGGGTCATTTAAGATTATAAAAACATAGCTGGCCTTATGTTGATTTGACTGACCTTCCTCGCACTAACCATGTTTCAAACAAAAAATAAATACATGTTATACAAAGGCAAATGATTAACATTTAGTAACCATATTAGTAGATAAAATAAAAAAGAAGTATGTAAATGGACACAGAAGTCAGAGCATAAGAAGATATCATCATGAGACCTAGAGTATCATGAGAAGCGATATATTAGCATTCCCCCATCCCACCCCCACCCTCGCATCCTGGCTCCGTCCTTGCAAACATGTGTCATTCCTCCTCATTAAAGGCAAAAGTAGAGATGCACTCATATTATGCAATTAATTAATGATTCTGGAAATTGGAAATAAATATTGTTTAGATATTATAATATCTAAAATTCGAAACTATAATTGCTAAAGTGGGGGTCGTGTTGCCGAAGCAATACCAGGCTTGCCCCAAAAGTTCAGACGAGAGCCAAAACTTACTAAAGCTTTAGTAAATGCAAATTGGAAACGATTGGACTTTAATTACTAACTAAAAAGCAATTGGAACAAACATTAAGCTCACTTAAATGGTTTTCTTCCAACTCAAAATATGCAAGAGATAAGAGTACTAATTTTTTCTTTTCCATATAGGCGGAATGAAATAAGTTGAGAAAGGAACCTCTGTTGCAAGAGTACTAAGTGTGGTACCCTTGACATCCCTCAGCAAGTGCTCGACCCCTATACATAATAAGAAAGAGAAGTGGAAATGTTGACATAAGATAGGAAAATTCAATGCAAATGTTAATGCTATCACACAGTGGCAGAGCAACAAAAACCCATTTGAACTGAAAAAAGTAAAAAAAAAAAAACACAGATGTTGGGATAAGAGAACAGACCAATCTCTTCAACCTCATGAGCAACAATTTCTGAAGGGGCGTGTACAAAGAAGACCTTCTGACTCTTTTGAGTTGCATTCTGCATATTTGTACAACCATTTAACATTTAACAATAAGGCAACTTTAAAACAAGAAGGTAAAAGTGTTTATGTTCTTACATCTTTGACCTCCTCAACAGCGTAGTATGCTTTAGTAGATATGTCAAGCTCTTTAGGCTGGACATCAATAATAACAAAGGGGTGATGAGAAATAAAATTGCAATGGTAGAATGCGTTTAACATAATGTACAACATTATATAGGTATAGTGTTACACCAACAAAATTAGGGGTGGGCAAAAATACCGAAATATCGGTATACCGCACTTACCGTACTGAAAAATACCGGAAAATACCGAAATATTGGTATACCGTCATTTTCGGTATGGTATCATACCATACCGATCTATTTCGATACGGTAACGGTAAATGCTTTCAAATACCGCGGTATACCGGTATAATACCGTACCGACTCCCTACTCAACAATTACTTTTAATTCTAATACTTCCTCCGTTCTATAATTCTTGCAACATTGTGATTTTTACACTATTCAGAGATATACTTTGACCATGATTTTCTACTAATATACATAATCAAATTATTACGTATAAAATGTTATTGAACTCTTATCAATGTGAATTTCCAAAATATCAACTTTTTATAATGTTTACTAATACATAATTAAATATAATTATAATCAAAATTGTGCATTGGCAAACGTGAAAGTCAAACTGTTGCAAGAATTATAGAACGGAGGATAGTATACTGTAGAAATCCATTACAATTTTGAAGCCCAAAATTAATACTTTTTTTAGGGTCCAAAATTAATACTCCGTACTTAAGTTGGTTACAAATACAAAAATACAAAAGTAAAGGCCCAATTTCTCAAACCCACTATAACCTTATAGGCTTCTACAACGCTAATCTTAATGACTAATGACTAATGTGCAAATGTCAAGAAACAAGTCCATCTTGTTCCAAGATCTTGCAAGTCGTGATGGTTGAGCCGCTAAGTAGCTGACAAGTGAAGAGAGATACACTTATGTGACAAGTGTATCTACATAGGGATTCCGCGAGTCGAGACACACAACTTTATCCGAAAGTCTTATTCAAATTTTAAAAAATTATAAAAATGACTAAATACACAATATCATATTAGAAATAAATGATTTTATATCCATGTTGTTTGAATAGTTTTATTTATTTTTGTTAGAGATCACTGTTGATTTAATTGTATCTATATTGTTCAAGTTATTTTAGGAGAATGTGTTACTTTTTAATATGCGGAATGTTGAACTGCTTAAATATACTAATAATAATAATAATTATTGTTCAATATTGAATTGACATCAATAGATTATTAATTATATTTCGTAACATTTTAATAATAGATTTAACATGTCACTAGTAATAACGATTTAGTATATTTCGTTAGTCTATGATAATTTTTTGTATTGGGAGACATGCACGGTAATTTACCGATACCGTACCGTTACCGAACCGAAACTTCGGTATACCGAAATGCGGTATACCGAAACTTCGGTAAGGTAAAGGTATGCAAATTTTGCATACCGAAAGTTTTGGTACGGCAAAGGTATGAGAAAAAATATAAGGTATACCGTACCGAACCACCCCTAAACAAAATACATACCCAAAAGGGTGATAACTGGATTCACTATTACTCCGTATAATATTGTAGAGAAGAGAAGGAAGTTCTCAAAGTTCAGGTAGGCAGCTTGAAATATGATATGGTTCCATCTCAATCCCATTAAATCAGTTTAAGGGTCAAACATTGTTTGTGTTTGCATACTGATGTCACAAACCACTATTAGTAAATTGAATGTTAGCTTTTCTCTACTACCTTCGTCCCTTAAAACTTTCTCATCTTTTACTTTTCAAATCAATGATATAAAATTTGATCAATGATTTTGATTAGTATAATAACTTTATGAAAGTTATAAATTTCATGCGTTTATGAAAATATTTTCAATAGAGAACATTTTATATAATTTCTAGTTTGTAAATCATTTCCTATAAAAATATAACTTGGTCAAAGTTTAACTTTATCCTTATCTATAAGTTCAAAGATGACAAAGTTTTTAAGGAATAGAGAGAGTAATTTAAAGACAACCAATCACTATTGATGTGAATGAAATTTACCCTGCCTAAATCCTATACCACAAACCAATTATACTTATGACCACATGGAAGATATTGAAGAGTTAATTTTAAATAAAGTAACACTTAAAAGTATTACGTGTTGCTTTCATAGCTTCTAAAACTGTCTCCCAATTAAACTTTACTTAGAGTTTTGATACAATAATATTAGTCATCAATGAAAATGCAAACACTTTCATTGAGACAAATACACAAACACTTGATGTGCATCATATTTGTTTAGCAATTACCTTTCAATAAAGCTTTAAAAGGGTTGTCAAACAATAAAAAATACAAATCGTGAACTTACTTTTTCCTGTTTCTAAATCTATCAAATTGACATTACTATTAAACTCCTACATATGCTTCCCATAGAATCAAGTTACCCAACAATCAGAAACACAAAAATATGTAACTCTAACTCAGCATAGTAAATGTTGTGTTGAAGCATTTAGCTGAAATGGACTTACTGGGATGTTTAGAAATCAGATAAAAACAATAGGGAGGTTCGTAAAATAAGATACTCTTCATTGAGGCATAAATCCTGTTGGAAAAAGTGTGTTAAAATTGCATTAAATGGTCATTTTGGGGCAATTTTTTGAGTGGGGTCCACTTCCGATTTGGGTCGGGGAAAAGTGGTTTCGGATTTTCCTTGCTTAGGGCTACAATTTGATATTTGGTACGCTCAAAACGGATAACGGGTGAATGAGAAATCGTTTTTTGAAGTTTACCCGTTGGAATGGAGAAAACTAGAAAAAAGTGGGTTTTAGTGTGGGTTTTTCCCACACCGAAAATCACAAGGGAATTTGAACCCTTTATAAAGGGACCCCCCCAAGGAGTTAAGCTTCCTAAAGGGAAAGGCTCTCTCATGCGCGCAGGGGTGGTGCGAATCAAATCCCAAAACCGAAGAACAAAAAGCGCGACTTGCGTGTACGGGCGACCTGCACACAACGAATACATTTTAAGGAAATCGTGCGTAGTACGAGCTTTGGCTTATTCCGCTTCATCTCATTTCTTGTTTTTTCTTTAAGTCAGTTTATTTAATTCATTTTTATTAATTAATTTTCTTTGTTTTTCTAAACACACCCAACAAATCCTAAAGTCCCGGGGTCCGTAGGCGAATCAAGGAGAGCTTCGGCAATCATAACTTAGGTAGATAGCAAATTGACGAAAGAAAAGGACAGACGACTTGTAATTACCTTGTATGCAACTGGATATATAGTTAGAAGCTGGGAGTCCGAGGGGTGGAGTCGTGGAGATGCAGAGGGAACAAACTGATTGAATAGGAGTAAGATGCAAACGGAAGTGAATCGAAGACAGTAACGGAAGGGTACCAACAGCACGATTCAAAAAGAATAAGTCTGACTGCGTAGGGTACATGCTATCATAACAACATGTAACCACCAACACATTTTTCATACCTAAAATATCCTTACCTCTATTCATGCTTATAATATTGTAGAGATACTCCGTAATTGACTGATGACCGTGAATATCAGAATAGAGACTGTAAATTAAGGGTGGGCAAGAAGATACCGTAATCGAACAAAATAACCGAAAAATCGATGTACTTTTCGATTAACCGTACCATATATTTTAAAACTCGTGGTACGATTAACCAACCGCAAAAGAAAAATGTTACATGGTACAGTTACAGTTGAAATTATGTTAACGATGGTTAACCCGTAACTAGATTTGGGGTAAAAAAAAGGTGACAACTCCGATATCCATTTAAAAAATGGGGTACCGTACCTAACATTTACTTGACTGGTCCACATCATTCTATCATTTTTAATTTAGATTTAAATAATTCAACTGCCACATTCTTATTGGTCCATACGGACAAAAGTATGGTAACCTTATGAGTACCATAAAATCTGCCAAAAAATATGCGATTTGCTACCCTCCGGCCTCGAGATTGATTTTGTTCACCTTCCATTTAGAGGGTGAACATCACCCCCAATATTTTAATTATTAAAAGTACACCCCACTAGTGGACTCCTGCTTATCCTCTAGAAACCTCCGTATTTTTAGTTTTATAGTACTCATTTAGATTAGACATGTGGGACCTTTTCCCTTTACATATATAAAGTCATTTGCTTATTTTTAGAATTTGTTGTTGTGTCCTACTCCATACGTCCGAATGGTTAAAGTTTTTAATGGATATAAAGTTTAACTGACTAAATGAAATACTAGTATGTCATATTTTTCATTTTACAGATTAAAAATGTTTTTTTAATTGTATTAAAATATAAATACTCCGTATATGTTTCCATAATTCCATCTTCATTTTACTGAAGCAATTCTGTAGATTTGAATACGGTTTTTGCTGGTTTTCAGTGGAAATCCAAACTAAGTAAAACAAATACTCCAATGAAGTAATGAACAACATACATCTAATATGGGACAAGCTAAGCAAATTCTTTCTAGACAGATTACACAAATACTCCAATGAAGTAATGAACAACATACATCTAATATGGGACAAGCTAAGCAAATTCTTTCCAGACAGATTACAATACAAAGCAGTATATAAACAATTGACTAGAATACAAGAAAGTCAAGGGCATTCCCCCTCAAAACTAGCATTGAGGAACAAAAAACCCATCCAGGATAGACCTAAATCCTTACTACACCAGACCTAGTCAAACAAAAACAAAAACTTCAACAAAACCTGCAATGCAGCCAAATTAACCCCAACAAAACATCAAAACATCACCCATTTAAAGGTAAATAGGGGTTCAAAAAATTAACTTTCCCCTTGGGATTGATTACATATAGAACTTTACAAGTCAAAAATTTTACTAGTGCAATTATACTATGCACATCAGCAACACCCTCAAAACAGCAACATTGTTTTAAAACCTGAAAAACAAAATAGGTATGATTACATATTAAAACTATGGCTTGAAAAGTAAACTTATACCACCTAAGATTATATACCACGGCCGAAAATCACTTTGAACCGGAATCATTGCATCTGGGTATATAACATTCTGTTCCATCATTTCTGAACCTTTATTGCTACCACTTTCATTTGGGCCCTGTCCAACATTTATCTACTCAAAAAGAAATAAAAACAAAATACATTAATCTACTCAAATGTGAAACAAAGTAGTTAAAATATATAACTCGTTTACCGACTCCATAGCATGACTAAGGTTCATCGGCTCACCTGTACAGATTAATTATATTTTGTTAAAAACTACTACTTATACTTTTCACATCAAAATAGGACGAATAGAAAGAACATGCACATCCATATTTATTGAAGGCAGTCAACATACACTTTTGTTTAGCCTTCTTACGCGACCTCGTTTCTAATGCACTTTTAATTCTTTTGCTTGACTTCGCTCTTCGTTTTTTTGGATCTCGCAATTCACAAATTATCTGGGGGTTTGGAGTTGATTGATCAACAACAATGACTGGATTCAAATTGTTTTCATCTATATTTGTACCCAAATATTGATCAATACTTGTTTCGACCTTGAGCAATAGAGACTTGCATATGTTAAAAACATCTATGTTTCTGGAGCCTTTGGAAATGATTCTTTGTGAAATGTGTGATATCTCACTATATCGAGAAGTTAGAGTTGGATCATTATCATTTGGAATTATCTCTCCATCGGGATCACAAATATCTTGATACGTTGAGTCTCTTGTCCATCTCTTCAAGTAGTAGTGAGGAGGCAAACTTTTTATCTCCAAGTGGCGAAACAATTTCAGCCCGTGTGAGCATAAAATTCCATGAAACTCAAACTTCCTACATGAGCAAGTCACCATTTCTTCCAAGGGATTGTATGTAACTGTGCGAACCCTTTGACAGCCTTCAATCTCCCTAACTTTATAAATAATCACGTTCCCATCATTATGCTCTGACTCAAGTGACAAATCTATGAGTTTCTTAACACTTTGTTGAAACAGATTAAAAATTTTCCTTGTGTACTTTTTGGCTGCTTCACGTTCAACTGACCAATTAGAAATGAAATTCGGCTTTGTTTGGATTGTTTTATGCTCAGCCTCCCTTTCTTTTTCACGACGGTCGTCCATTGCTCTTGAGTACATGCGCACAAATTCTTGTAGCACAATTCTTCCATGTGTGAAGTAGTTCTTGAGGAACTTATTGATACTCTCACTTCTCTGTGAAGTGGTCATACCTGCACAAAAGTGAGAACGACTATATACTTGAGCCCATTTTCTCCTCACCTCATATGTTCTTCGCAGCCATTCATTATCTTGAAGCCCATTTTCTTCAAGAAACTTCTCCAAACTTTGCTCAAATTCTTCAACAGTTTCTGGATCATAAATACATGATTTGAATTGTGATGAAAATGTTTTGTATCCATTAGAACCCAAGTGTTTTGCCGCATTTTGACATAAATGCCACAAGCATAATCCATGATGGGATTGAGGCAAAAGCTCATCAACTACAGATGATATAGCAGCTGACTGATCCGTGAATATGCTCCTTGGTTTCTGTCCTCCCATAACCTCAAAAAAGGTAGTAAATAACCAAGTAATTGCATCATATGTTTCCCCATCTAGTAGGCCACAACCAAACAATGATGTTTGTCCGTGATGGTTTATGCCGACAATGGGTGCGCATAACATGTCATATTTATTTGTTCGAAACGTCGTGTCAAAGCAGATTGCATCACCAAAGAGCCCATAATCACGTCTAGATTTTGCATCACAAAAAAATACTCCACATATTTCACCATCTTCATATGTTCTGAAGGAATAGAAGAAATGTTTGTTCTCCTCTTTTTTCTGCTTGAAGTACTCTAGAAGACATTCTGCATCACCTTTTTTGAAAAATTCAGCACGTCTTCTTTGAAGAAAGTTATTACAATCTGATTTTGTAAAATTAAGATTCTGAATTCCACCCGCTTCTTCACACATATAGGAGAAAATTTGTCCTTGCTTCAACCCAGATGCATGCATTGTTGTCATCAATTCAGCTTGTGTAAATTCAATTTTTCGTTGAGACCTCAAGTAACCAACATGCTCAAGTGGTGCAAGGTCATGAGAATGCACTGGTTCAAAACCAATCACTTGGTACTTGTTATTTGGAACACGTTTAAATGCAAAGGATGCTTTGCAATCACAACGTGTCTCATCTCGTTTCTTCTGAGGTGTTTTGACTTTCTTGTAAAATCCCTCACATGAACACACTAAAACTTGACGTTGAATTACTTTACTATCAACTTTGTTTTTGTTTGTTCTGAAAATCCTCACACTAAAACCAACCCTTCTTGCATAAGAGTTATAAAAAGTGTAAGCATTTTCTGCACTATCAAAAACCATACCAATTTCAGGTTCTATTTCAATGTTTTCTTCCAAGAGATGGTTATGTAAACCCCCATACTCTTCATTAACAATAGGAGTGTCTTCACTCACAACAAAATTCAAGTCTGGAATACTCATGATAACTGATGAAGACTGCAAATCTAAAAAATGAGGAGTAACAAATTACCATAAAATATCTGTATGAAACAAATTGAAATATACTTCAGGTCTATAAATAATATTGAAAAGTAGTGGTGCCTCATTTTTTCGTTGAGACCTCAGTATAATCTATCAAGAAAAAATCTATCAAGAAAAAAAAAACTTCATTAAATAACTGATTTTGACAGATAAAATCTTTAGAGATATTTTTAAGAATAAAGATGGATGATACGAAATGTCTAAACTTTTAATGACAACTGCAAAATGAAATACGTAGTATGAGTGAAAGAAAAAGCATCCTAAAGTTATGAAATACCTTATAAGCGTATGAAGGTTTCTTAATTCATCTCTACCAGGCACCAGCTGCCAAAGGAGATGTCAACAGAACTATACGGAAGTCGCATGTTAGGATTTTTGAAGCAAAGAACATGGAGTCCAATTTTCTTTGGCTGCAGAAATGAGAACGGAACTTACTTAGGGAATTCACAGGTTAGTAGTTCGATTTTGAAGAAAACTCCAATTTTGAAGAAAGTGGGTGGTGGACAGATACGGAGTAAAAAAGTAAAAGGATATGGCTAAAAGTTAAACTAACCCCACATGGTATTTCTTATTTCTAAACCAAAGCTACTACGAGTATTGTCCATAGGTATAGGTGAATGTACTTTTAATAATTAAAGTAATGGGGGGTGATGGTCACCCTCTAAATGGGAGGTGAACAAAATCAAACTCTCCGGCCTCCACTGTTTTAGGGGATCGTATATACGTATCTATTTTTTGTATTACGTATAATATTGTTTTTATCCTTTATTTTATGGAATTATGGAATACTCTAGATGGTCCGTAACATAGCTATAGTTGTTATACATGACCCCATCTTTTTCTTATTCTTTCTTGATTCGGAGTCTTGGAAGAAAAGTTTCCAAATAGCTTTTGTCTGTTCCTTATAAATCCTACCTAATACAGTATTTCATTAGTATTTACGGCTTTCCGAACCCATATTTAGAATTTCCTCGAAAGATTCCTCTTATAATCTCTTGCTTTATAATTTGCACGCTTGGATTGATTTCTTCTATTTCGATCCAATTATTTAATTTGTGCTTGCACTAACAGAGTAATTTTTTTTGGTCTTGATCTACTTGGAGGTGAGTAAACAGAAGTAAGCCAACATGGATTCTCATCACGTTGATCATTATGCTGTTCTCGGCTTACCCTCTGGTGAAGAAGGATCCAAGCTTTCCCAAAAAGAGATATCCAAAGCTTACCGTTCTAAAGCATTGGAATTGCATCCAGACAAGAGACTCGATGATCCAAATGCCCACGCTAATTTCCAAAACCTGAAAACTTCATATGAGATTCTTATGGACAAGAAAGCCAGGAAGCTATTTGATGATCTCTTCATGGTCAAACATGAAAAGTCTAAACGCCAATCTCACCATGATGCAAAGCGTAGGAGGATGATGGCAGACCTCGATGCAAGAGAGCGCGCCGCCTCCCGAGCCAAAGATGACGCGGCTAGAGCCCGAGAGGAGGAAGAGCGAATCAGCAACAAACTCAAAGAGGAACTCGCGAGAATCCGCGCAATGCAGGCTTACAAAACCTGCACCTTAGAGAAACCTTGCATGGGGGCTGTTAGTATAGATAAAGAGAAGGCACTTAAAGTCTCTTGGGAGAAAGGTTGTGTGGTGGGGTATACTGCCCAGCAGTTGATGGAGTTGTTTGGGGAGTTTGGTAAGGTGGAAGACGTCGTGATAAAGAGTTCTAAGAGCAAAGGGTCAGCAATTGTTGTAATGGCGTCTAAAGACGCCATTGAATCGGTTTGCGGGGTTGTTTTGGGAGATCTTTCTAATCCTCTCTTAGTCGTGCCTCTCATGCCACTCAACCTGCCAACAGCTTCGTCTCCGTTTTCATGTGCATCAAGCAAACCAGACCCCCACGAATATCAGGCATTTGAAGATTCAGTATTGGAGAAACTGAGAAAGGCTGCCCAACGACAAAAAGAGTTAGACACCCAATAGTTGTAAAGAGAACCAACCTTTAATGCTTGTTTCTAGCTTGGCTTTTCTCCCTTCTGGCATGCTCTGTATTCTTTAATGAAGATAATAATTCGAATATGTTCTTTTTATTTGATTCTCTTATGCTCAATGCAAAACGTCTCATGTAACAAATTCTAATACGTAGTATTAGTAATATAAACAACTGAAATGTAAACAGAGTAAAAAAATCTTGCAGCAAATATATTGTCTCATAAATCAAGGAATCATCCACTACCAAAATCTAAACTCTAAAGCCACTGTTGCTATCCAGATTGCACAGGATAGAAGGTAGACATTAGCTAGAAACGCATATATGACCTACCCAATCAGTAATATATAAGGAATGACTAAATAGTACTACGTGATAGAGACACAGCAAGTGAAAAATATCACTTCCAGTATCAGGTCGATAAAGGTTAATCTAAAGTGATATCCCTCCCCAATGACATATGATTGAGAAGTTTGAGAAATCCATATTCTAATAACAATTCATTGTCCAACATTCATGAGTAGGCATCAATATACACACTTTAAACACATTCAAATTTTCAATAGAAAAAACTACCAAAATTGTATTATATCCAAAAGTCAAAATTCACAAACAATTCACATTTCAATATGAAACTACCAAAATTTTGATATCTACATTCACGTCTACCTTTCAATACCCAAATGTAGCTACATTCAAGTCTACCCAAATGCCCAAATGTCAAAATACGCATTAAAATTTACAATCAACTTAAAATCAAATTTCAACATTTCATACATATCCACATTTCACAACTTAATTCACAATGAATTCATAATCCAAAAATTCGAAATTTTTAACATTAAAAACCCTAAGTTCAAAATGAGATGAAATGGATTTTGATTTACCTAGAAGAAAGAAGAAAGAGTGTTGAAGATGATGGAGATGAAGGATTCTTGGGAAGATGGAGGAGACCTCACCGGAGCTCGAGAATCGCTGGTCGTGGCTCGCTGCTGGTGGGGGGATTCGTCGGTCGCTGCTTCTGCTCTTCACTTTGAGTCGCCCAAGTGTACTGTCTTTCTTTGCCCTGACCCCGTTTTTACTTAGAGAAAGTCGCCCAACCGTTGGACGACATTCTCCCGACCATTGTTAAACCAACAGTATTTTGGTAAATACTTTTAACCCAACCCTATTTTCGTAATTAATTAATTAAATAATTAACATTAATACGGAAAAAATCTCCCTTCCCTACCCCTTTTTAGGTTTTAAATGAATTTACCTCTTTTCAAATGTTTCAAATGTTTGAAATGTAAAAAAAAAAAATGAACGGTGACCCAGTTGGTTGGTTCGACTCCCAAAAAATGCAACCACCCGGACCCTGTTAACCGCCCCAAGGATGGTCTCTTAACAAAATCGTCTAGACCAGACATGAGAAGTTGGCACGATTATTAAGAAAAATGAGTTTGTGTGGTTGATATTAAATTGATAAAATAAGAATGGTTTAGAGCCACACAAACCTTAACAAATTTGGTATGTAATAATCTTAATGAGACTTCTCGAAAAGGTAAAATGAGACAATCTTAGCAGGACGGAGGAAGTATTTATGATTATCTGTTGAACTTGATCAGAGTACTCGTTCTTTGATCAGTACAATTTCTTGGGCCTTAAAAATTTGAGGGCCTAATTTACAAAAAATGAACTTGTGTAATTTGGTGTAAGTAGTTGGAACTTGGAATTAATGAAACTACATTGAAATCGTATTGTTCGAAATTGATAATTGAATAATATCGGACCGTCTAAATCAATTTAGTTTAGATTTTTACATTTCTCCAAACCCAAACAATTGATAAGTATTAGGATATTTTTACCTGGACTGTAATTTGCTGATCTGGTCTGATCTGATCTGGTCTGAACTGGTAAGGTCTGGTAAGGTCTGGTTTCTTTGTATTTTATAACTATCCAAGTCTGGTCTGGTCTGGTCTGGTCTGGTCTGGTCTGGGACAAATTACAGTCCAAGTAAAAACATCCTTATTGTTAATTTTGATTTATTTTGCCGATACACTTTAGCTATGTGACTAGGGGAGAGCACGGGTCGGGTTCGGGCGGGTCGGGTTCGGGCGGGTCGGGTTGCGAAATGGTAAACCCGTTCGGGTATCGGGGTAATAATCTTTAACCCAACCCTTAAAGAAAATGGTAAAAATATTTCGGATATTTTATGTTTCGGATTCCCTCGGGTATGGGTCGGGTTTCGGGTATTTCGGATATCCAAAATTTTGAACTAATTTCCCAACAATTTAGTTCTGTTAACAAAACCAGTTGAAAATGCATAACACAATCAAGAAAAATAACACAATATACAACTTACATAAGTAACTACATATGGCCATAAGGGGCATATATGATATAGATATATCCCAATTGACAAAGTAGGAGTTTGAGTGTTAAGTGTTTAACAAAAGTGACAAAAATTACACAATAAAAGGGGCATACCTCAGTTCATAAAGAAAGACAGTTAATGAACTTACTACTAGTTCATAAACTGACTAACCAAATAATGTTTATTAGTGTTTAACACATAACAAAATAATCATAACATAAATTGACAAAAACAATCTGTAAGCGCCCATTCAACTGTTTATACTACTGCCTTCTCAAACTTGAACCTATAAAAAAAATACAATAATGTCATTAAGTACTAAAGTACATATAAAGCCTCTAATAAACAAATTGTATTGTTAAAAACTTGTAAATCTGTAATCATCACATTGTCTAAGGTAAATATTGGCTCAGATAGCTAATTTTCAGATCATATTTTGTATGGGAGCATATTATATCAAGTAAATGACGGCAACTATAGTTACCTAGCCATAACTTAACAGAACACCAACCCATGACAAATAAGTTTGTCGTGGAAGCTTCATCATAGCCAAGTAATTGAGTAAATGATTGAAATGATAAAGGGAGAACAATGTTGTATTACCAAAAACAGTTAACAAGTGACATAGGCTCAGATAGCTTATTTTCCAATTCAAATTTTGTATGGGGGCATAAACATTTGAAGTAACCGGCGGCAACTATAGACCAAAAGTTACCAAGCCAGCACTTAAAAAACAACACCAACCCATCAAAAATCAGTTGATTGTGGAAGCTTCATCATAGCCAAAGCCAATAGATGATTGAAATGATTAAAGGAGAATAAGCTCGTGTTACCATTCATTCTAAGTTCAGAAATCACAAGGGGCAAATGGGCAATAAGCTTGTGTTACCATTCATTACTAGATTTATTGCTTCCATCATCCAATCAAACTGCTAAACAAATTAGTCATTCACACTGTCAACAATAAATAAGTAATAAAAGGCATGAAAGCAGTTTTTTACCGCAATAGGATCCTGAGAAGATCCACCAACATGGCCATCAGGATCAGCAGTGACATTACCATCAAGTAATTCTGCAAAAAAAAAAACCTGTTTAGTGTACAATAAAACATATGAAGTATATTATATGTAAAAGAAAAAAACTTTAAATGCACCTGTTTCTAGCCTTTGAACTTCATCTATATTTTCTTCAATTGAGATAGGGTGGTTATGATTTCTTAGCCAATCTTGAGTACATATTAAAGCTTCCACAATTTTAGGGCTTAATGAACTTCTGAAACAGTCTAACACTCTGCCACTAGTACTAAAAGTGGACTCAGATGCAACAGTAGAGATTGGAACAGCAAGAATATCTCTAGTCATTTTTGAGAGGATGGGAAACCTCTCACTGTTTAACTTCCACCACCTTAAAATGTCAAAATTTGTATCCTCTTCAATTATGGCCTCACTCAAGTACAGTTCCAGCTCACTTTGTTTCAAACCCAACTGCCCATTCTCAAACTTCTATGTTTTAATCTGGGCTTTCAATTTGGAGATAGGTCTTGCAGACACAGTCTCTAATTGTGTTTGAGAGGGAGTTGAGCTTGAAATATTACTTCCAGTACCAGAATCAGAGTAGTTGGACACATAATCATTAAATAACTCATGCAAAGCAAGCTTGATACTTTCAAAGAACTTCACACCCTTTGCTTCAGTATAAAGGGCATTCAGTTGAAAAGGCATGTATTCAAACTTGTCCCTTGGGTGAAGAACATTTGCAAAAAAGATCAGAAAGTTCATTTTATCTGGGTCTCCCCAATATTTATCCAGTTTGGATTTCATTGTAGAGCCCATTTTACTTGTGGAAGCCTTGGGAGACTTCATCATGTCTTGAAGCACCAAAAACAAATCAGAAATTTCAGAGAAGAAAGTATTGGAAGTAACATACAAAGATCCAGAAATCCTTAGGGTCATTTCATAAAAACTTTCAAGAACTGATACTAAGGATTCACAATTCACCCAATCACCAATATCAGGCACTTCTGCACCTAAATCAGACCCATAACAACTCTCATTTTCCTCATATTCTTCAAAAACTCTTTCATTTGATAATGCTGATTTCAACATCAGATAGGTGGAGTTCCACTTGGTAGGAACATCTAGGTGCAGGCCACATTTGGACTCTGCTCCTATCAAATCAGATATATCCTTAAATTTTTGGAGTCTAGAAGGAGAGTTCCTAACATACTTCACTGCTTCCCTAACCCTCACTACAGATTTATCAGCCTCCTTCAACCCATCTTGGACTGCCAGATTCAAGATGTGGGCAATACATCTCATGTGTAGGTACTTCACTCTAACAGGAGAAGCACCCCATGACAACAATTTTTTCTTTAAAAATCCTATTGCAGTATCATTACTGCTTGCATTATCAACAATCACAGAGAATATATTCTTTAATCCCCACTCTAATAAGCAATGTTCTAGGGCCTTGGCAATGTACTCCCCTTTGTGGGAAGTGACTTGCACAAAAGAAATCACCTTTTTCTGTAGGTGCCACTGACTATCTATGAAATGAGCAGTAATACACATGTAGTTGATCCTCTGGATAGATGTCCATGTGTCAGTTGTTATACTGACCCTTTGGGTGGTCTCTTTGAACAACCTTTTAAGGCTCAGCTTCTCATCTAGATATATTTGGTAGATGTCCTTAGCAATAGTCCACCTAGAAGGGACAACAAATCTTGGACATGCCACAGACACAAACTTTCTAAACCCCTGCCTCTCAACAAACCTAAATGAAAGCTCATCAATTATTAACATTTCTGCAAGAGCTCTCCTGATTAGAGTTTGGTCAAAGACCCAGGTACCTATAACCCCAACTGTTTCTGGAGAGGTGGTTTGAGTATTAACAACTGGTTGGAAGGTTAATAGGGCTTGTCTTGTCTCTTTAGAGTGGGTATTTTTCAGGCAACTAAGCATGTGGTTTCTCAGAGAAGAAGTTCCATGCCTTTTAGACTCACAACAATCCACCTTAGCACAATATATACATCTTCCCTTCACAAGAACTCCCTTGCTATCATACATTTTGTGAAAGTGTTCCCATATCTTGGATCTAGTTTCAACCTATTTCCTCTTTTGTCCAACACCAGCAGTTGAAGCAATGTTCTGAGTTTGAGCTTCCACATTCTCAGCTTCCACTGCAGGTTGTTGAGGTGGAGGAGGTTGAACACCAGATACAGATAGGTCTTGGGATTCCATCTATAAACCATTACATGAAACTTAGGGACCTTTTCTTAGCTTCCACAATCAGAATTCAGAAAGAACAAGGAATCATTCTTTCATCATCATTCATTCATTATTCTTTGGGGCCACAATCAATCTTTATGTACATAGTTATAATCATTTCAAATCATTCTCAGTCAAGGCAGCCATACAGATCAAGTTTGGAACAATCACCAAGGTGATCTACAGAATAGTATAAGCAGTATAGGCTTAACTATTCTCTACAGACTTAGAAGAACCAGACAACTCTAACTACTCAGCTTGAGTGTTTGAGTCAATCACGTAACTTCTACAACAACAATAACCAACATGTAATAGGCAACATTCATACACATAACCTTACACAGCTTCCACCATATAAATCCAGAAAGAAGCATGTTGGTCCCAGTTTATGCAGACTAACACTCACAGCTAGATGGATATCATCGAATAACTGAAAGGAACGATCTCACAGAATGATTTATAAACTATCGAGAACTTTGAGATCGTGTTTCTATTATATCGAGAAGAATTTTAGCAGCGTAAGGCTAGAGTGTATTGATCGATTGATGTCTTACGGTACCTGTACACAAGGCGCATATTTATAGGCGCTGTACAGGTTACCGATTTAGGTAAACCTTGGAAGTTGGGCCAAGGCCTTTTTGGGCCTTATTCCCTTTACCTTATTTATTACATATTAATACTAATCTAATACCATAACCGGTATAACTAGTCTACTTTATTAAACAAGACTTAACAGACAAACTTGACCCACAATAAAAGTTCTAACAATCTCCCCCTTTGTGGTCAAGTGCCGTCTTGCTGGGTTTCTTCACTTCTGAGCTTTGTAATAGTTCTTTCTGAGGTTTAGCGCGTGCTCATAGCTCCTGAGTGAATTTCTTTTATCCAGTTGCTTTTCGATGGCCTGTAGGATGCTGTCAATTCTGTGTGCCTCTTTTAATTCAGCATCTGTGGCATTTGCATACTTTTGCTGTCTTTCTTTAAATGCTTCTCTGATCGGTTGTAGCTTCTCTTTCACAATCTTCAGGGTTCCGTCACAGTACTTGTTAATTTCATCAATGAATAGCATACGTTTCTCGCCATTGTGATTCAGATAGATAAGCGTGATTGGACTATCAAAGATGTAATACTCAGGAAAGTCCTCCAATTCTTGTCCATACAGCTTTGGTCTTGTGAGATTCGTCTTTGGCATGTTTGTTTCAAGAGCCATCTGAAGATCATGAGAGGCAAAGAATTTGATTTGTCTGATCATAAACCGCTTGAGTGCATCCAGCCCATCTTGTGTAATTTTGTCACGAATGCCTGGAATTTCCTGGAATGCAAGATACATCTGATAGATGTCGTCCATCTTTAGCATGTAGAGATCATTTTCCTTGCACGTGAATACCGTTCCGTCAGAGCGCTGAAGATGGTAGACAGAGAGTTTGATATCTTGAAAGTTGGTTTCAGCCACATTGAGAACAGCCCAGATAGGGTCCTTGGCTGTTTGAAGTTCGTGTTGCCAGACTTCTCTCTGTTTTCCCATATAGTGATGACTAAGTAGAAATAGCTGTTCGCCCTTGTTTTGTCCTCGTAGATGGTTAAGACCACAGATCTTCAGTTCATCCAGTTCTCTGACCTTATCCTCTTTTCGCCAGATGTTTTCTCTGATTTCTTCTTGAAAGGGGGCGTTGATGTCGATCTTTTCCCAGGGCTTCTCATTTCTGGGCATTTGAGCCGCTGTTTGTCTAATGATTGACTCAAGCTCCTTGGGTGGTGTCTCATAGTTCTCTCCCTCCTTGAGTTCATCTTGATCAAGTAGAATCACATCAGTAGCACAGTTGACTAAGAGATCTCTGAGATATGCTCTTCGTTGTGATTCATCTACATCTGCCCAGAGTTCAGACCATTTGTTGTGCACCAGCATTTCCTCAAGTTCATTGTGCATTTGATCATTGTAGTTGTTGGTCCCGTTTAATATGGTAATCAGTCTAGAGGGGGGGGGGTGAATAGACTGATTGGTTTTTCAACTTTTTTTTTTTTTTTTTTTAACTCAAAAGTGACTTATCAGAGAAGGTCTGATTCTGATGACAGAGAAAGGCTGGTTCTGATAACAGAACTGGCCTTGGCAGCGGATTCTGATCTGTTCGGGTAGCCTCAGAAAATACTAAGGCAAATGCCTTTCTGATAACTCTGAAAACAAGATCTGCTGAACACAGATTCCAAGTCTTAGAGTTAATCAGTTAATATCCTAAGTGCAGAAATATAAATTGCAGTAAAGTAAATGACACCGGATATTTTTATAGTGGTTCAAGGAACAACTCGTTCCTCTAGTCCACTGTTCCACTAGCTTTGAAGTAGATCGGTTACAAAGCTAAATCCTAGCACTTAAGAAGCACTCCTCGTCTTCTTCAAGCCTAGATGCCACCCAGGATGCAGTTCCACGTCCTGATGGCTGATCCTTTCACTCAGCTTCCCGGAAGTATCACCACTTCACTACTGCAGTTACTTGGACGCCCTTCTTTTCAGAAGATCCTTTGAAAAACAGAGTTTTTCCTCCAACTTGCTTCGTTACAAATGATGTTTGATGAAGTTCTTGAAGTGTTGAAGAACAGGATGAACTTTGCTTGTTTGTTGGGGATGAGAGATTTGGAGTTTTTATCTTCCCAACGTAAGCTTGTCTTGTTGGAGGTTGTAGAATTAGAATCTCAAGAGAGCTTGAATGATGAGCAAAAGTTGTAGCAAAGTTATTTTCTTGTTCTTCGGTGTGTAGCTTATATACTGAGGTTGTCTGCCCGTTGGAGGAGGAGACAACTGCATTAAATGCGCGTACAGTTGACTTGACCGCCGTTTTGGAAGGTTTCTATTTTTATAAAATATCTTCCCGGATTCTTTGGTCAATCATTTGCAATCAATCCTTCAGCGTATCAGGCTCATTTAATGTGCATTAAATGCTTTCCTTTCATGCACAGTCTTGTAGCCGTTGGATGTTTTTACCCGTTGAATTCAGAGCTGTTGGATGTTGCTAGAGATTTTTCTAAGTGTTCGTCGGGCTCTGATCAGGCTCTTCTGATATGTTGGATTCTGATGGCTTTCTGACGAGTTGAGTTCTGAAGACTTTCTGATCTCTGACTGAACTCTGACTCTGACTCTGATAGGTCCGCTGATGGGTACTTCTGATCTGTAGTTCTCATCGGCTATCAGATATCCAGGTTTATCAGCAACTCTCATAGTGCAACTCTGATGGACTTCTGCTGAGAGAACTCTGATGGAGCAGTTCTCATAGAGCAAGTCTGGTTGAGCAATTCTGATGCACTTCTGATCTGATCCAAAGTAGAGCAACTCTGATCGTCGACTACACTAATACTTACAATTGAAAATTCTAATACATAAAATCTAATTTGGGGGTACTCTAACTTTCTAATCCTATAGCATCATCAAAATCTAATTACATTTATTCCTTACAATTTCCCCCTTTTTGATGATGCCAAAACCCTTAAACTATTTCCAGAGAAGTGCCTTTCACCATAAAGAAAATAAGTTAAAAATAAACTTTTATTTAAAACTTGGTGGGCACTTAGCATAGGAAAGTAGTAAGAGTAAGATACAATCAATCACGCAGTAATCAAATAAGGATAGAAAGCAATAGTTAACACAAGATATGATATAGCCATGCAAATTAGAGGCAGAGAGGTTATTTTTATTAATCAGAGTTTTACAAATACGAAATGCAAAAGAGATAAAGTTTAGAAATCTTCCTCTGCAACCTCTGCAAGAACAGCCTCTTCTTTTGCCTTGGTTTCTTGAAGCTCAGCATTTACTCTTTCTCTTATTGAGGCAAGGTTCCTGGGAGTCATGTATTTCTTCCAGAGTGGAGTAAGCTGGCAATCAAGATAGTACCTTATTGCATCCTTCTCATCCTTTCCAGGTAGAATTCTCAACCTCCACCATTCTTCAGCTTCTTCTATGGATCCTCCATGAGCAATGGTGATGATGCCATTCTCATCTTGGATCAGATTCTCACACTGCAGGGGAGTCATGTGCTTTTTCATCTCAGCAAACTGGACTCTGTCTGGTTTAGACAACCCACTGTTCAGCCATTGGTTCAATGTGAAGGATGGGGATTTCTTCTTCTTTGAGTGAGGAGGAGGAGGTTTCTGAGTGCCAGCAGCTAGCCTCTTTTGCCTCGCTCTTTCAAAGTACCTAGCAGGGTTAATGGCTCTGGAGCTTGGGCCTCCTGCTTCTCTGGGAAGTGGGACAGGTTCCCTGCTATCTTCCCCCTTTTTGGCATCAACAAGATCACCAAGTAGGAGTCCAATTTTCGAGAATTCTGTAGCATAATTCTCTTTTAAAGCTTCAAGGGTACCTGGTAGAGTTTGGGTCACAGAGGCCAGCCCTTCTATCAGCTCCTTTTGCTTGCCCACAGCTGATTGAATATCCTTGGTAGTAGCTTCAAGGAGAGTCAACTTGTGATCTCTGTCCTTGCCACTATTTATCAGCTTGATGGAGAATTCCTTAGTGTCTTTGCACATGGCTTCTACACCTTGGATTTCCTCTCTGGCCTTATCAGCAGACCACTGTACATCATCAATAGCAGTAGAGAGCTTTTTGATGGCCTTGTCTTGCTCTTCAAGGACTTTAGTGTGATGATAGAGAACAGAGTTCACACCACTCACTTCCTTTGTAATCGAACTTAGTTTCTCTGCTGTTTCATTCTTATGCTGTTCAAAGGCCATAGCAATGATCCCTACATTCTTGAGCAGCACATTAACCCCTTCTGCTAGCTTTTCACTATAGGTGGTGAGATGGTTGTCAGTGGTATTCACATTATCCAAAATCTTGGTCATACCCTTGACAAGCTGGAGTCTCACGTGCTCTATCTCAGCCATGAAGCGTTGAGGAGCCTGACTGGTGGCTAGAGCTTGATCAGATTTGGGAGGAGATTGAGGAGGAGCCTGAGGGGATGGCTCTGATGATGAAATATCAAGAGGGGTTTGCTGGGGTGAGGGCTGCGGTTGAGAGGGTGGTTGTTTTGGAGATGGTGGTGGTGGTGATGGTGAGCGATTTTTGGTTGGAGTGAGTTGTGTGCAAGGGGAGGCAGGTTTGGGTAATGGCTTTTTGGGTGAGGGAGTTGGGGTTTTCTGTGGTGAGGGTTGTTTTGGTGTGGAGGATTTCTTGGGTGATGGAGATGGGATTTGCTGAGGTTGAGGAGGAGATGGGGGTGGAGTTGAGGTTGGTGTGACAGGTTTTGGTGAAGGGGATTTGGGAGGTGAGTGAGGGGGAGATACTGGTATTGCCTCTAAGACTGTTTCTTCAACTGGAGATTCTCTCCATTCTCTGATCAGATTCATCATGGTCAGAGACATATCATTTGCAGTAGAGGGTTCACCCTCTGCACCTGGAAGTGGCTTCATCTTGATGAGAGACTCCCTTCTTTTCTTCTCCATCAGCCATGCATCAAAGATTGGAATTTCACTCTCTGATAGAGGCTTGACATTCTCTTCTGATGATGGAGCAATCAGTTTCTCTTTTCCCCTTAGGCTTTCCTTCTTCGTCTCCAAGACAGAATGCAGGAAATGAATATCAAAGCAGAGAGAGATGTCATCTATACCTGCCCACTTGAGGACTTCCTCTTCCTCTGATGCAAAAGTAGCAGCTTGGGCAAGAATTTGTTGCAGAGGTCCCATTCTCCACTTTCTCCATGTTAGCGCCCTTTGAAATTGTCTCTCAAGAGCAGAGATGGGATCTACTTCAGGTATTCCAGTTGAGGAAGTTGGGTGCTCTTGTGGAGAGATGGTGACTTGCAGTGCTGATTCAGAGATGGGCTGGATCTCTGATTCAGGTTCCCCCTGAGCATCAGAGATCACCAGTGCAGTAGCCAGCTCTGGTGCTGGTTCCCCCTGAGGTTCTGACTCCTTGGGGGGAGAGTTGGTCTTCTTCTTCTTCTTCTGGATTTTGATAGGAGATGTAGAGGCATCAGAATCACTCTGAATCACAGCTTTCCTTCTTCTCTTCTGTCTTATCTTTTTGGCAGGGGCCTCCGCTGGTGCATCCTTCTCTGATGTGTCACCCTCTGAAGCAGGTTTCTCTGGGGTGGAGTCAGGTTGCTTCTGAACCTTCTTCTTCTTCCCTTTGGGTTGTCTGTCATCAACCGCAGCTGTAGCAACTGGTTTTTCCTTTAATTGCTCAAGCTTGTTGGTTTTCTTCAATTCTGCAGCAACAGCCACATGAAGTTTGGGGGATGCAGTAAGAAAGATGATTTTGTTGTGATTGACTTCATGGGCTTCTCTGAGCGCTATGTTGACATTGGATATCAGCCTAGATATCAGAAGTCCATGGCCCATCTTGGTGGAGAACATCCCTGTCTTTTTGTCCTTCTTAGCAACGGACTCAGAGATGGACTGGAAAAGCACCTTTCCCCAGTTGATGTTCATTCCCCGATGAACAGCATAAATGGCCTTGGAGTTGGCATTGTTCATTTGGTCAGTTGACCCAGTTTTGCACCATAAGCATCTGTGCATGATGCTCATCAATCTCTCAAAGTCCTTCTTGAGAACATTCTTCTTCATGTACAGCTTATCTACTCCGGTTGCATCATCCCGGCAGTAGGTGTCCACAAATGTCTCCACAGAGACCTCGACTGACTCCAAGTCGATGAGAGTGGGGGTGTCAATGTCCTGAGAATCGAGTTCGATGCCGAAGAACTCATTGAGAGAGTCAGCATCGATTTTCAGGTCCTTTCCCTGAACCTGGGAGTGGATGGCATTGTCAGAGATGTAGGCGTTGAGGTAGAACTCGGCCACATCCAAATTGCTGAAGTGCTCATAGGGATGAGCCACTATCTTGGTCAGTTGCGAATCATTCATCCCAGCAATGACCCCTTTCATTGTTCTCTGGTTTTCTGCCAACAGAGGTAGTGAGGACATGTCGACTTTCATTCCGGTGGCAATGTTAGCCACAAGTGACTTAGCCTCAGCCTCTGAGAGATCTGAAATGTTGATGAACTTCATTTTTGGGTTCTTGGAAAGATTTGAGAGGTTTGAAGGTTGGAGATTTAGTAAGATAAAAGCTTGAAGATGAAGAGTACAATTGCAGTAGCGATTTAGGTTTCAGAAGGAGTATATATGATTTTGGGTTAGTGGACGTTTGATATAATTTGCGGTTTCGAGGTCGCATTAAATGGATTGTGGGCGGAAAGCCGTTTTCCAAAAATGGTAATAACTACCGGGGGTAAGAAGGTAACTTCCGGTTTATTGGACAGTCTCGCCCGAAATTTAGAAAATTTTTCTAAGTCCACAGCCACTCTGATAGGTATTAGCCCTTGTATCAGAGATAGGGATGTTCTGATATAAGGACCTCTGATGAATACCAAGTCTGATCCTTCCTGCAACTCTGACTTTTGCAAGTCTGATCCTTGCAATTCTGATTCAAGCTTCTGATGAATAAGAGCTTCGGGTATCAGAGATGGGGTGTTCTGATAAGTCCACATCTGATACGTCTGCAACTCTGATTCATGTATCTCTGGGAAGATCATCCATCATTCCCAGTTCTTCCCTTAGCTTGTTAAACCTTGCTTCTGAGAGAGGTTTGGTTAAGATATCTGCAAGCTGGTCTTCAGTTGGGACATGCTCAATTGAGATGTGCTTCTTCTCCACATGATCTCTGATGAAGTGATGTCTGATCTCAATATGCTTTGTCCTTGAATGCAGCACAGGATTCTGAGTGATGGCAATGGCACTGGTATTGTCACACAGCAGCTTGATCTCCTTTGCTTGCACTCCATAATCCTTGAGTTGTTGCTTCATCCAGAGTAATTGAGCACAGCAGCTTCCAGCAGCAATATACTCAGCTTCAGCAGTGCTAGTTGAGATTGAATTCTGCTTCTTGCTAAACCAGGAGACAAGTCTCCCACCTAGCAATTGACAGTGACCAGAAGTACTGTTCCTGTCCAATCTGCAACCTGCAAAATCTGAATCAGAATAGCCAATTAGTTCAAAATTTCCTCCCTTGGGATACCATAGTCCTGCGTTTGGATTTCCTTTGATATATCTGATAATCTTCTTAGCAGCAACTAGATGACTCTCCTTGGGCTTTGATTGGTATCTGGCACAGATTCCTACTGCAAAAGCTATGTCTGGTCTGCTTGCAGTCAGATAGAGGAGAGATCCAATGATTCCTCTATATGTTGTTGCATCAACATCTTTGCCTTCATCATCTGGTCCAATGCCTTGAGAGGCATTCATTGGAATCTTGACTGAAGATTTTCCATCTACTCCAAACTTCTTGATGAGATCTCTGGTGTACTTTCCTTGGTTGATAAAGATGCCTTCTGGTACTTGTTTGACTTGTAATCCAAGAAAGTAACTGAGTTCTCCCATCATGCTCATTTCAAACTTCTTCTGCATAACTTGAGAAAATTTCTTGCATAATTCTGGATTAGTGCTTCCAAATATAATGTCATCAACATAAATTTGCACTAACAGAATATGATTAGCAACAGAAATTTGAAATAGAGTTTTGTCCACCTTTCCTTTAGTAAACCCATGGTTCACTAAGAATAGGGACAATGTGTCATACCAAGCTCTGGGAGCTTGCTTAAGACCATAAAGGGCCTTTCTAAGCTTGTAGACACAAGAGGATTGAGTAGGAATGACAAAACCTGGAGGTTGTTCAACATAGACTTCCTCTTCAAGTTCTCCATTCAGAAATGCACTCTTGACATCCATCTGGTAGACTTTGATGTCATTGTAGGCAGCATAGGCTAGGAATATCCTGATTGCTTCCAGTCTTGCAACAGGTGCAAAGGTCTCATCAAAATCTATGCCTTCTTCTTGACAGTATCCCTTTGCTACAAGCCTTGCTTTATTCCTTACAATGTTGCCTTCTTCATCTGCTTTGTTCTTGAATACCCACTTGGTTCCAATGACATTCTGATGCTTTGGTCTGGGAACAAGTTTCCACACTTCATTCCTTTCAAACTGTGTCAGCTCTTCTTGCATTGCATTGATCCAATCTGAGTCTTCTAGAGCTTCTTCCACACACATTGGTTCCATCTGGGATATGCAGCAGGTGATCATGGCTTCTCTTCTAGATGCAGATCTGGTTCTGACACCACTGGTGACTTGACCTATTACTTGATTAGGAGGATGATCTCTTAACCAAGTTAGATCAGGTTCTGACAGTTGCTGTCTAGGCAACTCTGATGGTTCACCTTCTGATACATCATCTTCATCTTCATCTTTGTCTATCAGAACTGGATTAGTAATAGGAGTTGAGAGTATTGGATTGATAGTGACCTCTTCTGATAGGTCTGAGACCTTATCTTCAAGATTGATCTTCTGCAAGGTCTCTGATAGTTCTTCTGCAGAGGTACCATCATCAAATTTGACATGAATGGATTCCTCAACTTGTAGGGATCTCCTGTTAAGTATTCTATAGGCTTTGCTTGAAATTGAGTAGCCTAAGAATACACCTTCATCAGCTTTTTCTTGAAATACTTTCAGGTTCTCCTTTCCATTGTTTAGAATGTAACACTTGCATCCAAACACATGGAAGTAGCTGATGTTTGGTTTTCTTCCTTTCCACAGCTCGTAGGGGGTCTTCTGATGATTCTTGTGGATCATGCTTCTATTTTGAGTGTAGCATGCAGTGTTGATAGCTTCAGCCCAGTATCTGATGGGCAAGCCTGATTCAGCAATCATTGTCCTTGCAGCTTCTTTTAGTGTTCTGTTCCTTCTTTCTGCAACACCATTTTGTTGAGGTGTTCTGGCAGCAGAAAGTTGATGGAATGTACCATTCTGATCACAGAAGTCTTTGATCACTTTGTTGACAAATTCAGTTCCTCTGTCAGATCTGATTGTTCTAACCTTCATATTCTTCTCAGTTTGGAGTTGCTTTATCAGAGATGGCAACTTCTGAAGAGTTTCATTCTTCTTGGTTAGGAACACAGTCCAAGTGTATCTTGAGTAGTCATCAACCATAACAAGAGTATATCTTTTTCCACCAACACTGGGAGTTTCAACTGGTCCAAATAAATCCATATGGATCAGATTTAGAGGACAAGTAGAAAGATCTCCAGCTATGGGTTTGAATGAGGTCTTCACTTGTTTTCCTTTCTGACAAGCACTGCAGAGGGTCTCCTTCTTGTAGACAATGTCAGGCAGACCATCTACAATGTGTTCCCTTGCCAGTTTGTTGATGGTTTTGAAATTCAGGTGGCTAAGCTTCTTGTGCCAGTCCCAGCTTAGTTTTGAATTGTCCTTTGCTATCAGACAAGTTCCATCTTTTGCTGTTTGCCAGTCAACAACATAGATGTTCTTCCTTCTCTTGGCTGTAAGAACCACTTCTTTGGTTGTCTCATGCTTGACATAGCATAAGGTCTTGGTGAATTCAACTGTGTAGCCCTTGTCACAGAATTGGCTAGCACTCAGCAAGTTGAACTTCAGACCTTTGACATATGAGACATCTTCAATGATTATCTGGTTCTTGATCAGCTTCCCTCTTCCTTTTGTTTACCCTTCCTTGTCATTTCCACCGAAAGTGACTCTGGGTCCATTGATTTTCTGGAACTCTGATAGGCAACTCTTGTCACCTGTCATGTGTCTGGAGCATCCACTGTCAATATACCATTCTTTTCCTGAGATGGCTCCAGCACACAGTTCCTGCAAGATTAAAAGGAAGATTTAGGTACCTAAGCAATGTTGGGTCCTGGGGGGTAATGCAGTCTTGGTAGTTGGTACCATTTTGGTCTCATCAACTGAAACCTTGGTGGATGGTACCCATTGTCCACCTGGTAGTTGTAGTAAACAGATGTATGATTCACTTTGGGCAGATGCTTGTGAGGATCATGCTTTCTGTTTGCATACTTCTGCATAGCCTTCTTGGTTGGAAAGAAGTCCCATATACTATCAAGATCAGAGGAGCGCTTAACTTTAGACTTCTGAGGTTGACCAGACAACCTCTTCTGCCTATAGTTAATCTTCTCTTGATATCTGCCTTTCTGATAGCAGTTTCTGATACCATTGTCATGAGATTGTCTGATGGGGTTAGGCCTTTGATTATTATTATTCTGAAAACTTTTCCTTTTGTTAGAGTGTCTGCCAGGTTCATTAGTTTTCAAACTTTGTTTTGGTTTGGCCCTTAGAGTTTGTTTCTCTGGTATGACCTTCTCATGAACAATTTTAGTACCAGAAGTACTAGCATGGCACATGGGGCTCAGAGTCTGTGGCACTATGACCTTTTTAGCCTTAGCAACTTGGGTGCTAGGCCTTACAGAAGGCTCACCAGACTCTGGTTCAACATATCCAAGACCAGAGGTGAAGTTATGAGAGTCACCAATATTCTTCATGGAAGATTGCATCTTCAGAAGACTATTATATCTAATCTCAAGTTCCTCAATGTCTCTTATTCTTTTCAGAAGAAACTCATTTTCAGCTTTCAGTTTATCTCTTTCCTCAGTTAAGAAATTAAGTTTACACTCAGTCTCTTTCCTTAGATCAGAGATATCAACTTTCAGCCTACTGTTCTCTTCTTTAACAAAAGAATAAGTGGCTTGGATAGTTTGGAACTCTTCCCAGAATGATGACATTGGATCATCATTTAAGGCTGTGCCTACCGAAGAAGAAATAGAATCAGAAGTAGAGCATACCTCATCATCTGATTGTGCCATGAGACAGAGGTCTTCAGTTTCTGCATCCAAGCAGCAGAATGCTTCATCAGAGTCGGAGTCTGAGCTGGACTCTGATTCAGAGAGTGGATCTCTCTCAGCTTGTTCTGAGACAAATGCTCTTCTTCTTCTGTGTTGATCATCTGGTTTCTTTTCTTCTTCATGTCCTTGCTTCTTGGACACTCTTGGATAGGGGCAGTTTGCTTTGAAGTGCCCAGGTTGTCTGCAGTTGTAGCAGAGGTACTCTCCATTGCTTTCAGAAGATTTGGTCTTCTGATGAGGTCTTCTGATGGAAGATGGACTCCTTCCATCTTTCTTCATAAACTTCTTAAATTTTCTGGCAAAGGCAGCCATATACTCATCAGATAAAAAAGTAGAAGGGTCAAAGTCACTTACCTTAGAGGTACTGGCAGTGAGAGCAGTGGTGGTCCTCTCATCAGGAGCTTCTTCCCTCTCTTCATGCATCTCAAACTCATAAGCCTTGAGATCAGAGATGAGTTTCTCAGTGGCATAAGTCTTGATGTTCTTGCTTTCCTGGACTGCAATCACCTTCATCTTCCAGGCAGAAGGCAGTCCCCTGAGGATCTTCATGTTGACCTCTTTGATGGTGAGCTCCTTTCCAAGCTCAGAAATCTCACTAATGAGAATCAGCAGTCTCTCATGCATTTTAGCAATGCATTCTTCTGGCAGGAGTTTGAAGTCATCAAACTTCTTCATAGCAATGGTCAACTTGTTATCTCTTTCTTGTTTATCTCCTGCTCCAATCTCATCTAGCTTATCCCAGATTTCTTTGGCAGTTCTGCACTTCTTGATTCTGTTGAAGTATCTTTCATCAATAGCCTTGTAAAGGATGTCCTTGGCTATATTATCTAGATTGTACTGCCTTTTCTCTTCCTTAGTCCATTCTGACCGGGCTTTCTCAATCATCTGGGGCTGAGAGTTATCAATGGAGTGAGCAGGATTGATCTTCATGAACTGGATAAAGGGTCCATTTTCCAAGACTTCCCACATTTCATCATGAAGGGCACATAGATGTGCCTTCATTCTGATCTTCCAATCATCATACTTCTGATCTGTGAACATCAGATGCTTGGCAAGAGAGTTATCCATTATAATAAATAAAGAGAGGCTAAGAACAAGTGGATCTTTGTTCAGAGAGTAACCTGAAAGATTACAAGAACAAGGAGGCTCTGATACCACTTGTTGGTCCCGTTTAATATGGTAATCAGTCTAGAGGGGGGGGGGGGGTGAATAGACTGATTGGTTTTTCAACTTTTTTTTTTTTTAACTCAAAAGTGACTTATCAGAGAAGGTCTGATTCTGATGATAGAGAAAGGCTGGTTCTGATAACAGAACTGGCCTTGGCAGCGGATTCTGATCTGTTCGGGTAGCCTCAGAAAATACTAAGGCAAATGCCTTTCTGATAACTCTGAAAACAAGATCTGCTGAACACAGATTCCAAGTCTTAGAGTTAATCAGTTAATATCCTAAGTGCAGAAATATAAATTGCAGTAAAGTAAATGACACCGGATATTTTTATAGTGGTTCAAGGAACAACTCGTTCCTCTAGTCCACTGTTCCACTAGCTTTGAAGTAGATCGGTTACAAAGCTAAATCCTAGCACTTAAGAAGCACTCCTCGTCTTCTTCAAGCCTAGATGCCACCCAGGATGCAGTTCCACGTCCTGATGGCTGATCCTTTCACTCAGCTTCCCGGAAGTATCACCACTTCACTACTGCAGTTACTTGGACGCCCTTCTTTTCAGAAGATCCTTTGAAAAACAGAGTTTTTCCTCCAACTTGCTTCGTTACAAATGATGTTTGATGAAGTTCTTGAAGTGTTGAAGAACAGGATGAACTTTTCTTGTTTGTTGGGGATGAGAGATTTGGAGTTTTTATCTTCCCAACGTAAGCTTGTCTTGTTGGAGGTTGTAGAATTAGAATCTCAAGAGAGCTTGAATGATGAGCAAAAGTTGTAGCAAAGTTATTTTCTTGTTCTTCGGTGTGTAGCTTATATACTGAGGTTGTCTGCCCGTTGGAGGAGGAGACAACTGCATTAAATGCGCGTACAGTTGACTTGACCGCCGTTTTGGAAGGTTTCTATTTTTATAAAATATCTTCCCGGATTCTTTGGTCAATCATTTGCAATCAATCCTTCAGCGTATCAGGCTCATTTAATGTGCATTAAATGCTTTCCTTTCATGCACAGTCTTGTAGCCGTTGGATGTTTTTACCCGTTGAATTCAGAGCTGTTGGATGTTGCTAGAGATTTTTCTAAGTGTTCGTCGGGCTCTGATCAGGCTCTTCTGATATGTTGGATTCTGATGGCTTTCTGACGAGTTGAGTTCTGAAGACTTTCTGATCTCTGACTGAACTCTGACTCTGACTCTGATAGGTCCGCTGATGGGTACTTCTGATCTGTAGTTCTCATCGGCTATCAGATATCCAGGTTTATCAGCAACTCTCATAGTGCAACTCTGATGGACTTCTGCTGAGAGAACTCTGATGGAGCAGTTCTCATAGAGCAAGTCTGGTTGAGCAATTCTGATGCACTTCTGATCTGATCCAAAGTAGAGCAACTCTGATCGTCGACTACACTAATACTTACAATTGAAAATTCTAATACATAAAATCTAATTTGGGGGTACTCTAACTTTCTAATCCTATAGCATCATCAAAATCTAATTACATTTATTCCTTACAGTAGTAGCTGGAGGGATCCTGCTGCTGCTGTGGCGATATGTATGGCGTAGCATCGGGATCCTGGTGAGACTTGCAGGGATCCTCAATTATCTCAACACGATGCTCTTGCGCAGAGACCAGACCTCTATACTTCGTTACATGCGGCCAATCCTCCCTTGGCTGAGAAAGTGAAACATCGGGATCCTCAGGATTGCCCGTTGACATCAGTTTCGAACTAGGTTCTAACTGATGGCCTGAGTAAGAAGATGTACTCGTGGTAGCATCATCAGGACTTCCATTCCGTCCTTGGTTAACATCTATAGGAGATGCACCTCGGGATGTTATGTCTAGCTCGACCATGCTAGCGAGAGTGGCTAGGGATTTATGGCTGGCTGAAGTAGTGGGTTGCTCATTGGTAGAGGTGGAGGGTTGGTTTGGCTTTGAGGGTTGGCTGGTAGAAGCAACATGCTCAAGTATCCGCGGGCGCTTGTTCTCCCCCTCATGAGAATCCGAATCATCAGGATCCTCATGTGAACGTTTAGCGCCACGGAGACTGTCACGGCATGTGTTTTGTGTATCTAGAGCATGGAGAAGGGCTTTTTGAAGAGGGGTGAGGTTGCCTTCTTCCACGTCTAGTATACGGTCGTAGATCTCAGCTACAAGATCCTCGAAGGGTACGGTGGTTAGGTTGGGTTTGGTCGTTGTAGGGGAGAATACTAGTTCTGTATCCTGGGTTCCCCTTGATGTGGATGGTTGTTGGTTTTCTATGGCTAAAGGTGTGGAAATAGGTATGGAAATGGTTGGGGGCTGTGTTGTCTGGGGTTTGGATGGTATATTCTGAACAACTGGGGTACTTCCAGAGTCTTGTGCATTAGCGGTTATTGCTTCATGCACCCATGGCTTAATGGTAGACTCTAGAAAGCTATTCAGATATACGAGAATGTCTTCGGGGATAATGGTTCCAGTTACAGGGGTTGTAACTGTTGTCACAGCATCAGTGAAGATGGCTGATGTGTGGCCTGCGTTCAATGATAGAGGCATTGTTGGCGTAGCAGGGCTTCCGACCATCATAGTTTGCACTCCGGTCGTTGCATTCAGGGTGAGTGCACCTGTATGTGCAGTGAATAGTGTAGGTGTCCTAGAAAAATGTGAAAATGTAGGAATGGTGACACCTAGACTCGATGTGATAGAACGGATGGGGGTAGTGGTCCGGGGCTGTTGACCACTAAGTCTCTCAGCAGATTCGGAAGGAATCAGTGAGGTCGGTGTAAGCTCCCCTTGAGTTATTGAAACTCCAGTCTGTTGGGAGACTGGAGAGTGGATGGGAGATGGCTATGCATGCGCAGTTGAACCAGATGCTGCGACTTCTACCCGGGAACTGACAAGGTCAGCTCCTGCTCCTAGGGGCGTGGTTCGGTCTATAGTGACGAAGGTGTCGCAGTCATCGTATAGTGCCAGCTCCTCCTCCACTGCACTTTTCTTTCTGAGCCTCTTCTTAGGCTGTGATGATGCAGATTTGTCGCTGTTGTGTTTGGAGCGCTGCTCACTGATGACAATGCCCTTAAGTGGTCGGGACATGTGAGCAGCCTCTTCATTGTCCGATGAGGAGTCGGAGTCTATCGGAATGGCTCTCTTTCCGGCTCTTTTCCTGTTGCTGATCAGGACTCCCTCCATGTCATCATCATCATCTGCATTATCATCATCATCATTCCTCTCCTTTCCCTTGGCCATGCTATCGGAGGCCTCACCACCAGCCTTATTAGAAGGGGCCTGGCTTGATGGTTCATCGGCAGTGTCCTCAGCATTGATAGGGTGGCCCTCAGCAGTCTGGGTCCTCTCGGAAGAGTTAGCAGACTAATCATCATTGGGCCGGGTTGCCACTGGTTTCTGTGGCGGGGCTCTCTTCTTCTTACCCTCACTTACTCTCGGCTTGGTTCCCGGGGAAGGTCCAGCCGGGTTTTGCTGAACCATAGGGACCGTTCTCTTCAGCGACTCTTTGTAGTCGATGACTGCTTTATCCCTCGGATTTGCAAGGTCAAGTAGAGAGTCCGGGATAGGCAGTGCTTCAGCCTTGTTGCTGTCTCTTTGAAAGTACTTGAGCTTTGGGGCGGTGAAGTGCTTGTCTTCCTTGCGCTTAGGGATTGTGGGGGTGGCTTCTAACATGTTGTGGATCATCAGCGCCAGCCACCGAGCGTAGGGAATTGTGCTTCCCTTGTTGTTCTCCTTCATCTTGACCTGGTCCATCAGCTCTGTCCAGAAGAGCTGGGCCATGTCATACTGCTTGTCATATGCGATCCCATGGAAGATTTGTAGGATCTGCTTGTTGCACTTGTCATGTCCGGCGTGCTTAGGAGACAAGCATTTGTTGACCAGGCCGAACAGACTCTTCCATGGGTGGGGCAGGTTGGAGATTGTGAAGTTTGACAGCAGGGGCAGTGGGCTGTCGTATCCAAGATTTTTCATCCCCTTGATTAGTTCTTCATTGGTAGGCAGGGGTACGTAGTTCTGTAGGACCGGGAGCTTCAGTGTCTCCCTGATTGTGGAGGGTGTGAGTACCACTCTCTTGTCGTTCAGCTTGGTCATGATTTTTGACCTGTCCTTTTCTGAGGCTGTGTGCATCATGCCCCAGAACTGTTGTAGATACACCTCTGGCACTGGTTTGGCTTCATTAAATGCACGCCAGAGGTAATGCTTCTGTAAGATCGAGAGTATCACTGGATCCTGGCATTTGAAAAGTTTTAGGTCCAGTTGAAAGTTGTTGTCGTACAGTGGGACCCATTTCTCCTTCGGGTACACTACATTGCTTGGTTGTGCAGTTTTGTCTGTTCCTGACATTGTTAACTGAAAGAATTGGGTCAGCACAAATGTTCATTTGAAATTTTTTTTTTTTCCCGTGTTTGCAATTTTTCAGATCAGGTGTGTACAGGTGGGACATCGAAATTATTCTAAGTGTAAACCACGAGAACCAACTTCTCGAGGTTTGAACATCGAGAAGTAGGTTCTCGAGGTTTAAATACCGAGAAGCTCTTCTCGATATTCAAATATCGAGAACTTGGTTCTTGATATGGAAGTATCGAAAAGTCCTTCTCGAGATTTGAACATCGAGAACCATCTTCTCGAGGTTAAGTATCGAGAACCTCTTCTCGGTATTTCCAACTTCGAGAAGTAGGTTCTCGGTATTAAACATCGAAAAGTATCTTTTCGAGGTTTAACATCGAAAACCGTTCCTCGAAATTCAAAGTATCGAGAAGTTGATCTCGAGTTCTAAACATCGAGAAAATTGATTTCTCGAGTTCGCACTCCGAAGATATGTCGAGAACCACCTGCAATTTCACATTATCATAATGAAAATTAATAACCACTTTTCGATTCCAAACTTTCGGTTCGAGAAAAAGGAGTTCTCGATATTCAATTTTTTTTGAAAAAAATCTTGGTTTGATATCGAGAACCGTTTCATTACATGCGAAAACCATTTGAAGTTCATTCGAGAACCAAATTACTACCTTTTGTCTGATTCGAGAAGAGTGAGTTCGAGAGAGAGTGCGTTTTGCGAGAAAGCTTTAGATCTGGACTTCGAGAACTGAGGATGCGAGAAAATGAGTTCTCTAGTTCTCGATGTGCCTTTTATACGCGGAAACATGGGCCTTTCGAGAAGTATACTGGGCCCAGAAGTAGAGCTGGGCCCTGTCTTTGTTAGAAAATGATTTTGGGCCCCAAAGAAAATTTATTTATGTGTGAAAATTGAACTCCCCCTCGAACAGTACATGAAAAAAGGAAAAAATGAAAAACACACACACACACACTCTTTTTCTGATTTTCTCACACACACACACACACACTCTTTTTCTGATTTTCTTCTTTTCTCACACACACACACACACTCTTTTTCTGATTTTCTTATTTTCTCCCCCTCAAAGTATTCTTCCCTCTTTTATTTTCTCCCTTTCCCCCCCCTCAACACATGCAACGCACACCACACACACACACATTTTATTCAGACCATGTAGATAACACAATTACATAGGATCGAAGTTCAACATGCCTAACGTAGATACTAGGAACTGGAATCTCTTTTCATCCAATGCCTTAGTAAATATGTCAGCCAGTTGAAGCTCGGTGCTAACAAAGTACAAATCAACATCTCCCTTGTAACACCGGACCCGAATTTTACCCAGATAAATTTTTTTTCGTAAAGTACTTGGTTAAAGAAGGTAAATCAAGACTAAGAGTAGTCTCGATAAATGAGAAAGTAAAATTTTGTCCTAAATTAATAAAGGGTTATTAATTTAGACGTGGGACCACACGTGGTATTTCAAGTTTATAAAATATTATTGTTTTCCAAAATGATACTATTATGATAGTAGGGATGGGTCATGGACCCCAGTGATATAAGGAATGACAACTAGATGGCCAAGCGGGCCGGGGTCACTATCCGATAATTTTGAATAATTAATTATCGGACTGATAATAATTCGGAAGGCTACGAATTAATAAGAAGGAATATAAATATTTTAAGAACCCAAAACATGGGATGGTGGATAATAATGAGCAACTTGACATGTTAGAGGTGGGTACTTTTGGAGGACCCTACCTTGAAGATATTTTTGTATAAGAATAAACAGATAAGATTTTGTCTGTTCATACAGTTCGGACCACTTAAAAATAAGTGTAACATTTTATTAAAGTGTCACCAAATATGAAACCACATATTAAGTAATGAGAAATTACGAGTGAATTTTCGAGGCAACGCGTTCTTATTTTTACTGTTACTTCAACAGTAAAATACACGTTGGGCCCACACGTGGGCGGCGACCATCCGATATTTACGGACCACATATTATATTCATCTTGGTTTAGATAATATTTATATGATGATGTAAATTAATGTGAGCCATAAAGTTGGCCTTTCAATCAAACGAGGTCCCATCATCGGTATAGTTAATTAATCAGATAACAGCCCGAAATAAATTCCGGGGACCACTAAATTGAAGTTGGGTAATATATATTCATTTTAGAGTCCAATATTAATTGGAAGAATGATATATATTTTACTTAACCCGATAAAATAAAATATAATTAAAACAGTCCAGAAAATACAACTTTCGGGGCCGAATGTACACTTCGGGACATATTGGGATGACCTCCCACACGAGTGGGGGCCACCCCACGTTTTTTAGTCTAAAAATAAGTGATGAGATTATGAGAGTGAGGTGTGTGATGTGTGAGGGGATGGGAGAGACACACATGATAGGTAAAGGGACCCTCCTCCCATTATTATGGCATGTGAGACCAAATAGGAAGGTCTCCTCCACCTCCCCCCTACCCCCTTCGGCCATACCACCCAAAATAGAGAGAAGAAGTCTCCAACATCTCACTTCCATGTCCAAGAACCGAGCTCAAGAATTGAGGGGACTCAAAGAAGAAGAAAAGCTAGCATAAGTGAGGAAAAACTTGGAAAATCAAGGTAAGGACTTCATTATTATTTTTCCTCCTTCATTTTAATCTCATATGATTTTATAAATCATATGATAGACTTTTAAACTTGTTCTACACTTATAGAGGTGTAGAATGAGGGTTTGAAAGACTAAGTTTAACCATGAACGGAGTTATAACCGGAGTAAGACCGGTTCACCGGAAAAACCTTCTTGGAAGGTTTTGACGTTTATACCACTTTTGGTTGTGAAACCTTGTTAGGAATTTTACAAAAATATTCTAGACTTCTCAAGGAATCTAGGAGTGGCCGGAAAAGTCGCCGGAGCCGCCGGAGTTTTCGCCGGAAAATTCAAAAGTCGCCGGAGTTCAAACAAAGAAGATAAAAGCTTGCTAGCGTCATTTCAAGGTGAGTGGACGACTACGTGTCTTGTAACTCTTGGTTCAAACGTGGGATTACCTAAATAAAATCATAACCATGATTTGAGAAATGATGAAATGGATTAAAATGCATGATTAGTCATGGTGTATATGACTAATGAAAAAAAATAGATTAATTTATTAATTAATCATTAGTACGTAGTATATATTTCTTAATGCATAAGAGGATATACTTGAACCATGTATGAGATAAGCTCGAATAATCTAGTAAGTGAATATAAAAGGGTTGTAAAGTTGTGATTATCCATATTAAATATGGATTATGGAAGTATTATATGATAAATAAAAAAAAATAGATTAATTTATTAATTAATCATGAGTATATTTTTCTTAAATGAATAAGAAGGTATACTTGAACCGTGTATGTGATTAACTAGAGTTATCTAGTAAAGAAATATAAAAAGATATGTGATATGTGATTAGTCATATTAATTATGGATTATGGAAATATGACATAATTAATGATTAATCAATTAATGGTATGAATAAAAGGTTGTAAGAAAGGATCATGAGCCATGATTTGGGCTTGGGCATGAGATTACTCAAATAAAACAGAATGATATTCCATGAAATGTTAAATACATCTAAGAATGTATTAAGGAAAGATTTACTTATTAATAGTATTAATAAGTGTATTTAATATGCTTTAATTTGGACAGAAAATGATTATAAATTATGTGTGATGATTTGGAGGTCCAAAATAATATTTTTGGACTAAGAATGACTTGTTGCATAAGCGTATAAAATTTCGTGGAAATCGGACCCCGTTTGGATGGTCAAACGGGCATTGACCAAAATGTTGACCGGTTGCCCAGGGGTTAACCGGCGCCGGTTATAGGCAAAACCGGCGCCGGTTATGGTTCGGTTTACTCAAGAAAATCAGTAAACCGGCGCCGGTTATGGGTAAAACCGGCGCCGGTTATGTCTCGGCTTTCAGGACTGATTTTTGCTAAAAACCCAAATCGGACCCGGTTCGACGTGGGATAAATTCTAGCCATCCTATATATGAATATTTTGCATGGAATTGCATGAAATATGATGTTTAAAATGATAAGCTTTGGAATACGGTTTAAACGCTAAGACTTGGACTAGTCGTTAGTAAAGAAATTATAGACCACGACTGGGCGAGGTACGTGGTAGATTATACATGGCGGGTGAATACCCGGGACCAAGTAAGGTTAAGTAATACTCTGTAGGACCAGGAGGAGTCCTCTACACTCAAACGTTAACAAGGGCCCGTGTAGTCCTTGAGGTGTGTTAACCTCCAGTAAATTACACATAGGTAACAAGGGCAAGTGCAGTCCTTGAGGTGAGTTAACCTCCATCAAAGTGCATATAGGTAACAAGGGCAAATGCAGTCCTTGAGGTGTGTTTAACCTCCATCAAATTGCATATAGGTAACAAGGGCAAATGCAGTCCTTGAGGTGTGTTTAACCTCCATCAAATTGCATATAGGTAACAAGGGCAAATGCAGTCCTTGAGGTGTGTTAACCTCCATCAAAGTGCATATAGGTAACAAGGGCAAGTGTAGTCCTTGAGGTGTGTTTAACCTCCATCAAATTACACATAGGTAACAAGGGCCCGTGTAGTCCTTGAGGTGTGTTAACCTCCAGTAAATTACACATAGGATGAGGGTGTATGCGTACTCCTCAAGGCGGGGTTATCCCAGAAATGAAAACTATGATAGCAAGGACGGATAGTCCTCGCGGTAGGTGAACATCAAGGTAATGATTTTAAATGATTAAACGTGCTTGATCGGGAACGAGTTTCCGATATGATATTTTCCTTGGTCTAGGAATTGATTTAAACCACGTCCGTGATATGGGAGTCTGAATGGCCCCACAGTAATTATATTTTGATATCGGGTCAGTTAGCCTGCGGGTGACTCCACTCGAGGGTGAGATACGGGAAGGGTGAATTTAATGAGGCTGTCACGCCTAAATGATTTGAAGGACAAATGGGCCCACGGGCCAGATATTTTACTCATATGTATATATGTATACATTTTGTTTTGAAAAGGGGTAGCTGAGTTATGCCCATAATTATACTATCACCCTATTTTGAGGGTCTCACGTGAGAAACGTTAGTTACATTACATACAGTTTGCCCTCACCAGTACTTTTCTGTAGTACTGATCCCTCGGGGGAACCACCCTTTCAGGTTGAAGCTAGAGCTTACTTCCTGCACCCATTGCTCGGGAGATCGATGGAGAGAAGACGTGGTTCGTGCTTCCTCTCGTTCTATTTTTAAATAATTAAATAATGCTCATGGAACTATTTTCACTTATAAATTAATGGAGCCTGCGAGCTCTTGTTTTACCCTTGTGTGGGTTCTTACTAAACACTTATATTCCGCTATGTGTTTGATTGTATGTTGATGTTGTTATGTATGTTTACTAATCGGTTTTGGCATATGTATCTTTCAGACGTCTTGTATAATTCGGTAAGGATGAACTGCGGTTATTCTTATTGAGTTGTACGACGGTTGTCCACGTGGCACAGACGCGGTCTGGGGCGTGACATCCCTTCTCCACATGGTCCTTGATGAAGTGATAGCGCAGATCGATGTGCTTGGTGCGTGAGTGATGAACGGGGTTGCTTGTTATGGCGATTGCACTCTGGGAGTCACTGTAGATGGGAATATGGTTGAATAAGAAGCCGTAGTCTCGGAGTTGTGTTCTCATCCATAGGATTTGTGAACAGCAACTAGCAGCCGCAACGTATTCTGCCTCGGCTGTAGAAGTTGACACGCAGTTCTGCTTCTTGGAGGACCAACAGACTAGCTTCTCTCCCAGAAATTGAGCACCACCGGATGTACTCTTTCTGTCTAGCTTGCAACCCGCGAAATCAGCATCTGAGTAACCAACAAGGTCAAAACCCGTGTCCTTGGGATACCAAAGTCCTAAGTTGACTGTTCCTTTCAGGTATCTCAGGATTCTCTTTACTGCATTCAGATGTGATTCCTTTGGATCTGCTTGAAAGCGAGCGCACAGACAAGTTGCAAAAACAATATCCGGTCTACTAGATGTCAGGTACAGCAAGGAACCGATGATAGCCCGATAGTTGGTAGCATCGACTGAAGTCCCGGAAGGGTCAGAGTCGAGCTTTTGTGAGGGAGACATGGGGGTTTTCATGGTTGACTTGCTGTCCATCTTGAATCTCTTGAGCATTTCATGGATGTACTTTGACTGGCTGATGAAAATTCCTTCTGGCGTTTGCTTGATCTGTAGCCCTAGAAAGAAGTTCAACTCTCCCATCATACTCATTTCAAACTCAGTGTGCATCAAGTTGCTGAATTCTTCGCAGAAGTTCGGATTGGACGAGGCGAATATGATGTCATCTACATAGATTTGTATCAACATGATGTCACTGTTCTCTCGCTTGATGAAAAGAGTTGGATCTATCTTTCCCTTCGAGTAGCCTGATTGTACAAGAAAATCAGATAGTGCATCATACCAGGCTCTCGGTGCCTGTTTTAGTCCATACAGAGCTTTCTTCAACTTGTAGACATAATGTGGGCGTTCAGGATCAACAAAGCCTTCTGGTTGTGCCACGTAAACTTCTTCTTTCAGTTCTCCATTCAGAAACGCAGTCTTTACATCCATTTGATAGACGGTGAAACTCTTATGAGCAGCATAAGCAAGGAACAATCTGATTGCTTCAATTCTGGCCACTGGTGCAAAGGTTTCATCATAGTCAATTCCTTCTTGTTGGTTGTACCCTTTTGCAACCAGTCGGGCTTTGTTCCTTATAATCACACCGTCTTCATCCTTCTTGTTCTTGAAGACCCACTTAGTGCCAATTATTGTTTTCTTAGGGGGTCTTGGCACCAAGGTCCATACATCTAATCTTTCAAACTGATTGATCTCCTCCTGCATTGCTATCACCCAATCTGGATCAGCTAGGGCTTCAGAAACTTTGGTTGGCTCAGATTGGCTGATGAAGCAAGAGAAGAGACATTCATTTGCTGTAGCCGTTCTTGTGCAAACTCCACGACTCGGATCTCCAATAATTTGTTCTGCAGGATGTGCCTTCGTCCATTTCCGCTCATGAGTTAGAGGGATTGGAGTTATGATGGGGTGATCCGGGTCCTCAAAAGTAGTAGATGTGGTTTGTTGGGGAGTGGAGTGCACAGGGGTCGATGCAGGTTCTGTAGCTGCTTGAGCTGGTATTTCTGGTATTTCTGAAACTTGTGCTGGTGAAGTTGCTTGTGTTGCTGTCGTGCCATGATCCTCAGTATCTTCGTGATCTGATGCATGAGGTGAGTCAGCTTCTTCCCCACTGAGGTCAGGCATAAATGGTGGTTGAGCAGCTTCTGTTGGTAATTGTTGGTTGGCAGTGCGTGCATTCTCATAGAAATGTTCAAAGAGAGAGTCGAGAATTGCACTGTCAGCTGTTGTTTGCTTTGTTGCTTCAGCTCCATCAGGTTGCTTCCTTTGATCAGAGAGTGTGTGTTCTATCAAGAAATGTTCAGAAGCAAAGTCAGCCATTTCATAGAATGCAACGTTGACACTCTCAATGACTGTTCTGCGATCACGTAGATAGACCCGATACGCCTTTGATTGCGTGGAGTACCCAATGAATATCCCTTCGATGGCTTTCGGATCCATCTTGCTTCTTTCATTTCTGTCATTTAGAACAAAGCACTTGCAGCCAAACACTCTGAAGAATGAGATGTCAGGTGTTCTGTTGAAAAGTATTTCATAGGGGGTCTTGTTGAAGCGTTTGTGAATTGATGTTCTGTTCTGAGTGAAGCACGCCGTGTTGATTGCTTCAGCCCACATGAAATGGGGAAGCTTTGACTGAATGAGCATGGTGCGTGCTGCTTCAACAAGAGTTCTATTCTTTCTTTCAACGACCCCGTTCTGTTGTGGTGTCTTTGCTGCAGAGAATTGCTGTGTGATACCCTGAGTTCCATAGAAATCAGCAAGAGACTGATTCTTGAACTCGGTACCATTATCTGTTCTGATGATCTCCACACTCTTTTGTAGAAAATTTTGGATCGTCCTGATGAAGGTTATGATGGTTGCAGCTGTTTCATCTTTTGTCCTCAGAAATTTGGTCCATGTGTACCGAGAGAAGTCATCCACAATGACCAGTGTATATTTGCGTCCATTGATACTTTGGACTCTCATCGGTCCACACAGATCCATGTGAAGTAGTTGCAGCAGTCGGGAGGAGGATGGAACAGATTTTAACTTGTGAGAGCTCCTTTTCATTTTGCCTAGTCTGCAGGCATCACAATGAGTGTCAGCGGAAGTCCTCAAAGGAGGCAGCCCTTTCACAAGTTTCTTGGAGGATAGAGTTGTGAGATATTTGAAGTTGAGATGAGAAAGGCGTCTGTGCCATAGACTGTTTTGTTCAGAGGAAGCTTTGGACAGCAGCAGATGGAAGAAGGTAATTGTACGCTCTTCAGATCAATGGTGTACAGGTTGGAAGTTCTTGTGCAGGTCAATAATACCTTTCCAAACCTGTCCAGCACACAACATTGTCTAGCTATAAACTTCACTTCCATGCCACTATCACAAAACTGTCCAATGCTTAGTAGATTATGCTTCAGTCCTTTCACGTATGAGACAGCCTTTATGGTGACACTTGCACAGATGACATCCCCATATCCTAGGCCGCGTTGTTTCCAAATCTCACATTTCCTCCGTAGCATTTGGTGTAATTGCTCAACAGCTCTTTTATTCCGGTCATGTGGGTTGAGCAGCCTGAATCTAAGTGCCACACATGACCGTCCTGCAAAACAGATTAAGGACTTTTAGGTACCCACCGCAGGATGGGTCCTTCCTTATCAATTGAGAATATCTTTTTGAATTTTTCTTTCAGCTTTGATCCAAGGTCAGCAGCCTTTTCAGACAGTGGTTTTTGTCTTTCGATCTCAGCTTTTGGTATCCATTTTTGTTTGATTTTAGGAGCAGAGAAGACAGAGTCATTGTTTCTGTGTGTGAACGACTGGTTCGTGAGATAAGGTTTTAAAATTGCTTCCTTAGAGAGTCTTTGTATGTGTTTCTTTGAATGAACTTTAAGAGGATATTTCAAATTTGGAAAATTATAAATACCCTCTACCGCTCTATTCTCAGATTGTTTCTTTTGTTTGTGCTCTTTCTGTTTTCTTTCACGAACAGAATTCACAACACATTTATGATCAGAATCGTTAAAACATGCATTTCCTAACTTAGGAGCATACGACTTCTTATTGAAATAAAATGGATCAGAAGTGAAATTAGATTCATTCAGCTCGGGACACGAGACTGAAGTAGAACTACAAGACTGTGACATAGAAGTAGATCTACGCTTATTGAATAGAAAACAGCATTTGAACATGACTTCTTATTTTCGAAAAACATCTTCTTCTTCCCTTCAGCTATTTCTTCTCTCTTCTTTCTCCACTCACGTCTCCTCTCCAATCTCTTACTTACTTCATTCCCTGTTTTCAAAGGAGACTTGGAGTGAGTGGGTGGTTTTTGGAAAAATTCAGAGTTGTTCAAATTTCGTTGAGAAGCATCAGTATCACTAGATGATTGAGAAGTTGTGTTGGATCGAGAACCTTCTTTCAAAAGAGTTAGTTCATTTAACAACCGATCCCTTTCACTTTCAAAGCTTTTTCTTTCTTCTTCAAAGCCTTTTCTTTGTTCTTCTAAAGTAATGTGAAGTTTTTCAAATTTTCTTATCAGTGGAGGGATATAGGGTTCTTCTTCCTTTTCTGAATTAGAGGTTGAAGGAGGTTCTGGATCTGACACAACTTCTGTCTCAGAAGGATAAGGACTAACACTCTCATCATGTGAAAAAATAGGTTCTTTTGTGGCATAGCTTTCGTTTAAAGAGTCATAACTGAACGGAACTTCAGCTTTAGAAGGATTTGATCTCTTTGTCTCTTCTTCTTCAGCAGTTTCTTTTGCTCCGACAAATAGCATCAACTTGGTCAATCCTAAACCCATGTAATTGATATCATAAAGCTGACGGCAATTGATCTTTTTCAAATTACGGGGGTTTGTGATGCCAAGACCTTCTTTAGAGTTATAGAAACGAGTGTCCTTGTTTTGATTTAGAAAAATTGTTTGTTCTGACTGTCCTCTTTTGGCAATTAAATCTTCTAATTCTTTGATTTTTTTGTAAAGAATGCTGACTCTATTTAATAGCATCTCCTTTCTAGCTGTCTCACAATTTCGTTCTGCTTCTGATTCACTTAACTGTCTAGTGAGTTCAGCGACTTTCTGTGTAAGTATTTCTACTTCGGAATTTCGCTTTTTCACCATATCCTTTTCATTATCCAGTTGTATGCTTAAGGAAGTGATTCTGTCAAGCTTTGTGAGTAGATTCTTGTAATTATGATCTAACCTGTCTTTTAACTCCTTTATGGTGTTATCCTTTTCTTGAAAAGAATGAACTTTGCATGTGCAAGAGCAAGACGGTTTAGGAGTACTTACAGTGTGATTGGAGCTTGAACTTCCACCGGGGATCGCAACATCACCCTTTTCTTCTTCTTCCTTCTCAACAATGGCCATTAGGGCTAAGTTTTCTCCTTCTTCATCGTCAGAACTCTCTTCCTGCCATGGATCTCCCTCAGTGAGTGTTGCAGCACTATCATCGTCTTGCTTGGCCATGAACATCTTCTGTTTGTTCCATAGCATCTTCTGCTTGTAATAGTTAAAGTCCCTCTTCCTTGGCAAGCGGCAGTCTTTGATGACATGTCCAGCTTTTCCACAATTGAAGCATTTAGGAGGGTCTTCAGTTGCAACCGCTCTACTGGAAGAGTTCTGATCATTGCCCTTTGATTTGTAGTTGGCAGAGGAGGTCCGGAGTTTGTTTGATGAGTTACCTTTCTTTGGAAATCGTTTATTAAATTGATTAGTCAGCAGGGCCATTTTCTTTTGCAGTTCGGCCAGTTCTGACTCGACATCCACTTCCTCCTCACTTTCTTCTTCTTCAGACATCACAACAACTGCCTTCTTTTTCTTCTGAGCTTTGGACGAACTCTTGGGTTGAGCTTCCATCATTAGTGCTAATGGATTTCCAGAGTAGTTTCCTTCCATGTCAGCAGTGTCATTCACAAACTGTTGAAGGTGCTCATGCACAGTACACAGATCAAGTTCATCCAAATCCAGCTGTTGACGTAGGTTCTTCACAGTTCTTCTCCATTCTGGTGGCAGGCTCGACAAGAAACGTATGTTCATTTTCATGTTTGATTTGACAACCTTGATCTTTCGCATCTCATTGATCAGTTGTACAAATCTGTTGTATGTTTCATGGAGCGCCTCACCAGGTAGAGCTTTAAATCCATCATAGGCAGTTAGGATGTTTGCCTTCTTTGTCTTTAAACCCAAATCAGTTCCAATCATCAGTTTTTTAATTTCATCCCACATCTCCTTAGCTGTCTCCATGCTATCAATCAATATGTATATGTCATTGGGAATAGCTTGGAGCAGGTACGTTTTAGCCATTAGATCTGCTTTGACTCTTAGCCTGTCTGCTTCAGTGTACTCAGACTTTGCTTTCAACCTTCTTTCAACAGCAACTGGTGGATTGTTCACACCATCTGTTGTCACATCTACCCAAATTTGTGCTGGTCCTTCAGTAAGCGATTCCAGCATTGCAGAAGAGTTGTCCTTTCCTTCCAGAAAGTTTAAGAACCTTGTTTTCCACATTTGATATTCTCCTCTTCTCAAGATTGGGGGTCTGTTCTCATTTCCAAGTGCCAATGCTTCCATCTTTGCTGATTGAGCCTTAAAAGATCGATCGAGTGTTTTGATCAGAAAAAAAATTTAAGATGCAGAATGTCGAAAACCTAATTCAAGAAAAAGTTCGAGAACTAGGGTTCGAGAAGTTCTATCGAGAACCAGTTTTCGATAGTGAATATCGAGAACCTGTTTATCGAGAAGCTGGATTCGAGAAGCTGTATCGAGAACTTCAGTATCGAGAAGCTAAGTTCGAGAACTTAGTTTCCAGAACTGAGTGTCGAGAAGCTGTGTCGAGAACCTGCAATTCGAAAAACAGAGTTTTTAGATATTTAGTATCGAGAACTAAGTATCGAGAAAACAATCTCGAGAACTCAGTTCGAGAACTTGTATCGAGAACGTAGTATCGAAATCCTGCAAATCAAAAGTTCAGACTTAAACAGTTTAAACAACTTTTCTGTGAAGTTTTCGATCTCGAGAGTCTTCCTGTATAGTTTTCGTCCTGAAAAACCTGCTTAAATGTCGAGAACCCTGCTTTTCGAACTCATACTATCGAGAAATCAAAAATACCGAATCTACTGAAATCGAAAAGTAAGATATACCCTTGGTTCGTTTCTGAATGGCGAATCCAATGGTATAACTTTTACAGTTTATCGATCAGAAACAGGATTACAGTGATTACAAAGAAATATATCGAAAAGTATGAAAACAGAGAAGCTTCGAAAACTTTTCTTCGACGATCACACTCGAGCAGGCTCTGATACCAGTTGTTGGTCCCAGTTTATGCAGACTAACACTCACAGCTAGATGGATATCATCGAATAACTGAAAGGAACGATCTCACAGAATGATTTATAAACTATCGAGAACTTTGAGATCGTGTTTCTATTATATCGAGAAGAATTTTAGCAGCGTAAGGCTAGAGTGTATTGATCGATTGATGTCTTACGGTACCTGTACACAAGGCGCATATTTATAGGCGCTGTACAGGTTACCGATTTAGGTAAACCTTGGAAGTTGGGCCAAGGCCTTTTTGGGCCTTATTCCCTTTACCTTATTTATTACATATTAATACTAATCTAATACCATAACCGGTATAACTAGTCTACTTTATTAAACAAGACTTAACAGACAAACTTGACCCACAATAAAAGTTCTAACAAAGCAATCATTGTTTCATCTTCAATCATTCATTCATCATTTCAAATCATTCTCAATCAAGGCAGCCATACAAATCAAGTCTGGAACAATCACCAAAGTGATTTACAGAATAGTATAAGCAGTAGGCTTAACTATTCTCTACAGACTTAGAAGAACCAGTCAACTCTAACTACTCAGCTTGAGTGTTTGAGTCAATCGTGTAACTTCTACAACAACAATAACCAACATGTAATAGGCAACATTCATACACATAACCTTACACAGCTTCCACCATATAAATTCAGAAAGAAGCAATCATTGTTTCATCTTCAATCATTCATTCATCATTTCAAATCATTCTCAATCAAGGCAGCCATACAAATCAAGTCTGGAACAATCACCGAAAGTGATTTACAGAATAGTATAAGCAGTAGGCTTAACTATTCTCTACAGACTTAGAAGAACCAATCAACTCTAACTACTCAGCTTGAGTGTTTGAGTCAATCGGGTAACTTCTACAACAACAATAACCAACATGTAATAGGCAACATTCATACACATAACCTTACACAGCTTCCACTATGACAATTCAGAAAGAAGCAATCATTCTTTCATCATCAATCATTCATTCATCATTTCAAATCATTCTCAATCAAGGCAGCCATAGAACCAGTAACTTCTCCAACAACAATAACCAACATGTAATAGGCAACATTCATACACACAACCTCAAGCAAAGACATAACAATAACTTATACATAATTACAGTTTCGGACACACATGCCAACAATACAGTTTGAACATCGTATTTTACTTCCACACTTCAAATAATTACAGTTTCGGACACACATGCCAACAATACAGTTTCAACATCATATTTTACTTTCACACTTCAACATTCAAGGCTGCTCGAGTCACACAATAAACAACAACTCACAAGTCAGAAAGTCACAACCAAAATTTACACACTCTTCATCAAGCAGAGAATAGAAGTTATACCTCACACTTGAGTGTGACTGATATGAGAGATTGGGAGACTAAGACTGAGCTTAGGTTTACCAGAAGGTCCAACCGGAAAAGAGGCAAATCGGGCAAGCTTCCACAGTTCAACTTCAGATCCGATGACTTTAGGGTTTCAACTTCAAACCAAGAACTCAAGAAGCGTGTGAGAGTAAATGACGAACACACTCAGACAGTCAGACCCTCATAGAGTCACCACTCACCATCTCTCAACCGGAGTCCGGAGAAGGAGGCGGAGAGATTTGGAAGAGAGAGTGAGAGTAAGTGAGTAACCGAGTAAGGTCAGCGAAGAGAGTAGTTAGAGAATCAGAGTAGAGAGATAGCGAAGGAGGCGGAAATGGGTTAGGGTTTATTAGGAGAGTATATATATAAATATATATGGGGTGGGTACTGGGCTGGGGTTTCGGGTTTTCGGACGGGTCGGTTGGGCAAAAACCAAAACCCACCCGGCCCAATAATGTTTAGGCTTATGCAGATCGGGTTTTCGGGTTTCCATTTTGGGTCGGTTGACCCTACCCGTTCGGATAATATCCGAAATATTCGATCGGATATTCGGGTTGGGTCGGTTTATGCTCAGCCCTATATGTGACACTTGACCTACTCCACAACATTCTAAGGGGCTGTTTACTTTCGACTTAATAGACTTAATGATAAAAACGATTTAATCATTTAGTCACTAAGTCATGTTCACTTACAACTTAATTGAAAACATGACTTAATCGCTCAGTCAAAAAACTGACTTAATCATTAAGCCAGAGAATAGCAGTCATTGCCAGTAAGGCGTCTTTTCTGTCATTTTTTCTAAATTAATTGTGGCATAATTTACATTAATTAAATGGAAATTTTCATTGACATTATAACTTAAGAATAATACTAAATTGATTATTTTACTTGATTCAGATAGTTTATTCAGCTTACAAAATACACAACTTCATATACAAATATCACTTAATTCAGACAGACGTCTTAATCCATACCGGACTTAATAGGAAAAAAAATAAACAACCCCTAAATAGTTTTTGGAGACCTACGGAAAATCTAAACTATTCATACAACACCTTTTCTATACAGGTATTGTGACTTGTGAGGTGTAAACACCTTATATTAGTTAGTACTCACAAGTCACAACAATTATACCCGGCCCCATCTTTATGTTACCGGAAACATATACGAGTAGTTCTATTAAATCGCTCAACGTTCATTAAAAAAGCTAAGCTAGCTAGCTCGTACATATATTGATGGATCTAGTTATATGCGAAACGCATTAATATGATCATATGATGGTTGAAGATGAAAGATGAAGATCACCATGTAAACTAATGGTTGAAGATGAAAGATTGAAAGATGAAGATCACCATGTTAACTGTTATATCTCAATCCAGCTCAGGTCTCGTCCAAATTACACCCACAAAGGATGATAATCACCACTAGGAAGCTAAAGGGGAGTTTGTGGGCATCAAGCCAGCACACTTTTTCCGGCCAATTCGCACTCGGATGTCCACAGAGGAGCAAAAGGCGAAAGGAAGAGAAATAGGGTTTTTCAGCCAACAACAATCGAAAGAGGAGAAGCACGATTAAATAGGGTCAAGCACAGAGTCGGGTAAGGAAACTTACCATAACCAGAAGATACACCTTTAATCGTCAAAGGGAGAAAGTAATCGTACCAGCCGCAGGGAGTACTAGGATGTGCGAATGGAAGAAAGAAAGTAGCAGGGGCCGGGTCAACCATATGGAATTGGGCTTAGGGAAAACAGGGCCAATACCTTACACATTCTCCACCTTATTGGACCCTAGTGGTGTAGAGTCAAAACTCTAAAACATATATGAGACTCATCATCGCTGGATTACCCGAATAATCACAAAGACATATTCAGGCAAAAGGGGTAAGATCACCAGGCAACTTATCCGCAATCAATGTTTAACGTGCGTTTGCACGACAGCAACTTTTTGACCGAGAGACATTTAGTCCCCATGTCAGCAGGATTAAATTCCGAAGGAATTTTAATCAACTTGATATGACCTGCACTAACAATATCACGTATAAAATGAAATCTAACATCAATGTGCTTAGTTCTATCATGAAAAACAGGATTTTTACACAATTGAATAGCAGATTGACTATCAGAAAACACACAAATGTCCTGCTTAAGACTACCAATCTCCGTTAGGAGACGTTTAAGCCAAATGGCTTCCTTAAACGCTTCGGTAGCGGCCACATACTCAGACTCAGTGGTGGAAAGGGCTACTATGGGTTGAAGTTGAGACTTCCAACTAATGCACAACCCACAAAGAGTAAACACATAAGAGGTAGTGGATTTCCTATTGTCTCTATCATTAGCAAAATTAGAATCCACATACCCACTCAACTTAACCCCTCCAGAACACCTAGTGAAAACCAACCCATGATTAACAGAAGATTTCAAATACCTAAGCAACCACTTAAGAGCATTCCAATGATCTAAACCAGGATTAGACATATACCTACTCAAGCAACTAACAGCATAGGCAATGTCGGGTCTAGTACTCACCATGAGATACATCACGGACCCAATAGCATTGGAATAAGGCACAGATTTCATTTTAGCAATTTCAGGAGCAGTCTTAGGAGACTGATCCTTACTTAACACAAAGTGAGACGCCATCGGGATAGAAACGGGAGTAGCAGAATGCATGTTATATTTACTCAAAATCTTTTCAATGTATGAAATCTGATTGAGAACTAACACACGCTTACTCCTATCCCTAACAATGTTAATCCCTAGGATCCTTTTGGCATCACCTAGGTCTTTCATAGCAAAGTTCTCACTGAGACGCTTTTGCACACATTTAATGGCGTCACCCGAAGGACTCACAATAAGCATATCATCCACATATAGCAATAAAAATACAGGCACAGAGGAAGTATTTTTAAAGTATAGGAAATGGTCGCATTCGGACTTGTGAAATTTCAAAGATGACATGCACTGGTCAAATTTGATATTCCACTGCCTCGGGGACTGCTTCAGGCCGTACAAGGCCTTCCTAAGCAAACACACATGATCACTCTTCATGGGATCCACAAAGCCCTCAGGCTGGGACATATAGATTTTCTTGTCTAAATCACCATGCAAGAACGCAGTGGTGACGTCCATTTGCTTCATTTCCCAATCATTATGAGCAACAAGAGCAAGCATCATACGAATCGTAGTAAATTTAACTACAGGAGCAAAGATTTCAGCATAATCAACACCTTCCTTTTGAGTAAATCCCTTAGCTACTAACCTAGCCTTATATCTAATGTCGTTAGGCTCTTCCTTAACCTTAAATAGCCACTTACAGGCAACAACGGAACTATTGGGCGGTCTAGGAACTAACGTCCAAGTCTTATTCGCTCTAAGTGACTCCATCTCACTTTCCATGGCGCAAAGCCATTTAGCGGACTCATTAGACTTAAGGGCCTCTCTATAGGTTCTAGGTTCGTTAAGCTCAAGGGTCTCAAACACAGAGAAAGCAAACATAGAAGTATCACACATATGGAAAGCATAATCAGGCATACTATCAGCAGTTCTCCTAATTACTCTCCTACTTCTATCTCTAGCAAGTTGATAATCATGCAAATCATTCTCACTAGCATCCGCACTCTCATCATGCGATTCATTGTCATTTGAATGCACATGAGAATGCTCCACCTCACTCGAAGTGGTGGTGGTATCATGCTCAGAAGAATCAGAATCACGCAATTCAGAAGAATTAGAATCATGCAAAACAACATTATCATGATTAGCAAACAAAGGGCTAGCAGCACGTGGTATGGACTCCACCTCAACGGGTGTACTACTAGGATCAGACTCAGGATCAGGAACTGACTTAACCAAACAAGGAAACTCGGATTCATTGAAAACAACGTTTCTACTCACCACAACTTTGAAACCTACCTGGTTCCTATCCCAAACCCTATACCCCTTCACACCCTCGGGATAACCTAGGAAGACTCCTTTCTTAGACCTAGGATCCAACTTGTCACCTTGTTGGTGCACATACGCTGCACACCCAAACACTCTAAGATTAGACAAATCAAGGGGTTTGTTTGAAAAAACAGATTCAGGGCACTTCCCACCCAAGGGAACAGAAGGAGACCGGTTAATCAAGTAGACAACAGTGTTAACTGCTTCACCCCAAAATTTTTTAGACAAACCGGCGGTGGCAAGCATACTCCTAACCTTATCTAGAACAGTCCTATTCATCCTCTCGGCTATCCCATTTTGTTGGGGAGTATAGGGCACAGTTTTGTGCCTTCTAATCCCACAATCAACACACAGTTGGTCCATATCCTTATTGCAAAACTCTAGACCATTATCTGTCCTAAGGGTTTTGACCTTCTTACCAGTTTGGTTTTCTACAAGGTTTTTCCACTCCCTAAACTTCACAAAGACATCGGACTTATGCTCAAGGAGACGGACCCACACCTTCCTAGAAAAATCATCAATGATGGACAGAAAATATCTTTTACCCCCGTGGGTAGAGACACTAGCAGGACCCCACACATCAGCATGAACATACTCTAACACAGAGGTACACTTAGTAGGATTAGGATATGGGGAGGAGGGGAATGTAACCTTATGCTGCTTGCCTAACACACAAGATTCACAGAAGGGGATGGGGGACACAGAATCCTTACCAAAACAACCAGATTTATGCAAAATCTCTAAACCCCTATTACTCATGTGTCCTAATCTATTATGCCACAAAGCATATTTATCAGAACTAACAACATGAGCAGAATCACAGAAAGGCTGAGCATGGCACACATACAAGTTATTCACCTTTTTTGCCTTAAACAAAACAAGGGAATTTTTCAAGACTTTCATGCACCCATTACCCCATTTACCCTCTAACCCACTACCCTCAAAAGCAGCAACAGAAAACAAGTTATGACGCAAATCAGGAACATGCCTCACATTTTTCATAGTAAACACAGTCCCATTATCAAACTTCAAGCATACATCACCCACCCCATGAATTTTGCATTTCTTATTATCAGCAAGAGACACAAAACCATCATTGCAAGAATAATAAGAAGAAAACAGGGATCTAAAAGGTGTCATATGATAAGTACAACCAGAGTCAATCAACCACTCATTTTCAGTCATGCTACTCAACACAGAATTGGCAGAATCACAAATCATAAAAACTTCTTCATGCAAATTATTATCATCTACCACATTAGCATGTTCAGACTTCTTCGGATGGGGACAATCCTTAATGAAGTGACTAGAATTACCACAATTATAGCACACTCTCTTCTTAGACTTACCTCTCTTCTTCCCCGGGTCATTGTTTTTGTTCTTATCGTTGTTGCCCTTCTTATGGTTTCTAGATCTACTCTTAGACCTACCCCTCACAAACAACGCTTCACCTGAGTCCCTAGACTGACTGTTACTACCCCTCGAGTGTCTAAGGTCTAACTCCTTACTCCTTAATCCATTAATGACTACATCCAACGAGATATCATCTCTACCATACTTTATGGCAGATTTGACGCCATTGTATGAGTCAGGGATGGCATTAAGTAACACTATGGGTGTGTAGTCATCTATGTGTTTATCACCGGCTTGCTTAATATTCTGAATAAGCTTGTTAAACACATCTAGGTTCTCATCTATGTCCTTAGACAGGTCAAGCCTAAATCTAAAGAACTTCTCAAGCAAAAACAATTTATCAGGCAAAGAAGTATCGGTATACGTCTTATCTAACTTGTCCCACAAAGCCTTTGCAGAATCTATAATACCCACCTTCCTGAGTACTGAATCAGAAAGGTTCAGGTATATAGAGGAACAAGCAGTTTCATTCATTTCATCGCGCTTAGCAGCATCCTCAGAGTCTAAATAGAGACCAGTCACTGCTCTATAGACTTTCTGTTGGATCAACACGCATTTAATTTTCTGTTTCCAGATATCAAAATCTGTCTTTCCGTTAAATGGAAGCATGCCATATTGATTGACAGCCATATTAACCGGAAAGCAAGCACAACACGCAAGAGAATAAATAAAATTTATCAGGCTATCAACCGGTACGAAGCAACTAGCACGAACAAGCCGAGAAGACCAATGAACACAAAGCTCGGGTACAATCTCCTTGTTCTTTCGTACCGTACGAAGCAACTAGCACGAACAAGCCGAGAAGACCAATGAACACAAGGCTCGGGTACAATCTCCTTGTTCTTTCGTACAAGCACAGATAAAATTTTTATTTACTCAACAGACAGATAAATGATTAATTATAACCTATAGGGCTATCAATTGTACGAAGCAACTAGCACGAACAAGCCGAGAAGACCAATGAACACAAAGCTCGGGGTACAATCTCCTTGTTCTTTCGTACAAGCACAAATAGGCTAGAATTAATCAACAAGCAAAGAAACGGGATTTAAAACTAATCCGGACAGAAATATTCCCAACTTCGGACAACAAGTATCCAAACAAATATTCTTAACCGGAGAGTTTATCCACGAATCAAACAACAGAAAAATCAAAAAAATAAAAATAAAAAATCCAACACGTGATTAAATTTAAACCGGAAGAAATATTCACAACTTTGGACAACGAGTATCCAAACAAAATATTCTTCACCGGAAAATTAATTCACGAATCAACAAGTAATCACAATTCAACTAACAATCAAATAGCAATTAACTTGAAATTAAAAATGAATGAACTACGAATAAAAATCACACAAAGGATTGATAAACGTACCTGGGGCCGGGCACAGCCGGCATCCAAGACCTCGTAGATCAGCAGCGGGGGAGCGGGGAAAAATAAATCTGGTGGCACTCCGGTACACCAAGGATGTTTATCGCCAATTTACCTGAGCGGGGCCCGAGGTTGGGTTACCCGACTTACCGTAGGCAGCGTGGGCTGCTGTAGACTCGGCGGCAGCGGACTGGAAGGCGGCAGCGGCACTCCTGGGCGGCGGCAGCGTTCTGGACAGCACCTCCGGCAGACTGGTCTGGGCAGCACCTCCGGCAGACTGGTCTGGGCAGCAACGGGACAACAGCAAGGCTCCTGGCAGAAGGTCTGGAACCTTCTGGACGACGCTGGAAAACTCGGGCTGACGGCGGCAACACTGCAGGACCTCCGGCGACGGCGTACGGCGGCGGCAGACGGCGGCGTGGCGGCGGCAGACGGCGGCGTGGCGGCGGCAGACCTCTCCTGGCTCTGATACCACTGTTATATCTCAATCCAGCTCAGGTCTCGTCCAAATTACACCCACAAAGGATGATAATCACCACTAGGAAGCTAAAGGGGAGTTTGTGGGCATCAAGCCAGCACACTTTTTCCGGCCAATTCGCACTCGGATGTCCACAGAGGAGCAAAAGGCGAAAGGAAGAGAAATAGAGTTTCAGCCAACAACAATCGAAAGAGGAGAAGCACGATTAAATAGGGTCAAGCACAGAGTCGGGTAAGGAAACTTACCATAACCAGAAGATACACCTTTAATCGTCAAAGGGAGAAAGTAATCGTACCAGCCGCAGGGAGTACTAGGATGTGCGAATGGAAGAAAGAAAGTAGCAGGGGCCGGGTCAACCATATGGAATTGGGCTTAGGGAAAACAGGGCCAATACCTTACATTAACTAAGAAGCTGTTCTGTTCGTCTTATTCTTATTACTTATTGCATATTCTTATTTTATTCAGATCACATCAGATAAGAAAAATTCAAATCAGATCAGAAAGATTCAGATCAGATCAGAATAGAATAATTCAGATCAGATCAGAAAATTTCAAACATGATTTATCACTTTTATTATTATAAAATAATAATAATAATAATAATAATAATAATAATAAAAGTAATAATAATATTACTCCATATTACTCCATTTTATGTTGACATTAAACATAGAACCGATGTATGTTACCTAATGATAGTTCCGCATCCTACGTTCGGGGCTTACGTTTGACATTTAACTACATGCACTCAAATACTACGCATGGACATGATCACGACACGCGACAAATGTCCGGGGCTTACGTCATCCAGCTGCAGTTCCGCATAGGAGATTTCAAAAAAAAAAGGATGACACACCATCCCTGAGAGCCCCCAACATCGACCGGACAACACGATGAGAGGATGTAAGTTGGACTATAATCACAACCTGACAGATAGAGAGTGGGGCTCCGTCCCCGGTACTTGCAGAGGCCCTATGCATTTTTCAGCATAGTAACCCCTTATCACATTTGCCGGGATTCGAACCCGAGACCTAACTCTTGTGGCACCTTCTCGCTACCAGTTGAGCTACGCCCACCGGTCGCATAGGAGATTCCAGATAGTACACATGTGGCTAGCACATGCGTCTGGTGCGCAAATAACGAAAATTATTACGGATAGTACGAATCAGCCAGCTGTCCACTCTACCTTTCCAATCAGGCTTTACACATGTTACCTTGTAATTAGATTAACACATTTTACTTGATAGCCAAATATTACACGTGTCATCATCAAATTGGAATAAAATATTTTATACTTGTTCACCAATTAAGTATTTTCTAGATAGTATAAATGGATCCAATCCGAATTCTTGCGCGTTGCTTAGTGTTACTCTGCCAAAATTCTTACTCACTTTTACTTAGACCTTTTAGTCTCTCCTTTTCTAGATTCCGCCTAGCCAGGGGTTGGATATCCATTACATCTAAAAAATACATTATTAATGTATAAAATATGGAGATTTTTTTTCTAATCCTAACTGAAAGTAATTGTTTTATATAATTCACATGCGTGTATTATCAAACTCTAAATATATTAATTAACCAATCCTTCATCAACCAATATAATAGTGAAAAGTATACAAAAATCAATGTTAAAACAGATCACACATGCGAGTATCTTAAATATATTAAATATCAGATATGTGTTGAGTGTATTGAAATAATGTACTTTATTACTTAATGTGCACATTAGATATTTTAAATAACATGATTTGTAATATTTAATTTGGTGGTTGCATATAGAATTATCAATAAACAAACTGTGTAAAATCATAATAAATTTATCATGCTATTTTAGTGTCTTAATGTATTTATCATGCTATCATAATAAATTTATCATGCTATTTGATAAATTTGTCTTAAATTTATCAAATTATTTTTGAATGATTTATTTTTATTAATTTATAATTAATTTGTGACTGTATATCAAAATAGAGGTTGTAAGGATGTTTTTACTTGGATTGAAATTTGCTGATCTATTATGATCTGGTCTGGTCTGAATTGGTTTGGTATGGTCTAAAAATGTCTTATCTCTATATTTTATACTCCCTCCGTCCCCTTTATGTTGTCCATGTTCCTATTCACTTGGTCAACACAAATCACTCTTAATTTCTTATTTTATATATAAAAAATTTATCAAATTTGATTCAGGTTTTTGCGGTTTTGTAAGACACTTTTAATGTAGTTTTTGAATATGTAATTTTTTTTCTAAAAATAATTTGAGTGCGGACAGAGATCTGTTTGCTTTATCGTCGGTCAAACATCGTGAACCGTAAAGAGACAATAAAAAGGGGATGAAGGTAGTAACTATTAAAGTATGTTCTGATCTAGTCTATTTAAATCTAGTGTGATCTGATCTGTTCGTTTAAGTCTGATCTGGGACGGTAAAGAGTCTAAATAAAAATATCATAAATGGAATTACTCGGTAATTAATTGTTGCTGGGGCCAGGATTCAGGAAGGGTCGGCCCACCTTAACTTGTTACGGTTGAAACACCAGAAATTTCCAATCAAAATATCTTCGCACCAGAAACCCGAATCCAAATATTGAGAACGCGGGTAAAAGCCTGAATTCTTATAACTACTTCTGGAACGTTCTTGAACCTCATGAAATCTCGTCTTCCCGAAACACATCCCAAAGCTATATCAAGCCTCTCAGATATTTTCTCTGGAACCCATCCTGATTCTCGACCCTACCATTTTACCGACTCCTGAAATTCACATATCACCCCCATTTCACGAACTTCTGTACATGTTGTCAAGTTCTGAGAAGAGTGGCGGATATGGAGACTGGCGGGAAGTTTTCACCTTCTTATTATACCATTCTTGGTGTTAGTGAAGGCTCTTCTGATGAAGAATTGCGCCGGGCCTATAGAAAGCTCGCTATGGTACCCCTTGCATTTCATTCTTTGTTTAGGAATTAGGGACTTGTTTTTATTTTCAGTTTTAATCGATGCGATTGAATTCAGTTTTGCTTCTTTGGTGCAGCAATGGCATCCTGATAAGTGGACGAGGAACCCTTCGTTGTTAGGAGAAGCCAAGTTGCGGTTTCAGCAGATTCAAGAAGCCTATGCCGGTTAGTATTGCCCCTCTTGTACTATGGTGCTTGAGAATTTCTCGAATTTAGTGGTGATTCGATGTATATTTGGCTTTGAACAGTTTTATCTGACCCGAGTAGAAGAACCTTGTATGATGCTGGCTTGTATGATCCCCGCGAAGATGATGATGATGATGAAGTTGAGGTTTGTCCTGCTGTGTACCATTTTGTTCTTCTTCAGTTATGTTTCCCATTCGTTAAGGCGTCTTTTATCACTCAAATACAAAAATAAAAGCTCATAAGGTTATATTTTAGCTCTAGTTAGGTAAAAAAATATAAGCTCGTACAGTTATATTTTAGCTCTGATTAAGAGCCTGTTTGGTAGCACGAAAATCGGTTGTTTTGGCCGATTCTGCTGAAATTTATGAAGTTTTGACTGAAGTGGCTGCATGGGTTGATTCTGATGATTTAAGAAAAAAAATATTTTTAAAATATATTTTATTAATAAAATAAAGAAAAAATTATATGTAGAAATAGCTAAAATGGTCATCTACAGTAACTTCAGTCAATACAACCAGAAAAGTAACTTCAACCTTACTTTTTTTTGCTTATTACACAATTCAGCGTGCAAAAGCAAAAGTTACGTGTTTGGTGAAAAAGTTGGCTGATAAGCCTGATAAGCCGGAAAAAAAAAAACAGTGGTTCCAAAAGGCCTCTAAGTTGATGACTTTGATCTTTTAACATTAGCCCCAAATTTTAGTAGGTATTAGAACCTAGTAATTTTTAAGGAACTATCCAATGTAGATCTCATTCCTTCCGTTGGTTAGACCATTAGGCTAGACCAGATGAGATCTTGTGTATCTTAATAAGAACGGATAAAAGCCTATATTTGGTTCTTCTGTTCGTTTAGACTCCCTAAGGCTATGTCCTGATCCTGGAAGATGCTAGGAAAGGAAAAAACTAAATTTTATGTTCAGTTTCTACTCGAAAATGTGAAGAGAATTATATAAGTGCTTGATTTTTTTTGCATATCCGTTGATTCTGAACTGCTTATTCAACAGATAATAAATATTAAAAAACAAAACCAAACAAAAAATATTCAACATTTTCTATGTTTACTTTCCCTAGCAATATCCTAGTCCAAAATGGACATTAACTGCTAGATGCTTTTCCTGCAGGGATTTGCAAATTTTCTACAAGAAATGGTTACTCTAATGGGTGATGCTCAGAAGGAGGTAATGAGCAAAAATCATATGTTGACTGTTCTGATTTTGCGGTTAAAATTTGTAATTGCACAATGTTTTCCAATTTTGCCTTCTTTGAACTCTGCATTTATTTCCCAACAAGATGTCAAGATTTGCAAGGGCCCATGACCTCAATCACAATGGCAAGTATGGGATTTCTTCCTTAATGCAGCGGAGGGGAAGGGTGTGTTTTTTGTGTTACTGTATTTAGTTTAACCAAATGAGACCTTTCCTTAAAAAACCTCAAACGAACATGCCCTGAGATGAAGTTTGAATCTGTTGATCCTTTAGGGCTTTAGGTGACAGATTTATATCTTAAATTCTTAATAACAGTTTTTGGTTGGCAATTAACAATACTACGGACTAGAGTGTGTGTTTACTAATTGGTAATTCTACTAGCATTAGTTATTCATACCATCCATTTGTTTGCTCTAAAAAAAACTTAGAAGTGATGATTCTTTTTCTTTAACCTGGAAGGACTTCGTCCCATATGTGCATGTGCCAGCCACGCTTCCTACGATTCTTATTACGAAGAAATACTGAGATGGATAGAACTTAATAATTATGTTCATCAGATATTTATAAGTGAGCGGAATGATAGAACTTAAGAGATATCGTTCAAAGAATAGAGAAAAAATCATGCAATGATTTGTAAAAAAGATAATGAGATTAACAAATCCCAGATATAGTTTTTGATACTTACAGAAATTTCTTACTTTTCTGGTACCTTTTATATTCTGTGGTGGATCCCAATTTTTTCAAGATTCTAGAAATTTCTTTACTCTGAAATTCTGAGTATATCTAATGTAGAGGTTTTTCTTCATTGCATGTGAGTGAGAGATTAGTAGACATGAAATGAACATGGAAATGCAGAGCAATCGCAGGCAGGGGTGGAGACAGGGGGTGGCTGGCGGTGGCCGTGGCCCCTACAAGAAAAAATTTGTGATGTATATACATATGTATAAATATTTATAAGTAGTAAAAAATATAGTGAAAATTTAAGCATTGGCCCCGGCTATATAAATTCCTTAAGCCCCGGCCCTTGTAACTTGACATTCCTGGCTCCGCCACTGATCGCAGGAAAATGCAATTAGTATTACTGTTTTATGTGGATGTCTAATCCAAATTTGAAGATCCCTTGGGGTGAAAATATGTAAATTTGGCTGTTGAATTAACAGAGGAACTATAATTTTTTTGGCTAGTTTCCCTTCACTAGGTGTAGGTGTGACCTGTAAAACAGAACAAGTAACAAAAAGGTTGTTGACTTGCGCCCCATTCTCTTGAAATAGAACTCACTTCTAAATATTTGGACTTCTTTTAGAAGATTGAATACGTGTCTTATGTTGATTTCTGATGTAATGTGGATTCAGGGTAAGAGTTACAGCATTGAGGAGATTCAAAGCATGTTTGGTGAGATGGCTAAAGGATATGATGTTCCTGAATGGTCCAATCCACCACTGCACCCAGCTAGCTCTCCAGTCCACTCTTCTGAGTTGTTTTTGGGGACCATGACTTCAAGCATGGCTGGACAGAGTAAAACCTTTTCTTGCTGATGAGCGCCTTGAGAGCAGAAAAAGTTAAGTGTTTTTTCATTTTGCTCTCATATTCTATCTGTGATATATATACCTTTAGTTTTCCTTCAGAGAGTCCACTGCTCTTGTATACACCTGCTTTGTGTGAAATTCCAAAAGCCGAAAAAATGGAGATAGATGTTTAGCAGAGCCCAGATTGTGGTCGTGTTGTTTGTGTTTAAATTTGCAGGAAGGAAAGCAGGCTGGGCACATAAGCATGGTTCGGCAGTTCGCCTATTGAGTTGTTCCAATCACCAAACTGATGGATTTGTAGTCACAAAGCGATGCGTGGCAATCTTATAGGAGGTGTGTAGGTTGTGTGAAGTTCATCATATTGGTACAACCAACCATCACCATGTTTTTATGGTTTCTAATGTCAGTCATGATGTATTAGTTCTCATGTAATAGAGAGTTGGTGCTAATAATGTTGATCTGAACAATAGAAACTAGAAAGTGTTGTCACTCATTAGATGCCTATGGATAGAGATACCTATGGATAGAGACACCTATAGTTGATCTGAACTTTTGAATAATAAAGCCGGTGTTTTATGTGTACTTAGTCTCAAAACATGGTATAGGCTTTATAACCAACCTCATATATACTTGCCAGTTGCCACGTTTTGGTTTGATTGAACGTATAGCGTTATTGATCTTGGTGCTAGCGATATTCATTCTTAAGAAATTCTCAACAAATTCTTAGGGGGACTATTTCTGGATGACCCATAGTGAAAATCACGTCCAAAATTGCATGGACTGACTGCTGCTTCATAACAAAGAAGCGCAGACAGTTTAGTGACCATTTTGCATTATTCCATCGTATTCTCAAGCCAAAAAATAATGAATCTTTGGCTCCATTGCAAATGATGGAAAATCTCAAGAAATTCTCCTAAGTAGGCTTAAAACATAGATGAAAAATTGAATTATGAGTTTGTATGTTTTATTCTCAATATAGGAGTCATGTGCTCTTATTATGAGTTTTTACATTTTCTGCAATGTTTATAATGTCCCTGCGCAATGTTTAAAATATCCTTTTCTCTGCTTCAAGCGTCAATCTTTTTCTGTGTCATCCTCTTTTACTGCAATACCAAAATTTATCATTCTCTTGTATCTTCAACATCGATCCTTCTCTATGATGTCCAGTTCAGAACTTCAACATCGATCCTTCTCTATGATGTCCAGTCCAGAACTTCAACATCGATTCTTCTCCACGATGTCCAGTCCAGAACTTCTAGTTGTTCTACTATTATTCTTCTATTCTTTGCCTCTCTTCCATTGTCACCAAATTGCAATAATGGCAACACTAAATTAGATGTCTTTTTTACTCTAGGAGTGCCGTATTTTACCTCGCCTTGAAGATGATACAAAAATGTAAAATAAAAATTGTCATCTTTATAAATGTAATGTCAAGTGACATTTTTTCAAATAAGTGTTCAATAACAAAACAATTATAGCATTTTCAAATTCAATGGTGAGAAACAGAATATGAATGCTATCACTACAAAAAAACACGGTCGTAGTCACGGACTTAGTCACGGACAGCAGTTCAATTTTTCCGTGACTAAATGATGTAGTCACGGTCGCTGGCCGTGACTAAATCCGTGACTTAATGGGCGTGACTAAATTGAAGTCACGTCCAACGAACCGTGACTAAATTTAGTCACGGACTAGTCACGGTCAGAAGCCGTGACTATAATACCCGCCGGAAACCCACTCCGGCGTATTAGTCACGGTCAGAAACCGTGACTAAGTTTTTTTTAAAAATTAATTTTAGTAGTCACGGCTTTGGACCGTGACTAATATTTCAAATTTTCAAATTGAGTAAAAGACCGCCCGCGGCGGTAATTTAAAATTTTGAAATTAGTCACGGTTGTCGACCGTGACTAATTATTTTTTTATTTAAAAAAATAATAATTTCGGATTAATAATAGTCACGGATAAGCCCGTGACTACTTTTTTTGTTTTTTTAAAAAAAAAAAAATCCAGTTTTCGTTTGTTTTTTTTTTAAATTTTTTTAAAAATTACTTTTTTAAAAACGGAAGTTTACAAATTAAATTTCAAAATGTTTTTTAAAAAATGAGTTATTGAAAATATTATACTATTTTTTTTAAAATAAATACATTTTAAGAATAAAGACATACAACAAATTCAATAAATATTGTGACAAACTTTTAAAAGTTTTGAAATACAACAAATAATAAATGTATGATGATTACATGTCCCGTGGGACTCCATTATGATAAAAATTGGGATTTTCTTCTTCTTCTTCTTCTTCATCATCAACAAGAAACTCATCTGGGTTCACGGGGGGGTCTTCAGGGTCAACTCGGGTTCCTCCTCGGGGTGCTCCTCGGGGTCCTCCTCGGGGTGCTCCTCGGCCTCCGTGGCTCGGCGTGCCACTACCTCCTCCGGATGACCTCGCAAAATCAAAGGACATAGAACCGAAATTCGGGGAGATCATAGGCATGCCACCATATCCGGAGTTGGGGAAAAATCCCATACCGCCCATGTGCTGAACTTGAGGAGTTTGCTCAGGGTGGAATACGTACGGGGGAGGAAAAGGCTGTTGCGGAGGCTGGAATCCGGCACGCATGTACCGTTCCATCTCCTCCAACCGGGCTTTTGTAGCAGCATCTGCTTTCCGCTGCTCCTCCCATCGCCGTTCGTGCTCCTCCAGTTCACGCTGCATTGTGGCAATACGGGGATCTTCTCCCCGCCTTGACCGAGAAGAGGAAGCGCCGGTGCTTCGATCATACAAAATCCGTTGCCCCTCGGCCCCTAAGCACGGAACCCGGCCCTTGTAAACCCCGGCCGCCTCAATGGCCGCCTCATCATCCGCATCGGAATCGAGGTCGTCCTCCTGGGTCAAGCCTCGTGCCGCACGCTGCCTGTCGAGGGATTCGTTGTACTTCGTCTGCATTTTCAAAAAGATTTTTTAAATGCTACATACTTAGATTTTAAATGTTACTAAATAACAAAATATGATGTTACATACTTCGAAGTCAGCGAGGCGGGGTGGCAAATCGGCTTCAGATTCCTCGCCGTGCTTCGTCCAGCAATGCTTGACGAGCCGGAGAACATCAACCTTCTTCTTCTCAGGACCAGCCTAAATGGTGTGAAAAAGACTTAAATTAAATTTTTTATAATAAAGGAATGTGATGTTGTAAGGTTTTTTGAATAGCACTTACAAGAGTTTCTTTATGGGCATTCTGAGATTTACGACCTCCGTGCCACTGCATCTCCAAGGCCTTCTCGGACATCCGGTTTTTCTTACCGGATTCACTTCTGGCCAAGAATTTCGGATCAGAAGACCAGTGGCGACAAAGGTTGGACCACACTTCATCCGAAACCCATCTAGGCTTTTTCCCACTTTTTCGCGCCCGTTTAAAAGTGGCGCGAAGCCAGGTCGAAATCCTAGCATTGTAGGCTTTAAGAATATCGGCACCGTGTGCGTGAGTCCAACGATAGCGAGCCTTTATTAAAACAAATTGGATTAATTAATCACCAGGTATATATTAGGCCAATACAATCAGGAAGGGAACATTCATTTATTTTTACCTTGAACAGGTTCCACCATAGTTCGCGAACCTTGGGGTCAACATCTGACAGTGTGGCCCAAGTGCCAAGAAAGTGTCCTCCGATGATGTTTTTGATGCCCGTGAACACTTGTTCGTCACTTAAAAAAATTAATAGTATTTATTTATATAAGATTTGGTTTGATTATTTAACATTATATAAAATTATTGAAAATAAGGTTTTTCATAACTACTTACAAAAGAACTTCTGCAGGCGTCACCCAAACAGCTCCATCATTGTTGCGCTCCGCTTCGGACATAGGCGCATGGTTAGGGCGGGGAGCCGAGGTCGATTGTTCGTTGCTCATCTAAAATATATTAATTTATTTTGTTTTTTGTTAGAACGCTTATAAAAGTTTGAGGTGTGCTTACTAAAGGTCCATTAAAGTTTGGGGTATATTTATTATTTTTTACTATAAAAATTTATACAAGTATTATTAATTGAAAATGTGTATAGCATATTAAACTATTTTTAGTTTAATATGAGGGGTCCATATTTTTTCATAATAAGTTCTTAAATAATTTGGTAATAAATTGCACTTGGAGGTAACATGTTAAACTTTTTGCAAAGTTTACATGAGAGGAGATCATTTTTTTATGTTTTAGATATATCATTTTAAAATAAATTTAAAACAGTTTGTTAAATCAAGTTTTACAAAAAACTATTTTTAAAAATAATCTGTTTAATAAAAGAGTTTTTAAAACAGTTGTTATTAAAACAGTTTTTACTAAAACAATTTTTATTAAAACAGTTTTTATAAAAACAGTTATTATAAATACAGTTTTTATAAAAACACTTTATATTAAAACAGTTTTTATAAATACTGTTTTTTAATAAATACAGTTATTATAAATACAGTTTTTATAAAAACAGTTATTATAAATACAGTTTTTATAAATACTGTTTTACAAAAATCTGTTTAATAAAACATTTTATATAAAACAGTTTGTATATATCAATTTTTGTAAAACCGGTTTTTTTAGATAAATTATAAAAACAGTTTATATTAAAACAGTTTGTATAAAAACAGTTTTTATTAAAAACAGTTTTTATAAAAACAGTTTTTATTAGATTAATTTTAAAAACAGTTTATATAAAAACAGTTTGTATAAAAACAGTTTTTATAAACACAGTTTTAATAAAAACAGTTTTCATAAAAACACTTTTTATTAAAACTGTTTAATAAAAACTTTTTATAAACACAGTTTTAATAAAAACAGTTTTTATAAACACAGTTTTAATAAAAACAGTTTTCATAAAAAAACTTTTTATAAAAACTGTTTTTTACAAAAATCTGTTTAATAAAACATTTTATATAAAACAGTTTATATATATCAATTTTTGTAAAAACAGTTTTTTTTAGATAAATTATAAAAACAGTTTATATTAAAACAGTTTGTATAAAAACAGTTTTTATAAACACAGTTTTTATAAAAACACTTTTTATTAAAACAGTTTTCACAAAAATTTGTGAAAGCTTGTGAAATTTTTATAAACACAGTTTTTATAAAAACACTTTTTATTAAAACAGCTTTTTAATAAAACAGTTTATAAAATTTGTTTATAAAAATTTGTAAAATTAGAATTAAACATGTTAAGTTTGTGAAAGCTTAACATGAGGGGGCAATTTTTTTTTTAATATTTCGGGTTAACCATTGAGAGGCATGCATATCACACACTAATCATATATATTAAATATTATTAATCATGCATAAGAACATATACTACACATATAATAATTTAAATCATTTAAACATAATTATCATGCATACAAAACATATAAATCATATCATGCATATGAAACATATAAACTAAAACAGTGTTTTGCCAAGTTTTTTTTGCATACGAAAAAATCTACATATATTAACATATAAATAATCTACATTTAACATATATTAATCATGCATACGAAACATATAAAATGAAATTAACATGCAAAACTACAAATCATGCATATAATAAATCATACATATAACTTTTGAAGATTACAAAATGATATGAAACTAAAATTCGTGCATCTTATCATGCATTTGAGTATACAATCATGCATTTTTGGAATTTTAATCAAATATTGGAATTTTAATCGAATAAGATGAACAAACACATAACCTTGACTGAAGAAGGGCCGACGGAAGAAGGTGGACGAAGGCGGCCGGAGGACGACGGCGGACGGCTAGGCGGCGGACGGCGGCGGACGGCTAGGCGGCGACGGCGGACAGCTAGGCGGCTGACGGCGGACGGCTAGGCGGCGGCGGCACTGTCTAAACTGGAAGAGAGGGAAGAGAGAAGGAAGAGGAAGTTAGGGTTTGGGAGTTGGGTGCGTAGGTTTTTAAAAAAAACGCTAAGTGTTCGTTTTATATAAGGGTTTAGTCACGGTCATAGTCACGGTCAGGACCGTGACTAAACCCTTCGTAAATGCCGAAGTCAGTCCGCCGGTCAGAGTCGCCATTAATCAGAATAGTCACGGTCAGAACCGTGACTATGACCGTGACTATTTTCAAATTTTGAAAATAGTCACGGTCATAGTCACGGTTCTGACCGTGACTATTATTGTCAGCGCCACTCTGACCGGCGGACTGACTTCGACATTTACGAAGGGTTTAGTCACGGTCCTGACCGTGACTAAGACCGTGACAACTTGAAATTTTTTAGTATAAATAATCTTTCTCCGGCCCAAGACTGAACTGTAAAAAAAAATGGCTAATAGAGGTCCAATTGACTGGGATTCGATGTGTAGAGATATGAAACGACTTAAGCTGATTACAGAGCTTATGGAGCCGAAAACCGTGGAAGCATACGAGAGAATCAAGGAGTTGATGTCTAGACCCCTTGAAAGTTTTGGCGATTATAAAGATGAAGAATCCGACTCGTTGGGCAAGTCAAAAGCAAGAAATTTGTGTCGGATGCTTCAACGTGCACAAGAAGTTTCAGAGTATATGGACCCGATCAACGAAGAAGCTCGAATGAAAATTCAGGAGTTGTGGGCTAGGCCTCTTGAAAGTTTCCGATTGAGGAATGAATAATGTTAGTTAGGCTAATGTAATAAATAAATCTATGTTAGTTGTTTAATAAATAATATGTGACAATTTCATTGTGTGTTTTGTATTTATCTTTGAAATTTGATAAATAAATATCTGTTAGTTGTTTATTAATATCTAAATTTATTATAATATTCAGATTAGTAAAAGTAGATTACTGTTTTTTTAATTTTCGAATTTTGTTAATTTTCGAATAGACTTAGAATTATTAAAATTAATTTTCGAATTTCGAATTATTAAAAATTATTAAAATAAATTTTCGAATTTAGAAAAATCAAAAATAATATTTGAATTTTCGAATTTGAAAATAAAAGAATATAATATAGAGTAATTTCATATTTTGTATTGGGTAAATTTTAATTTTCAAACTTTGAATTGTGAAAAATTTTATTTTGAATTTATAATATGGATATAAAAAACTTGTTGTGGTTGAATTAATATGGAGTAATTTTTTGTTCATAAATAATAATGATAAAGATAGAAAAAAATTCAAATATTGTTGGAGTAATATAATGATGAAGAAATCTGCACAAATATTAGAAGTCAATAAAATTGAAATTACAACAGCACAATTATTCGCTATCAGAATCGTCATTTTCTACATATACAGTATCTTCTTCTGTATCTGAACCGTCTATCCATTCACCTTCTTCCTGATATTGAGCATTTTGTTGTGCTACATACATTTCCTCAATTTCGCGCTCAGATGGAATGGTTGGGTCCGGAAGGTGCGTTTCTGGCATGACTTCAACACGTCCGCCATTTGGATCACTTAATTGGAGGTTATAGTTGACCGTCTCAACAATAGGCGGAGGTTGGAAAAATTGTTGCTGAAAAGCATCTAGATCAACGTCCTTGTGTTGAGTTTGTGATTTTATTTTGTTCGGACGGACAGGACATGCACACACCCAAGGATTCTGTGTCCGCCTTGTTGAAGGATATTCTGCATAATAAATCTGCGCTGCTTGTTGGGCGAGTATGAAAGGCTCATTTTTTGGGTACACACGAGAGAGGTTGACGTCAATCATATTATACTTCGGATTTTTGCGCACGCCACGTGTGGGGTCGACCCATGTGCAACGGAACAGAACGCATGTCAATTTTTTCGCACAAGAAGGCATCTCAAGTTCCAGAATCTCCTGCAGGACACCAAAAAAACTGGTTTCCGAGTTATCATAACCGATGGTCGGGACACATAACCCGCTGTTCGTTGTTGGTCGGCCCTCTCCGTAATCGGCTGTGTGATATGTGTAACCGTTTATCACATATTGCCGCCACACTTTGGCACTGGCACCTGGGCCCCACGCTAATGATACTAACAAAGGGTCGACAATCCCACGACTATTGATCTGTAAATATAAACATAATAATAACATTAGGTAAACATTAGGTAATATATATAATTAATGTGTGTGTATATATACCTGATACTTGTACCAATTTACAAAATCAGAGTCCACCAACGCATCTATTTCATTCTCAGGAAAGGCTGATAAAGAAGCTCGGAATTCACTGTGAAGTCAAAAAAGTAACTTCCTTTTTTGCTGTAACTGAGCCAGTTGGCACCTGATTTCTCCATGCATATCGGACATCCCATCAGACCGTGTGTGCTCCATCCCGAAAGCATGCCATAGGCAGGGAAGTCGCTAATGGTCCAAATGATGGCAGCTTTCATGATAAACATTTTATCTGATGAAACATCATAAGTTGGTGTCCCAACGGCCCACAGTTCTTTCATCTCCTCGATAAGGGGTTGGAGATAAATGTCTATCTTTCGCCCAGGATCCTTGGAACCCGGACAAATTAAAGACAAAAAGATGAAATGACTTTTCATGCACATGTCGGGAGGGAGATTGTAAGGTGTTAACATGACCGGCCAACATGAATAGTTCTTGCCAAACCTGCCAAAAGGAGCAAATCCATCTGAGCACAATCCCAGTCGCACATTTCGTGGCTCCATAGCAAACTGAGGATGACAGCGGTCAAAGTGTCTCCAGGCTTCACAGTCCGAAGGGTGAGCCATCATACCCTCGTTGGTTTCGTGCTCAACATGCCATGTCATGTGTTTCGCAGTAGCAGTCGAAGCGTACATCCTTTGCAGTCGAGGAGCTATTGGGAGGTAATACAGTTTAGACAGTGCAGACCTATGTCGTGGTTTCTTTTTATTTTGACGAACAGGTTTGTATCTGTCTCCACCACAGAACTTGCAGAACTCAAGTGCCTCATCCTCCTTCCAGAACAACATACATCCTTCCGGGCACGCATCAATTTCAACACAAGGTAGCCCCAACTTAGACATTAACTGCTTCATGTGGTAATATGAATCGGGAAGGGTATGATCTCGCGGTAGCATCCCTCCTACTGACTGCAAGACTCTATTCATGCAAGTTTCAGGGAGACTGTATTCGGCTTTTATGTTCATGAACTCAGTAACAGCGGATAGCTGAGAGTATCCCTCACAATCAGCATACAGAGGTTGGTCGACAGCTTTTAGAACATCCTGAAATCTCTCAGCCAAACCTTCATCCACATAAGGTTGATAAAATGTCGGATTTTCATCCGCATCTGGTTGATACGAGGTTGAGGCTTCAGGGGGGTCGTTAGGTGGTTGTGGGGGGTTGAATTGAGACGGTACACCGTATGCGTCATATACCATTTGTTGGTCCCACCTCATTTCAGCACGGTCTCCCCACGCACTCATCTCTGGAGGGACGTAACGAGACGAACCTACCGTTTGTGGTATAACAGATGGATCCAAAGGTTCGCCGTGAGAAGTCCAATTATAATAATTGGGAACAAAACCGACCGCGTACAAATCATACCCAACTTCGTGTGGGTCTTTAAATTTGAGATTTTTACACTTTGAACATGGACATCTTATTTTATCACCACTCATATAAGCCGGATGTTCAAGTGCAAATTCAATAAATTCTCCGACTCCCTCGAGAAAATTTGATTGCATTCCGTACAATACCGCATCTTTATCATACATCCAACTTCTATTTTTTTTATACATTATGCCTGAATATTATAATAAAAAATTAGATGAAATGCAATGCACACAATTTTAAGTAATTTATTTCACTAAATATAATCAACTAATTTTCACTTTTTTTAAATGAAATGCACAGAATTCACATCTTAGTTATGCACAATATATATGTCCCCTAATGCACAATAATGCAGATAATTTCACTATATTAAACATACGTTTAATTAAATCTAACTAATTCATTTAGTTAAATTTAACTAAATTTAACTAGTTCATTCCGTCCCCTTTTAATGCATCACTACGTTTAAACTTACGTTTAGCTACCTAATTTAACTTAATTAACACATCAATAGCTACGTTCAAACCTACGTTTAGCAAACGAATTTTAATTAAATTATTTTTGTAAACCTACGTTTAAACCTACACTAAATTATTACGTTAATGACATTTAATCTTATTAGTAATACACAATTAACAATTCACTAAATTAAATAATATGACCAAATTCAACCCAATAATATAACAATTCACTAAAGTTTAACTAATTCTAATTTATGACATTACTACGCTTATAGTTAAAACATGTTGTTAATTAATTAACAACCTCACTAATTTAATAGTTTTAATAATTTAAATTGAACCAACTAATTCTAAATAAAAATTATAATTCAAATAACATACCTTATCTGCATAAACAGGGAAAATGATAGAAGATAGACTACATCCTTCGATCTACGGATACTGTATATACTGGGAATGAATTGGTGTGGTTCTGTTGAATGAATGAGCTGCTCCTGCATATATAAAAAATTTAGTCACGGACTTAGTCACGGATTTGTCCGTCACTAAGCAAAACCGTGTCCAACACGCGTCCAACACGTGTTAATTACGTGTAAATGACGTGTTAATCAACATAGTCACGGAACTAGTCACGGATATGGCCGTGACTACAATTATCCGTACATAATGCCGTTGCGAATTAACCAAGGGAGTTGAAAAAAATTAAATTTTAATTATAGTCACGGGCATAGTCACGGATTTGGCCGTGACTAAATCATCGGAATCAAAAAAACTGCGCCGGAAACGGGAATTGGCCTATCGGAGAAATTAAGTCACGGTCATGGACCGTGACTAATGTTAGTCACGGTCAAAGTCACGGCCCTGACCGTGACTATTTTTTTTTTAAAAATTCCGTGACAAATCCGTGACTAGACCGTGACTAAACTAGTCACGGACGAAATCCGTGACTAAAATCCGTGACTATAACGCTGTTTTTTTGTAGTGTATGAATGATTTAAAATGAATTAGATGGAATTAGTAGAGGTATTCTTTAGCGCAAGCTTCTCAAATCGCGAACAGAAGAAAAGTGACTTTGCAAGGCAATTTCGACATTTCATCTATATTTTAGTCCTACGTGATTACACGGAAAAGTAATAATCCTAAATCCTAAATTTCATATGTTTTATTCCTTTTCAAGAAAATTTCTCTTCATTCTTTCCTAAATAAAAGATTATAAAATCAAATTCATGTGATTATAATTTCTCGGGAATGGGTGTTGATTGATGGTCATAGAATGAAAAAAATGTAATGAATACTACCTCCGTCCCAGGGAGAAGTTCCCAATTTCCTTTTTTGGCAGTCCCAACAAAAAGTTCTCATTTCCTTAAATGGAAAGTTATCCTACATAAAAACAGTGCCAAACAGTGCCAAACAGTGTCGAAACAGTGCCAAACAGTGTCGAAACAGTGCCAAACAGTAAAATTTACCCCTCCGTAACTTTATTTCCTTAATATGTGTGAAAGTCAACCCGGGAACTTCTCCCTGGGACGGAGGGAGTATTATTCAAAGAAATACTTCGTATAGAAAACTAGGCAACTAGCTTGGTGTAGCATGTTTTTAATGGAAAAAACGGCCGACACCGAAAGAGCACATTTAAAATTTATTTATACCATTTCTTTTATAGCAGCAGCAGCCTTCAAGAAAAGTGACCTAATAAATATAGCGAAATTACGTGAAGGTGATGGAATATCTTCTCTGCGTGTAAAGGCCGTAGAATTTGTGAGTGTGATCGGCAACATACACGCATTAAAGCAGCTAAGTGGTGGGGACTAAACCGACCATCCACGTGGGATTTCATTGCCTTGACCATTAAGTCTTTTTATTTATCTATAATCAATCTGATCTGTAATTATATATACATGTATATCATCTCAAGAACACGTCGATGCAAGAATATTATGCGTCATTTTCGCACTTTCCCGGCCTACGTGTACCTTTACCTCTTAGATGTCTACGTACAAGCTTTGAACAATTTTATAAAGATGTTTTTAGTTGGATCGACATATTTTGGTTTAGCTTGGAGTTGGTCTCTTTAAATTCGTTGGAGATTGAATTGGTCTAGGTATATTTTGTGTTTTTTTTATTATAGTCTTAAGATTTGATCTAGTCTGTGTAGGGGTGGACTCGGGCCGGGCGGCCCGCCCCGGAACCGGCCTGATCCGGTTACTGTTTGAACCGGCCCGAACCGCCGGCCCGGCCAGGGACCGCTCCGGGTAGGCCTGACCCGCTGGGGTTCCGGGCTGGGCTCGGGCCCCTCAAAAGGTGAACCGGCCCAGCCGGTCCGGGCCAATTTATTTTTTTTGCTTTTTTTTTTTGAATTTTTTTTAAGTTTTTGGGTTGGACTGGGTATTTTGGGCCATTTGAGGTGGTTTGGGCGTGAGGGGGAGGCTTGGGGGTTAATTAGGAAAAGCCAAAAAAAATATAAATTGAACCGAGGCCCGGCCCGACCCGGACCCGGGGGTTACCCGAGCCGGTTCCGGGCCTCCCTTTTCATGAACCGAGGCTTGAACCGGGCCCGAACCTGCCCGAGTCCACCACTAAGTCTGTGTATTGAAATATGGTCCAGAAAACAAGAGGGTTAAATTAGAGGAACCAATTTACAAACAAGAGGGTATATCTCGCTCCATAGCAATAAAAATCGGAAGATTCAACACCAGACGAACCCATTTATAAACGAGAGGGTATATCTCTGACTTTCTTGTTTACACTAAATCTTGACAAAGCTTGAAATTGTTGACAAATATTGAATTGATGAATATCAAGCTCAGAATGCTTCAATTGACATCTCAAATGTAACTTTTCTTGTTCGGAGAAATCATCAGGATAATATTTTCCAACCCTCCGGTCCCCCTAAGGCCGCCCCTAAGAAAGTTTTCATATTTTCTCTTCGACTTACGGATGATTTGGATAAGAAAGGACTTACTTTCACCGCCAAATGTCTCGAGGGTATGCTGGGAGTAGCTAAGAAGAAAGGGGAGGTTTGTTTTGACTCAAAGTTTACTACTCCCTTCCGAGCTTTCTTTGGAGTTTAAATTGGGGATACCTAATATTATTGATGTGGGAGGGAGTGGATCTTGATTTTGTGGTATCCTGTGTACTGGGATATGCACTTTATTTGTAACATTGACTTGTTATTTTCTTGGGTGTTAAGTAATTTGTGAAGTGGTGACTGTCCCATTTTCTTGATGCATTATATCTAGGTTAGTTTATTCTAGCTTAGATAGTCATTTTGATTTGGATTGATGCATTGTAACATGCTATTTTTTTCTTCGGTTTCTAATATACTTACATATTATCGTCGAAAAAAAAAGAAAGTTTTCATATTTTTGGAAAAGCCTAGAAGAGAAAATGTATCTCATAAAATGGGATGGAGGTAGTATTATTTAGCTCCAAATTAAATGACTTGAACCAACAATAATGTATAAAGGCTACATGCTAGGGTATGTTTGACACAAGTTGTTGGAAATATATTTTTACAAACATTTTAGTAAACGTTAGGATTTTTTATCATAAACGTTAGGTTTTAATAACTGAAAGATCTTAAAATAAAAGGATTATAACTGTTTGATAAAAAGCCGATTATTAGATTCAGTTCTATTTGGTACAGCAAGCTAGTGTAACTAATTAATGCCAAAAGCTATGTGCTTTCTCTTAGGTGCTACCCGGCCATACTGCCATTATAGCTTCTCAAAAAGATTTTTTATTTTGAAAAAAACATTGAAAAAATATCATGCCAAACATATAACTAGAGGTTTGTAGAGACTTTTTAATTAGCACAAAAGCTCAACAAGTCAATTATATAACTTTAGCTTATGCTCATTTATTGGTATGCACATGAACTGTTCAAGAAATATTCTATTCAGTTAAAGTCACGTTTAAAATTTAAATTGAACTAAAGGCATTTAATTTTAAACATATACTCCGGAGAATATAATTTATCTCTGTAATTTATAAATATATGATATGCTGGAGTTTGAACTGAACTGAACACTATTGCTCTTTAATTCTATTCGAGTAAATATTTGAACCCCAATAAAGTTAAATATTTATTCAAATCAAACTAAAAGTAATAGTGTTTGGCTCACTTCAAACTCGGACGGCCATATCACATATGTTTATTCATAAGTAGTTTGAAATTATCGAGTTTGAAATGATCCGAACCTATTTGAGTTCGATGCTTGTTGGTTTTGTTTATTAGGTTCGAAATCAAGTCGAAATTCAAAAGCTTGAAAATAAACTTGATTTGTTAACAACCTTATTTCTTCCTTTCTATTGAAGTCAATGATTTTGAAAGTATTTAGTACATTAATTAAATTTCAGTAACTAATTCACTTAATACTCCGTAATTAATATGTAGTAGATTTTAAGCAATGATTGACTTCATTATTTAATGGAACCGGTGGATGGGTGTGGTTGGTGCCGGTGGCACCTCGCAATGGTTGCAAATGACTATGAAAGTTAATGGAAGTGGGCGGTGTCAATTGGTTGGCGAAGGTTGTCTAAGATAGGGTGTAATTAAATATTTTATTATATGCTAAAATTAAGGAGAAGATGATAATGAGTAGTGACAAACATAGTGTATACGAAGTATTAGGGACGGGGTTAATTTCTACCGTAAATAATACATAGTACTACGTAATACACTAAAATACTCCATGGGAGGTTGTTACTACACTCAGTCATTTAGTTTCTTACGTAAGGAGTGTTTCCAATTGCTTTAACTTTAAAAAAGTGATTTTTTAAAGTGATTTTGGGAAAAATGATTAATAGTAAAAGTTGGTAGTGTTTGAGAAAAAAGTTATTCTAAAAAAGTAAAAGTTAGTAGTGTTTGGTAAAATAAGTACTTTTTGTGTAATAGAAAAAGTGAAAAGCAGTTTAAAGCACCCTTCTACCTGCTTCCAGCTTTTAGCTTTTAACTGATTAATTTAAGAAGAAGCTGTCATTTGAAAACACTCATGTAGTACTCCGTATGTTTTTCTTTATAGTCCTTTTAACTCATATTTTAACTTATAACCGCCGATTACTCTATGATTTGATGAAATCTTTATATTGTTGATCACTTAAAAAGGATTTCACATATTCGAGTCTCATTCTAATTCTAATTAAAATGTTGGTAATATTATAAGCAAATAGTTAGATACTATAATTGATTTAAAAAGATATTTAAAAAAAATTACTAACGTTAATCATTAACTTTTTATTAAACATGTAAGTGATTTTTTATTTGATAAAATTGGATGAAGATGACTATTATATACTGTATATACGGAGTATTTGTCATACTATTTTCTTTGTTTTTATTGATAAGATGTGCTTTAATTTTTTTTATAACTCACAAATTCATCAATTTCAATAAGAATTGAATCATTCTTGATTTACACACATTAAAATCATTCTTAGTGTACACACTTTTAATTATACACACTTTTATACATTGTCTATGTACATAGACAATTGGAAGACAAATGTTACATTTTTCTTAAATAACTGAATGTGTACAAAGGCAATTAGGAGATGTTACATTTTTCTTAAATAACTGAATGTGTACAAAGGCAATTAGGAGATGTGTACAAAAGTGTATAGCAATAGATTTTTTGTAAGATTTAGGGAGTGTTTGCGATTGCTTCAACTTTAAAAAAGTGATTTATTAAAGTGATTTTGGAAAAAGTGATTAATAGTAAAAGTTGGTAGTGTTTGAGAAAAAAATGATTGTGAAAAAGTAAAAGTTGGTAGTGTTTGGTAAAATAAGTACTTTTTGTGTAATAGAAAAAAGTGAGAAGCAGTTTAAAGCACCCTTCTACCTGCTTCCAGCTTTTAGCTTTTAAGTGATTAATTTAAGCAGAAGCTATCATTTGAAAACACTCTTTTCAACTTTTTTTAAACTAAAAGCCGAAAAGCGTTTTTTTAATCAACCCCAAATACTCATTTAAATGTTCCGAATGGATTCTTCCATATGCGTCGTCCTATTATAAGCCCCAATTTGTCTTTTCATAACAATCATGCATCCATCCTCAAAGAGGCGTAAACGAAAAGTCTTCATTTCCTTCTTACTTTCTTGAGTTTCTTCTCTCATTTACTAAATTAATCTGATCCTCCAAACAATAAATCGCCCCTTCAACAACCATTTCATCATCATCCTAATCAATCAAACAAACCCGGCCAGCCCCTTCAATCCAATATTCCATTTCATCTGTCGAGCTAGCTACTCCAGCTAGCAGCTGCCTAGACTTCTCCCTCGCCGTCATGTCGTGGCCGGCTGCCGTTTTCCTTTTCGTCGCTCTTGCGGCGGCGATCCCGTCCGACGGATCGCCGATCCACCGAAAACTCGAAGAAGACGGCGTGCCCGGAGAAGAGAACAAGTGTGGAGGGTGCCCTTGCAACGCGCCGTGTTATAGCCCGCCGTCAGTATCGCCTCCACCGCCATCATCACCTCCGCCGTCTCCGCCGCCGCCGCCGAAGAAACCACCGACCACCTACTGCCCGCCTCCACCCCCGAGCGGAGGTGGGTACGACGCTCCAGCCGTTCTCAGCCCCCCTACACCACCCCAGTACGTGTACGGCACCGGCGGTCCGGGTAATTTATATCCGGTGGATCAAAGTTTTTCCGGCGCCGGAAAAAGGAGCGGTTTCTCCCGGAGAATTGCGGTTCTTGTCGGTGGGGGATTTTTATTGGGATTCCTTTCTTTGAGCTGGTGATCGATGATCGTCTTCGTTCATAATTAGATACGAACTTCATGATCTTCAATTCGATCATACTTTTATTTGAAGACAGGAAAGTAATTAGTGTGCAAATTTTATTATTGTTATTGTAATAATAATTACATTTCTTGCTAATTAGATTAGATGGTCTGTTAGTGGTATAATCACCATCATTATCTGATATTGTATAATTTAATTATAATTCTTCAAATTAAAATAAACAAACTCTTCTTTTCAATTAGGTGTCCATGTGAATATGTGATCACTTTTTTTTTTTGACAAAGTGATCACTTTCTTAATTATTTCGTACGGAGTATATTAAGGCATATATCCGCTGATCCTGCTAGTTACTGAATTTGATTACCGGAGGAATAAATTCGGTGAAAATGTCACACTATAACTATGTAGGAATATTTTTTAGGAAATTTTTTATGAGTTCCAGATAGGATTGTAGTTATTGTACCTTTACTCCCTGATGCCAGACTAATGAAAAAGAAAGGGATATTTACCTAAATGGGAGTAAATAAATCTTTAATTGTTAAAATAGGACTAAAGTTTAAAAATTTTCAAAATAGGAGTTATAATTCGTAATTGGACAAAAACACCCCCTGAAACTTCAAAGTCATACTGACTCCGATCAGAACACCAAACCACCGTCGGTCGACTGTTGTCGCCGGCCACCGGATGTCTCCGTCACCTCAAACGCAGCAGCCTTTGTAGATCTGACTGCCGTCGATATAGATATGGTTGTCGCTGCTACAGATACGGCGGACCCCGCCGAAGATTTGGTCAAATCAAACCTCCGCCACCGACCAGCCGCCGCTCTGGTAGATCCGGCCACTGTCGCTGCTAATCCGGAATCTGCCACTGCAAATCTGGCCTTTATCGTTTCAGATCTGGCCGTTCCCGGAATGAATGCCAACATTTTTATCAAATTGCCAACATGAATCACGAATGTCATTTTAATGGCATTTTCAAAGCAAAATACAAAATTTTTGTAGAATAAAATGCCATTTTGATGGCATTTTCAGAGTTGAATTTGGCATTTTTTACCAATCAAAGAAGATGGAACATTTGCAACGAAATTGAAGAGGGAGAGAACTAGAGAAGGAGGAAAAAGAACGGGGAGAACAGCCAAAGAAGAGAACCTGCCTTCGAAAAAGAGAAAATCTCCGACGGCGATGGCGGCGACGGCGGTGGACTGCGCGTCAGCGACGGCGATTGCTATGAGTGGGCAGTGGCGGAGGAGTTCACGTCAGCGTGAGAAGGGGACGATGCGGCGGGGGGAGGCTTTGGTTGTTCCAGTGCGAAGGGGAAGGGAGAAGAAACGGTGTGCGGCGTAGGGGGGAGAAGATGCGCAAGGGAGAAGAAAGATGCGCATGGGGAGGGGAGAGGAATCATTGGGAAAATAGGGGAAAGAGAAAGAATAAGGGTAAATGTGTAATCCAGTCCTATTTAAGGAAAAGAAATATGCTTAGTCCTATTTAAGAATTTCATGAAGTATTTAGTCCCATTTAGGGCAATAAGTCAAAATGAAAAATCTATTTCTACTAGGAAGATAGTATATTGTAATGATAATTAATTCAATTTTTTAATGATTAAAATTTACATATTCATAAACAACAATACAATATCTTTATGGACAACAACGGAATTCTGATCTCGGGGGAGAGTATTTGGCCGAATCAGAGGCTAGTATACCCCAGCAGGACTAGGGGTGGGCGCGGTCCGGTAACTAGTAAAACCCGTAATGTATCCATTAGGTTTTAAACGGTCCGGTACGGTCTGGTTTCAAGGATGAAACCGTTCGGTACCATGCTGTTTCAGAACGGTACAAAACGGTACGGTACAATGCCAAACATGTGCTAAAAAATTTGAACAAATCTTGCAATTAGTAGATATCTTGACACCAACCAACTTACATGAAATGCTGAAATAAATGAAAGAAATTGCATATGTAGTACTAAAGTTTACAAATACACAAATAGTTCAACACAACTAAGAAAAAGTATCATAAAATGATGACGCACGAGAGAGATATCGTCTTTAATTTACTAAGTTTATGTGAAAATATAAAAAAGAATATCATCTAATTGCTGAATATAAATAGAAATCTTCAATGTTCTTCTTCTTCATTCTAGGATAAATATTTCTCCGTAGTTCCAATTTAATATATAGTTGAAACTTGAGAGCTAAGATTTAAACCATATTAATTAAGTTATAGAATTGCGCAAACATGATACTACAAAAAGTCATGCATGTACACTACATTACTAGAAATGAATAGTCCTTAATGATTTCTAAAATTTTAATACTTTTTCAATACATATCAAAATATAACATAACTCATCTAAAAAGAAAAAATAACTATATATATTTTTTTTTTTTTTTTTTGTTTTTTTTTTTTTGTTTTTTTTTTTTTTTTTTTTTTATATATAGGTAGTTTAGGAACGCATGAATACATACTTGGGTTATAAAATTGTTTATCTATAAAAGAGATCTATTGGTATAGAAAAATTATAAAAAATTCAAATGCATTATTTTCAAACGGTTCGTTCCGGTATTTTTCGGTTCTCAAAATCTAGGACCGGTCCCGTACCCGTTTCAAATGGTTCAGTTTTTGTACGGGACAAAAATCTATAGAACCGTTTAAATACCCGGTATTCGGTTCGGTACCATTACGGAACGGCTCGGTACCAGTTTGGTTCGGGTTTTATGCCCACCCCTAAGCAGGACAAGTCGGATAATAAGGAAGAAACCCCGGGGGACACAAAGCGAAGAAGAATCTGGGAAAGTCAAGATAAAGGAGGCCCATCTGGAGAAGGAATGGTTCTGGATGGGCCAAAAAATGGGGAGACGGCGGGTCAATTTCTCTAGGCCCGCCAAGGTTTCATGTGACGGTGGTGATCAAGAAGACAAGTGATGGTTTTATTTTTATTGGTTGCTTTATTTTCTTTTTCATGGTTGGATTATTCTGCTTTACTTTCATATTTTTATGTTCTGTAAGACTCTTGCATTAGGTTTGGGGGATGAGAGGTCTACGGTAATCATCATTGGCTTTAAGTTTGTAACACCGCCCCCAAGTATTTGTACTTTATCAAACTATGTATTGAACCCTGAGAAATGAATAAATGCATTTTACGTAATTGTAAATTTTTATCATTTCTTTTACGTGAATAATAGAATTCACGTGGGGCCCACACCGGAAGTGGGGGCCACCCGACATGTTCGGGACCACATATTATATTCGTTTGGGTCAAGATAATATGTGTATGATGGTGGATATCCTTGTTGGGCCATGGAAGTTATATGCGTAACCATTTGGGCATACAAAGCCCATTTATCGGTACCGAAGTACTAACAGATAAAAAGCCATAATAAATTATGGAGACCGCTAAATTAAAAGTGGGGGAGTATATATTCATTCTAAAAACCAATAATGATTGGAAGAATGATAGATATTTCATTTGACCCAATAAAATGAAATATAGTTAAAACAGTCCGGAAAATACAACTTTCGGGACCAAGTGTACACTTGGGGACACAAAGGGATGACCTCCCACATATGTGGGGGCCACCCCACGAAATCATTTGAGACAAATAAATAAGGAGGGCGGCTGGGATGATGGAAGTAGGATGGAAGAGGTTGACTTGAGATGAATGGCATCAAAAGGGACATTGGGGCCATGGTCACATTATTTTGAAGGTAGAAGCCAAAGATAGCCATATACTCTCCCCTTAGCCAAAACATCCGACCCTATCACTCATCTTTGAGAGAGCTACTCTGAAAATAATCATTTCCACCATCTCCATTTGCACCAAAGCTAAGGAGGAAGAAGGAGGGGAAAGAGAAGAGAAAGAAGGAAGAAAACTTGAGGATTAACAAGGTAATAACTCCATTAATCTCATCCCTCTTCTTTAATCTTCCAAATATGATTATGTAATCATATTTCATACCCCTAGGATCATTCTACATGTTATATGTGAAGAATGAAGGGTTGGAAGGTGGATTCATATCCAAAACGAACTTTGAGAACAAAGTTGACCGGTTCGTCGGAAAATAACCTTTTAGAGGTTATTTGTGTTGATATGGGTTTTATGATGATAAAACCTTGTTGTTAACTTGTATAAGGTGCTTCAAGAACTTTCACGGAGTTGAAAGGGTTGCCGGAGTTGTCGCCGGAGTTGGCTGAAGTTCACCGGAGTTCCACCGGAGCTCAATAAGGAAGGCTAGAGCTTCATAAGCTTCTTAAAGGTGAGAAGACGGCTATATGCTTTATAACTTTTGATTGAGGCATGAGATTACCTAAAGTAATCAAGGATATGTTTTACGGAATGATTAAAGTTAACCAAGTATGGGCTTATGCCATGAATATATATAAGACAAAGTTGAAAGGCATGTTTGTATGTTTGGTGATTAAAAATGTGATAACTTATTATGTACAATGATCCAGGGGTCAAAAATTTTATTTTTGGATCAAGGACTTCAAGTAGAATGTGCATATAAAATTTCACGTTAATCGGACTTCGTTTGGGCGGTCAAACGGGCGTTGACCGCCGAGACAAGGGTGATACCCGACCGGGTAAGATGGATACCCGACCGGGTATTGATTAAATTCGGCTCCAGAAGCCACTGCCACACTAGACCCGACCGGGTAAGGTCAGGGACCCGACCGGGTCTCAAGTAAAGTCAGTTCTAGGGGCTTCTGCCCGGCCCTACCCGACCGGGTAAGGTGGATACCCGACCGGGTGTTGGTTTATACTCAAAACGGGTAGCTTTTGAGTAGGATAACGTGGACCGATCAGGTGGGACCCGTCCACATTGGTTACTAAGGATTATTATATGACTATAGGACTAGGTATTGTCCATAGTTAAGTGAATGCAAGGTTAGCCATATCCAGGTTAGGGTTTGGTTAGAAATACGGTTGAGGTTGAGTATCCTCGGGACGGTAAACAATCCCAGAAACTCGGTGAGGTTGAGTATCCTCGGGACGGTAAACAATCCCAGAAACTCGGTGAGGTTGAGTATCCTCGGGACGGTAAACAATCCCAGAAACTCGGTGAGGTTGAGTATCCTCGGGACGGTAAACAATCCCAGAAACTCGGTGAGGTTGAGTATCCTCGGGACGGTAAACAATCCCAGAAACTCGGTGAGGTTGAGTATCCTCGGGACGGTAAACAATCCCAGAAACTCGGTGAGGTTGAGTATCCTCGGGACGGTAAACAATCCCAGAAACTCGGTGGGGTTGAGCATCCCCGGGAGGGTAAACACTCCTGAAACTCGGTAGGATATTATGAAGGTAGGATGTAGCCCGTGAGCTAGGCATTCAGGAATGAATGGGAAAGGTTGGGTAATCGCCATACCTCTAAAAGACTCTTTGTGATAAAACGACCTACGGGTCAAGTATTTTACAAGTATATACAGTATGTATTATCTTGGGAATGGGGTAACAATGGTTACACCTATAAGCATATGTATCACCCTATTTTTGGGTCTCGTGTCTGAAACATTAGTTATTCCTCATATAGCCTGATTGTCACTAGTACTTCTATGGAGTACTGACCCCTTCGGGGGCCCTCACATTTTTCAGGTTGAGGCTAGAGTCCTACTACCTGCACCTTTGCCTAGGGTGATTGATCAAGGAGGAAGACGTGGTTCGTGCTTCCATTCTCATTTGAAATAATGCAACTGCTCATGGATATTTTTAACAATGTTTTCTATTAAAACATTTGGGGGCCTGCGTGCCCGTATTTGCCACGTGTGGCTAAGTATCAAACATATCTTATTTTCCGCATTTGTTTGACTAATATATATTGATGTTGATTGTATGGGTTTACTAATCGGCTTGGCAATAGAACTTAACGGACGCCTTGTATGATTTGATAAGGATGAACTATGTTGTTCTTATTGGGTTGTACGGCGGTTGTCTACGTGGCACGGACGCGGTCCGGGGCGTGACAATTAAGTGGTATCAGAGCCATCGGTTTCTAAACTATATAATTAACCTCTCAATATAGTATCATCAAAAAGTTTTGAACAAAACCATGAGCAAAAGTTTTGTACTTAAGGAACCGTTGGAAACCAAGTTATTGACCTCTTATTGTTAAGACGGTACCCTTAACAGTTTGTTGGCCATAATGTTGGACCAAGTGGTGTCTTTTGTACTATTCCGTCAATCGACATTGATACGAGTCTAACGGCTCATTCCAAATTTTTTTCAGAAATGGAGGGTAGACGCATGGGTACGAGGGACAACCCGAGAGGGCAAACTCCGGTGACGTCCGAAGGGGCTAGCCAGGTTGCATCTCGGGGCGCGAGAGGCGGTAGGAGAGGCCGTGGAGGCCGTGGAGGCCGTGGAGGCCGGGGAGGTCATCGGGCTCAAACCGTGAGCGATGGCCATGTTAGCTCGGTGCATGGGACTCACACCGAGGATTACGACTCTACATATGTTCCCGAGACGGAACATGAGGAGACCCCATATGATGGGGGTGATACGTACACCGATGATGACAATGATGAGAGTGATGCCAAATTCGCCCAGATGGGTGAATTGTTTGAGTGGTATCAAAAGGAAAAGCTGAGGCGAGATCTTAGGCACCAAGCTAGGCGTGCCTCTCAGGGGGCTTCAGGTCACGGGAGCCGGGGGGCATCCGTGGCTACACCTGTGGCGTCACAGGGAGTACAGGGCGGAGGTTTTTGTGTAAGAATCTCCAAATACCTCAAGGAGGCTAGGGCCTTGGGGTGTAAGTCATTTGATGGCAAAGGCGACATATCTGTGGCTGCTGATTGGATCAAGAAACTGAACGAGGCTGCTAGGGATATGCAGATCGGGCTTGATATAAAGCTAACGATTGCTACCAGGCTACTGGAGGGGGTAGCTGCTGTATGGTGGGAAGGCGTGGAAGGAAAGTTCCACGGTGAGACCACCTGGGAGAGATTCGAAGTAGAGTTCTATAACCAGTACTACTCCGAATTTGAGAAGAATCAGAAAAGGAAGGAATACATGACTTTGACACAGGAGGATGGGTGCTCGGTAAGGCAATTGGAACAGAGGTTCCGGGACTTGGCACGATACATACCTGAGTACGCCATGGATGAGAACCGCATGGCTAATCACTTCTGGGATACCCTACAGTTGGATATCCGTGATAGGGCCACCTACAATCATCACATGACCTTTAGTGAGATTGTGGATCAAGGGCTACTTGGGGAAGCCAAGTGGAATGAAAGGAAGAAGAGAGACGCCGAAGAGGCGAAGAAGAGGAGATGGGGAAATTCTGGACCCCAAGACCATTCTCGGAAACATCACGCCGGGAATGGAAGTTCATTTAGGGCGCCGGAACCACCGGCAAAGAAGAGCAAGGGTCCAGGAGGGCAAGGGCACAGCTCGGGGAGCGTGAGGCCACCGAGGTGTCTAAACTGTAACAAGAATCATGCCGGGAAATGCAATGCACCACCCCGGTGCTACAAGTGTGGTAGCACTAGTCACCTCAAGCTTTCTTGCTCAATGTTGAATGGAGGGGGACCATCGGGGGCTATGGAAGGACCTACGGCTAGTAGGGGACGTGCGGGACCATCACAGGCCGGCACGGGAAGAGGCGGACCTACGGCGAGCAATGCCGCGTCCGTTAACCAAGGGAGGACCCAGGCACGTGTGTATGCAATGACCAAGGCGGATGCGCGAGCAAACCCGGACTCTGTTGCAGGTAATGTACTAGATCTTATATGTTTCTAGGCTTATATTAAAGTTATAAGTCCTAGGGGTCAATTGCAAACTGACTTAGGGTCGAATCGGGGGAAATTCAATGAAACCAGGCTGATACCCGACCGGGTAAGGCAAGTCACCCGACCGGGTATACTGAGATTTTTGGCCTGATAAACCCACTGGAACGGACACCCGACCGGGTATAGTAGGTTACCCGACCGGGTATGATGAAATTTTATACCCGCGGGCTTCTGGAACGGATACCCGACCGGGTACAGCAGGTTACCCGACCGGGTATGCCAAATTTCCATACCCGCCAGCGTTACCAGACCGGGTATAGAAAGAGAATTGCTTCTGGATTGGATACCCGACCGGGTACAAAGATGTACCCGACCGGGTATGGCTATATATTTTTGAGTACGGATTTTTTTTTTTCGGAGGCCTACAGTTCAATTTTGGTGGGCAAAGTACCTTACATGACTTATAAATGTAGGAACATTAAAGATTAATGGAAGGGATGCGAGAATCCTTATCGATACGGGAGCACAACGTTCATTCGTTAGTGAGGTGTTTGCCATGGGCTTAGGCACACCTTTAACACCAATGACGCAAACCCTTTTGGTGTCTACGCCTTTAGGGGATGATGTTGAACGAAATGACTACTATCCTTCATGTGATGTGGAGATAGGGGAGCACTGTCTAAAGGGCGACTTCGTACCATTAGCCATGCTTGAGTTTGATGCCATACTTGGCATGGACTGGCTTGAAAAACACCATGCAAAGGTGGATTGCTACACCAAAGTGTTAGAACTCAAGGATGGTGCAGGAAATGTGGTATGTTTCGAGGGGGATAGAGGAAAATTCAATCCTTGCATCATATCGGCCATAAGAGCAAGGCGTATGATGAGGAAGGGATGTCAGGCTTACTTAGCCTATGTCATAGGCAAGGAAGGTAAGGGGAAGAGTATCACAGAAGTGAGGGTGGTGAGTGAGTATCCGGAGGTGTTCCCTGAAGAGCTACCGGGACTCCCACCCGATCGGGAGATCGAGTTCGAGATCGAGGTTGAACCAGGCATCAAACCCATCTCAATTCCTCCGTATCGAATGGCGCCGGCTGAACTTCAAGAGTTGAAAGTTCAGTTGGAAGAGTTACTAGATAACGGGTTCATTAGACCAAGTCATTCACCATGGGGAGCACCTGTACTCTTTGTAAAGAAGAAGGATGGCACAATGAGAATGTGTATCGACTACCGTCAATTGAACAAGGTCACGATAAAGAACAAATATCCTTTGCCAAGGATTGACGACTTGTTTGATCAATTGCGGGGGGCAACCGTGTTCTCCAAGATCGACTTGAGGTCGGGCTACCATCAACTAAAGATCAAGGAGAGTGACATACCCAAAAGTGCATTCCGTACAAGGTATGGTCACTATGAGTTCCTAGTGATGTCGTTCGGGCTTACAAATGCCCCCGCGGCATTCATGGACCTCATGAACCGGGTATTTCATCAATACTTGGACCAATTCGTCATAGTGTTCATTGATGACATTTTGATATACTCCAAGAACGAAGAAGAACACGAGAAACATCTAAGGCTCGTACTTGGAACACTGCGGGAGAAGCAACTCTTTGCCAAATTCTCTAAGTGTGAATTTTGGCTTGGGGAGATCGGTTTTCTCGGGCACGTGGTATCAGGTTCGGGCATTTCAGTTGATAACTCGAAGATTGAAGCAGTCACTAATTGGGAGAGGCCCAAGAATGTGAAGGAAATAAGGAGTTTCCTTGGTTTGGCGGGGTATTACCGCAAATTCGTGGAGAAGTTCTCCGTAATAGCATCTCCACTCACGAAGCTCACCAAAAAGGGAGCTAAGTTTGTGTGGGATGACAAGTGTGAGAAGGGGTTTCTTGAGCTAAAGAAACGGTTGACTGAAGCACCAGTACTTGCTCTACCCGTGCAAGGGTTGGGGTATGACATCTATAGCGATGCTAGCATCCAGGGGCTTGGGTGCGTACTGATGCAATCGGGGAAGGTAATTGCTTATGCTTCTCGGCAACTGAGGAAGCATGAAGTGAATTACCCCACACATGACCTAGAACTAGGAGCTGTGGTGTTTGCTTTGAAGATTTGGAGGCATTACCTCTACGGAGAGGTGTGTCACATTTATACAGATCACAAAAGTTTGAAGTACGTGTTCACTCAGAAAGAGTTGAACATGAGGCAGAGAAGATGGATGGAGTTAATCAAGGATTACAACTTGATTATAGATTATCATCCAGGGAAGGCTAACGTGGTAGCCGATGCTCTTAGTAGAAAGAGTTCATCGGGGGTTTTACTCTCATGCTTGCAAGCATTGAGGGCACGCGTGGAGGTATCCACAAACGGGGCTCTATTGGCCAGATTTGAGGTGAGACCCACCTTATTAGATGAAATCAGGACGCGTCAAGGCAATGACGAGGAAATTCAGAAAATCCGGGAACGGATGCTTGTGGGGCCCATCGAGGGTTTCCGTGAACGAGAGGATGGACTCTTACTATTCAAGGAACGGGTGTGTGTGCCATCAGATGAGGAGCTCCGTAAATCTATTCTTGAGGAGGCTCACTCATCTGCGTATGCCATGCACCCAGGTGGAACAAAGATGTACCGGGACTTGAAAGAAAGTTACTGGTGGTCGGGGATGAAGAGAGAGATTGCTGATTATGTGAGTCGTTGCCTTACCTGTCAGCAGGTTAAGGCAGAGCACCAACACCCGGCAGGGTTATTACAGCCACTTACCATCCCAGAATGGAAGTGGGAGCATGTTACTATGGACTTCGTGGTAGGTTTGCCACGGACGGTTAGGAACTTTGATGCGGTATGGGTGGTGGTTGATAGGTTGACCAAGAGTGCCCATTTTCTACCTATCAACACTACTTATACGCTTGAGCGACTGGCCAAGTTGTATACTGATGAGATCGTGAGACTGCATGGGGTTCCGGTCACTATAGTGTCGGATAGAGACCCACGGTTCACATCACGGTTTTGGCCTAAGTTCCAGGAATCCATGGGGACGAAGTTGAGGTTCAGCACGGCATTCCATCCTCAGACGGATGGGCAATCTGAACGGGTGATTCAGATTTTGGAGGACATGTTGAGGGCATGTGCCTTGGAGTTTCAAGGAAGTTGGGATAACCAGCTGGCTTTAGTAGAATTCGCCTATAACAACAGTTATCAGGCAAGTATAGGCATGCCTCCATACGAGGCATTGTATGGGAGGAAATGTCGGACACCTTTATGTTGGGATGAGGTTGGCGAGGCCAAGCTCGAGGGTACTGAGCTAGTTGAGATCACTAAGGAGAAGGTGAAAGTTATCCGGGATAGACTAAAGGCTGCCCAAGATCGACAGAAGAGCTATGCAGATAAACGTCGTAGGACGTTGGAGTTTGAGGTCGGCGATGAGGTGTTTCTGAGGGTGTCACCTTGGAAAGGGATCATCAGGTTCCTCAGCCGGGGTAAGCTCAACCCACGTTACATCGGCCCATTCAAAATCATTGAAAGGATTGGGGTTGTGGCGTATCGACTTCAATTAACTCCAGAGTTAGAAAAGATCCATAATGTATTTCATGTTTCCATGCTCAAGAAATATGTACGGGACCCGTCACATATTCTTGAGAAACCACCGGTGGAAATCCGGGAAGACCTCCACTATGCGGTGCAGCCGGTAAAGATCATGGACCGACAGGTAAAGAAGCTAAGGGGTAAAGAGGTACCGATGGTGAAGGTGCTTTGGAAGAGTGATCGTGTCGAGGAGCAAACTTGGGAAGTGGAGACCCTGATGAGGGAACAGTATCCATTTTTGTTTGACTAGACACGTGGATTTCGGGGACGAAATCCCAAATAAGGGGGGTAGAACTTGTAACACCGCCCCCAAGTATTTGTACTTTATCAAACTATGTATTGAACCCTGAGAAATGAATAAATGCATTTTACGTAATTGTAAATTTTTATCATTTCTTTTACGTGAATAATAGAATTCACGTGGGGCCCACACCGGAAGTGGGGGCCACCCGACATGTTCGGGACCACATATTATATTCGTTTGGGTCAAGATAATATGTGTATGATGGTGGATATCCTTGTTGGGCCATGGAAGTTATATGCGTAACCATTTGGGCATACAAAGCCCATTTATCGGTACCGAAGTACTAACAGATAAAAAGCCATAATAAATTATGGAGACCGCTAAATTAAAAGTGGGGGAGTATATATTCATTCTAAAAACCAATAATGATTGGAAGAATGATAGATATTTCATTTGACCCAATAAAATGAAATATAGTTAAAACAGTCCGGAAAATACAACTTTCGGGACCAAGTGTACACTTGGGGACACAAAGGGATGACCTCCCACATATGTGGGGGCCACCCCACGAAATCATTTGAGACAAATAAATAAGGAGGGCGGCTGGGATGATGGAAGTAGGATGGAAGAGGTTGACTTGAGATGAATGGCATCAAAAGGGACATTGGGACCATGGTCACATTATTTTGAAGGTAGAAGCCAAAGATAGCCATATACTCTCCCCTTAGCCAAAACATCCGACCCTATCACTCATCTTTGAGAGAGCTACTCTGAAAATAATCATTTCCACCATCTCCATTTGCACCAAAGCTAAGGAGGAAGAAGGAGGGGAAAGAGAAGAGAAAGAAGGAAGAAAACTTGAGGATTAACAAGGTAATAACTCCATTAATCTCATCCCTCTTCTTTAATCTTCCAAATATGATTATGTAATCATATTTCATACCCCTAGGATCATTCTACATGTTATATGTGAAGAATGAAGGGTTGGAAGGTGGATTCATATCCAAAACGAACTTTGAGAACAAAGTTGACCGGTTCGTCGGAAAATAACCTTTTAGAGGTTATTTGAGTTGATATGGGTTTTATGATGATAAAACCTTGTTGTTAACTTGTATAAGGTGCTTCAAGAACTTTCACGGAGTTGAAAGGGTTGCCGGAGTTGTCGCCGGAGTTGGCTGAAGTTCACCGGAGTTCCACCGGAGCTCAATAAGGAAGGCTAGAGCTTCATAAGCTTCTTAAAGGTGAGAAGACGGCTATATGCTTTATAACTTTTGATTGAGGCATGAGATTACCTAAAGTAATCAAGGATATGTTTTACGGAATGATTAAAGTTAACCAAGTATGGGCTTATGCCATGAATATATATAAGACAAAGTTGAAAGGCATGTTTGTATGTTTGGTGATTAAAAATGTGATAACTTATTATGTACAATGATCCAGGGGTCAAAAATTTTATTTTTGGATCAAGGACTTCAAGTAGAATGTGCATATAAAATTTCACGTTAATCGGACTTCGTTTGGGCGGTCAAACGGGCGTTGACCGCCGAGACAAGGGTGATACCCGACCGGGTAAGATGGATACCCGACCGGGTATTGATTAAATTCGGCTCCAGAAGCCACTGCCACACTAGACCCGACCGGGTAAGGTCAGGGACCCGACCGGGTCTCAAGTAAAGTCAGTTCCAGGGGCTTCTGCCCGGCCCTACCCGACCGGGTAAGGTGGATACCCGACCGGGTGTTGGTTTATACTCAAAACGGGTAGCTTTTGAGTAGGATAACGTGGACCGATCAGGTGGGACCCGTCCACATTGGTTACTAAGGATTATTATATGACTATAGGACTAGGTATTGTCCATAGTTAAGTGAATGCAAGGTTAGCCATATCCAGGTTAGGGTTTGGTTAGAAATACGGTTGAGGTTGAGTATCCTCGGGACGGTAAACAATCCCAGAAACTCGGTGAGGTTGAGTATCCTCGGGACGGTAAACAATCCCAGAAACTCGGTGAGGTTGAGTATCCTCGGGACGGTAAACAATCCCAGAAACTCGGTGAGGTTGAGTATCCTCGGGACGGTAAACAATCCCAGAAACTCGGTGAGGTTGAGTATCCTCGGGACGGTAAACAATCCCAGAAACTCGGTGAGGTTGAGTATCCTCGGGACGGTAAACAATCCCAGAAACTCGGTGAGGTTGAGTATCCTCGGGACGGTAAACAATCCCAGAAACTCGGTGGGGTTGAGCATCCCCGGGAGGGTAAACACTCCTGAAACTCGGTAGGATATTATGAAGGTAGGATGTAGCCCGTGAGCTAGGCATTCAGGAATGAATGGGAAAGGTTGGGTAATCGCCATACCTCTAAAAGACTCTTTGTGATAAAACGACCTACGGGTCAAGTATTTTACAAGTATATACAGTATGTATTATCTTGGGAATGGGGTAACAATGGTTACACCTATAAGCATATGTATCACCCTATTTTTGGGTCTCGTGTCTGAAACATTAGTTATTCCTCATATAGCCTGCTTGTCACTAGTACTTCTATGGAGTACTGACCCCTTCGGGGGCCCTCACATTTTTCAGGTTGAGGCTAGAGTCCTACTACCTGCACCTTTGCCTAGGGTGATTGATCAAGGAGGAAGACGTGGTTCGTGCTTCCATTCTCATTTGAAATAATGCAACTGCTCATGGATATTTTTAACAATGTTTTCTATTAAAACATTTGGGGGCCTGCGTGCCCGTATTTGCCACGTGTGGCTAAGTATCAAACATATCTTATTTTCCGCATTTGTTTGACTAATATATATTGATGTTGATTGTATGGGTTTACTAATCGGCTTGGCAATAGAACTTAACGGACGCCTTGTATGATTTGATAAGGATGAACTATGTTGTTCTTATTGGGTTGTACGGCGGTTGTCTACGTGGCACGGACGCGGTCCGGGGCGTGACAAAGTTGCCCTGTTCAGGTCTAGCGAGTTATACTGTTTTTGTAAAGGTGGTTAACTCTGAGTCTCGGCCAAGGGCGGATGGTTACGTGTGGTTCTTTTGTTATCCAGTAAAGGTGGTTAACCCTGCTGAATGCTATTTTATTAATTTAAGCCACTTCGATAAAAAAAACAATACAATTTCTTTGAAGTTGCAAACACCAAATTATAATATATATATATATATATATATATATATATATATATATATATATATATATATATATATATATATATATTGTACGAACACTTGCTTCTATTCATATCATAAGTTTCAGGATCATTACATCAATCAGAGGAAAAACAAATCTGACACCAACTAAATTCCAACGACTACGATTGTAAACCCTATGATCAGAGTTAGAGACGGTCACCCCTGAAAGAGCAACACGAATCGTTAACCATGTAGCGGGCTTGACACAACCATCCTTGTTTCCATAGATCCAAACATACCCAATGACATAAAAAGAGGCTAAATTCCAAACCAAACTGACAAACCTAACAACATAGACGGTAATAAGAAACCAAATGACAAAATAATAAAAACTAATAGGAGGATGAAACATGAAAAAAAACTAAATAAGCAAAATAAGTATCTTGAACCCTAGCACCTCTTTCAACCCCTGGCAGTGGTTCAGGAGAAGGCCGGACCATCGCTATAATTGTTGACACGAACACGGCCACGACTCCCGCCCGTCGCTCGATTGATTCCTTGATGCGCAACCTCCATCTGCCCCGCAATTTCACCCCCTCTGGACGCCTCCCTTTCTTCCTCCCTTGGTTCCCGCAACACCTTCTCCATCGGCCGCCACACCACGCCTAGCGATATTCTTGCGAACATTTTCCTTCTCTGATCTACTAAACTAATCGCCGCACTAAAGACGACTAAAATTAAACGCCGCACACAAGACGACAAAAACTGGAAGCCCTTATTCAAGGGAGACGACCACAGCGATTACCAAATTATAATATAATTGAAAATTGACACTCTAATTAAGTGAATAAAATAAAATTATTTTACAAAAAAAAGTTGAGTTCTGCAAATCAATTTGAGATAAAGGTAACATAATCAACTTTAAAGGAGTTTTCCGCCCAAAAGCATTACTTTTAGGAAATATGTTGTATCGCTTTGGCGTAGAAATGGACTCATTTCTAGTCATATTATATAGAAGTCGGGCCCAACCCGGTTATTACGGGTTCTGATATGGTTTTCGACACCCGACCAGTCCCAGTCATATTATATAGAAGTAGAGAACATTAACAGGCTGGGCTGGGCTGCCCGGGCCAAAACTAATAGGTTCGGATTGGGTTGGGCTGAGCTAAATATATAGAATCTAATTAAATGATTGGGTTGGGCCTACATGTCACTAATAGACGTGAGTCTAGGTGAGCTTATGAGAAAATTGTAACAAAATCTATATGCATTGCAAATCAATTAAACGAGGCGAGAGTGAAAAGTATTCATTACACAAAAAAAGTGTAGGGGTGGGCATATCGATTTTCGGTTCGGTTTTTATTGGTTTCGGTTTGATTCGGTTTAGAACGGGTTGGAAGAATTGTTACCCAACAAAAACCATACTATTTTTGGATTTGGTTCGGTTTGGATTTGTTATTTTTAATAATATATGAGGGTTATTTGACTTTCTTTAGTTCGGTTCGGTTTTATTCAATTATTATCCGTTTCGGTTCGATTCGATTTGATACGAGTTGGAAGAATTTGTACCAAACTCAAACCAAATTGCATACGGTCCAGTTTTGGTTCGGTTTGGTACGATTTTGTTCGGTTCAACCAAACCGATATGCCCACACCTAAAAAAAATGTAATAATAAAATGAAAGTTGGAATTTTGTGCATCTAAGTTCTTGGTGTTGCACTCTTGAAAAAGAGATCTACAAATACGGAAATATCACACTATCTTTTCTTTATCAAAATTTTCTAGCTCTATTCCAAACTTTTATCACCTAAGACGTTAGCTCTATTCTTTATCAAATTCGCAATCCTCTCCAATGAATCTAAATCCCCGCTAATTTATACGCAATCATTGCGTCAATTTAGTTTTATTGCTATGAATTGTTTTTTTGCCAATGTTCTAACACAAATAAATAAGATTTTAAAACTCAAACATTGCTATGCCAACTTTTTGCGGATAAATTTGAACTTTAACTTTTTTTTGTTTTTACTTGTGACTTATTTTGAAAAGTAAAATTGAAAAATGTGAAATTTCGTTTTAATTTTAATCCAATGTTCTACAAGGCCCACAAAAGCGCCGCATGGGCGAGGCTTGGCCCCAAGCGCGACCATAACACCTCGCCTAGTCAACATGTGCCAAAGGCACGTGGGCCTGCAAAATATAAATTTTTTAACCATAATTGTAAGCCCAATAACAACTAAAGGCTTCTAAGTGAACGGAAGAGAAGCTGACCGCTGACACTTTTCAATCAAAAAAGCGGATATCCACTATGGAACCGCTACTAATAGGAGGGAGGCTTCTAGAAGTAAACTCAGATTGGCCGGACAAATAGCACCAAGGCCAAAAGTGTTTTATACTAAGAAGCTGTTCCGTTCACCTGATCTGAATGTTTCTGATCTGAATTTTTTAAGTTCTGATCTGATCTGATCTGAATTTTTCTGATCTGATCTGATCTGATCTGAATCTTTCTGATCTGATCTGATCTGATCTGAATCTTTCTGATCTGATCTGAATCTTTCTGATCTGATCTGAATGTTGCTGAACTGATCTGAATGTTGCTGATCTGATCTGATCTGATCTGAATGTTTCTGATCTGATCTGAAAGTTTCTGATCTGATCTGAATTCTTCTGATCTGAATCTTTCTGATCTGATTTGAATATTTCTATAATTGTAATTATAATTATAATTATTAGATTTATAATTGTAATTAAAAATATAACTTAAATAAAATTACAATTATAATCATAATTATAAAAAAAAATAATTAAAATTAAATTTAAAATTATAATAATTATACTAATTACACTAATTATAAGTACAGATACAATTATAAATGTAATTATATTTTTTATTATGATTAATTTTATAATTATTATTGTAATTATAATTATAATATTTATTTCTATAATCATAATTATATCTATAATTACTAATTTAAATATATAATTACTCCGAAGTAATAATAATTACAACAATAACAACAAGAACAACAATCATATTAATAATAATGATGATTATAATTATAATTACATTGTAAATCATAATTATAATTATAATTATAAATATATTATATTATATTATATTATATTATATTATATTATATTATATTATATTATATTATATTATATTATATTATATTATATTATATTATATTATATTATATTATATTATATTATATTATATTATATTATATTATATTATATTATATTATATTATATTATATTATATTATATTATATTATATTATATTATATTATATTATATTATATTATAATAATAATTTTATATTATTAACATTATTATTATTATATTATTAATAATATTATTATATTATTATATTAATATTATTAACAATAATTATAATTAATATATTAATAAAAGTGATAAATCATGTTTGAATTTTTTGATCTGATCTGATCTGATCTGAATGTTTCTGATCTGATCTGAATGTTTCTGATCTGGTCTGATCTGGTCTGAATCTTTCTGATCTGATCTGAATGTTGCTGATCTGATCTGATCTGATCTGATCTGAATCTTTCTGATCTGATCTGATCTGAATCTTTCTGATCTGATCTGATCTGATCTGAATAAAATAAGATTAAGGAATAAGTAATAAGATTAAGACGAACGGAACAGCTTCTAAGCTACAACCAACACTTTTAAGACTGGCTGCTCTAATTTCATCAAAAAAAAAAAAGACTGGCTGCTCTAAAATAAATACGGAGTATAAGAACATATGTCATTTTATAAGCACTATAATACAGTATTTAGTTTATTTACTAGTATTGGTCTACTGGATAAATGCATAAGAGCATCCACATTGATACTACTTGAATAAACAATTTTTAATAAACAATTTTTAATGACCCATAGATTGATATGTAGACTTTTCAAAATAATCTCATACCTTCAAAATTATATGGAGTATCATTCATTAACTCAAAATAGACAGAACTTTTGTGGGTCCTGCACTCAGTAATTAATACTACCTTCACAATAATCTTTAGATAATCTGGATTCATATTTCAATCCCGGATTATTTTATCAATTAATCTCAACAAATAATCTGCATCACTCAATCATAATCCCAAAATAATCCGCCACATCAACAACTTAACCCTCAAATAATTCTATGAATGGGGATACCCTAATCGTAAGTACTATGATTATATGATCATTATATTATCTGCGGGGTATTTGTTGTTATTAGTATTATAAGATTGGTATTTTATTACGGAGTATCACTATTACAATTATTATAAGATCATTACAATATGATCCTTATTACTATTATTATAACATCACTATTATATAATGATTATTAAAAATAATTTTATGATAGTTAATATTCTCATCGAACTTTATTTTACCCGTTTTTACTTTTTATATACTAGATGCATAAAAAAGGTATTGTTTTTAGTAATTTAGAAGGTTTCTTTTGTTGGAAAATGAAATAGGATTATATTTAGCATGATATTTTATTATATTACATTTAAATATTCACCAACATATCTATGGAGTTTATATCAAATTTGTAAAAAAAAAACGCCTTTTTACGTCTAAGCCCCGCTTAAACTCGCATAGGTAGTGATAGGCTTCAAATGCCTAAGGCTCGGGCATGCCACCTCATCACGCCTGACGCCTTTTAGAGCGAAGCTTAGATCCTCTTAATAAAAAAATTAGGTCTAAAACCTCATTATGTTGAGACTTCAATTTTTTACTCTGTAACATTTTTATATGCAATATTGGTCTCAAATGAAAAATCATAAAAATTTATGAATTTAATCGTGGTCTGGCTCAAGTGCAGTGAGTGCAAGTGCACAGGGCTACCACTTTTAGGAAGGCTTCCATTTTTAGAATAGTATTACTCCTAAGGATGGTAATGGGGTAAGGAGGAGGGTCTGGAGGGAGGATGGTCTGCTGCTCGAGGGATTTTCAGGGTCCTAAACAATGTTCTCTATAGTGGAGTCAATTTATTTCTTTAATCCTAGAGAAGTCAAACCGTGACTTTGATTGTGAAACGGAGGGAGTATTTGATAGGATAAAATCGTTTAATGGGAAATTTTGATTGAAGTCGTGGATGGTTATGGAGCCTTGTAAAGTTATTATATTTATAATATATTTTATAATTAAATTTTAAAAAAATAGGTAAATTGTTTTCTATAATTATTTCAGTCAATTTAGCCAAAAGTGTAACTCTAATGTTGTTTACTTTGATTATTAGATAGCTTATAATGCGAAATCAAAAATTACGTGTTTGGTGAAAAAGTTTATTGATGAGCTGAAAAACTTGATCGTCAAACGGGTTCTAAATTAATTAATTTTACACATTAAAAATAATACAATGAAAATTTCAAGGACAAGCCTCCTGTTTCACCTAATGAACAGAAATTACCATTTTGAGTTCTAAAGATGAAAATGCTCTATTTACGTTGAAAACGCTAAATCACACAGAACAGACTATGTTTTCCTGACACTCATATCTTGTTGTGTGTTCTCCGTTTCAAGCGGCCTGATCTCTATGATTTAGCGTCTTCAGCGTAACTACAACATTTTTAGTGTAAATACACTCTTGGGTTTGTAATTTGGTTAATTAGGTAATAATGCGTAATATTTTGAAACACTCGCCTGAAGACGTGTTTTAAAACTCGACAAAACATTTCCAACAAGAAAGAAAACGCTTCCAACGAAACGAAATACAGCAAGATATGATCAGATCAAATTCTACACGAGTTCGGAGTGAAAGCGGGGAAACCGCCGAGATAGAAAATGGTCATATTGCACCAATAATGTGACACATTTCGAAAGATTTCTATTTCCGCTAAAAATGAATTTTAGGTTAATCTGTAAAGCATTTACATATTAACTGACACTCATATACTGTATGATCTTCTGTCTCAATAATGTGACACATTTTGAAACATTTCTTATTTCACTCCGATCATATTAAACCGTCTTTCATTTCCGATTTCACTCTGAAGAGTATGCACACTACATCATTTTGAGTTATAAGTAAAGGGTATTCACGACTCGTATATAATACGGAGTAAATGCGTTTGAAAAATCTTTCAACGGGGAAATATTGTTCTACAGTATGATATGTTACACTGATGCATTGTTCTCGTTGACGGGACAAGACTCCCGTCATAAAACTATCCACATCAAAATAAATAGTGAAAAAGATAAATAAATAAATAAATACATAAGGAAATACGCACAATCCCAAGTTGTGGTGTCAAAGTAGTGTGTGAAGTGAAATTTACAAAGGTGCGGTCCGATAGGTCAGGTAAATTAGAAAAATCCATAATGTACATATGAGAGTTCTAAAGGTTTGATACGGCTCGGTTATAAGGATGGAACCGTTCGGTACCATGCCATTTCGGAACAGTAAAAAACAGTACGATACAATGACAAACTAATGCTAAAAAGTTTGGACAAATTTTGCAATTAGTAGATACCATTATACCACTCAATTGATACAAGGAGTTGATAAAAATTTAAGAAAGAGCATACCAAATGCTATAAAAGATTCAAGAGGCCGGAATTTTTGTGTTTAAGTTTACAAATATCCAAATATTGCAACGTATCCAACTCAGAAAAATTACAATAAAATGATGATACATAAGATAAATATCAACTTTATTAAATTAATTCCATAACATAAAAGAAATTTATTAGATTGTTGAATATCATTGAAAAGTCCAACATTCTTCTTATTTTTTCTAGATTGAATATTAGTTCTAGTTTATATGTGTAACGTGGGATCTAAGATTTAAATCATATTAATTAAGTTATAAAACTTCATAATAAACATGATACAAGACACACTTAAGTACAACACATAACTCAAAATTAATAGTCTTTAGTGATTTTTAGGATGTTTTCTTTTGGACTGAAATTTGCCAGTCAGGTATGATCTGTTCAAGCCTGATCCGGTTTGGTCCGATAATTGTCTAGTCTTTTTTTATTTTATAATTATCCAAGTCTGATCTAATTTGGTTTGGTTTATTTAAGTCTGGTCTAGTCTGTTTAAGTCTGATTTGGTCTGATCTGGTCTAGGTCTGAAAACAATTAAAAAAAACATCTTTCAATATATACCAAATTATAACATACATTTTAGGGACGAATGAGTACATACTTGGGCTAAAATACTATTTATCTGAATAAGAGAATTATTGGTAAAGAAAAAATATAAAAACTCAAACACATTATTTCTGAACGGTCTTGTCCGGTAATTTTTTATTCTCACAATCTAGGACCGAACCCACACTCATTTCAAACGATACGACTTTGGTTCAAGATACAAATCTATATATAGAACCATTTAAATATCTGATATCCGGTTCAGTATCATTACGGGGAGGTTTGGTTCTATTTTTATGCTCACCTCTACGTTGTAGTTTGAACTTTCAAATGACGGCAGAAAGTCTAGTGGGCTGAAGTACTGGCCTTTCTCGATAAGCTTTTGAGGAATGATCCACTTCTAGTGAGTTCTCTAAGGGGCTTTTCCGTGAACCTGATGAGGTTATAAGTGAACCCACCAGCTGTGGTTCCCATTATTGGCCCAACGATATAAACCCATATACTTTTGTACTTATGCATCACTATTGCAGGCCCAAGACTTCTTGCTGGGTTCATTGATGCTCCAGAAATAGGCCTGCATTTATTTGCGTTTGAAAAATAATAATAAGAGGCATACAAAACAAATAATAATGTATGACAAACTCTTAAAACCTGAAGTTCTATCCTAAAAGATCCATCTGATTAGAGAAGTAGTCTAAAATCATATATAGTGTTTTATTGTTTTATAGCTTTTCGGTGTGAGATAAATCTTTTAACAAGATAAATAGAGGTGGGCAGAACCGTACGTAGAAATACTTGTGCGGGACCAAGTAACATGTTCATCTATTTACTTAAGGTAGATTCTATGATACCCATAAGGTACCATACCTTTGTTTACATGGGCCAATTAGAATGTGGTAATTGAATTATTTAAGTCTAAATTAAAAATGATTTACCTCTTTGGACTAATCGAGTGAATGGTAGGTACGGTAGCCCATTCTTAAATGGATATTGGAGTTCTCACCCTTACTTAATTAGTCGATTCAACATTTATGATAATTTTCGGGTTAAATGAACTAGAATGCATGATGAAATCAAGACCGAGAATAAGTGAAAAATTACCCTGCAACAAGAACACTAATGAGAATTGTCATTCCAATAGCGATTCCTGCCAGCTCTCCGATCTATGTTTTTAGTACGAAGGACCAAAAATAAGTCAAATTAGCATGGGAATATGAGGAAATGAGAAAATACACAGGATTTATTTAAAAATTCTCCAGTGCATATATGGTCACACTGAATGGTTCTATAAAGTGATGTACATTTTTTGCTGCGTGTGGTAAGTCGTTGAACAGCTAGTGGTTTTTAAATTTGAGTGAAAGTAGAGATAGTTTTTTTACTTGACACCTCAAAATGTTACAACTTAAATTGCGTTAAAACCTAATCACAAATAGTGTAAAGTACAAATCAAAATATAAAATATTAAATGATTCCTCGAATCATGTTTATCTTTTTAAGATAAAACTTTATACGGAGTACGAAGTTTTGATAAGGTATGAGTCTATGAAAGCCAATTAAGATACCTGATCAATCATATCACCTATATAGTACGAGTCATTCTATTTGTACACATTTGTTGTACACACCGCCTAGTGGCATGTGTACACAGAAAATTCGGAATGAGCTGTCTGTGTATGCACAACCGAACCGAGAGTATGTATAACAATTGTGTACAGTAACTTTTTCCTATAGTTACAAACAACATATGAGGTGTAGTGTTAGAGTTTTTGTCATATCGGTCGGGAAATGTGTGGGATCGGGAAAATAAAAATGAAATCATTGGCAATCAGAAAGAAGTAACAAAAAAATGTTTGATTGTAGCATGCAAGTTAAGCAAAAAATCATTTTGCAATAAACATGAATTACTCACAGCTCTATTATCAGTAGCAACGCCAGAGATGACGAACATGAGAAGGAAAGACATTATGAATTCAATAATGAAAGATTGAATGTCTGAACCAGCGGGAAGGGTTCCGAAGAAAGCCTCACTCTTCACACCAAGTAAAACATACAAAGTCCCACTCGCAAGGATTGAACCAACCAGCTGAGCCAAAATGTACATAGGCACCTACGTGGAATTGTGGAAATTAAACACCAAAAAATAACATTGCATTCATGTGATTTTATTTATTATAAAAAGTTGATATTACCAATTTTGATTGCCAGCTTTATTTAGGATGTTTTTACTTGAATTGTAATTTGCTGGTCTGGTCAAATCTGGTCTGGTCCGAACCGGTTTGGTCTGATTTGATAATGTCTAGTCCCTTTGTATTTTTATAACTATCCAAGTCTGGTCTGGTCTGGTCTGGACTGATCTGGAATTGAAGCTAGTCTAAGTAAAAACATCCTCAATTAATTTCTTATATTGTAGTCGTTTAACCGTTATAACTTTACAAAAACGTTCTACTTTTTTCCTTCAAGGTATTTAAAAAGTCATCGCACTAACTAAAGACTTTCAGCATTCATCACCATGGATTTAGCATATGTTTTGACATTTTGAGCTCAAATAATATACGGAGTATTGAGTGTTAAAGTTAAAACGAGTAGGAAATCAAAGTCAAAGAATAGAGATAAAAGAAAGTCACTATTGTTTAAAGTTTTGATTTAGGAATTTACTCAAGTTTGCTATAACAGCGCGCCCACCATGGCACCTCCCCCCTCATCAATTTTAGCTATTTTGGACCAATTCAAAGAGTGCCAAACTTAACTTGAATGTGTGTGCATCATAAATGGGGACATATTAAAACTAATTTAGGCACTATAATAACAAATTTAGGTATATAAACACCTAATATTAAACCGACCATGTTACTTTTAGGCGCATATATTTCATTATCTTTCATACAACAAGTCATATATAATCTTTGTCAGTTGAATTGGCCGATAAGTAGAACGTGTCCGAATGGGGAAAAAATGTATGTAAGCGAAGTGCAATAGATATGGTTTTATGTGTACCAAAATATAGGTTAAATTAGTATCAAATTTCACAGAATAGTACTCATACTTTAACAAACTAATGTTTGTGTAACTTTCTAATTACGGTAGAATTAGAGCCCGTTTGGTAACACTGAAATCGGTTGAAGTGGTTGTATTTGTTGATTCTGCTGATTTAAGAAAAATTATATTTAAAATATATATTACTACGTATTAATTAAATAAAGGAAAAAATTATATGAAAAATAGTTAAAATGATCATTTACAATAACTTCAGTCAATACAAACAGAAAAGTAATTTCATCCTTACTTATTTATTACTTCGTGTTACACAATTTAACGCTCGAAATCAAAAGGTAGTTGTTTCAGTAAAAAACTGATTAATAAGTCTGATTAGCTGAAAAACATTGTCCCGACTCTAAAGCTTACATACTATCAGATATTTTCTGTTTACATACATGTTTTGTGTATAAGCAAATTTGATGAAAGTGTGTACACAAGTATGCACAAACATAAAAAGAATCATACAGAATTAATGAAAACGGATCTGACCTGTTTCCACGGGAATTGGCGGAATAGGGCAAATGTGATAGTGACAGCAGGGTTAAAATGGGCACCAGAAATATGACCAACGGAGTAGACCATGACCATGATGACCATGCCCCATGCCACACTTACACCCGGAAATGTTAGTGATCCGTATATCTTATCAACGGCTACCGAACCACACCCAATAAATATCAGGAAGTATGTTCCGATTGTTTCCGCAATTACCTGAAAAGTTAATTGCCCAAAATTATGTTTACCTTGTGTGTTATTCATGAGTTTTGCTAGAGATACCCATTTGATACCTCACTTGTACCACATCCCCTAGTTTGTGGTTCTCAAAAGTCCACCACATTTTATTAATTGCTTCATTTTAATGAAGTGCTTTTGTGAACCACAAACATAGGGGTGGGGGTACAAATAAGGTACCAAATGGAGTACCTTTAGCATTTGTGAGTATTCATTATTGGAGGACCGTGTCGAAAACAGCCGTCCAAATTGCAGCCAAATGCATAAATGTAATCACCAATTTATTTATAATAAAGTAACCGATTCAATCACGGTATTAATTGCTGAATTAATATGAAAATACGGAGTAATAATCACCGGAAAAAATGAAGAGAAATAGGCAGATGAGAGATGAAATTTTCAGATGAACCTTTTGAATGATTTCTACCACTGCAGACGAAGTGCAGAAAGAACCAGAAGGCTCAATCCTTTCATTGTTAGAAAATTGAGTTCCTTCCTCAATCGCAACTATTTTATCTTTTCCTGCCATTTTGTGTAATATCCTTAGCTACGTTACTAATTAACAACTAATGACAAATAATGAATAATAGTCCTTTGTGTCAAAGATAGAGTATATGGTTAAACATCAAGCTAAACATTAATGGATGGTTAAGCTACTTTTAAGAGTGTTCTACGGTTGTCACTAATTTCACTGCCTAAGTTTCATACTATTTCGGTATTTGGTTAATAACGTTTGTTATAATCAACGTTAGGTTAGACGGCTGATTTTAAATTGGGTTCAGACCACGCGGTTGACTGAGAATTTGTATTGATTTCGAGTTCTCTCTTATTCTTATCCACAATATGAAATTATTTTAAATGAAAAAACACAGTAGAGCTTATATATTTTAACTTTGAATATAAAATGATACGTACTAGTTTGTAGAAAAAAGGAAAATGTTAATCGTTTAAAAAATTGCAAGTAAATTTAAAATAAAGTGTAAGATGTAAGAATAAGTTTTATTACTTGATACTGCAATACCATGATTTCACAATTTAAGTGACTCCTTCGATAGCCCTAAGGAAGATTTGTAAAAATGAAATGCCATGTATGTTAATAATGTACCGGAAGTATCATAGCTTTTAAAAAGGTTCTTTATAGGTCATATTATCAATAACATTGATAGCACGTCACTCTTAATCTTCCTTTTTTTTAAATTGAGGCATTCAAATTTGAAATGAATTAATATCCAATGAGACGAATCATAACCTCGAAATTAAAACCTTTTGACCAATATTTTTGTCAAGTATAACTTTCGCCTCCAAAACATAAGTTAGAATTCATCGTTTCTCATTAGAATAATAAGGCCCTCAACTTGTATTTCAAATTTATCGTTCAATATACTTGATGTCGTGATGGTGTTCAAGAACTTTTAAATGTGCACTTCATCAAATTCAGAATCTAAATAATATTCCATACTAAATTAGAAAAATTCAAATCTCTATGGTATTCATCAAATCAGATTAAATTAGAAAAATTCAAATCAAAATTAGATATGATCGGAAAATATTCAGAACGGATCATATGAGAAATAATAAGCATAGATAAAAAGGATCCTGTTGAGGTCATATTGGAAATATATATCCAGAAGGAACAAAATAAGGGGAATTTTGACTTTGCATCTCACTTTTTGGGTGATATCATACTTTGCACTTCATTTTTTTAAAAATACACTTTTGAACATTGACCAAAGATCGAAACTTGCAACGATCGTGCGGAGTTACAACTTATTATATGTGTTGGGCTAGATCTCACGTGCGCACGAGCATAAAGTCTATCACCATTTGGCGCATTGAGTCACCGTAACTTACAACCCTTCAAATGTCTTGTCGGATCGGGATGTGAAAGACCCTTGAAGTTAGAGATTCAAAAGCTTTTTTAAGGGAAAAATCAATGCGTACAATGTCTAATTTTTAAAAAAACGAGGTGGAAAAAATGTTTGCAAATGTCAAAATTATAACCAAGTGCCTTTTTCTTTCGACCCTTTTGTTTAGCTTTTTCCCTGTCACACTCCGAAATCCGAATTCCAATTTCCAAACCGACCCTTTAATTTAGTAAACGATAGACGAAGTAAATGAGGTACTCCGATCCTTTACGTAGATTTGAATGATGAGTCTCCATATTTCAAACTCGTTCCGCTCTCTTTCTTTGACCCTTATACCATACACAATCGTCAACGTTTTATTATTTTATTTTCTTTTATACTACTACTAATGTATAGAGCCGATATATATATATATTTCTGATCTGAAATAACTCGCACCGGTCCTCTATCATTTCCATTTCATTAGTATTTGAATGTTCTTCATCTTACTCGTTAAGATAAGTTCTGATCTATCTTGATCTTATTGGTTGCGTATAATTCATTACAAGTTACAACTTGCAAGCTAGGAGTTTGTATTTAAGGTGAGAAGAAATACGTACAGATCATCAAATCAAAGAATGGGTAATAGTTTAGGGGGCAAGAAAACAACTAAAGTGATGAAAATTGATGGGCAGACGATGAAGTTCAAGACTCCAGCATATGCCGGCGAGATCGTGAGGAATTACCCAGGGCATGTTTTACTCGATTCCGAGGCCGTGAAGCACTTCGGCATTCGGGCCAAGCCGCTTGAGCCGCAGCAGGAGCTGCGGAGCAAGCGGCTCTATTTCCTCGTGGAGATACCTAAGGTCCCCGAGGAAAGAACGCCGAGGCGGGTCCGGTCCGGAACGATTCAGATGAGCGCCAAGGACCGGCTCGAGAGCCTAATGCTGTCCCGAAGGTCGTCCTCGGATCTGTCGTCGATGAACCCGTCAGCTAGGTTTCCCGTTGAGGCCGAGAAGGCGGGGACATCGGAGAACGGTGGCGTGCGCCTCAAGCTCCGGCTCCCGAAAGTGGAGGTAGAGAAGCTGATGATGGAATGTAAGGATGAGGAGGAGGCCACCGCCAAGCTCATGCAGCTTTGCATGGCCGGAAACGGTTCAGCTAATAAAGATGATCACGTTCAAACTGCAGTCGCCGCCGGGTGTAGTAGTAGTGATCAGGGAAGGAGTACGAAATGTTCTAAATTGCGCGAGGTTAGTTTCTTTAATTGGATCTCGTATATTCTTACATTTCAATTCATGATATAACAAAACCTCCAGAGCTTTACCCAAAAAAACCTCTAGAACCAGAAAAAAGAACTCATGTAAAAACACAAAAAAAAATTGCATTTAGATACATTAGGTTTACATGCTTTTCATAAAATTTTTAATTTACACCCAATTTCCTTTAAAACTTGTTTGACATTACACTCTATTCCTAATTTTTCTATACAAAAGTGGGGTGTTAGAGTTAGAGTGCAAAATCAAAGTTTTTAAAATTCTCCAAAATTAAAATGTAGATAGTACTAGGTGTTATGATATTTCGTTGAAGATTCACTTATTTGCAATAATTTTTCCGGTGCAATTTTTCCTTAAGCTAGGTGGCACATTTTGATATAATACCCTGTAACAAAAGTACTTAAAACCCGTTTGGCTACGTTGTTCCAACATACTCCGTATTAGATTTATCAACCAATTTTCTTATCAAATACGTAATTTTTTATTTTGCGTGCTGAATAGTTTAACAATTAGAAAATGTTTCTTTCCAGACTGTACTGAATGAAGTTATTGTAAAACATCATTTTGAAGTTAATAAAATATATTTTAAATATAAGTTTCAGCTAGAACTCATAAGTTTCAGCAAAATCAATCAATACATTCAACCTATTTGGATATTATCAAAAAGGCTCTTAATATGACTAAGATTATTAGTTAGATGATAACTAGCATAATTTGTAAGTAGTTTAGCAAATTTATTTATGAATGATGTCCCCGTCCAAATAGGCGTCTATATACATTAGAAATGGTGGATCGATCATTATTTTTATTTGATAATGGGTTGAAACTAAGGATGTTCGCCACTGGCCAGTGCTCAGTCCACTTTTAATTTACTGATATTACTTATTCAATGTTTTTGACTATAGGCAAATAGATTCAATATTTTCCACGGTAAATCACCATGCTCAAATCCAAGTATTGATTAATTCAAAATATATACAAGATGGTGACATTGTGACTTTCTACATTTTCTCCACCATTTGTTACAATTATTAGTAACAACTCATACTTGGCCTAATATGGTAATTAATACTATCGTAATACAGAATAAGTTATTATTGGCAATCTTGGGCACCAAAATATATAAAAGTCAATAGTCATAGCCTGATATAGTTGAATATTCATAAATTTCATGTTGGATCCATTTATCATAAATTTATATTAAACTTCATATTCATATTAATTTTGATTTTCATTTCCGTAACACTCTGTATGTGTATATTAAAGAGAGGGGAAAACGATCAAATAAGTCTTTTTACTATTACGGAATCATCACATAAGTTCATTTACTTAATAAAGTGCCATATAAATATACTATTTTTAAAAAGCAACCAAATGACTCAAAACGATCCGTTGACAACCTCATATATAAGTTCTAATAATCCTTTAATTATTGTTTCTCATGTCATCATTAACAAACATTAGAAAACCACATGCACACAAAGGAATACTTTGTCTTTTAAGCAACATACATACATATATGCTCTTGCACATATAGCTAGGTCCTATTTCGAACCTATTAAGCTCAAAACCGTAGTTAAAATGAATGAGCCTCAAAATTTGTACATAAATTATACACAACTTGTGTACACATGCAATTCACAATATTTTTTAAACGGATTGTTATTCTACACAGATGAACATGAAGGTGTCTACAATTTGCGTAATTTTTCCATGAATGATTCGAAAAAGAGATGAGTACAAGTACAAGTAACGTGAACAAAATAAATGTTCCTACTGATTGATTGCTACGAGTTGGACGGCTGCGTTGAATATTATTTGTGTGGCGTAATTTTAGCAATCAATCAAAAATTGCGCGCCTGACCGTGTTAAGCTTCCTTTCTTTTGACCAGCCTATTTTCACTAATTCTCATCCCCAAAATACGGTCCCCTAATTTGGTTTCATGTTTCTATAAATAATTTTCATATTTCTATAAATAAAGGGTACATATAACTAAAGGGTTCATATTTCTGTAAATAATTTTTCATTTTAGTTATAAATATATAATTATTTCTGAACAAATTTTGTAATTTTATCCAAAACAAGATTTTGATAAGATAAATCTAACTGTTAAGAATAACTGTGACGCTAATCAACGAAATAGTCAAATTAGAACATATCGAACTTCACTATACTAAACAAATCAGACCTAATATGAGTTAGATAATAATAAAATATGTATAATACATAGTATAACACCAGATTTAAATAAATTAGACCGGTATAGATTTAAACAAATCAGAAACATTTAGAAGTTTGATTGTCTTTCATTTTATCCTCCCATTTAATGAATATGAAACATTTATCATTAATTATCAATTAATACAATCTTATGACACTTATGGTGGTTGTGCTTTGGTTGTGATTTGCAGAAGAGGGTAGGATTCTTGCCAATAAACCAAGGAGAGATCCACCAATTAGCAGTGGCATCTTAACAATAATAGCGGAGTGTCAAGTAGTATAGTAATTAAATATTACATTACATACTATATGTTCATATGGAAATTATATAATCACCTATCTACCTGGTCTGATGTTTTGTTGTTTTTAATCACCCTGTAAATGTGCAAGCTATGTCCAATAGGAATCTCTGCCTGTAAATGCAAGTTATGAATCCATGCTCAGAATGTGATTATACCATTTTGGTGATTTTGTGAATTCTGTGAGAGATAAAAGGGTTGCATATATGCATATCTATTCCGATCCTTCGCTAAAATAACTTTATTGGGTATTTTTCGCTCGAAAAAAAGATAGTTATGTATGAATGAACATGCTTATTTTTTTCATACGTAACCATCTTTATCTTCCGGAAAAAAACATCCTTAAAATATATTCCACAATATCAATACAATTCCAGACTTTCTGTATTTGTTCAATGCAAGATTAATCTCATAAGGAGATTAGATTATAAAAAGGGGGAAATTCTATGAAATTTTTTTGGATGTTTTTTTTATTAAAGTGAGAAAGGGAAAGTATATGAGGAAACATAAAGAAAAGAAGCTCAAAGTGAAAAAAAGAATCAAACAAAACAAACATGCAAAATCAAAACCAACCCAAAGTATAACAAGAACCATCCCTAGGATCCATCTCTAAGAGCTTAATCAAATCTTCACCAACTAACCTCTATCAACTTCAACTATGACTGTAAATCATACAATTAGACATAAAAAGAACTACCACTGAAAGAGCAACAAAAATCGCTAACCACAAAACGAGTTTGACACAACTATATCACTTGTCATATAAATATGTATACTTCTAACGTCATAAAAATAAGCTAAACTTTCAAACTCTTAGCAAATCTAACAATATAGAAATTAATAAGAATCCAAATAACAAAATAACAATCATTAATAGGATAAATTTCTCAACCCTAGCTAGCACCTCGTTCAGTCCATGACAGTGGTTCAGGAGGAGGCCGGACCATCGGTACCACTGTGATTGATCCTCCACGGCCAAACTATGACCTTCGCCAAACCCGTCGCCCCCAACTCTCTTTGTCCCGCACTCAAAACAAAACTGGCGCAGCCGATGCGTTATCCTCCATCTCAACCCTCCTTTTGTAATGTTGTCGCCGGTTAACGTTGATGAAGCCGTCCCAAAACTGCCACAAGCCGAAGCCCTATAAGCTGGTACTTCCCTTGACTCGAGCGCAAGGAAGAGCATATCGTCGGACCAGATTGTAGATCAAACAACCGCCGGAAAACCCCTAGATTCTCGGTTATAACTAAAAACTTCGTCACCAAACACAAAACCACATGAACAATATTACAAATTTGGATAAATTTTTGGCAAGTTTCTACTTCCCAAGTGGATCAATTCCCTTCAAAGTGGTGTTCTGCATTCACCTACTTTGATACTAAAGTTGTTGTATTCATCATTTATTTTTAAGCGAATTAATAGCACAGACTCTTACATGGTATATCAACTCTATGTTATTTCAACTTTAAATGGTTTAACAAAATTCGAAATGTTCATTTTTTAAACAAAAATAAACCACACATAAAAAAAGAAGCCTACCCAGTGAGTAATTCTTAAATTACTCTCAATAAATTCAAATTAAAAAATTTATCAAAATCAAGGGCTAATGCTCTGAACTTACTCCCAAGAAATTCCATATGCATGTACATAGAAGCCTACCTAGTGAGTAATTCTTAAATGTTTTCTTAGGATGTTTTTACTTGGACTGTAATCTGTCCCAGACTATACCAGACCAGACCAAAGAACGTGAAGGAAAATCGTAGTTTCCTTGGACTGGCAGACTACTATAGAAAGTTCGTGGAGAAGTTCTCTGTTTTGGCATCGCCATTGACGAAGCTCACTCGAAAAGGGGCTAAGTTTGCATGGGATGACCGATGCGAGGAGGAATTCCTTGAACTGAAGAAGAGATTGACTGAGGCACTACTACTTGCATTACCCAAACATGGTATAGGGTACGATGTCTATAGTGATGTGAGCATCCAAGGGCTTGGATGTCTAATGATGCAAATGGGAAAGGTGATTGCCTATGCTTCACGACAATTGAAGAAGCATGAGGTAAATTATCCTACTCATGATCTAGAGTTTGGAGCTGTGGTGTTTGCACTGAAGATATGGAGGCATTATCTTTAAGGGGAGACGTGTCACATATACACTAACCACAAGAGTTTGAAGTACGTGTTCACTCAGAAAGAGTTGAACATGAGACAAAGATGGTGGATGAAGTTAATAAAGGACTACCATCTAGTTATTGAGTATCACCCAGGTAAGGCCAACGTTGTATCTAGTGATGGTACCTTATTGGCAAGACTTAAGGTGAGACCTACCTTACTTGATGAGATCAAGAAAGGTCAAGAAACTAACGAGGAACTTATGAAGGTTTGAGAACGCATGTTAGCGGGACTGGTGGACGACTTCAAGGAGAGAGATGATGGTCTCTTATTATTTCGTGACCGAATGTGTGTACCATCGGATAATGAGCTCCGAAAGTCCATATTAGAGGAGGCTCATTCATCGGCGTATGCCATGCACCAGGGAGGTATGAAAATGTACCGTGATTTGAAAGAAAGTTATTGGTGGTCTGGTATATATGAAGAGGAAAATACACGAGTACATCAGTCGATGCCTTACTTGTAAGTAGGTTAAGGTAGAACATCAACATCCAGCTGGGTTATTACATCCATGATGTGCGTTTTCTCGCACTTAAAATGGTTGTAGTAAAATGGTTGAAAGTACGAGTATCGTCTCCACAGGGACGGACAAAAGGGAATTAAAGATTAACTAAACTTAGCGATTAAAAAGAATAAAATAAAAATGCAATTGTGCGAGATGGATTGTTGAATTAAATTTAAACTAAACTAATGCGAATGAGCGAATAAAATAAAGGTTGGTTTCTTCTTAATTAACGACGAAGGGAACAGGGATTGATTCCGGGGTAACCAGATTTCTGGCAGATCAGGCTTAATTACATGAATTTAATTTAATTGAGCCTAGCCAATCAGTACTAAGTTCTTACCGCTCTCGCGGCGTAGAGTACAATAATTTAGGGGACCAGGCTGATCTCTCATGCGACAAGATCCTAAATTATTGCCAAGACGAGCGAGCTTACGGCCCCTTAATCGCTACTAATCTCTTAGCGAACGATTAAGTGTGTGTGAATGTGTCCTAGAACAAATTAGATCTCTCTTAATTTATTCTACATGCAATTGTAATTCTAGCTGCAGTCTAGGTTACAAGAGATATCAATTAAATTATTCAAACACAAATTAAACGGCATTCATGCAATTAAACCGAAAAGAATCTAGCCATACATCGTGATTAACCCCTTCATCAACCCCAAATCCCTAATTAAACTACTCACAATTCATAATTGAAGAATCAACAGAATTGGAATGAATAGAAATAATTGTCATTAATTAAAAAGATGAAACTTACAAAGAATCTCAGGGTCTTGAACAAAATAACGGAAAAACACTGTAGAAAACGTCCCTAATCTTCTCTCTAGGTTTCCGAACCTCAAAACGGGGTAAGGGAGGCTTAATTTATAGAAAACAATGAGTTTGGGTCGAAAAAGGACAGATCCGCGGTACGCACGGAGCCTACGCACGGCGTGCGTTGCGTCCGTGCGTCCGACGGACGTCCGTGTAAATAGGCAACGCACGGCGTGCGTTCCCCTACGCACGTCCGTGCGTTGCTGCCAGTAGCCATTCTTCGAAAAAACGCTTTGAACGCACGGCGTGCGTACCCGGACGCACGGCCGTGCGTTACCGCCAGTAGCTTCCTTCAATTTAACGCCTTGGACGCACGGCGTGCGTACCCCTACGCACGTCCGTGCGTTGCTGCCAGTAGCCATTCGCCATTTTGTCGCCTTGAACGCACGGCGTGCGTACCCGGACGCACGGCCGTGCGTTGGTCATTACTTTTCTTGGCCGCTACTGCCACGCACGCACGCCGTGCGTCCCTGTACGCACGGCCGTGCGTGGCCTTTCTTCTTCATTTTCTTCGATTTCTTTCGTTTTAAGCCTCCGTTTGACCACTCGATCGATCCAAAAGCTCTTTCTTCATCAAAACATCATCGTGAATCTCCCGGTGGCCTCCAAAACTGCGAATTCACTCTCGAATGCTTCTTAACTCGTCCCGATCTCTTTCTCAAATGCCGATGCCGGGTCCCAAAACTTGATTTCAACTCTGAAAATACCAAAACTCATACCCTACGCCCGATACACATGACTTGAGCTAAAATTGAGACTTACGACACCCAAAAGTTAGGAAAATTATCAAAATCCGACCCCAACACGCATCAAATGCGTGTTGAAATACGAACTTATCAGATTCCCCCACACTTAAGCTTTTGCTTGTCCTCAAGCAAACTGAACAACGGGACTTACATAATCACCACCCGGAATTAAAACAGTTAGCATGCACACGTAGTTAAAGGGATATTCACAGAACAGGCAGACTAAACCAAGAAAATTCTTCCCTAAACTACATCTTTGTACTCTAGCGAACATATTTGACAAAATTATTCACAACATCCTCAAAGCAGTGACAGCACACACAAATAAACTAGTTATTGATCAGAAGGACTTGTGAAGGTGGTGGTGAATGGATCATGGATAGCAATAATAGTCCCTTTCTTTTGAGAGATTGGAATATTCTAACAAAGACTCAATGTATTCAGGAACTTCAGGGCTATTCTTAGGATCAAAGAACTTAGTAGGCCACAATTTAGGAACAATCATTTAAACCTATGCAAAGAGTAGACATGGTGTACAACTAAGCTAAACCGTCTCGGCCCATTTGTGCTTTGACGTATACTTGAAGTACGCGGAGGACTAAAGCTAAATTTTGAGATAGCCTCCAAGTTCATTAATTTAAGTTTAGTTTTCCTTGTCATGTTGGCACGAGAACGCCGTTTCTTTCGAAAGATACCCAAGTCTCATCTCACGCTTTTTGACCGGGGCTCCCATTCTCTTTTTCGTAAAGTAAGAGGTCTAGCTATATTAATTTTTCACCTTTCGGATTCTCACTAGACATTACCTCATTCTAATCTCGGCCTCACCAAGGAAAAATAGCAATTAAAGTTCATTAATTTAAAAGTGAATCCATGCCTACAATGCAATCTTCGAAAGTATCAAATTCCTAGAAAGTGACTGCTCTTACCCTATTTGGGGCATAGGAACAGTGCCAAAAATGGCTCCTACACAAATTCCCTAAACTTAGCAAGTTAATCCCCTAGTTCCCTAAACACCAAGACTAAGTCAGAAATATTCACGGGTATGGAAACAGGCCATTTGGCTATGGAGCTCAATTAATCGGGTAACAATAAACGGGCAGGCTCAAAATGGCTTCTCCTAAAGGGTCTTATTCATGTGGGGTGGATGATTAATGGATTAATTCAATGGGTGACTAATGCCTTCATCCTTTCAACAACTAGATTATAGTGCAAGCAAATTAAGCCTAAACACTTTAAAGAATGTCATAAAAGCATAGTCAAAATGTTAGCCAGCTCACAAAGACACAGTTTAAAGAAAAATTTGCAAAAATTTTGCATGAATTTCCTCTGAATATACAACTAACACCTGCACATGCTAACTCCAATAATTACAAATAACAACTAATGCCCGAATGCCCAGTTCACTCCCCCACACTTAAACTTTGGCATCGCCCTCGATGACCAAAAATGCATAATGCACAAGGGGATAAAGGGAAAGGGTCGCGCGTGCTCAACATCAACTCAAGTCAACAAAAGGCAGGCGAAAAAGTACGAGTAAGGAACGTAGAAACTCCCCTAGGTCTTTGGTCGGCCTTGAACTCAATCGATCCTTCATTCCAAACATCTAAGCAACGATCAATTATCAATAAAAGCTGCAATCACAACCAAGCAGAAAGAAAACATCCACGAAAACAGAGAGTAAAAGAAGTGTCAGGTGCTCAGTGCAGAATGTGATCAAAATGGGTACAATGTATCATAATCTAAAATGGGGGAGGGGGTGGCTGCTGATCATCGGGGAACTGTCTGTCCCATCTCTGCTCCAATGACGTCATCCTCAAATCAAGACTGGAGAAGCCTGCAGTAACATCGTTGCTCATCTGCGTGAAAAACTGCTGCTGGTGCTCATAAAGTCGGCCATACATATCCTCTATATGCTGATGCATCCCTTCCCAAGAGTTGGGAAACACATGTCCCTGGGGAGGGGGCAGAACGGGGGCCCCATGCATCATCTCATGCGCGTCATCCTGCTCAGCCTGCTGGTGGCCCTCAGCACCACCGTCATCATCATCTGCGTGCCTAGCTGCTCGGCGTCCAGCTGGAATCTCCTTGGGCAGCGTCTCCATCGGATAAATATGCTCTACGACTGTCATCCCCTCTAGGCGGTCTCCATACCCCATGGCCTTCATCATCCGTGTAATGTATGGTCCCGCAAAAAGCTCCTTGACCCGATAACTAGCCTGCCTGGCAAAAAGTCCCGCGAAGAGAGCGCCAAAGATCGGTCTCCTCCCATGAATCATGCAATAGAGACAGAAAAAGTCAGTGGAGGAGACCTTGCCGCCTTTCTCTGCGCGGCCAGAAACTGTGGAACTCAACAAGGCATGGATGACACGGTACTTGAGTGGGTGTAGGACTGTACTAGGCGATGTCTGTGAGTTGTACCTGCCCCCATTAATAGTAATAGACTCCCAAAACTGTTGTTGATTCACCTCCTTCGGAAAGTCTAAAAGGCTCCCATCCCATCGGGCAACATCGTCCAATCGCTCAAAACCTAAGTGTGAAGAGATGTCATTGGCTGAAAGTACATGGTCCTCCCCGAAAGCTCTAAACTTGATTACCGGGTAAAAGCTGTTGGTGATTTCCCTCGGGGCCTTGAAAGAAGACAGAACCTCGCAAGTGATCTCTTTATAAGTCGGCTCATTGATGCCGAAAAAGAGATGTTGCCACCAATCACGGGACAACAGCTGCATCACCTCGTCTTGGATTCCGGCTTTCTCCAGTGTAGGCAAATGGGGGAACAATATTTTTCCCGCTCGCCTTTGCATTAATTCCTCAAATTTCTCTTTTTGGGCGTTATCCCGAAACTGGGGTTGGTAGGGTACAATCGGCTGCTGATTTCTGTTTGGGTTGGCCCGGCTGGAGCTAGCACCGGTGTTGTCCCGGTGCCTCTTAGCGGAATGCTTGGTGCGGGTCATCTGCAAAAGAAAAATAATCCACGAAGGTTCCAACGGGGTTGCCACAGGTTAGAGATAAGCCAAGAGTTTCGAAATCATAGCCCCGTTGGCCACACTACATCTCAAGCACAAGTAAAAGCTAATACAAACCCAATGTTTAACCAGAATAGTTGAAAATTGAACTTTTATCAAAGAACTTTGAATAAAAATCAAATTTTCAACGACACACGGTGTAAACAATGTCATAAGCAAGCATCATTCATGTTTTCAGATTAGAATTCTTCCCAACTTATTTAGCTAAAATGTCAAAATTTTTGGGGAAGAACTCAAAAGTTCCAATTTGGACAATGTTTAGCCCAAAAATTGTGGATTCATTCTCAAGTAGACTAAACAACAATCATGTATCATCGTAAGCAAAAATTCACTACCTTCATTCTAGCAACAAACACAAAATCCCCAAAATTTTCTCAAAATCAACCCTAAATTGGCCAAGTCAACTCAAAAATTAGGGATTCCAAACAAAAGAGGCAAATTCATACACTTAGAACATCAAAATCATCAATACAAGACTCAATTTGAACAAAGGAAATCAAATCCCTAACTTTTGAGCTTATGCAAAAATCGGATTTTACAAAGCTTGAAACACCATTAATGGAGAAGGGAGCTTGAGGAAGAAGAATAATACCGTTGAGCGAGTAGAGGAGAGAGGGAGGCGGCGGTCGGTCGGAGCGGCGGCGGTCAGCGATGGAGGTGTGGTGGCGGCCGGTCGGTCGATGGTCTCAGGGGGAGGGGGAGTCGCGTGCGTGCGTATCGTGGGCAAGGGGGAGTGTGCGTGCGTTGTGTTTTAGGGAAGCAGGGGTGTCGATTAAAATTTGGCAACGCACGGCGTGCGTTCCCGGACGCACGGCCGTGCGTGCCTGCCAGTGGGTGTCGCGTGTGTTCTGCCTGGACAACGCACGGCGTGCGTACCCGGACGCACGGTCGTGCGTCAATGGCAGTAGCTCCCGTTTGATATCTCTGGACAACGCACGGCGTGCGTTCACCTACGCACGTCCGTGCGTTATGGGCAGTAGCTTCCCCGTTGAAATCCCTGGGAAACGCACGGAGTGCGTTCCCCTACGCACGTCCGTGCGTTCCTATGAGCTTATTCACCAATTTTTTTTTTTTTTTTTTTTTTTTTTTTTTTTTGTGGTTTTTGTGGGTTTTTTATGAAAAGCAGTAAAACTAAACTACAGAAGCAAAAAGCAAGCTCGGGTTGCCTCCCGAGAAGCGCTATTTTTAACGTCGTTTGCCCGACGCAACTACGCACTCAGCTTTCTAAATTCGTGACAAAGGTCACCTCACGCTCGCGTTCTAGCGGTCCTCCGTAATATTTCTTCAAATGATGGCCGTTAACTTTAAAACGGCCTTTCTCAGGATGATCAATCTCAACAGTTCCATACGGAAAAACTTCGCTCACTACAAAAGGACCGGACCACCTAGACTTCAACTTTCCTTTAAATATTTTCATTCGGGGATTGAATAGCAGAACTTGATCCCCTTTGAAAAATTCTTTTCCCTGTTTAATGTGCCGATCATGATAGGCTTTGGTACGCTCCTTACTAATTTTAGAGTTCTCATAGGCCATAAGCCTCCACTCATCCAACTCGTTGAGCTTCCAAAGCCGTTCACGACCCGCCAAAGACAAATCCCTATTCAATGTTTTCAAGGCCCAGTAGGCCTTATGCTCTATCTCTACCGGAAGGTGGCACGCCTTCCCATAAACCAAGTGAAACGGAGTAGTGCCAATGGGTGTCTTATACGCTGTACGCAGTGCCCACAGCGCATCATCTAGCTTATCAGACCAATCCTTCCTATGGGTCTCAACAGTCTTTTCAAGGATTGTCTTAATGTCCCTATTCGAATTCTCAACTTGGCCACTAGTTTGAGGGTGATAAGGGACGCCCCCTTTATGAGTGACCCCGTACTTTGCCAGAAGGCGAGTCATCGGATCATTCCTAAAGTGGGTACCCCTGTCACTTATCAAAACTCGTGGCACTCCAAACCTAGAAAACAATTTTTTCAGAAAACGAATCACAACTCTAGCATCATTTGTGGGCAGAGCTTCAGCCTCGACCCACTTGGAGACATAATCCACAGCAACCAGAATGAATTTATTACCTTTAGAACCCGGGAACGGCCCCATGAAGTCAATGCCCCAAACATCAAATACCTCACAAGCCAATATAAAATTCTGGGGCATTTCATCCCTCTTGGTAACCGGCCCGGTGCGTTGACATCTGTCACATTCCTGCACAAACGTTAGAGCATCTTTAAACAAAGTGGGCCAGAAGAAACCACATTCCAACACCTTACGAGCTGTCCGGTTAAAAGAATAGTGTCCCCCAGTCGGTCCGGAGTGACAATGTTTGAGAATCTCAACTCCTTCACTCAGGGGAACACATCTTCTAACAACCTGATCAGCACAAATACGAAACAAATATGGTTCCTCCCATAAATAATATTTCAAATCAGCAAAAAATTTCCGTCGTTGATGAGGTGTATAATCAGAAGGAACAACACCCCCAACAAGATAGTTGGCGATGTCAGAAAACCAAGGCACCTCATCAACGATCCTCAACAGTCTCTCATCAGGAAAAGTACCCTCAATATCTCTCTCACTCAGGGAATCAAGAAAGGGGTTTTCTAACCTACTCAAGTGATCAGCCGCTAAATTCTCAGCCCCTTTCTTATCCCTAATCTCAATATCAAACTCCTGGAGTAGTAATATCCACCGAATCAATCTAGGCTTAGCATCCACTTTTTGCATCAAATATTTAAGAGCAGAATGATCGGTGAATATCACTACCTTAGACAAAATCAAATAAGGACGAAACTTGTCAAGAGCAAACACAACAGCAAGCAATTCTTTCTCGGTGGTAGTGTAGTTTTCTTGGGCACTATCGAGAGTCTTTGAAGCATATGAAATAGGCTGAAAATGTTTCTCTCGACGCTGCCCAAGAACGGCTCCTACTGCAAAATCACTAGCATCACACATAATCTCAAAAGGCAAAGACCAGTCAGGAGCTACTACCACCGGTGCCTTGACCAGTTTCTCCTTCAAACACTCAAAAGCCTCTAAACACTCCTTTGAGAAGTCAAATGGTGTGTCCTTCTCAAGGAGCTTAGTCATGGGTCGGGCTATCTTAGAAAAGTCCTGGATGAACCTACGGTAAAAACCTGCGTGGCCTAGAAAACTCCTAATGGCACGGACTGAAGTAGGGGGAGGTAGTTTAGAAATCACATCAACTTTAGCCGGATCAACCTCTATCCCCCTACTTGAAATCTTATGCCCTAGGACCACTCCCTCACTAACCATGAAGTGGCACTTCTCCCAGTTAAGTACCAAATTCACCTCTCGACACCTAACCAGGACTTTCTTCAAATTCTCTAAGCACTCATCAAAAGTATCACCATATACAGAAAAGTCATCCATAAAAACCTCCATAAACTTCCCAATGAAATCCCCAAAAATAGCAAGCATGCATCTCATAAAGGTAGCAGGGGCGTTACATAATCCAAACGCCATCCTCCGATAAGCAAAGGTACCGAATGGACATGTAAAAGTGGTCTTATCCTGGTCCTCGGGGGCTATGGGGATCTGGAAGTATCCCGACATCCCGTCAAGGAAACAGTAAAACTTATGCCCTGCTAGCCTCTCTAAAATCTGATCAATGAAGGGGAGGGGGAAGTGGTCTTTCCGGGTGGCGGCATTCAACCTTCGGTAATCAATGCAAACCCGCCATCCGGTGACCGTACGTGTAGCAATCAACTCATCTTTCTCATTCCTAACCACAGTCATCCCCCCTTTCTTGGGAACCACCTGGGTCGGGCTGACCCAAGGGCTGTCTGAAATTGGATAAATAATCCCTACATCTAACAGACGGATGACTTCCTCCCTGACCACCTCCTGCATATTAGGATTCAATCTCCTTTGTGGCTGCACTACCGGTTTAGCATTATCTTCCATCAAAATTTTATGAGTGCAGAAAACAGGACTGATTCCTTTCATGTCAGAAAGTTTCCGGGCTAGAGCTTCCCTTTGTTCACAAAGTAGGTTAAGACATGCAGATTTTTGGGATGGCTCAAGCCCGAATGCAAGAATAACAGGGAGGTCAGGACTATCATCTAGAAACGCATACTCAAGGTGGGAGGGAAGAGGCTTTAGATTTAATGGAGAAGGAGTAACAATAGAAGAATCAGTCTGACAGTCTTCCTTCTCCACCTTATCTAAGTCATCTTCCTTCCCCTTCACATCACTAGCATCACTTGAGTCCTCCTCCCCATCAAGCATAAGGCAATCAAAACTAGGGAGGAGCTCAAGATCCTCTGCTGACAAACTATCATCCAAAAGAAGATCAAAGAAAGCTTCATCAGAAAGCATGTTGGGAATGCAATCCTCCACCAAAGAATCAACCACATCCATGTAAAAACACTCACCACTATCTTGACAGGGCCTCTTCATTATTTTGGACATGTCAAAGGTGGCAGACTCATCCCCAACGCGGAGGACAAGCTTACCGTCTCCAACATCAATAAGTGCACGGGCAGTTGCCAAGAATGGTCTGCCCAAAATCAATGGTACTTCCCGATCCTGATCCATGTCCAAAATAACAAAGTCTACCGGAAAAATAAATTTGTCCACTTTAACTAACACGTCTTCAATAATCCCTTGGGGATATTTGACTGAACGATCAGCCAACTGAATGCACATACGTGTAGGTTTAAGTGGACCGAGTGCAAGCTTTTCATATAAAGCAAGAGGCATCAAATTAATGCTTGCACCCAAATCAGCCAGGGCCCTATCAAAAGTAAGATCTCCTATAAAGCAGGGAATAGTAAAAGAACCTGGATCCTTAAGCTTCTTCGGCAAATCTGTCCGTATCACAGCTGAGCATTCCTCATTAAGCGTCACAGTAGACGCTTCTTCCAGCCTCCTCTTGTTTGTGAGCAAATCCTTCATAAACTTTGCGTACTTCGGCATCTGAGCTAGTGCATCCACGAATGGTAAGTTAATCTGCACTTGTTTCATGAGATGCAGAAACTTACCAAACTGGTCACTATCGTTCTTCCTAGTCAATCGCGCCGGATAGGGGAGAGGTGGGGTGTAATTCTTGACCGGAATGGACTGTTTTGGTGCAGCCGCCACCTCTCTCCCCTCATCTTTCTCCTTCTCTTCCTCCCGGACAGCCGGTTCAACTTGAACTTCATCGGGCTTCTTTGTTGTGGCAGCAGGTTCCAGCTCTTTTCCGCTCCTCAAGGTCACAGCCTGAACATGTTCTCTGGGATTTGGTTCAGTATTACTAGGGAGGGATCCCTGAGGCCTCTCAGATACAGCCTTAAAGATCTGCCCCAATTGAGTTTCCATGTTATGCATCCTTGCATCAGCCACTTGCATGTATTTCTTGAATGTGTCTTCCAAACTAGAGAATCTTTGCTCAGTCTCTTTTCTAAAACTCCCTTGCTGCGGCTGAGGTGCTTGTTGTTGGCCTTGAGGTACCTGGGGTTGATTAAAGTTTCTTGACTGCTGCTGATTTCCCTGCCCGTATTGCCCTTGCTGCTGCTGTCCGTAGGGCTGATTATAATAGCCCTGTCGCTGATAGTACATCGCATCCACTTGCTCTACTCCAGGGGCTGCCGAGTGTGCCATCATTGTGCATTCATGTGGCGAATGGAGTCCCCCACACATAGAACAAGAGGGACTAATAGGAACGGGGGCTACCATATTTACACTGGGCACCGAGAGAGCAAGTTCCGTCTTCTTTTGATTGTCTTCCACTGTAGTAGCAAGCTTTTGAATCAAACTGGTCAAAGCATCTACCCTTGCAGAAAGGGCAGAATTCTCACTGATCTCGTACAATCCCGGGGCCTTCTGGTGAGGTGTGTCCCGAGAGCTGTACCATGAAGCATTATTAGTCACGATCTTCTCCACTAATTCTTCCGCAACCTCAGATGGCAACTGAGGAAAAGCTCCACCTCCCGAAGCATCAAGCATCATCTTTCCTTCATTGTTGAGTCCACTATAGAAACAAGATAGAACCTCACAATCAGTCATCTTGCCTTGAGGGCAAGCTCTTCTTAGCACCTTGAATCTCTTCCACGCCTCAGCTAGTGTCTCCAAAGAACCTTGCTTGAATTCTTGTAGCTGCTTCTTCAACTTTATGGCCTTTGATGTTGGGAAGTATTCTTTGATGAAGGCTTTGTGCAGCTGATCCCAAGTCTGGATGTGGTGATGTGGATTGCTATCCAACCACCTCTGCGCGTCATCCCTCAAAGAGAAAGGGAATAGTAGCATCCGTACCTGATCGTCATCTAGCCCAGGAATCTTGAAAGTCTGGCACATCCTCAGAAATTTGGTAATGTGTGCCACTGGATCTTCCGTAGGGCTCCCTCCGAACTGATTATTTAGGACCATATTGATCACCGCTGGCTTGATCTCGTATCGGGGTGCAGTAATCCCCGGTACCTGAATGCTGTCGTACTCTGTGATCTCGGGGGCTAGGAAGTCTGCAATGCTCTCTCCTTGATAGAGTGGATTGTCATGTGGAACATAGTTGTGGTAAGGAGGAGCTTGATATCTCGGCTGATGAACTGGTTGTGGTCTTATGGGTTGTGGACGGATGATATTTGGCTGAGGTTGGGTTTGATGGAATTGTTGATATTGGGGTTGGAAAGGCTGATTTTGTGGCTGAGTAGGGGGTGTATTTTGTGTCACTGGCGGTTGGTTCTGTCTGGGCTGAAAAACCGGATTATTTTGCCCTAGACCTTACATCCCAAAGGTCTGGTTTTGAAAGGTGGGTTCGGGAGCAATAGAAGTGTTTTGAAAGAGCTGATAGAGTGGTGGAAGATTCAGTTGTGGAGTGGACTGATTTTGGTGGAAGAATGGGGTACGGAGATTTTGATACCCCGGATAAGCTCTTGGTGAATTTTCTTGTGAAGACTGGGGAGAGGTATTAACATAAAAATCCAGATTACCAGAAGTGGTTTGGACCTCAGACGTCCCAGCTATTCCAGATGCGGATGGTTGATCCATGGCTGCTTTCTGTTTTCTTAAGGCCTTGCGGTTCTGTTTAGCTAGCTTCTCGATCTCAGGATTAAGAGGGACTAGTGATTCTCCCTTCTTAGAGCGTGTATGCATAAACAGATCTGACCTGCAAGGTTAGTAGACAAAAATCCTACAAAAAACTAAAAACGGGTCGCTAAAATTAATTAACCCTTAAATCCGACACCGTCCCCGGCAACGGCGCCAAAAACTGATGTGCGTTTTCTCGCACTTAAAATGGTTGTAGTAAAATGGTTGAAAGTACGAGTATCGTCTCCACAGGGACGGACAAAAGGGAATTAAAGATTAACTAAACTTAGCGATTAAAAAGAATAAAATAAAAATGCAATTGTGCGAGATGGATTGTTGAATTAAATTTAAACTAAACTAATGCGAATGAGCGAATAAAATAAAGGTTGGTTTCTTCTTAATTAACGACGAAGGGAACAGGGATTGATTCCGGGGTAACCAGATTTCTGGCAGATCAGGCTTAATTACATGAATTTAATTTAATTGAGCCTAGCCAATCAGTACTAAGTTCTTACCGCTCTCGCGGCGTAGAGTACAATAATTTAGGGGACCAGGCTGATCTCTCATGCGACAAGATCCTAAATTATTGCCAAGACGAGCGAGCTTACGGCCCCTTAATCGCTACTAATCTCTTAGCGAACGATTAAGTGTGTGTGAATGTGTCCTAGAACAAATTAGATCTCTCTTAATTTATTCTACATGCAATTGTAATTCTAGCTGCAGTCTAGGTTACAAGAGATATCAATTAAATTATTCAAACACAAATTAAACGGCATTCATGCAATTAAACCGAAAAGAATCTAGCCATACATCGTGATTAACCCCTTCATCAACCCCAAATCCCTAATTAAACTACTCACAATTCATAATTGAAGAATCAACAGAATTGGAATGAATAGAAATAATTGACATTAATTAAAAAGATGAAACTTACAAAGAATCTCAGGGTCTTGAACAAAATAACGGAAAAACACTGTAGAAAACGTCCCTAATCTTCTCTCTAGGTTTCCGAACCTCAAAACGGGGTAAGGGAGGCTTAATTTATAGAAAACAATGAGTTTGGGTCGAAAAAGGACAGATCCGCGGTACGCACGGAGCCTACGCACGGCGTGCGTTGCGTCCGTGCGTCCGACGGACGTCCGTGTAAATAGGCAACGCACGGCGTGCGTTCCCCTACGCACGTCCGTGCGTTGCTGCCAGTAGCCATTCTTCGAAAAAACGCTTTGAACGCACGGCGTGCGTACCCGGACGCACGGCCGTGCGTTACCGCCAGTAGCTTCCTTCAATTTAACGCCTTGGACGCACGGCGTGCGTACCCCTACGCACGTCCGTGCGTTGCTGCCAGTAGCCATTCGCCATTTTGTCGCCTTGAACGCACGGCGTGCGTACCCGGACGCACGGCCGTGCGTTGGTCATTACTTTTCTTGGCCGCTACTGCCACGCACGCACGCCGTGCGTCCCTGTACGCACGGCCGTGCGTGGCCTTTCTTCTTCATTTTCTTCGATTTCTTTCGTTTTAAGCCTCCGTTTGACCACTCGATCGATCCAAAAGCTCTTTCTTCATCAAAACATCATCGTGAATCTCCCGGTGGCCTCCAAAACTGCGAATTCACTCTCGAATGCTTCTTAACTCGTCCCGATCTCTTTCTCAAATGCCGATGCCGGGTCCCAAAACTTGATTTCAACTCTGAAAATACCAAAACTCATACCCTACGCCCGATACACATGACTTGAGCTAAAATTGAGACTTACGACACCCAAAAGTTAGGAAAATTATCAAAATCCGACCCCAACACGCATCAAATGCGTGTTGAAATACGAACTTATCAATCCACTTTCCATTCCAGAGTGGAAATGGGAGCACGTGACTATGGATTTTGTGGCAGGACTACCACAGACAGTTAAGAACTATGATGTCGTATGGATTGTGGTTGATAGGCTCACAAAGAGTGCACATTTTCTACCTATCAACACTACCTATGCACTCGAGAGGTTAACCAAATTGTATGTGGATGAGATCGTGAAGTTACATGGAGTTCCTATAACCATTGTATCTAACAGGGATCCACGATTCACATCACGATTTTGGCCAAAGTTCCAAGAATCTATAGGAACGAGGTTGAAGTTCAGCACTGATTTTCATCCGCAGACGGATGGACAATCTGAGAGGGTCATACAAATCTTAGAGGACATGTTGAGAGATTGTGCATTGGAGTTCCAAGGAAGTTGGGACAGCCATTTAGCACTTGTGGAGTTCGCCTATAACAACAGTTATCAGGCAAGTATTGGCATGCCTCCATATGAGGCATTGTATGGGAGGAGATGTCGTACACCTTTATGCAGGGCAAAACTCGAGAGTACGGAATTGGTAGAGATCACAAAGTCAAAGGTGAAAATGATTCATGAGAGGTTTAAGACGACCAATGATAGACAGAAGAGCTATGCTGATAAGCGCCGAAGAGCCTTAGAGTTTAAGGTGGGAGATGAGGTATTCTTGAAATTCTTGAAAGCATTGGGGTCGTAGCAAACCGATTGCAGTTGACTCCAGAATTGGGAAGATACATAATGTGTTCCACGTGTCTATGCTTGAGAAATATATACCGGATCCGTCCCACGTATTAGAGAAACCACCCGTGGAAATACGTGGGGACTTGAATTAGGCCGTGCGACTGGTGAGAATACTTGATAGGCAAGTAAAGAAGCTAAGAAGCAAGAAAGTTCCAATGGTTAATATCCTTTGGAAAAGTGACCGAGTTGAAGAAACACTTGGGAAATGGAAGTCTTGATGAAGGAACATTATGCATTTCTGTTTGAGTAGCATTGTGAATTTTGGGGACGAAATTCCCTTTACGGGGGGGGGGGGGGGTGGGGGGGGTGGGGGGGGGGGTGAACTTGTGACACCGCACCCAGATGTATTTGAATTTGAAATTCGATATGTATTTGAATTTTCTAGTGAATATGTATGTGTACAAGAACTTATATTTAATTAACGAATGATTAATTAAATTATTTATCGGGTCCATAATATTGAGAATGAGCTACCAAATATTTAGTTAGGTCATCATATAATTATAGAGGCACAATAAATTGCAAGCCAAAGTTGAGGAAATTTATTGGGCAACCCGAGTGCTATTTTGACTCAACCTGCCAAAAATAGCAGGAATAATTGGGAGGGACTTCCTACACCATTTGGGATATTCTACCAGCTAATTAGACCCAAATAATTATGAAAAAGACAAAATGGGGAGGGGTTGTGCGGATGAGAGCAAGGGAGAAGTCTCATAGAGACAAACACCTGTACCCCATGTCCTATCCATTGACATTTGCTCCAACTTGATTGAAATGAGTTGCCCCCTATCATTGATCCATTCGAATCATCCATAGAGCGAGAACTTCAGGAAATATCTCTCACAAACAGCAAGGTTTGAAGGAACCAAGAAGAGAGGAAAGTCCAAGAGAAAAGCTAGAAGAAGAGATTTTGAAATCGCCAGAAATCAAAAGGAGCTAGCTGTTCGCAGTTGCAGACCACGAACAGCGCCCGACTTTTTCCAAAAGCCGACCGGCTTTCACCTCCTGTACGGATTTTTCACTCTAAACAGCCTAGAACGAGGACAGATCGAGGGGTTTCACAAAAGCAGCTAGTTAAGCACTTCATAAGGTAAGGATGACTGACTATATTCCTTATAATTGTTGAGTTAATTTCATAAGATTACCTAAGGTAATTAGATATGTTTTTCATGGATTACTAATGATTATTAATGCCTAGAAATGAAAAGACTATGATATATAAATAATTAGTGCATGATATACAAATTTATGAATAAATTGTGTATAATTATGTGTTATGAATATGATGACATGATAGTTGTATTAACTATGAACTATTGTGATAAGATATAATTTTACTTCATGTAAAGGAGTCATTAAAGGATAAAAGTGATATTTTTGATATTGTGATTAAATTATACTTGGATTGGAAAATCAATTGAAATGAACTATATGCCTATGAATTGAGAACTTGGTTATTCTATCCGACTAGTATTGAAATACTAGTTGGGACAATTATACGAATGACGACGATAGCATTAATCCTAAGGACATGGGTTGTGAAAAGTGTACTTTAAGTAGTCTTATGAGATACTTTACGGTTGAAAGGTATGAGCTCTAAAATCTATAAGGAGTAGGCCTTAAAGGCTATTCAATATAAAGTGACTCTAGGCATGCATATGACTTGCTTAGGGATTGAATAACGCGACTAGAGTAGGACTCTAGCACATAGTAATGGTGACTAGAGCTAGGCTCTAGCAAAAGTGAAGAACGACTAGAGCTAGGCTCTAGCAATATGTTGAATGACTAGAGCTAGTCTCAAAGCAAACATGGGCCTACGGGTAACGGGTCGACAACTTGACTTGTTATAAAGTAAGTATATTTTCGAATGGGGTAACTAAGGGTTACGACCTATAATATTATATCACCTTAGATTGAGGGTCTTAGAAATTGAAACATTGATTATATACATTATAGTTGTCATTGTACTTTCAATTGTTTCAAAGTACTGACCTCCTCTTCACAGGGGAGGTCACCTTACTGTTTCAACTTTCAAGTAGAAGTTGAAGTTAGCTACCACCGCCCATTGCTTCAGAAAGTTCGAGGGAAGAAGACTTGGTTCGTGCTTCTTCCATTCATGTTTTGAAAACAATATGAAAAATGCTCATGTATATTACTACCTCCGCCCCCCTATGTTTGGGACAAAAGAATGTGACACAGTTATTAATAAAGGTGAGTTTATGTGGTTGATATTGAATTGATAAAGTAAGAATAAAGTAGGAATGATTTAAACCACACAAACTTTACCAAATAAGGTATGAGACAATATTAGTGGGACAGACCGAAATGGTAAAAAGGGACAATCATAGCGGGATGTAGGGAGTATTTTCTAAATAATTATTTGGAAGCTTGTATGCCTAAGTTGCCAAGTGTGGCTTGAACACTTGTATTAATGTTTCCGCTGCTTTAATGAATATTTTACATTGTGTTTGTTTATGGATGTACTCCCTCCGTCCCATGGAGAAGTTCCCGGGTTGACTTTCACACATATTTAGGAAATAAAGTTACTGAGGGGTAAATTTTACTGTTTGGCACTGTTTCGACACTGTTTGGCACTGTTTCGACACTGTTTGGCACTGTTTGACACTGTTTTGTTGTAGGATAACTTTCCATTTAGGGAAATGAGAACTTTTTGTTGGGACTACCAAAAAAGGAAAGTGGGAACTTCTCCCTGGGACGGAGGGAGTACTATATGTGAATGATATTCCAGACGCCTTGTATAGTATGGATGTGTTGGACTACAGTTGACTATTCGTACTGTACGATGGGTTGTTGACGTGTCTGGGTAGGTCTGAGGCGTGACAGCTTGGGTCCATCTTCTTCGTATTAGAGTCACCTTTGTGTTCGGCGATCTACCAAAAGATTCCACAGAACGGTCCGGTAGAGAGGGCAAGATCTGGATATGGAAGAAAGAAGAGTGATGCTGGTGAATAACTCTGGCTGCGCAGGATGCCTTTAATGGTCATGATACATTCAGCCGATCATAGAGAAAGAAATGTTTAGGTTTTAAAGAGCTCTTGTTGATAACGTGTTATGAACGAACTCAAGAGCCTTAATCTTCATTAGCATGTAACACACATATATATACATGGGAGAATAGGATCAGGGTTACACTAGTTATTAGCCTTAACCCTAAGAATACATATGGATCGGTTAGTAATGTACATCCATGACGGGCACTTTGTCACGGTGCGTCAAAATAAAATTCAATACTAACACTCATTGTTCTAAAACTCGCTAGGCGCTAGTCGGGCGGTTGAGGGGCGCCTAGGCGGCCGACTAGGCCGATTTTTTGGCCGACTAGACCGATTCGGCCTCTACGGTTAGGGCCGACTAGGCCGCCTAGGCCGATTAATCAGTCCACCTAGGCCGATTTTTAGAACAATGCTAACACTTATACGTAGTATATGTGAAGTAGAGTTCGTATCCACAGGGAAAGAAATAATTCTTTTTTTAGTAAAACTAGTAAATAAGGGGGGTTTTGGGATTGAGTGATTTAATTAAATTTAAACACGAAGATGAATGAGTTATATGTGATTTAATTCAAAGATAAAAAGGACTTGGCATTGCTACTTTCCACTTGTTGATATATTTTAGTCGATCATTGTTATATCTATAACTTATCTCCTCTCGAATACTCACTCGAGGAGTATATCCAATTCATCGAGGTTAGTTATTAACAACTACCGTTCATTAATAACCCTTACTATTAGTCAAGTATAGAACAACGCCATATACCGACTTGATAGTAGCATTTAATCTCTTAACTCTTTGATGAAATCAATTGAGATCGATAACCTCAACACAACGGTTTCGGTTTAACCAACAAAATTAATCCCTCTTAAGTTTATTAACCACGACCGTGCATTAACAAACCGAAGTTACTTACTTGTGAAACTATCAACGATTAACCATCGGTTCGTTGATCGTTTCTAGTAATAATTAATATATGAAACAAAACTAGTTGATCCTTTAAGTAATGTTCAAAATATTAATATGAAATATGAATAGGAATTAATTAATACTCAAGGAAGAATTATTAAAGAAAATGAATCCTACTATAGTTAATATCAAGATGTTAACTAATTGTCATCTTAGTAACATTCCACAATATTAACATAGAGGAAGGAATAACTATTACTAAGACCAATGTCAAGATGTTAACTAATTGTCATCTTAGTAACACTCCCCAACATTGATATAGAAATAGTATTTAAAAGAAGAATTAATATTCAAGGAAAGAAGTTAAGAAAATAACTCACAACTTTAATAATCAACAAGCTTCAAGAGCAATACCAAGAAATGGAAGTTTAGCTCCTCATTTGGAGACTAAACATGCTAGAAAAATATAAAGAAATGTTATTCTAAACTGAGCTTAAGAGTATAAAGGAATTGGTATCTAATTGTGAAGGGAAGGGGGTGTATTTATAGGCTTTTTGGGAGTGTAGTTCGGGTACCCGATCGAGTATATATAGGGTACCCGATCGGGTATGTGTAAAAAGTGTAGTTTTGAGGCATACTCGATCGATTTCAGAGTGCAAATGTAAGGCATACCCGATCGGGTGTGTCGGTGTACCCGATCGGGTATTACATTTGATCGTGGCCAAATCTTCCCCTGCACACCCTTTTGTCTCCTGATTGATCTGATTGAAAGTCCAGTTGGTACCCGATCGAGTATATGGTATACTCGACCGGGTACAGGTCAAAAATCAGGATTTTGCCTCCTTTTTGTCTTGTACTCTTGCACCTTCCTTCACCAATGATCATTTGATTGATCTTGGACCTGTTTAAGTTCAGAATGATCCTAATCTAAATGAATTACAACTAAATTACAAACATAACTATTAAACCAAAAGTGTGTAATTTCCGAAATATTAAACAACCAAAACTAACTAAAAACGTAAACATACACACGGAAATTACACGCGTATCAATCCACACTAGTTTACTAACGCGCGTTGCGCGTTCGTGATAATGCCCAAGGTCATTGTAGGACATTAATTTCTCATTTTAGGTTGAGCGAATATATGTGTAATATGAATACAATATTTGAATGCGTAGTTTGTTAATTGATAAGGAATCATAAACAATAAAGTATTCACTTTTGAATACAATATTTGTTTATTTTTCATTCAACATTTTAGAATTATTTATCAATTTTTACATTTCTACTATTTTTTTATAGTATTATTATACCGTAGTATTTTTTTTTCAAATTTATATGATTTTTTATAAATATATATCCATACTCTTAATTATTATTATTTTTAAAATAATCTGCTATAACAAGTCAAAGTGACTTAATTGATTATATTTAAAAAGTAATCGCATTTATATGATACTTTTTTTTAATAAAACTTAATTGATGAATTGGAAATAACAGAAAGGTTTATTTGATGTTTTAAAAAATTAATAGCACTAACTCCGGCCAAATTACCAAATTGGTAAAAAATGAGGATCATTGGACAGATTGGTAAAAAAACTTGAGACATATTGATAAAAAAAGAGGCCTAGTGACAAATTGGTTATTTTTTTGTGAGTGATAAACTTTCGATCCTCGACTTTAGAATTTCCGACATTTCATATTCTAAGTATTGTGATGTTGACATTCGTAAGCCTTTTACTTCGATTTTGTCACCAAAAGTGGAGGTCTAAAAATTTCAATGACCGTGTTTGATAATATTAGTTGTCTGCTAGCTCATAACCGGTTGAATCAACATATTGATATTACCAGATTCACTAGCTTTTTTAACTAACCGCTTTCATTATCTGTTTGAATAAAATGTTAGTAACTTAAAATTTGCAATTAGTTTTTCAAAAATAGAATGGCCATTAAAAAATTAATTTAAAACTTTTTATATACAAATTAATTTTATTTCTTATTATTTTTAATAATTTTTGGAAAACGTTTTAAAAATTATGTTTACGTTTATTTTTAAATAATTACTAACAATATTATTTTTAAGATATGTACATTAATGCGAGCACACAAATATAAATTCATATATTTTTAGTAATAATATTTTTAATATGACTATTTATTAGTTTTTTTAAAGGCTACTCCATTCAAAAAATCTACTCCAGAATTCTCCTTCATATGACTATTTATTAGTTTTTAAAAAAAATTACTCCATGGTTATTTAAAATAAATGTAAATATAATTTTTAAAACTTTTTCAAAGACTAATTAAAAATAAAATAAATATAGTTAAGATAAAATATATACTTTTAAATTCATATCTTTAATGGTCATTTATATCTTAACATTTATTCGCAAACAATTAAGTTACTAACGTTTTATTTCAAACGTTAATGAAAACAGTTAGTGATAAAAGCTAACGGAATCCGTTATTATGAATATGCTGATTCAACCCGCTATTAACTACCAGATAAATGATATTATCAAACACGGTCATTGACATTTTTAGGCTTCCACTTTTGATGACGAAATCTAAGTAAAAGGACTTAAAATGTCAATTTCACAATACTTAAAATATGAAAGATCAAGAATTATAAAGTCGAGAATCAAAAGTTTATCACTCAGAAAAAAATTGACTAATTTGTCACAAAGGCTTCTTTTTTTACCAATATGTCTCAAGTGGTTTTTTTATCAATCTATTCAATGACCCATTTTTTTTTACCAATTTGATAATTTGGCCCACTAACTCCTTAATGACTATTTAATAGCAACGACCAATTGTAAAAAATCATGACAAGCTTCAGACAACTATATTTGAAAAATCAAAATCACTTCGGGCAACTATTGTTGGCGGAGTTCTTACTTCCAGGTGAAGATTTTTTACGCGCGTTGCGTGCCTAAATTAGTGCCCAGTTTTTCTACTCGTACCTAATACTAACATTAGGTTGTATATATGGAGTACTTTTCATTTTTTACAAAAAGAATAAGAGTGATGTTATTGGTTGTTGTAAATAAATGATGTGCTATAACAGAAAAGTGCATCATAGCTTACTGAGAGTCTTGATTACACTTGCTGGAAGATGAAAATTTGTAGCATTATTAAAAGCATAACGAAATAGATTGGCTTGAATAAGCTCTAGCTGCCTCTGCACCTTCAAGCATACAGCTGTAACACCCTCATTGAAAAGCCAGTCCATCATAATAACCACGTTCACACAAAGTGATGGAAGTTCTCACACGTTCTTGGTGTTAAATCATAGTGCAACTCAATGTTCAAATCACCACGGGTTGTTTCGTCTGCAGCCGAACATAACCTTTCTTTTTGGAGGGTTTCTCAACTTTGACATATTCGTGTTCATTTTTCGTGAGAAGATCATAACTTATAGAAGTGAATGATCGTGAAGCTGCAACCGTGGTGAAGAGACTCTTAACCTGAAATCATAAAAGAAAGTCATTATCAAATACAAATAAAAATGTCTTTTTTTTACAATAGGCACACTAACCGCTATAGCATTTACAGGTGCCCTTTCACCTGCCATGTGCAAAGCAATCCGTGCAGCAGCTTTGCCACTGGAAGCAGACTTTGCAGCAGCACCACTTCTTCCATACTGAAAGCCTGTTTACGATTTTCACTTGAATTGGAGTCTTCTTTGATGTGTGATCTGGCTTCTAAGATGGAAAAAAGTGCAGCTGCCCTTTCATTATGTGTCTTGCTTCCTCCCCCGCCTGTCAACGCAATCTCCTTTGCTTTCACGGTGCCATGCTCTTTTTAGCATTTGGATGATATCTCCTGTAACATTTATGTAGTAAGAAGGTTCAAACTGCATCTTCTTCAGTTCTGATAACATGTAAGAATAGAAATGTGTGTGCCAGATATAAAAAAAAAAGGGTAACCACTCACCATCATCACCAACTATTATTTTCTTAACTAAATAGAATCAAAAAATTCTGATAAAATATGCCTCTTTGTAATTGAGTATCAATCAGACACATAAAATTTTGTCTATAAATAAACGAAGATAGTATATACAGAAACATATCTAGCAAAAATCAAGTGTTGTCAAAATTAGAAAATGGCCTTATAATTTGCTACCCAATCAAAGTACCACTATCAACCAAAACCAAAGGAGATGTTAGAAACAAAAGAGTATAGGACATTCAAATGGTGAGTAAAGGAGGTGTAATAAATGGGGGACATACAACTATCACCTAAACTATTTCGAAATAGCTAATCCAATTTCCGAAGGACATGTTTACTTTGCTGCTTAACCCACCATTAGGTTATTAAGCAGCTGGAAGTAAACGTCTGAGGCCAGGTAAAATCACGCTTACTAAACGCACACCCCCTTTAACCGGTGCTTATTAAACGGATGCCCCCCCATGTTTTATTTAATCAGCGACTTTAGCTTTCCATATTGACTGGTGTGCCCTTATTTTACACGCTTGTCATTTTTTTTATTACATGTATACCCTAGCATCCCTTCATCATCCTTCTCATTCTCACGAGATCTTTCTGCCAAACTTCACTCTTCTAAACCAAAGCACAGATAGTAGATAAGAAAAACTCTCTAATTCGTCTCTTCAAGTAATCGGACACCAAGGAAACTTCTCCGAGGTCGCAATCGACACCTCAGGTAACTTGTGTGAGTTAGATATCCCTGCAATTCGTCTCTTCAGTCCTCTCTAATTATCATTTTAATTTGGGTATTCGTTGTGCTTATGAGTAATAATCCCAATCCCTTTCCTGTAGATTTTGCTTACTGGGTAAGCTATGAGATTTTGCATTTTTGCTTCTATGCATTAGTAATACAAAGGTAGCAATAAGGTTTTAATACAGAGAATTTTGCGTGTCCTGCTGCGATATTGGAGGACGGTTTTAATATGATTTATGCTTCTACCCATTCAATACAAAGTAAACATGCCCTTAATAAGCATATCTTAATAAGCAATGGCTTAGTAACCCATGTCTTATTAAGCGTCGTTTATTAAACAACAAAGTAAACATGTCCTAAATGTTCTTTTTTTTTTACCTCAAAAGAGGTTAACATAGGTTTAGGCACTCTCGTTAACATAGGTTAACATAGCTAATCCAAATCCCTAATATATGCACTCTGGTGTATCTAGAAACCATAAAAGTTACACTCAATCTTATGCATACGTTTTCAAGATGTAAAGACGGAAAATATAAATAATGGGAGAGCATTTAGAGAACTTTCATCGCATTCTATTTTCATTCACATTTTCAAGATGAACTCATGAACCAAAGAAAATAAATTAATTTCTTTTAACCATTTTTCTTAAAAAAAAACAATCATAACAATATAAGTTAAACATATGATGTATGTGAAGTGCAGTTTAGTGAAAATCAGATGCTTTTGAAATAAAGAGAACGTACAATTCCAGAGACGCCTCCAAGTAGAAAGGTCTTCTCCCAAGTGTATCAACAACTACAACTGCCACGCCTGCCATAATCAGCTGTAAAACAACAATGGCTAATTATTAGAGCCATGCAATCTAAATAAAGCAAAACCAGACATACATGTAGTTGAAGCAGATCAAGCTCAACTTCATCTGGGAGCAGAAAATACATAAGAAGCAAGAAAATGGATCACACATTCCAGTACCGCATTGGCACCCGATTCGTTAAGCTTGTCGATAATGGCACAACCGTGTTCCTTACTAAGCCCATTCTTCACCACCACCGGAGCTTTCTTGACCAGCTCTTTCGCTTCCTTTAAACCCAAACTTGTAAAAGCTTTTATCTCCTTAATGACCTTGATCTTAGTCGCTGTGTCAAACTTCTCCAGCTTTAGATCGAACACGGCCTCCTCTGCAGCCTTGATTTCAGCCGCCGCGGGCCCAGTGAAGCCATATGAGGCCGAGCCAGACACTGCGGGTCCGTACCGGTTGAGGGCCATGTTGTGCCGGAAAAGGATGTAGTAATCGTACCTTTCGAGCTTGGTGAGGTCTAGAAGCTCGTCGGCGATGCGCTCAATTATCCGGGTCTCAGCCGCAGTGCATAAAGATCGGGACAATAATGGTGTGCGGTTAGGGGAGAGGAGTGTGATGGCTAGAGGAACGGATGGGGATTTCGAGATCCTAGCTGCAATTTTTAGAACTATCTAAGATTGAAGATATGCAAGCCATAGATAACACTTTGATTTAGGGTTCTCAATTGTGAGTCCCATGGGATACACATTCAATCGTGTGTAAACGGAACGGAAGGCTTCCGTTCACTCCTTTGCTTGCCATACGATTTAGGGGTGAAGTAAACTATGCATTCCGTACAATGGTCTAATGCACACAGAACCACCAACATTTTTTCTATGCCCGTTATACCCCTAATAACATTATTCATGTTTATAGAATTGTAGATATTAAATAACACAAATGTCTTATTCCTATTTAGGATAATTTACCTGTTTTAACTAGGGTGGGCACGGACCGGGACGGGACCAGAATTTGACTGTTCTGATCCTGAACCCGATTTAGAATAATGGTTCAGAACGGGACAAGGCGTTGTCCTGCTGTTGCCCGTTTTAAACCGGTACCTAGACAAAACGGGACAACATGAGACATTTCAAAAAATTGTAGCGAAAAATGCAATACAAAAAAAAGCAAAACGATTAACAAGAAACCACAACACATCAAGAAAAATGCAAAAAGAAAACATGCAACACAACAAAAAAATCAAAGGTTAACAAGATAACTGCGAGAAACAAAAAACTATAGCAAAAAAACACTCCAACAAACACAATACTACCACGAAATTTGCAAAAAGAAATTGCTAAAAGTGAGTTTCTTTTTATTGTTTCAAATAGTTAAATCAATTTTAATAATAGTGAGTTTCTTTTTGGTACATAGAAGATAATTCATACTTTGTAGTTTAGAACCGTTTAGGTGTTCTGCATGTTAAATTACTCATAGTCTTACACATAATACTCATTGATATTTGGGTTGTGTAATAAAATGAATGTTACTTTGTACCATTATTTGAACTACTAATTGAAGTGATGGTAGACTCACTGATAAACTACAAAATACAATTTTGAATTTGGAACAATGAAACGAAACACAACATAATATATTTTTCTTATCTCAATCTCATTTTATTTTGAAACGATTTGAGATCTGTACGGGACACAAATAATTTGTCCCAAATATAACGACACATTTTCGGAGGGGAATTCAAATGTTCCAAGATGGATCAAGGGGCCGGGTCTTTTGACCAGCCCTAGTTTTAACAATTTTCTTATAAAAAAAAGTAGAGCACGGGTAGTAACTAGTAAACGCTTGTAAGTTGAAACATACTCCGTTGTCCGTAGGGGCGAGAACTTGTGGGCGAAAAATAGGTTCGCGAAGTCTAAAGCAAGGAATGGATACTGTATCCTAGAATTGATTAGCGGCAAATCCGCAATCGCAACTCCAATTCTTCATCTTGTCTAACTCTTCTATCTTCTTCAGCCGGTCAAGCACGTCTCACACACCGGTACCCGGTCTCTGGTCGGCCATCAGACGGCCGGTCAGCCTTAGCCTCTAGCCAAGTAGCTGCTACTCGACAGCCTCTACTGTGAGCCATTTCTTCTTCGCCTTTAAGTTTGTTAATTGTTAATTTTTTAGTTTCATAGACATATATATGCTCTTCTCCATTTAGCTGTTTAGAGAATAAATTACAGTCTTATTTCCAGAATTCCAGATTAATAATTTTCAGAGATGGGTTGTAAAGTTTGTGTAACTGTTCAGACAAAATTACGGCCTTATTAAGTTTGTTACTCCGTAATGGTTTCCACTTTCCAGAATTCCAGGTTAATGGTTTAGCTGTTTAAATATCATCTCTATAAATCAGTCCAGGAGGCTTTAGGTCTTTAACTCCTTTAAGCCTTTAATTAATGGTTTTGATCTTTATACTTTTCAATCTTTAAGATATGTTGGGCATTGAGGTTTAGACTTTTATATAATTTATGGCTTTATATTCATGTTTACTTCTGATTTGATTTGACTATTTCAGTCAGCCACAGGCAAGTTTGGACATTAATTAAGAATTTGATTTGCCATTTGTAAGTTCTAATTTGTCATTTGTGAACATCATTTATTGTAGTATGAATTTGATTGTGATTTGTTATTATTAATCCAATTATTTAGTTGGTTAGTACTACATTAGTGTGGTAACTGGTAAGTTAGTAACTAGTAATCCCATTGTGAACATCTTTGATTTTTTGTTGCTACTTGCAATGAATGTTATTGTATACCTCAAAACACATTTTGTTGAATAGACATTATTATATTACATTTCGACTTTTTTTTGTTGCAACATCCATTATTTAATTAAATTTTGATCCCTGAATGCCAGAGCTAGATCAGCCCCCAATTGAGACGCCTGAGTTCCAGTCATCTTTGTAGTCAGAATAAGGAAGACCGTGAGATAATAAAAAGGAAAGTCAATCTGACAGACAAAACCATAGGAGTCGGGGAAGAAGGATGAAGGAAGAAGACAGTAATGTGAGTAGCACCATGGCTGCCGCCACAGTGGATACCGGCAAGGCTGACAGACCAGTATGGCTGATGAAGTGTCCATTAGTTGTCTCCAAATCATGGCAGTCTCAGGCGGCGACGGCTTCCTCCTGCTCCTCCACAGATATTCCGCTAGTTGGTAAAGTCGTTGTTTCTCTCGATCCTCTCCAACCAGAAGATTCTCACCAAGTAACATGCTTCGTTCTCTCTCCTTCTCCATCTATTCCTGCAAATCAATAATAATTTACATATATATTGGAAACCTGTCAACTATTTATCAACTATAGTATTGTTCCGGATCCATTCGTACTTTGTGATTCGAGTGATGTCTCTGAATCTGTTTCTGTTAAGAGAAATGTCTTCAATTTGTGAATTAATACTTCAAGCTTATCCTTTGAGTCATACCACACACCCTTTATTTATTTAATTTATACATTTCTTCATGGTCCAAATTCCTATCCTTTTGGTGACATAATACTATATTGCATACATTGCGTTGTGTGTCAGTGTGTGTATATCTCTCTAACACGTGTGTTCATAATCAGTTTACCATGGAACTGGCTGATAATGATGTTGGGAACATCCCCAAAGGGTACTCTTTGAATATGTTCAAAGATTTTGTACCAATGTGTATCTTCTCAGAGACAAATCAAGGTGTGCGGCTTGTTCTTGTTAATAAATTGCATTTATTTTTTATGTGTAGTAGTCGGTATATCGTCTTTACAAGTAATTTGTTAAAATATTGCCCATGATTTTTTTGGGTGGGGGTTGTTCACAGGAAAGGTTTCCATTGAAGGGAAAGTTGATCATAAATTTGACATGAAGCCTCACACTAGGAATATGGACGAATACAGGAAAATGTGTCGGGAAAGAACAAATAAATCAATGGTTAAGAACAGACAAATACAGGTGAAGCGGATTTTATATATGCTCTTTTTTATGTAACATGGATGTTATCTTTTCTAACTTTCTGACATTATTTTTATTACTACCTCCGTCCCTAATAAAACTTCCAATTACGGGTTACGAAGTTTGACCAGCGATAAAGTTAAATGATCCCTGTGAAAACTCGGATTATTTTTAGTAAATTAAATATACATATTCAGAAACTACATTAAACCCGCTACAAAGCCTGCAAAAAATAATTCAATTTTTATAAATTTTTGATATATAAAGTAAGAGTTTAAGTGTGATTTAAGTTGACTCTCGAAAAGTGAAATGGAAGTTTATTTAGGGACGGAGGGAGTATTATTATTCTCATTATTTGTTTATCTTAACATCTAATTACAATTGGTTCATGTTGTTAACTAGATAATCGATAATGATCGTGGTGTACACATGAGGTCTATGCCTGGAATGATGGGTTTGCTTGCATCAACTTCTAAGGTACTCAATTAATATTCATAACCTTTTTTGGCTTTATAAGTTGGATATATGTTCTGTTATATGATGTTCTTGATTTTCGGAATGCTGGATGCTTATGTCTAGATGATTTTGTGTGTAGCAGATATACGTAAAAGAATTGTCATATTTGTGTACTCGAATCCCTAGCTAACAGGTGTATCAAGAGTAAAAAAGTTAAAACATAACCCCTTATTGATAGACTAGGAGAGTACGCACTACGTGCGATTTTTGCCCAACGTATGATTATAAATTTACGAAATTTAGAACTTAGAAGTATAACTTTTGAGTGAAATAAAAAGAATAACATTTGGGCCCAACGAATGCTTAAAATTTGTAGACCACAATATGGGCTTTTGCTCTGTAGATGATGTAGATGCCCTTAATGGATTCCAAATCAATATCATACAAGATTAACATTTCATATTTTTGAGGATAAATAAATAAAATCATTTTAACATATATTTGGGGTAGTATATACTTACCTCCATAATGTATGTAATACAGGATATTAAACATTTCCAAAACCTTTGCAAAGGGAAGCTGGTTTAGTAAAGGTGAAATCTCCATATCTTAAACACTCATATGATATGGATGCTGAGGCGGCATTTATAAAAAGAATTATATTGTGTTGAAATTAAAAGAGAAAATTCTGAAAAATGTGCAACCATAGTATCAGTCATATACTTATATGACGTAACATGTGTTTCAAAACACAGATTTAATCAAAGTAACTCTGGTCATATTAAATCAAATCTGATAAATTAAAAGAGAAAAATAGCAAGCATTTGTGTGGTTTGGCTTATGGTGGTCTGTAATGAGCAACAGTTGAGGTGTCTATTTTGTTACCAATACCCTGAATTAACTAAAGAGTTAAATTAAAAGAATAAAAATAAAGTTAGATTCATTCGAATAGTAATTGAAGAATCAAGAATATGATCTAGATTTTAGGATGTGCCTAAAAGTCATCATAATCATTATCATTACCCCAGTACCGCAAAGGCTCCCACCTCCAGTGGGGTATGGGGGGTCGGATGTACGCAGTCTTTCCCCGGGAGAGACTGTTAATCTTGTATATAACTGTTAATATTGTAAAGAGACTATATTTCAAAAAAATTGGTAAAATTTGTGTGGTTCTAAATCATTCTTATTTTATTCTTACTTTATCAATTCAATATCAACCACATATACCCATTTCTCTTAATAATTGTGCCACCTCCTCATGTTTCATTGTTAGTCGGACAAAGGTAGTATTTGATAATTGACAAATAACGACCGACTTAGGCGTTTCCGCAAACATTTTGTGAATATGATTAATTTTACTAAATCAAAGTGGAGATTGGTGATGAAGGTCGAAATCACAGGTTGAATATTAGGGAGAAGCAGATGCAGTTACAGTAAATGTAACTAACCGTGCAAATATGTTTAGCAGCACTGGTTTGTTTCAAAGTTTATTTTCAAATTTCAGAAGAAGAACCAATAGCAGATCCATTACAAACCGACAAACCGTATAAGATTAAGTTCTAAGGCAATGGAGTACTTGTAATATATGAATACCTGGTTTGTGGAATGTAACTGTAGCAGATCAAATGAGTACGAATAATTTGTTCTCATTTCTCGCCCTGATATATAAGAATTATACTGAGATGCGATGTTGTTTAGGGATTGAATAACTGCTGAATGAATGAACATAAGCTAAGTAACCGATTAGCGGATAGCTATCTTGTTAACGGGGTTGTGAGTTATTTGGATGGTTAAATGAAGTTTTAAATGGCAAAAGAACCATTTTAACGTCGATGGTTCTTATTATATGAGCAGAGATGTTTGCATATTCTAAAATTTCTACATTGAACACAAAATTCAAGGACAAACCGAGCAATAAAAACTGATTAATGAGTAAATGACAAAGATGCTGTTTTTTTTTATCTGTGTGCAGGAGAAAAAGAAAGCAACTCCAGTTAAAGGACCTGAAGTAAAAAGAACTAGAAGGGATCGGGGAGAACTGGAGGATATCATGTTTAAGCTTTTCGAAAGGCAACCTAATTGGACGTTGAAGCAGCTTGTCCAAGAAACAGACCAGCCTGCGGTATGTTACTACAATAATATATCTTCATCATTTTGTTTCATCTTGATGAGATATAACAAAATATATTTGGATGTTGCATGTCCTGATGTGATATCTCAAATTCCATCCACCATCAAGTAGTTGTATCAAGTTGCCTGCTGTATAACGTTAAAACATTATCAATTTGTTGATCTGTTAGGGTCACTTTGGATCCTGGAAAATATTAGGGAAAAAGTAGGAAGGTAAATATGGTTAAAAATTAGAAAGAAAAAATATGGGGAAAATATAACATCTGCTAAGCTCCATGATTTGATCTTGATATTTGTATATAATTGTTTATTTGACAGAAATTGCCCTAAATGGGAGTAGAAACAGTATGGTTTTCTAGAATAGGATTATTATGTTTGCCCCATAATAGTAGTAATTATTGTCATGCTTGGGAAATGCTGTCAATTGTGTCATTAACACTGCCACATTAGTGTTGCTATACTGTGGCATTAATTTACTCCTATTTAGAGATAAAAACATAGTTTTGTAATGTAGGGAAACCACATCTTTACTCCTAAACACTGAAATATAAGTATATATGAATTTACAAAGAATATTAATTGTATTTGATTTTCATTGGCCAAACTTGAGAAATAACTTCCCTTGGTTTTTTGTATTTAATTTGCCTGCGGTCTAAACATACCCTTAATTCATCACATGCATCACATGCTCCTTATAGAGCATTTTGACATGCTCCATATATGTTTCCTTAATTCCTTGTCCTTCTTGTGCAGCAATTTTTGAAGGAGATCCTAAATGAGCTGTCAGTGTACAATAAGAGGGGAGCAAACCAAGGCACATATGAGCTGAAGCCTGAGTATAAGAAATCTGCTGAGGACACTACTGATGCAGACTAGATGTCTTATAAAGAAACAAGTGAACTTTGTATTAGTAAATTCCACCGGTAATTGTACTAATGCTTTTGTATTTAACCTGATAAATTTGCTGAATATTGCTATTATTATTATTATTATTATTATTATTTATTAATTCCAAATAGTACACGCACAGGGCATGTAAATAGGTAGCATGATGGAGCAACGATGTTTTCAGTCCCAGTCTCCCAGATAGACCAGCCAATAAGACTTAAACATATCCGATAAGATTAGAATTTGGACAATTATAAAATACACAGAGACCAGACATTTACAGATTAGATCAATTTTAAACAAATCAAACCGGATCAGGTCAGACTAGCAAATTTTAGTCCAAAATAAAAATCCTGAGTGTAGCTAGATGCATTCTCTCTGGAATATAAAGATTTTCCATTATTGATCTCTTAAACGAACACCCACCGTAAGCATGCCCATTTACATTCCATGGTTTCAAATTGCGGATTGCATTACAGTGTTGCGGTTGTGGATTGCGCTACGTAATGTTATTAGTCAGTTATTACTAATATATTAAATCCCATTGTTTTAAAATTTTCTTAGTGGTGGTATTGTGACATATACGAGTATCATTTAGTTGACTAAAATGATGTCTGTGATTTTAATCAACTTTAGAATCCTTACACTTTTAATGGATTAATATCATACTACGGTACTACGTATTTGGGATTGACTCAGTATCTATCGACAAGTTGTGGACCCGGGCCGGTTCCGGTTCGGGCCTGGGCCCGGCCGGGCTTTTTTTTTGGGAAAGGTGGAACCGGAACCGGCCCGGGTAGCTGGGCCACCCGGCGGTTTACCGTGCCGGTTCCGGGCTAAATGTATTTTTTTTGTTGTCTAATAAATTTAAGAGAGTTGATATATAAAAAGTTCAAGTATATTTATTTGAAATAAGTACATTTAGGACTTGAGAAAAATTAAATAAATGAAATAAATTTTTTATTAAATAATCAATCGGAATCTCCGCATTCGGTTGTTTCCTCCATAAAGTGGCGGGTGGGGGTGATGGTCATTTCTTGAGTTCTACGTTGGGCCTTCAACCAATCGTGGAAGCAAACAAGCGTCTCAAGAGAGTTTGAGCTCAATCTCGTTCTATAATCAATTAGAACGTTGTCGGTCGCACTAAATTCTTGTTCCTCGGCAACTGTTGATACCGACATTGCTAGCACTTGCTTTGCCCATCTTTGATAAAATTAGGAACATTCTTTCTTTTTCCTTCCACCACTTTCGAACGTCAAAGTCATCCACTACTTCATAATCAACAGGAAATGTTAGATACTCCCTCCGTCTCGCTAAGATTGTCCCATACCAAATTTGGTAAAGTTTGTGTGGCTCTAAATCATTTTTACTTTATTTTTACTTTATCAATTTAATATCAACCACACAAACCCACTTTTCTTAATAATCGTGCCACATTCTCTTGTCCCAATCTTAGTGGGACGGAGGTAGTATATCGCAAGCTCGTTAACTGAGCTTTGTTCATTAACGGGAGTTGTTTTACTTTTTCATAAGATTGCCAAATGCAAATTTAAAAAGTGATTTTCCTTTATATGAAAAAGATGGTCGCGTCACGGGAGGGAGTGCATTACCATATTGTGCATAAAAATTTATTATATAATTGATTAAATAAATTACTAACCTCGTTGAATTCTTGTTTAGGGTCTATGGGATTATCGTCGAACTCTTGAGTTGGAAAAAGGAAGCATAATAGTAATCTATACAATTTCCCAAATAAGCAAGTTTATAACGAGGATCAAGAATAAATGCAATACCATATATATGCAGAATTTGTGAATAATATTTTAAAAACTTTTCTTTCATGAAATCACAAAAATAACTAACATAAGCGGCATCTGAAAATTCACAAAACGCGCCGGCGAGATTAACCGCTTCAACAAAAAATTGGTTTCCGATAGGTGTATAAACATGACTAAAAGTTTGAGTTGCACTGTTAAAATATACCAAAACATTCACAATTTTTTCGCAAGAGTCAATGTCAGCCGAGTTTATAATATAGTTACATGATTGTCTTAAAAAAGCAGAAAAATGCTCTTTATATGTAATAAGTACTTTAATTAAGTTATAAGTACTATTCCAACGAATAGTCAATTTTTTTGGAAAAACACAATAATTGACACGTCTATCCATCAAATATTGCCGTCATTGCATTTTTAGTGGAGTACTAGCCCAAATCATTTTAATTTCCCCCTCACTACCTCCAAAGCATTTCCTAATTTGGCTAGCCTTTCTTGTACACACAAATTTCAAATATGACATGCACAACGTTGATGAAAAAACTACCCATCAATGTAGAAGCACCACACAGTTCACGCAATCTAGGTATAGCAGTAGTATTATTACTAGCATTATCAAAACCTACGGCAAACACCTTATCAATCAAACTATACTCTATTAAAATACGCTCAATGAGAAGATAAATATTATCAGCAATGTGTCGATCATTAAATTCACGAAAAACAAAAACACGTTTATGCATATTCCAATCATCATCAATAAAATGTGCAATCAGGCCCAAATAATATAAATGATGATAAGTATCCTCCCAAATATTGCTACAAATACTAACACGTCCATCAAAGTTTGCAAAAAAATATTTGTAGTTTTTCCTTTTCCAAGTTATATTGCCTTATAACTTATTTTTAATCATTTTGCGACTATAATTTCTAAATTGAGGATTTAAAGTACCTTGAGCATAATCTCTTAGAGCAAGACTTTGCGAAAAAATATAAGGTAAATTTTCTTCAACAATTAAATGAGACATACCAATCAAATGTTTTTTTATCATCATAGGAGAAATTACCAAAGGGTTGAGAATTTGTAAACCTCGATATTTGTGTTTGCTTCCCCTTGCCTTTGTCTATTTTCGCATACTCTACTAAGTGTGCGGCCTTAAGATGCCTTTTGAGGCTCCCATATCTGCCGAAAGTTCCCAAGCTATACTCTTTGTTGCAATGATTGCAACTTGCGTACCATTTATCGGTTTTTTGTCTTTCATCTTTGTAAAATTATTTTCAATAATAGGAGATTTAGATTTCTTACCAATTTGGGATGAACCACTTTCGTCCTCCAACTCGTGCTCATCATCCGGGGTGCCATCGCCCCCCCCCCCCCCCCCCCCCCCTCGTCCTCCTCCGCATCCTCATCCTCGAGCTCTTATTCGTCAATGGTCATCGGGATGTGTTGTTGGAAAAAGCGCCCATCATTTTGGGCCAATAGGTTTTGTAGTTGCTCATCGGACATCGCATCCCCATCTCTCCGTTGGTAATCCATTTCAAAATCATCTTAACTTTGAGAAGAAGACCCGGCCTGCATTTTACCTTTGCCTTTGCATGAAGTAGGATGAGTTGTCGCAATCTCCTTCTTTCAGTTGCGTTAGAAATTACCCATATCTACAGAATGTCTACCACGGTCCATCTTAAAAATGTAACAAATATTAAATTATATCAAATATTTTATATGAGTACAATAGTAATAATAAAATGTGACTAATAAAATTATGGCAAATTCGAACTACAATTTACTTAAAATGTTAAAATGTGACCATTAAATTATAGCAAATTCGAACTAAAATATGAGTATATGAAATGTAACAATTTTTTTCCTTGAAAAATAAATAATTTGAACTACTTATAATTAATACTTTAATGAGAAATGCATTAATTAACAAATTAAGTAATAGGGAAATGACCAATGTAACAATTCACTAGTTTTTTTAAGTATTGACTAAAAATGAGAAATTAACTAATAAACTAATTAAATTAAAAAAAGAATAAGTTCTCTCGCGGCCTGGTACTCCTTCGTAGGGTTTTGGAGTTGTCTTCGCTCGTCGAAGTTTGAGTCTGCAATTGTTGCCGATTGATTGGCATCGTGAGTACGTGGTTTTATTCTTTTCCTTTCTTGCGATTAAGTTTCAGTGGAGCGGCAACACAAGTCTTCGTGAGGGAGAAGCCGTTTTGCTTTAAGCCGGTTTGCTTGATTCTGGGTTGCGCTTGTCGGTTACCATAGAGAAGATGATGACTGCTAGTGGTGATTTCGGTTCGAGTGTGGGACGAGGAGAGTTGCACGGGTTTCGAATAGGCCATATTTCGACCGACAATGGAGGATCAATTAGAGAGGTACCAGTAGTATGGCCTCCTCCTGAACCACCGCCATAGGTTGTACGAGAAGCTAGAGTTCGTGAAAGTTTTCCAATAAGTTTTCATTATTTTGTCATTTGTTTTCTTGTTGTCATTTGGATCTATGGGAATATGGATGGCTGTGTCAATCCCGTTACATGGTTAGCGATCGTGTTGCTGAGGTGACCGTTTCTAAGTCTGATCATAGGGTTTACAGTCGTTGTTGTTGGAGTCTAGTTGGTGTTAGATTTGTTTTTCCTTTGATTGATATAATGATTCTGAAACTTATGATATGAATAAAAGCTAGTTTTGGATGATAAAACAAAAACTAATAAACTAATTATTAACTACTCCACTAATATGAAAAATGAGAAATGTAACAATTAACAACTTTTTTTACTTTGATGAGAAATGTACCAATTAACTAATAAACTAATAGGAAAATGAGAAATGTAACAATTAACAACTGTTTTTACTTTAATGAGAAATGTACCAATTAACTAATAAACTAATAGGAAAATGAGAAATGTAAAAATTAACAACTTTCTTTACTTTAATAGTTTAACGAGAAATGTACCAATTAACTAGTATTAGTTAAAAATGTAAGTAATAGAAAAAATGTATGAATGTGTGACTAATATATAATATATTGTTTATAGTATATAATATATAAGTATATGGGTTTTTTGTAAGAATATTACTAAAATAAAACTTATTTACATAAATATGACTATTCGTTACTACAATGTGGTGTTGTGGTCAATGGCGGATCCAGGAAAAATATGTATTGGGGGCGCTATCTTACACTACATCTCTCCCACCGGACTATTAACGTTTCTTTTTTGTTTGTCCCAAAACTTTGTCACTTTCATTTTAAAGCAATGAACTTGTGACTCTGTTCATTTCTATCTTGTCTGCACGAATTTGAACCACACAATTTTTACTATTCCACTCTCTCCGTCCTTTATAACTTTGTCAAGATTGACCGGCAAGGAGATGAATAAGGTAAAAACGGTGTAGTTGAAATTTGTGCAGAGGAGAGAGAATTATCTGAAATCACAAATTCTTTACCCAATAAGGAAAATGACAAAATTAGTGAGACAATCGTAAAAGCAAAATTAGCAAAGTTTTAAGAAATTTAGGAAGTATTCGAATAGTATTTGGCAGACTTGAGCGGAACGCACTTAGTACTACGTATAATTATAAGTTAGCATATAAGTTATGCGTACTCCATATGATTTAGCATATAAATTACGGAGTACTAGATTTTATATGTCTAGTGATTTTTTAAAGTAGGAATTTAATATTTCTAATGCATTTTATATAGAAATTGATCAATATAGTACTAAAACATATATAAAATTAAAAAAAAAGGATTACATATGTTTTATTCCCCTAATAGTATTTAGTCCTATTAAAAAAATAAAGAAATTAAAACTTCCCAAAAAATGAGAGAATGAGTCAAAATTTGAGATTAAAACAAAGATATTCATATTTATATGAACTTAAATTTTGTTTTAATCCTATTTTAGGAAATTTTCTCTTTTTAACACACTTGATATCTCATTTCGATTGTACCTTTTTATATGTTTTTTCATTTTTTTAATTGATTTTAATAGTTAATAAGGATTATCATTAAATAGAACAAGTCATTTCGATTGTACCAAACAAATTCTTGCATGACTAATTCGCTAACTTCTATAATTATGCAATTAAAAAGGGCTAAATTTCATTAATAATATGCCGTATAAAACTAAACAACATTTTTGAAATACTATTCTAATAATTTTTGCGTTAAAACAAGATTCTTTCATTCACTTTTAATTAAAATTTATTTATTCATTATTTATGACTAAATAAATTTTATCTTGAATATTGTTTGAACTTTGAAACCTCTTTTTAGGCATTTAACATTGACAAAACAACATCATTAAAATTATATTAAATTAATTTTATCTCATTTAGAATCGATTATATACATTATACACATCAATTTTATGTTCTCATAATTTTATATTACTTGATTTTCCTCAATTTAATTTGCTTCGAACAATATAATAAACACAATGATAGTTATACATGGTTGCTTTAGTAACTTAAAATGGTACATGGAATATGAGGTATTGTAATTACTTTATTGGGGGCATCACAAAATATTTAATGGGGGCAGTTTTTTTAAGATACAAAATTATTATATTACATAATAAAAAAAATGGAGTTTATTGGGGGCAAGTGCCCCCATTACCTTGAGGGTAGATCCGCCTCTGGTTGTGGTGACTTAAGCTCAAAACTTGAACATGAATTACTATGATTTCATTATTACTCTAGTCTGTGACACCGCACCCGAACGTCCTTGAAAAACTCAATATAAAAAAAAAAAATTCTATGTATTGAATTTTCGGTTTCCAAACAATTGTAAAACGATTAATGTTTTACGTAGCGCATGATTGATTTTTGTATTGTTCAAACTCGTATATTAGTATCGGGTTTGCAAATACTTATTTGGGCCTTAATAATGAACATAAGAGCCCAACATTATCTAAATAATGTTACATAATCTTTCAAGACAATTTGAGGAAGGTCGGGCGGCCCAAACATTAATTTGGGCCCAACCTGCTAAAAATAGCAAGTATTCGAGAATGGCGTCCTAGACCCACTCGGGAGTGACCCACACGGTTATTAGCCCAATAATATGTATGAAAAATGTCAAAATAAGTGATAGAATGACTAAGGAAGAATACAAATGCCTATAGCCCCATCTTTGACATTATTGAGCTAAATAATGGGAGTAGGTTTTTCTTCTATAGTATTCATCATGTAAATTATTGGGATGATCCTACACATGGTTGAGACCAATAAAATGATGTAGGGAGTTGACTTGGTCTATATAAATTATAAGGAGTACAAAAAGACATCTCATGACAAGGATAAAACAATAGGGTCCATCTTTTCATTTTGGAAGTATTGGTAGGTATTTTGGACCCCAAATTGAATGGGATCATTTGGGAACCATCCCACATGACCTTGGTACCTGCAAGACAAAGAAAAATGGGTGAGACAACTATGTGGGGCGGACATTTGACTTGAGAGCTACAACATTACAAAAAGGAAAATAAAAGAGGAGGTCCACACCATGTTTAATTGCAATCAAACACCCTACCCTTTCTTTTTGTGAACCACATGCTTAGATATCATTTTGAGAGCTCCTAAACACCTCCCCCTCACCCCTCATTCGAACTCCCAAGGATAAGGGAGAAGGAGAGAGCCACACAACCAAGAGAGCAAGAGAAAGGGGAAGCTGCCGCAGGTCCATTTTCCAGTGCGTTGGGTTGCTTGTTTGGTTCATATCTCGAGCTATACTTATCCAAATAAGGCGTGTGAGGTGCCCAAAGAAAGCTCTCAAGAAGAGGAAACCGTGAAGGCGTGGTTTGCAGAAAACGGAGTAGCGGAAGACCTCCAAATCGTCCGAACAAAACGCAACCTCGCAGATTACGTTTTTGTATTCAAAGTAAGTTTGAATCCAAAACCTTCCTCTCTATTGTCTAAATCATATGGATGATTGAAGAGCTATTATAAACTTGTTGAAGTGTATAATATGTTATTATATAGTGACTTTATTTGTTGGAAAGGTTAGATACTAACCTAGACAAAACCTTGAAAGGCTAGGGAACGAATTCGCCGGAAAAGCGCCTGTTCTAGGGGCTGTTTTTGTATCGACATTTAGGGGTTGAGCTAGCACTTTGAAGAGGCTGTTTAACAATCATATTTAAGCAAGGAATAAGTTCTTAACCCACCTTGACCGAAGCTTTGACCATTGGATCAAGAAGGAAGAGTTTAAAGCTCAATTAAGGTGAGGATCGACATCTAATTGCTTACAACTTGTAGGTTAAGCATGAGATTACCTAAATGCCTAAATCATAATTTTTCATGGATTATGATGATTAAATATTGATGAAATATTGATATAGTTCCCAAAGAATGAAATTGGAAATGATTTGAGGATGTATGTATAATAGGAGAGATTAAATGAGTTATAAATGAACTATTTTGCGAAATAGGAATTTTACTCATGTATTAAATATGTGGATACATAAATGGATATTATGTATTGAAGTTGAATATTTAAGTTGATGCTACATACTTATAAATATGTAGAGAATTACAAATGAAGATATTTGTATAATGACAATAATCTTAATAGTATTGAAAATACTAGTTAGTGATTATTTGAAATTGTTGATAGAATTGATCCTAAGTATTGGATTGTATGGAATGAACTTGAATGTACTTCAAGTGTATAAAACGACTTAGTATGAAACTAAGGGCAAGTTATGGGCGGTCATTGAGAATGACCCAAGGTAGATTATTGAGATGTCAATTCTAGGCATAGAGTTGCTTAGGAATTGGACTATAATGAAGAATTAGAGCCGGACTCTAAGATTACATGGAAACGTAGTTGGGCCGTGCCCTTGCCATGTAATTGTGATTTGCATGGAAATGTAGTTGGTCCGAGACCTTGCCATGTAAATTGTGATTTGCATAGAAATGTAGTTGGTCCGAGACCTTGCTATGCAAATGTGATAGGATGTAATTGTGATTTGCATGGAAATGTAGTTGGTCCGAGACCTTGCCATGTAAATTGTGATTTGCATAGAAATGTAGTTGGTCCGAGACCTTGCTATGCAAATGTGGTAGGATGCAAATGTAATATAACGAACTTGACATAAAGGATTGCATAGAAATGTAGTTGGGCCGAGCCCTTGCTATGCAATGGTAATGTAATGAACTCTATGAATTGTCGTGGCTCATAGTCACGGAGAATGGGAATGGTGATTTCTAAATGAACATGGGCCCACGGGCCGACTACTTGACTTTTATATAAAGTAAGTATATATTTTTAAAACGGGGTAACTTAGGGTTACCACTATATTGTATTATCACCCTATTTGAGGGTCTTGTGTTTGAAATACTTGTTGTATATCCCTTAGATGCCATCCACACCAGTACTTTATAGCCGTATAGAGTACTGACCCCTTCGGGGGCGTCCCACCACCATTTCAGGTTGAAGCTCGAGCTTGCTATCTGTGCCCGTTGCTCGGGTGATCCTTTGGAGAGAAGACGTGGTTCGTGCTTTCTCCATTCTGTTTTGAACAATATTAAACATGCTCATGGATATTTTACTATAGAGCCTGCGTGCTCATGAATAGCCCTGTGTGGCCCTTTTGTTTTAAACAATGTTTTCCGCTGCGTTACGAATTACTTATTATGTTTGTTTATGGATGTTATGTGTGTGAATGATATTCAAGACGCCTTGTATAATATGAATGTGTTGGACTGCGGTTGACTATTCGTATTGTACGGCGGGTTGTTGACGTGTCCGGGGAGGTCCGGGGCGTGACAATTAAGTTGGTATCAGAGCCTTAGTCCATAAACTTCATAATGAAGTCTCAAAATTCTCTTTTTGAAAAGATTTTGAAAACCATGAGCATAGAAGTTTTGTACTTGGAGAGCTTTTGGTATTTGGGTTGCAAGGTCTCTAATTGTTAAGATGGTACCCTTAGCAATTGGTATGGCGGTGACTCGAGCCAAAATGTGTCTTAAGTACCTATCCGTCAATTGACATTTCATGCGAGTCTAACGACTCTTTCCAAAATTCTTTCAGAAATGGACCGTGGTGGCAGGATTACTAGGAGGAACCCGACCGGCCGTGTACCAGTGGAGACTGGACAGGGCAGTCGAAGGACCTCTAGGGCATCTAGAGGGGCTGGCCGTGGAGGCCGATCACAGACCGTGAGTGACGGTCATGTCGACACAGAAAGTGAAACCTACTGGTCCTATGAGGACTCGACTTACCAACCGGAAACCGAGCCGGTTGAGACCCCTTACGAAGGGGATGACGATGATGTGAGTGATGAAGAAGGGGAGAATGACTCCCTAGCAAGAATTGAGGCGCTGCTCCAGCAATATCAGCGGGAGCGCGAGGAAAGGAGGGAACGCCAAAGGCGCCGAGGAGGGCGAACTTCGGGAGGGGCTTCAAGGGGAAGAAGCCATGGCGACTCTAGGGCCCACGTTGAACCACATGGGGGCCGGGGTGATGGAGGTCCAATCATAAGGATCTCCAAGTACATCAAAGAGGCACGAGACTTGGGGTGCAAACCGTTCGATGGAACAGGTGACATCTCCATTTCGGCGCAGTGGATCAAGAGGCTGAATGAGGCGGCCCTGGACATGCAACTCACCCCCGAATATAAGCTAAGGGTTGCGGTGAGGTTACTTGAAGGTATGGCGTCCAAGTGGTGGGATGGGACCAAAAGCAAATATGGTGAGACCGTCACTTGGGAGAATTTCCGAGAGGAATTCTTCGCACAATACTACTCGGATTTCGAGGTGAACAAGAAGGTGAGGGAATACACCCTTCTAACCCAAGGGGGTAACATGAAGGTGAGGGAACTTGAGTACAAGTTCAGGGATCTTGCCGACTACATACCTGAGTATGCTTGTGATGAGAATCGGATGGTGAACCACTTCTGGGATGCTCTAGACTTGGAAATACGCGATAGGGCAACACAATTGCCAAACATGACGTTTGCTCAAGTGGTTGACCAAGGGTTGAAAGGGGAGAAACAGTGGGAGGAGAGGAAGAGGAGAGATGCCGAAGAGGCGAAAAAGAGAAAGGGGGAGAGTCATGGCCCTCAAGGTTCCAATAAAAAGGGAAACCATGGAGGAGGATCTTTCCGAACACCACCGCCCCCACCTAGGGGGAACCAAGGCCCGAATGGACAAGGATCACGGACCTCGGGGGTAGCTCGGTGCAATAATTGCAAAAGGAGCCACTTTGGCAAGTGTCGTGACCCTCCTAAATGCTTCCAATGTGGGGATGCCGGGCATTTGAAGATGAATTGCCCACAATTGGGTGGGTCAAGGTCATCGGGACCAAGTAGCGGGGCTACGGGAACAAAAAAACCAAGCCCGGGGTTCCCAATTAACAAGGGGACATGGGGGAGCAAACACGAGCAACGCGCCATCCGTGAATCAAGGAAGGGCCCAAGCTAGGGTCTATGCGATGACGGAGGCGGATGCTCAAGCTAACCCGGATTCCGTTGCAGGTATTACCTCTTGTATACTTGTGTTTTATCCTTAATTAGTCCATAAATTGAGGTTACTAGTCGTTGGGGTCATTGCACGAAGCTTTGGGGTCGAACCGGGAGGATTTCGGGCAATTTCGGGCTGTTTTCGCCCAGGCACGATCGTGCCTAAGGGAACGCACGATCGTGCCTACATGGCAGTAGCTCCCTAGGCTTTTTCCAAGCCAGGCACGATCGTGCCTACCCCCAGGCACGCCGTGCCTGGCACCCAGAATGCCGAAAACCGATTTTTCGCACCGTTTTGCGACGTTAAGACCTTTTCTTGATCCCTAACGTGTGTGTGAACATTGTAACCTTCTATAAATGAGTAGGGAGGGTAGGAAAGATGTCTTACATGGTTCATGAATGTAGGGACACTAAAGATTAATGGGAAGAATGCGCAAATCCTTATCGGTACCCGGGGCGCAACGTTCATTTGTGAGTGAAGCGTTCGCCAAGGAATTGGAAGTGCAATCCGCACCGTTGATGCAAACCTTAGTGGTATCAACATCACTAGGGGATGGCGTGGAAAGAACTTGTTACTATCCATCTTGTGGGGTGGAAGTTAATGGTCAAACCTTGACGTGTGACTTCGTACTGCTGAGCATGATTGAATTCGATGCAATCCTAGGGATGGATTGGCTAGAAAAGAACCATGCTAGGGTAGATTGTTACACGAAGGTTGTTGAACTCGAAGGCAATGATGGGGAGACCCTATGCTTCGAGGGTGATCGAGGGAGATCAAACAACTATATCATATTCGTCGTGAGAGCGAGAAGTAGGATGAGAAAGGGATGCCACGCATATCTAGCATACGTGGTTGACATAACCAAAGAGGAAACGAACATCGATGATGTGAGGGTGGTTTGTAAGTATCCGGATGTTTTCCCTAAAGACATACCGGGGCTTCCACCTAATAGGGAGATTGAATTTGTGATCGAGGTCGAACCCGGTACGAACCCAATCTCTATACCGCCATACCGTATGGCACCCGCTGAACTTACCGAGTTGAAAACCCAATTGCAAGAGCTTTTGGATAATGGTTTCATTAGACCCAGCCACTCCCCGTGGGGAGCTCCTGTTCTTTTTGTGAAAAAGAAAGATGGGACACTTCGAATGTGTATTGACTATCGTCAACTGAACAAGGTCACAATCAAGAATATGTATCTTTTGCCTAGGATTGATGACTTGTTTGACCAACTATGAGGGGCAACGGTGTTTTCAAAGATCGACTTGAGGTCGGGTTACCATCAATTGAAGATTAAGGAAGATGACATACCAAAAAGTGCTTTTCGCACAAGGTATGGACATTTTGATTTCCTTGTTATGTCGTTTGGGTTAACAAACGCCCCAGCGGCATTCATGGATGAACCGAGTATTTCATAAATACTTAGACCGATTCGTGATTGTGTTCATAGATGACATCTTGATTTACTCAAAGAGTGAAGAAGAATATGAGGAGCACTTGATACTTGTCCTTGAGACACTACGGGAGAAGCAACTCTATGCCAAATTTTCTATATGTGAATTTTGGCTAAAGAAAATTGGCTTTCTCGGGCATCTCGTTTCGGGATCGGGAATTGTTGTTGATAGCAAGAAGATAGAAGCCATTACCGAATGGGAGAGGCCAAAGAATGTCAAGGAAATTCGTAGTTTCCTTGGGTTAGCAGGCTACTACAGAAAGTTCGTGGAGAAGTTCTCCGTTTTGGCATCACCATTGACGAAGCTCACTCGTAAAGGAGATAAGTTCGTGTGGGATGACAAATGTGAGAAGGGTTTCTTAGAAATGAAGAAGAGGTTAACCGAGGCACCGGTACTTGCATTACCCAAACGGGGTGTGGGGTACGATGTCTATAGTGACGCAAGCATCCAAAGGTTTGGATATGTGTTGATGCAGATGAGGAGGGTAGTCGCCTATGCTTCACGACAGTTGAAGAAGCATGAGGTAAACTATCCTACTCATGATTTAGAGCTGGGAGCAGTGGTGTTTGCATTGAAGATTTGGAGACACTATCCCTACGGAGAGCCGTGTCACATATACGCTGATCATAAGAGCTTGAAATACGTGTGTACTCAAAGGGGTTAAACATGAGACGACGACGGTGGATGGAGTTGATAAAGGACTACCATCTAGTTAGTGAGTACCATCCAGGTAAGGCAAACGTTGTAGCAGATGCCCTCAGTCAGAAGAGTTCGTCTGAGGCATTGCTGACTAGTTTGAGGGCATTGAGAGCCCAATTGGATGTATATCCGCCTGTAGAGGTACGTGAGGATGTGAACTACGCTGTGCAACCGATTAAGGTCATTGATAGAAAGGTGAAGAAACTGAGGAGTAAAGAAGTCCCAATGGTTAAAGTCCTTGGAAGAGCGATCGCGTCGAATAAGAGACATGGGAAATAGAGGCTTTGATGAGGGAGTAGTATGCTTCCCTATTTGAGTAGAGTTGCGAATTTCGGGGACGAAATTCCTGTTAAGGGGGGGGTGAACTTGTGACACCGCACCCGAACGTCCTTGAAAAACTCAATATAAAAAAAAAAAATTCTATGTATTGAATTTTCGGTTTCCAAACAATTGTAAAACGATTAATGTTTTACGTAGCGCATGATTGATTTTTGTATTGTTCAAACTCGTATATTAGTATCGGGTTTGCAAATACTTATTTGGGCCTTAATAATGAACATAAGAGCCCAACATTATCTAAATAATGTTACATAATCTTTCAAGACAATTTGAGGAAGGTCGGGCGGCCCAAACATTAATTTGGGCCCAACCTGCTAAAAATAGCAAGTATTCGAGAATGGCGTCCTAGACCCACTCGGGAGTGACCCACACGGTTATTAGCCCAATAATATGTATGAAAAATGTCAAAATAAGTGATAGAATGACTAAGGAAGAATACAAATGCCTATAGCCCCATCTTTGACATTATTGAGCTAAATAATGGGAGTAGGTTTTTCTTCTATAGTATTCATCATGTAAATTATTGGGATGATCCTACACATGGTTGAGACCAATAAAATGATGTAGGGAGTTGACTTGGTCTATATAAATTATAAGGAGTACAAAAAGACATCTCATGACAAGGATAAAACAATAGGGTCCATCTTTTCATTTTGGAAGTATTGGTAGGTATTTTGGACCCCAAATTGAATGGGATCATTTGGGAACCATCCCACATGACCTTGGTACCTGCAAGACAAAGAAAAATGGGTGAGACAACTATGTGGGGCGGACATTTGACTTGAGAGCTACAACATTACAAAAAGGAAAATAAAAGAGGAGGTCCACACCATGTTTAATTGCAATCAAACACCCTACCCTTTCTTTTTGTGAACCACATGCTTAGATATCATTTTGAGAGCTCCTAAACACCTCCCCCTCACCCCTCATTCGAACTCCCAAGGATAAGGGAGAAGGAGAGAGCCACACAACCAAGAGAGCAAGAGAAAGGGGAAGCTGCCGCAGGTCCATTTTCCAGTGCGTTGGGTTGCTTGTTTGGTTCATATCTCGAGCTATACTTATCCAAATAAGGCGTGTGAGGTGCCCAAAGAAAGCTCTCAAGAAGAGGAAACCGTGAAGGCGTGGTTTGCAGAAAACGGAGTAGCGGAAGACCTCCAAATCGTCCGAACAAAACGCAACCTCGCAGATTACGTTTTTGTATTCAAAGTAAGTTTGAATCCAAAACCTTCCTCTCTATTGTCTAAATCAATGATTTAGACAATAGAGATGTACCAATTAACTAGTATTAGTTAAAAATGTAAGTAATAGAAAAAATGTATGAATGTGTGACTAATATATAATATATTGTTTATAGTATATAATATATAAGTATATGGGTTTTTTATAAGAATATTACTAAAATAAAACTTATTTACATAAATATGACTATTCGTTACTACAATGTGGTGTTGTGGTCAATGGCGGATCCAGGAAAAATATGTATTGGGGGCGCTATCTTACACTACATCTCTCCCACCGGACTATTAACGTTTCTTTTTTGTTTGTCCCAAAACTTTGTCACTTTCATTTTAAAGCAATGAACTTGTGACTCTGTTCATTTCTATCTTGTCTGCACGAATTTGAACCACACAATTTTTACTATTCCACTCTCTCCGTCCTTTATAACTTTGTCAAGATTGACCGGCAAGGAGATGAATAAGGTAAAAACGGTGTAGTTGAAATTTGTGCAGAGGAGAGAGAATTATCTGAAATCACAAATTCTTTACCCAATAAGGAAAATGACAAAATTAGTGAGACAATCGTAAAAGCAAAATTAGCAAAGTTTTAAGAAATTTAGGAAGTATTCGAATAGTATTTGGCAGACTTGAGCGGAACGCACTTAGTACTACGTATAATTATAAGTTAGCATATAAGTTATGCGTACTCCATATGATTTAGCATATAAATTACGGAGTACTAGATTTTATATGTCTAGTGATTTTTTAAAGTAGGAATTTAATATTTCTAATGCATTTTATATAGAAATTGATCAATATAGTACTAAAACATATATAAAATTAAAAAAAAAGGATTACATATGTTTTATTCCCCTAATAGTATTTAGTCCTATTAAAAAAATAAAGAAATTAAAACTTCCCAAAAAATGAGAGAATGAGTCAAAATTTGAGATTAAAACAAAGATATTCATATTTATATGAACTTAAATTTTGTTTTAATCCTATTTTAGGAAATTTTCTCTTTTTAACACACTTGATATCTCATTTCGATTGTACCTTTTTATATGTTTTTTCATTTTTTTAATTGATTTTAATAGTTAATAAGGATTATCATTAAATAGAACAAGTCATTTCGATTGTACCAAACAAATTCTTGCATGACTAATTCGCTAACTTCTATAATTATGCAATTAAAAAGGGCTAAATTTCATTAATAATATGCCGTATAAAACTAAACAACATTTTTGAAATACTATTCTAATAATTTTTGCGTTAAAACAAGATTCTTTCATTCACTTTTAATTAAAATTTATTTATTCATTATTTATGACTAAATAAATTTTATCTTGAATATTGTTTGAACTTTGAAACCTCTTTTTAGGCATTTAACATTGACAAAACAACATCATTAAAATTATATTAAATTAATTTTATCTCATTTAGAATCGATTATATACATTATACACATCAATTTTATGTTCTCATAATTTTATATTACTTGATTTTCCTCAATTTAATTTGCTTCGAACAATATAATAAACACAATGATAGTTATACATGGTTGCTTTAGTAACTTAAAATGGTACATGGAATATGAGGTATTGTAATTACTTTATTGGGGGCATCACAAAATATTTAATGGGGGCAGTTTTTTTAAGATACAAAATTATTATATTACATAATAAAAAAAATGGAGTTTATTGGGGGCAAGTGCCCCCATTACCTTGAGGGTAGATCCGCCTCTGGTTGTGGTGACTTAAGCTCAAAACTTGAACATGAATTACTATGATTTCATTATTACTCTAGTCTGTGACACCGCACCCGAACGTCCTTGAAAAACTCAATATAAAAAAAAAAAATTCTATGTATTGAATTTTCGGTTTCCAAACAATTGTAAAACGATTAATGTTTTACGTAGCGCATGATTGATTTTTGTATTGTTCAAACTCGTATATTAGTATCGGGTTTGCAAATACTTATTTGGGCCTTAATAATGAACATAAGAGCCCAACATTATCTAAATAATGTTACATAATCTTTCAAGACAATTTGAGGAAGGTCGGGCGGCCCAAACATTAATTTGGGCCCAACCTGCTAAAAATAGCAAGTATTCGAGAATGGCGTCCTAGACCCACTCGGGAGTGACCCACACGGTTATTAGCCCAATAATATGTATGAAAAATGTCAAAATAAGTGATAGAATGACTAAGGAAGAATACAAATGCCTATAGCCCCATCTTTGACATTATTGAGCTAAATAATGGGAGTAGGTTTTTCTTCTATAGTATTCATCATGTAAATTATTGGGATGATCCTACACATGGTTGAGACCAATAAAATGATGTAGGGAGTTGACTTGGTCTATATAAATTATAAGGAGTACAAAAAGACATCTCATGACAAGGATAAAACAATAGGGTCCATCTTTTCATTTTGGAAGTATTGGTAGGTATTTTGGACCCCAAATTGAATGGGATCATTTGGGAACCATCCCACATGACCTTGGTACCTGCAAGACAAAGAAAAATGGGTGAGACAACTATGTGGGGCGGACATTTGACTTGAGAGCTACAACATTACAAAAAGGAAAATAAAAGAGGAGGTCCACACCATGTTTAATTGCAATCAAACACCCTACCCTTTCTTTTTGTGAACCACATGCTTAGATATCATTTTGAGAGCTCCTAAACACCTCCCCCTCACCCCTCATTCGAACTCCCAAGGATAAGGGAGAAGGAGAGAGCCACACAACCAAGAGAGCAAGAGAAAGGGGAAGCTGCCGCAGGTCCATTTTCCAGTGCGTTGGGTTGCTTGTTTGGTTCATATCTCGAGCTATACTTATCCAAATAAGGCGTGTGAGGTGCCCAAAGAAAGCTCTCAAGAAGAGGAAACCGTGAAGGCGTGGTTTGCAGAAAACGGAGTAGCGGAAGACCTCCAAATCGTCCGAACAAAACGCAACCTCGCAGATTACGTTTTTGTATTCAAAGTAAGTTTGAATCCAAAACCTTCCTCTCTATTGTCTAAATCATATGGATGATTGAAGAGCTATTATAAACTTGTTGAAGTGTATAATATGTTATTATATAGTGACTTTATTTGTTGGAAAGGTTAGATACTAACCTAGACAAAACCTTGAAAGGCTAGGGAACGAATTCGCCGGAAAAGCGCCTGTTCTAGGGGCTGTTTTTGTATCGACATTTAGGGGTTGAGCTAGCACTTTGAAGAGGCTGTTTAACAATCATATTTAAGCAAGGAATAAGTTCTTAACCCACCTTGACCGAAGCTTTGACCATTGGATCAAGAAGGAAGAGTTTAAAGCTCAATTAAGGTGAGGATCGACATCTAATTGCTTACAACTTGTAGGTTAAGCATGAGATTACCTAAATGCCTAAATCATAATTTTTCATGGATTATGATGATTAAATATTGATGAAATATTGATATAGTTCCCAAAGAATGAAATTGGAAATGATTTGAGGATGTATGTATAATAGGAGAGATTAAATGAGTTATAAATGAACTATTTTGCGAAATAGGAATTTTACTCATGTATTAAATATGTGGATACATAAATGGATATTATGTATTGAAGTTGAATATTTAAGTTGATGCTACATACTTATAAATATGTAGAGAATTACAAATGAAGATATTTGTATAATGACAATAATCTTAATAGTATTGAAAATACTAGTTAGTGATTATTTGAAATTGTTGATAGAATTGATCCTAAGTATTGGATTGTATGGAATGAACTTGAATGTACTTCAAGTGTATAAAACGACTTAGTATGAAACTAAGGGCAAGTTATGGGCGGTCATTGAGAATGACCCAAGGTAGATTATTGAGATGTCAATTCTAGGCATAGAGTTGCTTAGGAATTGGACTATAATGAAGAATTAGAGCCGGACTCTAAGATTACATGGAAACGTAGTTGGGCCGTGCCCTTGCCATGTAATTGTGATTTGCATGGAAATGTAGTTGGTCCGAGACCTTGCCATGTAAATTGTGATTTGCATAGAAATGTAGTTGGTCCGAGACCTTGCTATGCAAATGTGATAGGATGTAATTGTGATTTGCATGGAAATGTAGTTGGTCCGAGACCTTGCCATGTAAATTGTGATTTGCATAGAAATGTAGTTGGTCCGAGACCTTGCTATGCAAATGTGGTAGGATGCAAATGTAATATAACGAACTTGACATAAAGGATTGCATAGAAATGTAGTTGGGCCGAGCCCTTGCTATGCAATGGTAATGTAATGAACTCTATGAATTGTCGTGGCTCATAGTCACGGAGAATGGGAATGGTGATTTCTAAATGAACATGGGCCCACGGGCCGACTACTTGACTTTTATATAAAGTAAGTATATATTTTTAAAACGGGGTAACTTAGGGTTACCACTATATTGTATTATCACCCTATTTGAGGGTCTTGTGTTTGAAATACTTGTTGTATATCCCTTAGATGCCATCCACACCAGTACTTTATAGCCGTATAGAGTACTGACCCCTTCGGGGGCGTCCCACCACCATTTCAGGTTGAAGCTCGAGCTTGCTATCTGTGCCCGTTGCTCGGGTGATCCTTTGGAGAGAAGACGTGGTTCGTGCTTTCTCCATTCTGTTTTGAACAATATTAAACATGCTCATGGATATTTTACTATAGAGCCTGCGTGCTCATGAATAGCCCTGTGTGGCCCTTTTGTTTTAAACAATGTTTTCCGCTGCGTTACGAATTACTTATTATGTTTGTTTATGGATGTTATGTGTGTGAATGATATTCAAGACGCCTTGTATAATATGAATGTGTTGGACTGCGGTTGACTATTCGTATTGTACGGCGGGTTGTTGACGTGTCCGGGGAGGTCCGGGGCGTGACATAGTCACTAGTAATATTTTTGTAAATCATCTATATTTTGATCATATTTATGTAATTATTTCTAAGTATATTACTATAAGTATGAATGTGTGGATATAATAATTATATAACTAATATATAATATAATGTTTATAGTATATAATATGTTAGGTCCCCTAGATTTTGATGATAATGTAATAGTTTTGATGACGCCACTCCTTTGTATTATTCCTGTATTAGACTAGTCTACTACTGTGTTCTACTTTGTATAATTGTAATGTGCTCCATATTTAGTGGTAAAGTACTCATAAAAAGCAAAGGGTACTAAAAAGAGAAGTTAAACGTACCATAAAACATGAAGAAAAAGATAAAAAAAAGAAAAAGGTATGAAAAGAGTTAACTGGTACATATTGTTAGGAAGCCTACTGGAAAACCCAGATTTTGGCAGTCAGCTCCCAAGTCTGGCAGCTGAAATCCAGTTAAAGCATCCGAAATCCAATTCTCTCTTCTCTTAGCACAAAACACTTAGACAAAAGACCAACTTGCAGACAAAAGAAGAATTTGATAAAAAGTAAATTTATAAGAGATTTTAAACACATTATAAATTTCTTACAAATTTATTTTACAAAAGCAAGTGTTCGTTCGTTGTAGGTAGCATTGAAATATCACTCAACTTTATACTAGTTTTTACGTAAGAAAATAAAGATAAAATATATTTTATCTTGCATTGAAATGTGTAAACAAGTTGAGCTGAAGATTGTTGATCCGTGTCACTACGTGACAAGAAATAACCATGCTGCCTCAGTTAACTGGAACAAAGCAAGTAGATCAAGCTACGGTCAAGATTCATTTTCTCAGCCAGCGGTGAAGATGAAGTGATCAAGTCTATAAATACAGCAGTGCGGGACTACCAAGTGTGGTAAAACGAGAGGGGCCAAGTGGATAGAAAGAAATCATACTACACGAAGATATCCAGCCAGCTGATTTCCCTTCTACACTTTGGCTACCACCCCACTCGTCTAATGCTCTTAGACTAACTACAATTCATACAAGTTAATAGAGCTTAAACTAGTTGGTAGTTAAGATATTATACCCATGTAATCTAGACTAGTGTTAGACATTCTGGGGGGCTTGGTGATCAAATCCAAAAGGTGAGAAAGGGCAAGGACATGAGTAACTCTTGGCGAGTCAATGTAATTAGTGAAAAACCTTGGGAGGACATGAGTAGCTTGGAACGGTGTTTAAGTTCCTTGTGAAAAACCTAACAATCTACGCCTGGGCCAAGGGTAGATTGGGTACTAAATGTAATGGGATATACATTTAATGAAAAATCCATCTGAAATAAGTTGGGACTGGATGTAGGGGGATTACACCACCCCTGAACATACACCGTGTGTCATCTTTACATTATGCACCTAACACTTATTTCAGTTCTCACTCACCTTCACAACGGCACAAATAAAAAAAACTTGCTCACTTAAACTATCCAGTGAACGTAACTTTTCCAGTCCACTGTGAGTCATCTCCTTGTTATCTATTCTTCAAAGTGACCTATCTTCGTTGGTCTAAATCTTTCATACTCTTGTGTTAGACTAGTTCTAAAGTCAGTTAAGTGGTTAGAGTAAAGTTCATTGCTACACTTTAACTAAACAAACAGAAAGACTATTTCGGCAGTCAGCTCCTAAGGATTGGCAGTCAGCTCGATCCCAATGCTTTCTGGCAGCCATCTCCTTTAGGTTTCGACAGCCTGCTCCTAGAGTCATCTATTTCTGGCAAACACACTTGCTTAATGTTTAATCCTTCTCTCTCACAATTAAAAGGGTCATAACATTTGTTCCTATAAAGTGTCATCCTCTCGAGGTCAAGACTTCCGTTGCATGTATCAACATCTCCCAAAAGATATTGAAACACATCCAGTTAGAGGAAAAGGGGATCAAAACATAAAAGATTTTAAAAGTCTATTCACCCCCTAGACTTTTACCTCAATTGGAACTCAGTTGGTATCAAGGGCACCCATCATGATATATAAGTATATCACTATAAGATGAGTAATACACTTATACTTAATACTTTAATATATATAAGTATATATTAACTTAATGTACTATGTAAATATAAGTAAATAACAATAAGTATAGATAATAAGTAAATATCAAGTAAATATTAAGTAGATAATAAAGATTAGTAATATAATATATGTAGTTATAAGTAGATAATTAATATATAAGTAGTTATAATAATTATATAAATAATATATATATGTAGAGAGAATTGTAGAAGATGAAGATGGAGAATATTGAGTATGAGAGAATAGAGAATTAGAGAGTATAAAGAGTAGGAGAAGAGGTGTAAAAATTGTATAGAAAATATGAGTATAAATAGGTTTTTTTGTAACCCCCCACCACACCCCCACCCCACACTCCCAAAACCCCCCGGACCCCCTCCTAAGCCTCCAACGGCTATAGAGCCGTTTGGGAACAGTCCCAACGGCTAGGAGGTTTTTTTATTTAATTTTTTTTTAAAAAAAGAGCTGTTATTGGCCCGGACCAGGTCGGGCCGGTTCACATTTCATGGGGCCCGAGACCGCATCGGGATCTGAGCGGTTGGGTAGGCCCGAACCGGCCCGGAGACTAGCCAACCGGGCCGGGTACAAACAGTACCGGTCCGGGCCGGTTCCGGGCCGGGCGGCCCGACTCGATTCCACCACTACTATCGACTAGTTTTTATTACGGGCGTAAGGTCATTAGGGTGATTTGTCCAAAGTGATTTGTTGTACAAACACTTTGCACAAATTATTTATTTGCTACTAGACATGCACAAACGCGGGTTCGGGCCGGGCTCGGGCCGGGCTTATTCTAAAAAATCTGCCCATTTGTAGTGGGCGGGCCCAGCCCGGCCCGGTACAACGGGCCTCCTCATATGTCCAAGCCCGCCCAAAAGAGCGGGCCGGGCTGCCCGTCGGGCTTTCGGGCCCGAAAAAATTATCCTCTTTCTATTTTTTTTTTTAAATCGTAAACGTTTGTAAAATACTTTTATGAAATACACACACGATTCTGAAAAATAAAAACCATTCAAATTTAGAACTAACATCAGTATTTAAAAATTTAATCACAATGTGCAAACAATAAATAAAAGTACAATCAGAATGTGCAATGAGAATAGTCAAAGCATAAAAGTATCTTAAAAGACTTGATAGGTGTCTAGTACAAAACAGTTCAAGTTTTAACTAACACAGGGTACTACTTTATTGGTCCGATCTAATAGCAGTAGCTCTGCTAAGGTTTCATGTTGGCCTTCCTTAATGATAGTAATTTTTGGTGTATATATGTATACACACATTTAACGGGCCGGGCTTTTAGGCCCGCCGGGCCTATATTAGAATCCAAGTCTGCCCATAATTTAAACGGGCCCGGGCCGGGCCGGGCCGATGGGCTAAACTGTGTGTCCAAACCCGCCCATTTATATGGGCGGGCCGGGCGGGCCGGGCGGGCTGGGCGGGCCGGCCCGGTTTTGTGCAAGTCTATTTGACATAGTTAGTTCAAAAGAAAATGGAAAAGACTAAGCAATGGGGTCCCATCATATTCAAATCGAAATATATTTCAATACTGCATTTAAGTATATAGAAACAAAGTAAATCTAACTTTTACAAAATTAGCTTCCGTGCAAAAAAGAGTATCCAATTCTAATTAACCCTTTTACATTTATACTACGTATCTACATACGCTTTTGTACTCTCAAACTTTGTATTAAATGTGACGCTTGTGTTAACTATCGGCTATTTTCAGACTAAAATTTACCACGTTTATGAATCACAATAGATCATACTCAGTATTGTATATTGTTTTTAAATACGATAGAAAGTAAAGTACGAAAACAAAAAACTATTGGTAACAGCCTACTTCGCCTCATATGATAATTTTAATACACGATAAGATATTATTGGCAATCCTGGGAACCAAAATATAATATTCATAGCCTAATACGAAGTATAGTGGAAGATTCATAAATTTCATATGGGGTCCCATTTATTATACATTGATATCAAATTTCATATTCATATTTTGATTTTCATGATATTCAAAATCAAAATTATATATTAAAATTATACACTAATGCAATATATGATATATAGATTACCATTTCATTAATACTCTGAATATATTAAAGAAAATATTCAAAATTATTTGCAATTTACTTGCAACTTAAGGACACAATAGATTGCTTGCAAATACTCTGATAGATTACTTCCTTCGATTCGTCCCAAAACATGCAACTTAAGGACACAATAGATCGAAAAATAGAATGACAAAATTGAACTTTCCTACCTTGTGCGATCACGCATCATAACTCTTAAGACTATTTATTTCTGTTAGCTTATTCAAATGTTGATTTGTTACTAAAACTAGTTAAGTTCTAATGAGGAATTGAGTTCTAACGAGCAATCCACCAAACACACAAGTTTCAAAAGAAATGTGTATCACACGTAATTGTGAGTAGATATGAATGTTAACAAAACCCAACCACACGAGAATGTTATTTTAAAAGTTTTTATTTTGTGATGCAGCTTTGTTTTATTTTCAAACTATACTAAAAATTTGACAATTTATGACACATATAAATAAGTGATTAAAAAAATCAGTAAAGTTTCTCCTACTATCTAAAAATTAGGAAAGTATATACAAGTTCTAATAATCCTTTATTGTTTCTCATGTCATCATTAACATACATTAGAAAACTCACACACAAAGGAATATTGTCTTTTTAGCAACATACATACACATAGCTAGGTCGATGATAAAATCTAATTTCAAATATGTTCTTGCACCGTTGCACGTACTATTTCGAACCTATATTAATTAACCTCAAAAGAATAGTGTTATGAACGTAAAGATAAGGAAGAACATTCATAACAAACTGAAAAGAAGGTAAAGCGGTTGGGAGAGAAAGAACAGAATTTTGTATATCAGCTCAGTAATGCCCAATATCGATGATACAGTCGGTTCATATACATCTAACCGATATTCAGTTAGTTATTAATTGGACTACAACTCACAACTATAGTAAAGACTATATACACGGCCCATCAATATAACCCAGGCCCAAATACACAAAGTAAAGAAGGCCTTATTGTAACATTGCCCCCTCCTTTCTCCAAAGCTTGTCCCCAAGCTTTGAGTTCTGGAAATTGCTTGATTATGATATCATAATCTTCCCAAGTAGCTTCATCCAATTGTAAGTGCTCCCACTTGATCAACCATTGCACAACTGCTGCATTATTGCGTTTGACAATTCTCCTAGCCAAAATGCCAGTTGGTATTAACAGTTAACACCATGTTACCATCTTCATTCATGACTGGAAGTTGACTGGAAACAAGATCATTCAAACCCACTCTTTTCTTCAGCACTGAAACATGAAATACTGGATGTATTTTGCTCCCTTCTGGTAGTGCCAATCTGTATGCCACAGCTCCCATTTTCTCTGTTACAGGAAAAGGCCCACAGTATTTAGGACTCAACTTCCATAAAGTAGACTTTCTCATGCTCCTTTGTCTGTAGGGTTTTAGCTTAAGATAAACCCAATCCTCTACTGCAAATTCCCTCTCTAACCTCCCCTTATCTGCTTTATCTTTCATCCTTTGCTTAGACAGATTAAGGTTGTATTTCAACTTTTCTGAAATTAGTTGTCTTTGCTCCAATTCATGCTCCACTCCCACCACAGTCAACTCACCATAAGGTCCAAGATTCAGAGTAAGAGGTTTGTATGAAAATAGGGCCTCAAAAGGGCTCATACCAATAGCAGTATGATGGCAAGTATTGTACCACCATTGCGCGAGGGGAAGCCAATTACTCCATTCTTTAGGCATCTGTCCACTCATACATCTAAGGTAATTCTCCAAACACTGATTTACTATCTCGGTTTGCCCATCCGTTTGTGGATGATATGAAGTACTCATAGCTTTACTCCCATGGCTTTGAACAACTCACTCCAGAATAGACTGGTGAAGATTTTATCTCTATCAGAAGTTATGGATTCTGGCAATGCATGGAGTTCGCAAACATTATTTATGAAAATTGATGCTACTTTAGGGGCACTGAATGGGTGAGATAGAGATACAAAATGAGCATATTTGGTATATCTATCCACTACTACTAAGATGGTATCATACCCGTGAGACTTTGGCAGCTTCTCAATAAAATCCATGGTGATGTGCTGCCATGCTTGTTGGGGTACTGGCAATGGCTGTAGTAGCCCAGGATATTTGGAGTTTTCATGCTTACAGATCTGACATATAGAACAGTTCCTCACAACCTACTGTACAGTCTGTTTCATATGTGGCCACCAAAATATATTCCTAACCCTGTGTAAAGTAGTTATTTCCTCTGAATGCCCTCCAGCTGCACTCTCGTGTATGGTGGTCACAAAATTTTCTCTCAAATTCCCTGTAGTTCCAATATACACCTTGTCTTTATATTTCAATATTCCATTGAAATAAGAAAAATAGCTCATGTTATTGGGAGCCACCAGTTTCTGTAGGATGGCATCTTCAGCTTCTTCATCCCCTTGGTAGCTGGTTATCAATTCTTCTTGCCATAGGGGTTTGATTGCAGAAACTATGCTACAATTCATATCCCTTTCACTTCCCTCCATATCCTTTCTAGATAGGGCATCTGCTACTTTATTTTCAGGTCCCTTCTTGTACTCAATTCTGTAGTCATACCCAAGTAGTTTGGTTAGGTATTTATGCTGAGTAGGAGTAGATACCCTCTGATCCATTAGATATTTCAAGCTAATCTGGTCAGTTCTAATAATAAAAGGGGCATGCAGTAGGTAAGCTCTCCATTTCTCAATAGCTAATACAATAGCCAAGAACTTCTTTTCGTAGATGGATAGACCCATGTTCTTAGGTCCTAATGCTTTACTGATGTAGGCCAAAGGATGATTATCTTGCAGCAATACAGCCCCTATACCCCCATAACATGCATCCGTTTCTACAATGAAAGTCTTGTTAAAGTTGGGTAATTGTAGAATAGGTAGAGTGCACATAGCTTTCTTTAGTTCATCAAATGCTTCTTGTGCCTCTAGGCTCCATTTAAACATCCTCTTCTTGGTCAGGTTGGTCAACGATTTAGCCTTACTTCCATAGTGAGAGCAAAACTTTCTGAAGTATCCAGTCATACCTAAGAAACCTCTTAAGGCTTTAAGGTTGGTAGGAATTGGCCACTCTAATATGCTTCTTATTTTTTCTAGGTCAACTGCCACTCCAGTTGCACTAATGATGTGTCCCAAGTACTCCACTTGTGGGACTCCAAAGACACATTTCGATTTCTTCACAAACAGCTTGTGTTGAACTAGCACTTCAAACACTTGTCTCAAATGTGTCTTATGAATTTCTGGGTTGCTGCTATATATCAGGATATCATCAAAGAAGACTAGTACAAATTTACCCAAATATTCTTTGAACACACAATTCATAAGATTCTGAAAAGTTGCAGGTGCATTTGTCAGCCCAAATGGCATGACAGTAAATTCATACAACCCACTAGCAGTTATAAAGGTTGTTTTCTCAATATCTTCTAGCCTCATTCTCACTTGATGATATCCTGCTCTAAGATCTATCTTAGAAAATGTAGTAGCTCCTTGTAGCTCATCTAACAAATCATCTATAAGGGGAATAGGGTAGTTATTCTTTATAGTGATTGAATTGAGCTTTCTGTAATCCACACAGAACCTCCAAGACCCATCTTTTTTCTTAACCAATAGAACTGGGCTAGAGTATGGGCTTTGACTGTGCTGGATAATCCCAGAGGCTAACATCTCCTTGACTAGCTTCTCTATTTCATGCCTCTGTATATAGGGGTACCTATAAGGAATTTGCTTGAATGGTTTTTCTCCCATTTTTATGTCAATGTGGTGTTCATGCTGCCTGATTGGAGGCAAACCTTTAGGCTCTTGAAACACCTCTTCAAATTCCTTACTCAGCTCTTCCAACTCCTCTTGTATAGTTGGTTTTTCTCCCTCCTCTTCTGCAATAGAAAGTGCCATACAAAAAAGTTGGATATTACCCCATTCTTCTTTCTTAGTAATATGTCCATCTTCTTTCCATTCATCATTCTTACTGACACTTCTTGTTGTATTCCCTGAACAATGATCCTCTTCCCTTTATGATCCAATGAGATAGAATTGTTGTCATAATCCAGCATGATAGGCCCAAATTTCTTCATCAAATCAACCCCCATTACCATGTCATATCCCCCTAATGGTAGCACCCTCACACTTGCTGCAAAACTGTGACCAGCCATCTCCCATTCTAAGTTTGGACATTTAGAATTGCATTCAATTTTGCCTCCTCCTGCTACCATAAACTGTAATGGGTTGTGTTGGTCCCGTTTGAGTTTGTAATCAGTCTAGAGGGGGGGGGGGTGAATAGACTGATTAAAGTTTTTCAACTTTTCTCTAAGTCAGAGTTGACTTGTCAGAGAGGGTCGAGTTCTAATAATCAGAACTGGTCTTGCAGCGGATAAGAGATCCGGGTAGCCTCAAACAAATATTATGGCAAGTGCCTTTCTGATAACTCTGAAAACAAGATCTGCTGAACACAGATTCCAAGTCTTAGAGTTAAACAGTTAAAATCCTAAGTGCAGAAAATAAATGCAGTAAAGTAAATGACACCGGAGTTTTATAGTGGTTCAAGGAACAACACGTTCCTCTAGTCCACTGTTCCACTAGCTTTGAGGTAAACGGTTACAAAGCGTAGTCCCTAGCACTTAAGAAGTTCTCCACGCCTTCTTCAAGTCTAGTTGTCACCCGGGATGCAATCCTGCTTCCTGATGACTGGTCCTTTCACTCAGCTTCCCGGAAGTATCACCACTTCACTACTGCAGTTACTTGGACGCCCTTCTTTGCAGAAGATGTTCTGAAAACAGAGTTTTCTCCAACTTGCTTCGTTACAAGAGATATGTAGTTGAAGTTCTTGAAGTGTTGAAGAAATAGGATGAACTTTGCTGTGTGTTGGGATTTGAGGTTATGGATATTAGAATCTTCCCAACGTAAGCTTGTCTTGTTGAAGATTGTAGAATTTGAATCTCAAGAGAGCTTGAATTATGATGAGCAAAAGTTGTAGCAAAGTTGTTTTCCTGTTCTTCGGTGAGTAGCTTATATACTGGGGTTGTCTGCCCGTTGGAGGAGGAGACAACTGCATTGAATGCGCGTACTGTTGACTCGACCCACTGTTTTGGAAGCTTTCTATTTTTATAATATATCTTCCAGATTTCTCGGTCAATCATTTGCAATCAATCCAAAGCGTATCAGGCTCATTTAATGTGCATTAAATGCTTTCCTTTCATGCACAGTCTTCTAGCCGTTGGATGTTTTTACCTGTTGGATTCATAGCTGTTGGATGTTGCTTGAAATCTTCTAAGTGTTAGTCGGGCTCTGATCAGGCTCTTCTGATGTGTTGGATTCTGATGGCTTACTGATGAGTTGAGTTCTGATGACTTTCTGATCTCTGACTGAACTCTAACTCTGACTCTGATAGGTCCGCTGATGAGTACCTCTGATCTGTAACTCTCATCGGTTATCAGATGTCCAAGTTTATCAGCAACTCTCATGGTGCAACTCTGATGGACTTCTGGTAAGAGAACTCTGATGGGGCAGTTCTCACAGAGCAAGTCTGGTCGAGCAGTTCTGATGCACTTCTGATTTGATCCAAAGCAGAGCAGCTCTGATCGTCGACTACACTAATATTTACAATTGAAAAATCTAATACATAAAATCTAATTGGGGGTACTCTAACATTCTAATCTAAATATCCTAGCATCATCAAAATCTAATTACATTTATTCCTTACAGGTTGGTTATCCCCAGTTCACATTTGATTCTTTTAGCTATTGATGGATCAATGAAGCTGTGGGTACTGCCAGAATCCACTAAGATGGTTATGTTGTTATTCTTCACTCTTCCGGCTAGTTTAATGGTTTCAGTAGGTATCTATCCCTTTAAAGAATGCAATGACACCCCAAAATTCATCTCATTATCACTATCTTGGTTCAATATCAGTTCATTATCCTCTTTCTCCTCTTCAGTCAGAATAATAACAAAGAGTTTCCTGCATTTATGCCCCACAGTATAGGCTTCATCACAGTTGAAGCATAGCCCCTTCTTTTTTCTAGCTTCCAACTCGTCCTTATTCAGCCTTCTGATTGGTAAGGATTTATCTCCACTTGTAACTCCCTTGATTTCAGCATTATTTTTGGGCCAATTATTCCCTTTTTGCATGGGTTTGCTTGTTCTTCCCACTGCTTCTAGAAGTGCCTCTTGTTTCTTGGCTATTAAGAAAGCCTGTTCCAAAGTTTTAGGAGCTACAATCTCTACCATGTGTCTGATCTCACTTTTTAAACCACTAAGAAAGCTTTTCAGAAAATATTATTCATCTAAATGTTTGTTTCTTTGAAGCATGAAAGATTTCAATTCCGAGAATTTATCTATATAGTCATCAACTGCATTTTTCTGCCTCAATTTGTTGAAATCCCCAATAATATCATTCTCTTTTGAAAATCTTTCTAAGAACAGTTCCACAAATGCTTCCCATCCCATAGACTCTTTGCCCACTATCCGGTCCATGTACCAATTTTCCACATTTCCAGTCACATACATTCCAATCAATACTATCTTCTCATAATCAGACATAATGTGGATTAGAAAATACCTCTCACACTTTCGGATCCAACCCCTAGCATTTTCACCATTAAACAGAGGAAATTCAAGTTTGATTCCACGAGGGTGACCTGGAGTAGCAATCAGACCTGAATCTGTCCTTCAAGGAATGTGTTCCTGGTGGCCGTTACCATAGATTCCTCTGACTGCAGCGATGACCTCTTCGAATCGTTTTTCACTCAATTCTGTGAACTTCGTGAAATCAGTTCTTTGCACCTCGCCTAGTTTTTCAATTTCTTGTCGAAGGTTTACCAAATCAGCTTCCAATTGAGTAATACGATCTGTGTTACTCATCTTCGCCATGGATGCTAAGCTTGCTCTGATACCAAATTGTTATGAACGTAAAGATAAGGAAGAACATTCATAACAAATTGAAAAGAAGGTAAAGCGGTTGGGAGAGAAAGAACAGAATTTTGTATATCAGCTCAGTAATGCCCAATATCGATGATACAATCGGTTCATACACATCTAACTGATATTCAGTTAGTTATTAATTGGACTACAACTCACAACTATAATAAAGACTATATACACGGCCCATCAATATAACCCAGGCCCAAATACACAAAGTAAAGAAGGCCTTATTGTAACAAATAGTTAGAACCCAATCACATGAATGAGCTTCAAGATTTGATCTATTTAAGTGAAGAAGAATTCATGTTGTGGGTTTTTACGTAATTATTTTGGTGACAACCGGTAGCTTTGAAAAAATGGGTTGCCGTACCTATCATTCACTTGATTGATCTTCACTATTATATCATTTTTAATTTAAATTTAAATAATTCAACTGCATCATTGTGATTGGTCTATGTGGACAAAGATATGACATCTCAAAGGTACCATAGAACCTACCAATTATTTTCCTATATTCCTGGTTTGACCTTCCAATTTTGCTATAAACGCAAACAAAAAACGCTAATTGAAAAATAATTGAGGGGATCAAAACGATGACATAGAAAATTGGGCCGATTTTAATATTTAATTATGTTCCAAAAACAAGAAAGTAATTTGTCCTTTTCTAATTTTATTGGTAAGTGTAGATACACCCGAACAAAACCCGTATATTAGGCTAATGTAACTGGTTTGAATCAATTAATTGACATCATAGATATACTACACCTCCCACATGCTGTGAAGCTTCAATGAGATGAAGAGATCAGTAAAACAAAATAATGTTCGATCCAATTGATTGCTACCGAATTGGATACTTGGACGGGCGTTTAACACTGCACATTGTGTTTTGGGAAGATAATAATTTTTCGCACCTGCACAAATTATATCCGTGTCACAATTTTATTTCTTTGCGCAGAACAATTTTCTTCATAAGTTGTTGTATTCAAGTAGCTGTACACGACACATGGTTGTAGTAAATAAGTTTAAAATAACACTAAATAATTGAGAAATGTGATTGAAAAAGTATCTTTTTGGGGCAAAAACTCCATTTGGTCATTTGGTGGCGTGATTTCAGTAATCAATCAAGGATTGCGCGCATGACTGTAAAGCTTCCTTTCTTTTGACCAACCTATTTTTTTTTTTGTTTTTTGGAAATTTTGATCAACCTATTTTTACTGATTCTCATCCCCAAATTACGGTGCACCCCATTTTAATGACTTCAGATTACCGATCGGATCCTTTAATAGATAGGAGTACTGAATTATTTTGAAATTCTAATCATAACGTAGGTGAGATTTGCACTTCGCATTTTCCCGAATTCCCGAATTCCCGAATTCTTATGCACTTTGTATTATTTAAAAAGTCTTTAACAGCTTCTAGTTGTAAGTTTGACATGACAATTTTTACGAGTTTCTCTAAAAATAAAAGATCTTTTTTGAGATGCTACAAGGAGTAGCATTTGAGAAAAGTCTGTAACTTTTAGCATTAATTAGTCCCAATAGCTTGTATACCAAACAAAATTGAGAGGGTGTTTGGATATGTTTTTTAAAACTCTTTCTGGTGCTCTAATTTACTCATAAAAGCATGTTTTTTAGATGTTGGGGTAGACTGGTCTCTGTACACTCACCGAGAGTTCATGAATTACACTACTCTGTACTTTCTGTACTAAATAATAACAAAAAAAAGAACTACTGTCAAATACCTTGTGGTCTGATGACATCACTGTGACACTTCCAAAGAGGATGTCACATGTTCGAATCTCATTCCAGTTTAAGGATGTTGACTTTAATAGAAGATATACTATAAAGGTTAAAAAGAATTACAAAAAAACAATAAAAAGAACTACTACTCCAGTACTCCCTCATTGAATAACGGCCACAATGACCACAGTAAATACACTACTAATTAACATAGGTAATTCCAGTGTTTTGTACTCTTAGTGAATGAATAAAAATTATTTTTACTACGGTCAGTGTGACAATTGAAAACGATAAACTTTAATTTAAACAGAAATGAAAACAATTACAAATAAAATTGGACCACTTCAATCCCCTTAATTATTGATCAACACAAGTAATGCTCCCAATCGTCCAGATGTCAAGCGGGCATACATGATAAACTTACTGATCTTCCTATAGATGTAGAATGATTATAAACAGGCACAAGTCATTTTCTTCGACCTTTATTTAAGTAAGCAAACATTTTTAATGTTCAGACTCTGCTTGTGGACATGTTCCTTCATATCAATGACTACTAATTGACTACTCATATTATTAATTGATCATCTAGCTAGCTAATCTACTCCCTATATATATAAAAAATTACATAAAGTCAAAGACAATAATACAATATCATTAAGCCACAAACTTCCCCTAAACATCGACCATTGCTCCCTCCCATAGCTTTCCGCACTCAGCAAGCAGGAAAAAAGGAATGGGGTTTCTTGATCATCTATCAAACTTCTTTTATGCTAATAAGAGCAGAAGGAAGTACAAACGTAGACTCATGCAGGTAGGTCAGTTTTTAATTTTCACATTCAACTGCTTTTAGCACATATATATATTCCATTAGGAAGTATATATTATTCCGTTACATGCACACACATTTTGATGTTAGATTATGTCGGGACGTAGCTCAACTGGTAGGGAGAGTGTATCAGAGAGAGTCTATAGGTTTCGAGTTCAATTTCTGGCAAAGACTGGACTAGAACACCACTCACTCCTCCCTTTATCCACTTGTCTGTGATCAAAATTGAATTTACATCCATGGGATGAGTATCGTCCTTTTTAAGTTATTTTATTACATCCGTAGAAGTCTAAATAAGTTTATGTTATCTCTTCGGGTTATCGAAATTGAGCATCTTTAATTTAACGCCATTTAGCAGCCCTAGATGGCTAGATCTTTGGGTTATGGATTGCATTCTTTCAAAGATCTTTTATTTGAAGGAAATGTGTTATGTTATTGTCATTTTTAGAGATGTTTTCGTTTAAATTCCTTTTAAATTAGAAATTAGTATCATTTTTCTTCAAGTTATATATTTGATCATTTCTTTTCCCTTACTACTTTGATGATGTATATATGTTTAGTTATATGTATATATATGTGTGTAATGTGTGTTCATAAGCGCGTTTAATTGCTAATTATTTCAGACAGTTGACATCAAAGTAAAAATAGATTGCGATGGATGCGAAAGAAAGGTTAAGAAAGCAGCTTCTTCCCTCAAGGGTGAGTAGTTCAGTGTATCGCTTTCAGAACATCTATGGTATTAACATCTACAAGTGTCCAACAACTGTTTTGATAATTGTTGAGTTTAATCCAACACGATATAGTAAATATATGTATAAATGTGTATGAACAAGCTATTTTTACGTGGAAACCCGGAAAGGGAGAAAACCACGGGACTTTTTAGGCTAATGTCCAAGCCCTCTCATTCTCGTTAGGACTCTCCTCACCATTACACAGTACAATTTGAGCTCCCATTCATGGAGTAGTGAACTAGCTAGAGAGAAAATAAGAGTTGGGGAAGAAGAAAAAGGTCCTTTACATGGAGGGAAAACCTCCTATAAATAGGGAAAGGGGAAGGGGATGCTCTCCACCCTAATGGGCCGCATGGGCCGGAGTGGGCCCAAATGGCTAAAGTGGGCTGGATGGGCCGAAATGGGCCTAGTTGCTCGGGCTCCGTACTGAATAATGTCTTGGGCTCCTGAACAGTAATAGGCCGGGATAATATATCCCAACAATAATAATTCTCCTAATCTATTCAAAGTGAACCAAAAATCAATAAAATCCACCGAACGGGGGGCGGCAACACCACTCCACCGAACAGGGGCGGCGGCAGCACCGGCTCGCCCCCTAGTTTCGCCACTGTTCCTACCATCTAAAAATATGATCACTTTTCCTAATTGGTTTACATTGACTTTTTACTTTTTCGCTTTATTCTTTTATCCATCATTTCACCTTTTACTTTTTGTGGATCCTTCTAACTCTTTTTTACTTTTTGGAGTTTAGAAGTCTAAAACAACCACTTTATTATTTACTTTCTTAAAACTCGCACCAAACTCAAGTGCATTTTACATTATACTCCCTCCGTCCCGAAAAGGTTTGCCAACTTTGACTTTCACGTGGATTAATAAAGTAAAAACTGTGTAGTTGAAATTTGTGCAGAGGAGAGAATTAATTTTAGCCACATATTCCTTACTTTAAATGGTAATGACAAATCTTTTTGGGACATTTAAAAAAGGAAATTTGGCAAACCTTTTCGGAACGGAGGGAGTATTACGTAAGACGAAGGTAGTATCATTTATCTTTCTTAATATGTTTTTTTAACCCCATGGGGGGTTGGGGGAGGGGGCTGGGGAATATGGAGTAAAACGGGTTGAAACCGCATCCATAGAGTTTCAAACTCGTTACCTCTTATAGAACAGAGTGAGTCGACCATCGTCTGAGGTGAACAGGTTCTTATTATCTCCCTTAATATGTTTTTAGATATTTTGAGATCCTACAATAAACAAATTGAAATCTCATACTCCCTCCGTAACTTAAAAATCTTCCCACTTTCCTTTTTCGTCCGTAACACAAAAATCTTCTCATTTCTAAATCTTCTCATCATACCCTCAATAATTCTTAAAATAATACACTATTACAACTACTTTTTTTGGATTTATCCTACATTCCACCACATTATTCCACTATTTTCCCATCATACCCTCAATAATTCATATCATCTTTCACTATTCTTAATCTACCTACTTTTGAAATGGGAAGATTTTTAAGTTAGGGAGGGAGTACTATCGTATCCATTTTTTTGTAAAAAGCAAACAATATTGCAATCATTTTGTTACTCAATCGTCAAATGTACTAGAATCAGTATGTCAAATTATATATTGGGGCCCCACAAAATTATTATACGGTATTGATTGAATTCTTTAGATGATTAATTTAATGAAAACATATGTACGCAGTACAATAATGACTGCAAATGCTTTAAACTTTTGACTTCTTTTAATTGATTCTCAAATCCTAATAGATTTATCTTCATTAGGAGCGAAATCAGTGGAGGTAAATAGAAAGCAAAACAGGTTGACAGTAACAGGTTATGTGGATCGAAATAAGGTGTTGAGGAAAATTGAACGCACAGGAAAAAAGGCAGAGTTCTGGCCATATGTGAAGTATGATTTGGTATCTAACCCTTATGCCCCTGGAGCTTATGACAAGAAGGCTCCATCTGGTTTTGTGAGGAATGTTCACAATGCTAATCTTCCCAACCCAAACACTGATCCCTTCACCTCTATGTTTAGTGATGAAAATCCCAACTCTTGTTCACTCATGTAAAAGCTTCAAATATTCCTCTCAACAGCATGGGAGATTTCACATTTGAAACAATGTATCCAAGCATTAATATGTCAAAGTGTATGAGTTAAGTATGTCACTATTTAACTTCAATGCGATTTTTGCAGATTTTATTACTATACTTGCTACAATCTTATATACCCTTTTCTGTCAATCAAATCGTGTTCCTTGATATATTTATATGTAAACTCATCCAAAATCTGTAGGCACTACACAATGGAAATCATGAACACATTCCGCTTCAACTCATATGAAAACCAATTAACACACTATGGATGTTTTCTTTTGGATTGAAATTTGCTGGTCTGGTCTGGTCTGGTCTGTTCAAGTCTGGTCTGATCTGGTCTGGTCTGGTAAACGTTTGGTCTCTGTGTATTTTATAACTACGGAAGTCTGGTCTAGTCTGTTCTGTTTAAGTCTGGTCTGGTCAGTTGGTCTGGTCTGTTTAAGTCTGGTCTGGTCTGGGACTGAAAACAATCGAAAAGAAAACATCATATGATTACACACCTATAGGCCCTCTCATTACGGGTCCAATCATTGTAGTCACACAACAACTATAAACTATTAATTCATCAAATAATTGTCTATTTCCTAGAATAGTGTGTGGTTTCACAATGTACTAAACAATCAAGTTTTCTTCGAATCATTCCTCAAAGTTGGTAAACTGCTTGTATGGAATTGGGTAATAACGGAGAACAAAATGAATTAGGGATTTTAGAGCAAAAGTGCTGATAACGTGTTGTAGGAAATTGAGATGTTTGTCTTATTCCACAAGTCAGCCTTCTTTAAGTAGAAGGAATTAGGATTTTACAAGAGATGAGTCAATTGGCCATTAATTAAATACATACAAAACCCTGGGTATTTATATTTTCTATCGACAAATGCAAATTAAAAGGAATTTCCTTCAACAAAAATGATATTTTCGGTATGTAATCTATCTACTAAAAATTATAAGTGCGAGTAGGGGTTAGTTGGCTCATTTGCCGTGTGAACAGTCCCCGATTGTTACTCCCTTTTGCCGCAGACCCACCTAACAGCAGTCTCCGTTTGTTTGCCCCGTCTTCTTCCCTCGTTTCCTATTTTTTCTGCGGCTCTCCCCCAATAAAGTCAGCGACGATGCTTTCCCGATTCATTTGCTACTTCTTAGGGCGAGAAGGTCTATCATCTCTATTCTTTGCCGCCGTCCGTCTCATTCTCTGAAGATGAATTACAGGTTCTATCTCTTGATTCTCTTCCAGTCTGATTCGCACTCGTTGGTACTTTCCCCTTTTGTAGACTTTCCATCCCTGCGATTCGTAGGGCTTTTGAAAGGTTAGGCTTTTTTTACAGGCTTATTCAATCGGTTTGCTTCTAGGCGATTAGGTTATCGCATCCGACACTCTCAGGCACGGCATATTCCAATAGACGCGCTTAACTCATCGCCTTTCGCCTCTTTTTGCGCCTGTTAGAGGCGTCGCCTCTAGCGCCTCTTGGAACTGCCGCTGAACTTTCTTCAAATCTGTTCGGAATTCATACAGAGATTGATGAACAAACCCCCCGAAGGATTTACTCAGGTAAAAAGAAGAAGCAAAAATGGATGTTTGGTTATATTTAAATTCGTCTACATTTAGCATCTATGATTAATGCAATTTATGTTTGGTTTAAAAAGAATTAATAAAATGTTATGTAAACAGAAGAGTATAATTTGCTCTCACAGGTTGATACTTCCTCTGCATTTTATCATCTATCGTTAATGTGATTTATGCATACGATTTTATTTTTTTGTATTAATTAAAAATTTAACTCATAGAGGTGGGGGAAGGTTGAAATTTGTAATTTTAATCACACATCCAAGCTATTGTTTTGCATATTATTAAGGAAAAAAGAAATATTTAATGATTTTGGCATAGGATCTATTCACATTTAATGATTTATCATATGCAATTCTTTTTCAGATAACAACAGGAAAGAGTGATAAGAGTCTCAAGCTGTATGATCCGGGCTACGTCAGTACAGCTCCAGTGCGGTCATCCATATCCTTTATATATGGTGATGCAGGGATTCTTAGATATAGGGGTTACCCAATTGAAGAATTGGCTGAGAAAAGTTTCTTCTTGGAAGAGGCTTATCTATAGTGTACGTATTTTGGTTGTACATTGGGACTCTTCAAACTTTGGAAACTATTTTACTACTGTGTATAATACATGTCAGTTATGCCTCACTTATTCTTGAGGGAAAATTGGTTGCTTCGTTTGGTTTTTGCATTTCAGTGTATGGTAATTTACCAGCTGAGGATCAATTAGCAGACTGGGAGTTTGATGTTTCCTAGCATTCAGCTGTACCTGAAGGAATCTCGGTACACATGCTCCCATCTATGTGATCAAACACCAATGTCATGTTTTGTAATACCCTGCAGCCTGGTAATATTAATATGATGATTGATTTGAGGGCATCTTTTGCATTCATGGCTTATCTTTTTTAATTATATGACTGCCTTACTCATTCTGTCATTTCCTTTATCTTTCTTAATTATTTGACTTTATAAAAAACCCATCTGTGATATATGAGCACTCAATAACCAGGCATTTTGTTTGGGAAGAAATCTGAATTGCACAAAATTGACTGAGTTCGATGTCGTAAAAGAAGTAATGGATTGTTTGTTTTGGCCAAAAGGTTAGTGCAAAAAAGGAAGTGCTCCAGATTACATGTATATGGAGGTGCTACTCTTTCTCGTTCAAATTTGAACTGGCAATTTGTGTAGTGTATTCCCTATTTGCAGCCAATTAGATTTATCTGTTGATGATTGCCAATTTGGTATGCTATTTTTGTTTTAGATGGTTCATTTTATATTCAAACATAATTTTCTCTCAGTACTCCTTGAAAGTTTTCTCCAGTTGCTATTTTAAATTGCTTTTAATTTGCAAGGTCATAGGGATGCCACCAGCAGCAGTTACATCATTGCCAACTAAACTCCAGTTATGTTTGAAAATCGGTGCAGAGTAACCATCTGGCCCCGGCGCATTACAATCTCCAAATATAAAAAATTAGCATCTTTGATTTCATTAACTGTCACCCGAGCAATGAGCATATCAGCCACCCCGGGTCAAGAAGTTTACCCAGCTGTATGACCGAATCATGGAATGTGGTGGGAATGTGGTGACCGAATCAGGTATGAGAGTGAAGTCCATGTTAGCCTAATCTTACTTTTCTTTTATAGTGTATGTTTAACTAACTGATTCTCGTTTTATAATATACTTCGTTAGCTAGAATACTAATTCTCATTCTGTTGGAAAACCTCGAGGTTGAAACTATGGATCTAATATGGACAACCACATTATAGGAGCTAAAGAAAAGACTCTTAGCAGAAAAGAAATATTGGATAAGGTTGAGAAATGGATGTTTGCTTGCGAAGAAGAGGACTGACTTGAGAACTATAATTGGGTGAGTTTTACGCGTTCTTCCTTGGACCTTAGCTTGTTTAAAACATATTTAGACTGTAACCAACTAATTTTCTGTTTTGCTTTCCAGATTTCTGAAATATATGCATACTTTCTCGGTCAAAACATATTTAGTGTGTATGTAGAACAACTTCTTTTCTTGGAAAACTTTTTGAAACAAACGTAAAATTTCTGAGTCAAAACAGATTTAGTCTGTCTCTAAAACGGCTTAGTTTCTCAGATAACATTCTGATACAGATGTATACATTCTATATCAAAACATTAGATTATACTCCATATGTAAAACAACCTCTTGTATGGTCGAATGGTTGTTTCCTCTTTCTATTTGAAATTGGTATCCCCCATTTCTAGCTTTTCCCTTTAAACAATACCTGCATGATTAAATAGCGTTGTTTCCTCTTTCTTTTTTTCTTGTTTCCTAACGTTGGGCACGGATATCGCGCACCGCGCGTTACCGCGCTAGTCATATGTATACGTACAAGTTATAAGCAAATGATGATTCTATTTATGATCACAAATTTTCTAAACACAACCACATTATTTAAATATAATTGATGAAATACTTCATTGTCGAATTTGTCCTTCTCACTCATATGTTCGTCATATCCATGATTGGTACGGGTTTTGCCACCACCTATCTACCCAGTCAAAATTATGGTTGAACTTATGATTTCCTATTACAAATTTGTAATAATGAGTCAAATCATTGGTTATCTATCGAGTAAAATGGTCACACGTTTATAAAATTACTAGATTCTCACCCGTGCGATGCACGAATCAAAATTAAGCATCAATTATTTTTACTATTGGTTAATCTTAGTAGTGAAAGAAGTTATAACCCGTTATAAAAGAAATTATGAATGAAACACACACACACGTTATTATTGGTTAATCCGTTATGAAAGAAATTATGAAAGAAGTTTCCCTCCATAGTCCATTCGGTGTTCTAAAAGACGTGAGGCGTGGCAAGGTATCAAGGTTAAGCCTTTAGTTTTTGAAACCTATGCGAGAAAAAGTATTTATAATTTCTACGAATAATTACTTTGGAGTATTTTATATTAATATATGACCAAAAAATATTAGACGTCCAAAACAAAAAAACATATAAAGTTGAGCTTAATTTTTACTTTGCAATATATATAATTTTAAATGTATAAAACCTGTAAATACAAAATGATATGTTATAGTTTTTTACTACTCGGTATTAGATACCATATATATAACATGTGTATAAAAGTATTTTTTAAGTTGAATCAAAATTTTATTTGTAAAGAACAACTTATCTAAAAAACTTTCATCTTTTCACGCCCAAGCCTTGCCCGATCGCTCCTGAGTTTCCTCCTTTTCACGCCTTTTAAGGTCAACTATTCAGGTGACCACCCTTTTGATATATTTCTACTATGCATGACGTTTTCTCATTGCCTCACACCTGGGCGCGTCTACACCGCATTTTACCGCAAAGGATCATTTTAGTTATTTTTCATATAAATTTTCCTTTATTTTATTAATAAAATATATTTGAAATATGTTTTTTTATAAGTCAACAGAAACAGTCAATATAACCACTCCACCTGAAGTTTCATAAATTTTAATAGAAAGAACCAATTCATCCAATTTTAGTATTACCCAACGGACTCTAAATATGAAAAAAAATGGGGGGGTTTCAAAAATATCACTAAAATAAAACATACTTACACAAATATGACTATTAGTTACTACAATGTTATTTGATGATAACTTAAGTATAAAAATTGAGTATAAGTTATTAAAATTTCATTACTAATAGTCATGAGTCACATTTTAATAAACAATCTCTATTTTAGTCATATAGAATACCCATGCACCTTTGTTAGCAAATTAGCTTTTTTCTTTATTCTTTTTTAAATCAAAAGTTACTTTTTCTGCTTCTTGTAAATTAAAGTATAAAAATCCGGATCAGCCAATGAAAAAGATTCTAAATCCAAATTCATTGAAACTCCACAGAGATTAATGTGCATCCCTCTTTACACCTTACTCGGTTCCCGCAAGAAAGTGGAGTGGTATGTTGCCATCGATGTTTTTCAAGGTGCATTTAACTTGGGTTTGTCCATTAACGTTTTCCAGGAGATTGTCGGAGGAGTTGAACCCATTGAGCCGAAGAGCTTTAATTTCTTGTACACTGTTTGGGGAATTGGTCATGTCTACCGATAGACACTTGTGTGCTTTCTTTGGTATTCACTGTTTGGGGAATTGGTCATGTCTACCGATAGACACTTGTGTGCTTTCTTTGGTATTCACTGTTTGGGGAATTGGTCATGTCTACCGATAGACTCTTGTGTGCTTTCTCTGGTATGCTTCAAAGTACTTCCTTTGTGCCTTGTACCTCATCTTCAATTTCTTTTGTACCACCTCAATCTGCTCTTCGCCTCTTCAACCATGTTCTGAACTTCATTTTGATATCTTGCAGAAGGTGCAAATGAGATTTCTCCTTGGATATGGTTTATAAAAGAGACTGATATTTTTTTGACATGTGTGAAATTGCATCAAGAAATCTTGCTCATTCCTGCCACATACATATCAATTAATATCTGCAACTCTTGCTGCAACATCCAAATCCTGGCAAATGATAGTTCTAGCAAAATCCTACTCATATATAAATGCAGCCAATACCACCTATCACATCATTAATCAAAAGTGATATTCTTAATAGTTTTTATTGAAGTAACGATTTGAGCTATTATAAGTAAAAAATTCAGATTTTTTGAAATCTATATATATATATATATATATATATATAGGGGAGGGTTCTAGTGAGAACCACTCTTAAAATGAGAACCCGTGAGAACCCCTGAGAACCAGTGGTATTTTTGGCTGAAATTTTTTGTGTATGTTCCTCATCAAGTCTTGTTCATCCATACCAAATTTGAGCAAAAAATTCAATCGGGAAGGTCGTCAAATGATTTTTGAAAGAAAACTGGTCCGGAATATATATATAAAACGCAGTTTTCTTTAAGTGAGTTTTATATATATTAAGTGAGTTAAGTGAGTTTTCGGCTCAAGCATAGGGGGGTATTTCTGTATCTTTATCTATTCCGCCGCTTGTCTGGTAAATTTCTTATGCTTCCTACGGATCTTCTTCTTCATTATCTCTTTTCCTTCCTATTATTCTGGATTCTTTATCTCTTCTCCTGAGTAAGCTTTGTACGCTGAGTATTATTTTCAAGAAATGAAATACGTCTTCATCTCTTCTCCTTCCTTGGATTCTAGAGTATTATTTTCAAAAAATTGAAAAACGATGCTTAACGATTTCGGCGATAAAGTTTCATTTGCTTTGGCTCACTGTCGGGAGATTCTAACTCAGTCATTCTTCACATTATTGGTTAATATTCTTTCCGAAATCTAAATCTTTATTTTTATATGGAGAAATTCATATTAATAATCCATACTTTAGTCCATTCTACAATATTAATCCATAATAGAAATATTAATGAAAATAATCCAAACTGATAAAGATAAAGTTATCCACGTAAGTACCCTAAATGAGACGGAGGTAACAGTTCCGTTTTATGTTACCCCTTACCCATGAGTCTCACCATACTTCTTCTCCAGCACACTAGTTAGTATCTCACTATCTCTCTTTTTAGGCTACCGCCGCCTCATCTCCCCCTATCTCATTCTTCTTCCTCTCGTGGTCTCTTTCAACAAAAAAAAAACATCTAAAAAATGCCATTTACTTTTTCTTCTACTCCCACGGTGAGATACCTGAAATACAGAACACCAAATAATATTGAACTGTATTATGAGCTTAAAACATTATACAAGTATTACTCTGTATTATTAATTATTGCTACTACGTACTACTTATTATTGTCATCGCATATATTCATCATCTTGTTTGATCATCGAAAACATGGTACACATTTTGACACTAAAAAATAGCTCGAAAGAAAGAGTGTCTGCAAATAATTTCATACTTGGATATGTGATCTTTTGACTTTTTACAAAATAGATGGATTTCAAATCACTCTTTTTTTTTCGCAAATATGGATTTTAAATCAGTTAGGATCGGTGAGTTAATGAAAAAAGAGGAAAAAATGCTTCTAACTAGGGACAAGAAGGTAACATGAAGACAAGAGGGATGATGTTGTGGCGGTCGGTTTGTGATTTTGTGAACGGAATGTTTGACTCGGTTTAGTTTCATTTACTTTTGTGAACTTATTTACAAGTTCGGATTAATTTTATTAACATCCTCTGTACGGATTATTGTTGCAGAAACACCTAAAGTAGAAGTAGGGATTATTAATATGAATTTCACCTTTTTATATTTACATGTCGTATGATAATCTGAAGTTCCCCTTAATTTTCATCTAAATCCTAGATTAGACCAAAGTGTATATCGTCTCTATCAATTTTCCAATGGCTAGAATTTGTTTTGTTTTGTTTTTTACATCTGATGTAAATTTATATTTTTCTCGAGAACCCCTATATTGTACGAATTTTTTCTATTGGTTAGATGGAGGCGGTTCAATTTTTAGATAATTATTTCCTTTTGATTTTCTTGATTGAATCATTGAAATACTTTGATATTTATTCTTTCTGAAATATGGTTTAGGACTTAAAACTTATGAACAAAATCATTGCTTGGAATTCTTGGATACATATGTATCCATTTTCAATACTTTAATAACACCCCCAAAAATATACAATCGCTAACCTTTATTACGGAGTATAACATTCACTACGGCTTACTATGCTTGCTGTGTTTGTTAAAATAGATAGACTTCAGTTTTTGAAAATCTCAATGCTCTGTTTATTGAATTGATTGTGACTGAGCTTTCACAACATTGTACCTTACCACGTTATTTTAATTAAAGTTTCTTTTGAAGTACTTTTTTACATTTTATTTCCAAATTTGCAGCCATTTCCTTCCAATATGTGTTCGGGCCTTGACTTCTGGGTTGAGCTTCTCACAATTTCTGAGTTTAAGTTTTTCGAATATTAAAGAAAATCCAAATGTGATGTTTTAAACTGAAAGCTTAAGATTACAATTTTATTTATTCATCATGTGTCTTTAAATACCACCTGTTTTTATTTTATTTTTGCAATGATTACTTATTAACCAAACCAAGATTATAGACTATTCTTAAGGAAAGGAAACTTTGAATGTTCTGTTTTGTTTTGAACTAAACTCTTGGAATGGATTTTAGTAGTATAGCTTTGGATTGGATAGTTTATTTGCAATATAAAACTTTATAACACTTATCAAAACTTAATGTTCTGTTCTTTTTTAAACTAAACTTTTGGAATGGATTTTAGTAGTATACATTTAGATTGGATAATTTTTTGCAACCATAAAACTTTATAACCCTTATCAATTAGCCCAATTTGTGTGAAGTAATTTTTTCTCAAAAGTATTGAGAAGGGGGGAGGGGGTGCGGTTCAGGTTAGTTTTTCAACTATTCTTCTTTTAAAAATGTTTGATTTAAGTGTGTGGTAATCGAATACATACATAACAAACACACTTTGAATACTCTCTTGGTTTTCTGGATTTAACAATCCCACTTTCTAGACATCAAAATAAAACTTTGAATATTCATATACTTTGAGGAGTATTTAACTTCTGAAAATTGATGCTTTTAAAGAGTATAATTTAATCTAGATGAATAATACGGAGTACATAAATTTAATTATTTTAAAACCATCCTGCAACAATATTTCGTACTAGTATTTCAGTTCTCTTACATGGATTTGTAGCTTGGAGATTTTACTGATTAAGGAGCTTGAAGAGAGATTAGAATTTAGAACACAATTAACAAATGTTGTTAAAACAGTTCGAAGATACATCTATCACAAGAAAGAATCATGAAGCTAACCCCATAAACAGAAAGACGAGGAGTTATGGCTTGAATAAGAGACTTAGTAGCTCAGAGAGTGAGATGTGTAGACTTTATGTTGTTAATACAACTCTTTTAGCAAAAAGGGATTCTCTTTACACTAAAATCAAAGAACTTGAAGACTTGTTAGCCAAAAGAGACCAAACTGATCAAATAATTTTTCTCAATCAACCCAAGGACACTTGCTTCTACAACTACAACGAGGGTCTAGGCCTCTCTAACCTACGCTATATGAAGAGAGTTGATTGCGCTCAACTCTATAATGTCAGATAAATGGAATTAGGGCTAACCGAGCCTATGGCCTTTACTACAGCTGAAGAAAAAATGCCCTTGATGATAAAAGAAAAAATAAGGCAAGAACTTAAGTCCCTTTTGACAATTCTGACTTAAACAAGAGTTACAAAGACCATGAGATCCCTGTGACCCCGAATGAAGAGATATTTACTTACCCACCTAGAAAGGAGATTGTGTCAGACCAAGAGGAGCCTTCAACTTTTAAATCTGGAACAAGAAAAACTTACATTCCACCTTTAGTGAAGAAATTTGCTGAATAAAGGAATCTTTTGAAAAAGAAAAGCAATCTCTTGAAGTTGAAAGGAACCAACTTTTGAATGAAATTTCACTCCTAAAGATGTCCCCTTAGTCCAACACAGAATCTCCAACCTCTCCTCTTTAACATATGAACATTTTTTTTGGAACATCAATCAGTTCTTATGATATTATATCCACTCACTCCATGTCTCATTCACCAACAGAGAACGATGTGAAGAGGAGACTAGAGAAGAGAGGAGAATAAATTGAAGAGAGGTAGAGAAGAAGAGAGAAAGAAGACGTATTGCTAATGTTTTGTTTTATTCCAAAAAGTAGTGTAGAACTAACTCTAGTGAACCCTCTACTAGTCATGTCAGTCATGTTGTTCCTATTAGTCCTGTTTCTAGAAAATGTGCCAAGTGTTTCCTGTCTGTAAACTGTGTTAATCTTACGAATATTTGTGCTTTCAATTCTGATTCCTCTTCTGATAATGATACTGTGAATGTTGATGTCAAAATCGCTTAAAGAATCCAATTTGTAAAAAAAGTGGCTATTGAGGGATAGTATAAATTGTCATTTTAAGGCATCTACTCAAAGTTCACTCACTTAAGCAGCTAAAAAGGCTTTCTCATCAAGAAGAATTGTTTAAATATTATTTGGGTGAAGTAAAACTTTATGTAACACTTTTATGAGCGTTACTTCAGGTGTCGTTGCATAAAGTAATATGCAACACTTTTCTCTTATTATGCAACACTGAATAAAAGTGTTGCATAAATATCTCAAATGCAACACTTTTTTGCAACATTTTAATGGGCATTTTATGCAACACTTTTTCAAATAAAATGCAACACCTTAGATATGATTTTAGGCAACACTTTTTAATATATATGTAACATATTTGATATACTATTTTGCAACACTTATTATATTTCGTAACAGTTTAATGGATATTTATGCAACATTTTATTCAAAATTGGCAACACTTCTCAATAATTATATTAGTCGTTTTGTAACAACTTTCGTATAATTCTCAACTACACGCATATATATAAAACAATATGCTTGTAATATGAAATTTTATATAATAGAAACAATATCTTTTATACATCTCAAAGAATGCATCATAAACTACAAAGTAACGTGCCCAGCTTGAAAGAAAAATTAAAATATCATAGAATACTTCTAACAGCAACTAAAAATCTTCTAACTAATCAGAAACCGAATAAACTTCATTTCTTCAACTCTTTTGCCTTGGCAATGTCTTCTTCCTCATTTTTCTCTTCATATTTGTCTGTATTTTGTGCCTCATAATCCTGCATTTCAACCTACAATATAAAATAATACACCATATAAAGAGGGCATTCTGGCAGCATCATAGATTTTTATAAGCCCATTTTTGTTATTACACATTTTTACCTCAAGGAAAATGACGGTTTGGTTTGATGATTTGCAACTGGGATGGAAACTGAAATTCTCAAACAGCATCCACAAATAACATATATAGAGTCCACTGTAATCCATATGCAATAGAAATTAATCAACTGAACCAAAGAAGCATCCATCCTCGTTTACTTAACAAAGGATGGATGGCCAAAACGAAATAGGGTTAAACTTGGGAACCCATGAAAGTGGAGAATAAAATATAGGTCTAACACGCCATAAAAGGTTATTTAGAGCTCTATTTTGAGATAGACTTAATTCTTCAATTAATTTTTTCTTACGGTTTTCATATCTGAAATCATATTTTCTAATTCTAGCAGACATTATAAAATGTAAAAGAATACGTCAAGAATGATATGACCAAATAAAATAGTGGGAATTAAAACACCTGACTGAACAAGTTCTTGTGTCTCAAACCTGTGGTCTGCGTCTGCCACCCTGCATTCTACACGACATGTGCCTCAACTTGAGGTATGCCACTTGATGTCCACTGACTGCAGGAAGGGAGTGGCTGCCTAGTTAGAAGAATTGAATCCTAAAAAAATCAGAAGTCAAATTCTAACTTTAATAATCTGAAGTTTTGAAGTCTGAACAAATTGAACAACTCACAAGGAAGATTGATGAAATACGAACTAGAAGGTCCGAATTTTAAATTACTGGATATGAAGAAAAAACGCAATATCAGAAGGCCGTGTAGTCATCCACCCATATCTGGTTGAGATACTCAACTTTAAACCCGAGCGGTAAGATATACAATATTAAGCATACCGAATAGTTTGCATTTTCACACCATTCCAGTTTTCGTTAGTCTCCACGGAAATTGTTGTCAGCTTCCACCGTTTTGATTCTCTCTCAAACTCTTTATCTCTTCAATATTCCGTTATCACAGTATTTTCATACGTAAAAAAGTAGTGTCCCTGACTTGGGCTGAATAGTCGCTAAAAGTTAGAGTTACTTTGAAGTAAAATAAGACGATAAGGTTTTGGTACTCATCCTTACCCTTGGTCAATCCACTCCATGGTCCTAATGGTTCTGGGTTGAATAGAAACCTGTAGTAAAAAACTTTGATCATTACACACAATTTGATCAATATTAGTTATTTATAGGTAGCAAGTTTTAGAAAACAATAAAAATGTTGAAGGACAAAAGAGAAAAGAGACGAAAGAAAAAAATATGACACCGATGAATAGTAGAGTAGTGTTTGAAAAAGGAAACAACTAAAACTATTAGAAAGTGCAGACTTTAGTTACTGCAGCCGGCAGGAGAGAGAATAAAAACAGAAATGTGGTAAATTAATTAGCTAGTTTACCTGTCATTTAGGCTAAACAGAGCTAAAAAAAACATTTACCTTAGTGCTTCATTTTTTTTGGAACATTCTTCTAAACCTATTATAGTATCTGCTCTTTACCTTAGTGCTTCATATTACAAATCAATGATGGATAATATCCTGGGCACTATTGGAATACATTTTAATGTTAAGAACTATAGAAATCAACTAATGATGAAAATATAAAATAGCTTATAGAAACCATCTCAAACAGAGTACATCAAAAGTAAGGCTCAGTCACATTCCAGCATGCATCTAGCTTCTACTCTAGTAATATGCTATCTTATTCTACCTCGTTGAGGCATAATAATATTGAAGATAAAAGCTTCATTCTTACAAACCAGCATAATAATTCTTAGAGACCTTGCTAAGGTTCCCTTTTAATCTTACAGTCCAACATCTAGCTTCATTCTACTTTGGTTGTACGCTGCCTCAATATACCTTGAGAAGCTCCCTTGTATGGAATTTCTGACTTTAATACTTAGCTTCTTGTATAAAGAAAATAGGGAAGTGAGTGTCTAATACAAGCAAGTGTATTACGTGAGTGCATAATACAAGCCAAATACTAACAAATAACTCATATTTCTCATTCAGACTTTTTTACAAACACCTTATACACATTACCACACTAAAAGTTTAAGCACAACAGTTTCGTTCTCTACCTCAAATTTAAAGAAATTAACCAAAACTTACGATACAAAAATATACTTTGATAGAACCTTCGGTATAAACCTAACTGATTCAAGAGTATGACCTGAATTTAAATCACAATACAGACATTATAAAACTCAATATTTTTACAAACACAACCGGAAAAACAAAACCCTAGACCACGCCAGGGATAGGCCGCAGTTTTATCTAGACTGAATCAAAGGAGAAGGAAAGGAAACATGGGAAGTCTTTCAACGATTTGTGAATGCAATCATGGCGATGGCGATTATTGCGAGACGGGGTCTTCTTCTCTTCTCTCGTATCGTTTTTTACTTCGCATGCTAATTTCTACTCCGTACAATATTATTCAAACACCATAAGAATGAGGATTTTCCCGAAATAATGCTATAAATAAATAATTCCCAAAATACTGTTGGGTTAGAAATAATTCCCAAAATACTGTTGGGCTAATCGTGATTAAGAATAGCCGCCACTTGAAGTGGCGACTCTTCTCTTACGGTACAAAAGCCGTCACTTCAAGTGGCGGCTTTTCTCTTACAACACATTTTGTACATATATAAAACGCAGTATGTTTCAAAAAAAATTAACTATCTTCCCGATTGAGTATTGATCTGAAATTTAGTATGAATAAACTAGACTTGATGATGAACATTCTAAAAAAATTCATCAAAACATTTCACCAGAAAGACCCTCTGATGTTGTTGTCCGCACGGGGGTTCCGGTCAGGACGTCGTGACAGGAATGAGACATTTTTATGAAATTTGAGGGGCTTCTGAGTCAAGTTTTTTGATAAAATTTGGTGATCGTGTTCATCCTAAAGTGTAGGTTATGTCCACCGAATTTCAGATTAAAATTAAATCAAGAAGTTAGTTAAATAATTTATTGAAAAAACTGCATTTTTAGGCCGAAAAAATTATGCAATTTTTAAAAATTTATTTAACTAACTTCCAGATTGAATTTCAATCTAAGATTTGGTGGACATATCTACATTACATGGGAACATGCTCACCAAATTTTATCAACAAATTCGACCTGGAAAATAGCTCAAATGAAATAGGCCTAAAATTGCAACTTTTAGACCTACTTTACATGAACATTTTTAGAAGGCACGGGACAAAATTTTTGCCAAGAAAATTTTAGAAATTATGCTGATGGAGTATATGGCCCAGGAACCCCCGGCCCATAGACTCCTACTTCTCCTACACAAGTCCAGTGAGCCCAGAGAACAACTCAGGCCCAAATGCGACGGCCCAAGCCTCAAAGTAGCCCAGAATACACACTGGGGTGCCTTCGGCCTCCTTGGCCGAAGGCTCCAAAACTCACAGGATAGCCTTCTCTGGCATACGAAGCTACTGGGAGAAAACGGCGAAAAACATGAGCCTTCAGCATCAGAGAAGCCTTCGGCTGAACCAAGCCTCCGGTCACACAGGGCCTTCGGCTACACAGGGGTCCTCGGTTCCATGGAGCCCTCGGCTACATAAGGAACCTTCGGCCGAACATGCTCAATCATCAAATATTCCCTTTGAAGACAGCCAACCACCGCATTTAATGCGACGTCACATCCGCCAACCGCATTCAATGCGGTGAACGTACCACTGCCGGTGCCACCCGGCTGATGTGACCCCTCGGCCGTTGGATTACTGACACGTGTACTCTCATCGCATTTATTGCTGCTATAAATAGCAGCCCATTTCTCCTTGTAAACGATCCCACATCCCAACTCCACACGCTGAGTTCATTTAATAAAATCGACTCTCTCTCCTCCTATTTACTCTGACTTCTCTCTAGTTATTCCCGCAATAACCCCTCGGATAAGGTACCCCCGGGTAGACTGTCCATCATATGCAACTAAATCGTTTGGTATGTTATTTCCCAGAAGCAATATTTTATAATTTCTTATTGTTTCATATTTGTTGATAATTTGCCCATAAGTCATCATGTTTTAGCTGCATGTCTTATATATGATATGCATTTCCATTTTTACATTACTTTGAGCATTTCTATCAATAGTTTGTATGTTGTAGGATTACACATGCTTCTCTAGATTACAGAACTTGAATTTACCGTTGCCTTCCAAACATGAGCTCAAGTGAATTGGGCAAACTGTGATTCTGCAATTGGAACTTAGAGCAATAATTGATACGAGTGTTGAAACTGTTTCCAATGGCCATAAACTGCTCAAATAGAGTTCATCTTTATTTAGCAAGTGAAAGAGAAAGAATTGTTTGTTAAGGGCATAATGATGGCGGTGATAGCTCGAATCTGCAGTTGGTTCCTTTCAATTGGGAAGTTAGTTAAACAAATTTTTGAAAATTTGCACAATGTTTTAGGCCTAAAAATGCATGTTTTTTCAATAAATAATTTAACTAACTTCTTGATTTAAATTTAATCTGAAATTCGGTGAACATAACCTACACTTTAGGAAGAACATGATCACCAAATGTCATCAACAAAATCAACTCGGAAGCACCTCAAATTTCATAAAAATTTCCTATTTCTGTCACGACGTCCTGACCGGAAACCCCGTGCAGACAACACCATCAGAGGGTCTTCCCAGTGGAATTTTTTGATAAAATGTTTTTGAGCATGTTCCTCATCAAGTCTAGTTTATTCATACAAAATTTCAGCTCAAAATTCAATCGGGAAGATGGTTAAAAAAATTCTTGAAACATACTGCGTTTTATATATGTACAAAATGTGTTGTAAGAGAAGAGCCGCCACTTGAAGTGGCGGCTTTTGTACTGTAAGAGAAGAGCCGCCACTTCAAGTGGCGGCTTTTCTTAACCACGGTTAACCCAACAGTATTTTGGGAATTATTTTTAACCCAACAGTATTTTGGGAATTAATTATTTAGTTAGCATTATTTCGGGAAAAAACTCCTTCAGTCCCCATTTTGAACAAATGAAAAAAAAGTAAGAATAAGGATTTAAAGATGTGATCCATAAGAGGTCGTATTGACTCAAGTTACTGTATGTAGATAACTATTTTAGCTATTTCTATATCTTTTTTTTTATTTTATTAATAAAATATGTTTCAAAAATAATTGCCTGCAAGTCCACGCTTTGGCCATGTGTGGCCCATGATTGAATATTGAATATTTCCACAATTCGTTCAATCCAAATATGTGATGTTGTTTGTACACGCGCTTGGATGCGGTCCGGGGCGTGACAAGTTTGTAGTACTTAGTTCACGCCTCATTAAAATTTGGAGTATTTAAATTATTTTCCCCAATCTTATTTCTTATGGTGACTACAGACTACCATTCCTTCCATCTCAAAATAAGGATGTTTTTACTTGGACCGTAATTTGCTGGCTGATCTGGTCTGTTTAAGTCTGATCTGATCTGGCCTGGTCTGTTTAAGTCTGTTCTGGTTTAGTCCGAACTGGTCTGGTCTGGTCTGGTAAACGTCTGGTCTCTGTGTATTTTATAACTACAGAAGTCAAGTCCGGTTTGGTCTGTTTAAGTTTGGTCTGGTCTGGTCTGGTCTGTTTAAGCCTGGTCTGGTCTGTTTAACTCTGGTTTGGTCTGTTTAAGTCTAATAGATAATATTGTAGGGATATTCTTGTAATTCCTTATTCCTGGATTATTATATATACATGCATACGGCTAGCTCTAGCGTAAGCCATTCCCTCATACCTCTCATATGGTATCAGTTGCTAAGGCCTTACGATTCTAACCCTAACTCATATCTTCCGCCATCACCATGTCGGCCGAACCTTCTGCTTCGATCGAACCAACTGCCTCCAATGGCAGTGATCGTATCATCACCACCGAGTCATCATCTTTATTTTCCCAGGCGCCCGAATTCTCTCATACGGAGTTGCCTCCTGTGAGTCGCCCCATGCACTTGTTCATGCCGGAGCAGACCGCGATCCCTTCCTCGGTGCTTTACAATTCCAACCGCCCATGTGTGTCATCTTATTCCTTGTTTCAGATGCCTGAGCCATTTATGTGGCAGCCTACGCTCACTGCCTCGCCGCCATTGTCTCTCGCGCCTGGCAGTTTGTTCCCTTCTTCGAGCTCGGGTGTTGCTGGACAGTTCGAGGTTGGTTCTTCCTCTATGCCCTTACATCATCATCTCCAGGGCACTGGTAATTCTCATTCACACCTTTCTACTATGGCGTCACAATTGACATTCTCCACTCCGGATGTCACTAATATTGTTACTACTCGGTTGGCATCGGTTGAAGATTATTTACAGTGGAAAACACAATTTGAGTCTTTTTTAGTCTCTCATAGTTTGTTGGGCGTGTTGGATGGTTCAATTCATGTTCCTTCCCCGTATATTTTGGATGCTTCTCGTAGGGAGGTTGTGAACAATGATTATCAACACTGGTTGAAAATTGACCACGTTCGTGGCTTTTTGTCACTCTTTATCGAGATATTTTGATTGATGTCCATGAGCTTAAGTTTTCTTTTCAAATTTGGGATTGTCTTCGGAACAAATTCATGTCCGCAAGCACGGCCCGTTCCATGGAAATTAAGCGCCAACTGTCTCACATCAAGAAGAAGGCAAATCAAACTATGGATCAATATCTTCGGGAAATTAAAGTTGCTTCGGATTCCCTTGCACTCGTCAACTATCTGGTGAATGATAAGGACCTTATTGAATACGCCCTACTTGGTCTTGGTCCGGAGTTTGAGTCTATACTTGGAGGATTGACATACATGCCCCCTACGTACGTTCACCTTTGATCCCAGCCATTCCCTCATAATTCTCATAAAGTCTAGTCTGGTCTGATTTTGGATTGGAAACATACCCACGTAAAAACATCCTAATTTGCACAAATGCTACACGAAAAATGTTGTTTGTATACATTTTTTGTACACGTCATTTTACACATCAGCCAAATTGTGTATGAACAAACGATTTCTTTTCGTTTTTTGAAAAGAATTTAGCTCGACAAACTTTTTTGATGCATTTTTATATCACAAATTCACAATAGGTTAATGCACTTAATTTTAACATCACAAAGGGGTTTGGTGCATTAAACCCGATGGAGATAAGTTCCGGGATGAGAGGTAGGGTGGGGTTAGGTTAGAAGTAAAAACTAATTTTTCTATATGTGTTGTAACTTTTGTATCTGTATTCCAATTCTTATAAAAATATATAAAACCTATAAATTTTTATGATCTTTTATATGACAGTAACTTTGCCTATATAAGGTTTTTAAGAAAAGTGAAGTCTCTATGGGAGGAGGTTCTTAGACCCAATTTTTTTAAACTTTATATATGAACTATTAGTGTTATATGAAAGATAATAAAAAGTCTTTTTGCAACCCAATTAAAAGTTAATTTTGTTGATATATTTTATGCAAAATTTGGAATACAAATTAAAAAAACTTACAATGCTTTAAATAAAAACTTATACTCACTTCGATCCTAAATAAACTTCACACTTTTCTTTTTGAATAGATCCAAATAAAATAAACTTCACACTTTTACTTTTGGTAACTTTTTAATATGAAGTTACTTTTATATCATTATTTCATTATTTACTTTACATTCATTTTCTCTACACACAATCTACTTTTTGTAAGTGCATGATGAGAAAGTCAAAAGTAAGTATTCCGTTATTTATTTTGAGAAAAAAAATTCCATTTTCTTAAAAAACGTAAAATATTTATTTAGGATCGAGGAAGTACGATGTTCTAAAACCTGTTATTTCATACTCCCTCAGTCCCAAATTGTTTTGCAAAGTCAGGAAGTACGATGTTCTGAAACCTGTTATTTCATACTCCCTCAGTCCCAAATTGTTTTGCAAAGTTAACATGTTTTGGTCAATCAAGAATAAAAGTCAATCCTCCTATTGATATTTAACTCACTTTTTAATAATTAAAATTTACATATTTAGAAACTACATTAAAATCTCTTGAAAGTTGCAAACTACAAATTAGAATTAATATATGGTAGTTTCTATGGTACCCATAAGGTACCATACATTTGTCCACATGGACCAATGAAAAGGTCGCAGTTGAATTATTTAAATCTAAATTAAAATTTATAAATTGATGTGGTCCAATCAAATGAATGTTAGGTACGGTACCCCTGTTTTTAGAAAGGTACCGGAATTGTCACCTTAATATAATTAAACATTGACATCCTAATTAAACAAATAAAATGGAACTGTTTCACTAAGAAAAGTCAAATATGCAAATAATTTGAAACCGAGGAGGTAGGACGAAATAGAACTCTCGTACTATTTGCATGTGAGGTTCAAAACTCCCTTAATTTTAGAATTTCCTCCATCAAAATGTGGCCACTTATAAGCCGCACACCATTTGGAGTTTTTCAACTTAAATTCCCGTCTCCTCCACCCGTCATTACAGACCAATCTGCGTAGGAACGTCGAAGGGCAGGTTTGAAGAGCACCTTTCCACCACACCTCCTCCTCCTGCAACTCTTCTAGGTACTACAAAAAACTATTTAATTCACTTAATCTGAAACTTGGATTTGTGTTTGAATACGTAACTTGTTGGTAAGTTGTGCAGAATTTGGGAGTAGGAATTTTTGTAAATTGTTGGCATATACTACGTATTTAGAAGTCTGTATTTTTAGCAAAGATGTGTAGGGGTTTAGGAGTAGAAAGTGTTGGTGAATTCTTTTATTACATTGATTTGTTGCTAAATTTTTGCTAATTGTTTCATAAATTTTTGTTAACTGCTTACTAAACTGTTGGTAATTTATTGCTAAGTTGTTGCATTTTTTTCCAAGTCTTAATACATTTAACTTCTACATACCGTGATACCGATGAAAACGAAGGAGTTTAGGAGTACATTGTATTGTATACAAATGATATGGTTATTCATTCTTTTTTGTAATATGTGTTGTTGTTAGAATGTGAACTTTTCCAACTTTCCATTTGTTTTTCATTGGGAAGGAAAAGTACTAAATGAGCAAGGAGGGGGAGTGCAATATGTAGGAGGCTAAGTAGTTAAATTGCTACTCCACAACAACTCGATCTAGGGACGAGTAGCGAGTAGGATCAAGTACTCAGGATTAATTGGTGATTACTCGATCCTGTATTAGTTAAATTTAAAAATATAGATGCCCGAAATTATAGCAATATATTAGTCTTATACTAGTAATTCTTAGATACGAATTACATAAAAATAATATTAATGAAGAAGTTACGAGAAAGAAGATAGAGTCATGAAGGAGGTCGAATAGTTTACTGGGACAAAAGGAAGAACTACTGTTCGAAACTTCGAATGAACCCATGCCATATTGCCATGCCCGAAATACTTTTAAATTTGGACTTTGTAAGTTTCATTTCCAATTTTGAAATGATTTTGATTAGTATAATATCATGAAAGTTAATTATAAATTTATGAAAGTACTTTTAACAAAGCACATTTTTATATAATTTTTATATTACAAATTATTTCCAATAAAAAATATATAATTGGTAAAAGTTTCAAAAATGGAAAAGTTTTTTGGGACGGAGGTAGTGATAAATAATCTGAGGAATTCAAGTGTTCATGCAATATTTTCATAAAACAATGCAATAAAAAAAATTAATTTCTAACCAAAAACTCAAATTCACAACACATCTTTTATAATTTCTAATTTCATAATGCTGAGATGTTGAAATATAGCTTATGAGCTTAAGAATTTTCATTAGTACACACTTCAGATGGTGGCCTTTCATTTAATCTTAAAGACTCTTTCATTTAATCTTAAAGACTTCTTATACTCAGACTTTGAGAGGGTGGCCTTTCAAAATTATTGTAACTCTGGTATATGTTTAAATTTGTAAAGTTAGAATGAGTAAAATAACAAAAAGTATCGATAACATCTTCCTCGACTAATGACAAATGAATATACCCAAAAAATGTTGTTATTGTAGCCTCTTAAAGTGGAACAATTAATATTGTAGTTTGTGCATATAAAATTAATCCAGATGTAAATCTGCACCAGGATAAAGAGAGATTCTAACTTTGAATAACATCATCTACTAACTAATTAGTATTAGGGAGTGTTTCCAAATGTTTTTGCTTTTAAAAAAGCACTTTTTGAAGTGATTTTGGAAAAGGTGATTCATATTAAAAGTTGATGGTGTTTGAGAAAAATTGATTTTAATTTGAAAAGTAAAAGTTAGTAATGTTTGGTAAAATATGTGCTTTTGTCTAATATAAATAATAAAAAGTTATTTTCAGCCAAAAGCTGAGAAACACTTTTTTTTAAGTAGTAATAATTGTCACTTGAAAACACTAATTTTAACTTTTTAAAGTCAAAAGTAGAGAAGAACTTTTTTTAAGCGTTTGTAGTAACATAATCTGAACTAAGTTAAGAATTCGCATTTTATAAATTGAGTTAAAACAACTTCATAACTAAATCGATGGAGGCAAAATCAACAAATTAAAATTTGTTACATACGAAGCCATAAAGCTTTGGGGAAAAAAACTTATTAGTTATTAGGCCATAAGCCGGCTAATAAATTGAGCGGAAGTATTTTCTCTCTCATACTTAGTGCTTTTACGTATAAATTGAGCAATTAAATCAACTAACAATTGAGCAAAATAATTGTCTTTCTCATGCATCGTGCTTTTAGGTATAAGACTATAAGTCGGCTAACAATTGAGCATGATACTTGTTTGGAAAAATGGGTTTAATGCACCAAACTCCCCTAAGATATGGAAATTCGGCCCATTAGCCCTCTATGATTTAAAAAATGCATCAAACCCCCTTGTGTTAAAATTAATTATGCGCAAAATCCCTTCAATGAACAAATGCAATTGTCAAATAAAAAAATGATTAATATTTATGTATGATTTAGAGATTTTGACATATTTACTTGCATATTCAATCAGAATGTTAGGAAAAGTGATTTCCAAAACTTTAAGTTTATTCATAAAAGGGGTTCTGTGCATGATTAATTAAAACACAAGGGGGTTTGACGCATTTTTCAAATCACAGGGAGCTAATGCGCTGAATTGCTATATCATGATGGGGTTTGATGCATTAAACCCTGGAAAAACATCTGAAATATTGTACTACATAGTTTTTTAAGCTCTAGTCTTTAAGGATGCTTGTTTTAACTGTGATGCAATTATTTTACTCCGTAGTATTTAATAGTTGTATATTTTGTATTGTAACAATACAAAAACACAGGGTCACGGGGAGGGGGTTTTCTTTTTTCTTTTAAGCTATTGTTGATCTCATATATATGCATTTAATTTATTTATTCAATTGATCAAGTTATGTTTCATTTTTTTTTGTAAAATACGGAAAATATATGTTTTATACGGGAATTATGAGATTTTTCCTTTTTAAACTGACCGATATAATTTTTCGTTTCAAAAACGGTAGAGGTTAAAACGCAAAAAACTAGGCTGTTTTTAGTAGTACTTGGTACATGAATTGGTACATGAATCTCATCTCATGATAGTGGGACACTGGGACTCCCACGAGAAGATAACTACCCGCACATGCATTTGTTCGGTAAAGTGCAATCAGTGTGGAGTACTCATTGATTGCAATGCGAGATGCATTCACTCGAAAGTTTGAAACTTGTTACTACAAGAGAAAGGGGCAAATAAGACCATATAATAATAAAAAAAGGTCAAATAAGGTCTTATTTAAGAGGCTATGTCTGGCCATCGCCATTTGGGGTGGTTCCCGGTGGAATTTTTTGATGAAATTTTTTTAGCATCTTATTCAGTAAGTCTAGTTTACTCATACCAAATTTCAGCTAAAACTTCAATCGGGAAGTCATTCAAATGAATTCTTGAAGCCACCCCAAATGACGAAGGCCGGACAGAGCCCCATAAATAAGGCCTTATTTGACCTTTTTTGGTTAGTACGTGGCCTTATTTGCCCCTTTTCCCCACAAGTTAAAAGTGAATATACACAACTACGTATATACCATCATCACTTACCATGTTTTTAGTTGGATTGTTTTCGGTCCCATATCAGACTAGACAAGATTTACATAGACCAGACCAGACTAGAGTTAAATCGACAAGACCAGACTTAATGTTATTCGTTCTGCATGCATTAATTAAATAAAATAGAAGTAATTAGAAATACTTGGATGAAACCGAGCCCAATGAATCATTGTCTCCTTAAGACGAATTTGCCCTCAACACAGAGTAGCAATCGCCTCTTAGGATAGAACGATTTCTCATTCCCGAAGGACACCGGCGAACCAAATGATGCACTAAAGTGGTGGAATTTGGATGAGGAAGATTAGGGAAAACGTTAAGCAATTTTCAGACTTCTTATCGATGGAAAACGAAGGCCTCCTAATGGGATTTATAGTGCTCTGGTCAGGAGACACAATCACAAAAGGTGTCTGTTAAGAAAACGTAGCGACCCTTCTCTTAAAGTTGTTTTTATCCGAAAATAATTTGTACAAAAAATAACGTTTAAGTCTTAAAGCCGCGCGAGTACCCACCTGTACTCAAAACCCGACCCGACGTATCCAGCCAACATCACGGCGGCGGCGGCCCCGAACAACTCCTACACGAACCTTGCTTCAAAGAGAATTTCGGGATACAATTTCTCATTCATTTCAAAATGATTTTCTACAAATAATATATAATTTGTAAAACCATTTTTCCAACACTTAAACAGACCATATCAGACTTGAGTTCCGTAGTTATAAATACACACAGACCGAAAGTTTACCAGACTAGATCAGACTAGACTTAAACAGATCAAACCAGACCAGACCAACAAATTATAGTTCAAGTAAAAACATTCTTAAGTTCTATTGCTTAGCTCAAAACTTGCTATATATATATATTACTCATTGGTATTGCTAGAAATAAAAGTTTATGTAGCTTAATAAATAAATATGCTTTGATATCCATAAATCGAAAAAGGAAACGGCTAGACTCCCTTTCAAAGGTTTTAACTTTTAAGTAGTCACATTTTTGTCCAGATTTAAAATCATTATTATTTTTATCTTCCTAAAGTCTAATACTACCTCTATCCCACAAAAAACTTTGTGTTTTGGTAAAATTTGAACTGTGATTTTGATTAGTATAATAGTATGAAAGTTATAAGTTTTATACTTTTATGAAAGTATATTTAACAAAGAACATTTTCTTACTAGTACAACAACAACAACAACATCCCAGCCTTAGTCCCAAAAGATATTGGGGTCGGCTAACATGATATCACCGCCAAAAGGAAAAGAGAGAAAATAAAGATAAAAAAGATAGGCTATTATGAAAATGATAATATAACAAGAGATGAATATACCTAAACAAGATAAAATAAAAAGGATAAAAATAATGTTTATATATAAGGATAAAAGGATAAAAAAATAAAAATTGAGGGGAAAAGATAATACGAGATTACTCCTCCACATGAATACCCGCCCTCCATTTTGCTCTCTCCAAACCCATTCCCTCATCTAACCTAAGAAGAAACATATTACTTCGGACTTCCCTAACACACATCTGTTTGGGCTTTCCTCTCCCTCGCTTCCTTGCCTCTTCTCCACACATTTTAACTCGTCTGACAAGTGCATCAATCGATCTTCTACGCAAATGACCAAACCATCGTAGGCGCGACTCTCGCATCTTGACTTCAATGGGTGCTACTCCTACCCTTTGTCTGATTGTCTCATTCCTCACGTGATCCTTCCTAGTATGCCCACACATCCAACGCAGCATGCGCATCTCCACCACACTCATCTTTTGAATGTGACATTGTTTCACCGCCAAACTTTCTAGGCCATACAGTAATGTAGGCCTAATTGCTGTCCTATTAAACTTACCCTTTAGTCTAGTATAATTTTTATATTATAAATAATTTCCAATAACAATATAGAATTGGTCAAAGTTTTGGGCGGAGGTAGTAATAATTTATTTGTCATTCTTTCTTAATTAAATAAATATTAGTCACGCTTAAAAAAACTAATCATATTTTTGCCTTCTAGAAATGTGGAGGTAATATGTTTGTCCTTTTTTATATAACAGAAAAATATAAAGAAAGATAACCATGAGATATTAGTTTAGTACTTAGATCTGTTTATGAAAAAAATGTCTAAAAAAACTCCAATAATTTGAACTTTAATTTTAAAAAACATTTTTATGTAATATTGGTCTAAAAAATACTTGGTATGAACACTACGAGAAAAACAATTTTGTGCAACAGAAAAATCGTTGTTAAAAGTTACTCTTTTGTTGCACATTCTATTGTGCAACAAAATTTAAATCGTCACAAGGTCGTTGTCTAAGCATCGTGGCCCATTGTACTTTATGTGATGAACTCAATATTCATTTCCCAAAATCTATCATGTGCATCACGAAATATTCATTGCCCAAAACAATAATTTGTGCATCAAAAACCTCCATTGCTCATAGAAGTATTTTGTGCAACAAAGTTTATCAAGGGTGGCATATACTATATTTGCGTGTTGCAACTCTATGTTGCACAATGTCTTTTGTGAAACAAACCTTATCAAGTGTAGCTTATATTGTACCTAGTATCGTTTTGGCTATGCTTTTTTATATAGCATTTATTCATTGAAATATTTAATTGCACATACAAAAACATATATTCCCTTGCTCATACTGTCATACATACCAACAATTTGTATTATAACATTAACTCAAGGTTTTACATATGATCAAAACTATAATAATACAATTACTTTTTGACTCATTTTGGGTCAATTTATTTACAGTATTTGAGATATAAAAAAAAATCATAACGATGGCAGGATCAACATAGAGGAGTGCATAAATGGCTGACATCCCTTGAAATATCCAGTTTAGTATAGACCATAAGAATTCCTCCTGTAAGACATTTTAAAGAGACACAAGTTAATAAAGTAATATTATGCAGATTATACCACAATCAATTAAAATTTTAAATTTATAAGCAAATTATTTCAAAAAACCAATGATCTCCCATAGATTCTGAGAATAATAATAATGGTATGGTCTACAACACAAGAACTACCAGCAGAGGTAAGAAAATATAATTGCAGATGTCCCTTCCAAACATTAGTGTTCAATTTCAAATCAAAACAGGAAGGAAAAGGCATCTAAAGGCAAAATTTGACATACTAAAATTGCAAGTAACTAAAAAATTATACGGAGAATACAATATATATTGAACCAGATACACAAGTTGTATAAAAAGACAGTACGCCCAACATGGTAAAAGTATATCACATTAATCATGCTTTATAAAAAATCTTACTCAAGTCTTACCTAATCGTGTTGGATTATATATCAAGTTATACCCTAACTCTTGACCCCCATAAAACTTCATGTTTGGACCTTATTTCGGCACATACTCTTAATTCAAACATAATCAAGCATAACTGCTCTCCCAATGATCTAACACATAAAAAAATCAAGAAAAAAAACAGCACAGAAAAAAGGATTAGAAAAATTATTCAAACACTAATAAAGTAAAACTACACCCTCAAACTAGCTCTTATTTTGCTCTCACGTGAAAATAATTTCTTTAAGAGGTTCCTGACTGCTAGAACTATTGTTACAAAAGACTTCTCAAGCAATCCAGGGTTTTGACGACAAAATGTAGTGAGAAGTCTTAGCCTATTTTTCTCATGCCACCAATATTTTGTTCATGCCATATTAATAAAGCATATAAGAGTAGAAATAACATGAGTACTTTTTTCTCATACATCTTTTCTTAATGTCTTGATAACACCACAGCAGCTTAATTTCACCAAGATGATCAAATAGAAGGAAAATGAGCTTAACATACCTCTTTGTTACTTTGGTTGCACGCTTGCTACTACCAGCTTACCGAGTGATAAACATAATTCGCCACTTCCTGCTTGACCAAGTACTTCATATCCCTCACCCAAACCATCCCTTTACGTTTCCCATAAAGATAACCAATCATGACCAAGTGAGTGATAGAAATGATACATTGAAAATCTATCAAAATACAAAATGGTTACAAACATCCTTAATCCGAAAGGGTCCTTTGAAATTCTCAAAAGCTACTAACATTCCAAAGTGTCATTTTGAGACAATGAAAGATGCGAGCACACAAAAACAGGGGAATTTGCAGGCCATGAAGAGACATGATATCATTTCTCACCCAATGAGCTCTCTTCAGGCACACCAATCTACATTCTCATAAACTTTCTCTTCAGGCACACCAAGTATTGTCTGCATTATAAAAATAGAAAACAAATTGAGTTCCCAAATTGAGGCCTACAAACAAACAGTGAAAGAGCATGGCTTTTATTACTCAATTCAGTTCCCAAATGTACAATGCTAATCATTGGTAATCACATTGCATTCAAAATTGTGTGAAAGTGTATAATTAAGACTTAATATATAATATGTACTACGTATTAGGTAAGGTGCTATCTTTTGGATATAATAAAAGTAAATTTTAAATTAAACAAAATGAGAGTGAATTTGTGGATATCTGAAACCCTAACCATCGTGTGTTGGCACTTGGCAGACATGTCAAAGGAAATGTGAAACACAATACAAATCTAAAATTCAGAAGAAATGTGAAAACCAAAAGCAATCCACATACGAAGAATAAAAAAGTCATGCTATGTTTTACAAAAAAGACAAGTTAGTATATCTAATTAACACTCTCATCGTAGTTTAATGTCGACGAAAACACATCGCTCTTAGTTTTTAGGGAAAGTAAATTGGTTCACAAGAGAAAATATACAGAATAATTTAAACCTAGAATATATACTTTCACTTGAAGATGAACTAACTCATGACTTCATGAGCTGAAGATCGAATGACTCGGACTTGAGATGCTTGGACAGAGGAAGCGATTGAGCCTTTCGCCGGCATTGAGCTTTTCTTCATGCGATGAGCTTTTCGCCGGCATTGAAATGGTGCTTTAAACTTTTCACCGGCGATGGTGGATTGGAGCTTTTCGCCGGCATTGAAATGGTGCTTTGAACTTCTCATTGACGATGGTGGATTGGAGCTTCCGGCCTCCATCGAGGAATTTTCATCGTCGCTCAGATCCTTTACGAGGAGTTTGGCAATTGGTTGTTGCCGAACTCGTGAAAGCGGATTGCTTATCTGTTTTGATTAGCCTTGATTAGCCGCTAGTATCAGTTGTTTATAGAATTGTGTTCGGTTAAATAACTGTTTGTAATCAGCTGATAAATTATAAAATGATTAAAGATATCAATTGAATTTTTTATTTTCTAACTACTTTTATACACATATTATACGTTTTGTTAATATTATTAGTACACAAACTTAATTTTTAAGAAAAATACTCCATCAAAAATTATTGACGCAATTAACGATGCTTTTAAACATTTTTCCGTATAAAGTTAATTAGCATGATTATATTTTGATAAATAAATGGAGTGATAAAAAATCATGGGCTGCCGTAAGCATTATCTAGCCTCCTTAAATATCAAAATACCGATGGGATCTACAGTGTTTTTAAAAGCATGATATTTGATGTTGAAATTGAATAATACTTGACGTCGTATGTGAAGAAGAAAGCTTTCTCGTTGCTTTTTGCTGCTTGCGGAAGATGACCGAGCACGCAGAGAAGATGATCCGGGTAAATTGGGAAAACTTTCTAAATTCTCAAACAGCCAAGTCCGAAACACCACATTTGTCAGCGTTTTCTAATGGCTGATTGGGGTAAACAGCTAATTGAAAAAGCCATTAACCAAACACCTCAATCAGCTAATTAATCAGGTCAAAGAGCTAAACATTGGTCAAATCGGCTAAAAATTGGTTGATAGCTAGGTAACCAAACACTTTTTTGCAAATTTATAAGAATAAATTTCCACTTTTCACCCAGTTGTAACCACCCTAACAGTTTTTATAAAACATCGAACTTGACACGTCTAGCTGTTTTCGATTTCTAGCTTAATTCACAGCTCTAACCTCCAATTCAATTTATGAAAAAAAATCACATCCCAGCCACTTTCCCCACTCCTAGGTAAACCCACTCATAGTCCATTAATAAGTGCAATATATATTGCTCTATTGTTTAATTTTCCTAAAAGTTTTAAGTTTGGTTTCGTGATTTGATTTTCTGCAATATATTCTATTTATGTTTGTGCAGGATCGATCTCATAAGGTGCTTTGTTTTAGAGAAACATCACAATTCCCGTAGTAAGCTTTGGGAGCTCTAATGATTCCTTTTAAGTTGCTTGACTACGATGCAGAGGTTATAATTCTTTTATGAGTTAATGCATCGAATCTGGCTTTTATAAATTATTCATGGCATTCTGAGTAATGAGTACGTGTATAAACTATGAAGCATCAACCCCTTTTATGTTGTGGTGAAGAATTTCCTAATCCTTACTAAATATGGAATAAAAAATCTTCCATAATTGAAATAAGATCCGCAAAGAAAAAATCACTTTGCATCATTCCAATAGTATATGGCAAAAAAAACTCCATATATACTTGATCATTATCATTTTTTAATGCATAGGATTTAAAATATGAGGTGCGTAATGACAAACAAAACAACAGACGATTCTTTTAATAGCTTAACTAGTGCTAATTTGGTTCCAAATACATTGTTTGATGATGATATTGCTTCTATTTTTTTAATTTCAGAGAGGTTTGGAGGAAACAAGAACTTTCTTTCCTGCCAATAATCCGATGCTCATCCATTTCGATGAAATATACTCATTAACCAGGGGTGGAGTTGTGACAATGGAGAAAGAGGACCATTCAACTGATTCATGTCGAGGAATGAAGCATTTCCTTTCAGGTGAAAGTGAACTAGTAGAAGAAAAAGTAGAGGGAATGAGCAGGAAGCAGAGTGCAACTTATCAAGAGGAGGATGACTTATCAGAAATGTTTGATAAGGTTCTGTTGTGTACTGATGATTCTACATCTCAAGCAGGCAAACAACAACAAGAACAACAACAAAAAGGACGAAGTGCTCACAAAGGTCATGCAAATAAACGAGGAGATACTTGTGAAATTGTGAATGTGGAGTCTCTTCTACTCAGCTGCGCAAAGTCAATTGCAGCTGCTGATTACAAGGTGGCAGCAAAACAACTAAGGACGATCAGGCAATACTCTTCCCCTGCTGGTGATCCAAACCAAAGGCTGGCACATGCATTTGCTAATAGCCTTGAGGCCCGACTGGCAGGAACTGGGGAAGAACTGCACGCGTCATCATCTTTTGACAATAAGATAGCAGTTCCCGAAATGCAAAAAACCCACATTTCATCATATGTCCCTTTTATGAGGACATTAACCTTCTTTGCGAATAGAACGATTTACGAAGTAGCATCCAGAGGCGCATCACTGCATGTTATAGATTTCGGTATTCTCCATGGTATCCAGTGGCCCACTCTTATTCGAGATCTTTCACAAAGACCCAGTGGCCCTCCAAAACTTCGAATAACTGGGATTGAGCTTCCCCAACCTGGTTTTCGTCCTTCCCAAATGGTATTGGAGACTGGTTGTCGCTTGGCTAAATATTGCAAACGCTTCGGAGTACCATTTGAATACAACTCCATAACAACAAAGAATTGGGAGGCAATAAAGATAGATGAATTAAAGCTTGCGAGGGGTGAGGTGGTTGCTGTTAATTGTACTCTTCGACTCAAAAGCTTACTAGACGAGACAGTATGTGGTGCGGATTGCCCAAGGGATGGTCTCTTAAACTTAATTCGGGAAGTAAACCCTCACATCTTTGTGAATTCTGTGATTAGTGCATCTTACAACTCTCCTTTCTTTGTGAATCGGGTCCGGTCGGCTCTCTACTTCTTCTCTGCTACCTTTGATATGCTTGAATCTATTTTCCCACACCACGATGGTCAAAGGTTAAATTTCGAACAAACAGTTCTGGGGCCTGTCATAACAAATATTGTAGCATGCGAGGGCATGGAAAGGTTAGAGAGGCCTGAAACATACATGCAGTGGCAAAGTCGCATGATGAGGGCGGGGTTCAAGCCTATGGCCCTGAATCCTCAAATTGTCAAAAGGTCGAGAGGCAAGGCTAGGGAAGGATGCCACAAAGACTTTCTGTTTGCGGAAGACGGTCATTGGGTTCTGCAGGGGTGGAAAGGCCGGATTATGATCGGCAGCTCTGCCTGGACTACTCACAACCAAAATATCCTTTAGAAGATCAAATAACAAAAGATGTCAAATACATGAATAACGATTGTGAAGCTAAGCTACACAATTGTATATTTGCATAATGTTATAGTTACTCTTTTAAGTTCCTTGGAAATTCCAAGTTAACACCAATAGACATTGCCAATAAGAAAAGATGTTAAGGGTGGGCATAAAAACTAAATCGAACTCATACCGAATTGACCCGTAATGGTACCAACCCATATATTCGGTATTTAAACGGTCTATAGGTTTTTATCCCGAACCAAAATCGTACCACTTGAAACGGGTATAGGACATGTTCTAGATTTTGAGAATAAAAAATACCAGTCTAAACCGTTCAAAAATAATACATTTAAGATTTTATATTTTTCTCATTTCTGTAAATATATTGTTCAAAAAAATAATTTTATATCCATGTATGCATTCATTTGTTGCAAAATAGCTAAATCTGTGTGTGTAAATTATCTTATCCATTCCTTTTACATATTTTATATTATATTTGGTATAGACCTAAAGAATACTGAACTTCTGGAAATCAATAATAACTATTAACATCTATTATTCTAGTGCATATGACTACTTCTGTAGTTTTGCAACATAATTTATTATTTAAATTTTAGCTTCAACAATGCAACTATGAATTAGAGCTAATATTCAATCTAGAATAAAGATAAAGACTGACGAGTTTCTATATATTCAATAATGTGATAATATTCTTTTTAGATTTTCACTTCAATATAATGAAAATGAAGTAAGGATGAATGAGGACAAAGTGCACGGTAAAAGCTTTTTCTCTCTCGGAAACTCTTCCGCCATGGATTTTGTGGGCATACTCATTTGTCTTCCTTGAGACTCCACCTATGGAAGATGAGATGGAAACGACGAGAGATATACAAGGAGCCAAAGTAAGGATGAATGAGGACAAAGTGCACGGTAAAAGCTCGTGGTGGGTTGTCAGGACAGTACTAGAGGTCTGGAGTAACTACCTCGGGTCCTGCGTGGCCGAGGTGTTACAGGATTGTAATACCCGAGATTTAATTTAAACGGATTAATAGTAGCACTCATACCAACAAGATGCATCTCCTTTTAAGGGAGCTCGTCAGCTAAGAACTCCAAAGTTAAGCGTGCTTGCACGAGAGTAGTCTTAGGATGGGTGACTCTCTAGTATTGTCCTCACAAACCTTCACGAGCCTTTACCGCGCACTTTGTCCTCACTTGTCCGCGCTCTGAGAAACTTCCCAGGGGGTCACCCATCCCAATATTACTCTCGTGCGAACACACTAAACTTTGGAGTTCTTGGGTGATGAGCTCCCTTAAAAGGAGATGCATCTGTGTTGCTATGAGTAGTACTATTAATCCGTTTAAATTAAATTTCAAGTGTTACAATCACCCCCACTTAGGAACGCAAATCCTCGTTGCACCCATAAACCAATCTAAAATCTCAAACAAATCCCAGAATCTTGCCCCGCTAAGTGCCCGCCTGATATCTAACGGATCAACACATTGTCGCAGGGTTGCTCTGATACTGCCTGTAACACCCCGGCCACGCAGGACCCAAGGTAGTTACTCCAGACCTCTAGTACTGTCCTCACAAACCACCACAAGCCTTTACCATGCACTTTGTCCTCACTCATGCGCGTCCTGAGAAAATTGACTAAAAATTTCGTGTACAAATTTCATAGTTGGTTACTGATCTAATTTTGGATATGTGTGGATAATGGATAGATCAGTGAGTGTTTTATTTTCTGGAGGTTTAAGGACATTATATGTGAAGCCAGATTCAATATCTTCCAGTTTTGTGATCTTCATTAGGAATGAGCTTGATGAGATTTCTCAGTTTTATTCCTTCATAAGATTAACCTTAATCAACAGTTCATCCTCTTAGTAATGTTACTATTTGGATTTACTGAATTTATACAAGTAACTAAATCGATAAATTTAAAATAAGATTAAATACAAATTTGGATTTATGAATATAGACATCAACTCGAAACATAAAGAAACAATAAAAAACAAACATTTAGAGTTTTGGACAAAAAGAAACAATTTAATTTTCAAGTTTGTTGTTTAAATTTTTCACATTTTAATTTTCCGAGTTTTTAAATTTTACACTCTTTTTCTCCAAAAAATGATACTCTTTAAAGTTGCATTAATTTTTTGATATTTTACACTCGTTATTTATAAAATTTTAATTTTAATTTGTAAGTAGTTTTCATATTATTTAATAGTTTGAATTTTCTTATCTTATAAATTTAAGGTTTTTATTTTTTTAACTATTTTAATATTTTTATTAAACATCCAATTTTTATATTATTACGTATGTATATTTTATAAATTATATTAACTATTTAATGAATTACATTACAAAAATCGTATTTTGTACCAGTACCTTTTACCATTTTCTCATATCTTTAACTATTTCAAACTTTTTATGGTAATCGTGAGTTGTCTATTTTAAGTTTTGTACGGGATATAAGTTTTTTAAATTTTTCCCCATTTATTTTAAAAAATTAGATTCATTTTCTTTATTTTTAAATTTAATTTACAATTTTCCAATTCTGATTTTTTGGAATTTTATTTTTTATTTTGGGTTTCCATAGCTTTTCAAACCCCACAACCGGGCATTCAAAATTTCGAAGTTCAAACATGCCCCAAGCATCAAACTAATCGGCCCAAGCCACGCACACGACTTCCCGCCAAAACGAATCCGTATTAGCAGAAGCAGCTTTAGCTGGCCCGACGCTCAAACTCTCACTCGCCCGCCTTCACGAAGAAGACAGGTTAATTGAAGCTATGGCTTCCTCCAAATCGATCTCTCTCGTCACACTTTTTCTCTTCGCCGTGTCTCTATCAGCTGCACCAGACAACCGGTCTCCGCCGCCGCCGCCGCCGCGCTTCCTGCTCGACACAATACGGGCGCTCGCCAATTCCGGCTACACCGCCATGTCTCTCACACTTCAGCTCATAGCCGATTCCGAAATTATTCGCTCAAACTCTACTTCTTCCTCGTTATCAAGCATAACTTCTGCCCTAACAATCTTCACTCCGCCGGATTCCGCCTTCGTGGCTTCCGGTCAACCGTCACTCCATCACCTCCTTCTCCACTTCGCCCCTGTGTCGTTGTCATCCACCTCCCTCCTCTCTCTCCCGTACGGATCCAAAATCCCAACACTATCCTCCTCCGGTTCACTGTACATTACCACATCTGGCTCGGATCGTACTCCTGTTTCCATCAACGGGGTCAATATCTCGGCCGATACGCCGATTTTCGAGGACCAATCTGTGGTCGTCTTCCCTATTGACGACTTCTTCAGCCCTAATTTCAGCCTTCAGATAGCTGGAGAACCTAGCTCTTGCTTGATTCCTCCCTCCATTTGCAAATTGCAACGGTTCTCGCAACTGCGCAACGCTTCTGCTGTTCTCAAATCTAGAGGCTATCTGATTATGGCCTCATTTCTGGATCTGCAGCTATTCGGCTTTCTGAACACACCGCCGTTAAAATTGACTGTGTTTGCGCCGGTGGACGAAGCTCTGATTACGTACTCCGGTGATGTAACGGTGTACCAGTCACTGTTGATGAGGCACTTTCTGCCTTGTTTCCTGCCATGGAGGGAGTTGAACGAGCTCGGCAAGGGTACTGGAACAGTGTTCGAGGATTACGCGAACGGGTTTAGCATGAATATAACGAGCGCCGATGGCCTAATTTTTCTGAATGGCGCCATAAGGATCTCGTTTCCAGATATGTATTCCGATGATTGGATCGTGATTCACGGCCTCCATGAATCGATTCCTCTGCTCAAAGATGTTGAAATCCCAGTAGAAGATTTAGATATGAAGAGTAAGAGGAGAATTCAAGAATCTATCTCACCTGATCGCAGTGAATTCTGAATTGTTGAGATCTTTTGTGGTGATCTTTGGTAAGTTTTAGGTTTTCAGATTTCATTATTCTGTCACAGTAATGATTAGAAGTACGTAGTATCACTTAATTGTTGAGGTTGAAGGTGAAATCTGAATGCAGGTTGCTCTATCTTTTCTGCTGCTATGTAACTTTGCAGCTGGTTGACCTCAAATGCAATGAGGTCTCTATACGCCTGTACCATGTCCTTTGTCACCACTGTAAGTGGTATAACTAGAAAACTTATCATAGTCACAGAGAGTACATATGTTGCAGTTGTTGCAATGAATCTCATGGCTTTCAGCACCAATTTGGAGGCTTTATATCAATAGGAATATATAAAGGAAACCATTAAAGTTTACTCAAAATTCAAAACTGAGAAATACAGTGCTCCCATTTTCATTGTATAAAAGTGCTTTAACACATTTGCTCATGTATATTTTTGAAAAATTAAATTGTTATTTCTGTCTTGATGCTATATCCTAGTTTTTAAATTTCACTTGATGAACTTGTTATAAAATGTGATTGACAATAAATAAAAAATGGGCGATTAAGATTAGATGAAACCCGTGAAAGAATAAGTCACCATTTCTTTAAGCAACAAGAACATGAACACTATTTGGAAGGCAACGAGACAGAAAAATAGAAAATTATATTAAGGGATTATGATACGTAGTATTTATTAACATACTCCGTATTTATTAAGTGAGTCACCATTGGTTGATGACTCATTTTTTTCATACAAGAGGTCTTGGTTTCAAAATTTCATGAAGGGAGCGTTAGCCCTATTTATCCGAAACTCCCCCTCCTCCGACATCTCTTGTAAAAAAAGAAAAAAAGAAAGAATATACGGTTGGTTAAACATGGATTATGAAAATAGAGAAGAGACCTACCATTGGGGAGTCAACTATGTGTTGTACTTGTATTTTATTTGCTGTTCACTCATTTTATTTGAGAGTATCTCCAATGCTCTTAGTGCATTGGTGATTTGGTGATGAAGTGGAAAAAAATGGATAGGGTTAATTTGATTTGGGCCAAGCTTTAACTAAAAGAGAGAGTATGTCAAAATAATACTCCAATGCAAAGCAAGAAAACTTAATTAAGAAAGAGAAAAAAAGAATAGAGGGTATAGAGGGTGGCACCAAAGGGTATAGAGGGTGGCACCAAAGGTCCACAAATGGATCTTATCCTAGATCTTGATCCATTCTTCAATTGCCATGTCACCTATACTTGATATATATTATTTTGGGTTGGAGGTGGCATTTATATTTCAAAAATGCAATTGATGAGGTGGAACTAGAATGCACATCTTCTTGGAGATGCTTTGAGGATAAGTAGTTGATGTTGCTTGGCAGAACAACTTTTTATTATAGATCCTTTCACAAGCAAAATGCACTCTCTTTTTAAAATGTGAGATAACAATTGAAGTGATCTAGCACAGGTCTACTTTGATACCCTAAGTGTTACTGTCTGACATTAGAGAAGCTTTTGTATTACTTTTTCTATTCTCTATTGGAGTCTTACAAATGTAATGATGTTTGGTCTATATAAAATGTATACACCTGAGACAGACACTCTCCTCTCTCTTCATACAAAAATCTCCTACACTTTTTTTTCTTTTTTCTTTTCAGTATCATCTCGTTCACATCTATCATCACCATCTTCCCCTCTTCATCTCCTTCATCTTCAACTTCTATCTAGCACACAATATTTATCGCCTCTCATTTTTACCATCTTTCAGATCTATCATCGTCATCATTTTTACCCTTGTCATCTTCCGGAATTAAAAAAATTGTAGTTTAATAGTCACCAGAAAGTCATCAGGAAAATATGCAGACATTTTTTACGGTGTTTGTGTGTCCAAATAGAATTGTTAAGCACAAACAAGAATGTACAAATTCTTTGTGCCCCATTGGTTTACGTGCTACTTGGGCTAGTATGATTCATCCAGGTCTTTCATTCTTTACTCTTTACTTTTGATTTAATGAGCTGTTGTTCTCTCAAAACCTAATAGAAGAAAAAGTAGTGAGCTTGAAATATAGAATGTAATGACATCTGTTAGTGGGAATGGAATAAGATTCTCTCCTGCTTGTACAACTATTAAATTGGTCTAGCCTTGCAAGCTTTTACAAAGCATTTTATTTTTATTTCAATGAAGGGAGTTATTCTTTGTCGACTTATGTTCTTCTACAAATTGTATTGTTTGAATAGAATTAAATGATTCAAGTAATTTGTAGGTTTTTAAATTTTTTCTAAATAATTGGTGGAACAAATGAATAATTTCACGTAAAATTAACTTACTTATTCAAAATATATCTTAATTTCATGATATCTATGTTTTGTTTGTTACATCTTATCTTTCAATTCATTTTTGTATTCATTAGAATTTAATCTGATTCAAAGTTTAGTAGAGTATTTTAAGAGAAGCGCACAAATCGACCAATGGATCTAGGATTAAGCAAAGGGTATCATCCTTACACTCACTCTCATGGGCATCACTAAGCCAACAGACATCGACATGTTTCTTTTAGCACAATTTACTCTAATAATCATATAAATACACTTTTCTTATCTTAATAATAACTGTATCTCCCCCTTCCATCCCAATATTAGTGGGACGGAGGTAGTACATAACATTTTGGTTATGGGGAGTCCGAATTGATATTCTTCTTCTCGGGTTAGATGAGGATATGATTTTGGAGAGAGCAAAGTGGAGGGTGGGTATTCATGTGGAGGGTATTCATGTGGAGGAGTGATCTCGTATTATCTTTTTCCCTCAATTTTTTTTCCTTTTATCCTTATATATATAAACATTATTTTTATCTTGTTTATTTTATCTTTTTAGGTATATTCATCTCTTTTTATATTATCTTTTTCATAATAGCTTATCTTTTTTATCTTTATTTTCTTTCTTTTCCTTTTGGTGGTGATATCATGTATCGATTCATGTTAGCCGACCCCAATATCTTTCGGGACTAAGGTTTGGATGTTTTTATTGTTGTTGTTGTAACTTAATTGCACACAATTATAATTATTAAAAGGGAAAGTTCCCAAAATAGGACTAAAATCGTTTGGAAATTCCAAAATAGGACTGTCATGTTTTTTTATTCCCAAAATAGGAGTAATTACTGTCAAGTTTGGAAAATACTGTCATGTTTGAAGTCTGGTACTGCCAACACATGACAGTAATTAGTTCTATTTTGGGAATAAAAATATGACAGTCCTATTTTGGAATTTTCAAACCTTTTTAGTCCTATTTCGAGTAATATTCTCTTATTAAAATACATCCCTAATATAAAAGGAAATATTAAATTATGAATAAAGTACATAACTATTTTAAAAAAGTGCATATATTGAATTTCTAAAACCTATTATAAACTTAACTAAGATGACTTTTGAAGTCAGTATTGGATACGATAAGTATAAATCAGCATATCTAATCCTCTTACACATTCTTATACATGAGTTTCATTTTTTTATTTCACAATTTTTACGTTTAGGATCTACATATTTCCATATTTATTTTCATTTTCGTTTACTTCTATCACTTTTAACCCAAAATTGATTCACTTTTGCCTCTTGAATCCTGTGAAAAGTTCATGTATGCACATTGTAACAAACATTATCTACATTATCTTCTTATTTTTTCCTATCTCTGTCTATATATTATGCCACACAAGATGGATTACCCTCCACTAAACTATAGCATTGAAGATACTTTGAGAAGAGACAAACATGTGTGTCAATTGACTATTCCATGTAAATACAGGCCTGTGGTGCCTTTGAGGCTGGTGAGTAGGGATGGCCTCGGGCCGGTTCGGGCCTGGGCCCGGCCGGGCCTCGGTTCAGAAAAATGAGGCCCGAGCCCGAACCGGTGGTGGGCGGTTCCGGGTCCGGTTCCGGGCCAGACCGGGCCGGGCCACCCGGATTTTTAATTTTTGTTTCTTCTTCTCTTATTTAACCCCCTACCCCTCCACCCCAAACCATCCCAAATCACCCCAAATGGCCCAAAATACCTAATCCAACCCAAAACTTTAAAAAATTTCAAAAAAAAAAATAAATTCCAGCCCGAACCGGGCCCGAACCGGCCGGGCCGGTTCACCAAAACATAGGCTCGAGCCCGAACCGCCCAAAGGCCAGGTCGGTTCGACCCGAACCGCTGGGCCCACCGGTTCCCGGGCCGGACCGGGCTCAACAGTAATCGGGTCGGGCCGCCCGGCCCGAGTCCATCCCTACCGGTGAGACCTCTGCCTCAGGCCCCCAAATAAATTAAGGCCCCATTTTATAGTCTCTTTGTACTACGTATTATTCTAAGCAGGGTCAATTTGTTTTTTTAAATATCTCATATCAATTACTCCGTATAAAGAAATTGAAAAGTCAACATGTTTACAAACCACAAAAACCACAACGGATACATCTAATTTTCAAAGACATCCCAATCCTTGTATGTAGTACTAGTTATGCAACGCGCGTTGCGCGATAGGAAAATGTCCAATATAATTTTCTATTGTGTTAATATAAAATACCATATATATGTTATTGAATAGTAAAAGTAATTTGTAAAATATTGCATACGAAAACTTTGTTAGTATATGCATCATTATTAATATAATGAAAATATATTAGAATAAATTTCACTTTTGGTCCTACGAGTTTTAGGTCAATTCCACATTTAGTCCACATCTTTCACTTTGTCCACTTTTGGTACATGACTATTGTGTTCTCGCCCACATATGGTCCATCCAGCATTATTTCTGATGGTTAAAATCGCCGGAAAAAGATCACAAATGGTTAAAAAAAACATTAGTCAAGTACCAAAAGTGGACAAAGTGAAAAACGTGAACTGAAGGTGAAATTGACACAAAACTCGTAGGACCAAAAGTGGAATTAATTCAATGGATTATATGCATTAAAGTGGTTGCATTTACGACATAAGTAGTGGAGCAAAAGTTGGGACATGTACAAAGAATGTTTTCAAATAAATCTTTACGTGTAATTTTTTACACTAAAAATACAAGTTTTTTCAAAGTTATGTGGGCTAGGGCCCGGTCAGCCCCCCTCACGTCCACTCCTGGTTGCATTGTTACAATTGTGAGCTAATATCAGCAAACTCGTTGAAATATGAGCTAATATCACATGTCTAATTACAATATTATGGCCCTGATAAATTCGAAGGTACTTCATTGTCCCTTAAAATTTTGTCGAATTTTTTAGTCAATCAAGTTAAACTTTTATCTATTCAATATTTTCATAGAAAGTTATTTATAATTAAAAAATTATATGAAAATGTTGTTTATTAAAAATATTTTCATTTGACAAAAAAAAATCATAAAAATATAAATTTTATAACCCATAAATTTATATTGATCAAAATTATTGTCCAAACCTTTTCACCTTTCACGTCAAAGATAACAAAATTATAAGAGATGGTGTAGTATAAACTCAGCATAAATGATGCTCCCTCCGTCCCGCAAAATAGTTCCCGATTTCTTTTTTGGGTCGTCCCAAAAAATAGTTCTCATTTCCTCTTTTGGACACTTTTGTGTGTTTCACATTTATTTACCTTTTTCTTACACAACCACAACCATATATTTTCACTTTATTCCTACGTTCTTAAACTCCGATCCAAATCAATGCGAGAACAATTTTATGGGACGGAGGGAGTAAAATTTGACTACACTTCAATTTCCCGATGGATGTTTTTCCAAATTATGAAAAGTTTGTATTGAAAAAATCTACAATTAATCTTTGAAAAAATTTCACACCATCATATCTATAATAGCAGGCAAACAATTGTGATAGACTTTCCTCCGTCCATAATTGCGGACTCATAAGAACTTGAATAGAGGAAGATCGATGGAGAAGAACTAGGGAAAATTACCCAAATAAGACACAAAGCTAATAACTTTCTTAAATTAGGACTACAAACTTCCGTATGACTAAACATGAAAGTAATTGACAGGAATGCCCTTATTTATCTCTCCGGTGATCATCAGTTTGTGCAATTCTCTGCCGTCCTTGTCGCCACTGACCAGAAGACATCGCCTCCGTCCGTTTCAAATCAGCTCCGGGCGAATCTCTAGCACCGGAGTTCTAGAACTGGTTAGCGAAGTAAATTCCATAAACCTTGCAACTTTTTTCGGCCATGCATGAATCGCTGTGTGCTAGATACTGCTTATGGATCCATGATCCATCTATTTTGCTATCAATTTCTCCTTTTTTATGCAAATCAATTTGCTGTTGTGACTTAAGAGGTAAATATTATGAATATGTTTAAGTATTTATGAAATCTAAGTTTAGTTGATTCATATAACTTGTGAATAAAGAATTAGATGTCGGGTTCAAATTGAGAACTCCTAAAGGCCATTCTGAATCTCCCACGGTAGAAGGCTCCACTAAAAGAAATTAAAATTAAGGACCTTCTTATGGGCATTAATCAGTCCGTAATAAGACATTAATTTTAACTATATGCCTACACATCTAACAACCAAGAAATTTGAGTATGTAACAAAAAACAAAAATACATCAAATCAAATGCCAAAATACCATAACAATTAACATAATGTACAATGCCAACAAACCATGGCAGTCAATAATAGTGGGGGGAAAAGTAATAAAAATCTTACAAATGTTAGTGCGTGATAAAATTAATAAAAGTCTTACAAATCACTCACTTGGCATTGATAAATGTCAAGTAATCTCGAATACAAACAAATGAGACCATTTCTCAACACCTATCTAATACAAATAATCTCGAATACAATATCTTCTACATTTAATGGCTCCAAGTACTTATCAAATTGAGGGGTAGCAGCCCTAGTAGCCTGCCTGATTAAACTTCCATGCAAGAAGACCTATAGTAGAGCCCTTGAATATTGTCCTAATATTTCCTAGCGGGTGGTACACACAGTAGTCATGCTCAACGTGTTGAAACACCTCTTTTGTCGCATGTATAATACCCCTGTGATGATATGAAACAATACATCAAGTCATGCTTATACGCAAGGCACACTTTCAGTTTCGTAAAAACCAATTCCATGTTTTCTTTTGCTCAGTATTACACACCCCAAAAGCCAAAGGAAAATGTGTTTGTTAGCATCTTGAGCACATATTGTTAGTAGATTACCCTTGTAATATGCTTTTACAAATGTAATATCTGGTTGATGTATGCAATAAAGTCTATAAGTGGACAGTAACTAGTCCTTAAAGGCATAAATGTAGACATTAAATGCATCTAGCTAGAATAAGTACAACTTTACTACAAAACTATAAAGTAACTATGAAAAAAACTATAACTATAAAGTAACTATGAAAAAAACTTGCAAACACTAGACAATACATAGACAATAAATAGTCAGTAAATAGACAATAAGTTCTGATAATCAGAGAACCTTTACAATTCAAAGCTAGAATACTGATGCATCTGAGAATTTGTTTGGCCAAATTCTAAGAGTCCTCAGACCAGTTCAAGTATCTAGAAGATGATTCTCATTAAAATAGAGTTGTGTAGTTTAAGCTGTGAATTCTGACTAATCAAACAAATATGACATTTATTTTAACAGAGTTTCAAAATTTTCAAGATGGAGGCTAAGTTAGCAAAGAGTGCAAGCTCCCATGATTTCCAATTATAAACCTTTTTCTCTTACGTGATTAACCACTTCCCTTGGGGCGTTGGTTAGGAAGACCCTAAATTTAATGGCTTTTCACCCATAATGGGAGGTCTATCAAAGGTATGGGAGTACTCCATCCAATGGGAGTACTCCATCCAATGCATACCCAAAGTTAACAACATTGCAGAAAACATTTACCTTTCCTCTCATCTTATGACAAGATATTGGAATAAAGAACAAGTGAGCCTCATCTGGATCGTTTGTAACAAACTTACTCTCCCTGATATTCTGAAAAAAATAGCCCTCGCTGGCGTACTTTCCCGTCAGCTTCCTTGGAGTCTGATAAAACGTATTCGGATCACCATCTGGATATATATACACCTTGAACTTTTCCTCCATTTCGGCATAGTTCAATCTGAATACATCCGGTGAATGATACACATCTGACAATTTATTCTCCACAGGTGATGATAACTCCTCTGGTGCTTCAATAAATTTCGAACTTTCAGTGAAATTAGATGCCGAATTTATTACCTAAATGAAGATCAAGGACTTCGTGAATGAGCTATATCCTATTCTAATCAGAGATGTTTAGAATGAAATGTATTGAAGATTTTACCAGGCCGTGTTGGAAAGGAGAAGGATTTATGGAGGTTCCGAGCGAAGGTGAATTCAGAGACTTCAGCGAGATGCAACTGAAGGAGACTAAAGTTAGAACGGCAAGGGTGACGATGGAGCCTTGAATTGGAGAGTGCAGACGGCGGCAAGAGATGTCGGTAACGGTGAGTGTTTGGCCGCCGACATTGCCGGCGGTGGGTGGAATTAACGATTTTGAAGGAAGCTGCCGGTTCTGTGATGTCAGAAGTAACTCGGGAGCAGAAAGAAATTGATCGTGAATACGCTACCTTAAGTGGAGGATAAAAGGGGAAACTAAAAATTAAGTTTCCTAAGATAGGAGTAAATAAAGCTTACGGATGGGAGAAAACAAACTAAGTCCTAATCTTGTAAAGTTGGTATGATTTAGTCTTACTAACAGCAATTTTCTCGAAGAACTATATGCATGTCATGTTTGAAAATTGAATAAGATCATACCAACTTTACAAGATTAGGACTTAGTTTGTTTTCTCCCATCCGTAAGCTTTATTTACTCCTATCTTAGGAAACTTAATTTTTAGTTTCCCCTTTTATCCTCCACTTAAGGTAGCGTATTCACGATCAATTTCTTTCTGCTCCCGAGTTACTTCTGACATCACAGAACCGGCAGCTTCCTTCAAAATCGTTAATTCCACCCACCGCCGGCAATGTCGGCGGCCAAACACTCACCGTTACCGACATCTCTTGCCGCCGTCTGCACTCTCCAATTCAAGGCTCCATCGTCACCCTTGCCGTTCTAACTTTAGTCTCCTTCAGTTGCATCTCGCTGAAGTCTCTGAATTCACCTTCGCTCGGAACCTCCATAAATCCTTCTCCTTTCCAACACGGCCTGGTAAAATCTTCAATACATTTCATTCTAAACATCTCTGATTAGAATAGGAAATAGCTCATTCACGAAGTCCTTGATCTTCATTTAGGTAATAAATTCGGCATCTAATTTCACTGAAAGTTCGAAATTTATTGAAGCACCAGAGGAGTTATCATCACCTGTGGAGAATAAATTGTCAGATGTGTATCATTCACCGGATGTATTCAGATTGAACTATGCCGAAATGGAGGAAAAGTTCAAGGTGTATATATATCCAGATGGTGATCCGAATACGTTTTATCAGACTCCAAGGAAGCTGACGGGAAAGTACGCCAGCGAGGGCTATTTTTTTCAGAATATCAGGGAGAGTAAGTTTGTTACAAACGATCCAGATGAGGCTCACTTGTTCTTTATTCCAATATCTTGTCATAAGATGAGAGGAAAGGTAAATGTTTTCTGCAATGTTGTTAACTTTGGGTATGCATTGGATGGAGTACTCCCATTGGATGGAGTACTCCCATACCTTTGATAGACCTCCCATTATGGGTGAAAAGCCATTAAATTTAGGGTCTTCCTAACCAACGCCCCAAGGGAAGTGGTTAATCACGTAAGAGAAAAAGGTTTATAATTGGAAATCATGGGAGCTTGCACTCTTTGCTAACTTAGCCTCCATCTTGAAAATTTTGAAACTCTGTTAAAATAAATGTCATATTTGTTTGATTAGTCAGAATTCACAGCTTAAACTACACAACTCTATTTTAATGAGAATCATCTTCTAGATACTTGAACTGGTCTGAGGACTCTTAGAATTTGGCCAAACAAATTCTCAGATGCATCAGTATTCTAGCTTTGAATTGTAAAGGTTCTCTGATTATCAGAACTTATTGTCTATTTACTGACTATTTATTGTCTATGTATTGTCTAGTGTTTGCAAGTTTTTTTCATAGTTACTTTATAGTTATAGTTTTTTTCATAGTTACTTTATAGTTTTGTAGTAAAGTTGTACTTATTCTAGCTAGATGCATTTAATGTCTACATTTATGCCTTTAAGGACTAGTTACTGTCCACTTATAGACTTTATTGCATACATCAACCAGATATTACATTTGTAAAAGCATATTACAAGGGTAATCTACTAACAATATGTGCTCAAGATGCTAACAAACACATTTTCCTTTGGCTTTTGGGGTGTGTAATACTGAGCAAAAGAAAACATGGAATTGGTTTTTACGAAACTGAAAGTGTGCCTTGCGTATAAGCATGACTTGATGTATTGTTTCATATCATCACAGGGGTATTATACATGCGACAAAAGAGGTGTTTCAACACGTTGAGCATGACTACTGTGTGTACCACCCGCTAGGAAATATTAGGACAATATTCAAGGGCTCTACTATAGGTCTTCTTGCATGGAAGTTTAATCAGGCAGGCTACTAGGGCTGCTACCCCTCAATTTGATAAGTACTTGGAGCCATTAAATGTAGAAGATATTGTATTCGAGATTATTTGTATTAGATAGGTGTTGAGAAATGGTCTCATTTGTTTGTATTCGAGATTACTTGACATTTATCAATGCCAAGTGAGTGATTTGTAAGACTTTTATTAATTTTATCACGCACTAACATTTGTAAGATTTTTATTACTTTTCCCCCCACTATTATTGACTGCCATGGTTTGTTGGCATTGTACATTATGTTAATTGTTATGGTATTTTGGCATTTGATTTGATGTATTTTTGTTTTTTGTTACATACTCAAATTTCTTGGTTGTTAGATGTGTAGGCATATAGTTAAAATTAATGTCTTATTACGGACTGATTAATGCCCATAAGAAGGTCCTTAATTTTAATTTCTTTTAGTGGAGCCTTCTACCGTGGGAGATTCAGAATGGCCTTTAGGAGTTCTCAATTTGAACCCGACATCTAATTCTTTATTCACAAGTTATATGAATCAACTAAACTTAGATTTCATAAATACTTAAACATATTCATAATATTTACCTCTTAAGTCACAACAGCAAATTGATTTGCATCAAAAAGGAGAAATTGATAGCAAAATAGATGGATCATGGATCCATAAGCAGTATCTAGCACACAGCGATTCATGCATGGCCGAAAAAAGTTGCAAGGTTTATGGAATTTACTTCGCTAACCAGTTCTAGAACTCCGGTGCTAGAGATTCGCCCGGAGCTGATTTGAAACGGACGGAGGCGATGTCTTCTGGTCAGTGGCGACAAGGACGGCAGAGAATTGCACAAACTGATGATCACCGGAGAGATAAATAAGGGCATTCCTGTCAATTACTTTCATGTTTAGTCATACGGAAGTTTGTAGTCCTAATTTAAGAAAGTTATTAGCTTTGTGTCTTATTTGGGTAATTTTCCCTTATAAGTTTGTAAGATAAGATAAGATATACCAATTATTTATTTAAAGCATTTGTAATTATTTTATCCTCTTATTTCTCTCTCAAATCTTTCCTTGCATACGAGACTACACTTCTCCAGACTTCAGGTGGACTTTGAGTGCTTGCCGCCGGGTGCCACAAAGCTTCTCTCCTGAAATTGCTACAACCCCATTTTTCACCGAATTTGTCTATTGCTTTCATATACTCCCTCCGTCCCATTGAACTTTGCAAACTTTCCTTTTTTGGTTGTCCCAAAAAACTTTGTCATTTTCCTATTAAAGCAACTAATTTGTGGTTCTACAGATTTCTCTTTCTTCTGCACAAATCTTAACCACACAGTTTTTCCTATTCTTATTTCTTACCTACTTTGCACATGACAAAGTCCACCGGGACGGAGGTAGTATCAAAGTTTTGATCAGGTTCTATCAATCTGGTCTGTATTTTAATTTCCTAATCCAGTCATTATTTGTTTATTTTTTGTTTTATTAACTCCTTAATTCAAGATATTGTTTGCATTATCAAATTTTGTTCAATTAAACTATTGTCATGTCCAATCGAAAATATGAAAGTGGGTATCAAAAATTAAAAAAAAAAAATCAAACCTTAATTAAATCCCAAGAAGGGGAACTGATAAGTTTTTCATTTTTTTTGGTACATCGGAATAGGATAAGTTTTTCATTAGTAATAAGCAAATTGGTGCATCCACCTCACTTGAAAGTAGCGTAGAAATTGAGGGAGAACAAGATGCACATGTTAATGATATTCATATTATCAATGAGGTGAGAGAAGTTGATGACTTTAATTTCCTTCTAGTGAAAATAAATAAATTCCTTTGACATTTGAAATCCCCCAAAAAATAAAGGCCGCATTTAACTTTTTACCTCAGGCCTACTTATCTCTTGAAACGGCCCTGCATGTAATAATGTAATATTACCATTGAGCATGTACATAATCACTAATTTGCCGAGGACTACATCACATTTTAAAACCTAGCCACTTTGACCGTATTAGTGAGCGAAAGTCTTAATTCCTACTCCCTCCGTCCCGTAATTAAGTTCACAGTTTGACTTTACACAGATTAAGAAAATAAATTTGACTTTAATGTGGAGTACACTGATTTGCACTGTTTAAACACTGTTTGACATTGTTTGGACACTGTTTAAACACCGTTTGACATTGTTTGGACACTGTTTGGCACTGTTTGACACTTTTTTGATGTAGATTATTTGCCAAATAAGGAAAATTTTGAAGTGTGAAGTTAATTTTGGGAATGCCCGAAAAGGAAAGTGAAAAGTTAATTTTGGGAAGGAGAGAGTATATAAAAATAGTCATCCTACAAATAAATGAATGGTCAGATGTTATTCTTATTTTTTTCTAGAACTCATTTCTCATCGGAGCGTACCCTACAAATTTACATTATTGCACAATTATAACCATTATATATTTAATTCAGTATCACTAAAAACCTTGTTTTTAACAATTTAAGAGGAATGAATTTAACGATATTTTTCAAAAAATAATTATTTAAGAGATTAATAAAGATTGATGTCATTCCTATTACTCTCTCCGTTCCGCAAAATAGTTCTCGATTTCTTTTTTGGGCCGTCCCAAAAAATAGTTTTCATTTTTTTGGAAAGTTTTGTGTGTCTCACATTCATTTACCTTTTTCTTATTCAACGAAAACCGTACATTTTCATTTTATTTACTTTTGGTGGGAGTATATTTTTTTTATCCTCCTTTTTTTTGTATCAGCGAAATGCCCAAATCAAGTGGGCTAAAATTCTAATTGCGGCAAACGTTGTACCAGACACGGAGTGCACAAAGTCCCAAAGGCTAATAAAATTGAAAATAAGCCAATTCGGAGTATCAAAAGGGATTCCCTTCTATCCTTTCTTTTTGCTATTTATACGCCTTCCAATGTCCGTCGTCCTCCGCCCTCCAATCTCCAGGAAGCAATTCCCCTTCCACATTCCATCTCGCATTCATGTTCTAGCCACTGGACTCTTCCGAAGGCCCAATTCTTTTGCAACCCCTTTTGTTTTGCTGAAATCGGTTTCTTTCCGATATGGCAGTTGCATACCGTCATATATTGGGTTCAGAGAAGCGGAAGACGGTGGAGACGCCGTCGGTGGTGGTTGAATCGTCGTCCCTGTCCGCCGCCATGCTCACCCAGGACGAACTGAAGAAACTTGCCGCCTACAAGGCCGTGGAGTATGTGAGATCCGGCATGGTGGTCGGCCTGGGCACTGGCTCCACCGCGAAGCACGCCGTGGCCCGTATCGGAGAGCTTTTGAGTGAAGGTAAGCTGAAGAACATCGTCGGGATACCAACTTCGCGGATGACTCACGAGCAGGCCGTCTCTCTGGGGATTCCGTTATCGGATCTAGATTCCCACCCGATTCTAGATCTGGCAATCGACGGCGCAGATGAGGTCGATACGCATATGAATCTGGTAAAGGGACGGGGCGGGTCGCTTCTCCGGGAGAAAATGGTGGAGGCCGCGTGTAAGAAATTCGTGGTGATTGTTGACGAATCGAAGCTGGTAGGCCATCTGGGAGGGAGCGGGCTGGCTATGCCGGTCGAAATTGTCCCGTTCTGCTGGAAATTCACGCTGAAGAGGCTTGAGATGCTGTTTATGGAGGCGGGTTGCGTTGGGAGGCTCAGAACAAGCCGCGGCGGAGGCGAGAAGGCAGCCGAGGAACCCTTCGTGACGGACAATGGTAACTATATCATTGATTTGTTTTTCGAGAAGGAAATGGGGGATTTGAAGGCCGCGAGCGATGCGATTTTGAGGCTTGCAGGTGTGGTTGAGCACGGAATGTTTCTGGATATGGCTACCACCTTGATTGTTGCCGGAAAGCTCGGCGTCACCGTCACAAACAAGTAGGAAAGCTAATCAGATTGACTGGCAGGTGTGGGATTAGATTTTTACTCTAAAACTTGACATGTTACTCAGCTGATGATCATATTATTTAGTTGCCGGCCAGAGTAGTCTTGCTGGGAATGGCTGCTGGCCTGAGGGCAATCAATCTGTTCTCTGTTAACAGATTCATTGTATTATTATGTTACTGGAGCTGGATGGAGGTCTTTTTGCCTAATTGCATCGACCAATAAACTTTAACTTCTCAACAGAATTGCCTCTAATGGAAGATTTTCATTAAAGAAAGAAAACCCCGTGAAATTGAACTCTTGCTAAAGAATGGGGGTGTTTGAAATCGAGGAAAAGGTCTAGGGTTTAGGGTTTAAATTTAGGAAAGGGTGAATTGAGTACCTCTTTGAGGTGAATTAAAGAGTACGTTATATTGCATCTCATATTTCTAAGCACACAAACTCGGTTTTTAGTGCTAATGGGTACGCCCACCGTTCTGAAAATCGCTCTAGGCGCCCGGCTAGTCTTTGCCTAGGCGTTAGGCGGTGGTCGCTCGCCCCGATTTTAGTCTAGGCGCTCCGACTAATTGATTCGACGACTAGGTGAATTAGTCGGCCGCCTAAGGCGCTAGTTGCCTGCCTAGAGCGCTTAATGGGCCGCCTAGGTGTCTAGATTCATCAAACATTTTTTTTAGTATCCTAAAAGATATACTATTCTCCGTTCTTTAATTCTTGCAACAGTTTGACTTTCACGTTTGCCAACGCACAACTTTGACTGTAATTATATTTAATTATGTATTAGTAAACATTATAAAAAGTTGATATTTTGGAAATTCACATTGATAGGAACTCAATAACATTTTATACGTAATAATTTGAGTATGTATATTAGTAGAAAATCATGGTCAAAGTAAGGTCTGTGAATAGTGCAAAAGTTACAATGTTGCAAGAATTAAAGAACGAAGGAAGTATATAAATTTAATTTTGACAACGCGTGTGAAGAAAGCTATTAGTGAGTAAGTGAGTAGATATAATATATTATTAAATGGGATAACTCTATCATTCATGCATTTTAATGTGTATGTATGTGTGTATTTTATATACACACACAAACACAACGTTACTAATCATATTTATGCAAAAATATTGATAAAACAACAATTTTTATGTATCCGATTATTCCACGCTTAGGCGTCCGCCTAGCCGACTAGGCGCTAGACGCTGGGCAGGCGCCCGCCTAGCCGACTAGGCACTAGGCGCTGGGCAGACGCCCGCCTAGCGCCTTTTAGAACTGATTATATTGACTTCTTGAAGCTTGACGTTAGCCTTTGACCTCTTGGTCGACTTTCACTTGGTCGACGCCGGCCCCCCCAAGTTGATGCCCCCCACCCCACCCCCAAGCCGACGCCCCCCCACCCCACCCCCAAGCCGACGCCCCCCACAAGCCGACCTCTAAAGGTCAACATTCCCTCTTTGGTTGATTTCATGAAGGTCGACGCCATAAACGTGATCGATTACCCCTTCTTATTTAGTATTCAGTTAGTCCATTCAACTATATTAACGTGTTAATCTAATGAGAGTATTCAGTTAACACTAAACACCGAGTTTATATACTCTTTACTGCACCTCATAAGTTGACGTACTCAATTGACCCTTACCTTGTTTGAAATTTATTACTCCGTATATTGATTCTGTCTTTTTTCCTTTTGTAAAAGTAGAAGTGAATTAAAATCGGTTATTCAAAACCGAGTGGTTTTCCCCAACTTAAAAATTGCTTCTATTGTGTAATTTGAATACAGAAGTATTCTTATACTTTCACTCAAACGATGAAACACAATAATATTATGCATGTGCTAAAAATATTTTAAAAAGTTGATTCAAACACTTCTTAGAAACTGTAAACTCTATAAATTCTTTTGACACATTTCCCTTCCCGTGTTCCATACAGTATTTCCTTTCCCAGCAACGCAATTCATCAATTGTTCGTCTGCACTGACCTTTATGTTCTCATACACTAGAAATATACGGAGATACTCCTGTATACATTTTCTCATACAATGAAGAGTGTGAATGGAGAGTAGCGGTCATATGTATTTATTGTCTAGCCAAACCTTGTGGTGATCTTGGTGTCGATTTTTTTCTCATAAAAGTAGTAAAATGATTGTAAATTGTTGATGAATTAAAACCCAAACACTTGCAATAAAGAGTTTGAATGGAGAGTAGCGGTCTTATGTTTCTTACTCCATATTACCTAGCCAAACTTTATGATCACCTTTTTTTTGAAAGCAACTTTGTGGTCACCTTTTTTTTAAAGCAACTTTATGGGCACCTTATTCTCGATTTTTTTTATACTCGTAATTCATAAGGAGTTTTCATAAAAGCCATGTGTTTGGGAAAAATTGATTGATTAGTTAAAAAAAAAGGTGTTATTAAAGACTCTTAGAACTCATTTGGGACTTTTAGTTTCAGTTTATCAATTTTAATAGTCAACTTTTTACAACACATCCACTTTCATTTTGTGTTTGTGTTATAATCAAAATAAGTAGAACTAGAGTTACGATTTTAACTGAATTCATTAAAATTATTGTAGAAAAGGATTTTCGCTGTTTTTCATATGTTTTCTCTTAATCATGTTAATAAATCAATTTTAAATCAAAGTCATCTTTGGTTGAGGCCATTTTGACTTATAATTTTTTATTTATTTTATTAATAAATTTCTTTTACTCTATTTTTCATCAATTAGCGGAATCAGTTAAAGCAGTCATTTTAATTAAAATTTGAGAAAAGGGGCAAATAAGCCCATGTACTAACCAAAAAAGGTCAAATAAGCCCTTATTTAGGAGAATTTGTCCGGTTGTCGCCATTTGGGGAGGTTCCCGGTGGATTTTTTTGATAAAATTTTTTGAACCTCTTATTCATTAAGTCTAGTTTACTCGTACCAAATTTCAGCCAAAACCTTAATCGAGAAGGCATTCAAATGAATTCTTGAAGATAACTGTGCAGTTAAAAGCACAATTATCTTCATGAATTCATTTGAATGCCTTCTCCATTCAATTTTGTTTTACCAAACGAGTTCTTAGATTCGTTGGAAAGGGAGCTTTCATATCTAACACAATCCTAAATAGGCCCCAATGTTTCGTTGTATCGTGCCGCTGCATTCCCTTTCATCATTACTTGACTTGATAAGCCCATACACATACTAACGGGCCCAGTCCGGCATAGGCACCATGTGACCATGCTAAAATATTGAAAATTAAAAACGGAACAATAACTAAACACGAGTATTTGATAAGCGCATTATTGCCTATTTGCCTGGTCTAAATTTCTAGGGAATTTTTTTTGAAATATGAGTAAAAATATGGTAATTCAAATTAGGATTGTTATTTTTTATTTTTTAAATAGAAGTAATTATTATCACGCTTGGAAATATTGTCATGTTTAAAGTTTGATACTGTTAAAACATGAAAGCAATTATTCCTGTTTACGGAATAAAAATATGATGCTCCTGTTTCAGAATATACATATATTTTAAAGTCTATTTAGGATATTTTCCTAATTTTCTAATCTAACTTTTAGCAAATTTAAGGAAATTATCTTTCTCGCAGAGGCTAAAAATGTTTTTAATTGGATTGAATTTTTTGTCTAATTTGATCTAGTTTGGTATTATCCATGGTGCTAAAAATCGGCCTAGGTGTCCGCCTAGACAACACCTAGGCGGGCGCCCCGATTTCGTGGTATCGGTGGAAAAAATTGGACAACCACTAGACGAGCTAGGCGGGCACCTAGGTGGCTCGGGCTAAATCTTTTTCCGACCCAACTTATGCTTTCCATTTTTTCCTTAAAACACCTTTTGATCAATAAGTATTACTCTGTATATCTTATTGATGGAGTATATGGCCCAGGAACCCCCGGCCCACAGACTCCTACTACTCTATCACAGGCCCAACAAAGCCCAGGAAGCACAGGAGGCCCAAAATGCTGCGGACCAAGCTCAAGGAGGCCCGCGGTTCACATACGGGTGCATTCGGCAATGTGGCCGAAGGCTCCAAAACTCACAGAACAGCCGTATTTGAGCATACGAAGCTACTGGGAGAAAATGACAGAAAACAGGAGCCTTCGGCACTATTGAGCCCTCGGCATCAGAAGAGCCTTCGGCTGAACCAAGCCTTCGGTTACACAGAGCCTTCGGCCACACGAAGCCCTCGGCTACATGAAGAGCCTTCAGCTAAACAGACTTAATCATCAAAGATTCCCTTTGGAGACAGCCAACCACCGCATTTAATGCGGCGTCACATCCACCCACCGCATTTAATGCGGTGAACGTGCAATTGCCGTTGCCACCCCGATTGAGGTGACCCCTCGGCCGTTAGATTATCGCCACATGTACTCTCATCGCATTTATTGCTACTATAAATAGCACCCTCTGTTCCCATTGTAAAGGACCAGAACATCTCGAATTCATAAATATAATCGCTTCTCTCTCCTACTTGCTTGCTCTGACTTCTCTCTAGGTTATTCTCATAATAACCACTCGGATAAGCTACCCCCGGTGTACACTGTCCATCACTTATCAAATTCACTATCATATTCTCATATAAAAAAACTTAAATGTATATAAACATTTTAGAATGTTACATGAACAATTTTAGAGACTAAAAACACAAATATCTTATTTATCCATTATTGATTTCATTTTTGAGAATTTTACTACAAAAACCATTACATTTCTTGATTGTATGACCTATTTCTATTGTCAAAATATTATAAAATCATTAGCAAAGATTTTTGAAATTCAAAGGAACTGAAAAAAATAAAATAAAAAATATAGAGGAAATGCCTAGGCACCCTAGTTGGTGCCTAGGTGGGCTAGGTGTTATGCGGCTAGTCACCTCCCAACTAGTGCTTAGTGCCTTTTAGAATACTGGTATTGTCTTAACTGATCTGGTTTGCTAAATGTATGGTCTCTGTGCTTTTTATAACTATCGAAGTTGTTTAGGTTTGATCTGTTCTGGTTGGTTATGGTTTGATCCGGAAGTGAAATAAGTTTAAGTAAAACATTCTAATTACTAAGACATAATATATATATTTAATATTATTTGACTTTATATTATTTATGAATTTGGAACTTCCCATTCCAAATGAAAAATTGATACCCCCATTAATATGAAAAATTAAAAGATATTCCGGTTTCAAATGAAAAATTGATGCCCATTGTTGGTATATTACAGACTAAGGGACGGATCCAGAAATTCGAGTCAAGGGGGGCAAAAAAATTTGTTGGTTAGGAGGGAAAAAAATCACTAGTATAGCGGGACGAATTTTTTTCACTAGTGTAAGGCTCTGGGGCTATTTTTATTAAAAAAAAATTCATTAATATATACACTGCGACATTTAAATCTATATATTACATTCTAAGTTTATACAATGACAAAATAACTTTAATTTTAAAATTGTCGTGCTCTAGAAAAAATATTGATACATTAAAGTGTAAGAAATGACAAATCAAAAACATAATTTGAAAATAAAAAAGGATATTTAACATTTTATTTAAAGATAAAGAGTTTACAAGGTACACATTCACCAATACATTTAAAATAACTTCAACATTGTTTAACTCTACAAGAATCTTATAGAAATAAAGAATTGGTTTTTGAATTATAATATTTGTCTACCAACAAGGGTTTCATGAGTCACAAGAGTTTTCTTAATATTACAATAGTATCTATGAGATTATTATTTTTAGAATAATATTATATTGCTAATGCATATATATAGTGCATATTATATTTGTATTAATGTTAAAATAATTAAAATTTATTATCTATGCTATAAAGTCTTTTTAGAACGTAAGAAGTAAATGAATTGTGGAATTTAATGTCAATAAACATTTATAATTAATTTGGATTCACTTCAAATGATCTAAAAACCGTATAACTAGTGTGTCTGGTATTTAATATGGTTTGATATATATTTTACAAAATCAATTACTAGTTATCTAATAAAGATAATTAAACATTACAAAATTAAGAATTCTAATAAGTATCCTGATTCTTAAGCAATGAGTTGTTATATTGTTTATTTATTTAAGTTATGTATATTATTTTAGATCTCCAATTAAGTACTTCGTATTACATTATGTACGACTATATATTAATTTTAAAAAATAAAAGTTAACAAGGGCAAAATTAATTAAAGTATGAAAATTTTACGAAAAAATGGAGATGTATGTTGAAATTTTCATTTTTATGTTATTAGTTTTGATTGTAGTATAACCTTATGCTACTTCATTCAAAAGAATGCGTTCGTTTTAATTTAATGTATTGATGTTTGTTGAAATTAATATAATCTATCTTAAATTTCAATTCATTTTTTTGTCAAATAATTAGTTACAATGTTATCAGTTATAATTACTTACATCACCCAAAACATTAATGGAGTAATATACATGGTATATTCATTTTCGTAAGACTTTATATACCCAAAAGACACAACAACAATTGTAATACTCAAACATTGTCTAGTATTAGTAAAACACAAAACTTCAATATAAAAGTACTAGTATGTTACGCGTGCCGTGCACGAGATGAAACAATTTTCTTTTATTTTACTATATACATTATATATGTGAGTGTGCACACACTGCCATATGTATGGGTTATTAGAATTAACGTAAAGTCCCTTATTTAGTCGCAAGGGCGGACATGAGGCACTGGGTCGGTTGAGCCAGTACAAAAAATATTTTTAGAAAAGAAATTATACGGAACTTTTTACACTAAAAATATAGACATTTTTTTTAATTTGGGATGAACCGGGGCCTAGCTCTACCCATATTTAGTAGACTGAACATTAGTGTTGATAATGCATATTCTTATTTATTGAGTATGTCTTATTTTTTAATTAATTATGTATGCATCAGTCTATATTATACGATTAAAAGAGCTAATTATTTTATAACTCTTGTTGCATTCAAATAAACTTCGTCTTTTAAACCATGTTTATCTGAACACAAAAAGAAATTGTTCAGTGCCTATTTTTATCCATTAGAATTCATTTGTAGCTTATTTTTTCAAAAATAATAACTACACATTTTTTGTAATTTATTTATTTCATAATTGGTGTGGTTATTGTTTTTGAAGATATTAGCCCTTTTAGGATTTAGAATTGAGCAAATTAATCCTTCTATCTCATTGTTTGAGGAAAGAATCCATAATGTACATTTTTGTCACATTCTGATTTTAATGAACGTGATGGCAACGACACGTCGACAACAGGCCGGCAACAAAACGCTATTGATAGCGGTCCATTTATAACGCTATTGATAGCGGTCGATTTATTTCTCCTTAGATTAATTTAAAATAAGTGTTATTGAACGAAGAAAGGTTGCATGATTTAGACTTTTAGGATGCAATTTTTACCTAGAAGTTCAGCTGAATTAAATCTATAAAAAGATTCTCACGTCAAGTACTGCTAGGTAAAAGAATTACTCTTCATAAACAGTCTAACTTATTTATCTAGCTCTTAAACACCACTTTTAGTATCATGATTTGATTGTTATATAATTAGTTAATAAAGCTTTCAGAGATTAGAATCTCTTGACAAAAATATATCAAGATTTATGCTAATATTTAATATATACACTAAAGTAAAAAATTACTTTTACTTTCATAGAACAGATCAAAAAATTGTTTCCAGTGTAAAATATCCTTAATTAGAAAGGTGAACACAAATTTTAGATATCATTAAGACAAACATGCATATCGCAAATTTAAAATACATGCATTCTTATTTATTTCCCGAGTAAAAGATATTTTACTTTTTTAGTTTTATTATACTACGTTGAATGTAAGAAAACTATTTAACGGTGCCGCTTCTTCACCATGACATCTAAAGAGCACAGGTTACCGAAAAAATGCGGATATCTAATTCAATAGTCATATGACCTGATACTTGTGTAAAAAAATACTACATACCACATAACATTTTTTGGGAATCAACGGTGATATAAGACAATCAGCTTTATTGATTTCATCTTTTCTGCTTCAACTAAAGAAATGATGAAGTAGAAAATGAATTTGTGGATATGAGAGCCATATATTAAAAAAACATAAAGAAATTAGCATTTACAAATTTTAAGCACAGTCTAAATGACATTATATTATTTAATTGTGAATAGTCGTGAATTTTTCCGCGAACGTCTCCCTAGTTATCTAGGGTTTTGTTTTTCTTGAGCCGATCTTTCTTCTTCGATCGAGAAGGGAGGATTGTGTTTTCAGTTTTGCAGTCAATCTATTGAGGCTGGGGTCTGCCTGGGACTGTTGCTTCGCTTTTGGTTTGGAATAGATAGCAAGGGGCTGATTGAGATTTGCAAAGCTCAAAAGCAAAACCTCGCGTTGCTTGCTCGTCTTCGATAGAAGCAGGTGCTCGACTAAGAAGGGGAAACAGAGTCTGCGGGCCTTGGGACTGATGCACAGCAGGTCGTTGATCGCAGAGGCTGGAAGGCTTTCGAATGCAGCAGGGGTCGGGCAGTTTGGATCGCTGTTTCGCTTGGGTTATGGCCTTCTCGTTTGTGTTACTGGTTTCGGTTGGGGAAATACTATCAAGCGGAGACTTCGGGTTCACTAGTACTATAATTGCAGGGGTTAAGAAGGTGTCTTTGGAATTTGTGGTTGTGGGATCACAAGGAATTTTTCAAGACGAAGGATTGATGATCCGCCCCCCTCCTGAGCTACCGCCAAGGATGACATTTGAAGCATGGATTCGTTTTCGCTGTCAAATTAGTTTATTTAATTTCGTGTTACTCTTGTTGAGTTTCTTTGGTATGAATACTGTCGTTGTTGCTTTCTGTATTGTCTTTTTCAGTCAGACTCTTACATTAGGTAGGGGTGATGGGGGTTTTGCTCTGGCCACGTTTGCTCATTTAGACCCATTATAGGACAAGTGAATCATATTGCTCTATACAGGGTGATTGGTTCTCCAGCTGGTCCGAGGGTCGGTGACTGGAAGTGTTTCCTTTCTCGTTTGTATCACTTGCTGAATGTTTTATTATCAATATAAGCCCCCTTGTTACAAAAAAAAAAATTGTGAAAATCAATCAGCAAATAAATGCCAGTTTTGATAGTGAGGGAGTACTCACTAAAAATCTAGCATTACTGTATATGGGCTCCTCGAAATCGTTATCTAATACATTGAAAATTGAAGAACTTTTACTGCTTTTGCAATGTACACTTACACTTCCCACAAGGACAAAGTCGAGATTTCCCACTAAGCCAATGCCCTCGAATGTTCCTATTGTCGAAATGGTTAGAGAAACATAAGGGGCCGGGTATTCTAAATGGTACTCAAATGTTATTTGCGCTAAAATAACAACCAAAGTTAATGACTTTAATAGATTCAAAGTGTTTAAAAATCACTCCCTCCGTACATTAAAAAATTCCAAGTTGACTGGGATGGAGACTAATTATGTAAAAACTGTGTAATTGAAAATTGTGAAAAAAGAGAAAGAGAAAATAGGAATATAAATTAAATGATTAAAATGAATCTGATTTTGGGGGGCAATCAAAAATCACTTGATTGAAATTGTACTCCCTCCGTCGTCCCTATTTAAAAGTGTTGCTTTATTTTACACACAATTTAAGAAAGTGTCACTGTTTGGCACAGTCTAAATATTTTTTGACACTGTTTGGCATTGTATTGCACCAACTATTTTGTTTACTAAATAAAGAAAGATGACATTTTTAAGGGACAGACCGAAAAGGAAAGTGAAATGTTTATTTAGGGATGTTGAAAGTATATTACACCGACCTTTACCCAATATCAGACAGCAGACATTTTGATGTTGAAGAAATGACTTCTCATTGCACCACCCTAAACCGGCTACTCAATAGTATTAGTAGGCTTAAGGTTATTATTTGACTTTGGAAGCTGCTACCCCCCAAATATCAGACATTTTGATGTTGAAGCAATGAATTCTCTGAATTTCCTTTTTTGATTGTCTTAGTAAAGGTTCTCATTTCTATGTCAGGAAATAATTCACATTTTTAATTATAATTTAATCATCAAATACTAAAAACAATACATCTTTAACACCACCGTCATATTCAATGACCCTATTATATTATATACTCAACAAAACTATTTCTCAAAAAGTACTTGAACCATTATTGGTTACGAAAAATATGGACTAATATCTTTAAAAGAGGTTGATTACACCAATTTTTAGAGAAAAAAATACATAAAGTGTTTAGTTAGTTTAAGAAAGCAATAAACCACGGATAAAATTTAATGGATAAAAATAGTGTTTAGTTAGTTTAAGAAAAATATTGAGCATTGTCATGATTATACCCGTTTTCAGATAAATGAATAACAAAAGTGTGTAGTTAGTTTAAAAAGTATATAAGATGAATGATATTTAATGGATAAAAATGGCATTGAGCATTTTCTTTCCTTGTTTAGGTAAATATAGTTGAAAAGATTAATTTCATTTAGATACAATTGAGAGTTACAAAAAATGCTCTTTTCATAAGAAAATGTAGACGGAAAAATCATTCTAATAATTATTAATTTTGTGTATGTTAAAGAAATATTAAGCGAAATAGGGTCAGGTTAAAAGTATTTCCCAAAATATTACTAAATTAAACCCTAGTGAAGACAACCGCAACTTAAAGTGGCGGTTTAAGAAAAGAACAGACCAAAGAGGAGAATACTATTTAGGGGTCCCATCAAAATAAAATTCCATTTTTATAAGTGCTATAATTTTTTTAATTGTACTCCGATTGCTACAAAAAATTATACAAAAGTATCTCTTTTTATTATTTTTCAATTGACATCAATTGAAAATATTTTGAAGTGTTAAAATATTTTTGTATCTTTATATATTTATACCGGAGTGTAAATAAAAAAGTTATATCACTTTTAAAAAAATAGATGTTTTTGAAAGTGTTAAATTACCTTTTATTTTTGTATATTCAATATTGATGTCATTTGAAAGATAATAAAAAATCATGATTTTTTTATATATTTTTCGTAATAATTGGACTACAAATAAATTAAAAATGTTATAAAACTTGAAAATAAATGACATTTTATTTTGATAAGACATTAAATAAAAAGATTGTTGGTAATATTTAGGATTGCTCCAGGATCCCAACGTCCATGTCTGATTGGGAGTTCTTTAATTGGAGCTTTAAGAGCATCCACAATGCTCTAATGTCTAGTCCATTTTTAAAATGCCAAATGTAACTTAAATACTTAATACACTTCATATAAAGTGGCGCCATTAGATATCGAACTATGAAATGAGTCTCCAATCCTCAAAGTCCTACTTACCAACTTCCAAGTTTCGCTGCTGCGTGTTATACGTAACTTAATACGAATTAATATGCATTATTGCTCCCAAATCATATTCTTCATAGTTCGATCATCTTTTTATGTGGAAAAGAAAATCAAGTCTCAATTTAATCGAAATCCTTATACTCCGTATATTAATATATGGAGTATATTTATCTCTCCGGCGTTACAAGGGAAAACAGTCGCTGCCGCCGGCGTTACTGGGGAAAACGGTCGTTGTCGCCGGTGTGCTAGCAGCATTCCATACGGAGTACGGACGACTCATATATCCCATTCAACTCTCACACTTTTCCTTCAAAGGGATGCCGGCATCTTTTGCCTCCCAGATGTGAGAGTTGATACCACGACGGGTTTACAGAGGGGATGTCGGCCAGTTTCTGTGCCTGACTAATACGGTGGATGCTCCAACAGTGGCCGCAACCGGATGAGATCCACCTACCTTTGCGATGATTCTATTGTTGGGTGTTTGTCTCCCTATTTTTCCGACGGAAAATGACTTGCCGATGCCTAGGTGGGTTACCGGCTTACCGCCAGACAGACTGCATTCAGGTGCCTTGGACAAAGCAGCAACTCTATATAATCATCACCGTAGAAAATAAAATATGCAGTTTTTACTCTCTAAATTTTCGTCGGTCAGGCAATTTTTTTAGGTAGATTCTATGGTACCCATAAGGTACCATACCTTTGTCCACATGGACCAATGAGAATGTAGCAATTGAATTATTTAAATCTAAATTTAAAATGATAAAGTGATGTGGTCCAATCAAATGAATGATAGGTACGGTACCCCATATTTTAGAAAGGTACCGGAGTTGTCACCTTTTTTATTGATTTGTCCAATCAACAAGTCTAGGAGGGTTTTTACACTCGGAAACTCCCTTCACAGTGTTTATCAGTTTTGTTGCCACGTCAACCAAAGTAGATGCGAGACTACATGCACTGGAGGAGGAAATACATCAAAAATGTCTAATGTGGTGAGCTGACATATATTTTTAAGACTAAACATCTCTGCGCTTCGGATGCTCTAAGAATTGCTTTTAATAAGATATTTATGTACGTATTGTATTTTGTTTAAAACTTTAATTATGAATTGCAACATGACATGTGGCAACACTCTACTTAATTGTAACCTTCAAATGTATTATCTATAGATACCTTAGTTTTGATGGAAGAAAGAAAATTGAACCGTGAGCCTTGGGAGAAATTAAAGCATGCCGTAGAAGGAACAAATGATAAAACAAATGGGATACTCATCGAGGTTTGAGGTTTTAGAAGAGACATGATGTGAGTTGATGACAAGGAAAAAAATAAGAGAGAAAGGGAACAGTGAATCTAATGAGGGGTCGGGAAGGGGTTAGGGCATCCCCATCCATGGATTATTTTTGGGATCATTTTAATGATGTGGAGGATTTTTTGGGAATCATAGATGGGATTATTTTATCGGATTATTTGATAAAATAATCTGGTATCAAATTCTAAAGCTATATTATTTTGAGATTATTTCTAATTTTTAGACTCCTCCCTCCATTTTCTATGCATATACTCATAATTAAGGTGATGAGTAGCTTTGTAGTTCGTGCATGTCTCATAATTAAAATTTGGTAAATCAAGATCATAGATGAGGAGAAATTGGTAAATTTGGAGATTATTTGAGATAATCTTATGTGGAAGTGACATGATAATAAGAAGTCAAAAAAAAGTAAACTTAAGTATCATGAATGGAGATGCTATTAAAAGTATAATTTACGTGAAAAAGGAGAATTTAGTTGTCACTCTGTTGGACAACGTTTGTAAAACAATTATGGAATATCTTGTATTTGTCATTGTGTACCATCTGTACCATACTTTTCATTATACAAACAATAATACTTTGTTCCGATTTTTATCCATCGGAATACTGGACATGAAGTCTTCTTTACGTGCGTCTGCGCGCGAGTTTGAACCACTCCTCTCTATATATAAGAAATCAAATACAAACTCATCCTAATTTACAAACTACGAGCTTATACTGGTCATCAGTTGAATTGATCTAAAGGCTGGAGATGCATTTTTGCATTTTGGTAACAAAACTAAAAAAACCGAACGCAACACTTTGAACGCTAATATGCAATTTTGTATTTCATCGCAGAGTAATATGCGTCATCGCAGAATATTAATATGCAAAACAAATATTGGATTTGTAAAGGTGCATTGTACAAAATTTTACACAATAAGCACAGTTTGTATTGGATTTGTCCCTTATACATGTGTGGGGGGGGGGGGAGTTCTATTGAAAACCACTCCTAAAATGAAAACTTTTAATTTGAATCTTTTATTTTTCGTAATTATTATGGAGAGCTTTATAAGTTATGATTTATTGGTTATAAGTTCCTATAATTAGTCTATAAGTTTACTGCGTTGTAAGATCAGATGCAAATCCAAGGGCTGAGATTACTTCTCACTTCTCATTTTAAGTGGCATTTCTCACCTGATCTTTTCTCTATTCATAATTACCTTAAATTCAAACGAGTTGAGGCTTCTTTGCAATTACGAGTAATACTAAATAGTTACAAAAATGCGTCATTGTCAATATTAGTCATTTTAAGATGTCTTCTCTTAAGAATTCTCTTTTATTTTTGGCATAAAGATCACGCTTTTATTTTTGGCAAGTTTATATTATAAAGTTACCATTATGGTAGATTCTATTGTACCCATAAGGTACCTTTGTCCACATGGACCAATGAGAATGTAGCAGTTGAATTATTTAAATCTAAATTAAAAATGATAAAGTGATGTGGTCCAATCAAATGAATGATAGGTACGGTAACCCATATTTTAGAAAGGTACCAGAGTTGTCACCTACCATTATATGTTTACTTCATTTACCTACTTTACATCCACTTTCTCTCTCTCTCTCTCTCTCTCTCTCTCTCTCTCTCAATACACCAAGTACATGTTTGGTAGACATAAGTCTTTAATCTACCTTTTGTACTAATTAAAAAGTCTAGCTTTTGTACTAATTAAAAAGTGTCTCAAAGTTCATAGGTCTATATTTAGTATGACAATTTTTAATAGTTTTTTCCAAAATAGAAGATATTTTATGAGAAGTTATACTGAGTAGCATATCAGAAAAGTCTATAGCTAATGCTCCTATATAGAGGTAAAAGTCTAGAAGGGGGAGGGGGTGAATAGACATTTAAAAAATTTCGCTTTAACAAAGTATAGTTTGTAATGGAGTGAGGTACAAAATCTTTTGGGAGACCTTAAAATTGACAGTGTGAGACTTGATCTCTTTTTGAGTGACACTTATGAAACAAAGAATATGACGCTTTTAGTTTAGTGTGATGATGGACGGTGTGGATTACTTAGGAGAGCGTTGGCTTGGCCTGAAACAAGAGTAGTCTACTATAAATCAGATGAGTTATATTCCCGAAAACACGATATCATTTATCTAAGCTATATAGGTAATAGTCAACTCAAGTATTGTTTAAAAACAATCCACTGCACCCTTATTAATAATCTGTATTAAGTTAAAATTTGACCCCCCCCCCCCCACCGAGACATTTTCCTGGACCCACCACCGAGTCCATTAAGTTGTGTGTGTGTGTGCGTGCACGCGCGTTTACGTACTTTGTTAAGGGCAAATCATTACGTCCATTACCATACATATGCATGTGTAAGTATATTTATATATAGACACCCAAAGAAAGAACTGTGTGCACACACCATTTAATTACATATTGAATGGGGAAAATATTCCATATACCCCAGGGATCAAGATATCGTGTGAACGGACCTCCGTAATCGACTAAGGTGACATTGATATGCCGAGCTCGTCAACCAAGCTGAAGCCGAGGTTGGACCTGGTTTCAGATCAAGAAAGAACTCCAAAATTGCAGCATAGGCCAAGCCCGTCAGCCAAGCCGGGGCCAAGGTCTAACCAGCTGGTTCTCTGGACAACAAAAGAATTCTGAAGCTGCAACTGAGGATGTTTTTACTTGAACTGTAATTTGTCCCAGACCAGATCAGATCAGACCAGACCAGATCAGACCAGACCAGTTCAGATCAGACCAGACCAGACTTGGATAGTTATAAAAATACAAAGAAACCAGACATTATCAGACCAGACCAGTTCAGACAAGACCAGATCAGACCAGACCAGACCAGACCAGACCAGACCAACAAATTACAATCCAAGTAAAAACATCCTGAGCCCGAGCTCGTTACACCTGAGTTGAGCCCCATTGTGCACCCGAGTTGAGCTACCCCGCTCCCCAAGTTAAGCAGGGCCGAGTTATTCACATCACAGACGTCTGTACTTATACATTTCGACACAAATACTCTAGACAGATTGAAGATAGCACTGTTATGGGATATTCAATTCTTAACTAACTTCAGGGCTGACGTTAGCAAGTTTATCCTAACAAAATAGTTGTCATGTTGTACACATGTGGCCAATAAGGTGTTCTGTTACAAAAGGGCGGTTATTCGCACTCACGCAATCAATCAACCAATCAATCAACAATCCCCTCACCAATCAATCTAATTGCTTCTACATGTGACTTACTCCTATTAGACTAGCTATTTTTCACTTGTATTATAATACTAGCTCGGTGGCGCGCCTTGCGCGACGAGTTATGCCCAATGACAGACAACAACCGAGAAGAAGCGGGTAGAAGTTTCAGGTTTTTGAATGGATAACGAATAATTTTTGCATGAAAAGTTTACGCATGCTTATGTGGTCAATGCATTATATGGAGAACAACAGAGAGCGGACATGAATACGTTTGTTTTATCCCCTTGCAACAGACGGAGAACAAACGATCTTCCCCTTGCATATTCCCGTCGCAAAATGTCATTTCGTGAATTCAAACCCGTTGTGCTACCACTCAATAGTGGCAGAGCAATGATTGTCTTGAAATTCTGAATTCAAAATTCAAATTGGTTTTGCTGAAATCAAACCAGAAAACATGGTATCGGAAATTGTCCTAATCATGACAAACAACAAATATGAATATATGATGTCTTGATTTCCAAGTTACTCTTTTAAAGGCTATATTGAAAAGGGCTATTATTTATGTTTTATAGAAATATTTGAAATGCAAGTTTAAACATGAAGGTATGCTTTTTAAAAACGTTTGTTTTTGTCATAAGCATTAAGTTTGCTCCAAAAGATATGGATATAAATTAGGCTATGCTAATTTTATTTCGGGTGCTTTCATTTCCACACAGTAAACAATGAATGTAAAGATGCAATGACATCATAAAAGCAAAGCAAAAAAAGCAATTCATTGTTGTCTATTATAGCAGTGTAGTCAATTAACATTTCAGTTTGAATGTTATTATAACACAGATATATGAAGCATATATTTCAAAATGTACTAAAGCCGCTATTTTTGATAAGAGAAAGTTGCTCAGTTTTTTCAATTGTCTTAATAACACTGAGAGTTCATTGAAATGGGAAACACTGATTTACAGTAAAATGGAGAAATCAATCGGTTATCTTATTACCCATTAGTAGGTCCTTCAAAGCTTGTTATTTTTTAAAGGAAAAAGTTTAGGACCACTTTGATTTCCAAATCGTAAGGGAATGCTAACATATATGTCAGGGGTTCATCTTAAATAGGTAGTAAACACACAATTTTATAAAGTCTTCAACAATGGGGTCATGTCTTATGTATATATCATGTGAGATATTTCTATATCTATATAGTGTATTATTTCTGAGCAGTTTAATTATCTTTAAGATCTTTAAAGTAATGTCATGCAAGGATAAACACCCTAACCTATATAAGCACAATTATACGGAAAATCTACAATTAGTTTTTTTCTATTAGTTTTAGTAGACTATAAAAATGCATTATAAGATAGAAAAGTGCAGCTTTGTAAAAAAAAAAGAGAGAAGATAATGAAACAACATATAATGAATCACCTAATAATGGGGAGAAAAAGAAGGGAGCAAGAGCGGAGATTCAAGGGTTCAGGGAGAAGGAAATGGAAAGTCCATACTTGTAATTGCAATTTTCATTAGGCTCGTGATGCACTTCACATTTTCCACTTGAAGTATCGTTGCTCTATGTGTCCATCATCTTCTTCAAGTGAAAACCAATCAAGAAGGAAGTTAAGCATCTGTGCTCTAACGCAAGAAGTTCGGTTTGATATTGAATCCCTTAATTAGAAGATGTAGAAACACATTTAACCCATATTGCTGCAAAGAGCCACTGCACTGCCCAGTCATGGAATAAAAAAAGATTATTCAATACTATTCACACAATAATAAATAAATATTTCAGCGACAAGAGTAAAAACGATAAACTTTTAACTGTCAGTAGGTAAGTAGTGAAAAATCAAAGCACTAGGTGTCCACATAAATTACTAACCTTCTGCAAAACACTCATATACAGCAAGATGACATCTTCATTCTGAATGCAATAGTATAGCAGAGGAGATGCAGCACATGAGAACCCTTTTTAGTAAAACAAATTAAAAAGAACACTAAAATCCCATGTTTATAAATAAATTTGTTATAACTCACTTTTATTACAAGGCTTTCTTTGAGATTAAAGTTCCCATCAACCAGCATATCAAGCAGAGCATTCAGAAGTGTTTCACTTGTCTGCCATTATAGGCTCCAGAGCATATAATATTAAAATGCGTAAAACATAGCTCATAGCAAAAAACAGCCATACAATCACCCTAAATATCTAGATGTGACCCTCTCGGTTTAGCTCCTCGTCACCGCCTATCTCAAATATAAAAACAGACATTAAAACACCCTAAAACAACCATTCAAACACCCTAAATTGAGATAGGTGGTGTCGAGGAGCTAAATCGAGAGGCTCACATTTCACCGAGTCCAGCAAACGGAGGTCGTGAATAGGGATTGATATCGAACATTGCTGTAACGGGCGTCGGAAAAATTAATTCCTTTAAATATGCATGTCAAAATCTTTGTTAAACATCCCACACTTACATCACATGAATAGAAGATGGGGAGCCCTACAGGGCATGCCTTCCCCCTGCAACAAAGGAAGATAACAATTAACCAGTTATAGTGGGGACAAAACAATTAAAAAAAATAAGTAGGTGGATATCACAAGCCATGTGTTTTATACATTAGAAAGGGAAAAGGTAAGGAAATGCATTATTACATACTTGATGTGATTCATAGCCTCTATCAAACTCGTGGTTGTGATACCCTCTAAGAGCCCCTAACAAGGGTGAGACCACTATCTCTCTTGAAACACGATCACAACTGGATGTATAATTGTCCATTGACAAGCTTCTAAAAAGTTCGAAATTTAAATTCATTTAAGAGCATAAGAGCCAAAAAGTATGGCAAAAGTGAATGATAAAATGCATGAACCAGTCATATCTTCTAGGTAGTACTAAGCATTTTTTACATTTATTCATACAAGTATTAACTAAAGAATCAAATACGAGAAGTAAGTCATTGGATGTTTTCCCTGCAGAACAGAGCAAACCACGGGAAGAACACCACACGAAGCAGAAATGTTGCAAGATTTTCAAGTGCTAGAGCTTCAGAAGAAACATGGCAACCTAGTTGGCACTATACTCATCCAACCAACTGGAACAACAAGTGCGGCACTAAACATCATACCTGAACTCCATCCGCAGCCAAGTCAGGCCGCCAACTCCACTTCCATAGACACCAATTTCGAAAAAAAAAAGCAATCACACAGAGAACTTATCACCCCCTCCTCCCCGAAATGAAATTGAAACAAAAGAAAAGCAAAATAGGATAAGAAATCTTACCGGGGAAGCAATGATACTTGGGCGGCTTCGGCTGAAGGATTGCGAACTCGGACGGCTTCAGTGGAAGGATTTTGCGAACCCTAGACAATCAATCCGAAGAGCAGAGAAGAAATGAAGGTTATGGCGGGCGACGAAACAAAAGAACCAGATATTACTCGTATCTCGCTTGAACAGAAACAAACAGAGCAAGCAAACGGGAGATGGGGTTAGTTTCCTCTGCGCAAATCTGAGCTCCCGTTAATCAATGTACACATGGAAACAAGCCAACTAACCGGCTTAGGCATTTTATATAATCACTGTACACATTGACAGCTTTTTGATTGATTTCAGCTTGTTTATTCCTTGTGTATTGATCAAAATCCCACCATCAGATTAAAAAGTATGAGGAGCTTAGTATGAATAATCTATTAGTAATCTGATCATATACAATAAAAAAATCCAAGAAAAGTGGATATGCTAATATGATTCATATCATTAAAGCTTTTCTTATATGAGGTATATGGATATGTGAATAAGGTAGTAGAAGACTTATTAAATCACTAATAGTGAATGGACACTTACAAAATATTGATTCCTCTAAAATCAAATTCGGTTCCAAAATTAACAAAGCATCAATGAGGAAAAAATCGTAAATGAAAGAAAGGATTACAGAATATATATATGCACCTAATAAAATGTTAATCCAGAATTTATATAAAATAGACCTTAACATGGTGTATAGATAACAAAAGGGACTGTTTTATCAAAAGTGTTTAAAGAAATAATGAAAATGACATAGAGTGAACTTAGAAAACAGAGAAAAGGAGTCGATACCCAAAAACATAAAAAAAAAAAAAAAAAGGTGATAAGAATGGTGATAAAACTTTAATATGATGTAAGGCAGAAAAAAATGGTGATAAGAATGTTCATGAACTATCATCTAATCCACAGTATAATATACAAAAGACAGAAGAATCTATGGTAGCACAACAAAAAATGCTAATGAGAATGTTCATGTACTAAGTCAATATCAATCTCAAATTACTCGAGGAGGACCTCTTCCCGGGTTTGGTGCTTTGTGAGTTTGTATCGCATGCCGCATGGCAGAGTGCCAGAGTCAACACCATTTAAAAAAACAAGACTCACTTTAGGAGGTCAAACCCCCTCTTCCCCACAAACATACCTTGCTCTTCTAAATCTTTCAAATTCCCTAAATTGAAATAAAAAGTTAAAAATAGAAAATAAGATCAAAGCCCACATCAATAATTGAAAAGGAAAATAAGAACACTGGAAAGACTTCACTTCCCACCTCACCAGACCATACAAATAGACTCTCCTTTGCGTATTTTTTATAGCGGCAGTCCCAAACAAAACCAATGATACAAATTCTGATACTTGATTTAGGCTTACCTTGTAAAAAATTATAATTACATGTAGCTTGAAGTATGCAATGGTATAGGTCAAGAGATGCTCATTTAGAGACATATATCTGCTGCCAAATCCTCATAAATTAGTACAGAACATACAAGTTCACAAAAAAGCATAGCCTAGGGAAAAAGCTAATTTAGGCTTAAGAGTGAATAAAAACACTCATACGGAGAACAATGTGTTTCATATAACAGATTAAATCAATATAACCAACCTATGCAATCAAATTTAGTTTTGATTTACCTTCCCAAAAAAGCAAAACCATGTTGTGCGTCCATGGATATATACCAAGTTGAGAAATTTTTAGTATCTTCTACCAACACCCCTAATCAACAGAAGAATCAGAAATCTGTCAAAAATGCAGAAACTCTCTTCTAATAACATGGATAGAATAACAACTAAAACATGCAGGAAAATTGCTATGAAATGCAGAAATAATCTGCAACAATAGCTTGCTGTTTTTCAATAAAATTCCATCTAAATGCAAAAACATGCAATGTCTTATCTACCAAAGAATGAAAGTAATTCCTAAGTAAAGAAGAGCAAAGATGCAACCTAACATTCTGATATTCACTTTCTACAAAAGAATTCTGGGTTTTTATTGTTTTATAATCATAATAGGCTAAGTTTTTCAGAGTTCAGTATAAATAGTAGGTTGGGATTTTTCAGTTTTGTTATATCAGCATGGTTCTCAACAAAAATGCATCCCTCTTAGTCAAATTCTAATTTCGATTGTTTTATGATAACAATAGGCTAATTTTTTCAGTTCAGTGTAAAGAGTAGATTAGGGTTTTTCTATTTTGTTATATCAGCATGGTTCTCAACAAAAATGCATCCCTCTCAGTCAAATTCTAATCCCAATGGTTTCTTACTTCATTCAGGAATGCACGCTCTTATTATTATTCATGAATGAGATGATGGTTTCTTTCTTTAAAAAATAGGAATAATTAAATGGAGAAGCTGAAGGGACAAAAAACTGAGAAAACGCCAACATCCAAAGCTTTCTTGTACTGCATTTTCTTAAAACACCAACATCCAAAATCTTAATGTAAGATTTTGGTAATACCTTTCACAACCAGTAAGATATTCTACGAAATAATACCTCAATTTTTATGGGACCTGAATTCAAGTGCGTACCGGCGTACAGTTGTATGGTGATTACCTCAAATTGGTTATGCGTACACTTGAATCACCACCATACTATTGGGAGAATTCCCAAATCACCAATGAAAGACCCAGGAAGCATCATACGAAAGAATACCTCAATTCTTTAAACATACAATGACAAGAGAAGACTGATGAGCAGAACTCTGCAAAGAGCGACAAGAGCGATGCGAAGAATTCTGCGATTGTGAACAGTGATCTGTAGTTCGCGACTCCGTCTGCGACTCCTTCGGTGATAGACTGATAGCGGAGCATGCCTGATGTTCCTCGATCCTCTCCAAAATTAATTACTTCTTGTACACCTTTGTGGTGGAACCCTTCACCAGACCTTCTCCTTGTGGGGGACCCAATGTGCACCGCCACCGGGCTGTCCTTTCTACTCCATAAAATGATAATCTGTAAAAGATTTATGTTACTCCCCATAAAAACATCGAAAAATAATAAAAATAAACAAAACAAACAAAAAGGATAGTATTTAAAAGATTACCTAGCCAATGTCACTAATGTTGTAAATCCATGAACACAACCTGTGAAGACATACAACAACCCAGATGAAATCATTATTTAGCATTCAATATAAATCAAACATGGAGCCGTAAAAGAAACAAAAAACCTTGTAAAAACAAATGTAATTCCAAAAAAAGGCTGCAAGTGATGGTTAAACTTCCATGGTTACATTGTGATAAGAGAATGGTTTTCAATTTTCTTGCGAATGAAGAGTGAATTTGTCCATTTGGTTATAAAAGGAGGGTGATCTTTCTTTGGTTTAGACTGAAATAGATTGGTGTTTGTTTAGTTTAGTCATAATAAGAGTGTATAAACCGAGGCTTCAAGCCTCGGTTAAAACATTGTTTAAAATAGATTTCTTGTAATAATTATATTTAAAGTACCTGATCATGGAGAAAAGGGTAAATAAAATGAAACAAATAAATCGCGCCACAAAAGCAGAAGCATCAATGCAAACAAAGAAGAGAAACCAAGTAAATAAGTTTTTTTGATCATATTAAACCATCTTTAAACTTGTACGGTAAGTCCGAGCATAGATGCTATACCTTGAAGTGATGTTCGAATCATTCAATTCCATTTTACTGTTAGCATCAATGTCTTTGTAACTTTGATTTGCAAACTAATACATGAGGGCCAATTTGTTTTTCCTGCCTCTGACATGCATGAATCCTTCGGGACATTCATCTTCGTCAGCCTGTTTATTTGTAACATCTGAAAGAGTATGTAAATCAGTGAGGTCCTCAGACAAAGTATTATCATTGGAAAAGTTGGGGCTACTTTAGTATAAATTTCGGGGGATCAGAAATAATATCATCATCTCCATAAGTAGCATGCTGTTTTGTGGTGGCAACAGGCCCTTTAATAATGTTAAAATCATAGGGCAACATCAATAGCGGATAAACAACACATGTGGTTCATCAATTCCAACTGTGGCATCCGAAATAGTTTGGGAGCCATCACTGGCTCTAAAACCAGAATCAGCAGGGACAGTAACATACCGAACACAGTTTTTAGGAGCAAGGACAATATAATCAGTACAGACATCATAACTTTTAACACAATCTTTAGGAGCAGGGATAATATTATCAGCAGGGACAGGCTCACATTCAACAAAATCTTTGGTGGCATCTGTGTATTTTCTGCTTGTCAAAGCAGTAGCTTTTTTTGTTAATCTCAATCGCAGGGAACTGTTGCCTCATATAAGTATCATTGGCAGCAGAAAAATCAGCATCACAATCATAAACACGGACTCCTGGAGCATCACAATCAGTAAGGGAAACATCATTTAGGTGGGGGGGGGGGGTTCTGGATTTACCAAAACTGGAGCTACACCTGTAACAGAGAAATCAATGTTGCAAGCCGAAGGAATTGCAATTGAGGATGGCTAACGACCTCTGATATGGTCGTTAGTGATAAGGACATGAGTAGGCTTAAAGTAAATCTTGAATTGAGTGTTTTTTAAAACTATAGCTTAATACCATATAGTGGCTAATTGAGCAGGGAAGCTTGCAAGATAAATCTTGAATGAGATGATATGGTCACCGGACAGAGTGATAATCGCCGGTAGTCACTGGGCAGCTTCGACCTCTGAAGAATTTGCTTGAACCCTAGATTCTGAATCGGAAGAGTGAAAGATCGAGTATATACTGAGGAGCTCTTTGGCAAAGGAGCAGCACACACACGTCTGAACAGTGCCAAGGTGCTCCCTGTCAACAGGATGGTTCGCCACGGGAGTTCAACGGAAGGCGGCAACAGAATGCACTAAATAAGAGTTTCCGTCCAACTGTTTTAACGGAAATGGAACATCTAACTACCTTAGGCATTTAATATATATAGTAAGATATAATATAGCATAGGATATTTCACTATAAAATATCCTCCCAGGTTGTGGAGAGTGATTCGAATACTCGATTACTCTACCATTTTTGTAGTCAAGCTTTCTCATTCTAACTTCTCTCTAGAACATTCATACCCCTGGTCCTAAGGACCACCGGTCGGGTTAAACCGCTCTCACTCATGACAAAAGAAATGTGTAAAGCTCAGCTAAGACTCAAATTAGTTTTGTGCAACATTAATGTATATGTGGCAGGAGCACTATTGTTAAAAGAGAAAAGGAATGTTATTAGTATTTTTTTTTTACGCAGATAGATCAATTGCTATACGATGATAAAACTATCAAATAAGCCCTTGTACTATACCGAAAAAGTCAATTAGGCCCTCGTACTTTACAAACACTCAATTAAGTCCTCGAACTATTAAAAAACGTTCAATTAAGCCCTTTCGGTCAGTAAGTAACCGGTTTTCCGGTTAAATGTAACCTGTTTCCCGGCAGCCGCCGTTGCTGGGATTCGAGCACATCGTCGCCGTCGTCGCCGTTTAACCGGGAAACCGGTTACTTACCGACCAAAAGGGCTTAATTGAATGTTTTTTAATAGTTCGAGGGCTTAATTGAGTGTTTGTAAAGTACGAGGGCCTAATCGACTTTTTCGGCATAGTACGGGGGCATATTTGATAGTTTTCCCATTGCTATACCTATAAGGCTATAACTCTAGGAGGAGATGTTAATGCATAGTTGGGTATCTAATTCTCTTTAGGGAAAAGGGGCAAATAAGCTCTCGAACTAATAAAAAAGTGCAAATAAGTCCTTTTGTAGGAGGTTCTGTCCGATTATCGTCATTTGGGGAGGTTCTCGGTGGAATTTTTTGATGAATATTTTTGAGCATCTTCTTCATTAAGTCTAGTTTAGCCATACCAAATTTCAACTAAAAATTCAACCAGGAAGGCACTCAAATGATTTTCGGAAATATACTGCGTTGTTTAACTGCGCAATTATCTTCAAAAATTTATTTGACTGTCTTCCCGATTGAATTTTAAGCTGAAAATCGGTATGACTAAACTAGACTTAATGAATAAGATGCTAAAAAAATTTCATCAAAAAATTCCACCAGGAACCTCTCCAAATGACGATGGACAGACGAAACCTCCTACAAAAGGACTTATTTGCACTTTTTTGATTAGTTCGAGGGCTTATTTGCCTCTTTTCCCTTCTCTTTATGGTTTCATTAGTTGATCCAACCACTATTCATAGTTTTTATACTCCCTCCGGTTCTAAATAAACTTCACACTTTCCTTTTTTGGACGGTCCAAAATAAATTTCGCACTTCCTTATTTCCTTATTTGGCAAAGAAACCTACATCAAAACAGTGCTAAACAGTGTCAAACAGTGTCTCAACAGTGCCAAACAGTGTCTCAACAGTGTACTTTACAGTAAAGTCAACTTTGTTTCCTTAATAACTGTGAAGTCAAACACTGAAGTTTAAAAAGATCCGGAGGGAGTATTCTATAAACTTGACCATTGTCAAGTGCACATTCGTCATCTTCGGATAATCTTTTCTGGCAATTTCTTATCTAAATTTTTATGTTACATCCTGTTTTAGGCAATGCCTATTATTCAACCATTGTAATCTTTATTTTGATTTGATAAAAAATAAACTTATCACCAAAAGATATTACGAACAATTCCTCAAATAGAAAACATGGATTACATTTTTTTACTTTTTTTTAAAGCACTCAGGTGGTGTTCTGTTCGTCTTATTCTTATTACTTATTACTTATTCTTATTTTATTCAGATCAGATCAGATCAGATCAGAAAAATTCAGATCAGATCAGAAAAATTCAGATCAGATCAGATCAGATCAGAAAGATTCAGATCAGATCAGATCAGATCAGAAAGATTCAGATCAGATCAGATCAGATCAGAAAGATTCAGATCAGATCAGAAAGATTCAGATCAGATCAGACCAGATCAGAAACATTCAGATCAGATCAGAAACATTCAGATCAGATCAGATCAGAAAAGTTCAAACATGATTTATCACTTTTATTATTATATTAATTATTATTATTAATATTGTTATTACTATTATGATTATTATTATATAATTATTATTAATAATATTAATAATAATATGATAAAAAAAATAAGATATTAATATAGTTATAATATTTTAATATAATAATAGTAATATAAATGCAATTATTAAGAAGACTATTATTATTACAATATTATAATAATAATAATATGATTAATATTGTTATAGTATTATATTATAATTATATGTAATTATAATTATACTTACAATTATAATTCTTATAATTATAAGTATATCAATTGTAATTATTATAATTATATCTATAATTAATTATAATTGTAATTGTAATTAATTATAATTATAATAATTATAATTACAATCATAATTATAATTATGATTATAATTATAATTATAATATAATAATATAATAATATAATACTAATTATAAAAATATTATTATTATTATTATGTTATTGTTATAATAATATCGTTATAATAATATTAATTGTATTTATATTACTATAATTATATTATAATATTATAATTAATTTTAATATAATTATAATTATTATTAATTATAAATATACTTATAATTATATTATAGTTATAATTTATTATTATAATTATTATTTTTATTATAATTATTAATATTATTATTATTGTTACTATTGTAATTATTTTACGGAGTAATTATAATAATATTGATAACTATAGTTACAATTATAGAGATAAATATTGTAGTTATAATTACAATTATAATTATATAAGTAATTATAATTAAAAATATAATTACAATTATAATTATATCTATATTTATAGTTAGTGTAATATGTATAAATTTTTTCATTTTAAATTTAATTTTAATTATTATTATTATTTTTATAGTTACGATTATAATTATAATTTTATTTAAGTTATATTTGTAATTGCAATTATAATAATTATAATTATAATTATAATCATAGAAATATTCAAATCGGATCAGATCAGAAAGATTCAGATCAGACCAGAAGGATTCAGATCAGATCAGAAACATTCAGATCAGATCAGACCAGATCAGAAACATTCAGATCAGATCAGGAAGATTCAGATCAGATCAGATCAGAAAGATTCAGATCAGATCAGATCAGATCAGAAAGATTCAGATCAGATCAGATCAGATCAGAAAAATTCAGATCAGATCAGATCAGAACTTAAAAAATTCAGATCAGAAACATTCAGATCAGGCGAAGAGAACAGCTTCTCAACCTTTCAAAATACATATACACTTTTTGTATCTCCAAAAATGATTGTTCTTTTATTGTTGTTACCCAACTCTAAACACTCTTCTACTCCTACACGTTTTCCTCTTGAGATATTATCCAAAATGGGACTAAAAAAGTTTGGAAATTCCAAAATAGGACTTCCATGTTTTTATTCCCAAAATAGGACTAATTACTGTCATGTTTTGGCAGTACCAGACTTCAAACATGGCAGTATTTTCCAAATTTGGCAGTAATTAGTCCTATTTTGGGAATAAAAACATGACAGTCCTATTTTGGAATTTTCAAACTTTTTCAGTCCCATTTCGGGAACTTTCCCTTTCCTCTTTCATAAAGTTTTACACTCCTACCCAATAGTTGTTTTAATTAGGTGCTCAAACGAGTCGAATTCACCTCGAGTTTTGGTGTGCTCGAGCTCGGAAAAATGTACTTGCTCGAGTTTAAGCTCAAACCAGTTTAATTCTTTTGGCTCAAACTCAAATTTGGAGCCCGTTTGGAGAACTCTGATTTCGGTTTATCTGGCTTATCAGCCAGCTTTTTCACCAAACACGTAACTTTTACTTTCGCGCGCTGAATTGTGTAATAAGCCGAAAAAGTAAGGTTGGAGTTACTTTTCTGGCTGTATTGGCTGAAATTACTGTAGAGGACCATTTTAGCTATTTTTACATATAATTTTTTCTTTAATTTATTAATAAAATATATTTTAAAAATATTTTTTTTCTTAAATCAGCAGAATCAGCCAAAACAGCCACTCCAGCCAGAATATCATAAATTTCAGCAGAATCAGCCAAAACAGCCGATTTTGGTGCTACCAAACGGGCTCTTGATCGACTCAAGTTTGGTTGGATGGTTTTTAGAAAAGTTCCAGATCAAATAAGACGCTCGAATTGGAGTTCGAGTTTGAGGCTACAACGAGTATTGTATTTTCAAATTTGTAGTATTATATATACAAATGTAAGCAAATATTTATTTATATCCCACTCGTCTCGTAAATAACTTCCTAGTGTGACTTAAACACATATGCAAGATAAAGTTTCTTCTGAATTTTAATTATAGTCCTATTTTATGTCAAATCAACTATAATGTAAGTAAAAATATGAGTAGTGTTGATTTTTATTGAGATTATTTACTGTTGAGACTATTTACCTCATATTACTCACGCACCATGTGTAATGTTTCCTTATTATTAAGCATGGGTGCATGTGATGTATGGCCCATGCATTATTCTCTTCATTATGCACATCACGTATTGCAATATATATGTAGCATGCATGTCATTGAAATAAACAAGTTACGTATTATTCCTCTTACATGAAGTCTAGCTCTCTCAATACTAGTTCCTATTTTTATCATTAGCTAGTTTATATAAAATTATCATGGTATCAGAGCCAAAACCTGGAAATTTTAATACTAGTTACTTTTGAGATATTTCATTTTCTTTTTCCCTTCCTCTCATATCAACGTGATGGTAATCCCGTCTCATACTCGTACTTGGATAATTGATTCTGGAGCGAGTGAGCATATCACTTGTGATAGTGTAAATCTTTTCAACATTTCTACTCACTCATCTGAACCGGGAGTGAGAATTCCTAATGGGGAATTAGTTCCAGTCACTGCCATTGGTAGCCTGTACCTGTCTAATGGATTCTATCTTCGTCGTGTTCTTTATGTTCCGCAGTTTCAATGCAATCTGCTCTCCGCCGGTCGCCTCACAAGTGAGCTAAATTGTACACTCACTTTTTTCTCAGACTTCTGTATATTGCAGAATTTACCCTCCAGAAAACTAATTGGCAAGGGTGGATTTCAGAATGGTCTTTATTACCTGGAATTACCTAGGGTTGAGAATGTAGCAATGGGAGCTACTCTTGATTCTGATTTATGGCACCGGCGTCTGGGACATGCCTCGAATGGAAAAATACAACACATTTCATTTCTCAAAGGTTTGCAACAGTGCAATAGCTTTTGTGATCCCTGCTTACGAGCTAAACAAACTCGACTACCCTTCCCCAAAAGTACAAGTAAGACTACTTGTTGTTTTGAATTAATACATTGTGATATATGGGGAAGTTATAGATGTGACTCTACTTCAGGAGCACGCTATTTCTTATCCATTGTTGATGATTTTTCTAGAGGTGTTTGGGTTTACCTCATGAAAAATAAATCTGAAGTTTGCCAAAAATTGATACAATTTTGCAATATGGTAGAAACGCAATTTGAGAAAAGAGTCAAACGGATACGTTCAGATAACGGAATGGAATTTCAAACCAAGTTTTTATCTGAATATTATGCCCGTTATGGAATTATTTTGGAAACATCGTGCACAGACACTCCCCAACAAAATGGGGTAGTGGAGCGTAAACACAGACATATATTGGAAGTTGCTAGGGCTCTCCGTTTTCAATCAGGATTGCCTATTGATTTTTGGGGTGAATGCATTCTTACTGCCGTTTATATTATCAATCGGCTACCGTCACCCGTCATTTTAAACAAAAGCCCCCATGAGATATTATTTGGGAAGGAACCTTACTATGAACATCTACGTGTTTTTGGGTGTCTAGTATATGCACACGACAACAAACACAAGGACAAATTTAGTGAAAGGGGGAGTCCTTGTGTATTTCTCGGATATCCCTACGGACAGAAGGCATATAGAGTATTTGATTTGCATAAACAAAATATCTACAGCTCTCGAGATGTCACGTTTTTTGAGAATGAATTTCCATTTAAAATGGTAAATGAGGGAGGAAATAATTTTGAAGATATTGTTGAGCGTGTGTACAAAAAGGTCGTGGGCCACAGCAGTATGGTTTTGCAGGATGATCATGGCACCGGACCGAGCTTCACCCCACATGGCCGAACTTCTGATCGCCACGCAGCAGTGCATCGGCATCAACCGGAACACCTCCCTTCAATGAACTTGGAGCCGGACCACCATCTAGAAGAGATATGTGGATATCCTCTCACAGAGGGGTACACACATGGACCCCAGCAATATCCGGCAACTCAACTCCGGTCACAAAATTATTTTACTCCCGACTGCAGAAAATCAGGCCCTAACACGAGAAGCAACTTGCGGAGAAACGATGCTGGAACAGATGTGGGGTCAGCTCCTCGTCACTTCTCACCCACCGAACAGCAGCCCCCTCCATGTGCGGACCATCCTGGAACGAGCAGCATCACGGGTAGAAATAGTGAAGGCACACATGCTGGGCCAGCCTCCTATCCATTAGTACCCACCGAACAATTCTCTCTGGATGCACTTTTGGACTCTCATGAGACAAACACACAATCCACGCAAGTCAACCTTCCGTTTGGCCCCAATGATGATATACATGGAAAGAAAATTCTGGAACCGCATGCAATAAGTGATTCACTTGATGTGAGCAGTCAAACTCCTACCACGGTCGACATAAGAAGAGGTAACAGGGCTAGACAACTCCCTAAACACCTTACTGATTATGATGTTGACCTACCACCTTCTTTGGACCATTCACGGTTAACCGCAAATCGAGCAGTAATGTACCCAATGTCTAATTTTATAACTTATGAGAGGTTTTCCAATAAACACAAAGCCTTTTTGGCTGCCATCACTTCCCATGATGAGCCAAAACGATTTTCACAGGCAATTTTAGTCCCAATATGGCGAGAAGCTATGCAACGGGAGATTCGTGCTTTAGAAGAAAATGGTACTTGGACTTTGGTTCCACTACCGCCAGGAAAGAAAGTGGTAGACTCAAAATGGGTTTATAAAATAAAATATAAACCTAACGGTGATGTAGAACGCTACAAGGCAAGGTTGGTTGCCAAAGGCTTCACACAAGTTGAAGGAATTGATTTTCATGAAACCTTTGCCCCAGTTGCCAAACTCGTCACAGTACGGTGTCTGTTAGCCGTTGCTGCCAAACGCAATTGGATAGTACATCAACTGGATGTCAATAATGCTTTTCTCCACGGAGACCTTTCCGAAGATGTTTACATGCGTGTTCCGCAAGGATTTAACAAAGATGGCGACACTCGTGTCTGTAAATTACAAAAATCCCTTTATGGCTTGCGTCAAGCATCTCGTAATTGGTATCACAAGTTTACTCAATCACTTCTCAAAATTGGATTTCGTCAATCACGGGCAGATCATTCCTTGTTTATTTTTCAACAAGGTGAGAACTACACATTTGCCCTCATATATGTCGATGATGTCATCCTTGCCGGAAATGATCCGTCTCATATCACTAAAATTAAGGGGTACTTGAATGACCAATTTAGCATCAAAGACTTGGGTACACTAAAATATTTCCTAGGAATTGAGGTCGCTCGTTCTCCCGAGGGGTTTGTACTGAGTCAACGCAAATACACACTTGACATCCTAGAAGAAAGCGGTTTCCTTGCTAGCCGCCCTAGTCAGTTTCCCATGGAACAAAACTTGAAACTTCGGCCTGATGATGATAGCCCGCCAGTTGACGCTTCCTCATATCGTCGCTTGATTGGTCGCTTGTTGTACCTTACTGTGACTCGTCCAGACATTGTCTTCTCTGTTAGTCAGCTTAGTCAATTTCTTTGCCAGCCACGCCAGTCTCATTTCGACGCTGCCACCCGTGTTCTTCGATACTTAAAACAGACTCCGGGACAAGGAATTTTCTTATCTGCGGACACTGATTTCTCTTTGAAAGGTTATTGTGATGCTGATTGGGCAGGTTGCTCTTACACTCGCCGATCTAGCACTGGATATTTTATCACTCTTGGCAATTCCCCAGTCTCTTGGAGGACGAAGAAACAGTCTGTTGTTTCACGTTCTTCCGCAGAAGCAGAATATCGTGCCATGGCCGTCACGGTTAGTGAAATTTTATGGCTACGATGGTTACTTCGAGATCTAACAATTCCCCAAACTGGTCCTACGTCTCTCTTCTGTGATAATCAAGCAGCTCGACACATTGCACTCAACCCCGTTTTTCATGAGCGTACCAAGCATGTGGAAATGGACTGTTTTTTTGTTCGGGAACGTGTCGCTAGTGGCGAAATCCAACCACGTTGTATCACTACAACACATCAGATTGCTGATATTTTCACTAAGGCGCTCGGCACGGACCGATTCCAGTTTCTCAGGAGCAAGTTGGGTGTTCGCAACCTTCACACGCCACCTTGAGGGGGAGTATTGAGATTATTTACTGTTGAGACTATTTACCTCATATTACTCACGCACCATGTGTAATGTTTCCTTATTATTAAGCATGGGTGCATGTGATGTATGGCCCATGCATTATTCTCTTCATTATGCACATCACGTATTGCAATATATATGTAGCATGCATGTCATTGAAATAAACAAGTTACGTATTATTCCTCTTACATGAAGTCTAGCTCTCTCAATACTAGTTCCTATTTTTATCATTAGCTAGTTTATATAAAATTATCAATTTTTGTTAGCGGGAAGTTATTTTCGATCGAAATGAGAATTTTGCTCCATGAGGTTATTTAGGACGAAAAAGAATATTCATATTGAGCAAAAAAAGAATTTTCATACATTCATGAATCACGGTTTAAATATAGTCCAGTTGAGTGCAATTGATTAAAGGTTGTGTTACTTGTACACATAAATTGTACATATTCTGTGTACACTTAGAATTTGTGCACAAATAATTAGGGATTTGTACATAAAAAGTGTACAGCTTATGTGTACAAACAACTTTTTTTAAATGATTAAAGATCTAATTCCAACTTGAATTTGATTGAATCCGATTCAAATTTAAACTTAAAGGGTTAGAACTCGGGAGTGATTCATGAACGAGTTAACTTGACAATAACTTTTTTTAAGGATTGACAATAACGTTATTGTTAACTATTAATAATGGTAGAATGATTCATAATTCTAAAGTTTAAATATATTTTTAGTCCCTGTAAATATAAGACATTTTGTGTTACATCCCTTCAAAAGTATTTTTTATTTTTCGTCCCTGGTTTTCCTTTTAGTCCATCACGTATCATAACAATCTCCGTTTGACCTCAAAATAATCCCGATTGATAGATTTCCTCTAATTCTTCGTCATGTTATTCAAAGAGTATTTGATTTTATTTTTAAGAAGATTGTTAATGTATTTTAATTTTAAAATGTGAATACTTAGTTTTGTATTATTTTAACACTCATATTAGCCTTAAAAAAACATAAAAGGACAAATTTAAAATTTTCTAATAGATTTGTGTAATTGAAAATAACTTCTTTTGTAAGTTGAGAAGTTTCGGGATAAAAGATGGATTAAAAACAAAATAGTGCATATTGCAAGGATGAAAAACAAGAAAACTATTTTGCATGGACTTAAAACAAAATGTATCATATTCGGAGGTACTAAAGACGCATTTAAGCCTAATTCTAAAAAAATGATGCACAATTAAGAGTTCGTTTGGTAACTCTGTTTTTCATACTTATGAACCAACTTTTTAAGTTTTAACCAAGCACGTAACTTCTGATTTTGCGCGCTAAATAGTGTGGTACTCCGTAATAAGAAAAAGTAAGGTTGGAGTTACTTTTCTAGCTTTATTGGCTGAAGTTACTGTAAATGATTATTTTAGCTACTTTTTCATATAATTTTTTCTTTATTTTATTAATAAAATATATTTTAAATATAATTTTTTCATAAATCGTCAGAATACGCCAACGGAATCCTTCAATCAGAATTTCAAAAAATCCAGTTGAATCAATCGATTCAACTGATTTTAGTGTTATGAAACGTGCTCTAAATTAGAAACAAACTAAAAACGGATTTTGTAATACTACGTACATTAAGTTCATCCGTTATTTCAACATTTTCCTTCAATGTTTTTATACTCCCTATATGTTTACTACTCCGTAATAATTAATGACGGTTAAAAAGAAAAACAAAAAAGTGAAAAACATGAATTTTGTTGATCACAGCATCTGAAGGCGAGTACCTGGAAGGAGGATGAAAGTCGAAAAGTAATGGACGAGTCAAAAAACTCATCATTCGTCAGCAGCAGACTCGTTTTGGCCTTGCTTTACGCATTCACTGCTCCACTTTTCTTCCCTTTGTTCACACCCGCCCTTTTTGCCCATTCCGATTAACCCTATCCTTCTCCACCAAGTATGTGTATAAATCATCTCCATCTCTGTCAAACAACACCTCAAATGAATCAAAGATTGAAATCTTAGGGTCGAAGAAATGATCATCAAAATGATCACAAGACCTTTCGGGATTTCCAGATAGAGCGCGAAGATGGACATGATTAAGGGTTACTCTTTCTTTGCTCTCTTCCTCGTTTTGACCATTTGCATCAGCTCAAAGACAGCAGCTTCTGTGCGCTCTAAAGATCCTCTCGAAGCCATTCTTGGTAATTCAATACTCTTGTAAAAAGTCATTCTTGAGTGATTTCCTGATTTACCCATCAGGGTTCTTGATCGTTTTTAGCTGTTTACTCTAGTGGGATAGAAATTACTCACTGAAACGGAAAATTATACTTTATTTACCTTATATATGTTGTCACTTTCTACGGGTCTCGAAATAGCATGAAGCTAGATGAAAGGTGGTGAATTATGAAGTCATCTTCCATTTCAATTTTGACATCTATTTATGGGAATTGAAGGCTTGATCTTTTCTTTTTAAAGATAGTTTATTGATTTCCCCACTGCAATTCTGTTGTACTGAGTACTATTATTCTACTTCTAAGTTCTACCCAAATCTATACAAATGAAAATTTACAAGCGGGTTTAGAAAGATACATTTCTTGATCTTTTATTCTACAGACTGTGAGTTACTATAAATTTTACTCCTTCTGGGGATTCTTGGCAAGCATTTTTTTTTTTAAAGATTGTAGATGATAGATAACCTCTTGGAGATTTGGATCGGCAATGAACAGATCATCAACTTCTTATTTACTTTATTAAATTTGTGAAGGAAATACAGCCAGGGAAAACTTTGCTGCTTGGACAAATAGAGAACTGAACGCAGCATTGACTCAAGCGCCAAGTCCAGCCACTCAAGGACTTAATGACACACTTTTATTGGCCGGAGATAGGACAAGAAGGCCAGACATTCTTTCTAGGTTTCACAAGTACAAGGGTGGATGGGATATTGTCAATAAACACTACTGGGCTGTAAGTTGTCTTTTGTTCTGAATAAAATTGAAACTAAATTTTGTCTGGTTAAATGTTCTTAACAAAATTGATTGATTCTTCCTTGTGTATTGTGTCATCTGTGCAGTCTGTTGGGTTTACAGGAGCTGCTGGTTTCATTCTTTCTGTGCTATGGTTTGCTTTTTTTGGATTGGCACTCATGGTGCATTATTGTGTTGGATGGAGAATTAAGATTCCTTTCATGACTAAAGAATCACGCTGCTCTGATAGGGTTTGCCTTATTGTGCTTATTCTCTTCACGTGCACTGCAGCGTAATAATTCAACAACTATCTACTTCTTTTTAAAGACTCATTTGTAGGATCAATCATTAATTCATCTTCAGCCAGCAATTATGTATTCGATTCAATTCGAGATATGGCTGGGGTCACTCAACTAGGTCATAAGGCACTTAATATTGTGATATGTGTGATTTCAACTATATGCAATCTGTCCATTTTTGGGGGAGGGATGCATTTTAAATCATCATTAAAGGAGAGGTTGCTATGGTAGGCGCATGATGCCAACAACATAACTTAGTTACATGACATGACATGAAGGAGAATATGAATATTATCTTTTTAACTCCATTTTCATTTGCCGATCCATGTTAGCCGACTTTAAACTATTTTGGGACTAAGGCTTGGATGTTGTTGTTGTTGCATTCATCAATATCCTTCAAACTATACGACTCCGTTTGGTAAGACCGTAAGACTTAAGTTGGCTAAATCTGCTTAAAATGGTATAGTACTTGCCTTTTTCATTATTAACTAATTCAGCAATTGGAATATAAAAGCTAGTGTTCTGTAAAAACTGGCTGATTACTGTGATAAGCCAAATAACAAGGTTACCAAATGGGCACTACGTCTCTTTGGCATTTGAAGGAAGAAAATTCTGGGGATGCACATTGCTTAACACATCATCATGTAATTGAGATTCTAAAAGTAAAATATGTTTGGGCTGACTGTATGGACTGACTATTTTATGTACTTTATCCACTGACTAAGCCATGTACTTACCTATTTCCTTCTGTGTATACAGGATTGGATGCATTCTACTTTCTATTGGACAGGATAAATTTCGAGTGGAATCCTTGGATACCCTAAAATTTGTTGTTAACCAATCTGACTATGCTGTTCTGACTTTGAGAAATGTGACACAATACCTGACACTTGCAAAAACAGTCAAAGTTGCCCAGATGTTTCTTCCTTCTAATGCCATAGATGATATTGACCGGCTGAATGGGGACTTAAATGAGGCAGCAGATACACTTGAGGAGAAAACAAATGTTAACTCTAGCAGAATTAGAAGAGTCTTCAATCTTGTGTATGATATCCAAATTGGATAAATTCTAAATTATATGATCTTTGCTTGAAATCTGTTCTTGATGATCCCATGATATTTTTTTGCAGTCGCATGGCATTGATCACTGTCGCAGCAGTGATGCTTATAAGTTCTCTTTTTGGTCTTTGTATGTATTCTAACTTATCCACCTCCAATTGACAATACTTTATCTATCTTGACTGATATGTGTCATATCTTCCTGGCAGGCTTATCTATCAGAGGCCATAAACACACAATTCATATGTATGCTTCATTTCATGCTGATTAGTACTCTCTTCACTTTCATTCTGTTGAAATGGGAAACTGATGGAGTCTTAGCCTTGTTTGGTTGGGGATTTTAGGGGGAATGGGATGGGAGGATTTGTTTTTGTTTTAGTAACTTTTTTTTATTTGTTAATCTTATGATACTCGAAAATAAGTAAATGTTAGAGTAGATCATGTACTCATATATATTCATTTAAATAATTACCTCAAATTTGACTAATACATCTATACTTTTCCTACATAAGACTCACATGTTTTTTGTCTAAAATAATATGCATATGGTCCTAAGTAGGGAATACTTCTATTTCTAAAATATTACTACGTATCTATTTAGTGCAAGTATTAGTGATAATTGGAGAAACTTATTATATTTTATTCATTGCCACTTTGCCAGAAAATTTTTCTTTTTCATTTTATTTGTTGTTAGCTACTTAGCTGCCCTTTTATTGTCTCACAGCTGATTCTATTGATGCAGATTCATTATTAGCGGATGGCTATTAGTTTCTGTCACACTTATTCTCTGTGGAGTTTTTGTCATCATTAACAAGTAAGAATTTTAAATTTTAGTAGATATTCCTTTCCCCAAAATCTTTTGGGATCAAGGCTTGGATTTTGTTGTTGTTGAGTAGATATTCCTTTCATATAGAACTAAAACGCAATTTTTCTTCTTCACTTGGGCCATGTTTGATGTTTCAACTCACACTTTATTTTTCATTTTTCCTGTTGAAGTTAATAATGTTAATATGTTATACATAAAAAGTGTAATGTATAATAAGATTTTTTTAATAGAGAATGAACCTTCATGGTCTTGAATAGTTGATGATCATGATGAGTCTTTTGCTGAAGACATTCCGTGATATGACTAAGGCTATGTTTGTGTTTACTTCTGCTTTTTAGAAGTTATTATTTATTTTAGTGATTGTTAAAAAGGCTATTTAAAAATTATTTAAAAGTTGAGGAGAAATACCCTGGTTAAAAACACTCTGTGTAGCTTTTTAAAGACCAAAAATATAGTGTGCTTCCCAAAACTCCAAAAGTAATGGAAAACACTCCTTAACATTGTTGAATATTGGGTTTTAGTGTGATTGCGGACACTTGTGTGGCCATGGGAGAATGGGTTGACAACCCTCAAGCGGAAACGGCTCTTAGCAACATCCTTCCTTGTGTAGACCAAAGTACAACCAACCGGTCATTGATCAAGAGCAAACAAGTCGTTGTTGACATTGTAGATATCGTCAATGCATTTGTAGACACCTACGCCAATTCGGATCCACTGGATCCTCGCAATTCCATTAATTACAACCAATCAGGGCCATTGATACCTCATCTCTGTTACCCTTATGACTCAAGGCTGCAAGATCTTCCTTGTCCAGCACAACAGGTTTCTATGGAAAATTCTTCATTGGTAAGTGCTCATCATATCCTCTTCTTTTTCCAGCATATATGTCAAACGACTACGGTGATATAATTTTTTTTAAATTGTAGGTTTGTAAAAATAATAACACCTCTGTCCCAATTTGAGGTGTTATTCAAGGAGTTTAAGGTTCACAGATGATGAAGTTAATGCTCCCCTAATAATATTTAAATTAGGGATAATAATTAAAGTTCATGTACTTAAAAACGACACTTAATGTTTTATCGCATCTCAAAAACAGAAGTCAATACAATAAAAAATTGTCTCAAAAATCAGATAATAGAAAGGAATTTGTAGCTCAATTTAGGATGATTTATAAGAATTGATAACGAATATATTACAGAAACAGAACTTATGGACCAAAGTATGACCTCTCTAATGCTCATCTAACATATTTGACTGGTGTAGTGAGGGTGGTGATGCAAGAGTGACTATGTAGTTTCTAAGTTTTGATTAATACGGAGTAATATTTTTGAAAAAAACTAAATCTTGAGTTATAGCCTTGGCCTTTTTTTAAAAATAGCCTGAACCCTAAACTTAAACACTAAACCCTGTCCTACCTCTTACCAAAAGTTTTTAAAAAATATAAAGACCTATAAAATCAAAATCTAGAAAGTGTTAAAAAGTCTGAAAATTAAAATTACAAAATAAAAATAGAAAAACTACAGAATATATATAAACAATTCAAAATTTTCAAAAGAATAGTTCTATAAAGTTTTAAAAACAATGTTGATTTTTAAATGGGCAGGTATGGCAAAATTACATCTGCAACGTTTCAGAAGCGGGTGTGTGCAGCAGTGTAGGGAGATTGTTGCCTGATATGTATAGACAGCTTGTGGCGGCAGTGAACATCAGCTACGCTCTTGAACACTATGCCCCGCCAATGCTCAACCTGCAGAATTGCAATTTTGTACGTGATGCCTTCAGAAACATCACCTCCCAGCATTGCCCCCGTTTGGAACGCGAGGTCCGAACCGTATATGCAGGGCTGGCTTTGATCTCTGTGGGGCTCATGCTTAGCCTTGCACTTTGGATGGTATATGCAAACCGCCCCCGAAGGGAGGAAGTGTTTGAGAGGCTCTTCAAGAATAGAGGGTGGTTCCTCTGTTAAGAAAAGACTCAATCCATGGTTTTCGGCGTTTTCCTAGTGATGTACGGTAGATTACGATTTTATTGGCACAAGAGTGGAGTGGAGTGCGCCATTCTTGGGCTGCTGAGGTTGAGAGCCATATCGTCATCTACAATGGCTCTTGTGTATATAATACATATTTTTGTTGTTCTGGTTTACTCTTCAAGTTAAGTTTCATTTTCAGTTGTACTAGGATTTTTACAAAAACTTGTTTAGTGGGAAAAATATAATATCAAAACTAGGAGATGAAATTTAGAAAGAATGACCAATACACGACTACAATAAATAGTGTAAAAATGTAATGCAATCATAGTAATTGTAACTATATTGACTTTTATACTTGGAGTTTTGCAAAACAAATATTAGTAGGGGAATATATAAAGTCAATAATCAAAGTAAGTAGTGTGAAAAAGTAATTTTTATGCGCAATCATCATAGTTAGTCCTGGAGTCGGGCTGGCCCAATCAAAGTAAGTAGTGCTGAACCAGCCCGGTCCGGGTAGGCCCGGCCCGGGGGGTTCCCGGTGCGGGCTTGGGTCACCCAAAAGCCGAACCGGCCCGGGCGATTCGGGCCCGGTTTCGGGTTTTTTTAATTTTTTTTCAATTTTTTTTAACTTTTCGGGTTGAGCTGGATATTTTGGGTCATTTGGGGTGGTTTGGGGGGCTGGGGGGGGGGGGGGGTAATTAGGAAAAGGGAAAAAAATGACCTGAGGCTCGGCTCGGACTTGGACCAGACCCGGTGGCTACACAGGCCTGTCCCGGGCCCACCTATTCAGAACCGGCAGCCCGCCCGGGGCCTAGGCTCGGACCCGACCCGGCCCGAATCCAGCCCTAATCATAGTTGATGTTTTATCTAGTTTTTTGTCTTCTCAAAAAACTGGTATACAAACTTTCATTTTACTCTTAAAAGATGAAAATAACCTAATATTTATTTACAATTACTTTTTACATACACATAATATGAATTGGTCTTTCTAAATCTATTATACTTCTAAATCTATTATAGTGTCTGTTCTAGATAATCAACACTCTTGATTGAGATATTATTCAAATTGAGATATTATTCAAACTTATGATTTTCTCGATCACTAAGGATTAACAGATCACGAGGTATTGGTGATTTTTTTTTATGCATACTTGTGATCGATTATTTGTAAAATGTGAGACAAAGTTGTATTGTAAATTCGACTTCTCAGAAAATTTGGGTGTTTCGTTTATCAATGTTCTAAGCTATATGAATGACACCCTAATGAATGTTTATGTTCAACATTCATGTAGTTTAGTTTATTACTCCCTTCGTCCGACAAAATTTGGTTAAAGTTGACTTGCATATAGATTAATAAAGTAAAAACTGTGTGGTTGAAATTTGTGCAGAGGAGAGAAAAATAACTTTAACCACATATTTCTTTCTTTAAATGAAAATGATAAATTTTTTTAGACAACAAAAAAGAAAATTTGTCTAAGTTTTATGGGATAAAGGGAGTAATATGTTACGAAAATCTTTTGACTTGCTTTGTGCCTTTGGTACATCATTGGTGCTTATCACATCATTGCTGGTCTGGTCTGGTCTGATCTGGTCTAGTCTGATTTGGTCTGGTCTGGTAAACGTCTGGTCTCTGTGTATTTTATAACTACGGAAGTCAAGTCTGGTCTGGTCTGATCTGGTCTGGGACTGAAAACAATCCAAAAGAAAACATCCGTACGTCATGGGTGAATGTGAATGCAGTTGGCAGATGAAAACGCTTTAAGGGCATTTGACGCTATTTGGTTATTAAAGATGTTTTTTCTTGGATGGAAATTTTTTTGATCTGATCTCACCCAATGGCGGACATGCTTTGTTCAAGGGTGTTCAGGCGAACTCCCAAAATTTTGAAAATAAAATGTAAAAATACATGTATAGAATTGATATAATAATCTATATAGTGTATTTTTATACAATGTTTGTTACCTTTAACCTTTTTGCTAGTTATTTGTTGTTGAAAAAAATTACATTTCTTCAATTTCGAGATCAAAAAAACATTATTGTGCAATATTTTAACTATGAATTTTTTTACGCCCAATTTCCGATTGCAAGATCCGCCATTGATCTCATCTGATTTGGTTTGATTTGATCTAGTCTGAATTGGTCTGGTTTTGTCTGTTAATGTCTGGTCTCTGTGTATTTTATAAATATCTAAGTTTGATCTAATCTGGTCTAGTCTGATTTGATTTAGTCTGATCTAATTTAGTCTGGGACTGAAAACGGTCCAAGTAAAAATATGGGAAATTTACTAGGATATGACTAAAACTCAACAAGTTTCACAATTTATGACCTAACTAGTTTTTAGACTTTTCTATGACCTAAAAAAATCTCGTTTATATTTAAAGATTGAATGACGAAAATACCCTTATTTAAAATATGTGCATTTTGCACTAATTTCGTCCAACTAAAACTACTGCACTTTATATTGCCGTTACTGCACGATATTAATGCACGACTTTATTGCACATCCGGTAATAATCACTGTACTTCCGCCAAAATTAATTATCTTCTCGTTTACTTGAGGATTTTTTTTTGTTTTTTTAGATTTAATAAAATTATTATTTTACGTCGAATTAAGTATATTGCATTCCATGATGATATTACTGCTTTGTGTTATTGCAATACTGATCATAATCATTGCACAACAAAATTTCTTAATTCATTCATTCACTACCATATACAACATGTCTATTACCATATATTCACTGCCTATACTCAACACTTATTGAAACGTTCACTGCCTTCAATGCTCATATTTAATGCCCACAAACTCGAAATTCAATAAAATTTAATCAAAGAAGAAGAAGAAGAAGAAGAATGAGACGGATGAATGGGAAGCAGGGAGGGTGAGTTGGAGCGCCTCCATGCTGCTGGATGGCGACATTGGTTGGATGCGGACGGAGGTGCATGGCTGGGTGGCGGTGTTTGCACGTACGCATCGGGACGGAGGTTGAGGGCGGTGTGCACGGCCTAGGACGGCGGCGCGCAGGTCAGGGATGGTGCGCACAGGTCTAGAACGGCGGCGTACAGATCTGGGACGATAACGCACATATCATGGACGACGATGAGGAGCGGCGACTGGACGGCAGACAATATATCGACGTCGGTCGGCGCTTTGGGACCCAAGCCACGTTGCTATTGGGTTGGTGTCTGTGCTCCCATATTGGATTTCTGTGGAAGGCGACGACACTCGACGGCGGGTGGCGGCTGGACGACAGGCGGTGGCGGGGCGGCTGCACGTACAGCTGGGTGTTGGGAGGTTGTAGCTAAGGTTGTAGAAAATGGGTAGGAGGTTAGGGTTTTATAGGTGTAAACTAAAGGGTATATTTGTCCACCTAAATTAATTATTATTTATTAATTAATGATGAATTTTAATTAAATATTATGAATTTTGGTACTCCCTCCGTCCCATTGGACTTTGCCAAGTTCCCTTTTTTGGTTGTCCCAAAAAACTTTGTCACTTTCCCATTAAAGTAAGTAAGTAACTATTTTGTGGTTCTGCTCATTTCTCTGTCATCTGCACAATCTTCAACCACACAATTTTTACTATGCTTATTTCTCACCTAACTCAATTAGTGCAAAGTCCATTGGGACGGAGGTAATATTATTTTGGTAAAGAAACTAGTTAGGTCATACCTTGAAAATTTAAGTGAAAAAGTTTTATCTAAGATAATTACCTCTTAAAATGTTTTTAGTTTATTTATTTAATATGTAAAGGGTGCCTTGAGTTCTTGGAAGACCACAATGCAAGTGCAAAATACATCGTAGTTTATCACGACTTTCAAATTGTTTTTATTTCACAGGTTGTAAATAAAACTGATGGAGCCTCCAGAAGGACCAACACATCTACTCCTTTTCCCTCAAGTACCTTTCGGCAAAAAGAGTGAGGGACTCCTGATGGAGTATATGGCCCAAGAACCCCCGGTCCATAGACTCCTACTTCTCCCACACAAGTCCATGGAGCCCAGAGGGCAACTCAGGCCCAAAAGCAACGGCCCAGGCCTCAAAGTGGCCCAGAATACACACTGAGGTGCCTTCGGCCTCCTTGGCCGAAGGCTCCAAAACTCGCAGGATGGCCTTCTCTGGCATAAGAAGCTACTGGGAGAAAACGGCGAAAAACATAAGCCTTCGGCATTATCAAGCCCTCGGTATCAGAGAAGCCTTCGGCTGAACCAAGCCTTCGGTCATACAAGGCCTTCGGCTACGCGGGGGTCCTTGGTCACATGGAGCCCTCGGCTACACAAGGAGCCTTCGGCCAAACATGCTCAATCATCGAAGATTCCTTTTGGGGGCAGCCAACCACCGCATTTAATGACACGTCACATCCGCCAACCGCATTCAATGCGGTGAACGTACCACTGCCGGTGCCACCCGGCTGATGAGATCCCTCGGCCGTTGGATTACTGACACGTGTACTCTCATCGCATTTATTGCCGCTATAAATAGCAGCCCATTTCTCCTTGTGAACCATCCACATCCATCTCCACATCCCGAGTTCATTTAATAAATCGACTCTCTCTCCTCCTATTTTACTCTGACTTCTCTCTAAGTTATTTCCGCAATAACCCTTCGGATAAGATACCCCCCGGGTAGACTATCCACCATTTGGTGCTCTCGTTGAGAGGTCAGAACAATCAAGTAAGAAACCCTCCCCCTCTACCAAACTCAAACACCTATCAAAAATGGGAAGAACAACTCGTGCCCAATCAAAAACCCTTGAGGAGAACCACGTAGCCCCCGGCGAAACCAACGGGGCTGAGGCCTCCAACTGGCTCTTAGTACCCGAGGGTGGCATCATCCTCGAATTGGAGCAGGCTACTGCTGACCTCCGTCAGCAACTACAGAAGAGCGCCCCTGATGCCCGCATTGGCCTTGATAATCGAAGGAGGGATCGGAGTGAGAACCAAGTTCCCCCTCCGGCCCCGGCCATCGATCTTCAGGCTGCCTTTGCGGCCTTTGTACAAAACATGGCTCTCAATTCTGGAGCCCTCGTCTCTCAAGCACCCCTTCAGCCCTATGCTGGAGGAAATGTTATCCAATTGCCGCCACTCCCTCCTCTATTCAACAATCCTCCCCCGGGGATCGGAAATGCTGAGGGGGTCATGGCGCAGGATACCGCCTCCCAGGAGGCCCAGTCCAGGGATAAGCGCCCCACGATGAAGGAAAAACCCCCGAACCTCTGCACTTGAGAGGCTAGGGGGAGCTCCCGGGCACCGAGGGGTCCAAGACCGCCTCGGGAAACAGGCGCTCAGCAGGCCCCAGGAAAGTGGAGCCTCCGCTTTGGGTGCCGAAGACATGCCTCCACCCCGGAGCAAAGGCAAAGCCCTCCTCCATGCCGATGACGCCAGGCACCAAATCAATCAGGTTCAGTCCTTCCGGGCCAACTCCCAAGGGGTTGCCCCGAAGGATCCCAAGGACGAGATCATCGAAGCCCTCCTCCGTCAACTCGAGGAGAATCGTCAGGCACCCCCGACGGCTTCCACAGCAAGGCCGGATCCGGAGTACGCTGACCTCCGGGCGCAAGTGGAGGAAATGAAGCGCAAACTTGTCGAAGGCTCAGGCGAGCCCCTCATTCAGCTCCGCACTAGGACGCCTTTCACCCCAAGGGTGCTGGCGGCCAAGATCCCCCATAAATACCGGGGGCAACCCATCAAACCATACGAGGGGATGACGGATCCCCAAGAACACTATAGCCGTTATCAAAACAGCATGATGATGGTGGGGGCCTCGGATGAATACTTATGCCGTTGGTTCCTTTCCACCTTGGAGGGACCAGCGTATGAGTGGTTCAACCGGTTGCCTGAAGGCGGCATTGATTCTTGGCAAGAACTTGCCCACCGCTTCCTCACGCAATTTGCTGGAAGGCATCGCTCAAAGAAACACTTCTCCCACCTTCTAAACGTGAGACAACAGAAGGAGGAGACCCTTCGGAGTTTCCTAGAGCGCTGGAGGCAAGCCTCCCTCGAGGTCGAAGGCGCCGATGACAGAACTCTGATGGCTCTCTTCCACACCGTCCTCCGCAACGGCAACTTCTCCCGGAGCCTTATCACTGATCCCCTCGCGATTACACAAAGGCCCTCCAGCGAGGGGACCGCTATGCCGAGGCAGAGGAAATCGAGAAGGACCGCCGCAACACGGATCCTTCTCAGAAGAACGAAGGCAGGAATCGGCCCGGAGGGCCTCCCCCTCCGGCCAACCGAGAGGCCCAGTACAGTGATCGCTCCCGAGGTGGCCTAGCCAGATCCGGGGGCGGTTACAAGAACAATCCGGAGGCATGGGCGCAACCTGTCCTCCTTGAGCACCCACGCACTCCCCTGACGCACCCCGTCAGCATCATTTTAGATCACGCAGAAGAGCGAGGGCTCGTGGAGCGAGACTCCCGTACACCCCTCGAGATTTATGCCATCGGCCCTGATGAGCCCTATTGTCGCTTTCACCGCCACCATGGACACAAAACCGACGAATGCCATCAGCTCAAAACCGCCATTGAGAGGTTGATACAGGCGGGCCACTTGTCTCAATTTATCAGGGGCCCTCCTCCCCAGGGCCCCCCTCACCATCAAGGGCCTCTGCCGAAGGCAAATAAGTGGGTGAACCCCAACACCATCCCCTTGGGAAACCCATAGGGGAAGAAACGTGAAATTGGGGGCCTTGATGACGAGGGAGAGGGCTCCCATCAACAATACAAGCGCCATATTCATATGATCAACGGCGGCAACACCGGAGGCGATTCAATAAGCCAAAGGAAGAAGGTGGGCACAGTCCCTTTACATTGGGGAAGTCAATCACACGCCCCCAACTAAAAGGCCGAGGGCGGATCCCATCTTCTTCACTGATGCGGACCTCCCCTCGAGTTCTCTGCCGCATAGGGATGCCCTCGTCATCCGCACTGAGATCAATGACGCCATCATCCTCCGGACTTACGTTGACACGGGGAGTTCTGTCAACGTCATGTACCTCAGCACTTTTCAGGAGTTGAGGCTCGACAGGGGATCCCTTCGGCACATCAACACCCCCCTCTCCGGATTCACGGGGGATAGCATAGACGCCGAGGGCGTCATCACCCTCATGGTTGAGTTCGGCGACGGATCCCATAGGGCCAAGCTCGGAGTGGAATTCGTCGTCGTCAACCTCGACTGCGCACACAACATCATCCTCGGCCGGCCTGCCCTCGAGGATTTGGAGGCTGTCATATCCATGAGGCATCTCTGCCTCAAGTTCCCCACACCCACCAGCATCGGCTACTCGAGGGGGGATCAGAAGCTCTCCAGGGCATGCTACCTTCAACTTACCAAGAAGGTTAGTAAAACTGAGCTCCGAATTGATACGATTACCACCAAGGCCCTGGAAGAGGAAGAAGGCAGGCCAAGGGCTGAACCTGCCGAGGAGACTGAAGACTTGATACTCAATCCGGCCAAGCCTGAGAGAGTCCTGAAGATTGGAGCCAAGCTCCCCGAAGACCTGAAGGCTGGCATCACCAAAGCCCTCCGCGCCTACTCCATTGTTTTTGCATGGGGGCCGGAGGATATGCCAGGAATCGACCGAAGGGTCATCACCCACCGCCTAGCGGTGGACCCTTCGGCCAAACCGGTGCAGCAGCGGAGAAGACCCCTCTCGGCCGAGAGAAGGGAATTCGTGAAAAAGGAAGTAGCTATGCTCCTCTCCATCAAACACATCAAGGAGGTAAAATACCCTTCTTGGTTGGCAAACGTAGTCCTCGCACAGAAGCCCCCTACCTTCTGCATGTGCGTGGACTACACAGATCTGAATAGGGCGTGCCCTATGGACCCCTTCCCCCTACCGAACATTGACCAGCTGGTGGATGAGACTGCGAGATGCGAGATCATGTCATTCCTCGACGCATTCCGCGGGTATCATCAAATCTACATGCATGAGGAAGACGCTGAAAAAACCGCCTTCATGACACCCGAAGGCATCTTCTCCTACCTTGTGATGGCCTTCGGCCTCAAAAACTCAGGCGCCACCTACACCCGAATGGTGGCCAGGGTCTTTCAAGCTGTCTTGGGGCGAACTATGGAGGCCTATGTTGACGATATGATTGTCAAGAACAAGAAGGCCGGCACTCACGCCGAGGACCTCCAGGAAATCTTCGCCATCATGCAAAAATTCAACCTCCGGTTGAATCCAAAGAAATGCACCTTCGGCGTACAAGGTGGAAAATTCTTGGGCTACATGGTAAGCCGAAGGGGTATCGAGGCCAATCCCGAGAAAATTCAGGCCATCATCAATATGGAGGCTCCACGAAACGTCAAAGAAGTTCAACGGTTGACGGGTCGCCTGGCGGCCCTCAACCGTTTCCTCTCCAAGTCAGCCGAGAGGGCCCTCCCCTTCTTCCACATCATGAGGAAGACAGCGGGTTTCCAATGGACATCTGAGTGTCAAGAGGCCTTCGACGAACTTAAAAAGTACCTCTCTTCTCCCCCAGTGCTCTCCAAACCGAAGGTGGGGGAGACTTTATACTTATACCTCGGCGTTAGCCCTGCGGCCATCAGCTCAGTACTAATCCGAGAGGAAGACGGCATCCAGCATGCCATCTTCTACGTCAGCAAAACCCTCCGGGAGGCCGAACTCAGGTATTCTCCCGTCGAGAAGACGGTGCTAGCCATCGTTTGGACCGTCAAGAAGCTTGGCCACTACTTTCAAGCTCATCCGGTCCAAGTGCTCACACATCAACCCCTCGGCGCCCTCATGAGGAGTCCCGCTAGCTCCTCCCGGATGGTAAAGTGGGCCATTTTCCTCAGTCAATACAACATAGATATCCGTCCGAGGCCTGCCATCAAGGGCCAAGCCCTGGCATACTTCGTGACGGAATGCACCGCGAGATCAGCGGTGGATGAAGAGCCTTCGGCGCCTCTTGATGAGTGGTGGACGCTCTATACCGATGGCTCCTCAGCCACCAAAGCATGCGGAGGGGGAGTAGTCCTCATTACACCCGAGGGCTTCCGCGCCTATTATGCCATCCGCTACTCCTTCAAAGTCTCCAACAACGAGGCCGAATACGAAGCCCTCCTCTGCGGCCTTCGGCTGGCAGCAAATCTGAAGGCTAAGATGATCCACGTCAAGTGCGACTCCAAGCTCGTCGTGGGTCAAATTTCCAGGGAGTACGAGGCCAAGGAAGGGAGGATGAAACAATACAAAGAAGCGGCTAAAGAGTTGCTCAAGGTATTTGAGGCACATTCTCTCACCCAAATACCGAGGGCTCAAAACTCTGAGGCCGACATTCTATCCAAGCTTTCGGATGAATCCCCCGAGCACCTCTCCAAAATTGCAAGAATTGAGGAACTCAGCCTCTCAAGCATCCACGCGAGCCCCGTCATGGACATTAACCTAAGACCAGAAGATTGGATCTCCGACATCATCACCTTCATCACCACAGGGCAACTACCCCAAGACGAAGCCCGCGCCAAGTTGACGAAACTGAGGGCTCCCAGCTACACCCTCGAGAATGGAAGGCTTTACAAAAGGTCTTACAACGGCACCCTTCTCCGGTGCCTTCATCAAGATGAGGCCGAAGTCGCCATGGAGGAAGTGCACAGTGGCACTTGCTCAGCTCACCAGGGACCCTTCTCCATGTCCCGAAGGCTCGTAGTTCAAGGCTACTTCTGGCCCACGATGGTTAGAGATTGTGCTGACCTAGCCTGAAGGTGCACCGCTTGCCAACACTTCCAGAAGGCTCCCGGCAGACCTGCGGTCAACTACGCCCCCATCAGCACCGCTATACCCTTCTCCAGATGGGGGATTGACTTAGTAGGCCCTCTGCCGAGGGGCACCTCCAACAACAGATATATCATTGTGGCCATTGACTACTTCACCAAATGGGTAGAGGCCGAGCCCCTCGCCAGCATCAATGAAGCCCGGTGCCGCCACTTTGTTCTCAAGAATATCCTCACGAGGTTTGGCGTCCCCCAACAAATCATCTCCGATAACGGAACTCAATTCGAGGCAGCCCCCTTCTGTGCCCTCCTTGAGGCTTGGGGCATCAAGCACACATTCTCTTCCGTTGCCTACCCTCAGGGCAACGGACAAGTAGAAAATGCCAACCGCACTCTCCTTGAAGGGTTGAAGAAGAAGCTGGAAGCCGAAGGGGGAGGCTGGGTAGAAGAACTACACAACATCCTATGGGCCTACCGTACCACCCCTCAGCGTGCAATAGGTGAAACACCCTTCTCCCTATGCTATGGCTTTGAGGCTAAGGCTCCAACAGAAGTGACTCTTCCCACCCGAAGGGTTGAACAATATGAACCTGAGGTCAACGACGCCAACATGGCCCTCGACCTTCATCTCATCTTAGAACGCCGGGAGCAAGCCTTCCTCAGGGCTGAAAACTATAGAAGACAAGTCAAAGGCTACATCGACGCCAAGGTCCGCTCCCGGGAATTCCAGGTGGGCGACTACGTCCTCCGACGAAGGGAGGCAAGCCTACCCACTGAAGGAGGGAAGATGGCACCTAAATTCGAAGGCCCTTACGTCGTCTCGGCCATCATCAAACCGGGGACATACAAGCTAAAACGCCCTAATGGGACAGAGGTTCCTAGACATTGGAATGTGCACCACCTAGTCAAATTTTATCAATGAGCGGCCAAGCCCTCATCCCCAAAAAGTGTAAATGATCAATGGCCCAAGGCCCCATCCGTTTTGAAGGAATAATCAAAAGGCCAAGCCTTCATCACGTATATGTCACACAAACGGCCCAAGGCCCCCTCCTCTCCTGAAAATAAGTGGCCAAGCCCTCATCTCTCCACCAAGATAGGCCCAAGACCTCCTCCTCTCATGAGGGGGAGCACCAATTTAGGTACCAAGTACCAAGTGTAGGGGTCACCCCCATCACTCTTTGAAGACACCAAGTGTTTTCTCACTAAGCCGTACCCCACGAGGACGCAATCATGCATACATTATGCATACTTATACATACTCTCCTAAAAAAAACGGGGGGTGCAACACCCCTCGGCCCCGGCTGGCACCAAGTGCCCCCAGCTGTTTGTGTTCTACGCACAAATAAAACCCTTCCCAGGAACGCTTTCCACGCCATCCCCCAAGGGGAGGCAGGCAACGGACCATGTCCCGGGCCCAGGATTCGACTTCCACAAACGAAACGCTCCCCGCGCTATCCCCCAAGGGGAAGCAGGCAACAGACCATGTCTCGGGCTGAGGGGACGACTTTCAAAACCGAGGCGCTTTCCGTGCTATCTCCCAAGGGGAAGCAGGCAACAGACGATGCCTCGGGCCAAGGAAACGACCCTCAAACCCTTCGGGATATCGGAAGGTCATTCCCGAAGGGGGAGCCGACGGTTTATTTCGTTGCCTCCCGTATAGGCCAAGCATTTCCTAGAAACCAAGTTTCTAGATGTCTCTCCTACATCATTTAAAAAAAAATGTGTAGGGGGGAAGGAACTCCCTGGATACTATTCTCCCCGGAGGCTCAACAATTCGGATATATGTTCCCGAAGGCTCTTACAAAGGCACATGAGAATCTCTCAACAACAAGTCATCCGGCTACATAGCCAGAGGCTTCACTACATGAAGCCTTGGAGTACAAAAATTCCCCCGAAGACCCAAGAAGAGAGCTCACTGTGAAAAATTCACCTGAATTTGGCTAAGTCCAAAATAGGGCTGGATCAAAGCCAACCCTGCTTCCGTGCCGAAGGATACACAAAGTTCTAAGGCAAGCCAAATCTATATCTACACAAACCGGAGGCTTCATACCGAAGGCAGAAGGTCACCAGGCTCATTCAACGATGAAAAAATTTCTAAGTCCACATATTGGCATCCTTCGGAAAACACTCACAAACCGAGGGCTACACGCGAGACCTATGGGAGACAGATCTCAGAATTCACTAAGTTCGTGATTTTGGATCCCCCGGCAGCTATACGCACCGGAGGCTCAAGCAATTCTTTCACCGAAGGCTTGCGAGGCCCCCCCCTTAAACTACTCAATTGGGGGCCTAAGGCCACATCACAAAGCAAAGGCTCGCCGTGGCCGAGGGCATAGAATGTATAAAGGAGAGCAAAAAACATTCAATTATTGCTAAAACTCCGGAGGCAGGTCCAACGGATGATCTCCGGAGGCCTACGCTGGAATGCCACTTAGAAAAGTTTCCAAAAACACAACAACACTCCCCCGACGATCCCACGATACAACTGAGGGCTTATGACTGGCCGACTGGGTTTTACTTAGAAAATTTACTAAGTCCACAATCACAAGCCCCCCGGTAATTCTATGCTACAACCGAGGGCTCATGACGGAGTTCCTACTTAGAAAATTTTCTAAGTCCACAACTACGAGCCCCCGGCGATTATACAAAGCTACCGAAGGCTTGCGGCCAGGTCTTTACTTAGAAAAATTTTCTAAGTCCATTAAGATGCATTAATACAAAGGACAAAAGCAAACATACGAAGAAAGAAGGATAGCATACAATCATACACAGAAGACATTACAGAGAGTGATCAGAAGCATTCATATCAAAAAGCCCGGAGGCAAAGCATTCATCATCGGGAAAGAACAATGTTAAAAGTGACAGAAGACGTTCCTTTACATATGGCTGAAGCCGAAAGCCTACTTGTCTATTACAAACAAACACAGAGAAAAATTCCCTAAACACCAACTGCTTGGGCACCCTCCTCGGCGTCCTTCGAGGTCGCACCGTCCCCGGCCTCTTCCTCATCCCCGCCACATTCCCTCAACAGCTCGGAATCATGAAGAATGGGCCTCTCTTCTCCCTCCGGGAGTGGGATCCTGACGTCGGGTTGCCGAGGAGGTAGGCCATAGGCTGCAGGATCAAATTGCTCAGAAGGGATGTGAAAATGTTGGGCAAGCTTCCGGTAGATGAGGCGCTGCGTAAAGAACTCCCCTCCCTGCCAATAGGCGTTGCCCTTCGCAGCTAGCCATTCAGAGCCGGGGCCCTTGACCCATTCATCAACCTCGGCGCCGACAACGAGAGCCCTCCAAGCTTTGCGCTCCTCATCCTTCCACCCTTCGGCAACGAAGGAGGCAACAGCCTGGGAAACAGCCTCAGCTTTGACATTCTCAGCTTCCTCAGCCGTCTTCTTAGCAACCTCGGCCGCAACCTTCTCAGCATCCGATTTACCCTCGGCCTTGGCCTCCTCGAGCTTTTGAGCCACACACTCCCTTTCGAGTCGGAGTGTGTCCTTGGCCTCAGCCAGCAGCTTCTTGGCCTCAGCAAGCTCTTCGGCCAACTTCCTCATGCCCTCGTCAGCCTGGCCTTTGGCAATTCTAAGTGCCTCCACCCTCCGGGCTTGCTCACTGAATCCGAGGGCCGCCTGCGAAGAGATAAGAAACAGGGAAGGTTAGCAAATCTAAAGCTTGTGAATGAATAAAAGCGGCTAAGTAAATGGAAGACTCACCATGGTGCTGTAACTGGCTATCTTGTAGTCAAGGACGTCGTCCTCAAGGCGAGATAGCACCAGCCTATCCTTCGATGACATCACCCCCCTCATAAATTCAATGGGATTGAGGGTGGAATGCATCACCGCTGTCCCCTTCTTGATAGGGAAGTGAATTATCTCCTTCTCCCGAAGATCCTCGTCAGTGTGGGTCGGGGGAGAGCGAGGGGGAGTGACCACCGGGGCCTGCTCATCAATGATCACAAGGGGGGCCTCCCCTTTCTCAGCAGCCCCCTTCTTTTGTCTCTTCTCGAGGGGCGCGGCACCTTTCCCGGCTCTCCTCTTCTTTTGCCCCTCGGCTGCGGAGCCCCCGGCATCGGATCCTGCCGCATCATTGGCAGCCACAGGCTCTTTCTTTGAGGACCCCTCGCCATCCGGGGCCCTGGTCTCGTCGGATTTCGGGAAAAAGTCGTTGACGGGCCTCTGAGAGGAGGGCTTCCCTGCTTTCTTCTTTCGCTCCTTCTCGAGCTTATTCCTCAGCATGGTGATGGCCTTCAGATCCATGGCAGGCCCTGCAAAATACAAAAGTGTTAGATTCATAACCTAAAGGGAAAAATGCTTTAAGTACTAATACGTTAGGCCCTCAGCAACAACCTCCGGCACTTTGAGGAACCATGTCGATGAGGGGGTATTTTTCATCCTTCTCCCCAAACCGGCGGTAGCGCCTGAAACCCAGCTTGTAGAGTTCATCCGGGAGGGTGGCATCCCTGATAGTAATGTGCTTGTCTGAGCCCTCAGGCTTTGCCAACAACTTCTTCCCGGCTTTCTGGAGGACGGCGCTCCCCACTTTCAAGTGCCTCCGGAATCGATCTTTAAGAGGCTCCGGGAAGGGGTTCACGGCCATCCGGACGTAGCAGAATTTTTCCTTCCATCCTTTGTGTGAAGACGGAACTTCGGAGAAGAGCCTCCATTCCGGGACCTGTTGCAAGTTGGCGAACCCTTCGGCATGAGTGTGCCCCCCCGGCACAGATTGAAGCACATGAAGAAGAGATCCAGCGTCGGGTCGATCTCCCGGGAATGACAGAGAGAAAGGAAGCCAGAGATGTACGAATGGCTGTTGGGGGTGAGTTGACAAGGGGCCAACTTCACGAACCTCAAGTATTCCGGCAGAAAGGGGTGAAGGGGAAAACGGAGGCCCAGTTCTAGAGACAACAGGTGAACCGCAAAGCAGCCTTCGGGAGCCTGGGAAAGTACATCATCAGGCTTCGGCTCAATGACACGCGCCTGGGGGCCGACGAGGAATTGAGACGTCAGATACTCTGATTGGATGGCCCTCGATTTCAAAGCTAGGGCAGCGACATTCAGGTAAGAATAGCCCTCGGGAATGTCGACAGGTTTCCCAGCGTCGACTGCGGCTTCCTTCTTCTTGGGGGCGGCCCCCATCTTCTTCTTCCGCTTTCCTGGGGCGACGCTGATGGGTTCCGGATCCAGGGGCCGGGAGCTACTAGCTTCGCCAGCGCCACGAAGGGGGAGTGTGGCAACTGTCACTTGTTGCCTCTCCTTTTCTTCCTCCTCCTCAGCCACCTGAAGAGCGAGGGCCATTTCCTCGTCCTCTACCACTTGTTCAAAATCCTCTGCCTCCATTTCCACCCGGAGCCTGCTCTGCACCTCCTCAGCTACGGCAAGATCATCGTTCGTCGACAACTGCTCACTCGAGGACTCCACGTCCGAGTAGCTCTCCTTCTGCACCGACGGCTCCCTCGAAATGTCTTAGGAATCGCTTTGTGAGGACATTATTTCAAAGGAAGAATAGAAGGGTTTGACGGGGAGAGGCTACCTAAAGTTTCTAACCGAAGGCTCTCGAGACCTCTAACACAAGATCTAAGAGGGAAAAGCAAAGTATACTAGGAAAACAAAGAACAAAGGAAGAACTGACCTCAAGGAATCGAATTCGATCGGAGGTGATTGCTTATCTCTCTAGAAATTTTGCCAGAGCTTCGCTAGAGTAATGAAACGCACAAGGCAAATGGCACCAGGCCTTGGGGTATTTATAGGCTTTCAACCTCGAGAACTGGGCCTCGATTTTAAAAAGGCCATCATTACGGGCCGCCGGTTCAACCAATGGATGGCACCCGCCCCCCATCTGCCAACGACAAAGCGCCACGTGGAACCCTCTTCCAACGACTCTATTGCAACGGCTATATTCCTCGAACGCTAGGGAGCTCTCAGATAGTGGCCTCAGGCTATCACTCACCACAGCCTTCTGCCAACGAATTCCGCCAGACGCCTCCAACATGTGGCAGCATAATCCTTCGGCTTATCAATGTTACCACCCCTCGGGGATATACGCGAACATCATAACTCCTTCAGCCCGAACTTGCCTTCGGCCTAAAGGAGTGGGGGACTGGGATACACCCCTCGGAAATCACACAGAACGAAATTCCTCATACAAAACTCTACAATTGACGCATATAGCCTCCGGGCAAACATCAAAGTAGAAACCCTCGGGTACATACTTCAATATACCCTTCGGCAGAGGCAGTGTATCACTAGCAAAGAGCCTTCAGCGGTCATACAGGTGTTATACTTTCCTCAGTAAACCCTCGACATGTGAGGGACTGAGGGAAGCCTTCGGCAATCAGCAGAAGGCGAGTTCAAAAGCAAGGGCGCCCAACCAAATGATGAAGCCTTCAGAAGGACCAACACATCTACTCCTTTTCCCTCAAGTACCTTTCGGCAAAAAGAGTGAGGGACTCCTGATGGAGTATATGGCCCAGGAACCCCCGGCCCATAGACTCCTACTTCTCCCACACAAGTCCATGGAGCCCAGAGGGCAACTCAGGCCCAAAAGCAACGGCCCAGGCCTCAAAGTGGCCCATAATACACACTGAGGTGCCTTCGGCCTCCTTGGCCGAAGGCTCCAAAACTCGCAGGATGGCCTTCTCTGGCATAAGAAGCCACTGGGAGAAAACGGCGAAAAACATAAGCCTTCGGCATTATCAAGCCCTCGGTATCAGAGAAGCCTTCGGCTGAACCAAGCCTTCGGTCATACGGCGTACTACGTACGATAGTATAAAAAATAGTATGTATATCTATAAGAGAGCTTTTGGTAGGATGCAAAATAATTATTTTGCTTGTGAAATGTAGGGACTTAATTATTTAATGTAGATGTAAACACTTTTTAAAAAACATTTTACATACACTGCACCATGTAAAGTACTTTACGTGGGGTGGTAAAATATTTTGCATACTTTTATGAAGCACTGCAACACCTTTGAGTGCAATTAAAAAGTAAATCACACATCTATACAAACAATGTAATTACTTTTACATGCAAAGTGATTGTTTTCTTAAACTTTGCATGCAATTATTTCATATGCAAAAATTTAATAAGTAAACTATCAAACGGACCCGTAAAGTATTAAATGATACTCTGTAAATGGTAAATTAAAAGAAAAGAAAAAAAGTTAACAAGGCTTAAATTAAAATTAAGAAATTGTTTAGTCGACTAAAACAGAAAACTGTATCTTATTAAATTAAATATGGAAGATGATGTACGTCCAGATGTGATTTTATATCAACATGTTTTATACGTAGTAATTTTTTAATTCTATCTTAAAACAACTCATTTTCCACTATTCCTAAATTTTAATTTCATCTCTTTCTAACTTGCTACCAATTTAATTCAACTAGTCATGCATTTCTACACGACATTCTGTTAATTACTTTTTAGCTTTGTCATGTACTACTCCATTGTACAATAGTTGTTCATATTCTCTTTTAAGAATATTTTTATTATTACTGCCAAAAAAGAATATTTTTTTTATTTGATATATTTCCATGTTAAGAATTTTTACCCTTCTTTTTCATAATTCTTTTTCATCTTTTTTCTTTCTCTTGCCTACTTTCCCTTCTCGTCTTTCCTACTTTTTCTATCATCTTTCATATTTTTTCTACCCTAATTATTATGTCACACTTTATCCTAGTTTAAGGGAGTGTTTGCAACTGCTTAAAAAAACGTTTCTCGACTTTTGGCTTAAATAGCTAAAATTAGTGTTTTCAAATGACAACTTCGACTTAAAAAAGCGTTTCTCGACTTTTGTGTGAAAAGTGTTTTTTACATTTTTTATTGCTGAAGTGGTCATCAACTAATTGTAAAAATTAGTGGCTAAAATGGTCATCTACTAATTGACTGAAATACTGGGAATTAGTAGCTGAAATGGTCATCATTTTACTCTGGTATTTTTTATTACCGGAACAAACAGTTTCTCGACGTTTCTGGCTGTATTGACTAAAATACTACTTTATTTTATTAATAAAATACATTTTAATTTATTCCCTTAAATCAGCAGAATCAGCCAATGCAGCCACTTCAGCCGGAACTTCATAAATTTTAGCAGCCGATTTTCGTGCTACCCAACGGGCTCTTAAGCTTCTTATTTGCATTTTTTTGACATCTCAATTAAAGTTTCTCATTTCTATTTTAGGAAATAATAAGCCCACTGAAGTAACAATTAATTATCAATATTAAGAATAATACACCTATAGCATGACAATTATCTTCCAAAAATGACAATTATCATCAATGATCGCATTATGTAACATTTTTGTAACTAGTTTTAAAGGACGAAAGTATTTTTCAATGAAAAGCATAAGTCAAGACAGAGCTAGTACATTTTTGTAACTAGTTTGTTTCAAAAATATCAAATCATCAATTTTACAACTCAATTTGGGACATAATACCACATACCCAAAATCATAAAATGAAATATATGAAAAATTAAATCGGTATGAGACATGGAATTCACGATATTCCATGTTTTGCATCAACTAATTGTTTAGTCGTAGTATTTCATTTAATCATTTTTGCTATTTTAATTGTTGCATATGTGTGCTACTAATTTAAAGGGAAAAAAAGAGGAGAAAAAGAAAAGAATGGGCTGATTCACAATCTGATTCCACCACCAAGCTCCAAATCACCATGGTTCTGATTGGACGGGTGGTTCCCAGTTTGGAGCTCTGAGGCTTGCCTTGCCCTCATTCCACCAACAGGGCTGATTCTTTGCGGACTCTCCTCCGCCGCTAGGAAGTATGCATATGGACCCCATCCTATTTTGCCAGAAAGAAAACAGTAAAATACAATCAAGAATTGCAACCTCTTCATGCCAAACACGCCCTAAAATCTTCTTGGTGTGGAGTTCAAGAGTACATCCAAACAGACTCTACAAATGAACTTACTAAAAAATTGAAACCATATGATTATCTTGGAAAGTGTCCAAAAAGAAACATGAATTTGGTCATATATAGGGGAGAAAGAGGTCCAGCCCAGCTGGTCGCCGACTCACTCTCCGAGGTCTCGGGTTCAATTCTCAATGAAGTCAGATTGATCTCAGTGTACCCCGGGCCCCCAAACCCCCTCTTTCTACGCCCTGGGGTAAAAAGAATAGGGGAAATTGTATGCAACCTATTTCTGATCTGGGGCTTAAAGGATCAGAGGTAGCTAAACCTTTCTATAACTGCTAACAGATTGTTTGGTTATTGTATTTCTAATAAATATCTATCGTGTAGAACTTTGTTGATCAGATCATGAAATTCTATGTACAGAAGTAGAAGTTGGCAACCAAACCTTATCATCATATGTAGGTTCCTTTGTGCAACCATCTTTCTTGAGGAATCTATGATTTGTCTCTTCATCTTCTATTTTAACTATATATTTGTCTTTTTTTTATTTAGGCATTTCATTACCATCAAAATTTTAATATGCTAAGAGATCAATCACTATTGAAGTGTCTCATTTTGGATGTTTACCAGATTTAGGTCAAATATTACCTTTTGGGGGGAGATAGGCCCAAAGTTATCTACTATGGAATCGTATTGCAACAATTATCTCATACTTTTCAAATTTATTGTTAACTTACCTAAACTTATCAAATCTGACTAGTTAGTATTGTTTTATGACAAAGTACATGCATAATTAGTCTAGTTTATTCACAGCTTTAAATGACACAAAAATTAAGAATCAGAAATGATTTTGAAGATAATGACATCAAAGACCCTACCTTGGGTGTGATATGGAGGAGGGAAAAATTGCAGATAGCAGAATGTTGACACAATGAGACCTGAAAAATAAATAGGCATTAAAGCCATTGTTTTTTTTTTATTTCTTTGTATAATAACCTTGGCATATGCTGCTAACCTATGAGTCCCCCAACAAAAACGTCAGTCCAATGATGCCAGTAGTCATCCACACGAGATATGGCAACAAGCGAAGCCGCAAGAAGAGGAAGGAAAACCAGGCATAGCTTCGCCACATGACCTCTCCCGTCAAATGTTTTTAATTTTCCTGCTAAATACAGTGACACAAATCCCAACCCTGCAAAAGACCCTGCAGCACAACCAAACTTAATATATGTCAAACTAAAAAAGTTATTTGGCATATTGTGTAGGTGAACTGGTTGCTAGAATTCAACTCATTTGGTCAGTATATTGTGGACTCTCCAACAATATTATTAGTGACTTGATCTTGCAAGGTTCCCTTACATGAAGTATGACCACTTGGAAAACTCTTGTGTCCTTCCTTTATATCACTTTCTTTACCATGACAGATCACATCCCCCAGTTTATCAAATTTCTGAAAGTACAACCAACACAACCAAGAAAATAATAAAATGATTAAATGACAAATATAGGACAAAAATAAAAATAATGGAAAAAATATGGCTTTAAATACACAAGGACCATAGTAGTACTATAGCACTACATCTTAGTAATGTTCAATTTTAAACTGCAGTGATTATGATGGTAATTTCACAGGGGCCATAGTGTTATAACTTGTAAAGTAGTACTCCGCAGTATGTATTTATACTTTTGCCAATGAGTTCTACTCCATATTTAAGTAAAATATTATAGGAAACCTCAAAAGTTAATAAAATCACTTCTACTTACACTATGCCCATCTGGAAAACAACGCCAAAAAAAGTCAGGCCGAGGCCGCCCAACAGCATCCTTAATTGCATCAGTGATTACTGCAGTTATCAGTAAAGCAAACAGAAGTCCTGAAAAGAATCATGAGCACTATATCATCATTTATCTTGCAAATATTAAAAAATTACCCCAAACAGATGATTATCTCTTGAAAACTGCAAGCATTATAACTGCCCCGCAATCCTTCAAGAAGATCTCACAAAAACAAAGAATATGAAAGAGACAATCAGGACTTACCCAGTATGCTGTGGTGAAGGTCATAGACATCTCTCCTTCGAAGATAGATTAAGGTGAAGATGAGAATTGGAAACACGCCGGCATATATCTATTCATCAAACCAAACAATGTTAGAATTTCACCCTCAACGAACTAAATAGCTATTGTCCATCTTGAAAATTAAGAGACACTCACAGGTACAGCCCAGATTGGAACTGTGTTGTCCTTGAAAGGATATTTGAGATCGGTCATCATGTCCTCCCCAACAAATCGGTAAAATGGATGAATGAGGTTAAGAACAACATCCACAACAACGAGAAGAATCAATATGAGCCAATCGTATTTGTGATGCTTTGAAACCACTGCACCATGGGACCTTATAGTATATTGGCATCCAAGCACAACCTCATTCGGTGTGGACTGCTAAATCAACATCAATGCAAAAAGTTAAAATATATTTTTTCTGTACCAAACAAAAGTAAGATTGGAAGTAAAAAATTCAGAAGCTTTGGACTGTGTTGGGAATTAATTGGGAGAAAGGCGAGTTTGGAGCGCTTAAAAATGCTGAAACCGAGTTTGTGGTTGTAACTATAAATAGTAATCACACAATCCTCATAATGTAGTTAAAAATGGTTAGCAGTTATATTTTAAAAGTTCATGTCTTACCCACCTAGGCTCTAAGCTTCCCACCCACTTGTACAGCTTTACTGTTAGGACTTACGTATCATTTTTAGAAGCCAGCCTAATACGAGAAATGATCAAATGCCTCATTATATGTTGGTTACAAGAGCATCCCAATGCCTTGTTTATGTTACTATGTTGGTTTGTAAAGAATCATGACTAGTTAAAAGTTTATAACAAACAAAACTTGAAATCTGTGTACTCTAACTGAATCCTAGTCATATCCATTTTTCATTTCAAATTAATTGACTCTAATGCCAAATTAGTTATTGAGTTTTAATCTTAGAAGACCAACATAATAGGAGTTACTCAAACTTTATATGCTTATTGGTATGCTTATTGGGGCTCAGGAGAGTGATGGGATGATTGTAGACCATTCCCACCATTCTAATCAAACTTCAATACCAAGTTTGACACCAAGAAACAATCAATCTTAATGGGTTGCCCAAAGAGTTAACAAACTATATTACCATGCATAAGAACACAAGTATATTACTTAAAAACAAAAACAGAACCCCACACAGACCTGAAATATGCTAATAAAACTGCCCATAACGACGCTCGCTCGCGCCAAGCTTTTGTGCACATAGGCTATTGTGTTCACAAGGCAAATGTTCTCGATTTCTGAGACCTAAATACAGAGCCATGAAGGATAATAAGACGAAGTGTGAAGACAGATGATGATGATCATCCGTAAACCACTTATTTGGCATAAATATATACTCGTAGGACATTACTAGTACAGTAGTAATATGCTTATATGCCCCTCGGATTGAAGTTGGAACTTAGAAATGAACTAGAAAAATATGATTTTTGAATGAAGAATGGGATTCAGAAATACCTTGAACAGATGATTGAATTCTTTGGTCGTTGGTTTGCACTTTACAGGAAACTCGGAGGAAACACAGAAAATAACCCACAACGCTTGTTGTACGTACAGAAACAATAAATGGTTTGAAGGGGATGAAATATAAACAGGAGTAGAGAAATAACAAGAAATTTCAAATTAGGAGTTTAGAACTATTTGAGCGCTTGACAGTTACGACTTCTAGTTTTCTGCACTTTGAAACTGGTAACTAACGGAAGCGTAACGTATCCAACGGGGCAATTGCTGAGAACCCACGATACAAAGAAAGTAGAACAAAGCATTGAAAAAAATTCTAGTCTCGAGAAAAGGTGTGATTACAATGTCAACGTTTAATTTTGGTTTAAATATGTTTAATTTCAGATATATCCCTACAAAATTATTTTTTTTTGTTTTCCGTCCCTGCAATTTAGGTTACTTTTCATTTTAGTCCATCACTGATGATAACAACATCCGCTTGACTTCAAAATAACTCTAACAAATAGATTTCCTCTATTTCTTTATCATGTTATTAAAAAATTATTTTATTTTATTTTTTTGAAGGCTTTAAATATATATTTTTGAAATGTGAATACTTTGTTTTACATTATTTTAACTCTCTTATTAGCTTCAAAAAAATTATAAAAGGACAATGATGGAGTATATGGCCCAAGAACCCCCGGCCCATAGACTCCTACTTCTGCTACACATATCCAATGAGCCCAGAGAACAACTCAGGCCCAAAAGCAACGGCCCAAGCCCCAAAATAGCCCGAAATACACACTGGGGTGCCTTCGGCCTCCTTGGCCGAAGGCTCCAAAACTCACAGGATAGCCTTCTCTAGCATAAGAAGCTACTGGGAGAAAACGGCGAAAAACATGAGCCCTCGGCATTATCAAACCCTCGGCATCAGGGAAGCCTTCGGCTGAACAAAGCCCTCGGCTATACAAGGAGCCCTCGGCTGCACAAGGAGCCCTCGGCTACTTCGGGAGCCTTCGGCTGGATTAGCTCAATCATCGAAGATTCCTTTTAGAGACAGCCAACCACCGCATTTAATACCACGTCACATCCGCCAACCGCATTCAATGCGGTGGACGTACCACTGCCGGTGCCAACTGGCTGATGTGACCCCTCGGCCGTTGGATTACTGACACGTGTCCTCTCATCGCATTTATTGCTGCTATAAATAGCAGCCCTTATTCTCCTTGTAAAGGACGCGGAGTTCATTTAATAAAATCGACTCTCTCTCCTCCTATTTGCTCTGACTTCTCTCTAAGTTATTCCCGTAATAACCCCTCGGATAAGATACCCTCCGGGTAGACTATCCATCATTTGGTGCTCTCGTTGAGAGCCTGAACTATCAAGTAAGAAACCCTCCCCCTCTACCAAACACAAACCCTCACCAAAAATGGGAAGGACCACTCGTGCCCAATCCAAGACCCTTGAGGAAAACTACGTAGCCCCCGGCGAAACTAACGGGGCTGAGGCCTCCAACAGGCTCCTAGTGCCCGAGGGTGGTGTCATCCTCGAATTGGAACAAGCCACCGCTGACCTACGTCAGCAACTACAGAAGAACGCCCCTGATGCCCGCATTGGCCTTGATAATCGAAGGAGGGATCGGAGTGAGAACCAAGTTCCCCCTCCGGCCCCGGCCATCGATCTTCAGGCTGCCTTTGCGGCCTTTGTTCAAAACATGGCTCTCAATTCCGGAGCCCTCGCCTCTCAGACACCCCTCCAGCCCTACGCTGGAGGAAATGTTATTCAATTGCCACCGCTCCCCCCTCTGTTCAACAATCCTCCCCCGGGGATTGGAAACGCCGAGGGGGTCATGGCGCAGGATACCGCCTCCCAAGAGGCCCAATCCAGGGACAAGCGCCCCATGATGAAAGAGAAACCCCGAACCTCTGTACTTGAGAGGCTTGGGGGAGCTCCCGGGCACCGAGGGGTCCAAGACCGCCTCGGGAAACAGGCATTCAGCAGGCCCCAGGAGAGTGGAGCCTCTGCTTCGGGCGCCGAGGGCGTGCCTCCCCCACGAAGCAAAGGCAAAGCCCTCCTCCATGCCGATGACGCCAGGCACCAGATCAATCAGGCGCAATCCTTCCGGGCCAACTCCCAAGGGGTTGCCCCAAAGGACCCCAAGGACGAAATCATTGAAGCCCTCCTCCGTCAACTCGAGGAGAATCGTCAGGCACCCCCGACGGCTTCCACAGCGAGGCCAGATCCGGAGTACGCTGACCTCCGGGCACAGGTGGAGGAAATGAAACGTAAACTTGCCGAAGGCTCAGGCGAGCCCCTCATTCAGCTCCGCACTAGGACGCCTTTCACCCCAAGGGTGTTGGCGGCCAAAATCCCCCACAAATATCGGGGGCAACCTATCAAACCATATGAGGGGAAGACGGATCCCCAGGAGCACTATAGCCGTTATCAAAACAGCATGATGATGATGGGGGCATCGGATGAATACTTATGCCGTTGGTTCCTTTCCACCTTGGAGGGACCAGCGTATGAGTGGTTCAACCGGTTGCCCGAAGGCAGCATTGATTCTTGGCAAGAACTTGCCCACCGCTTCCTTACGCAGTTTGCCGGGAGGCACCGCTCAAAGAAACACTTCTCCCACCTTCTGAATGTGAGACAACAGAAGGAGGAAACCCTTCGGAGTTTCCTAGAACGCTGGAGGCAGGCCTCCCTCGAGGTCGAGGGCGCCGATGACAGGACCTTGATGGCCCTCTTCCACACCGTCCTCCGCAATGGTAACTTCTCTCGGAGCCTTATCACTGATCCCCCCCGCGATTATACAAAGGCCCTTCAGCGGGGGGACCGATACGCTGAAGCGGAGGAAATCGAGAAGGACCGCCGCAACACGGACCCCTCTCAGAAAAATGAAGGCAGGAATCGGCCCGGAGGGCCTCCCCCTCCGACCAACCGAGAGCCACAGTACAACGATCGCTCCCGAGGTGGCCGAGCCAGACCCGGGGGCGGTTACAAGAATAATCCGAAGGCATGGGCGCAACCCGTCCTCCTTGAGCACCCACGCACTCCCTTGACGCATCCCGTCAGCGTCATTCTTGACCATGCAGAAGAGCGGGGGCTCGTTGAGCGAGACTCCCGTACACCCCTCGAGATTTATGCCATCGGTCCTGATGAGCCCTACTGCCGCTTCCACCGCCACCATGGACACAAAACCGACGATTGCCATCAGCTGAAGAACGCCATCGAGAGGCTGATACAGGCGGGCCACTTGTCTCAATTTATCAGGGGCCCTCTTCCCCAGGGCCCCCTTCACCATCAAGGGCCTCCGCCGAAGGCCAACAAATGGGTGAACCCCAACACCATCCCCTTGGGAAACCCACAGGGGAAGAAGCGAGAAATTGGGGGCCTCGATGATGAGGGAGAGGGCTCCCATCAACAATACAAGCGCCATATTCATATGATCAACGGCGGCAACACCGGAGGCGATTCAACAAGCCAAAGGAAGAAGTGGGCACAGTCCCTTTACATTGGGGAAGTCAGTCACATGCCCCCAACTAAGAGACCGAGGGGGGAACCCATCTTCTTCACAGATGCGGACCTCCCCTCGGGTTCTCTGCCGCATAGGGATGCCCTCGTCATCCGCACTGAGATCAACGACGCCATCATCCACCGGACTTACGTCGACACGGGGAGTTCTGTCAACGTCATGTATCTCAGCACTTTCCAAGAGCTGGGACTCGATAGGGGGTCCCTTCGACACATCAACACCCCCCTCTCCGGATTTACGGGGGACAGCATAGACGCCGAGGGCGTCATCACCCTCATGGTTGAATTCGGCGACGGATCCCATAGAGCCAAGCTCGAAGTGGAGTTCGTCATCGTCAACCTCGACTGCGCACACAACATCATCCTCGGCCGGCCTGCCCTCGAGGACTTGGAGGCTGTCATATCCATGAGGCACCTCTGCCTCAAGTTCCCCACGCCTAACGGCATCGGTTACTCGAGGGGGAATCAGAAACTCTCCAGAGCCTGCTACCTTCAGCTTACCAAGAAGGTTAGCAAAACCGAATTTCGGATTGACACCATTACCGCCAAGGCCCTGGAGGAAGAAGAAGGTAGGCCGAGGGCTGAGCCTGCCGAGGAGACCGAAGATTTCTTACTCGATCCGGCCAAGCCGGAGAGAGTCCTGAAGATTGGAGCCAAGCTCCCCGAAGACTTGAAGGCTGGCATCACCAAAGCCCTCCGCGCCTACTCCATTGTTTTTGCATGGGGGCCGGAGGATATGCCGGGAATTGACCGAAGGGTTATCACCCACCGCCTAGCGGTAGACCCTTCGGCCAAACCAGTACAACAGCGGAGAAGACCCCTCTCGGCCGAGAGAAGGGAGTTCGTAAAGAAGGAGGTATCTATGCTCCTCTCCATCAAGCACATCAAGGAGGTGAAATACCCTTCTTGGCTGGCAAACGTAGTTCTCGCACAGAAGCCTCCTACCTTCCGCATGTGCGTGGACTACACTGATCTGAATAAGGCGTGCCCTATGGACCCCTTCCCTCTGCCGAACATCGATCAACTTGTGGATGAGACCGCGGGATGCGAGATTATGTCATTCCTCGACGCGTTCCGCGGATATCATCAAATCTACATGCATGAGGAAGACGCTGAAAAAACCGCCTTCATGACACCCGAAGGTATCTTTTGCTACCTTGTGATGGCTTTCGGCCTCAAGAATTCAGGCGCCACCTACACCCGGATGGTGGCCAGAGTCTTTCAAGCTGTCTTAGGGCGCACTATGGAGGCCTACGTTGACGACATGATCGTCAAAAGCAAGAGGGCAGACACTCACGCCGACGACCTCCGGGAAATCTTTGCCATCATGCAAAAATTCAATCTCCGATTGAATCCGAAGAAATGCACCTTCGGCGTGCAAGGGGGAAAGTTCTTAGGCTACATGGTCAGCCGAAGGGGTATCGAGGCCAACCCCGAGAAGATTCAGGCCATCATCAACATGGAGCCTCCACGCAACGTCAAAGAGGTTCAACGGCTGACGGGTCGCCTTGCGGCCCTCAACCGTTTCCTCTCCAAATCAGCCGAGAGGGCCCTCCCCTTCTTCCAAATCATGAGGAAAACGGCGGGCTTTCAATGGACATCTGAGTGTCAAGAGGCCTTCGACGAACTCAAGAAGTACCTCTCTTCTCCCCCAGTGCTCTCCAAACCGAAGGTGGGGGAGACGTTGTACTTATATCTCGGTGTTAGCCCCGCGGCTATCAGCTCAGTACTAATCCGAGAGGAAGACGGCATCCAACATGCCATCTTCTATGTCAGCAAAACCCTCCGGGAGGCCGAACTCAGGTACTCTCCCGTCGAGAAGACGGTGCTAGCCATCGTTTGGACCGTCAAGAAGCTTGGTCACTACTTTCAAGCTCATCCGGTCCAAGTGCTCACTCATCAACCCCTCGGCGCCCTCATGAGGAGTCCCACTAGCTCCTCTCGGATGGTGAAATGGGCCATCTTCCTCAGCCAATACAACATAGATATCCGCCCGAGGCCTGCCATCAAGGGCCAAGCCCTGGCAGACTTCGTAACGGAGTGCACCGCGAGATCAGCAGTGGGTGAGGAGCCTTCGGCACCTCTTGATGAGTGGTGGACTCTCTATACCGACGGCTCCTCGGCTACCAAAGCGTGCGGAGGAGGAGTAGTTCTCATCACACCCGAGGGCTTCCGCGCCTATTATGCCATCCGCTTCTCCTTCAAAGTCTCTAACAACGAGGCCGAGTACGAAGCCCTCCTCTGTGGCCTTCGGCTGGCAGCAAATCTGAAGGCTAAGATGATCCACGTCAAGTGTGACTCCAAACTTGTTGTGGGTCAAATTTCCGGGGAGTACGAAGCCAAGGAAGGAAGGATGAAACAATACAAAGAAGCGGCTAAGGAGTTGCTCAAGGTGTTTGAGGCACATTCTCTCACCCAAATACCGAGGGCTCAAAACTCTGAGGCCGACATTCTGTCCAAGCTCTCGGATGAATCCCCCGAGCATCTCTCAAAAATTGCAAGAATCGAGGAGCTCAGCCTCTCAAGCATCCACGCAAGCCCCATTATGAATATTAACCTAAGGCCGGAGGATTGGATCTCCGACATCATCACCTTCATCACCACAGGACTACTACCCCGGGACGAGGGCCGCGCAAAACTGACAAAACTGAGGGCCCCCAGCTACACCCTCGAAAACGGGAAGCTTTACAAGAGATCTTACAACGGCACCCTCCTCCGGTGCCTTCATCAGGATGAGGCCGAAGTCGCCATGGAGGAAGTGCACAGTGGCACTTGCTCAGCTCACCAGGGACCCTTCTCCATGTCCCGAAGGCTCATAGTTCAGGGCTACTTCTGGCCCACGATGGCTAGAGATTGTGCTGATCTAGCCCGAAGGTGCACCGCTTGCCAGCACTTTCAGAAGGCCCCCGGCAGACCAGCTGTCAACTACGCCCCCATCAGCACCGCGATACCCTTCTCCAGATGGGGAATCGACTTAGTAGGCCCTCTGCCGAGGGGTACCTCCAACAACAGATATATCATTGTGGCCATTGACTACTTCACCAAGTGGGTAGAGGCCGAACCCCTCGCCAGCATCACGGAGGCCCGGTGCCGTCACTTCGTCCTCAAAAATATTCTCACAAGGTTTGGCGTCCCCCAACAAATTATCTCCGACAACGGGACTCAGTTCGAGGCAGCCCCATTCTGTGCCCTTCTTGAAGCTTGGGGCATCAAGCACACATTCTCTTCCGTTGCCTATCCTCAGGGCAACGGGCAAGTAGAGAACGCCAACCGAATCCTACTTGAAGGGCTGAAGAAGAAGCTGGAAGCCGAAGGGGGAGGCTGGGTAGAAGAACTTCACAACATCTTATGGGCCTATCGCACGACCCCTCGGCGCGCAACAGGCGAGACACCCTTCTCCCTATGCTATGGCTTTGAGGCTAAGGCTCCAACAGAAGTGACCCTTCCGACCCGAAGGGTGGAACAATATGAGCCCGAGGTCAACGACGCCAACATGGCCCTCGACCTTCATCTCATCTCGGAACGCCGAGAGCAAGCCTTCCTCAGGGCCGAAAACTATAGGAGACAAGTCAAAGGCTACATCGACGCCAAGGTCCGCTCCCGGGAATTTCAGGTGGGTGACTACGTCCTCCGACGAAGGGAAGCCAGCCTACCCACCGAAGGAGGAAAAATGGCTCCCAAGTTTGAGGGCCCCTACATCATCTCAGCCATCATCAAACCAGGGACATACAAGCTTAAACGCCCCAATGGGACGGAGGTCCCTAGACATTGGAATGTGCACCACCTTGTCAAATTCTATCAATAAGGCATGAGCGGCCAAGCCCTCATCCTCAGCAAGTGTAAATATTAATGGCCCAAGGCCCCATCTGTTTTTGAAGAATAATCAAAAGGCCAAGCCTTCATCACCTACATATTATACAAGCGGCCCAAGGCCCCCTTCTCTCCTACACACGAGCGGCCAAGCCCTCATCTCTTCACCATAAAAGGCCCAAGGCCACTCCCTCTTATGAGGAGGAACAACAATTTAGGTACCAAGTACCGGTGTATGGGTCACCCCCATCACTCTTTGAAAACACCAAGTGTTTTCAAAAACTTTTACATATTCCTACAAAAAAAAAAAAAAAAAAAAAAAAAAAAAAAAAAAAACCCGGGGGGTGCAACACCCCTCGGCTCCGGCTGGTACCAAGTGCCCCCGGCTATTTGTGTTCTACACACAAATAAAACCCTTCCCAGGAACGCTTTCCGCGCCATCCCCCAAGGGGAGGCAGGCAACGGACCATGTCCCGGGCCCAGGATTCGACTTCCACAAACGAAACGCTCCCCGCGCTATCCCCCAAGGGGAAGCAGGCAACAGACCATGTCTCGGGCTGAGGGGACGACTTTCAAAACCGAGGCGCTTTCCGTGCTATCTCCCAAGGGGAAGCAGGCAACAGACGATGTCTCGGGCCGAGGAAACGACCCTCAAACCCTTCGGGATATCGGAAGGTCATTCCCGAAGGGGGAGCCAACGGTTTATTCCGTTGCCTCCCATATAGGCCAAGCCTTTCCTAGAAACCAAGTTTCTAGATGCCCCTCTTACACCATCTACAAAAAAAAAAAAAAAAAGAAAAAAAAAAAAAAAAAAAAAAAAAAGATGTGTAGGGGGGAAGGAACTCCCCGGATACTATTCTCCCCGGAGGCTCAACACTTCGGATATACATTGCCGAAAGCTGCTACAAATGCACAAGAAAATCTCTCAACATCGAGTCATCTGGCTACATAGCCGAAAGCTTCACTACATAAAGCCTTGGAGTACAACGGTTTCCCCGGAAGCCCAAGAAGAAAGCTCACTAAGCAAAACTTCACCTAAATTTGGCTAAGGCCGAATTTAGGTTGGATCAAAGTCAACTATGTGCCATGCCGAAGGCTCCACAAGGTTCTAAGGCAAGCTAAATCTATACCTACACAAACCGGAGGGTTCATACCGACGAAGGCGGAATACTACCAAACTCACTCAATGATAACAATTTGGTGCCCTTCGAAGCAGACTCATCAACCGAAGGGTCACTCTATGGGAGACAAATCTCAGAATTTCACTAAGTCCATAATCTCGAACCCCTCGGCAACCATATGTACCGGGGGCTCAGAGCAGTTCCCATACCGGAAGGTTCACTACAACTACTATTGGAATATTGTGGAAATTTGATTAAGTCCACAATTGGAGACCCTTCGGGAGAAAACAGGGATGCCCTCCTCACTTACAGGGTTGCGGCCGATGGCCCCCCCCAAACTACTTGGCAATGGCCTAAAGCTACACTACTAAACGAAGGCTAAGCATTTCCGGGGGCGTAAGATACAATTTCACTTGGAGAATTTCCTGAGTCTAATTCATTTTAGCCCTCGGTCCTAAAACTTCACCCCGGAAGCAACTACAAGGATTCTTTACCGGAGGTTGCCAATGGAGTTTTACTTAGATTATTTTCTGAGGTTTTGCGCTACACCCGAAGGGTTTTGACGAAAGTTTTGCTTAGAAAAATTTCTAAGTCCACAACGACAAGCCCCCGGCAACCCCAAATATACAACTGAGGGCTCGTGATTGGGTTTACACTTAGAGAATTTTCTAAGTCCACAGCAACGACCCCCGGTAATTCTACACTACAACCGAGGGCTAGCAAGGAGTGACACTTATAAAATTCTCTAAGTCCACAAACTTGTGGCCTTCGGGAAACCAGACAACAGGAGAAAAAACACATAGTGAAGAAAGGCATACATTCATACAGAAGAATCGAAAATGAAGGCAACCATTCATATAACAAAACAAAACCCGAAGGCGAAAATTCATGATAATTGTTGGGGAGTTGCAGAAATGTTTGTTTACAAATGGCCGAAGCCGATGAAGCGCTGATCTATTACAAGGAGATTGAAAACATGAATTTCCTAAGGAGCAGCTTCATGATCGCCTCCTTTCGACCTAGAGGCTGCGTCATCTTCAACTTCCTCATCATCGGCTTCCTTCGCCAGCTCAGAATCTTCAAGCAGCTCTCTTTCCTCGCCTTCGGGCAGAGGGATCCGTACATCGGGCTGAAGGGGCGGAAGGCCGTAGGCTTCTGGCTGGAACGCCTTCGGGTCAACGTTGAAATGCCGAGCCAGCTTCCGGTAGATGTTGGCCTGCGTGAAGTACTCACCGCCTTCGTAGTAGCTCTTCCCCTTCTTAGCTAGCCACAAAGCCCCGGGGCCAGCCGCCCAGTCATCCACTGAAGCCTCGACAACCGAGGCCACCCACGGCTTCTGCTCCTCGTCTCTCCAGCCCCCGGTAACAAAAGCGGCAACAGCGTCCTTTCCGGCCTGAGCGACGGCTTCCTTCTTGGCATCCTCGGCCTTTTCAGCAGCGGCCACAGCAGCGGCGGCGGCGAGCTTCTCGGCCTCAGCCTTGCCCTCCGCTTCCCCTTCGGCTTTGCCCTCCATTCGGGCAACCTCCAGCTTCTTCTCCATCTGCCGGAGGTTCTCCTCCAGAATTGCCATCTTCCGGATGGCCTCGGTATTAGTCACAACGAGCTTCCTCAGGGCCTCGTCGGACTCCGCCTTCTGGAGGCGTAATTGTTCCGCCCTCCGGACGTGTTCTCCGAGGGCTACACTGGCCTGCAGACACAAAAAAGAAACAAAGGATCAAACCTCTGCAAAAAAAAAAAAAAAACTGAGGACAAAAGGCTAAGGGAAGAGAGAATATTGAGACTTACAGTCACCGAGGCCTGGAGAAGCTTAGCGTCCAGGGCAGCGTCGTCGTACCGTCTCAGGGTCGATCTATCCAGCGAAGGAGTGGCCCCATCCAAGAACTCCTTTGGATCCAGGGTGCCGTGCAGAATGGCGGTCCCTTTCTTGATGAAGAATTGGACGTTCTCCCGGGGCCATGGCCCATCTTCCATCTGCTCCGGAAGGGGGGCGGCAGCAACAAACACCTGCGGCGTGCCGGAGGAGGAATGGCCCTCAGAAATAACCACCGGCGCCCCTTTCGCTCCGACGGCCTTTTTAGCCTTCTTGCCAGGGGCCTCGACCCCTTTGACGAGCGCCTTCCTCTTCGCGGCCTCAATTTGGAGGCCTCCAGTAGTTGCATCAGCATCTTTCGACGGCCCCTCCCCCTTCGGCACCTGGGGGACATCATCCTTTGGGAAGAATTGGTCAACGGGTTTTTGTTGTGAGGGCCCCCCCCTCTTTCTTTTTCCTTGGCTCCTTGGCCAATTGCTTCTTCAGCTTCGCGAAGTTCTTCGCGTCCATCTCCACACCTGAAAAAAAATAGGAAAACATGCGAGAATAAGTTGGACATCAAAGCACACAAAATGTCCTAAGTACAAGACTCGGAGCCTTCGGCAATCACCTCCGGCACTCTCATACACCCTATCTATCGGAGGGTACTCGTCACCGGTCTCCCCCATCAGCCGGAACCGCCGGAAACCTAGGCGAAGCAGCTCCTCCGGGAGGGTGGCATCCTTGATGGTCTTCTGCTTGTCCGAGCCCTCCGGCTTGGCTACCAGCTTCTTCCCCTCCTTCGCGAGGAAGGCATTCCCTACTTTAGGATGCCTCTTGAAGTTATCGCGGAGGGGAGCAGGGAAAGGGTTCTCCATCCGGATGAAGCAGAACTTGTCCTTCCAACCTTTGTGGGAGGAAGGGACTTCCGAGAACAGCCTCCACTCGGGAACCTGTTGAAGATTAGCGAAGCCCTCGCTATTGGCGTGTCCCCCCCGGCAAAGGTTGAAAGAAAGGAGAAACTGATCTAGCGATGCCTCCACTCCCCTTTCCCGGCATAAAGACAAGAACCCGGCCAGATATGAATGGCTGTTCGGAGTAATCTGGCAGGGAGCGAGTTTGACAAAGCGAAGATACTTTATTACGAAGGGGTGGAGTGGGAACCGAAGCCCCAACTCCACAGATAGGATGTGCACAGCAAAGCATCCTTCCGGGGGACGTAGGAGCACATCATCTGGCCCCGGCTCCACCACTTGTGCCGAAGGCCCAACGAAGAATTGCGTCGCCATATATTCGGCATGCGTGGCCTTGGTTTCCACTTCGAGAGCTGCGGTATTCAAATATGAATGCCCCTCCGGAATCCCGACGGGCTGTCCCACATCGACGGCGGCTTGCTTCTTCTTCGAGGCCACCCTCGTCTTCTTCTTCTTCTTCCCGGGAGCCACATTGAGAGGCTCCGGATCCAGGGGCCTAGAACTCCCTTCTCCGGCGTCGTTACGAGGGGGAGGAACAGCGATGGTCACTTCCATCCTCTCCTTCTCTTCTTCCTCCTCGGCAATTTGGACCGCGAGGGCCATCTCCTCGTCCTCAATCACTTGCTCAAACTCCTCGGCTTCGGCCTCGGTTATGAGACGCTTTTGGACTTCGGCAGCCACTTGCGAGTCGTCAATATTCGAAGGCTGCTCGCTTGAGGACTCCACCTCAGAAATGCTTTCAGATTGTGCCGGGGCCTCCCTCGAGATGTTCTGAGAATCGGTTTGCGAAGACATTTTGTACTAAGGAACAACTTCTAGAAGGGGAAGGCTACTTAAGGTTCTGGCCGAAGGCTCCTAAGATCTCTAACACTCGATCTAAAGGTAAACAAAGCAAAATATGCCAAGGTAGTAAGAAACGGAGCAAGAACTGACCTTGTGACTTAGGTTTTGATCGGAGGAAATACTTTATCTCTCTAGAAATTTTGGCAGAGCTCCGCTATCACTCAGGTTCGCACAAGAGAAAATGAATTCGGCTTGGGCTATATATAGACTCTCAGCCTCGGGTACTGGGCCTCGATTTGGAAAAGCCATCATTACGGGCCGCCGGTTCAACCAATGGGTGGCACCCGCCCCCCATCTGCCAACGACAGAGCGCCACGTGGAACCCTCTTCCAACGGCTCTATTATAACGGCCATACCCCCGAAATATTGGCATGCTCTCGGGTAATAGCCTCCGGCTATTTCCTAACACAGCTTTCTGTGGTATTATTCATCCGGCGCCCTAGAGAAAGAAACAACATAAGCCTCCGGCTATCAACATTACCACCCTCGGGGGTTCACCAAACAACATAACTCCTTCAGCCCGAACTAGCCTTCGGCCTAAAGGAGTGGGGGACTGGGACACACCCCTCGGGAATGAGGCAGCCCTCGTCACAACACATGCAGGCAATACATCTATGCTTTCCCCGGAAAACCCTCGACATGTGAGGGACTGGGAAAAGCCTTCTGCAATCATACAGGTGTTACACTGCCCTCAGAAAGCCCTCGACATGTGAGGGACTGAGGGGAGCCCCCGGCGAACATGCGAAGGTTACGAATACCTTCCCTCAGAAAACCCTCGACATGTGAGGGCCTGAGGGAAGCCTTCGGCAATCAGCAGAAGACGAATTCTCCGACAAAGGCACCCAACGAAATGATGCAGCCTCCGGGAGAATCAACACAACTACTCCTTTTCCCTCAAGTACCTTTCGGCAAAAGGAGTGAGGGACTCCTGATGGAGTATATGGCCCAAGAACCCCCGGCCCATAGACTCCTACTTCTGCTACACATATCCAATGAGCCCAGAGAACAACTCAGGCCCAAAAGCAACGGCCCAAGCCCCAAAATAGCCCGAAATACACACTGGGGTGCCTTCGGCCTCCTTGGCCGAAGGCTCCAAAACTCACAGGATAGCCTTCTCTAGCATAAGAAGCTACTGGGAGAAAACGGCGAAAAACATGAGCCCTCGGCATTATCAAACCCTCGGCATCAGGGAAGCCTTCGGCTGAACAAAGCCCTCGGCTATACAAGGAGCCCTCGGCTGCACAAGGAGCCCTCGGCTACTTCGGGAGCCTTCGGCTGGATTAGCTCAATCATCGAAGATTCCTTTTAGAGACAGCCAACCACCGCATTTAATACCACGTCACATCCGCCAACCGCATTCAATGCGGTGGACGTACCACTGCCGGTGCCAACTGGCTGATGTGACCCCTCGGCCGTTGGATTACTGACACGTGTCCTCTCATCGCATTTATTGCTGCTATAAATAGCAGCCCTTATTCTCCTTGTAAAGGACGCGGAGTTCATTTAATAAAATCGACTCTCTCTCCTCCTATTTGCTCTGACTTCTCTCTAAGTTATTCCCGTAATAACCCCTCGGATAAGATACCCTCCGGGTAGACTATCCATCAGACAAATTTAAATATTTCTAGTAAATTTATTAAAAAAATTTCTAAGTAAAGTGGTTTTGGGATTAGAGAAGGACCAACACCAAAATGGTGATGAAAAACAAAAGACTAAAGGGTCAAATAGGTACATGAACTAACTTAAAGTGTTCAATTAACCCCTTATATAGGAGGTTCTGCCCGGCCGTCGCCAATTGGGGTGGTTCCCGGTCGAACTTTTTGATGAAATTTTTTGAGCATCTTCTTCATAAAGTCTAGTTTACTCATATCAAATTTCAGCTAAAATTTAAATCGGGAAGGCAGTCAAACGATTTTCCGAAATGTACTGCGTTGTTTAATTGCGCCGTTATCTTCAAAAAATCAATTGATTGCCTTCCCGGTTGAATTTTTAGCTGAAATTTGGTATGGGTAAACTAGACTTAATGAAGAAGATGTTCAAAAAAATTCATCAAAAAATTGCGCCGGGAACCGCCCCAATTGGCAACGGCCGTGCAGAACCTCCTATATAAGGGGCTAATTGAACACTTTAAGTAAGTTCATGTACCTATTTGACCCTTTAGCCTTTAATTGCAAGGACCTAAAACAAAGTGTGTCATATTTGCAGGGACTAAAAACATATTTAAGCCTTTAATTTTTTACTGCGTACTCCCTCCGTCCCTTATAACTTTGTCAACTTTCCTTTTTTGGTTGTCCCAAAAACGTTGTCACTTTCCCTTTTAATCAATCAATCCGTGGTTCCTATTATTTCTCTCTCCTCTGCACAAATCTATACCACACGGTTTTTACTTTATTATTCTACGTGTCGGTCAAACTTGGCAATCCTTTTAGGGATGGAGGGAGTATTAGATGGGTCTCAAACATTTCTCATCGTTTGCTATAATTCTAGATCGGGATCAGATCGGGTAGGTTTTCCGATTCCGGGTCAAAACCGGGTACCCAACATGGGTACAAGCGGTCACCGGTCTCGGGTTCCAATATTTGGGATCGAAGCGGGCAGTTCTGGTTATGATTCGGTCCTTGACCAGCCAATTTTTTTTAGCCTAGAGAATGGAAAATAAAATAGAATGGGACCGGACCGCCAAAGTACATGGGACCGGACAAAAAACGGGTCGGATTTGGGCTTAACCTTTCATGGATCGGGACCGGCCGGTCCAAATTCGGAATCGGGACCGAACCATTATCGGAACCGAGACCGAACCTGGTCCATGCATATTATATACTATCTCTCCCATAAATTGTCTAAATAAGTTTCTCATTTATTTACATAAAAAAACAAATATTACACTTATCTTTACTTTTTACGTAATTTTATACTTCGTACGTCGTATTTTTAAAGGAAAAATCAACAAATTTATTAATCTACCTCGTCATTTTCCAAAAGACCTACAATTAATTCAGACTTTGAATAATCTAGCAAAAATTAAACCAGTTTTTGACAAACAAGAAATCAAAACAAATGGCTCGCCATTGACGTCCAACGGGTCGTTGCCTTCGTGAGTCATGCCAGAGAATAGCCAGTCGTCGCCTGCCGCCGCTAAATTTGGGTTTGCGGGTCCTACTCTTCTTCACTAACTACTCGTCTCCTGCTGGTGACATATTTAGAACTGTTTTAGATTGGGGTTCCATTCCAAAAGGTACCCTTAACAAACTCTTAACAATCTACCTTAACAAACTCTTAACAAGCTACCCTTAATCATGGGTGCTAAACAAGCCGTCAAACCACAACCGGAATTGGCTCTGATACCATGTTTTAGACTGGAGTTCCATCCTAAAAGGTCAACCTGATAGGAAGAGTAGCCCAAAACCTTATATAGTGTTTAATTGTTTTATAGGTTTCCGGTGTGGGACAAATGCTTTAACAAGAACTCTTTTAAACGTAACTTCTCAAATGGTGGTGAATTGGTGATCTAATTGTATCATTGTTGTCGCAGAAAATACATTTGAAAGGCTCATATATTAATGATTAATAATATATGTCTCAATCGTGTAAATCAAATCCCAAAATCGGAGAAGAAAAATCGCGACTTGCGTGCGCGGGCGGCCTACGGACACGAATGTCGTCCAAAAATCTATCTCTCAAGAGACGCGGCTTAATTTTTGTTTTCTTCCCGAAGCATTTAATTTTTTTCCCAGCGGCAGAAGTGCTCAGACAGAAGCCTATGGAACAAAACACCTTGTTGGTGTTCTGATGGCCTCGGAACAGAACCCCTCCCAGAGTGTTATGGTGGGGGATTTCTGTCGCGCATCTGAACCGTTACAACAATTAATGCGCAACGTTCTTATCTTTTAATGCAGCATTAAATGAACAGTGCATGGATGATTCAATGCCCAACGGACTGGTCATTGATGTCCAACGTCAGGTCCATTAATTCACCATTTACACACAACAAATCCTCCTATATAATGGCTGGCAGGTGGTTTGCAACAACATATGTTTTTAGACGATCGTACACGAGTTCATACACATTCCTCACATATTTCTTCAGCTAAAAACACCTCCAGCTACCTCTGAAAATTTCCCTCTGTGTTCAGACTTTGTTCTCTTTCGCTGAAACTTTTGTTTGTGTGCTCAAACATTAGTCCGTAGTCATCGTATCCTGGGAAACTATTGTTGCAATGCTCCTAGCACCGTGGAGGCAACAAATACGTTTTAAGGACATCGTGCGTAGCACGAGCTTCGGTTAAATTCTGCTCCATCTCCTTTCTTGTTTTTCTTTCGTCATTTTAATTAATTTGTTTTAATTAATTTTCCTTATTTTCCGAAACACACCCAACAACTACATATCTAAACAAGTCAAAGCATACTAAGGATGTTTTCTTTTGGGTTGAAATTTGTTGATATGGTGTGGTCTGGTCTGATTTAGTCTGGTCTGATTTGAATTGGTCTGGTCTAGTAAATGTCTGGTCTATGTATATTTTATAACTATGGAAGTCTAGTCTGGTCTGGTCTGGCTTGAACTGGTCTGGTTTGGTCTGGTCTAGTCTGAAACTGAAAACAGTCAGACAACATCCTTACACACAACAAATGAGATTTGACTTAAACAATAGTAAAACACTATAAAGTCTTATTCGTTTTAGATCAAACTTTAAGAAAACTAGACTAGAGAATTTTACTTTAAGGTAGTATCCCCAAACTAATCACTTCGTCAATTGGATGTTGTTTATCTACATAGCACTGACAACTAAATTCTATTTTTTTCATAATGGCAAAGAGTATTTGGTAAATATAATGACACGACTTTTTCCACATCATAATCGCAGGCTAGAAGTCGTTATGACTTTGAACATCGTTTTAATTGGTAACGGATTAGCTAGCATTTATGGTGTCACTTATTTTGTAATAAATACTACTAGTACACTAGTACGTAGATACGTAGTTATTAGATGTGATTCTCAATCGACCCTGGCTCTTGAGCCCTCTAACAAATCAAATATTCTAATAACCTATGGCTATTATTAAACAGATCCTTCCAATAATATGTCATTTATTATATATTTATATTTGTTCTAACGTGTAATTGTATTATGTTATTGACTTCAAATATAAAATGTTTAAGGGTGGTTTGGTTACTCCTATTTTCAACTTCTTATAAATCAATTTCTTATCAAACACATATAAAAATTACTTTGCTAATTAAATTGATTGAAGTTACTATATTGAACCTTTTTAGCCAATTTTTCATACAATTCTTTCTTCATTTTAGGATGTTTTGTTTTTGACTGAAATTTCCTGGTCTGGTCTGATCTGGTCTGTCTAAGTCTGGTCTGATTCAATCTGAATGAGTCCAGTTTGGTCTGGTAAATGTCTGATCTTTGTTAACTCACTTCAGTAAGAATTTCATGAACTCAAAAGGTTTAGTCAACTTCGGTGTTTGAAAAGAGGCTATAATACTCATTTTAACCAAGGTTTCCTATAAATATACCTCATTCTCAATGTTCTAAAAGGCGGCAAAGGGCGGGGCCTAAGCGCGCCTAGGCGTGAGGCGACGGAGAAACGTCTCGCATTATAGAAAGGCGTGGAAAAGGCGGTCAATTCAAGAGTTGACCACTAAAGGCCTGAAAAGGCGTAAGCCTAGGCATGCTTAGGCGTGAAAAGGCGGAAGTTTTATTAAATGAAATATTTTTTGTAAAGAAAAAACTGAATAAATTTAAAAATAAAATACTTTTATTAACATGTTATATATGAAATCTAACACAGAGTAGTAAAAAACAACAATATACGGAGTATCATTTTGTATTTTACTTCTTATACATTTTCTTTGATCATGTGCTTCTTATACATTTTAAAATTATACTCCGTATATATTAAACAAAGTAGAAATTACGCTCAATCTTGTATAATATATTATGAACATTTATTTTCTTCTTCTTCTTCATATATCACTATATAATACCCCCTCCGTCCCACTAACAATAGGAAAAGAGGGAGTGACACACAAACTAATAAAAAGTGAGTCACGTGGTAAATATTGAATTGATAAGGTAATAATAAAGTAAGAATAATTTGGAGCAACTCAAAATTTGTCTAATATGACATGAGACAATTCTAGTGAGACGGACCGAAATGGTAAAGGGAGACAATCTCAGTGGGACAGAGGTAGTAATAATTATCAATAGAAATCTAAAACGCATTTTCATGCCTAGGCTCCGCCTATTGCCACCTAGACTTTAAAGGCTTGAGGTTTGACATTGATGCCTTACGACACCTCACGTCTTTTAGAGCATTGCTCATACTCATATACGAAGTATTTGTTTATACACGACGATAGAAAGACTAGTAGTTGATAAGAAACACCATATTGTCTCGTAAAGTTTTTACTGTTTACATGTTTGTAGACACGGTTGTCTTAAGAAGAATTGTCACAAACATATATACAAACGTGTACAGTTACAACTTCTAGAAAAGCTCTCTCCCATAAGGAAGGCTCTGTTTGCAATCTCTGTTGATAAGTGCTTTTGGCTTTTTTTTATTTAAGAAAAAACACTTACTTTACCAAACACTACCAACTTTTACTATCTCGGTTTTCGTGTAGAATCTACTTTTTACTTTTTCTATTACATAGAAAACACTTATTTTACCAAACACTACCAACTTTTACTATTAATCACTTTTTTCCCAAAAAATGCTTTTATTTAAGCCCAAGTGGTTGCAAACAAAGTCGAATTGCATTGAATAGTGAAAATACACAAGCAAAATGACGAGGCATCCAGTTGGAGGAGCCGCCAAAGGCCACCCCGGCCGGTCCAACCGATTGAAGGATTTTTCTCCTAAATTTCCAAAAAGGTGGTTTGCTTCCTCTGCCTCACTGGCGAACATTTCAGGCATCAAGAAATCTTCTAGAGAGAGAAACACGCAGGGGTCGGAAGCAGCGTTGTACAGAGACAGACAGATGGGAACGCTACAATCCTGGAGGAAAGCCTACGGGGCTCTCAAAGATCACACCAAAGTCGGCCTTGCTCATGTCAACAGCGATTTCAAGGTCTTTCTCCGGTTATGTCAACATATGTTTGAGCCTTGGTTGCTCTTGGTTCTGTGATTGATGATGTTATAGTCTGGAATGAATTGTTCTTAATGTCGTCCATCTTTGATGACCGATTTTTCATTTCATAGGATGTGGATGTGGCGATCGTCAAGGCTACTAATCACGTTGAGTGTCCGCCCAAAGAAAGGCACATTAGAAGTGAGTGTTCTTCACTCCTCCGTAGATCTATCTGCTGTACACCAACTTTGTGTCTGCGATTCCCCCTTTCCTTTCTGAACTTGAACAAAACATGATGAAGTTTAGCATTTTCTTTTTTCCAGCATAAGACCTTATGCCATGGTTTGTGTTGTAGTAGAGCTTGTTCGTACTTTCTATTCAACTCTGGGCATCAGCTCTGATTAAATCTGATGGAATTATGTGAAAGTGGAAATGCATTTTGTTGAATCAGTTGTTTTTAGGAAATGTTTGCAATTGGGTTTGGCTGCACTCTTTCGTTATTAAGAATGGCTAAAAGCTAAAGTTGGGCTATTCCATTTTGTTGCTTTTTGCAGAACTCATGGTTTATACATCTGCGATGCGGCCTAGGGCTGATGTTGCGTATTGCCTACATGCCCTTGCTAGGAGGTTAGCAAAGACACATAACTGGACGGTATGAACTGCATTTTAGAAGCTGTGTTGAACTAAAATGCTTTTTTGTACTCAAACACTATAGTACTACAAACAACAAAATTCAATACTAAAATCTTGTACTCAAACAGTAAAGTACCAAAATCTTATCTTGTACTCTAATCAATACTACCATAAGCAACCAAATTAAATACGGAGTATGAAAAAGCAGTAGTAATAGTTTTCTATCTGCAAGTTGAATGGAGAAGAAAGCAGTAGCATTAGTCTATTACTCTATTAAACTTTATTACACAGAATGAAGACAGGAGACCATGGGAAAACCTAAAGAGAGAATAAGATGGTGAATAGGAGGAGAAACCTGATCTCAAGATGAGGAAGGGTGTGACTTGTGTTTTCTGATTCTAGGAAGAAGTAGATGATTTTTTCGGCTTTCCAAGCCTAGTTGCATTTAAATAAAAGGTAAAATAACTGTAAATAATACCAACCATCATTTTTCAACCAAAAACGATACAACGCCCTACGACCCTACGTTCCATATCACTTGTCCCACTTTCCTTTTGGACTGTTCCAAGTTACTTGTCTCAATTCACTTTTTGAATTTTGTCACATAAAAAAGTACAGTACCTAATAAGCAAAAACAAATCCCTAAAAAGATGCTTTTTTCCTACACCTAGAGACACCATCTTAAACTTCGTAGAACCCCTACAGGGACAGCTAATTTTGAATGTAGGGAGTGCTATAGAAATAACTATTTTGTACCCCAACTATTCAAATATAAGACAAAATGATACGAAGTCACTTTATGACCTCAAACTCTGTCATTTAGCCTATCAAAAATGGCATATGACCATCAAACAAGCTTTATTTGATGGTACATGTTTTTGATGATTTGAATGACCGGATTTGAGGTCAAAACGGACTCCGTATCATTTTTGTTGTGTGTGTGTGTGTATATATATATATATATGATGGTACTTCCGACCCCCCTTACCCCACCGTAGGTGGGAGCCTTTGCGGCACTGGGGTAATGATGATGATATATATGAATAGTTAGGGAATAAAATAGTTATTTTATACTCCCTCGGTATTTTTTTGTTTGCTAGAATAGGTATTGGCACATTTTTTAAGAGTGAAATAGTAGGGGTAATGAATAGTGTAGAAAAAGTATGAGAGATGATGGAAAAGTATGAAAGAGAAGATAAAAAGTAGAAAAAGTAAGGGTAATTGAGTATTTTTAAAGGAAAAACTTACCAAAAAGGGAAACTGTAGCAAATTTTTTAATACATTCAAAAAAGGAAAGTGTAGCAAACCAAAAAATACGGCGGGAGTAGTATGTATTATTTTTGACTGACTAGTGATTCTCGCTATAATTTAAAGTTATTTTTCAATAATAAAAAGACGCGATAATGTTTTGAAACTCCCCATTCCAAGAGGTTTAAGAGGTACAGCGCCTCACTTCTGCAAATTGGCACCCTGATGAGCGTAGTTACTGGAACCTATTGTGCCAACCTTCGTGAAGCAGTATTTCTACTGGATCCCTATCCGTGTCATTAAACTAAGTTTGTGATCAGGTTATTTTAGCATTCTCTGTTGTGGTTTCTTTTGAGATGAGTTGAGTGACGTGCCGGTAAGTAAGAGTAACGCTTATAGGGACATTATGAGTGTACATCCTGTATTCATGAATCATGATGCAGATCACCCATCGCTACTGTACCTTCATCCCATAAGTTCGCATATATTTATTCAAAGGATATACAAGTCAATTATTTGAACATATTTTTTAGATATGTGCAACATGTGAAAAACAGTTTGTGGTTGCATGCTTGTTTCCGTTGTTTCCCTTTTTGGAAGAAGTATAAAAGCATCGTATTCCATGTGTCAAGTATTGGTACTTGACACTAATATATTAGCCAGTCACTTAATCGCTTTCTATAACTTCTTTCCATAATTTTGATGAACTATACTTGGTTTGATTATTTGCATCATGGGACCAAACATGTGTCAAATCTTGGTGGCTTGGCAAAACAATTACGCTGATAATTGAGACAATTGTCATTCAGCCCATTTAATGCATATAATTAGATAAATGGAGAATTGAGGAAAAATGGTCTGTAATTATCACAGTGAAATGTATTTCACCTTCCTATCCTTAGTCAGGTTTATCATTTTCAAGTTAATTTAAATGATATATTTATAATGTTGTTCATCCCTATAGGTGGCACTAAAAACACTCATAGTAATCCATAGAACATTGAGGGAAGGTGATCCTACATTTCGTGAAGAACTTGTAAATTTTCAGCAGAGAGGCCGTGTTCTTCAAATGTCTAATTTTAAGGATGATTCAAGCCCTATCGGTCAGTAGAAATACTGCTATACATTTCTAGTCTTCCTTCCTGTTTTCATTGGCAGAAGCGGATCTGCTTTTAATTGTGTTATAATATAAGTTGTTGTGATCAAACCTATTTTTTGTTTTATTCAGCTTGGGATTGCTCTGCATGGGTGCGCACATATGCACTCTTTTTGGAAGAACGGCTTGAATGCTTTCGGGTTCTTAAGTATGATATTGAAGCTGAGAGACTTCCTAGACCTGCTCAGGGGCAAGAGAAGGTAAGGTGCCTCCTAATAATTCTATAACTGGAATGAATATGCGATCCTTGTTTGTTTTACAATTTTCAACCAATCATGATCATGGTTTCATTTATCCTATAGTTTTTCATTTTCTAAAGCATAACTATATAAGGCATGCATAATGCATTGAGACTCTTACTGTTAATGTGAGGGGAGCAAAGTTTTGATTATCATTGAGTTTTTTTTTTGCATCTTATTTAACATATTATCCATATCTGGGTTACCAGGGGTTTTTTGAACAGTTTTATTAATGCTAACCCCACAGTTTAGGGGTTAAAGCCTTACTGCAGTTTCTTATCATTATGGACAAACTGTATCTATACATGTCGTTTTCAAAGTCCCATTTTTTATATGAGAATATTAAGTATCTAGAAATGTTGGAGTGTCTTCAACTCTAACTGATTCTCTATTTTTCTTCTATTTATTGCGTGTTTCTTTGTAGAGAAGAATAGAGGAAATTGGATGATCCGTAACACTATTAGGAGATAAAGGATTAGATCAGAGTTTATTAATGACACTGGGTAGGAAAAAAATCAGTTAAGAAAAAATCTATAGTCCTACCCCCACCTCTATCCACCTACACACAAATAAAAGAAGAATTAAAAGGTATGGGAGTGCAATGGTCAACGATTGATTTATAATGTAATTGATTGAATCGAAATGTGAGTTGTAAATATGCATTGCAAACCGACTTGGTTCAAGTAACGAGGTAAGGCACCAATAAGACCTTTGCGTCCTAACACAATCCCAAACAAATACTCCTTTATAATTTTAGCGAAAAGCTTACTTGAAAGTCTAATAGCCACCGTGGCACAAAAGACGGTTCAAGATTAATTTTGTGTGTCTAGAATAACACTTGAGGTTCCAATACTTCTTTTTCTTTAGACATTTAAATTTTCCAATGCACTTTTCAACCTCAATGTCGATTGCCAAATATATACATAACTCCCATAAGCTCTTTCCACCGCAAATCTCAAGAGTAATTTTCCAAAAAGGATTTTTTCCCCAACCTAACATCATCCTTTGTTGAAAGTGTTCAGTCAACCTGATTTAGAACACTGAGTTACCTTGGTTTCGTAAATAACTGATGCATTATTGTTGTTATTATAGGTATGCTTTTGAAATGCTTAAACTTGAACAAAATATTAATGTGATAACCTCAGAGACCAGTGTATATTGCCGGAGAATTTGGATTGAGTTTTCTGAATTCGGATTTGCTCTGCAGACTTCTTTTGGCTAAACATGATAGTTTTTATTTTTATATCATTTGACTGTCAGGGATACAGCAGAACTAGAGAATTAGACAGTGAAGTTCTTTTAGAGCAATTGCCCGCTTTGCAGCAGTTGCTGTATCGACTTATTGGATGCCGGGTAATTCCACAAGGCTAAGGCTTAAATCCTTAATATAACAAGACTGCTTAATTGCCAATTTCCACTCTCAACAATTCATTATTAGGGGCTTCAAAGTTCTTTATATTGTTATATTGTTTTTGTTTCGTTGTTTTTAATACAGCCTGAAGGGGCAGCTTTTCCAAATTATGTGATACAGTATGCACTAGCCTTGGTAAGTTGTGAACTTGTCACTAATTTTAATGTTGACTGCAAAGTAGTTTTCTAGTTATAAATATGTTAGCTAAATCATTAAATGATATGTTCCATCATCATCACCATCATCACTACCCAAGTGCCGCAAAGGCTCCCATCTACAATGGGGTAAGGGGGGTCGGATGTATGCAGTCTTACCCCTATACTAAAGCACCGAGAGACTGTTTCCGGATGACCCATTGTGAAATTCGCGTCGAAAATTGAATGCACCGACTACTGCTTCATAATAAAGAAGCGCAGACAGTTTAGTGAGCCATTTTGCTTTATTCCATTAAAAATGATGGAAATATTAAATGATGTGTTCCAATGAAGGAAATTCCTTAGTGATTTTAATATCTGAGCAAAATGTTTTCTGGATGGAGTAATAGGCACAACTAATAAGTGCAACATGGACTGTAAAGTATTGAACCTCCTATTACTGATATTTTAATTTTGAAAGTCACATAGGTGTGCCTTCTGTCTGCATGCAGTGAGACCCTTCTGAGTTCTGATTATATTCAAATTCTGTTGCTTATATTCAAACCTGATTTGGAGATGTATCGTCTCGTAAATGTCAGTGTCACAGTTGCTTATAGTTATATCACGTTTCAGGTTCTGAAGGAGAGCTTTAAAATTTACTGTGCTATCAATGATGGAATTATTAATCTTGTTGACAAGGTGCATTAAACTGAATCCACAGGATTACAACTTGAGCGTAAAATAGTCTCCTATTGTCCATTTGACATTACTTTCTGATGACTTCGATTTCAGTTTTTTGAGATGCCAAGACATGAAGCTATCAAAGCCCTTGATATCTATAAAAGAGCTGGTCAGCAGGTCACAGTATTGTATTATTAACTACTGTATAGCCTTAATACTTAATAATATACTACATTGTTGTATATCTTGATCAGTCATCCCAAAGCTTTTTATTTTTGTTTTATGTTGTGCAGGCTGCAAGCCTCTCTGATTTTTATGAAGTTTGCAAAGGATTGGAACTTGCTAGGAATTTCCAATTTCCTATACTCAGAGAGGTATTGAGACAAGATGGAATTTGTCTTGAAATTTTATCCCTTTATTTTTAATTTTAATACACATGACATCTGTTTTATTTTTCCAGCCTCCACAATCATTCCTGGTGACAATGGAAGAGTATATAAGGGAAGCCCCACATATAGTATCAGTTCCTAGAGATACTTTGGTATTCTTTTCGTCTTAAACACAAGTGCTTTCTTTCTTCATTAATACGCTATTTATGATTTTATGTGGTCTAGACTCTAGATTAATCTTACATTACTATAAATTTTGTTAAAGCTTATAGTAGTCTATCAGAAGTATGCTGAAAATTTTGTGTGTTAACACAGGAATACCCGGAGAGGCTTATGCTGACATATAAACAAGAAGATGAGCCATCACCCTCTGAAGAACGTAAAGAATATGCTGATGAAGTTCCAACCCAACCCCCGCCGCCAGCTGAGGATGTTGAAGGTTTGACCACAGAGGTTCCTGCTTCAGTGCCTCCTCCTAGCAGATATGAAACTGATGATCTACTTGTTAGTATCATGTCCTTTCTTTTGATAAATGCGCGCATGCACTCATACATGATACATCTCTGTTTGCCTATTTAAGCATTCAAGTCATGCTTTTCCTAGTATTCATTTTTTCACTGTACATTGCACATTTTCAGGGACTAAATTCTCCCACAGCAGATGTATCTGCGATGGAAGAAAGTAATGCTTTGGCTTTAGCCATAGTTTCATCTGGTATTATATCTAATTCTCATTTTTAATAGCACTGCTGCTACAAAGATATTATATTATACACATACATATGTGTGTGGGGTTGGAGAATAAATGTTTTCATTGGGTACCACCTATCAATTTTTATAACTAAGAATTAAATACGTTTGATCTTCAGTGCTGATATTGAATGAACCTTAGAATGATCATGACTGTTTGATCTGACATCTAGTGGTTAAGCTTCCATCTCTACAAATAAGTACTTTTTAGGTACCTATTGGCCCTCCCCCATGATACCCACACACATTTATATCCTAAAAGTTTCTAACTTTGAATCATGGTCGGTGTCCCAGATATGTGCCCATATTTTTTTCTTTAGGCCGGACATATATATCCTCTAATTCTTTTGATGTAAAAGTTAACTTGTTTTAACTTTTCATGGCATTCTGTATTAGTCATAATGGTGGAAATATGTTAATTAGTTATACGGTTATGCTTATGCTAGCATAAACTAATAACACATTATATAACCTACTTGGAGAATCTGCTATTCTCTTGATTCCCATGACGAAAGTATTTTGAATTTTATTCTACCATAGTATCGGAGCCAAACTAAGTCAAAATAATTACTCCATCCTTTCCATAATGGTCTTTCCTATTACTTTTTACATGTCGAGGTCCCTTGATACTATAGGCACATTGCATTGTGAGTTCCATATCTATTGAAGAAATTGCTCCTCGATACAATTTTACATAATTGATTGAAAAAATCAATTATGCGTTGAAGATCAGGTGATGCAAATGTTAGACGAGTTGAGAGGTGGGGAGAAGACCCAAACAGATGTGGATTAGAAGAGTCATTATGGTTTTCTTGGGTTGGATGAGAGCATGAATTCGGAGAGAGCGAAGTGTAGAGAGAATATACGTCTTGAGGATTCATCTCATTTAATCTTTTTTATTTTCTTTTTATTTTTCATCTTTCTTGTCTTCTTTATCTGTTTTATCTCATCTTTTTATCTTTTATCCATTTTAGCTACAATTTCATATCTCGGTTCATGTCAGCTGACCCAAACTCTTTTAGGACCAAGTCAAGATCTTTTAAATTATTTGACCTTTTTGATAACACACGAAAAGATATTTTGGGATTCTAGGATTTATCCATTCTGCACTTCATTTACGAAAAAATGAAGTTCTCAATTTTTTTAATTTTAGGTTAAATTAATATGATTAATTATAATGGAAAATTCTATAGAGCTTCATCATTTTAAAGTGGTAGAATCAATATAAACCACATAATTCTTCCCTTGTAAATGAGAACACTGTAGGGCATCTAGAATAAAGACTAGCTAGTTCTGTTTTATGAAAAGTCGTACTTCGTATTTGAGACTTTGAGTTGAGGTACGATTTTAAAGTTCTGCGAAGGGACGACAGTCTGAAGTTAGGTCTTATGGAGTATTTGCTTTTAAAACTTTATTTGTTGGTTGAATAAAGTATACTATCGTATTTAACATGTAGACACAACGCCATTTGACTCGGAAAGAACACAACCTAAAGATTTTGATTCTACGGGATGGGAACTTGCTTTAGTCACTGCCCCTAGCAGCAACTTGTCTACCGCTCAAGAGAGGCAATTGGTAAATCTCTTTACTCTATGCTTCATTGTAATTTCCCATTCTTCTGCTCTATTTATAACACGCCCTTTTAGGCTGTAAAAATCCACATATGTGTTGGTTTCTTGTGGATGCAGGCTGGTGGGTTGGATTCTCTCACCCTCAATAGTTTGTATGACGAGGGCGCTTTCAGAGCATCACAGCAACCGGTATATGGAGCTCCTGCCCCCAACCCATTTGAGGTAGCTGATCCATTCGCTATGCCCAACACCACAATTGCTGCACCTCTTCCTCCTCCATCAGTTCTTCAAACCACTGCTCCTGCAATGCCAAATCCTTTTGGTCCTTTCCAACCAGCAGCGTACCCAACACAGGCCATGCAGCATCAGCCACCTCAAAATCCATTGGTGGGGGTGCAACACAATCCTTTCGGCGATGCTAGTGGTTTCGGAGCATTCCCCTCCACAAACCCTCAGAATGCCAACCCATTCGGGAGCACTAGCCTGCTGTGACGAGAGTGAGAGAGTGGAGAGAGAGCACATATGAAAGGTGGAGTTGCTTGGGTGTGGTATAGATATTGTTTGAGTTACATTTTGGGGTAAATGGAGCGGTGTGTAGACTGGTTCTCACTCACTAATGTACGGTGGAATGTAAAATGCATACAGAAGATTTGATTTACTCATTGGTAGTGTTATTGTTGTTATCAACAACACTTCGCCTTGCTTTGAAACTTCGATGATTTTTTCAATCTTAACCACTGTGTTGTATACCAAGTATCTAATTTTGTTTGTGTAAGAAAGTAAGATAGTGATACATGGCTCCACGCACAGATGATTTATATTATTATACATAGAATTGATCACTTGCAGATTTGACTCGGTACTGGTTTGATGTCTCATTAAGAGGCGCAACATTGTTTCTCGGCTTATCAGGCTTATGAGTCAACTTTTTCACCAAACACGTAATTTTTGCTTCCGCGCGCTGAATTGTGTAATAAGCAGAAAAAGTAAGGTTGGAGTTACTTTTCTGACCATTTTAACTATTTTTACATATAATTTTCTTTATTTTATTAATAACATATATTTTAAAAATGATTTTTTCTTAAAATCAGCAGAATCAGCCAATGCAGCCACTTCAGCCAGAAGTTCATAAATTTTAGCAGAATCAACCCAAACAACCGATTTTTGCGCTACCAAACGGGTTCTAAATAAGTGAAGGAATTCATGTGAACCACACTATTTTATTTTTATTGATTGGTATCTCACTTTTAGTCGCCCCATGCAGAATTGGGTAGGTTATTGCTTCATTTACTTACCTGAATTTCTGTTCTCCTTTTCATTCTTTTAGTTTCTAAATTTTTCTTCTTAGTAGTACTTGTAATTTGAAAATTGTGTTTTACGAGGCAAAAATGTCCAGTATCCTACACCTTGTGTTTGGGATGGCCTTGAGAGGTAACAGCGGCGATGGAGAATTATATGTGTCATTCACACTATACATTTTATTCTTATCACACTTCTCTGTATTTAATTTTATTTTGTTTATGTTGAGTAATTAATTTTGAGTTACATGACGGTTAAAAATGAGCATTTCTTACAACAAATTAGTCATGGAGCCAGTTCGGGCCGCCCGGCCCACTACTGTGCGGGCCAGGGACCGGCCCGGTCCGTCGGTCCGGTACCAGGTGTTGACCCGAACCGGGGGATTATGCGGGGGCGGGCTCGGGTAGGGAAAATGGTGACCCGGCCCGGCCGGGTCAGGCCTGGGTCTGGGTCCAACGGTCACTTTTTTTTTTAAAATTCAGCCCAAACACAGTCCTAGCCGTTGGGCTGTGCTCCCAAACGGCTATATAGCCATTGGGTGGGTGGCAAGGGGGGTCCCGGGCTTTTGGGGGGGGAGGGGGGAGGGTGGAGGTTAAAAAAACTATAAATACTCCTAATTTTGAACATTTTTCCACATCTCTTCTCCAACACTTCCTAATTCCTACTCTCTACTCTCTAATCATTTCCATCTTCATCTTCTCAAAATCTCTTATTCTCCATTATATTTTACTATTTAATACTTATACAATTATTATGTCTACTTATATACGTAGTATTAATTATCTACTTAATTATAAATACATATATTATATTACTTATATTTCTTATCTACTTATATATTAATTATCTACTTATAAATACATATATTATATTACTTATATTTTTTATCTACTTAATCTCTACTTATATCTACTTAATTCATACATACTACATCTACTTAATATATACTTTATATATTAAAGTATTAAATATAAGTGTATTACTTATGATAGTATACTTATCTATTATATACTATAAACATTATATTATATATTAGTTATACAATTGTTATATCTACTAATATAGTTGGAATTATATCTAATTAATTCGAACTATATTTATTACTATATTAAGTATATATATATATATATTAAGTATATATATATATATATATATTCGATTTTTACTAATATATTACTTTTATTACATCTAATTAGTATATTAAGTATATATATATATATATATATACTTACACAATATATTATATATTAGTAACACTTTAATTAACATTAGTTAAATCCATTCTATTACTCCCATTAATTAGTATACACATTCATGCATAATACATTTGTCTTATTAGTTACATTTTGTAATAAAATTACTTGATTAGTTAATTAGTATTCCCACTAATTGTTACGTTTTTCAATAAAGTAGTTAATTAGTTCATTACACTTTTTTTTATTAATTGCTACCTTTGTCTCTACTTTAAAAAACTAGTTAATTGTCATTATAGTTAAAGTCACACTATAATAGTTTGAATTTTTATTTGAAGAAAAAAGAGTAGTTCAATTAATTTTATTAAAGTACTTAACATTTTATTAAAGTATTTTTCACTAAATTAAAGTACTTGGAAAGTTGCTATAATTCAATTACTCACATTTTAATAATAATAATAATCACATTTTAGTTAAAGTCACACTTGTTAGTTTTAAGTATTTATTAAAAAATTGTATTGATTAGTTCGAATTTAAGTCACTTTTTAGAGTCACACTTTAATTTATTACTTAATTAAAGTACTTCACATTTTATTAAAGTAGTTTTCATTAATTAAAATAGTTTTAATTAATTGCATTACTTTTGTACCCATTCATATATTTGTTGCAATTTAATATTTGTTACATTTTTAAGATGAAAGGTGGTAGCTATTTGGTTGATATGGGTAACCTCCACCGCAACCGAAGGAACCAGATTGGGAGGAAGAATTCTCGCAAATGTAAAGCACATATCGGCTCTTCATCTCAAAACCGAGATGATTTTGAAACGGGTTACCAAAGGAGGGATGAGGATGCGATGTCCGACAAACAACTACAACAAGAATTGACCCGACAAAATAGCCGCTTTTTTCAAGAACAACAATTCCCGATGACCATTGACGAAGAAGAGCTCGAGGATGAAGATGCGGAGGAAATGGAACCGGAGATGACCAAAGAGGAGGGTGGCGGCAGCCACGACGCGGACGAGCCTGCATCATCCCAAACCGGTAAGAAAAAAAGTAAATCTGAACTAATGGAAAATAATTTTGATAAGTGGAAGGACACGAAGACCGGGAATTAGTACGCAACTTGCAAGTGGTGCAAGAAAGATTATAGCTTGGGGATTTCCGGCGGAAACGGATCCGCCGCAAGGCATCTTAGGTCCAAACACATCGTGGAGTATGCAAAATTAGACAAAGAAAATGGGAAGCAAACTCAAATATCGAGGTTTGCAAATAATCAACCTTTTGGTAATTTCTCATACAATGATGCACAAAATTTGAGTGGTATGTCTAACTTAATTGTTGAAGAAAATTTGTCATATTTGTTTTCAAAAAGTCTTGCTTTAAGAGATTATGTTCAAGGTAGTTTAAATCCTCAATTTAGAGGTTATAGTCGCAAAACGGTTAAGAAAGAAATTATAAGGCTATATGGTTTGGAAAAGGCAAGGTTACAAAATTATTTTGCAAACTTTGATGGGCGTGTTACTATTTGTTCTGACATATGGGAGGATACTTATCATAATTTACATTATTTGGATATGACTGCACATTATATTGATGATGATTGGAATATGCATAAACGTGTTCTTGCTTTTCGTGAATTTAATGATCATCGCACCGCTGATAATATTTATATTTTGATTGAGCGTATTTTAATTGAGTATAATTTGATTGATAAAGTGTTTGCTATTGGTTTTGATAATGCCACTAATAATACTGCTGCTATACCTAGATTGCGTGAATTGTGTGGTTCTAATACTTTGATGGGTAGATTTTTTCATCAACGATGTGCATGCCATATTATAAATTTATGTGTGCAAGACGGTCTAAAAGTGTTGGGAGATGCTATGCAGATTGTGAAGGTGGGGAATAGACGTATTTGGGATGGTGGTCAACTTAAATCACAATGGCAAAATTATTTGATCGAAAGACGTGTGAAATATGTTGCTTTTCCTAAAGATTTGTCTATTCGTTGGAATAGTACTTATAAGTTAATTAAAGTTCTTCTTAGATATAAAGAACATTTTCCTGCTTTTTTAAAACAATATGATAACTATATTATAAACTCGGCTGACATCGACACTTGTGAAAAAATTGTAATGTTTTGGTATATTTTTTTTAATGCAACTAAAACTTTTAGTCATGTTTATAAACCTATTTCAAACCAATTTATTCGTGAAGCTGTTAATCTCACCGGTGCTTTTAATAAATTTTCGGATGCCGCTTAAGTGAGTTATTTTTGTAATTTTATGAAGGAAAAGTTTTTAAAATATTATGCCATGCACATATTCCGCATATTTATGGTATTGCATTTATTCTCGATCCTCATTTTAGACTTTGTTCTTTGGAAGAATGTTTGAAGTTCTATTATCGTGCTTTTTTTGGTGAATTTTCAATGTATGATGAAAACCCCATAGATCCGAAACAAGAATACAACGAGGTTAGTACATTATTTTATGCCTTATTTAATGAGTTTCATGCACAATATGGCACCCCCCCCCCCCCCCCCCCCTTGACACGAACATCTTCATCTAAAAAAAATCAATTTTAAATCTGCATTTGACAGTCTTATGAAAAAAAACTAAAACAACCCCCGCTACTGAACAAAGCTCAGTTAATGAGATTGCTTTGTATTTAAGATATGATGTTGATTTTGAAGAAAATGATGATTTTGACATTCTAAAGTGGTGGAAGGAAAAAGAAAGAATGTTCCCGGTTTTAGCAAAGATGACTAAGCAAGTGCTATCAATGTTGGTTTCAACAGTTGCCGTAGAACAAGAATTTAGTTTGGCCGGCAACGTACTAACGGAATCTAGAACGAGATCGAGCGCAAACTCTCTTGAAACGCTTGTTGCTACCACGATTGGTTGAAGACCCAACGTAGAACTCAAGAAATTAACATCATGATATCGAAAGACTTTATGGATGAATCAACAACCGAGGGTGGCTCTACCTATGCCGGAGATTCTGATTGATTAGTATTTTACAATTTATTATAAAATGTATTTCATGTTTTAATTTTCCCTTCAATTCTCAATTGTAATTTGTATACTTGTAGTTCATATTTCAAATAAATATATGTTCGTTTTTTATATGTAGCACTTCTTAAATTAATTAATAAATTTTACAATATGTATTTTTTCTCAATTCTCAAATGTAGTTCCTATTTCAAATAAATGCACTTGAACTCTTGAAGTTTGTTTATAATATGCAACACTTGTATAAATAAGTACCAAAAACCCAAAAAAAAAATTGGAAATTGACCCGGCCCGAACCGGCACCGGCCATAGCACGGGCCGGTCCCGGGCTTCCTTCAAAAACCCTGAGGCCCGACCGGGCTTAGGCCCGGTCCGGGCCCGACCCGATTCCATGACTACAATAAATATATAGAAAAATGATTATAATAACACTTCTTCCTCCCAGAGCCATAAAGCTTCCTTAGATTGCTGGTTGCTTGGGCGGCAGAGCTCTTGAGCTACGACGATGACTTCGTCTTCAATGTCGACGACGGAATCGCAGATGACTGTAAATGCGATTTTTTTCCGGAAGGGATGAATGATCCATATTTTGTGCGTGTAGTTGGTAAAAAGAAAGTACAAAAGAAAGGACAAAACAAGAAGGCGTGATAGAGACCATAAATGCTTGTCTGAAAGAAGAATGAAGTGGGGTAGAGGCTGGGGGAGAAGAGAGGAGAGCATAAAAAGAACAAGTGAGAAATGGAAAAAAGTAAAAACATTAAAAACAATAAAATTAGTTATTTATGCGCAAAATCCTTTCTAAAAATAAATTTAATTGCTAAATAATTAAAAAAATGTTTTTTGTATGGGTTAGAAATCTTATCAGAGTTACAAAATTATTTCAATTTGTCTGAGAGTGGATTTTATTCCTGCATAATTCTAATACAAAGAGTTTAAAGCTTTTTTAAATGACAATAGATTTTAGTGCGTTAAACTCGGATCATATGTTGGGAAACCCCACTTTTAGCTTAAAATAACGTGTTTGCTGGGACGGGTTGGAGTGAAAGTTTTTTCAGTCTTAACCTGGTTACACTTGACCTTACATGTAAGAATGGTTCATCTATGTTCGTACATGGAAACTAGTCAACACGCTAGGCTCCATAACTTTAACGCTTTATTGTTTTCAGTAGTGGAATTCTTAACATACACATTAGAGGATGAAGGAGAACTTTTTTTTTTCATTCGTTCATAAATCCGAGTAGCAGTTTTCCTTAAAGCATCATTAAATTTTCAGAACTCAAGCCATACTTTCTAGATTTCACTAACAACCATTGAAGAATCCTAAATGGACTGAAGCCATTTCTCCATACCCACTGCCATGAAAAAATCCCAAAGCTTCCTTGTCAATATCATCAAACCCCTTTTCTCGAGCTCGAGTAGAGGTACGTTTTCTGCTCGTGCAATTGCTTTGAGTTTATCAAGTGATTCGGGGTTCTTGTTTTTTTCCTTTAATTAAATTGCTATTTATTTGCTCAGCTTCTTTTTACCTTTCATTTTCTTCCCTCTTATGCATTATTTCGACAAATCATAAGGTTCAGGTCAAGACGGCTTGGAGAGAATTGCAGAACAGGAGCAGAAGCAGTTCCAGTTCGAAACCCTAGTCTCTGCAACCAATAATTTTCATCTCAGTAACAAGCTCGGGGAAGGTGGTTTTGGTCCAGTTTTTAAGGTAAAAGACAAAATTTCCCAACTTCTGAGATTTTGGAATCCTGAAAAGCTCATGGATTGTAATAAAACTACATGTGGATATACTATTCTGATGCAAAACTGGAAATCTAAATAGTGTATTGATCTTTGTAGGGAAGATTGAGGGATGGGAGAGAAGTAGCTGTGAAGAAGCTGTCACAGAGCTCAAGACAGGGAAATAGAGAGTTTCAGATGGAGGCCAAGGTATTGACTCGCGTTCAGCACAGAAATGTGGTGAATTTGCTTGGATACTGTGTTCATGGAGCAGAGAAATTGCTTGTTTACGAGTTTATGTCAAATGAGAGCCTTGACAAAATTCTCTTCAGTAGGTTCTTCTCCTTCTTAGAACTTGATTATGGGCCTTGATGTCTTGTTTTTTTGTGAGGTTTTGCATAGCTAGAACATTGACGAATTAACAGCTACCCTATACTTTTTCTTGAAATTCCCTTAACAAGTTCTATTCTATGTTATTGCTTATTTAATATCCCTTGGACAAAATTTGTTAGTTTTCAATTTTATGGCGTACATTTTACCAATTGGTAGTTGTGTTACTTATCGGTCATGGCCAGTTGACTTTTGTTAATTGCGCTAGTAGCACGTTTTTCCTAAAATTTAAAAATTTACATTTATGTCTGACGTAATATTCAAGGAGTTTATGTACTTCATAACCTATCTGCAGAAGAATGGATGATGAAATGAGCTCTACTCAATCATATTTTGGAGCCAATTGAATGCATTCCAAACTGAGTTCATGATAGACCTGCTACTGAATTTCCCTAGATACAGTTGTGTCGCTTGGGGAGAATTGTGGTGGGATGGATAAAGAACTCATCTATATAAATTGTCACACGATTTTTTCCCATTTGTAAAAAAAGTTTTTTGCCTTGGCCACGCCCATGCTTAGATAGATATATTTAGAACTTGATTTGTTAATACTTTACTAGTTGCTTCAGAAGTTTGAAGGAATTTGAACATAGTGGTTGTTCAGCTGTTTGTAAAGTTTTTTTTATTGACAAGAATGCTCTTCATCCCAGAGTCTGGTAAAAGGGGCATGCTTGACTGGGAAAGAAGGCATGGCATAATTACTGGCATAGCCAAAGGCTTACTATACCTTCATGAAGACTCACATATTTGCATAATCCACCGTGACATTAAGGGTAGCAACATCTTACTTGACGATAAATGGATGCCAAAAATTGCAGATTTCGGAATGGCCAGACTCTTCCCCGAAGATCAAACACATGTCAACACCCGTGCGGCTGGCACCAGGTATGTTCCCTTATAGTGCTTGTTCTACTATGTTAGATTCCCACATTGGGAAAATTAAAGACACAATGATGAGGTGCTAAGACTTTGGGTTGAACTAACTAAAGATTCAATTTAATACTTCCTCCTTTCTTGTTTAGTTGCAACACTTTCATTTTCATGTTTTCCAATGCACAACTTTGACCATTGTTATATTTCATTGATTATTTGTAAAAAAAAAAAAGATTCTGAAAATTTAACATTAGAGAAATTTAACAGTATTTTTCAAAAATTAAATTTCTACAGAGTACTACATTAATAAATAAAATATAGTCAAAGCAGAGCATGAGAATAGTGCAAAATTCAACATGTTGCATCTATTTAGAAACGGAGGTACTATTTTAATATGGTTTGGCCCAAGTTCCTTAGGCCCTGTTGAGTGACCCTAACCCGATAATGAATCTTGTCATGCTACAAGACTAGACTAATTGAATGTTTGTAGAAACCTTAATTTATTTGAAGACTTGGAACAGTGGGTACATGGCGCCAGAATATCTCATGCATGGACACCTATCTGTGAAGGCAGATGTATTTAGCTTTGGTGTTGTGGTTTTGGAGCTGATCAGTGGTCAGAAGAATTCAACCTTCAATCAAGATCCGGGTTCCCAAAACCTACTTGAGTGGGTATGAATCCAATGACCCATATTTTGACTTATGTGGCCTTCTGTGCTACTTTTTTAGTTCCATCCTTTCTACTGTGGTGCACCTTCACATATTTAGTAGATATTATAGTTTCAAATTTTATTAAATACATTTATTTAGCATTGTCCAGAAAGGCTGGAATTTGATGTGCTGTTTTTTGGTATTGGAAATAGTGCACATAAATCATACTACATAGTACATATCTAGAGTATATAATGCATTGTTGGTAGGATACTAGCATATATTTTCAGCATGACAATCTCGACAAGAACTTAGGACATACTACGTACTTGTTATGATTTTCTAATAGGCACTAAATTTCAGATCCCATTTGTTTAAGGGTGGATTTGGCTGAAATGAATTAAGTTACTATAATTGCAGAAGTTGCTTAATCATAAAAAATGTGGATAAAGATGCCTTTTTATTTGCTCAACTTCACTAAATTCAATATTACTTTTTCATCATCAAATATATAAGCCAATTCTCAACCCATGTCGACGGATAAGTTAGTGTTTGGTAAAAAAATACTCCGTATTAATAATGCTGATATAAAGCAATAAGAGGTCTCTGAACAGGCACTCAGTTCTTGAATTTTATACATTTCCTTCTGAGCAAATATTTAGAAATGACAAGAGTATGTTGTTGAATTTATATCTTCTGTTTTCTTGTATAAAAATAATGCCTTCTGTAATTAATGCTCTACCCCCAGAAATGCTTTGTTTTTATTCCTTTTAGCTCTTTAAACATTCTTCTGGATTAAGACACTTTTTTTGTTAACTTCTAAAATTTTACATTATATGACAGTAAATCACTAATTCCACTGAATATCTCTATTTGATAATCATTACTAACCACCAGAACTTAACATATTATCAGTTAGATTGTTGGTTTGGAACTTTGGAGGTTTCAAAGTGAAGGAAAGAAAAGGGAAAGATTAATTTCTATTTAACTACGTAGTAATGCATCTCTATTTGTTTGCTTTAGACTACATATAACCATATGATGAAGACCATGCATTTCTACATAGCTTTTTTATCTTATACTCTATTTCTAAAAATCTAAGTGTCGAAATTTTTAAAAGATACATAGTGTCCCTCCCTTTTCCCCCCTCCCTGAGTCCTGTAACCAAACAGGCCGTGAAAAACATAATCCTACATTATTACCTACATTTATAAATCAAATACAAGCGCAGTTTGTAGTAAACTTTTACATCGCTGCAGGTATACAAGCTCTACAAGAAGGGGAGATGCTTGGAGATAATGGACCCAGTGTTGTTGCAGTCTGCCATCAAGGAAGAAGTGACAATGTGCATACAGATTGGTTTACTATGCACCCAAGCTGATCCACAGCTACGGCCCACCATGCGACGTGTGGTGGTCATGCTGTCTAAAAAGCCAGGCAGTCTTGATGAAGAACCAACAAGACCAGGATACTTGGGGTCTAGGTACAACAGAAGACACCACCGGCCTGCCATAACATCCTCAAGCGCATCATATTCTGGTACATTTGGGTCCACCATTGATAGCGTCAGCCCTAGTGCAAGCATAACAACTACTCGTACAGGCCCCACCAAATTAGAGCGTGGGAAATACCCTATACGAGAGTAGTCTCCACTTAAGTAGAGTGTAGTTATAGCCTCATATTGCTTCATTCTTTCGTGTATATGGTGTTTATATTGTTATTTACGGCATGCGAATTCTTTATTTAATCTAGAGCTGAATGCCTGTGAATGTGCGGAACTGGTCCTTAGTTATTCGGATCACAGTTAGACAAAAACTTGTTATAGACTTGGAGCTCATTTTTCAAGTTCATTGAAATAAATGAACCAGAATACCAGACTATAGGTTAATGATGTTGGGTTTGTAGCTTGGAACTCGCTCGTAAATAGAAAACAAGTAGTCCCGCATGAATGGAATTTGCGTGCAAGGTGTAGTTATCTGTCATTATGTTGAGTATCATGACAACAGAATTCAAAGAATCATGAACCTTTGATGCTTTGGAATTCTAGGCCATACTAATAATGCTCTCTAAAGATGCCCTAACTCCTAAGTAGAGAGTAGAGACTGGAGAGTACAAAAGGCGAAGATGGAATGGATGCAGACTCAATGGTCTAACAACATTATATCTATGAATGATAGTTTGTACTTTGTACCAATGGTTTATGTCAATATATTATATGTATAAGAACTTTGTCCATTGTTTTTTTAAAAAATGGTACCTTACTCTTAACATGGCTTCTTTACCCTTTGCATGCGGTCACATTTTTATCCCATAAGGTCAATTTTTTTTAACATATCAGCTTAAAAACTCTCCCACGGTTTAGCTTTAGGTCAAATAGATAAATGAAGTATCTTAAAGTTTGCTTCAAGTTCTTCACAAGTGGCTACAGGAGGTTGGAACTTGGAATGTTCGAATTGCCACCCGGAATCTTTGGAACCAAATAATTATACATTGAATGACTATAAATCCAATAATTACCATGACCTCGTCATTTCATACGTTTTATCTTTACTCAGCAAAGCAGCAAATTAGATTAGATATAATCCATATGGAATTATGTTGAAGTTCAGAAGTTTGTATTTTTACGTGCGTACTCCTATTCCCCTTTCCCTTTGGAAATTTTATTTGTTACGAGTATATGTTAATAATTATTCTCTATCTCTAATTCTCAAATTTAATCACAGTTCCTTATTTAATTTATGGATACACGAAGACATGGACGGAGCAAGGATGTTGGGCCGGACTGGATCGGTACAAAGAATATTTTTGAATTTTTTTTATATAAATTTTTTTAAATTTGAGGTGGGGCGGGGCCTAGGTTACCTCCCGGGCTCCCTTAGCTGTGCCCCTGCACGAAGAGACGACACAACCTTCTTCAGTTCAGCCACCAGGGGAATAGAGGGAAATAGTCTGGTCATGTTTAAGTTTAACTAGACTACTTTTACGCTGCATTATTAAACTTTGAGTGCTTTATTACTGAACTGAAGCAATCATGGATTGTAGACACCATTAGATTTTTGAAGTTCTTAATCCAGAAACCATTACTTGAAGTGTAATAGTTGAAGACTTGAAGTATAATAAGAAAAGATTATGCTTTTCTTGTTGACTATATATAAGCGCATATTCGATGGCTGTAACTCAGGTACAACTGCACAAGCAATATGTGAATATGTGATTAGATGTTTTTCCATTTGTTACTCCGGATTAGGGCTGTTAACGAACCGAGCTTTTATCGAACTATTCGAGTTCGAGCTCGGTTTCGAACCTAACGAGCTGAACTTAACAAGCTTTCGAACTCGAACCCCAGCTGAGTTTTAAGTTCGAAATATTAATCGAGCCGAGCTCGAACATAGTAGTATTAGGCTCGGTTCGAACTCGAGCCTATCGAACACCCTGAAAGTATAAATATAATTTATATATAATAAAAATTTAAATATAATTAGTATGATTTTAAGCATTTAAATATGTTTATTAACGAACCGAATACTTGTCGAATCATTCGAGCACGAGCCTATTAACGAGCATCACCTAAAATTTTAAAATCGACCATATTTATCGAGTTTAACGAGCGCTCGGTTCGAACATCGAACGCCTATCGAGCCGAACACGAGCCTCATATTTAAAGCTCGCCGAGCTTCGAGCTCGAACCCGAACACCATTAATTCCTTATCGAGCCGAACTCGAGCTTTAGGTGTTCGGGCTCGGCTCGGCTCGTTAACACCCCTACTCCGGATAACTTATCAAGGTTATGTGTTATGGAATTAGTTAAATTATACGGAGTACTTTTTTCATAAGTTTATTTTGTGATCTTTCAGCAAAAAAACACCAACTCATACATTTAAGTTACATTTTACAGCATCCTTAAATCAAGTGGGGTTTCGAGGACTGTAATCTTTAACAGCATCCTTAAAAAACATCCTTAACTCAACTAGCAAATAAGCAGTAGCGGTTTCTCCAAAGTGGGGTTTTCTACTGTGTAATTTTTAGATATTAAGGATGTTTTTACTTGTAATCTGTCCCAGATCAGACCCAATTAGATCAGATAATTATAAAAATACAAAGAAACCAGACCAGCCCAACAAATTGAGCCTACAAAAACTGAAAACCGTTTTTGAGCCTAACAAATCTAGTTATTCCATCATTTTGAGCTTCGACATAGAGATGAAGAAGACCAATCTGTTTTGAAGAGATGAGAACTACCACTGGTCCACTGAGGGTAACATTGTGTTTGGGGAAAAATTGAGGGATAAAATTTTTCTCATTTCATATACAGTACTATACTAGAACTAATGAGGCCAATCTGCAGAGTCACGTAATTCTTAAAAACTTTAGGCACATTTCAACACAATATTTGATGGACTGCCAATGTACTAAAAACAAAAGAAAACTTGTATAAAGACTCACATATAATATGTGCTCATACACGTATAATAATTTTATAAAGAAATGTGTGCATGTATCAAATAATATTTGTTGAGGTTTTGTCCCGTAGATCCAAAAGCCCAACACACGCTTTGGATATCTAAGGATGTTTGTTGTGGTTAAAAGATGTATAAAATATAGAATAGTGACTTATCAATGAACTCAGAAGCTATCTTGTACGTAGTATTAAGTAATTCTGCGATTACACTGAAACTACCCGAACGGCTAGTCGGTGTGAGTTTAAATACAAGAACAAGAGAGATGATTCTATTTCTAAGCTCTGAGTATGAAAATGCTAACCCTTTACAATGTATTAAACGCATGTAGGGTGGGTGAGATGTACACGTGGCCGAACCCGGTAGGTTGTTATCTCTGCCACGAGTGCACCCATGCCTCTACTTGCTATTGCCATAATTCAGCATTAAATGCGGCTCCCACTTGCTGACTACCCGTCCGGGTAGTGCGTTTCGGCGTGCGGGACCCCTTTGTGGGTGTTTGGATGCCAGTACTTTGTTTGATTGTCTCAAGTGAACAAATCTACCCGAATGCTGTTCAGGTAGCCCCCGTTCGGGACGTCTTGGACCTTTCTCATTTCGTTGGGCTTCCTGTTTTCCCTGGGCCTTCTTTATGCTTTGGGCCGGGTGTATTGGGTTTGGGTCCAATATCCCAACAATATTTTCATCTAAAGATAAGGGATGTAGAGCCAATAAGGTATATTTTTAATAATTTTATAAAATATATTCTATTTTATGAAAGACTCGTTTTTTAATTTTGTACAACAAATTGTGTAAGAATTAAAATAAGTAAGGTTGTATTTATTTTTCTGCTATATTTTATGAAACATTATTTTGAATTATAAAAAAATTACAATGTTTTATTTATTTTATTAATAAAGTATATTAAAATATACTTGTATAAGTTTTAAATAGCTAAGTTCTCTCTCTAGGGTTTGGCGGAAGGCGCAGCTTGTCTACGATAAGGTTTGTGGTGCCACAATCTCTTTTGACGGTGTGGCTAGATTTTGATCGGTTGTTTCTTTTTGCGATTGCAACGAAAGGGAAGAATGGAGGAGGTGGATGCAGGGTTGATGTGGAGCTCAACTGGTGTACCGGTCCCCTCTGAGAGAGGGCGTGCGGGTTCAAACAGAAAGGTGGGTTTTGGCATTGCCGCTGTGGTTGAGTGGTCGAGTGGACCAGGGAGCGGTTGTGAAGCACAAGGGTGGGATGGGGGCTGCGGACAAAGGCGAAATTGTTGACCCGACCTCTTCCTGAATCACCGCCATGGAGTGAACGTGTGTCTAGGGCGGTTTGGAAAAAGAAGATTCAAGTTTGTTTTATTCTTATTTCAAGTTTTATGTTTCTTTCGTTTGACGATTTATCTGGCTCTGTTTGTGTTTGTGATAGTTTTGAAATGTCTAATTTAGTCATGATCAAAGATAATTACCTCGAAACTCCCATATGTTCACGAAAAAGCTTCACTCAATTTTGGGTAAACTTTTCTATATCTGATAACGGACGAAGAGGATCATTTGATTCTTATGAGTCTAATAAAGTGGTGAAGAGTACGGTGACCTTAAGAGTCTATAAGAACTCTTTGTTGCCTATTTGGTGGTCAGTGATTCGTGTTGCTGCTGCAGCAGATGTGACCGTCTCAGAATCTGATCATAGGATGTCTCTTGAGTCTAGATGTAATAATTTGTTGACAGATATTGATAAGTCCGTATTTTGACACGCATTTGATGTGTGTTGAGACCGGCTTTTGATGATTTTCATATCTTTAAGGTGTTACAAATTTTAGCTCAAGTTATGTTTACTGGGCGTTGGTTCGAGTTTTGTGTTGTTTGTAGTCAAAATCAGGGAATTTGAGCCCGGTACCGGCACTTGAGGAACAATCGGGATGATTTGAGAAGCATTTGAGAATGATTTGATAGCTTTGGAGGTCACCGAAAGATTCACGATGAAGATTTGAAGGAAAAAGAGCTCTAGGATTGGCTACGGGGTCAAAAGAAAATGAATGAAGATTGAAAACGACGATCAGGATGACCTTCTGTCAATCGTTTAAGCATATCTCTTTTTAGAAACATCCAATGTATACTATTCAAGTTCCATAGGAAAGCCAACTTCAAGGGCTACAAATCATATGAAGACACCTTTGCGAATGTCCTTGAAGTGTTTAGGCTTAATTGCTTGCATGATAACTTGGTTTTTGAAAGGATGAAGGCATTAGTCACTCATTGAATGAATGAACAATTTTCCCATTTGGCCTGAATAAGTTCCTTTAGGAGAAGCCACTTTGAGCCTGACCGTTCTTTGTTACCCAATTAATTGAGCTTCATAGCCAAATGACATGTTTCCTTACCCGTGAATATTTCTGGCTTAGTCTTGATGTTTAGGGAATTAAGGGATTAATTTGCTAAGTTTAGGGAATTTTGTGTAGGAGACATTTTTGGCACTGTTCCTATGCTCCAAATGGGGTAAGAGCAGTCACTTTTTAGGAATTTCATACTTTCGAGGATTGCATTGTAGACATGGATTCACTTTTAAATTAATGAACTTTAATTGCTATTTTTCCTTGGTAAGGCCGAGATTAGAATGGGGCAATGTCTAGTGAGAATCCGAAAGGTGAAAAATTAATATAGCTAGACCTCTTGCCTTACGAAAAAGAGAATGAGAGCCCCAGTCAAAAAGCGTAAGATGAGACTTGGGTATCTTTCGAAAGAAACGGTGTTCTTGTGCCAACATGACAAGGGAAACTAAACTTAAATTAATGAACTTGGAGGCTATCTCAAAATTTAGTTTTAGTCCTCCGCGTACTTCAAGTATACGTCAAAGCACAAATGTACCGAGACGGTTTAGCTTAGTTGTACACCATGTCTACTCTTTGCATAGGTTTAAATGATTGTTCCTAAATTGTGGCCTACTGAGTTCCTTGTTCTTAAGAATAGCCCTGAAGTTCCTGAATACATTGAGTCTTTGTTAGAATATTCCAATCTCTCAAAATAAAGGGACTATTATTTTTATCCATGATCCATTCACCACCACCTTCACAAGTCCTTCTGATCAATAGCTAGTTTATTTGTGTACGCTGTCATTACTTTGAGGATGTTGTGAGTACTTTGTCAAACAGTTTAGCTTGAGTACAAAAATGTAGTTTAGGGAAGGATTTTCTTGGTTTAGATTGTCTTTCCTGTGAATGTCCCTATAACTACGCGTGCATGTTAACTGTTTTGAATTCCGTGTGGTGATTATCGTAAGTCCCGTTGTTTAGTTTGCTTGAGGACAAGCAAAGGCTTAAGTGTGGGGAAATTTGATAAGTCCGTATTTTGACACGAATTTGATGTGTGTTGAGATCGGCTTTTGATGATTTTCCTATCTTTAAGGTGTTACAAGTCTCAATTTTAGCTCAAGTTATGTTTACTGGGCGTTGGTTCGAGTTTTGTGTTGTTTGTAGTCAAAATCAGGGAATTTGAGCCCGGGTACCGGCACTTGAGGAACAATCGGGATGATTTGAGAAGCATTTGAGAATGATTTGATAGCTTTGGAGGTCACCAGAAGATTCACGATGAAGATTTGAAGGAAAAAGAGCTCTAGGATTGGCTACGAGGTCAAAAGAAGATGAATGAAGATTGTAAATGACGATCAAGATGACCTTCTGTCAATCGTTCAAGCATATCTCTTTTTAGAAACATCCAATGTACACGATTCAAGTTCCATAGGAAAGCCAACTTCAAGGGCTACAAATCATATGAAGACACCTTTGCGAGAATCTGAGAGGAAGAAGGTGAAAACAGACGATGAAGTCAGATGATCTCTGTTGCGATTTCAGAAAGACACCTTCCACCGTTTGGATCATATCTCTTGATTGGATGATTCAAATCACATTCGGCAAATTGGGGTGGATAGAACACTTCATTATATACAACTTTCATGAAGGAAGTTTTGCCAAATTTGAAAGTTAAGTAGGCACGATCGTGCCCTCAAAATCAGACACGATTGTGCGTGAAGAGAAAAGCACCGCGGAGTTACTGCCAGGCACGATCGTGCCTGCCCAAAATGCGCGTTTTTGCTCCGGAGGCACGATCGAAGGCACGATCGTGCCTGACATCGTGTCTGGCTCCGAAAATCCTAATTCAGCTCAAATTTCACCCGATTTTTCTATTTAAACAACCTGTAAACCCCCGTTTTCAAGGGGGAGCTTAGAGAGAGTGCCTAGCACAAAATTTAGAGGGTTTTTCAGCCTTGTTCATCAATCTTTTGGTATTCTGTGTAAGTTCTATCTTTTTAATTAATGACAATTAATTCTGTTCTTCCCAATTCTATTAATTTTTCAATTATGAATTGTGAGTAGTTTAATTAGGGATTGGGATTGATGAAGGGGTTGATCATGATGTATGACTAGTTTCTTGATGGATTAATTGCATGAATGCCGTTAAATTTGTGTTTGAATAATTTAACTGATATCTCTTGTAACCTAGAACGCGCGCTAGAATTACAATTGCTTGTAGAATAAATTAAGAGAGATCTAGTTTATTCTAGGACATCTTCACACACACTTAATCATTCGCTAAGAGATTAGTAGCGATTAAGGGGACGTAAGCTCGCTCGTATTGGCAATAATTTAGGATCCTATCGCATGAGAGATCAGTCTGGTCCCCTAAATTATTGTACTCTACGCCGCGATAGCGGTAAGAACTTAGTAATGATTAGTTAGGCTCAATTGAATTAATTTCATGTAATTAGCCCTGATCTGCCAGAAATCTGGTTACCCCGGAATCAATCCTTGTTCCCTTCGTCATTAATTAGAGAGAACCCGTTTATTTTAATCGTTTAGTTGCATTTTAATTTTTCATACCAATCATATCTCGCACGACGCATTTTACTTATTTATTTTTAATCGCTGAATTTAATTAATTCTTGATTCCCTTTTGTCCGTCCCTGTGGAGACGATACTCGTACTTACACCACTATATTACGATCTATTTTAAGTGCGAGAAAACACACATCAGATATGTTGTGATTTTGAGTAATGATGATCAAATTAAAGTTTGAAAAACTAGATCTCTTAATTTATTCTACAAGCAACCATAGTCAGATGGAGGGAGTAAATAGTTTGACATATTCAATCAAGTGGATTGCTAATATATTTTCAGATTCATATAATTCGAGTAGATTTAGTCCATTTGGGAAAACTGTCGATTTGGTCTTATTCGAATTATATGTCATATTCGATTTATTCTAGAGAGTCAGTCGATTTAATACGGAGTATAAGCCTATTTTTCATTTAAAAAAACTTTGGGAAAACTGTCAATTTGGTCTTCGTACTTTAATGAAAAAGTCAATTAGGTTCTCGTACTTTTAAAAAAATCAATCAAATCCCCGAATTTTGTAAAAACGTCCAATTGAGTCCATTTGTAGGTTCCTTGCCATGTCAGCAGGTCACCCGCTGACGTGGCGCGCATGTGTGAGCCCAATCAGCAATAACTTTGCTGACGTGGCACACATGTGGAAGTTCGATCAGCCATTTGTTGTTGACGTGGTGCACACGTGGACCGCCATGTGTGCGCCACATCGGCGGGTGACATGGTGACATGGTAAATGACCTACAAATGTACTCAATTGAGCGTTTTTACAAAGTTCAAGAATTTGAATTTTTTTAAAAAAAATACGAGGACTTAATTGATTTTTTCATGAAAGTATGATGACCAAATTGACAGTTTTCCCAAAAAACTTTTACTGCCTCTGTCCCATTCAAAGATTCCAAGCCACTGTATACATGATCAACTCAAATCATTCTTAATCTTTTGTTTTACATATCAAATTTTTATCAAATTAATTTTTTTATCAGGCTTTGTAAAAATTTTAATGTAGTTTCTGAATATATAAATTTTATTCACTAAAAATAATTAGAGTGTGAACAGAGATTAAGTTATTTATCGTCGATCAATGGTAAATCGAATCAAGAACCATAGTCAGATGGAGGGAGTAAATAGTTTGACATATTCAATCAAGTGGATTGCTAATATATTTTCATATTCATATAATTCGAGTAGATTTAGTCCATTTAACTCCTTCACCCAATTCCCATTTGATAAAGGTAAATTTGACTTTTCACCCCATGTTTTAGACTATATTAAACTTTGCACCTCATATTCAAAATCATTAATATTTGCACCCCATTAACTCAAAAATTGTGAATGAGTGAGGTGTAAAGTCAAATGATTATATAGTGAAATAGGGTGCAAATATTAATGATTTTGAAAATGGGGTGCAAAGTCCAATATTAACCAAAACATGAGGTGCAAAGTCAAATTCTCAGAGAAATGGGCCACACTCATTGACTCACTCATGATGTAACCGGGTAAGCTTGAAATACAAGTGATTACTGCTAAAAGAATCGGATCTGGAATTACGTGGTACATAGGGACAGAAATGTAACGGGATAAGGGTCAGTTTGGTCCTTGAAGTTGCAAAAAAGGGGGTCAAATAAGTCCTTATATAGAAAATTCTGTCCGGACGTGTCATTTGAGGTGGCTCCCGGTGGAATTTGTTGATTAAATTTTTTGAGCATCTTATTCATTAAGTCTAGTTTACTCATACCAAATTTCAGATAAAAATTCAATCTGGAATACATTCAAATGAATTCTTGAAGATAACTGTGCCCTTAAAAGCGCAGTTATCTTCAAGAATTCATTTGAATGTCTCCCCGATTGAATTTTTAACTGAAATTTGGTATGAGTAAACTAGACTTAATGAATAAGATGCTTAAAAAATTTCATCAAAAAATTCTGCCGGGAGCCACCTCAAATGGCACGTCCGGACAGAATCTTCTATATAAGGACTTATTTGACCTCTTTTTTGCAACTTCGAGGACCAAACTGACCCTTTACTCGAAATGTAACTGCACATCCATCATCGGAAATTTTAAATCAGACAAGCACAGCCACGTCACCGATCCTACAAACATATCCATATCCTCGCGCTCACCGTCCAATTCAAAACAACAGAAATCACTTTTCTACCGTCCGATCTCCTCTTTTATCCGCTCTTAATCTTCCCCTTTTAAAAACCCCTTTCACCCAAATCTCTCCATCCAACAACTCTGTCCTTTCCCATTTCCCCCCTCACCACTCGATCGCCGCCTACCGTTTCTGTTTTGGAATTCGAAGCATCCATGGCCGCCGCCGAAGACCAGCAACCGGAATCTTTGCCGGATTATCCTCAGGTCGTTAAATCTCTCAATCCGGCTCTTTAATTCTGTGATTTCTAATGTTTAATCTTATGATTCTACTGCGAATTTGTGCTAATTTTGTTGTTTTCTCCCATCCAGATGATCATGGCCGCGATTGAGGAGTTGAATGAGAAGGACGGATCTAGCAAAGACGACATTTCGAGGCACATAGAGACCGCAAAAGGCGGCGTTCCTCCGTCTCACCACGCGCTGCTTATTCACAGCCTCGAAAGGATGATTCAGAGCGGCCAGCTCGTCTTGGTGAAGAATAACTACATGAAGGCCGACGCGAATGCTCCGCCGCGCCGAGGCCGTGGCCGTCCTGCAAAGGCTAAGACGGTCTCACCTACTGAAGCACCGGTCTCAGGCCCGCCCCGTCCGCGTGGCCGCCCTCCTAAGGCGCGTGACCCTCTAGCTCCGGAGAGTTCTTCTATGAAAAAGGCATCTGCTTCTATTCCTGGCCGGAAACGAGGAAGGCCGTCTAAGGCTTCCAACGCTGCTGCTGCTGCACCGCCGGCAGCGAGCGGTGCTCCGGTTGCACCCAGAGGGAGAGGGAGGCCGCCGAAGGTGAAGGTGAAGGTGAACCCGGCCATGGCTGCAACAGTTGGAGCATAATAATGATACTTGTTGAAATAAAAGTAGCTTTAGTGATCAGCTCGTATTATTCTGTCTTTTTTTGCATTTAGTCCTTGTGTTTTTGTTTAATTTAAATGTAGCGCCCTGTTAAGTAGAGATCCATGTATGTATATGTCTGTATGAGGCAAACTGAGTCATCGGCTTTATAGGCCATTGTTGTTTATCACTGCTCTATGCTTTCCTTTTTATTTTTTTGCTCTTTACCTTTTTGGTGAGTGATACTGAGAATTTTTTTTGGAACAAATGAGGCTTTGTTTGCAACTACTTCTGCTTAAATAAAAGCACTTTTGGGAAAAAAGTGATAGTAGTAAAAGTTGGTAGTGTTTGGTAAAATAAGTGTTTTTTGTGTAATAGAAAAAGTAAAAAGTAGATTCTACACGGAAGCCGAGAAAGTAAAAGTTGGTAATATTTGGTAAAATAAGTGCTTTTTTCTTAAAAAAAAAGTTAAAAGTACTTTTTTAATGGGTTGCAAACAGACCCTGAGTGAGAGTGACAATGAAAAATGATATTTGTACCCGAGTTGCAGAATTGGTAGAAACATCAGTTATGTTTTCCTTAAAGTGAGTTTTAAACCTAAAATCTTGAAATTAAGAAAAAATTTCAGTTTTGTCCCTATTATGGGTTTGTTTGCAATAGCTGCTTTTTAAAAAGTGTTTTTTTAATGAAATGAGGAGAACCGATTAAATAAAAGTTGATAGTGTTTGAGAAAAAAGTGATTTTGAAAAGTAAAAGTGGGTAGTGTTTGGTAAAATAAATGTTTTTTGTGTAATAGAAAAAGTAAAAACATTTTTGATGCGGAAGCCGAGATAAATTAAAGTTGTAGTGTTTGGGAAAATAAGTGTCTTTTTAAAATCAAAAGTTGAGAAGTGCTTTTTTAAAAGGAGTTGCAAACCAACCCTATGCCACTTATATAAAGGCCGTTTGACAACACAGTTTTTCGGTTTATTAGGCTTATTACTAGGGATGACAACGGGGCGGATCGGGGATGGTTTTATATATAATCGTACCCCTCCTGTTTGGTAATTCCCCACCCCATAACTGCCCCATTACCCAACGGGTAATTTTTACCCAAACCATAACCGCTCCAATGGGTAACGGTTATAACCGCGGGTAATCACTTTATTAAATGAGTCATTGATATTTTAATAAAAAATAATATTTTAGAAGATGAAAAATTACATCACCTAGACGGCGTTAGACTCAAACGCCACTTTAAAGCTTCATATATCTATACGACGAGAAAGAAAACAACCTAAATTAATTTGAACCTACAAACACTTAATCTGTAATCAAACAAGGCTATTAAGTTCTATTGAGAACTTTAATTCTTACACTATAGTTAGTACATCTATTATTCATATATATATACAATGAACATTAAAAATCTCATCTTTTATTAGTTGTGGGACAAATAATAGATAAAAAAAGTAATAAAAATATAACTAAAAATAAACGGGGTGGGTAATGGGGCGGGCATGCATAAAACCGTAACCGCCCCGTTATCTGTAAAAACAAAATGGGTATTCCCTGCCCCGTACCCATTACCCGGTCAATGCGGTTTTCCCCATTTTGATCGGGGTGGTTCGGTGCGGGTATCCATTGGATTGGTCACAATTGCCATATCTACTTATCACCCAATTTTTTCACCAAATACGTACTTTTTGTTTTCGCGCGCTGAGTTGTGTAATAAGCATAAAAAGTACAGAAAAAGTAAGGTTGAAGTTACTTTTCTGGCTGTATTGGCCGGAGTTACAGTAGATGACCATTTTAGCTATTTTTACATATAATTTTTTCTTTATTTTATTAATAACATATATTTTTAAAATAATACGGAGTATTTTCTTAAATCAGCAGAATCAACCAATGCAGCCACTTCAGCCAGAACTTCAGAAATATCAGCAGAATCAGCCAAATCAGCCAATTTTGGTGCTACCAAATGGGCTCATATTTTTTTTTTACCATATTTCCATCTTTGCCACATCTTGTCCCATCGTTTTCTCCCGTTACCATTTGTCGTCTTTCTAGCGAGAACTTCGATAAGTTTAAAATTTAGGCTTAAATGAAGTTTAATTTTGTAAAATCAACTCCGTTTTAACTTATTCCCGCGTACCTCCATCTCCTTCTTACCTACCCTTCTTAAATCCTCCTTACATAGAATCGATAACATCATCTTCTACATCTTGTTTCAACCCTAAATCGGTGGCCCACAACACTCAACTCCTTCGTTTCACCCTATCTTCATTCTCACCACTCAAGCACAAAGAACCCCAACATGTCTACCAGTCATTCTACTTCTTCGAAATCAATAGGTCAGTATGAATAGGTTTTGGAAATGCGTGGGAAGTCAGGTAATAAATTTCTTTGAGCATTGCTTGTTTTTGGTTATTTGACCAAATGATTAATCATCAAAATTTATATGCAGAGATGTCATGAGTGTGGTTTCATGAACTGGTTTGACCCTCCAATGTGCAAGAGGTCATAGAAAATAATTCCTGGGTTGCTGAAAAAATTGAATGGCTATGAAGATCAAATGCAGATATTGCAGTTGAAGGTGGAAGAGTTAGAGGCGCATGAAAAGAAGAAATACAAAATGAAAACCAAATCCCCTAAAATCATTCAGATTGTGTGCATTGTAACAATTGTTGTTATGTTTGTATCCATGTATGTATATATGTAATAGTTTCTAATGTTGTGTGGATTGTATGTTGTGGTTTTAATGTAACTTTTATCATGTATTAATGTGGCCTGGTCAGTGTACTTCAAACTGATTTGCAAGGGTTGGAAACATATGTTTACATCTTTTGATAAGGTGTATTGTTTAGAGTCTTAATACATATGTGAACCAACATAATCACCATGAACACAAAGTGAAACATCTTTATAACCATTTTTAACACTCACAGTGAATTTGAAACAAACCATCTTTTAACACAAACCGAAATTGAAAGTTAACCAAATACCATCTTTTAACACAAACTGAATCTGAAAGTGCACCAAATACCTAAAGCATAACAAACCATAGCTAAAGCATAACAACCCATAACAACAACATCAACACAAACTGATAACATACCACATGATAACAAATAGACTAAGCTGAGTATGGCATCCTCAGTACAAAACAGATAGGATGTTTTAAATTACACATTACAAAAGGCTGAGTATGGCATCCTCAGTACAAAAGGCAACCATCCAACACTCACATCACATGCTTCAATCCATAGACCAACCATAAGAAATCATAAAAACAAAACAGATGGGTTGTTTCAAATTATATGGGCGGTTTCAATATACATATTACAGAAGACATAACATACTTACATAGTCTAAGGAACCAAGTAAACTACTCCAGGTCTATTGGGTATGCATCATTCCAAAAAAAGATAGACTTAAAAGAGGTTTTGGATCTGGTGCAATAGCTTGGTCTCTTCTTAATCTCCAGCTTTTGTGGCTTGCTTGTTCTTTGTTCTGACTTTTGAGCTTTTGAGGTCTTTGAAGGAGGGGGTGGTCCATAGCTTATCCTGACCCCATGAGGATTTCTCAGCTCTATCTCATTACGGCAACCATCGTCACTCTCCTCAGTGTCCTTTGAAGGAGGGGGTGGTCCATAGCTTATCCTGACCCCATGTTCTGTGGTACTGTAGTATCCTCTAAGAGTGCGAATTTACTACCTTTATGAGATTTATTCTCCATGGACAGTATAAGTGCTTGCCTTGCACAACAACTCTTTCCTTATCACTTTTTGCAAACTTCAATTCAAGTCCTTACCTGTCTTAAAAACATGATTCTCAACAGCTTCTTTGAATTCTTTCTTGGTAGAAAATGTCATTCCCAGCTTGAAGGTACAATTTTGCATATCAGTCCGGGCACAGAATTCACTCCACTTATCACCATCAGAATCAGAACCATGTATGAAAGCATCATCTTCAAAGTTTGGTTCAAGGTCTACCAATGATGAATTACTTTTTGTGTTTTGGTCTTCACAGTTGGTTTGCAGCCCTCCATACTCAGCTGTTGGATCAATGTTATTAGAAAAATCTGTATCTTCTTTAGAAACAAAGTCCCCTAGATCAGAATCTTCATCACCCCAGAAACATCTTTAAACTCTTCACCGTAAGCACAATCACTGCCTCTAAACTCATCAACATCTCCACCTTCATCCACTTCTTCTAATTCAACCCAAATCTCCACAACTCTACCCACATTTCAATTATTCACAAAGCCTCTAATCTCTGAGTAACCTTTCAATTCTTGTAATGAAGAATCTGAATAGGAAAACACTCTTCTTACCTTATCAGTGCAACCAAATTCTTGTAGTTTCTCTTTCAGAACAATTAGACCAAACTCATCCACATCTAGATCACGAAACATATGGGTAGTGCGTCCTCTGTAAGTAGTTCCTCCGTACAACAACTTCAGACTAAATGTGGTCTCACATGGGGCTGTTTTGAAAAAAGCATTGAATATGGTCGGTCAATCATTCAAAGTGCTACACACAACCACATAATAAATACATACACAGTACACACATCAAGAATACGAAATTTTCAAACTACACTACATACAAACTATCAGATAAAGTTAAAAAGGAAAAATAATCTGGTCCCATTTGTCAAATCCAAAAAGATAAAAGGAAAAGAGAATCTGACCAGAAATAAACCCTACCCTACCTTCTCCAAGAGCACAAAAAAACCTTTGTGTGGTTGTCTTTATCACTTCACCTAATTTTCTACCCACATAATTCTTGTGCAACTTCACAAAATTAGTACAAACAAATTTCTTACCTTTCTAGTTGTCTTCAACACTCGTCCCTTCTCCAGCTCTTCGTCCCATTCCAATTGTAGGCACTCCAATAGTTCGCGTCCTCATCTTCAACTTACGTACTAGGGCTACTCAGATCACTGGTAGGGGAAATGCAAATTTCAGGCTCTATGGTAGGAGACATGGTTAGGTGATAGTTAGCCGTTTTAAAAAGTATAATTACTAAAATAACCTTAAATTTTGTCATTTTAATGGTAAAAATTTTAAACCCGTCAGAGTTCTCGCTGGAAGGACGAAGATTGGTAACGAGAGAAATCGATGGGACAAGATGTGGCGAAGTTGGAAGTATGGTACAAAATGTGGATGTGACATAATACTCATGGGACCAAAAGAGGAATTTTTTCTTCAAATTAACTTAAGAGAATTTTAAGATAAAAAACAACTTAAGAGAATTTTCCTAAGTATAGTTATTTTCTATTACGAATTTATTGCAAAATATAAATATTTCATATATACACTTTTCTATTTGGGATGTATATAAAAGTTTGTTACACTTTTTTTTATTGATAATTTTGTCTTTTAAAAATATCAAATTATTTTTACTTATTTTCTCTTTCTTACTTTTTGATATTGTTTATTATGGAGTATTTTTGGTTTATTCATTACTCTTACTATTTTTCTCTTAAATAAAGTAATCTTTCAAAACACTCAGAAGTAAATATTGAGATAGTATTTTTATTACTACCTCCGTCCCTCTTATATTGGGATGGAAGATGGTGACACGATTATTAAGAAAAATGGATTTGTGTGTGATAGAGTATATGGGCCTGGACCCCATGGCCCACATACTCAATGGCCCAAAAGACACCAGCAAGGCACCCGCATCGGCTAAGGGCACGCAACGTCCAAGAGAGAAGACATCACCTGGATTCTTTGGGCAAAGCCTAGAACCCGCATCGTCCATGGACCGCATCGTCCATGGACCGCATCGTCCATGGACCGCATCGTCCATGGACCGCATCGTCCAGACTTCGTCCAGGCAGAATGTGTTTTTTCATTGTATTTACTAAGTATTGTACACAGCCCATTAGTGGCCTTATTTCGTCCAAAGAAGGCATGATTATTGTAATGGGCCTCCTAAGCCCAAGGCTAGGGGCCCAAATCCACATTTTTACCTATAAATAGACCCCAAGGGGCTAATTATAGGGGGTTCCAAGTTGAGAAATATAATTACTCACTTTCTCTCTCTAGCTCTCACTTCTCTCTAGAATTAATACTTTATCAGTGTGGTTGATATTAACTGATAAAGTAAGAATAAAGTAAGAATGATTTAGAGTCACACAAACTTTACTAAATATGGTATGAGACCATTTGTCCATTTAAGTGTGATTTCCCGAAAAGGTAAAACGGGACAATATAAGGGGGACGAAGGGAGTACTATTATTGTCCCACTAATATTGGGACAATATGAGGTGACATAGTCATTAGAAAAGTGTGTTCATGTGATTGATATTGAATTAGTAATATATAAATAAAATATAATATTTAGATTACACAAGTTTTACCAAATTTAATACTCTTAGTGGGATTTTTAAAAAAGATAAAATGAGACAATCTTAGCAGGACAGAGAGAGTATTTTGTATTTTTATTTATACTTTTTATGTTTATTGTGTCATATTTTTGACACTTTTTAATGATTGAAGCGGTGAATTGAACAATTGGATCAAGATAAAAAGCTTTTGATTCCTTAAGTTGTCACATCATATGCACACTTGGTATTTTATCGTGTGACGTGGTAGTGACGAGATGGTCACATGCAAAAAGTAAAATCTAAATCTTTTCATTCACTTGAAAGTGTCATCTTTTAATTCAGATGACAAATTGAGTATTAGGGATAAATATGGGTACCTATTTTATTCTTTAGCTTAATTTTCATCTCAATAACTAAATATAAAAGGGTGAACTAATAGCCAACATCAATTAAACATAGAGTTAGGACAACAAAATAATTACTTGAATCAGATGATATTAATGATGTTTTTACTTGGACTGTTTTCAGTCACACACCAGAACAGACAAGATCAGACTTGAGTAATAATAAAATACATAGAGACCAAACATTTACCAAACAATACTAGACCACTTCAGACTAGACCAAATCATATCAGACCAGAAAATTTCAGTCCAGCTAAAACATCATAAGACTTAAATGGCTAAATGGTGAACAAAAGTTATAACAAAATGAAGTTATAACAAAATGAAAAGTTATGTGAAAACACTAAAATAATACTCTTCAACCAAATCAACTTGGATAAGTAAATACAATCACTTTTATATTTATTTGGGTATTTATAATTTAATCTAGATATCAAAAGGTATTATAAAATGGTTTTTACTTTGTCAAGTACCTTGTGGTCTGATGACATCAATGTACACTTCCAACTAGGAGGTCACATGTTGGAATTTCATCTCAGTTCAAGAATGTTAGGAAATTTAACCAAAAAAACGCGCTTTTACTTTTTTTTTTTGTTACAACTCTTTTATAACATTCTTAATAAAGTCGTTCAAAATAATTTAGAGAGTGCAAGAAAAAGTACATGTTTTTTTTGTTTCTCGAGTAAAAAACTTTAAATTGTGATTTCAAATAAGCAATGTTTAAATTTGAGCACTTCGAATTTAGAAGTTGTAAAAAATAAAAATATGACGATGCTTAAAAATTGATTTCACCTTTTCTACTACGTAATACCTAACTAATATGTCAAAAAATTATATATCACCTCACACTACATTTAGATTTGAAAAATCATTTTTACTTTCGAACATCACCATTTTCTCTATAATATAAAAATCACTTCTCAAAAAGCACAAGTGTACACAAACACCATATTAACATGTTGATTTTTCTATGAGATTATATAATAGAAGGGACTTAATTATATTGATGAAATTTGGGATCGCGTCCTAGAGGAAAAAATTCTCACATGCATTAGTGAGGTCAAAGAGTTCTAATTCCAAGATTTCGTTGACACCTTTCAATGTCAGATTGTCATACCGATCCAAAGATGATAATATCCAACAATGACTTCAAATGCAATGACTATAAACAAAAATTAAAGACAATCGTTATTCAGTGTTGGTTTGTTATCGAGAAAACCCATTTTTAGATATAGATAGCTTTGTGTTACTCCATCACAAGTAATCAATAGGAAGAAATGTAAGGTTTTGATTCCAAACGAAGACGGACATACAAGCAATGATACTTTGAATGTCGTGTATAACAAAGTTTTTAAAAATGTTTGAGATATTATGTATTGGGCAATACATTTAATTGTTTTCAAATGTAATCCATGTATACAAGTTGCAATTTAAACTTTGTGGTTCAAATTTAATCATTCAAAATGTAATTTGGGTTTTCTGTCGCTTACATGAAAATGTACTTAATAAATGATGTATTTTGGAATTAGCTAAGGAAGAGGTGAGGACTAAAAACGGAGCGAGAGTCTCTCTCTCTAAAACTTCGTTTATTCCTAGGGCTCGGCCGCTAGGGTTGGTATTTCCGATCTCGGAATTTCAACGAGGATCGATAGTATCGAAGCAGGGGAGAAGATACAGGTAGAGCGAAGTCCGGATCAGCAGGGGCTTGGATCGAGTATTAGGCCGAGGCAGACGATTCAAACGAAGAAGGTTACTGCATGGAGGACATAGTCGATTCGTACAAGAAGATGTCAATGAAGGATCAGGAAGACGAGCTTAATTTCAATGAGAAGACAGAGGAGGGCGGCGAGGAGGAGATGGAACTGACGTGCTTTCCGGTGGTTAGGATTGTCATCACAGACCGCAAGGTCAAGCTACCGGGGTTCCAAGAGTTGATGACTTCAATATGGAAACCAGGGAAAGGTATGTCTATCAAAGAGATCGGCGAACGAAGGTATCTGCTAAACTTTAATCATGTTTTGGATATGAATCGTGTGATTGAGGATGGACCTTGGCTTTTTGAGCGTGACTTAATACTGTTGAAAGTTATTCAGCCAGATGATATACCTGAATCGATGAATTTATTTGAGGCTAGTTTTTGGGTACAGGTTCATAATGCCCCTATAAAGTATAGAAATTTGAGATCTGCCAGAAAAATTGGTAATTTTTAGGCTCTTTTATTAAATTTGAGATGCGCCAATTTGATGGAAAGTAGATTTCTTATCTGCGTATAAGGGTGTGTCTGGATGTTCGTCAGCCTTTGAAAAAAGGTACCAATTTGACACAAGATGGGGTGAAGCATTGGGTGGATTTTAAATATGAAAAACTACCTAGCTTTTGCTTTATATGTGGTATAATCGGACATTCTGATAAATTCTGTCAATTGAAGTATGTAGAGGGCTTTGTAGCTGAAAAAACCTATGGGGTGTGACTTAGAGCAGGAGGAAGGGTGAAGATGAGCCCTACATGAGCCAACAAATGGTTATCTGATGGAGCCTCTAGCTCAGATGGATATGGAGTTCAGCGGAAGTCTGATCTCGGGGGAGAGTTTTGGGCTGAGTCCAAGACTAGCAGGCCATCACAACACGAGATAGAAGACAAAGATGAGACTCCTGGAGATACAAAGCGCAGAAGGATATGGGATAGTCAGACCAAAGAGGGTACCGCTTGTGAAGGAATGGCTCTGGATGGGCCAAAAAATGGGGAGGCGGCGGGTCAAGTCTCTTAGACCCGCCATGTTTTTATATGGTGGTGTTGGTGAAGAAAACAAGTGATGGTGTTATTTTTATTGTCTGTTTTGTTTATTTTTATTTCGGATGCTATGTTCTGTTTTTCTTTTGTGTTTTCAATCATTGTAAGATTCTTGCATTAGGTTTGGGGGATGGAAAGTCTGCGGTAACCGTCATTGGCTTTAAGTTGCCCAATTTTGGTCTAGCGAGTTATACTGCTTTTTTACAAGTGGTTAACTCTCAATCTCGGCCACGGGCGGATGGTTATATGTGGTTCTTTTCTATTTTTGTACCCTTGCTGAATGCTATTTCTATGAATTAAGCCCTCTTCGAGCAAAAAAATGATGTATTTTGGAGCACTTAATTTTTTTCTCAACATTTATTTGGAATTAATCACTAACTGTGCAACACACGAGTGATCCACTAGTAATTCTATAATGACAATCCCGTAATCAAGATACACAAGCCATATGTTCTGAATAAAAAAAATATGGGATGCTAGTAATAGATTTGTTTACTTTGTGATGCCTTTTACGGGAGCATTAGACATTGGTGCCCGTAAATAGGAGAAGAAAGAAAATTCCAAATTTGAAGTCTCATATGACTACTTAGATTAATCTATATAACCATACGAGTGAAATCATGCCTTCGAGGGGAAGAACTATCTATTTCTGAAAACCGTAAGTTTGAAAATATTTACATTCCGGAGATCTTGCGTAAATTAAAATTGCGGACTTACACACAACTCTGAAAACTGAAAAAATGATTTTCAAAATAGAACAAACTAAACTTCTTCATGAGGTCGATTCTCTTAAAAAACACCATGTACAAGCACAACTTCTACCTCCTCTTTTGTTAATTTCCAAATACATTTTTTCAAAACCTCCCTCTACACAAGATTTTAAAGTGTAAGGGTCATCCTCATTCTCACATTCTAAAGATCTGAAAGAGAATGCTCTTAATAAACATCAAATAAGAGGCTGACTTGGATTTTAAAAGGAAACTAAAAGTTCAAGCAATCAATCATTTAGTTCTGTCACGACCACTCTTCTCACCTTTAATTTCTTCTGAAGAGTTTATATGTGATGTCACATTCTAGTGTTGAAGTTAGAAAACTTCCAAAGTTTAATTCTTCCTCTATCCATCATTGTGATGTGAACGATGGGAAATATCAACAAAGTAGATTTATAATTTTTACCTTTGATAGTTGTGATCATGTTTCCTTGAAATACCCTCTCATGGTGAATTCGGCCAAACACCTTAAACGACTCTATGGGAAAACTCTATGAGCCCGTTTGGTAGCACCAAAATAGGCTGTTTTGGCTGATTCTGCTGAAATTTATGATATTCTGGCTGGAGTGGCTGTTTTGGCTGATTCTGCTGATTTAAGAAAAAAATATTTTAAAAATATATTTTATTAATAAATTAAAGAAAAAATTATATGTAAAAATAGCTAAAATGATCCTCTACAGTAACTTCAGCCAATACAGCCAGAAAAGTAACTCCAACCTTACTTTTTCTGCTTATTACACAATTCAGCGCGCGAAAGTAAAAGTTACGTGTTTGGTGAAAAAGCTGGCTGATAAGCCTAATAAGCCGAAAACAGAGTTCTCCAAACGGGCTCTATACTTTTCGTAAATCTGTTTCATCATTCACCCGTATTGAAACTTCTCATTCACCTACACTATGAATAGCAATGAGTTCCTAACTCAGAAATTTAGTCCAGCAACTCTTCCGAAACAAATCTAAAGATTAGTTTAGGATCCAAAATTGAACAAGCTTTTAATTACTTTTTCATTGCTAGAAATGGAGGACCCACTTTAAATGGGTATCAAAAGTTTTTTAACCTTTTGCAGGCCCGTCATATATGACACCTGATCTGATTGCTCCCTAGCCCCAAACCACGCAAAATGTAAGGACTTTCACCAACGCAAATTCTGAGGTGGCATAAGACATTCAAGCTCCATGAAAAACGTGGAGAGTGATTAGGCCTGCTACTACTAAGGAGTACAATTTGAGTTTTGAGTGACATTTGGATCCCCGATCCCTTTTAAAAGTAGTGGTAGTAGTTGTTGTCCTTAATCATTCCGATTTTCTAGAAGTGGGGTAATTGGTAGACTGCGTCCCGACTACTTGGGTCGACTTACTACTCCGAGGGCTTGGAGTCTCTTTTAGGGGGTGTACACACTTAAGACAATCATTTCGTTTCCAACAAGTAATGGTGGGAACCGGATTCCAGAATGACTTCGTAAGTAACAACGGCTCATTGGGCTTCGGGCAAAAGTATCTGAAAGTACCGCCATCTTAAAATAAAGTAGGAAAGACAGTGATATTGGTTTTAATAAAAGAAAGACTATGAAAATTTTCAAAGAGAAATCGAGTATATTTAGAAAAAGTGATTAACTATAAAGTTATTTTTGGAAAGTGATGCTTTTATGTGAAGGTGTGAGTTATTTAGAGTTTATAAATATTATTTTAAACATGAAAGTAGTTTTGTGAGAAGAATATAGATTTTCAAAGATATAGTAATGTATGAAATACTACTTTGACAAATTATATTATTTTACGAGGTTGGATAGTACTTACTTAGCTCTAAAGCTAATTTTTGTTTCCTGTTCTTTGTTTTGTTTTATGCACTTTATTTGTGTAGGTGATGACACTTATGTTGGCGGATGATTGCATGATTTTGCGAGCGGTTTATAGATGTCTTAGTTAAACGTAGACTTTATTAACCATTTTATTTGTAAACTTCTAGAGTAGTTGTATTGTTAGCCTGTGCATTCAGTTAAGAGATGACAAGATGTGGTGGTAACACCCTTTTTCTATTTAGTCTTATTATGCTGCAATTTTTTTTATCCATTTTGAATGAATAAGAAATAATTACATAAATATGACCAAAATAAAGATGATTTACACAAATATGATTCATTACTAGAGTAGTAATGAAATCATAGTAATTCATGTTCAAGTTTTGAACTTAAATTACTACAACACTACATTGTAGTAATGAATAGTCATATTTATGTAAATAAGTTTTATTTTAGTAATATTCTTATAAAAAACCCTGTTACAATTGGGCTTGAATGCCTTTTTCAGGGAGCTTGAATGCCTTATGCCACCAATTTTGAAATGTGAACTGATTTTTTATGTCACTAACTGTATACGGAGTGTGTGTGTATATATATAGGTTTTGGTTCAAATAAGAACACGATCTTATGAGAGAAATGAGAACGAACTTGGACCGTTAGATTTACTTTATGTGAAATTCAATGTGCATTAGAAGAAGGTGTAATGTGTATTAGATGAAATTGAAATGTGCAGCACAAAGGGTACAACGTAGTGACATTATGTGAATCTAAATTGTGCATTATGTGAATTTGAAATGTGCACTAGCTGAAACTAAAGTGTGCAGAATAAAAGGTACGATGTGATGTTATTTTTGTACATTTTATTCTGCACATTTTTGTTAGTCTCCAATTTTGATAGATTTTGATGATGCCACTATACTAAACAAATTTACATTGAGTCTTATTTTCAGAAGTAACATTTAAATTTAAATCATAAGTGACAAAAATAAATGTACAATCTTTAAGATTAATGATATATTACCGGATACATAAAAATGCAATAAGGTATCTTTTTACCTTCATAGGATATTTAAATCCTACCGGCATATATCATTTTACTCAAAGATTAAATATAGGTCACATTTGAGATGCTCGAATACATTGAATGTATATGATTGAAGACAAACCTTGACCGGCATTTAAATACCGGATCAAGTACTGAGGGCCAAGGCATGGGACGCACAAATAATGCAAGACAAAGTGATCAGCTGCAAATTAATGCTCCAGCACAACAGGACAAGAGTACTACTCGTACTCATCAGAAATTCAACGGAAGAGATCAAACTATCCTAACCAACGGATAAGATTGATCAGCCAAAAAGCCTATAAATAGAGGCTAAACCGAAGGTTTCAAAATAAGCTTGAGCATCCTAAGTAGAAGAATACCTTCATCAAAAGCATATTCGAGCTATCTAGCAAAAGAGAAAGTGCAAAACTCAACTTTACTCTCTGCTTAGCCTCATGCTTCACTAAGCTCTTAGATTAGATCAACACTTTCATATTTTAAGAGCTTAGTTCATAGTTGGAGATTAGAACTTTCTTGTAATATTTCACAAGTGGTTGTAAACACTTAGGAGAACAGTTGTTTGAATCCTAAAGTGTAGTTAGTTAGATAGAGTACCTTTTGATCCCCACTGGATCATTAGAGAAAAGTCTAAGGACTGAGTAACTTTGAGTGGTGTCATACTCATTGTGAAAAACCTTCGATCTAGACCTAAGTGTTGCAAAGGCTAGATTGTCATTAAGTGTATTGGGCTTAATACTTTAGTGGAAATCCATCTGAAATAGGATGGGACTGGACGTAGGAGGATTACACCACCTCTGAACCAGGATACATCGTGTGTTGATTCTCCTTTACTCACCAAAGCACACACTCAACACTTCTCACTAAAGGGATCGTAGTTTGCCAGCAGCATCCTAAGCAGTCGTCTTAATTGACTCTACTGCTTATCCTACTGCTTAATAACTCACTTCTCCTTGAGACTTCTGTTTCCCACAAGCTTTAAATATCACTACTAAAAGGTGTAGTTGGTCAGTCCTCAAAGATACCTTTTTATAAGCAGCAGACGGTTTAGCAGTTTCCTGGGATTACCCAACTGCTCATACCACTGCTCAGGCAAAACTCTTTACTATCTTCAGCTCAACATATATTCAGAAAGCCCTCATCATTCTCTGCAAGTCCATATTGTCATCTTTCTCAAACTCCTATTTTCAACTGGCAGTTGCCTCAGCAGTTCCCTGCCATCTAGCCAACTGCCAAGCCAACTGCTCACAGTTTAAAGCCCAAACATCATTCAAGGTAGAAAGTTGTCACACACTCATTATAAAAAGGGTAAAGACTTCCGCTGTGTATCTATTAATCTCTCAAAAGATTATAGATCAATTCATCTAGAGGCAAAAACTTGAAAAAGTTGAAAAAGATTTAAAAGTCTATTCACCCCCCCTCTAGACTTTTACCCTATCCAAGACCATCAAGTGGTATCAGAGCGGAGTGTTCCTAGAGTCAGTTTCTGACTAATTTGAACTAAAGATCCAAACCACTCTACTTCCCAAACACTTTCTAGAAATGGACAGTCAGTTAGCCAAAAATCTTCTATTCAACTTGAACAAATTTGACGACTGGAAAATACGGATGAGAGCACATCTCAGTGCTTTACATGATGAGATGCTTGAAGTAATTACTGATGGACCTATCAAAATAATGAAGGTCATCACATCCAGAACCACAGAAGGGACAGATGATGTGTACATTCCAAAACCCAAAATGGAATGGACAACTGAAGACAGGAAGAGAAACAATCTTGACAACATTGCCAAAGATATTCTCTTTAAATCTGTTGATGAATCCATATTTCCTAGAATCAGGAAATGTGAAACTGCAAAGGATGTATGGGATGAGCTCACAAAGATTGGAGCAGGGGATGAACAGGAAAAAGACAACAAACTAACCATAGCCCTCAAGAAATTTGAGGATTTCAAAATGATGACAAATGAATCTATCCATGAGATGGAGTCCAGATTCTTGAAGATTGTGGCAGAGGTCTCAGACCTAGGGAAAGATCTATCCCAAAAGGAAATTTCCCTTAAAGTCTTGAGAGGCCTGCCATCAAAGTGGGACATGAAGGTAACTGCTATGAGAGATAGCAGAGATCTCAGAACTTTGTCAACCGACAAACTCTTCAGTGATCTCAAGGCCTATGAATTTGAAATGAAGGAGATCAAAGAAGAAAAGGAAGATGAATCCAAGACACTAGCTCTAGTTTCTGAGCCTGGCCCGTCAAGATCTAGTGAAAAATCCCTCAACAACCTCCTTACTGACGAGCAGTTCGCTATGTTTGTAAGGAAGTTTAAAAGGTTCATGAAAAAGGAGGGAACTGCTCCAAAAAGACCATACAATCTACCACCCAGGAAACAAGGGAGACCTCAAACCAACGAGGAAACTGTCCTGTGCTACAACTGTAGACAACCAGGACATTACAAAAATGAATGCCCTCTACCCTTAGCCCAGAAGTATCAAGGGCAGCAGGGGACTGGTCCCAAAGCTGGTTATAAGAAGGACTTCAAAGGCAAGAGGCAAGCCTTTGTAAGTGAAAAGAAAAAGGAGGAACCCCAATCTGAAGATGAAAGCAGTTCAAGTGATGAAAGCTCTTCATCTGAAAGCTCAGAGGAAGCACTTCTGTGCCTAGGATCCTGGCAGGTGGCTGAAAAAGGCGGCAGCTGGCTCACTGAAGGAAGCAGCAGATGGCTCAGTGAAAGTGATGAATGCAGCTCCCCTAAATGCCTAATGGCCAAAGACCACTACAATGACGTTGAGGTAACATCATGCTCTTCTTATAGCTCTAGTGATTCTGGACCAACCAATACTACACTGGAATCTTTATTACAAGATTTCCAAAAAGTCCAAGATCACCATGTTCTCTTAAGATCAGAAAATAATAGATTAAAACAAGACATTAAGGCTGTTCACACAAGATTGCTAAATGCCTTAACCAAAAACAATGTCTTAGAAGAAGAGAACAAAGAGCTAAAAGATAAAATGAATAACTTCAGCATGGATAGTAAAACCAGTGACTCTACTGCTGAAGTTGTTTTAAATAGGAAGAGAAGAGGCCTCGGATATGTATCCCCCACCAGACTCACTCAAAACTCATCCTCCACTAGCCACCAAGAAAATGCCAGAAAGCCAATCTACCAAAAATCCAACTCCCAAAACATTCCCCCAAGAAGGAACCTGCCTGCTCCCAAATCAAAATCCAAATTCCTGTATAAACAAAAACTTCCCAACCATCAAACCCCAAGGACCCGTTGGCAACCAACCAATAAGACCAACCACAGTCATAACACTAAGCAGTGTCCTCCAAAAGCCAATAATCCATTTCCCATTTTAAGAAGGAAAAGGATTAACAAATACATAGCCATCCCCCATGACTATAACACCTCAAATGGCTATAGACCAATCTGCTTAGAACTAAATGGTTCTAGATGGGCATGGATGCCCAAACTTGTACAAAGGAAGTTGCCCACTAACTTGTGGGCTACTGCTCAACAATGATGAATACAGGAAGGTGCTGGAGCAGTTGACTCACAAACATGGTACATAGATTCAGGCTGCTCCAGGCACATGACAGGCAGCAGGCAGCTCCTGTTCAACTATATGGCAAAAGAAGGACCCAAAGTGACCTTTGGGAATGTGGAAAAACAAGGAGAAACCAAAGGAGCTGGAGACCTATCCATCAATGGACTTACAATCCAAAACATATCTTATGTTAAAGGATTAAAGTTCAATCTCATAAGCACAAGCCAGCTCTGTGACAATGGCTATAATGTTACATTCTCCAAAGACATCTGCTTGATTAGAGATGTCAAAAATGACAAAATTGTGCTCACTGGTAGAAGGAAGAAGGACATGTACATTGTCGATTGGAGCTCAGCAAAGGAAGGGATCTGCTTGGTGACAAAGGCAGATTCAAATTTGAGTTGGGAATGGCACAACAAATTAAGCCATTTAAATTTCAAAACAATCAACAAACTGTCCAGAAGAGGATTGGTGAAAGGACTCCCTGAAATCAACTTCAAAAGGGACCACCTCTGTGATGCTTGTCAAAAAGGAAAACAAACCAAGGTATCATTCAAATCAAAGGAAGTAGAATCATCAACCAGGCCCTTAAGCCTACTACACCTTGACTTGTTTGGACCAGTAGAGCCAACAAGTTTAAGTGGTAGAAGGTACACTCTAGTGGTGGTTGATGATTACTCAAGATACACTTGGACCATATTCCTAAAGAAGAAGAATGAAACAGAAAAGAAGCTTCCTGAATTGATGAGACTAATCCAAAATGAGAAAAGCCTCTCAATTCAAAAAATCCGGTCAGATAGAGGTACTGAATTTATTAATTCTATAATAATTCAGTACTGTGAAGAAAATGGAATCCATCACCAAACCTCAGCAGCAAGAACACCTCAACAAAATGGTGTTGTTGAGAGAAGGAATAGGACACTCAAGGAAACCGGAAGGACAATCTTAGAAGCAGCTGGTTTACCCAAAAGATTTTGGGCAGAAGCCATCAACACTGCTTGCTACACCCAGAATAGAAGTCTCATTCATAAGACTTACAAAAAGACTCCATATGAACTATGGAAAGAAAGAAAGCCTAATGTTAGTCATTTCCATGTGTTTGGATCCAAATGCTTCATTCTAAACAATGGAAAAGACTATCTCAAGCCATTTGATCCCAAATCTGATGAAGGGATCTTCCTGGGCTACTCAGCAACAAGCAAGGCATTCCGGATCCTCAACAAAAGAACTCTGGTGGTAGAAGAATCAATCCACGTGGTTTTTGAAAATCACCCCACTGCTCAATCAAAAGAAGAATGTGAGTCATCCAACTCAAAGAAGGACACTGGAAAGGCTCCAAGCTGCCTTCCAGGTAATAATAAAGAAAAAATAGTTGAATCTAATATCAGTCCACAGCCAGCAGTGGACTCAACTGTCAGCCCGCTGCCAGCAGGTGACTCACCAACAAACATCCTTCCAGACCTTCATGAAATTCCTAAACACCCTACTCTACCAGAAGATAGTGACGAAGAAGAAGTTGAGGATGACCAACAACTTCAAAGCAAAACCACCACATCTGACATTAGATGGCTGAACAAACATCCTCCGCACCAAATCATTGGAAACATCCATGCAGGGGTTCGTACAAGGTCAGCAATCCAAAAAGAAGCACTATTCTCATGCTTCATCTCACAAATCGAACCCAAGAAAATTGAAGAAGCCCTACTTGACTCTGACTGGATACAAGCAATGCAAGAGGAACTAAATCAGTTCGAGAGAAACAATGTGTGGGAGCTTGTGCCCAGACCCTATCACCAACATGTGATAGGAACCAAATGGGTGTTCAGAAACAAGATGGATGAGGAAGGCACAATTGTCAAGAACAAGGCAAGACTAGTAGCCAAAGGCTACTGCCAGGAAGAAGGTATAGATTTTGATGAAACATTTGCTCCTGTTGCCAGATTAGAAGCAATAAGAATATTCTTGGCGTATGCTGCTCACAAGCAATTCACAGTCTATCAAATGGATGTGAAAAGTGCCTTCCTAAACGGTCTACTAGAAGAGGAGGTCTATGTGGAGCAACCTCCTGGTTTTGAAATCAATAGAGAGAAGGATCTAGTCTACAAACTGCATAAAGCTCTTTATGGACTCAAACAAGCCCCAAGAGCATGGTATGACACACTCTCTGATTACTTAGTGAATAATGGATTCACTAAGGGCAAAGTAGACAAGACTTTATTCAAAATTGAAGAAGGTCCCCACATGTTGCTTGTTCAAATCTATGTTGATGACATAATTTTTGGAAGTTCAAATCAAGCATTGTGTGAGAAATTTTCAACTCTCATGCAAAGCAAGTTTGAAATGAGCATGATGGGAGAGTTGAATTATTTTCTGGGACTACAAGTGAAGCAGACTCCTCAAGGTATCTTCATCAACCAAGCCAAATATACAAGAGATCTCATGAAAAAGTTCAAGGTCGAAAACAAGTCAACTGTGAAAATACCCATGAATACATCCCAAGGTCTAAGTCAGGATGATGATGGCAAAGATGTTGATCCCACACTTTACAGAGGTCTGATTGGTTCCTTGTTATATCTCACCACTAGTCGGCCAGATATTTCCTACTCAGTTGGTGTGTGTGCAAGGTTTCAATCTAAGCCTAAGGAAAGCCATCTTCTAGCTGCCAAGAAAATTCTGAGGTATCTAAAAGGCAATCCTAACTCTGGATTATGGTACCCAACAAATGGAGGTTTTGAACTCTATGGTTATTCGGACTCTGACTTTGCCGGATGCAAAATTGATAGAAAAAGCACCTCAGGAACTTGTCAATTAATTGGTGGAAGACTTGTTTCATGGTTCAGCAAGAAACAAAGCTCAATTGCTACAAGCACTGCCGAAGCTGAATATATAGCTGCAGGCAGCTGCTGTGCTCAAGTTCTTTGGATGAAACAACAATTAAAGGATTATGGAGAAGAAACAAAGGAGATTAGCATACTGTGTGACAACACAAGTGCTATAGCTATCACTCATAATCCTGTGTTTCACTCAAGAACCAAGCATATTGAGATCAGGCACCACTTTATCAGAGAGCATGTTGAGAAGAAAACCATCAAGCTTGAGTACATCCCCACCGAAAAGCAGCTGGCTGACATCTTCACCAAACCATTGAATGAAGCTAGATTCAACCAACTAAGGCAAGAGCTTGGTATGTTAGATGATCTAGATCAAGTAAGGGAATAACCCTGCATCTATTCAGGGGGAACCTAATTCCATAATCAAGGGGGAATTCCTAGCCATCTGCTGAGGGGGAACTTACAGGGGTAGCCATCTCAGGCTACTCACAATCCAAAAGGAATGAAGCATCAAGGTCCAAGAAGGTCTATCTCAGACTTTCAAAAGAAAGAGGGAATCAAAATTCAAGAGGTAGGCTCAGCAGGTGACTACTCAAGACAGCAGTAGGGTCAGCAGGCAACTGACCAAATAGACCACTGCTACATGTGTAACAAGAGGAATTGAATTAATACTTTCATAAAGAAGAGTACAAGCTTGGAACAAGGGAAGAACAATGGAGGTAAAGACACTAGTTCAAAAATTCGAACAGATATCTGCCAGCAGATGTCTGCCTCAGGAGCAGAAGCCTGTCTTAGGACAGCAGTTGGCTCACCTTCTGGTCCAACATACGTGGAATCTCAACACGTGGCATATGTCATCTGACTCTCTCATATCAAGAATTCTAAAAAGGTAACTTTCGTCTTCACAGACCATCAAAAATCTACCCATCATTGAGCCCTCTGCTACAAGTGTGAACGGAGTAAATGGTACGCGTGTCCAGCTGTTTTCTATAACGGCTATATCTCAACGGCTAGTTTCCGATAGAGAATAAATATCTTCTCCGTACAATTCACTTTACACTGTTACTTTGCAATCTCTCTCAAACCTCTCTCTAAAAATCCTCAATCACTCTCAAAAGCTCTCAACCTGCATCCTATCTTTCTCAAACACTTCACTCTACTCATCAACCAAACAAGAATGGCATCTCTTCAACACATCTCCAAAAAGGTCTTCACTGGCTCCATCCTTAACACCTCCATCATCATGAAGAAAGCCAATAACAGTGATCTGATGTCTGAACTACTAAGGAAACTTGACTCCACAGGTCTTCTCAAAATGGCAACCTATCCTTATCCATACTTCTACCCAGAAGTGGCTGCAGAGTTCTATCTCAACTCCACCTTAGGCACTCTAAAATCCTGGATAAAGGGCCGACCAGTAGAAATTGAAGAAGGAGACATCAGACTACTGCTATCACTACCTGGAGATGAAGCCCCATTAGTTGAAGACTTCGATCCCAATGAACAAGAGTTCAAGGAAATGGTCCTGATACCCAGTGCGCAGAACACACAAACCCTCAATCTCAAGACCAACAAAATGGTGCATGAGTATGCTCTTCTGCTAAGCATACTCTACAAGTGCATTGACTCTAAGAATACTGCACTTGATGAAATAAACAAAAAGAGAGCAACTCCTTTGGCAGCAATAATCTCTGGTAAACCTTTCAACTGGACAAGATATGTCTTCACCAACATGTTGGCATATGTAAAGAAATATCATGAAAGAGCAACCAACACCATGCCCTGGTTAGGGTACGGTTTTCTTATTGGTGAAATCTTGAGAAGAAAGGGAGCTCGCAGCAACATTAAAGAGGAAACCAACTGGAGAAAATTTCTCTCTCTCAAGTCCAATCAAGGAGCCCCTGAACTACCTAAGGCAGAAGACACATTCCTCTCGGATGAGCCTCTCAACACGGAGTTCAGAAAGATCAAAACTCAATCACTAAAAAGACTTCAATCTGAGAGCCAAGAAGTTGAGTCAAAGAAATCAAAGAAAGAGTCCTCTTCTGCCCCAACTAGAAATCTACAACTGGAATTGGAAGCAGCTATCTCTCCTCTTCCAATTATTCATGAAGCTGCCTCCTTACTACCCACTATTCATGAAGAAAGTGGAGGTTCCAAATCTAGCAAAGAACAGCAGGCTACTTCCTCTTCAGGTATTGCTATCTCTGCAACTCCACTTTCAATAAATCTTCAAGGGGTGACAACTCAGGAAGAAGACCAGGAGGCTCCACCTTCACCAACAGACCACTCACCCACTCCTCTGCAAAAATTAGAGGCTGAATGGGCTAGAGTCAAAGCTTGGAGAGAATGGAAACTCTCCAAAATTCTCCACCAAGCCAGGACCCTAACAAAATTCATCAGTGAAGAGTACTTTGCTCTCACCTGGCTTGGCACTGAAGACATAGCAAAGGCCACAAATCTTTATCAAATGAATCTGGTCTACCTCACAAAGAAGAAGCAACTGACCGGTAAGTCACAAGAAGAACCTTCTAACGATGATGATGATGATCTCGATGATAATGACAACCACACTGCTCCTAATGGCTCTCCAGAGGGTAGAAGTAAACAAATCATCTCTTCCTCCTCATCCAGTGATAAAGAACTCCAAATAGCTCTACATAGATCTCTACTTGAGACAAAAGGAGGTGGAGAAACCTCCAGAACAATGGAGGTAGAAGATCAACAACCCACTGAGCAACATGCTCCACCTCAACCCACTGCTCAGCCCACTGCAGATCAAGAACAGGAGTCTAGTGCACACTCTCAAGCGTCTACTCAAAACTTAGAGCAGCACTCTCCCACATTCATTCTTGCACCTGAGGATAATGACGAGGACACTGCTACCCTGGCAGACGTCTTCATCAAAGAAAGAAGGGCTACCACACAATTCATAAGCCGCGCCGAGGTCCGACTACACAAGAGACTCATCAAAATGAAGAAGCAACTAGAAGAAAGGCTAGATATCAGGTTTGGAGAAGTCCACAGCCACATCAGGAAAGATTCAATGATCCAACAAGTGTTCAATGCTGAGCAGAGAGCTCTCCTCAAGACCAAAACCTCTCAGCAGTCTGCCTTGACCAATGAAATAAAGCAGGAGATATCTGCACTAAAAGCCAAGAATGAAGAACTCGAAAGACAAGTGCTAATACTTCAAAAGCAGCAACAAGCTCAGCCTACTGCAGCAAGTACTTCTGAGCAATTGCCTTCTCTCCCAACCTTACCTTCTAATCTTCAGCCGGCTTTTCAAAAGGTGCAGGAACATGAAGAGTATCTCATGAAACTAAGGAATGAGGAGTTCCCTGCCATGTTCAAGCTATCTCAGAAATTCCTTATGGAGCAGCAGGCTCATGCTAAAGCCTATGAACAGCTCACTAAGGACATTGCTCACAACTTCCAAGTTCTCCACAAAGGAACTCAAGAAACCTTCTGGCAGCAAGGCAAGGACTTCCAGAAACTAGGACAAGACTTGGCACAGACAAAACACAAACTTCAGAACTTGGAACACGAAGTCAAAGATGAGGTAAAAACGGATCTTCTGGACATCAACAACCACATCAAGGCACTGTCTATTGAAGTCTATGGTCTGAATACATCCAGAAGACCACATGAAGATCCTGACTCTGATCCAGAGATAGAAGCTCTATTCAACGAAAGCCAGACCCCTGCTGTTGATGCCAAAAAGGGGGAAAGAACAACACAAGCAGGCCCCTCATCTGTAAGATCACTAGCAGCAAAGAAAGCAGCTGCAACAAGAAGGAAAAACAAACTCTACAAAGAAGAAGCTGAGATAAGAAGAAGAAAGGAAGAAGCTGCTACGAAGAAACAAGAATAGATCAGTTCTCAAGTCCGAAAGTGACTAAAAACTATTGTACTTTAGACTATAGACCAATGTACAATACGAATCAATAAAAACAGTTGTTTCTTGTGTTGTATAGTTTTGGCATCATCAAAAAGGGGGAAATTGTTAGTCTCCAATTTTGATAGATTTTGATGATGCCACTATACTAAACAAATTTACATTGAGTCTTATTTTCAGAAGTAACATTTAAATTTAAATCATAAGTGACAAAAATAAATGTACAATCTTTAAGATGAATGATATATTACCGGATACATAAAAATGCAATAAGGTATCTTTTTACCTTCATAGGATATTTAAATCCTACCGGCATATATCATTTTACTCAAAGATTAAATATAGGTCACATTTGAGATGCTCGAATACATTGAATGTATATGATTGAAGACAAACCTTGACCGGCATTTAAATACCGGATCAAGTACTGAGGGCCAAGGCATGGGACGCACAAATAATGCAAGACAAAGTGATCAGCTGCAAATTAATGCTCCAGCACAACAGGACAAGAGTACTACTCGTACTCATCAGAAATTCAACGGAAGAGATCAAACTATCCTAACCAACGGATAAGATTGATCAGCCAAAAAGCCTATAAATAGAGGCTAAACCGAAGGTTTCAAAATAAGCTTGAGCATCCTAAGTAGAAGAATACCTTCATCAAAAGCATATTCGAGCTATCTAGCAAAAGAGAAAGTGCAAAACTCAACTTTACTCTCTGCTTAGCCTCATGCTTCACTAAGCTCTTAGATTAGATCAACACTTTCATATTTTTAGAGCTTAGTTCATAGTTGGAGATTAGAACTTTCTTGTAATATTTCACAAGTGGTTGTAAACACTTAGGAGAACAGTTGTTCGAATCCTAAAGTGTAGTTAGTTAGATAGAGTACCTTTTGATCCCCACTGGATCATTAGAGAAAAGTCTAAGGACTGAGTAACTTTGAGTGGTGTCATACTCATTGTGAAAAACCTTCGATCTAGACCTAAGTGTTGCAAAGGCTAGATTGTCACTAAGTGTATTGGGCTTAATACTTTAGTGGAAATCCATCTGAAATAGGATGGGACTGGACGTAGGAGGATTACACCACCTCTGAACCAGGATACATCGTGTGTTGATTCTCCTTTACTCACCAAAGCACACACTCAACACTTCTCACTAAAGGGATCGTAGTTTGCCAGCAGCATCCTAAGCAGTCGTCTTAATTGACTCTACTGCTTATCCTACTGCTTAATAACTCACTTCTCCTTGAGACTTCTGTTTCCCACAAGCTTTAAATATCACTACTAAAAGGTGTAGTTGGTCAGTCCTCAAAGATACCTTTTTATAAGCAGCAGACGGTTTAGCAGTTTCCTGGGATTACCCAACTGCTCATACCACTGCTCAGGCAAAACTCTTTACTATCTTCAGCTCAACATATATTCAGAAAGCCCTCATCATTCTCTGCAAGTCCATATTGTCATCTTTCTCAAACTCCTATTTTCAACTGGCAGTTGCCTCAGCAGTTCCCTGCCATCTAGCCAACTGCCAAGCCAACTGCTCACAGTTTAAAGCCCAAACATCATTCAAGGTAGAAAGTTGTCACACACTCATTATAAAAAGGGTAAAGACTTCCGCTGTGTATCTATTAATCTCTCAAAAGATTATAGATCAATTCATCTAGAGGCAAAAACTTGAAAAAGTTGAAAAAGATTTAAAAGTCTATTCACCCCCCCTCTAGACTTTTACCCTATCCAAGACCATCAATTTTAGTTTCACCTAATGCAAATGTGAGTTTAAATTTTTATTCTGCACATTTCAATATCATCTAATGCACTTTTCGATTTCACCAAATGCACATTTCAGTTCCACATAATTCAATCCAATGATCCATATTCGTTCTCATTTCTCTCCTAAGATCCGTTCTTACCGGAACCGCTCCCTATATATATTACTCTTTTTACCTTCATTTTATATTTAACCTTTTTACCTTTTTACTAATTTTAATTATTGTCATAATTTTCTAAGTTTATATTTTTTTCACTTTTGTATAATATTTTATATTTTCTTTTAGAGAAAACTGTCAAATAGGTCCTCGAACTTTCATAAAAAAGTCAATTAAGTCCTTCTATAGAAGACTTTGTCCGGTCGTCGCGATTTGGGGCGGTTCCCGGTGGATTTTTTTGATGAAATTTTTTGAGCATCTTATTCATCAAGCCTAGTTTATTCATACCAAATTTTAGTTAAAACTTTAATCGGGAGCGCATTCAAATTAATTTGAGAACGCAAAAATGCGCAGTTATCTTCAAGAATTAATTTGAATGTGTTCCCGATTGAATTTTTAGCTGAAATTTGGTATGAGTAAACTAGACTTGATGAATAAGATGCTCAAAAAAATTCATCAAAAAATTCCACCGGGAACTTCCCCAAATCGCGACGGCCGGACAAAACCTCCTATAGAAGGACTTAATTGACCTTTTTATGAAAGTTCGAGGACCTATTTGACAGTTTTCCCTTTCTTTTACATTGAAATACCATATTTTCTTTGAGAAATTCTTTGTTTATTATTATTCTTACTATTATATTTCTGTGTTACTATTCTAGAGTTTAGAATTTTGTGTTTATGGTTCGAAAACAATTAATAATCTTCTCATTTCTATAAAAAAAACTTCCTTTTCGTTTTCTCAAACCCTAGCCGTCCTATTCGCCCATCTTCTAAGGCAATTGATTTCATCTTCTTTGCTCAAATAATGTCTGCAATGTCATTTGGTATCGATATGAGCGGCGATTTATTCTTTAGTATTCTTTAGTATGTCTAAGGTTCTTATTATTGTGTTAATTTTAAATAGTAACCTTATGGGTGATTGTGCTCAAATCAGTAATGTGAGTTGCTACAAGATGCTATATTATTGTTTAATTGCTATTAAAGACACTTCTAGGCGTATATCTTCTTTTTGTCAAATGTCATTATTTTTCTCAAATCGTCTATGGCGCTATCGATGACTCGTCTCCCTCTCAAAACACCATTCATTGGAAGAACGTTTCTATATTTTTATCAATTTGGTGTGTTTCAAATTGGAATAAAAGTCATTGATGTTTCGTTGGGTGCGACATATCTACAGGTCTACTTGAATCAGGAGAGAGTGCTGAAACTTCATGATTGGTCAAGGATGACTAGTTTCAACCGTAATTATAATTTTGCTTATTCATGCACTTTTTATTATTTGTTATCATTCTTTTGATGTTCTTAGAGAAATTAAATGTTTTTCATGTCAAATTAAAAGTATAGAGATCGACGTGATAAAATTAAACTTTCATTTGTTCGTTACATTATTTGCGACTTTGGCGACTTATTTGTTAGTAAGAAACGTCTAAGTCTAATCATTGGGCTTATGATTGAGATGAAATTATCGTGAATCTATTGTAATGATGATTGATTTATTAATGAGTGCTTTCCTAAAATATTACTAATATTTTTTTTCCCGATAATATGTAAGTATATTAGAAACCGAAAAAAATAACATTTTACAATGCATCAATCCAAATCAAAATGACAATCTAAGCTAGAATAAACTAACCTAGATATAATGCATCAAAATAGTGGGACAGTCCCCACATCACAAATCAATAATTAGATAGATTTAAAGTCTAGTCCATCTAAGGAAGCCGTAGTTTCCCCATCCAAATTAGCATCCAAGAAAACATCGGAAAGGAGTAGTGAACTTCGAATCAAAGCGAACCTCCCCTTTCTTCTTTGTAACTCCCGACAATCCTTCAAGACATTTCGCGGTAAATGTAAGGCCTTTCCTATCCAAATCATCCGTGAGTCGCAGAGAGGTATCCACTCTAATCACACTAGCCTGCACGAATCTAAATGGTTTGACAACTAATTTAAGTGTCTTACCATTTATTACCTCACATTTGATGACCACATCATTCTGTTTCACATCACTTTGGTCCATCACAGTCCTCTCGACATCTTCCAAAACAACCTCGGATGCTATATCAACCTTATAAGGTCCCTGTGCAGCTGGTACAGTCACATACAAAATGGCAGTTTCCTGGTTAACAGACTGCCCGGCAGACCCGGTCGGGTCGCTGGTATGCCCGGTCGGGCAAGGAGCAGGGACAGCAACTGCTGCAGTTTGTGCAAGAAGCCCGGTCGGGCCAGATGAACCCCCGGTCGTGTATCCCTGGGCAGCAACCTCTGTCCGAGTGGCCTCACTCACAACAACCTTATTTGTTTCAACACTCGGTTCTTTTGCATTTTCCCCATCAACCCTTTTGGCAAGCTTTTTACAGATAAAAGGGTGGTGCCCAAATTCTTTGCAATGAAAACAATAGTTAGGAAAAGTTTCATAAAGCACACTTTGTTTGATTACCTTTTTGGAAGGTAGTCGTATAGGAAAAGAAAGTGGCGGTGGCTTTGAAACATCCACTTCAATAAGCACTCTAGCATAATCATTATTTGCCCTCTCTTGAGTGATCTTGTCCGTGGTTATTGGGACCCCAATCATAGATGCTACCTCACTCATAGCTTCGTCATTCCATAGCTTCATTGGTAGTTTAGGGAACTTGACCCAAATTGGTACTTTAAGAAACTCCTCATCCTCAAACGAGAAGTCATCCGAAAGTTCTTTGAGCATTAGGAGCTTCCCAAAAACATTGTAAGGACCGTCATGCAGTACCTTCAATCTATCCTCCTCATTTGTGAATTTAAAGATTACCCATCCCTTGTTATGGGACCTCACAAGACATCTCACACCCCATGTAGCTTTAAGATCATGAACCGCTTTGAGTCCGGGGAATTTTCCGGTGAAGTGTCCAACTAGGCAATAGCCCCACATTTCGACCATGGAAGGTAATACACGATCCCCAAAGTACAAGGTTCCCCCTTTAGGAGGGACATATCTCAGTTTGATGCCATGCCTTGGATCACGATTATCCTTAAAAAGGCCATTCCAAAGTTTGGGCTGAGCTTCCTGTGCATCAATTACTGCCAAAAGTGGCTTGGTAGCTTTGGAAGGAGGGTTTTCCACTGTCTGCTTCCCATGTACATAGTCAGAAGCCAATTTCTTGTCCACTGCATTAGTTTTTGGTTTATCTCCAGGAATCATATCCTTCCCAGTAACCTTAGCAGGTTTTGGAGTCAAAATTTTAGCAGGCAGTCCATCCTCAAGTTCAATTACAGTTGTAGAAGAGTGTGCATTCTCTGCCAGTACAATTGGTGTTACAAAAGTCTGTCCACCATTCTGCACAGGGTCTGTCTTCTTCTCCAGCCAGTTACTATCCTTCTGGCCAGTCAATACACCAGCTGCATCAGCCCCTTGCTTCCCAGAAGGCTTGAGTGTCGTATCAGTCCCCTGCTTCAAAGCAGAATTCGAAGAAGCATTCACTCTCGCAGCAGCAGCATCAATCTGAGCCCTCTCTGACCGTTTGGTCAATTTCCCATCACCCAGGGAAGGGAACTCTTCATTCGACCCTTCCAGTACAGAAAATCTGGAGGAAGAGCGTGTGAAACGAGTAGTTGACGCCATAACAGGACTCGCGACTTATGAACAGTACACGCGACTTAGGTTTTGAGTTGAACCAATCTGTCAACAAACCTAGTCAATAGAAACGTCTGGAGATGACGAACATCATAGCACACACGAAATCCACAAGTAGTCACCCCAAAACGGAAATCTGAACCAAGAACGAATCTTAACTTGGAAATCCGTCGCAAGAGATTAATTAAGCTCAAATCAAAGCACGAAATCAAGTAACAGATGATATTGCGATTAACACCAGCGAATTAACCATCTGAATCCATCCTTACGAACGAAAATCCATGAAAACGAGCTGAATTGATGATCCCTGTAGAAGAGCCTCGACGTGAGGGAGAGAATCAGCTCTCAACTTCTACTCCTTTCCGAAAATATTACTAATAAAAAATACTCCATGCGTCCCAAAATTAACTTCTCACTTTCCTTTTCGGGCAATCCCAAAATTAACTTCATACTTCAAAACTTTTCTTATTTGACAAATAATCTACATAAAAAAAGCGCCAAACAGTGTCCAAACAGTGTCAAACAGTGTTTAAACAGTGCAAAACAGTGCACTCCACAGTAAAGTCAAATTTATTTTCTTAATCTGTGTGAAGTCAAACTGTGAACTTAATTACAGGATGGAGAGAGTATAAAGATAAAAATGTGAATAAAAACTACTATATGTAAGTTTTAAAGTCATTATGATGTAACATTTGAATAATTTTAGTTTTCCATACAAAGAAAAAGTTCTACGGGGTATTTGCGAAAATTTCCCCTTTTTCCGGGGTGTCGTTGTAGTACGTTCCATTGTAGAATTAGGCCAAGGCAACTAACTGCCCTGTGCCAACTCCCCTAATAGCCTGTCCCTGTGTACGGTTCATAAGTCCCTAAATTACCGACTTTCTAGCTATCACTGCCTTTTTTTAGCTCGGGAGATCGACAGTGAGATCTCGAATCAAACTCGCTAGTTGGTGCAGAAACGCAGAAATGGTGATGTTCAAAGTCACTCACGTTGAGACCAAGCCGTTTGAAGGGCAGAAGCCTGGAACCTCGGGTCTCAGGAAGAAGGTTTGAGGGCTTGATCACTGGCTGTTGTTACTATTCTGATTGTTAATTTTCAATTTTCTTGTTTTAATTGTTTCTCCTATTATTAATTTTAAATGAGTTAATCAGGTTCTGAATCAATAGGTATACGTCCAACCTCTTGAAATGATCACCTTTCTCGGAGGGATTCGATCATTTCTACTTCAGTGGTTTTTTTTTGTGAGAAGTCGTGTCCTGCCATTGAAATGCATTTTCTCCCGATTGAGGATTTATTTTTGGTGATTATTCATTTGGATCCTATGAATCTATGATCACTTGAAGTAGATCTATTGAGAAGAATATGATCTGGCATTGAGATCTTGTACTTTGGGTTAGAAAACTCGTCAACAGAGTTAGTATACCTGCTGCATTTTATTTAGCATTAAACCTTTTTCCAAGTTATCTCCAGAGAAATAAACCAGCTGATGTCTATTAGGAATTAAATCAAGGTGTGCCTGAAAAGTCAGTTAAGTACACGCACACACTTTTTTCCAGAGTTCGATCCTCCCAAGTGACTTGCCAAATGACCTTCATGGTTATAATTAGGATCAGAATCATCAAATGGAGCTATTTGTTTCTATAGTATTTTACAAATGTTTCCATAACATGCTATTATATGAAATGAAAATTATATACTATCGTTATATCTTTTGCTTATTTAATACTTGGATAGTTGGATTTAATATAACATTATGAGACTGTTTCAGGTGAAGGTATTTAAGCAACCCAAGTATTTACCAAATTTCGTTCAAGCAACATTCAATGCCCTTGGAGCGGATAAAATTCGAGGTAAAAATTATTGTGATGACTTTTCTATCATGTTTTTGGAAGTGCTAGTATTGCCAAAAGGATTAGGGCCTTGTTAATTGGGATTCATTTCAATTTAATATCTGGGTTAAAATATTTTATGTTGTTTACTGTTATTTGCAGTTCTACAATGCTATGGTTATTTCAGAATGTATGATATTGATGGTTGATACTTAGTCATTAGTGCATTCATTCATACTCAAGGTGCTGTTTTAAAATGTTTTTTTATGACATACGCAATTCATTAAATGCCACTGTATTGCACCTTTTAGCTCTAAAAAACATGTGCTTATGTATTTTTCACATATTTTTTTCAGAGAAATCAGAACTAGTGCTGGTTAGAAGTTTTGTTCCCTAACCATAAATAAATATACTCTTGTCCCCAAAACAAGTTCATGCTTTCCTTATTTGGGTGTATCTAAATGAAGTTCCTATTTCTATAAAAAGAATACTTTTATTCAGAAAATGTCAGTATTACCCTTACTTTTTGCTCGATTCGGCACAAAGTAAGGATATACTTGGAAAGCCTAAGCAAAACCTTGAATTGAATAAATATATGTAGGTCAAACTGAGTACTTGTTTCTGGGATGGAGTTAGCATTTAATTGAGGAGTGGTTGGATTTATATCCACATTATCATTTGCGAAGTTTAGCCAATCAAAATAGAGCCTGAACACAGTTCACCCCCCAGCCTGAGCTGGAAGACAATAACATAATGCCGTACACATAGGTCATTTTTTTTACGTATATATATGTATGATATTTTCATGCATTTGAACTGAGGTGATGAATCAGGGTTCGCCACATTGTTTTCTTCTTGGCTGCTCCATCAGCTGGTGTAATTAAATTGGCATGCTTAGCATAAACTCTAAGCGTTATGCTTAATGCATGATAATACATACTGTATTAAAGATTGTAGTGCTTTTATTGCATATGAAATTGGTTGCATTAGGATGCTAATTGTTTTATTGATGGAACATGAGAGATGCTTGGAGTTTATTTATTTTTACTTCGGTGATCTCTAGAAGTCATGTCTGAAACTCATATGCTGGGTCAGCTACTCAGCTGGAATATTTTTAGGGAAAAGAACCAAAAGGTACATGTGGTTAGGCGTGTTTTTCAGATACGGGGTTGTCTTTCATTTCTTATCAAAGTAGTCCCAATGTTTTGATTCCGTTTTCACTGGAGGGGTCCGGTGCCTAAAAGCCATTAGAAATCGTTAGAGGAAGGCGATGAACAATAACTCCGATTTCCAAAAATGCTCGAAAAATTAAAAGAATAATATTGGGAGGTGTGCCTTGTCAAGGGCTCAAGGCGATATCGAAACCATCGTCCTTTTTGGAATTTTCGGCTCTTTTTGGATTATTTAAAAAACGATTCTTCAATATCACTTTTACGGTGGACTTTCCAATGACAAGAGTGGCGGTAAATGAAAAAGGAAATCATCAGAGTTATTTTTCCTTTAATTTTCCGAGTACTTCTGAAAATCGTAGTTACTATTCACCGTATTCACCGTATTCCTGTGGTGATTTGTAATGGCGTTAGGCGCCAGACCCCTGCAGTCATAACGGAATTTTAAAACATTGACTACTTTAAAATTAAATGAAACACCGTACCTTTTGTGTACTTTTCCCAAACGAATTCCTTGCCTTTTCTGCATTAACAAGCTTCTTCATTTTTTACGTGTAGCGGAATATATACTTCATTACTTCCCTTCTATCATTTTTAATTGATCCGGCAGTGTGCATCTTGTAATTGCATTGCTTACTTTGCAGGCGCTACACTTGTTGTTTCTGGTGATGGTCGGTACTATTCGAAGGATGCAATTCAGGTGCAATTTCATGAAATTTGTTTTGACAATTTAAGGTTGTCTAAAGTAGAAAGTATTATGTCACAGAGGGGTTTTTAGGTCACCCTATCCCTAAAACAGTCGCTACATGCTACATTAAACTAACTTTTCCAATTTCATGGGTAAAGCTGGCTAAGTTGTGATGTTTGTGTGATTTAAGCCTATATTATACTACCTCCATCCCACTAAGGTTGGGACAAGAGAGTGTGGGACCTCTAATTTTATGCTCATCATACGATCATTCTTCTGAAAGACTGTCCAAGTTTGGAACCTCTATAAGTTCGATTAGAGAGAGAATGTTGAGTTTTAAATTTTTTTTGTGCATGTTTATCCTTTGGTTTGATCTTTATCGTATCTTTTTTTTTAATATTTCCTCCGTCCCAAAAAGGTTTGCCAAATTTCCTTTTTTGGATGTCCCAAAAAGATTTGCCATTTCCATTTAAAGTAAGGAATATGTGGCTAAAGTTAATTCTCTCTCCTCTGCACAAATTTCAACCACACAGTTTTTACTTTATTAATCCACGTGAAAGTCAAAGTTGGCGAACCTTTTCGGGACAGAGGGAGTATCTTTTTTGTCTTATCTTATCTTTTTATCTTTCTTATCTCTCTTTTCCTTTTGGATCTGGTATCATGTATCGATTCATTTTAGCCGACCCCAAAATCTTTTATGACTAAGGCTTGAATGTTGTTGTATTGTATGCTTATCCCTTGGTACTGTCCTAATGTGCGTGCACTTGTGATATTGGTTCTCTATATACATTACATACAATATGATATTGGTTCTCTATATTTTCTTACTTATCTACATATTGTTTCTGCCAACCGCTAGACCTATTTCCCCAAAACTCAATAAATACTAGGCATCCTATGGTGCTTCACATGGACTGGTAGACTGGTTTCTTAAACTCTGTTATGTCTGTTCTTACTACAGATCATTATTAAAATGTCAGCTGCAAATGGAGTCAGACGCATCTGGGTTGGTCTAAATGGATTAATGTCTACTCCTGCTGTATCTGGTGTCATCCGTGAAAGAGTTGCAGCTGATGTATGCTTTGTTTTTGTTCTATCATTGACCTGGAAGTGTGTTTCCTTCTCTTGTTGTGTGAAACTATGTCCTTACTGTTCTAATATCTGTTTCTTTACTCCTGAATGCAGGGATCAAAGGCAAATGGGGCATTTATATTGACAGCTAGTCACAATCCTGGTGGCCCTAATGAGGTTGGTTCCTGTAATTTTAATTCCTTTGTACAATTTTCTCCGTTAGGGAGGATTCTTAAAAGTTGTTGAAATACACATGGTCGTATGATATGCTTCTTACTAAAATGTTTCACGTTTCTATTTCGTGTGGGTGATGGATATCTCATAGGATTTCGGAATTAAATACAACATGGAAAACGGTGGTCCTGCACCCGAAGGTGTTACTAACAAGATATATGAGAACACCACGACAATAAAGGAATACTTGATTGCAGAGGACTTGCCTGATGTATGACCTTTTCCTTGCGAAATATTTTGTATATTTTTGAATTATCGTTTCATCATGTAGAAATTTTCCTAGTTGTCATTCTGGAATTACATTACAGGTGGACATTTCTGCAGTGGGTGTGAAAAGCTTCAGTGGACCAGAAGGACAATTTGATGTTGATGTTTTTGATTCAACTACTGACTATGTAAAATTGATGAAGTATGAAATCTTTGTCATTTAGTGTGAATTTGTGAGTGATACTTGGTAGCTAATATTTTCACTTAATAAGATCCCTAATCCCAATGCTTTCTATTATTATTATTATTATTATTATTATTATTATTATTATTATTATTTTTAGTGTTTCTTTGATTATATTTATTTGTGTTTGCTAAAGATGACTTGTTTATCTTTCAGGTCTATATTTGATTTCCAGTGTATTCAGAAATTGCTTTCTTCTCCAAATTTTACATTTTGGTAGGTGTTTTTTTATACATTTTGACATGTTATGCTTGAAAATTGTCTGAAAACTCTTGTTTTCCATTTAAAGATTTTCTATTAGATGCTAAACCATGTTTTATGACATAGCTATGACGCGCTTCATGGTGTTGCTGGAGTCTATGCTAAACGTATATTTGTGGATGAGCTGGGTGCCGAAGAAAGCTCACTAATAAACTGTGTACCCAAGGTCATATCTGCATTTCTTAGGAATGAAATGATGCATATAGAGGACTGGTTTCCCTGATAGGCTGTTTTTCTGTTTTCTACAATATTTAATCTGAGCAGGAGGACTTTGGTGGAGGTCATCCTGATCCCAATCTGACATATGCAAAGGAGTTGGTTGCACGTATGGGATTGTCTAAGACTAATCTTGAACCAAACCCCCCAGAATTTGGAGCTGCTGCTGATGGAGATGCAGACCGCAATATGATCCTTGGGAAAAGGTGACATTTTTTATCTTTAATAAATTCCATTCTTGATTAGGATTGGATCTTGTTTTATTTATCTTTATCTTTTATAAGAATAAATACTTAACTAAGTATATGTTTCCAGGTTCTTTGTTACACCTTCCGATTCTGTTGCTATAATAGCTGCTAATGCTGTTCAAGCAATCCCTTACTTTTCGGGAGGTCTAAAAGGAGTTGCCAGGTCTGCAGTTATAATCTGAAACCACATGAAATGTAAAACCAATTTTTATCTTTACCTGATTATCCCATGCATGTTTTGTTCAATTTTTCTATGCCACTACTTTTTTCACAGGAGCATGCCCACGTCAGCTGCTCTTGATGTGGTTGCTAAACACCTCAATTTAAAATTTTTTGAGGTACAGATTCTTTATCCCCTATCTTTTCCATTTTATTAAGTTGTGTCTGGCTCATGTGTGTGCACGTGCAGAGGAGGCTTTGGAGGCCTGGGAGATATATTAGCAGTCAAACTTAAAACTTTTTACAACCGTAGGCCTCTCAAGTCTTAGCAGACATTGAAGGCCTTGTCTAAGCCTTCATCATTTTGATTACTGTTGTTTTCTCTTTTCAGGTGCCCACTGGTTGGAAGTTTTTTGGCAACTTGATGGATGCTGGAATGTGCTCAGTTTGTGGTGAAGAAAGCTTCGGAACTGGTTTGAAGCTTAGCACTTCAGCCTCCTGCATTTAATTTCTTGAAGAATCACCCTGCTGATGCACCAGGCATTGTGTTTGATTTTGCACTTATTTATGTATCAACAGGATCAGATCATATTCGAGAAAAGGATGGAATTTGGGCGGTTTTAGCTTGGCTGAACATTCTTGCCTATAAAAACAAGGAAAACCAAAGTGGGAAACTTGTAACAGTCGAAGACATTGTTCGCCAACACTGGGCCACCTATGGACGCCATTATTACACTAGATACGACTATGAGGTATCTAATATTATAATTGCAGTTCCAATGATTATTGTCTGCATATGAGTGAATTTCAGGTACCCGTTATGAGTTATGCCATGTCATATATTACAATTTACAATTGACTTTGCTCTGCAAGAATGTTGATGCATCTGGTGCCAAGGAACTGATGGCTCATTTGGTCAAGCTGCAATCCTCCCTCGCCGAAGTTAACAAGTAACCTGTTTTTTAATATTCTGTAGATGCCTTTTGGTGATATTTAGAACTCTCGTTTATAACTAAGGTAGGCTTTACTTTTATGGTTTTGTTCCGAACTCCCTAACTCTCTGTTTTCTTAATCAGAGACCAACTTGGAAAACAGAACATTAAAGAATATTGACTCTTTGTAACTATTTAGCAATCACCTTCCTTGAATAAAAGTTGTGTAGAACCAAGAAGATGCAATCATTTGTAGCTATTTTTGCTTGAATATGGAATTTTACCTGATAGGACAATGCTAGCTATTGCTTTTTTTTTTTTTGCTACAGTTTGATACATTTTTATAGGTGGTAATGGCATCACAAATGTTCATTTGGCCCCATATCTAGTATAGGTCATACTGAGTGAGTGCTATTGAAAACTGAGTGAGACTATCTGGAGTGTGCAGTAGAACATACGAAACCATTGTACCTTCCGTACTGAAAGCAAGTAAACTGCAATGTCCAAACTACCATAATCTTGGGGTCATCCACCTCTATGCTTAGGATAGCCCATGACCACTATTATTTAGTACCCCGTATATAATTGTTTTTTATAAGTCTTGTATCAGTTGAAGTGGGTGCAAAATAACTTGTGGCTGTGAGACATGTTAAATTTTGCTCTTTATTACGGAGTATATGGAGTATTATAAAGATTCTCAACTCATTTGCTAAAGTCAATGGAGTGACATTTTTGTGTTTTGTTGAAATATCATAGGATAATAGCAGGAGTTCGGGCAGATGTTTCAAAGGTTGTACATGCTGATGAATTTGAGTACAAAGACCCTGTTGATGGCTCCATCTCAAGTCATCAGGGTATTCGGTATCTATTTGAGGATGGGTCACGCTTGGTAAGGAGTTTTGCTCTACTGCATTTTTTTTCGTGGTGTCGACCAAGTTCTGGACTTGCCGTCCCGTAACGGTTCTCGAACTGGAGATGGACCCACCCCTAATTTTTCCAAGTGAATCGCGTTTTTATGTGATTCTGGAATCTCAGTTTTGATTGATAACACCATAAACCAGGTTTTCCGTCTCTCGGGAACTGGCTCTGAGGGTGCAACCATCCGTCTGTACATTGAGCAGTATGAGAATGATTCATCCAAAATTGGAAGAGAATCCCATGATGCGCTTGGCCCTCTTGTAAGCTTTTCATTTCACATTACCTTTGTTTTTCTGACCCCCCACCTGCCCCTTGCTCACCCACTTGTATAATTCACAGTTCTTATATTTATCCCATTCATATTGTACAGGTTGAGGTTGCTCTTAAGCTGTCTAAGATGGAGGAGTTCACTGGCCGATCTGCTCCAACTGTTATAACATAAGACTTCATTAAATGTCTGCGAGTGTATCAATCAGTTCAAGTTTATCCCCAACATTATGCGACCGTTTTGGTTTATTCGGTGTAATAATATACCATCATATAAACTGCATATGCGGTTTTTGAGTTTGTGATTCTTTAATACCCGGTATCATGTAACAATAAAAGCCTTCACTATTTTGTATTTGGGCCTAAGTAGAGTTGATGGGCCATTTGTATGTTCATTACTATTGTAGTTTGTTATAGCCCAATCGTACTACTAACGGAATGTTAGTTAGGTTGTTGGAGGCTCTCTTTTCTTCTCCTCCTAAACTGCTACTTCATTTCTCTCTGATTGTTATGAATGTTCCGTTCTTTTCTTTACGTCCATAACAATTTGGTATCAAAGCTTAGTTAGAAGATCAGTGCAGCAATGGCGAAAATGAGCAATATGGATCGCGCAAGAAATGAAAAATACCAATGACGTTCAAAAAACTACTTCGCAAAGCTTACAAAGCTGAATGAAAGACAATTTGAAGAAGTGATAGCTGCAGTCAAAGGAATCAACAGTAATCACCATCATGATCATACTCCTCGCCAGTAAGACTCAGGATTGATATCTACTCTCGAGCATCAACGTGGTCTTAAAGTGGATTTTCCTTAGTTCGATGGTGGAAATGCGAGAGGATCGATAAGAAAATGTGAGAGGTATTTTCTAATCCATAGTATGTCTGATTATGAGAAAATTGTGTTGATTGGGATGTATGTGACTGGAAGTATGGAGAACTGGTATATGGATAGAATTGTGGGGAAAGAATCTATAGGTTGAGATTCATTTGTAGCACTGTTCTTGGATAGATTCTCATAAGATAAGGATTTAACTGGGGAATTTAACAAGCTGAGACAAAAAGGAGCAGTAGATGAGTATGTAGACAAGTTCTCTGAGTTGAAATCATTTATTTTTCAAAGGGATAGACACTTAGATGAATATTATTTTTTGAAGAGTTTTCTCAGTGGCTAAAAAAATGAAATCTGACATATGGTGGAAATATTAGCCCTTGAAACATTATAACAAGCTTTTCTGATAGCTAAAAAGCAAGAATCTCTTTTAGAGGCAGTAGGAAAGACAAGAAGACCTACACCTAAGAGTAATAATTGGCCCAAGATTAATACTGAGTTCAGAGGGGTAAACACCAGAGAAAAAGCTCTTCCAGTAAAGAGGTTGAGTAAGGATGAATTAGATGCAAGGAGGAAGGGCTTGTGCTTTAATTGTGATGAAGCCTATACAATAGGGCATAAATGCAGGAAACTATTTGTTATTTTGTTAGCTGAAGATAGCAAGGAAGATATTGAACATTTGATGGATCAGGATAGTGAAGATGAAATAAGCTTTGGAGTGTCATTGCATGCTCTAAGAGGGCATGTACCTACTGAGACAGTTAAACTGGCAGGAAAGGTAAAAAATAATAACATAACTACATTAGTGGATTCTGGGAGTACTCACAGTTTTATAGATCTAACCACAGCCAATAGGATCAACTGTGAGCTGGAGATTATCAATCCACTACAGGTTATGGTTGCAGGAAGAGGAAGGATAGAGTGCAATTCTAAATGCCCCAAACTGGAGTGGAGAATAACTTTGCAACAAGTGTAAGATTATTACCCATGGGAGGTTATGACATGGTGATGGGTGTTGATTTGATGAAGAAGCTGGGGCCTATTATGTTTGATTATGATAATCATTCTGTTACTTTTGATCATAAAGGGTAAAGAGTAACAGTAAAAGGCATATAACCAGAAGTATCAGTAAGAATGGTGATTGGGAAGAAAATGAAGAAGTTATTAAAGAAAAGAGATGGAGTGGTCTCAAAGTTCTTCTATATGGTTTGTTCTGTGGAAAGAGAAGAGAAATCAGTTATCAAGGAAGAAATAGAAGAAATGATTGGGGAATATCAGGAAAATTTTCAAGAACCTAAAGGCCTACCTCCAGTCAGAAAACATGAGCATCAGATTGACATCAAAGCTGGAGGAAACTCATTCAAGCAGATTCCTTATAGGTACCCATACATACAAAGATATGAAATAGAGAAGTTGATCAAAGAAATGCTTTGCATCAGGAGTTATACAACACAGTCAAAGTCATTATTCCAGTCCAGTCTTATTAGTAAAGAAGAAGGATGGGTCCTGGAGATTCTGTGTTGATTAAAACTAAACTCAATTACCATAAAGAATAACTATCCTATTCAACTTATAAATGGTCTGTTGGATGAGTTGCATGGGGCTATCATTTTTTCTAAAATTGATCTAAGGGCAGGCTATCACCAGGTAAAAATGAGGTCAGAAGGCATTGAGAAGACAACTTTTGTTACTGCTAGTGGTTTATATGAGTTCACTGTCATGCCATTTGGGTTGAGCAATGCTCCTCCTACTTTCCAAACACTCATGAACAGTATATTCAATGAATATTTGGTAAAATTTGTTTTGGGTTTCTTTGATGACATACTGATTTATAGAAGTAGTCCAGAGATGCATAAAATACATCTGAAGCAAGTATTTGAGCTATTAAGGTAACATACTCTTTTTGTCAAAAAAAGTCCAAGTGTGTTTTTGGAGTTTCACAAATAGAGTACCTGGGACATATAATCAGTGCTGAAGGTGTGGCTGTGGATCCAGAAAAGATCAAGTGTATCGTGGAATGGCCAGTTCCTTCTTCTCTCAAAGCACTAAGGGGTTTTTGGGGCATGATTGGCTATTTTAGAAATTTTTGTTCCCACTTAAGATCTTTAATTTTGCGACTCACACTTAAGATCTTTAAAACCTTAACATTATTCCTTTGCGGCTCACATTATTCTTTAATGAAAAGTGGAGAGCTTACTTACTACATGCTCCTTTTGTGATCAGGACTGATCAGATAAGTCTTAAATTCCTAATGGATCTGAGAGTATCAACTCCTACTCAACATAAGTACTTGACTAAAATTTTAAGTTATGATTACATGATTGAGTATAAGAAGGGGCATGAGAAAAAAGTAGCAGATGCCTTATCCAAGAGAGATGTCACAGAAAAAGAGGGAGATGGAAATTGCCAAGTTATATCTGCTGTTAAACCTCTGTGGCATTAGGAATTAATAATGAGCTATCAAGGAGATGAGGTAGCTGAAGAAGCACTACTCCAGAAGTTAGCAGCACCATATAACATGAGTTATTTCTCTTACCATAATGGGATGTTGAAGTATAAAGATAAACTGTATGTGGGAATGGGTAAATTAAGGAAGAAAATGGTAATAACCATACATGAGAGTGCAGTTAGAGGGCATTCAAGAGAATTGGCTACCTTACACAGAATTATGGCTATCTTTGGTGGTCAAATATGAAACAGACAGTGCAACAGGTGATCAGAAACGGTCCTATTTGTCAGATGTGCAAACATGAAAATTTCAAACACCCGGGTTTGTTACAACCTTTACCAGTACCTCAAAAAACCTGACAACACATTAAATGGACTTTATTGAGCAATTACCTAAATCCAATGGGAATGATGCTATCATGGTATTAATGGATAGATACACTAAATATGCCCATTTTGTACCACTAACCCACTTCTTCACTGCCCCCAAAATAGCAAATATCTTTATCAACAACATCTGCAAATTTCATGGGCTAACATAATCTATAACATCTGACAGAGATAATTTTTTACTAGTCTATTTTGGATTGAATTGTTCAAAGCTTTGGGGGTTAAACATCAGTTGAGTACATCTTATCATCCTCAAACGGATGGACATACGAAGAGGGTGGATCAGTTCTTGGAGAATTATCTGAGATGCATGTGTGGACGTTTTCCTAAGGAGTGGAGTAATTGGCTTCCTTTAGCACAATGGTTGTACAATAGCTGCCATCATACCGCCATTGGGATGAGTCTTTTTGAGGCTCTTTTTGATTATAAACCTCCTACCCTAAACCTGGGCCCTTATGGTGAATTTACTGTAATAGGAGTAGAACATGAGCTTAAGCAAAGACAGATTATTTCAAAAAAATTGAGATATCATCAGATATCATCTCAACCTATCTAAACACAGAATGAAGGAAAAAGCATATAAAGGGAGGTTGGAGAGAGAGTTTGCAATCGGGAATGGGTTTATTTGAAGCTCAAACCTTATAGGAAAATGAGTATGAGGAAATCTACTCTTTGAAAGTTAAGCCCTTAGTATTGTGGACCTTTTTCAGTAGTGGAAAGAATTGGAGTTGTAGCTTATAAGCTGGCACTGTCAGAAGGAAGCATGATACATCCTGTGTTTCATGTCTCACTATTGAAGAAAAGGGTGGGAATGAATGACAATATGTCCAACAAGTTTCCAGCCATGAATGAAGAAGGGAACATCATACTAGCACCAGCTGGAGTTTTGGCTAGAAGGGTAGTACAATGGTTGATCAAGTGGGCACATTTACAGCAAGATGAAGCCACATGGGTAGACTACGATACTATAGTCAAGCAACTTCTGGGAAAAAAGCTTGTGGGCAAGCTTTGGAGAAAGGAGGGGCAATGTTACAATAAAGCCTTCACTATTTTGTATTTGGGCCTAAGTAGAGTTGATGGGCCATTTGTATGTTCATTACTATTGTAGTTGTTATAGCCCAATCATACTACTAACGGAATGTTAGTTAGGTTGTTGGAGGATGTATAAAATAGGCTATATCAACTGTATTCGGGCATTGCTGAGCTAATATACGAACTCTCTTTTCTTCTCCTCCTAAACCGCTACTTCATTTCTCTATGATTGTTATGAATGTTTCGTTCTCTTCTTTACGTTCATAACATATCAATTATTACCTTGAGCTCGATCCCAGTTTTATTCAAGCCACTACTCGGATCCTGATTGTTGCCACTCCCGATCGTTTTCTGATCCTTGGCTTTCTCCTATTATTATTTTTTAAATTAAATAATAAGTGCAAAAAATCAATTTAACAGAAGACTCGAGTTGTTTTTCTTATTAAGTTAATATATTAGTAAAACTGTTACGATCATTATGCTTATTGCTTTACAAGGATAAATACCTAGAATAATGTTTTGGAACTTTTTTACAAAAAAAGTAGTATATAAATTTAATTCGTTCTTAACTTGGGAAGAAATAAAAGGCTAATTTCAGATTTTGGAAATTTAATTTTCTTTTATCATTTACGGTTTGATGTCTTGATCCAAGATGGGTTTGGTCTAGGGCTGGGTTCGAAAAACCGAAAACCGAAAACCGAATCAAATTAAACCGAACCGCAGCCAAATAAAACCGAACCGCTAAGAAACCGAAACCGAATGTAAATAACCGAACCGAACCGAAGTTGTTTGGTTCGGTTTTGGTTTTTAGCCTTCAAAACCGAACCGAACCGAACAAACCGAACTACTTAAAATATGAAATTTATATGTTAATTGTTAAATATTAATTCTAATTAATATTAAATCATCAATAGTCTTTGGTTTTCTTGTGTTAGAGAAATAATGTTTGTATTATGTTTAATTTAATTTAGTTTATAAATTCATTTACACATTCATTGTCTGTAATAATGTAGCTATATTGAATGATGATAATATGTGTTTACTAGTTATTAGTAGTAATTAACTTTTATTTTTAGATAACTTAAAGATTTTGTATTGATAAAACAATAAATATTCATCTCAACTATATCACATGTAACGTATATATTCACGAACTTTTTTCGAACTACTCACAAACAAATTAAATCAATAGTATATACAGTTTTATCTATCTCGCATACTCATATAATTCAAGACATATTTATCTCTTCTCATTTTTATTTTATTTGTTATTGTGTTGTGCTTGCATTCTTTATGTAATTTGTTTGATCCCTCTAAGTATTATATCAATTTTAAATCAAGTAAGAATTTTTTGGTAAAAAACCGAAAAAACCGAAACCGAACCGAAACAAACCGAACCAATCAAACCGTGGTTCCAAGTTTTGGAGTGTAAAACCGAACCGAAACCGAACCGAACTTTTTACTTCGATTCTATATTTGGTTTTAGGTCAAAACCGAACCGCAAGAACCGAACCCACCCCTAGTTTGGTCAAGGTTCACAATGGTTTTAGTTTGACTGTTGTTATACCGTGAGGGTAGCTCATGGTGAAGATCATACTCACACATCTAAATGACGTTATTTATGTTTAAAATTTAATGAGTGAACAATACATTATTTTTGTCTCTACATCTTTTGTGTTGTATATCTAGTCATTCACTTGTATTAAAATGTAATATGTGTTGCTAAGAAATGCAATATCATTGGTGACCTGGAATGTAACTCGTGTTACTCCATCTATTGCTCATTTTGCAACCTTTCGTATATGAAATGTAAATGCAAAATGTAATTTCAAGCATGTTGCAATGTAAATCATGTGTATGTAAAATAGAATTTGTCAAGTCTAGTAAAAATGTAAATCACAGTGATTAAAATGTAACTCTAGACAAGTTAAAGTGTAAATGATGATGAAAATGTCATTTGAGACAAATTGAAATATAAATGTAAGTCATGCATATGAAAGTGTAACTTGCGCATATGAAAATGTAGCTCGCGCACATGAAGATGTAAACCGTGCTTAAAAATGTGACTTATTGTATTATCAAATGTAATTTCAAGCATTGACTATAAATGTAACTCGCACATATGAAATGTAATCTCATGTATTGTCAAATGTAAATCGCACATATGTATAAAACCCATATAAAAGATATAAAAATATACTCGTATTACAAAAATGTATGAATATGAAAAATATATTACAGTATAGAATGTATGAATATAAAAAAATATTGCAGAAAAAAGTTAGTATAGAAAATATAACAGAAAAATATTGCACAAAAGAATGTATCAGTATAAAAAATATATATGAAATGGAAAAAACATATAAAATACATATATAAAAAATATATATAAAAAAGTTAGTATAGAAAATATAACAGAAAAAATATATATAAAAGGAGACAGAACGAAGCACATATCACCAAAATTCTTCTCTACTCACGACCTTGAGAAAGAAGGAACAATCAACATTCAACAAATCCGATCTAGTAAAAATCCGACTGATCTTTTCACCAAATCATTATCCCCGAAGAAGTTCATAGAACTTGTACAGAAAATCGGCATGCGCCGTCTTCAAAACTTATGTTAATTTCAGGGGGAGTATTTGAATGCACTGCACTCTTTTTCCCTTCATCAGGTTTTTATCCCACTGGGTTTTTCCTGATAAGGTTTTTAACGAGACAGTACATCCAAATACAATGACATTATATGTCGTAATTTTTACCCCTTAATTTTTACATATATAAATACTCAAATGAAGGAGAAGGAGAATAAAAATGTAAAATTTTGTTGTGCATTGATAAAGAATAAAAAAGTAAAATCGCAGTAAAACTTTTGATATTTTGATGGAGAAGGAGAAAAGAATTGAAGAAAAGAAAAATAAAGAAGAACTTAGAAAATTGAAGGAAAAGGGGAAAACGATATACCGTAGTGAAAAAGAAAGAGTGTAATGATGTGTTGAGATATATTATCTGGTTTGTTACTGTTCAGGAGCCCAATGCATTGCCCAGTACGAAGCCCGATCAATGAGACCTGTTTCGGCCCCGTTTCGGCCATCCGGCCCACCTTGGCCCAGGAGGCCCACCTTGGCCCGTTGGCTCATTAGGGTGGCTTGCACCCCTTTCCCTTTCCCCTATAAATATGGGACTTTCCCACCATGTTTAGGGATCCTTCTCTCTAGATTGATTTTATCCTCCATTAATAGGAACTCAAATTGTACATTGTAATGGTGAGGAGATCCTAATGAGAAAATGAGGGCTTGGACATTAGTCTGAAAAGTCCCGTGATTATCTCCCTTTCGGGTTTCCACGTAAAGATCGAATGTTCATGCAAATTTACATCTATATTTATTATATCGTGTTGGATTAAACTCAACACGATGTATTTTTTATACAAAACTACACCATATTAAGATCGCTACACCGTGCGCACGGTGTAACGGTCCACAGTACAATTTGCCTAATGTGAAACTAGAACAATAGTGAGGTATGCCCTATCATTTTAGACCGGGTTTTTTGCCTTATATATTACTCCGTATTACTTGTATAAGTTGTACTTCCTCTGTTCGGTTATAAGTGCAACATGCACTTGGGCACAGAGATTAAGAGACTGCGTAAGGGTATTCGACTTCACGGTTTTACCCTTCCAAATAGGAAAGTACCTGCCAGTCTGCCACACAAAGAAAGTGCTACAGTAACTAAAGTAGATACAATCATACAATTATTAGAGATTTACAGCCAAGAAATAAAACAGCATGCCCGAGTGTACTGCTCACTTTCAGAAGACCCCCCTTCTCGCCTAAACTCCGGTAAGACTCCGTCCTCCTCCCCTGGCGTGAAGCCAGTTCAGCACCCCCTTGTCCGCTTAAACAAGCTAAGCAAGCCCAGACGCCGCAGCATTCGGCTGCCGCCTAGAGGCCACCATTATCGCCGTGCCTCTCAAGCTTGTGGAGGAGTAACCGGAGCAAAATCGGTTTTATGTCTGCCCATGTCTTCTGTTTTGGCCATAATTAAAATAGAAATCAGAAAAAAGAAAAATAAATGAGGGAGATGATGGGAAAGAATTGGAGAATTGGTTGAGTGTGTGAATAAGAACCGCAGATGATACGGAGAAAAGAGCCAAGTCTGTAAATTAAAGAAGAATGGAATCATGAGTGAGTGGAGAAATTAAAGAAAAGTCAAAAAACGGAACAAGAAGGGCGGTTTAATATGGAAGGGTATAAAAGTCAATCAACTTAGAATTTCTTTCCCAAAATAGAAATGTTGCATTTAATTTGAAACTGCCGAAAATGGAAAGTGTTGCACTTATTAAAGAACGGAGGAAGTATTAAAAAATAGAAGTAGAATTGCCTTGTCCTATTTTGGAGGAGAGGAACTCAAAGCAGAAATTGACCGGGTCCTTTTAAACAACTGGGTCTTCCTATAATGCAGCGGTACTTACACAAAAAAGAATGACACCCCATTTCTGAGGGCCCCCACAACCAATCGAACATTTATCTGAGAGGATGTAAATTAAGCTTTGATCTCACTCTAATTGAAAGAGAGTGAAGCTTCATATCAAGCCTTTGCTTGAAGTTGAACTCGAGATCTCTCCCCTGTGGCACTCCTTTCCTGTCAGTTGAGCTACGCCCTCCGATTACAGTAGTGCTTACACATTATCATTTGATGCACACTAGCCGTTGTGGCGGTAATTGTGTAATGGTCTTTCAAATGTGCAAGGGTACATTTCTTGAGGCCATTTTAAAAAATACAATGCATTGACCGGTGGGAGCTAAGTCCAAGTAGACCACTTCACGTATGTGAATTCGAGAGATCTAGTCCCAAGGCTGTTGGAGATATGCCCCAGGACAATCATAGTTTATGATTTATCAATAAATATTTAATGCTCATTAATTAATAAAGTTGCAAACTCATTTTATGTTAATTATTATTGTGAGTTTTCTTTATTAATATTTAGTCCCTGAATATTCTGTTTAGTAGCTAATTAAGTATGTGACTTAATTGTGGAATGCCACACTTTAAAATAAACATAATATTCTAATTGTCCCTGGTCTAATATTATTAATTTGGGACATTAATAATTAATAGACTTGTATGTGGATTAACTGATGGCTATATGTCACTAGTCATGGGTATAGAGATATCAAGTTAATAACATAGATGCTTGTTAGGGAACAAGTTCATTGGACAGACCCAACTTGGGGACACTGCTAGGTTATATGTCATCAGTGTTGTCCTCAATAATGATGAGGTGCTATATTCTTATACTTGAGATAATCATGGTTACTAGCATGAGAATTAATATGTATTAACACCATTAAATGTTATCTTTAACTGGATAATTATAAAGGTGGTGATTGTACATATTATGAACCATGTAGTAGTATGTGAATTATCAAGATAGTTTTTGTCACTCTTGTACATCGAGAGAAAGATATCTATTGGGCCCCTTGACAAGTAAGATTAATTAGCATGGCCATGCTCAAATGAGGTGTCATTTGATCAAGATTAATCTTACTTGGTAATCAAGAAATATTAATTGAGAATAACAAGGATGACACGACCTAACCTTGTCTCAATTAAGATATCGTTTGACAAAAGAGAATTGTTAGCACAAATTAATCATTAAAAGGTTATGTCAGATTTAATTGACATTTATATATTTTGGATAGTCATAATGCCTTGCTAGAGACCGCTTATGATTTGTGAAGCTCGAATTAATTTCTAGCCCACTACCAATAATATATAAACCTACAGGGTCACACACCTAAGTGATTTGGATCATTAATGTTTGTTAATAACATTAAAATAGCTTGATTAGCCCAATTCGAAATAGGTTTTCGAATGGTATTGGGCTAGGGCCTCTTTAAGGGTTTTATTAGCCATAAAACCCCTTCTTTACTCCTCTTATAAATAGGGCCATATAGACCCACGAATTTTAAGAGTTAAAATTCACTTCTTAAACCTAGAGTAGAGAGGAAGAAAGAAGAGAACGCTAGCACGTTCCCTGCGGCCGATCCAGTCACGTGCGTGTGGATACCAGTAGAGCTCGGGATCGATTTCTCGGACTGTCTGACATCCCTGATTAAGATTGTTATGTAAGTCCCTCTTAAATTCTTGTAATTTCGTTTATAATAAGAACCTCAGATCCGTTTGTTTACTTTTGGGTAGTAAAATTTTTTGTTTATTCCGCTGCGTTTTTCTGTCCGAAACCCAATCGGTATTTCACCACGTCCTAAATGACAATGTAAGGATTAACTTCTTAATGAGAAATTGGTGTGTGGAAACATGGCGATGTTTGATTGGTGATTTTCACAAGACTTGTGTTGGAAACCTGAGGATACTCACACAATCAATTAGTTAAAAATGATATATATCTTGTGCGAGGTACGATGGTGTATAGATGGCTGAGAAACTAGTTGATTGTTGGCTCAAAATTACTTCTCTTAAGGGATTAGGACGGGTCCTTTGGAGTATAAGATTAATCCAGCGAAGTTGAGATCTCTCAATGCAACAAAAATGAAGTCCATTACAGAATATAGTAGGAGTCTAGAAATTTAGGATGAATCTCCATAGATTAGAGTTAAAAAATTGTTGCTAATAAGATTAAATTATTAAGAAGCATTTGCAAATAGGATTAAATTAACTATATTTTATTTTCAAACACGATTCCATAATTAGTTGTAATGAAAGAACCAAAGAAGTTAAATGTTTTTTTAAATGTGAATCCTATATCATATTTTAGAAAGAAACAAATTTGATCATTTTGACAAACATCATTTTAATTTGTTTAAATTTTATTTACAGTTTTTTCTCATTTTTTCTTCATTAAGCGAACCTTACTATCCATTTGCCAAATGCCTCAACCCTTAGAAAAATTACCTCACCCGCGAGCACCGGAGCTAGAAATAGGTCAAATAGCAGGATTGGAAGCCGAGGTTTAAGGAATTTATATTGAGGAATCAAAGTTTAAATTTTACTATATCTTTTACTACTTATAAATATTTATACATATGTATATACATCAATTTTTTTTACTTGGGGCCCAAGGTCCCCGCCAAACCGCACCGTCTCCACCCCTATTACCCACAAAGTTTTAGAATATATGACCCCTACATGTGGCATCGAATCAGATCTAAAACTTGATATTCATTCATGCCCCTAACAAGGACCTTGCACTTTAACAGGTTTGCATGTGGACTCAGTTTCATGCATGTGAGTATGTGACCCTAATTGGTCCACAATCCAAAAGATCATATATGGCGCAGTACAAATCTAGTGGATGGGGATTGATCATTCATATGAAAATTATACGGTTATATTATCATTCTATAAAATAAAGCGTGAAGCAAATTAAGAGTTTACGTGTCATATTACTACTCATATTTGTGCAACTCTTCCCTCCCTAAATTATGAAGCAAATATGATCAATCCCAGGAATAAATTATCGAGAAGACAAATAAATTATATAATTCACGTGAATAAATTTTCCGATCTAAATGTTTGATCTGTGTATTTTATAATTATCAAAGTCTGATTTGATTTGATCTATTTACCCTAATCTGAAATGAAATAAGTTATAATCATTAACTATTAATGCACTCAATCAAAATAGATCATCAAAAGGCGGGTTTACGTCAAGCTCATACTTTTGTTGTGAAATAAATAAATACCACATATTATACGAAGTATAAATCAACTAGACCATTTGAGAGTAGATAAATAGATGAAATTGAAGCCAAATATAGTACATTGTGTTATGGGGATCTTCATGACGGGCTTGGGGTGGCGGAATCCCAAATTCTTGTTTGTAATTCTAAGCTAGCTTCTCGGACTTCAATCACAATCATATCCTTGTCGCAATTGTTGTTGCTTGTGAACTATCTAAAACTCAAAATCCTTTTCTCAATCATTGTTGTTCCTAACGAAATGTTGTTGTCGAGGAAGAGAACGATTTTAATTTTAAAAAAAGATATTTATACGATTAGATGTTGGATAAAATATGAGTCAATTTAAGTGACTTTTTTTCATCGTCAAAACAGATTAATTAAATTGCTTTTAAAGCATTCAGATAGGGGGTAAAACGACAAAAGGACCAGAGACAACCGCCAGCCCTCAAACCAGACTTATAGTGAATCACTTTCGAAAAAGCAATATAACTCGCTGATCCTATCATGAGCATAAATGAGCCAAAGACGGTTAAAGCAGATCTCACATCACCAAATCGTAATGCAAGAGTCTTACACCAATAAAAATAACCAACAAAAAACTAAACAGACTGATCATGAAAAATAAAAAGCAAGCAAACAATAAAATAAAAAAATAGCTTCCAAACCCTAACTTCTCCGGCACTCCATGGCGGCGGGCAGTTCAAGAGGGGGGCGGTCCAACAGTACTATAACTTCTTTCGCTCCTTGCCTCCAGTACAGATCTGTTCCAGCACCTAGCCCCACACTTCATCCATGCCCTTCTGATTCCAACCATGAACAACATACTCAAAACTCTCCACCTGCTGTTAGGGGTACACAACCTTTGGCCGCCATATAGGCGCTGCAATCTGCCGACGAAGAGAGCCTCACGAAAGGCAGATGAAAGCCGCACAAGAAAGCCGCACTTCGTCAAAGACGAAAGCATAGAAAAACAACCCCTAAACCTAGGGGAGACGACCGCTAGTTGCTTTGCCTTTGCCGCCGAAACTTCGATCGGCACTTCAAACCCCAAGGCGGCAAAAGTTACTCGCCATATGCGAACCCTAGAGAGGGAGCCTAATTTAAGTGGCGTATTGAAAATAGAGATAATTTTTTTTGTATCATAGAAAATAGAGATAATATGCATGGCAATTTTTAGTTAGTATTAGCAATTAAAATTAAATCTACGACGTACTTATAGAAACTGCACTAAGATCGAATTGAATTCTATTAAATAAAAAAAAACTAAGTTGGAAATTATTACAAAATGAAATTCAAAATTAGTGAATAAAATGGAATTATATTTATCAATTAAAAGAGAAATTACATTTTGGTGTACTCGATCACAAAGTAATAATAAGCCTCCCTAAACTAAATCAACATTGCTCATTTCTAAAAAGAGCACTAATTCAGTAAACAACGCTACCTACATCTGGTCTACAGTTTATTTTTATATTTCCACGAAATTTTTAGTCGCTCTTCCGTCTTTTTATTTGGTAAAAGCATTTTAAGAAAATTTCTTTGAATATAATAGTTGACTAGTTGAGCATATAGCATATAGAGGTGATATTGAGCCATTTTTTCACTAGAATTCAATCACTTAACTCATCATAAACCTATTTTGAAATATGATTTGTTTGGTGGGTTTGATATATCGGATTTTGATGTATATATTATAAATGGTTGAAGTTCTATCTCAAATGGTTTTATATTAATTTTGTTTTTGAAAATATGTATTACCATGGGTTAATGAGTGACGGATGATATTATTTAAAGTTGTTTTTTCAAAACACTTATCAGTTTATTTGACGGGTTAAATGGCTATATAGCCTAAATAAATAAGGGAAGACAAATTAATAACTTATATTATGTTTTTTTTTAAGTAGATAGCACTTTTGTAGTGCATTTGAGGCTATGCGTAATTATAGCTAGCAACTAATTAGCATATGGTAATTGCTAGCTTTTTATCCTTTTAAATTGTTAGTTATGCTATTTGTTTTATTTATTCAAATATATGACATAAATTTAACTTCACTTATTTGAAGTTGTATATACACCCAAATATTCCTATTATATTTTCCAAAACTCTTATGAATTTATGTTATTGATCTATAGTAATAATAGCTTTGCAGTGTCAAATAGATTTAAGGAGTGGCAAAATGAGTATTTATTCTAAAGGGAAGTTCCCAAAATAGGAGTTACAAAATTTTGAGTTTCCAAAATATGATTGTGATTTTTTCTTCCTAAAATAGAAGTAATATGACATTATTTACTACCATTTTGGAATCATTACTATCAAAATAATTGCAGTATTAGGCATTAATGGCGGTATTTGTCAATCATACCATAGCGGTAACAATTCCTATTTCGGAAATGAAAAACATAACAATACTATTTTGAAATTCCAAAACTTATTTACTCATATTTCAGACAATTTCCCTTATTTCAAAAGTACTCCCTCCGTCCATAAATTAAAGTCCCCGTTTGACTTTTGCGATCTCTTAGGCGGACGTTTGACCATGATTATCTATAAATATATACCTATAAAATCTATAATATGTTGACATTTGAATAATACATATTACAATGAAGCACATTAAATAATTTTTTGAAATAAAATATATTAAATTTCGACTAATTAACGGTCAAAGTGTAACAAGTTTGACTCAAAAAATCAAACCGAAACTTTAATTAAGGGACATAGGTGGTATTTAGAGAACTTGAAGCAATGTTTTTACAACAATCTTGTGCTATTGAGAAATTATCTTAGGTATGACTAAAACTTCTTCAGTTTCTCGATCTACAACCTAACTAGTTTGTTTTACCAAAATAATATTAAAATTCCTAATATTAAATTAAAATTCGTATTAAATAAATAATTAAATAATTTAGGTTGACAAATATACCCTTTAGGTTACACCTATAAAACGCTATACTAACAAAAATATTGAAAGTGATAATTTAGGTGGACAAATATACCCTTTAGATGTTGACAAACTTGAATTAAAATATAACAAAAAAATGATATGCTAAATAACTAAATAAAATGAAATCATATTGAAAGTGATAAATATTTCAACGTTCTTGGTTGCGCGCAGTGGCGGAGCCAGAAAAATGGCCCAAAAGGGTCGAAAATCAACTATATACAAAATGAAAACGATGTATTGTTTTTAGATGATGTCTGAATTGAATGTTTCATACTTTGTATATAAACTAGTATAGTACCCGTGCATACGCACGGGAAAGAGCAGTTGGTGCACATATTTTACTCATGATCTAAATAAATATTAAAATAAAAATAACTTTTTTGGATTCTACATTTTCGAAAAATAAAAGTACAATGAGCTAATACCATAAAGTATAAGCCCACACAATAAATATTCGATGAAAAGTATATTATGAAATGTATATTATGGAAAACTAATTGACACCACTCATTAGAATTTGCTACTTGATTGTTAATTTTAATGATTAATTACTATTCTAAGAAGGGGCAATAAGTGAGTGACATAAAATTTAAGTGAATACAATAAATATTAAACTTAACGATATTAGTTAAATAAGAACTTGTTGCGCATTAGTTAAATTAGTGGTAACATATGAAAGAAAAAATTATTCTGCTAAATTGTTATCTAATTTATCTTATACCTAAAAGAATTAAATATGAGATTGATTTCTCTCGCTCAATTGTTAGCTAGTTGGCTTATCTTATACTTCGAAGAACTACATATATGAGAGAAAATCATCAACTCAATTGCAAGAAAGTTTATCTTGTAATAATAATACCTAAAAGCACAATATAAACTCTTCTGCTCAATTATTAGCAAATTTATCTTCTTATATCCAAAAGCAATACATATGACAGAAAAAGTTCTCCAGCTCAATTGTTAGCCGACTTATCTTCTTATACCTAAAAACACTACAAATGGGAGAGAGAACTCTCCCGCTCAATTGTTAGCCGGTTTATCTTCTTATATACCTAAAACCACTACATATGGGAGAAAAAATTCTTCCGCTCAATTATTAGCCGGATTATCGTACTTAAAAGAACTACATATGAGAGAGAAAGTTATCCCGCTCAATTGTTAGAAATTTAATCTTCTTATTTTCACATACCTAAAAGCACTACATATGAGGGAGGAAATTATCCCGTTCAATTGTGAGCCGACTTATCTTATACGGAATACTTAAAAGAACTACATTTGAGAGAGAAAGTTATCCTGATCAATTGTTAGTAAACACGTTTTCTAATACCTAAAAACACTACATATGAGAGAGAAAATTATCCCGCTCAATTGTTAGCAAGCTTATGTACTAATACCTAAAAGTGCTACATATGAGAGAGAAAATTCTCATGTTCAATTTTTAGCAAATTTATCTTCTTATACCTAAAGTCACTACATATGAGAGATAAAATATACCGTTAAATTGTTAGTCACCATATCATATAATTATAAGCACTACATATCAGGAAAAAAAATCCTTCCACTCAATTGTTAGCCGGCTTACCGGCCTTATACTTAAAAGAACTATGTATGAGAGATAAAGTTTTCCCGCTCAATTATTAGCAAATTTATCTTCTCATACCTAAAAACATTGCTTATGAGAGAGAAAATTTCCCCACTCAATTTCCCAGCTCAACTGCTAGCGAGGTTTTCTGCTAATACCTAGAAGCAATACATATGAGAGAGAGAAATACTCCCGTTCAATTAGTAGTAAACTTATCTTCTTAATCTAAAATTATTACATATGAGAGATAAAATTAATTATCTCGTTCAATTATTAACCGACGTATCTTATCTCTTATACTTGAACGAACTACATATGAGAGAGAATGTCATCTCGCTCAATTATTATTAGTGTGTCTTCTACTCTGTAGTAATAGTTAAAAGCACTACATATATGAGAGAGAAAATTTTTCCGCTCAATTGTTAGCTGGCTTATCTTATATCTAAAAGCACTATATATCCGCTCAATTGTTAGTTTGATTTTCTTATCTTACTTATACTTAAAATAACCACATATTAGTGAGAAAGTTCCCCCGTTCAATGGTTAATTACCAATTAATTTCTGGTATGACTAAAACTTCTTCAGTTTCTCGATCTATAACCTAACTAGTTTGTTTTACCAAAATAATATTAAAATTCGTAATATTAAATTAAAATTCGTATTAAATAAATAATTAAATAATTTAGGTTGACAAATATACCCTTTAGGTTACACCTATAAAACGCTATACTAACAAAAATATTGAAAGTGATAATTTAGGTGGACAAATATACCCTTTAGATGTTGACAAACTTGAATTAAAATATAACAAAAAAATGATATGCTAAATAACTAAATAAAATGAAATCATATTGAAAGTGATAAATATTTCAACGTTCTTGGTTGCGCGCAGTGGCGGAGCCAGAAAAATGGCCCAAAAGGGTCGAAAATCAACTATATACAAAATGAAAACGATGTATTGTTTTTAGATGATGTCTGAATTGAATGTTTCATACTTTGTATATAAATAGACACTATTAGCAATAAGATAGATTGTCTTTTGCTTTGTCTCTAACATATGTCACGTAAATAATAAGTTAGTTATACGCTATTTTTAATATTTGAAAAAATAATCAATATTACGCATCAAATTTTGTTGTTTTTACTTTTAGATAGTGCTAGTTTTGTAGAACTCATAACTTTGTACTCGTAATGAGTTACGTGAATCATAATATATCAAATCGAAAGTATTTCAGAGCTCCATACTCACACATTTTTAGCGGGGTCGACTGACCACCCTGACCCCCTTGGTTCCGCCCCTGGTTGGGCGTGGGGGACAATTGAGATAAAACAAATTTTATTAATGTACAACGAAAACACATATACATGAATGTTTTGGAGACATTTCTTCAATTTGGTAAATAACCTAAAGTTGTGACAATAAAAAGTGGACAATGTATAAGTGGATGGTCACGGCCTCACGGGCCATTTGCAAAGTAATTAACCAAAGCCAATGCGTTACTGGTGACCCGCATCACTTTCCCCACCCGGTCACGGACTTCCGCTTTGAGGGCCCCATCCCCCACTCTGCCAAACCCCTCCAGACACGTGTCCTCGTTCGTCTCGGCCGCGCTCATCCACGTCTGCACGTTGCTGAGCTGGAACCGCCGTGCCTCTGCGTCGCCTCCCAGCTGCCTCAGCTGGGCCAGCGAGTCGTGCATTTGGTCCACGGTGTCTTCCAGCACCGAGCAGCAGTCCTGTAGGGCCGATGTCTCGGTGCTATTGGCGGCTTGGCTCGAGAGGTGACTCTTGAGGCGAGCCGCCGCGTGAGTGGCTGCTCTCATGCTCACGCTGATGGCTGCCATCGCCAGCTTGCCGCGGTCATGCTGTACGCTGCCAGCGTACGTCGCTAGCGTACGGAAGCATATTTTCGGGTATAGTGTGCTTTGGCAACTCACGAGAATGAATTCAGTGTCATTGCCTGCACCTGAAGGACCCGGAGACGGGGCGGCGGCAGCGGAGGAGAGGTCGAGAAGTGCGGCGGAGGAGGGATGCATGAATAAGAGGAGGAGGAGGAGAATATGTATGAGCAATAAAAAGGTCGTAGTGCCTTTCATGGCTTCAAGTTAAGGTATGCTTTGGACTAGGTGTTATGCAGTGCATGATTGGGAGGAAGAATTTGACAATATGGGTTATAAGTAGGGAGGAATTGTGGGTTGAATTACTATTATGCCCTGCTTAGGTGTGATTGGGGCCTTTTCCTGAATTTGGTTGTAGCCTGCATGATTGCATAATCATGTGTGATTTCATCTACGGGCTGTCAATATGTCATACATCACTTTTTCTTGAGTTGAGTGTCCGCTATAACATTTGTATCTTGTAGAGGGTTAAATTCCGATAACAGTATCCGGAAGTGGTGTGGTAAATAAAGCTGTTGAAAAAAAGAGTTACTCCCTCCGTCCCTTATAACTTTGCCAAGTTTGATAGGTACAGAGATTAATAAAGTAAAAACTGTGTGGTTGAGGTTTTGCAGAGGAGAGAGAGTTAATTAGAACCACAAATTCTTTACTTAAAAGAGAAAGTGACAAAGTTAATGAGACATATAAAAAAAAGAAAGATGACAAAATATAAGGGTTTTAAGTGATGGAGGGAGTATGAATCACATATTTTTCCCAAAAAGAGAAATGCGATAGTTTTTTATAGTAAAAGTAAAAATGGTTGAGATTTGGATATAATTAAGTACAATGTTGTAAGCCACAAATTTGTTTTTCAAAAAAGGAAATGTTATACTCCCTCCGTCCCATAATTATCTTCATTCTTTCCTTTTTGGTCCGTCCCAAATTTATCTCCTCTTTCCCTTTTTAGCAAAGGATTTGTGGTTCACAATCATTCTTACACATTTCTCTCTCCTCTGCACAACTCTCCACCACACATTTCCCACTTTCTTAATATGTGTGCCAATTCAAAAGAGGAGTTATTTATGGGACGGAGGTAGTACTTATTTTGGGACAACCTAAAAAAGAAAGTAAGACAAGTAACATAAGACGAAGGAAGTATAACATATGTATTTTAAAAAAAAATGACACGGAGTTTAGGCAGAAATTCTCAACGTGAAACTGGGTGAAAGCATATGTTCTGAAAAATGAACCTTATGTTCCTATTTTAAAACGACCCAAACCACATACATGCATTTAGTTCAGGGGCAGATCTACTCATATGGTAATAGGGCACATGTCCCAATGACTTTTTTTGTAATAACATAAAATTATATAAAAAATGGTTCTGGTATTGTTTTTGTAATTAGAGTAATTGCCCCTATTAAAATATTTATTCCCCCCCAATAACTCTTTTTTCAATTACAAGATTGAACATAAATATTTGTGATATGATTATTAGGATGAATTATTTAAGTTCACTTAAAATGGATTAAGTGTGGCAGAGATGTGCATGCTGCGTTGGATGTGTGAGCATACTAGGAAGGAGCATGTGAGAAATGAGACAATTAGACAAAGGGTGAGAGTAGCACCTATTGAAGACAAGATGCGGGAGTCTCACCTATGGTGGTTTGGTCATGTGCGTAGAAGACCAAATGATGCACCTGTCAGACATTTTGAAATGTGTAGAGAAGAGGTTGGATGAGGGTATAGGTATGGCTTTGGAGAGAGCAAAGTCGAGGGCGGGTATTCGTGTGAAAGAGTGATCTCGTATTATTATTATTTCACCTCTCATCTTTTTTTGTTCATGTTTTTATTCTTTCATCCTTTTATATAGGGCTGGACTGAACCGGGCCGGTTCGGGCCTCGGGCCTGGGCCCGGCCGGGCCTCGGTTCAGAAATATGAGGCCCGAGCCCGAACCGGGGGTGGGCGGTTCCGGGCCGGACTAGGCCGGTTCACCCGGGTATGTATTTTTTTTTTTGGCTTCTTTTATTTAACCCCTAACCCTCCCCCTCAACCCCAAACCACCCCAAACCACCTCAAATGGCCCAAAATACCTAATCCAACCCAAAACTTAAAAAATTTTCCAAAAAAAAAAAAAATTAATTCCGGCCCGGACCGGGCCCGAACCGGGCCCGAACCGGCCGGGCCGGTTCACCAAATGGAGGGCCCGGGCCCGGAACCGGCATCCACCGGGCCGGTTCGACCCGAACCGCTGGTGGGCCGGGCCACTGGGCCGGGCCGGTTGCTACAGTGGGCGGGCCGGGTCGGGCCGCCCGGCCCGAGTCCAGCCCTACTTTTATATATAAACATTATTCTTATCCTTTTATTTTATCATTTTTAGGTATATTCATCTCGTTTTATATTATCTTTTTTATAATAGCTTATTTTTTATCTTTATTTTCTTTCTTTTCCTTTTAGTGGTGATATCATGTATCGATTTATGTTAGCCGACTTCAATATCTTTTGGGACCAAAGCTTGGATGTTGTTGTAAAATGGATTAAGTGTAATGGAACTAAAATATTCGTAAGTAAATATAACTTTAACAGCAAGTATGCACACTTCATCTATTTTATTTGCTTGCTTCAATAGACTTTTAATAATGATTAAGATTTAAATGAAATTTTAGCGGATAATAAAAAAGAAAGTACAAAGATATAGCATATTAGAAATTGAATGTAGAACATTTACAAAAGGAATCTCCTATGTCATTTAATACACTAAAGTGAAAATAAAAAAGTACTCCGTAATCAAATTAGTACTCCGTATAATTTAACAATGTAGCTTTAATTGACAATTTAATAAATAAATTATTAGGAGATAACATGATAATGATCAATAACAAATCATTGGGTGTAATATACTACTCGTAACTCAAATAAAAAGAGTAATACAATACATATTTTTGAGTGAAATCAAATGTACTTTTGAGTCAAATTTACATGCATATTTTTTTTGTAATAACATAAAATTATATAAACATGCACCTAATACTTTTAGTATCCGTCTCTGAATTAAAGTCTCATTTTGACTATTGAGTCAAATTTGTTAAATTTGATCGCTAATTACTCAAAATTTACAATATTTTATCACACAAAATTAGTTTTATGTGCTTCATTATAATATGTATTATATTATTCAAATGTCAATTTATTATAAATTATATATGTATATATTTATAGATAATAGTTTATTCAAATGTCAATATAATTTGTTATAATATTTTTATATTATTATACCATATATTAGCAACATGCATGTTTTTTAATTGGGAAAAAGCAGACTAAAGCATTAGAGTAACTTAAACACAATTGTACAATACACAGAATACACTATATACTACGTATAATATAACCAATGATTAGTCTTCTCTTCCGAAGGTTAAGAGGAGTTCCGTGTGGAATTTTATTCGATCCCTCAACAACAATAGTGCTAGGTCATATACTCATATATAAGGTCCGCACCATAATTATTTTTAGGGGAAAGTCATAATGGTGCTAGGTCAAAAGGTCACTCAAAATACTCGCACTATTGTATTTCAGCCCTCTACTTAATTAACAACAATGTTTCCAGGTCAAAAGGTCACTCAATTTAATATTTTTCTATTCAATATTTTAGAGCTCCTCTAATAATTACTGTATGAAATAGATTGAACTGTTTGAATTCACTTAAATTGCGGAAATCCTCTCCTTAATAGCACTACAATTCCTAAAAACAATTTCCCGCTCACCTCCAACATTTCCTACTGTCCGTCCGATTTTAGTAAACTAAATCATACGGCTCCCCTTTACACCTCATTTCTGAAATCGCTATCTCCTCAAACGCATTGAAGAATTCATCATCTACAAGAAATCTCCTCAAATTTCCTCATACAGTCATATCATAGCTATATCGATGAATTATTTTTCTCAAATCAGAATCAGCAAATGTTGAGAAATCATCTAGCCGAAATCATTATTATAGGGATGTTGCCGTTTCCGAGGTCCACAAGCACAAATGCAATCTCAAGCACCACAATCCCTCTTTATCAAACACATAGTGAAAAGATTCAGGGGTTTCCATCCCTAAACCAATCTACTGTGAAATAATGGGAAAGAGGTTACCCTAATAGGGTACCTGGCAGATATATTTATACTACAAAGAGTTTCCAAAGATACATAAACTTCCTAATTTAATATTAGGTTATTACACCCCCTCAAACTGTGCGGGAGATACAACGCGCAGGTTGTCCTTTAAAAAATGAAATTGCTGACTAGAAAGACTCTTAGTAAATATATCCGCCAGCTGAAGACTAGTAGGCACATATTTAACTACAAGATCACCATGAGCCACATGTTCACGAACAAAGTGATAGTCAATCTGAATGTGCTTGCTCCTAGCGTGCTGAACAGGATTTGCTGTCAAGTATGAAGCAGAGATGTTGTCGCAGAATAAACGAACTGGTGTATGGACAGGATAACCGAGCTCAAAAAGGATGGATCGAATATGGAGTGTATCCTGCACTGTGTAGGCAATCGCACGATATTCAGCTTCTGTAGAGGATTTAGAGACAGTAGGCTGCTTTTTGGACTTCCAAGATACAAGATTGGGCCCCAGAAAAACCGCATATCCGGTCGTGGAACGAGAAGTGTCAGGACATCCAGCCCAATCCGCGTCAGAATATGCCACAATGCAAGTCGCCTTAGGTGTAGGCTGGAGCCACAGACCATGATCAATAGTACCCTGCAAATATCTAAAAATCCTCTTGACAGCAAAAAGGTGAGTAGTGCGTGGAGCATGCATAAACTGAGAGACCAAATGCACGGCATAAGTAATATCAGGTCTTGTCAAAGTTAAATACTGTAATGCTCCTACCATACTGCGGTATTCAGTCGCATCTGCAAGTAACTCGCCATCTGTGAGGGACAAAGAAGTACGAGACGCAAGAGGAGTGCGAACAGACTTGACAGTATGTAAGTGAAACCGTGATAAAAGATCAGAGACATATTTGTGCTGAGAAAGAAACAGACCTTTACTGTTACGGGTGGCCTGAATGCCAAGAAAATAATGAAGATCACCCAAGTCTTTCATGGCAAAGGTACAAGCAATAAGGTGAATAAATTCAGAGATAGCAGAGGAAGAATTGCCAGTGATAATAATATCATCCACATATAGGAGTAAATAAATAATAGAAGTACCATGGCGATAAATAAAGAGAGAGTTATCTGACTTACTACATAAAAAATTATGAGTAAGGAGAAAACTGCTAAACCTATGAAACCATGCCCGCGGGGCCTGTTTAAGGCCATAGATAGCCTTGCGCAAACGACACAAGTGATGAGGATATTGAGGGTGAATAAAGCCCCGCGGTTGACGCATATATACTTCTTCTGTAAGATGACCATGAAGAAAAGCATTTTTAACATCAAGCTGACGCATAACCCACCCAAAAGAAATAGCTAAAGTAAGAACAATACGAACAGTGGTGGGCTTAATAACGGGACTAAATGTCTCAGAAAAATCTACACCTGCCTGCTGATTAAAACCCTGAGCAACTAATCTTGCCTTATGGCGCTCAATAGACCCATCAGAAAGATATTTTGTCTTATAAATCCATTTAGAACCAACAATATTCTTAGAATTATCGAATGGTACCAAATCCCAAGTATGGTTAGCAATAAGTGCATTAAATTCCTCAGCCATAGCCTGACGCCATTTTAACTGTTTATTTGCCTCAGAAAAACAAGTGGGATCTGCTGAAATAACAACCGTGTTTAAATTAAAAATAGATTTGGGTTTGAAAATTCCTGATTTTGCCCGAGTTTGCATCGGGTGAATATTTTCGGGAGAGGCAGAAGACTGACCGTTGATTGGGTCATGGTTGTGGGCATCGGCCGAAGGGGAAGATACATGGGGGCTGACTGGTTGGGAGTGGCTGGACTGCTGGGAACGGTTGTTGGCAGAGATGGAGGGGGGAGATGGTGGCGGACTGGTGGCATGAGGCGGAGTGTGGAGTGTAGTGCGGTCTGGTGTTGAGGATGAGTCTGGTGTGGAGGATTGGTCAGTGTGGATAAGGAAAGGGGCTGGGCTAGGAGGGGAGGAGGGCTGGTTTAGCGTGGGCTGGATTGAGGGTGTGAAAACGGGAGGTGGGATGGTAGGACGTGGTGGTGGGCTGGCAGTGATGGGCAGGGAGCTGGGTTTGGTATTTGGTTGATGTGGGCTCAACTGCTGCAATGGTTGGACTGGTACAGAAGAAATGGAACGTGGGTGAGCATGTGAAGGGGTCCAGGAAGAAAAACTTAGGTAAGATGTATCGGAGAGATATTGGGAAGAAGAATATGAAGCATTCAGAGATGAAGTCAAAGTGGTGTATGGAAAAATATTTTCACAAAAACGCACATGACGACTAATGTAAACCTTGCCAGACTTAGGGTCTAGACAACGATAACCTTTATAACCAGATGCATATCCGAGAAAAACACATTGAATGGATCGAGGAGAAAGTTTATTGGAGGAAGTGGCAGATATATTGGGAAAGCACGCACAACCAAACACACGTAAAAGAGAATAGTCAGGAGATTTTTGAAAAAGTTTTTCATAAGGAGAGAGACCAGATAGTGTTGGAGTGGGTAATCGGTTAATAATATATACCGCTGTAAACAACGCGTCCACCCAAAAATTACTAGGAAGAGATGCTTCAATAAGCATAGTCCTAGTAAGTTCAAGTAGATGCCGATGTTTACGCTCAGCAAGCCCATTTTGTTGAGGAGTGTGAGGGCATGATTTTTGAAAATAAATTCCATGAGTATCAAAAAAATGCTGCATATGAGAATTAACAAATTCACCCCCTCCATCACTTTGAAAAATTTTAATTCTAGAGTCAAAAAGATTTTCGACTAAAGATTTAAAAATTTTAAAGGAGTCAAAAACTTCATTTTTTGTGCGCAATGGATAAATCCATGTGAAACGGGAAAAATCATCGATAAAGCAGACATAGTATTTAAACCCCAAATTAGAGAGAACAGGAGATTGCCACACATCAGAATGAATTAATTGCAACGGATAGGAAGAAGTATGAATAGCATCGGAAAAAGGTAATCGTTGGGACTTGCCTAATCGGCACGAAATACAATCATGTGAAAAGCTAGAGCTATTACATATGCGTTTTTGACCACTTAAAATACGTAAAATATTTTCACCACAATGACCTAATCTACGATGCCACACAGGGCCAGTGGTGAGAACTGAAGATAAAGCTAGACCAGACGGTGGACTCAGGCTGAGAGGATAGAGATGGCCATGATAAACAGATTTCAACAGCAGTGGGCGGCCAGAGGAAGTTAAAGAAATATCACCAACATGTTTGATAGGAAGTTGAGCACCATTAGCGACACTAACAATAGTTGGTCCAGAATAAGTGGATTTATTTGTCAAAATACCTTCAGATGAAGTCATATGAGCAGAGGCACCGGTGTCTGGATACCACAGAGCTTCATTAGCTTGACCGGTGAGAAGAACAGGTGCAGTAGATGGAGAAAAACGAGAAGGACAACTGATTGCAGAATGGCCTGCAGAAAAACAAATTTGACACACAACGGGTGGGGGAATGGCCCCAAGAATTCCCTCGGTGGATGAAGAGCCTGCAGATTTAACATTAGTACCACAATATAATATAGCAGTAGTATTTAAAGTGGACAAAATAGAATTACCCATGGCTCCTGCATTCGGATGTCTCGATTGCTGCTGCTCCCTAGGATGCTGGCCGAAACCTTGCTGGTGATGATACTGCCCCGGTTGCTGACCTTGTTGGGGAGCTGACTGCTGGCCCTGACCGAGAATGGGCTGTTGGCCATATTGGTTAGAACCACGGCCTCTGCCGCGGTTGTTTCTGCCACGGCCCCTACCGCGGCCACCGCGGCCTCCACGTGGAACATGTTCCCGATCTTGGACACCAAAGGCTTGATAAGCAGATGGGGCAGCCTGATGACGTAGATATAGAACCCTCTGTTCGGCCTCTAACAAGCTCCGGTGAAGGATGTCGGGGGGGGGGGGGGGGGGGGGGAATTATCAGGAAACAGAGAAATAGTGCCCATGGTGGATTCGTATTCCGGTCTGAGCCCCATAAGAGTGGTCTGAAGAACTTCTTTATTGGACACAGGAGAATTTATTGTAGCTAATTCACTCACTAACACATGAATTTCTCTTAAATAATTTTCCATAGACTGATTTTCCTTCTTTTTTACATTAGACAACAACCGCCTAAGTGTCATTGCCCTAGCCAGACTGGCAGAACGAAACCGATTTTGCAATCTTTCCCAAATCTCAAAGGAGTGCTTAAGTTCATGCACATCAATTAATACATCACGAGTAAGAGTAGCAAAAATCCAAGAACGAATTGTTTGATCAACCCTTAACCAGTGATAGTAGTCAGTATTAATTATTTGATGATTATTAAAATCAACTGTGTGCATCGGAGGTATCTTTATGGAACCATCCAAGAAGCCAAAAACACCTTGAGAGACGAGAAAAGATTCAAACTGAGTGCGCCATGTGATGTAGTCTTCCACCGCTTTAAGCTTGATTGTAACAATCTGAGTAACGTTGTTGGCCGGGGAAATAGACTGAGATATGGCTGCCATCGGGGACTGAAACAGAGACTGTTCTGGCGGCCTGGACAATCCCGGTACACCGGAGAAGGTGGAATCAAAGTATGCTGGAGTTGACTGCGGTTGGGGCGTGACAGCAGGAGGCGGGTTGGAGAAGAAACTGCCAGGAACATTGGGTATAGCAGGCGTCTGCCATGGAAGAGCCGAGGGGATGGTTTGAAACAAGGAGTATGCTCCAGGAGTCTCGATCGTGAAGGAGGAAGATAGAGGATGAACTATCGACTCCATTGGTGCAGACATCCCTTGCTGCTGCGGCTCGATGCTGGTGAAAACGCTGGCTGCATCGGTAAAAGAAGCGGATACCGGCGCCGAAGTGGAGAAAGAAGAAGCATTAGTGGATGCCACCATTGAAGAGGAAAAGATGGCGGCAGAAGAAGGCATAGTCTCGGCGGTGGAGACGTCTGCGGCAGAGGTCATGGCCGAAAAAAAATTGAGGGTTTTAGGAGAGAGAGAAAAAGAAATTTTTGGCTCTTGATACCATGTGAAATAATGGGAAAGAGGTTACCCTAATAGGGTACCTGGCAGATATATTTATACTAAAAAGAGTTTCCAAAGATACATAAACTTCCTAATTTAATATTAGGTTATTATCTACTTTTCCCTCATGATCTAGCCTCGCCGGCTCGCCGCGGATTCGAAGGATTCCGTCTCAGAGGTCAACAAGCAGGAATGCAATCCTACCCATACCTCCAGCAATTTCTCCTTACCAAGCAAAGAGCGACAGGATTCACGAGCTTCCTACTTTCCCATCTACACCTAGACGAAAGCATTTACATATGTAATTTCACAAGCATTTGATCACCCAAAAGTATTTTTTTTTAAGCATAGAAGTGTAATTTTGCACCAGGAACTCAGGGAATATGCTTTAGAGCCATTTAATCTTTGTTAAATTTTCAGAAAATAACATTCATATTAGTATGTTTTTTGTGACTAGCATGTTACTTCCCGTTGATTTAGAGTTACGTTATTTTGGTTCTAGTTCATATATATAAGACATAGTCTGTTTCACATCGTTTATGAAACAACCACTAAATTAACCCTTAGGGGTTTCTTACTTTTTTTGTAGTTTTCTTTTGTTATTAACTCCTTATGGACCTTATCTCTTTGATATATACTGGAAAATATATCAAGTAATTGCCCAATATAAGCTTGTTGTAATGACAATCACAAGCTTATTTAAATACTAATATCTTACCAGCACTGATTTAAGTAATTTATGGCAACCGTGTTATTTCTATATGTGACTCAATATGCTTTGGCATTGCAACTTATTTTGATTAATTGGATTTTCAAAGATGCTCTTCATGTACTTAAGAATATTGACTACTTACATAATTTTGTTAAATTCTCTTTCACGACATTCATATTACTATGTTTTATAGCTAGGTGTCATGACTGGCTCAAAGATTAAGTCTTCTGAAGTTTATATGGGCCATGTGTTTAATTATTTTCATGTATATGCCCGGGTTGTTCTCAAGGATGTCTTCTTCACTCTTATCTAAAATCATCCAAAGAACTTGATATGTTATAAGAAGAAAATGAGAATCTTATTGAAAAGGCCTAATTTTCAGTATTTAGTTTTAAACATTTGTCTAGCCTATCTACTAACCTTAACATGTTGTAAGTTTTAGCTAATAAATGTAGAATGAGTGTTATTCCATGGATTTAAACTATGATCAAATACAGTTTTTTTCTTAGTCTACTTCAAATATATATGTATTTATTTGAAGTATGATTTGATTAGTTTTCTTGAATTCATTATTATCAACACACATGTAATCATCACTGTTGAATATTGTTAACCTACATCAGTTTCTTATTGAGAAATTTTGAGTTTGCACCCCACTTTTTAGGTGATATTGGACTTTGCACCTCATTTTCAAAACTTCTAGAGTTTGCACCCTATCTACAACATTTTGTGAAGAAAAATTCTTAAATGGGGTGCAAAGGCAAAGACATTTTAGGGGAATTAGGGTGCAAAGTCTAAAAATTTTTAAAATGGGGTGCAAAGTCCAATATCACCCAAAAAACGGGGTGCAAAGTCAAAATATCCCTTTCTTATTCTATTTGTTCACTTAAATAATAAAGATCACATTACAGGTGTACTGTGTGATAAATATATTTGTTATACTTTTGTAAAGTGTCATTACTATGAACATGCTGGATTTGAGTAATATAATGTGTATCATTAAGGGTCATTATTTGAATTTTCTCGATCAGTTGCTTTCCCATAATTCAAAGCACTCAAATAGCAGGGATCTGTGCAATAGAAGCTTTGATTTTCTGATCAGATTTTCTTTTCTTTTTTAGAGGTAGGTTTACTTATCTATTCTTTTGTTGATTTTTTATGTTTGCTACAAAATCCAATAGAAGCTTTCATTTTCTGATCAGATTTTCTTTTCTTTTTTAGATTCAGTCGCTCCAGCAAAGGGCCATTTTTCTAATGAGTAATGAACCGGGTTATTGTAATTATCCATAACTTCGCACCTCTTCCGTCAGTTTTATCATCACCCGTGTGAGCAACTTAAGGGGTGTAAGGTGGCCAAAAGATACTCGTTTTTTGAAAAAATGAAACCTATGAACAACCATATATATGAAGAGGACTATAAAATAAATTTGATCGATTTGGTATGGTATATGTCTTTTACGTGAGCACGAGACATACAAAAACATATGAACTTTATATCAATTTTTATGTCTCACGACTCTCATATATTGTTTTAGCATGTCGTACAAAACAAAATTTATATCATATTTTAATGATATATTTTTAAATTTATTTGTACTTTAAAATTTGAATACCATTTTTTATAATAGCATATTAGTTTTTTATATCTGAATTTGGGTGGGAGACATCATTTGTATTTTAAGAATGACGAAACACGATTGATTTTCTAAGAATATTATCTGTACTTAAAAATTGACTAAGTTATTATAGAACATGATATGCCAATAAAGTTATTGGATTAATAGTGAAAGAAGTCAAAAGTTATGGAGCTTAAATGAGGAACCTTTTCTAATTTTCTATATCAAGCTATACATGGATTAATGTCGTACTGCATTTTTTTAATCACAAATTTGAAGTTTTAGCTTCTCATGATTACATGTGTGCTTCAGTATTTCTTGAAATTCTTAATCATGAAAGACGTGAATGATGTTCCATGCTTCATCCCCAATCCCTGTCTCAGTAGTGCATATTGACATTCAAAGTGATACACCTTAATTTAGACGGGTAGATTTTTGCCCATGTGTAGAGCACTCTCACGTTCAAATTGTGTGCCTTTCCCGAGTTGTAGTTTTTTGTTAACTTATCAAAATGGCACCGTTGTTTTAACATCTGAAACATTAAATCGGGTGTATGTGTTCTTAATTGTTTGCATTTTGAATGGGATGACACCTTTTTATTTGATTTAAGGGGTCTTTGACTCTACGTACTATTAGGGCTGAAAAAACATGCACTGGACTTGAAAAATTGACACCCGACCAGACTCTTTGTTTTGGAAAATCACAATTCCGACTGAAAACCATTACTCTTTTTTAAACCGGGTTACTCCGATTAGATAATAATACTAATGACAATACTAATAATAGTAATTATTATAATGATGATGATGACGACGACAAGAACAACAATAATTGAATAACAATACTAATACAATAATAATAGTAATAATAGTATAATAATAATAATTATAACAATAATATCATAATAATAATAATAATAATAATTATGATGATGATGATAATAATGATAATAGTGATGATAATAATAATAATGATGATGATGATGATGATGATGATGATGATGATAATAATAATAATAGTAATAATAATAATAATAATAATAATAAAAAGACAACAACAATAATAAAATAATGATGATGATGATGATGATGATGATGATGATGATGAGGATGATAACATAAGTACTCCATCTTGACAAAAACGTTATATGTACTTTTCTCTAAAAAATACTATCACAATTATTTAGAAATCGGGTTTTCTGGTCTAATTCCGGTTTTGAACCGGTTAAATCGACCCTGTTCTCTATTTCTTTATTTTGCAAATCCGATTCCAATCTGATTTTGGCAGGTTAGATTCGGTTTTGAACCAACACACACCCGTATATATGTATACATGTATGATATATTCCGCATTTTTTTAAGATTTCACTCCGTGCAACGCACGGGTGAATTACTAGTTATAGGTAAAACAGATGAATCCGGTCAAGTATGAAAAATAATACTACGTAATAGCAAAAAATCACAACAATCTCACCATCTTCTTAATTATATAATAATAAATGAATGGAAAATATAACTTTAAATAATATAAACTATTTTACATGAATCAAGAATAATATGTATGCAGTGTGGAAATAACTTTTAACAATACCAACTATTGATATGTGTGTGTATCAAAAGTCGGGGGTGGAGTATTGATATGTTATTTATCCTAAAACTTAATTTTAACAATGTCTTTTCTTGAATTAAGTTTAGGTTGATTCAATCATATCTCATACTATGCAATACATTTTTGTAATGAAATAGTTATGCATTTATGCCTCTAAAATAGTGCAAACACTACAGAGTAATGTGGACTTCTTTAATAACCATACTAGAATTAACAAATAATGAGGGCGTCCAAAATATTTTACAAGATAAAATTTAAGGAAATGTAAAAAATGAGGAGATCAATTGCTAATGAAATTGACCGAATAGATGCATATTAGGTGCTATTCTATATGCCTTTAGGAAATTTTGACGCAAATTATTTCCCTTAAATAGCACATTTATTTGTCATGAGGCCGGATGTCACCTCTTGCTTACTAGTGCGGGGTGGAGAAGAGCTTTCCTTAGACCATTTGTAGTGGAAGGTTTTAGGAGTCCAAAAAGTTAAATATGGAGCTTTTAGACTCCTATTTGCTTACATTGGAGTAGTAAAATGGGTTTTAAAAATGGAAAGGGGAGTGGAAGAGTTCAAATATAGAGGAGTTTTAGACTCTCCAAAAGCAAAAGAAAAAAGAGAAGAAAACGTCGGCATGTGGCTGTTGTTAAGTGGGTGACGTCATGCTGACGTCATCCCTGCATAATAAAATCACTCTTTTATAAAAAAAGACTATAACTTTTTTATATGTTGTCCAATTTTTTTGAAAAATATATCGAAATTCATAATTTTTTACGATCTTTCATATGACATCAATATTATACATATATAATTCATTTTAAAAAATGAAGTTTCAATAACCAGAGAGTTGAGTAGGCTTAAAAAAACGAAACACAAATTTTTAATTCACAGTGTCTCCACAAATAACTGAATATTACATAAACTCATTTTACTATTTTATAAAAGTGAAAATAGTAATAAAAAAATTAATGATTTTTTTTTTAAATTTTTAACATCAAAATGTGTATTTTTTTAATTTCATTACTCTTCACAAATAAAAATAAAGAAAAATATTGCTTATAATAATTTAATTAATGTTTTACTAAATTGATATGTAAAAAATATGTAGAGTATATTTTATCGACGGTGCACGGATGCAGGGAAAAACAGTATTGACGGAGTCTAAACACAGTTTTCAAATGAACGGAGTCCAAATTTAACAATTTGAACTCTTGACCTGGTCTTATGTGTATAGACCTTATTAATATACTAAAAGTATTAAAAAAATCAAATGTGGGGGAGGTGGGGGGGCAAGCAATTTAAAAAAATCAAATGTATTACGTACTATTGATTTATGATGATGGTTGATATATGTAAAGTTATATTCCCATCAATATTTATTTGAGCTATTATCAAAACATTAAATAGATGACCATATTCCTAAATATCACTTGATTGATGGATTGAAATTAGTTTTTGATGTCTTAACTCACTAGTTTCCTTGTTAAAAAGTGTTTTCATATTATTTTTGTTCTCTATTCAAATAGTTGTTACTCTCTCCGTCCAGGAAACAAGTTCTACCTTTCCTTTTCGGGCAGTATCAAAATTAAGTTCCACTTTCAAACATTTCTTTATTTGGCAAATTATCTGCATCAAAACAGTGTCAAACAGTGTCCAAATAGTGTCAAACAGTGCACTCCGCAGTAAAGTCAACTTTATTTTCTTAATATGTGTGAAGTCAAAACCGTAACTTGTTTTATTTAGAACTAGAGGGAGTATTATAATTAGAAATCATTTTCAAATTAAAGTATGCATTATTATTGGTTTATGATGATTGTTGGTATTATGTAAAGTAATTTTTTCATCAATATTTATTTGAAAATTTCCATAATGTTACTCCTGGAAAAGTAATAAATAATATTAGGTGTTATAATTGTGTTTAAAGTTTACATTTTAGTGATTACATGTAGTCACTAAACTTTGAGCATAATATTAGTCACTAATATTCATCATCAATGTATGTCCGTAACAATTACGTAGTATTAATTGGAGGAGATATCAGAACAAGTAGTCTTTCGCCTTATCTTTTGCATGCGCACAAACTACTTGATACACTTTTTGAGAGAACTTAGTTAAACTATTATGCTTTGACTGTGTGCTTACATGATGATTAAGTTCAAATCTGAATTGAAGTATTTTGTTAATAATGTTTATTAGTTATTAATAAACTTCCAAGCCTTAATTGGTATTTCAAGGCTACAAACCCTGAATATATTAAACGAACAATAGATGTAGTAGAGGTTATTGTTATCAAAGTTTGCTTCAATTTCGAAAAAGGACTTATGAATCTGCTAAATTTTCTTTTTGTTAGTATCTATCTTGAAATTGATGACCAGTTCAGATTATTAACAAAAATTAAAGGATCTTAAGAAATGATACACTATTCAATTTTGATGATGACTACAAAGTATATAATTGGGTTTATGATCTTTTGAATTTCCAACCGGTGTGATCTCAGGCCAGGTAATTAATATCTGCAAGTTGGATTGTTTATTTATAATTTTGAGCATTTCGATTGTTCTTATTCCACTCTTTTTATAACTAATCCTACTCCACTGAAGGAAAGACACCACATAGAGGGGTTGTCACCTATGGTGCATGAACTTCTTTCTAAAGCATGCACCAATGATAAGAAATACTCCATTCCCTCCTTTACAATTCTTCTCACTTTCTCTTTTTGAGACGTTCCAAAAAAATCTTCTCATTTCTCTTTTTGAAAAGTTTTGTGTGACTATCATTAATTTACATTTTTCTTATATTGACACTTTCTTAGAGTTCGTTTGCTCATTCAAATAGCATAATTTCAATTACCAATTAATAGTATTTTTATCATCTTACCCAACTACAATCACACACTTCCACTTTATTCTCACTTTCTAAACTGCGATCCAAGTTAAACCAGGAAGCATCTTGCGGGAATGAGGGAGTATACATTACCTCTTATATTAACGGTCGTAGGCAGCCTTGAAATTAAAGCTACTATCGTATAATATTTGAGGGTTCTGAAGTTGCCAAATTGTTTCATGTAAATATTCCACCATCTTTTAAATGAAATACTACGTACTTGTTTTCAATGGTTTAGCTTGTTCGAGACTATTAACAATGTAATTTGATTTTGCTAAGCTGTGATTGTCAAACACTCATGCCATTGTTAAGTTATCAGGATTATGATGTTCAAGTTTTCGTCACACTCTGATTTTCATGACCTTAATAGAATAGAACTTTTATAAAAATGACAGTACAATTGTTAAACATAAATCAAGTTATACTTAAGATGAGGAACATCCAGGGGCGGACCTTCTTTATTCAGGGGTGTTCATGTGAACACCCAAAATTTTGAAAATTAAGTGTAAAATACATGTATAGAATTGATGTAATAATTTATATATTGTGCTATTAGATGACATCTTAAAGATAAAGTAATTTCGAACACCCAACATTTAGTTGCAAGATCCGTCACTGGGAACATCTAAGTAAACTTTAAGTATATTATGAAATAACAAATTTGACAAAAGAATAAGTATGGAATAGAGCATATGGCCGGAGTATATACGGAGTATATAATTACGAAAAAGTAATAAATCGATGATTTGATTTAATTGAAAGGAAAGTTTAGGTAGCTAGCATTGGAATTTGCACTGGCAGAGAGTGGTTCCTGCGCCGTCCATGGCACAATTTGCGTCTACCACGGCCTTCTTCAAAGCTATGGTGCATGCTTGGAAACACCCATGATCCGGCCCAAATCTGCACTTGCTTCCTATGAATGATGTGCATATCTCTCCATTAACCATTCCTGCATACATGCATGCACATCCATACATCATATCCCCTAATCAAACTAGATCAAATCAAAGCAAATCAATAATAATAATTGAAGAGTGTTGCACTTTGGTTCCACAACTTTAATTTCTTATTAGTCCCGTAACTTTAATCACTTGAAACTTGAAAGTATAGTCTTGTAGTGAATAAATCTTTACGATTTATTGATATTTCCCAGGAAAGTACACTTTCCGGCGAAAATAAACCGGAAAAGTTGTCACCGACATTAGGTTTTTTGCCAAAAAGTATACTTTTTCCGACAGAAAGTCCTTAAATCACAAACACTTACTACGTATTAGTTATGAGATCAAACTTACAAGTGACTAAAGTTACGAGACTAGTAATGAAAACAGTCAAAAATTACAACAATAATTGCAAATCTCTCATTATTGAATCAAATACAAGCTAATTAAGCTCGATATGCAAGTAGAGTACTAAAGTTAGTTGCTCATATGAATGATTAAGAAGTAAATCTACCATATGTGAGAGCAACGATGAGGACAACAACCAACAAAGCTGATGATGAAGAGGATGACGACTTCATATTTCCTGTCCTCACTTTAATTTGTTATTACAACAAAAACATGCAATAATTTATGTGCTTAAATACCATATTAATACATCTTTAATTTCCAATTATTATCCCGTATAATCGTATTCTCATCAAATTAATACACAATATCATACGGTATTAATTGTTTCACATTGAAAAGGAAACATATATATATATTGTCATACTTTCCATCACAGTCATATATTCTCTATTTTATGTACCATAATTAGCCGATGATGAATTAAATTTTATCTAGCAGTATTTAAGTTTTTATAATTAATAATTAAAAATTTACATACTTCATATATATACAAACTATACTAAACATCTTATTGGGCCACAAAATGAAAACACGAATATCAAATTTTTTTGGGAAGAAAAAACACGAATATCAATTAGAAATTGAAAGAGAATTAACTTGATCGTAAGAAGTACAAACTAAACGGCGTTCAAGAACCATAAATTCGCATAGATTAAGGCTATGTGCATGTTTGGTAGACATAAGTTTCTGCCTTTTAGCTTTTGTACTATTTAAAAAGTCTCTAAAAGCTTTTAGTTGTATGTTTGACATGACACATTTTAAGAGCTTTTCAAAAAATAAAAGATCTTTTTTGAGATGCTACGGGGAGTAGCATCTGAAAAAAGATCGTGACTTTTAGTATTAATTTATCCTAAGAGCTTGTATACCAAACAGAACTAAATCAAACAGTCGGCTTTTTACCAAACAGCTGTGACCTTTTACTTTTAAGATCTTTTCAGTTACTAAAAAGCTCACAAAAGTATCTTTTCAGCTAGTCGTGCCAAACATACCCTATGTTTGGCAGGCATAAGTCTCTGACTTCTAGCTTTTGTACTGTTCAAAAAGTCTCTAAAAGCTTCTAGTTATATGTTTGGCATGCCAATTTATAAGAGCTTTTCAAAAATTAAAAGATCTTTTTTGAGATGCTACAGGCAGTAGCATCTGAAAAAAGCTCGTGACTTTTAGTGTTAATTAGGCCTAACAGCTTGTATACCAAACCGAACTAAATCAAACAGTCAGCTTTTTAGCAAACAACTACCACTTTTTCTTTTTAAGATCTTTTCAGTCACTAAAAGATAACGCTTATTAAAAAGCTCACAAAAGTATCTTTTCAGCTAGTTGTGCCAAACATACCCTAAGGCTTTGTTTGCAAACAATTAATTTAAGTGCTTTTGGATTTTTTTAAAAGAAAAAAGCACTTATTTTATCAAACAATACCAACTTTTACTTTCTCGGTTTTCGTGTATAATCTACTTTTTACTTTTTGTATTACACAAAAAGCACTTATTTTACCAAACACTACTAACTTTTAATACTAATCACTTTTTCCCAAAAAGTGCTTTTATTTAAGCACAATCACTTGCAAACAGAGCCTAAGAGCATCCTCAATGCTATTATGTGTATCGTTCACATGTGGCAAGAGATAGACACATAAATATTAACAAATAAATTATACATAGTATATCTCCTTATTTGAATAACTTTATACAAATTTGGTAAGATTTTCCGTGCAATATCGGCCACAATGTTAATATCTATACGGTCTTCTTGACATTGTGGAGAAAAACTTACTAAAATTTTATAAAATAATTCAAATAAGGAGAAAGATAATTTATTTGTTAATATTTATGTGGTTAAATATCTTGCCACATGTGCACCCCACTGCACCGTGCATATTGTATCATTGAAGATGCACTAAGGATGTTTTCTTTTTTACTGTTTTCAGTCCCAGACAAATCAGACTAGACCATATCAAACTAGATCAGACTTAAACAAACCAGATCAAACCGGAGCAAACTTAAACAAATCAGACCAGACTTGAGCAATTATAAAATACATAGTGACCAGACACTTAACAGACCAGAACAAATCAAACTTAAAGAGATCAGACCAGACCAAAACAACAAATTTCAGTCCAAAAGAAAACATCATAAGTGTGATTAATTAACTGCTGATTTTGTATCTATATATATAGAATTATATATATATTTATATATAGAAATAAATACCTACTTAGATTTCAACTAATTCAATTTATATCAATAATTAATACATTATTTACATATTTAGAATCATATAAAATGTTGCACTCTTCATCAACAAAACTCAGATAGACCTGACAGTTTAAATATTAATAAAAAAACAATTAAAATATACTCCTCCCTCCGTCCCTCAAAGTTTGTCACATTTTGACTTTTTCAGTCAAACTTGTTAAACTTTGACCGCTAATTACTCCAAATTAATTATATTTTATCCCAAAAAAATTATTTAATGTGATTCTTTGAAATATGTATTATTCAAATGTAAATTTATTATAGATTTTCTAGGTATATATTAATAGATAATTACGGTCAAACATCTACCTAGAAGACCGCAAAAGTCAAAATGTGACAAACTTTGAGCGACGGAGGGAGTAATTAAGTTGAATTGAAGAAAAATCTCTTAAAAAAACTCTTCAAAATTTGTAGACCTGAGTCACTACTTGAACAAAAATATGTACACCTACAATGGCCATATTATTTAGAGAAGCATACCAAGCAAAAATACATCCAAGTTTCCAACGTAGTCGCTCGCTATATATCCCCAGTTTACAAATCACCAGCATATTACTCAGTACTCACCTTCTATAATGTTTGAGTTCCGATTCAATAGCTCGTTAGTTAAGGATAGTTGATGGAATTGAATGGTAATCTTGTTCGATCAGTGATCTCACAAATTTAGTTAATCGACAAAAGATGCTCCAATGAATTACACATGTCTGTGATACGCAACTTGAGTTGCTCTTGCTTCTCAAATTGGTTAATATTTCGACATTCAAGAAACCTTAATTAACATGATTCTGTCTCAAAATACAACCTTATGTTTTTATAAGGGTTAGTATTATGTTTAATTCTATGGTTTTCATTTACTGCAAAATGCATTGGTGTTTTTAGGTTATAAAGTTAAGCACCCACCTCTTGCTATAGATCTAGGTGCACTATTCGTTAGAATATAGCATGTGATGTAATAAACCTTTTGGAATGATTAATGAATTTACGAAGTTGTAAATTTTTATTATTCCTTCCGCGTGAATAGTAAATTGTACGTGGGACCCACACCGGGAGCGGGGGTCGCCCGATATTCCCGAGATCACATAAATTATTCTTATGGGTCGAGATAATATTTACATAGTGGTGGATATTTTATTCGGGCCATGGAAAGAGCGAAGAGTTGACAGATTGGTCAAAAGAGGCCCAATTACCAATAGCGACAATTTATCAGATAACAGCCTGAAAATGAATTTCGGAGACTTCTAAATTAAAGTTTCGGAATATATATTATTCCGAAAGACCATTATGATGGAGAATACATAATATATTTTATTTGACCCGATAAAATAAAATATATCTAAAATAGTCCGAAAAATACAACTTTCGGGGCCGATTGTACACTTCGGAACAAGAAGGGTTGATGTCACGCCCCGGACCTCCCCGGACACGTCAACAACCCGCCGTACAATACGAATAGTCAACCGCAGTCCAACACATTCATATTATACAAGGCGTCATGAATATCATTCACACATAAGTCATCCATAAACATACATAATAAACAATTGAATACGCAGCGGAAAACATTGTTTAAAACAAAAGGGCCACACAGGGCAAACATGAGCACGCAGGCTCTAAAGTAAAATATCCATGAGCATGTTTATTAATGTTCTAAAACAGAATGGAGGAAGCACGAACCAAGTCTTCTCTCCGGGGAAATCACTCGGGCAACGAGCACAGGAAGCAAGCTCTAGCCTCAACCTGAAATGGTGGTGGGACGCCCCCGAAGGGGTCAGTACTCTATACGGCTATAAAGTACTGGTGTGGCAGGCATCTAATAGATATACAACAAGTATTTCAAACACAAGACCCTCAAGTAGGGTGATAGTACATTATGATTGTAACCCTAAGTTACCCCGTTTAAAAATATACTTACTTTATATAAAAGTCAAGTAGTCGGCCCGTGGGCCCGTTTTCATTTGGAAATCACCATTCCCAACCCCGTGGCTATAAGCCACGACAACTCCTAGAGTCCAACCCTAGTACATGACATTGTATTCTAGAGCTCGGCTCTACCACATCACCATACAATTCATATACCTCGGGTCAATTTCTTTACCTTGCGTTCTAGAGCTCGGCTCTACCACATCACCACGCAAGTCCTAGAGCTCGGCTCTAGCTATACAATACATAGACTCCAAGTCTACCCTTACATGCATTCTAGAGCTCGGCTCTATCACATCACCATGCATTAAGGTCCAATTCTCAAGCAACCCTATGCCTAGAATTGACATATCATTAAACTACCATGGGTCATCCTTAAAGACTTCCCATAACTTAACCTTAGTTCCATACTAAGTTATTATATACACTTGAACTATATTCAAGCACCTTTCATACAATCCAATCCCTAGGATCAATTTAATCAATAAATCCCAATAATCATTAACTAGTATTTCAATACTATTAAGATTATTGTTATCAAACCATTATCCTTGTTATTTGTAATTCTCTACATATTTATAATTATGTAGCAGCAACTTAAACATTCATTCTCAATACACAAATATTCATTTATGTATCCACATAATTCATACATGAGAAAAATGCCCATTTTCACAAATAGTTCATTTATACTCATTTAACCTCATATTATTCATACCTTCTCAAATCATTTCAAATTTCATTCTTCGGCAACTATATCAATATTTCATCAATATATAATCATCATAATCCATGAAAAATCATGATTTAAGCATTTAGGTAATCTCATGCTTAACCTACAAGTTGTAAGCAATTAGATGTCAATCCTCACCTCAATTGAGCTTTAAACTTTCCCTTCTTGGTCCAATGGTCAAAGCTTTGGTCAAGGTGGATTTGGAACTGATTCCTTGCTCAAATATGAGTGTTAAACAGCCTCCTCAAAGTGCTAGTTCAACCCTTAATCGTTGATACGAAAACAGCCCCTAGAACGGGTGTTTCCCGGTCAACTCGTTTCCTAGTTTTTCCAAGATTTGTTCTAGGTTAGTATCTAACCTTTACATCAATAAAATAACTTTATAAGGACATATTATACACTTGGATTAGTGTATGATAGTCCCACCAATCGTTCATATCATTTGGAAAATGAAAAGTAAAGTTTTGGGGTTAAAACTCACTTTTAGAAGATTAAATCCTCTCCTGCGAGGTTGTGTTTTGCTCGGACGATTTGGAAGCCTTCCACAACTCCGATTCCTGCAAACCAGACCTTCACGGATTCCTCGTCTTGAGAGCTTTCTGTGGGTATCTCACACGCCTTAATTGGATTTGTAAAACTCGAGATATCGACCAAACAGTCTCAGCACTCTCACAGCTCGAGTTCACAGACCTCTGCTCGTTCCAGCTCGATTTTTGTAAGATAAGCCTTCTCTCCTCGAACAAAGACCACTCAATTGAGATAATAGACTTCAAAGGCTATCCAAGGACATATTATTCACGTTGTTTGGTCGAGTATAGCTTCTATAATGAGAGGAGACAAACAGCACACCAATTTGTGCGAAAATAAGGATGGTGGCCCAAGCTTTGATTCCTATCAAGTCATGTGCAGCTCCCCTCCATTATGGCCGGCCAAGGTAGGTCTTCTAACCCATTTTTATTTGTTTTGCAGGTACTAATATCATGTGGAGTGGTTCCCAATTGATCCCATTAAATTTGGGGTCCAAAATATCTACCAATACTTCCAAAAATGGGAAGATGGGTCCTATTGTTTTATCTTTGTCAAAGATGTCTTTTTGTACTCATCCTAATTTATTTAGAACAAGTCAACTTCCTAAATCACATTATTGATCTCCAATATGTGTAGGCTCATCCCAATAATTTACTTGATGGATATTTTAGAAGGAAAATCCTACTCCCATTATTTAGCTCAATAATGCCAAAGATGAGGTTATAGACATTTGTATTCTCCTTTAATCATTCTTTCACTATTTAGGTAATGTTGGGCTTTTTTATTTATTAATAAGTCCCGAGTAAGTATTTGCGAAACCCGACACTAATGTACGAGTTTGAACAGTACGATATTCAACCATGCACTACGTAGAACATTGATCGTTTTACAAAATGTTTGGGAATCGGAAATCCAATACATAAGCTATGAATATTCAAATCAAATTTCCAAGGACATTCGGGTGCGGTGTCACAAGTTCACCCCCCCTTAACAGGAATTTCGTCCCCGAAATTCACAGCTCTACTCGAATAGGAAAGCATACTGCTTCCTCATCAAAGCCTCTGTTTCCCATGTCTCTTCTTCGACCCGATCGCTCTTCCACAGGACTTTAACCATTGGGACTTCCTTGCTCCTCAGTTTCTTCACCTTTCTATCGGTGACCTTGATAGGTTGAACAGAGTAGTTCAAATCCTCACGTACCTCTACAGGTGGCTTCTCCAATACGTGAGAGGGATCATGCACATACTTCTTAAGCATGGATACGTGAAACACATTATGTATCTTCTCTAACTCAGGAGTCAACTGTAGACGATATGCAACGGCCCCAATCCTCTCTATAATTCTGAATGGACCTATGTACCGTGGGTTAAGCTTCCCTCGGGTTTGAAATCGAATGATTCCTTTCCAAGGAGAAACTTTCAAGAATACCTCGTCATCAACCTTAAACTCTAGGGTTCTTCGACGCTTATCTGCATAACTCTTTTGCCTATCCTGAGCCGCTTTGAGTCTCTCTCGAATCAATTTCACCTTTGATTTGGTGACCTCAACCAACTCAGTACCCTCGAGTTTGGCCATGCCAAGCTCGTCCCAGCATAACGGTGTACGACACCTCCTCCCATACAATGCCTCGTATGGAGGCATGCCGATGCTTGCCTGATAACTGTTGTTATAAGCAAACTCCACAAGTGCTAAGTGGTTGTCCCAACTTCCTTGGAACTCCAATGCACAAGCCCTCAACATGTCTTCCAAGATCCGTATGACTCTTTCAGACTGTCCATCTGTCTGTGGGTGGAAAGCAGTACTGAACTTCAACCTTGTTCCCATAGACTCCTGAAATTTCGGCCAAAAACGTGATGTGAATCGTGGGTCTCTATCGGATACAATGGTCACTGGGACACCATGCAGCCTCACGATCTCATCCGTATACAATTTGGCTAACCTCTCAAGTGGGTAGGTAGTGTTGATAGGCAAGAAGTGTGCACTCTTTGTGAGCCTATCCACAACGACCCAAACTGCATCATAGTTCCTGATTGTCCGTGGTAAACCTACCACGAAATCCATAGTCACGTGTTCCCACTTCCATTCAGGAATGGAAAGTGGCTGCAATAAGCCTGCTGGATGCTGATGTTCCGCCTTAACTTGTTGACAAGTAAGGCATCGACTAATGTATTCGGCTATTTCCCTCTTCATTCCAGACCACCAGTAACTTTCTTTCAAGTCACGGTACATTTTCGTGCCCCCCGGGTGCATGGCATAAGCCGACGAATGAGCTTCCTCTAAGATGGACTTTCGGAGCTCGTCATCTGCCGGTACACACACTCGGTCACGAAATAATAAGAGACCGTCATCTCTTTCTCTGAAGTCCTCCACCGGTCCCGCTTGCATGCGTTCCCGGATCTTCATAATTTCTTCGTCGGTTTCCTGACCCTTCTTGATCTCATCAAGTAAAGTAGGTCTCACCTCAAATCGTGCCAATAAGGCACCATCGCTGGATACCTCCAGTTGGGCTCTTAATGCCCTCAAATTAGCTAGCAATGGCCCAGACGAGCTTTTCCGGCTCAAAGCATCTGCCACCACGTTAGCCTTGCCTGGGTGATACTCTATCACCAGATGGTAGTCTTTTATCAACTCCATCCACCGTCTCTGTCTCATGTTTAGCTCTTTCTGAGTAAACACGTATTTCAAGCTCTTGTGATCAGTGTATATATGACATGTCTCCCCGTAGAGATAATGTCTCCATATCTTCAGTGCAAACACCACTGCCCCCAGCTCCAAATCATGAGTAGGATAATTCACCTCATGCTTCTTCAACTGTCGTGAAGCATAGGCGATTACCCTCCCATTCTGCATCAGTACACACCCAAGCCCTTGGATGCTCGCATCGCTATAGACATCGTACCCCACACCCTGTTTGGGTAATGCAAGTACCGGTGCCTCGGTCAATCGTTTCTTTAGTTCCATGAACCCCTTCTCACATTTGTCATCCCATACAAACTTAGCTCCTTTACGAGTGAGCTTCGTCAATGGTGATGCCAAAACAGAGAACTTCTCCACGAACTTCCTGTAGTAGCCTGCCAATCCAAGGAAACTACGAATTTCCTTGACGTTCTTTGGCCTCTCCCATTCGGTAATGGCTTCTACCTTCTTGTTATCAACAGCAATTCCCGATCCAGAAACCACGTGCCCGAGGAAGCCAATCTCCTTTAGCCAAAATTCACATTTAGAAAATTTGGCATAGAGTTGCTTCTCCCGTAGTGTCTCAAGAACAAGTATCAAGTGCTCTTCATGCTCTTCTTCACTCCTTGAGTAAATCAAGATGTCATCTATGAACACAATCATGAATCGGTCCAAGTATTTATGAAATACTCGGTTCATCAAGTCCATGAATGCCGCCGGGGCGTTTGTTAACCCAAACGACATAACAAGGAATTCAAAATGCCCATACCTCGTGCGGAAAGCACTCTTTGGTATGTCATCCTCCTTAATCTTCAATTGGTGGTACCCCGACCTCAAGTCAATCTTTGAAAACACGGTTGCTCCTCGTAGTTGATCAAATAAGTCATCAATCCTAGGCAAAGGATACCTATTCTTGATTGTGACCTTGTTAAGTTGACGATAGTCAATGCACATTCGGAGTGTCCCATCTTTCTTTTTCACAAAAAGAACTGGTGCTCCCCACGGGGAGTGGCTGGGTCTAATGAAACCATTATCCAAAAGCTCCTGCAATTGGGTTTTCAACTCGTTAAGTTCAGCGGGTGCCATACGATATGGCGGTATGGAGATTGGTTTGGTACCAGGCTCGACCTCGATCACAAATTCAATCTCCCTATCAGGTGGAAGCCCCGGTAAGTCTTTAGGGAAGACATCCGGATACTTACAAACCACCCTCACATCATCGATGTTCGTTTCTTCTTTGGTTTTGTCAACCACGTATGCTAGATATGCGTGGCATCCCTTTCTCATCATACTTCTCGCTCTCACGGCGGATATGATGCAGCTATTTGATCTCCCTCGATCGCCCTCGAAGCGTAGGGTCTCCCCATCATTGCCTTCGAGTTCAAGAACCTTCGTGTAGCAATCTACCCTAGCATGGTTCCTTTCTAGCCAATCCATCCCTAGGATTGCATCGAATTCAATCATGCTCAGCGGTACGAAGTCACATGTCAAGGTTTGACCATTAACCTCCACCCCACAAGATGGATAGTAACAAGTTCTTTCCACGTCATCCCCTAGTGGTGTTGACACCACTAAGGTTTGCATCAATGGTGCGGATTGCACTCCCAACCTCTTGGCGAACGCTTCATTCACAAATGAACGTTGCGCCCCGGTATCGATAAGGATTCGCGCATCCTTCCCATTAATCTTTAGTGTTCCTATATTTATAAGTCATGTAAGATACCTTTCCTACCATTCTTACACATTTAGAGAGGTTTATTATGTTCACACATGTGTTTGGGATCAAGAAAAGGTCTTAATGTCGCAAAACGGTGCGAAAAATCGGGTTTCGGCATTCTGGGTGCCAGGCACGGCGTGCCTGGGGTAGGCACGATCGTGCCTGGCTTGGGAAAAAGCCCTGGGCGCTACTGCCTCCCAGGCACGGTGCCACGCACGGCGTGCCTGCGACCGTGCCTGGCCGAATTTCCTCGAGGAGGCCACTGCCTCCCAGGCACGGTGCCACGCACGGCGTGCCTGCAGCCGTGCCTGGCCGGAACTCCTCAGCGAGGCCACTGCCTCCCAGGCACGGTGCCACGCACGGCGTGCCTGCGGGCGTGCCTGGCCGGCAGTGGCTGTTTCCAGCCTGATTTGGCCTAACTCGCCCGGTTTTGGCCCCGGGGTGGCCCGCACTCAATCCCAACGACGTACATGATCTAAGTAAGCCTAAAAGTGCCCAAAATAAGTGTATTACCAGCGACGGAGTCGGGATTAGCCCGAGCATCAGCCTCGGTCATTGTGTAGACTCTAGCTTGCGTCCTTCCTTGATTCACGGACGGCGCGTTACTCGCGCTTGCTCCCCCTTGCCCCCTGGTTACTTGGGAAGCCCCGGTCTGATTCCGTGTACCCGTCGGGCCACTACTTGGTCCCGATGTCCTTGCCCCCGCCCAGTTGTGGGCAATGCGCCTTCAAATGCCCGGCATCCCCACATTGAAAGCATCTAGGGGGGTCGCGACATTTACCAGAGTGGTTCCTCTTGCAATTGTTGCAACGAGTTACCACCGAGGTTTGTGACCTCGAGCCTTGCCCACTCGGGCCTTGGTTCCCCCTAGACGGTGGCGGCGGTGCCCGGAAAGATCCTTCTCCATGGTTCCCCTTTTTGTTGGAACCTTGGGAGCCATGACTCTCCCACTTTCTCTTTTTCGCCTCTTCGGCGTCTCTCTTCTTCCTCTCCTCCCACTGTTTCTCCCCCTTCAGCGCTTGGTCAACCACTTGGGCGAAAGTCATATTAGGCAATTGTGTTGCCCTATCACGTATCTCCAAGTCAAGAGCGTCCCAAAAGTGGTTTACCATGCGGTTCTCGTCACAAGCATACTCCGGTATGTAGTCGGCGAGATCCAGGAACTTGTACTCAAGCTCCTTCACTGACATGTTACCCCCTTGGGTTAGGAGGGTGTATTCCCTCACCTTCTTATTCACCTCGAAATCAGAATAGTATTGGGCAAAGAACTCCCGTTGGAAGTCCTCCCAAACGACGGTCTCACCGTACTTGCTCTTGGTTCCATCCCACCACTTGGATGCCATCCCCTCGAGCAATCTTACCGCAATTCTCAGTTTGAGATTCGGCACGATTTGCATGTCAAGGGCTGCTTCATTTAGCCTCTTGATCCATTGTGCTGCCACTGAAATGTCCCCTGCTCCATCAAAGGGTTTGCACCCCAAATCTCTTGCTTCCTTGATAAATTTGGAGATCCTTATGGTTGGACCTCCATCATTTTGGCCTCCATGTGGTTCCACATGGACTCTAGATGCACCATGACTTCCTCCTCTTGAAGTCATGCCCAAAGGTTGCCCCGCTCGGCGTCTTCGGCATTGCCTCCCCTCTTCACGCTCATGGTGGTACTGTTGGAGTAGTGCTTCGATCCGTGCTAAGGAGCCATTTTCCTCCTCATCACTTACATCATCATCATCCCCTTCGTAAGGGGTCTCAACCGGTTCTGTTTCCGGTCGATAGGTTGAGTCCTCATAGGACCAGTAGGTTTCACTTTCAGTGTCGACATGACCGTCACTCACGGTCTGTGATCGGCCTCCACGGCCAGCTCCTCTAGATGCCCTAGAGGTCGTTCGACTGCCCTGTCCAGCCTCCACTGGTACACGGCCAGTCGGGTTTCTCCTAGTAATCCTGCCACCACGGTCCATTTCTGAAAGAAATTTGGAAAGAGTCGTTAGACTCGTATCAAATGTCAATTGACGGATAAGTACTCAAGACACATCTTGGCTCGAGTCACCGCCATACCAATTGCTAAGGGTACCATCTTAACAATTAGAGACCTTGCAACTCAAGTACCAAAAGCTCTTCAAGTACAAAACGTTTATGCTCATGGTTTTCAAAATCATTTTGAAAAGAGAATTTTGAGACTTCACTATGAAGTTTATGGACTAAGGCTCTGATACCAACTTAATTGTCACGCCCCGGACCTCCCCGGACACGTCAACAACCCGCCGTACAATACGAATAGTCAACCGCAGTCCAACACATTCATATTATACAAGGCGTCATGAATATCATTCACACATAAGTCATCCATAAACATACATAATAAACAATTGAATACGCAGCGGAAAACATTGTTTAAAACAAAAGGGCCACACAGGGCAAACATGAGCACGCAGGCTCTAAAGTAAAATATCCATGAGCATGTTTATTAATGTTCTAAAACAGAATGGAGGAAGCACGAACCAAGTCTTCTCTCCGGGGAAATCACTCGGGCAACGAGCACAGGAAGCAAGCTCTAGCCTCAACCTGAAATGGTGGTGGGACGCCCCCGAAGGGGTCAGTACTCTATACGGCTATAAAGTACTGGTGTGGCAGGCATCTAATAGATATACAACAAGTATTTCAAACACAAGACCCTCAAGTAGGGTGATAGTACATTATGATTGTAACCCTAAGTTACCCCGTTTAAAAATATACTTACTTTATATAAAAGTCAAGTAGTCGGCCCGTGGGCCCGTTTTCATTTGGAAATCACCATTCCCAACCCCGTGGCTATAAGCCACGACAACTCCTAGAGTCCAACCCTAGTACATGACATTGTATTCTAGAGCTCGGCTCTACCACATCACCATACAATTCATATACCTCGGGTCAATTTCTTTACCTTGCGTTCTAGAGCTCGGCTCTACCACATCACCACGCAAGTCCTAGAGCTCGGCTCTAGCTATACAATACATAGACTCCAAGTCTACCCTTACATGCATTCTAGAGCTCGGCTCTATCACATCACCATGCATTAAGGTCCAATTCTCAAGCAACCCTATGCCTAGAATTGACATATCATTAAACTACCATGGGTCATCCTTAAAGACTTCCCATAACTTAACCTTAGTTCCATACTAAGTTATTATATACACTTGAACTATATTCAAGCACCTTTCATACAATCCAATCCCTAGGATCAATTTAATCAATAAATCCCAATAATCATTAACTAGTATTTCAATACTATTAAGATTATTGTTATCAAACCATTATCCTTGTTATTTGTAATTCTCTACATATTTATAATTATGTAGCAGCAACTTAAACATTCATTCTCAATACACAAATATTCATTTATGTATCCACATAATTCATACATGAGAAAAATGCCCATTTTCACAAATAGTTCATTTATACTCATTTAACCTCATATTATTCATACCTTCTCAAATCATTTCAAATTTCATTCTTCGGCAACTATATCAATATTTCATCAATATATAATCATCATAATCCATGAAAAATCATGATTTAAGCATTTAGGTAATCTCATGCTTAACCTACAAGTTGTAAGCAATTAGATGTCAATCCTCACCTCAATTGAGCTTTAAACTTTCCCTTCTTGGTCCAATGGTCAAAGCTTTGGTCAAGGTGGATTTGGAACTGATTCCTTGCTCAAATATGAGTGTTAAACAGCCTCCTCAAAGTGCTAGTTCAACCCTTAATCGTTGATACGAAAACAGCCCCTAGAACGGGTGTTTCCCGGTCAACTCGTTTCCTAGTTTTTCCAAGATTTGTTCTAGGTTAGTATCTAACCTTTACATCAATAAAATAACTTTATAAGGACATATTATACACTTGGATTAGTGTATGATAGTCCCACCAATCGTTCATATCATTTGGAAAATGAAAAGTAAAGTTTTGGGGTTAAAACTCACTTTTAGAAGATTAAATCCTCTCCTGCGAGGTTGTGTTTTGCTCGGACGATTTGGAAGCCTTCCACAACTCCGATTCCTGCAAACCAGACCTTCACGGATTCCTAGTCTTGAGAGCTTTCTGTGGGTATCTCACACGCCTTAATTGGATTTGTAAAACTCGAGATATCGACCAAACAGTCTCAGCACTCTCACAGCTCGAGTTCACAGACCTCTGCTCGTTCCAGCTCGATTTTTGTAAGATAAGCCTTCTCTCCTCGAACAAAGACCACTCAATTGAGATAATAGACTTCAAAGGCTATCCAAGGACATATTATTCACGTTGTTTGGTCGAGTATAGCTTCTATAATGAGAGGAGACAAACAGCACACCAATTTGTGCGAAAATAAGGATGGTGGCCCAAGCTTTGATTCCTATCAAGTCATGTGCAGCTCCCCTCCATTATGGCCGGCCAAGGTAGGTCTTCTAACCCAGTTTTATTTGTTTTGCAGGTACTAATATCATGTGGAGTGGTTCCCAATTGATCCCATTAAATTTGGGGTCCAAAATATCTACCAATACTTCCAAAAATGGGAAGATGGGTCCTATTGTTTTATCTTTGTCAAAGATGTCTTTTTGTACTCATCCTAATTTATTTAGAACAAGTCAACTTCCTAAATCACATTATTGATCTCCAATATGTGTAGGCTCATCCCAATAATTTACTTGATGGATATTTTAGAAGGAAAATCCTACTCCCATTATTTAGCTCAATAATGCCAAAGATGGGGTTATAGACATTTGTATTCTCCTTTAATCATTCTTTCACTATTTAGGTAATGTTGGGCTTTTTTATTTATTAATAAGTCCCGAGTAAGTATTTGCGAAACCCGACACTAATGTACGAGTTTGAACAGTACGATATTCAACCATGCACTACGTAGAACATTGATCGTTTTACAAAATGTTTGGGAATCGGAAATCCAATACATAAGCTATGAATATTCAAATCAAATTTCCAAGGACATTCGGGTGCGGTGTCACAGTTGACCTCCCACACGAGTAGGGGCCAACACATGAATTTGGCCACTAAAATAGAGTGTTGGCCGGCTGGTGGGATATGGAAATATGATGAGGGGATTGTGAAATGAAGGAAATAGCATCAAAGGTACCAAATTAAAGGTGGACCTCCACCCCACTCATTTGTCTAAATGAGACAAAAACCATCCCCCTCACCTCATCACCTCCATTCACTCGAGCCAGCAATCAAGGAAATCAAGAGGAAGCTCTTCAATTCACCATTTTCTCACCCAAATTCGAGTTCAAGCTATAGTTGCCCAAAGAGGAGGATTAAAGAGGGAAAAAGTTGGGAAAAGTGTGAATGATTAAGGTAATGACCTTATATTAACTTTTCCTCCATTTATTAACTATCATATAACTTACATAGAATGTAAGGAAACCTTTGAGTATCTCTACATATTTACAAATGTAGAAAGAAGGGTTGAGAGGTGGTTCTATGTCTAAGAACGGACTTAGGAGCCAAAATGACCGGTTCGCCGGAAAATAACCTTTCTGAGGTTAATTGTATTAATATGGGTTTTATGATTATAAAACCTTATTAGGAGCTTGATTAAGGTATTTCGAGAGCTTTCACAAAGTTGAAAGAGTCGCTGGAGTTCGTCTAAAGTCGCCGGAGTTTCGCCCGAGTTCAACCGAGGAGGGTAGAACTTCATAGCGCTAATTCGAGGTGAGTGGACGGCTTAATATCTTTTAACTTTTAGGTTAATTATTAGATTACCTAAAGAAATGTTATAAGTATTCATAATGATGTTTAAAAGATATTTAAATATGTGATTAGCCAAAATGATTAAGCTTGTATGAAATGAATTACTTGAATATTTATGGAATATGATATGAGAATTTCTATGAAATTGCATGTTATGGATTGAAGGGCAAAAGAAGCCTAGAAAGAATGTTATTAACTTAATCCATATGGTGATTAAGTTGATATGTATAAGACTTGAATTGACGGTCAACGAAAACGTTGACCGAATTATAATGGATTAACCAATACCGGTTGGTATTAGTTAATTATAAATTTATATAAATGCATAGCTTTGCATGAATTGAGATACATAAGATTTATGGATTGATTTAGCTATGAATGAATAAATATGATATAGACTCTTTTTAGGCTTATATGAGGTTGATCATAGGATTATAAATTGGTGGAGGACCCTAGGACTTAAAGTCAACATATTAAAAGATATTTAAACATGTGATTAGCCAACATGGTTAAGTTTGTATGAAATGAATTAATTGTTATGCATGGAATATGATATGAGGAATTATATAAAAATGCATATTGCTTGAAGTGTAAGAGAAGCACAAATGAATGTTATTATTAATTTAATACATGTGATGTTTGAGTTGATATATATAAGGCTTGAAATGACGGTCAACGAAAACGTTGACCGATTGATAATGGATTAATCAATACCGGTTGGTATTAGTTAATTATAAATTTATATAGATGCATGGTTTGCATGGATTGAGATACATAAGCTTTATGGATTGATTTAGCTATGAATAAATAAATATGATATAGACTCTATCTAGGTTGATATGAGGTTGATCATAGGAATATTATAAATTGGTGGAGGACCCTAGGACTAAAAGTCCTTAACACTCGGATTATAAATTGGTGGAGGACCCTAGGACTAAACGTCCTTAACACTCGGATTATAAATTGGTGGAGGAACCTAAGACTAAAAGTCCTTAACACTCGGATTATAAATTGGTGGAGGAACCTAAGACTAAAAGTCCTTAACATTCGGATTATAAATTGGTGGAGGGCCCTAGGACTAAAAGTCCTTAACATTCGGATTATGAATTGGTGGAGGACCTTAGGACTAAAAGTCCTTAACACTCGGATTATGAATTGGTGGAAGACTCTAGGACTAAAAGTCCTTAACACTCGGATTATGAATTGGTGGAGGACCCTAGGACTAAAAGTCCTTAACACTCGGATTTATGAATTGGTGGAGTACCCAAGGATTATCTTATCCTCAAAACTCATAGATTTTGGTATTGAAATATGGACAAGGAGGAGTTCTATACACTCATAGGTATATGGGTGGGTTGGGGTTTTTAGTCAAGAATATTGGCTATGGTTATTTTCCCAAACAAAACGGTGATCTACGGATCGGGTATTTTCCAAGTGTATTTATACTAATAAGTATTTCTTAACTTGGGGGAAAAGGACTATTTATATAAATATCACCCTACGTTTGGGTCTTATACTTGAAACGCTAGTTATTCTATATTTAGCCTGCTACTCGCTCGGTACTTGTACTGACCCCTTCGGGGGCCCACCATTTTCAGGTTGAAGCTAGGGCTTGCTACCTGCACCTTTCTACGGGTGACATCAAATCAAGGAAGACGTGGTTCGTGCTTCCTTATTTTCTTTCAAATTACCAAACATTGCTCATGGATATTCTTATTTATTATAAACTACTCCCTCCGTCCCGCTATGATTGTCCCGTTTTACCTTTTCGGTCTGTCCCACTAAGATTGTCTCATACCTTATTTGGTAAAATTTATGTGGTTCTAAATCATTCGTACTTTATTCTTACTTTATCAATTCAATATCAACCACATAAACCCACTTTTATTAGTAACCGTGTCACCTTCTCTTGTCCCAAACATAAGGGGACGGAGGTAGTACATTTGGGCTTGCATGCCCATGTTGTTGGCCGAATGTGGCTTATGAATTACCGTTGAATATTTCCGCTATTCAATGGTTAAATTGTGATGTTGTTATGTATCAATGTATGTTTACTACTGAGTATGGATGGATTATTTTTTCGAACGCCTTGTATGATTAAGTGAGGTTGACTCGCGGGTGACGTCACTTGATTATACGGAGGTTGTACATGCGCTTAGATTGCGGTGTGGGGTGTGACACTACAAGCATAATCTCTACCAATTTCCGGTGAATTCCACATATAGACTCACAATTGTTGTCCTCTTGACGTTGGTCTTCAAAATTCTGTAAGTAATATTCGAACAAAGCTGCCAAACTTTTACAATTTCAATCGAATATTGGATATGAAAGAAAATTGTTTATATTGATGTTGTTCTTAGTTTTGTTGTTATCATCTTTGTCAAATTTTTAATATTATTCTACTGTCTATTTTTGTTAAGACATGGGGTTCCATCCTAAAAGGTCAACCTTATAGGAGGAGTAGCCCATGTGTTAATATAGCACTTTGTTCATCCAAACTTTTCCGGTGTGGGACATTTACACCCCTCCTCACGACCAAACACTTCGTCTGGATCGTGCCATCATTCATTTTTTTTCATCGGTCCGTTGTTTTTTTTCATTCGGCCGTTTTATAATCACGTCATCATTATTCATAAGGGGCCCCACACTATGGATCGATTTGTCTCTGATACCATGTTAAGACATGGGGTTCCATCCTATAAGGTCAACCTTATAGGAGGAGTAGTTCATGTGTTAATTTAGCACTTTGTTCATCCAAACTTTTCTGGTGTGAGACATTTAACAATTTTTAATTTTATGTGTGCAGTTTGTTGTTTTGAGTTTGGGATGTGACTTTTTTATTGTCTTCGTTTTCTTTGTCCAATTAGTCTGAATATTCTATTTTATTAAATAACTATAGATTCTAATGTATAAGCTCATGCTTACTTAGTTGATGCACTATATTATCTATGTACTTATTATGTTGCTATGTGTTGCAATATATGTGTTGCTTTTTGAGTAATTCATTACAATTCGTTTTTGTTTTAGTTTTTGACTGCACTTATTCTGTTATTGTTTTTAAGTTATAATGACAATTTTATGATTATTAGTTCATTAATCATTTTGTATGATGTTGTTAATAACATATTGTGTTTGATTTTTTGTATTCATGATCACAGTGATTGCAAACATGTTGCTTATGCTTAAGGTGGATGGCAGTTGGGACAACTTATACATTTCCTGTAACAAACGATGCTTTGGCTTAATAGTGCATGAGGGGACATTATATGTTGACTTTGCTTCCATGGTTTACTCACGTATTGGTGAATTATCTGTTACCAATACAAGGCTTATAATGTCTTACCTTGTAGATTAATGTCCACCTCTGGTTCTTGTTAATGACGATTTTAGCTTGGGATTTTACTTGGTTTTAAAAAAAATTGATAGTGACTATGCTAAGTTCCCTTTGTGTGTTGAATTGTTTACTGTCCATTCTTCCGTAAATCAACCAATGTGTTGTGAGGCTTATGCAATTGATCTTAATATTCCTTCCAAGTCACCAGTGATTAATGTCCTAGAACAAGATATGCCTCCCAATTTTCTTCCATTTGATCTCAATGTTTCTGCCAGTGCTTTATTTGATGCTCAACCAAATGGTATTAGTGTTTTTGCTGATTTTAGTCATTCAATCCCCAATTTTAATCTGTCAATACCTTTGGAAGATACACATTCATCTTCTAATCAAGTCTTGAATGGGTTAGCCCTTGAGAACTGCCTGGCTCGGAGGAAACACCAGCGCTAGCACGCTTCCTCTTCATCTTCTTCGTGTGTCGCTATGGATAGAATTTTGGGCGCGACAACCGCTACTTTTCATGGTGCGCATGACATTGACGTACTCATAGAGTTCATGGAGTTTTTTATGTTTGCTCTCCGATATGCCTACGTCATAGTGTGTCGGCAGGAACATCACGATTTTGTTGCTCGACCGTCCGGCTATATGGAGCTGGAAGGGGTGAATGTTGTCTACCATGATTAAGATTTGCAAACACGGAACCGTTTCGTACAGTTCACAAATTCTGTATTGCATGATATGCAATACAGAAAAAGAATTGTCCTTGAGGGTGTAAATGCCCAATTTGCAGTGGTATGGATTGCGCCGGATGTTGTGGAGGACGAAGAAGAAGAAGAAGAGGCAGATGAAGAAGAGGCGGATGAAGAAGCTCAAGAGGCGGATGTTGGGGTGCCACCAGCTATGGTGCCACCACCTTTAGTGGTACTGGTTGATATGCCTTTGGACTGCCAAGTTGTTTTTGTTACCATGGAGGTTATGTTGACTTTACAACCAACTGAAGCGGATCCAATAGCTAGGAATGCTCTGGAGACAGCAGTAGGAGCGAGGTTCCAGGCCTTAGGACTCCCTGGCCTTCCTATTAGGTTTATGACCGTTCAGTTTTTGGTTCGCACGTTTGGTGCTCTCAATGGCCGACCTGAACTCCTGACTAACATGAGGCACACGTTTTCTTGTAGCCCCAATGGCTTCGTCTGTTGGCTGACTCGTACCCAATTGTTGGTTTGATTTATATAGCTGTAAATTGAACAATGATTTTCTCACTAATATTTTAGTACCTGATACTAATATATAAATATTTACACTAAAAAAAATCAAGTCTTAAATTCAGCTAATTGTCCTTTTGATCCTTTGGAACACGATTTAATAATTTCTATGAGTTCTAGTTCTGAGGAGGCTTTGATATGTGATTAGTTCGTTCATGTTGGTTCACCCACAAAGACGGTGGTTGATATCTCTTGGTCGTCACCGCCACCCGAGTGGGTTGCTCTCAATTCAGACAGGTCTGTTATTCACGAGACCGGACGAGCAGCCGCAAGAGGCTTGTTCTGTGATTCCGGTGGGCGCTGTTTAGCAGCCTATTCGATGAACCTGGGGATTTGCTCAATCACCAGGGCTGAATTGAGTTGCTGTGATAGGTTTGCAGATTGCTTGAGAGAGAGGATACTGTCGTGTACGAGTACAACTAGATTTAAGTGCTGCGGTTCACCTACTATTGAGTGATGGCGAGCTCACACACCAGCACTCTTCTGAGATCGCCAGTTTTCGTGAGATGTTGGATTGGGACTGGATGATCAAAGTTGAGCATGTATATCGGGAGGGCAACCGGGTTGCCGATTTCTTGGCTAGCCTAGGCCATAGTTTACCTTTTGGTGTTCACTCTATATGTATTGATGATCCTACTTTATCGCTACACATTTTGTATGATTTGTTAGGGGTTTCTCAGCCTCGGTTGATTATGAATGAAAGATAGGCGCTGATGCGCCTATGGTTTTACCAACAAAATATTACATGTTTTATTAAATTTGTCCTAGTAGAGTTAGCTAGAAAATCAAAAAATTCAGGGAATAACAATTCAACTCAATTGGTGTAAAATAGTAATCCTACCTTGCAAAGGAAACAAATCATACAATTCAACTCAACTAATGTAAAATCAAAAAATTCTTATCATAGCCGAATTCTTTGATTCAACGTGCTATTTCTGAAACATATTGGTTGGCCAAGAGATTTCACTTAAATAACAAACAAAATTAATTCTATTTTTGAAGTGAAAGCTAGAATCGATTATTACATTAATTCAAAAGCTAGACCAATCCTTTGATTCAACGTACTATTTCTGAAACAATTTCTGTTCGGTCATATATTTTTCCCATGCATAGTTGTTGTTATTTTATTATGTACATTTATTTTTGTACGCATGAGTGCGCATGTATATGTGGTTGTATTCACATAGGAGTCTTAACGTTTATCTCTTCAGACTCACGCCTGTATAAGTGGTCGTAGTTATCTGATAATTACGTAGCTTAGGCCTTTGGCTATATACTGTACATGCTTGTAACTCTTGGAACATAAAGAAAATATTCCGCATAAATTTCTTCATGGTATCAGAGCGGGTTACCGACTCCTGAACCGAAATCTGAACCTGCGTATTCCCGTGGAATACCCTCGACGAAGCAATGACGACCGACAACGGAACTGCCGGAACTGAACCAGTAAGGAGAATGATTAATGATCCATCTTCTCCCTACTATTTATCTAGTGTGGATCATCCCGGAATGAATATCTGTGGGATGATGTTGAAGGGAGAAGGAAACTATCGCGAGTGGGTTATCGCGACGAAGAATGGGTTCCGAGCCAAACGGAAGATGGGATTTGTGGATGGTACCATAAAACGGACGACCGGAAATCCCATGGATAATGAAGACTGGATAGCCTTGAACTCCATGTTGGTTGGATGGGTCATGACGGCGATTGAAACGACACTCCGGACCAACGTGACGTACATGGATTCCGTGTATGACTTGTGGGAAGATTTGAAAACTAGGTTTGCCGTTGGCAATCCTATGCGAGTGTATGAACTCAAGGAGTCAATAAGGGGGTGCCGGCAAAACGGTCAAAGCGTGAGCGATTACTACGGGAAGCTTAAGGGTCTATGGGATGATTATGATGGGTTCAGAGACTTCCCACGCTGCAAGTGTGAAAAGTGCACTTGTGATCTCGAAAAGCAATACATGAAGCAAATTAAGAAGGAGAAGTCCCATGACTTCTTGATGGGGCTTGATGCTGAATCCTTTGGAGTGTTGCGGTCAAATATATTAAGTGCTGAAGAGCTGCTTGGATTGTCAAAGATTTACAATATCGTGATTCAGGAAGAACGCCATATCACAATTATGCGAGGATGTGAAATAAAGATGGAAGCCGTGGCCTTTGCAACACAGACTCCAACTGGCAGGGATGAAAAAATTGTGTGCTCATCCTGTAAAAAGAGTGGACGTGAAGTTGAAAACTGCTTTAAGAAAACCGGAAATTATCCGGATTGGTGGTATGAAATTCAAGGGAAACATCGAGGAGGCAAAGGACGTGGAGGACAGGGCCGCGGATGAGGGAAAGCCGTTGCAAACGCAGTGATAGAGCCCAATGATGAAGGCGGGAGTGAAAGGAAGGATGACAGGCGGATACCTAGTTTTACAGAAGAGCAATGGCAAGGACTTGTGAAATTTATGGAGAAAAGTAAGATGATAACACCTTCTGAAAAATTGACAGCTACGGTGTCTAATACTCGTTGGCTTCTGGACTCCGGTGTGTCATATCACATGACCGGTTGGGCACAATTATTACTGTGCAAAGAAACCTTGCCGCCAGTGACTGTAATTTTGCCCAACGGGGATGTCACACACGCAACTAGTGTGGGGGATATAAGATTAAATTCTCGAATTACACTTACTAAAGTCCTCTTGGTGCCCGAACTGAAGTCTAATTTAATATCTATAGCATGATTAATTGATGATCAGAATTGCGATGTTTATTTTACTAATCAGTTATGTGTGATACAGGACCTATCTACGAGGACGCTGATTGGAGCGGGTAGACGACATGATGGAGTATATTATTTTCACAGTTTTGATACAGTAGCTGCACACCAAATAAAGAAGCATGACTCAAGTGACTTGTGGCACTCCCGGTTAGGACACCCGTCATTGAAAGTGATGCGTACTGTTTTTAGTTTCAATAATTTAGGTCCAATTGTTGATTTGAATAAAGCATGTGATGCTTGTTTAAGAGGAAAGCAGACTAGAGATGTGTTTGAAATTAATAATGCTAGAGCTTTGGAACCTTTTGGATTAATTCATTGTGATGTATGGGGTCCCTATCGTGTAGCCTCTTCGTGTGGTGCTCATTATTTTTTACCGTGGTTGATGATTTTTCAAGGGCAGTTTGGGTGCATTTGATGAAAAGTAAAGATGAAGTTGTAAATATTTTAAAACAATTTTGTGTCATGACCAAACGACAGTTTAATAAAAATGTGAAGGTGGTGCGTAGTGATATGATAGAGTTGTATTTTTATTATTTATTATTTCTATTTTAACTAGTTTTATTTGTTGTTGTTTGGAAAATTACACACTTTTGGTGTAATTAGTTAATTTTCTTAGATAGATGTAATTTGTTTAGATTAGGATTATTCTGAGCTTAAAACAGGTCAAGATCATCCAAAGGATCAAGTTTGGACCCCAAAAGATCAAGGAAAGTGCAAGGGGACAAGATAAAAAGAAGATTGAAAAAATATTTCATATACCCGGTCGGGTATAGGCAATACCCGATCGGGTATTGAGTTGATTCGGGTTTCAAAATCAGAATCTGGAGAAACAAAAGAACGTGCACGATTTTGACTTTTTGGCTCATACCCGACCGGGTATGTCTAGAAAAGTGATTTTCCGGGAAATTGCCTAAAATACCCGATCGGGTACACAACCCTGCCACCTCCAAACACCTATAAATACACCCCTTTTCCTTCACAATAAAATCACTTCTTCTTCCATACTCTTAAGCTCAGTTTAGAATAGTATTTCTTTTATATTTTTATAGCATGTTTAGTCTCCAAATGAGGAGCTAAACTTCCATTTCTTGGTGTTGCTCTTGAAGCTTGTTGATTACTAAAGTTGTGAGTTATTTTCTTAACTTCTTTCCTTGAATATTAATTCTTCCTTTAAATACTATTTCTATGTTAATATTGGGGAGTGTTACTAAGATGACAATTAGTTTACATCTTGACATTGGTCTTAGTAATAGCTATTCCGTCCTCTATGTTAATATTGGGGAGTGTTACTAAGATGACAATTAGTTAACATCTTGATATTAACTATAGTAGGATTCATTTTCTTTAATATTCTTCCTTGAGTATTAATTAATTCCTATTCATATTTCATATTAATATTTTGAACATTACTTAAAGGATCAACTAGTTTTGTTTCATATATTAATTATTACTAGAAACGATCAACGAACCGATGGTTAATCGTTGATAGTTTCACAAGTAAGTAACTTCGGTTTATTAATGCACGGTCGTGGTTAATAAACTTAAGAGGGAATAATTTTGTTGGTTAAACCGAAACCATTGTGTTGAAGTTATCAATCTCAATTGATTTCATCAAGGAGTTAAGAGATTAAATGCTACTATCAAGTCGGTATATGGCGTTGTTCTATACTTGACTAATAGTAAGGGTTATTAATGAACGGTCGTTGTTAATAACAAACCTCGATGAATTGGATATACTCCTCGATTGAGTATTCGAGAGGAGATAAGTTATAGATATAACAATGATAGACTAAAATATATCAACAAGTGGAAAGTAGCAATGCCAAGTCCTTTTTATCTTTGAATTAAATCACATATAACTCGTTCATCTTCGTGTTTAATTTTAATTAAATCACTCAATCAACCCCCCCCCCCCCTTTATTTACTAGTTCATAAAAAGAGAGTTATTCCTTTCCCTGTGGATACGAACCTTACTAGGCTATACTACGTATAAGTGTTAGTATTGAATTTATTTTGATGCACCGTGACAAAGTGCACGTCATGATAATGGTACGGAATTTTTGAAGTTGAAAAATTACTTTCTCGAAAATGGTATAATGCATCAAACATCATGTGTGTATACTCCGCAACAAAACGGAAGGGTGGAAAGAAAACATCGACATATTTTGGAAATGGCACGCACCCTACGTTTTCATGCGAATCTTCCACTTGATTTTTGGGGTGAGTGTATTTTGGCGGCGGGTTACTTAATTAATTGGTTACCCACCCCATTGTTAGCACACAAGAGTCCTTACGAATTGCTACATAAAAAAGCACCTGTGTATGACCATTTGAGAGTCTTTGGGTGTTTATCTTATGCTCATTGCTCATGCACCAGATGAATGTGACAAATTTGGTGCAAGGGGTGTGAGATGTGTATTTCTTGGTTATGCTCATTCTCAAAAGGGATGGAAAATGTTTGATTTGGAAAGCAATCAACATTTTATGTCCCGAGATGTGTATTTTGTGGAAACGCATTTTCCATTTAAAGCAAAGGAGGAACCGACTGGAGAAATGGTGCATAATCCTACTACATGTTCTGGTGGAAACAGGGATGAAAAGGCAGCTTTTACCTCTTGGGATTCGAATGCCAATAATGTTGATATGTATGTCAGGGAGTCAAATCAGTCAATGGATGACACCCATGGAAATGGGAGCACCAGTGCAGCACATGCACATGATCATACGGATGAGGAGCACATGGGTGTTACACATGGTGAGGTGGATCTTGGTGGGGCTTCTGGAGCAGTACACGGGGAGCAGGATACGGACGTGCATGGGGGCCATGCAACCTTTGAGGTGGTACGGAGGGGAGATCGTATGCGGCAGAAACCATTTTGGCACTCGGATTATGACATCCAGATAAATACCGTGAAAATATATGCTCTGTCTGGCGTTTTATCCTCTTCTTCGGCTTCTTCTGGTAATCCTTATCCTTTATCTGATTATGTAACGTATGCTCGTTTTTCTGTTCTGTATCGTGCTTTTCTTGCACCCGCCACCTGGATATTCTGTTTCACCTGGACATGTGTGCAAATTACTCCATTCCTTATATGGTCTTCGTCAGGCACCACGTTGTTGGTTCTCCAAATTAACAGAAGCACTGCGTTCTTATGGATTTCATCAGTCTTATGCCGACTACTCACTGTTTACTTTTCGTCGGGATAATAACATTTTATGTGTTTTGATTTATGTAGATGATCTACTAATTACAGGTAATTGCCGCGATATGATTGCTCAATTTAAAAAATTCATGGCAACGCATTTTCCTATCAAAGACTTGGGCATAATGAAGTATTTTTTGGGGATTGAAGTGGCACGTAATTCTGAGCCAACACAAATATGTGTTGGATATTCTGGCAAAAACTGGCCTGAGTGGGGCCAAACCGGTGACTTTCCCCTTGGTGCAAAACCACCAACTGCAACGAGACTCGAGCCCTTTATTTTCCGATCCTGACAAATATCGGCGACTTGTTGGGAAGCTAATATATTTGACTCTCACGAGACCAGACATCAGTTACTCGGTCCATATATTATTGCAATTCATGCAAAAACCACGTGTCTCACACTAGGAAGCCGTGATTCGAGTTTTACGATACCTTAAACGTCACCCCGGCTAAGGTATTTTTCTGCGGAGCGACTTGTCGCTATCCTTGGTGGGTTTTTGTGATTCTGATTGGGCTAGTTGCCCTATTACATGTAGGTCCACTTCAGGATACTTCGTGATGTTGGGCAATTCACCTATCTCATGGCGCACGAATAAACAGTTGACTATGTCTAGGTCATCAGTCGAAGCAGAGTATCGTTCTATGGCTGGTCTCACCTGTGAGCTGATCTGGCTTAAGAGTCTTTTGGTTGAGTTAGGTGTGACACATGCATCTCCCATTCCTCTACTCTGTGACAATCAAGCTGCTATACACATTACTTCAAATCCCGTTTTTCATGAACGGACCAAGCACATTGAGATTGATTGTCATTTCATACGAGATCATGTTCGTAGTGGTGTTATTCAACCTTTACATAGGTCCACTACTGAACAATTAGCTGATATATTTACAAAGGCGCTTGGGGCACATCAATTTAGCTACTTACTTTCCAAGATGGGCATTCGAGACCTCCACGCTCCATCTTGAGGGGGGGGGGGGGTGTTTGGTCATATATTTTCCCCATGCATAATTGTTGTTATTTTATTATGTACATTTATTTTTGTACGCATGAGTGCGCATGTATATGTGGTTGTATTCACGTAGGAGTCTTAACGTTTATCTCTTCAGACTCACGCGTGTATAGGTGGTCGTAGTTATCTGATAATTACGTAGCTTAGGCCTTTTGCTATATATTGTACATGCTTGTAACTCTTGGAACCAGATAGGAAATAAAGAAAATATTCCGCATAAATTTCTTCAATTTCTCAAACAATAGTTTTGCCCGTGTAATATCAATCAGAGATTTATTGTCATAGCCCAATTTTTGAGAATATATGTAATCGCTCATTTTGTGAATAAAAAGTCCTCAACATTTTAAACGAAGCTACGAAGCGCAGCTCTCACATTAAACATGAGTCGGTCCTATGGAAATCCTAGCCGGCAAGCCCCTCGACGATCTAATCTCCTGACTTCTTCTCAGAAATTGTGAAGAGTGTTCATGATTGCGATGTTCTGTGAGTAGTAATAAATCACATGTTTTGATATGTTGTCTCTCGTTTTTTATTTATATCTTCTAGGGTTTTGGTTATTGTTCGGCATCTTCTTTAGCTGAGAGATATGTCTACTTCAGGTGAGCGTGTGTTTTATTCTTCTCCTAGCAATGTCTCGAGTATGTGTCTTCCTCGTCGGTGTAACTGATCGAGTGGTTTATTATTCATGGTTTGCAAGAGAGGTTCAACCTAATTCTTCTAAAGCTTCAATTACTCTCCTTTTCAGTGACTGATCAAACTGATGATCGGACCATTTTCTACTCAATTCAGTTTCCTTTGTTGGTTGTTGGTCAAACCAATTCTCCCTTTCCGGTGACCGGTGAAACCGGATCTTTTAGTTGTGATTTTTTGTTTTCTCATTGGAATAACCAGAAGAGCAGCAAAGTTGTTAGACTAGACTACATTATTGCGGGGTTAGCAATCTGGAAGGATTCATTGGATTTTCTGTGTTCTATGTCTCATCCCATGGTAGCTTTAAACTCTTTATTTTTTATCATTTAATAATAAATTATTTATTTGATTTTCAAAAAAATATTAGTTACACTATAAAGCCGAATTGCATGAAATCATAATGTTTTTTTTAAACAGATAACTTAATAATTAATAAAACTGAGAACCAGATACAAAGTTGCCATAACGAACGCTACACTGGGGTGAGACTCTGAGCTGGATTCACGCATACAAGCGGACCATCTCGCTAACCCCGCAACATGGTAGATTCCATACGCAACAATGTTGCACCTGTTACTAGAAGGGGAAATAAAAAACAAAGCAATGTTCTGAAACTAAATAAAAAACAGGAAAATAACATAATCCAGTTTGACCAGCCACTGGCAAGGGAGTGGCGGTTTGACCAGCCCCCGCTAAAGGAACAGCCTCCAAGACCTTGCCATAAACCACTGCTGGCGATGCTGTCCAGCCAACACCACCATCTCCAAGTTTTTTTGAAGATGCGTCATCAACATCCATATTCGCCTGCGTCCCTACCTCGTTGTCAGTCTCAGTGACCCGACGCTTTCTAGGTGCATCTCCAGATGTAGCAGTCTCCTTACCCTTCGATAGAAGGCCCTCCACCAAATAACTGTCTTGACCCCGTATTTCTTTGTCATCCTCAACAGTTTTTCCTTTACTATCGCCCTATTTATTGTTGTTAGGAATGAGCCATCTGTTCCCCGGGTGCATTCCTCCACGCCTCATATCAGCTCTCAACAGTCACGTCCCATACGGTTTCTCTCCTACCCCCAGCTCGCTATGTGGATTGGATGGGCAAAAACGGTCAGCATGGCCTAGGATCTTACACAGGAAACAGAAATTCGGGAGTTTTTCATTTTTTAAAATTTGCCCAAATCCAACCATCTCCCTCCTGTCTAACCTGTAAGCTTCGGACTAAATCCATAGTAACGTTCAGAGTGACCCTTATGCGCATAAACAGTCTTTGTTTTCCTCCAGAAGAGCTCTCATCCAATTGTACAAAAGAGCCTATACTGTTGGCAATGCCACGAGCTGCCCTAGCTGTCATGTAGCTAAGTGGTAAATCATGTACCTGGACCCAAAAGTCTGCGTGATCAAGAGCAACCTCTAGCGGTTTATCGGTGCGCTCCAGTCGTCTAATAACCACCAGGTTCTGCTCAAAAGACCACTTTCCTTCATCCACAACTCTGTTCAGATCTCCCTCACGATAGAATTGTAAGAGAAATTTGGAGTCCTCAATTTCATCAATCGAGACCCCTTTCACAGGTCTCCATACCATAACCATAGTTTGGCAAAAAGAAACAGCACGAACGGGTTTATCAGAAACCACTCTGGCCACTGTCGCTAAATTATAGCCTTCTGTTGCGCCATTCTCATTCTCAATCGGTGACCATCCACAATCCCGAGCCCCCTATTTTCTTCCTCAGCAATGGATAACATCTTGACATTCTTTGAAATCATATCCATTTCAAGCAAGCAAACAAAAGCCAAATGATGCACAAAAGCAAAAAAACGACAAACCAGAAACAACCCCATGTAATCGCAAGGGCAATAGAAATCCCTACCAGTCGAAACACACAAACCAGAGCACCAACCTCGCCCAAATCGGCCGGACCAAATACTCGGAACAAAAATGTCCGGAGAAAAGAGCAAAGCAAACAACTAACCCAGAGAGAAGAGCCTAACTCGAACAGCGACCGGTATCCTCCTTGGTGTTGCCGCCGATCAACGAACTTCGAACCCCCCTTGCGTCGCCGCGGTCATCGAGAGCTAGGGTTTCTTTTTTAGTTACGATGATCTATATTCGATCGTTTTGAAAAGGGCCCTCCATGAAATCATAATGTTAAAATGTGAATTTCTTTACAAATATGAGTTACCCGTTAATTATTTTAGGTAAGTAGCATATATTGGTAAACACTAATAATCCACTTTCCCTCTCCCAATATTCTCACTACGAGCCCGTTTGGTAGCACAAAAATTGGCTGATTCTGCTGAAATTTATGAAATTCTGGCTGAAATGGCTGCATTGGCTGATTCTGCTGTTTAAAAGAAAAATTATTTTTAAAATATATTGTATTAATAAAATAAAGAAAAAATTATATGCAAAAATAGCTAAAATGGTCATCTACAGTAACTTCAGCTAATACAACCAGAAAAGTAACTTTAACCTTACTTTTTCTCCTTATTACACAATTCAGCGCGCGAAAGCAAAAACTATGTGTTTGCTGAAAAAGTTGGTTGATAAGCCTGATAAGCCGAAAAACAGAGTTGTCAAACGGCCTCTACATCTTTTTTATTTTCTCTAGTCTACAACAATCCTACGATGATGTGTCACTCTTCCGCCAAATACTTTTTCTTTGAAACACAATCTTTCGAAAATGAATCGTGAGAGGGAAGAGGAAGGAGAGAGCTAATTAAAGGTATGCTCATGGTTGTGGCTATCTACAACTTTCCCTGTATTATTTTATTTATTAATGTGCTATCTACAACTTTCATAATTTTGAAATTTTATGCTTTTTTCGGTTATGATCGGTTATTCGGTTACCGACCGAAACTGAATGACATTTTTCAGTAGGTTTTTGTAATGGTGTCGATCGATTTTCGGTCGGTTATGAGAGTAAAAAATAGTGGTCGGTTATCGGTCGGTTATTTGACTGACCCACCGAATGCTCACCCCTAGCCAAATGTAGATTTCAAAGATGATTTTCCTTTAAATGAAGATGTTCGTGTCTGGGGAGGGGGTGCATTTCCATATTGTGCATGAAGCTCATTAAATAATTGATAAGTTTAATGTGTTAAGAAACAAATATTTAAAGGGCATTCAAGTAATTCACCAAATATGCAATATAAGATATCACTCAACCAAACAACTTAATGTGACATTTCCTTAATCGTAACCAAACACAAATGGGCTATGCATTAATCACATTCTCATCTATCTAACATACTCAGTAATCTAACATTCTCATGGTAATCTGACATTTCTTGAACCAAACATACCCTAAATATAGTGCAACACTGCAACCTAAACCCCAAGTAACAACTAGAAAAACAACTATATGAACTAACAAATCAGCTAGGGGAAACATGGTTATACGTGCAATAATATACAAGAGATAACAACCCAAATTTTAATTGTCATAAATTGTCATAATGTGAGCCAATAGGATGAAAATTAGGGCATTTGTGCTCTCATAATTGACTAGGCTGGATGTGCACTCAACGCTGATAATTACGATTTACGGATCCCGAGCCTCTACCTTTACTTTAGAGTAAGGTAGAGTGCCTTGTTTTCTCCCGATCGTCCGATCGACAATTCAACGGTCGGAGATATTGGGCTTCACTTTTTTGCCAATCTCGAGGTCGTATTGGCCGCTCCCCTGCCGTCCGATGCGCAAGGCACCCTCCTAGTCGGGTAGAGGATCCCAATCCGGTAATTACTACCCCGTTCACGAATATAAGTCATTTTCAGTTTTCTAGGCAAGACGTTTAAAATTAAATACCTCGTAAATTATAACGGAAACTGATCTATATAGGAGCAAAAACGTTTTGAAATTTCAAAATAGGAGTATCATGTTTTTTATTCCCTAAATAGGAGTAATCTGCCAAGTTTGAAAAAATGACATGTTAAAAGCCTTGTAATGACAAACTTGGTAGAAATTTACTCCTATTCAGGGAATAAAAAATATGATACTCCTATTTTGGAATTGCAAAACGTTTTTTTTGATAATTCTCTCAAATATTAATGCTTAAATTATGGAACAAAAATTACTAATGAGTAATGAGACTATGACACAATTGGCAATGGAGGCATACAAAAGTGGATATACCACTTATTTTTTCAATTTGCACACTAATACTCTCAGGAAGAGGGGATACAAAGTTGAATCCAAATATCAATTCAAAAACTTAATAGTATGGAGGTTTAGATATGCTCAGTTTTTGTGTAGCTTTTGATTACTATTGCCGTTTTCTCATTGCTTTGACGTGAATATATACTTTTTGAACTAATTTCCCAGAAGAAAGTCAAATCATACCGTTTATGGTTCATGTATTTACCGTTTAAAATTTTAAGTCCTTGCTTTCAATAAATTAATCACCACTATCAACATTACTATTTTTGGATTTTGTAATGTACTGACTGCCACATATTTTACGACTTACGTTGCTGTAATTTTGGAGATGCTTGTACCGTTGTTCTTTGCTTTCCTACTAGCTCACTAACACCAAATTTTGGGGATAAAGGGTCCTAAAAGAACTACACATTTTTCATCCTAATCTACACATTGTTAAGATAGTACTCCGTATTCAGGAATAGGGGTGTTAATCGGGCGGGTTGATTTAGGTTCGGGTCGTGCTCGGGTCATATCAGTTCGGGTTAATCGAGTCAAAATATTCACGGTTAATCAATTTGGGTCAATTTTTTGTTGGCTTGTTTTCAATACGTAGTTTGTCACATTCTCTAATATACACTTGAATACTTTAGATTGAGTCAGGTCTAGATTGGGTTATGCTTGTTTGTGTTAGGTTGGTCTGGGTGACGAGCCAACATTGGGTTGAGTTTGTGTCACGATTTTTTTGGGTCATCAGTCAATGTCCGGTCGAGTTTGTGTCTAAATAGATAGTGCTCTGTAAACCTTTGATTAATGGGAAAACTACACAAAGTAAGCTTTTTTTTGGATGAACTACACAAGTAATAAGGATGTTTTCTGGACTGTTTTCAGTCCCAGACCAGACCAGACTTAAACAGACCAGATCAGACCAGACTTAAACAGACCAGACCAGACCAGAGCGGACCAGACTTCCGTAGTTATAAAATACACAGAGACCAGACCAGACTTAAACAAACCAGACCAGACCAGACCAGCAAATTTCAGTCCAAGAGAAAACATCCTAAACTTAAAAGGGAAAATAATATCACATTTTTCACTTTCCAAATCTTATTTCATAAATAGACCATGTGCGCACGGATATAGACCATCCACTGGAACTTACGGAGTAGTTCTAAGAGCGCACATCAAGATTCAAGACTCCTGTAGTGCTCTACACCATCTCCGTACACAAGCTCAGCTCCCAGATTAACTTAAATTGAGTTTTAAAGTAGAAAATATTGTAAAAATGTACGGTAATTTAACAAACATTAAAATATTCGAAAAAAATAAAATAAAAATATAAATTGTTAGACGTAAGGAAAAAGTGAAAAACCAGAAAATGCATAATAATAAATAGGCTAAAGGGTCAAATTGGCCCATGTGCCTGTTCGGAATGCTAAATTCGCACCCTGAACTCAAAAAAGCTCCAATTCACCCCCTAAGGCCTAAACTCAACAAAATAGTTCAAATCCCACTTTTTGCAGGTGAATTTCCGGTCATCGCTACGTAAGCCGGTTATATGTCAACCGTGCATCCCACGTGGAAATCTAAGGGGTCAAATAGACCCCTGAGGGCCTGAACCCGACAAAGTTGTTCAAGTTACCCCCTCAATTGTTAAAAAGTGTCCAAATTGCCATTAAAAAATAAAAAATAAAAAATAGAAAATAAAAATAAAAATAAAAATAATATACAAGTTCATAATATAAAATATATAAGTCTATTTATAATATGACAATAAAATTTTTATATTTTAGGTAAATTAAATATATATATATAGGAAAAATAGTACGCAAAATACAAAATTTAATATTAATTTGTAAAAAAATGTATGGTTGATTTTTTTAAAGGATTTAAAATATCGAAAATATTTTTAATGAATTTGTTTTGTTTTGTTTTATGTGAATTTACCGCAAAAAATAAGGATATATTTATATTTACACTAAATTCATATAAAATAAACTAAAAGAAATTCATTAAAACTATTTTCATATTTTTAATATGTTTTAGATTTATATGTAAAAACACACACACATGCATATATGTATATATACTTCGTATTATTCTATTCTAGAATTATATACTACGTACTATACTTCATACTAATTATATGCAACATAAAAATTTTATACTATAAAAAATTATAATATGTAAATAGCTACGGACTACTACATTTTTATATTATGTATTTAAAAATAAGTACCTTCATTATGTTTATATATATTTATTTCAAAATATAAACCTCAAAAAAAAAGTGAAAATGAAGAAAAATTTAACAACTTAGCATTGGAACAATTGAAAAAGTCTTAAAATATGAATCTTGTAGTTCATTTTTTAAATTCTTAGAAAATCTAAAAATAATTATTATATAAGTTTGTTGCTTTTTGTTGTCTATTTTTTTTTTTTGTTTCGTTTTGTTTATCACTGTGATATTCTTTATTGTTTGTTTATGTTTCTTATGATTGATTTATATTCATAGATTCAAATTAATTAATTTACGTGATTGAACACATATTTATATATGATTTTTTACTATAAAAAAGTAGCAAACATAAACATTGATCTAAATAAACAACAAAAAAACTCAAAATCATTTATAAATAACAATAAACAACATGATACAACAATAAGCAACATAATGCAATAATAAGCGACATGATGCAACAATAAGCAACATGTATAATGCAACAAAAAGAAACAAGAATAACATATAAAAGCATCACAAGAAATGCATAACTAAATCTATTATTTAAATTTTTGCTGTAATACTATCATATATGATAGTCATAGTAGTCAATGGCGTTAATGGCGAGCGCCAATTCTCGCCTTTGGCGATTCTGGATCTCCTCGCCATGAAATATGGCTATAGCGCTGGGGTTACAGTAGGAGAAGCTAAAGTAGCGCCATCGCCGTTTAACGCCAAAAATGGCGTTTACTTAAAAAAAAAAAAAACGGCCCAGAGTATTTATGGACTCTGCGAGACTCCCAACCTTACTAGTAACCAAGAGAAGTTGCACAATTTAGACATTTAATATGCAATTTTTATCGAACGAAGAGAAGTTGCACGATTCGATTTAGACATTTAATATGCAATTTTTATCGAGAAGGTTAGATGAATAAAACCTATAAAAAGTTTCCGATAACACCTAGAGGTAGGTATAATCGAAACATAAACATGTCAAATTATGCAAAGAAAAATAAATAGACAAACGCCCCAGAAACGAAAAATAATATTGAGTATCAATTTTCATGAGCAAATAGTACTATATTAAGGTTACATCCATGAATAAAAAATTGTTGTGTACCTTTTATATACAATTGAGCTTATTTATCTAGCTCTTAAACACCACTTTTTGTGTCATGATATGATTGTGTTGAGTTTAATCCAACACGATATAGTAAATATATGTATAAATGTGTATGAACAACTCAGTTTTTACGTGGAAACCCGAAAGGGAGAAAACCACGGTACTTTTTAGGCTAATGTCCAAGCCCTCTCAATTCTCATTAGGACTCTCCTCACCATTACATTCTACAATTTGAGCTCCATTAATGGAGTTATACAAAACTATTCTAGGGAGAAGAAGAAAGAAGGAGCCAAAGATCCCTAACATGTGGGAAAGCCCCATATTTATAGGGGTAAGGGAAAGGGGGAAACCTAACCTAATGGGCCAAGTAAGCCCAAAATGGGCCCAAAGGGCCGAAACATGCCTAATAGGCTGAAATGGACCTTGTCATTCAGGCTCCAAGCTGGGGCGATGCCTTGGGCTCCTGAACAGTAACGGACCGGGGTAATATACCTCAACACAAGTCCCCCAGTTTCTTGAGTAGTGAGCGTGCGAATCTGCACGAGAAAGTATACTCTTGCCTACGCTCTTCCTCTGCCTTCTTTGCACATGACCCCGGCTTTCGGAGCAAAGGCTTAATTCAATGCCTTGGCCTGGGTGCGAGGGATTGGGGCGTTCGGCCCACGGATGCCCGACCCGACTTCCTTTGGACGTTCGACCCTTAGGAACTCGGCCTAGATGTGTCCTTGCTCTTGATGCACGACCCGGTAGCAGACCTCGGAGTCGTCATACAGCGACAATCCTCGGCCTATTCCTAGAGACGTTCGACCTCCAGATGCTAGGTTGGGCTTCCTTGGACGTTCGGCCCTTGACGGTCAGCCCGCTCGATCTCTCGTTGTTGGGGCTCTGGAATTTTCCTTCTGGATGCTCGGCCCGACATGTTTAGGAAGATTAGTCCCTAGAAACCCGACCCAACTTCCTTTGGACGTTCATCCCTAGAAACTCGGCCTAGATGTGTCTTTGCTTTTGATGCACGACCCGGTAGCAGACCTCGGAGTCGTCATACAGCAACAATCCTCGGCCTATTCCTAGAGACATTCGACCTCCAGTTGCTAGGTTGGGTCTCCTCGGGACATTTCTACCTCACCATGCTTAGCCTGGGCATGCTCGGTCTCAGGATGTGTTGCGCGTCTCAAAGCCCTCGGCCTCTGGATGATGGATGTTCGTCCCCGGGCTTTGGCCTCCGGGTGATGGATGTTCGTCCCCGGGCTTTGGCCTCCGGGTGATGGATGTTCGTCCCCGGGCCTAGGCCACTAGACGATAGATGATCGTCTTCGGACCCTCGGCCTCCGGGGTGAAAGATGCTCGTCCACGGCCCTTGGCTCTTGATGGTCTTCTTTAGATCCTCGGCCTCTGGGTGATGGATGTTCGTCCCATGGATGTTCGTCCCCGGGCCTAGGCCACTGGATGATAGATGATCGTCTTCGGACCCTCGGCCTCCGGGGTGAAAGATGCTCGTCCACGGCCCTTGGCTCCTGGGGTGGAAGATGTTCGTCTCCAAGCCCTTGGCCTTGATGGTCATCTTTAGACGCTCGGCCTCTGAGGAGGAGATGACCGTCCACGGCCCTTGGCTCTTGGGTTAGAAGATGCTCGTCTCCACGGCCCTTGGCTCTTGGGGTGGAAGATGCTCGTCCCCGGGCCTAGGCCACTGGACGATAGATGATCGTCTTCGGGCCCTCGGCATCCGGGGTGAAAGATGCTCGTCCCCGGGCCTAGGCCACTGGACGATAGATGATCGTCTTCGGGCCCCCGGCATCCGGGGTGAAAGATGCTCGTCCACGGCCCTTGGCTCTTGATGGTTCTCTTTAGACCCTCGGCCTCCGGGTGGAGGATGCTCGTCCCCAAGCCCTTGGCACCAAGGTTCATTTTGAGCATCATCTCTTATCTGACTATGATCTTAATCTGCACAATGAACATAGTAACGCGGCCAAATGGCCAGACAATATGTATATGTGCATTTTTTTTTTTGTAGGTCGGCTTGGGGCTCTTCCGGGCATGACGGTCGGCCTCGGAGTGCGATGACCTTCGGCCCGGCCCATCACCTAGTTCTTCCGGATATGAGCGTCCACATTGGGGTACGATGACCCTCGACCCGGCTCATCTCCTAATTATTAAATCAAAAACCCGGTGGAAGCTCATCCCCGAGCTTCGCTCAGCATTATTTATTTCGGGACATTTTAAGCCCTATTAAATAATTGTGAGAGCAAATAATAGTAATAATTCTATTAACAATTAATGTACCAACTTAGAGTACTTAGCTTTTGGAGACAAAAGGCTCGGCCAGCAGCAGGGTATCCACATGCAGTAGAGTGCACATCTTTCATTAATAATGATCAAGTCAAAATTAACCCTCTAAAGAAGTTGGTTTTTCATTATTTAGTTTCACTTCTGTGGACGTTCGGTGAATGTTCGGCTTTGGACAAGTGACTAGCGAGCCGTGCCTCTCCCTTTAGCCAGGCAGCATCTATGGAAGACCTTAGTCTAAATGATGCTCAAGTTGTTGACTGAGTCCACACACCTCAATACGTTCGTTGACCGCCCCAACTACTGCAGGAGCTTGTGAACTCCCAGCTGAAGCCTTGGTCCCCCATTTTATCTCCCTCAAACACAACCAAACATTCACACGGGAAGTGCCTCTAGGAAAGGCAGATGAAAACAACTCGCAAGCCAACCCAAGGACAAGCCGACGTGCTGGCCGCTCTCTGGAGGACGGACGGCTTGTGGAGGACGGGCAGCTTCGGTCAGATAGTGAGATAGGGGCACCAGATTAGTCTACAGTTACTGGCTTTTCCTCTCCTCGAGATGGAACACCCTTACACCCTCCTACTGGTCGTCCTGCGGCTAACATCACTAGCCGTGCAGCAATTCAAGTGGCCATAGGACGAGCGGCGTGCCCAACCCAAGGTGTTAAGGCCGGTGGAGGCTTGAGCCGCGACGAACTTCCGGAGGGGTGACCAGTGTTTGGCCGCTGACGACGAACGGCGGTGTGGTGGCCCAGACGGTGGCCGGTGGATTTGGATGCTAACCACTAGAGGCTCTGCTCCAGTCGGGGTGCTTTACCAAAAAACTGGGATGACGAGACCTAGGGCACTGCAGCAAGCTCGTCTGGCGCAGGAAAGCCTACCGGAGTTTCCTTAGCGGTGGGGCCAGCGGCGGCGGCGGCTCCGGCGATCCCAACAAGATCTGCAAAAAATCCGGATTCGGACATCCCCCACTTCATAGCCTCTCCGCTTCATATTTTTCTCCTTCCTGGTGCAGCAAGTTTCCTCTGGTGCGGCGAGTTCCACTCCAGATTTGGAAACTCCCAGACCCCGAATTCTTGAATCTTCATATTCTTTCTGTCTTTCATCATTTCTTTTGTTGGAAATCTGTCCATTCTTCTTCCGTCTAGAAATTTTTCTTCTTTTGCTGAAAACTCAGATCTCTCGTATAATTTTTTCTTTGTGTAGTTGAAAATCAGTTCTTCGTCTCAAGTTTCTGTCGAAGCTGAAGAACACGCTTAGTCTTTTTGAACTGATTCCCACAGACGGCGCCAGTGTTGAGTTTAATCCAACACGATATAGTAAATATATGTATAAATGTGTATGAACAACTCAGTTTTTACGTGGAAACCCGAAAGGGAGAAAACCACGGTACTTTTTAGGCTAATGTCCAAGCCCTCTCAATTCTCATTAGGACTCTCCTCACCATTACATTCTACAATTTGAGCTCCATTAATGGATTTATACAAAACTATTCTAGGGAGAAGAAGAAAGAAGGAGCCAAAGATCCCTAACATGTGGGAAAGCCCCATATTTATAGGGGTAAGGGAAAGGGGGAAACCTAACCTAATGGGCCAAGTAAGCCCAAAATGGGCCCAAAGGGCCGAAACATGCCTAATAGGCTGAAATGGACCTTGTCATTCAGGCTCCAAGCTGGGGCGATGCCTTGGGCTCCTGAACAGTAACGGACCGGGGTAATATACCTCAACAGATTGTTATATATGTAATTAATAAAAATTGTAATTAATAAAACTTTCCAGGAGCTAAAACTCTAGGCCAAAATATATCAAGATTATATTAATATATACAATAAAGTAAAAATAAATTTTACTTTCGTAAATGATATAAAAAAAAAGTGATTAAAATGTGAACATAAATTTGAGATAGCATTAAGACAAACTTTTATTTAACAAATTTTAACACATGCAGTCTTGCTATTTTAATGTTTCCCACTTTCATTTTATGATGTTTCACTTTTTTTTCATTTAGGAATGATTTGGAAGTTATTATAAATTTTTAAAACAATTTTATTGAAATTATTAGGGGGTGCTAAGAAGATTTTTATTCTCTTGTGTTCCACGATCATTTCTGTTTATAATTAGTACTTGTGGTTATTATTATATTGAAATAAAACATATTTAAATGGTTATTTTTTTCCTAGCCATATGATTATGTCATTCTACTATTTCACCTTCTACATCATTAGAGTACTAATTATTTTCTTTCACTCTACCTAATTACTACAACTTTCCATCTTGTTAAGTATTTTTTGGTTCTCTTTCCACTTTGCTTTCAAATTTCACACCCTTATTTAAAGGGGTTGTGTCAACTTGAAGGTTCGCCATTGCACACAGAAATGAATATCTCGAGGTGATTGTGATCAACTCTTAATTGGTGTTGTGGACTTTGAATTTTGTTCCGTATAAGATTTTTAGATATCTGATTTTCATATCAACAATACGTAAAGGAAAGAATTACTTTAGAATTTAAATACATTTGTTCAGGTTGTAATATCATTATTTTATCATATCAATTATATCTTCAAGAGACACTAAGATCTATTAGGATTCAATATTTTTCAATAATTCTACTACGTGCCTACGTTGTCTTTTGAAAAAGTAGATACCTATAAAGCAAAAAATTACATATAAAAATCATTCAACAATTCTACAGATGTACCCTCCTAGGCTTCATTTGTTGGAAATATTCTATAATAGAATCATCACTAATAGTACCAAAAATATCTCTCTCAACATATGTAACTAAGCAATCATTCAACCATTGATCGCAAATCTTGTTTCGCAATCTGGGCGACAGGGCGAGTCCGAGAGTGAGCGTGCGGCGTGGAGTGGTGGGCGCAGCTGGTGGTCGCCTGGTCTTTGACGGCACCACACAGCGGCGTGGAGTGGGGACTGCAGGGCTGGAGCGGAACGTCGAACTCGTGCAGATGCGTAGCCGCGTAGGTCTAAAGTCTGAGGGAATCGATCGAGTGCTCAGCCTCTGCGTAACTGCGTTTAAGGATTGGCAACAATTAAAAAAAACAAAATGACGTAATATTGGTCTATTTAATTAAAATAGTTTTGGAAAATGAAAAAGGAGCCCAGGGAGATTCAAACGTGGTACCTCCTGCAACTTGGAAACCTTTAATCCTGCGCGTGCTCCCATTCCCCTACTCCATTCTTTTGGTACTAAAGTCGTTTTTTGTGTAAATATACATTGAATAATTAATTTTATATAATATATATATAAGGAAAAAATACCTATCTATGAGTAAAACTCATCTCAATTCCCAATATATGAGTTGGTATGTTTTTTACCACCGTATGACTACAAAAGGTTTTTAAAACATGGCATCCGTATGGTGAAGAATATTAAAAGACCAAAATGACCATAAAACAAATACACGTAGAGGGCCTCCAACTTCCCCTAAAGTTGCTGAATCTGGAATGAAAATAAATAATACACAACGGTTACCATAACTGTAGTATCATCTTAGGAAAAAAGACTTCTATGTCATATATTATGGGAAAAGTTGGAACTTTTACTCACACGTCAGGTAAATTTCTCTATATATAATATAGGTAATTTTTTCGAGGTGCATGTGGTCCTGGAACCCCGTGGGACCCTTAGTGGGTCCGCCTTTGGCTATTACATATATTCTCGTAAAAGGGGAGTGATTGAGAGAGATCTATTTCGATTTTGATGATGTAAGTTCAAGATATTTCTCTTGCATTGTTTTGGGCTTTTGGCTTGGCGTGGCCTTTTTAATAATAAGATAAAATCGAAACCAAGCAACCGCCCGTATATGTCCCCAACATTTTATAAGAAACCTGTCTAGGTTTTAATTCTTTCAACTTTTTGGATGACATTATAAAGGTTTTAATTAATTGCTCAAGTACTTTTAATGAGTACATTTTCTAAAAATATGAGTTACACTATAAATCCGAATTGCATGAAATCATAATATTATGAATGTGAATTTTGTTACAAATGTAGTTAGTAGCATGCATTTCACTATATAAATATTGTTACTATATTGTCAACCGAGTGTAATAATGAATAGAGTTAATTATCAAAATAGGACTAAAAGACATTCACTTTGCACAAATAGGACCAAAAAATAAATTATGTTTCCATAGGACTAATTATGTTTGTCTTGGACAAATATACTCTTATACCTATTGGAATGTTTTAATTCATAATAAAATAATAAAAAATAATAAAAATTCGTAAAATATACCAAAAAATTAATAAAAATATTCTGAATAATAATAAATTTAAAAAAAAATTTTAAAAAATTAAAAATAAAAAAAATTAAAAAAAAATTAAAAAAAAATCAAAAAAATATTTTTTTTGTCACCGCCGCCTATACCGCCCCAGCACCAGCACCTCTAGTCATTTGGGGAAAAAATGCCAAATTTATTATGAATTCCATATTTTTGGCGTAATTCAGAATGATTTAAGATGGAAGAAAAAAAATGTTGGCATTTTCAAAGAGAAATATGCCATATTTTTGGCATTTTCCGAAAAAAATGGAAGTTTGTAGGAAATATGACATTTTTTTTAACGGTCGGAGGTGGTGGTGCAGGGAGGCGGTACCACCACCTCCTGTCACCGGGGTAAAAAAATGCCAAAAAAATTATGAATGCCATACTTTTGACAAAAGTCAAAAGGATTCAAGTTGGCAGAATGAAAATGTTGGCATTCTCATAGAGAAATATGCCATTTTTGTGGAATTTTAAAAAAAAAGTGGCATTTTTTACACCGATCGGAGGTGGTGGTTCAGGGAGGTAGTACAGGCGGTGGGAAACGTATCCATATTTTTTTAAATTTTTTTTATGGAGTTTTACTATTTTTTTATTAATTTTTTAAAAAAAAAATTAAAAAAATTTTTTTTTTCTTATTTTTTATTTTATAAAAATTTTATTAATTTTTTATTATTTTTCTACGAATTATTGAAATTTTTTCGAATTTATTATGAATTAAACATTTAATTATGACTTTTAGCTATCTTTTACTAATATTTAAAGGAGAGGTAAGAATGGAAGGAAGAAATGAGTATGTTTCCAATAGGACCACTATGGTCCTATTTTGGAAAAAAAACATAACAAGTCCTATTTTGAGTTTTTGCCATAGTTTTAGTCCTATTTGAAGTAATTTCTATAATGAATAGCGCGCAACTCTTATCAAACATGACTTTGATAGACGAGCCCAAGTGTGAGGGGTGTGTGTTGGGCCTTTTAATACATTGGACTATATGTCTATATGGCATTGTGTTTTGTATCTGCTCCATTAGCTCCGTCTATAAAATATTAAAATAGACAATTAGTGTTTGATGAAAGGGACTACTACCCAAGCTAAGTTAACAACATTTCTAGGGAGTATAGTACTACCCAATTGCGAAGCCAAACAAACAATGTTTTGCAAGTGTAACATGTTATATGGGACGGAGTGAGAAGTAATCTCTCTTATCCATTCCAATTGCACCACAAAATATTTATAGGCCACTGATTTTGCCAAGGCAAAATTACTTCTGCCACTAATACTCCACTTCCCCCTCCCAATATAATATTCTCTTTACATCTCTTTTATTTTCTCTAATAAGCCTATAGTCTACAACAATTAAACCCAACAAGTCATATATAGTACATTCCCACCCAAATAATTTTTCTTTCGAAGCTCATGGTAGTGGCTTATTGGAGGGAAAAGCTAAAATACTGATGCATATCTTACAAAGTTACACACCAAGTTCCGCAAATTAAGGAGATTTACTTGCCCAATATTTGAGTATTATTAATTGCCTAATATTTGAGTATTATTAATCGCCAAATACGGAGTATAATTTATGGGCAGTTGGGATAGCATGCAATTAGTCTACTATTATATTCAAATGATACATTTGGAATGGATAGGAGGGAGTAGCTAGCTAGTGTTCATGCTTTTTTTTTCAACTATTTGGGCATTTCCAACAACAAATACTACGTACATCATAATTTTCAACATACATTTATACTTATAGAAGAATCCCAAATATTCTTCAAGTACAACAATTCTACTCCGTTAATAACTCTACATTATCACATTATTGATACTTAAGTGCTATCGTTGTGAGGCCGGTTAATCAAATTTATAACCTCTCGAGTCTCGAAAGATCCCAAGAATTGTACGTAGTATGTTTTTATGACCACTAGCCCAAGACTTGTCATCTCACCTCTCAAGAAAGAGCGATCGGCAGATATGAGCGTCTCGCACAAAACTAAGATAGTGAATTAGGATCGTTACTTGAATATTCTGAAGACTTTGTTTAATCCCAAGGAGAAACACAAGAACAATAGTGTGGATCTTAGAACTACCTGACATGATCGCGAGGTCACATAAAAGGATATCATGCACTGCAAAAAGATGACGGGATTGGTAAGGATTGATTATAATTTTGTTCCAAATAGCTCGTAACAGAATGACGTTTGACACAAATTTGATGTATCCGTGCTGAATCTTTATAAATCTTAGTGTCCTTGTTAGAGATCTATACTTCGTATATGTCAATCTTATTATTTTTTGTAGTAATGTTTGTACAAATATAGTTGCAAACTGAAGCTTGATGTGCCAATAGCTTTGGAAACCAACTCGCTTCCAATTTAGGTGGTGCAACAAGTAGCCTAACATCCAAGGGTATTTGTAAATAATAGGGATAAAGGTCAGTTTGGTCCTCAAAGTTGCAAAAAATGAGTCAAATAAGTCCTTATATAGAAGATTCTGTCTGGAAGTGCCATTTGAGATGGCTCCCGGTGGAATTTTTTGATGAAATCTTTTGACCATCTTATTCATTAAGTCTAGTTTACTCATATCAAATTTCAGATAAAAATTCAATCGGGAAGACATTCAAATGAATTCTTGAAGATAATTGTGCCGTTAAAAGCGCAATTATCTTCAACAATTCATTTGAATGTCCTCCCGATTGAATTTTTTGCTGAAATTTGGTATGAGTAAACTAGACTTAATGAATAAGATGCTCAAAAAAATTTATCAAAAAATTCCACTGGGAGCCACCTCAAATGACACGTCCAGACAGAACCTTCCATATAAGGACTTATTTGACACCTTTTTTGCAACTTAAAGGACCAAATTGACCATTTACTCGTAAATAATATGAGCTGTAAGAACCATTTTAATTTACTACGTAGTAAATAATTTGTATTCTATTTCTGTGTGTATGATAATTACATTACGGAGTATTATTTCTCTAATTTGTTTCTAAAAGATTTGTTATCCACTTATCTAAGTAGTTATCCATAAAAACTTGGTTGGCGGCACTATTTTTAATATTTTGCAAAAAATGAGGCTACTGTACAAATTTATTCTAGGTACGCCAAAGTAGCTAAAAAACGACTAATGGTGAAGGTGGCTAGGGATTAGTGAAACGATCGAGGGAGAAAATGTTCAAGCTAAGGAAATAATAAAAAAAAAAAAGATGACAATAGCAATGAGGCGGTGATGGTGTGGCAATTCGATGAGCTTGCTTGGCATGGAAGTTAGGCATAATGAGGTAGATTGAGAGCCCGTTTGGTAGCACAAAAATCGGCTGATTTGGCTGATTGTGCTGAAATTTAGGAAGTTCCGACTAAAGTGGCTGCATTGACTGATTTTGTTGATTTACGAAAACAATATTTTTAAAATATATTTGATTAATGAAATAAAGAAAAAATTATCTATAAAAATAACTAAAGTGATCATCTACAGTAACTTCAATCAATACAGTTAGAAAAGTAATTTCAATCTTACTTTTTCTGCTTATTACACAATTCAGCGCGTGAAATCAAAAATTATGTGTTTGATGAAAAAATTGGCTAATAAACCTGATAAGCTGAAAAACAATGTGGTCAAATGACCTCTGAGTGTGTCAAATTGGGGGATCAAAGTGTCCAAGTGAAAGCTCTAACTATCTCTCAAGTGCAAAGATTTTTGTGCCCTTCTCAGTTCTGTGAAATAATGGGAAAGGGGCCAAAATACAAAGTATTCCTAAATAGATATTAGGCAGATTCCTGAATACATATTAGGAAGATTCCTAAATATATTAGACTATTACACCCCCTCAAACTATACGGGAGATACAACGCGCAAGTTGTCTATTAAAAATGAAATTGCAAACTAAAAAAAACTTTTAGTAAATATATCCAAAGAATCAATGTCTGCAGCAGCAAGCGGCGAACTCAATGGCGCGCTAGAAGCAAGCACCATGGTCAGCGACGCAAAGAAGGTGGGTTGTGCGGACATAGGCAACAGCAGGCGGCGAACTCAACGGCACACTGGAAGCAAGCACCGTGGTCAGCGACGCGGAGAAGATGATCTGCGCCATATCAGCTGCGCCCATCCTCAAAGGATCGCAAACTGCCGTAGATGTGACGGCAGTGGACCCTGAGGCGGCGGCTGTACTAGGGTTCATGGGAACCGGAAAAAAAATAGAAAAAAATAATAATTGTATCTAAAAACCTAAGCTCTTGATACCATGTGAAATAATGGGAAAGGGGGCACTCCAATAGGAGCCCTAACAGATATATTTATAATAGAAGAGTTGCCAAAATACAAAGTATTCCCAAATAGATATTAGACAGATTCCTGAATATATATTAGGAAAATTCCTAATTATATTAGGCTATTAAGTTCTCACCATCCTAATCACGTTATGAAAGTTCCTACCTTGAATAACTAGGTTGTTTTCCATCTAAAATATTCAAGTGTAGTTTGGACTAAACTAGTTTGGAACTCTGGATTGTCCCAAAACAAGAATCATATTTCTTTTTTGGAAAGAAATATTTTAGTACTTTTCCGTATTGAAAACGAGCACAATCACAAGTACCTTTTCCGTACTTTTCCCAATAAAGAATATTGAAATAATTGCATTTCTCCGTCCCCACATAAATAATTAATTTAAAGTCTAGTTTATTTCCATTCAAGGAAAAACTTTTAAATTTGGGAAAATTAGTTTAGACAAATTTGCGAAACTGGTACAAAATATACATTGAATTTGAAGAATGATAATTCGTTTCTGGTGACCATACATTGTTTAAAATGCTCATAATAATTGGGAAAGTGAGATAACAAATACGGAGCATTGACTAATAAGAGAACAATACTTCTTTCCTCTCGGTTTCCACAATTCCTGAAACCCCTTTTTAAAAAAATACACTCTGCTCTCTCTCACTTTCTTGTAGCTAGACTACCCATTTTCCTCAAAAAAGAAAAGCCCAATCCTCCCATTTCCCACCTTTTTTACTTCTTCTAAAGTAAATACATTAGTTTGGTAGAATTTGGTGGTGTTCTGTTTCTTTATAAAAACTATAGCTTTGGACACGGTTGAACCGATGGGGAAATCCAGGAATGTATTATTGCCTCTGCTTCTTCTTACTCTTCATATCTCAGTATTGTCTGCAACTCCTTCTGGCCATGGAGAAGCAGGTCACTTCCTTTCTTTCATCTATAATTGACTTTATTTCTGGGTTTTTTTCCTTTTCATCCATTTGTTAAAACTTGCCAAAGGGAATAGAGAGAGAGTGAGTGAGAAAGAGAGAAAAGAGCATTGCCCTTTTTCTTGACTGCTGTTTTAGGATATTATGTGTATTTTGTTTGAATGTATTCCTGAATTGTGTAAAGATAAAGATAGCTAAGATCCTGAGAATATATTGAATGTTTTGCAAAGGTGTGTGAAAAGGAGTAAGATTCTTCTTTGAAACCCTAGAGCTAGGAATGCTTGAATTAGTTTTGTGGTATGGAATGTGGATCAATTAAATTCTTCAATTTGTATAACTATTTATTCATTTACCTTTGGAAATTGGAATAGTTTTACAATTCTAGGCATCAGAGTTTGGGATTATTCTACAAACTAGAGAAATATGGAATCTTTATTCATCTCTATTCTCTTCCCGGAGGCCGGAGTATGTTTGAAAACACCTAATTGCCGTCATTATTGTTAATAAGGAATCTAAACTCATCAATCTTGGTCATTCACTTGCAGAAAATTTCTATTTTGTTTGTAAACATTTGGAGTGAGATTCACAACTTCACAAACTAGAGTAAAACTTGTTCTAAATAGCACCACCAAAACACGCCAGAACTTAAAAGGACTTGAATTCTAACAATAACCTCTCAGCTAACATAAAATGAGTTTATGTTCTAAATTTATTACGCAATATCAACTTGTTTGTTTTGATGTTTCATATATTTCTCATCATCCCCTCAAACAAAATTCTAGTTTCACCGCTGAAAGTGTAAATAGTATGGAGTATTACTAATTACTTCACAAAAAATAGGGAAAAACAAAATTGATTAGAATGTGTAGTTCAGTACCATGAAGCTAATGTTGCATTACATATTTAGCTAATTTTGTTTGACAGTGTTGTTCCATTACATATTTAGCTACCTTGTTTATTGTTGTCTCCTCTAAGATAGTGGGTAATGTTCTGAATGTACCCAAAAAGTGGCTCCAAATATTGCATATATGAAGAACTTCTGAGTATATGTTGAAATGGTTCAATAAGTTTGTTTGGCGGAGGAAAATTACTCCATCTCATGTATGAATTTTAAGAGAATCTTTTTAATGGGAATGTCTTCAGTTTTGTTTGCAAAGATTATGGGGTGTTTGAATCTGATTCTTGAAAGTGCTTCTGCTCTTTTAGAGAGCAGAAACGGAAGTTGGAGTGTTTGAGTGAAAGTGTAGAAGAGTTTTTGAAAACTGCTTCTGCTACTGCAAAAGAGAAGCAGAAGCAGGATCAGTTCCAAACACTCGTATGTCTTTCTGGTTGAGTCATCATTCAATGTGCTATTAATAGCTTCAGGGGATTATAACACTACCCTTTTTCCTATTTTTGGGGTATAATAAATTACTCCGTAATAACTATAAATATTTTCCTTTATTGGGCAGAGGCTTTCATTGGTGTAAATATCGGCAAAGACATCACCAATATGCCCAGTCCAACTCAAGTGGTGGGCCTCCTAAAAAAACAGCAAATTCGCCACGTCAGACTCTTCGATGCTGACCAAGCAATGCTCCGTGCGCTGGCCAACACCGGAATAAGCGTCATCGTCACCGTTCCCAATCAACTGCTCATCGGCATCGGCGCATCCAACCAGACCGCCGCCCAATGGGTTTCGCACAACATCCTCACCCTCGTCCCCGACACCAACATCACCGCCATCGCCGTCGGGTCCGACGTCCTCACCACCCTCCCGAACGCCGCCAGCATCCTGGTCTCCGCCATGACTTTCATCCACTCCGCCCTCGTCGGCGCGAATCTAGACTCCCAAATCAAAATCTCCACTCCCCTCTCGTCCGACGTCATCCTCGACTCCTTCCCGCCATCAAAGGCTCGGTTCAACGGCACGTGGCTCGGAGTGATGGACCCCCTCCTCCGGTTCCTCAACTCCACCGGCTCGTATCTCATGCTCAACGTCTATCCGTACTACTCCTTTATGCGGTCCAACAATTCGATCCCGCTGGATTACGCGCTTTTCCGCCCCCTTCCTCAGAACAAGGAGGCGATTGACTCCAACACACTCCTGCATTACACGAATGTGTTCGATGCGATGATCGACGCGGCGTATTTTGCCGTGGAGGCGCGGAATTTCAGCGATATACCGGTTGTCGTGACAGAATCGGGTTGGCCGTCGAAAGGGGACCAGACCGAGCAGGATGCTACGCTTGATAACGCGAACACGTACAACAGCAACCTGATCAGTCACATTCTCAACATCAGTGGCACCCCAAAGCACCCCAGGGTTGGAGTCAGTACATACATCTATGAGCTATACAATGAAGATAGAAGCCCTGGGGCGACTTCTGAGCAGCATTGGGGGCTGTTTGACCGGTTCGGGGTGCCAGTTTATACCCTGCACTTGACAGGGGGGAATTGGGAGTTGTTCACGAATGACACCACGAATCGGACTTTCTGTATTGCTAAACCATCGGCTGAAAAAGGGTTGATTCAAGCAGGGCTGGATTGGGCATGTGGCCCGGGGAATGTGGATTGCTCCGTTTTGGATCAAGGACAGCCGTGCTATGAACCGAACACTGTGCGTGCACATGCTTCGTATGCTTTTAATGCATATTATTATAGCCAAGGCTTGAACAATAGCGCCTGTGACTTCAAAGAGGCAGCCATTATCACCACTGTTGACCCAAGTAAGTAGTACCATCATTTCATTTCTGTTAATCTATGCTTCTGCTTCATTTGAAGGATCAGAGGGAATTTATGTATTTCTTATAACTTTACTAGACATGCTTCTGGTTCTAGATGTATACTGGAATGCTGATAGTTTTGTCCTATGCAGGTAATGGCACTTGTATATATCCTGGAAGGTACAGGCTTATTTTCACTTCGTTGCTTTTTAAACATTTCTATATCAGTCCATAACTTGAGAAATAGAAAAATGGGTTACCTTCAACTGTGGGAGAGTCAAATAAACCAACAAACCACAACTAAACCAAAGACTTTGTTAGCATATATAGAATTAGAGACTTGAATTTAAATCCTAAAAGGTTAACCCAATAACTTGATACCAGATTTGACTCATAATCGTATACTATGTAAATACTTGAACAGCCATACTAATAATTTTTTCCCTCTTGGTTTGTACACATAGTGTTTGGAGAAATGGAAGTTCTCACGTTCCATCAACAAACTCTACAGGCTCTAGCTCTAGTTGTGGATTACAATACTTACGAGATGACTATTCTCTCATTAGCTCTCTAATCGTCTGCTTCACAATCTCGTCCATTGTTCTGTTGTAAAAAGGATAAGCATAGTTTACTTGGTTCTGGTATTTTTTCTGGTGTTGATAAAATTCTATTCATTTGAATTTCCTCCCCCGACCCATGACATCCCATCGTTCTCATCGGTTAGGTAACATAGTAGCAATGCAATTCAGAGCTCAGCTTGCAAGTAGTTCTGAGGTTGCTTCATTGAGTTGTTCAATCAAGAATGGTAGATTCGTGATTATTTGTAATTATTATTTATATGTAGTCAGATTGATTTGAAACTTTTGGAACTGTTTGTGCCCACATATACTTTATTTGATTCGTTTAAATGAAACATTTGTAGTACTTAATAACTTAAAGTTGGGGCATGAAATAAGCTGATCAAGTTCCATATTGAATTGATTTGGGTTGTAGTAAATAATATTGCTTGACCAAGCAATAGGACTGGATTGCTTAACAGGAGGACTGGAATGGATTAAGAAAACCTTTTCTTTATTAAGATATGATAAGATATTCATGAAATGGGTGTCATAGTTTACTTTGATGACTTTAAACACTCATGTGTCTGAGCGGTCTCCATTTCTAATAACTCAGCCACTGCATCACTTTTGAATGCAAAACAATGAATGAGTGTGAATGATGCTTGATTACCCAGTTATTAAACAAATTATTTCCAAACACATACTAACCGATTATTAGTCATAAACACCCTACCTAGTACTTGCTAGGATGGGATTCAGTTGGTCCACCTGTTAAAATAAGCTTGGCATAGTACAAAGTGCTCCACAGTCCATTGATTATGAGGTTCAATTCTGGTGCAAATGTTGGGGCAATTTGAAATGGGGTTACACTACCATTGAGCAGTTGGGCTTGAGCAAGTTACAGGACCTGATTTGTTGCAAGCACTAGAGTGAACCTGATCTCAGTGTTTTACCCGAAGTTAGACTGATTATATGGTTCCAATCCGAAACATGTCCAATTCTGTCTCGCATACCAGTTTTCTAATCATAGACTAGGAACCGGTCTCGGAGCTGACTCTAGAACCAGACCTGAACCACCCAGTTCCATCAAGGAATTCAGGATTACGGCTACAGCTACTCCTTTTCAATGACACATGGCTGGGTCCACCCCTAGGCACACAACATCACCTTATGCAGGTGCGATCTTTGGAGCTGAAGTGCAAGTTTTAATCATCTTTGTGTCCCATTGGTGTTTGCGATGAAGACTTTTGGCACACCGCCCATGAAAAAAGAATTGTGCATTCAAATTGCATTTGTGTATTAACATTTATACTCTAAGGTACAAGACATTGTAGGAAACGCTAGAACGAAAACATGTGACAAACAGTATGTGGCAATGCAACACGCTAGCTACAATATATATGAACAAAATCTAAGAACCCAGTGCAGCCATTAGTTTCCACAGTTCATTTCTCCATTCTTGTAACTTTTCAAGATCAGGACTAGCTTAACAGGAGTTCGCTCCCCAGAAAAACGGTCCAAAATAACAGGAGATGTAATAGGAATCATCATTTATTTGTTCAAAGGCTTTACAGCAGTTTTAAAAAGAAGAACATAAACCTTGTCAATGGAGAAGTACAAAAAGCCTCCCATTGAGTGTGTTACATATGACCCAAAGCTTGTTCCCACAATGCAATGCCAAGCTGGACCGTAAGCTGAGTCGAATTCCTGTAGTTAACCAAACCAAAGTTTCAATCATTTACGGGGGGGGGGGGGGGGGGGGGGGGTTGCATTATCTGAAACACATGCTCCAGCCAGGAGATCATCAATAAGATTAAGAATAAAATAAATAAGATGGAGTATAGATGGTTAATGATTTCCCAAAAGATAACACTGCCACATACTATATATATCTTCAAACAACTAGAGAAGACCTGACCAAACTTTTACAATTCTTGAAACAACTAAAATCGAGTGATATATACATGTACACACACACACACCAAAGCTATGGTGTATCAACACTACGGACGGTTAGAGAATCCACGTTTCTTGAATGTAACTTTCCGAAACGTGGGGGAACACTACAAATCATTAAGAGTATAAAAAAGGCTAGCTGTTTTTAGTGGTGTCCAACTCTCAACAATCATTACCAAGTACACAAATATACTCATTGCATAATGAATACAGAGGCAAATGTAGCTGAGCACAATGTACCCCACCATCCAACCCAAATTTTAGTGTGAATCTCATTTTTTAAATCATTAATATATGCACACCCTAAAGTTAGAAAAATCTGTTAATAAAGTAGGGTGCAAATTCTCACTTCTGAAGTACAAATATTAATGATTTGAAAAATGGGGTACAAACTCAAACTTGGAAGAAGAAGTGGGTGCAAACACTGATTTCCCACAATGTAATCTAGCTGCAACCCCGGAAAGGTCTCCTTTTACTTTTGGCACAACACAAATAATAACATTTGTTATGATCTGTTAGTCTCAAAAAAATGAATGTAAAGCTCTTCTTTTTCATGGTATCTTTTCTACCAAATTGCCAGAGTGATCAGGAAGTCAATGACCTCAATGTACAATGCCATCTAATGCAACAATATAAACCAACATCTGAGGCACAGAGCAACTGTTCTTGTGAGTTTCCGATAGAAACCCTAGCCTTGATAAGGTAGAAGAAAAGAAAGCAAGGACATCTCAGATCAAGCAAATTCTGCACAAACATGACTCTACCATTGACGAATTTGAGCCCTTTGCAGAAAAGAATCGATCTTTCTGGTAAAAAGGGCAGTGAACTGGGAGTAAAAATGTTTCTGATAAAAACGGGGCAAAATCAATCAAAAATGACAAGGCAGGTGGATTACCTTCTTGAGAGCAAGGGCGAGGCGTTTGCTGTCAAGCTTGGGAGAGGGCATGGAGTCAAGGCAGTTCTTAGCGCACCTAAAAGCTCTGTTCTGAAGAGCTAAGGGCATGTCAGAGGCCCTCACGCGGAGATTACGGAGCTCATTCTGCGGCGGCGGCGGCGGCTGGTTCTTCTGCTCCTCCACGGCCTTCTTCCTCAGTATCAGGGTGTTCAGGAACTTGCTTCTCCTCTCTAACTCTTGCTCTGCTTTCTCCATCACCACTTCCGCATCCCCTCTATGGGGACAACTGGATCGATCCTCTACTTGCTTTGACTGAATTGTGGGGACAAGGGGATTCTTGTTGCTTCTTGTTTTGGGTTATTATTATTGTTGTCTTGTCTTATGCTGTACTCTCTTGGCCATATTTTGATTTTGAAGTTTTTCGGTTTTTCCAATTTAGGTCCACTGTTGGTCCATTCTCACATGATGGGTCTATTTGATAAAACAAAAATGTTAATTGTACTTCTTCTCTCCTTTAAAACTTTATCAATTTTTCTTTTTCGATGTTCCACTAACTTTGTCACTTTTCCTTTTAAAAGTATCTACAATGCTAAAACATAAACGGTGCATAGGTGGAATGAGAGATAGTCAATTAAAAAAATAATAAATAGAATATTTCTCTCCTTATTTGAATGATCTTATATCATTTTAGTAAGTTTTTCTTCACAATGTCAAGCACAAAGTCTAGAAGTAGACATTGTGCTTGGCATTGCAGAGGAAAACTTACCAAAAACACATAAAACTGTGGAAAGAATGAGAGAGAAATGTCATAAATTCAATTTTTTGTGTCTATCTCTCTCATACCACACGTGCACCGTGCACATTGTAGCATTGGAGATGCTCTAAGTAAATAATTTGTGGTTCCAGTTAATTCTTTCTTCTATACACAAACCTCAACCACATAGTTTTTACTTTATTAATCTCGTGCCGATCAAACTTGACAAAGTTTTAAGGGACAGAGGTAATACATCTTTTCTTTAAATCGTTCCCACACATTCTCGGTTTACATGAATAGAGTTATTTAAACACAAACAATTTTTGTATTTCCAGCCAATTTTGAGATCGACACCTTCCTTTTGTTGAATATGTGCAAATAATCTCCAAGTGATTCACCATGCCTCGGTGTGACTTGATACAAGTCACTGGTCCGTCTTTCCAATACCTTACTGCTCGCGAACTTTCGATTGAAAAGATTGACGAGTTCAGCAAACGAACTGACGCTCCCATTCGGAAGATTCACGAACCATGTCAAAGCAGTACCAGTCAATGTCATGCCGAATCCCCAACATATACAAGCCTCTCTCTGTTCAGGACTAACAGAGACGGTCAACATCATTTGTTTATATCGCGCGACATGTTCTCTAGGATCTGTGGTTCCATCAAATGGCTCCATGGTTGGTACGTCAAATTAATTTGGCAGTTCAACAAACATGATCGAACCATCAAAAGGTGAATCTTCATAGCACGTTTGAGACGTTATGTCAAGTGGAGGAGGAACTCCACGAATTGCATTGATTCTCTCCTGCATTTGTCGTATCTGGTCCATTATCATTGACATTTGGTCCGTCATGCCTGGTTGAATTGGTCTCGCCGTTGAAACTGTAGGTCTGGCCATTTGGGTGGTCTTTGGCCTGGTTGGTGACGAGATGATGATCACATCTGGGCGTTGCCTTATCAGATTTGGATCTGACGAGGTGACGGGTCTATGAGGACGTCCTGCGTGGGACTCATGCAATGATTCGTTCAGTCAATTACGCCTAGCGTCCTGCATGAAACTGGACGGGGCCGGATTTCCGTAGGTCCTGCTCTTGAAGTGTAGAGTAGTGGGATCTGACAGAGCGGAGATTGTAGTCATCGCCGACATGCTATGAGTGGCTGAGTACATACCTGTCCCCCTAGATCTGACTCGAAGGGACTCCGGGAAGTAACAAGTCGGGATGCTGGGGACCGACGTTGTCTCCGGGACAAGAGGTGTATAAGGGATGACCTGTGAGGTGACCGTTGATTGAGGTTCTCCGGTTGGTGACAGGCCTAGTGTGAGGGAGACGTGATCCGTCGTCGTTGCAGGCGGATCTGTCGCCATCGGGGTGAAACCAAGATCCAATCTCGTGGCGACAGTCCTGGCGTCACTCCTCCAGTTAATCATTGAGTTTGAAGCTATCGACACTACTGACTGCACCTATGAACGAAGAACGTCATCTCCCGTTGAAGGTGGGGCATTCATTCCGCCATCTCATGTCGGATTTCCTCTTTTGCCGTTTCTAGTTGTTCATGAAATTCAATCAACAATTGATTTGTTCCTGCCATAATTGATCTTTCTCTTGCACGATGCCCCACGGTTGGCGCCAAATTGTTTAAGCAAGATTTGATCTGGTCTAAATGATATAATCAAAAGGGGGAATCGTGCAAAAGATAATACAATGGAAATTTAATAAATGAATTAATTCCTATGAATCAGTAAGTTTATGAGCTTGAGTACAATAGCAAAAAGATGAATTGATCTAAAATGGATCCTCCCTATTTCTACAATCTGCCTTTCTATTTAAGCTGAAATTCGTCCCTTATTTGCCTTATTGTTGAATCTACTAACCGGCAAAGTAGCAGCTTCCCTATTTGCTCGCATGCGGTTACTTATTCTCCTTTTTCCTCCCATGTTTATCCATTCCCATGTTCTTTTTGTGCACTTGGACTTTAACTCTCTTAAGTCTAAGAGATGTGGGTCAATTTATTGAGGTGGATTTCCTGGTCCAACAATGGCTCTGAGCCAGTGAGCCTCTGACATAAATTGTGGGTTCGATTTATCATGACAATCAGATAAATATACAATAGAGAGTAGGTTACAATAGAGAGTAGGTGAGCAGAATTGAGCGTTATTAAGGGTTTATTTGCAACCGTTTCTGCTTTTAAAAAAATGTTTTTTTAATGAAATAAGGAGAAGTGATTAAATAAAAGTTGATAGTGTTTGAAAAGTAAAAGTGAATAGTGTTTGGTAAAATAAGTGCTTTTTGTGTAATAGAAAAAGACGCGGAAGCCGAGAAAAATAAATGTTGTAGTGTTTGGAAAAATAAGTGTTTTTTTAAAGCCAAAAGCTGAGAAGTGCTTTTTTAAAAGTAGTTGCAAACCGACCCTAAATACTCGTACGATAAATATGAAGGACTACAGATCGGCTACTCAATGCTACCGTGAAACGGCCGAGACATTTTTGTTAATTCTTTCAACATTTTTCAAAGTTTTTCAACGCTAGGGTTACTGAAGCTTAGCCTTCACATAAATAATACGAGTACTTGAATTGAAGGTTAGATTTTCGTATTACAAAAGATAATAAATGCAATTAAACACAACAGAATAATTCCTAACCACATTTTAATAACTTCTTCCACCAATCACACAATATAATAATATGTATTTCCTTTATTTACTAATAATTACATCATACGTTATGAAAGAACTTGGTATAATATACATAGTTCAGTAATTCTTTTTCTCCCTTCAAGACTCCATCCAGTAATGATTTGATGATATAGCAAAGCAAACAGACATCCATCTCAATGCGGTGAAATTGTTCTTACGCTGAAAAGGATAAAGAATCAATTTTACAAATAAAATAACAACGCTGAATCCAGCAAGCCCTTTCTCGCAATATTCAGCCAACATATATTATTTTTGCAACATTCAGCAAATTAACCACCCAAGTTTATTTGATTAAATTCATGCTCTAGTGTAAACATAAGAAGAAAGGGCTAAATTGGCTGTAACAAATGTTTAAATCAGTTATACATTCCTTAAAAAGAGAATGCATAACTAATTAAAGTTGATAGATAAAACTTTACTCAAAATTTAAACTTGCTTTTTGGTCGCACGCTCTTTCTTAATTGTATCGAAGAGGCTCCCATCATAAACTCCTTTTATAGCTTCTTTGGGCAGAACTCCCTCCTTGTTTTTCGCTAATAAGTATAATACCTTCCACTCTGCCCATGCACCAACCCTACATAACAAAACAATAACACTATATATAATACCTTCATCCCAATAAAAAGGTATTTTAGCACCTAATTATAACATGTGCAAGTTTTTGGTGCTCATCTCACACTCCTATAAAGTTTGGGATATTTTAATTATTTTCCCTTAAAGTTTGTTATGCAATTAACTAGTTTTTTTCTTTTAGGAACATTTTCAAGAATTATGTATAATTTGGTTTGAGGATATTGAAATTAACTAGTACGGAGTAATTTCGTGTGAGAAAATTCATAACAAAGATGAATTTACCATCCCGCATAGTCCTTTGGCAGTCTATTTGCCTTGAGCATTTCATCCAATTCCTTTGATGTCAAACTATTTTTGCTTGAGTGTGCGTATTTAGCGAATATTTCCTCAAATTTTTCTGGAACAAACCTATAATCATCATATCAAAACGCATGGTAAGCTGTATGAAAATTTAGTCGAACAATTTAAGTCAAAACTTACTCTGTATTCAAATCAAGTTCTGAAACCCTCGGAAATAGGGTGTTAGTCCTTTTTGTTTAATTTTGGATTTTTTAACTTGAACTGTAATTTGCTGGGTCTTGTCTGATCTGGTTTGGTCTGATTTCTATATATTTTTATAATTATCCAAGTCTGGTCTGAGATAGATTAGAGTCGAAGTAAAAACATCCTTAGTGGCATAAAACAATGTTAAATGAATATGTTTTTCTGTCATACTTACAAAACACAATCACAACAACAATTATTGCTATTATCCTTATCATTATCAAGCATTAATAAATGTATGATCTATGTGTATTTTATTGTTTAAATTTTATCTTGTCTAGTTCATTAAGTTCTAATCTAGATTGATTTGTTTAAAAGGAGTCCGATTTGATCAAATGTGGAACTGAAATCAATACAATAATTTAAAATTTTTTAACTTGAACTGTAATTTGCTGGGTCTTGTCTGATCTGGTTTGGTCTGATTTCTATATATTTTTATAATTATCCAAGTCTGGTCTGAGATAGATTAGAGTCGAAGTAAAAACATCCTTAGTGGCATAAAACAATGTTAAATGAATATGTTTTTCTGTCATACTTACAAAACACAATCACAACAACAATTATTGCTATTATCCTTATCATTATCAAGCATTAATAAATGTATGATCTATGTGTATTTTATTGTTTAAATTTTATCTTGTCTAGTTCATTAAGTTCTAATCTAGATTGATTTGTTTAAAAGGAGTCCGATTTGATCAAATGTGGAACTGAAATCAATACAATAATTTAAAAGATTTTATGAATATATAGGTATAGCCGACTGATATGAAGCAGAATTTGGGATTGGAAGAAGAGGGGCAGAAGCCCCCGTGGGTTTACCGAAGGCGGGACGGGCTAGAGCCCACCTCCGTGGGCTGGTTGCGGGCTGTTTAATTAATATTTATTGTTCCTTTTATTTTGTTTCCTAATTTAATTTGTTTCCTAGTAGGATTTATTTAGGTCTTCTATTCTTATTAGAATTAGAGGTTTCCTATTTCTATTTAGTTTCCTAGAATGATTTAATTAGGAGTTCTATTAGAACTAGAGGTTTCCTATTCTATTTAGTTTCCTAGAATAATTTAATTAGGATTCCTATTCTTATTAGACCTAGAGGGTTATTTATACCCCTTGTATGCTTCATTCTTGATCATCTTGGAATAAAAGTTGGTTTAGCCTTTTGGCTCTGGGCAACGGTATTTTTACCGTTGATTATCGGGCAACGGTTCACCCCGTTGATTTTATTTTTCTGCTTCACAACAATTGGTCCGACCTGCTGGATCCCGTCCCGCCGGAATGACGAGATCTATCAGTAAACATTTGTCAGAGATGGTGGCCAAGCAAATTCGGATGAATCAAACCCTAGAGGAGCACGGCGTGCGTCTGGCAGAGATCGCCGCATCCCTGGCAGCGCTTACCAAGGCGTTCGTTCCGCCAGTCACGACGGAAACAAGCCCTGACGCGGTTGGCAGCCCCGCCGTATTTGCGCCCAGCAGCGACGGACAGCCGCACAGCGTCACTTCCTCCTTGACTGCGCTCACAAAGGCTCTCGCGCCGCCAGTGGCGGAGGAGAATTCATCGGATATGGCTTCACTTGACGCGGCAGCAACATCCACGTTCGGAACTGGACTGTGCAACACTTCTCTCACGACGCTGCCCTCGTTTGACGGAGAAGACCCGATCGGTTGGGTTGCTAGGGCTGAGCATCAAATCGAACTGAGCTGTACTCCGCCGGGAAAGAAGGTGGCAGCCACTGTAGTTGTGATGGAAGGGTCAGCCCTGTACCGGTTGACCTCGTTACGAGCACGAAAGCCGGGCATGTCATGGGATGAGCTTACACAAGCATTAGTGGCTCGTTTTGACTCACGGTTTAAGGGCAATTGCTTTGAACGGCTATCCGGAGGCAAGCAGTCAGGGACTATGGAGGAGTACATCTCAATTTTTCCTAAAGATACTAGGCAGCCACCGGGAACAAATGTCAGCCGGTTTCCGGATTTCAACCTTGAGGACAAGGTTTTTTCGAAGGGGGATGGAATTGATATGAAGCAGAATTTGGGATTGGAAGAAGAGGGGCAGAAGCCCCCGTGGGTTTACCGAAGGCGGGACGGGCTAGAGCCCACCTCCGTGGGCTGGTTGCGGGCTGTTTAATTAATATTTATTGTTCCTTTTATTTTGTTTCCTAATTTAATTTGTTTCCTAGTAGGATTTATTTAGGACTTCTATTCTTATTAGAATTAGAGGTTTCCTATTTCTATTTAGTTTCCTAGAATGATTTAATTAGGAGTTCTATTAGAACTAGAGGTTTCCTATTCTATTTAGTTTCCTAGAATAATTTAATTAGGATTCCTATTCTTATTAGACCTAGAGGGTTATTTATACCCCTTGTATGCTTCATTCTTGATCATCTTGGAATAAAAGTTGGTTTAGCCTTTTGGCTCTGGGCAACGGTATTTTTACCGTTGATTATCGGGCAACGGTTCACCCCGTTGATTTTATTTTTCTGCTTCACAACACCGACCTACTAGCCATTGAAAAATTATTTTTCATGAAACTTAGATTTTATGAAAGTATGAACTATATAGACAATAACATATTCTACTCAATTTTTTTTTTTGAAAATAACATATTCTACGCAATAATTATGCAACAATTAGAATGACTGGGAAGAACACAATCATAGGAATTATTATCATCAGTTTTCTTCTAAAATTAAACATACTAGGTATATTTTTAGTTGGACTAACCTCGATCAAATAAGGCCGGCCTAGACAATCAAATCGGGTTAATTCAAACTAGATGAGACTTTGACAGCTAAAAATACACTTAGAGACCAACCATCTATCAAGTCAGTTCAGATCACCGGATCTAAATACATCAAACCAGACTAAACTAAAAAACTTTAGTACAATTAAAAAACGTCTCTAATACTATCGTACCATGTAATTAGACTTGCATGATAACTAGAATTATACAACGCGAAATTTGTTGAAATTATTCTGATCAAATTTTTTAAAATCTACACATATATAGAGGAAATTGTAAATTTTGACGCGTAGTTTATACTTTATACATGTACTTATTTTTAATCCTGCAACTTCACACATTTACAAATTTAGTCAAATTATATAATTTGTTCATAGAACTAATAACAAATGTTTGTAATGTGTACCTTCCTTCTGAATCATAGACACCAGTATCACTTGTATGCTTCCCAAGTTTAATATTTTTAACCTCAATAGGGAAGAGAAGAGATATGCCTTTCCCCTGCAATAGAGCATATATTGTTAAGTTGTTAACCCCATAATTTCTTGCTTAGTTTCAATTTTCAAGGAAAAAGTAACAAACAATCATTTTTTTTTTCAAAATGGGAAAGAAAGCGTTGGAAAAGTGAAAATTCTTTTGTAAACGCGACTAACTATTTTATGAACCTGAAGAGTAAAAATTAAAGGACGCATAATTGCATAAACTAAAACTGGTACGTCTACAACATTAGAATAAAATGTTTAGGTAATCTACCATCGTTTAGGTTTTACTCTATAACTCCAAGACAAAAGAAAGGGAAATTCCCCGAAATACAAGTAAAAACATTGCAAAACTCAGGGGCAATACTATGCTTTTTTCTCAAAAAAGACTAAAATATTGTTATCCTAAAATCAAACCGTCTTGTCATGGGAGTATTAATACTCCCTCCGTCCCTAATAACTTTGCCAAGTTTGACCGGCACGGGGATTAATAAAGTAAAAACTGTGTGGTTGAGGTTTGTGCAGAGGAGAGAGAATTAACTGGAACCACAAATTCTTTACTTAAATGGGAAAGTGGCAAAGTTAATGGGACATCCAAAAAAGGAAAGTTGGCAAAGTTATAAGGGACGGAGGGAGTATCATAGAGTTTTTGCCATTTTCGGTCCTACAACTATTGTTTTATTGACACTTTTGGTACTCCACTTTTAATTTTTCCAATTTTAGTATTCGACTATTGTGCTAGGGGCGCATTGAGTCCCTAACTTCAATGTTTCCCACATTTAGTCCCTGAATATTATCAAATTGACATTTTTAGTCCTTTTACTATGATTTTGGCACAATAAGTGAAGGACTAAAAATGTCTTTATTATAATAGTTTATAATAGTTGAAGGATCAAAAGTGTCACTTTTATGAAAATCGAAGAACTAAACATGGAAAATTTCAAAGACGGAGACTAAAAATGGCAAAAACTCACATCATAAATCATAATTGACACTATTTGTTATGATGAGTCATGATAGTAAATTAGCAATTACTCCCCATTAGAGGGGGAAAATATATTACTCCTAAAGTGCAAAAACTTAAAAACAAAACACAAAAATTAAGAATCAAGACAATTCAAACTTTTATCATCGGAAGAATATAAGATAGATTATGCCATATTTACCGGTCGAGTTTTTTTACTGAGCCCAAGATTAATAAACACGGCTGCAAATGCTGACAATGGTATCCCGAATCCAAGCATTCTGAAACCTGTAAAGTAAGCAAGAAAAAAATGAGGAAATTATCGTTGCATATTGCATCAGCATACCCACACAGTCACACACTTAACCTTCATATCCGGATTCCAGAGATATATAAAAGTAATTACGACCTCCTGCCAAATTGAAAAGTTCTTTTGGGACTATGAAATTAGACCAAACTAAAATTAAGTGCGTCTCCTAATATGGATTACGGAGTAATACATAAAGTAGTATTAAAGCTTATATTTGTACTCCGTATATAATTGGATTAGATTAGATTATAATTTACAATATAAGTTATACTCCGTATTAAATTGCAAAAACTGAATTTAAATGTGATAAAGAATTGATGCATAAAATTAGATTAGAAATAAAAGATAATAAAGCTAAACTTTTAAAAGGTGAGAGAGGGGTGCCTAAAAAGAGAAATTAAAAGCAAAATAGACTAAAGTTTTATATTGTGATAAAGGGGGACAGATATTCATCTTATTATACAAAAATAAAGTAACACTATTTGAAGTTCGAGATATTTCACGTCTACTAGACCTCAATATGGTCTTATTAGCTACTCCGTATTACTCGTATGATAGTGATAGAGTACGCATATGTATAATTCATTCATTGGAAAATCAATTCCAACATAGATAACTCATTTATTAGATTAACTTTTTTGTGAACTTTTTAGTAACGGTTCAAGATCTTAAAAAGAAAAGATGATAGTTATTTGATTAAAAGCCGATTGTTTGATTAAATTTGGTTTGATATACAAACTGTTAGGACTAATTAATACTACATCCGTCCCCCTAAGTTTGGAACAAGAGAAGGTGGCACGGTTATTAATAAAAGTGGATTTATGTGGTTGATATTGAATTGATAAAGTAAGAATAAAGTAGAATCATTTAGAACCACACAAACTATACCAAATAAGGTATGAGACAATCTTAATGGTACGGACCGAAAAAGTAAAATGGGACAATCATAGCGGGACGGAGGGAGTACTAAAAGTCATGGGCTTTTCTTAGATTCTACTCTCGGTGGCATCTCAAAAAAGATCTTTTAATTTTGGGAAAACTGTCAAATAGGTCCTCGAACTTTCATAAAAAGGTCAAATAAATCTTTATATAGGAGACTCTGTCCGGCCGTCGTGATTTGGGGCGGTTCCCGGTGGATTTTTTTAATTAAAATTTTTGAGCATCTTATTTATCAAGTCTAGTCTACTCATACCAAATTTCAGCTAAAACTTCAATCGGAAACGCTTTCAAATTAATTCTTGAAGATAACTATGCAGTTAAATGCGCAGTTATCTTAAAAAATTAATTTGAATGTGTTCCTGATCGAATTTTTAGCTTAAATGTTTTATGAGTAAACTAGTCTTGATGAATAAGATGCTCAAAAATTTTCATTAAAAAATTCCACCAGGAACCGCCCCAAATCGCGACGGCCGGACAGAGCCTTTTATATAAGGACTTATTTGACCTTTTTATGAAAGTTCGACGACCTATTTGACAATTTCTCTTTAATTTTTGAAAAGCTCTTAAAATTTGTTATGCCTAACATCCAACTAGAAGATTTTAGAGACTTTTTTAACAATACAAAAGCTAGAACCCAGAGACTTATGTCTGTCAAACATGCATTTAGAGTACTTGGAATTCCAAAATAAGCCTATTCTTTTTTTATTCTGTAAATAGAAGCGCTTATCATCAAAGTTAAACATATTACATCGGGAGTATTTAAAATCTGATAATGTCAAAATATAATACTCCGTAGTAGGTATTCCTATTTAATGAATAAAACATTAATCTTATAATGTACCTAGTAATTGTTTTTACTCTTATTTACAGCAATTTTTTGAAGTAAACAATACGGAGTAATAGTTGTTAACTTAATATCAAACCAACTCTCATACTCCCTCCGTTCTTTAATATAAGTCCTCTTAGGCTTTGGCACGGGTTTTAAGAGGAAAATAGTAGGGGTAGTGTAAAAGGTGTAATGAGTAGTAGGTAAATGAAAAAGTAGGAAAGAGAAAGGGGTAATGGTAATAAAAGTGGGGTATAAAGGTATATTTAAAGTAAAAACTTTCCTTAAATGGAAAGGAGGACAAATAAAAAAAACGTCCCAAAAAGGAAAGAAGGACTTTTATTAAAGAACGGAGGGAGTATAGATCTATAAACAATTGGAAAAAAAGGCGTATTATTTTATTTTCCGTACCAGATACGGCTGCACTACCTGTCTACCTACATACTATCAACTCCGATCCATATCTCTTCTTGATATAACTTCTTGCGTGAGAGGAATCCTATCCTGATCTTAAAATATACTACCCGTGTTTACGTATCTTAATTTGACTTGACACGATTATTAATGTAGTGGTTGAAAAAATAAAAGTAATGATTGATATTTGTGTACAATAAAGTGAAATAGCGCATATTTCTTTGTAAAAAGGGAAAAAGACACTTATTTTGGAACAATCCAAAAAGAAAAATAGAACAGATAAAATGGGACGGAAGGAGTAATACTAAGTATTATTTCCATCTTGGTTGACTTTTGTCAACAATAAATTAAGTGAGAAATAAGAAAGAAAAAATGTATAATTGATGTTTATACATATGAGAAATTAGTTAAATGATTGGAACCACAAATTAATCGATTAGAAGGTGACTAATCGATTAGAAAGTGACTAAGTATTTTAGCAATCGAAAAGTAAAGTTAGCCAAATCTATCCAATGATACCGAACGAGTATACAAAGTACTGTTCATCGTTTTATCATAAATAAATTCAGATGAGGGGTCGCCCTATGCTACAGAAACAACTACGGATGTTTCGACCCCGGATCAGATTAGAATAGACAAGCTCAAACTTAAACAGATCAGACCCGCAAACAAATCAGATTAGATCAAATTTCGATAGTTATAAAATACATATACACCAGATATTTATTGGACTAAACTATATCAGAACTGATTTAAACACACTATACTAGACTAGACTAGAAAATTTCGGTTCAATTTAAACCATAAAACATTCTAATTGAATTGAGCCGATTGAATTTCAGGCGGGATAACGCTTGCTATCAACTATTTATTTCTATCGAAACAAGAATGAGATAATTGATAGGTGCAATTGAACTGTTCTGGAAAATTTGGAAATTATTATTTGCAGCGATGAACTGGGGACTGAAAATATGTACTATGTACGAAACTATAAAAGCAATAATAAGAGTAAATAAATTGAAACCTTTATAAGTTTCCGATGGATAAACAAGTCCATCCCCGTTGATATCGAAAAACATGGCATGTTTTTGGAGAGGAGAGATCTCATCGCCAGGATTTCCTGCTCCTGCGTATCAATCATACTTTTTTGAATAAAAAAAACTATGAACTATTCAACCAATTCAATTATTTGAACAACGGAAATGACAAATCCTGAAGTACTTAAGTGATATATTGAGAAAATAATGAGAAAAAAAAAAACCCGATAAAGTTAGCATACATACCACCATGGGAGACAGAGGCGTTCAAGGAAGAAGAAGAAGAAGAAGCAGGATCTGCGGCCATTGCTGATTGGAAAATGAAGAAGCCAATAATCTAATTTACAGGAATATATTCTGAGATCTGAGGATATAACTTCTACAATGCGGAGTATTTTATTTCAGATATGAGAAGAGGAAGAAATCAATTTGATGGATTTAGCAGTTGTGAGTTGTTATATGTTCCTCCTCTGCTATGGGCTGGCGGTGAGTGTTCTTTAAGCAAAGTGGTTGCGTGTGTGTTTGAATATGCGTCCAGGTGTCATTCTAATTTCAAATTTATTTTATCGTGTACAATTTAATAGCCTAATACTCCGTATCTATTAGTCTAATATCTACGGAGTATTTAGAAATATTTGTATTTTGACAACTATTTTTAAATATATATATATATAACGAGGCTCTTATTGGAGTATACTTTTCCATTACTTCACACAATTGGTAGCCGATCAGCCAAAAAATATTGATTGTTTTGACTCCGATTGGATTCATCGGCTAATAAGAGTCCATTTGATAACACTTAATTAACCAAATTGGATGATTATATTGAAATTTGTGAAATAAAGAAAAAATAGAATGAAAAATAGCTAAAATAGTCATTATTAATTTCAGTCAATTCAACCAGAAAAATAACTTCAACCTTATTTGTTTTGACTAGTTTAGTAACGCGCATTGCACGTTCATGGTGATGCCCAAGGCCATTGTAGGAACATTAATTTCTTGATTTAGGTTGAGTAAATATATGAGTAATATGAATACAATATTTGAATACATAGTTATTTACAAAAATACGAAATAAAATAAAATGAACTATATGAACACAAAAAATGTGGCAAATTTTATAAACATGTATTAGTCCAATCTAGTATTCTGACCTCTAATGTAAATTGAAAAGCCACCCACATCACTCACACACCCACAAGTAAAAAAAAAATGAGAACCGATGCCAAACAAATAGAAACTCTAGAAACAAAAAAAAAATAGCCATAGATCAAAGAACCAACACCAAACTCTAATAGTCTGTGGTTAATTAATCAATTAACATCAGGGGTCTCCACTTCGTGTTTCTTCTGTTCAGCCTCTTGCACTTCCTTCTCTATCTTCTTTCCCTTATTTGACTTGTATTACACACTCATGAAGGTGCCTATGGCTTTATACTAGGTGAAGTACTCATAGAGCCCAACATCAAACTCCATAAGTTGTTTTCTAACAACTAAAGACACTGCATATTGTGGTTGGAACGTGTGGTACTCAATCATCCGATTCTCCAAACGCCGCACTGCCAATGAACCGTCAAAGATGTCACCCTTAAGGACAGGGCCAGCTGCGTAGTACACTCCAATATTAGTGTACATTGTTGGCTCTATCCTTCCAAAATCAACGTGTTGACCGTGTTGCTTCTAAATTGACCTCGTTGACTATCTAGCTCCGATAATTGACCTGCAAAATAATCACTAAAAAGAACTAAAAGTATATTAGTGGCTCGAGACGCGTTAGACGCTGTCCTAAGGAATTATTTCCGGCATACGGAAATTTCCCCCAAGATATAACGAGCCCTTCGGTTATCAAACCGGTACCAGAACTAACGAGAAGAAAATAGTATATGAACTCAGTAATAGAGTTGATGGTTAATTTGTTGTATACTTGTATACGCACTTCACCGTAAATATTTTTTCATCTATAGAAAATTAAGGCATATATGAAGGTGGTACGTAGCCTTCTCTCTTTGTAATCCCACAACACCCATAACCCATTTTCCCTTTTCAATAAGCAGAATGAGTGCAAAGTCTCCAGCAAGCATGTATGTCTATTCTGCCAAGTATATATATGTCCAAATACACAATGAACCGAACGTCGTAGGTTACTAAAGGGTCACCATATAAACTTTAATGAAATTAAAGTATGAATTATGTAGTATTAAAGGCATTTAAGGAATAATGAACAATGATACAAAACGTTTTTGTATTAACTCCTAATGACGCCCAACGTTAGAAAAAGTTTAGCCAAATTCATATATTAAGTTAATTGTTTAACGTTTAGTAATGGCTTCACAAATGGTAGGGTAAAATGGTTTTTAAAGTCGTGATAAAATTTCCCAGAAAAATAATTGAAAAACTTATTCATTTGAAATACCCCAAAATTTCCAACAATCCCCCACTATTTCAAATGAATATTCTATTTATTAAAATTAATAATTCCTTACTGGGTTTCATATATGGGGTGAGGTTTTTCAATCTGGTGTTCGTAGACTTGAACCAGACCTAGACGCCTAAGTCTTTAAATACCGAGTTTATTGGTGAAACGTATAGTTTCTATGAACCAATAATCTACTTTGGTAAGTCAGTGTCTTAGGGGATCATTTTTCACCCCCACCTTTCTCGTCGTTAACGCCGTAGTGCGCCTCTAGGCCGTGCGCGTGCTTGGTTTTCTTGAGTGCTCTAGAAGCGTTGTCAATGCTACATGGAGGCGGCCCCACCTCTCACTCATATAGGTGACCTCATCAAGTGTGTCCCACACTTAACACACCACCTGTAAGGGCTATGACGACTATCATTAAGAGTTTTAGCTCAACCTCACAAGCAAATGTAGTCTAGCCTTCCACACCATAGAAACGGACATTTTACAAGGCTAGCAGAACAAATAGAAGATTTGTTATTACCCATTTGAACTTGCTTCATGGGATCTCCAATCACACAAGTTGGGTTCCCATCCCTATTTGTTGTCAAAGTGACATTAGTCCATTTCCCTCGATGTTTAAATTAATCATTTAACGTCCTAGGGATTCTGTCAAAGGAGTAGCTAATTCCTTCACAAAATTAATGGATATAATTCCATTCTCAAACATCATTGCACCACTTTTAAGGGTGAATGGATATCCACTATTTTAATTTATCTCATGCGAGTCGACTCAGATTGCGTCGTTGTATCCCGACAATACAACGGATAACTCTCAACAAGATTTAGCATCGATGTGACACTTTTGTACATCAGATAATTTCAATAATATGTTGTATCCTAACAGATAATTCTCAATATAATATATAACATCATTGTATCATCATAGTACAATGAATAATTCTCATATATAGCATCGTTGTACCTCTCTAGTACAACGGATATTTCTCAATTAAACATATCATCGTAGTATCAATATATTACAACGGATAATCTGAACCATAATTAATGATATCTCTCGAATATCTCAATAACTTAAGGTATCTCAACCATCACATTTGAATTTCATATATTGGCTCAATCTTCAATTCCAGCATTTTAAAATTATGAAATGTCACACACATTTAATTGTAACAGACTCACATTTTTGTTTTTATTTATATCAAAGTCATAAGGGATATTCACATTTTAACATTGAAATATCAAACTTCTTAAGAAGTTTTTCAAAATGATGATAGTAAATTACCACAATCCTTCCTTATGGCTTTAATATAATACTCCAAAAATTACTTTTACTATATTCATATATCAACTCAATATAGCTACTGAAAAGCATACAAAATTTAAGCAACATATAAACAAATAATCACACATGCATCATTTAGTGTGTTCACATTCTTCAAAAATAAATCACATTAATATCAACAATAATATAGCTTAAAGTATTGCACACCGGCACACTAATTATTCAATTTAAGAAAATCATATATATGCTCCACTATTTCAGTTTATGCAAAGAGTGGCTAAAGGCTAGGTTATAAAACTCAATCAAATGGGTAATTAAAATTTAGATAAACACCCCCACAATTTTAAAATGTTTCAAAAACAGCTGCATAACTCTTCTAAAATTCACAGGAAGATAAGATATTTTTATTGAGATAATATCTATCTCAATCTTTATTTGTACACCAATATTTTATTAGAAATTGCCTTCAAATTTAACGAAATATTTTTTTTTTAATCTCAAAAAGTCACCAATAAATGTAACATGAAATCTTCCACAACTTCTAATCACCGTACAAATATATTAATAAAACTTATATCGATTCACCAAACATTTTACAAATTTTATAGATGAAATATAACTTATAAATTATCTACCTCCACTATACACATTCAGAGTCTATCAAGATGTTCACAAATTTAGGTAAATAAATATGTATATTTTTAATCACGGCATGCACTTCAAAAGCAGCAAGTAATCACTTTCGGACACCATGCATATATCCAGATATATATATTTCAACACACTAGTGAATGTACAAGGACATTAAAATACTCCGTAATAGTTAAGTGATTCATTTGATAGCAGCGACAAATAAAACCGTTATAAAGCTCCAATGTAACTGCCGCACCAAATTCTGAGAATTCAACAGTTTTTGAAGACCCATAACATTTAATGTTGTCGGGAAGACGATAAATTTTCTCAACGTAAAAGAAAGGAAAAATACCGAGTAATAACAATAAATATTTTTAAACTCAGGTCATTTAGCTGTTAAAATATGAAAATTAACATTACATAATATAATGTAATATGTCACATATTACAAATATCAGGTGAATTGACAAAAGTAAAATTTCACTCACTAATTTGATTGGCAAAAAGAAACTTGCTCATAATTTGCTCATTATTTTCCATTAGTCATAACCGTTTTTCTCATGTGAATTTAAATGAAACCTCTAATTCGTCATCCCCTATTGGATGATAGGAGGAAAAACATTTTTGCATTCACAAATGAATTTGATAGCCTCAAAATCTATCACTTATTCATTCACATCAGTTACTAGTCAATTTTAAAAAATTACTAGTCAATTTTAAAAAAAATAACCGCAATAATTTTATATTCACCGCCAAAAAAGTTTACACTTTATTTTGGTGAATATTTTCCCCAAAGAATTCATTATCTAAGAAATCACCATTTGAACAAAGGCTACAAAAAAAAAAAAACATACCACAACTTTGAGCATCGTTGGGAGCTAGAAATGCATCCATACTTTTGGTGTCACTTGTCATAGTTGACTGTTCCGTAGGTGTAATTTTAGTTTGCCAGTAATTCCTTAGATTGTTGGCTCTATCCTTCCAAAATCAACGTGTTGACCGTGTTGCTTCTAAATTGACCTCGTTGACTATCTAGCTCCGATAATTGACCTGCAAAATAATCACTAAAAAGAACTAAAAGTATATTAGTGGCTCGAGACGCGTTAGACGCTGTCCTAAGGAATTATTTCCGGCATACGGAAATTTCCCCCAAGATATAACGAGCCCTTCGGTTATCAAACCGGTACCAGAACTAACGAGAAGAAAATAGTATATGAACCCAGTAATAGAGTTGATGGTTAATTTGTTGTATACTTGTATACGCACTTCACCGTAAATATTTTTTCATCTATAGAAAATTAAGGCATATATGAAGGTGGTACGTAGCCTTCTCTCTTTGTAATCCCACAACACCCATAACCCATTTTCCCTTTTCAATAAGCAGAATGAGTGCAAAGTCTCCAGCAAGCATGTATGTCTATTCTGCCAAGTATATATATGTCCAAATACACAATGAACCGAACGTCGTAGGTTACTAAAGGGTCACCATATAAACTTTAATGAAATTAAAGTATGAATTATGTAGTATTAAAGGCATTTAAGGAATAATGAATAATGATACAAAACGTTTTTGTATTAACTCCTAATGACGCCCAACGTTAGAAAAAGTTTAGCCAAATTCATATATTAAGTTAATTGTTTAACGTTTAGTAATGGCTTCACAAATGGTAGGGTAAAATGATTTTTAAAGTCGTGATAAAATTTCCCAGAAAAATAATTGAAAAACTTATTCATTTGAAATACCCCAAAATTTCCAACATACATTTGGGCATAACTCGTGTCGCCTTGCCTTTTGTGCAGCTCAAATCCAGGTTTCCAATATATCATGTATTTCAACAGGAGTCTGTAAAATCTGTGTGGGCAAAGCCACATGGGGTACACCCGTTTACTTATAGACATTAACTTATAGTTATAATTAAAGAGTCATACAATGAACATATGATATCTCATGGTGTTCAACAGGAGCCTGTCAGTTTGGTAAAAGAATTTTCCATCTTAACAGTTGGATTTCAAGAAAACACATAGTTATTGATAAAAAAAATATCACCCAAAAATATAAATATATGGATAAAAGGCATGATCCATAGTTTGTAGAAAAAATACTATATTGGTAACTGCCGTGTAAACATCAGTGGTGCCTATTAAAAATAACACTTTCATCAATTAGTGTTTTATTTTGATCACATATTTGACATTATTTCATTTACTGAAATGAAAGAAAAACTGTCACACCGCCCCCAATTATTTGTACTTCATTAAATTTTGTATTGAAATCGAGAAATGAATAAACGCATTTTACGTGATTGTGAAATTTTATCATTTCTTTTACGTGAATAGTAAAATTCACGTGGGGCCCACACCTGAAGTAGGGGCCGCCCGATATTATCGGGACCACATATTATATTCGTTTGGATCAAGATAATATGTGTATAATGGTGGGTATCCTTGTTGGACCATATAAATTAGGTGAGTAACCTTTTGAGCATATAGAGCCCATTTATCGGTACCGAAGAAATAACAGATAAAAAGCTATAATAAATTATGGGAACCCTTAAATTAAAGTTGAGGAATATATATTCATTCTAATAGCCCATAATCATTGGAAGAAGGACAAATATTTCATTTGACCCGATAAAATGAAATATAGTTAAAACAGTCCGAAAAATACAACTTTCGGGATCAAGTGTACACTTGGGGACATTAAGGGATGACCTCCCACATAAGTGGGGGCCACCCCACGACTTTGGAGCTTCAAATGTCAAGGAGGGCCTCACAAAACACATGGAGAAGGAAGGAGGAAGTGATTGGGAGACCAATCAATAGGAGGGTGGGCCTTTGCCATGGTATTATTGTGAGAAATGCCAAAAAGGCATTCTCCATCACCCCCAACTCCTACAGCTCGGCCATACCACCTTCCAAGAGGGAGAGAATCTCAGAAAACTCCATCTTTATCCACCATACACACACCAAGAACAAGGGAGGAAGAAAGGAGGAAGAAGAGAAGAGAAAAGAGGAGTTTAGGTGCGAAAACTTGTGGTTAATAAGGTAATGACTTCATTAACCCCATTTCTTCACTATAATCATATTTCATACTCTTAGTATAGTTCTACACATGTAAAAGTGTAGAATGGGAGTTGGAGGGTTGGTTCATACCCAAAACAAACTTTGAGAGCAAAGTTGACGGGTTGCCGGGAAATAACCTTTTAGAGGTTATTTGTGTTGATATGGGTTTCATGATGATGTAACCTTGTTGTTAACTTGTATAAGGTACTTTAAGGACTTTCACGGAGTTGAAAGGGGCGCCGGAGTTGTCACCGGAGTTCATTGAAGTTCGCCGGAGTTTCACCGGGGCCAAATCGGGGAGGCTAGAACTTCATAAGCTTCATTAAGGTGAGAAGACGGCTATATGCTTTATAACTTTTGCGTGAGGCATGAGATTACCTAAAGTAATCAAGAATATGTTTTATGCAATGATTAAAGATAATCAAGTATTTGCTTATTCCATGTTTATACATAAAACATAGTTGAAAAGCATGTTATGTATGTTTGATGATTAAAATATGATAACTTATTATGTATGATGTTCCAGGGATCCAAAATGGTATTTTTGGATCAAGGACGAAGAGAAGTACATGTGTATAAAATTTCACGTTAATCGGACTTCGTTTGGGCGGTCAAACAAGCGTTGACCGCCGAGACAAAGGTGATACCCGACCGGGTATGGGTAAATACCCGACCGGGTATTGATGAAAATAGCTCCAGAAGCTACTGCCACACTAGACCCGCCCGGGTCTGGGTATAGACCCGACCGGGTCTCAAGTGGAATTGGCATCCAGAGGCTACTGCCCGCCCTACCCGACCGGGTAAGGTTTGATACCCGACCGGGTATTGGGTTATACTCAAAACGGGTAGTTTTTGAGTAGGTTAACGTGGACCGATAAGGTGGGACCCGTCCACGTTGGTTACTAAGGATTGTTACATGACTATAGGTGTGACACCGCACCCGAACGTCCTTGAAAACTCAATATAAAAAAAAAAAAAAAAAATAATTTCTATGTATTGAATTTTCGATTTCCAAACAATTGTAAAACAATTAATGTTTTACGTAGCGCATGATTGATTTTTGTATTGTTCAAACTCGTATGTTAGTGTCGGGTTTGCAAATACTTATTTGGGCCTTATTAATGAACATAAGAGCCCAACATTATCTAAATAATGTTACATAATCTTTCAAAACAATTTGAGGAAGGTCGGGCGGCCCAAACATTATTTTGGGCCCAACCTGCTAAAAATAGCAAGTATTCAAGAATGGCATCGTAGGCCCACTCGGGAGTGACCCACACGGCTAGTAGTCCAATATATGAATGACAATGTCAAAATAAGTGATAGTATGATTAGAGAAGAATACAAATGCCTATGGTCCCATCTTCGACATTTTTGAGCTAAATAATGGGAGTATGATTTTCCTTCTATAATATTCAACATGTAAGTTATTGGGATGATCCTACACATGTTGGGAATCAATAATATGATTTATGAAGTTGACTTGGCCTACATAAATTATAAGGAGTACAAAAAGACATCTCATGACAAGGATAAAACAATAGGGTCCATCTTTTCATTTTGGAAGTATTGGTAGGTATTTTGGACCCCAAATTGAATGGGGTCATTTGGGAACCATCCCACATGACCTTGGTACCTGCAAGACAAAGAAAAATGGGTGAGACAACTATGTGGGGCGGACATTTGACTTGAGAGCTACAACATTACAAAAAAGAAATAAAAGAGGAGGTCCACACCATGTTTAATTGCAATCAAACACCCTACCCTTTCTTTTTGTGAACCACATGCTTAGATATCATTTTGAGAGCTCCTAAACACCTCCCCCTCACCCCCCCATTCGAACTGAAAGGGATAAGAAAGAAGGGAGAGCCTCACACTCAAAAGAGAAAGAGATAAGGGAGCTGGCCGCAGGGTTAATCTCCAGTTCGTGGAGCTCACTGTTTGGTTCGTATCTTGAGAAATACTCATCCAAAAGGGGCGTGTGAGGTGTCCACTGAAAGCTCTCAAGAAGAGGAATCCATAGACATGCGGTTTGAAGGAAACGGAGCAGTTTAAGGCCTCCAAATCGTCCGAACAAAACGCAACCTTGCAGAATACGTTTTTGTATTCAAAGTAAGTTTGAATCCAAAACCTTCCTCTCTATTGTCTAAATCGTATGAATGATTTAAGAGCTATTATAAACTGGTTGAATGGTATAAGATGCTATTATATAGTGACTTTAATTGTTGGAAATGTTAGATACTAACCTAGACAAAACCTTGAAAGGTTAGGGGACGAATTTGTCGGAAAACACCCGTTCTAGGGACTGTTTTCGTGTCTTCGGTTAGGAGTTGAGCAAGCACCTCGAGGAGGCTGTTTAACACTCATTTTTAAGCAAGGAATCAGTTCTCAAACTTCCTTGGCCGAGGCTTTGGTCATTGGATCAAGAAGGAATAGTTTAAAGCTCATTTGAGGTGAGGATCGACATCTAATTGCTTACAACTTGTAGGTTAGGCATGAGATTACCTAAATGCCTAAATCATAATTTTTCATGGATTATGATGATTAAATATTGATGAAATATTGATATGGTTCCCAAAGAATGAAATTGGAAATGATTTGAGGATGTATGTATAATATGAGGTTAAATGAGTTATAAATGAACTATTTTGTGAAATAGGAATTTTACTCATGTATTAAACATGTGGATACATAAATGGATATTATGTATTGAAGTGGAATATTTAAGTTGATGCTACATACTTATAAATATGTAGAGAATTACAAAATGAAGATATTTGTATAATGGCAATAATCTTAATAGTATTGAAAATACTAGTTAGTGATTATTTGAAATTGTTGATAGAATTGATCCTAAGTATTGGATTGTATGGAATGAACTTGAATGTACTTCAAGTGTATAAAATGACTTAGTATGAAACTAAGGGCATGTTATGGGCGGTCATTGAGAATGACCCGAGGTAGATTATTGAGATGTCAATTCTAGGCATAGGGTTGCTTAGGAATTGGACTATAATGAAGAATTAGAGCCGGACTTTGTGATTTGCATGGAAATGTAGTTGGTCCGAGACCTTGCCATGTAAATTGTGATTTGCATAGAAATGTAGTTGGTCCGAGACCTTGCTATGCAAATGTGATAGGATGAAATTGTGATTCGCATGGAAATGTAGTTGGTCCGAGACCTTGCCATGTAAATTGTGATTTGCATAGAAATGTAGTTGGTCCGAGACCTTGCTATGCAAATGTGATAGGATGTAAATTGTGATTTGCATAGAAATGTAGTTGGTCCGAGACCTTGCTATGCAAATGTGATAGGATGTAATTGTGATTCGCATGGAAATGTAGTTGGTCCGAGACCTTGCCATGTAAATTGTGATTTGCATAGAAATGTAGTTGGTCTGAGACCTTGCTATGCAAATGTGATAGAATGTAAATTGTGATTTGCATAGAAATGTAGTTGGTCCGAGACCTTGCTATGCAAATGTGATAGGACGCAAATGTAATATAACGAACTTGACATAAAGGATTGCATAGAAATGTAGTTGGGCCGAGCCCTTGCTATGCAATGGTAATGTAATGAACTCTATGAATTGTCGTGGCTCATAGTCATGGGGAATGGAAATGGCGATTTCTAAATGAACATGGGCCCACGGGCCGACTACTTGACTTTTATGTAAAGTAAGTATATTTTCAAACGAGGTAACTTGGGGTTACCACTATATTGTATTATCACCCTATTTGAGGGTCTTGTGTTTGAAATACTTGTTGTATATCTATTAGATGCCTGCCACACCAGCACTTTATAGCCGTATAGAGTGCTGACCCCTTCGGGGGCGTCCCACCACCATTTTTCAGGTTGAGGCTAGAGCTTGCTTCCTGTGCTCGTTGCTCGAGAGATCATCTAGGGGCGAAGACTTGGTTCGTGCTTCCTCCATTCGGATTTTAAACATTAATAAACATGCTCATGGATATTTTATTATAGAGCCTGCGTGCTCATGAATAGCCCTGTGTGGCCCTTTTGTTTTAAACAATGTTTTCCGCTGCGTTATGAATTACTTATTATGTTTGTTTATGGATGACTTGTGTGTGAATGATATTCATGACGCCTTGTATAATATGAATGTGTTGGACTGCGGTTGACTATTCGTATTGTACGGCGGGTTGTCGACGTGTCCGGGGAGGTCCGGGGCGTGACAATATTGAGAGGTTAATTATATAGTTTAGAAATCGATGGCTCTAATACCATTTAATTGTCAAGCCCCGGACCGCGTCCGTGCCACGTAGACAACCGCCGTACAACCCAATAAGAACAACGCAGTTCATTCTTATTAAATCATACAAGGCGTCCGATAGATTCTGTTGCCAAACCGATTAGTAAACCCATACAATCAACATCAATATATTACTCAAACAAATGCGGAAAATAAAATATGTTTGATGATGAGCCACACGTGGCAAGCATGAGCACACAGGCCCTTTAACAGTTTGACAGAAAACCTTGTTCAAATATCCATGAGCAATTACATTGTTCAAATGAGAATGGAAGCACGAACCACGTCTTCCTTATTGATGATCACCCTAGGCAAAGGTGCAGGATTAAGTCTCAAGCCTTAACCTGAAAAATGTGAGGGCCCCCGAAGGGGTCAGTACTCCATAGAAAGTACTAGTGACAAGCAGGCTATATGAGGAATAACTAATGTTTCAGACACGAGACCCAAAAATAGGATGATACATATATTTATAGGTGTAACCATTGTTACCCCATTCCCAAGATAATACATACTGTATATACTTGTAAAATACTTGACCCGTAGGTTGTTTTCTCACAAAAAGTCTCTTAGAGATAAGGTACTTACCCAACCTTTCCCCTTTCATTCCTGAATGCCTAGCTCAAGGGCTACATTCTACCTTCATAATATCCTACCGAGTTTCGGGAGTGTTTACCGTCCCGGGGATGCTCAACCCCAACCGAGTTTTGGGATCATTTACCGTCCCGAGGATACTCAACCTCAACCGAGTTTTAGGATTGTTTACCGTCCTGAGGATACTCAACCTCACCGAGTTTTAGGATTGTTTACCGTCCTGAGGATACTCAACCTCACCGAGTTTTAGGATTGTTTACCGTCCTGAGGATACTCAACCTCACCGAGTTTTAGGATCGTTTATCGTCCCGAGGGTACTCAACCTCAACCTTATTCCTTACCAACCCTAACTTGGATATGGCTAACCTTTCATTCACTTAACTATGGACAATACCTAGTCCTATTGTAACACCCCGGCCCCGCAGGCCCCGAGGTAGTTACTCGGGACCTCTAGTACTGTCCCCACAAACCACCACAAGCCTTTACCGCGCACTTTGTCCTCACTCATGCGCGCCCTGAGAAACTTCCCAGGGGGTCACCCATCCCAAGACTACTCCCGTGCAAGCACGCTTAACTTTGGAGTTCTTGGGTGATGAGCTCCCTTAAAAGGAGATGCACCTCTGTTGGTATGAGTAGTACTATTAATCCGTTTATATTAAATCTCAAGTGTTACAATCACCCCCACTTAGGATGGCAACGTCCTCGTTGCGCCCTTAAGCAAATCTCAATCACACCCCAGAATCTTTCCCCCTGCTAAGTGCCCGCCCGATATCCAACGGATCAACACACTGTCGCAGGGTTGCTCTGATACCACCTGTAACACCCCGGCCCCGCAGGCCCCGAGGTAGTTACTCGGGACCAATAGTACTGTCCCCACAAACCACCACAAGCCTTTACCGCGCACTTTGTCCTCACTCATGCGCGCCCTGAGAAACTTCCCAGGGGGTCACCCATCCCAAGACTACTCCCGTGCAAGCACGCTTAACTTTGGAGTTCTTGGGTGATGAGCTCCCTTAAAAGGAGATGCACCTCTGTTGGTATGAGTAGTACTATTAATCCGTTTATATTAAATCTCAAGTGTTACAAATATAGTATCAACACAAAAGTTTTGAATAAAACCATGAGCAAAAGTTTTTGTACCTAAGGAACCGTTGGAAACCAAGTTATTGACCTCTTATTGTTAAGACGGTACCCTTAACAGTTTGTTGGCCATAATGTTGGACCAAGTGGTGTCTTTTGTACTATTCCGTCAATTGACATTGATACGAGTCTAATGGCTCATTCCAAATTTCTTTCAGAAATGGAGGGTAGACGCATGGCTACGAGGAACAACCCGAGAGGGCAAACTCTGGTGACGTCCGAAGGGGCTAGCCAGGTTTCATCTCAAGGCTCGAGAGGCGGTAGGAGAGGCCGTGGAGGCCGTGGAGGCCGGGGAGGCCGTGGAGGCCGTGGAGGTCATCGGGCTCAAACCGTGAGCGATGGTCATGTTAGCTCGGTGCATGGGACTCACACCGAGGATTATGACTCTACATATGTTCCCGAGACGGAACATGAGGAGACCCCATATGATGGGGGTGACACGTACACTGATGACGACAACGATGAGAGTGATGCCAAATTCGCCCAGATGGGTGAACTGTTCGAGTGGTATCAAAAGGAGAAGCTGAGAAGAGACCTTAGGCGCCAAGCTAGGCGTGCCTCTCAAGGAAGGTCAGGTCAGGGAAGTCGGGGTGCTTCAGTGGCCATCCCTGTGGCGTCACAGGGGCTACATGGGGGAGGTTCCTGTGTAAGGATCTCCAAATACCTCAAGGAGGCTAGGGCCTTGGGGTGTAAGTCATTTGATGGCAAGGGCGACATATCTGTGGCGGCGGACTGGATCAAGAAGTTGAATGAGGCTGCTAGAGATATGCAGATCGGGCTTGACATAAAGCTGACGGTTGCTACCAGGCTACTGGAGGGAGTAGCTGCTGTGTGGTGGGAAGGCGTGGAAGGGAAGTTCCACGGTGAGACTACCTGGGAGAAATTCGAAGTGGAATTTTATAATCAATACTACTCGGAGTTTGAGAAAAAACAGAAGAGGAAGGAGTATATGACCCTGGTACAAGAGGAGGATTGCTCAGTGAGGCAACTGGAGCAAAGGTTCCGGGACTTGGCACGATACATACCTGAGTATGCCATGGATGAGAACCGCATGGCTAATCACTTCTGGGATACCCTACAGTTGGACATCCGTGATAGGGCCACCTACAATCATCACATGACCTTTAGTGAGATTGTGGATCAAGGGCTACTTGGGGAAGCCAAGTGGAATGAAAGGAAGAAGAGAGACGTCGAAGAGGCGAAGAAGAGAAGATGGGGAAATTCTGGACCCCAAGACCATTCTCGGAAACATCACGCCGGGAATGGAAGTTCATTTAGGGCGCCGGAACCACCGGCAAAGAAGAGCAAGGGTCCAGGAGGGCACGGGCACAGCTCGGGGAGCGTGAGGCCACAGAGGTGTCCAAACTGTAACAAGAATCATGCCGGGAAGTGCAATGCACCACCCCGGTGCTACAAGTGCGGTAGCACTAGTCACCTCAAGCTTTCTTGCCCAATGTTGAATGGAGGGGGACCATCGGGGGCTATGGAAGGACCTACGGCTAGTAGGGAACGTGCAGGACCATCACAGGCCGGCACGGGAAGGGGCGGACCTATGGCGAGCAATGCCGCGTCCGTTAACCAAGGTAGGACCCAGGCACGTGTGTATGCAATGACTGAGGCGGATGCGCGAGCAAACCCGGACTCCGTTGCAGGTAATGTACTAAATTTTATATGTTTCTAGGCTTCTACTAAAGTTATAAGTCCTAGGGGTCAACTGCAAACTAACTTAGGTCGAATCGGGGGAAATTCAACGAAACCAGGCTGATACCCGACCGGGTAAGGCAGGTCACCCGACCGGGTATACTGAGATTTTTGGCCTGGTAAACCCACTGGAACGGATACCCGACCGGGTATAGCAGGTTACCCGACCGGGTATGATGAAATTTTATACCCGCTGGCTTCTGGAACGGATACCCGACCGGGTACAACAGGTTACCCGACTGGGTATGCCAAATTTCCATACCCGCTGGTGTTACCAGACAGGGTATAGCAAGAGGGATGCTTCTGGATTGGATACCCGACCGGGTACAAAGGTGTACCCAACTGGGTATTGCTACATATTTCAAAGTAAGGACTTTTTTTTTCGGGGCCTACAGTTCAATTTTTGGTAGGCAAAGTACCTTACACGACTTATAAATGTAGGAACGTTAAAGATTACTGGAAGGGATGCGAGGATCCTTATCGATACGGGAGCACAACGTTCATTCGTTAGTGAGGTGTTTGCCATGGGCTTAGGCACATCTTTAACACCAATGACACAAACCCTTTTGGTGTCTACGCCTCTAGGGGATGACGTTGAACGAAATGACTACTATCCTTCATGTGATGTGGAGATAGGGGAGCACTGTCTAAAGGGGGACTTCGTACCGTTAGCCATGCTTGAGTTCGATGCCATACTTGGCATGGACTGGCTTGAAAAGCACCATGCAAGGGTAGATTGCTACACCAAGGTGTTAGAACTCAGGGATGGTGAAGGAAATACTGTATGTTTCGAGGGAGATAGAGGAAAATTCAATCCTTGCATCATATCGGCCATAAGAGCAAGGCGTATGATGAGGAAGGGATGTCAAGCTTACTTAGCATATGTCATAGGCAAGGAAGGCAAGGGGAAGAGTCTCACAGAGGTGAAGGTGGTAAGCGAGTATCCGGAGGTGTTCCCTGAAGAACTACCGGGACTCCCACCCGATCGGGAGATCGAGTTCGAGATCGAGGTTGAACCAGGCACCAAACCCATCTCAATTCCTCCGTATCGAATGGCACCGGCTGAACTTCAAGAGTTGAAAGTTCAATTGGAAGAACTACTAGATAACGGATTCATTAGACCGAGTCATTCACCATGGGGGGCACCTGTACTCTTTGTAAAGAAGAAGGATGGTACAATGAGGATGTGTATCGACTACCGTCAATTGAACAAGGTCACGATAAAGAACAAATATCCTTTGCCAAGGATTGACGATTTGTTTGATCAATTACGGGGGGCAACCGTGTTCTCCAAGATCGACTTGAGGTCGGGCTACCATCAACTAAAGATCAAGGAGAGTGACATACCCAAAAGTGCATTCCGTACAAGGTGTGGTCACTATGAGTTCTTAGTGATGTCGTTTGGGCTTACAAATGCCCCCGCGGCGTTCATGGACCTCATGAACCGAGTATTCCACCAATACTTGGACCTATTCGTCATGGTGTTCATTGATGATATTTTGATATACTCCAAGAACGAAGAAGAACACGAGAAACATCTAAGGCTCGTGCTTGGAACACTGCGGGAGAAGCAACTCTTTGCCAAATTCTCTAAATGTGAATTTTGGCTTGAGGAGATCGGTTTTCTCGGGCATGTGGTATCAGGTTCGGGCATTTCAGTTGATAACTCGAAGATTGAAGCAGTCACTAATTGGGAGAGGCCCAAGAATGTGAAGGAAATAAGGAGTTTCCTTGGTTTAGCGGGGTACTACCGCAAATTCGTGGAGAAGTTCTTTGTAATAGCATCTCCACTCACGAAGCTCACTAAAAAGGGAGCTAAGTTCGTGTGGGATGACAAGTGTGAGAAGGGGTTTCATGAGCTGAAGAAACGGTTGACTGAAGCGCCAGTACTTTCTCTACCCGTGCAGGGGTTAGGGTATGACATTTACAGCGATGCTAGCATCCAGGGGCTTGGGTGCGTACTGATGCAATTGGGTAAAGTAATCGCTTATGCTTCTCGGCAATTGAGGAAGCACGAAGTGAACTACCCCACTCATGACCTTGAGCTAGGGGCTGTGGTGTTTGCTTTGAAGATTTGGAGGCATTATCTCTACGGTGAGGTGTGTCACATCTATACTGATCACAAGAGTTTGAAGTACGTGTTCACCCAGAAAGAGTTGAACATGAGGCAAAGAAGATGGATGGAGTTAATCAAGGATTACAACTTGATTATTGATTATCATCCAGGTAAGGCTAACGTGGTTGCTGATGCTCTCAGTAGGAAAAGTTCATCGGGGGTTTTACTCACATGCTTACGAGCATTGAGGGCACACGTGGAAGTATCCACGAATGGGGCTTTATTGGCCAGATTTGAGGTGAGACCCACCTTATTAGACGAAATCAGAACGCGTCAAGGCAATGACGAGGAATTTCAGAAAATCCGGGAACGGATGACGGTGGGACCCGTCGAGGGTTTCCGTGAGAGAGAGGATGGACTCTTACTATTCAAGGAACGAATGTGTGTGCCATCAGATGAGGAGCTCTGTAAATCTATCCTTGAGGAGGCACACTCATCTGCGTATGCCATGCACCCAGGCGGTACAAAGATGTATCGGGACTTGAAAGAAAGTTACTGGTGGTCGGGGATGAAGAGAGAGATTGCTGAATATGTGAGTCGTTGCCTTACCTGTCAACAGGTCAAGGCAGAGCACCAGCACCCGACAGGGTTATTACAGCCACTTACCATCCCAGAATGGAAGTGGGAGCATGTTACCATGGACTTCGTGGTTGGTCTGCCACGGACGGTGAGGAACTATGACGCAGTATGGGTGGTGGTTGATAGGCTAACCAAAAGTGCTCATTTCCTACCAATCAACACTACTTATACGCTTGAGCGATTGGCCAAGTTGTATACAGATGAGATCGTGAGGCTGCATGGGGTTCCGGTTACTATAGTGTCGGATAGGGACCCACGGTTCACATCAAGGTTTTGGCCTAAGTTCCAGGAATCCATGGGAACAAAGTTGAGGTTCAGCACAGCTTTCCATCCTCAAACGGATGGGCAATCTGAACGGGTGATTCAGATATTGGAGGACATGTTGAGGGCATGTGCCTTGGAGTTCCAAGGAAGTTGGGACAACCAGTTGGCTTTGGTAGAATTCGCCTATAACAACAGTTATCAGGCAAGTATAGGCATGCCTCCATACGAGGCATTGTATGGGAGGAAATGTCGGACACCCTTGTGTTGGGATGAGGTTGGCGAGGCCAAGCTTGAGGGTACTGAGCTAGTTGAGATCACCAAGGAGAAGGTGAAAGTTATCCAGGATAGACTAAAGGCTGCCCAAGATCGACAGAAGAGCTATGCAGAGTGTCGGCGATGAGGTGTTTCTGAGGGTGTCACCTTGGAAAGGGATCATCAGGTTCCTCAGTCGGGGTAAGCTTAACCCACGCTACATAGGCCCATTCAAAATCATTGAAAGGATTGGGGTTGTAGCGTACCGGCTTCAGTTAACTCCAGAATTAGAAAAGATTCATAACGTATTTCATGTTTCTATGCTCAAGAAGTATGTACGGGACCCGTCACATATTCTTGAGAAACCACCGGTGGAAATCCGGGAAGACCTTCACTATGCGGTGCAGCCGGTAAGGATCATGGACCAACAGGTAAAGAAGCTAAGGAGTAAAGAGGTACCGATGGTGAAGGTACTTTGGAAGAGTGATCGTGTCGAGGAACAAACTTGGGAAGTGGAGACCCTGATGAGGGAACAATATCCATCTCTGTTTGACTAGACACGTGGATTTCGGGGACGAAATCCCAAATAAGGGGGGTAGAACTTGTAACACCGCCCCCAATTATTTGTACTTCATTAAATTTTGTATTGAAATCGAGAAATGAATAAACGCATTTTACGTGATTGTGAAATTTTATCATTTCTTTTACGTGAATAGTAAAATTCATGTGGGGCCCACACCTGAAGTAGGGGCCGCCCGATATTATCGGGACCACATATTATATTCGTTTGGATCAAGATAATATGTGTATAATGGTGGGTATCCTTGTTGGACCATATAAATTAGGTGAGTAACCTTTTGAGCATATAGAGCCCATTTATCGGTACCGAAGAAATAACAGGTAAAAAGCTATAATAAATTATGGGAACCCTTAAATTAAAGTTGAGGAATATATATTCATTCTAATAGCCCATAATCATTGGAAGAAGGATAAATATTTCATTTGACCCGATAAAATGAAATATAGTTAAAACAGTCCGAAAAATACAACTTTCGGGATCAAGTGTACACTTGGGGACATTAAGGGATGACCTCCCACATAAGTGGGGGCCACCCCACGACTTTGGAGCTGCAAATGTCAAGGAGGGCCGCACAAAACACATGGAGAAGGAAGGAGGAAGTGATTGGGAGACCAATCAATAGGAGGGTGGGCCTTTGCCATGGTATTATTGTGAGAAATGCCAAAAAGGCATTCTCCATCACCCCCAACTCCTACAGCTCGTCCATACCACCTTCCAAGAGGGAGAGAATCTCTGCAAACTCCATCTTTATCCACCATACACGCACCAAGAACAAGGGAGGAAGAAAGTAGGAAGAAGAGAAGAGAAAAGAGGAGTTTAGGTGTGAAAACTTGTGGTTAATAAGGTAATGACTTCATTAACCCCTTTTCTTCACTATAATCATATTTCATACTCTTAGTATAGTTCTACACATGTAAAAGTGTAGAATGGGAGTTGGAGGGTTGGTTCATACCCAAAACAAACTTTGAGAGCAAAGTTGACGGGTTGCCGGGAAATAACCTTTTAGAGGTTATTTGTGTTGATATGGGTTTCATGATGATGAAACCTTGTTGTTAACTTGTCTAAGGTACTTTAAGGACTTTCACGGAGTTGAAAGGGGCGCCGGAGTTGTCACCGGAGTTCATTGAAGTTCGCCGGAGTTTCACCGGGGCCAAATCGGGGAGGCTAGAACTTCATAAGCTTCATTAAGGTGAGAAGACGGCTATATGCTTTATAACTTTTGCGTGAGGCATGAGATTACCTAAAGTAATCAAGAATATGTTTTATGGAATGATTAAAGATAATCAAGTATTTGCTTATTCCATGTTTATACATAAAACATAGTTGAAAAGCATGTTATGTATGTTTGATGATTAAAATATGATAACTTATTATGTATGATGTTCCAGGGATCCAAAATGGTATTTTTGGATCAAGGACGAAGAGAAGTACATGTGTATAAAATTTCACGTTAATCGGACTTCGTTTGGGCGGTCAAACAAGCGTTGACCGCCGAGACAAAGGTGATACCCGACCGGGTATGGTTTGATACCCGACCGGGTATTGGGTTATACTCAAAACGGGTAGTTTTTGAGTAGGTTAACGTGGACCGATCAGGTGGGACCCGTCCACGTTGGTTACTAAGGATTGTTACATGACTATAAGACTAGGTATTGTCCATAGTTAAGTGAATGAAAGGTTAGCCATACCCAAGTTAGGGTTGGTAAGGAATAAGGTTGAGGTTGAGTACCCTCGGGACGGTAAACGATCCTAAAACTCGGTGAGGTTGAGTATCCTCAGGACGGTAAACAATCCTAAAACTCGGTGAGGTTGAGTATCCTCAGGACGGTAAACCATCCTAAAACTCGGTGAGGTTGAGTATCCTCAGGACGGTAAACAATCCTAAAACTCGGTTGAGGTTGAGTATCCTCGGGACGGTAAATGATCCCAAAACTCGGTTGGGGTTGAGCATCCCCGGGACGGTAAACACTCCCGAAACTCGGTAGGATATTATGAAGGTAGAATGTAGCCCTTGAGCTAGGCATTCAGGAATGAAAGGGGAAAGGTTGGGTAAGTACCTTATCTCTAAGAGACTTTTTGTGAGAAAACGACCTACAGGTCAAGTATTTTACAAGTATATACAGTATGTATTATCTTGGGAATGGGGTAACAATGGTTACACCTATAAATATATGTATCATCCTATTTTTGGGTCTCGTGTCTGAAACATTAGTTATTCCTCATATAGCCTGCTTGTCACTAGTACTTTCTATGGAGTACTGACCCCTTCGGGGGCCCTCACATTTTTCAGGTTAAGGCTTGAGACTTAATCCTGCACCTTTGCCTAGGGTGATCATCAATAAGGAAGACGTGGTTCGTGCTTCCATTCTCATTTGAACAATGTAATTGCTCATGGATATTTGAACAAGGTTTTCTGTCAAACTGTTAAAGGGCCTGTGTGCTCATGCTTGCCACGTGTGGCTCATCATCAAACATATTTTATTTTCCGCATTTGTTTGAGTAATATATTGATGTTGATTGTATGGGTTTACTAATCGGTTTGACAACAGAATCTATCGGACGCCTTGTATGATTTAATAAGAATGAACTGCGTTGTTCTTATTGGGTTGTACGGCGGTTGTCTACGTGGCACGGACGCGGTCCGGGGCGTGACAAAAACACTATAATCATAGTAGCACAAATAGTAGTTTTAGCAGGTCCCAGAAAATGCAGGAAGAAAAACACTATAATCATGGTTATGATAGTATAATCATAGAACACTTGGCCAGGTCCCAGAAAATGTAGGACAACATATAATATTCATTTGGTTCTGTTTTTACACACCCAAAGCATTCCCTTTAATATTATTCTGCTATAGGCGTTAGTAGATTCTAAAGAAGTATTGTTTCATACTTTCATCTTCTACCTTTACCCCATTATAGCTTTTGTCTTGCCCCAGAAAATTAAAAATAACCAAGTAGCAGCTAAACTACATAGTGCTTAGCCAAGTTTAGATGTTTGAAAGGAGACACTTTTTTTGTGCTAGGCCGAATCAATTAGGAATGACAACTCTGCCTTAGTTTTAACATAAAATAGTCTATATTCATATTTAAATAAGAAACCTTTAAATAAATCTCCCTCACATTGGTTTTCCTTGGTTGAAAATACAGAAATGATGTGCTTAGTCAATCAAAGAATTTATTCTAGAAATCATTATCTTTTAATCTAAATCTTAGCAGAAGGCTGGTCTAGTTATTCTAGAAACTAAGGTGGCTCACTTACATGGATTCTTTTTTATTAAAAATCCAGCATGTAATTTATTATTCATTTTTCCATGCATATATTCCTTCTCACCCTAAAGTAAATAATTTCCCTCAGAACAAGAACATAAAAACCTGTCTGATTTTTCTTTTTCCCTCCTATCCGCTTTCTTCCTAAGAGGATGACAAACTTTGCTTTGATTTACTTACTAAGATATCAAAGAAAAACAAGCACAACAAAATTGTTACTCAAAGTGGATTAAGAACTGATTCCTTAAGTGCTTTGGTCAAGGTGGATTAAGAACTGATTCCTTGCTTAAATATGAGTGTTAAACAGCCTCCTCAAAGTGCTAGCTCAACCCCTAAACGTCGATACGAAAACAACCCCTAGAATGGGTGTTTTTCGGAGAACTCGTTTCCTAGTTTTTCCAAGATTTGCTCTAGGTTAGTATCCAACCTTTACACACATAAAATAACTTTATAAGGACATATTATACACTTGAAGTAGTGCATAATAGTCCCACCAATCGTTCATATCATTTGGAAAATGAAAGAAAAGGTTTTGGGGTTAAAACTGACTTTAGGAGAATAGGTCCGTTTCTGCGAGGTTGTGTTTTTCTCGGACGATTTGGACGCCTTCCACTACTCCGATTGATGCAAACCAGACCTTCACGGATTCCTAGTCTTGAGAGATTTCTTTTGGTATCTTACACGCCTTATTTGGTTAAATATTGCCCGAGATATGAAGCAAACAAGTAACCTTACGCACTGGAAAAACTACCCTGCGGACAGCTTGCTCTCTCCTTGTGCTTTCTTGGTTATGTGGCTCTCTCCTTTTCTCTTATCTTGGGGAGTTCGAATGGGGGTTGTGGAGGTGACTAATAGCTCTCAAAAAATGATTAAGTATGTGGCTTACAAGAGAGCATGGGAAGATATTTGGTTTGTGAACAAATATGGGGTGGGCCTCGCCCTTTTTGTTTTCTCTTGAAGTTTTTGAGTGTGTGAGCCAAAAGTACGCCCCATGTAGTCATCTCACCTCATTTCCTTTGTCTTGAAGGTACTCAAGCCATGTGGAATGGTTCCAACTTGATCCCAATCAAATTGGGGTCCAAAATATCTACCAATACTTCCAAAAAAATGGAAAGATGGGTCCTATTGTTTTATCTTTGTCATTAGATGTCTTTTTGTAATCATTATAATTTATGTAGGCCAAGTCAACTCCATACATCATATTATTGATCCCCAATATGTGTAGGATCATCCCAATAATTTACATGATGAATATTATAGAAGAAAAAACTTACTTCCATTATTTAGCTCAATAATGTCAAAGAGGGGACCATAGTCATTTGTATTCTTCCCTAGTCATTCTATCACTTATTTTGACATTGCCATTCATATTATTGGACTACTATCCGTGTGGGTCACCCTCGAGTGAGCCTAGGACGCCATTCTTGAATACTTACTATTTTTAGCAGGTTGGGCCCAAAATAATGTCTGGGCCACCCGACCTTCCTCAACTTGTCTTGAAAGGTTAAATAACATTGTTTAGGTAATGTTGGGCTCTTATGTTTATTAATAAGGCCCAAATAAGTATTTGCAAAACCCGACACTAATATACGAGTTTGAACAGTACAATATTCAATCATGCACTACGTAAAACATAAATTGTTTTACAATTGTTTGGTAAACCGGAAATTCAATACATAACTTTGAATTTTAAATTGAATTTTCAAGGACGTTCGGGTGCGGTGTCACAAAGGCTCTTTTCCAAAATAATTCATAAATTCATGTATTTGTTTTCCTCAGAAACGTACTTAACATTCAAAATGTATGCCTTTTACACGTATATAAAATTTTAAGAGATATACTCGAGTGTTTTTGTCGTTAACCGTGACAGATATATTTTGTAAAGCACATCAACAAATTCAGAAATTCCATCACCTTCTAATTATAGTCTTTTCATAATTTATAAATATATACTTCCATGTAATGGAAAAAATATTAATCACATGCTTTTGTCTAAAAATAGTACAGACCATAAAGTAATGTTACAATAGCAAAACTAGTCCATATTTATTTTGACTCAATACTCTTATCTTTGATTAATTGAGATGAAATCTAAAAGCCATCTTATAGAAATTAATACTAACACCTCAATATTCATTATTAATCATTATAAATTTATAATACTACGGAGTATTATCTTTAGTGAATCGTAAAGGACATAAAGCATTGACATATTATAGCAGTATATTATCTTGGCTTAATCATGAAAACGGATATCAGGATTTAATTAATTAACATAAGAATGAAACTAATATAAAAGCTTATGTTATAGTGCAATTGTGCAAACATCTTTTCCTTTAATGACCAAAATAATAACACTTAATAATTAATAAATGTCATATTATAGTAGTGACATCTTAGCTTGTCTTTAAAAGAATTAAAAGTAATGATCATATCGTATTATAATACTCACCTTAGTATAAATACCACAATTGAAATTTATGATGCAATCGGACTAACTTCCTCCTTTCCCTTCACTTCGGCTCAATCTTTCCCTCTCCCTTTTAACTACGGAGTATTTCATTCTTTTGACAGTGCATGGTTCTAGCTTGGATGTCTCATGTATGTATGTAATACTACGTACATTATTATTATTATTATAGAAGCTACTCCCTCCGTCCCTGAAAATTGTTCCTGGTTTCTTTTTTGGGCCGTCCCAAAAAATTGTTCCACTTTCCTCTTTTGGAAAGTTTTTTGTGACTACAATTCATTTACCTTTTTCTTACTCAACCACAACCATACATTTCCACTTTATTCTCACTTTCTTAAACTCCGTTCCAAGTCAATGCAGGAACAATTTTCCGGGACGGAGGAGTATCATTTTTGTCCTTATATCTCAAACCTATTTACGTGTCTTCCTCTTATAATTATGACCAAATGTTACTATCTCATTTAGCATGCAGGTTGTTTTTGCCAAATGTACACCTCCTGAGATAGCTTTGTGCCATGTGTCCATATCTATATAATTCGGAGTACTACGTATTACATATATATTTCATCTTAACATTGCTTGTTAGCCGTAGATGTAAGCATGTGAGCTGCCAGGTGTTCTCTTTGTTTTTAATTAAAATGAAATTTACTTTTTATCTTTATACACTTTTAGTTGCTAAGCCCACTTAGTACATCTTAATTCTTAAGATTCAATTCATCATAGGTATTTATTTAACATGACATTTAAAAACAATAATGGAGTACTCCTGGAACCCAAAACTAGTTTTACAATTTTCTTTCCTGTTAATCGTTTATTTTTCCTGTATTTGAAATTTATTTTGAATCTAATTTATTGTTTTATAAAAAAATTATATCCACTACTATCGAAATAACATTTTAATATAATCTTGAAGTACGTTATAGTAAGCTAACTTTATATCATTTCAGCTAGACTGGTTTTTGGGTATTACATAAGAAGTGTCCACAATATGCATTTTAATGGAGTTTAGAATTCCATCGAAATTTGTGTATCCTTAATTTAAATTTTCATAGAATCTATTTAAATCCGAGTATCCTCAAATATTCCATAGACTTTTAAAGACTTGATTTTAATGGACTTTAAAAGACTTGGATGAACTTTTAACCCAAAAATTGAATAACTTAATCCACCAACAATGTCACCAACACCCCCAAAAAACATACGACATCAACATAATATCGCACCAGGCATTTTGGAAGTCTATCGCACCAGGCAGTCAGCCACTTGTGTTCTTCCATCTTTAGCTTTGGGGTATTTTCTTTGTCGGTCTTCCGCTACTGCATATCATTTTCTTGTGTGGGAATAGGGAATCTTGTGATATCAACACCTCATATCAAAATTGATCACAAAAATCCTGGAACAAATCATGGATAGCTTGCTAATATTCATTAAGGTGCTACAGAATGAAAGTGATACAAAGAATGCGTGTTTAAATGCTCGACATAATTATGATCGTCCAGCTAACTCGGCCAATGGGGAAAGCACATTTAATTAGCTCGGTGAGTTTATCTAACCAATTTTTGCTCACTTATCGAAGTTGGATTTCCCTCTGAAAACTGAGCCAAACCGTCAACCATTTATGAAGTTGCAACCTTTAAGTTACCCACCAACGGGTAACTATTTTAAGGTCAGGTATAAACCCACTACCCTTTAACTCGGAAGATTTTACCTCAGCACACTTTATCACTTGAAGCCTTCATCTCTAAAAACCTTCTTCAAACTCTCCTCAAAATAAGTCATCATCATCAAATGGAACGATCTTCATCCTCATCCACCTACATCTCTCTTGAACTACAACTGGCGCCACCTTCAACTTCAGAGAATAACTTTTCTACACCGGAATCACTTATCGATCATTTTTGAAAAAGAAAAGGCAACTATGCTGCAAGAACGAGAAAGAGTTTTGGCTTGGAGGACATGGAGAATGTCTTCAATCAATCATCTTCTTCTCAATGCATCTATAATATTACAGGAAAAAGAGTTTGCTCTTGGATGGCTCAAAACGAAAACATCTTAAAACAACCATCACACTAGGCTTCATCAACAGAACTTACCATGCCAAACTCCAAAAGCTAAAACATGCAGACGAACAAAGAAGGAGAGGAACGACCAGGAACCTTCTCCCAGGAGAGCCACCAGGCAGCTGAAGGGCACCCTGAAGGGATGTTCGTTGCTGCCAAAAAGGGGGAATAAAATCAAACAACCTTGTGCTTTAAACGATGTTTTGCTCTTTTTAGGTAGTTTTGATTCTAGTTTTAGGTATCATAAAAAAGGGAGGAATTGTTAGGCCCCTAGATTTTGATGATTAAATGTACTACCACCGTCCCGTTGGAATGTTCCCGTTCGGTTTACGATGCTTGACTGATGATAAAGCAACTCGATCCCTGTTCACACTCCGCTTATTTTTAGTAAATAAAATTTACACATTCAGAAACTACATTAAAACCGCTACAAAGCCTGATCAAGAAAAGTTCAATTTGATAAAAATTTGATATATAAAGTAAAAGATTAGGAGTGACCTAAGTTGACCAATGAATAGTGAATGGGAACATTCCAACGGGACGGAGGGAGTAATAGTTTTGATGATGTCACACCTTTTTATTACCTTGTATTAGACTAGATTCTCTTGTTTATGTTCTATCTTGTTTATTGTAATGTGCTCCCAAAATAGTGATAAAGTACTCATAAAAAGCAAAGAGTACTAAAAATATGAAAAAGAGTTAATTGGTATTCATTGAAAAGCAAGCCAACTAAAAACACAGTTTTCAGCAGCCAGCTAAAATTTGGCAGCCGGCTAAAAACTGTGTTCCAGTTAAGGCATCCGAAATACACTCACTCTTCTCTAAGCACAAAAACAATTAAACAAAAGATCAACTTGCAGTCAAAATAACAAATTGATATGAAAAGTAAATTTATAAGAGATTTTTATCACATTATAAATTTCTTATAAATTTATTTTACTTAAAGCAAGTATTTGTTATTTGTAAGGAAGCATTGAAACATCACTCAGCTTAAATACTAAAGTTTCTACGCGTAAAAAAAAAAGGAATAAAGATAATGCATCTTTATCTTTGCATTGAAATGAGAAAACAAGTTGAGCGAAGATTTTTTATCTGTGTCACTTCAAGACAAAAACCAACCATGCTGCCTCAGTCAAGTGGAACAAAACAAATAGATCAAGCTACGGTCAAGATTGGTTTCCCTAGCCAACGGTACGTGGAGATTCAATGCTCAAGTCTATAAATACAGAAGCAGTGCGGGAATACTAAGGAAATGTTTGCAACAGCTTAAAAAACACTTCTCAGCTTTTGGCTGAAAAAAAACACTTATTTACAAAACATTACCAATTTTTACTTTTTCTCGGCTTGCGTGTGAAAAGTGTTTTCCCCTTTTCTATTACACAAAAAACACACTTATTTTACCAAACATTACCAACTTTTACTTTTCAAAATCATTTTTTTCTCAAACACTATCAATTTTTACTACTAATCACTTTTTCCTTACATCTCCGAAAGTGCTTTTTTTAAAAGTAGATGGAGTTGCAAACACTCCCTATGCAAAGTGTGGTAAAACGAGAGGAGCCAAGTGGAATAGAAGGGAATCAAAACATCCATGATCACATCCAGCCATCTGATTCCCCTTCACCATTTCGTCTACCACCCCACTCGTCTAATGCTCTTAGACTAGCTACAATTCATACAAATCTATAGAGTTTAGATTAGTTGGTAGCTTAGATATACACCCATGTATACTAGATTAGTGTAAGACATTCTGAAGGGCTTTGTGTTCAAATCGAGAAGGTGAGAAAGGGCAAGGACATGAATAGCTCTTGGCAAGTCAATGTCATTAGTGAAAAATCTTGGGTCGACTGAGTAGCTTAGAATGGTGTTGATATTCCTTGTGAAAAACCTCACAATCTACGCTTGAGCCAAGGGTAGATTGGGCACTAAATGTAATGGGATATTCATTTAGTGGAAATCCATCTGAAATAGGCTGGGACTGGATGTAGGAGGATTACGCTACCTCAGAACCAGGATATATGTTGTGTCACCTTTTACATTCTGCTCCTAACAAAAATTTAGTTCTCACTCACCTTCACAACTTCACAGTAAAACAGCTTGCTCACTGGGACTTTCCAGTGAACATTTACAGTTCACTGTGATTCAACTCCTTGTTTTCTAAACATCAAAATGATCTATTTTCATAGGTCTAAATCTTTCATACTTATGTGTTAAGACTAGTTCTAAAGCCTATTAATGTGTTAGAGTATAATTCTTTGCTATACCTTAACTAATTAAAACAGAACTTTAATTGCAGCAGCCTGCTCCTAGAAGTTTTGGCAGTCAACTCCAAAGTCTCTGGCAGCTAGCTCCTTCAGGTTTCAGCAGCCTGCTCCTTGAGTCATCTGTTTCTGGCAAACATGCACATTTGTAACATGTTTAACTCATCTCTCTCACAACTAAAAGGGTCATAATCTTTGTTTTTATAAAGTGTCACACTCTTGAGATCAAGACTTCCGTTGCATGTTTCTATATCTCCCAAAAGATATTGAAACTCATTCTATTAGAGGAAAAAGGGCTGAAAATGAAAAGATCTAAAAGTCTATTCACCCCCCAGACTTTTACCTCACTTGGGACTCAGTTGGTATATCGGCACTCATCATTGCTGAATTAAAAAAAATTAAAATATATTTTATTAGTAAAATAAAGAAATGATTATATGTAAAAATAACTAAAATGGTCATCTTTAGTAACTTCAGCCAATACAGCCAAAAAAGTAACTCCAACCTTACTTTTTCCACTTATTACACAATTCAGCGCGTGAAAACAAAAATTGTGTGTTTGGTGAAAAAGTTGGTTGATAAGTAAACGGTATTGCCAAACGACCTCTTAGGGTATGTTTGACACAAGTAGCTGAAAAGATACTTTTGTGATCTTTTTAGTAACTGTGAGCTTTTAGTGACAGAAAAAATCTTAAAAAGAAAAGGTGATAGCTGTTTGGTAAAAAGTTGACTGTTTGATTTAGTTCTGTTTGGTATTTGGTATACAAGCTGTTTGGATTAATTAATGCTAAAAGTCACAGACTTTTTTCAGATGTTACTCGTTGTAGCATCTTAAAAAAGATATTTTATTTTTTGAAAAACTCTTAAATATTGTCATGCCAAACATACAACTATAAATTTTCAGACACTTTAAATAGTAAAAAAGTTAGAAGGTATGAACTTTTTAGATATTTTATTTTCAACTCACTCCAATTTAGCTTTTTTTCAAACAAAAAAGGGCAATTTATATGTCGCACATCATTTGTGATGCCCCGGAGGACACGACAAACATCGAACACTCATAGGCCAACACCTCGACACAACATGCTTAACTTTACGGGCTGACAGCACTAACGCTGGCCAAGCCATTTATCAATAAAATCCATTGGTTCAATTAATAATGTGTCGTGTGTGTGGGGTTGGTGTTATTTAAGCACAATTATTGCGTCACTGTGGATTCGCAGCAATCAGCGCAGGGGCATGTGTCATTCTAATCTCCAAATTGTTTATGGACTACTACACTCCAACATAACCAAAATTGTGAAGTGAATCATGTGTTTGGTACGAGTTTGCGAAAAACATCTTCTGGTACACCCCAAAAGACCAAAATGTAAACGTTGTGCACGTCTCATTTTGTCGTGTCACCACACATTTTGTTTTCATTTTTAAGACGTTTTTCCCCATACTACAGATAATTTGTTTTTAAAATAACAAAAGTTTTTTGTGGCACAGACCATTAGAAGTGCAAGTCTATACTTTAGTTAATTAGTTGCAATGCTTATTCAATGTATATTCAACATGTTATTTGTATAAGTTAATACGGAGTAAAAAAATGTGACTTCTAAATCGTGTAGTGATTGTAGTGATAACTTTAATCTTTACAGCTTATATTTATTTTTGCACTTAGGTTATCATACCATTAATACGCAGTAATTTTTGTCATATTAATGTAAATAAGTTTAATTCATTTATATTTCAATTGGCATGTATAGTATGACTTAATTCTTATTTGTAATTTCTTCAATATTCATTATTTCTTTGTATACTGAAATCAATAAAAAGTCAAAATTTGGAATATGTCTAGTTGAAATCTCGTCAATTTAAAACTATTTTTATTATTATTATAGATAATACTATATTATTATTATTATTATTATTATTCTTATTCTTCTTATTATTATTATTATTATTATTATTATTATTATTATTATTATTATTATTATTATTATTATTATTATTATTATTATTATTATTATATAACTTATTTGATAACACTGAAATCAGCGGAATCGATTGGATTTGGTAAATTTGATGAAACTTTGGCCGAAGCGCTGAAAAATGGTGGCCAAAATGATTTTGTAAAGTATTTGTGTTTGGTTAAAAATATGATTTATAAGGACGATATATAGAACACAGGGGTTCTGAAAAGGGATTAAAATGATAATGATAATACCCTTCATAAGAGCACGGAAAAATATGCTTAGAGCTAACAAAATTATCGAAAAATCAAAATTGACAGAACCGAAATTCAATAAAATACCCGACGAAAATTAACCTGCCTGAAATTAACCGAAACCAAAATGTCTCGTCGTTCCTGAAACTAAACCGGTCGGTTGATGGTTCTCGAGAACTTCATGGTTATTAATAGGGATGTAAATGAGCCAAGCCGCTCGCGAGCTGCTCGTGGATCGCTCGGGAAAAGCTCGACTCGAGTTCGGTCATATTAAGCTCGGCTCGAGTTCGGCTCGAGCCTGTTTATTTTAGGCTCGTGGCTCGCGAGCCGGTTCGCGAGCCTTTGTGTCATATTTTATAGGGAAAAGGTGCAAATAGGCCCATGTACTAACCAAAAAAGGTCAAATAAGCCCTTATTTAGGAGGCTCTGTCCGGCCGTCGTCATTTGGGGTGGTTCCCGGTGGAATTTTTTGATGAAATTTTTTGAGCATCTTATTCATCAAGTCTAGTTTACTCATACCAAATTTCAGCTAAAACTTCAATCGAGAAGGCATTCAAATGAATTCTTGAAGATAATTGTGCTTCTAATTGCGCAGTTATTTTCAAGAATTCATTTGAATGTCTTCCCGATTGAAGTTTTAGCTAAGATTTGGTATGAGTAAACTAGACTTAATGAATAAGATGCTCAAAAAATTTCATCAAAAAATTCCACCGGGAACCACCCTAAATGACGACGGCCGTACAGAGCCTCCTAAATAAGGGCTTATTTGATCTTTTTTTGTTAGTACATGGGCCTATTTGCACCTTTTCCCTATTTTATATATTAATCAATATATGCATAATAATTATATATGTACTTTTTTAATATATATTTTAATTTAGGACTATTCCATTTTCAATACTTATCACAGAGTATATTATAATTTATAATAGGAATAATTACAAAAATAATAACATGATGTGCGTAGTATGATTATTATTATAACCATAATCTGTAATAATTATTATAATATGTACTCTTAATATTTATTGATAGTAAAATAAAGAATAAAAATGTTAGTAAATGATAGATAAACTAAAAATTAGAATGAATAAGTACACATAATATTTTTAGCTCGAGTTCGAGCATCTTATTCGAGTTCAAACCTATAAAAATTAATTAGTGAAACTTGACCCGAGCTCGATTCAAGCTCGAATGGAGCTCGCGAGCCGACAGAGGCGGCTATAGGGCCATTTTGCCTAGGCAAATGCCTTGGGCCTCTCATTTTGGTGGGGCCTCATATTCTTGAACTCCTATTAATACTACTCGGTTATATTTTTAATTCACTTGTATTAGTATAGGCATTTTTCCAGTGTATTAGTGGACATGATACGGCACATGTTTTTATTCGACCGATGAGCAAATGTGTTAGGGCCTCTTGGAGTGCATCTTTGAAGTAATTTCTCATTTGTCTCCTAGCAAAAATTAGGTGGAATTGAAAATTTATAAATGTCAGAGAATACAATGTATCTTACATGGGTTATCAACCTATTTAATTGGGAGGAAACTATCCGCTAGTTTGTGATGTTTTTAGGAAACATTTACATTTAGTTCTACATTTGAGAAGTTGTTTATTTTAGAGACTAGAGTCCGTTTGGTGACCCGTTTTTCAACTTATCAGGCTTATCAGCTAACTTTTTAACCAAACACATTATATTTGATTTTGCGCCCTGAATTGTGCGACAATAAGAAAAGGTGTGGTTGAAGTTACTTTTCCGATTGTTTTGGCTGAAGTTACTGTAGATGACCATTTTAGCTATTTTATATAATTCTCTTTATTTTATTAATAAAACAAATTTTGATTTTTTTACTTCATAAATCAGCAGAATCAACCAATACATCCATTTCAGTCAAAACTTCATAAATTTCAGAAGAATCAACCGATTCAACTGATTTCAGTGTTACCAAACGTGCTCTATATGAAATGTTGTAAATAGTAAAAAGTGATTTCATTTGTAAAATTAAATGATTTTGAGTAAGTAAAAATCAGATTTTTGATTAAAAAATAAGTGTAATAGAGAAACGCCTTTTCCATTAACTTTAACAATAGCTTTAAAATGTTCGATTTAAGCAAAATAATCTACTTGAAAATGTGTAACTTTGTTGGAACAAATTTTTTATGAAAATTTATCATAGGTATTTTTTTGGGAAGAAAAATTCATAATTTCATACTAGTACTACTCCGTAATATATGTATGAAAACTGATATAAGTGCTTAATTTAGATAGATTTTTTCCATCAAAACAGTCATGTGTGCCGCCTTGGGCCTCCAAATCTCTATAGACGCCCTGCGAGCCAAGTTCGGCTCGAGATCGAACTCGAATAATTTAACTCGCCCAAGTTCGAGATCGAGCTCGAGCTCGTGAATTCTTATCAAGCTCAAGCATACTCATGCTCTGTCTCGACTCGTTTGCACCCGTAGTTATTAACCGACTGACTGACCAACATCTTTGAAGATAAAAATGTTTTTACGGAGCATGAGATATGCGGGTGATGAAAGTCTGGGATCACTTTTGTTTAACTAGTGATCTAGAAATTTCATGTCTTGAACTTTGAATAACCATCAATTGTATCGGAATTCCTCCTAAATTTTTTAGTAGTTTCTATGGTATTCATAAGGTATCTTACCTTTGTACACATGGACCAATCAAGATGTTGCAGTTAAATTATTTAAATCTAAATAAAAAATGATATAATGATTTGAACCAATCAAGTTGATGGTAAGTACGGTACCCATTTTTTAAATGGGTACCGGAGTTGTCACCATTTTTTATCATCAAAACAAACCGCTTTATATTAATATCATAAGGATTCAGATCGTTACAACAAATTCAACAAGACTAACACTGACAACAATTATCCCTAAGCAACTAGCACTATAAACCCTACGGTTAGACTCAGAGACGATCACCCCTGAAAGAGCAATACGAATCGCTAACCACCAAGTGGATGTGACACAGCAATCACTGGCCATAAAGATCCTTCCATCGACATAATATCTAGCAAAATTGTCAATCATTATTGTAGACCTAAAACTAAAGACATCAACAAAAGACAAAGCAACGTAAAACATAACGCAAAAATGAAACCATGAAAAACTAAATAACTGATAAAACTTCCAAACCCTAGCAACTCGATCACTCCAAGGCGGCGGTTCAGGAGGGGGCGGACCGCCGATCTGTCTTTTCCTTGTTCAGCCCTTCACCTCTCCACATCTTCTCGTCGCCCGAGCCGCCTCCACTATCAACACCACCATCTACCCATGCTGATTTGCCAAAAACAAATCCTCCAACTTCCTCATCAATTTTAGGGCTGAGCCAACACTGCTCTAGATTATCCACAGGAGTCATAATTATCCTTTGTTGGATCTTGGATTCATTTCCAAAAGCTGATGATGCACTCACGCCTTCTTCAAGATTGAAAACAATTGGTGGAAAGAAAACCCTACGCAACGGCAGAGCCGCTATGGAGGAAAAACCCTACGCGGCAGAGCCGCTAGGGAGATCTGAAGGAATCACTCTGCTTTCTTCCTTCTTCGAAATCAGATCTTGAATGATGCGAGTAATCCAGATTCCGGTGAAGCTTTGATATATCGTCAAAGCTAGTATTTGTACTCGTGCCGTGCACGAGTTAAAATGATTTTTCTTTTTAATTCTACTAACGGAAAATAATTTATGCAATCGATTATAACATTGGTTTGCATATTCTACTGTAGGTATAGGTCTCTTATACTAACGGTAATTGATTGTAGGTATAAAACACTGTTAAATGACAATTTGTGTTTTATTTTTGAACCAATTATCTAAACATGTTTTCAATCTATATTTTTCAATGAAAAGAACAATTTATTTATAACTCTCACTTGCATCCAAATGAAATTAATCTTTTCAACTATCTTTGCCTAAACAAAAAAATGCTCAATGCCTATTTTTATCCATTAAATTTCATCTGTGGCTTAATGTTTTTTTCAAAACTAACTACAATTTTGTGATTTATTCATCTAAAAATAGGTGTAGTCATTTCTTTTGAAGATATTAGCCTTTCTAAGCTTTAGAATTTTGCAAATTAGTCCTTGGATCTCTTTCTTTTAGAAAAGAGTTTAGAATCTATAGTTTTTGTGAAATTCTGATTTTAATGAAGGTGATGATGGCGAGGCTGCCTATTGTGATTGGTAGCAATTAATTTATTTTTCAATGCATTGAGTTGTTGAGGGTAACATGATCTTATTAAGTAAAATAAGTGTTAATGAACGAAGAACGGTTGTATGATTTAGACTTTTAATACAGTCTTTATGTAGAAGGTCGGCCAGATGAATAAAACCTATGGAAAAAAATTCTCATCACATCAAGAGTTAGCTACAATCAAAACATAAACATGTCAAACTACACAATGAAAAATAAAAAAACACACGTCCTATATTTAGAAATGGAAAATGATCTCCATTTTCATGACCAAATATTACTATATCAAAATTACATGCACGAGTAAAAGAATTACCTTTTATACTCAGTATACTGTATTTATCTAGCTGTTAAACAACATTTTTAGTGTTAAGACATGATTGTTATATATGTAATTAATAAAATTTTCCGAGAGCTGGAACTCTCGGTCAAAATATATATATCAAGATTATATTGATAGATAAACTAAAGTAAACAATAACTCTTACTTTCATAAATGAGGTTAAAAAAATTGATTTCAATTGAAAATATCCTTAATTAAACTGGTGAACATAAATTTGAGATAACATTAAGACAATGTGTATTTAGCAAATTTTAACATATGCCATCTTGCTATTTAAATTAACTTTTCCCACTTTCATTTTATGATGTTTCACTCGTTTTCCCATTTTTACTAATGATTTCGAAGTTATTAAAAAAATTAAAATAATACTTCATATTTTTTATGCTTCATATTTTGAATATTTTATACTTTCAATAATACTACCTTAAATATTAAAACTACTTGCTTTATAAGTCTTGTGAAATTTCCTAAATGAAATCTAACTTTACAATGTACTCCCTCCGTCGCATTAGTAGGTTCCCGTCTACTATTCAAATGGTCAACTTAAATCATTTTTAATCTTTTGCTTTATATATCAAATTTTTATCGAATTTACATTTTTTATCAGGCTTTGTAGCGGTTATAATTTAATTTCTGAATATGTAAATTTTATTTACTAAAAACTGTCGGAGTATGAACAGGGATTAAGTTGTTCTATTGGCAGTCAAGCATCGTAAATCGTAACGGGAACCTTCTAGCGGGACGGAGGGAGTATATACTGTCGTCTCTTTCATTTAAAATATCACCCAATTGCATGAAATTAAAATGGTGATGAGTATTTTTGTTGTAAATATCTTTACACACTTTGTGATGGCAATAAAATTTAAATTGTATTTATGACGTGACTTATGTGTGGTCATCCTTCTAAATTTGGTATCGTTTGTACCAACCAACACATTTTCAAAATTGTATGCAAGACTTTTCTTGGAGCAATTTTTCAAACTGGGGAGCAAGATTTTATTTAATGACTGCATGTTTCTTCACACCCTATATTGTAATTGAAAAGGCAGATATGTCGGTAATGCGTTATTATATTATTATTGTAATATATATGAAAGAAGTTGTGAATAAGACAAATTTAAGTATAGGAATTAACATATTTACCTGACCATCTATTATAACCATCTCAACATACTCGGGCTGAGTTGTGTTTCTTTCCGGCACTCTCCACAAACGGATGATGTGTGCTTGAATCTTCCAATCAATGGAGCCAGACTTGAGTTCACTCAATAATGCTATTTTTGGAGCCATGGGACGGTGACATATTATGCCAGTACCTATAATTGTTCGACAAATCTGCCACAACCTTACATATTTATTGTAAATACTCATTGAATATATTTTGATGGCTGATTTGTACACATGAGTTGTGTACACGAAGCCGCTTTGAAAGTTTGCCTAACTCAATTTTGAGAAAATTTTGATAACTAATGTTTGGGTACTTTGTCACTACTGGCGTAGCAAAGCCTAGGGGGCAACGCCTAGTCTCTCACTCACTCTAAATTTTAAAAATACTTTAAATATTAGTGCAAAAAAATCATGTAAATGTTTTTCTAAAAAATTCTTTGTACCGGCCAAATGCTCTCCCAATTCTTTGTCACTTAAGTCCCATTTAGATTGGGAGACATATTAAAGCCTTTCAGGTATTATGTACAAATACGTATAAAATAAATCCAAGTATTAAATAAAATACACCTAAACATTTTGGGATTTATAAAATGCCTTAACATGTGTTATTTAAATACACCAAGATTTCATAAATTCAAAAATATCTTGAAATGTCTAAGGCTTCGAGCGTATGTTTACGTATTTAATTTATTGTTATTTCCTCTTTTGATTCTGATACACAGATAACATGTCGTTCAAATGAAGGATAAAATGTATTTCTCATTATTAATCTGCTTGATTAAAATATGAAAAATGGCATAGATATTAATAATAGAGTTTTACCGGACAAAAATACAACTAGTTGTGTTTTTTATCAAAAATATGACTAGTCACCGTGTACGAGTAACTGGACAAGAGTCATTATAATGTATTTCAGAGTGACAAGTCATTGATAGATGATGAGTCACTCGAACCTAGTCACTCTTGTCATTTTTTTAAACGCTTTTATTAAGGTCTCGAAAAAGCATTTACAAGAGAAAATCAGGGAGGGCAAAAAACTCGCCATGAAAGTAAAAGAAAGAATGGCAGATATACCACCTCCAAGTTTCGGGTGGACAAAAAAGGGATCGTGCCTCTCTTTTGACAAAAAAGAGACTTAAATCAAATTAAAAGCCCAAAATAACCTTTCAAAAACTAGAAAATAGTATTTGGCCGACGCCCTGCATCTCCGTTCTCTTATTCCTAATTTTCCGCGTGAAGACTTCGGTCCAGTCCAGTGTTTCAGCATCACCACCCACCGGACGCCGCCCAGCGTACGCCGTCTCCATCCCCTGTCGTACGCCGCCTCCTTCCTCCATCGTACGCCACCGTCGCCGTCTACCTCGACTTTTCTTCTTATTTTTTCTGATTTTGTGATGCAACTCAGATCCGACGCGCGGTTAGGGTTTATTAGTGGTTGCGTGGCGGCTGGGGTAGGCGATTAGGGCGGAGGGTGGGGAAGGGGAGCGGTAGTGGCGACTGGAGTGGGGGCAGCGACGGGGCTGGGGAGTAGCGTGGCAGTGGTGGTGCAAAGATTGGGAAAGTGGATTGGGTAGGGTGGAGGTGGCTGTAGAGGGGGGAAGCTAGACACGAGTCTGGGGGAGACAGTAGTGGATGGTGAGGTAAATGTTGGCGGCTAGGTTTTATGGTGAGGTCCGACGGTTGGGGAGATTGGAAAGGGGGTCTACGGCTTGGGATGGTGTTGCGCTGTCAGCGAAGGGGAATGAGTGGATAGGGTGTGTGGCTGGGGGTGGAGTAGGGCAGGGGACTGCTGGGCGCTGGGTAGGGGCTGGGGGTGGGAAGGAGGGATGGGGGGTGTCGGATGGGACTGGTGGGACTGGTGGGCCAGTAGTGGTGGTTTATGAGTAATTGGACGGGTTGGTAATTGTAAGTGGATAGATTGGTAATTGTAACTGGACGAGTTTGGGAACTATAATATGGCGGGTCAGTAACTATAACTGGATGGATCGGGTAACTGTAACTGGACGGATCGGGTAACTGTAACTAGACGAATTGGGTAACTGTAACTGGACGGGTCGGGTAACTGTAACAGTACGGACGGACGTTGGTCACTGGATGAACAAACGTTGATCATTGGACGGGTGAACGTTTATCACTTGACGGAATTTGGATTTTTGGTCATTAGCGATTTTTTGGTCACCGACTTTTTTGGTCACTATACTATTGGTCAACGTCAAGGATATAAAAGTCAATTTTTTTTATCCTTGCTAACATCTTGGGAATGGGAAAGTGGATAGGAACATAAGAGTACTGATACAGTGATACGTAGTACGAAGTACCTACGAAGTAGTACTTAGTATTAGCTTACTAGGGTGTTGTGTATTGTTGCTGTAGTCATTAAGGGTATATGCGTCCCATTTTTATAATTCTGCTACGGAAGGTCTCTTTTTTTTAAATTATTAAAACAAGTCTTATATTTGTCTAAATCATTTTAATTGGTAATATTGTTGACCTAACCCCAAAGTAAAAGGCAAAAATAACAATGGGCTGAAGGAAAGTAGGAATAGAGGAGGAGGAGGAGAGTTAGGCCTACTCTAAAACGGTTGGGCCAATGTTGGCCCCCCCACGCAAAAAAACCTAATGTGTGTTACCATAATGTGCATTAAACTCATTAAATTATTGATGAAATAAGTTATTAACTTCGTTGTTAATAGAGCGGACCATCCAATTATTGAATCACTATCAGATCCAGAGCGGGCCATCTCACCGTTTTCACAAGTACGGAATCACCGCCATCCTCTCGAACCTCCTGTTCGCTATGTTGTGCGAGGCGTTCTGACCCATCAGACCCTTGTGAGGTGCATGTCTCGCTGGAGGATACACACATGGCTAGAATGAGCGAAATGCGGAAATAGGAAGAATATGAGACTAGTAATGTGTGAGACTAATTAAGTGTTGAGAGAAAAGTCCATTGGCGAGGAGATTCGGATGTAGAGAGAAGCGATAGCAGGCTAGAGAGAGAGTGAGGGTCCAAAAACCCTGAGCACGAGCCCAGGAGCGAGGGGATATTTGTATGGTGAACCGCCGATTCAACGGCCTGTCGAAGATCAACACGAGGCAAGGAGAGAGGCGTGTCACACAGAGGCGAAAGGTCAGGCAATCATGATAGAGACCTGAGGAAGCTGCTAACCATCAGCTGCAACCATCACCTCAAGACCTCGGGAAAAAGCAACGCAGCTGTCAGGATGGAGTGAACGGGATCATTTCATGGGGAACATCATAAATGGATACTTGTGTTGGGGTATTAGGTCCGACACAGGCAAACCCAGATACCCCCACGCGGCCCAATAAATACAAGGGCCCAAAATCTGTGTACACAGATGTCTGGGAGCTTGTCCTCCCCAACCCGTACTGCCCCCCCCCCCCCCAGTCTGGAATATCCGGACACTTGGCATTTCTCCGCTGCTGATATATGTACGTTGGAGAGCATCATCAAGCAATTGGCGAGAAACTTGGATTTGACGGGAAACGTGTTTAATGCTCCAGATATGAGAGGTTTTATAGTTGGAGGTCATCCACTCAAGGTTCAGTTTTGTCGATTTCTGTTTAATGGGTTTGGGTTTGGTCAATTTCAGTTTTTAGTCAGTCACTTTCGGTTTTTAATCGATCGGTTTTATCGACTATTAAAACGGGTGGAATCGAGAATTAGACCAGAAAACTTGAGTCGATTAGGTTGATTTGTCTAAATTTCAATCGATTTTTTCAGTTGATTTTGGTTTGGCTGGTTTTTTAACACTGATAGAGTATATAAACTTGGGCCCCTCGGGTCTCATGACTATTGGGTCTAGACAGCGGCCCACACACGCTTACCAGATAGCATTTACATTATTGTACAGTCTTTATATCTAGATTACCATTTATGTAGTTGGACCTTTCGGGCCCATATTAGAGGTCCGGACCATTGTTTCTCTATGTATACTCCTCTTGGAGTTTCTTGTAACCCTAGAACATTCATTCATAATACATCATACATACTTCATCTTCTTCTCCATTCTTGAGCTCAATCTCTCTATTTTGTACTACCTCCGTCCCTTTTATATTGGGACGGAAGAGGGTGACACGAGTTTTAAGAAAAGTGAGTTTGTGTGGTTAATATTAATTGATAAAGTAAGAATAAAGTAAGAATGATTTTGAGCCACACAAACTTTACCAAATATGGTATGAGACAATTTAAGTGGGACTTCCCGAAATGGTAAAACGGGACAATATAAATGGGACGGAGGGAGTATATGTTTGGATCTCTATAATCCATCAAACACAAAAATAGAAATTAGAAACCATATCCGAATCACCGAAGAATTAGTGTTTTTCGGTTGGTTTCGGTTTTAGTGTTTTTGTCGGCTTTGGTTTTTGTCGGTTTTTTGTTTAGTCGGTCGGTCAGTTTTGGTTTTTTGATTTTTTTGTTCACCCCTAACACCTATTACCTTATAGTACAAATACTTGCATTTATTTCATTGTAAAGAGTTGACAAAGTTGCATTTAATAGCTTAGACTTCTCTCAGTGTAGAATTGAGGGTTGAAATTCGAATTCGGTAAGGGTGTGCTGTAATTGTTCTAAATCCATAACAGAACTTGGTATATTTTACCTCATTTTCCTTTCTTGTTATTTCTTTTGCTTTCATATTGCTTTATTCACATCCTAAACACATCAACCCATAAAAGATCCTACGAAATAAGAAGAATTTAGTTTTCACTCATATTGAAGCAACTCGTTCTCCTCCAAAACCACCTCCGTGTCAAGAAGAGTTATGTGAAAATGCTTTATTCGAATGTTATTTTTACTTTAGTAGTACTTGTTTTTGTTTTTATTCGAGTAGGTTTGGTTTAGATATCTAGATATTTGGTTTTGATTGTTTTAAGCTTAAAATGGTTTGTTTTGTGTATAATGAGCCAGATCGCTTTGTATGAGGCGTTTGACTCTATGTCTATTCCTAAGTCTGACGATAGGATTTTAACAACTGTTTGAAAGTTGTCTTGTATGCTTTCTCGAAATTTTTATAAAAACCGCTCTTTTATATTAAAAAATATTTATTCCTGTCATATCACACAAGACCAATTTATATAGAAGTGACCCGTTCAAAATAGACCCAATCGGACTAAAACAGACCATACCAAATCATACATGTTAGAAAATTTCAGTCTAGTTAAAAACATTCTATGTAAAACTGTCATATGTACAAAACTTTAATTCCACAAGAAATTAACTTATTAAGAAAAGAAGTAGAAACAGAAATAAAAGAAGTAGACTTGTAAACATTGCTTCTATTTAGGCCTATCTACTATAGAGATCTTTACAGAGCTGAACTATTCCTTGGTGATGCCTCCCTACTAAGGCTATCACATTTGAGTCTGTCAACTAACATATCCAATGCTTCTTTCATCCAAATCTGTTTGCAAACTTCTCTAGCGTCGTCAACGCACATCTGCAGGGAAAGAACATATAAATAAGTTTTATTCATCTAAATATATAAATAAAGTAAAATTTGCGTAACAAGATATTTCTTCGTAACATTCATATCTTTCCGCATTCCTTTAATCCTTATGACCAGGAAACATGTACTTACCCAGGCTCTTGTTCGCATATTCTTCTCGGGCCAGAGATCAAGTTGTTCTGTGACCAGCAAAGGGAACATGTAGCCTTCGTGATGGATTGCCCGGCTCTTGCTCATGAATCTCCATTTCCCCAACTCACTCTCAAGAAGGCCAACAACTCCGGCTTCTTCAAAAGATTCACGGGAAGCTGCTTCTTCAATAGATTCATCCAGCTCCCAGCCTCCCTTTGGAAACATCATTGTTTCTCGGCCTTTCTTCAGTGAACTTATCATCAGGACCTCCACCTCACCGCCATTTCTGGTGAATCTGTAAGGCACGCATCTACATTGCAGCAAATGAAGTCAGGAATACGAATTCATAATGATTGAATGAACTGAATCCGGTGAATGATGAAGAATTTGCATTTTAGTAAACTTTATTAATATAACAGATCAAAAAACACATCAATTTTAGTATTTGAGTGGCGACGGACAGAATGAAGCATGAAATTGAAGGAATAAAGCATACATACCCTACGACGAGGCGGTGACCTTTGTTGTAGCGCTGCAAATTCCTTCCCGTCCGAGAAACCGAAACAACCATATTCGATTGCTTACAGAAATGGCGTTCTGAATCGAATTATCAGAAGATTGAATCGGCTTCTTCTGTTGTCGTTTGATCTAAGTTTAGTAAGGATTTGTTTTTCGTGATTGAGGAAATATATGGAATGAATGGATCAGGGGAAACACTGGCTTGGCCTTTAAATAATGAATGAATGATACGTCGCCGTGGAATTTGATTCCGGATTGAAACGCGTCGCTTTAGAGTTTAAACTGCGGCCCATGTACTCGTAATAAAAACTTGTTTTCTTTCCTTCCCATCATCATCCACGGATTATGTCAACGCAAAATTAATTGCTTAATCAAACAAATTAATCTACTAATAAAATAATAGTCGCCATCATGGTCGCTCCCACTTACGATGGGGTAAGGGGTCGGATGTACGCAGCCTAACTCTTGTACTAAAACACAGATATATTGTTTCCAGATGACCTATAGTGAAATTCGCGTCGAAAATTGAATGGACAGACTACTATTCCATACTCCCTCCGTTCCATTAGGAGGTTCCAATTGCGATAAAGCAACTTAATCCCTGTTCACACTCTGATTTTTTTAGTAAATGAAATTTACATATTTAGAAACTACATTCAAACCACTACAAAGCCTGATAAAAAAAATGTAGGTCTGATAAAAATTTGATATAAAAAGTAAAAGATTAAGAATGATTCAAGTTGACCATGTGAATAGTGGACTGGAACCTTTAATTGGGACGAAGGGAGTAATTAAAAGCGCAGACAATTTAGTGAGTCATTTTACTTTATTCCATTATATTCTCAAGCCAAAATATAATGAGTGTTTGACTCCATTGCAAATGATGAAAAATACTAATAAAATAATATAATAGTCTGTAATAAATATAAATTGCATAATCAGAAAGGAATATAAAGAAGAGAAAGTCAAAAAGAGAGAAATCAAAAGATAAGCACATCACTAATATACCGACCAATTTTTTTTCTTTACTAATGTGTATCACATGCCTGCAGAGGGCATTCAATTGGTTACTGTTGGTGAAAATTTGGAGCAATAATGAACAATAATCTAGTCTCTATGTTAAGCTGGGTTACTACATATGCTCTCTGTGAGTGGAGCATGGTGAGCTTTGAATTTGGGGATTTACCTTTTTGAAACGATTAGTGTAAATCAGACGTGTATTTCTTGTAGAGTGTTTGAGGAATATTCTTTTATTTGCAACATTTTCATTTACTATACTTATTCAATCCTCATTTTCTACTTTTTCTCCCATTTCATGTATTTTCCTCCTTTCTTTCCTATGATTTACACTTTTCAAAACTACTCATTACCCTTATTTATTTATTTATTTATTTATTTTATTTATTTATTTATTTATTTATTTATTTATTTATTTATTTATTTATTTATTTCACTCTCTGAAAAACAATTTGTAAGTAAAACATCAGAAAGGATGATTGGAAGGAGGATATTTTACTCGTTTTATTTATATATCTTTGCAAATTTTTGTTTAGAAGATTTATTGGAGTAAAAGTTAAACATTTTACAATAGTATTTTTTACATTATTAGTAAGTATTAATCAAATATCAAGTATCTTGTGTTTCGTTGACATTTTACAATAATATATTTACAAATCATGGTGTGAAAATGATTTTTAGATAAAGTTCGGAATATATATAGGAAAATATTCATGTAAGGTAGGTCTAAAAGTTAATTTTAGGTCACTCTCAGTTGAAGGGATTCAAAGACGATTTAATTTTATAAAATTTTGTGAGAATGTTCTCCCTGAAGTTTATATTATATCTACCAAATTTCAGAACAAAATTTAATCGAGAAGTCGGATACATATAAAATGCAATTTTTGTCAATAATTTAGTTAATTGACTACCCGATTGAATTTTAAGTTGAAATTTGGTGGACATAATATATATTTCATGGAGTATGCTCACACAATTTCATTAAAAAATTCGACCCGGAATTCCCTTAGGCACAACTATACATATATAACCTTGAAATCACACGTGGAAGGGGTGGACAATTAGTTCGAGTAGCGGGCAATGGCCAAACTTATTGCAAAAGAGGTTAAATCAGCCGCATTACAATTACCTTCTGGCGAGGTCCGTTTTATATCCCAAAACTGCTCCGCAACAATCGGACAAGCCGGTAATGTTGGGTTCAACAAAAAAAATGGGTTGAGCTGGAGCTAAACGATGGCTAGGTAAGCGTCCTGTAGTAAGAGGAGTAGTTATGAATCCCATAGATCATCCACACGGGGGTGGTGAGGGTAGAGCCCCTATTGGGAGAAAAAAACTACAACCCCTTGGGGTTATCCCGCCCTTGGAAGAAAACTAGAAATCCTTCTAGTTTTAGACCTACCTTAGGAGAACACTCCCCAATATATATTACATACACAAGTTCGAGGTACTTATCTCAGGATGTTTTACTTGGACTGTAATCTGTCCCAGACCAGACCAGATCAGACCAAACCAAGACTTAGATAGTTATAAAAATACAAAGAAACCAGACATTACCAGACCAGATCAGACCAACAAATTACAGTCCAAGTAAAAACATCCTCACACCTCAGCAAAGATTGAGTTATATATATTAGTTTTCCCCTATTAAGGGTGATAACATTAAAAATGTTTTTACTTAGACTGGAATTTTCTAGTCCGGCTTGATTTGGGTTGTTTAAGTCTGATTTAGTATGTCGTGATATTTTACTCGTTTTATTTATATATCTTTGCAAATTTTCGTTTTACAATAGTGATGGAGTATATGGCCCAGGAACCCCCCGACCCATAGACTCCTACCTCTCCTACACAGGCCCAATGAGCCCAAGGAGCATTCGAGGCCCAAACACAATGGCCCAAGTGTCAAGAAGCCCACTACGCCCGTATAGGTGCCTTCGGCCACCTTGGACGAAGGCTCCAAATCTCACAGAACAGTCACGTTTGAGCATACGAAGCTACTGGGAGAAAATGGCAGAAAACAGGTGCCTTCGGCTCTATTGAGCCCTCAGCATCAGGGAAGCCTTCGGCTGAACCAAGCCTTCGGCTACACAGAGCCCTCGGCTGCATGGAGAGCCTTCGGCTATCAGACTCGATCATCGAAGATTCCCTCTGGAGACAGCCAACCACCGCATTTAATGCGGCGTCACATCCACCCACCGCATTTAATGTGGTGCACATGCGAGTGCGGAGTGCCGGTGCCACCCCGATTGAGGTGATCCCTCGGCCGTTAGATTACTGACACGTGTACTCTCATCGCATTTATTGCTGCTATAAATAGCAGCCCTTATTCTCCATGTAAAACACGCAGAGTTCATTTAATAAAATCGACTCTCTCTCCTCTTACTTGCTCTGACTTCTCTCTAGTTATTCTCATAATAACCACTCGGATAAGCTACCCCCGGGTACACTATCCATCAAATAGTATTTTACATTATTAGTAAGTATTAATCAAATATCAAGTATCTTGTGTTTCGATGACATTTTACAATAATATATTTACACAATCATGTTGTGAAAATAATTTTTTAGATAAAGTTCTGAATATGTATATATTACATCACAAGTTTGGAATACCTATCTCAGACCTCATCAAAGATGAGTTATATATACTATCGTATTAGTTTTCCCCTATTAAGGATGTTAACATTGACAATGTTTTAATTAGACTAAAATTTTCTAGTTTAGCTTGATTTGAGTTGTTTAAGTCTGATTTAATATGTCCTGATTTGATTTGACCTAGAGTGGGACTGAAAGTTTAAAATCATTACAAATAAAAACATATATTTTAACTAAACAAGATGCTTTAAAAGAGGTGAAAGGATAACCAAAAAAGTATAATTAATGTATAGTGATTTATTGTTTGGAAATTGAAGTAATATACTTAGTATGTTAATTAGAATTGTTTGAAATATATATATATATATATATATATATATATATATATATATATATATATATACACACACACATACATATATATATATATATATACATTGATTATACCGTCCCTCGGGTTGTGGGACGCAGAGCGCCCAGGTGTGAAAGCACGCCGTGCGCACGGTGTGCCAATCCCAAAACGACATTATTTTATGATTATAAACAGCATCCGCTTCATCAATCAAACGATCAAAGAAAAATAAAAACAGAGCATTATCGTGGGATGATCCCAACTCAGTAGAGTGATCTTTAGCTTGGAATCAAAAGAGCATCATTTGCAAATCATAGAGCAACATGGGACTGAAGCATCAATTAACATCTATGAAATTGCTGACATGATTTGTTGATGAATTAGATGATGATGGAAATAACCTCACGCATAACCCTTTGTATTGAAAGCAGGAAGATTTACGTAGTCCATAAGCCTTTTTAAATTGAAAGCAAATTCTTTTGCTTTGATTTCACATTTAATGGTTTGCCTATTAATCAAATTCAGATTAATATAAACATCTCCATTCTGTTGATGTTGATCCATGGAGTAATTGGTTTATATATACTTCGTATTAATTAATACATGAAGTTACATCTATGTAAAGGTGTTTTACATTTCAATGTGTTGAAATTACATTTCCCAAGTTACATCTCAATTAAAGTAGTTTACATTTCAAAAAATTACATTTAAACGAGTACATTTTACATTGTGATTAACCTGAAGTTACATGTTGATTCACGGAGTTTACGTTTCATATAACAGTGGGAGCAAGATCCTAAACCTGCACCACTCCCACGGTATAACAACTCATATGTGTGGGGAGAATTTTGTGCATTAAACCGTTAGTTTTGCCCATAGATCATTTAAGTAGTACGTATGTATCCGGAATTGAGTAAGCTACGCTACCCCTTTGGAAGTATTTAGTACGGACGGTGGAGTATGAGGAAATAGTAGTCGGCAACAATTTGTAGTAGGCCAAATCAAAGTTGGACCAATACAATTCGGCCAAAGGTAACGGCGCGTCGGCGTCTAGCTTCCTTACAACTTGCGCCTTTTCTTCTTCCTGTTTCGATGACGACGAACCCGTCCATTTTGATGACCGCGACGTATGCCACAATTATCACCAATCAATTCTGGAACATTACTTGTGATTTTTTCAAATCTTTTCATGAACCAAAAACCACACAAATATCCGTTTCACACGACTAGATTCTGGAACAAACCAAATTAAGTAAACGGATTTAGATAAATTTAGTATAGCTCCTTCACATGGGAGGGCATTTATAAGTTTGAATGGTGTGAAATACGGCAAATAAAAAAATAGTTTGGTTGAGCTCTCGGAATATAAGAGACAATCTTAAAAGAAATCAGATCAAACTAGACTAGGAGATTTGATTGATAGTAAAACACATGTAAAATTGGAACTTTAATAGATCAACTTAAACTCGTCTATTCAGATTAATTTAGATTCCATTTCCGTCCAAATGGATAGTTCTAGATTGTAAAATGAACATTCTATATATAGGGGTGTTTGGAGTTGATTTTTTTAAACAGAAACAGAGTCAATTTTTCAATATGTGGTCTCCCCAACTTCTAAAAACGGATTCTGGGAGCAATTTGAAGCCCGAAAGTACTTCACTTTCACCCAAACACTTTGATATTTGTCTTTGTTCTCTCGATGAGAATAAGCAGTGTTTAGAAGAAGATTCGAACACCCATATTCTAACGAGCGTTGGTCAGAACAAAAAAAACAAATAAGGGAAAATTGCAGAAATAGTTCTATTTGGAATATTAATCCTATTTAGGTTCATTTATCCCACAAACAAAACGTTATGAAATGAACAACTCTTTTGTCAAAACGAGAAATTGCCCAAGAAGTATAAAATAATCAAATGTGAATTATATGGATTTATCAAGGAAGTTGCCGACAAACCAACCTTTCCAAAAAGAAGTCTTATATATGGGATTATTCGAGTTCCTTGGAGTATATAGTCTTACTATGGCTGTATGGCACAAACGTGGAATCTCTCAGGCGGTTCCCAGATCTCAGTAAAACTGCACATTAATCAAAGATGTGTTTGTTAATGCTGAATGTGATGTTCAGTACGTTATTCCTCACTCAATTACTACTAACGCACATTAAAAATAGCTCTCGACTAGCTACATACGGGATCTTCACTACATTTTTAATGATGGATAGTGTACCCGGGGTAGCTTATCCAATGGGTTATTGTGGGAAATAACTTAGAGAGAAGTCAGAGCAAGCAAGTAAGAGAGAGAGTCAAATATATTCAATGAACTTAGCGTGCTTTAGGCTAACCGCAACCCAGCCCGTCAATAAATCTAATTTCACACCACTTTATACGTATTCATCCAGTCAATTCAGTTTTTCTCTGCAACCCAACACCGTCAATATATCCACTCATCACATATTTTTTCTAAGTAAATGCATAAATCCTTACTTTTTTTTTATTACACATCATTTATGTGATAATTTTATTTTTACCAATAATTATTATTTAAAAAGTCAAACATTCCGATATAAAAAAATATAAAAAATGTGATTTTTTTTGTAAGTATAAAAAATGCCTACTCGAGTTCAATTTGAAATAAATTTAAAACTATTAATTTTTTTTGAAAGAATTTAAAACTATTACTCCATATTTGATTAATAATATAGCTTTACACCAAACCAATTTTTTTTAATTAATTCCCTCCTGCGAAAAGAAGCCAAGAAACCAGGTCACCCCGCTCTTTTTCATCCGCAGCAAAGCAGCTATGTAGCACCGTCCCCAAATGTTTTACTTTTCAATGAATAATGTATTGAACCTTGTGGAATGATTAATGAGTATGCGAAGTTGTGAATTTTTATTATTCATATTCACATGAATAGTAAATTGCATGCGGGGCCTACACCGGAAGCGGGGGCCGCCTGATATTCCCGAGACCGTATATTTTATTCATCTTGGTCGATATAATATTTATATAATGGTGGATAATTTATTTGGTCCAAAGAAATGATTTAGAGTTGACCGATTGATCAAAAAGGCCAAAATACCGGTATTGATAATTTAACAGATAAAAACCCGAAATGAATTTCGGGAACTTATAAATTAAAGTTGGGGGGTGTATATTAATTATAAGGGTCATAATGATTGTGTTGAATATGTTGTTTTGTTGATGACTAACCATGCAGGAACAAGGGATGAAACTAATCCATATTAGTTTATAGGACCCATAGACAGAACTATTACGGGGTCTTACATATGAGTGCTTTGAGTTTATGCATGCATGAGTTACGTGGCATTATTTGAATTTAGAAAAGATCTTAAGTAGCATTCATAAAAGATCTTTTATGAAATCTTTTACGTAGCATGATTAGCACCTTAAGTAAAGAATCATTATAAAAGGCTTTGGCAAATAATATTACTTTTATAGAAAGATCCATTAAATGATCAAATCATTTTAAAAAAGGAAACTTCTTTTACTTGGAATTTGCTTGCTTACGAGTTATGACCGTTGCCTCATTTGTATGGAAATACTTTCAAAGTGCTTGGAAAGTTGCCTTGCCATTAGTGGACCGTAGGCTTTAATATTAATGCAAGTGCTTCCTTATTTAAATAAATATCTCTTGGGATGTTGACTACTTATGTAAACCGTTGCATACTTAATCATGTTAAGTAAATAATATCTCTTGCTAGTAATTTTTCTTGAAGCAATCAATCCTTATGCACGGAAGTGGATCTTGCTCTAAAGATGGAAAGGTTTTCAAAATGAAACAAGGCAAGAATCCCTATTGATCTACTCAAGGAAAGAGAGCCCCAACGGATTCATTCCAAGCAGCATATATATATTCGAGCAACCAAAAGGAGAGTAAGGGGCTGAACCGAGAAAAATACTTAGAAGAATCATTCAAGAAAAGGATCAAGTCCTTAGCGCCTGAAACTGCCCGCTCGGAGTTCTAGATAGAGTTTCTCTTTTCCCTTTCATATTGTACTTGGATTATTGAGGCTTAATTGGCTAGAGTAGCTGCCTCGGGTTAAGTGTGTGTGAGAGCTTTGTGACAAAGCTGAGAGGCTCTCTACCCGCAAGGTAGAGATGCATAACTCTTCCTAGAGAGGATAGAGTTGGGGAGGCTCAAGGGTAGATTAGGAGAATCACTCTTGTAACTCTTTCAAAGGCTTGTTTAGTGAAGTTGTTTAAAATTCCTCCGAGGGAGGTCGAGGTTTTTTAATCCCTTTGAGCCAAGGGATTTTTCCTCGTTAAATTCTTGTGCACTTTACTATTTTGCAATTCCCTTTATCCCACACTAGAACTCGGCGAAAAACTGCCACGGTTCCACACACACACAATTCACCCCCCCCCCCCCCCTCTTGTGTTGCTAACCGTTTTCATCAATTGGTATCAGAGCCGGTCTTCACCACATAAAGGCTAATACCTTGGGAAGAGATCCGGCAAAATGAATACGGTTGACCGATTGGAAGAAGGGTACTCGACTCAACGACCACCATTGTTCAATGGCAAATACTATCAATTTTGGAAGAGTCGGATGGAAAACTTTATCAAGGCCGATAACTACCAGGTTTGGAATGTAATTGAAAGTGGTGATAATGTCATCACAAAGAGAAACGCCGAAGGTAATGTTGTTCCTAAACCTAAAGTTGAATATACTTCTGAAGATTATGAGAAACTCGAGCATAATGCCCAAGCCCTTAAATATTTAATTTGTGGTCCTGGTCCTGCCGAACACAATCGGGTTCTAGGATGCAAGACTGCAAAACAAATGTGGGATTTGCTCGAGGTCACTCATGAGGGAACCTCACGTGTAAAAAAATCTAAGATTGACATATTCATGCGTAATTACGAATTATTCGTAATGAAGCCAAAAGAGTCAATTAAGGATATGATTACACGCTTTACTAACATTATCAATGAGCTTTCAGCCCTTGGAAGAGAAATTACCGTGGAAGATCAAGTGAGAAAGATTTTGAGAAGCCTGCCCCAAGAGTGGAAACCTAAGACCACGGCTATTGAAGAAGCAAAGGATCTATCCACCATGACGCTTGAAGACTTGACTGGATCACTCTTGACATATGAACTAGGTCTTCAAGAAGAACAAGATGCCGAGAGTGCTAGACGAGAAAGAGGAATAGCTCTAAAGGCTCGAGAAGAAGAAGAGGAATCCGAGAGTGAATCGGATGATGAGATGAGCATGTTTGCAAAACAATTTGGGAGGATGTACCGAAAATTCAAGAACAACCGTACCAAACAAGGTAAAAGGAATACTCAATCCTTTAATAACCAAGGTTGTTTTGTTTGTGGTTCCTTTGAGCACAGGGCTAAAGACTGTTCACAAAAGAAAAATGACCGGAACTGCGACAAGAACAAGTAGGGGTGGGCAAACGGGTCTTGGAACCGCGGTCCGGTCCGGGTAATGGCGGTTCGGGTCCAAAACGGGCCGGTTCCATTTTTTGTTTCCATAAAACGGTCCGGGTAGGGTCGGGTAATTTTTTTAAGGAACCGGACCGGTTCCAAAATCAAAAAATAACGGGTACCCGGCCCGGCCCGTTATATATATTGTATATTATTTTATTAATAGTTTTGTGATAATCGGTTTTGAAATAGTTTTGTTTCTTGTGCTAGAAGTAGGATTTTAAATTGAGTTGCAGTAACATCCTTTTGTTTTCAAATTATTGATTAAATGTTTCATAAATATCTTATTACTTTTTATTGTTATTGAATTATTCCTTTCTATGGAATTTAATTATTTGTTAAAGATGATTTTGTTATATTTTTTTATTATATTGTTATTAAAATATATAAATTGTGTTTACCACCCACTATGTATGTGTCAACTTTGGCTAATACTGAAAAAATAATATAAAAAAAAACAATCACTTAAATATGTGATGTTAGACAACATGTTTAAATACAAATGTTAGAAAATATGTGTTTTGGCTATGTTGCATATTTTTGGAATTTCTTCCATTGTTATTTTGAAACTTGCTAATGTCCTATATTATTGATTATTGATTTTCGGAACTTCGTGAGTTTTTACTAATTTCAAGACATGAGAATAGTAACCGTAAAACCCGGACCGGACCGACCCGTTTCAAACGGGCCGGGTAATTTCCGGTTCCTATTTTGAAAATTGTAATACCCGGATCGGACCGAACCGTACAATGGAACCGGCGGTTCCATTTTATTTTGCATTACCCGCCCCGCCCCGGCCCGTGCCCAGCCCTAAGAACAAGTCCAGTTCCAACCGGAGGTTCAGCGAAGACAAAGGGTTCAAGAGAGATCTCAAAAAGGCCATGATGGCAGCATGGGGAGATTCTTCTGATGATGAAGAAGAGGAAAATGATAAGAACACCAACCATGCGGGTCTATGCCTTATGGCTCATTCTGACGAGGAATCCGACCAAGAGAGCTTTGAGGTAAACCTTGAAAATTTTCTATCTAAGTTTGACTCTCTATCCAAAACCAAAGCTCGGAAAATTTTCAAAAGATTGACTATTGAGCTTAATCAAAACCTTTCTGAAAATGATCATATTAAATCACAAATCACTGAGCTTGAGTCTAAACTCAAGGAAGCCACGAAAGCCAAGATAAGGCTTGAAACAAAAGTGGGAGAGTTAATAGATGAAAGGCTTAAGTATAGTGAAGTGGTTTTAGAACAAGATCAAATCATTTGCTCTCTTAAGCTCGATAGTATGAACAAACAAGTTAATCATGATGAAAAACTTCTTTCAAAAATTCCGAGCGTTGGTACTTTAATTGATCATCTTCATCGTCTTGTTGCCGAGTGCACTGATTTTAAAAATAGACCGGAATATCAATCCTATAGTGCAACGAACAAAACCAGGTCTAGACATCATTCTGGAACTGGTCCTTCTCAGCACAATAAGAAAGTAAACGAGACTGCAGGTCTCGGATATATTCCAAGGGATATTCGATCTAATCAAAAATCAAATTTTCAGAACCAACCCTTTAAGGGAAATAGAACCCGAGGACAACCCAGTTCTAGACCATATCAACAGCCACCTAGAACTGGACCAAACTGGTTCGATAGACTGGTTCAGAGGCACAAAAACGGTTATGGACAAACGCCTAACCGAACTTTTCATAAAAGAACAAGAGGCTTTTATGGTAAATGGAAACCTAAATACGTTGACACTTATGACAACCGAGTTTGCATGCATTGTGGCTATTCATCTACGGTATCAATGTCACTCTCGGCAAAAGACTTTAGAAAGATGTTATGATCATGTTAGATATTCCTCAAACAATTACAAAATGGAACCCAAGCAAGTCTGGGTTCCACGCGCTAACCCTTAATCCTGGAACAGCGCCGAGTGAGGGGGAACAATCACTGGTTCCTTGACAGTGGTTGTTCTAAGCACATGACGGGAGACAAATCTTTATTCCTCTCACTACGGCCATTTAGCGGTGGAAAGGTGACATTTGGAGACAACGGCAAAGGAGAGATCATAGCCGTGGGCAAAGTTGGAAAGTCACCTAGCCATGCTATCGATAATGTATTTTTAGTCAAGGGTTTGAAATTTAATTTACTAAGTATTTCTCAATTTTGCGATCGAGGTAATAGTGTTGTTTTTGATCATAACGTTTGTCGCATTGTTAATAACGAATCACAACAAGTTATACTTGAAGGCAAGAGGCTCGAAAATACATATAAAGTAGATCTTGATTCATTGCCTAATATTAGTATGACTTGTTTGAGCGTTATTTATAACGATCCTTTGCTATGGCATAAAAGGCTTGGACACGCTAGTTTTTCATTAATAAATAAACTTAAAAATAATGATTTAGTTATTGGACTGCCCAATATGAAATTTTCACTTGACCATGTTTGCTCGGCTTGTGCCACCGGAAAACAATCTCGATCATCTTTTAAAACAAAGAATTTGGTGAGCACAAGCAAGCCCATAGAACTAATACACATAGATTTGTGTGGTCCAATGTCAGTCCGTAGCCGAGGAAACAAAGAATATGTTCTGGTTATTGTGGATGACTTTTCAAGATTTACATGGACTATCTTTCTTGCTAGCAAGAAAGATACTTTTAATGAGTTTGCTATTTTTGTAAGGAAAATTGAGCATCAAACAGGTCTACGACTCATCAAGATCCGATCGGATCATGGAACTGAGTTTGACAATTCTCTCTTCGATGCCTTCTGCAAAGAACGAGGGATAGACCACAACTTTTCCGCACCTAGAACTCCACAACAGAACGGAGTGGTAGAACGGAAGAATAGAACTCTGGAGGACATGTCTAGAACTATGCTTATTTCCAGTGGTCTTGCTAGGAGTTTTTGGGCAGAGGCTCTAAACACAGCATGCTACATCATTAATCGAGCCATGATACGTCCACTCCTAGGGAAAACACCCTACGAACTGCTCAAGGGGAGGAAGCCCAACATAAGTCATCTAAGAACTTTTGGGTGCAAATGTTTCGTCCACAACAATGGGAAAGACAACATCGACAAATTTGATGCTAGAAGTGACGAGGCAATCTTTCTAGGATATTCCCCACATAGTAAGGCCTACAAAGTTCTAAACAAACGCACACAATGTGTGGAGGAAAGCATTCATGTAATCTTTGATGAAGCACTTGCCCCAAAATCAATCCAAGCCGATGATGGTGAGCTAGGGATCACTCGCAAGAAATCACAATCTCAAGGAGGTGAAGAAACTGACAATCAAACTGGTGAACCACCTCTAACAAATGAAAATGAACAATCTGTAACTGAAGAAGAACCTGGACAGAACACTGACACTGGACCTGTAGAACCGGTAGAACCAGTTTCAGATACTCTCAACAACTTGGTGGACCAACCCAACGCTCCTAGGGGTTGGAAGCTTCATAGATCACATCCGCTGGATAATCTCCTCACTGATCTAAATCAGGGAGTAACAACTAGATCTAAACTTAAAAACTTTTGTGCTTTCTCTGCTTATTTATCTCTTATAGAACCGGAGAACCATGAAGTGGCTCTCTCCGACACTGACTGGGTTCTAGCCATGCAGGAAGAACTAAATCAGTTTGAAAGAAATAAGGTGTGGCATCTAGAACCGAGACCCAAGAACAAGACCGTGATAGGTCTCAAGTGGGTATTCAAGAACAAGCTTGATGAACATGGCCAAATTACAAGAAACAAAGCTAGGCTGGTTGTCAAAGGCTATAACCAACAAGAAGGAATAGATTTCAACGAAACATTTGCACCGGTGGCAAGACTAGAAGCAATCCGAATGCTCATAGCATTTGCGGCTCATATGGGTTTCACCCTCCACCAAATGGATGTCAAGACGGCCTTCTTGAATGGATATCTAAAGGAAGAGGTATATGTAGAACAACCACCGGGCTTTGAAAATCAAGATTTTCCTAATCATGTTTTCAAATTAGATAAAGCCCTTTATGGCCTCAAACAAGCACCTCGTGCTTGGTATGAACGCCTATCTAAATTTCTTTTGGAAAATGGTTTTGAAAGAGGAAAAATAGATAAAACTCTTTTTCTAAAAATAAAAGATCAAGCCCTATTGGTTGTTCAAGTTTATGTTGATGATATTATTTTTGGTGCTACTAACGATTCTCTTTGTGATGAATTCTCTAATCTTATGAGTTCCGAATTTGAGATGAGTATGATGGGGGAACTTAATTTCTTCCTTGGCCTACAAATCAAGCAATCAAGCAAAGGAACTCAAATATCTCAACAAAAGTACCTCAAGGAACTCCTAAAGAAGTACGGAATGAGTGAAGGCAAAACCATGACTACACCTATGGGAACAAATGATAGGCTGGATGCGGATGAACAAGGAAAGAGCATAGACCAAAAGATGTATCGAGGAATGATTGGGTCCCTACTGTACCTCACTGCCAGTAGACCTGACATTGTTTTCAGCGTAGGTCTATGTGCGCGGTTCCAGGCCAATCCCAAAGAATCTCACCTCAAGGCTGTGAAAAGGATCCTCAAATATCTCAAAGGAACTGCTGATTTATGCCTATGGTATCCTCGTAATGATGATTTTAACCTTATTGCATATTCAGACTCTGATTTTGCAGGTGATTTGCTAAATAGAAAGAGTACGTCTGGAACGGCTCACTTCCTAGGTCCCTGTCTAGTTTCTTGGAGCTCAAAGAAACAAAATTCAGTTGCTCTTTCAACAGCCGAAGTTGAGTATGTAGCAGCCGCATCTTGTTGCTCTCAATCATTGTGGATCATGCAACAAGTAAGCGATTACGGGGTTGATTTAAAGTGCACGCCCATCCTATGCGATAATACAAGTGCAATTAGCATATCAAAGGACCCGGTCATGCATTCTCGGACAAAACATATTCATATACGACATCACTTTCTGAGAGATTGCGTGGAAAAGGGGATAATCAGGCTGGAATATTGCAACACCGAGAAACAAATAGCTGATATCTTTACCAAGCCTCTGGGAAGAGAAAGGTTTGAACTAATTAGACTGGAACTCGGTCTGATTAATTCCTAAATTATTTGTTCTACTTCTTATTTCCTAAAATAATGGGAATCACTGGAACTAATCTCTTGTACTAATTGCGAAGAATGTATGCAGGACCTTCCGGCCTCATCTAAGGGGGAACAAATCGATATTTTGGGCATAAATTTTATTCCTTTTGTTGAATGACAAAAGGGGGAAAAATTAGGGACACCTTTACATTAGCACCTAATGTTTGTCATCAACAAAAAGGGGGAATTTGTTGAATATGTTGTTTTGTTGATGACTAACCATGCAGGAACAAGGGATGAAACTAATCCATATTAGTTTATAGGACCCATAGACAGAACTATTACGGGGTCTTACATATGAGTGCTTTGAGTTTATGCATGCATGAGTTACGTGGCATTATTTGAATTTAGAAAAGATCTTAAGTAGCATTCATAAAAGATCTTTTATGAAATCTTTTACGTAGCATGATTAGCACCTTAAGTAAAGAATCATTATAAAAGGCTTTGGCAAATAATATTGCTTTTATAGAAAGATCCATTAAATGATCAAATCATTTTAAAAAAGGAAACTTCTTTTACTTGGAATTTGCTTGCTTACGAGTTATGACCGTTGCCTCATTTGTATGGAAATACTTTCAAAGTGCTTGGAAAGTTGCCTTGCCATTAGTGGACCGTAGGCTTTAATATTAATGCAAGTGCTTCCTTATTTAAATAAATATCTCTTGGGATGTTGACTACTTATGTAAACCGTTGCATACTTAATCATGTTAAGTAAATAATATCTCTTGCTAGTAATTTTTCTTGAAGCAATCAATCATTATGCACGGAAGTGGATCTTGCTCTAAAGATGGAAAGGTTTTCAAAATGAAACAAGGCAAGAATCCCTATTGATCTACTCAAGGAAAGAGAGCCCCAACGGATTCATTCCAAGCAGCATATATATATTCGAGCAACCAAAAGGAGAGTAAGGGGCTGAACCGAGAAAAATACTTAGAAGAATCATTCAAGAAAAGGATCAAGTCCTTAGCGCCTGAAACTGCCCGCTCGGAGTTCTAGATAGAGTTTCTCTTTTCCCTTTCATATTGTACTTGGATTATTGAGGCTTAATTGGCTAGAGTAGCTGCCTCGGGTTAAGTGTGTGTGAGAGCTTTGTGACAAAGCTGAGAGGCTCTCTACCCGCAAGGTAGAGATGCATAACTCTTCCTAGAGAGGATAGAGTTGGGGAGGCTCAAGGGTAGATTAGGAGAATCACTCTTGTAACTCTTTCAAAGGCTTGTTTAGTGAAGTTGTTTAAAATTCCTCCGAGGGAGGTCGAGGTTTTTTAATCCCTTTGAGCCAAGGGATTTTTCCTCGTTAAATTCTTGTGCACTTTACTATTTTGCAATTCCCTTTATCCCACACTAGAACTCGGCGAAAAACTGCCACGGTTCCACACACACACAATTCACCCCCCCCCCCCCACCCCCTCTTGTGTTGCTAACCGTTTTCATCAGATTGGAAACACATAAGATATTTTATTTGACCCGATAAAATAAAATATATCCAAAACAGTCCGAAAAATACAACTTTCGGGGCCGATTGTACACTTCTGGACAAAAAGGGTTGACCTCCCACATGGGTGGGGGCCAACCCACGAATTTGGAAGCAAAGGGGGGGCTGATCTATGTCAAACAAGGGCTGAAAACCTTGAGGAGATGGGAGAGACATCACAAGGGCCCCATTCTCACTCATTTGGCAAAAATGCCAAAAAGGAAACCTCACCCCATCTCTCCCTCACTCCTCTCGGCCAGCACCAACCCCAGCAAGAAAAGAAAAACCTCCATCCTCCTTTTCCCATCCTTGAAGAGAGCTCAAACAATAGAGGTCCAAGGGGGAAGATTAAAGGGAGAAAAAGCTAGGAAAAGTGAGAAAGATTAAGGTAATGACCTTATATTAACTTTTCCTTTATTTTTCTTCTATCATCATAGGGAGAACCTTGAGGATTGTTCTACATGATTTAAGTGTGGGATAATAGGTTGGAGAGTGGTTCTAAGTCCAAGAACGGACTTGGAAGCCAAACCGACAAGTTCACCGGAAAATAACCTTTTAGAGGTTATTTGTATTGATTAAGGTTTTATGATGTTAAAACCTTGTTAGGAACTTGATTAAAGTATTTTTGAGCTTCGCCGGAGTTTCGCCGGAGTTGGTCAAAGTTCGCCGGAGTTGGTCAAAGTTCGCCGGGATTAGTCAAAGTTCAATCGGGGAGCGTAGAACGCGCGTGAGCTCACTTAAGGTGAGGATGACCGACTATATTGCTTATAATCTTTGGGTTAATTTCATGAGATTTCCTAAAAGAATACCCAATGTGATTTGCATGGATTATTAATGGTTAATAATGCCTAAATGTAATTACTATTGAATATAAGTATAGTTTGCATAATATACAAATTTATTGAATAAATTGTGTATGTTTTTATGTTATGAATATGATGGCACGATAGTAGTATCAACCATAAATCCCATTGTGATAAGTATGCTTTTATTTCATGAGAAGAAGCCATGAAAGAATAAAAGTGATATTTTGATATTAAGGCTAAATTACATATGGAATGAAGAATTACATTGAAATGAGTAAATAACTAGTATTGAAATATTAGTTGGAATTGTAGTTGAATAAATGGATCAATGGGTCCTAAGAAATTGAATTGTAAAGAATCGGTGATTATTGAGCTGGGCTCTAGACCGACGTAGATAACGGTGATTATTGAGCTGGACTCTAGACCGTAGTAGATATCGGTGATTATTGAGCTGGGCTCTAGACCGATGTAGTTGACGGTGATTATTGAGCTGGGATCTAGACCGTAGTAGGTAACGGTGATTATTGAGCTGGGCTCTAGACCGTAATAGATAATGGTGATTATTGAGCTGGGCTCTAGACCGTGGTAAATAACGATGAATTGACACTAAACGAACAAAGTTAATTATGTTATGATAATACCCTGGTTGAGGGTCTTGGAAATTGAAACATTGATTATACTTAGTATAGTTGTCATTGTACTTGTCAAATGCTTTCTAAGTACTGACCTCCCCTTCACGGGGGAGGCCACCTCACAGTTTCATGTAGGAGCTGAGCTTGCTACCGGTGCCCGTTGCTCCGGGAGAATTCAAGGAAGGAAGACGTGGTTCGTGCTTCCTCCGTTCCTGTTTTAAAAACATTTAAATTAATGCTCATGGATATTATATTTTTGAATAATCATTTGGGGGCTTGTATGCCCATGTTTGCCAAAGTGTGGCACGAACACTTATATTAAATGTTTCCGCTGTTTTGAATGAATATTTTACATTATGTTTGTTTATGGATGTACTATGTGTGAATGATATCCCAGACGCCTTGTATAGTATGAATGTGTTGGACTGCGGTTGACTATTCGTACTGTACGGCGGATTGTTGACGTGTCCGGTTAGGTCCGGGGCGTGACAAGCTAACTCCCACGCAGCAACATAGTCCACTTATTTGCTCATCAGCTTGTCAAGCGCGTTGATGGTTGAGGGTCCTTTCTTTACTCCACTGCGCAAGTCACCTCCAGATGAGAGGTAATTGCCCGTCCAGGAGTCGCCCCCCAAGGGTCTCCATACTCCCTGTGACTCCTTCCTATACAAAATTTCTTCCCGGTTGCAGCTCTTTTGGGGGTGAAAACCTCACATTTGGGTTTTCACCCCCACCATTGCAATCAGCCTTACAAGAGGAAAAATGATTGCTATTTATAGCAGCCATAAATGCGATAAGAGTACACGTGTCAACAATCTGACGGCTGAGGGGTCACCTCAATCGGGGATTCGGGGTGGCCTGGCACCGGCATTTGCATGTGGACCGCAATAATTGCGGTGGTTGGACGTGACGCCGCATTGAATGCGGTGGTTACTTGTCTCCAGAGGAAGCTTCGTGGGGCGTAGACCCTTCGGCCTGGATCATATGGCCAAAGGCTACCCCTGTGCCGAAGGCTTGGTGTGAGCCGGGGGCACTAAGTAGCCAAAGGCTACTGTTTTCTGTCGTTTTCATCCAGCAGCTTTGTATGCTTAAAATCAGTAGTTTACTGGAGTTTGGAGCCCTCGGTCAAGGAGGCTGAAGGCACCTTTATGCGTATGATAGGTTTCTCCACACTTGGGCCGCTATGTTTGGGCTTTGTATGCTCATTGGGCTTGATGGGCCTGTGTAGGAGAAATAAGAGTCTGTGGGTCGGGAGTCCCCGAGCCATATACTCCATCATTTATTTACCTTCATTCTTCATGTACACATCAGGGAGTCTACAAACCATTTTTACCTGTCACAGATAATTTCGAACATTTTTCGTAAAAATGTCCTGCAAATTTTTCAACCAACAAACGATTAGAGGGATATGTACAAAAATGTGTGTCAACGGCGTGTATAAATAGTTTTTTTCCCGTTTCATTGGGTCTAGTAGCATGACAATGGATTAGCCTCGATAGATTTTGATCGGCTAACAACCGGTTCTTGTGGCCCTCATTGTACAAAAGCAATTCTTCTAAATAGTTTGAAATTTCAAAATGTTTTTTATTCTTTAAATATGAGTAGTTACTGTCATGCTTGGAAAATACTGTCAATTGTGGCAGTATACTTCCTTCTTTAGAGTCTGTTAGCTGACACTCAAATTGGCTGAATCAACGAAACCTAGTGATGTTGATGAATTTCTGGTTGAATTTGTCAAATTGGCTGAATCTACTGAATTATTAAAAATATATTTAAAATGTGATTCATATTAAAACGTTGTCACTATCTTTTTTAATCAATTAATATCTGGTTCCTATTATTCTTCTCTACTGTACACAAATCTCAACCACGCAGTTTTTACTTTATCATTCTTCGTGCCGGTCAAATTGACAAAGTTTCAAGAGACGGAGGGAGTATATTATTAATTAAATATTTAAAATATATATATATGAAAAATAACTATAGTGGTCATCTACTATAACTTCACCCATAAAAATGCACCCTTACTTATTTTGATTATTACATTATTCAGCGCACAAAATAAAAAGTTATGTATTTGTTAAAAGAGTTGGATGATAAGTTGAAAATACGATTACCAAAATCGCTCTTAAAGTTAGGTAATGCCAAAATGTGGCAATAAATTTTCACGAAAACAATAATGTACTCATGTTTAGATGAAGATACGGTACTTATAATTTAGAATTTACATTGTATTTACTCCTATTTCATGAATTTTGCACTATTCTATAAATTAAAGCATTGTTAAGCATGCATAACCCAATAGCTTTAAACTTTTAAAGTGTATGTTCGAAGGCTGTTAAATGTCTCACACCAGAAAACTTTGAATCAACAAAGTGTTATATTAAAACATGGGTTACTCCTCCTATCAGGTTGACCTTTTAGGATGGAACCTCAGGTCTTAACATGGTATCAAAGCCATATCGATCCATAGTGTGGGACCCCTTATGAATCGTGATGACACGATTATAAAAAAAATGACAATTACGGCTAGATGAAAAAAACGGACTGATGAAAAAAAATGAATGATGGCACGATCCAGACGAAGTGTCTGGTCGTGAGGAGGGGTGTTAAATGTCCTACACCAGAAAAATTTGAATTAACAAAGTGCTATATTAAGACATGGGATACTCCTATCAGGTTAACCTTTTAGGATGGAACCTCAGGCCTTAACAAAGGCAGACTAAGTTTTAAGCGCCCTAGTGCTGATTAAAACAAATCAGGTCTTCTATCACAAGTGTTAAAACTTATGTACAATTTATGTATAAGTATGTTTCAGATAAGTTTGTAATTTTCAAAATAAAAAGTAACTTTAGTTTTAAACTAAAAAATAAGTTTACACTTGCAATTAAAATAGCAAGTCTTGGTTTAATCTCTTTATCTCACCGGGTACAACTTTCCAACACATGCAAAAGAATGCGTTATGTAAACTCCTCATAATAAATTATTTCAAGAGGAGCAACCAAGATAACAATTTGAGTTAGAGAATATAATGAAAGTCTATTATTCACACTACTTAGATACGAATTTTGTAACTTCACGTTTAATAATCTGTCTGTGATTCACACTACACTTATACAAGTTGTACAGTTATACATTAGATGATATGTTTTTGAACAGTTCGTGCCATTAACTAGTGGATTTTAAAGTATTAGATACTGCTAAAAGCCTAAAAGAAACTTGTGAACAGAATGAATAGCTTAGCTAGCTAGCACCATAACTAATGAATTTCGAGGCATTAGATACCACGTAGTGCATTGATGCATGTTGGTGGCATGGTCCAATAACAATGGCTCATAAAATTTTCAACTTCCACAATTAGAATCCCACGGAAATTAAAATGTCAAATGTTCTAACTAGCACCATTGATGCTTACAGTTGTAAACCATTATTGGTGAGAATCACATAATAACATCAACGTTGTGAAGTTCACAATTTGGAGTGACACTACTTTGAATTATTTAAGAAAAATTGTGTGAAAAAACAATTATTGAGAAAAATAATTGGGGAAAAAGAAGTAAACCAAATGCCCAGTTAATCCATGCCCCATCTGCTTGGTGGGTTGCATTCAAAGTTTTATACTCCCTCCGTCCCGCTATTAACTTCCTACTTTCCTTTTTGGGCCGTCCCAAAATAATCTTCTCATTTCCCTAAATGGAAAGTTATCCTACATCAAAACAGTGTCAAACAGTGCAAAACAGTGTCAAACAGTGTCTAAACAGTGTCAAACAGTGTCTAAACAGTAAAGTCAAATTTATTTCCTAAATATGTGTATAGGTCAAAGTAGGAACTTAATAGAGGGACGGAGGGAGTAGTATTCAACATGGGTCCTGCACGCAGGGGCGGATCCAGCTTAAGGCCAAGGTGGGCCTAGGCCCATGCATGTTCAAAAAAAATTACTAGTATATATGTCATGTATATATTAGTATATTGTATTTTAATAGTTATAATATAATAACTATTAACACCGACTTCAAAACATAATTCCTGGTAGTCCAACGGAAGTAACTGAGAGTGCTTGTGCAGCATGAGGGTATGGGTTCGAATCTCCTTGGACACTAGTTTTTTATAACTCTCAGTACAACCTTTTAATTTTTTAAAATTGTCCAAATTTTGTAACATGTTTCATGTTTTAAAATTTTCATTTTTTCTATCCAAAATCTCTTTGTCTCACACGGAAAAAAGAGAAACAACCTTTTAATTTTTTAAAATTGTCCAAATTTTGTAACATGTTTCATGTTTTAAAATTTTCATTTTTTCTATCCAAAATCTCTTTGTCTCACACGAAAAAAAGAGAAAGAATTATCCCTTTAAATTGAACTCCATCAATTTTTTACATTGGACTTTTGAATGTTAGTATGAAAAATTAATTACTTCAAATAATTGGAATTTTGAATATTAATCTGAAAAGTTAATTAAATCAATTCATGAGGCTTTTGGATATTGGACTGAAAAATTAGTTAGTTGAATTCATTTGACTTTTGAATATTACATAAACAGTTAATAAGTTCAATTCATTGTGCTTGGTGAGTGAAATTTAATTAGCTTATTTTTTTTCATAGAGAAATAGACTATAGAGTCAAAAGAAAATTGGATTTGGAGAAATTGACTTGAAAATTAGTATTGAATATTTCAATAAGCGGGCCAATTTTGATTCGGTATCTATGACTTTTAAGATCATTAAATTATCGGTTCTGTAATATTTATTTTTTCATTGACATTTCAGTAATATTATTTAACTATATTTGTCCATTTTGACATTTTTTGTAATATACCTTCTTTAATTAAATTTTTGCCCCACCTGAGTTCAAATGATGGATCCGCCCATGCCTGCACGGGTAGCTCAGTGAGTCTTAGACGTGAAGATTTTGATACAAGGACTTAGGAGTCATGCCAATGGCAATATGTGAGATACTTTCGAAGTAAAAAAAGACTTATTGTGCGGTACAACGTTAGATGTGTTTATCCTTTGAAGCGAACTAAGTCAATATAATTTAATCCCCAATTTACTCAAGTGCGAGTGTGTGCGTGATTTCATCTTTGATGCAAAGTATTTGGGCCATATATTTAATCATCATTACTATTTGACTATTTGTGCCAATATGGGTGCTCTAATATAGTAATATCACATTTTCTTACCATTTGATAACACCAAGGTGCAAGCATTTTCTGCATGGAGTACTTCATCTTTGGTACAAAGCATTTGGGCCATATTTTTTGTCATCATCACTATTTGTGCCAATATTGGTGCTCTAACATCACCGAACAGTCTCTTAGTTTCTTACCATTTGATAGTAGGCCTGGACTCGGGTCGGGTGGCCTGACCCGAAACCGGCCCGAACTGGCACTGTTCCAGCCCGGCCCAATGGCCCGGCAATATTTGATAGCACTCCATATTCATTGACATTAGAACCCGTTTGATAACCTTAAAATTTATTGAATCAATTTAATGACTTTAATCTACTGAAATAAGTGAGTTTCTGACAAATTACATTATATTGTGAATGACTTTAATTAAATTGTGCAGCGATTCAAAACTTAAAACCACATTAGCAACGCTAGTCTGAACTAGGCATGGACCGAGACAAAATCGGGATTGGACGGGAATAGGGTGTTGGGTTACAGGCCCGGGCTTGCACTGCCGCATCGTGTCTAGTCAAGTCGGGTCCTAGTTTTTTTTAAATTGATATTTCTGATTTATTCCAACCCTAGCCCCCCCCCCCCCCCCCCCCCCCGACCACCCAAACACCAAACTAGCCCCACCCGCCTAGCAGCCAATGAATGAGAAAAAATAAAAAATAAAAATGGGCCCAAACCGGTCCTGAACCAGCCGGGCCAGTCCACCATATATGCATCCCGTAGCCCGCCCATAGTACCCCGGTTCAGGCCTCCGGTCCCAGTCCTAGCCAGCCGGGCTGAGTCAGGCCAAACTGAACCGGTCCATCCCTAGTCTGCACTCACTTCATTATTGTTTAGTTCATTAGCAAAAAACAAGTGACTGCAAAATTGAAGCGTTAGTCTTCATTTTTTACATTAAAGCTTCACAAGTCTTCAAATACAAGTCTTACTATCGGAGATGGTCCTATGAAAGTGATGCGACTCAACTTGTCCGGCATTTTACACGAAATTGTCAAATATCATTTTAAAATTGAAATATTCAAATAATCTCCAACATCTCTCCAAATTCGGTCCCACTCCGAGAATTACTGGTCGAGATGGGCAAAATTTTGACCACAGCTAAAAAAGGCACCTACCAGAACAAAGGGAAAACCATCTCGAACTTTCGTTATAAATATAAAATACAGAACGGAATATATGGATAAAACAACTTACTTAGGAGTCCTACACATCTACTGATCTACCTACTGCCCATATGGTTTCATAATAAAAACTTAACCACATGAGCAAGTTTGTTCGCTAGAGAAAACTCATAAATAACAACAATATTATGATAATTATAATTATTAAGAATAATTATAAGAATAATAAACTAAAAAACAGACCAGAGTAGCTTGGGGAAACAACTATAACTAATACACGATTTCCCCACTATTTCAAACCTCCATATGTTAAAAAATACAAAGGTAGGATATACAATGTACAGACTACAGACTATACCAAACCTTAATTGAATTCCCCAAAATTTTTGTGCAAGTGGCCTTATCCGTCCATCCATCAGGGGTGCAAACAAAACCATCAAAGCAGCAGCTGTCCAGGACTTCTTCGTGCTGATCGTATGGGAGGCCCATTAAATTCTAGCACTGGGCCAGGTTGTTTGGAGTCTTCAAGCCTTTGGATCCCCTGAAAAGAAATGGAATCATAATACGAAGACCAAAACATGCAAGTTAGGGAAGACAAACTGTTAACGAAAAGGAAAAACTATTGACAGGAGATCCCATACAGAAAAAATTTAATCAGATTACCAGCATTTAATCATTAATAAACATTATAGTTTATGATGTTAACTAGAGCTGTCAAACGGGTCAACCCGACCCGGCCCGAAACAGGTTATGCTTTATGTGGGTTGGGTCGGGCCAACCCGTTTAATGGCGGGCCAGAATTTCTACAACCCTAACCCAACCCACCTAACCCGTGGTTTAAACGGGTTGGCCCACGGGCCAATATAAAAAAAAATATGTAACAAAAAATTCTTTAAAAATAATTACCTGAAAGTGTGCGTGTGTGTGTATTAGTAAGTAGTAACAACGGAAATATAAGAAATCAAAATACTAAAAATTCAATACTTGTAAAGTTTAATTGACAAATATTAAATACTAGTTATACGAGAATTTGAAAACTATAAGAGGGTACACGACAAAAATAATCAATGTATATAAAAATAAAGATCTACATAAACCTTTTGATTGATTATTTGTAAATAATGACTACTACTTTTTAAATTTTGTATCGAACTTCACATAAAATATATTTTTCAACATTTTATTTGAATATTTATTATAGAAATAAATATTGTTTTGCCATGGTTCTAATTTTTTAATTGTAATTATAATAACATTGGTAGTAATTGAACAATATTTAAGATAATAAAATTCAAAACTATATTTTTGTATTTTGGCCCGCGGGCCAACCCGTAACCTGGTGGGGCAACTCACTTAAACCCGCAACCCGCATGGGTTGACCCGCGAAACCCGCGAACTGAATGGGTCAGAAATTTTCAACCTTAACCCACCAATAAATGGGTTTAAACGGCCAGCCCGCGGGTTTCGGTCCATTTTGACCGCTCTAATGTTAACCATACCACCCGAAGAAAATTCGATAGTAATGAGATAGTATGTCACCAAACCTTGGGTGATGAACTGGAACTGCAGCGCGAGTGTGACACAGCCTGTGACTTTGAATGCATACGATGGAGCTGTTGGATGTGTTCAAACAGCTGTAGCCGTGTAGAGAAATTTATTCCATTGTGCATATCATCATGTGAATCTTCAAAGAAATCACCATCATCTGAAATTTGTGTGTCACCCCTCGAGTTACTACTTTTAGAATAAGTGTTTCCAGATGTCTGTCTAAGGTGAGCAACACTACTAAAAGAGTATGAAGGCACAGTTTTCAAACGAGTCCGAAGAATCTTGAAGGCTCCACTTTGCTGCACAAATAACACAGACGAACTTAGGCAGTTATTACTTGTCATATTTACACAAGGCTTGCACTCATGACTACTTGATTGTGGGAAAAAATGTTAAATTGAGTGTTAATCATAAAATTTTTATTTTAACCTTACCAAGAAAATTTACTTTAAATCCATGTTTAATGATTGAAATCAAGGGTCACAACTTTTATTGGTTGCATTTCTCCAAATTTTTGTTATATTTCCTACGTAGTATTTATTATGCCATTTCTGTATAAACAAATCTTATCGCAAATATTAAATTCATTGGGGCATCAAATTTTGAAAATAAAACAAATTTAGTAATTCCTTGACCAGTTATAAAACCAAATGCGAAATAAGGTATGGAGAGCATTAAATACTTCCACTAATGAAATTCCAAACAAACTACATGTCGTTTTTCTTGATTTAGAAATGAAAAAGAAAACATTGAAATGGTGTCTATTCGCATTCATTTTTTACAGAATCATAAATAATTGCTTAGCATCATATACAATCTTCCTGTGCACCTCAAGACTTCTTCCCCATATGAATATTCTGTTTTTAAAAAAGCATTTACTTTTATATGAAAAAGGTACGTTTGATCCCCAAGTTGTATAGACATAGTTGTCATGGTCATCATGGCGCCAAGGCAGATTGCCTTGGCATCACCACATAAATAATACTCTCTCTGTCCCTTAGAACTTAGACATCTTTCCTTTTTTAGATGTCCCAAAAAAAAAAATCCACTTTCCCTTTTACTCAACTAATTTGTGGTTCTTGTTATTTCTCTCCAATATGCACAAACTTCAACCACACAGTTTTTACTTTATTAATCTCCGTGCCGGTCAAACATGGCAAAGATTTAACTTTTTAAGGGATGGAGGGAGTATCAAATATATATTGTAATATGAATGATAGAGTAAACTAACAAGCATAACAGTTTGCCGTGGCGATTGAACCATCAATAAAAGAGTTAAACAACCAAATTTCTAAAAAAAGAAGCCAAGTCAAAATAGTGTCAATAATCCTAATCAAGCACAACTAACTAAATAACTAAAAAAAATCTTCAAAAAAAAGTTAATTTATAGTGATATGATCTGTTCATTATCAGTCAATAAGACTCCTAGTTCTCTCAGCACTCTGGTGGTCTCTTGGTCGACGCACAACCTCTCTAGTGGTCATTAGGTTGTGCACACCTTTTCTACATACCATACTAGTGGTCTGTTGTTTTGTGGTGCAGCTGCTCTTATTGTATGCTTCGGTTGTTGTTAGTAATATTTGACTTGGTTGGGTATTAAAACTTTAAATTATATATTGTGTCCTATGTCCTATGTAACCAATTATTAGTTAGTTAAAATAAAATGGCTATGTGTTTAAAATAATATTGTTTGAAATATGAGCCAATTTGTGGCACAAATGGCAATGACATATTTCAGGTATAATGGACGCCAGGGATAACTTTTGTGGTGATAGCCGATAAGCCATTAAAACGCCAAGGGTGACAAATGGCGATCACCATTTGCGCCACTGACTACTATGAAAATAGATGAAAGTCCTCCCATTAGAAGTGTTCAAATTTAGTCAATCAGTCATGAGTGAAGTGACACTTAATAACCTTTCGATAGTTCGTGGTGAAAAGGTATTAAGCAATACAAGATCCTAATCTATTAAGGCTAATAATGAAATCTTCCACATTATTTTCTAACACCCCTCTCATATTTACTTTAGACGTATAGCATTTTTAACGTTATATAGATAATAATAATCTTCTCCACACAAATGCAATTGTAGGAAGCAATTAAAGTTCTTGCAAATTAACCAATTTTGAAGGTTCATACTCTCAACAATAGCATATGTAAGAGATCAAGAATGAAAATTCAGGCATTCAACCAGCAAGGCTACCATTAGAAGAGAAGACTGCTTTGAATTTACAGCTTCGTCTCTAAAAGTCTCATATTTTTAACTGTCACAGTATTTTTAAGGGGAAAATAATTCAAATACCCCAAACTTGCGTATGTAATACAAATATCCCGAACTTTATATAAAAAGTTACTCCCTCCGTCCCAAAATGATGGTCCTGTATTTCCTTTTTGGGATGTCCCAAAATGATGATCTTGTTTTCCTTTTTGGTAAAGAACTAAAAGTGGATTACCATTTATACCCCTCCTTTTTAATGAATAGTAAAAGTAAAAGGATGAACAGTACAATAAAGTAAGGTTATTTAGTCTTTCTACCACACTTTATTAATCTTTGTGCCCAAAAGAAACAAGACCATCAAATTGGGACGGAGGGAGTATGTTAGTACCCATGATCATATGATTTTTCTTGACAAATGTAATTTATGGTGTTAAGTACACATTTTAAAATATTTGCATTTGTGAGGATACAATTAACACATATAAACTAATGAATTATTAGTAATTCCATAATAGAAGCTAAGAGCTTGAGTGTTAGAATGTTTTTACTTGGACTGTAATTTGTCCTAGACCAGTTCAGACTAGACCAGACTTGGATAGTTATAAAAATACAAAGAGACTAGACATTACCAGACCAAACCAGTTCAGACCATACCAAACTAGACCAGCAAATTACAGTCCAAGTAAAAACATCCTTAATTGCATTCTCATAAATGCTAAATGTATTTAAATTATTTATTTAGCATCACAAATTTACATTTGTGAAAGAAAAATCATATGACCGTGGTGCTAACATAACTTTTATATAAAGTTCAAGATATTTTTATTACATGTGCAAGTTTGGGGTGTTCACTTCACAATCTTTCAAAGTTGGGGGTATTTGAATTATTTTCCCCTATTTTTAATGACACATTTCTTAGTAAATGGTCAAAAACGCGACTTTGCAACTAGTCGCAGGTCCAGATCTAGAAGCACCTGCAACTGGGAGACTGTGTCAACTATTAGATACATTTGATGGGTTAAAAATGAACTATTGTCTATTTATTTTTGGTGGTTACAAATTCTTAAAGAAAAGAAAAAATATGTAAGCATACAAGAATTTGGATGTACTAGTATATATAAAAAAAATACACAACAAACCTGTGGTAGCAGCATTAGCAAACCATACAAAGCTTGTAACAACCAGATGTATCTTCCAGGTTCAAGGAGCTGTCAGGAAAACAATTATGGATATGCTTAACAGCAGCTATTTAGTGAAAATACTCGGCTATACACCAAAACAAGATTTTGGTAAAAGTGAGGCCAATGATATTCCATCACTAATTCAGTAAAAAATGATCGAGTTATGCCAGGTATTTCAATAGGAAACTTTTCTTTGGGCAGGTTTGGGTAGTATAGTAAGTTTATATCCATTGGCTTTAGTACCTCTACAAACACAAGGGTTTGCCATATTACTTGCTCTGTTTTACAGCACCTACACTTGTCCAAGCCTTTGTTATTTTTAAAATAAGGTGGGCATCTTAGCTTGTGCATATAGACTATTATTGAGAAGAGAGATGGAAGGGTTTTATGTGTTTTGGAGTCTATTAATGAAGAAGTGTTCGGTGTTGTATCCTGATTTAATAATATGATAATATTATCAATGGAAGGGTTTATGTGTTTTCCAAGAGTATATCAATGCAAGGAAGCATTGATATATCGTGTTCCTGATTTGATAATATGATAATATGATAATATTACAATGGATACAACCAAACACATAAAACCCTTCCATTGTTTTATGTATTATCAATGTAAATCTCTATTCATTACCCCTACTCGTGTTTTATGTACAATGCAAGGATGAGCATAATCAGAAATGCAAAGTGCAAGTACAAATTTGCTCAAGAAACAAACATCTCAATGAGAAAATCAAAGCACCTGCAGCCTCAAGTAAGCAAATGTGGGAGTCTCCAGAAGGTGGATTAATTTGTCAAGTTGGACCAAAAACTTAACATTGATGTCTTCCTCAACCAAAGACCGAATGACAGAACTAGCATGCTGATATGCCTGCAATGTAGTTCCCGAAGTAGCAAACACAAGGAAAAACTATCACTTACAGATTAAAACAAAGAAAATGTTGTGTTTCATTAAACGGTAACAGCTTAAAAATGACCCTACAGAGACTCTTACTTGTGCTAAGAAGCAGAGACTAATTATGGCCATTGGAGAATGACACCACGAAGCATACAAAGCAAGAAAAAGATCTTTCCCCAAACCGTTCAGTAATGATTGTTTAAGCAGATCACGAAGTTCAGACAGTTCAGATGAAGTGAGCAAAATCAAGTTCAAGGCCTGGAAAAAATACAAAACAAACATTTGTTTGTAAATAACTAAGAAAAACTGAACACCGGTTCATTGGAGTTGACTAAATAAGCTATTCGACAATGTCATCATATCACTTTAAAAGAGATTTCCTATGGCATTATCTATCTCTACTACTGTTAAAGTGCATTAATATTCATCTGTAAGTGTCACAAAATAGTAAAACCTGCACCATCGTTGATGCAAAATCCAGATCTGATTCCCCTTCTAGTATTGTGGAAAGTTCCCTGTAAACTCTTTCAGCATCCAGAAGCACACAGAGCCGCCGAACTATCAAAGCACCACGTCTGGTATAAACAAGAAGCCAATAAAAGATGCTGATTTGACACAACAGAAACACACACAAACATTAGGCAGCTAAAGTTATGCACTAACTTCTCTAGGAGAGAATGGTCATCTCGAAAACTATGGACCAAGAAAACTATAAGTTGATGGAAGTGTTGTGGATCTTTAGCAACACATGCATGCACATCAAGCACCAGAAGCACAACCTGGTAAATTGTGAAATCAGATAAGTTTCTTAAGCAGTGCTAGAGATAGCAAAGCCTGATGGAGCCAGAAGGAACAAACTAATATGAAGGTTAAAGAAAGTCACTGATAAATATGAAACATTTGCTAGGAAGAAACTTAACCAAAGAAACAATAAAATGCTTATGGAATTTCTTTACCAACTAAAACCATCAAGTCCATCATTTTCAAAGCACTAATTTCAGAACCTTGGCATGAACACTTCTATATCAATTTGTCCTAACATCTATCTTATAACAAGGAGGTTATGATTGACTTGGTATTCCATGAGCGAGAGAGCCTCAAATTGAAAGATTAGATCGAAACAGATGTTAGTTTATGATGTGGTGGGTTCAACTAGCTAATTGGTTGGATTCAACATTTACAACTAGGTTTGACCCATGCACATAAACTCCAACCAATCAAAGGATTCAACTCCAAACAGCTCTCATGTTGTCTATCCCCCAATTATTCATCTTAAAGTTAAACATCAACAATCATATTTTACAAGCTAGTAGGCTCAGGCAATCACTAGGAAATCCGACATCCTAAGCAACATTAGAGTGATCAAGACCTAAAGTATTGTAGAAGTTATGACTCACATTTCAATGATGACAAAAAATTTAAAACCACATCAGTGACATAACAAAAGAAACTGGTAAATTAAAAATTGAAGCAGTGCTATAAAATACCTCATCTGAAGGATCAGAGAGAGCCTTGAGAAGTGTGACAAAAACATCATTTAGATAAACTAAGACCTGTTCCAAAAATTAAATTACAGAGTGAATACCTAACTTTCATAGTGGCATAGTGTTACAGAAAAAAATATACTTTCAGACTTTGTATCATTTATCTTCGTTATGTTCTTATGTTGTTGATATCTTATATTAATCTTTATCTTATCCATTTTATCTTACACTTTTTTCCTTATTATCTTTCTTCTCTTTTTGGCACTGATATCATGGATCGATTCATGTTAGCCAATCCCAAAATCTTTTGGGATTAAGGCTTTGATGTTGTTGTTGTTGTTGTCTATCCATTTAAAATCCATATCAAGGTAAAATAATACTTCGTATGCATTTAGAGTTTAGATGCTAAGAGAGGGGCAACAGTTTCTTTTCTGAGCATAACATTCCAATAAATAAGTACGTTATCTATCATTACCTCCATGCGATGCCTAGTTAGTAAATTTGACATCCAATGCAATGCTTCTATCCGTGTTGCCTCAAATTCACTAAACAACTGCCTGGCATAGAAATCCCAACATGAGGTTCATTCTCACATAAAGTCATAATACTAATGGCAGGACACACCTAGACAACCACCACTCCTCCGGTATATAGGATCATTATTTTTCATGGGGTGACCTCAAGGCGGGAGACTCGAAGGAAAATAATAAACAACTGAGCACAATACTTCACTTTGTTGAGCATCTATACCTTCTAGCAATAGCTAGGATTGCTCCAACATCAAACCCCTCATTTGGATCAACTTTGATTGATCGAAGTTCATCATTGGTTTCACGAGCAACCTAAAAAGAAAAGAGGAGCAAGAAGAAATGAATGATTAGTGATGTAACTATGATTTCATGATTGACTACTAGTAATTTAGCAAAATACAAACATGTCAGAAAAACATCATAATTCAATATTGAAAGTGAAAAACAACAATAACAACTTACAACTCTTATCTTTTCTTCCTTATCAGCGATACAAGGCAAAATTGCTCCCAGAATATCAGCATAATAAGGAACCAGTTGATCTCCACCAAGTTTTACAAACTCATTTATCTGAACAGAAAAGACATGCCATGAAACTTGAAAAGGAATTATGAAAGGAGAGGTAAAGGCAAGTGTACAATTTAAATTTGGAGGAAAAAAACACATCACACTTCCCCAATTGGTTAAACATTGCATACAATAGCATCAACTACAACAAACTCAGCAGTAAAGCATGTGCATGTGTTGTTACCCAAGTAATTGCTGTCAGCCGAGTAAATTCATCAGGTGAGGCTGCCCTCTGCACCAATATCTCAGCCATACGACCATAATCTACAGACTTGAAGTAGACACATTCAAGTCAGAAAAAAGGAGGAACCCCAGGTGGTTTTCTCAGAGTCAAAACACTAAATTCTGGACAGTGAATTGTAATTTAATTCTTTAATAAACAGAACTTCTGATTATTTTCTTCCATAGAAGAGATTAGCCACTGATTCACACAATACATTTTCCAAAAATAAAGCACGCATACACTGTCATCCTCATGGAATGGGAATCTAAGCAACACACAATCCGACACCACTTATGCTTTAAATATTTTCTCATCTCCGGGTTCATTTAATCATCATATCTATAGCAAAGTTTCATAAATGAAATGTCATAGTTGACAGTGTTTTAATCTTGAGTAGAATCTGACGTAACTAGCATGAAATATGCAATGACCTCAAATTGAGGTCCTTAACTTCATGGTGTTTTGTACTTCTGTGTTTGGCCTAACTTCTTACTTTTGGAGTAGATAAACCCCAAATAAGTCAGTCAAACAAGCACATAAACTACAAAAGCAACTTACAAGTTCACACATTTCATAAAAAGAAAGTCCACCACCATAACTGGAAATTTCTGTTCTTCAAGATGAAAACTCTTACTGGAGAGTTCTTGATTTCCTGAAGAAACTCTGAAAGTGCAGAATCAGCTTGTTGTCGTATTTCATGGCTAGAATCACTTAGCATATTAAATAAACCTGCAGTTGATCACATCAAGAAAATCAATGTCACAAAAGCATATTCCACCATTCTATTTTAGCACTCGCTTTGGAGGAGAAAATTTCTTAAATAAATGTTGCTTTAGGAAATAAAGAAACAAATATTGGGTATTCTAAAACACTGATATGGCCAAATTAGGTATTCTAGTCATATTAATTTTGCATCGACTTATCTTAGAAATCTCTCCGTGTGTGTGAAAACACATAAAAAGATATACAAGTATAAAAAAATCAGAGTGAGTACCCAGTATCCTCTGAACAAAAACACACATGAAAACATGTCATCTAAAAAAACATGAGAAGAGTGCCAATACCATCAAGGAAATCAGGAAGGAACCCAAGCATATCAATATCAGGAACACTGTCCAATACTGTGATCCACCCAACCAAAAACTGCCGCACATAAGGATTCAGGACATTCATGCGTTCTCTCAACAATGGTATAAATTCTTCAATGCTGACACACAAAAAAACACGAAGCTGTTCATTGTCATGTTGCTGAACCTTGAGAGAAATAAGACATAGGAACGAGTTGATCAAACCTGAATTGATCACTCTCAGTAACAATGTCCTGCATTTGACGGAGGTACAGGTGAGCATTACATCTCAAGATGTAAAAATTTAGAATGTACACTAATCATTACAAAGAATATAAAGTTCAATGCATTGCAATAAAGGGTGACCTAAATCCAAAATATTTCCACCCATCCAAATGTTTGTTCAGCAGAATGTAACTCAGCCAGAGGGGGGAAAGAGAAAAACAGCTAATTTTCTTAAGGAGTAGAATGGACATCAAACCTTTGATGTCCCTAAGACAGAGACAAGTTGTTCTTTCCCTGTGCATTACATCACTGACCCCGCCCTGCCGCTGATGCTGATATGCTATCATAGTGACTTAAATAGTTAACTCATACTTAATATTAAAGCATTACAGAGTCCAAATCTTAGATTGCCTGTTCCTATCAACTGTAAAGAATTTTCTCTTCTCCTTTACACGAATCACTGAACCAAGTTCTGATAATCAACTTTATAAACTTCATTGATACTCTTTTCTATGATATTTTACACCATCTAACTTTTATTCCTTAAGGATTATAAAACCAATGCATCATAAACACATAAAGTATGGAATCACTGAATTTTAAAATTTAAATGGATTCATTCCATCCCAATATAAATATTTTCTCTACTGTTAACTTCACTGAAGCAGAGCACCCAATGTACTCAATTTTATCTCCACTCATTGTTATTATATAGCAATTACAGAGAGTAACATCCAACCCAAGAACATAAGCATCTACAAGTACACCATCTGTGTAAGCCACATTACCCCTAGCAAAACCTTGCCCACACACCTTTAGATCTCGTCATCTTTAATGGAAAATAGGCAAATTTCATAAAAACAGGCCCAGGCCTGTTTTTATGACTAAATTACATCATTTTATTTATACACTATTCATACCACACAACAATAAGTAAATAATTAAATATAAAGTATGATAGGTGGAAAAAATGAACTTGTTCATTAAAATTGTTATTTAAAAACTTTTGGTGAGAACAGCGATATAGAAAGCGTGTGGGCAGCGGCTGAGGGACACCTAGACGCCACCTAACATCCATATATCTCTAACATGATTTAATGTATATTCCATGCTATAAATACTAATTAGTCATTTAGTTGGTATGAATCGAGTTCATATCATGAAGGATATTGATCCAAAGAAGCTACACGTAGTCATCGACTCAATGTTGAATGCTTTACAGCCTTCATATCAGTGTTATATTGCATGGAATGTGACGTCTTTGAAGATATCTTCGTATTCTTTAGAGCATTCAGCATTAAGTCATTAACATCGTGTAGCTCCTTTAAATCAATATCCTTCATGATATGAACTGGAAGTGATGCTTGGATGTTAGGTGGTGCACAGTGGCCCTCTGCCGCTCGCGATGTGCCTTCTACAACACTGCTCTCCCCAAAAGTTTTATCAGGCTTTAGATTTAACAAATTTAATGAACAGATTCAAATATTTCATCTGCCTTACTGTACCCTTAATAATTGTATATGGTTCCAAACAGCCATAGACAATTACGCATGCATCCTTCTGTCATTAGTTTTAAGGACAAAACTTAGAGGTGAAACAACTACCATATATGATATACCTTCACAAGTCTATCTAACAAATGTGCAGCACTTTGCACATTTGCATCTGAGTCTGCCGAGAGTTTGCATAAAGCATCAAATATTTGGTTGAAGAACACAATAAAATCTCCTCTTACGACCTACATAATATCATAAATCGTAAAAATTAAGTGAAAATACAACTATACAAAAATACAAATGAGATACAGGTGCATAAGAAGATGATTTTCCGTTCACCTTGGCAATGTTATACAGCGCTTCACAAGCATAATATCGAACTCTGCTATCTTGGTCAGAAAAGGAGGTGAGGACCGGTGGTACGATTTGCTGGAAAATCATAAGCAGGGGTGGATTAAACCCGATAACAATACTTTGCAGTGCCAGTGCAACAATCAAACAAACTAAAAAAATCCCAAAAAAACTACTTATGAGGCAGCTGACGGAACTGCTAATGTCGGGGGTGATTGTGTGAGTTTGTATGCGTTTATAATACATAAGTCTTCATAAATGTGTACAATATTCATCACTGGAAAATAACTTTTCACAAATTTTAGAATATGAATTACAGGTTAGTGAACGATCGTAAACATTTTATTTTGAATGTAACGATTGCAAGTCAATAACCATTGGTAGGTACACTTTTACAGTACCGTTGTAAACCAAACCTGTATAAATGTATAATGCAAGTATATGTCTGTGTTAATATATCAAACACACACAATTATATATAATTATATATATGTGTGTGTGCACATTTTCAGGCTTAATATGTTAGTCCTTCTAATGAACACTCTTTTGATTTTAGTCCGTAAAGGAATTGAAAGATATACTCACGTATCTATTTTCTAATTTTGTCCCTGTCACTAGTTTTTTGTTATCTGTGAGGTTGTTGACATACTGCAACCCCAAACCCTCACTGCAACACCCAAATATGAAAAAGAGCTCAGGTTGATTTCTCAAACAGTTTGACTATTTTTAAGCCCCAGCTTAACCGTGATGGACCGACTCAAAAAGTCAGACAGCTAGACAGAAAACCAGTTTCATATCTGGATTGCAGGTTGAGCTGGCACTCCATCAGTAAAAGCAGGGCATTAAACATCAAAAGACCAACAGTAGGGGTGAAGTACAACAACAACAACAACATTACCCCAATGCCGCAAAGCTCCCCGCCTGCGGTGGGGTAAGGGGGTTTTATGTACGCAGCCTTGCCCTTGTACTAAAGCACAGAGAGACCGGATGACCCATGATGAAAACTGCGACGAAAATTGCATGGAATGACTTGCTCCATAAAAAGAAGCGCAGACAGTTTAGTGAGTCATTTTGCTTTATTTCATGATATTCCCAAGCCAAAGAAAAACATTAGGAGTGAAGTATGATGAAAAAATATTTAGAAGGGCCAATTTGAAAGCAGAGTACAATGAATAAAACCAAAAGAGTGTATACTGCAGTGACCAAAAATAAATTAAACCTATATATAATAAAGCATCTCATGATGTTTTTCATTCAAGAAAATCCCAAAAATGATGGCAAATTAGGGATTTTATCCCATTAATCGGTTAGAATGTTTGGACATGATTCAAGAAGGAATCCGGCAGCTTTGCAACTACGCTTTTTTATTTGTAAATTATATAGGAATATACTTCACTTCCGTGTTTTCGTCAAGAGTCTCTACACAGGAATCTTCACCAAGTTACTAAAGAGCAAATCTAAAATGCCCCTTAATGTCTTTATCAGTGTATTAAGACAATAAAAATATCTATACCCTACTGTTATAGAATGCAAACACAGTAGCACACGCTATAAGTTTTCCCAAAGTTGAGGGTTTTGAACCCCTAATTTTATTAAGACCAAAAAACACATTCAGAAGACGCATGTACTTAAAGTCAACCGCTTTTTCTTAAATCATCATCATCATTACCCCAGTGCCGCAAAGGCTCCCACCTGCGGTGGGGTAAGGAGGGGTCGGATGTACGCAGTCTTACCCCTGTACTAAAGCACATGGAGACCGTTTCTGGATGACCCGTGGTGAAAATCGCGTCGAAAATTGAATGGACTGACTGATGCTTCATAACAAAGAAGCGCAAACAGTTTAGTGAGTCATTTTGCTTTATTCCATAATATTCCCAAACCAAAAAATAGTGAGTCTTTGGCTCCATTGCAAATGATGGAAATAAAGTAAAATAAATAGCCCCTACTAAAAAACAGGAATTCAGGATATGCCTTTTAAAAAATTGAAAGGGAACATTTTCTATCTTTCTATATTTCAAGGTATGCAATAATTCAGAAAAAAGAGTATTTAAGTAAGGTTTGTTTACAAATATATGTCATTCAATGGAGACATAAATGAATATAGAAATAAAATTAATAGGGAATGTATTACTCTCTTAGACGTTAAAAGCAAGTCAATACTAGATTACTAACATACTTACCAGTTACCCCTGAAAAATATAATTACAGGTTAACGTTGAAGTTTCGTATTGATTATGCATATACTACCTTCATCTCAAAAATATTGTCATCTTTTGAATTTTTTGGTCTAAACTATTCAAATTTCATCAATGTCTTTAATCTTTATCGAACATGTTTTAGTGAAAAATATAATTCTTTTAGTTTCTTGAGGCTATTCTTATGAAAGAACACTTTTATATTACTTTCATGCTCTAAATCATTTTGTATAAAATATATACTACCTCCGTTCTCTTTTAATTGCAACATTAGACTTTTTCCACTATTCACATATTCTATTTTGACTATATTTTATTAATTAATGCATTATAAATTAAATTTTTAAAAAATATTGTTAAATTCTCCTCATTCTAAATTTTCAAAATGTGAATTTTTTAAATTTTTTACTAATAAGGAATGAAAGATATTAATGGTTAAACTTGTGCGTTGACAAACGTGAAATGTTGACTGTTGCTATTAAAAAGGAACGGAGGAAGTACTTCTGATCAAGTTTAAGATATTTGATAGAGGTAATAACATATGTCAACACTTTTGGAATTGTTTGTGGTAGTCACTAAACCATTTGAGATAAGCACAAATTACTAATCCTATTGACTTACTTTGCTGAATCTGAATTCTTATACAAGTTCAATACGAGCATTCCTTAGTCAATAAAAGTGAAGTGTCACCTAAGCATATTTGAAGATTGTATGGTACATTCACTGCCCACAACTCCAAAAGTGATAAGAAATCTTAGAATACTCAAACAGGTAACATAGTACAGGCATTTACTAAATTATCTTAGGCAGGCTTTTACAAATAAATTGCAGCATTGCCCACCTCAAGATGTTGTGATGCTTCTGAAGTCAAACCCACAGTTGCCGCTGCTAAGCCTATCAATCCTCCCTAAACCAGGAACGACACAAATCAATCCTCAATGCAAGAAGAAGAAATCAGCAATACTCTTATTCAATGTACAACTTACTTTCCTATTGTTTGCTTGGGGCGAATAGGCATACTCATGTGCCAACAAATTTATCACCGCTGTAATCTTGTCATGATCACCAGCGGCTGCCAGTTGCTTCACAATCCCTTCCAACTGTACAAATCGAACCCAAATGTAAAATTTTCCGGAAAAGAAGAAGATACATTAAACTAGCACTTTCAGAATCCAATCCTGTAAAAAGCCAGAAACTTGAAAAGGAGACCTCGAGAGCAGCATTCTTGCGCTTCTCGTACAGCTTATCGGAGAGGTTTCGCAGAACCGCAGCTGGGACGACAGCCAAAGCCTTGGCGGCGGACATTGCCTAAAAATGTCTAGAAAACCCTAGAGAGATTAATCAAATCCGCTTCCTGACCTTCTCTTGCAGAAAACGAAACATGATTCGTCCCCAATCTAGATATCCACACAGACATGCAAAGTAGGAGCACGTAACAGTCCGCAAGATGAGTAGCAACGAGAGAAGATCCAATCGCGAAGCCAAAAATGCAAAACAGTTGATCGACGATTTATTCACAAAATTAAATTGATTGATTGATTGATGGAAAAACGTGTAATTTATTTCTGATATTTTGCGTTTGGTTTTTTTGTTTGTACTGATGTGGAAGACAGGGCGAGAAAGTGAGAAGAACAGTTGTGTCTGGTAGAGGAAATTTTTCTCTTACAATGTTTTCCAATGTAATTAAATTTTTATTTTTACTAATTACTACAGTACGTACTACTCCGTATTTATTACCGCGGAGTATTTTCTACAGTATTACTGGTTTACTACTTTACTGCTGCCGATTCCCTCAGACAGCCTGAGTCATGGCGTCATGCTCATTCAGAAAAAAACTTAGGAATGATGTGGGTAAAAGAAAAATTATTTGAAAAGAAAATCTCAGATCAAATTTTCACTGTAATTATTTTAGATTGTAATTTTAAATATTGAATGTGTCTCATTAAAATTTGATTATTTTAGTATAAATGTTCAAATCGATTAAAAGGGTTGTTGGAGGGGATTGTAGCGGAAAATCAAAGTGCTTTTATTCCTGGGAGATCTATTGTGAACAACATCATTACGACTTTTGAAGTTCAGCATTTCCTGAAGAGGACTCAAGGGAAGGAGGGATATGTTGCGTTAAAGTTGGATATGAGTAAGGCCTACAAAAAGGGTGGAGTGGAATTTTCTAAAAAATATTATGTCTCGGGTAGGATTCCATGCACGTTGGATCAATAGTATCATGCAATGTATTAGTACGGTGTGGTACCAGGGGCGGAAACAAGGGAGGGTCAGGGTGGTCAGCCGACCCTGTTGAAAGTTCAATAACGTAGAGCTCTAAAATACCTTCGATTTGATATATTATGGGTCTCGTAACATATTACGAGTAAAAAGTTATGACTTCTGGAAAAATCAACATCATCTTAACTTGAAATAAGCAAAATTTGATGTGTGACGTTGATTATATTCTAAAATTTATAAGCCAAACACTTTATCCAGTCATTAGTTGTGTGAACATTATGATACATTACATATGTCGTATCAATACATTAAGCGAAAAAATGTTCATTAAACTATCATTTATCTCAGCTACATATGAAACATTTAACTCAAGTATTGTATAATAATAACTATTCATCGTTTTGATATTGTATATAATTAAATTCCGACCCCTCTCGCACATTTTTTTGGCTCCGCCCCTGTGTGGTACCATATCCAAGTTAATGATGATTTACTTGGGCCGATTTTTCCTTCTAGGGGTCTGAGACAGGGTGATTTGGTGTCACCATATATGTTTATTTTGGTGGCAGAATGCATTAGTGCATTACTACGAGAGAAGGAAAACGATGGCGGTTTATAAGGGATACGTGCATTGCTATAGAGGAGCATCAGCCGTTTCCCACCTCCTTTTTGCTGATGATAGATTTTTCTTTTTCAGGGCAACTGAGACCGATTGCTTTGCTGTTAACGAGGTCCTAGCTTCTTATTCTGTGTTTTCAGGCCAGTTGATTAATTTTGAGGAGTCAAGTGTGTTGTTTAGCGCAAATGTGGCACGGGATGATAGAGATTATTTAAGTGGTATCTTGGTGGTCCAGGATGATAGAGGAGGAGGTAAATATTTGGGCCTGTCGTCGATGGCAGGGCGCAATAAAAGAGAGATCTTTAGTTACATTGAAGAAAAGGTTGTTCAGAGGATCCAGAACTGGAATTGCATAATTCTATCTAGGGCAAGAAGAGAAGCTTTGATCAAGACAATGATGCAAGTCATGCCGCAATATGCAATGAATGTCTTTTTGCTATCAGCTGACTTGTTTAGTGAGATTGAGAGGGTAATGAATGATTTCTGGTGGAGAGGCCACATGTACAAAGGAAAGGGCATTCGGTGGAAGAGGTGGGGAGCCCTATGTGTCCATGAAACTAAAGGGGGTATGGGATTCAGAAGACTCCAAGATTTTAACATTGGCATGTTGGGTAAGCAGGTGTGGAGATTGTTGAAGAATCCAAATTCTCTTGTTGCGAGTATGCTTAAGGCTTGTTACTTTGCTCATAGCGATATTCTGGATTCAATGTGTAGGAGTAATCCTCCTCTCATTTGGCGGAGTTTCACCAAGGCTATACCAGTAGTTCGACAGGGTCTAAGTTTTCGAATTGGGAATGGTGAGACTACTCGGGTGTGGAAAGATAAATGGTTGATCACACAACACGGTGGCAGACAGACAAAAAATGTCATTCACGGTTTAGAGGATATTCGGGGTTCACTCGTTGATGACCGAGGATGGGAATGAGTTGGACCATGACATTATTTTAGACTTATTTGATAAAGAGGATGTGGAGCTCATTATAGGTATTCCTTTAAGTAGGGGTGGGATCGGTCCGGTTTGGGTTGAGTTTTTGCTAAACCCGGAAATTACCCGGAAGGTCTCGGGTTATGAAAATTAGGGACCAGAACAAAGCCCACTACATTCGGTCCGAGTCGGGTTTTTGGTAGCCCGGGTTCGGTCCGGGTTCGGGTTGGACTGGTTAAAGCCCAGCCGTGAAATATGTCATTGTTCTTTTATATTTTAACACTTATTTTCAAATAAAATTAATCAAAAATACAAACCGCAAATAATAACACAAATATTAGTCTCGAAAATCACCAACAATTCAAATTTAAAGAAGATAATTATCTTAATATTTTATGTAAGATGTATATATATAAATAATATAGGTTTCTTAAAAATATTACGAAATAAATTTTATAAATCAAAAAGTTACTAAAGTTGCTATAAATATATTCTCATGGTCATCATTACGCTAAACAAATTCAACATATCTGTAGTCATTAAAAGTTACTAAATCTTTTTTTTATCCACCGTGATTATAATCATATATTAGGAAATATTTTATTTATATTCATATACTATATTAATTTTATATTAAAACTAATTGTTTCGGGTTTTTTCGGTTCGGGCCGGGTTATAGATTTTAAGGCCCGTTAATGAGCCCGGAATTTTTGGTTCGGTCCGGCTTTTTTTAATTCGGGCCGGTTAAAAAGAAAAAACCCGGACCGGGATCATAATTCGGGTCGGTCTAGGGTCGGTCTAGGGTCGATTTCCGGGTTTCGGTTCGGTTTTTCCCACCCCTACCTTTAAGAGGAAGTAGAGGAAAGGATGAACAAATTTGGGCAGATGATGATAAAAGGTTATACTCAGTTAGAAGTTGTTACCGTATGTTGGCTAGATGCGACCAACCTGATGTAACATGGGTTAAGATATGGAAGCTTGCACTACAGCCTAAGGTTAAAAACTTTATTTGGCAGGCTTGTGTAGATTGTCTTCCTAAAGGAAACCATACTTAAATAGACCAGAACTAGAGTTTTAACATCTTTAGGTAATTTAAATATGGTCTGGTACTACTCTGGTCTATTTATGTTTGATTTGGTCTGATTTAGGACTGAAAACAGTTCAAAAGAAAATATCCTAAAACTACACAAGGAATAAAACAATAAATAAAAGTGATGAAATTTGTACAATTTTATTTAAGTTATTACTCCAAATAAATGTGTGCATTGTAAAAAACGATTCTAAACTGCACAAATTAGTAAAATTGATTTTTAATTTTATATATTCAAAATTAGTGTCTTATTAAAGATAGCAAATACTCACTCCGGTTTTTAATAAACTTCACACTTTCCTTTTTGGGACGGTCTAAAATAAACTTCACACTTCCTTATTTTCTTTTTTGGCAAAGAAATCTACATCAAAACAGTGTCAAACAGTGTCAAGCAGTGTCAAACAGTGTCTCAACAGTGCCAAGTAGTGTCAAACAGTGCCTCAACAGTGTACTCTACAGTAAAGTCAAATTTCTTTCCTTATTTTGTGTAAAGTCAAACTGTGAAGATTAAAAAAACGGAGGGAGTATTTATTATTTTTAATATATTTTTGTAACAATCAGAGTACAAATAAAAATTAAATTTTAATTTTTGTGGTGCCCTACCTCAATATGACAATGTTCATTACTTGTTCAGTTGTTTGGCTTCCTTCTGCCCGCATTACTTGTTTTGGCATAAGCCTTTTAAGAAGTTGTTCTCTTCGCCTGATCTGAATGTTTCTGATCTGAATTTTTTAAGTTCTGATCTGATCTGATCTGAATTTTTCTGATCTGATCTGATCTGATCTGAATCTGTCTGATCTGATCTGATCTGATCTGAATCTTTCTGATCTGATCTGAATGTTTCTGATCTGGTCTGATCTGATCTGAATGTTTCTGATCTGATTTGAATCCTTCTGATCTGATCTGAATCTTTCTGATCTGATCTGGTTCGAATATTTATATGATTATAATTATAATTATAATATTTATCTCTATAATTGTAACTATAGACCTATAGTTATCAATATTATTATAATTACTCCGTAAAATAATTACAATAGTAATAATAATAATAATAATTAAAATAAAAATAATAATTATAATCATAAATTATAATTATAATATAATTATAAGTATAATTATAATTATTATAATTATAATTAATTATAATTATAATTATATTAACATTAATTATAATATTATAATTTAATATTAGTAATATAAATACAATTAATATTATTATAACGATATTATTATATTAATATTATTATTACAATAATATAATAATATTATTATTACAATAATATAATAATATGATTATTATTATAATTAGTATTAAATTATTTTAATATTATATTATAATTATAATTATAATCATAATTATAATTATGATTGTAATTATAATTATAATTATTATAATTATAATTAATTACAATTATATTTATAATTAATTATAGATATAATTATAATAATTACAATTGATTATACTTATAATTATAAGAATTATAATTGTAATTATAATTATAATTACATATAATTATAATATAATATTATAATAATATTAATCATATTATTATTATAATATTGTAATAATAATAATAATAGTCTTCTTAACAATTGCATTTATATTACTATTATTATATTAAAATATTATAACTATTATTAATATCTTTTTTTATCATATTATTATCAATATTATTAATAATAATTATATAATAATAATCATAATAGTAATAACAATATTAATAATAATAATTAATATTTAATATAATAATAAAAATGATAAATCATGTTTGAACTTTTCTGATCTGATCTAATCTGAATGTTTCTGATCTGATCTGAATGTTTCTGATCTGGTCTGATCTGATCTGAATCTTTCTGATCTGATCTGAATCTTTCTGATCTGATCTGATCTGAATCTTTCTGATCTGATCTGAATTTTTCTGATCTGATCTGATCTGATCTGAATTTTTCTGATCTGATCTGATCTGAATAAAATAAGAATAAGCAATAAGTAATAAGAATAAGACGAACAGAACAGCACCTAACTCAGGTTTAATGGAGCACTATTTTGGGAAATACTTTTAACTTATCCATATTTTTGGAATTTTTTTTTATTTAACATTATTTTTGAAAAAAAACTCTTGTCCTACAAGATGTTTTAATATTCCATTAGATTGTATACAAACAATTTAGTTTAACTTCTACATTCTTGCATGGATTTGTACTAGTCAAAACTGCACTTCCCTTCGTTACTGGTTGAGAGACGACAGTCGTGGTCAAGAATTCAAGATTCAAGAAATTCCGAGAGGAAAGCCAACCCCATTTTACTTCATTCTTCTCACCACATACAAAGGCAGTGAAGGTAAACATATGACACAGTATCTATATTAACACGAGCATAGCTAGGGGCCAACCTAGGCCCTGACTTAGCCCAAATTTAAAAAAATGTCTAAAATATTAGTATAAATATTACGTAGTATGTGTTAAAAAATCCAAGCAAAAGTTTGTATCGGCCCAGCCCAGTTTGAGTGCCTGCCTACGCCACTTAATGTTTTGTTTACATCAATATAATCACAACTCACAAGTTACATGACATTTCTATCAATTGAGCACAGCAATGGAACCAAAATAATTTACAATATCAGGTAATAAACCTTTTTTGTTTTTCCTCCTAAAAGTCTACAGTGCACTTAAGACAATTTAACTAAGAGAAAAACAAAATGCAGATTGCCAAAACAGGATTTGAAGCTCAACTGGTTACAATGCAACTGCTGACGGCAAAGAGCGTGTTAACAACATCCATACCCCCACTCCGTATTTTGACAAAATTTGAATTTTTACACAGGCTGAAAGGTTTATGATTTTGTTCACCTGTTGTTTTTATAGTTTAAACCTGGTCATTCTCCTTGAGAATGTTGAACTTGCATAGCGGGCATGTAGCGTTCATCTTAAGCCATTTCACAATACATGTTTTGTGAAAATGATGATTACAATGGAGAGTGTGAAGCTCTATTCCGTCCTCATATGAACTGAGACATATGCAACATTCCTACAAAGAAGAGAGACATTCCGATGTTATATGTGTGGATGTGAAATTATTACCACAATTTGATAATTTTGAAGATTTTTCAAAATACCACTTATAGATTGAGAACTGAAGGGCATGCATATATTGAGAGATTTGTACCCCAAATACTTCATAGACCAAAGTGTTACTCCAAGAGTTTCAATTGACAAAAAAAGGGATAAGGAACAAATATGCCCTAAACTATATGTTAGAGAACAAATCTCAACCTCAACTTTATTTTGGAACAATTAAACTCAAAAGTTGCAAAGTTAGAAGTTAGAACCCATATACACTTGATTATACATTTGAGAACATATATACCCTTTATGTCCAATAATTGAGGTATATATAATATACACGTTCTCTAATATACAGCTCAAGGGTATATTTATGTTTAATTGAACAAGAAAAAGTTGAGGGTATATAATTTTTCTGCCATATAGTGCAATTGTATATTTGTTCCTTATCCCGACAAAAATAAAACTACTTTGAAGTATTTCCAAAAGTTATTAAATAATCCGAAACACTAAACATATCTCCATCTATTCTCTCTCTCCCCCCATCAACTTCCCATCTACCAACACCTGAAATTTTCTAGAAAACAGCTCCAAACTGCTCTGCCGGTGACGATGGGATGGTGCCCCAGACGGTGACATATTTAGTCGCTTTTTTAGAATATTCAAAGAGTAGTACCATTTTTTCTTTAGCATTCCTTTTAGTAATATTTAGGTCAAAACCCCCCAAAGAGTCATTTAAATTCAACCAGATGAGTATTTTCCATGAATGGTACTCAACCTCTTCAGGAAAAGCAGGTGGGAAGTAGGAAATTGTTGATAAATGTATACACTTACTGCATCTTCAGGTAAAAGAATGCGTTCAGTAGCCAAGAAACTGCTTCCTGTATCAATGGGCACCATTTTACCAGCACCAACACTGGGGTTTTCAATATCCTGACATTTATGAAATCTGTACTTGGGAAGGGCATTGAGATCTGCCTCTGAAGCACCTTCCTGCAAATGTAAACTAAAAAACTAAATAAACATATAGAACTCTGTGTTGCCTAAACTGCACATTCAATCAAGCCTTCATACCTGGCCAGCAACAGCATAAAGGATTGCAATTATACAAGGTAAGCAGCAGCAGAGAGCAATCCCTATTAGACAGGCTAAAACCACACAAAATATGGCAAAGAAAACATCGAAGGCTAGAAATACCACCGCTGACCTACAAAAAAAAAGATCAAAGATTAATACACATCTCATGTAAAGCTAATAAGTGAACATAAAATAGAGAGATACACCTGTACAACCCAAAGAAACAACTCAAAGAATGATTAAAGAAATTATGACCTTCCGCCCCTCAAAACTTTGCCAACATTTCTTGCCATCCTTCCCGAAAGTGAGAAAGGAACTTGTGGTTCATATAATTTCTCCCTCTTCTAAATAAATCTCAACCATACAATTTTCATTTCTTAATCTTAGTGTCAATCAAACATGGCAAAATGTTGCGGTACTGAAGTAGTTTTTGGAGGATTCGTTTAGCTTTAAAGCATACATTTCCCTGCTTGGAAGCTCTTTTGCTTTCAATTTTTTAAAGTTCTTTTAATCAATGACACAATGCAGTGAAGGCACTTTAATGGTGAAAAAATTGCTCTCTTTTTCCCATGTCATGATAGGGAGGACAATTTATAACTAACCCCAATAGGGATTTCTCTTAAGTGTACACAAGGCAGGGTAGAAGCACAAAATAAACAAAGGTAAAGGCTGAGCTCGTATTTTGAAAGACGTCATTCTGTAGAAAGTCACAGTTCCGCCGCGTCACAAGGTAACTCCGGTAGCTGCCGATCAACCTTCCTTCCGGTTCGAATGTGAGTTCTTTTAACACTCGCATCTCTTCGGAAGGAGATACAAGCTCACAGGTCCAGGCGCATTATCAGAAAGATGAAATGTAGGGGAAGAATACAGAATAGGCAATTCGAGAGTGCCTTTCTCTCCAAGTTCTAACACACTACCAGACTGCCATTCTCTCTCCTCCTCCCTGGTCCCTTCTATTTATTCCCTCCACTAGTCTGACATGGCCAGCTCAGCCTTTCCTTTATTTAGTTCGTGTTTCTACCCTGCCTTGTGTGCACTTTAGAGATATCTCTATTGGGATTAATTATATAAGTGGCCTTAACCCTATCATGTCACTTCCATTATTCACCTACCAGTTGCTCAATGCTGCTTGCATCTAGCAGCTTACTTTTTCTTTCACAATATCCATTGACATCATATCCCTTCGTACTACATGGCCAAAACATTGGTTCAAGACAGATTCAGACAGTTTTTCAACTACCACAATTGTGCAAAACCCATCAACTATATTAATGAGATAATGTATAGTAAAACTAATAAGAGGACAGGCATCAATGCACCATGGGTTAGGTTTCAGATAACGTTTTGATGGAAAAGTAAAGCTAGTTTCAGGAAATAGGAAAATGGGCATTAGGAATAATTGGGAGCTTGGAACACTTTGAAATCACTGCTCAAGAGTTTACAGCAAATAGCAAAATACAATTTTTTTTGCTCTCGGGATTGTTTTGAGTCTGGATATTTGCTATTGCTGAGACTTGATGGATTAGGAGTCCATACAGATGGGCATTCCAGTTGTCATAAGTTCCAACAACACCTGAGCTTCCAGATAGCAGGTTCTATTTGAACAGCAATGGTGGTCTGTAGTGGACTCAAGCGTCACGGTGTCACCGACACTGGTGCCTTTTGTGACCAAGACTGATTTCTCATTTCAAGGAGCTTTGCAGGTTCAGATGAAGACAGCTACAATTTTTCTTCTCTACGAGGCAGTCCCTGATAAGTGATAACCAGAGAGTAGTTGACTCCAAGTAGGGATGAGTTTGAGAAGGGTTGATGAGAGAGAGAGTTTGAAAAGTGGACTCCGTCGGGGAACATTTCTGCTGACGGAGAGCAATTCGTGCACAATTGTGGAGGGCTGACTCGAACGTTGCTCCAAGTGTTCCGGGAGACATTGTGTGGAGTATAAACGAGCAGCAGTTTGACTGGCCTCACTACTAGTTGCCAGGGAGAATACTTGGTGGAGAACACGTGAATTTTGGCCGAGGTTTACGATTCAAAAAGCTAAGTACTAAGCTCCAACTTATACATTCCAATATTAAATAGTAATATTACTATTGTTATCACTATTATTTACTAATGGGTAAAAGTAATGCGAGCCAAGCTCCGGTGATAATAATCACCACATCACTATTATTTTTATTGTCGAGTAGTGTGTATTTTTTACATTGAAAATGAACTAATGAAATCTGACCGCTCAACATACACGGTACACCGGCAGAGCATTCAACACTCACATCACCGGGTCACCTAATATTGGTGTGGTGATTCATAAGCTCCCAATCTAGACGCCAACTATTGTGTACTCTCGACCTTTTGCTTGTGTATGAGTTATTGTGTACTCCTTCTTTAGACATCATACTCCGACCTCAGGGGCGAGTCATCCGTAGCACAAAACTATTGGATTCGAACTACAAACCCGAACTGGCGAGTTGATTCCTAGATACGGGTCTTGAGCCACGCTCTACTAAGCATTTTTGTCGCTTAATTGACATTCACATCTCCCATAAGTACGGAGATGCTTTAGCCCTTTGGGGGCGGCTCGTCCGTTCAGATCACACGACTCTCAGATTCAAATCTTAGCCCCCAGAGGACGAATTAAGCCCTAGCTTGGAAACTTGAGGCAACTATTTTCGAGTAATGAGGACCAAATCCAAAAAGCAACTCCAAGGTCCAAAACTTATAACCATTTTATTTCAAATGCGCAAGTACAATTAAATGAGGACAATCTTACTCCCAATACACTTTTTATCACAAGGCCGGTCTTAGACACTCCCTTCACGGATGGCGGGCCGTTTCTATATCTATTGGGCTCCGGCTAAGAGGCCAAGACCCCCCTGACAACCTTGACCTACAACAAGGTTCCACTACATAAGTTCTCTTTCACCTTGAGTACTCCTGCCCGCTCGCCCCAAGGAGTGAGGAACTCCGGGTAGAGTATATGAACTAGAACCCCCGGTTTTGCGACCATTATAGTCTTATACCATTATTAGCGTCTGTTATGTAATTGGGCCTACTAGGCCCAAACCTAGTAGCCGAGCCCTCAATTCCCGTATAAATACTACCCTGGGAAACAATATAAAGGATGGTGATTCATTATACACACTCACTTCTCTCTCTAGCTCTCACCTTTCTCTAGAATAACACTCTAGCAATTAGTAATCTCTTAAGAAATGTAGAAACATCAATGAATGGTTTTATGTGCTTGCGCAATAAATCAAATACAAATTCATTTACCTGTGAGTTTTTTAAACATTTTTAGAGAATTAACTATGCCATAAAGAAGAAGAAGAAGAAGAAGAAGAAGAAGAAATTCCTAACTCAAAGGAATGTTTATACACCCTTTGTTAGAAATTAAATAGGGACTTTCACCCTTCTTAGAAATAAAATATAGTAGTATTTCTAAAAATGTAGTGCAAGTGTGTGACCTTGTAAAAGCAATTTAAAGTCTTGTATCAAACACACAATTTAAAAGTCATGTAAATCCATCAACAGGGCACAAAGAGGGCACTTTTAAGGAAAGAAAGGGTTCACAAATCACATCTACCAGATGAGCAATCAGAGTATCTAGAAAATCCCAAAGCACCTGAAGGTTTCTGATAATTGATTGAAAAAACTAGAGACGCTCTACTAAAAGGACAGCAAAGATAAGGACAACGTTTGGAGGAGGAATTCTCAATAGTGGCTAACATACACCCAAAGTTACTATTGGGTTCCTCTCTTTCACCTTCACAATCTAGGTCTTGGAAGAGATCTCTCACACGAACTCTTGGCAGTACTCACACATGTTGTACCTTAGGATTAAGGAGAGCAAGATAAGTACACTTTTCCTTTATAACATTGTAATATTTTATCATAAGATTCATAGCTAAGCTCCACTGTAGCTCTACAGACAGAGAGACCACACTTCATTTTGTGTCTAACACTTCCAGCTTTGTTTAACGAACTAACACCATGCCAAACTCGTAATGATCTGGAGGTCTACACTAAAGGGTTTTATCATCATATTCCGCTATACCTCGATATCTCTATATTTCTATATTTTATCTTTTGTATATCTTTCAACAGCTACTTGGTATTATGAAAGAGTGAGAAACTAGATGTGGCTGTTAGATAAAGTGCAGAAGCTATGTATCGTTGAATGACAACCAGAGCATGTGAACTTATTTGGTTAACTCATTTGTTAAGAAATTAAAGTTATGAGCTTGGGAATACGAAGCTTATATGAGACATACAAGCAACACTAAATAATGCATCTAACCCAGTATTTGGTGAAAGAAAAAAACACATCAAAGTTGATCTCCTTTAATCTTTATATTAAAGAAAAGTTTCATCTAAAGAGATGATTCTTACAATAATCTTACATCATTAGTCGGCACGGAGCATCAATTTATATGCTCTAACAATTGGGAAGTGTTGAAAAGCATAAATAGTTGCACTCATTGCAGGCTTGCAACAGCCTTGACACTCAAGCAACAGACTCGCCTACACTTTAACCTACATCTTCTATTCTAATTGTTTCCTCACCATCAGTTATTCTCAAAATATACTCAAGCCTGTTGTAGTTTCAGAGCATTAAAGTTCAGTTTGCATGATTCTTTATCAGTTATTTATCAATGTGAGTATGTGACAGGGGAAGATGCCAAGGATCCGGCAAAGGAAAACTCTACTCGGGGGAAATAATCCTTTACCAATTAATATAAGCATGTAGTGTAAAAGGAAACAGAACCATCATAGTGTAATTGTCTACAAGTATGAAACAATAATATCAAGGACATTGCATATTTTAGAATTGTTAATAAAAATATAATTGATATTGATATAAATACATATGATCAAAAATAGTTTAAACTCAAAAAGAAGGTACCTTTTTCGCAAATAAAAAAAGTGAAGAAAAAAAGATATTGAAATTAAATTGTCAAATACCAGTACAGGCGTGGAGCATTGCGCAAAAGAATATCGCCACCTGAGATTACCCAGTAAAAGCCAGCCATCCACCACATGAATGAAGCCATGGTATTAACAGATTCACATCGTTTTGCAACACTGGAATGCCAACAACATCATTAAGAAGATTTTTAAAAACTAAAAAAAACTTAAAAGGAACATATTACAAGAACAGGAATAGCAATGTCATCCAATTAATGGCACAACTCAAATGAAGAATAAAAAAAATACTCCATACATCTATCAAATATCAATAGCAATTAATAGCATCAAAAGTACAATTCATTTCATTATTAGATGACAACTAGATGTAGATTATAGTGCAGCATGTATATATAGTATCCCATATCCAGTTAAAGGGTTTCAAATCTTCTCCCTAATTAGCATAACCATGTTAAGTTAATAGTCTGCAGCAGAACATGAATTGAACTTACACCCTGCACCAGACAGAAAATAGATCAATATAGCATTACAAATTACAACTTGAACTAATAATAAAAATAAACAAGCAGAATGGTATCAAATATTACATTCTAAAATTCAAATAACATTCACTCCTTTAGATTATTCGATAGTCAATAATGCTAAAAGTATGTGCCTCTTGGTCAGCCTTAACTTCTATCCATCATCATGGATTTGCCTTTGAAAATAAAGTGTGTTAACTTTTCCGCATTACAAAATTACATGAATATGAAAAACAGTAAACACAGGCTTTTAGTGCTCTGATTAATTGGTCTCAATTCCATCACATAACAGTATAATACGAGATGCTAACTTGCTCTCGCTCAGAAAGAAAACTAGTGAAATTACAACCCCCTTGTACCCTCCTTCAAATAAAAAGTTAAAAAAACACATAGCATAATATCATTAATGTAGGCAAGTACAAGTGCTGAAAGGAAGTTGTTGCTGACAAGCACTTCCCCACTTTGCATGTGTCCAACTGTGTACCGGTATCTTAGTTCTTGAATGATGGTGGTTTCGCCCAAAGGTCAAAGCTATTAGGATTCTCTCCATACTAGGTTAAAGTTAGTTCAAACCGCTCAAGAACCGCAATAGTGTAATGGTTTGTTGCTTTGTTGGATGAGTATGAAAGCCAAAGGTATAAAAATGTTAAATACTCTCATCCATACAGAACTCATGAGTCATACCTTCAAACATGATTATTTCTAAAGACTAATAATATACCTATATGGAGAAATAACACATCAAACCCCAATACGAATGAGTAGATAAGAAATCCTAGGGTTCGTAATCCTAGAGTTACTATAGTTCTCATCTTCTATGGCTCTGTTTAATATTTTAGATATTTCAAGACTACTCAAGCCGAAAAATAAAAACTGTGCTCCAATCTTGGTTTAAAACTTGGAACTCTAAACCTGAACTAAAAAGTTGATCCGAAACATGAACAATGCATAAGCACTTCCTGCATAAGCTCCAATTGAAACTTGAAAGACAGAAGTATCTTGAACTTGATATGAGCATCTTCACCACCAGCTTTCTTCACAACCAGCTTTTAATCGACCTTTTATCACTTTTCTCTACCTTACTGAACTCTACTAAAGTCAATTTTAAGTTACTTTACTCTACTTTACTTTGGCGGTTAATAAAGAGTTTGTTCCACATTGACTAAAGATAAAAATAAAAAACAACCTACAAGACTACTCTTACTATCAGGCTCTTATATAACATAATAATTTAGACCTGACTCTGGTTCATGGAACCGGTATCAAGCTCATTTTTAGTTTACTAAACTGTCACTATAAAGCAAGACTCTGGTACAAGCAAATATCTATATTGCACTAAAGAGTAGAACTTTCTAAGTTTCTTATACTTAGAAGGTATGTGAAGTAAAAGATATTAAGAATAAGAATAATCGCAATCATAATCACAATAAACATCCTAGTAATAATAATACAACAACAGCAGCAATAACTCATTTCATGAACTCGATGACATATGTATCAACCCTGGGTTTAAAAAAATGCAAACATGAAAATATAAGTGCAGGAAGTGAAATTATAAAATCATCAGGTTGAGCTCACCTGGATTGGCTGCTAATAGCCAAACCTGCTATTATTTGTTCTTCTTCTTCATCCTCTTCATCACTACCACCTTCCCGTGTGCCTCCTCCCTCCTCTAGGAGACGAGTAATAGGTGAATTCCTACGACGGTACTCGATCCATACCAGCACCACATGCACCAGACACTGCAATGCGTAACCGCAAATCCAAACCCTGATCGGCACGTTGGGGCTCTCATCGCGCGTGCACCCCAGCATAACGGCAGAGACGAACACGAAGGCCAGGTTCCACATAATGTCCAGAGCCACCACCGGCTTGGAGTACCCCCAGTCCGCGCGGCGCTCCTCCAGCTCCCGTGCAGCCGTCTCGCGCACCAACACCGACGCGCTACGCCGCCCGGTGACCCGGCCCATCAGAGCCGCCAGTGACTGAGAGCGGTTCCCTCGGTTACTCTCGTGGAGTGGCCTCAGGAGCGGCGGTGATCCGGTGTCCAACGCAGTGGAATGGAAGGGAATCCCGGACATTTTGATCCTCCCTTGAAATGTGTGATTGATGGTTTGTTTGCTCAGTATCTGGAGTTGGGTTCCCGATGCCTATGATTTACTGCGTATTCATTTGTGGAGAGAAAAAGTGATTGTTGTGCTGAAAATCCTGAAATCCGTAAATGGTTGGAGCTTTGTTTACGCCTTTTGTACTTCCGTTGGTGCGCTCAGCCGTGGACGGAGGTGAATCCAAATTAGGAAAGGGTAACTCAATATGTAAACGACAACGTAAGGGGTTTAGGGTTGGATTTAAGAAAAGTACTTCTTGCCTTTTGGGTTTAAAAAAGCACTTTTTTGTCAAATACTACAACTTTTATTTTTCTCAACTTTTGTGTCAAAAGTGCTTTTACTTTTTCTATTACACAAAAAGCACTTATTTTACCAAACACTACAAACTTTTACTTTTTTTAAAATCATTTTTTTCTCAAACAAATTTAATTTCCAAAAAATGAAAAATGGTTAGTTTTTTTTTTGTATAATTTAGAAATTATAACAAAGTTACTTGTATATTCAACCATATTATTAAAAAAAGTGATTTCAAAATTTTAAAATTTGTTCTTGGAGGGAGTTTTGTGCATGATTAATCACAACACAGGAGGGTTTGACACATTTTTAAAATCACATGGGGGTTAATTCGAGGAATTTTTATATCATGAGGGAGTTTGGTGCATTAAACTCTATAATAGCATAAAGAAGAAAACGTCACTTTCTTAAATTGTGTGTAAAATTAACGCATCTTTGAATTGAAACGGAGTGAGTCTTTCATAGTAGACACTAGGAGAAAATTGTCATGGTTAAGACAAAAACTTAGGTTTTTTTTTCAAAATAGGACTTAATGTTTGGTTTTCCCTAAATAGGACTAACCTTACTTTTTTTACCCCGAATTCTATTTAATTAATTACTTGATCTAAATAATCCCCCCCCTAGTTTCCTTGCACAACCAAGGCAGTCCGTCGGTTACGGGGCAGCCCATGGTGGCGGCAGCACTCTGGCAGCCGGTCGGCGGCGGCGGCGGCGAACTCTGGCAATTAATTAACCCAATTAATTGTTCCCCCTAGTTTTCTTGCACAACCAAGGCAGTCCGGTGGTGGCGGTAGATCGGCGGTGGCGGATTCCGGCGGTGGCGGATTCCAGCGGCGGCGACAGCAAAATTGTTGGTAGAAGTTCAGGAAAAAATTCTGGAAACTTTTCTGGCGGCAGCTGGTGGTGGTCAGTGGCAGGCAGTTGGCAGCAGTCCATGTTAGGGTTTAATTAACGCAACACAGTAAGAAAAACACACGAAATTTGGTAACTCAGTTCGCCACGAATGAGTACGCCTGGGGGCGCTACCAAGTCAGGAATTGCTATTAATTTCGAATCAAGTGATTACAAGGGAGAGAACTTGTATTTATAGAGTAAAACCTAACCCCTAATCATAACACGACACGCGCGCGAGGCCCACATATGTACGGCCCAAAACTGTACGGAAACTCGCGATAGGTTATACAGTCTCTAACACCTTATAGTCCAGAGGCAGCAATGGAGGTATTTTGGTCCAATCACACATAAAATGTCATATTTTAGAATGTTTAAATTAAGTGGTCCTATTTTGAGAAAAATGTCATGTTTTACTCTTATCGGGGTAAAAAAACCTAGACACTAGAGGATGAAGCTATCTCAATAAACTTAAATATCATATCAAGTATGGTTTATTTTGGATCGGGATTCATCAAAACAAGCAAGAACAAGTGCTTTAAAAAAGCACCGTTTTGAAGTATTTTGATTGCGATAGTTGACTTGGTTTTTGAATAGATTGAAGTGAATGCTTAATTTTTTTTGTAACTGGGAGGCTTATATTGATAACTAGTGTGTACACCCATGCATCGCACGGTAAATTTATTTGCTTGTCCGTGTGGTAAAAATTAGTGAAAATGATGGATTTGAAATTATCACATTTTCTAATCAATTTTGCATGATTCTTGTTATTAATTTTATGCAAAAATGGAATTATCACTTTTCCAGTTTTCCAGACACATTTAATAAGATATCTTATTTTTGAATTGGTATTAAAAATATGAGCATTTTATAAATTAGTCACAATGATGTTTTCTGACTTTAAGATTGTATTCGTCATTAGATTAAATTTAAATACATGATTGTATCCCACTTTATTTTGTAAAGGTTAGTATGGTTGATGATTATTTTCATTTTTTAACTCAACACAATAATTTTGGCATCGTGTGATGAGTTCTGTAATCAATCAAACAAATAATGTCAAAGTTAAGAATTTATTGAGCAAGTATAATTCGTCTTTTCTTTCATTTGGGAAGAATGCGGTTAGTAAAAAAAAAATTATTGGTACAACTAATGTGATATTGAAAATATATGACTTAATAAGGGAAAAATAATTAAAATACCCCAAACTTTGAATGGGTGGGAGATAAATACCTCAAACTTTCATATGTAATTTTAATACCCTAAAATTTATATGAAAAGTTATTTTAACACCATGGTCATGTATTATATATCTTTCAAAAATGTAAATTTATGATGTTGATTACATAATTTAAAATAGCAAATTGAAAATGTTGCAATTATATAGTGGGGATAATGCTATTTATTTTATAATAGAAATTTAGAATGTTAATTGTATCTTCATGAATGCTAAAATATTTTAAATTGTGAAATTAACATTTCATAGAAGTGACACTTTTAGTCTTTCAACTATTATATATTAGTTACATGTTTAGCCCTCCATTTATTGTGTCAAAATCATAGTGGGAGGACTAAAAGTGTCAATTTGGTAATACTCAGGGACTAAGTGCGGACTAAAATTGTTTCTAGCACAATAGTCGAGGACTAAAAATGAAAAAATAAAAACCCGAGTACCAAAAGTGTCATTGACACAATAATCAGGGGACCAAAAACGAAACAAACTATGTATTTTAATATTGTCGAAATTTGGTTTGATCTGAGCTGATTTTTACCTATAGTCTGATCTCATAATAAAACTCTCATAGTTTTATAAATTTTTATGAAGGGAAATGAAAGAGTTATTTGTTTTTAGTTTACAATCTCTTCTTTTTCATTGGAAATTGAAAAGGTTTTCATTACATGCATAAATACATATTTATAGTGTCTTTTGATATTCATTTATTAATTGTATGCACAATATAATTGCAAAGGCCAAAGAGTATAAGTAACACGTAATTGCTATGATAAAGTTATTTAACACATGATTGTTCTTTCGTAAGGTTTTGCCACATGTCAAATTCTTTACAAAGAGTTTTGCCACATGTCAATTATTTCTCATAAGGTTGTGCCAAGGGTTTGCTTTATTATATTATATAGATAAAACACTCGGCAAGGGACAATAATGATAAAGTAAGCACTTATGACCACCGACCATCGAACCAGCTGGAGAATCAATCACCTTAAAGAAAACAATGTGATTCGTTGATCCTATCATGGGTCTACATGAGCCAAACGTGGCCAGAGTAAAAACCTCAACACCCCCACCAAGTGTAATTGAAAGGAAAACATACTGAGAACATAAGGAAAATTAAACTCAAAAATAAGCAATGCGTGGAAATCAGAAATCAGCCTGAAGCAAAGGAACGTGCACCAGCACCCGTTCCCGACTGAAACCTTCTTCAAAGAATATGGCGGGTCAAGGCGTCTGAACCCGCCCCCTCCGTGTTTTTTGGGTTCAGAATCATAGTCTGGACCCAAAATCAAAACCTTCTTCAAAGAAGTGAATGCTTAATTGATTAACAAAATCAAATACTACCTTCGTCCTATTTATATTGGGACGGAAGATGGTGGCACGGTTATTAAGAAAAGTGGGTTTGTGTGGTTGATATTAATTGATAAAGTAAGAATAAAGTAAGAATGATTTAGAGACACACAAACTTTGCCAAATATGGTATGAGACAATTTAAGTGGGACTTCCCGAAAAAGTAAAACGGGACAATATAAATAGGACGGAGGGAGTATCAAATTCCATCAAATGATTTTTCTCTACTTTGCAAGACCGCCAATAAAATCATCTCCTCATATTTTTACATATCATGGTCATAAAATAATACAGAGTACTAAGATTATTATAGTCAATGTATAATTTTTTGTTCTGAATAATTATAAAATAAAAAAAAAAAGCATTTCTTTATAAAAATTAAAATTTGGTCAAGTGAAATTTTCTGACTTTTTAGAATAATACATTATTCAAAATAGATGAAAAATAAAATATACAATGATACTATTTAAATCGTTGGATTTTCAATTCAGGCCGTCTGGTCAATTTTTTGTTTAAATAGTATCATAACTCATAAATTATAAAAGCTCACACATTGGATCTACCAAAAATAGTTAAACAAATAAGTTATTGGTGCATAATAACATCACTTGCACCCCAAATCGCTCCTACGCAGTGCTGACATTCATGGGCCTCATTCCTGGCTTGCCTGCCTTCTCGTCTTTTTAATTGACGATCATAATTTTCCTCGATGGGGACAGAAGAATGGGGCGGGCCACAAATAGATTCTCAATTTTGGTTTCAAACAATGCACATCTATAGAATATAGGTCTAATTCTCACACCCCATAAGACGATTCTAAATAATAGTTTCTGCTTTTTTTTTGAAAGAAAAACATAATTTTGAATCATAAATTAAATAATGCCTACATAGCACCCAATCTTGTATTTGACTCCCTATTGTTTTACATATTATAAACCGTGACAATTTTAGTCTAATGTAATTCAGGTTATTATTCCTTCCTTTAACACGGCTCTATTTTTATTTTTTATCGTAACACAACTCTATTTAATAATATTGATGGAGTATATGGTCCAGGAACCCCCGGCCCACATACTACGGAACAGGCCCAGCATGCCCAGGCAGCCCTACGCAACGACCCAACCTACATAAGGTCCATAGTACTCAAGGTATGCCTTCAGCTCCATGGCCGAGGGCATGAAACTCAATGGGATCAGGACAACTTCTCTTGGACCAACATCGCTACTGAAAATTCGGGCTAAATGGTAGCCTTCGGTAGGGAGGCCTTCGGCCATGACACTGAAGGGTCACCCCTCATCAAAGATTGCCTCTGAAAACAGGCGACCACCGCATTGAGTGTGGTGTCACGTCCAACCACCGCATTTAATGCGGTGCCACATGCAATGCCGGCACCACCGCGGCTGAACTGACCCTCCACCATGGATTGGTTGACACGTGTACTTGCATTAAATGCGCATAACACTAATGACTGCTATAAATAACATCTTTTTTTCCATTATAACATACAACGACTTCATTTATTACATTCTCGCTCTCTTACTTATTGATCAGACTTCTCTCTATATACCCTCGCGGTATCCCCGGATAGACTATCTATCAAATATTATTTTACAAAGCGAAATTTTATTATATTGCATTACAAAAAGTCAAGAACTTTCACACTAATTTATCACGAACTAACACATTTTAGTCATAACTTTGTTACATATTTAGTGGCAAAATCATGGCTCGGGTTTGACAAGGATATGCTAATCAAAGGTAAATCCTTGATGAAGCCATTTCGTTGTCAAAATATTAGAAAGTTAACATGGAGCCGTGAAAAATATTTGTATCAGTACATAATGAATCATTGTTGAATATAATGCTTCAAGTGTAATTATTGTGTTTGATTTCGTTACTCAATAATACTTTTGTTAAAGATTTGAATATTTGTCGAATAGTTTGAACATGAACCCCTTAACGAGCATAAACTACACTTCTACGTTCGAGTATATTTAATTATCAAGTGCTCAAATCAATCATCGAACATCTATTGAGCCAAACTCAACCCCCATTTATATAGCTAGTTGAGCTTCAAGCTCATTCCCAAACACCACTATTACCAGGGGCGGATCCAAGAATCTTAGATGCCCTGGGCTGAATAGAAATTATACTAGACTTAAATATTAAAGGGGTGGGCTAAATGCGAAAAATAAAAAAATTTACACTAAAAAAATTGAAAAATTTCTAAGTTGCCCTGGGCTTCAGCCTACCATAGCCTGTACATAGATCCTCCCCTGACTATTACCTAAACGAGTCGAACTCCAGATCCAGATGTTCGGATTCGGCTCGAGTCATTAACAGTCATAATTGAAACCAACATGTATCATTTTATTTTGTTTTATTTAAACAACACTTGAAACCAAAACGATCATTGTGTTTCTAATTATAATTCACTTCTCTTTCTTTACTGCAACAATACTTGTTATTAACAACTTCTACTACATGTAAACATTTAACGAAGACACAAATGTTTCACAAATAAGATATTTTTAGGTATGCATTTTGTTGACGGATACAATTATTGACTTATTGTACAAACACAATCGATAGTTGTCTTGGCATAGAAAAAAAAATACATCATATGTTCTTAAGTATATTTGTTAAGGTAAGTTTCTTTTTCATACATCTGTTGCATAGACACATACTATAGTTATGTATGCTTTGACAATATTAGGGGCTAGATAACTGTTGTCTTGTCTTTGCGGAGAAGAAAGAGACTTTAGCTGATACCAGGTATTTATTAAGACATTGTGGCTAGTCATGGACTCGGGCCGGTTTCAAAGTTTTTTTTTAGCTTTTCTTATTAACCCCCGACTCCCCCCCCCCACCCCACCCTACCCCCACCCTCCAAACCCTCCCAAAACACCCAGCCCAACTCAGTAACAAACCCAAAACAATGAAAAAAACCAAAAAAAAATTAGGGCCGAACCGGGCCCGGGACCGCCCCGCCCTAACCCCCATTTTGTGTAAGTCTAATAATTGCAACTTCAATGCAATTTAACTGTAAGATTACATCCTTCCAACCAGGCAAAAACATTCATTGAATTTTAATGAACTGAAAACATTGATTAAATAACACAACTTACATTCAACAGTATCAACACCATTTTCGTTTTGATAACACAAAATACACTTTTACAGATTCAACAACTCTAAATACATTAACACTAGCTACACAATATAACTCATCACAAGATAAAAATATATGATTAACATTTTCTCTATTCCTCAATTGACTTCTAGAATTTCAACATCTTTCTTTTCGCCATCATTTGATCAACCACATGTGTTGCTCAATAGATATACAAGGAAGGCTCGTCATCTTTAAAACATTCAAAATCAATTCCTTGTAAACTACACTTTAAAACCAACTCAAATCATAATAAAAAACTATGTCAAATGAGGTGAATTTAATTTATACATATTAGAAAAGTCACAAGATAAATTTGCTTCAAAATCTCCTAGAACTCGCAACTATATCCAATGCAACACTTTATTTGGATTTTAACAAGCATATTATTGGCATGAAAATAAAATTGAATGTTTGAACTAAAATTCAAAAAGGAACTTCACAAGTCCATAAGAATCAATAAAACAACAATAATATATTAGAGTAAATAAACATTTAGAAAAAAAAAAATCAGAAAATAATGGGCATGTTCGTATATCGGTATATCCCCAATTGCATCTCAAAAACATAACAAATTCACCATAATCAAATAAAAGGTCAAACAAACAACATTACATCATGATTTAAATTGGAAAAGGCTAAAGGGTCAAATTGGCCCCTGAACTGACTTAAAGCGTTCAATTAGCCCCTTATATAGGAGGTTCTGCCCGACCGTCGCCAATTGGGGAGGTTCCCGGTGGAATTTTGTGATGAAATTTTTTGAGAATCTTCTTCATTAAGTGTAGTTTACTCATACCAAATTTCAGCTAAAAATTCAACCGAGAAGGTAGTCAAATGATTTTTTGAAGATAACTGCGAAGTTAAACCGCGCAGTACATTTCGGAAAATCATTTGACTGTCTTCCCGGTTGAATTTTTAGCTGAAATTTGGTATGGGTAAACTAGACTTAATGAAGAAGATTCTCAAAAAATCTCATCAAAAAATTCCACCGGGAACCGCCCCAATTAGCGACGGCCAGGCAGAACCTCTTATATAAGGGGCTAATTGAACACTTTAAGTAAGTTCAAGGGCCTATTTGAACCTTTAGCCATTGGAAAAATAGAAAGAGAAAAGAAAAACTTTAACACATTAAGCATAAATTAATACATTAAATGGAGAATATTAAAAAACAAATATTAGACAAGAGAAAATGATTTATTGAGTCATTTCAATAAACAACTGCTCATAACATGAATACACTAGTTCATATTGAATGGAAGACTCGACTTCATATTGGCACAGGTGATGGCTCCATCGTATCAGTGTTTGCTTGATATGGGCATATGGCTATGTTCCCTTTTATTTGATTTCAATTGATTAATAATTTACATAAAAGGAAGAGGAAAGAAAATAGGTGAGTGCACGCATGCACGATTCATAGGCCGCTTGGGCGCTTACAAAAAGAGGTACTAATATTCTCATGTATCAATGAGATGTCTAATATCAACAACTAAAAGATCAAGAGCCGCCTTAAACTATCGCGAGTGCATCCGACTCAATTTTTTTCAAAAAAAAATCCAGCCCTCATGAGCCACCCCAACAATCGCCTCCCTAATACTCATAAGCTCAGTTTCCGATGGGGACCATCCCACCTTTCTACATTAGCTATGTGCTTTGAGAAATTTTCCTTAATCATTTCGAGCAATCCTCTTATACCTCTACTTTCATTAGACGTATTTACATTTACTTTTCCTCCTCGGTCATCGCCAACTCGCCGCATATCTCTTTCTTAGTCGGCTTCCAGGCCACAGCCCTATCTTATATGAACACACGTCATGTATGGTCATAACTCCATGTACATACCTTGAACAATGTTCGTGATCCACCGATCCCTTATCATATGTAATCAACACAAGAAGCCATACATTTCAGTATGGGACAATACATAATATCCACCAATATAAAATCACTTTCCAAGTCTCTCAATTATGAAATCTGATCATTAAATGTCCTTAGTCCAAATGTAATGTTGCTCTTTGATGTATATATTAAAAGCCTTGCAAGTCGTGCATCATACATTTACATCTTATTACCCATAAATAAGAAACAAAATAACAATTTTCATGCTCGTTACCATTTTACAATAAACAATACTAGGGTAATAATAGGAATACCAAAATAATGAAGTCAGGGCAGAGGACATTATATGCAGACTTACTTCTTACAACAGTGAGAGGGAATACCATTACTACTATTGCATGTTGCGTGTTACCCCACCTCTTGGTATAGTCCTGCAAATATCAAGGCAAAGTAATTAAAACGAGGCTTGAGAGGTGTTAACGTGAAAGTTACACGACTGATTCATGGAACTCATTTGCATTGGTCAATGAGCACAATACATTTCCTTGAAATGGATTCAAATTTTTTGCTTCTTGCGATGTTTAATACATAGATCTAACATGTATTAAAAGTGAGTATGGTTAGACTTAAAATGGCTAAGTCTATTGAAATTACAGCTGAATGTACTAGAAACTAATATTGTTGAATTAATTCATTTCATCCGTTCTAACCAAAAAAAGCAACCGATGCGCTACTTTTTCCATTAGGTGATTGTGACAGTTGTTGGCATTTGATGAAAAATAGGTTGATAGGGCAAATAAGCCAAAAGCAAATCCTACCAAAAGGGCTCTAAGATTTATAGCATATTAAGACGTAGGGTTCCATCTGAATTCCCAAAAGATTTTATATGTTGGCATATATATTTCTATATATAATTTATTATTAGATGTGGGATCATATGTATCTATGTTAACAACTGGAACATTGCATAATGTATTGGCAAGGCAAAGATTATAAACAGAGGCCGTAAAGTTACTATCATCTTCAAAGTGATTGTACAAAATAACTGTTAACATCAAGAGAAGGCACACCTTCCAGGAAGAAGCTGAGAACTGTTGTTGACAGGACCCTTGGAATACCCAAATTGTTTTGCCCTACTCTCATGTTCCTTCTCAACTCGCATTGCAGCGACCTCCTTCTCCATGGAAGCAACCTCCCTTCTCATTTTTTTAGCTTCAACTTCCATTGCTTTTGTAAGGGTGTCTACTTTCTTAGCTAACATCTGAGAAGAATAGAATAAAGTTATAATGTTTATGCAAGAGGAAATTTTATGTTGCTGGCTGGGTAGGAAACTGACCTCTATAGCATCATCCTTGTCTTTAAGACTTTGATCCTTTTCATGACCGGCTCGCCTCAAAGCAATCACTTCCTTCTGAAGTAAATCGTACAATACTCCCGGCACAGTATCCTCTGTAACTTGTAGTAAGTCATCTGTTTTTTCACCCTGGTTTTCTTTCAAGGTATTATTATTTTGAGCCTTGTTATCCTTGGCCCCGTCACATGACTGGCTTTGCTTAAAATTTGGACCGGTGCAATTAAGAAGGTTTTTACCCCTGTCCAATGATGACCTCGAGCCACCATCAAATGACTTTGATGTTCCTTTTGCATTCTTCAACACTGCACTGGTCCCGCCAGAAGAAGATCTCAACTGAAAGGATGGCGATCTCTTGGGTAAAAATCCATTAGAGTTCAATCTTGATACACTTTCAACTCCACCTAATGACTGACGGCGTGAAGGGCCGTTATTTGATGAGCACTTTCCATCCGGGGTGCTGCGAATGCTGGTGCTAGATGATCTTAAAGTTTCTTCTAAAACCTTAAGTCTCAGATGATATCTTTCCTGTGGCAACAGTAAGAATAAATCCAGTTTATGGACATACATAGACAAGGAGACACAAGTCAGACATGGCATTTGAAGACTTACTTTCAACTGAGCTTCTGAGCGTGCTGCTCGTTCTGAAATTGCCAGCTTTTCCCGCAATTGGTGCATTTCCGCCTGTAGCCATTACAGACCCCAATCCCAATAATAAAGACTCAACCATCACAATCCAAAGATGAAACAGAATTGGATATCTAATATGCTTGGGAGCAATCAAAGGCTGACCTGCAAGAACCTTCTCTCTTCCAGCCACTGCTTTACAGGCATTACTTTATCATTAGAATCTTTCCATTCATTAGCGACCACAGTTGCCACTCTGTTTGCGGTTACCTTGGCACGAGCCAGCTCTCGGTCAAGAGTTTTTCTCTCTTCCTGGAAACAAACAGAACACTTTAAGGTCCGTTTAGAACATGTAAAATATTATGGAAAGAAAATGAGAAGGAAAATAGAGAAGAAATCTTGAAGCAAAGAAATTTAGGGGAGAAAAAAATAGTTTATCTTCAATAAATAAATTTAAGATAATTGTTCAAATTGATTTTATACATCTCCAGTAGTAAAAGTCTTAGAAGTTAGAAATAGAAATAAATGGATTGTTTTGAAGAGCTCAAATCAAAGTTGACTGTACTTCATATTTTCCAAGGTAAAACCAAATATTTGAACAAACTTTTTCCTTGAACAAAATTTTCTATTTTCTTCCATTTTCCGCATTGGCCCCCTAAATGATTTAGAACACGTTGGATTTTTCATGATGTGTGTGGGCAGGTGTGATAAATGCACACATTACATTCAACTCTTGCACTTTGCGTTGGTAATCTCTAACAGCATTTGCCGCTGCGCCGCCAGCAAGAACAGCTTCTTCAAGCTCACGCACAGTTTGCGTAAGCTTTTCAACCTCGGCAACCTTTTGACGATGCATTTTATCCAAAATCTTGTTCTCTTCCTAAGTTTTGTATAAACGTAGAGATCAGAACACTGCAAAATTTCAGGTGTTTCAGAAAGCACAATAACATGTTTGACATATCATTTCCTACCTGGCAAATTTCTATCTGTTTCATCAATTCTTGATTCTTGTTTTGGAGATCATCCACCATAGAAGCTTTTGCAAGCGCTGACTGGACTGTTCTCTCGGCTTCAAGTAAAGCTGCCTCCTTTGATTTGGTGAGACGATCCAATGCCTTGTTATCATCTTGAAGCTTTGCAATCTGTATAGAATAAAAATAGAACTCATTGATGTTATCATGTTAATATGTATTTTACTTAACTAGAGTCACGTGTTGAATGACAAACACAACCCTAAGTCACTCACTTCTTGCCGAGCCAACTTGAGTTCCGCCTCCAAAGGTGCAAGAATTGCTTCAATTGGAGGCATATCATCATCCTTTTGAGCAGCATGAACTCTCCTAAGTGTGGCTTCTGCAGCAAACTGTGCTGCCATTGAGGCCTTCTTTTCATCATTTATTTTCTTAATTTCAAGGTTCTGTCTCAACAAGATAAAAAAATCAGTCAAATAAAGCTTTTGCGAGGGGAGGAGGTTTCTTATGAAACTTAGAAGAGAAGTTTAATTTCTTACTTTGCTTTGTAGAAGAGACTCTGCCAACTTTAGTTTTTCCTCAGTCCTCATCAACTCGTCAGTGAGCTGAAACAATAAAGGGCAACCAAGATATGTTAGAACTTAGAAGTGATCTGTATTTGTCTAAATACACCCCCCCTCCAAATAAATAAGTAGTGATTATCATTCACATATCAATATCCTTTTTTATCCCTGATCTCATTAACATATGAGGCCAACACAGTTTACATACTCATTTAAAAATTAAAATGTGAATCCTAATTTCATATTATTAAGATATTTATAAGAAAACCATAAAAACACAATTGAATTTTGAATCCTAATATCTATAAGATATTATTAACACAATTGAATAAGAAAACCATAAAAACAATTGGTTATACAGTATATGAATATAGAGGATGATAGGAGAGGCACCAGAGAAGGCAGCATTAGTGATCACAATTGCTATCACTTTTCTCTTTCCCTCGAAAGAAGGCGCCGGATCTAAAAATTGACTACATTGAAATATTGGTACTTTGAATTTTTGGAATAATAGATTGATATTTCAATATCGATAGCTAAAAAATGAAAATGGGCCACAGTTTGCAAGTATTTTTGGGTTTTATAATGAAACTGCGGAATATTTCATATTCATTTTTCAATACTTTCTGATATTTTTGGAAATGTTGCGGTATCATTAGATATTTATAGACATTTCACAACTTTCTTCAAATTCTAGAAAAAATATGTTACCCCCAGTAAAATACAGAAATTTTTATGGAAAAACCGAAATATCATCAAATGCATGAAAGCCTCCCTTAATTGAATTATGTTTGGGTATTTCTAGAACTATGTCTGGGTAATTGAGTATTTGAGTATTTCTAGAATTATGTCTGGAACCCTCCCTTAATTGAATTCCTACGTGAGCAATTTCCATTTGCAACCAACTTTTAATGAGGAAAGCAAAGGGGAAAAAAACCATACTTTAAGCAGTACTGTGAACAAAACACTTAGATTTAAAGCTCAGAAACAAATTTTAAGATATTACTCCCCTTTATCTCATTCTATATGTCCTAGACTCCTAGTAACTACCATATGGTCAACCAAACTCTCTTTTATCATCTAATTTTCTCTATGTGATGCTAAAATTCAGTTTTTGGGGTATAAGCTGTTTACACAAATTTATAGTTTCATTTTAAGAAATTGCTGTAAATAGGACAAAAACATAGGCAAAAGGCACAAATAGGAGTACTTATGTTATATTCCCAAAATAGGACTTATTTAATCTTATTAAAATTATAAAACATCCTCAATTAGGAGTGAATGAGTCCTATTTTAGGTAGCAAACAATGGTGGTCCTATTTGTGCACTTTACCTATGTTTTAGGCCTACTTAAGGAATTTTCTCATTTTATTTTCATAACACTTACCTGAAAATTTTACTTAACTTTGGTTAAGCCTGATAAACCCGAAAGAGCCATTTACTTGGGGAAGGAGTATTAAAGATATGAAGTTCATCAGTATTCACGAGACTGATGATAAGCAAGAGCAAGTCAACCCTAATCCACATCCAGCATGACTTTATGTTAAGTGAAGTTCAAAAGTAGACTGTGGAGAATCTATTACCATTTGTCATATTATTGAATTGTTTTATTTACATCTAGGCTCTAGTCTCTAGCACAACATTCACAAGGAAAACGAAGCCTATCCCATCACACTTTATATTGGAATCTTTGTTTGGCAAGAGTTTACTGATACTTAGTACAATGTGACTGTAAGTAGGAAGTAATATGGTATTGAGCTCGTTTAAGTGTTTGACATCTTTCTATTGTCATTTTTACAGGGGGTAAAATGTCAGCGTGGACTTCAAACGAAGAGTAGCATTAACCTTCAAAAGTTGCAAGTGAATAAGGTTTTGCACAATAGGTAGGAATAAAGAGAGAAACCACACCTCTTCAACAGCCTTCTCTCGCAAGCGCTCAGACAACTTCAGAGCCTTGATCTCCGCTTGAGCCTCAGACAATTCCCGCTCCTTGTCTGCACAATGCAAAATATCACCCCATCAATCAAGCTAACGCCGCAATCGAGCAAAGTAACACCAGATCCAACCGACACTACTGACCTCTGACATCGTTCTCAAGTCGATTGAGCTCCATTTTCACCGGATCCGAGCCATGCAGCAGATTTATGAACTCGTCAGCTTCGAGGCTCCGCCTCATAGACGCTCTTCTCCTCAACGGCTTCCCTTCCTTGTACGGCGCCGACACAGACAGCTGCTCCGCCGCCGGTCGCGCATTGCATCCATCCTCACCGGAGCTCACTTCAGGCGCCCCAGTCGCACTTCTCTCGCCAGGAGCCTCTGCCATCTCCCGATCTCCTTTTACCTCCGCTCCAATATAGCATCAAACAGGCAAACCGCCGGGAATACACGAACACTGAAGAGTGATTGAAGAGTAGAACCGCACAGAAAGATATCGAGATGAGAAGGGGATTAAGGCTGCAAAGTTTAGAAGAAAAGTTGCATTAATGGAGAGACAGGGATTGTGGGAGTTCCAAAATGCTCTGCTAGACTGATTCTTTATCTCCCTTTAATTCCAGCAGTTGAATAAAGTATAGCTGGCCACAAATGGGGTTGAGTGGAGAGAGAAGAGTGAATTCTGGACACATTTGCTTGTGTCAGTTTCTGCGCAAGGAATTTGTATGTGGAAATTTGTGTTTACAACTTCCCAGGGCGTTGCAGTCCGGACAAAATAAACAAATCATATTCCTTCCCATCACTTTGATATCACAAATATATTATAAAATCATTTTTATAATATATTTTATTAATTAAAAAAATTATGTAAAAATATCTGAAATGCTCATTTGCAGGAAAGTCAATACAATTAGAAAAATAACTTCAACTTTACTTTTTATGTTTATTACAAAATTCAGCGCGCAAAAGAAAAAGTTACGTGTTTGGTGAAAAATTGACTTATAATCCTGATAAGCCGAAAAACATTGTTGCCAAATAGCCTCTATATTACTCCGTATTAAGTATGAAATAATAAGGGCAATGCATAGTGTAGAAAAAAGTACATGAACTATTAAAGAAAAAAGATAAAAATAAAAAATAGTAAAGGTAATTGGATATTTTTAAAGGGAAAAATGTAGTAAACAGTTAGATACATCTCAAACAGTAAAGTGTGACAAACTTTTAAATACGGAGGAAAGTACTTCATATAGAGTATTTTTTAAAGGGAAATTTCATAGGATATGACTAAAACTCATTGAGTTTCCCTAAATATGATTAACTTAGTTTTTTTATATTTGTATGACCAAAAATCCAAAAATAAAAGAAAATCACTTTTATGTTTAATCGTTGAATGACGAAAATACCCTTATTTAAAATATGTGTATTTTGCACTAATTTCGTTCAATTAAAATTACAGCATTTTATACTGCAGTTAATGCACACATCACTGCGCGCATTACTGCACATCCCGTAATAATCATTGTACTTTCGCCAAATTTAATTATCTTCTCATCCACTTTAGGAATTTATTTATTTATAGTTTTTTAGATAAAATAATCTTATTATTTTACGTCTAATTAAATATACTGCAACTCATGGCGACATTACTACCTTGCATATATTACCACTGGTCATAATCACTGCACTTTCTCCAATGTTGTAACACTATCTATTGCCTTTGAATCATTGCATAACACACCTCGTCAATGCATCTATTCATTGCTCATGTACAACATTAACTATTGCCATATACACTGTCCATACTCAATATTTATTACCATATTCACTGTCAATGTTCATTGCCCGTGCTTAATGCCCTCAAACCCTAATTTCAACCATGCCTAGTTTAAACAAAATAGAATTAGGATGAGAACCAGAAAAAGAAGCTATCCAAAAGCCCACAAACCTAATCTTTGTTAACAAAAAAAATGAATCATTCATCTTGGTGGCCTCGCGATCCTGCACCGCCTCAGTCCATTGGGAATGAGATCTCAACTAGTTAGCGCTCCAGAGAGAAATTGGGGACACCGCCATTCTCTCATCAAATTGAGAGATACAAGACGGCGTTGGAAATCTGCAGAGGCGACCAAGCGCCATCTTCGTCGTCTCTATGCTCTTCTTGGTGTAGAAGCATCGTACAAGAGCAAGTTGGGCGGTGGGCCAGATGAGTAGTTTGGACGTCCGCCATCTTCCATCGTCTCTCTGCCTTCTTTCTAAATTGTCGTGCGAACTTGATGTGCTATGTGGTCTTCTAGCCCAATCGATGTGTGCTACTGTACAACGGGGGATGACGGCAACACAGTTTGCTCTTTGTACAACGGCCTTGCGGCGTATGCATCTCGAGCGGCCAAGGTTTAAGCTAAATGGTATATTTTTCCACCTAAATTAATTACTAATTATTGATGACGAATTTTAATTAAATATTATGAATTTTAGTATTATTTTGGGAAAAGAACTAGTTAGATCATAGATTGGGAAACTCGTTGAGTTTTAGTCGTGCAGTCGTACCTAGGGTAATTATCTCTTTTTTAAATTAGGGCAAGTTTTGTTCTACGCAAAATTTGTACACAAATTCTAAATTGTTTAGATAATTTGTAAACAATTATTGATTAGTTATGTAAGGAAATCAGAGAACAATTAAATAATCCAATTAGAGTTATTAAAAGTACAAAAACTATTGTTAATTTTTATATATACAATTATGTTTAGTCATGTTTGTGTCATTGTGTTTACACTTGGTCTTATTTAGAACAATTATTATAAATAAATCAAGGCCAGGGATGTAATCATATGAATTCCGTGAAATCACATTTGGTGACTATTGTTCGAGTGTGTGAAATGGCACGGATTAAGGAACGAACAAAATCTCACAACATAAACATTTCCTCCACTAAAATTGGATCTGGGGCCCTCTAAGTTATTACAAATATATGTTGCACGAACACATCAACTACAGCCCCTGTGAACATTTGAGACAATTTACACCTCCTTTTGTCCCTTAAAACTTTGTTACTTTCCATTTTATGTAAAAAAATTGTGGTTTTGGTTAATTCTTTTTCCTTTGTACTAACATCAACCACACAATTTTTATTTTACTAATCATCGTGCCGTTTAAATTTGATCAAATTTTAAGGGACGGATGGAGTATATGATACCAACTAATGCTTTTATACTCCTACCTTCATATACTCATTGTGAGTTTTATTGAAGTTTTACATTTATTTCCTGAGTGACCATTATTTTATGAATATGTGACATTATTTTGTGAACTTTAATCAAAACATCATAATAAAACATAAATTTATGATTTGACTTATTAATGTTAAATTGTGAGTTTCCTTTATCTTTTTTATCAAACATATCATATTTAATTGTTTTTATAGAGTTTTAGAAGTTATGTCTCAAATTTAAATTCATATATGGATTTATCAAAATTGGGAAGGATAGTGAACATGGTATATACGCAACCCAACAATTGAGATTGATGTGGTAACTTGCAACATCATGGGTTTGGCATGAACAATTTGAATGGATACGCACCTCAAGTGGGACTACGCATTAATTCTAAGATGTATAATAAATGTTATTATTTAACTGATGGGATTTACCTTTATGGAAACTTTTGTTAAGACAACGAGTCGCTTTAAGAAAAATTTCGCTACAAAGCAAGAGGCATGTTGTAAATGCATCAAAAGGACACTTGATGCACATTGAGATGAAACACAAAATTAGGAGATATGTGATTGCATTTATCATACACCACATGATTGTAGAAGAGCATACACATTAAATTTTTTACAATAACTAATACTATATTTGTGCAATTGTTAAATTGGATACTAACAATGTCAGAATGAATGTGCATAATCATATGATGTGACGAAAACATATTCATGACTCTTTAGTCCGCTCCTCTCTAAAAATGATCCGATCTCATCAATCGTTTGTGCAACATCATGAGAATGGATTGGATTACAGTAAATTTGTGTGTGTAATGCTTTTTATGTTTTTAATACGTACGGTGCGCTTTTATTTACCGTTTGTAATTGCAACTTAATTAATTGTGTGTTAACTAGCTCGGGTGACGTATTGTCACACACTACTTTTATTCATAAAAAACACGAAGATTGATGATGAGTAGAATCGATACACTTAACACTGAATAATCTCGAATATATCACAATTGCCTGTTGGTGTTCCTTAGCCAACTTCTTTTTCTTTCTCATTAAATATTTGAAAAGGTCTGCGGCATAGTGTTAAAGTTGGTATTACTACTTTCTGTTTTGATAGCTTTTGACGCCATCACATTCACCTCTTTTTTTTTCCATGTTGTCACTTTACTTGACCATTTATTAAAAATATATAATCAGCCATTGTGGTGTCCGTTTACAACATCTTTTCTTTTCATTTTCTCTCTGGATTTTGTTCATCCCACCATCTATACTTTTACTTGACGTCTTGATGCACTAGCCCCTTCTGAGAGAGAGCCACACCTACCGTCCTTGAAAAGGGTTGAATCGTGCTATATAGTGGAGAAGAAAACGTGGGTGGAACTTTAATTTGTATTGATGGTGCCATTTCGGAAATGATTGAATGACAGGTCAAACATGATACTCCCTCTGTCCCACAAAACTTGGCCAAAGTTGACTTGCACGTAGAGTAATAAAGTGTAAATTGTGTGGTTGAAATTTGTGTAGAGGAGAGAGAAATAACTTTAGTCACATATTCCTTACTTTAAATGGAAATGACAAAGTTTTTTGGGACGACCCAAAAAAGGAAAATTGACCAAGTTTTATGGGATGGAGGGAGTAAAACTTAAATGAGTTCCATGATGATCATTAATTCATAATAAAATTGCATTTGTTTTGTAATCCTCTAATGTAAAAATAAAATAAAATAAAAATAAAGATAAAACTATCAAAGATCATTCCAATACATCCAATTACGTCCCAATGGACTTTGCCAAGTGCAAAGTAGGTGAAAAATAAGAATAGTAAAAACTGCGTGGTTAAGATTTGTGCAGAGGAGAGAGAAATGTGCAAAACCACAAATTAATTGCTTTAATAGAAAAATGACAAAGTTTTTTGGGACAACAAAAAAGGGAAAGTTGGCAAAGTCCAATGGGACGGATGGAGTATATTCTAATCACTCAATCAAACCCACCAACTTATGAAAACGTCCAAATTGGGTTTTCGGTCCGTAGACACCGATTTGTCGATTAGGTGTTTGTGTGGCTACTGTTGTGACTATAACTATTGATATAAGCACCATGTAAATCAAGTTTTTATGTTATAACAGTCTCCTTCAATGCTCACTCCCCCAAAATTATGTGACACTAACTTTGAACTTTGATGCATTTTGTTTGAATTGTGGAAGAAGCTTGAATTAGCATCGATTACATATTGACATTTCTTTTGATCCATGTAAACTTTATTAGAAAATGAAAATACCCTTTATTAGAAAATGAAAATACCGCTATTTGTATATTCTACCTAAGTTGAATTTCAATTGTCTTCTTTTTGGTTGAACACTTGAACGTAAATATAATAATCATCTAATTATTATTAGCGTGAGATATGATGTTTTGGAGGTTTATGAAGTTTACTGTAATTAAATTAGTTGCATCAAAACCCCTTCATCATGTGACTGAGCTGGAATTCCAACTTCACAAAAAATGGAGAGTTCTTGTCATATTATTTGTTTTTAACATTAACTATTAAATGCGCCATATTATTTATTTCATCATATCATTTGTTTTTAACATTAACTAATAAAAAATATACTCTTTACACCCCAAATATAAGTTTATGAATTAATTTGTGATTTCTATTATTTTTCTCTTCTCTGCACAATTGTTTGGATAAACTTGAAAACTCTTAAGGGAGGAGCAACACTATTCTCATTTTATGCGTACCAAAGCAGGAAGATTATTCTTGTGCTCTCTAGTGCGGAATACATATTAATGAAAAAAATTTAAGGCCCATTTACTTATTTACTTACTTATTTATTTATTTATTTATTTATTTATTTATTTATTTATTTATTTATTTATTTATTTATTTATTTATTTATTTATTTATTTATTTATTTATTTATTTATTTATTTATTTATTTATTTATTTTGTTTACATTTTTTCAGTTTTTCATTTCTCAAATATGAACACTTGTTTTTCAGAATTTCTTTGTTCTCCATTTCATTTTCAAAAACATAAAGCAAGATATACATTGAGGAATTGAAACTTGATAGAACCGAAGGCGAAAAAAGTAGCAAGTACTACCTGACACCATTTGAAAATTAATATGTGTATATAATGTGAAATAATGTACTCGTAATTAGAAACATTTGAAACAAGACAAAAAGTTTACATAAATAATATCCATGGAAAAGGAGTGACATTTTTTATGAGACTACATCATCTTGAAAAAAAATACTTCATACATAACACTAGTAACACTTTGATGTCTCAAACGTTATAGCTATAACCGCATTAAAAAGTGTTATTTTTCAAAATTTAATATAATTTTTATTGGCTAAAGGGTCAGATAGGTCCTTGAATTGATTTAAAGTGTTCAATTAGCCCCTTATTTAGAAGGTTCTGCCCGGCCGTCGCCAATTGGGTAGTTCATAGTGGAATTTTTTGATGAATTTTTTTGAGCATCTTCTTCATTAAGTCTAGTTTACTCATACCAAATTTCAGCTAAAAATTCAACCGGGAAGACATTCAAATGTTTTTTTGAAGATAACTGCGAAGTTAAACAGCACACTACATCTCGGAAAATCATTTGACTGCCTTCCCGGTTGAATTTTTAGCTAAAATTTGGTATGAGTAAACTAGACTTAATGAAGAAGATGCTCAAAAAAATTCATCAAAAAATTCCACCGGGAACCGCCCCAATTAGCGACGGCCGGGCAGAACCTCCTATATAAGGGGCTAATTGAACACTTTAAATCAGTTCAAGAGTCTATTTGACCCTTTAGCCATTTTTATTTTAAGCTCACACGTTCAATTAGGGCATTTTTATTAAAGCCGCATATTTTTCATGATGTATAAATTAAAGTTGGTATTATAAACTTATTTATTTTGGGGTAAATCATGATAGCTAAAAGTAAGTTATAAAATACTAAAAATATGAAAAATTGCTTTTCCTAATTTAACAAATAAAATGTACTAGTCAACATAGTCAACATAGATGTAGTCCTTTTGTTATTTCAACTCCTTTTTGAGTGTTTTTTATGAATGAATGTTTGTTCGATGATAAAAAAACATAGATGTACCGTTGCATAAATTTCGAAAATATGTAATTTTACCAAAAAGTTATTCTCACTGTATACCCGAGCGCGAAGCAAATACACACTGTAACAAGAGTTCATCAACATAACAAAAAAAATTAGAGATATATATTTGTTTTTTCAACTTTAGAGAATAAATAAATAGGTAAACATGATTTACTGTTTACCTTTTTCCAATTTTCAGTTTTCATTTCTTCAATTTTACCGTTAATGACTGCCTTTAACTTTACATTAGTCTCCATCATCATCAAGAAGCACTTAAGATAACTATACGCGTTAATGATCCGTTATTGTGTACTTTATTACAGTTTACATTCATACCTTAGGAAACCATCTTTCCGTTTTACTTTTGCCAGAGCCAAGAAGTACCTTCGGCTCACTTTTTCGTTTTGGTCCTCTCATATCAGCAATCCTTTCATTTCTCAATCATTGCAATTTAGAACCCTAAAGACTCTCCATTAAAGTCCTCATGCTCTCCCTAATCATGTTTTCAACCTCGTTTTATCTCAATTAGAGCATCTCCAATGGTTCCTCCCAAGGACTTGCTTGCAATTTTTTAAAATACTCAAGCTAGTAGCCTACCATTGGAGTGTATATTACCTTTTAGCTTGGACAAGCTAATTAGCCAAAACAAGCTAAATGCTAGAAAGGAGAGAAAATTGAACTAAAATGGTAACTCCCAAATATATTTAATTTATTTATTATAATTAATATACAAATCTAATTAAAGAGCAAGTCAGCAACGGTAATGTTTAAAAGGGTTTTAATATTACCGTTAATTAAAGAAGTGCAACCCAATGATTTTTTCATGAAATACTTAAGTTAAAGTTGATATTTTTCATATAGAATATTTTTGAGCAAATTTTGTATTCCTTATTTTGTTACCTAACAAAATACATATTTTTGTACTAATTTTAATAATATGCATTTTCACTCTCGTCTGCTTAATGTTGGGCGTTGGATTAATGTTTGGTCAAAGTCATAGTTGATGACCAACTTGATCAATCTGCCAGAAGTTTGGTTATGTTTGTTTGTCAACTTGATCGATTTGAAAATATTTAAAAATAAATATTATTTTTATTATATTAACAATAAAATTCATTCAAAATGTATATTTCAATATTGATTGATTTGTGGGGCCTATTCAAGAGGCAAGAGTTGTAGCTAACCATTGGACCATCACATTGCTGGAAAATGGATTAGCTAGAAAAAATTGAGGTGGCAAGCAAAGTTAGTCTTGCCGTCTTGGTCGGGCTTGCTTAGCTTGTTAGTCTTGCCGTCTTGGTCGGGCTTGCTTCTGTTGAGTCGAAGCTGTGGAATTCATCAATGACATAGCAGTTCGACGCTAAGTTCCAGGCTTCCAGCTCGGAAGAAGGCACGAAGTTCCGACTGTCACTTGGTGTTATAGATAGTGTAATTGATTGTTATCTTGGGGGTAGGTTTGCAGCGTGAGATGGATGCAGTATCTAAGGTGGATGCTGTTGCGGTTGTGCCTGAGCATTTCCCGGCTGGGCTTAGGGTGCTGGTGGTTGACGACGACGTTGTTTGGCTTAAAATAATCGAGAAGATGCTTCGCCAGTGCTATTACTATGGTCTGTTTTTGCTTTACTCATTTGATCAGCACACTTTTTCCATAACAATTTGAAGTTTATACTCGTTATATTCTTGCGGCATCTTTAGATGATTTCGACTAATTGATCGATAACTGCACTTCGAGCAGTTTGTTTCTCTCTTTCTTTTGTGCGACACTTCTTGAGAGTGAAGTTTACCATACCCGGGTAACTGGATTAGAAAGGTCATCTTTTTTACGTTTTCCTCACCTTTTCATGTCTGATACAGTGATAAGTATATACACAGTCTCTTTTCTTTACATATGCTTTGATGGACTGTAAACAATATTTGTACTGATTTGGGTATTTCTTGTTAATAACACAATTTTGCTCCAAGTATGTGTGGCACGAGTTATGGTTATGCTCTGTTGCTCTTCTTGCATATGTTATGTTAAGGTGATATGTATTTATCTTTTCTTAATGGGAGAATTGGACTTTGCACCTATGCCTTTCATCAAAATTTGAGTTTGAATCACGTTTTCAAAATCATTAGCATTTGCACTCTAAAAGTCAAAGTATAAACCCTTATATTCTTCTAAAATGGAGTTTGCACCCCATTTTAACAGATTCTTCGAACTCCGAGTTGCAAATATAAGTTGTTTTGAAAACGGGGTGCAAACACAATTTTGGATGAAAAATAGGGTGCAAAGTCCAATTCCACCTTTTTAATTACTACTACCTTCGTTACACTAAGATGAAGACCTGAGGAAGTGACATGATTACTAAGGAAAAGCGGAATTATGTGTTAGATATTGAATTTGTATTGTATGAATAAAGAAAGAATGAATTAGAACCACAAAAATATTATCAAATATGGACATATGGTATAAGACAAACTTAGTGGCACAAAAGAAAAAAGAAAGATGAGATGAAGATACTGAGATGGGGGGAGTACTTCATTTTCATTATATTCCTATTCCTGGATTACCATTCTGCCCCGGCCCCGCTGATCATAACTTGCAATTTGGCGATTTCAATGATGAAAATATCCTAATATTTTTCCAAATATCCATTAAAGTTTTTGTATTTTGAGGTCCGTGATACCAATATTGGTAATGGCCCCTCATACCAAAGCATCTGAAATACAAAGATTCAAAAATATTTGAGAAATACCAGTAAGAATAAATAAAATCATCTGTAATACCAGCAATTCTATGATATTTCTCAAAGCTATAAGAATATTTCTTTTAACCAAAGTTTTCTTATATTGACGTTGAAATATCCACGTCTTTTTCTACAAAATCAAAGTACCGATATTTGCATAATATTAATGATATTTTTATCCTCAAGTGACTTTGATAGTGTTACTTTGATGAAATATGATCTTGGATTCTTGGTTCCCCTCTCTCATTTCCCACATGGGCTTGTAATTTATGCTTGGAGTTTTGGCACATTCTCTCTGTGTAGCACATACTCATAGTTTCAGAATTCAGACTATTGGTTGAAATGTGCAGAAGTCTAGTGATGTTAATCCATTTTATGGATGCAATTGACATTCTTATTGCATTGCAAAGGCGGGTGTACTGTGTACATGTAAACCAAGTTGGCTTAAACAGGCCAAATAAAATTACGCACGATTTACCGTTTACGTACTCATCAGTTTAGCCTGAAACCTGCAACATGCAACTATAGGCCATTTGAGCTTGTTTGGCATGGTTACAACTTCTCAAAATGCTTCAATTTTTTGTGCAAGCATGTTAAACCTTGTAGCAAAAGCCATATTTTTTTTTGTGGAAGAAGCCTATTTTTCAGACTCATACAAGCTTATCCAGAAGCACCCACTAAACCAACTTGGCATGTTGGTGGCTTGGTGCAAACCAGCAACTCAGAACTTTAAAGTTTAAACCCTCTTAGCACCTTTGGCCTGCTTTAAGATTTAAAATCTCACATATGCGTTGACTAAATATTTAAATTATAAATTGTTGATTAAGTTTTAATTGTAATTGTCTAATGCAGACATAATTTCTGTGATGCATATTTTTGTGACTGTCTTTGCTCTTCAAAATAATAATGAAAATTAAGTGAATGCCATTAATTGAAAAAATAAAGTATTAAAATGCAACTTTTAAAAAGAGAATACTTTTTTCTCCTTGTAATGTTTTAAGCCGTATCTGAGGCTATTTCGTGGGCATTGTTTGGTTCTAAAGAGGAAAAGGGAGGAGATGAGAAATGGGAGTGGGCAGAGAATTGGTATTTCATTAAAACATGACTCATACAGTCACACACACATGTATAAATATATGTACATGTATTAAATATACCCATATGGTCATCCGGAAACAGTCTCTCTGAACTTTAGTACAGAGGTCAGGCTGCGTACATCCGACCCCCCTTACCCCACCATAAGTGGGAGCCTTTGCGGCACTGGGGTAATGATGATGAAGAAGAAGGTTATATATACCCATATATTTTTTATACTTTTTGTTTACTAAAGCAATTATAGTAATGCATTTTTATTTTGACAAGGTAGGAGAACTATTTTGAAAAAGAATGAAACCGAAATCAAGTAAAAAACCCATCCATCAAAATTCGCCAAATGGTTGAGAGGGTTATGAGGACTTTGGAGGAGCCATAACTCCTCACTTTACCCTAACTCAGTAACTCTTCTAAAGTCCAAACTAACACAACTCTTTAACTTCCCTCCCGTATAAAATGCTCCAAACATAGAAAATTAAAGAAGAGAAAATCTTTCCCCTACTCTTGCCTGCATTATGCCTGACATTGCATGCATATGAATCCACACCTTATGTGATTGCAGTGACCATTTGTTCTCGAGCTACTGCTGCATTAGACTTATTACGGGAAAGAAGAGGCTGTTTTGATGTTGTGTTAAGTGATGTCCATATGCCTGATATGGATGGCTTCAAACTTCTTGAGCTTGTTGGGCTGGAAATGGACCTTCCCGTAATAAGTGAGTAATTAGTTCTTTTCCTTGTTCGGGAATATTAATCTGAACTTTAGAACTGATACCCTACCTTTCAACGTTTTGCAGTGATGTCGGCAGATGGAAGAACAAACCTTGTTATGAGAGGAATTCAACATGGGGCTTGTGATTATCTTATTAAGCCTATACGTCATGAGGAGTTGAAGAATATCTGGCAGCATGTTGTCAGGAAGAAGTGTAGTCTAAATAAAGAAAATGACAATTCTAGCAGTTTTGAAGATAATGATCGGCCAAAACAGGGATGTGATGATGCTGAAAATGATTCATCCATCATTGAAGGAGCAGATGGAGTATTGAAAACGACAAAAAAGAAAAGAGAATCTAAAGAAGAAGAAGATGACGCGGATACAGAAAATGATGATACAGCTGCTGGAAAAAAGCCACGTGTGGTTTGGTCAGTGGAACTTCATCAACAGTTCGTTAGTGCTGTTAACCAACTTGGAATTGATAGTATGAACTATTGCAATTGTCTTATGAATTATATGTACAGGAAATATCCCTCATATCACTGGATTTCTTATTTTAATATTTCTAAATTTATGTGTTGTATATCTTTACAGAAGCTGTACCTAAGAGAATCCTAGAGTTAATGAACATCCCTGGTTTAACAAGAGAAAATGTTGCCAGCCATTTGCAGGTGTGAATATCTTCTTGAATTCTTTTAAAATCTTACTTTTCATGTTAATTGTGTTCATTGTTTTCCAATCACATATAGAGGTAGAATGGGAGGACCGCAAGCACTTTAAGTGCGTTTCTTCATCCAAAAGGGTACACCAACAGTTAACTCAAGCTGTATAGTTTATCATGACAAAACAAGAACATCTCTTGTGCTGTAAGACATATGCTGCTTGCACTTCAAAATTGTTAAGGGATAGATTTTTGGCAGCAGTTGGGATGAATGGGAAATCTGAATCACGTAATTTTATTCTTCAGTTAGTTTATAACTTACAAGCATCTTAACTTAAGAATTGCTTTTGGCCTGAATGATTTTATTTTACTCATAGGATATGTCTAGAAAACATGCTGATCAAAACACTGAATATGGCACGTTTATGTTAACAGAACGAGGTAGTCCGTGCGGTAGTGCGTAGAAGACGAAAGTCTTTGGAATTGCTCCACCCGTCTTCAATCCCATGCCGTGTTACCCTGAAGTCCTTTAAGGGGCAGTTTAAGTGATGACATTTTCTAATACGGCGGGGGGATTGGCTCTAGGTTTGACCTTGGTGGTTGTTAAGCTCCACCTTAAGATGGTCGGGCTCTGTTGTTCACTTGTTTGGGATATTCCTGGTTATAAAAAATATATACTCCTGTCTCTTTATAACTTTGCCAAAATTGACTGGCACGTAGAATAATAGAGTAAAAACTGTGTGGTTGAGATTTGTGCAAAAGATAGAAAATTAACAAGAACCACAAATTCATTGTTTTAAATGGAAAGTGGCAAATTTATTGGGACACCTAAAAAGGAAAGTTGACAAAGTTATAAGGGGAAAAAAGGAGTACATTTCTTTATGTTTGGCAAATCACTTCAACTACCTTGTTTATATGCCTGGGTTATAAATATATATTGCTTGATAAGTTTCCCCTATTTGGGGTATTCCTGGGTTATAATATATGTGTATATATATATATATATATATATATATATATATATATATATATATATATATATAGAAAAGATCAGGTCCCTCCGGAGGGACGGGAGGGACCGTCCGGCCAAGGCCATCAGAGGCCCTTCCCGGTGGAATTTTTTGATGAAAATTTTTGAGCATGTTCCTCATCAAGTCTAGTTTATCCATACCAAATTTCAGCTAAAAGTTCAACCGGGAAGGCACTCAAATGATTTTTGGAAGATAACTGCGTTTTATATGTATATAAACTGCGCAGTTAACTTCCAAAAATCATTGGGAAAAATAATTAAAATACCCCAAACTTTGAAGGGGTGTGAGATGAGCACCCCAAACTTGCATATGTAATTTAAATACCCCAAACTTTATATAAAAATTTATATTAGCACCATAGTCAAGTATTATTTCTTTCAAAAATGTAAATTTGTGATGTTAATTGCATAATTTAAAATATTTTAGAATTCATGAAGACACAATTAACATTCTAAACTTCCATTGCAAAGTAAATAATGTTACCACTAATCTATATAATTGCAACACTTTTAATTTGCTATTTTAAGTTATACAATTAACTCCATAGATTTACATTTTTAAAATAAATAATACATGACAAAGGTGCGAAAATAACTTTTTATATAAAGTTTGGGATATTTAAATTACATATGCAAGTTTGGGGTGTTTACCTCACACCCATTAAAGTTTGGGGTATTTTTATTATTTTTCCCAAAATCATTTGACTGCCTTCCCGATTGAATTTTTAGCTGAAATTTGGTATGGATAAACTAGACTTCATGAAGAACATGCTCAAAAAATTTTAGCAAAAAAATCCACCGGAAAGGGCCCCAAATGGCGACGGCCGGACGGCGGGTCCTGTCCCTCCGGCTGGACAGGATCAGGCCTCTATATATATATACATATATATATATATATATATATATATATAGTCTTTGGGTTTGGCAAATCACTTCAAAGTTTGAACTACCCTGTTGATTAGCGCCTTTCCAATTCATGTTTGTTGAGAAGCTATATTGTGTTTTACATTTCTCATTTCTGGGTAATGTATTTGTCCATCATTAAATACTCTGCGAATAAACTGATCATGAAAAAAATCGTTCCAAATTCACATCACCTATGCCGTTTTTAGCGTCACCACTTCCTTCTTTTTCTGTGTCTACCGATATTTTTCCTGGATTTACATTTACTTGATCAGTTTATACATGAGGACTAGACGTCATGAGTTTTTTATTGGATCAGATTGCAGTGGTTATATTAAATTTTTATTTGATCTGACTATCTGGCTTACATAGAAGTTCAATCTCTGGCATTTTAAAGTAATCATATAAAACTACGTGCAATTTGTAGTTTCATATAAGTTGAACAATTGAGGGTCCCTGACGATACCTTGCATATGCCCCGTGTTGCATTTTGTCTTATTTATGACTATATTATTAGTAAAAATCAACAAATGGACAAGAAAAGATCTTGATGTTTAAATTTCCGAAAAAGAGACTAAATACAATTAAGAAGACCATTATATCCCTGCCACTTGACGTATTGCTACAGTACCAACGTCTTTTTGCTGAAACAATGATAATCAGCTACAGTGACACATCAGTTACCCATCTACAGTGACACGTTAGCCACAATGACAATGACACGTCAGCCACAGTGACTACAGTGTCTTCCGCCACCGGTCCACAATTACTTCCGCCGCCGGTCCACAGTGACCTCCGCCACAGGTCCACAGTGACATCCGCCGCCAGTCTACAGTGACCTCCGCTGCCGGTCCACAGTGACATCCACCGCCTGTCTCCAATGACCTCCGGTCACAGTGACACAAACTCCGACCACAGTGACAACGCCATAGTGACGCCGCCTCAGTGACGCCCAATTTTTTCAGTGACATCCGACAGCACCGCCACTGCCGTCCAATGGCTGCCTCCGATGTCCAATGGCCGCCTCCACCGTCCAATGGCCGCCTCCACCACACTGCTTCAAACCATATCCCTTGGCCACCACCACCCATCTTCAGCCCCAACAATAGTTTTTCCGCAGCCGGTTTCGCACAGATCTGGAAACGCCGCTTCCAGGAGCCTTAATTTTTTGTGCCGCTTCCGCCATTTTCATTCCGATAACCCTAGCATCCAACCACCGTCGATACCGTATGTTGTTATCCAACTCCGATTTTGGTATCGGGACCCAACGGCGGACGACAAAAACGACGCTCATTGACAAAGACGCCCATCCATTCACCTTCCCACGACCGGGCAGAAAGAGAAGAAAAAGAAGATTGTCGGTGAGGGTAGGGCGGCGACGAGGTAAAAGGCGACAGAGGCGACGAAGGCCAGGGCGAGCGAGCGCGGCGGCGACGAGGGAAACGACGACGGAGAGACCAAGGCTAAGGAGAGCGAGCGCCACGATTATCTTTGTCATAAAATAGGCCGTCACCGGTCGTTGGTAGCGGCTGATGCCATCCACCAGGCACCGGTGCTTTCTCCAGGGGTGAAGATGTTCAGATCTCAGGGAGAAGATGGCCAGATGCGTTCAAACGGGAGTCGGAGAACCTAAGTTTGAAAAGGGGTATTTTAGCCCTTTCATTTAATTTGACTCACATTTCCGTCCAAATTGGAAGTTGGATACGTTTTTGTCTAATCAAAGCCCAACAGTATTATTTCGGCCATTTATTCTTAACTATTTTGCAAATAGTTGAACAAGGCTTATCTTTTTACATGGTATGGCAAACATAAGTTCTTCAATAAGCAAAGTTCATATGATTCTTATAACAATAGCAATACCCATTTCTTTCTGTGATCTTTTCAACTTCGTTATATGCAGAAATTTAGGCTGTATTTGAAGAGGCTGAGTGGATTTGCTCAACAAGGTGGACTTCCCAATTCCTTTTGTGGACCTATTGAACAGATCCCAAAGTTGGGGTCTCTTGGGTGTTATGACATACAAGCACTAGCAGCCTCCTGCCATATCTCTCCACAAACTTTGGCAGCTCTTAATGCCGAGCTTCTAGGGAGACCAACCAGTGGCCTTGGTTCGCAAACAATTGACCACCCAGCTCTACTTCACACATCTCTGCAGGGGACCAAATACACTCTTGATGATCAAGATCTGGGTTATGGTCAGCCTCTGATCAAGTGCCCACCAAAGATATCCAAACAGTTCACTCAACAGTTGCCAACTGATCATAATGTTCCTTCTGCTGTTAAAGCTTGGTCTACAAAAAACATCTGTGTGGTTCCTAGTGTTAATCTTAGTGCTCAAAACCGTAACAATAATATATCAACAACAGTGATACCACATCATCAACAGCAGAAGCTATCTAGTAGTCCGGAATCCCACCGCCTGATAAGTGTGCAGCCCTCTTGCCTAATGGTTCCTGCCACCAATTTTCAAGGCGCAAGTAATCTGCCTTCAGTCAACCAGAACAATTTTTTTAGCAAAAACAATGTCGTTCTTGATTCTAGAATTCTTTCTCAACCAGGTGAGTTCTTTATCAATTATCAGGTCCAGGGGAAGTATCAGATAAGGGAACATAATTACAGAAATGCCCTTGTGGGTTCTAATTTGTTTTCTGCTACAGGTTCTCTCTCTCTATCTGTCACATCATGCTCAGCAAATGCTGACAATAGCATTAGTTGGCAAGCTCAGAACTCAGCTTGCATGATTGGTGGTGCTGATAGACACCTGGCAGGCATCGTGCCTAACCTTGGCATTCCTGTTGCAGACAATCAGGGACCTATTAGCAATGTTGTGTGTGCCAGCAGAGGATCATCGATTCCTAGTCGATTTGCTGTTGATGAATCTGAATGGCCAATAAGCAACATACATCATTCTGGAATGTATAATGAAAGCAATACATTCATGGTGAAGCAGGAGTCAGATATGAAATTTGTTGACACTGCTAAAGTTGGTGTCCAAGTGCCGCAAAAAATTTCTAGAAAAGACTTCATGAGTGTTCTCCACTGATTTAGGTCAGGTTAAACTTATTTTGACTTCAGCATTGTTTGATAGCAATATTTTGGTACTACAGCTATCCTATTTGAAAACTTGAGGCACACTGATACGTGAGTCTATTTTCTGTACCATAGATTTGGTTTTGCTCCCTCTGGTGGAGTGATGAGATAGTTTTTCACCCAGATTCGGTTTAAATTACTACTACCTTAGTCCCAAAAAACTTTGCCATTTCAAAAAAATTGAACCATGATTTTGATTAGTACTTTTATGAAAGTAATTTTAACAAAGAACATTTTCATATAATTTTTATATTACAAATAATATCCAATAAAAAGATATAATTGGTCAAAGTTTTGGAAATGGCAAAGTTTTTTGGGACGGAGGTAGTATAATATTTTGGTAAATGATTTTTTATTAAAATAAAAAATGGCTCTGGTTTGACATGGTGGATGCAAAATGTGAATTCTAGGTACAAAGAGTATATTTTTCATATTTCAAATCCCTGAAATGTAAAAGGTTATGTATTTATCCAAATTTATGTGTACAAAAGGAGTTATGATATGGTAGATATTGGTTGTGTTACTGGTTTTCTAGTACATGACATCCTTCTTGGTCATCATTTTCATCATTTTCATTTACCCCAGTGTCGCAAAGGCTCCCACCTACGGTGGGGTAAGGGGGGTCGGATGTACGCAGTCTTATACTAAAGCACAGAGAGACTGTTTCCGGATGACCCATAGTGAAAATCGCGTCCAAAATTGCATGGACTGACTGCTGCTTCATAACAAAGAAGCGCAGACAGTTTAGTGAGCCATTTTGCTTTATTCCATCATATTCTCAAGCCAAAAAATAATGAATATTTGGCTCCATTGCAAATGATGGAAAAGACATCCTTCTTGGTCTATCTCAAAATTTCAGTTTAGTGTCCTTGTGATGCTGAACATGGACTTACTGCGTGATTTTGTGCTTGGTTTTAATTGCAAGTTTTTAGCTAAGAGAGTCCTCTCAGCACTCCATTGTTGATTTAAAAAAATACGGGTCCAAGTATGATGTCATATCTAAGTATCTAAAGGATTCCTATTTATATGTTATTGGCTGATAACCTGAATCATTTTTTAGGCTTATTTGTAGCATCTGCTGGATGATGTAGGGTGTCGCCTTTAAATGATGCGCAATGGAATGATGAGCTAAGCAGTGGGTAACCGTTGATTTCCTTGCAAAACAGAGGTAAATAGATTTGCCCTTTGGGTGTTTAGATAAGAAAGACCAATGACATATAGCTCCGTGGAGTGCAGGTGTTCGGACAGGTTTTACGAATGCTATAGCAACCCTTTGCATTATTAGGTGATGTTTAGGGACTATAAGTAAGGATTGTTATGTATATAAGAATATTCTCTTTAACTGGACACTCCCTTTGTAATTATGTGAGTAATTATTATTTGATCTCATTCACTTGCTCGTGAGTGTGACAACCACTTCACCGAAGCTAGCCTTTGTCATTGTGTATTTAAGTTTTTCCACTTCCATTCCTTCTATTTTTGTGTCAATGATATGTTGGGTACCTGACTTTGAAATTTTGTACTTTTAGTCCCTTAAATGTGGTGACATTATTAATACATGTTAGAGTGGAGCTAGGTGTACACAAAAGTTGTACACTTTTTGTGTATACTTGTCTATCCCCGCAGTCCAAGTTGTCTGTCGACAAACAAGTTGTTTGTCGACAGACAACTTGGACTGCGGGGATAGTGTACACAAAAGGTGTACAACTTTTGTGTACACCAAGCATTTTTCTACATGTTATCATCTCTTTGTATATAACAAATAGTGAGATAAGTCAGATTATTAAAATTGGAAAGTAATACTCCGTACATAATGAAGGATATTAAAAGGAAAATAACACAACTGGCATGGAGAACATCCAAGAGAGATTTTTTCAAAGATTTCACTTAACCTTACCAGCTTACCTGTTCTCTAACTTGATGAGGTTTCATGTCAAATCTGGCAATGAATCAATTTGTTTACCAATTTCAAGTAGGGGGCAGCCAGTTTTGGAACAAACAATAAAAGGCCCAGAATTGGCCTGACCCAGTCCCAGTTCCTCTAAATTAAGGTTGGACTGTTTATATATTTTTTAAGTAAGGTATTTGGACCGGTTTGAGACCCAATTACATGGAAATTTTGTTACTAGGTAGGGAATCGGACCGTGTCAACCCCTAATATCAAGACAATAATATCATGAATATTAGGAGTGTCGAAGAACTGCATTAAAATGCATGGACCCTCTATTTGATTGTTCAATTGATATTTTTCTACAATCAAATAAGTTCCAAGGAAGTACTCCTTACGTTTATCTTCATTTTAGATCCTTGATATACATATTCCCTCTTTTTTAGCAATTGCTTCGGTAAGCTTCATATACAATTTTAAAGAGTAAAATAGTGGATGTATTGAAAGTGTTTTCATTGGATTTGTAATCTTCTGATTTGGTCTTGTAATGTCTAGTGTATGTGTATTTTACTATTGTCGAAGTCTGAGCTGTTTAAGTTTGATTTGATCTGATTTGTTTAAGTCTTATTTGGTCTGATCTGAGAGTCTGAGATAGAAATCAATCCAGTTGGAGAAAGAAGGTGAAAAAATGCGTGTATTTCTATAATGTGATTAGGTCATACCAAAACCATGCATCTCTTCATTCAGTATCTGACACACCAAACTCGAAAGGGAATTTTGTTTCTTCGCATCTTGAGCACATATTGTTAGTAAGATGCCCTTGTAGTACGACTTCATGAAAGAACCATCAATAATAAGAACTAGAAAACAATGTTTTAGCCATCAATCCATGGATATAATGAGATAAAAAGGTACTCCCTCCGCTAATAGTGTCTCATTTTATCTTTTTGGGAAATCTCATACCAAATTTGGTAAAGTTTGTGTGACTCTAAATTATTTTTACTTTATTCTTACTTTATCAATTAATATTAATCACATAAACCCAGTTTTCTTAATAACCATGTCATCCCATTTCGTCCCAATATTAGTGGGATGGAGGTAGTACTTACAACGACCATCATCACCAATAATCGATGAGATCGTTGAACCTGAATTTTTGTCCCAAAACATAAGAAAGGGAGTACATAAGCTCGTGAGACTCCTCGTCTGAACTCATTAATTTTTTGTCCTTTTGATTTGCATTCCATGTTTTTTATAAGTGTCATTCATGTCAACCAATATACCCATAGGAGCATATGGTTTTCTAGATGTAGACACAAATATGTGTTTTATACGTTTTGCAATGGTATTAGGTGTGGTTTGATGATGACATTGTTTAAAATCAACGAAAGAAATCAACGAAAGAGAAATGGTTAGAATCAAACCTGGAAACAAGAACACAAAATGTGAGATAATTGTAGACATTAAATAGTCCTTAAAAAACTTATTATTTTTCCATAAAAGAATTAACTTTTTTTAATTTTTAAGATTTTTTAAACCAATAAAACAACAATTTCAAATTATATTATAACAAATAACAAATGTCATTATATATTTTAGTAGGATCAAAATTATATTTTGGAATATTACGAGAACGTTTTAAATGCTTAATAAGTATTATCATTAGTTGATATTATGAACAATAACTACGACGTACATTTTATTATAATTTCGTATATAATTGTATGTTTATTATTACTAGGTATTATATAGTCATATATTTGATGACCAGTTTTCCGGGGTTGACCCACTGGGTCTTGGTTGATCTGTGACTCGATCATGTAGCTGAGTCGCTTCTCGGTCCTGTTTTTTAAACATAGGTCAGAGCCACAAAAAGGAAGTAAATGAATTTTAGAACATAACACGCGACTTCTAAAAACAAAGCATGTACCTTCTAATTTGTGACATCTGACTTCCAGAAAGCATAACTGCACGAATAAGCCAGATGCAACTATCATCAACACAAACAACATGCAATACTTTGGAGTTTGACGTATTCGTGAAAATGATTTGTAACTGCATACATATTTAAATGGTAATGTTAAGCTTTTTAATTCTTGTATATAAGTGTCTGATTATATATGAGTAGGATGGAAAGGAGAAAGAACTTCAAAATCAAGAAAAACACATAAAAAATTCTAAGGACAAAGTTGAAAAAGTGTTACTATGAATGATTAAATTATGTTCTGAATCGTTAAAATGGTACCCTGAATAAGAAACTACAATGCAAGATGAATGCATCTTCTAAGTTCATCGAATCAACACGTAAAGGACACAAATGCGTAAAACCAGCAAAATTAATGAAGTCATTTTGCTTCATTAATTTTGCGTAAAACCAGCAAAAAAAAAATTAATGAAGTCATTTTGTTTGTGCATGAGTGAGTTCGTTGTAGCAACATTGAGATCAATTTGAATAAATGTGACAGACATATCTTTTTGTTGGTCACATTCATCAATGCAGGATTGACAAAAACATTAATATCAATTACAGAATATTCAGCATATGTATGGTGATTGATGCAAAGAGGGACAATAAATAATTTAACATACAAAGAAAACATAGCATAATTGGGGTGAACTCTTTTCAGAGCTAGTAAAATTCCAAGCTGAAAGGAGCATTAAAAAGCGTACAAGGTAGACATGGATCTACAAGGTAAGAATTCTTAATCCTTGTATTCTTCACAGATTCATCAATGCATGCATAAACCATGAAAGTAAAGTGAACATACAACGTCCACTCAGGTACTATTAACCCAAAGCTTCATTTGTTGAAAGAACAATTTGAGGTGTCCCAATTACCATTCACCTTAAGCATAATCGACATATGTATAGCAACTGTAATTACATATAAAAAGAGAGAAGATGAAGCATAATATTAGATAAATATGGATAAAAATGTCTAGTTAACAAGCAAATCAACATTAAATATGATTACAAACTCAAAACAAAAATATGTATGATAGACAATTCAAAAGCATAAACATGACTAAAGGGCAATGTGATTGACAATATATAGAGAATTCATGAAACACTAAATAAAACAGGAACACATCTGCATAACTACATTAACATGCACATAATACGATCCGATAAAAAACAAGATTAATCTATAGGCCTAAAGCTTACAATTAATCATTAAAAGAGCACATGCAGAGTAACCACCAAACAAGACGATTATAGAACAAATATGAACTGAGAAAAAGAAGAAATCTATGTAGAAAAGTAAAAACAGAGGAGAAAAAAAGTTTGAAGGTTAGAATGAGAATTGAAACTGATGACAAAACTGATAAATAAAATAGTATAAACAGCTTTCCCTTATATCAAACTGTAACAATGCTTTAAATAAGTCGCCAATGAAGGATTAATGAGCATATAAAGACGGATAGAACCGGAAATCGTGAGTTATGGATCAAAGACTAGAACCGTGAGGTGTGGATCAAAGACTAGAATCGTGAGATGTGAGCTCGGATCAGGGGCGGATCCAGGATTTCATGTTGGATTGGGCTGAAAAACTTAATTGATAATACATTAAAAATTTTCAAAATAAGCAAACAAAAAAATATATAAGAGTTCTCCACTAAATTTGTTCTCGACGAAGCTTTGAAACAAAAAAACTCGTCAATTATAGAGTTTACATCTATACTAAGAGTATGACCTTTTTCAATATAAAGTGTATTGCAATTAACAAAAAAGTCATCATCCATTTTGTCGCGGAGTGTTGTCTTTAAAAGTTTCACGGCAGAAAATGATCATTTTATTGTTGTAGTGAAAACAATAAGATCAATACAAAGCGAATCAATATGCTGATCATAACATATGAAACAGATCTTTTGCTCTTAGTCAACTGCTCACATAATTCAACAAGTGTAGATACTCGAAACTTTGTATCATGAATCACATCATGAGCATAGTGTTGTCGCTCGAATTCAAAAGCATTACTAAAACCTTCGGGATAGAACTTCCTTGCAAGAGATTACAAATAGCATCGGCATTGAATGACACATATGAACTTTCAGGATCCAATGAAGCACTCAAAGAAAGGAGTTTGATCCATTGATTTATCATTAAACCGAGTCCTTAACTTCAACAATACAGAGTCTATTGCCTCATTGAAAACATCAAAGTGATAATGAGTACTCAACTATAGTTTCTTTTCGGCAATGACCAACCATATATTTAGAATTCAATTTCGGTACAAGAATTTCTTTTTTGAGCAAAACTCCTTTGCTTCTTCAAGAAAGCCTTCACATCCATTTTATGTCACTTCCCTGAGAATGAGTTGCGTAGTAGAAACATGTTTCATTGCTATCAAGATATCCAATAATTGTTTGAAGGTCTTGACAAAGAATACTCGTTATAACAAAAGTGAATTGAACACAAATTCAAAACATGGAAAGTGTCTATATACACTATGAACTTCTGCCCAAGAACTCACTTTTGGACAATGTTCTTGAATATACTCAAACACTTTACAAGTTGATGTGAATCATATTTGAATCATATTTTATTGTATTTATTACATTTATTCCTTTTGGGCTTTACGGCCCTTATACGATGTACAAAAGTGCCTCTTGTTAAGTGGGAGGTAATTCGTATAACATTTAGATTAGATTTTTAGATGAAATGATTTTGTTTTATGGGTTGGGCTGAAAAATTGGATTGGGCTATAGAAAAATTTGGGCTGGGCCGGATAGAATTTTGTGGAAATAATACCTTAAAAAAATTAATTTTTTTTACTTTGCCCTGGGCTTCAGCCCACCATAGCCCTAACATAGATCCTCCCCTGGCTCGGATCTTTACAAAGACCTAGAACCAGGGAAGAAAAATGGAAGAGATGGTCGTTGTGGAAGTTATTTTTTATGATTAATAATTAATATGCCATACTAATGGGAGGGTAAAAACGGAAACTAAAAATAAAATTTTCTAAAACGGAATTAAATAAATAGCATGCATGGAAAAACATCCAATTTTTATAAACTTCGAATAAACAAATACCTCGTTTAATTACAACTGACGTATAAATTTTAAAGAAACATTCACCGCTCGATTATTAACCTAATTTGTAATCGATAAAGCAGAAAGCTGGAATTTTATTTCTTTAAATACAATAATGAATAATCGATCTTGTTTAGGTCACAAGGGACTCGTTTAATTATAGCAGTAATTGATTGCATTAGGAGGGGGTGTTTGAATTTATTCCTTAAAACTAATTATCCTTCTTCAGAAATATTTTTGGGTGTTCTAAATTGCTCTTAGAAACAGTTTTTAGGAGATGAGAGAAATAGGCTTTTGTAAAATTGATTCTAATCCTGCTTTTGTTTTTAAAAAGAAAGTAGAAACATTCCAAATGTACAAAGTACTTTTCAAACAATTCAAGCTCACGAATCGACCTATGAAAAAGTCACTTTTACCAAATTTTTGTGCACATTTGATAGACACAAATCTCCGCCTTAACTTTTAGGGAAAGTTCCCGAAATAGGACTAAACTAGTTTGAAAATTCCAAAATAGAATTGTCTTGTTTTTTATTCCCGAAATAGGAGTAATTACTGTCAAGTTTGGAAAATACTGCCATGTTGGAAGTCTGGTACTGCCAAAACATGGCAGTAATTAGTCATATTTTAGGAATAAAAACACGACAGTCCTATTTTAGAATTTTCAAACTTTTTATTACTATTTCGGGTAATAATGTAATATTCTCTAACTTTTAAACTCTAAACACCTTTGGTAATATATTTAATACAACAATAATTAGGAGCTCTCTTATAATTAAAGGATCTTTTTGAGAAGTATCGAGTAGCTTCAAAAAAAAGTCTGTTACTTTTAACAGCTTATTCCAAACCAAAACTAAATCAAAAGTCAATTTTTATCAAACCACTACAATCGTTTTCTTTTAAATCTTTTTAGTTACCAAGAACTAAAAAAAGTCACAAAAGCTTCTTTTCAATTAGTTATACCAACAAATGAGAAGAAAACACAAAAACAAAAAAAAAATGCGGCAGGCCAAATAGTGGAAGACCAAGAGCTAAAACAGACGAGAAGAAAACATCCAACACATTTGGGCTAGTAGAGTTCAACAAAACTAGCATATAAGCTTAACTCACTAGAAAAACACTAGTTCTAACAAAACACAAGCCACAACTTTTAATAACGCCCCACCAGAATAAAATCATCATCATCCAGAACACGAACATCTTTCTCTCCTACAAAGTTTTCCCGCCCAATATCCATCACAATCTTCACGAACTCCTCTCTTTTCCCCCTGGGAAGTGGAACATAGGGAAGTCGGAATACGGCCCTAGCCACCCCAAGCTGTGCCATAGCTGTGTTTAAGCCGATCGGGTTCGGTTCTTGAAAAAGCCATTTAATCAAAGGAAGCAGCTTTGCGTTCAGTTTTGGGTTCTTTCCCCCAAACATAAGTTCCCTCATCAGGCCTGGAACCAAGTTGCTAGCAACCGAAATGACACCTGTCGCCCCATGGGCCCACCTTGAGTCGTGGCATTCATCATCGTTTCCACTCCAAACAGCAATCCCACAACTTGTGTACTGCTCCACCCGATCATTCCCAACACACTCTTTCACACCTGCCAGTAGCAATGCAAATCAATCAAGCCATGAGTGAATTGCTGGTCAACAAATGCTCGAACCGAGTTTGGTCAAATTCAAACTTGAACTGAGCAAGAGCCAGCTCATTAAGCAACCGAGCAGATCCTGAACTTTATTATATTTTGCCAGGAACCATTACATGTTACATAGTATATTATATAAAAATATATAGGATATTAATAATTTTAACTACTACGTATGTAGTATATATGCAAAATATTTTTGCCTCAAGCACGAACACCATATCTGAGCTAAATTCAAGTCATTTAAGGATTTTAAGCCAAACTTGAGCCAAGATGACAAGCTCATTCGAACTCGAGCCCCTAGAATTTTCTCTAGCTCAAACTTGAGCTAACCCAGATTTGAGCTCGTAATGTATGCAGTATGCACCCTTACCTGCCAAATTAGGGCTCTTCGCCACCTCATGAATCACACCCGGCGGAATGTCTTGGCCGGTTCTTGATGGCACATTGTAGATGATTGTGGGTCCCATTGGGAGAATGCTGTTGAAGTGAGCAACCATTCCCTCTAAGGAAGTCTTTCCATAATAGGGATTGATGTGAAGAGCCCCATGCATCCCTACGGCGAAGCCTTGCTCAGTCGCGTGGATTGCTTCCCTGGTTGAGTTGCTTCCTGTGTTGCCTATGACTTTGATGGACCCACCAAAGCAGTTGACAGTATGGCCAATGAGCATGATGTGTTCGTCCCAGCTCATTAGTTGACCTTCACCAGTTGTACCACCGACAATTACCCCTTCAACGCCTCTCTCAATCTGCATGTTCACTAAGGCATCATAGGCCTCAAGATCAAATCTGCCATCAGGTAGGTACGGAGTTTTTATTGCAGTGACCAATCTAAGTGCTTTGATATCCTCGGCATATGTCCTACAAAAAGAGAGGCAATGAAAATCAATGAAGAAACAATAAACGCCTCTATTTCTAAACGTAAAACTGTAAAAGTGCAGTAAGATTTAGAAATTTAACCCGAAGATACGCAGTGATCATTAACTTCGATTATATTTTGTTAAACTAGGAGGTATTTACCCTTTTAAAGGGGAAATACAAATGACCTCTCAAAGGATATCATTAAATAAATAGGCCATTGCCAAATCGAAATTCATAAAATAATAAAAAAATATTCAATAATAATAACAAAATTAAAAAATAAACTTAAATCTACTACAGTATATTTTAAGGAGTTCACCGTCACTCTATATGAAGAAAAACTGACAGAGATGAACGGTGCTAGCACAAGGGTATTAGGAAGTGTTTGGGTTTGCTTGTAGTTTTGAGAAGTAACTTAATTTAGAGATTATATAGAAAGTGTTTAACAATAAAAGTTGGTAATGTTTCGAAATAAAAAAAGTGACTATAAAATGTAGTACTCCGTAGTAGTTTAAGCAGTTTTAAGATTCCTCACTCTCTATTAACTTTTATCTTTAAAGTGCTTAAAGTTGAGCAAAAGTAGCAACTTAAAAACACTAAATTTAGCTTTTAAAGAAGAGGCATAAAAATGCTTTTGAAGAAATAGCCCTTGGAGCAAGAAGAAAAACAAGTTCTGTCCCAAAATGCTCTTCCGGCTTCTCCTTTTGCGAATTTGGGCTGAAATAACTGGGTGGCTCATATGTATTCTTCATTTCTATATCCATCATAAGTCATAACCACACAATTTCACGGACAACAAACTAGTGTAAAAAGAAAAGGTTAGATAAATGATATTGTGCATATTTGGCCGACAGTAGTTGCTTTGTCGCCTATTGATCGACTAATTCTTAAGTGAATCAACAAATTGTCCATGTAGATAGAAAACGCAAAAGCCAAAGTCTAGGTCTACAATCATTGAGCAGAAGAGTGATAATAAAATATGGTACTTAACTAGTTAAGCATTTCCCAGATCAACCAGGAAGAATAGATAAAAAGAACGTGATTTTTTCCAATTGGTTACTTATATGGTTTAAAATAAATAGGATAGAAAAGGAGTTCACATACAGATAGGAAAAATACAAAAAATGAAATTAAGCACTTAACATACAAAATTGTAATGAACTAAAAACTTAATGTGAAGAAATTATACAGAGTATGAGACAATGTACCTATTCTTAACCTCATTACTCCGCATAGGAAGATGAAGATTGGGAGATAGTGCAGCTCTAGGAGACCTCCACCTAGGAGTTTTCCTGGGCAAAAAACATGAATAGTCAATAATCTTTATAGTTGCAAGGAAGGAGCACTCCAAATGATCAGCAAAATTTGATAACAAATTTACTTGTCCTGAACACACTTTAATACTCCGTATAATGATAGAAGCTAAAGGACATGCATATACTAACAAAGACCACAGGTCTTGCTAAGAGCCTAAGAATTGTGTATAAACTACAAACATAAGAAAATACGTAATCAATTTAATTATTTAATCTTAGCACAATCCAATCATCACAAGAAAAACAGATTTTTACGTCAAATTTCAGTTCAGGTAGCACAAAAGGGAAGTCAAAATCTCAATAATGAGACAACAAAATTACAGTATGAAAGGTACGGGGTTTCTGTAACCAAGTAAGAGAAGAGGGAAAGAAAACGAAATAATTGAAAAACTGACTTGCAGCGAAATGGAGAATCGTAGACCAAAGGATTACCTGATGAGTGAACAGTGGTCGCAACCCTTAGTGGAGAAGAGAAGAGTTGTTGCCATTCTGAAAGAAAGACTTCAAATGACGAGCGAGTGCGGCGGTGCTCCGTTGCGTGAGGGTAGAGGTGATGGCCGCGGACGGAGGAGAAAAAGGGATTTACCGATTTAGAATTTCCGTGGGGTTACGATGAGTTGTGGGCTAACATGGAAACGGGTGCATAAACCAAATATGATAAAAATTCGTTTTTTTGGAAGAATTCGGCTTAGATAGATAACAGATAATTCAGAGTATGAGTCAAATGTAAAAAATAAATCTAATAACCGTTATCCGGCGAACTAAACTCGGAATTAATCATCGTAGCAATATAATTCGTTGATCCATAAATGGGAAACCAAAAGCTAAAAAACGTTCACCATATTCCTCTCATCCCCTATATCCAAAATCATCGTCTTACAAACTGGAAAATAAACGAAAAAACACAAACCAAAACAGAAATAACAATTACTGAAATAGCAAATAAAACAAAATAAAAAACACTTCCGTCGCAACTAGAAAACTCGAATCATCCCTCCAACATGCGGCCTCCGAACTTCAGTCAGCAGTTTCGGCGGGCTTAAGAAGCAAAATCCGCCTCCTCAACGTTTTTTGCCCATCCAGAGCCATGGTGTCCTCCACTTGCTCCTTCTCTGTCTGAGTCTTACAGATCTTCCTTCTCTTAGATACCTCTTCTAAACTATTTTTCCTTCTGATTTAGATGCTCTTGTATCGCCACCCGTTTTGCTAGAGCTCGATGAACCCTCCAAGAGCCACTTATTACCTCCTGTTGGGCTCGTTTTCACCCCGCTCCCCGCTCTAAGATGAATTCCAAACCTTTTTTCTAAAACTAAGCCTTCTTCATAGTTTAAGGGATAGAAATTATCTGAGTGTCCAATAAGGCCACAGATGAAGCAAAAATTGGGTAGCCTTTCATATTTAAAATTTACCCAAAACTCTTACATTCTTTTTTCAGATTTGTCCCCTTCTTCAGTGATTTATCCATCTTCAAAAGAACTCTAACCCTTATATATGGCTCTAATTTATCACTCTTCTGGTTATCATCATATTTAATAGGGAAAATTAATAAAAATATCCCAAACTTTGAAGGGGTGTGAGTTAAACACCCCAAACTTGCATATGTAATATAAATACCCTAAACTTTAAATAGAAAGTTATTTTTGCACCATTGTCATGTATTATTTCTTTCAAAAATGTAAATTTATGGGGTTAGTTGCCTAATTTAAAATAGAAAATTGAAAGTGTTGCAATTATATAGATTGGGGGTAACATTTTTTATTTTATAATGGAGGTTTAGAATGATAACTTTGTCTTCATGAATTCTAAAATAATTTCAATCATGCAATTAACACCATAAATTTACATTTTTGAAAGAAATAGTACTTGACATGGTGCTAAAATAACTTTTTATATAAAATTTGGGGTATTTAAATTACATATGCAAGTTTGGGGTGTTCATCTCACACCCCTTCAAAGTTTGGAGTATTTTATTTATTTTACCCTATTTAATAAATCCCCCTATGAAAATTCCCACACGTCTGGCAGTGCCCATATTAACGAGACTGTAGGGAACATTATGAATCTGAACCCAAAACTCAGTCTTGTTTAAGATAATTTTGTGTGGAATATCATCAGGCATAACTTCTTTTAACATTAACCAACTACGTTCAAACTGCCAAGGATCTCCTTCAAGCACACGCTTCATATCAAAACGATGGTTAAACGAAAACAGGTACCTTTTTCACCGACATTCCTTTTCCCGGCTTCCAAAGTGTGAACATCGTCTCTTTAAGATTCGGGAATTTGACATTTCGATCTGTCAGCACCTGGCCGATCACTGGGAAACCCGTCGCCGCCACCTCCGCCAAACATCCTTCAACCTCACCTTCATTGAGATTTAACTCTTCCTTCTCATCACCGATCGCCATCTGCTTGTAACGATCAACAAAGCTTTCCATATGCCTCCTTCATTCCTCCGCCGATGTCACCGCTACTGAGAACAACTCAGGAAGGATCACACTATCGACAACTTGGCTATCGGAACTCCCTGCACCTGGTTTCGTCGTACCTTCCCAAACTTCTGCAAAGCCCGACTAATAAACCGAGACCACCACCTTCTCCACCAATCTGAATCACCTATTGACCAGACCTTCAACAACCACCTGAGACAACCAATCAACTAGCCCTTCGATAAGCTCGAAGGCGGACAAACCAAGGCTAAGGGTTATCGGCCGATAACCCTAGAGAGAAAAATCATTCTAAATTTGTTAAAACCTAAAATTAGGTAAACAATAAATTACTCAAATTAGCGGATTATGTTAGCGGGTTGCTAATAGCGGATTCAATTAGCGGGCTTGACCAGCGGAATAAAATTGGCGGGTTTTCAGAAGATGTTTGGTAATTTAGCTGTTTGGTTACAAAATTAATACAAAACGCCATTTTTCAAAACGCTAATCCAAAACTCTCCTATTTGCCGCGTTTTCATTTCAGCGGTTCCGTCCAAAAACGCTGGTGCCGAACAGCTATTTATCAAACATCGTTTTCACTCATCGAAATCGCCAAAAATGGTCATACCGCCATTTTTGGCTGAAACGTCATTTACCAAACACCCCCATTGACCGATCAAAAGGTGAAATGAAAATCGAAGCAACAATAATGTATAAATACGATAGTATTACGGAGTACTGTCAACCTCGCACAAACATAGGGATATAAGAAACTGACACACTTTTATAAAAATGTGAGTTTATGTGGTTGATATTGAATTAATAAATTAAAAAAATAAGAATGCTTTAGAGATACACAAACTTTATCAATTTTGTATGAGACAGTCTTAATATGACTTTCCGAAAAAGAAAAAAAGGACAATCTTAACAAGAGGGAGTATGTGAACACGTTCTATTGCAACAATTACCTTTTTAATATGTCACAAATAACTAGGGCTGAGCAAAACCCGAACCGACCCGCAAAACCCGAAGTTTTTTTCGGATATTATCCGAACCGAAATGGATATCCGACCCGAAAAACCCGAAACCGAAAATCCGATTAGTATTGGGCCTAGATCGGGTGGCGGGTAGGGTTTGTAAAATCCCAACCCGACCCGCCCGAATATCCGAAATATATTAAATAATTTAGTGTGTACTTTGAATATGTTAAATTAATACTTGTGTTCAATTATTTGTGTAATTATTTATGCAATTTGTGTTAAATTATTTTTGTAATTTGAATGTGTAGTGCACTAGTGTGTACATTTTTTTGTCAAAGTGACATTCCAACACTTTAATTATCTAATTATAATGTGTTTTAATATAACCGAAATATTCGAAATATATTAAATTATGTAGTGTGTACTTTGAATATGTTAAATTAATACTTGTGTTCAATTATTTGTGTAATTATTTATGCAATTTGTATTAAATTAGTTGCGTAATTTGAATGTTTAGTGCATTAGCTTGTAGAATTTTTGTCAAAGTGGCATTCAAACACTTTAATTATCCAATTTTTTTAATATAACCGAAATATCCGAAACCCGATCCGATATCCGATAATATCCGACTTACAAATATCCGAAAACCCGATTTGAAATATCAAAGGGTCGGACCTAGTATTTAACTTAAAAAACCCGAACGGGTTTAGGGTACGCAGACCCGACCCGCCCGAACCCGACCCGTGCTCAGCCCTACAAATAACATCTCAACATCTACGCACATTTCTGGGCTTTCTATCACATCTTGGTTCCTTTGATTGTTCAACAACACCAATATTATTACAATAAATATTTAATATACTACTCTCGTTTGGAAATATGTTCATTTTATTGAGGAACTTATATATCCAAACTCCCACCTTAATTGATGGAGTTATGGGACAAGGCCTAGAGCCTAATCAGCCCAAGCCCCGAACTTGGACCCGTGGATCCAGGTCCACAACCTGGAGCTTGCCTACCACCCCAACGGGGAGCCTGCCAGTCCGGCCGACCTGCCAGCCAGGAAAAGTAACGGTCAAACAATTAATGCGTTGTTTAATTCCGTATTAATGTTGTAATTAATTAGTCATTATTATCGATAGCGGTTACGATTTGTCTACGCCTATAAAAGGCAAGTTGTAATTCAGTTTAGGGGGGCTTTTCCCAACTAATAATCCTCTTCTTAGTTTTTCCGTGATCAATGAATAGATTAAGCTTTCTTGCTGGAATTATATTCCAACATTGGTGCTTTCATTGAGAGCTTGATCAATAATCTAGTTAGATCCTCTTGAGAAATACACAAATTCATCACGAACACAAAAGAAATACATCAACACAGTTCGGGAAATCCAAAAACGGATCACAATTTCGGGATTTCAGAATTTCAGATCTGGATTGCAAAAAAAAAAGGAGGAAAGATCAATCCCAAAATTCGGAAGAAAAAGAAATCTGGAATTTTGGAGATCTGAGCCAGTTGTGTGGTCGCTGTCCGGACCGCCGCCAGTCGGAGCATCTATTAGTACCCCCAACCGGCGCTAGAGGTATGCCAGCTGCTGCCACCCAAGCTCAAAGTCTCGCCCGATGCTGGAGGGCCGCAACTCGCCACTTCTCCCTGATCCTCAGCTGCCTCCGTTCTTCACCAATGTACCAGGGTGGGGGTCTAATCTGCTAGCCACTGCCTTGCTCTCTCACGCCATCATTCTGCGCACCGGCCGCCAGCCACGGCAGAGGAAGTCAAAGCAGAAGACTCGCCGCAAACAGAAATTGAAACCAAATTTTAGTTCCCACCTGTCTGTCTCCTAGTCCAAGCGACCGACGATTTTCCCCGATGACAAAGGGCAGCAGCGGAACCCAAGGCACCTCTCCCCTCTCATATCGCTATACTGACCGAGGGCCAACCCAGCGGCTGCCATATCTGAAAGGTCAAAAGTAGCAAACAAAGCGGAAGGCTCTCTCTAGCAACAATAGTACAGCAAACTGAGATAGTGACGGAGGGAGAAGGAAGGGTTCTTGGAGGCTCTGGATAAGATTACTAGGGAATTTTGATCAGGTCAAAATTGGCATAGAGAGTCCAAATCTGACTTCCTAAAGCTCAACCTGGCCGAGCCCTTATTTTGAAAGATAAGCACTCTTGGAATCTCTTCTACTCCGTATATGATTAAATATTAAGTATTTAATTAAAAAAAAAAGTCGACTTGAAAAGAAAGATTAAGTGGTATAATTGCTTTTACTCTTTTCAAATGTGTGTAATTTTAACATTGAAAAACGGACTTATGAAATCCGATCACTCACGTACACCGGGCGAGCACACACACTCGTACAACGGCCGAGCACATACACTCGCGCCACCGGATCATGTCATATGGGTGTGGCGATTAATAAGCTCCAATATAAATGTTAATACCACACACTCTTGATTTCATACGAGTTCTTGCGTGCTCTTACCCCTTCCTAGTGCATCACACTCCGACCTCGGGGGACGTGTCACCCGTTCAAAAGGTTTTACTTGCGGGTTCGAACTACTAACCTCGGGCGGCGAGTTAAACTCTTGTTAGGGGCCTAGATCCACGCTTTTCTGAGCAATTTTTTCACTTAATTGACATTCACATTTCCCGAAAAGGTTGATATACTTTAGTTCTGTGGGGTTGGATTATCCGTTCAAATGGTGACTCCGAGTCACTTACTCGCGGGTTCAATCTTCCTTTTGGAGACTGGATTGAGGCCTAACTTGGGAACTTGATGTCACTCTTTTCGAGTGGTGAGTCTGACTCACTTACTCACTGAGTCGTGATTCAGCACCAGGTCAGATACTCTATTCTACACTTGTTGCTTTTATGTGTAGGTACGACTAAACGAAGACGAGCCTGATGAGTCCGAGCCCGATGAGAAGAACGGTTCTAGCCATCCTCTTCGCTGATGGCGACCATTGCAATAATAAAGGCTGAAGATTTCACCCTTTGCTTCATCTTGGGGGCATCAGGTGTACTCTTTTTCCCTTCATTGGGATTTTTTCCCATTGGGTTTTTTCCTAATGAAGGTTTTTAATGAGGCATCTCCCCAACATGAACAAGGACAGAGATCTTCCCGTCTCGAAGAACGACAACTGACTTGGACTACTCCCTTTTAGCCGAGTCTACTACTCGACTAAGGGAGTGGGGGACTCATGATGGAGTTATGGGACAAGGCCTAGAGCCTAATCAGCCCAAGCCCCGAACTTGGACCCGTGGATCCAGGTCCACAACCTGGAGCTTGCCTACCACCCCAACGGGGAGCCTGCCAGTCCGGCCGACCTGCCAGCCAGGAAAAGTGACGGTCAAGCAATTAATGCGCTGTTTAATTCCGTATTAATGTTGTAATTAATTAGTCATTATTATCGATAGCGGTTACGATTTGTATACGCCTATAAAAGGCAAGTTGTAATTCAGTTTAGGGGGGCTTTTCCCAACTAATAATCCTCTTCTTAGTTTTTCCGTGATCAATGAATAGATTAAGCTTTCTTGCTGGAATTATATTGAAATAATGAGAAAGAGGTACTTCAATAGGAAACCTAACAGATATATTTATAATAGAAGAGTTGCCAAAATACAAAGTGTTCCTAAATAGATATTAGGCAGATTCCTAAATATATATTAGGAAGATTCCTAAATATATTAGGCTATTAATTATATCTACTGTAGCAATGTATTCAATTTTAGTAGTCACATTTCTAGCAATCTCTTGCTCAAAACTTTTCCATTGCATTGTTGCTCCATTGGGATTGGAAATGTACCCTGATTGTGATTTATAGTCATCACCGGTATTAGTCGGAAGCTTCTGCCAGAGTATCTTGATTGTTTTTTATGTCAACAAACCTTACTAAGCGCCTAATCACATTTCATATACCTAATAATATGGAAGTGTCCATTGTACAACCGGCTGTACGGTGCTCACCGTACAACCCGTGGCATTTTTGTAATATAATGTAAAAATCGTGGTTTCTGCTAAGTGATCATTCGTGTACGGTTAATGAGCAAGAATCCAATGTTAATGAGTATTAAGAGTCTATTAATGAACGCCGTGTTATTAAAAGAAAGCTGATATCACAACTAAAAAAACGGTGGCATTTTTGTAAATTACATGAAATTTGCGTCTTGTACTAAATGAGCATTAAAACACATCTAGTGAGCATGTGACATATTTTGTTGAGCATTACACGCATAACAATGAGCATCGTGATCTCTACTTCACCTCTTCTAATTTACTTTCTTTTACTTATTTTTTTCTAAACTTTTGAAATATGCATTGTTATGCCATTTTACAAATGAGCCTAACATGAATAGCCGTTGAGCTTACGTAACTTATAAAATGAGAATTGATAGAACAAAGTGAGCATATATTATTTACAAAATGAGTACAAAACTAGTACCAAATGAGCATACATAACATACAAAATGAGTATTGAAAAATTCAAAAGCTCATTTGAAATTTTTAACAAACTCAAATATTTACCTGTATGTGCTCATTTCTTTTTAAAAGGAAAACAAAATAAAATATGGACCTATTACTCTATTAGAAACAACCTTATTGAAATATGCATTGATGATATGTCATTTTACAAATGAGCATAACATGAATACCCGTTGAGCATTCTCAACTTATAAAATGAGAATTGATATGAAAATCATAAGTACTTTTAGTTGAATATCAAGACATTTTCATTGAGCATCAAACATCTTCTATTGAGTATCTATAATCAACTTTTACGTGAATCTAATATAATATGGTACTTTTGACATATGCATATATATGACATTTTAAAATGAGCATAATATCAGAACAAAGTGAGCATACATTACTTACAAAATGAGTACGAAACTAGTACCAAATGAGCAACATACATAACTTACAAAAATGAGTATTGAGAAATTCAAAAACTCATTTTAAATGTTTAACATACTCAAATATTTACATGTATATGCTCATTTCTTTTTAAATGGAAACAAAACAAAGTATAAGGTTTTCAAATTTTGTATACTCAATTGTAGAGTTCATATGTTCAATAAAGGGAGCTTGATGCTCAATGAAAACGTCTAAATACTCAAATAATAGAGTTTATGATTTTCATAGAAATGAATACTTCAAAAGTATAATACTTCGTATTAAATTAGATTCGCATATTGAAATTCATAAGATTCTATTGTAAACATAATTTAAGATGAGAAATTTTTATAAAAGAAAAAATAAGAAAAAGAAAGTAAATTAAAAAATATGAAGCAGATATCACGATAATCAATATTAGACCCCTAATACTCAACAGGATGAATCTAATACTCATTAAAAATGCTCAACAGAAAACAATAATGTTTAATAATTTTGTGCTTTCCTTCATAGTGGAGCTTGTTATTTATCACACTTAAACAAAGTAAACCATGGCGCAGGGGGCTAGCAATCGTCTTAGCAATTTCTTCATTGGATGTCTATATGCAATTTCTATTGCAAAGGAGGCAACTATAGTAAGAACCCCAAATCCCTATCCCATTATCTGTTTCAACCCCAAAACCATAGTCGTCAATTGACTCGATCCCCAAAACTCCGAAGGTCTAGCATGGAGAGGTGGTTGCCAGGGGATCTAGCAGGGAGCAGTGATGGCCGGCGAAGCCTGGGATGAGCGACACGAGGACTCAAGCCTGCGTACAGAGGATCCGATGGTCTTCTTAACCCTACAAGTTGAATTTAATTTCAAAAATACCCAGCTGTACGGTGAGCGCCGTACAGCCGGTTGTACGATGTAATTTACCTAATAATATAGATAGTAAGTCATAACATACAATTGATACAACAATAGAAGCATATGGAATCACTTTCATGTGTTTGATTTTGTCACGAAGGACTATCCTTCCTAGATAATGATATCCCCTAATCCATTGGGAGGAATCCTTTCTTCGATTCTTACATTCTAAATTGTTGTAGGGTTTTGCCAATATAAGTGGATTGTGAAAGAGGTGACGTCTAATTAAACATGTCTCTATAGATCTTAGTCTCAAAGACATAACAAGATTCATCTAGATCTTTCACTCTACAAATTTGGACAATCACTCTTAATTTCACATATTTAAATGAGAGGATATCATATATTCTCAATGATCAAAATGTCATGACTATATATGTTCGTAAAGATACATGAGAGGATATCCTTGTTACACTTTGTATACACGCAAACATCCTCGTTGTTTCTAATTAATGAAGCCAAGCAATTTGAACGTTTCATCATAACGACACGAATATTCCAACTCCTAGAGATTTGCCTTGGCTCATAAATAGATTTCTCTAATTTGCATACTAATTTGAAATTTGATTTGGACAAGAAACCTTCCAAGTTGTACCATGAACACCTTGGTTTTTAGTCTCCATTAAAAATGCATTGTAGACATTGATTTTCCGATTCTCATATTTATAATGTGACAAGTACAGTGTAAAATGAATGTGAAATTCAGTTACTACTTCCTCCGAATATCTCCAGTTTTATGTACTACGTATGTGTTAAATTCAAATTAATGTCTACATTAAAGTGTGTACATACAACAACAACATCCAAGCCTTAGTATCTAATTTAATTTGGGTAAAAGTATTTTACCAAATACGTAGTATAAAACTCCTTCAAAGAGCAGAAGCAGAAGTTGGAGTGTTTGTGTGAAAGTGCAGAAGTGATTCTGGTGTCTAATTTTACTCCTAAAATCGATTTTTTTAGAAGCTGTGGGAGACCAGCTTCTGAAAACTGATTCTAATTCTGTTTATTCTTTAAAAAAGAAGCAGAATCAGAATCGGTTCCAAACACCGAGTGATGAGCATATGTGATGGAAATTTCCATGATGATAATGCACGTTTGAGCTTTGCATGGACTCCAAGTGTCCTAAGTGTTGATGCATGCTCTTTGTAAACTTTGACAACACACACCATGCCGCAGGCTTTGCTTACTCATCGTTGCCCGCAACGCCATAAAATAGCTCACAAAAAACACCATTATCATCATTATATATATATACCGTCAATAAATACATCTCTTAGCGCGAATGGCTTCCATTATGTATTCAGCTTCTATCTTATTCTCCAGGAAATCCTTACACTTTAAACCTCTGGCTTGTAATGACATTCCCCTGCGGAGTATTACGAGTCACAAGCATATAATTATGAGTATTAAACAACTCCATTATCATCCTTCTGGTTTGGCTGCAATGGGAAATGGTTTGTTTGAGACGCCGGGGGAAAGCCCGCCGGAGTTCCCGTCCGCTCCACCGGAGGTGCCACTGGTCCCGAACGCTCCGGACTTCGATCGAATTCCGCCGGAAAATCCCGCTGACCCTCCAATTCCGGGCCCGGATTTTCCAGGCCCACCGAATCCATTACCGCCAGGCTATGACCCACCAGGCCCAGATATGCCCGGGCTACCCATACCGGAAGTTATACCGCCGCAGGGGCCGGACTTCATACCCCCCACACAACCACCGGAGCCGGGGAATCCAATCCCACCGCAGCCGGATATCCCTCCTCCCATTTTATGAAAATACAAGTGTTTAAGGCCTTATTGTAATCATAATATATAGTAATTATTTTTGGTATTATTTCTAGATGTGCTCGAGGCATGCAGTTCTATTGGAAACCATTTGAATCATTAATCGTACCACTTCAATTATTTTTGGCATGCCAATTCAATCACAGAACAAGTAAAAATTAATGTCAGAAATAAATGACTGATACTTTAGAAGAGCTCGGCATGCATATTGGTTTGGTTTAATTGGATCGTACCAAATTGAAGTAAGAGATTGTCTGCAACTTCTTCTTTAAAGTGATTTTGTAAAAAGGTGATTTTTTAAATTGATTTTAGAACAAGTGTTTAATACGGCCTAGTGAAAAAATGTTAAAACTGTTTTTGTTAAAAAAAATTGATAATAAAAATTGAGATTTGTTTGAAAAAAGTGATTCTAAAAAAGTAAAAGTTAATAGTATTTGATAATTTAAATGATTAATTTAAGTAGAAGCTATTTTCAACTTTTTAAAACCAACTTTTTTTTTCAAACACTCAACTGAACCAAAACTAGACCATATTGAATTGAAATCAGTAAAAATCGAATAAAATCGAACCCTCATGAAATTCAACTAAACTTTCATATACTATTTACAAAATAACAAACCAAAATTGAACCAAACCAAAAACAATAGTACTCCATATGATTTTTGATTGGTACTAATTGTCCTAACCCGTTCTAAACCCAACCAAAGCTGATAAAAATCGAACCGAAATGCAATACTCCCACCCGTTCTAAACCCAACCAAAGCTGATAAAAATCGAACCGAAATGCAATACTCCCACCGCTTGTTTTATACGTAGTAGTAAATTTTTTACTTAGAACTTATTTTAGAGCCCGTTTGGTAGCACCAAAATCGACTGTTTTGGCTGATTCTGCTGAAATTTATGATATTCTGGCTGGAGTGGCTGTTTTGGCTGATTCTGCTGATTTAAGAAAAAAATATTTTAAAAATATGTTTTATTAATAAATTAAAGAAAAAATTATATGTAAAAATAGCTAAAATGGTCCTCTACAGTAACTTCAGCCAATACAGCCAGAAAAGTAACTCCAACCTTACTTTTTCGGCTTATTACACAATTCAGCGCGCGAAAGTAAAAGTTACGTGTTTGGTGAAAAAGCTGGCTGATAAGCCTGATAAGCCGAAAACAGAGTTCTCCAAACGGGCTCTTAGTCTCAGATCAAACTTTAATAAATAAAACCAGACTAAACTTAAATAAATAAGACATTAACAATATAAAATACGCATATACCAGATATTTATATTTATAATACTCCGTACAAGTTTAAATAAGAGTAGTCATTATGCATTTTAATAACATATTTGGAATTATTTCTTTTTATATTTTCCCATAAATTTCAGTTATAAAAATTGTTGAGGTTTAGTCCCGTAGATCCGAAATCCCAACACACGCTTTGGATGTTAAGGACGTGGGTCTTGGTTAGAACTTAGAAGGGTGTATAAAATATAAAACAGTGAGTCAACTAAACTCAGGAGCTAATCTTGCATTAAGTAATTATGCGATTACACTGAAACTACCCGAACGGTACGTCGGTATACGTTCAAATACAAGAACAAGGGTGATAATTATATTGCTAATCTCCGAGTATCAAAATGCTATCCCCTTACAATGTATTCAATGCAGGTATTTATACTAAGTGAGTGTTTGGGTTTGCTTAAAAAAAGTGCTTTTCAGCTTTTGGCTTAAAAAAAGTTGAAAAGAGTGTTTTCAAATGACAACTTCTGCTTAAATTAATCACTTAAAAGCTAAAAGCTGGAAGCAGGTAGAAGGCTGCTTTAAACTGCTTCTCACTTTTTCTATTACACAAAAAGTACTTATTTTACCAAATACTACCAACTTTTACTTTTCCAGAATCACTTTTTTCTCAAACACTACCAACTTTTACTATTAATCACTTTTCCCAAAATCACTTTAAAAAATCACTTTTTTAAAGTTGAAGCAATTGCAAACACTCCCTAAGGGCCTGTTTGGATGAAGTGTTTGGAAGTGTTAGTAATGGAAGTGTTAGTAAGTGTTGGTAAGGGCTCGGAAGGGAAGGGAAGTGTAAGTGTTAGACATAATTTTAGGGAGAGTCAAATGAATGAAGTGTTAATAATGGAAGTGTTAATAATTTTACCTTGAGGCAAAAGAAACGAGTAAAGAGAAGAGATGAAAAAACAAACCATCAGACCCGTGGGAAGGACATTCGAAGTGAAATGTCGAAGCATTTTATGTTTTTCGGGTAAATGAGAAGGGTAATAATTGTCCAACACCTCAAAACACTCCAAATCGGGGTGTTAAAAAATTGGACAATTGAGGTGTTGGGAAGGTTATTATTAACACTTCCTAACCATTACTAACACTTCTTAACACCTCTGATTTTTTCTCCTAAACAAGTGTTAGCATCAACACTTACTAACACTTCCATTACTAACACTCCTCAACACTCAATCCAAACAGGCCGTAAGAGGGTGGGTAGGTGGGATGGTGACGTGGCTGAACCCGGTTGGCTGCTGCCTCTGCCGCCTTTGTACACATGCCTCTACTTGCTACCGCTATACTTCTGCATTTAATGTGGTTGCCACTTGCTGATCTCCCGGTCGGGTACCCCGTTCTTAGTGCGGGACTCCCTTGGGGGTGTTTTGATGGCAGTACTTTGCTAATTATTTCAAGTAGATATCTTTGCCCGAATGCCGTTCGGGGTGCCTTGGATTTTAATGGCCGCATTGGGCTCCCTGCTTTCTCTAGGCCTTTCAAGGGTTTGGGCTGGGTATTGGGCTTCGGCCCAATACCTCAACAGAAATTATTAAATTATTATTTTAGATAAACGTATGACCATTGATAAGGTTTTATCACGAGTCAATTATACAAAAATATTAAAATATATTTACACAATTTCGGACTAGTGAAAACAATGGGAAGGATCCACATCAGACCCACACCTATTTTGTAGGCTCTAAACCAGCACCACAGAATTTAATTAATAAAATCAGCTCGTTTCATAACTACAAAATCTAAATTTGTTAATAAAATTTGAACTGTTCCTAAAAAAGACAACATATTTTACATAAAATTTTAAAAAACAAAGATTAAATACTTTTTGATACTTTAATAACTTTAAAATTTAGTGACACCGAGTCAAATTTTATATAACATATAAATTGATAATAGTAAACAAGTAAAACATACTCCCCCGTTCTTTATTATCCGTCTCACATTCCATTTTGGGACGTTTTTTATTATTTGCCTCTCTTTCTATTTTAGGAAAGTTTTTAATAAAATACCCCCACTTTTTTTACTTTTACCCCTCTTACTTTTTACAAACTACTTTCTCTTTCCTACTTTATCATAACTTTACTCTACTTAGGGAGTGTTTGCAACTGCTTCTGCTTAAAAAAAGCACTTTTGGAGATGTAATGAAAAAATGATTAGTAGTAAAAGTTGATAGTGTTTGAGAAAAAAGTGATTTTGAAAAGTAAAAGTTGGTAGTGTTTGGTAAAATAAGTGTTTTTTGTGTAATAGAAAAAGGAAAAGCACTTTTCACACACAAGCTGAGAAAAAGTAAAAATTGGAAGTGTTTGGTAAATAGGTGCTTTTTTAAGCCAAAAGCTGAGAAGTGTTTTTTTAAGCTATTGCAAACACTCCCTTAATATACTCTCTTTCCTACTTTATCATCACTTTATCACCACTTTACTCTTTTTAATATACTCTCTTTCCTACTTTATCATTCACCCTACACACTCTACATTTACCCTACTATTTTTCTATTAAAACCCGTGCACAAAGCTAGCGGGACAGATAATAAAGAACGGAGGGAGTATTACTGTATGATCATAATGAGTACAAAGTGCGCATCTAGGGTAAGTATATGCGGAGCATTGGGGCCGGCGAGTTATCACTCAACGTTGGACGCTACAAGAAGAGGAGATCGACGCCAAGAATAGGAGCCTTTTCCTCGAAGCCGCGTGGAGTTCGGTGGAAGCTTTTCATCGGCGAACAATAGAGAACAATAATGCAAGTCAGATGCAAATACAGATATGAACGAGTTTGGGGAGATTGGCAGACAAGCAAATGCGTATGACAAAATGGAGATGGAGGAAGGAGATGCATTTCTACATGTGGAGGCTAAGGCTCCAGGGATCGAGGAAGTAGAGCTTGGGACAATCACTTCTGAAAAGTCAGTACGTTTCTCATTTTTTTCGGGATACTATGGTTAATGTGTGGAAATCTATTAGAGGTGTTACTAGCTATTGTTGAGATAGGTGCACATAGATATATGTTCCAATTTTATAGTAAGAGTGATATGACACGTGTTTTGGAGGAAGGACCATGGACTTACGATCGGAATCTCATCATTCTTGCTAAGTTAAGGCAAGGAAACCTACCTTTGAAGGTACCGCTGAATAAGGTTGAATAAGGTTGACTTCTGGCTACAAGTTCATGATGTGCCAATGGGGTTTTTCTCTGGAAAATGCTATAAAATTGGGAATTTTGTGGGGGGTTTTATCAAGGTGGATGAGTATAATTTCTATGTTGAATGGAATCCTTATATGAGGTTAAGGGTTAATATTGACTTGAACATGCCTTTGAAAAGGAAATTGTTTCTCCAATTGAATGAAGGGGAAATTTTTTGTGTAAAATTTAGGTATGAAAAATTGTCTAGTTTTTGTTTTGCCTGCGAAACTATTGGTCATGCACAAAGATTTTGTCCGCGCTATCCTGATGGCAAAGGCAGGAGTGGAGGATTACTTTTTGAACCTGAGTTGAGAGCTTCAAAAGGAAACGCAACAGTAGGGGGTAACAAATGGTTGGTCCCAGTTGGCAAAGGGAAAGAGAAAGAAGAAGATGAGGTAATAGAGATGGTAATCTTGGATGCACAAGGAAGGCCACAACATGATAAAGATCATGCTCATATGGGGGATAAGGTGGAACAAAAGCGTAGGCACGTGGATCATGGGGAACAAGAGTCATCATAAAAGGACATGGAAGTGGAGACGGGCACACCAAAAAACGGAGAGGAGGCGGGCTACAACGCCTGCATGTCAGGCAACTAGAAGATGCGTTTGAGGAAGAAGAAGGGATGGAAACCTGCAAATTCCATCACCTCGACTTTTATTATTGCGGTTATTTATTTCCTTGTCAGGATTTAGTTTATTGCTGTCTTTTTATTTTTACTTACAATAAGGGTGGGATTTTGTGGGTCGATGTTTTTTTTATTAGGTTCTTTTTAATGGAGACAATCAGGCTGTCACAGCCGCTAATAGCCTTAATTTTCAAACTCACTGTTGCAAATTTAGACTGACAATCACTTTTAAAAAACAATATGACTGATTGATCCTATAACTTAGTTAAAAGCGGTCAAAATAAACCTCTTCACTCGACCCAAAATCTAAAATATAATAAAAGTAAAATACAAACACACCCACCAAACACAAACATAAATAGGCGTGTCAATGGGTCGGGTCTAGACCCAGACCTGACCTTGTTAATGGGTTGTTTTTAATGGGTATGGATCTATATTTTTTTCCGTTTACCCGGATCCAGACCCGTTAGTATATTGAATAAAGGGTCGGGTATGGTACATATGATTCCGACCCGTTAAGGACCCTTACCTGTTTAAAATTTCTTATTTGTATACAAACACACTAATACATAAAGCGATTAGTTATAACACTTCCAATAAAAAATACAAACTAATATATACATATATGCATAATAATACATAAAATGATTAGTTGTAATTCTTCAATTAAAAATATACTCACCAATACATACCTATTATATAAGTGATACTGTCCGAGATAGTGAGATAGCATAAAATTAATACTCATTTTGACCGTTTATTCATGTGGTGTATTGGGCTCAGTAAGCAAATCACAATATCTATTATTATTATTAATATTATTATACACTCCGTATAATATGCTTGTATACTCTCAGTAGTCCAAGATACCTTTCATGACTTAATTTGTCATTTATTCTATAAACTCTATGTGCGAGAAAAACGGCACAAAGTGTGGCGTTATAAGCAAGAACCTTGATTTTTTTGAAAAAGTGAAGATATATTTTACTTTTTAACTTGCGCACTTTTCTTTACATTTCATACACAAGTCTTGTTGTTTTCACAAAATTTATAACGGTATCTTACTTGGCGGATCTACCCGATCCGATTCCAACACACGTTGGATCTGAGTCTGGGTCCAAGTTTTCAGACCTGCCGGGTAAACGGGTCGGGTCTGAATCCACTATTACCTTAACGGGTCCGAGTCTCGGAGTCTGGAACACGATGTTCCGGCCTGGACCCGACCCATTGACGGCCTAAACATAAACACAAACCCAACACAAAGTTGGAAACAAACGGAAGTACGGATGAACATATTGTTTGGCCTTTAGGTCCCGAATTGAAATTAGTTTAGGACGGTTGGTTCGCCCTCTGACGAGGAACACGCCGCCATCCACTTTTCCTTCCATCTATTTTGCCCGCCTGATTTTCCATTTCTCCTTAAACCCTCAATACTCCCCGCCTCCGCCGCCGCGCATCTCACAATGAAGCTGTCAACTCTTTCTCTCCGCCACCACCAATGCTTCTCCAGCACCGCCGCCGTCCCTTCCTCCCGCTCCCCTATTTTCTCATCCGCCTCCCAAACTCGGCCCTGCCGCGTTCGCATGTCGCTTCGTGAAGGTGCCCCCTCCGTTGCAATCGTGGGCGTCACCGGCGCCGTGGGCCAGGAGTTCCTCTCCGTCCTCTCCGATCGCGACTTTCCGTACCGCTCCCTCAAGCTCCTCGCCAGCAAGCGCTCTGCGGGGAGGAGCCTCACCTTCGAAGGGAGGCAGTACACCGTTGAAGAGCTGAACGAAGACAGCTTCCAAGGTATCGACATTGCTTTGTTCAGCGCCGGTGGGTCTATCAGCAAGAAGTTTGGCCCGATTGCGGCTGAGAAGGGGACAATTGTAGTGGATAACAGCTCTGCTTTTAGGATGGACGATGGCGTGCCTCTAGTGATCCCGGAGGTTAATCCAGAGGCCATGGCGCATATCAAGGTTGGGTCTGGGAAGGGAGCGATAATTGCCAACCCCAATTGTTCCACCATCATTTGCTTAATGGCTGCTACACCACTTCATCGACGGGCTAAGGTGAGAGTTATGACTTATGAGCTAATGCCCAATCGTTAAAATCTGTATGCATTTCTATCTTTGCTTCCTATGTTTCATTATTCCTGCTGCTATCTCTTTGTCTGTTCTTCAAATTCAGGGCAATTCTTGATTATTTTATGTCACACTCCTTTACTGAATGATCTGAAGTTATCCTCTATGGACCTGTTGGCTTTCTTGCTCATCTACCAACAAATTTGCACCAGTAGTGTAACTTTTAAATAATTGACACAGACAATTTTGCTGGACATGTGATTTTTTGTCCCACTAAAGATGGAAATAATTGCCCTAAATTTTAAGGTGTAATTAAATGTAGCCCCTATATCTAAGTATGCCCATCATGTGTTTATGTCATATTTAGGTAAGTTACTCATAAATTTGATAACTTTAAATTTTGGGTTTGTTTGTATCATGAGTTTTATACTCGGAGTAGATTTTACTTATTAAAATTTTGGTATTTATACTTAAAAGAAAAGGCAGACTCTTGAATCTTAGTGATGTATTTATACTAAAGTTTTGGTATTTATACTTAATGTTGTATCAGTTGGTAGTTCTTATGAAAAGGCAGACTCTTGAATCTTAGAGGACTGCAACAATGATGTATCTCTCCTCTGTTATTATTATGTCACGGCTCATTTTCTTGACTATTGCTAATCTGTCTTACTAAGTTACTAATAAGAGTATATTCTGCAGTATGTGCTATGCATCCGTCATTATCCCCGATTTTAAAATTATAGTTTTTGAACATCTATTTTTCTGCATTGTCATAGCTTTTCAACCAACCATCACACTTGGAATCTTATTTAAAATTCACAAAAGATATCATACCCATCTTGTATTCCCCATAGATAAGAGGAAATCACTTATTAAATTTATATGCATGTTCTTCATCTTGTCATAGGTTAAACGCATGGTAGTTAGCACTTACCAGGCTGCCAGTGGTGCTGGTGCTGCTGCCATGGAAGAGCTTGTTCAGCAAACTCGTGAGGTTTTCTATTGTATTGTCCTAATGTTCCTTTATATGTAAAATCTCTTTCGAAAAATGTTTTCGTTAGGCATTGTGAGATGGTCCTGAGTGCTTCCATTTCTGAAATAGGTCTTGGAAGGGAAAGAACCAACATGTAACATCTTCAAGCAGCAGGTTTTTATGACTTTCTTCTTTTGTATGCTATACAACACCTATTATATGATGGAAGATATTGCTTTGCATAAAAAAATTAATTAAACATCTTGCAGTATGCTTTCAACCTTTTCTCACACAATGCATCTATTCAATCAAATGGATACAATGAAGAAGAGATGAAGTTGGTAAAAGAGACAAGGAAGATATGGGTAAAAGTTTAACAGCTGGGTTAATACTTTATCTGCACTATGCCCCTAGTGCCTCTTCTTTGAACAAGCTTTTTAACTCCTTTGTAGAATGATAAGGATGTGAAAGTAACAGCAACATGTATACGAGTCCCTGTTATGCGTGCGCATGCTGAGAGTGTGAATATTCAATTCGAGAAACCACTTAACGAGGTACTTTTTTTTATTAGGTTTAGTTTATGATATCGCTACTCAAGTTTTGCTGGCAATTTAATTTGAGAATGATAATGGGCTATAATTTTTATTGAGCTTGCGGAATGTTGGTATATTTTACATTTCTGACTATGTATCTGCACAGTTTTATGCATCAACATGTTTCAATTAGGTTTGATGGACTGGTATCTACCAATGTAGAGTCACACAGATGCTTCATAAAATATTGGAAACTCATAAAAAGTGGGTATTCCTATTTGAATTAATACCATTTTTCTGCTCAGACAATAGAGGCTTTTTCACGTCCAGTCCCCTCATTTAAATTCAACATTTTTTGTTTTTCAATATTGGTTATGTGTCACTTCTAGTCCACCATTAGTTTTAGTATTAACATATGGTTAATAGAAGGGCAAAAATGTAATTTATTTTCAAATCCCCAATTTGTTCTCTCTTCCACGAAAAACATAGAAGCAGTTGATCACATCATAGAAAAGCATTTGAGATTGAAATTTAGAGTTGTATGAAAAAAGGGTTTGGGTCTTGAAAGGGTGAATGACGATAGTAATCTTCGTAATAGGTTGATCATTTTTTGCCAACACATGTATAACTAGAGATTATTTTTTTAAAAGAACACTGCTTGTCTAAAAGGCAGTGGAAAAGCTTCTTTTAATTGATTGTTGAGTTTGTGTTAAAACTTTAAAGTTAGGATTTGCGATAATGTGCGTCTAATTGCATATGTATTAATGTGCATGTAAAACATGTACTCAAACATGTTTTTTGTGTATTACCCTCAATTTGCACTGATAACTCTTATGGCCTTTGTTTGAATGAGTACATTATGATTGCATGCAAATTCTTTTCTGGAAAGTACTTGGGCAACGTCAATCTTCAATCACTAATGTTAAATGAAAGAGCTGGCTGGTTTCACACTACTTTCACTTGGCATTTCATTCACTTTGGTCAAATAAATTAAACAATTAATCATCAAGGTTGGTAAAATGAATCATCTAAGTTCCTTGGGATCTGCTAGTCATTGGATCTGGGATGTTTCATCTATTTCATAGGCCAAAAAACAATTCTGGTCTTACTATTCGAACAATTTATCGATTTTGATGTTCTTTTCTTAATCATCATCATCATTATCATATGCAGGAGACTGCAAAGGATATTCTTAACAGTGCGCCAGGTATAGTGGTCATTGATGATCGTGCTGCAAATAGCTTCCCCACACCATTGGCAGTTTCCAACAAAGATGATGTTGCCGTTGGGAGGATTCGCCGTGACATTTCCCAAGACGGTGACTTTGGGTAAATTAAAACAGTTACATATGAAACTATTTTTTCTTTGATTTTTTTTGTCTCATGCGTAATGTGTATGTATGTACTAATTGTCTAAAAATTGAAAACACGATATAAACGTATTAGGATTACACATACGATAATTGTTAGAGACACATTAACTACTACTCTGTATAAACATTCCCTTGGTCTTGACTTTTTTGTCTGATGAAGATGATGGCAATCAATATAATTTATAATAATGATGACTAATCTATACATTACTTTCTCTATATCTCAAGTACTTAATATATGTAATTACTATCGAAAAACATTTAGCCGTTTATGAATAAATAAAAACGGTAATATTATTACTCAAGAAGACGTGAAAGTACTCCCTCCGTCGCATAAAATTCTTCTTGAGTATTATCAATTTTAGAATTGAATTTAGTACAACCATTTGTACATATGTGTGGACTTGGGAGCGACCTAATTCCTTTTTTTGTTAGTTTACTAATGGCAGGATTAAATGAGTGCATGTTTTTGCATTATTTTCTTATTTTTTAGCTGATCATTAATAACTATAGCTAATTATTATTGTATTTTATACCATCTTTATAGATGGAGTTCTCACGCTTGAATATAACGTAGTACTCTGCATTGTTACATTTTAAAATCATAACATCTCGACTTTCAAAAAAAAATCATAACATCTCGAGTTTTGTAATCTTATCTTATTATCTCTAGTCTCTAGATTAGATCTGAATTTTTTATGTTTCTAATGTTTATGTAATTACTTTATTTAAACATATTGTAGTTTTATTTATAACTTATAACTCTTAATACAACTTAAACATAATCTTTTATTGCTATTAATTACAAAGCTATTAGATACTTCATTAACACAACAATTGTTCACTTCTTTTGCCTCCAAATGAATTTCTACTTGACTCTCCTGTCTACACCATACTCTCTTTATGTGTATGTATGTGTGTGTGTATACATCGTATGTATGTACTGTTCCTATTATATTTTTTGGGTGCTAAAATCACACTATATGTGTGCTTCTGAAAAGGTTGGACCTATTTGTTTGTGGTGATCAAATTCGTAAGGGAGCTGCACTGAATGCTGTTCAAATTGCAGAGAAGCTGCTATAACTAATGAGTAGGCTGGACAATAAGACAAAAATTTTATGTTTATTTTTGCCACACTTGAAGCTTCTTTAAGGAATGCTTATGTTCTTTGTTTCCAGTGGAATTGTCAATGTTGTAGCAATAGCCACATGTTTTTGCCGATGGAAGTTTTAAAGGCATGTAGACTAGATTTTGGTTATAAACATTATGTAAAAATAAAAATCAGTGACGGGTATGTTTTATTGATAATTTTTGAGGGAGCAGTTTTGTGTACAATTACAAGTCAACAAATGTTGTGGACCTGTGCAGAGTAAACTGCTACAACTAACTGTTTACCCAATGTTACAACATCTGAGAAATGATCTTGTACAGTTCAATTGGCTAAAAAATAGCACTTGTGGGCGGAAAGCAATTTGGTTAATTGGTTGTATTTTAAAATGTGATACTACGGGTCCATGGAATGTTTTGTACTTTTGTTGATGATTTTTTAGGGAGCGGTTTTCTGTACATTTACAATTCAACGAATGGTATGGATCTGTGTTGAGTAAACTGCTTCAGCCTTTAGCTAGTTGTTTACACAATGTTATAACTTACAACCTCCGAGGTCCTTGTATTTTTACGGGATGATAATGTGCTTTAAAATGTGACATTTTTATAACATTGTCATTGATTACAAGTGTTTGTGTAGAATGATGATTATCAAAGTGATTATAAGTGTAGTGATTAAAAATGACGACTGTGGAAGTGTGGAGTCGTGGCCGTAAGAAGCTTGCAGAGCAGCGTTGCAAGTGATTAAGTTGGAGGTTTAACAATTCATTATAGATGATCATAGTCGCCACGTTTGAGACCATGGTGGTGGTGGTGGTTGCAACATCTCGATAAGAATATAAGATTGTTGGGGTGATCACGTGGTTTTCAGAGCTAGAGTTGTAGTTGGAATTTTTAAATTGTAGAGTTACATCAGAAATAATTCTTAATATATAACCAAAATAAGAAAATTGGATAAAAAATATGGCTTTGTAACTTTTCATGTCTATAATTATATTCAAATTTTAGATCAAAGTGATTAAGTGACTTAGTGACTATAAAAGTGTATTCACCCCACTTTAGTCATATTTTTGCCCATGACTTTTATTTTATTAATATTTTATGAAAAATCTCTTACATTAATAGCAGAAAGGGTCTTCCTCACAAATGTCTTTCCTGAACCTCCTTACCCATAAACAAAATATATACCCCCGACCTCTTCATCAACATATCGCATTATCGTATCATGCACTTGTAGTTGCTCATCCGTAAGAGATTTGAACAACGTTGAATGCTCCTCTTTCATTGCATTTTGATCATAACCCAATTCTTCAAATATAAGTTTGTCATTAGAAGATAAGAGCGAATCGAGAACCACTGTAGGCATCAGAGGGTAATCGCGCAAACTTTTTCCACGGGTTTGTAACAACCTTTCTATTTCTTCCAAAGCAAACCTCTCTAATTGGTCGTTAGAAAGAATTAGATCTGGAAAGAAATACAGTTAAATTGAAAATACGTTAGGGCTAAGATAATTTGTTAAATAAAATTGAAAGTAACGGTCACAAAAATTCACATCGTCAGTATATAAGATATTGAAATAATAAATAGGCATGGCAATCACCACCTGGATGCTGTAATATTCGCCTTCACATATATTGTATGTCATTAGCCATGAAAGACCAATATTTTTTCCAAGCGTACTCCGGTTTAGCCATTGACTCTGTCCATAACAATATTACAAATAGAATCCTCAAACAATAGGCAGACGAGAAATGACTTGCCTCAACAAAAGCATCAATGAATTCTTTATCATCGTCGAGCAAGCCCAATGCATAGCACACATCACGAAAAAAATCATAATTGACACCATTCAAGGTTCTCAAATCCTGATGACTTGTTGCACCACGAATGTGATTCAAAAGACATCGGATGTAATAAGATTCACCGCTACCGGGATGGACATAGTAGACTTTACCAATAGCGAATGGTTGTTTTCTGGGAGCTCATTCTCTTGTCTTCTTTTTCCAAACAATCTTCTGAGGAAACTCTGCATACGTCAAAAGTCTTGCTTCCGGGTACTTCTTATTGGCCTCCATCCATGCCGTGAACATACTATCCTTAACAGAAGATGCGCGAACCACTGAATCCAGTGGCTGATCATCGCGAAAAACAACACTTTGCTCTTCCGGTAAATGGAAGCTCAGACGTTCAACATGCGGGGTCTTATATTGAATTTCAAACCCAAATATGCGCCAAGCAGCCTCGCAAGCAGAAATGTATCTGTATTCATAGTACATTTGTATCTCATCAACTGGCTTTTGTCCTGCATCACCATCAACTGTCTGGTAAAACCCTGCCATGACCCAGTCACGGCCTTTGTTTATGTATTTAAACAAATATTTGATTGACCTTGACTGATTACACCGCTCTACGTTCATATGGGCTCCATATTTCATCAATAAATAACGACTGTGCGTAACAACAAACCTATTGTCCAAATCAACCTTATTATTGGTTATTCTGCGGTCATCATATCTCCTCTTATACATTGGATAACCGTCGTCGTCCACTGTTGTCTCTGCACACCATTTTTTAGGAAAGTGCTTGGTACATTTACCGTCAACCATGCAAGGCGCAGACTTTGCATCATTATCGCAAGGGCCATGCATCATAAAATCCCTCACTGCAGCATAATACATTGGGTCAACGTTTATATCCGAAATTTCGGCAGATATTACCCTGTCGCTAACCACAGCAAAATATGCGCATGAGGCAAACCACGCTTTTGAAACTCATTTTTGTGAACAACTGCAAAATAAACAAATGAGGTAAAATAATATCGACATGGGGCTAATGTTATAAGGAATGAACTGGAGACACTACCTCCTCGAACGTTTCCAAAGGCTTTATTTTTGCGCAGATGTCTAATCAAACTGTCAAGCTTGACCTTGAAAACACGACTAATTATATCGGGCCGATCTTCCGCTTTCAAATTCCTCTGATGCAAAAAACAATCTATCTCAAGCCATCTTGGATTGCACGTAAAGGTTATGAATAAATCTGGATAACCTGCCCACCTGCAGATGGCCATTGCATCCTGATAATTTTGTATCATATAACGTGTTCCTCCAGTAAAGGTAGGAGGCAACCCAATTCTCTTACCCTGTGTACGTGAATCATTTTCTCCACGCAAAAAAGCATCACTCAAACCTTTATACATCTCACAACGAAGCTGCGTTGGATGCGTCCTAACAAATCTCAACCTCACAGCCTCGACCAAGGTATAACCGTCAACAATGAATTGATGAAAAAGCCTTTTTGTCCTCAACATTGATGAATGATTGTCACAACGCTCTTGTAGACGAAACACAAGAAACTCCCTGACACTCACTCTTTGTCTACCACCTCCAACAACATTACCACCCTTGGACAACGGCGTATCCTCACGGTAACCGTCCTCCCCATAAGGGAACAATAATGGATATTGCAAGCCAAAATAGGTCGGATTCAGTTCATTTATCCTTTAAAGCGCACCTGACTGTGTTTCAACCAATATATCCCTCACACCCAGAGATTCGTCAAAATCTCCAACAACCAAAACTGCGACCTCAGAAACAGACGGTAAATTATATGTCCTCCATCCCCGTAACGCTTTCCAATTAGCTTCAGCCTCACATTCGGCACATTATTCGTATCTATTTTCTCTTTAGCAAGATGAAATGATTTTACCAACACATTATTGTTCTTGAGCATCTTAGTCAACCCAACAACTATACCTTCATGTAACTTCCTTGTCTTAGTATCATCACTGCAACAAATTAATTACAATCAGATTTATAAATCCATTATAAAATGTGCAACGAAATTAAATAAATGCAGACTCTTCTTACCCAACAGATGAAACTCTATTTTGAACTTCATTTTCCGTGTCATAAATATACTATTGGGCGAACTTAGGCTTTGATCCAGGTGGAGGCAACAGGCTCCCGATTAGGTGATAATTTTGCCCATGAAGTTTAAAAATTGGGGGAGACTTTCCTTTATTGAAAATTTTGTGCAACCTTACCGCCCATTGAGGTGAATGAAAACATACTGTTGTATGATCTCACGTTTTCAATGAAATGTTTGCTACGTTCATCAAAACCGTGGATCAATTCAGATAGGAATGAGGGCGGTTCTTTCATGAAAGGCAAGACAGCCTTTCCTTGACAGCAACACAACGAATTCTTAGGATTCTTCTTAGAAGACATGGAAACAACACGTTCCTCAAACCAAAAAAGGGCATTGCAAAATCCACACACATATTGTGCATCACCAATGTCCCAATACTCTACAATTCAAAAGCAGACAACAAAATTACAGAAAACTACATATTTGTTTGGTTGGATAATGCTACTGATTATTGTTCAACACGCACCGACGGCTCTGTTATGGTTGTGTGCAAGAAAGGTCTCATAATCGTCGTACTCATCATCCGCATCACTATAATCAATGGGGCCCTCATCCTCCACGTCAACAAACGTTGAAGCCATATGGACTGTAATCTGGGACTCCTTGGGAGCTTGTTTATCGCAACCTTCTGTCACAATATTACAACATTTTAATAAAATTATTTATGCAATATATAATTACCACACAACGTTGGTTAAAAAAAACCCAGACTACATCATTAACAATGTTACCACTACTAATATCCAAAAACGGGGTGTTTTGATGTTGTACTGAACCGCTGTCGCATTGTACAATACTTGTAGTTGAACGCTTATCAACACCGCGAGGATGATTTGGAGAATGAGGGACAAATTCGTCTTCAAAAGCATCTACATAAATTTTAAGAGCGCACAACCAAGGGCAACACAAAAATTAAAAAATATTGGGATATATTTACAAAGGGAGCAATGCCAAAATACACCCTCATCCATTAAAAATTCAATTCAAATAGGAATGAAGGGGGTTCTTTCATTAAAGGCAACACCACATTTCCTTGTTAGTTATAGTATTAGCTTAACGATATAATTACAAAAACTAAACAACTGGGTACCAAAAAACAAACAAAAATGATTATGCAAAATGAATCAAAATCAAATCCACACCATCCAATCACAAATCTAGTTTGGACATAAAAATAATAACCAAAAGAGGCAAAAAACAAAACTTGCAATTTGAAAATTGCTCAAGTAATTTATTTAATACACAGATTATATTCACTAATGATCTAAAAAATAGTAGAATGGTGCATATAAATAAAGCCCACTTATTTTTTTATTTGTTGTGACCAATGATGCCAAAACAATTAATAATAATTATTTTTTGGAAAAATTGATTGTAATAATCCCAACTATTGGCGGTCCGCTTATAATAATCCCAACTATCGATTATTTTAGAATAATCCCAACTTTAGGGTCCTTCTGCCAATAACAGTCCCTGTAAATAAATTCATGTACTTTCTGAAGTGGATGAGAAGAGATATAGCAAGTAATCTCTATAAATAATCTTAACTTTTAATTTTTACGCTTAATTTCTATTTAAAATTCACTTTTATAGAAGGTAATATTTGGTCATGGACTATTATTGGCGGATGGTCCATATAGTTGGGATTATACAAAAATAACCAATAGTTGGGATTATTGTTAGCGGACCGGCAATAGTTGGGATTATTATTTTCAATTTTTCCTTATTTTTTTCAAAGACCGAAATAATAAAAAAATATTGAGTACCCAAAATAAATGGTATTTAATAGACAGATCCACACCAACCGAACAATAACTGTATTGGAAAATCGATACAGACCAATGACACGTGTTAATAAAAAAGCCCATGCATTAATAAATATATCTACCAAATAAAAAATGTTTCTCATACTTATAACCTGTGGAAATAATAACTTCCACTTTCCCAAAAAAAAAAGTATATTTTATGCTAAACAAAGTTTTATTTCTAAATACAAAAAAGTAATTTATTTCCACGCCGAGCAATGTAAAACAAATAAGAAATTATTTCCGAAACATTGAAATTAAAAATTTTAGAAAATATTATACAAATTTCATATTCCTATAATTATACAAATATACATATTGGATGCAATTGATTAGATTTCATTGAAAGGAATTGACAAACTTATACCAAATATGTTCTCTAATACATTTAAGGGTAAAATAAATAAAATACCCCAACCTTTGAAGGGGTGTGAGATAAATACCCCAACCTTTGCATATGTAATTTAAATACCACAAACTTTAATTTGTATCAAAAGTTATTTTAAAGCACCACCCCAGATCATGATCTCCATATATAACTGTCGGTGAAGGCAGTGTCGGTGTTGGGGGGACTCCATCAATGAGAAAATCTAGCTCGTATTTAGTATAACACCAAACACAGATCTCCAGTTCAGTATCAACAACCATACACATAAGGGTTTCGGGAAACATTAAAAAACATTTTTCACACTGCATTATAAAACTGCCACCGTCCATACCACCTTCCAAATTTATGAATCCTGCCTCAGTTGCCATTCCTAGATTTTGTACGCAAGTATGAAAACAATATGATGTAGGCAACTGTAAAATCTTTGTTGAAATTAATAATAAATTTTTCACTATGAAATATTTAAAATAGCCTTATCTCGAGAAGTTTTTGGAAGTGTTACATGCTTCATCACAAAAAAGTGTCCAGGTTCGCTCCCAAATGTTTTCTTGGTTTTATCTCCATTCTCAAATATCAGCTCTATTATGAAATGGCCTGGACTCCTCATGAGTGAGTGTTAAAATTTCGATTTTAAGATATATATTTTAGCTTAGAGTGAAGTGTGCTTAATTAAATTAAAAAGAACATGAAAAAAGTGAATCTCACGTATAGGGCAGATGTCACGCCCCGGACCTACCGGACACGTCAACAACCCGCCGTACAGTACGAATAGTCAACCGCAGTCCAACTCATCCATACTATACTAGGCGTCTTGAATATCATTCACAATAGTACATCCATAAACAAACATAATGTAAAATAATCAATTGAAATCAGCGGAAACGTTTAATACAAGTGTTTATGCCACACTCCGGCAAACATGGGCATACAAGTCCCAATAATCATTCAAAAATATCCATGAGCATTAATTGAAATGTTTTTGAAATAGAGACGGAGGAAGCACGAACCACGTCTTCCTTCCTAGATCTTCCCGAGGCAACGGGCACTGGTAGCAAGCTCTACTCCCTACCTGAAACTGTGAGGTGGCCTCCCCCGTGAAGGGGAGGTCAGTACTTGGAAGCATTTAACAAGTACAATGACAACTATACCAAGTATAATCAATGTTTCAATTTCTAAGACCCTCAAAATAGGGTGATATCATAATATAAATAATAATTTATATTTCCCACTTATTATCTCTATAATAAGTACATTTATTTATTTGTCGGCACACGGCCCATTTCATATATTTCATTATACCCGTCGTTAGCACGACACCGCCCGTAGGTCTTATCATCCTTTACGAGACTTGTCACCGCTCTCCGAGGCCTCACCGGGTCCCCGGGCCGGAGTCCAACATCCCGCCCCTGAACTCATACCCATCGTCCCGTAGGAAGGTAAGGTCCATTCGGGGTCCTATCTTATGTGTTACCGCTGTCGGGAGCCTCGTAAGGTCTCCGGTTCGGATTCCACCCTAACCCGTGATCACGATGTAAGTCCATGCTATCCAACCCCGCTCTCTAGAGTCGGGAAGGGCCATGGTCCTTACTAAGTACCAATACTCTATCGGCTAATCCTTCAAGACTACCGAATCCACCCGTAGGCCAATCCTATTCCTAGGATCAATTTATTATTCACTTTATCTTGGGTATCCCTTAAGGACTACTCCTAGCATCACTTATCCACCTTAGTATCTCTTAAGACTACTTAAGGCTCAACAATTTACAATCCAAACCTTGGATCAATTCTAACATATTTCATTCCAAAACCCCGACTAGTATCATTATACTAGTCGGATAAATTCCAACAAAATCTCATTTCAGTTCATAGTCATATAGACAATTCTCAAACTAATTTTCCATTGAAAATATAGTTCATATCAATATACAAAATATAATCTTTAATCACTCATATATCCTTATATGAAGTTAAAATTATATTTCAACATAATATTCATAGTTAATCCCTTCATCAAGCCAAAATGCTCATATTACATAATCATACACAATTTATCCTTAAATTTGTATATTATGCTCCTTTATTCATTGACAACAATATTTTCATTTAGGCATTATTAATCATTAATAATCCATGAAAATAACATTTAATTACTTTAGGTAATCTTACGAAATTAACTCAAAGATTATAACCAACATAGTCAGCCATCCTCACCTTATGAAGTGCTGGATTAGTTGCCTTTGATAAGCCCTTTGATCAATCCCCGTTCTAAACCGATCAAAAGCTAAATCTGGTCTGCCTGGACAAAAGCCGGCCGGCTTTGGCAAAAGCCGGGCGATGTTCGTCAGTCTGCTGCGCAGGCAGCTTCTCCTTCTTGGCGGTTTCCGGTGGTTTCAACTCCTATCGATTCCACGACTCTTCTAAGTTAAATACCACCACTTTATAACAATATTCTACACTTTTAAACGTGTAAAAACTCATGTTTAATCCATCGTATGATTTCTTAAAAATCATACACTATAAAACTAGTTAAAGAACTAGATAAGTTCTTACCTTGTGTTCTTGCTAGTTTTTCCTAGAGTTTGCTATCTCCTTGCTTCTCCCTAGCCAAGAGCTTTGTGAGGTTTGGTTCTCCTTGGGTTCTTCTCCTTGATGGCCGAATGATTGCAATGGGAAAGGGTGAAGCATCTCTTCCCAATCAATACTCAAAATAATTTGAGTATGGGGTCATGTGTGTAGGCTTTGTCTCTAGGAGACTTCCTCCATCATCCATCCGCATCAACCCTCATGTGTTGTCTAAATTTGACTTATTTAGACTCTCCAAAGTGTGTAGGAAATTCCCAAATGGGTGTAGGAAGTTTCCCCCAATTATTCCTGCTATTTTCGGTAGGTTGGGCCAAAATAGCACTCGGGTTGTCCAAATATTTTTATCAACTTTGGTTGGCGTTTTATTGGGCTTCTATAATTATTACGTTGACCCAAATAAATATTTGGTAGCCCATTCTCAATAATATAGACCCGATAAATAATTTAATTAATCGCACATTAATTAAATATACCCATTCTGTTACACGATTTTATTCGCTAGGAAATTCAAATACATATCAACTTTCGAATTCAAGTACATATGGGTGCGGTGTCACAGCAGACCTCCAAGACAAATTCTAAAATCAATCCAAAAATGTTCAACCCACAACCAAAAAGTACTGGGAAATTTGTCTTTAAAATGAAAAACCTAACTTGAATTTCATACTGATAATGAAAGATTGAAATAGGGTTAGAATAGATGAAACTTTAACTTCATTATTTAGAAGGAGGGTGTAACACTTGAGATTTAATATAAACGGATTAATAGTACTACTTATACCAACAAGATGCATCTCCTTTTAAGGGAGCTCATCACCCAAGAACTCCAAAGTTAAGCGTGCTTGCACGAGAGTAGTCTTGGGATGGGTGACCCCCTGGGAAGTTTCTCAGGGCGCGCACGAGTGAGGACAAAGTGCGCGGAAAAGGCTAGTGGCGGTTTGTGAGGACAGTACTAGAGGTCTGGAGTAACTACCTCGGGGCCTGCGGGGCCGGGGTGTTACAGAGGGTAGCAATGGAGTAACATTGACTATTGTCACTCACCTAAAATAACTCAGCTTTAGTTTGCACAATGTTGATGGAGGGTTAGAGCAAATGAAAGCTTAAGAAAGAGGTGGAGTTAAGCTTTTGGTTGAATTTTCAGTAAGACTGGGATATATATATATATATATATATATATATATATATATATATATATATATATATACACATATACATATATATATACGTATATATATGTATATATATATATAGAGGGAGCGGTTTCGATAAAAACATATCTTAGGAGAAAAATGAGAACGAATTTGGACCGTTGGATTCTATTATGTGGAATCAAATTGTGCATTTGGTGAAACTGAAATGTGCATTAAATGATATTGAAATGTGCAAAATAAAAATTTAAACTCAAGTGTGCATTAGATGAAACTGATATGTGCGAAAAAAAGTACAAAAATAACATCACATCATACTTTTTATTCTGCACATTTCAGTTTCACCTAGTACACATTTCAATTTCACGTAATGCACAATTCAACTGCACATAATGCCACTCTATCGTATCCTTTGTGATGCACATTTCAATTTCACCTAATGCACATTACAGTTTCATCTAATGCACACTGAATTTCACTTGAAGCAAATCTAACGGTCCAGATTCGTTCTCATCTCTCTCATAAGATCGTGTTCTTATTTGAACCAAAACACACACACACGCGCGCACACACACACACACACACACACACACATATAGGGTTAAGATCGGATACAAAGTGTGCTTCCGGTACAAAATACAAATTCATCTCATCCGTCCAAAATTACAAAATCAAGGGTAAGAGTTGTTTGAGCCATTAAATACTCTTGCATCAACCATTAGTTGGAGTTTCGTACTTTCTCTCAAATCAACCGTATCTCATGCAATTAGTGGGAAACTTTCCCATCTCTATCTCAAATCCACACCGTACTCTCATTAATATGGATGACCCTGATTAATTTGCATTTTGTAAATTAGGATGAGTTTGTATATAATCCTATGTGTGTGTATATATATATATATATATATATATATATATATATAGGTTTTGGTTCAAATAAGAACATGATCTTATGAGAAAAATGAGAACGAATCTGGATCGTTAGATTTGCTTTATGTGAAATTCAATGTGCATTAGATAAAGCTGTAATGTGTATTGGGTGAAATTGAAACGTGCAACACAAATCGTACAATGTAGTGGCATTATGTGAAGCTAAATTGTGCATTAGATAAATTTGAAGTGTGCACTAGATGAAACAAAAATGTGCAGAATAAAATGTACGATGTAATGTTATTTTTGTACCTTTTATTCTGCACATTTTAGTTTCACCTAATGCACATGTGAGTTTAAATTTTTATTCTACCCATTTCAATATCATCTAATGCAAATTTCGGTGTCACCAAATGCACAATTCAGTTCCACATAATTCAATCCAACGGTCCAGATTCGTTCTCATTTTTCTCCTAAGATCCGTTCTTACAAGAATCGCTCCCTATATATATATATATATATATATATATATATATATATATATATATATATATATATATATATATATATATTCTATTAGTAAGGCCAACCCTATCAGATTTCTAAGCCTTAGAAGATTATACGAAATCTGTAATGAATCACAAAAACCATTTTTTTGGGCAAAAAACAGTAAAAACTAATGATTACTTCCACTCACCCTAGAAATCATACACTAAAACAATGTTTTCATAGAAAAAGTAACCAATCGTGTGTTTCTCACCCAACAATGTGATTATTTATCTTCACAATGATAATGTGACATATTTTCTACCGCACAGTTAACTGACAATGGCAAGAATTACACGCTAAGCCCATTCCTCTTTCACTGTTTTTATAAAATATCTTAGATTCAAATCTGTGTGAAATCTGTTTTGATAATTCTGATCGAAAATTTCACAAAACCCTAATTTTTTTATTGATTTGCCAATTTTAAATAATTTCCAAACATATAGAAATTTTTTCACTTTCAGTGTAATTTTACACATCCTTTGATAAAAACTGGCAAACCTTCAAATAATGACACTTGGACCTATATTTCCTCACCTATTCCTACAAATGAAATACAACATTTTCTATTCTCATTGTACGGTAATAGATATTTTTTAGGCAATTTAATATATAACCAAAATAAGGAAATTGGATAAACCGGGCAGAAAAATTGGTTTTGCAATTATTTTTCATGAACAAATGAACTAAATCATGATGTTGACATTTCTTGGAGGGAACCTTATTCATAAAAAATCTTTTGCTTTTATATTAGAATAGAAAAATAGATAGATTGCATTCATTTCTTTTAAAGTAAAATACTATGTTTTGGATAATCTATACAACAGGTTGTATAGTAAATGTTTTGCCCATTGTTGCTCCGCCAGCTTCGGTTGGTGAGTCTTGTCTAAGGGCTGTATAGAGTACGGCACCACCACCCTGAAAATTCACCTTCTTACTAGTCCCACTTCTGCAAAAATGAAGCGTTTTGAAAGGCTTGAATCTGGTGCCGCCACGTAGGCATGGTCGTTATTGTAAGAAGCATATAGTCATAAAATAACCGTCCCCAACAAAACTGGGGATTTCGGGTTAATTATTAAAGAAAGAAAGAGGAAGCAATGGCTTTGAAAGCTGTGTTTCGTGTTATTGGAGGAAGGCAAAGATGCTCATCTCTGAGATTCATTCCTTCTCGATGTCTGCAACTCCATCATTCTCTTCCTCGCCCTGCTTCTTCTCTGAGCTTCACTTCATTTTCGAATCGTCAACCTCTAGGTAAGCGTTAGCAAATTTGTTCATCTCTCTCTATATATATCGTACACACCGATTGTTAATTTGATTTCAAGAGATCTAAAAGTGGGAAGGGATTTAGAAGTTGAATCAATTCATGGCGGAGTTTTTAATTTATTATTAACAATAGATGGACATGGTTAAATTGTAGGGTTTAAATTTGGAGTGAGAGGTATAAGGGAAGCGGCAGGGAATCCTGTGAGTCCTAGGAAAGGAGATGAAAGAGAATCATCAGGACCTGAGAATTGGAAGGTTAAGATGTTGTACGATGGAGACTGTCCACTATGTATGAGAGAGGTCTGCTCTTTTTTGGTCGTACTGTATGTGTTTGATGAAATTTCAAATGTTCGTTCATTATGGTCCTTATGGATATATATATAGATATATTTACTTTCGTAACAGGTGAATATGTTGAAAGAAAGAAACAAGAGGTATGGTACTATCAAGTTTGTTGACATAAGCTCTGAGAATTACTCTCCAGAGGATAATATGGGGCTAGACTACAAAACTGTAAGTATATTTGCATTTTCAAAATCAATCCCGATTTCCTGCATATTCAGTGAATTAGCTAATCGCATAATGTAAGAAGATACTGGTATAAGAGTCTAATAGACTGATGATCACGAACTACATTATTGACAAAATACACATTGTATTTAATAATATGACGAATACTTGTTTGTTTAGGTTATGGGAAACATCCACGTGATCCTCTCTGATGGAACTGTAGTTACTAGTGTCGAAGTAAGCCCATATTCCTAAGTTATCAGTTTTTTTTTTTGTATGTGGAACTGTTTCAAAGTTGAACCTCTAGGGCTGGTTTGGTTCAGGGATTTCGAAGGGAAGGTCGGGGAGCATTGTTTTTTATATTACTAATTCTCTCTGTTAAATTTAGATCAGAGCTAACTATTTAATTACTTGGATCTTGTATTCATGTATAGCTTTTTATCTTCAATATATTTTCACTTATTTAGAAAAAATAAATATCACCCCTCCCTCCCCCCTCCAAATTCTCGATCCAAACAAGATCTTAAGTTTATTCAATTAAGCTATATATCTAGCTGCTGTTGCACACACTGAGAAGGTTTGAACTGAAATTATGCAGGCATTCAGAAAGTTATATGAGGCAGTTGGGCTGGGATGGGTGTACGCAATAACTAAATATGAACCTGTGAGTTTCTATCTTAATGAATGAATGCACATGTAACAATTGTTGTGGTTTGCATGCAATCTTTCCCTTTTAGACCAACGTGCCGCATATAGATTAGTCGTCTCTTTAAGCGAGGGTTAATTCTCCAGTTTCAGATGCCTCTGGCTGGGAAGAGGCCCCTCAGCCGCAACCAGGGTCTTATCAGCCTAACCTCTTCTTTCGCTTACTGCTTTAGTTACAGTTTTTTTCTAAGTCATCCTACAAACTCACATCTAAGGCCTTGAGTCTTAATATTGTTGTCTTGTTATCTCTATAGCAGTACTAACGAAACGTATTTTATTTGCAGATTGGAACAATAGCAAATGCTGTTTATGGTGTTTGGGCTAAATATCGGCTCCGAGTTACAGGTAGTAATTAACTTTTATCACATGGGTTCCTAGTTCCTACCTAAACAAATCAACAATAACAACAACAACCAAGCCTTAATCCCAAAAGAGTTATGGATCGGCTAACCTGAATCGACATGTGATCCACACATGAGTTCCTAGTTCCTACCTAAACAGAACTAAAACAAAATTTACCAACGGTATAGAATGTTTTCTCATATTTGAAGTTTGAACCATGCTGCCAGCCAATGTAATGTGGTTTACTTACTAATAAAGGCGCCACACTAAACTAAATACGTTGTTTCATATAACAGCCTTTCATAGAGCTGCACAAAAATAACCCCAACCCGCACAACCTGGCCCAACCCTATCCGTCCATTTATAGTCAGTTCTTTGGCCTCCCAAACTAATCACAGGTTACATTTCTATGAACCTGCACATAATGGGAAAGGTTGTGGACGTAGGAGTCTCAAAACCGAAGTTACCTGATCTGTCCAACACTCCAACTTTTACCTTGAAAGTTGGAAATGTTTTCCTTCTTTATTTCTCTATTACTTTGCTACAATATTTTGTTAGATTATCTATTGTTTAACATTGCTATACTCTATTTAATGAATTAGAATTATAAATATTTTGTCATTTTTCTAGTTGATTTATTACGTTATCTTCTGAAGGAACTTCCTTTAAGAAGAATTGTTTGATGTTGTTAGACAAAGATTAGACTTATAAAAAGTTTCTTTTTGTGTATTTGGTATGCATTTATGAACTTGAGTAATATAATGGTTGAGTCTAAACTTGACTGCATTAGTTGGCTGTATTAAAAACTCAACCCAAAGTAATTTATTTTTCAAACACCGACTCTCCTGATCCATTCATATAGGGTTAGCCATTTAAGTTTCATACATGCTGGCTTTTTAGCAACTAATCCGAGTCAAGCGGATAGGCCCAAAAAGTATAGCCTAGTAGGCAACCTGCCAGATGTGCAGCTCTAGTCCTTATATTTGAAATGATACCCTTTGGATTTCACATGTGGATTTCCCTAGATTCTATCTACTCATCCACGGAAAAGGAGGTTGAGCTTTGGCACTAACCCAGAAACCCCACCATTTATTTTGTGATTCAGGTCGACCACCTATAGAAGAAGTATTGGAATTGCGGAAGAAGAACAAGGTTAGAAACTATCCTTCCTGCAATCCTGCAACAGTAGCTCTTTAAGGATTTGAAAGTAACCATAATAAGCTTACAGTCGCTTGTCCAGCTAACTCTTTGTGTAATTAATATAGAAAATTTTGACACATATATTGCTCGTGTTAATGCATGAGGAGACTAAGGAGGTATTTTCATGCATGCAGGAAGAAGTATGTAGTAACAGAACTGAATGTAAAGTACCACCAGTAAAGTAGGTCTTCAGATGACCGAGGAGTATATATGTAATCATGTGTGTGTGTAGAGTTGATACAAATGAGAACCATCACCTAAAAGGAGAACTAAGAACTTTCTTTTGTTGTCTCTTGGGGGGACATCCGATAAAATTGGAACGATACAAAGAAGATTAGCATGGCCCCTGCGCAAGGATGACACGCACAAGAATTTTCTGTTGTTACAGTTTGATCATAAATACATGCTAGGTAGTTAACTCGCTACTCGGTAATTACAAAATGTATGTATACAAAATTAGTTACGTTAGTAAACATGATGTCCTTATAAGTCATTTAATAAATTAACAGCTATTGTAAACAACCGTTTAACCAAACACTATTTTACCGCTAATACTATTAGCCAATCAAAACCGTGGACTAAAACTGCTCTTATCAATTAGCTAACACAATTGGTCAACAACTAACCGCCAATTGCCACACCCCCCAATGCCAAAGTTTACAATTATCCTCTCTAGCTATGGGCCTATGGCCGATCATTTACAACTTGGGAATTATCTCAGAAATGGGAGAAACTCTCAACCCATATACGCTGAGTGTGATATTTAAATGGTCAAAGTAGTAGAACTTTCAAGTTTCATCACACCCCAAGCCTACACAAATGAGCAAAGACTTTCCTAATTCGAACTGTTTCCTTTGACTAAAGTCCAAGGTAGCTTTTGCTAATGTAATATAAGCCCCATTGTGGTTCTTTTTTTATTGTGTGGAAGAAAATAACATCTAATTAGAAATATGTATCTTGGTGGATATTGATCATCGATGTAGAGAAGAGTGCCTTATAGATTTATATCAATGCAACCCAAGGGGTCACTAAATTTTACGGATGGTGATAAAGTCGCAAGGTCGCCACCTTAGTCAATGCATCTTAAAGTCATCTTTTATCTTTGATGTTTTGGATTAGGACTCCATCTTCTGTGATTATTTCTTGCACAAATTGAAATCTCACATCACTATGGCAATTTTGGCTACCCGCGTTTTACTCCCTAAACACCATTTCTTACAATAGAAAACGCCGCTAAAGAAGCTTTTAGGCTCAACCGCCGAAATACAAACACGACCTATGTCAGGTACCAGGGGCGGGTTAACCATATAGTACCCCCGTCCCAAATTGTTTTGCAAAGTCAACATTTTTTGGTCAATCAATAGTAAAAGTCAATCCTCCCTATCGATAATTAACTCAACTTTTAATAATTAAAATTTACATATTCAAAAACTACAATAAAATCTCTGTAAAGTTACAAACTTCAAATTAGAATATAATTAAAAATTGACATCCTAATTAAGAAAATAAAATGAAACTGTTTGACTAAGAAAAGTCAAATTTGCAAATCAATTCAGGACGGAGGTAGTAATAAGCATCTCAAATGAGCATAGCTACTAAACAAATAGGGAGTATGGAGACCAATCGAACCATAGGGAGTAGGAGGATAATGCTTATAACCAAACAAAATAAAACACGCATAAAAGCAATATTGTCAGCCCCTATCAGTAATTTAAGTAATTTATACTCCATAATAATTATACAACAATTGTACACATTTTACTGTTTACATGCTTTTACACATGCCTGTGAAAACTTTTTGTTTGTATGTCAGACAAAACATGTTTTGTCTGTCCAAAAGTGTGTACAAAAAACGTTTATCATAATTATACTACGGAATACGGAGTACTAAAAAGTAAAAAACACAAGAAAAAAAGTAGAAAACATAGATGAGTTAAGACGCTAAGGAAAGAATTAGAGCATCTATTACTTAACTTGCTCTTTGCTATCTTGGATCTTTTATCTTTCTCTTCTCTCATCTCCATACATACAATATATTATCTCATTATCTATCTATGACATCCTCTGGAACCCCTCACTTTTTTGTTATTGTTTTACATATTTGTTGATTTCAAGCACTAGATGTTGGTTTATGATATCTCCAAATATATTCATTTTATTCTTGCAAGCTCGATAACAGTTGAACATTAAAGGACAGGTAAGTCCGAAAACCCAATGCACAGTAAAACAACAATAACGTTATAATACTATCATAATCAAACTATATACTCCCTCAGTGATTTTGCCAACATTTCTTAAAAAATTTGTCATTTTTCTATTAAAGTAATAATTTGTGGTTATACTTGTTTTCTCTTTTTCTTTGCACAAATTTCAACTAATTCAAAGAGTGGGGTGTCCACTAGGACCAGAATTAATCAGAATAGTGAAGAGGTAATTGATCTGTATGGCGGGAAGAACAATTCAGGTGTTTGGGTTCCCACATCTGATATCAGCGGAGGCGGCCAAAACATGGATTGAAAAACACACCACCAAAAGGGGCTGCGTTTATGCCCTCGAGGTGAAGATGTTCAAAGGAGCTTCAAGAGCCTACGCCATTGTGCAATTCAGCTCCAATGAAAGCTCAGAAGAAATCATAAATTTGGCCAAACAGCACAAGTTGTATTATCGTACATCCTTCTTGACTGCTAAGGAGCTGGTAGGCACCCACATTATGGAACCTAAATCTTATGCCCATGAAATGGAGAAAGTTGCTGTCTGCTTTGGGTGTCAAACCCGTAGGGATGGGTTCCACGTGCTCTGGAGAAAGCGGAATGTCTCTGTGAAATTCGGAGTTGGATTCAAGTATGTGTTCTTGCTACTCTTTCACGGCTCCACACAGTACAAGCTTCAGCTTTCTCGTCAAGGCATTTCGAGAATCACGCAATATTATCCACAAGTTGATCAGAATGCAAAGTTTCTAGTCATTCAGGTTTTCTTAACTAATTACTTTGCATGCCTATGTTATGCTTGTCAATCTATCTCAAAACAACTTCACTTTTTGATTAATTGTGTTCTCACTTGGATCGAAAATTTCTGACTTGATTAGCTTAGATTTAGTATAATCGCTCTTGTCTGATTGAGTTTGTTGACTTTGTTCTAGTCTTATTTGGTTTAAACTGAAACTTGTCCAAGTTGAAACGGTAGGTATCTTCCACCTTCTTTCTTGGAAGTTGCCAAGAGACATATAACACCTTCTAGGAAGGAGGTATCAAACATATGAACATGGAGAAGATTTCTAGGAGATAGCTAGGAAACTCCCTAGCAATGAGAATGGAAGCTTGGATGCAACTTCCTCATGTCTCCCATATACACCTATAAATAGAGAGTGTATTGTTGTTCATTTGTATCAGTTTAGAAAGTGAGAAAAGTGTGTGAAGAGTGAAAATACACTTAGAGTAGAAGTGTATTGGTGAGGATTGGTTTTTTGTAATAGTTGAGTGTGAGAGTTTGCTCCTCCTATTGTAATTCTGTTCTTGATATTGAATAGAAGAATTTTCCAATCCCAACAGAAACATCCTTGATTAATACTCCGTATTATCCTGAAAAAAAATCAAATTTGCCCTAACAAGGCATATATTGGTCATATAGTAATTAGGATTTATATATTTAGAAAATATACTAAATATACTAAATATTCTAAGTGTCCCCACTAAGCTTCGAAGAACATAATACTTGAAATTATAAATGTCTAAGACTCTGAGTCATTGTTATATTTATGCCATTATGCCCCATGTAGATTAAAGCCGGATGAAATGAAAAGAATCAAATCTGTTTCTTCTTCATTTCATTTGTTGCTTCATGCTCGTTCTTTTATTCATATCTTTAAGTCTTCTAACCTTTATATCATAGTTCTTACTTCTATAAACTCAATATTCCTCCAATGCCTTCTTCGTCATCTGTGAATGTTGTTAATATGTTCAAAGATAACATCCCCTCTGCTATTACTTTGACCATGTTAAGTGTGACACTCGTTGTGAGGCCTCATCTTCTGTGATTCCTCATCGTATCAACTCTTCTCGTCTATTCTCTAGTATGTCTTCTAGTAAGCTGAAGAAGGATAAAACAGGAGCAAATCAGGAATACACATCTTGATCTGACATAGCTCATCTCCAATACTTCACACTTCTGATCTTCACTAACAGTATGCTCCACCGCTGGTTAGTCTGATAACTCTGATTGTGGATGTTCTTCGGCTCCTTTTTTAAAACAAAATGTTATATGTCATTCCCCAACATACTTCAGGGTCACATCATGCCTTTAGAGCTTGGCCTCTGGTTTCCTCTCCACCCCTTCATCGTTTGTTGAATACTTCAACTATGTTCATGATATCTCTTTATATGTTTGTTATGGTTATTTTACTTTCCACTTTGATCAACAATTTCCAAACATAAGACATCTAAAATAGAGTATTTGATGATACAAAATGATTGTGTAAACACAGTATATTTTACTACATGTGTTCAAACATGAATTACTCCATGGAATTACCGATATACCCATCACTCCATAAGGTTACAAGTCCATTCTCATTCGAGTGTCATGGAAAAATTGGAGGGTTATAGTCCACTTGATATTCAATGATATCTATATTTTCAAAGATAAATCTTAAGGGCCCATTTACTAACATGAATATTTTTTGTTTTTTCAGAAAACTGGAAAACTGGAGAAAGAAAAACTGAAAAAAACGTTTACCTGTTTATTTTCCAAAATTGAAAAACAGGGACATGCTTATGGTTTTCTTCTTAAATTGGAGAACTCACCTTAAGTGTTTTCCAAAATGAAAATACGCACTACACAGCGCTACACTGCGTCTTGTATTTGTTTCGCGCTCGGATATCTGATTAGGACAAATTTGTTTAACTACATATTTTTTTGAGATCTATGCAACGGTGTATGTTTAATTGTATTTTTTTTATTAAATTATGAAAATCAATTTCACGTTTTTAGTATTTTATAACTTACTTTTAGGTATCATAGTTTTCCCCAGAATTTAAATAAGTTTCTAATACTAACTCTGATCCATAGATCATGAAAAAACATGTGGCTTAAAAAAGTATTACTAGTGTTATGTACTCAAACATGTTATGAAAAACACGTGGCATTAAAAATAAGTTTCTAATGCTAACTTTGATCCATAATTTTAACGTCAAAGTATTACTAGTGCTGTGTATTTGTTTTTCAACACAATGTAGCTTCTTGTTAAAAAATGTCACGTATTAAGTTTTGTTTGTGGATTATCATTTATGAAAACGTTTTGTCTTATTTCAAATGTTTCTAACTATGGGAACTTTATTTTGCATTATACACACATTAATTTTTTAACGCCAACGGTGAAAGGTAATACTACCTCCGTCCCATTTATATTGGGACGAAAGAGGGTGGCACGATTATTAAGAAAAGTGAGTTTGTGTGGTTGATATTAATTGATAAAGTAAGAATAAAGTAAGAATGATTTAGAGCCACACAAACTTTGCCAAATATGGTATAGGACAATTTAAGTGGGACTTCCCGAAAAGGTAAAACGGGACAATATAGAGCCCGTTTGGTAGAACCAAAATCGGCTGTTTTGGCTGATTCTGCTGAAATTTATGATATTCTGGCTGGAGTGGTTGTTTTGGCTGATTCTGCTGATTTAAGAAAAAAATATTTTAAAAATATATTTTATTAATAAATTAAAGAAAAAATTATATGTAAAAATAGCTAAAATGGTCCTCTACAGTAACTTCAGCCAATACAGCCAGAAAAGTAACTCCAACCTTACTTTTTCGGCTTATTACACAATTCAGCGCGCGAAAGTAAAAGTTACGTGTTTGGTGAAAAGGCTGGCTGATAAGCCTGATAAGCCGAAAACAGAGTTCTCCAAACGGGCTCATAAATGGGACGGAGGGAGTATTTGTTATTCTTTATGTCTTCGATTCTATCGGATTTCAATTTCTCAAGTATTTTTTATGTCTTCGATTCTATCAGATTTCAATTTGTCAAGTATATATGTACTTACGTTATGGTTTTAGAAAACATGTCTTCAGATTTGGAAAATGAAAAACTAGAAAATGAAAACAGAAAACTAGAAAAATAAGTAAACGGGCCCTAAGAAAACTGAATAGTTAAAACAACACTACATAAACAAAATGTATCTATACTTGATGCTTAACTTCCTTGACCTCTTTGTTACAGATGTTTTCTGCTCCACGGATCTATAAGAAAACTGAAGAATCCATTTATACCTTTTTTAAAGAAAATCCTGATGATCATTGGGTGAGAACAACAGATTTCACACAAAATTGTATCATTGGCCATTCTTCTGCCTTGTGTTTGAATCTTCATTTGGATGTCGAGTTACCAAATTTGTGTGATGATTTTGCGTATGATAACCAAATTTTAACTCATTTCACTATGGATTATGGTTCCTCATTCTCTTCTAATTCAGTTATTGTTCCAATTTTTCATCCTCCATTGGGAATCGAGCTACCATTCAAGTTACATTTCAAGATTTGCTCTTTGGTTCAACATGGATGCCTTCCAGGTCCATCACTAAATGATGAGTTTTTTGCCTTAGTCGATCCAGGAAAAGTGGATATCAATTTAATAGAATATGCATTGGAAAAAATGTACCGATTAAAGGAGTGTTGCTATGATCCCGTGAAGTGGCTGACTGAGCAATATCGCTGCAAGTTTAAACATATGATCAAATCCAATGTGATCAAGCTGGATGAAGGCCTTATGTATGTACGAAGAGTTATTGTTACACCAATGAGGGTATACTTCTGCGGGCCTGATGCAATTTTATCTAATCGCGTATTGCGCCATTATTGTGAGGATATTGACAATTTTGTTCGTGTTTCTTTCATGGATGAGGATTGGGAGAGAATGCATTCGGTAGATTTATCTCCTTCTCCACCTACTAATAATGGTGTGGTGGTGAGGACAGATATATTCAACAGGATAATGAAAATACTCGAAAATGGCATTGTTATTGGGGACAAAGCATTTGAGTTTCTTGCATTCTCATCAAGCCAGCTGAGAGAAAGTTCTCTCTGGATGTTTGCATCTAGACCCGGACTTTCTGCTACCGATATAAGATCTTGGATGGGAGATTTTAAAAAGATTAAGAATGTGGCCAAATATGCAGCGAGGCTTGGTCAATCTTTTGGTTCATCTAGAGAAACTTTTGTTGTTGGTAAAGATGAGATTCAAATGATTCCAGACATAGAGATACACAAGGAAGGAAAAAATTATACATTCTCTGATGGGATAGGGAAAATCTCAGCTGATTTTGCTCAAAAGGTTGTGTATGGATCTAATTTGACACATAGCATATGAATTAAACCTTAAATATAAGATACACTTATCCCCTCCTAACACTCTTCCCCATGAATTACCCAATTTCTAATAGGTTGCTATAAAATGCGGCCTTATGAAACATCCCTCCGCTTTCCAAATCCGGTACGGCGGATTTAAGGGAGTTGTGTCTGTTGACCCTTCGTCCTCAAAGAAATTATCCTTAAGAAAAAGTATGTTGAAGTTTGAATCGGAGAACATCAAGCTGGATATTCTAGCTTGGAGCAGATATCAGCCCTGCTATCTAAATCGCCAAATTATCACTCTTTTATCTAGTCTCGGTATTCACGACCACGTGTTTGAGAAGAAGCAGAGGAAAGTAGTTGGTCTGATGGACAAGATGCTCATTGATCCAAACATGGCACAAAAAATTCTAAAATTGATGCCATCAGGAGAAAACACCAAACTTCTAATAGCGATGCTTAATTGTGGCTATAAACCTCACATAGAGCCATTTCTTTCTATGATGTTGCAAACAATAAAAGCATCAATGGTTGAGGATTTGAGGACAAGAACAAGAATATTGATACCTAATGGTAGATCAATGATGGGATGCATGGACGAAACTAGGACTCTTGAATATGGTCAAGTATTTATTAAGTTTTCTGTTGTTGATCGTGGACATTATTCACAACTCAATGAATATGGCAACATTTTAGTGGGAAAAGTCGTTGTTGCAAAGAATCCGTGCTTGCATCCCGGTGATGTTCGTATACTACAAGCGATTGATGTTCCTGTTTTGCACCATATGGTGGACTGCATAGTCTTCCCCCAACAAGGAGATAGGTACTAACCTGTGTGTTTGTGTGCGTTTTCTCTCGCATGCGTGGCAAAGAGATTGAGACATATAGTGAAGAAATTAAAGTTATATTACCCCGTCCTTTAAAACTTTGTCAACGGCGATAAACTTTAGCCAATGATTTTGATTAGTATAACTATGAAAGTGATCAATGTTATACTTTTATGAAAGTATTTTCTACAAAGAACGTTTTTGTATAATTTTTATATTACAAATCATTTCCTATAAAAAAATATCATATCATTGGCAAAGTTTACGTTGATTGACAAAAAAATTTAAAGATGGCTAATTTTTAAGGGAAAGGAGTACAAAATATCAAGTATTCAAGTTCGACATGTAGTGGTATGAAGTACATAATCTTACTTATCAACGGTGGAGACTTACACTATAAATCTCATTGTGTATAACTCCAAGCATATTATACCATTTTATTTACAGATATGACATTATGGTTTGGAGCTATTGCACATTGCAATAGTTTAGCAATTTTATAAGAATAAATTCCACTTTTGGTCCTACGAGTTTTGGGTCAATTCCACATTTAGTCCACACCTATCATTTTGTCCACTTTTGATACATGACTATTGTATTTTTGCCCATATATGGTCCTTCCGGCATTGTTTCTGATGGTTATAATCTCTGGAAAAGGACCACAAATGGTTAAAAAACATTAGTCAAGTACTAAAAGTGGACAAAGTGAAAGATGGGGACTAAAAATGAAATTGACAAACAAAAAACTCATAGGACCAAAAGTGGAATTAAGTCATTTTATAATATATGACCCCAATTTAAACTAAAACTTTTTCTTTTCTTTTTATAAAATGTAACATCTGAACTTAAAGTATGTTTAACTATACACTTAGGGATTGATATATTTAAAAATATATTCATTCTGACTTGATGTTTATAGTGATCTTTATCATTATTAAAGCATTTATATATTCTTCATATATTGAACTTGGTGATAGACCTCATCCAAATGAATGTTCTGGAAGTGATCTGGATGGAGATTTTTATTATGTTTGTTGGGACAATGACCTTATTCCAAGATCCATGGTACCACCAATGGATTATACTCCTTCTGCCACTCAACTCCAATGTGATGTTACCATTGAGGTACCATTGATTTTATTATCGTAATAATCATCATTATTGTTGTTATGTTAATTAGATGATGTATGTATAAATAAAAGTTTTCTTTGGCTAATTGTGATAGATCAGCAAAAAATTAATTTACAAAATCCTAATATTATACATTCGATTTTATTAATTCAAACTATTGATTAATTTTGTATAATCCCAAGTATATCATTGTCCACCAATATTAATTATTAGTCTAGTTTATTATCCCTGAAAAATAAAAATTGGTACATATTCTTCCATTTAAACAAAAAACACATTCAACATACACATCTTTAGTTGGATTCTAGTTCTTCTTGTGTATACTTTTGAAAAGGTTTAGTATTGAGTTAAGTAAACTTATGGAAACAAAGAATGAAGTGTAAACATACAACATCAAATTAGCATATAGCCTATTTGATGATCTTTAACTCACAATGTTGGCTGGGTAGGGTTTGAAGAAAAATTATATGTAGTAGGCGACAAATGGATTCAATGAACTAATTAATTATAGAAATAATTAATTAGTTCATAAATTGAGGATGTGATTGAGCGCATTTTGACCTAGAGATCTATGGTTTGTTTTTCAATCGAACTTGTAGAGGTCTGTGTTGTTGCACGATTAACATCGGAGGGGTCTCACTAACTGTGTTAAATCTTTCATATGTCATTTCATCATCATCATTTTCATTTACCCCAGTGCCGCAAAGGCTCCCACCTACGGTGGGGTAAAGGGGGGTCGGATGTACGCAGTCTTACCCATAGTGAAAATCGCGTCGAAAATTGCATGGACTGGCTGCTGCTTCATAAGAAAGAAGTGCAGACAGTTTAGTGAGCCGTTTTGATTTATTCCATCATATTCTCAAGCGCAGACAAATCTTTCATATGTGTGCGCATATTTTTCATATTGTTTTTAGAAATAAAAAATGATCGTCTTTATTGTCTTATAATAACAGGATATTCGGAAGTACTTTGTAGAGTACATTATGAATGATACTTTAGGTATGATCTCAAATGCCCATGTTGTGGTTGCTGATAGAGAACCAACCATGGCAATGAGTGAGCCGTGCATGCAACTTGCCCACCTCTTCTCCATTGCAGTTGACTTCCCAAAGACCGGAGTCCCCGCTGAGATGCCACCAAACTTACGCATCAAGAAGTACCCCGACTTCATGCAGAAGCTTGACAAACCCTCCTACAAATCAACCCGAATCATCGGCAAGCTTTTTCGGCAAGTCCAATCCATCCCCCGGAGTTCTGCCGCTCCTTTCACAAAAGAAAGAGCTAAGAAATTGTACGATATGGACATGGAAGTGGATGGATTTGAGGATCACATTTGCGAAGCTCTTGAGCACAAGAAATTGTATGACTACAAGCTTGGTAGTTTGATGGATTACTATGACATAAAAACTGAAGCTGAAATAGTAAGTGGTCGGATCACCAATCCGACCACGAGGTTGTTTGATCGCCGAAGAGATTCTGAGGCTGTGATCTTAGCCTATAGGTCATTGAGAAAGGAGGCGAGGTCATGGTTTGAGAAAGGGAGGAGCAGTGAATGTTCTGATGATTTAAAGGCGAAAGCTTCGGCTTGGTATCATGTCACTTATCACCACACTTATTGGGGTTGCTATGAAGAGGATGAAATGAGACGTGAACATTTTATTAGCTTCCCATGGTGCATCTATGAGGAGCTGATTCAAATTAAAAAGGACATATCTAAGACATTATGGGGTGCTCAATTTTCTTCACTCGAATGGACATGTAATATCTGCTAATTATATTCGAATTTCACGATGAATGTAAATATGATCTGAATGTAAATAATGAAATAACTACAGCAAAGGACACCCGGTCGGATATCTGACCCAACAACCTCACAACCCCGATAAAAGTTCCTCCTTCCTTCCCATGTTTGATATCCATTTATCCCATATAATTAAGCTTAGTTTAGATTAGTATTGTTATTACATTTTCTTGTGTGTTTAGACTCCAATGAGGAGCTAAACATCGCTATCTTAGTTTTCCTAAGTTGAAACTTATTGAATAAAAATTGTGAGTTTTTTAAACTTCTCTTCTTGAATATTAATTTTTCTCCATCTTTATATTAATGTTGAGGTGTTGCCGTGTTGTTACATGATTAGTTAAAGCTTTAATATTAATTATTACTATAAACTATTAATGAGGATGTATGATTAATCATTGGTCCTTTCATAAGTGTTAACTTTGGATTACTAATGCATGATTTCTAATCTAAAGGGAAATTAATTATATTGATTAAACTGATAGATCCCTTGTGTTAAGATTTTCAATCTCGGTTAATTTCATCTAAAGATAAAATGTCACTATTAAGTTAATATAAGACGTTTGTTCTATATTGTCTAAATAGTAGAGGTTATTAAAGAGCGTCTCTCGTTATTAATAACTATGCTAAAGGAATTAAAAATACTCCATGAGTGAGTATTGAAGAAGAAATAGCTAAAATAATAGTAGGGATCAACAAATAATTCAATAAGTGGAAATTAGTAAAACCAATTCAAGTCGTTATCAATTGATTACATAATTCATTCATCTTAGTGTTTAAATCAATTCTTAAGTCCTAAATACCAAAACACCCCCTTATTCACTAGTGGAGTAGTGTTGAAATTATTTTGAGGCACAAGCGACATAAATGCTGTCAGAGACTATTTGATGAGCTCGTTCGCCTGAAAGTTTGAAACCTTAGCATCGCTATACATCTGGGGGGCAAAATTTTCTCTCAATCGAGATGAGGAAAAACTACATGAGAATCAAAGACTCGAAAACCATGACTTTTATCCATCTTTTACGGTGGACATTTTCAATAAAATATATCATCGTTGTACCCCATTAATACAAAAGATAATTCTTAATAATATATACTCCCTCCGTTTCAAAATAAACCTCACAGTTTGACTTTTGCGGTCTCCTAGGCGGACGTTTGACCGTAATTTTCTATTAATATATGCATATAAAATCTATAATAAATTGACATTTGAAAAATACATATTACAATGAAGCACATTATATAATTTTTTTGGGATAAAATATTATTAATTTTGTGTAATAAGCAGTCAAAGTTTAACAAGTTTGACCCAAAAAATTTGACTGTGAGGTTTATTTTGAAACGGAGGGAGTATATACATACACACACATGTATATATGAGATATAGAGGAAACCCTAATGAGGGGGAGGCGGTAGCAATGAGCAGAGGAGAACGGCGAAGTCGTTGCAGGCACTAGCAGCCCACACCTTGCCTCTATGCTTTACCTTTTTCTGGTGCTCATGTTTGATCGCATGATCTTCGGCTCTTGGTGGGGAGTCTATTTTGTTAATCTTTTGACTTTATGCACGGAGGGCTATATCGTAGGATACTGACGGAGGTTTAGAGCAAGGCAAGCAGCAGGTGCTGATTTTCTTTGCTCTGGCATGTTCATCTGCGGTCGTCAGAATGTCTCTAGAGTTTCACCGCTAGAGTTTTATGTGTCCGCTATCGTCTTTTGGCGAGGAGCGGTGCCGTCTTCCGGCAATTCGTTCGTGGATAGGGAGATTTGGCTGGAGGAGAATATAGTGGCGGCCAGCATGGTAGCCGCAATATACGATTGGGTTGGGAGGAGGTACGAGCAGTTTGATTTGCGGCAGCAAGGGCTCTGGCGAAGAAGTCAGCGGGCCCGTTTCTCGCTAGGAGGTAAGGTCCATGTTCATCCTAAACTACCGCCATGATTGAGGGAGTCACAAGGGCAGTTTGAGGATGAGGAAGAGGCATCGTATTTTGGCCCAGAGATGGAGGCCACTCAAGGGCAGATCAAGGTGATGAAGGAAGAAGATGAAATAAAGGGGGATCCGACCCACTCCTGAACTGCCGCCGGTGGTTTTTGGAAGGCTGAGTGAAGAAATTTATTTTTTGCTTTTATTTATTTTAATGGTCTGAATTTGTCTGTGTTTGTTTGTTGTTTTATCTCTTTTGATTGTAAGACTGTGGTTTTGGATTTGGATGTGGGGATGGAATGATTGTTGTAACCGTCTTTGGCTCATTTGTGCCCATTAATGGATCGGCGAGTTATATTGCTGAGGCGATAAGCTCTGAGTATGGTTCGAGGGACGGCGGTTGTCATGAGTTGTTTTGTCGGATTACCTACTGATAGAGTATTAATTCTAGAGAGAAGTGAGAGCTAGAGAGAGAAAGTGAGTAATTATATTTCTCAACCCCCTATAACTAGCCCCAAGGGGTCTATTTATAGGAAAAAATGTGGATTTGGGCTCCTAGCCATGGGCTTAGGAGGCCCATTACAATAATCATGCCTTTAATGGGCGAAATAGGGCCACTAATGGGCTATGTACAACACTTAGTAAATAAAGTAGAGAGATGCATTCTGCCCGGCCGAAGTCTGGCCGATGCGGTGCCTTTTGGCCGATGCGGTCCCCTGGCCGATGCGGTCCATGGGCCGATGCGGCCCCGGGAGTCCAAGCACGCTTCCTGGGCCGGTTTGATTTCTGGCCGATGCGGGCCCACTGGCCGAAGGGGCCATGTGGGTGTTCTTCTGGTCGTCATTGTCTTGAGTATGTGGGTCATGGGGTCCAGGCCCATATACTCTATCAGGAGTCCCCCACTCTCTGAGCTGAGGCGAAGCCGAAGCGAAAGGGAGTATTTGTTCCTTTCCGGCTGGCCGTTGCGTGAGCTCGAGGTGCTTGTTGGCCGAAGAGTTTCTGTTTTGATTTTGGGATGAAGCGGTTCCCTCTCTTGATGTAGACGGAGCGCGCTTGAGGATTCATAACTTTGGTGCAGGCCGATGCGCTCTTTGTGAAAAGTGTTTTTTTTTAGAGGACGTTGCGGTGCGCTTTCTTCTTTCCAGTAGATGTGAATTATGGAAGAACTGGCCTGTTTTATCACCATTTGTTGGGGCCGAAGAGGTCCCCATGTACTTCTTGCCGTTGTGGTGACATGGTTTCTATGAAGCAAAAATGTTTGATCTTGTTTACGATGACGATGCGAACCGCACGCTTCTGACTTGTCATGTGGACGAAGCGCTTTGACTTGTGTATTCTTGCTTTAGTGAGCCGACGCAGTCCCCCCAGTATACGTAGCCGTTGCGAGCTGGGTTCTGTTCCTGGGTTTTAAATTTTTGGGCTCTTTAGCCGATGCGATCTGTAATGCTATTTGAGGTAGCTGATGTGACTCTCAATGCCTATTTGAGGTAAATTGCCCGTCTTTTGTTGGTGAGCCGTAGCGCACCCTTTTGCTTTTAGGCCGTTGCGCTCCGTTTTATGTTGTTTCCTTTCATGTCGCCAATACAGTCCCCCAGTCCCCCACTCCTTTGGCCGAAGGGTATCTGAGGCACAAGGGAGTCATGATGTTCTCGAGCCGATACGGTACCCCATGCGTTAGTCGTGAGTCCAACCCTTAGGCGAACCTGTCCAAGGTAACCCTGTGGGAGAACCCTTGGACGAAGGCCGCAATACCAGGGTCATCATCAAACGATGTGCGTGTGAGTAGCCGTAGCGGTACTTGTGTTTCTTGGGGTTGATTTGGGGCCGTAGCGTGTTTGCTGATGCGGCCATTTCCTTGGTAAATTGGGCCGTAGCGAGTTTCTTATTGCGTTTGAGCGAGTAGGCCGGTGCCTACCCCTAGTTTCGGGGCCTGTTGGGCCGTAGTGGTGGCTTTAGAGTGGAATGTGAAAAGACAAGCGCTGATTGGCTTTTAGGAGAGGCGCCGTTGAGGTGTCCAATCGGGGATTGCCACGTGTAGTGACCGTTGGAGGGGTGCCTATAAATACCCCCAATTCCGAAGCCATTCCCTCATTTGCCTTTTGCCTAAGTCGAATTGCTGCTGAGATTCCTAGAGAGAGAAGTGCTTCCCCGAATCTCCAGGTGTTCAAGTGTTCTTCAAAACTTCAAGGTTAGGTTCTTGTAATTGTTTCTTCGTTTTTCCTTATACTTTGCTTCCTAGGGGGTTAGATCTAGTGTTCGTAGGAAAGTCACTTTGATCCGAAAAACCGCCCTTAGGAATAGGTTTAGGTGTTATGCCGTTCCCTAACGGCCGTAGCGTTCCCTCCCCCATTGATTTGACAGCGTCGTTGGACGAAGAGGATTGGCCTTTCGACGAGGCAGATACGTCGCCTCGGATCAACTTGGCTCTTGTGGACGAGCTGGCTGTGGAGATGGAAAATACCGCAGATTACCGCACATCGGTTGACGAGGGGAGGCTGAGTGACGATGCAGGTGCTCAAAACTCCGGTGAGGACGAAGCGACTTCTAGCTCGCCCTTGAGGGGGGATGGGGCCTCTTCTTCGGCCACTATTCCTTGCCCTCCGCCGATCTCGGCCGTTGCGGGTGAAGGTGCCCCGGTTCTTGGAACGAAGAAGCCGTACCGGCGGAAGAAGCGTAGCGGGGTGCCGCAGGGGCATTCACAGTTAGATCTCAGCAACTTGTACATCATTCGGCCGGAGGGGACCCTCGGCGATTATCACGTTGCGCAGCTGTACGTCGGTCCCTACGGCCGTGTCAGAGCCCCCTTGCCGTCGGATCATGTTCTGAACCCGCCTTTGGGCTATTTTGGTGTCTACCCGATGAGTTTTGCCAAGGGTCTGAGATTCCCTCTTCATCCCTTCATCAAGGAGTATCTTGAGATGGTGGAGCTCCCTCCGGCCTTATTGACTCCCAACAGCTTTTCGCTCATCATCGGCTTCTTGATCCGGTGTAAAGAGTTGGAGATTCCGCCGACGACTGCCCTGTTTATGAACCTGTTCCGGATAGGCCGAGGGAGCCATCAAAACTGTGCCGGCTACGCAACCCTGCAGCAGATTAGTGGGAGGAGGTCGTTTACGGATCTCCCTACGTCCATTCATGGCTGGAAGGCCAAGTTCGTGTTCGTCACCTTGGGTCAGGGTGGCTTCTTTCCTTCCAATGGTCACATCGGCCTCTTTGAATTGCATACCCCCCCTTGGAGTGCCGAAATAAGTAATCAAGTAGAGGCCTTTATTAAGGGGGGGCCGAGGAGCATCAAGACATACGTTACTGAGTATCGGATGGCTGCTCTCGGCTTCGTGAGATACTATTGTCCTGGTGATGTCGATGATGATCTTTGGCCGAAGATGGTGGGGTCTTATGAGCAAGCCGATGGGCCCCGTCTAGGCGTGCCGGCTGAGGCCGAAGGTTGACCTCCTTTCTTTCTCTTTTCATGATGTTTCGTTTTCCTTTGCTAACCCTTGTGTATTTTTGTGCAGGCTTCAATATGGATCGCATGTCATTTATGGCTCGGGCCGCCAGGAAGGCCGATGCGGAGTTGAAAGCTGCTCAAGCTGCCGAGGCAGCAAAGAAGTCTGCGGGCGGTTCCCAAGGGGGTGTTGAGGCCGCTAAGAAGCCTGTGGCTAAGAAGAGCAGGAGGGCTGCTGATGAGGGCCAAAAGACTCTGGCCGAAGCGGGGCTAAAACTGAGCCAGGCTTCGAAGAAGACGAAGAGGGCTCCCACGAATGAAGAGGCCGGCGCCCCCTCATCTCGGGCTGTTGCGGATGTTCAGCCGTCGGCGGTCCCTCCTGTGAATGATCCCCCTTCATCGGCCGTTGTGGCCTCGGCTTCTCGAGTTGCTCCCTCTACTGCCGCTGCCGCCCGTTTGGAGGAGGCTCTTGCTAAGGGGTCGTATGAGGTCTCCGTACGATACCCTGTCAAAGGTGGTCTTTTCAACGAGACCGTCGGTGGTGATGACATGCTTGCTCAGGCTATGCCTGAGTATGATCGCCAGTATCTCGGCCGACAAGGCCAGCATGTTCGGCTGTACGACGGAGGGATGGACTATGTCGTCCAGGTAAGACATTTTCCTTAGTGATTTTCTTTCTTTTTTTTTTTTTTTGCTTTTGTTTCTCTTCTGATTTCAAATTCCGCTTCGTCCAGGGTGCCCTAATGCTGCGGGAGCAGCACTGGAGACAGGAAGCCGAAATAGAGCGGCTAAAGAAGATGGAGGCAAAGGCTGTCTCGGCCGATGAGGCTCTCCAAGATCTGAGGGACAAGGCCAAGGCCGCGGAGGGTGAAATGAAGCTCCTTCAGCTGCGTCTTGATGAGGCCGAGTCAGCCCGGAGAAAAGCTGATGAGGCCGTTGCCGTTGCCGTCCAAAGAGCCGAGGAGGCGGAGCGGCTCAAAGCCGAGGCGGAGGGGGCTGCTGAGAAGGCCGTAGCCGACTTCAAGGCCGAGGGGTGGAAAGCCGAGGACCAGCTCCCCTTCTGCTATGAGGTGGTTGCTGAGAGGTTGAATGATTGGACGACGAAGGACCCCGCCGGCCAAGAATTCTGGATGAACGAGATGCAAGCTTTCTACGACTGTGGTCAGTACAGAATGCAGAAGCTGATCTACAGGAAGCTTCGTCGTCGCTTCCGGAAGATGAGGCCGAGGGGTCTGAGTCTCCCTCGGCGAATGAAGAATCCTGACGAGGATTTGAAACTCCCCCTGTTGGAGAGGCAGCCCCTGATCCTAAGTTCGTCTGAAGGGGAAGAGTCGTGGAGTGATAGTGACGACTATTTGCTCGAAGGGCCTGCCGACTCCCAAGCCGATGAGGGTGGTGGTGATGATGATGCCGATGACGGCCACGGCGACGGTGCTGTTGATGGTGGAGTGCCAGCTAATGTTGTAGCTTAGTATTTTTTTTGTATTAGTTTTTTGTAGCCATAGCACTGAAGTGCATGTAATGGCCGAAGTGCCCACCTCTTGTATCTTTTCATCCATTAATGATAAATCTTTTTGTCACCATGATTCCCTCGTCGTCTTTGTAGTTAAGTATGTTTGCTCTTGTAAAATTATCTAAGTGTCAAGGCTGTGTCTCGAGGTCGTTGGCGTCCCTTGATTGAGACGTAGCGATTTTCTCGCCTTTACTGTCCTTGGGGACGATGCGTCTCCTCGTCCCTTAGTGAATTTTTATTTTTTCCTTGGCAAATCTTGTCCACGTCTCAAGTTTTTTGAAGTGTTGAGGACGAAGCGATGCCCAGATATGGAATGGTAGCGCATCGTCTCTCTTGTAGAGTGGCGAAGAAAATGTTCTAAGTGTCCAACTTGCCTTGATGGAGCTGTTTTGCTTTGGCTCGTTACTTGGGTTTTGCTACGGGGAGACGACGCGACCCTTTACCTAAGTCATGGATTGGTTTTGAAACCACAGTGAATCCCTCTTGTGAAGCTGTGGTTGCTGCCGAAGCGTGTACTTCGGCTTCCTGTATGGTGAAAACCTGATATGTACTTAGCCGATTTGAGGCTTGGTTGTTTGGGGATTTTGTTTTTTGCTCGAGGCCGGCGAGTGCGCGGTCCGTCGGCTTCCCTCTTTTTTTTTTTTTTTTGAGTGGCCGAAGGGTTACTGTCCCTTCGTCCATGTGCGGTAGTTTGTCCGCTACGCTTTTTGCGTGAATTAGTGCGAGGGAGTAAATACGCCCTCGGCTTGGTGTGTCAGTGGCCTCTTTTTTGGCCTTTCCACGTCTATCGTCGACGAGGGACCGGACTAGGCATCGTCTTTTGACGGCCGCCCTTTGTGGTCCTGAGCGAAATTTTACTGACGGGTGGAGTTTTTGTAACCTCAGCCTTAATTCAGGCCTGTCGTCCTGCGGTTTCCGCGCGGACGACGCGGTATGCTTCTCCGTTTGAAGACGTTGGACCATGCACACAGGTCCTTCGTCCTGCATATCGCCGGCCGATTTGGGTGTTTCACCGCTTGTGCCGATACGATATTTAGGTGCGTTGTCTATGCAACGGCTTTGTAGGCGCGTTGTGGATCGCAACGGCCTTAGGTGCGTCGTTTCTCTTGTGACGGCTTTAGGTGCGTTGTTTATTGCAACGGCTTTGGGTGCGTCGTTTATTGCGACGGCTTTTAGGTGCGTTGTTTATTGCAACGGCTTTAGGTCGCATCGGTCCCGGGTGTTTTGCACCGCTTAGGCCGATGCGGTCCTTAGGTTTCCCTTAGCTCAAATCTTAAAAGATTGGATGAAACATGAATTTTATTCAATAAGTGGCGCTAGGCCGAGGGTGTTTTATTCAACCAATAAGCCGAGGGGTGGGGGACTTTGCCCGCTTCACCACTTCTCGAGTCATTGGTAAAATTTCACCAGGTGGTGTACATTCCACAATCGTGGTACATCTGACCCATTGGGGTTCTTTAGTCTATAAGTGCCGGCTTTGACGACGGCGCTGATGATGTAGGGCCCTTCATATTTGACGGCGAGCTTTCCTCCTTCCGTCGGCTTGCTTGCTTCCCTTCGGCGGAGGACGTAGTCCCCCACCTGGAATTCGCGAGAGCGGACCTTGGCGTCGTAGTAGGATTTGACTTGTCGTCTGTAGTTCTCCGCTCTGAGGTAGGCCATTTCTCGTCTCTCGTCGATGAGGTGTAGGTCCACCTTCATTGTTTCTTCATTGGCCTCGGGATCGTATTGTGTGACCCGTCGGCTGGGAAGCGTCACCTCAGTGGGAGCCTTGGCTTCGAAGCCGTAGCACAAGGAGAATGGTGTCTCCCCGGTGGCCCTCCTCGGCGTAGTGCGGTAGGACCATAGGACGTTGGGGAGCTCGTCGACCCAACTTCCGCCTTCTTCTTCGAGCTTCTTCTTTAGCCCCTCCAAGATGGTTCTGTTGGCGTTCTCAACTTGCCCGTTGGCCTGAGGGTAGGCGACGGAGGAGAAACGGTGCTTGATACCCCATTCTTGGAGGAGGCTTTGGAACGGTTCGGCCTCAAACTGGGTGCCGTTGTCTGATATGATCTCCTGAGGCACGCCGAAGCGGGTGAGGATGTTCTTGTAGACGAACTTTCGACACCGCGCTCCGGTGATGCTTGCGAGTGGTTCGGCCTCGACCCATTTGGTGAAGTAATCAATGGCAACGATGATGTATCTGTTGTTGCCCGCGGCTCTTGGTAGTGGGCCGACGAGGTCAATGCCCCATCTGGAAAATGGAATGGCGGTGCTGACCGGGGCGTAGTTGACGGCGGGTCGGCCAGGTGCCCTTTGATAGTGTTGACATGCGCTGCATTTGCGGGCGACCTCAGCACAATCACGCGCCATCGTCGGCCAGAAGTAGCCTTGGATGACGAGGCGGCGCGACATGCTGAAGGGTCCCTGGTGTGATGAGCATACACCGCAGTGGACTTCTTCCATGGCCACTTCGGCCTCATTCTGGTGTAGGCACCGGAGGAGGGTGCCATTGTACGATCTTTTGTAGAGCTTGTCACCCTCAATGACATAGCTAGGAGCCCTGAGCTTGGCTAGTTTGGCCCTCTCCTCGTCTTCTGGTAGTGTGCCGGAGGTGATGTAGGTTGCGATGTCAGTGATCCAATCCTCCGGCTGATGTTGTATGGAGAGTATGGGACTGGCGTGAATGCTTGACATGCTCAACTCCTCCACCTTCGCTATCTTGGAGATGTGCTCAGGAGTGTCGGAGCTGAGTTTGGAGAGTATGTCGGCCTCGGCGTTCTCCGCCCTCGGGATCTGAGTGATCTCGTAGGTGTCGAATGCCTTAAGCAATTCCGCAGCGGCCTCCTTGTATTGCTTCATCCTCCCTTCTTTGGCTTCGTAGGAACCCTCCATCTGGTTCACTACTAGTTTGGAGTCGCATTTGATTCTGATGTGGCGCGCTTTGAGGCCAGCGGCCAGTCTGAGCCCACTGAGGAGCGCTTCATACTCAGCCTCATTGTTGGACACCTTGAAGTTGAAGCGGATGGCATAGTATGCTCTGAAACCTTCCGGGGAGATGAGGACGACGCCACCCCCACAAGCTTTGGTGGCCGAGGACCCGTCCGTGTAGAGGGTCCAGGCTTCGTCCGGTTCAGCTCCTGTGGTGGTAACGGCCGTCTCCCTTGCCGTGCACTCGGTGACGAAGTCAGCTAAGGCTTGCCCTTTGATGGATGGCCTCGGCTTGATCTCAATCTGGTACTGGCTCAGGAATATCGCCCATTTGATCATCCTTGGAGAGCTGGTTGGGCTCCTCATGAGGGCGCCCAACGGCTGATGCGTGAGGACGTGGACGGGGTGGGCCTGGAAATAGTGACCCAGTTTTTTCACCGTGTGGACGATGGCCAGCACCGTCTTCTCAATGGGGGAGTACCTGAGCTCGGCCTCCCGCAACGTCTTGCTGACGTAGAATATTGCCTTTTGTACTCCGTCATCCTCCCTGATGAGTACGGAGCTGACGGCCGACGTGCTCACTCCTAAATAGAGGAAGAGAGTCTCGCCGGGTTGGGGCTTGGATAGGACGGGTGGGGAGGCGAGATATTGCTTCAGTTCGTCAAAGGCTTGTTGGCACTCCGTCGTCCATTTGAAACTAGTGGCCTTTCTCATTATTTGGAAGAAGGGGAGCGACTTCTCCGCGGATTTTGAAAGGAAACGGTTCAGGGCCGCAAGGCGTCCCGTCAGCCGTTGTACTTCTTTGATGTTGCGGGGTGGCTCCATATTGATGATGGCTTGTATTTTCTCCGGGTTCACCTCGATGCCCCTTCGACTGACCAGGTACCCCAGGAATTTACCTCCCTGGACGCCGAAGGTGCATTTCTTTGGGTTGAGCCGGAGGTTGTATCTATTCATGATCTCGAAGATGCCCCGGAGGTCGTCGGCATGGGTTGTGGATTGTTTGCTCTTGACGATCATATCGTCGACATATGCTTCCATCGTCCGACCTAAGACTGCTCTAAAAATCCGGGCTACCATCCTTGTGTAGGTGGCGCCGGAGTTCTTGAGCCCAAAGGCCATGACGAGGTAGCAAAAAATTCCTTCCGGGGTCATAAAAGCGGTCTTCTCCGCGTCATCTTCGTGCATGGATATCTGGTGGTACCCTCTGAACGCGTCGAGGAACGACATCAACTCGCACCCCGCCGTCTCATCCACCAACTGATCAATGTTGGGGAGAGGGAATGGGTCCATTGGGCACGCCTTGTTCAAGTCAGTGTAATCAACACACATTCTGAACGTAGGCGGCTTTGGGGCGAGGACGACGTTCGCCAACCACGTGGGGTACTTCACCTCTCTGATGTGCTTGATGTTGAGCAGCATGGCCACCTCGGCCTTGACAAATTCCCTCCTGTCGGCTGAGAGGTAGCGCTTCTTCTGTTTGATGGGGGAGGAGGCCGGGTTCACCGATAGCCGATGTGTGATTACCTTCGGGCTGATGCCCGGCATGTCCTCTGGCCCCCATGCAAAGACGATGGCGTACGCCCTTAGGACAGAGAGGATGTCCCTTCTGATTTGTTGGGGGAGCTGTGTCCCAATCTTCAGCATGCGTTCTGGCCGGGAGACGTCCAACGGAACATCTTCCACGTCTCCGACCGGTTCGGCCTTTGGTGTGTCTTCTTCGGCCGAGGCGGTGGTGATGGTGTCTATCCGCTCCTCGGCTTCATTGATTTTCCTTGTGAGCTTCAGGTAGCAAGCCCTGGCTATCTTCTGGTTCCCTCTGGCGTAGCCGACGCCGTCCTTGGTGGGGAACTTGAGGCATAGATGTCTCATGGAGATGATTGCCTCAAGGTCTTCCAAGGCCGGTCGTCCCCAAATCATGTTGTGGGCGCTGTCCAGGTTGACAACCACGAACTCCATGTCAATCTTCGCCTGACAGGTACCGTCACCGACCACAACGGGAAGCACTATCGTGCCCTCGGCGTCGATAGAGTCCCCGGTGAAGCCGGATAACGGAGTCCGTATCGGCCGGAGCTCGGTCTTCTTCAGCTTCAGCTGTCTGAATGTATCAACGTACATCACATTGACGGAGCTGCCAGTGTCGATGTAGTTGCGGTGAATGATGTTGTTGCCAATCTCGCATTTGATGACGAGGGCGTCCCTGTGGGGCAAGGGGCCGCAGGGGAGGTCTTTGTCGGTGAAGGTGATGGCCGCCATGTGCCGTCGCTTCGGCTGGGGGGGGCGTGGGACACCTCACCAACGTATAGGGACTGAGCCCATTTTTTCCGTTGGGTAGCCGAGTCCCCCCCTGTGTTCCCGCCGACGATGATGTGAATGTGATGCTTCTTCTGGCGGGGCTCCTCTTCGTCCTCGTCTTCACTGAGGGCGCCGATCTCCCTCTTTTTCCCGGAGGATCCTTCCCCCCTTTTGCCAGGGTTAACCCAAGTGTTACTCTTCGGGGCACCCTTGACAAATTGGGAAAGTTCCCCCTGTCGGACGAGGCCGTCGATGTGCCTCTTCAAGGTGGTGCAATCCTCAGTCTTGTGGGATGTCTGGCGGTGGTACTTGCAATACGTCCCTCCCTTGTGGACCGCAAATATCTCCTCCTCTGACCTGGGGTCCTTCACAATGAGGCCCTGCGCCTCGGCGTGGTCGAGGACGACGCTCACCGGGTGGGTGAGGGGGATGCGTTGTGCCTCCAACTTTGGACGCCATGAACGGTCATCTCTTCGTTGTCTGCCTTGCTCCTGGTGTGCCTTCTTTGGCTGGTGCTGTCCCTTGTTGGCCGGCGGGTGGTGGGGGTTGGACGAGGAGTCCTTCTTCTGTTGCTTCTCCCCACCCTTCTTCTGGTTCAGGAGCTCGTCGGCATCGGCGTGCCTGTCCCCGCGTCGGAGCGCCGCGAGGTATGACCGCGGGGGCTCTGTGAACAGGCTTCGGGCGAAGTGGCTTGGCCGTAGTGCTCCGCGGAGGAAGGCCAGGAGGGTGCGTTCATCGGCTCCCTCACATTCGTCTGCCTCCCTCGTCCAGCGATCGAGGAAGGCTCGGAGCGTCTCCTCCGCTTGTTGTTTGATGGTCAGGAGATGAGCGAAATGCTTCTTCGCACGTTTCCTCCCAGCAAAGTGGGTGAGGAAGCGTTGAGCAAGGTCCTGCCATGAGTCGATGCTCCCCTCCGGAAGGTTATTGAACCAATCGTACGCTGGTCCTTCCAAGGTGGATAGGAACCAGCGACACATGTATTCTTCCGAAGCGTTTGTCATCATCATATTGTTCTGATAGCGGGTGAAGTGCTCCTGGGGGTCAGTGCGGCCGTCATATGGCTTGATCGGGTTCCCCTTATACTTCTCCGGGATGGGAGCGGAGAGTACCCTCGCAGAGAAGGGGGTTCTGGTCCGTATCTGGATGACGGGTTCATCGCGCCGGTCAGCCAACTCCCTTTCCAGAGCATTGACCTTGCTCAGGAGCGCGTCGTAGTTGGGATGCTGGGATGTGTGGGCCGATGCGCGCCCTGCGGCCTCTCGGGCCTCCATGTCAGCGAGGCGCTTCTCCAAACGGGCGATGATCTCATCCCTTGGGTCCGTGTTGGCCGCGGCACCGCCCAGAGGGGTCTGGATCCGGGCCGCGTGGGCCAGGTTGATTTGGTGGCGCGCATCGTCATCAACCAGCTTTCCTTTTCCTTTGTCTGGCCGGTCCGTTGTCCGGGACACGGACCCGAAGCTTTCCTTCGGCGATCCCGGCTCGCGGGCACCCAACCGATCCGCCACCCTTCCCGTAGGTACTCGGCGACTCGCGATGTCACCCAGCCTGTTGAATGCTGAGATTTTACCGCGAGGTTGGGCCGGTGTATCCCGGGTAGGCGAGGCAGTATGGGAATGGGTGTCCACGGCGAGGACATCTTCGTTGTTGCCGAAGAAGGTGACGCCTTGTGGCCGAGGCGGGGGTGGTGGCACCGTCGCGACTTCCCCAGTCACGGGAGTGTTGTTCTCCCCTGTCTTTGCGACGAGGGTGCTGACGACGTTGGGGTCCTGGAGAATACTTGCGACGATGGCCGATAGTGCGGCCGGGTTGATCTGGGGGGCAGCAGGGTGAGAAGCCTGCTGGCCCGAAGCGCGATCAGCATTGCGCTTGTCCTCGAGCCCGATGCGGGCGTCTGGGGCAGTCTTGTTGAGCTGGGTGCGAAGGTCGGCCGCTGCGAGCTCGACCTCCTGAGCGTTTTCATCCTGAATGATGAGGTCATTGGGGACGTTGTCAGCAACGTTTCCCTGCCCTTCCTGGTTCAGAGGGGCATTCCTTCCGGTGTTCTTTGACCTGGTTCTTGTCATTCTGTTGCGTCTAGTAGCGACGAGGGGTACTCACTTGATCTGTTCTGACTCTCAATGAAAGCACCAAATGATAGAGTATTAATTCTAGAGAGAAGTGAGAGCTAGAGAGAGAAAGTGAGTAATTATATTTCTCAACCCCCTATAACTAGCCCCAAGGGGTCTATTTATAGGAAAAAATGTGGATTTGGGCTCCTAGCCATGGGCTTAGGAGGCCCATTACAATAATCATGCCTTTATTGGGCGAAATAGGGCCACTAATGGGCTATGTACAACACTTAGTAAATATAGTAGAGAGATGCATTTTGCCCGGCCGAAGTCTGGCCGATGCGGTGCCTTTTGGCCGATGCGGTCCCCTGGCCGATGCGGTCCATGGGCCGATGCGGCCCCGGGAGTCCAAGCGCGCTTCCTGGGCCGGTTTGATTTCTGGCCGATGCGGGCCCACTGGCCGAAGGGGCCATGTGGGTGTTCTTCTGGTCGTCATTGTCTTGAGTATGTGGGTCATGGGGTCCAGGCCCATATACTCTATCACCTACTATTTAAAAAATATTCTCGATTGTAAGCCAACTGGCAAACGATTTACTTGATTAATAGAATTGTTGGTTTTGATGATAATATATATGTGTGTATGTGTGTGTGTGTGTGTATATATATATATATATTATGTATATATATTATGTGTGTACATATATATATGATAGTATTATGTATGTGTGTGTGTGTCAACATTATAAAATATATCAACTCAACAACATAGATACATAACCATTTTGACAAGAGAAAAATAATAAAAATACGCCAAACTTTGAAGGGGTGTGAGGTAAACACCACAAACTTGCATATGTAATTTAAATACCCCAAAGTTTATATAATTAAAAAGTTATTTTAGCACCATCGTCAAGTATTATTTCTTTCAAAAATGTGAGTTTATGGGGTTAATTGCATAATTTAGTATAGCAAATTAAAAGTGGTGCAATTATATAAATCGGGGTAATATTATTTCTTTTGCAATAGAAGTTTAGAATGTTAATTCTGTCTTGATGATTTCTAAAATATTTTAAATTATGCAGTTAACACCATAAATTTATATTTTTGAAATAAATAATATTTGATGATGGTGCTAAAATAACTTTTTGTATAAAGTTTGGGGTCTTTAAATTACATATGCAAGTTTGGGGTGTTCATCTCACACTCATTCAAAGTTTGGGGTACTATAATTACTTTTCCCTTTTAACAATATCAATAACATACACAATATCAATGCCACACACACATCATTTAGTACATACACATTTTACATAAATTCACTACATTTATATTAAGGCAAATACTCAAAACTTGTATATATGTAATATATATACCCCGAGTTTTAAAAAAAAAGTTATCTTAGCAAGTTAGCATCATGATCATATATTTTTTCTTTCACAAATGTAAATTTATGTCGTTAAATACACAATTTAAAATATTTAGCATTCGTGAGTACACAATTAACATTTTAAACTTCCAATGTTAGATTTACAATACTACCCTGATCTATATTGCAACACTTTTAAGTTGCTATTTGTCATTACGTGACTTTCATTATTGACATATTTAATTGACTTTTATATTACTCGCACACTTTATTTTTTTTATTTTATTCAATGATGTATTAAAACAATATAAAATTTGTCCCAGATTAAAGACTTGAAATATGACTTTTTAAACTTTATAGTTTTTACGAATATTGGCCAAGACAATATTAGTTATTTCACAAATAGAGGTTACGAATGTTAACTGCACTCTCACAAACGATAAATATACTTAAATTATTTACTTAAAACCAACATAACTTTTTATATAAAGTTCGAGATATTTATATTATATATACATGTTTGAGGTGTTGACCTCACACCGTCGTACCCATGAAAGTTTGGGTATTTGAAATATTATTCCTCATATTAACTATGAAATCAGGTGTGTAGATACTTAGACCATTTGGAGTGGTGTGAGAGTCTAAAAGTAAAAAATGGACTCCGTCGATATGAAAACAGTGTTTTGACTCCTATTTCTCTGCATTCCAGCACCGTCAATAAAATACACTGCACATTTTTTTACATCTCAACTTAGTAAAACATTAATTAAATTATTATAAGTAATGTTTTCCCTTTAATTTTTTCTTTGAATAATTATAAAATAAAAAAAGACACATTCCGATGTAAAAAAATAAATTTCATTAATGTTTTTTTTACGTTTTTCGATGAACTGAGTTCAAACTTATTAGAACATTGGATTCTCTTTTCAACTTGTGTGTCTATCCATAACACATTGGATTCCCTTTTCACATGTGTAAAAAATGCACATTCTGATGTTAAAAAAAATCTTTAATTTCTTTTATACTTTTTTGTGCTATTAAAATATAAATTGGATTTAAAATTGGGTTCAACTATTGTTTGTCTATTTGTGGAGACACCATGGTTTAATAAATTTATGTTTCGTGTATTTTTTCAGCCTAAAATACTCTAGCAGTTTGAACATCATTTATACATTTAATTTTATTTATGTGATATTGGTATCATATGAAAGATCATAAAAAAATAAAAAATTTGATATATGTTTTGTAAAAATTGAAGCACAAATAAATAAGTTATCACACTTTTAAAAAAGAAAATATTTTTTATGTGGTCCCATTATTCTTCCGTATGCCCCCTTTTTTGTTGTCCACTATTTGTTTCAGGCAGCATTTTCCTTTTTTTCCATACTTTTTGGCTGTCAACCCAACCTTTTATATATGAGACCTTCTATCCAATTTTCCATTTTAGACCCCAAATTGGTCTCCAATGTAAGCATTTAGGAGTCTAAAATTTCCATTTTTGACATTTTAGACTCCTAATACCTTACCACTCCAAATGGCCTTACTATATATCTTATTAAAATTCAAACATAATCACTCAATGACGTACTCCATGTAGGTGAAATAAGGACCAGCTTGATTTTCGTTTTTCTTTTGGGAAAAGCTGGTGTGAAAGCTTCATTTGAATGAGATAAGGTTGCTTTGACACAAAAACATCTTTGTTGGGAAGGACTATTGTAACTAAGGACGACTTGTGTTGAATATTTCCGAAGTGTTAAAATAAGTTGATTCATGTTTTTGTGAAATTACTAGTAATTAAAATCTTCATTTAAAACGCTCGCGACGTGCGTTGGAATGTGATCAAAGTATCACATTTATACGATGTGATCAAAGTTCATATATATGGCCAGCATATTAAATTGCTCTATTAAAAAAATCTCTAGCTCAATTCGAGATAATTTTTTTGGACTGAGATCTAGTTCTTAAACTGTGGCGCCCTTTATCTTCCGAGGTTTCTTTAAATTTTTAGTTGTGTATTCAGGTTATCTGTTGGCAGACAGTTATCCGAGGTAATAAACTTCATTTTGTATGAAATTTTTCTGTTGAATTTGGTGTCTCTAGCTCAACCTTAATACACTAAGCTGTTATCAAAATTCATCTTTAAGAAAATAAAACTTATTGCATGAATCTAACAAAAATCACCAGTATTTATGACATATAACTTTCACCACCTCTAGTCATGAGTTTTTATATCGTACAACCGGTTGTACGGTGCACCCCATACATCCGATGACATTTTTTATAAATACAGGTGGATATCACGACTTCTGTTAATTGAGCATCAATACACTTTTATGGAGAATCAACCCTATTGTATTGAGTACTAAAAGTCTAATATTTAACATCGTGATCTCTATTTCATATCTTCTAATATACCTTCTTTATCTTATTTTTTTGTGTAGTAATTTTTTAAAATTATATCTATAATCTACTCCAATAAATTCTAGTATGCGAATCTAATTTAATTTTATAATTTTGAAATATTAATTAATATGAAAATCAAAATCGTTATAAGTTTTGCTAGTTGAGTATCAAAACATGTTCATTGAGCACCAAGTTATTAACTTTCTCTCATTTAAAATTTTTAAAATACGAATTTTTTAATTTTTACAAATATGGAATGCAACATACTCCCTCCGCCCCTTAATTAAGTTTAGAGTCAACATTTAACGGTCTCCAATATTAACGTTTGACCATTGACATGTAGAATATATACTTATAAAACATATAACAAACTAACATTTCAATAATATATATTAAAATGAATCATTCAAAATTATATTGGTATTATAAAATAATACGATTTTTGTCAAATTAACGATCAAATTTAATAAAATTTGTCTCCATTATATATAGTGGGGTCCTCCATTATAAACCACCTTTAGAAATAAACGGTTATAAAAAAACACATATGCATATATGACTATATAGTGGAGTCATATTTGTCTCCTTAATTTTTTTGATGGAGAGAGTATTAGTGAACAAACTTATGCACTGACCAACTTGAAAGTTGGACCATTGCCACTAAAAAGAATGGAGTAAGTTGATAAATAATACTTCCTCCGTTCCTAGTGGGAGGTCTCGAGTTCGAATCCCGCTAGGCACACAAGGGTTGGAAACTCAATGAAGTGAGTTTCAGCCCTGATTACTTCAGGCTCCCCCACACCCCTCCCCCAGACCCCCCGGAGTAAAAAAATAATAATAAATACTTCCTCCGTTCTTTTTTAATGTTCTTTTTTAATTGCAACAGTCCACTTTTCACGTTTGTCACCGCACAATTTTGACCGTTAATATCTTTCATTCCTTATTATTATAAAATTTTAAAAAATGGTTTTTGGAAAATTTAGAATGAGAAAAATTTAACAATATTTTTAAAAAATTTAATTTATAATATAATAATAAATAAAACATAGCCAAAGTAAAATATGTGAATAATGCAAAAAGTCGGTTGCCGTAGCCCAGAATTTAACCACAGTAATTATTGGCTCCAGTTCCCTAACCGACGTTATTGTGATATGGTGATGAAGTGCATGGAAGTTGAAAAGCTAATTTAGTTTGGGAAAAGGCCGTACATGAATTTGACCGCCTCACCACAGAGTTGTTTGGATGAAAACCGTACATGTAAGGTATCATCATCTTTATGATGTATCATAATCTTCTCAGGAAGAGTGCTCAGCTTCTTTCTGCTTGTAAATTCTAACTCATTTTGGTTGCTTTTTGAGCAGTTTGGTTTATACTTTTTTCTGTTCTGATCGTGCCTTTTGTCTATGGATGTTCTCGATCATGAATTCCATGTGTATGGGTTATGAATCCTACTGGTATATTATTTGATATATGTTCTTTATCCTATCATGATATGTTCGTTCATGTTTTAAACCTATGTTCTTACTTCTTACCCTTGCCACATTTTTTGTTTGGAAGAAAGAAGCTGCTGGTGTGGAGATTAGTACTAGTCACTAGTTGAAATTTGTCAGTATGGTCAGGACAAAAACAGTTCAGGTGTTTGGGTTCCCTCATCTTGTAACTGCAAGTGATGCTAAGGTATGCTTAGAGAGGTATACAGGTGTAGGTTCTGTGTATGCCATAGAGGTAAAGATGGCTAAAAAGGGAGGAAGAGCATATGCTAAAGTCCAATTTGATAAAGCCAGCAGTGCAGAAGGAATTATAGCTCTGGCCAGTCAAAATGGATTGCACTATGGCTCGTCTTATTTGAAGGCTTGGGAACTAGATGCCTATATTGTGCAACCTAGATCATACATCCATAAGATGGAGAACATAACTCTATGCTTTGGGTGCCAAATATCAGTAGAACGGTTTTACAAGTTATGTAGATTTGAAGATGTTTCAATAGAATTTGGATATGGATTGAAGAAGATACGCTTCTATCTATCACATCACTTTGTTCGATACAAGCTTCAACTTTTATATGATCACATTTGGCAGATTGTGCTGCATAGATCCCCCGCCCAAAACATTAAATATCTTGTCATACAGGTTTGCAGATGAACTTAATTTATTTCTCAAGTGCTACGTCGTATTTTTTATTGCATGTTCATGTCTTTGGGGACCTTCTGCTTGGTTTAATGGAGTTAGGATTGAATTATTGTTTCAAAAGAGTATATTATATTTTATCATCCAACCAAACAAGGGCTTCTGCGATTCAGATGCATACATTCAGTAAACTCACACACACGCACACATATATAATGATATTCCTATCTTTCATCCCACTGCCCCAACATGTTGGAATTAAGGTGTCTATGATAACCATTGAGGGGTTTCAGAAATACCATTTCCCGTTTTGGCGTTTCCAGGTTACATTTCTTGCTAGATGGACTCCATCGAGTGTATGTCATAAACTCATGTTTAAAGAAAGCTAATGTTTTCTAGCATGTGCATTAAAGATAATTATATTCTCATTTAATTCTTCATGGTCATTAAGTGAACTATCACATTAATTTTTAAAACTTTTCACAAAAGGTAAAAAGCCCAGCGATTCAAAAATATAAGATTCACAGCGGATAGATATGGCATTATTCTCCTTTCTTTTGATAACATTGTTTTCAATATCTCTTTTTCATTTTTCGTTAAAATACATTTCTATTATATGTGGAATCTAGTTTTGGCTACATGTAGGAGACTCATTCAGCTATTACTAATTTGTAAACATCGTCTGTCTGCTTCAGTTAGTTGCTGCTCCACGGATCTACAAGAAAATAGAAGAAGACACCATCTATAGCTTCTTTCAGGAAACTCCAGATGATCAGTGAGTGAGGACTACAGATTTCACACAAAGTTTGATTGGAGAATCTTCTGGCTTGTGTCTGGAGCTTCCTAGAGGCGTCAAATTACCAGATTTCCGTAATAATTTTGTCTTCTACAATGAAACTGAAAGTCAATTTATTCTAGAGCCCGGTTCACGGTTTTCTAGAAATTTGCATCTAGTCCCAATCATTCATCCTCCACGAGGAAGTGAATTGCCATTCGACTTAGTGTTTAAGATTAGCAGCTTGGTGCAACATGGATGCCTTCCCGGTCCCGTACTGAATGACAGATTCTTCCGCTTAGTTGATCCAAGATTGGTAAACATTGATTGCATTGAAAATGCCTTGGAGAAATTGCTCTATATGAAGGAATGCTGTTATGATCCTGTGATGTGGCTGACTGATGCATACCGTAATTTCAAGCATCCTCCAAAATCCGCTTCTATAAATCTCGATGATGGATTGGTTTATGTAAGGAGGGTCCTAGTGACTCCAACAAAGGTTTATTTTTATGGGCCCGAGGTAAACCAATCGAACCGTGTGTTGCGCCATTACATTAATGACATTGAAAATTTCCTCCGTGTATCTTTTGTTGATGAGGAGTGTGATAAAATCCAATCCATAGATTTATCTCAAAGGGGAATTGGGAAGACAGACATTTATAGCAGGATACTTTTGACACTAAAAAATGGCATTGTTATTGGTGATAAAAGGTTTGAATTTCTCGCGTTCTCATCAAGTCAGTTAAGAGAGAGTTCTGTTTGGATGTTTGCATCAAGAGTTGGACTTACAGCTACTGATATAAGAGAATGGATGGGCAACTTCAAAAAGATAAAAAATGTTGCAAAGTATGCTGCAAGACTTGGTCAATCCTTTGGTTCTTCTAGAGAAGCTGAAAGTGTTCACCGGAATGAAATTGAAATTGTTCCTGACATAATAAAGATTACTAAACAAGGGACTGAATATAACTTCTCTGACGGGATTGGAAAAATATCTTCAGATTTTGCCGAAAAAGTCGCCATAGAATGTGGCCTGGAAAAGTTAGCCCCGTCTGCTTATCAAATCCGCTATGGTGGATTTAAGGGAGTCGTTGCTGTTGATCCTTCTTCGTCAAAGAAGTTGTCTTTAAGAAAAAGCATGTTGAAATATGAATCAAATAATGTAAAACTTGATGTGTTGGCATGGAGCAAATATCAACCTTGTTATCTAAACCGCCAATTGGTGACACTCTTGTCAACTCTTGGTATCAAAGATGCGGTCTTTGAGTTGAAGCAAAAAGAAGCAGTTTCTCAACTGAATGAAATCCTCACCAATCCTGCAAAGGCAGCCGAGGCTCTTGAGTTAATGGCTCCTGGAGAAAACACTAACATCATTAAAGAGATGCTTATGTGTGGCTACAAGCCTGATGCCGAACCTTTCCTTTCGATGACTTTACAAACATTCAGGGCATTTAAGTTGCAAGATATAAGGACCAAGGCACGTATATTCATACCCAGTGCCAGATCGATGATGGGTTGTCTAGATGAGACCAGAACATTGGAATATGGTGAAGTATTTGTTCAGTATTCAGGTGCTGGATGGAGACAGTCTCTTGTTGATTCTCTACATTACAATGAAACCAGAGATTGTAAATACATTGTCACAGGAAAGGTAGTCGTTGCAAAGAACCCGTGCTTACATCCTGGTGATGTTCGTGTTTTGAGAGCTGTTAACGTGCCTGCTTTGCACCATATGGTGGACTGTGTCGTTTTCCCCCAAAAAGGGCAGAGGTAATCCAAACTCCCACCTTTAGCGTCATTTCACTCTTTGTTTCATAACATTTTCAAATTTTAAAATGCTTTAATTGTTACTGTTAAGACTTGACTAAACTCTGAGAATGGGTTGAATGCTTTAAAAAAAGGAACACCAAATAAACTTAGACAACGTATAGTTCATATACATGGTTTATTATGTGGCTTGATTGCTATCTAGTGTACATATATACTTCATTTGCATGGTATAAAAAAGTAAATATAGGCAAACAAACTAATGAAGTGTCACGCACCATATTCAATTATATACTGGTATATTTAATTCTCAAATTGGAATTTCCAAACAGCAATTAATTCTTAATGCGAGCAAAGATTGTTGTTACGGAGTCGAGGAGATGACTCTAAACTGGAATGAGTGGTGCTTCATGCCCCATATAACACACTTCAGTTAAAAAATTGTCAGCTTTCATTCATGGATTATCATTTCTCAAGCATTTTTCACTCAAACGTACAGTATGTTCTGTGGTGCCAACCTGAGCTCTACTGGCATGTTCCATTTCAAAATTTCAAATTAATGTGTATATTTTATTTCACTACAAAAAACAACATATCTGCATCAATTATTTTTTATGAAACTGTAATAACTAAGGTATTGCCTTAAGTGGACATACATCAGAATGTATACTTATTATTCTCTCATAAAAAATAACTTGGCTTTGTTGATTCTTTCCAATTGTGTTACTTTACTCGTATACATTTTTTGGTCTGTACTGGTTATTTAAAAAAACGGTGATAGGCCGCATCCAAATGAATGTTCTGGAAGCGACTTGGATGGAGATATTTACTTTGTGTGTTGGGACCAAGATCTCATTCCGAAGGAAATGAAACCAGCGATGGATTACACCCCTGCTCCAAGCATGGCATTGGACCATGATGTTACAATTGAGGTACAACATACTATCGGTCACCCAAAACCATTGTTCCTTGTGCTAGACTTAGTTGCATTTTCAATGCATAGTTTACAATTTATAGTAATAATTTTCCGGTATTTATGCCTTCGTCTTCCTCTTGCGTCTGTTATGCATCACATTTGATGCCACACATCCAGCATTTAAGTTTATCAGTATGTTTTCACTTGAAAGAAATCGTTCTGCAGGAAGTTCAGAAGTATTTTGCAGACTACATTGTGAATGACAGTTTAGGCATTATTTCAAATGCGCATGTTGTGTTTGCGGACAAAGAAGATAAGATGGCAATGAGTGAACCGTGTCTTGAACTTGCAAAGCTCTTCTCTATTGCAGTCGACTTTTGTGAGTTGGTATTGGTCCACCTCTGTTGTACTTGGCTCGCCTCATTAATATGTTGGTCTCCTAATTAATGAGTCTGGCCCAACTCCTTTGCCTACCCGACCAAGCCCATTCGTCTCCCCTTGTCTTTATCCAGCCCATGACTCATTGTGGCCCTTCTCTTATATTGTCCCGTTCCTTCTGGAATTTCCTATTTGTGCGACCCTTCCCTCTCTCTTAGCGATGAGAAGCCTAGACTGTTACCCTAGTTCTAGAGTGAGAGAGTGCCGGTTGAACTGTAGGCTTAGCTCCGGCTATCCTCCGGTGAGACCCTTGGGGTTCCCTTCTGTGGGCTTCACTCTGAGCTGGTATTTGGGGGTTCTTCTCCGGTGGGTTCTCTGGGGTCTGGTCTGGGGGGTTTTGGGCTCCAAAACTGAGTGTTTGAGACTGTTGCCCTTTCGGTTTCCCTTGTTGACTCCTTGGTGGTGAATGGTGAGCTAGCCCTTGGGGCTATGGTGATTGAGGTCTGAGCCGGTCCAGTAACTCTACAGTGGTATCAGAGCTGGAAGCTGCCTCTTCTCACCAACGCTGGAGACTCGCCGGAAGCACTTCCCACACCTGGTAACGCCTCAGCTTCCCCTCGCGATTGGTAAGTCGGGTTGTCTGATCTAGACACTCGCTCAGGTATAACCTCTAAATCCCTATCTTGGGCTACCGGAGTGCCACCGGCATCTATGCTGCATGGGTAGATCTTAAACCCTAGGTTTTGGATCTTCCGGTTAGAAACCCTAGATTTTCCGTTGCATGTGCAGATTCGGTATAGACCAATCTGCAGAAACCCTAGGTCTGTTGAACTCGTGCATGGGTGGTGTCAATCTGTGTCGAACTTGACCCACCATTCTCTGTGTGATTGCCTGAGCACCTTTGTGGTTATTACTTGTTTTGGGCCTCTACTGTTTGTGACTCTCATCTGTTTCCAGTTCACTTTTTTACCTGTGTTATTGGTTTCTGACCCATTGTAATACTGTGACTGTAAAACTCTAGTGGGCTAAGGCACTTGAGGTTAGGGCTAGGGGATTCCCTGCCAGCCACCTCAGTGGCCCCGGATCTGCGTGGTCCCTTAGTCCGCAGCCTAACCCCCTAGGGCTCAGTCTCCGCATTACAGTTGTCTCATTAACTGTGTAGGTTTGTTGTTTACCATGACTTCCAACATGTATGGTATGCTTCCCTTTAATGGTAAATCTGACTTTGATATTTGGAAACAAAAGATAAAATGTGTCCTTATCCAACAAAAGGTGTATAGAGCTGTCACTGGTCAGTTTTTAGAATCTGAGGATAAGTCTAAACAAACTGAGATGAATGAAACTGCCTGTTCCACCATATATCTAAACTTGTCTGACTCTGTCCTTAGAAAAGTAGGAATCCTTGAGTCTGCCAAAGCCCTCTGGGATAAACTTGAGTCCACTTACACTGATACTTCTCTTCCTGGTAAACTGTTTTTATTGGAAAAATTTTTTAGGTTCAGACTTGACCTAAGTAAAGACATTGAAGAAAACCTAGATGTTTTTCAAAAACTGATCCAGAACATAAAACAAGCTGGGGATAAACATATTGATGATTATACCCCTATTGTACTTCTTAATGCCATTCCTGATTCCTATAATGATGTTAAGTCAGCCATTAAATATGGGAGGGATGATATAACCCTTGATATTGTAATTAATGGCCTAAAAAGCAAAGAGCTTGACTTAAGACACTCTAGGGGTCACAATAATCACTCTAAGGACTCTGGTGAAGCCTTTTTTGTTAGGGGCAGATCCAAGAGTAGGTCTAGGTACCCTAGAAAAGAAAATCAGGACAAGAACAGTAGACAGCCAGGTAAGAAAAGGTATAAGTCCAAGAAAAGAGTTTGTTACAACTGTGGTAACCCAGGTCATTTTATAAAAGATTGTACCCAACCTAAAAGAAATGAACAGGCCAACTCTGTAACCAATAAAGAAATGAGTGATGAAGTGTTCATGGTCTGTGACCAAGCCAACTCTATCCTAAGCAACCTAACTGAATTTGAATGGTTAATTGATTCAGGGTGTACCTACCACATGACTCCTTTTAGAAATATGTTTACTTCTTATAGTACCTGTGAGTCTGGTCATGTGTCCTTAGCTGACAATAAGAAGTGCAAGGTTCATGGTATGGGTGACATAAGTCTTAAATTTGAGAATGGAACTGTCTTCAAATTGAAAAATGTTAGGCATGTCCCTGATCTTAGGCACAATCTACTTTCTGTTTCTGCTTTTGAAGAGTGTGGTCTTGAGGGAAAATGGGGGAATGGGTGCATGAAAATCCTGAAAAACTCTTTGGTTTTGTTCAAAGCTTTAAAAGAAAATAGCCTATATGTGGTTCATGCTAAACCATTTTCTGAACATGCTAATACTGTACTCTCTGACAAGTCTGTGCTCTGGCACCAAAGGCTTGGACATATGAGTAATAAAGGATTAAATGTTTTGCAAAAATCAGGCTGTTTTGGAAATGACTTGGTGTCACCTATACCATTCTGTGAAGGTTGTGTCTTAGGTAAACAACATAGGGTCCAGTTTCCTACCTCTAGCTATCCTAATGAGCCTAAGTCTAAAGCTGTTCTCGACTACATACATGCAGATGTGTGGGGTCCTTCCAGTGTCCCTACCCATGGGGGTAGGAGGTATTTTCTGTCCATAATTGATGATTTCTCTAGAAAAGTTTGGGTCTGCTTGTTAGAACATAAATCTGAGGTGTATGTCAAGTTTAAAGAATGGAAAATTATGGTAGAAAATCAAACTGGATGTAAGGTTAAAACCCTTAGAACAGACAATGGATTAGAATTCTGCAATAAGGACATGGATAGGTTGTGTACCGAGTGTGGGATTAGGAGACACAAAACTGTGCCCTATACTCCCCAACAAAATGGTTTGGCTGAGAGAATGAATAGGACCCTCCTTGACAAAGTCAGAAGTATGCTTGCTACTTCTGGTCTCCCCAAGAAGTTTTGGGGAGAAGCTGTTAATACAGCCACCTACTTGATCAATAGGTCTCCTTCTGTACCCTTAGATGGTAAATGCCCTGAGTTTGTCTTCTCTAAGACACCCCTTGACCTGTCTAACTTAAAGGTGTTTGGGTGTGCTGCCTATGTACATCAACAGACTGACAAGTTGGAACCTAGATCTAAAAAGTGTATTTTCTTAGGTTACCCTGAAGGGGTAAAAGGGTATAGGATCTGGGATAGGAGTCAGATTGGTTTTAAGATCATAATAAGTAGAAATGTTGTGTTCAATGAATTTGATTTCCCCTGCTTAGTGAAAAATGTGACTGAACCTGATCTGAGCCCTGAAGGCACCACTCCCAGTGAGGTGGAGCCTACTCAGACTACCTCTAACCCTCTGGTTAATGAATCTGGATCACCTGATGCTACTGACCTGACCAACACTATGCTTGACACCCCCTCTACCTACAGTGAGGTGGAGCAGCCTACTGAGTCTAACAACAATAATGAAAATGTGCATGATGAATTTGCAGGTGATAACTCTACTGATAACAATGATTTTCATGAAACTTATTCTGAAAATTTGAACCTTGAAAATTATCAGTTAGCTAGAGACAGAACTAGGAGAAACATAAGGAAAATTTCTGATAGTATGACTGATTATGCTTTTCATCTGTATGATACTTCCTTGTTTGCTTTCTCTGTGTTTGAAACTCTTGATTTAAATGAACCTAGAACCTACCAGGAAGCCCTTGCATCTAGAGAATCTAAAAACTGGCTTAGTGCTATGCAAAGTGAAATAGATTCCCTTAAGTTGAATAAGACTTGGACCCTAGTTCCTAGGACTCCTAACTGTTCTGTTGTTGAGTGCAAATGGCTTTTCAAAGTTAAAGAGGAGCCTAATAATATTAGGTTTAAGGCTAGGTTAGTTGCCAAAGGTTTCACTCAAAAGGAAGGGATAGATTATGCTGAAATTTTTGCCCCTGTAGTAAAATTTACTACAATTAGGATGATGCTTGCTTTAGTTGCCCATAATGACTGGGAAATGAAGCAGATGGATGTTACCACTGCCTTCCTACATGGAGAATTGGATAAGCAGATTTGTATGACCCAACCTGAGGGTTTTGTTGACCCTAAGTACCCTAGGCATGTTTGTCTTCTTAAGAAGGCTCTCTATGGCCTTAAACAGTCTCCTAGGCAGTGGAACATTAAGTTTGACCAATGCATGTCCTCCCTAAGGTTCAAAAGGTCCGATTCTGATCCTTGCTTGTATTTTAAGGATGCTGACTCTGTACTTGTTTTCTTGTTGATCTATGTGGATGATATGCTTATTATCAGCCCCTCTGTGAATGCCATTAAGAATGTTCAACAGTGTCTTTGTGAAAACTTTGCTATGAAGGACTTAGGAGATGCTAAGAGAATCCTAGGGATTAATATCATTAGGGATAGGAGTAGGTGTACCCTTACCCTTAACCAGACCTCCTACCTTGATAAAGTCCTTAAGAAGTTCAACATGAATTATGCCCTGCCTGTCAATGTGCCCTTAGCTTCTCATTTTGCTCTAAGTAAGGATCAGTCTCCTAAGACTGGCCCTGAAATTGATAGGATGAAGTCTGTACCCTATTCCAATGCAATAGGGTCGGTTATGTATCTCATGGTAAGCACCAGGCCTGATATTGCCTATGCAGTCAGCTGCTTAAGTAGATATATGGCCAACCCTGGGATGCCTCATTGGAATGCCCTGAAATGGTTGCTTAGATACCTTAAGGGTACCATTTCTCATGGGCTTGTGTTTTCTAAGTCTAATTCTGAAATATGCCTTACTGGTTATGTTGATTCCAATTATGCAAATGATAGGGATAATAGGAAGTCTACTACTTCTTATATTTTTACTTTGTGTGGTTCATGCATAAGTTGGAAATCTCAACTTCAGCCTATTGTTGCACTTTCTACTACTGAATCTGAATACGTTGCAGCAACTGAGGCCTTTAAAGAGGCTATCTGGCTGAAACGTATTCTATCTGAAATTGGTTTTCTTAGACAGGTTGTAACTGTGTACTCTGATAGCCAGTCTGCTATACAACTGTGCAAAAACCCAGTATTTCATGACAGGACCAAGCACATTGATGTTAGGTTCCACTTCATCAGGGACATTGTCGATAAAGGAGGGATTAAGCTATGCAAAATAGCTTCTGAATTCAACCCTGCTGATATGGGGACTAAATGTCTCACTTTTGAAAAACTGTTTTCTTGTAAACGTATTCTTAATTTAGATTGTGGCTGATAAGAACAGATTAAAACAAGAAAAACCGGCAATGATGATACTCCCATTCACATTTTGCTCTACACCACCATGGGGACCAATAAGGTGGAGATTGTGAGTTGGTATTGGTCCACCTCTGTTGTACTTGGCTCGCCTCATTAATATGTTGGTCTCCTAATTAATGAGTCTGGCCCAACTCCTTTGCCTACCCGACCAAGCCCATTCGTCTCCCCTTGTCTTTATCCAGCCCATGACTCATTGTGGCCCTTCTCTTATATTGTCCCGTTCCTTCTGGAATTTCCTATTTGTGCGACCCTTCCCTCTCTCTTAGCGATGAGAAGCCTAGACTGTTACCCTAGTTCTAGAGTGAGAGAGTGCCGGTTGAACTGTAGGCTTAGCTCCGGCTATCCTCCGGTGAGACCCTTGGGGTTCCCTTCTGTGGGCTTCACTCTGAGCTGGTATTTGGGGGTTCTTCTCCGGTGGGTTCTCTGGGGTCTGGTCTGGGGGGTTTTGGGCTCCAAAACTGAGTGTTTGAGACTGTTGCCCTTTCGGTTTCCCTTGTTGACTCCTTGGTGGTGAATGGTGAGCTAGCCCTTGGGGCTATGGTGATTGAGGTCTGAGCCGGTCCAGTAACTCTACAACTTTCCCAAGACAGGTGTTCCTGCTGAGATACCTTACCATCTGCGTGTCAAAGAATATCCCGACTTCATGGAAAAGCCCGCTGAAAAGACAACTTATGTTTCGTCAAGAGTGATAGGAAAGCTATTTAGGGAGGTCAAAGATATCACTCCACTGCTCAGCTCTATTACATCCTTTACAATAGAAGTTGCGAGAAAATCATATGATCCTGACTTGGAAGTGGACGGGTTCGAAGACTTCATTGAAGAAGCTTTTAATTGTAAAACTCGTTATGACTTGAAGCTGGGCAATCTAATGGACTATTATGGAATAAAAACTGAGGCAGAAGTGCTGAGCGGTGCCGTCATAAAGACTTCAAAATTGTTTGATCGCAGAAGGGATGCAGATGCGGTTAGTGTGGCTGTGAGGGCCTTGAAGAAGGAGGCAAGGTCATGGTTCAAGAAAGGAAGTGAGTCGGCCGAGGACTTGTTGGCCAAGGCATCAGCTTGGTACCATGTCACTTATCACCATACATATTGGGGTAACTACAATGAGGATATGAACCGAGCCCACTTCATCAGTTTCCCATGGTGTGTCTATGACAAACTTATTCAGATCAAGAGGACCAAAACAGGAAATAGGGCTCTCCGTTTGACATCGACTGAACATCAAAGAAATAATGTGTATGATCCATCTCACGTATTAGATAAACCACATGTGGAGATATGTGAGAATGTGAATTATGCGGTGCAACCGGTGAAGATACTAGATAGACAAGTAAAGAATTTGAGAAGTAAAGAAGTTCCAATGGTTAAAATCCTTTGGAAGACTGATCGGGTCGAAAAAGAGACTTGGGAAACTGAAGCTTTGATGAGGAAGCAGTACGCATTTCTATTTGGGTAGGGTTGAAAATCCTGTTCAGTGGGTGAACTTTTGACACCGCCCCCGGATGTACTCGAATTTTCTATTCTTGGTTTAATTAATGTGTTTGAAATTTCTATTGTTGATCAATTGTAAGTCGATTAAAGATTTAAATAATAAATTATTAATTAAATTGCTTACTGGGCCCAGAATATTGGGATGAACTACCTCATATATATTTGGGCCATCTTATAAAATATAAGACCCCTATACAATGAAAAAGAAAACATATAACCCTTTTGAGCCAAATTAGAATGCTTTGGTAGCCCACGTATGGTTTTGGCCCAATTTGCTATAGATAGTAAGAATAAAACAGGGGCCTCCTACTCCCATGGGTTGGGGGGGGGGGGGGGGGGCAAATATTAAGGGTGCTGCACACATAATGGGGTTGTTTGGATAACATTTGTTTGCTTCAAAACGCTATTCTTTTTCAACAAGAAATGTTGTAATTTGCAGCGTTTTGCCTCCAACCCACTAGAATACAAACACCCCCAATAAGAAAACAAACCAATAGAACCCACCACTACTAGGAAAAAGCTTAATAGTCATACTTTTTTATGTCACAAAAAATTTCCTTGATACAACATTTGTCGCAGCCATTTGGAAATGCCAACACTAAATTTAGTGTCGTAGACGAAATGTCAGAGAGTGATGACATTTTTGTATCACCATATATTTTGATGTGCAAGTAACAACAATATTTGTGATGCTATAACATATTAAAAAATCATGATTTATCAGTATATAGATTAATGTCGACAACACATCACACAATACTACTCCCTATGATACTTTAGTGTCTTCATTATTTTATAACACATGCATGCTCATACTACCTCCGTCCCAAAATGATTTGCAAATTTGACTTTTCTTGGTCCCAAAGAGATTTTAATGTAGTTTATGAATATGTAAATTTTAATTATTAAAAATTGAATTAATTATCAATAGGGAGGATTGACTTTTACTATTGGTTGACCGAAAATGTTGACTTTGCAAAACAAATAGGGACGGAGGGAGTATCATTTATATTTTTGACATGCTTGTATCATTAATCTCTAAACATTTCCAATGTTTCAATAATATATATTATACCAAATTGAACTTTTAAAAATAAGGGTGGGGGGGGGGGGCAAATATTAAGGGTGCTCAACATAATGGGGTTGTTTGGATAATAGCTGTTTGCTCCAAAACACTATTCTTTTTCAACAAGAAATGTAATTATTTGCAGCGTTTTGCCTCCAACCCACTAGAATACAAACACCCCCAATAAGAAAACAAACCAATAGGACCCACAACTAATAGGAAAAAGCTTAATAGTCATACTTTTTTATTGTCACAAAAATTTCCATGACACAATATTTGTCGCAGCCATTTGGAAATGCCGACACTAAATTTAGTGTCGCAGACGAAATGTCAAAGTGATGACATTTTTGTAGGTATCACCATATATTTTGACGTGCAAGTAACAACAATATTTGTGATGCTATAACGTAATAAAAAATCATGATTCATCGGTATATAGATTTGTGTCAACAACACATCACACAATAGTACTCCCTATGATACTTTAGTGTCTTCACTATTTTATAGCACATGCATGCTCATATCATTTATATTTTTGACATGCTTGTATCATCAATCTCTAAACACTTTCAAATGTTTCAATAATATATTTTAGGGAAAAGGAGCAAATAAGCCCACGTACTAACAAAAAAAAGGTCAAATAGGCCCTTATATTGGAGGCTATGTCCGGCCGTCGTCATCTGAGGAGGTTCCCGGTAGAATATTTTGATGAAATTTTTTGACCATCTTATCCATTAAGTCTAGTTTACTCATACCAAATTTCAGCTAACAATTCAATCGGGAAGGCATTCAAATGAATTATTGAAGATAACTGCGCAGTTATCTTTAAGAATTCATTTGAATGCCTTCCAGATTGAAGTTTTAGCTGAAATTCGGTATGCGTAAACTAGACTTAATGAATAAGATGTTCAAAAACTTTCATAAAAAATTCCTCCGGGAACCGCCCCAAATGGCGACGACCGAACAGAGACTCCTATATGAGGGATTATTTGACCTTTTTTTGTTAGTACATGAGTTTATTTGCCCCTTTTCTCTATATATTATATACCAAATTGAACTTTTAAAAATAAACTAATACAACCAAATCAACTTTTAAAGTCATTAACACCAATTCATAACCAATCAAAGTCATAGCACCACCAAACTTATGGTGTGTCTATGACAAACTTATTCAGATCAAGAGGGCCAAAACATGAAATATGGCTCTCCGCTTGACATAGATTGAACCGTTGTTCAGCACAGGCTTGGCCTTGACCTGAATTGTGGTTCCCATATTGTAAATTGTTCATGCTGTGGTCATGACTCCTCTAGGTTAAACTGGTTCACTTTAATTTATCTGCAACAAAAAAGTAAAGTTTGTTATGCATTTAGGGTGTTTCGGTATAAACATAATTTTTTGTACTATATAAATGCTCTCAATTTTTTACCTGCTTGTGTTGGACTGAGGTTTTTAATAGCAGCCGAATAGTTGACAACTTAATGGTATGGCAAGCAGCCGTTTGTTTATATTTAGGGTTAACATGTTTTTCTATCATTATTCTTCTTATTATTGTTATTAAAATATTCATTTATTATATGAAGTATATTATTGGAAAATTTAATTGCAATGAACCAAGTCAACCAACCTTCTTTACGATCTGTTCTCTAGTATAAGCCCTTTGTTCACACCATTCCATATGACCATATCTCGGTGACTCAGTGAAATGAGTACTAAAAACACCTTGAAAGGCTGAAATGTCATTGGTGAAGGAAGCCCCGTCCCTTCTACGGTTAATTAGGTTATGGTCGTGTGAATTCTTAGCAAGAAATTAGTAAAGTAGGAAGGCAAAAAAAGTTTCTTTGATATTGGTGATGAACAGATTACAAACATGGAAGAAGAGAGTTACTCCTACTATTTGCTTATACAAAAGTATATATTTCATTCTTTTTTACTTGTAACATTTTTTATTTCAACCTTTGTCAAAGCATAATTTTGACCATTGATATTATGATATGAAGTATATTGCATTCTTATTAGTAAATTATTAAGAGAGTTTTTTCCCGGAATAATGCTAAACAAATAAATAATTCCCTAAATGCTACCGGGTTAAAAATAAGGAAAAATTGATAGTAATAATCTCAACTATTGGCGGTCCGCTCATAATAATCCCAACTATTGATTATTACAGAATAATCCCAACTTTAGGGACCTTCCGCCAATAATGGTCCCTATGAATAAATTCTTGTAGTTTCTAAAGTAGATGAGATGAGATATAACAAGTAATCCTTATAAATAATCTCAACTTTTAATTTTTACGCTTAATTTCTATTTAAAATTCACTTTTTATAGAGGTAATATATGGTCATGGACCATTATTGGCGGATAGCCTATATAGTTGGGATTATACAAAAATAATCAATATATAGTTGGGATTATTTTCAGCGGACCAGCAATAGTTGAGATTATTATTTTCAAATAATCCTAAAAATAATTCCCAAAATACTGCTGGATTAACCATGGTTAAGGAGAGCTGCCGTTTGAAGTGGCGGCTTTTAACCTGTAGAACAAGAGTCGCCACTTGAAATGGCGGCTTTCCTATACATCACAAAACTATCGCAAGCAACGAACATTGAATGCCAAAGACAAGAATGAAAGGTTATGGGTCCCACCCAAATTTAAAATATCATGTTTTCTTTGAAGTGCTATAACTTTTTTATTTGTAATCTGATTGTTACAAAAAATATACCAAAATTCATAACTTTTTATTATCTTTCATATGACACCAATATTAAATATATAAAATCAAAAAATAATTTAACACTTTAGAAATTAATGCATATCTGTTTTTTATATCAAAACATGATTACATGATTTTTTAAAATTTTGATATAATTTTTGTAACGATCGGAATACAAATAAAAAATATATAGCACTTTAAAAACAATACGCATTAATTTTTAAAGTATTAAATTATTTTTTGATTTTATATATTTAATATTGGTGTCATATGAAAGATAATAAAAAGTTATGAATTTTGGTATATTTTTTGTAACAATCAGATTACAAATAAAAAAGTTATAACACTTCAAAGAAAACATGATATTTTAAATTTGGGTGGGACCCATAACCTTTCATTCTTGTCTTTGGCACTCAATGTTCCTTGCGTGCGATAGTTTTGTGATGTTTAGGAAAGTCGTCACTTCAAGTGACAACTCTTGTTGTACGGGTTACAAGTCGCCACTTCAAGTGGCGGTTCTACTTAACCACGGTTCATCCAGCAGTATTTTTGGGAATTATTTTTAATCCAGCAGCATTTTGGGAATTATTTATTTATTTAACATTATTCCGGGAAAAAACTCTTATTAAGAAGTTCAAAATTAGGAAATTTAAAATGAGAGAAATTTAACAATATTTTCAAAAAATCAAATTTCTAATGCATTAATATTATAATAAATAAAATGCAATCAAAGTAGGCCATGTGATACTGTAATTACTTTTACATATTCCATTTATTTAAGAATAGAGGTAGTATGTACTCTCTTTGTCCTGTTAAGATCGTCTCATATTTTAAATTTAGATCCACCTCACTAAGATTGTCCAATACCAAATTTCGAAACGTTGTGTGGCTCTAAATGATTCTTAGTTTATTCTAACTTTATAAATTCAATGTTAACCACATAAATCACTTTTCTTGATAATCGCACATTTGCACCACCTCTTCTTGTACGGATGTTAGACGGACAAAGTAGTAATATATAGGGCGATTCCAGTAAGAAAAGAGTCTCATGAGAGTACAATCCGACTCTTTAGAGCATCTTTTATGTCAAAACGTGCATGGTACACATGTAATATTAAAGTTTAGACACATAAATATTTCGGAGTAGTAATTAAAATACATATCTCCTTACTAATTGAACGGTCTTATATGTTTTAGATAAGTTTTTCTCCACAATGTCAATAAATGCGTCTAGATGTAGATATTGTGGTCGACATTGTTGAGAAAAAGTTGCCAAAATTATACGGAGTATAAAACTATGGAAAGAAAGAAATTAAAGTGAAATATCATTGATTTGTTTTTATATGTCTATCTCTTTCATGTCACATATGCACCTTACGCATTGTTGCATTGAAGATGTTCTTATGTAATCTAATGGTGAATTTATGTAACACCGTCCCCAAATGTATTTGCTTTTAAGTGAATATTGTATTTTTAACCTTATTGAAATGGTGAACGAATTTACGATGTCCCGAATTTTTATTAATTCCTTTGCACAAATAGTAAATTCGCACGTGGGGCCCGCACCGGGAGCGGGGGCCGCCTGATATTCCCGGGACCACATGAACTATTCATTTTGGTCTAGATAATGTTTATATGGTGGTGGATAATTCATTTGAGCCATGGAATGGTCCAGAGTTGACCGATTGGTCAAAAGAGGCCCAAATACCGGTATTGCCAATTTAACCGATAAATGCCCGAAATTGAATTTCGGGGACTTATAAATTTAAGTTGGGGAATGAATATTCATTATAAGGGTCATGATGATGGAGAACACATAAAATATTTTATTTGAACCGATAAAATAAAATATATTTAAAACAGTCCGAAAAATACAACTTTCGGGACTGATTGTACACTTTTGGGCAAAAAGGGTTGACCTCCCACATGGGTGGGGGCCAACCCACGAATTTTGTCTTGAAAATGGAGTGGAGGGCCGGCTGGTAGGATAGGAGTTGATGGGAGGGGATTTTTGAGATGAAAGCTTTGGCATCAAACAAAATGAGTTGGACCCCTCTCCACACTCATTTGTTCATTGAGACAAAACCACACCCCTCACTCATCTCTCCCCCCATTCCTGCGGCCAGCACCCATCAAGCAAGGACAAGGAGCTCATCATCCTCCTTTCTCCATTGTTGAAGAGAGCTCAACAAGGAAGGACCTCAAGGAAAGGAATTTAGGTGCTAAAAGTGTGGAGATTAAGGAACTTGATTTAAGTATTTTTGAGCCTCGCCGGAGTTTCGCCGGAGTTGGTCAAAGTTCACCGGAGTTGGTCAAAGTTCGCCGGAATTAGTCAAAGTTCAACCGAGAAGCGTAGAACGCGCTCAAGCTCACTTAAGGTGAGGATGACCGACTATATTGCTTATAATCTTTGGGTTAATTTCATAAGATTTCCTAAATGAATATACAATGTGATTTGCATGGATTATTAATGGTTAATAATGCCTAAATGAAATTACTATTGATCATAAGTATAGTTGCATAATGTACGAATTTATTGAATAAATTGTGTATGTCTAAATGTTATGAATATGATGGCATGATAGTAGTATCAACCATAAATCCCATTTGTGATAAGTATACTTTTAATTCATGAGAAGAAGCCATGAAGGAATAAAAGTGATATTTTGATATTGAGGTCAAATTACATATTGAATGAAGAATTACATTGAAATGAGCAAATAACTAGTATTGAAATATTAGTTGGAATTGTAGTTGAATAATGGATGAATGGATCCTAAGAAATTGAATTGTAAAGAATCGGTGATTATTGAGTTGGGCTCTAGACCGATGTAGATAACGGTGATTATTGAGCTGGGCTCTAGACCGTAGTAGTTATCGGTGATTATTGAGCTGGGCTCTGGACCGATGTAGATAACGGTGATTATTGAGCTGGGCTCTAGACCGTAGTAATTATCGGTGATTATTGAGCTGGGCTCTAGACCGATGTAGATGACGGTGATTATTGAGCTGGGCTCTAGACCGTAGTAGGTAACGGTGATTATTGAGCTGGGCTCTAGACCGTGATAAGTAATGATGAATTGACACTAAAACGAATAAAGTTAACCATGATACAATAACACCCTAGATTGAGGGTCTTGGAAATTGAAACTTTGATTATACTTAGTATAGTTGTCATTGTACTTGTCAAATGCTTCCAAGTACTGACCTCCCCTTCACGGGGGAGGCCACCTCACAGTTTCAGGTAGGACTTGAAGGTTGCTGCCATCGCCCGCTTGTTTCGGGAAGATCAAGGAGAGAAGACGTGGTTCGTGCTTCCTCCGTTCCTGTTTTAAAAACATTTAAATTAATGCTCATGGATATTATATTTTTGAATAATCATTTGGGGGCTTGTATGCTCATGTTTGCCAAAGTGTGGCACGAACACTTATATTAAATGTTTCCGCTGCTTTGAATGAATATTTTACATTATGTTGGTTTATGGATGTACTATATGTGAATGATATCCCAAACGCCTTGTATAGTATGAATGTGTTGGACTGCGGTTGACTATTCGTACTGTACGGCGGATTGTTGACGTGTCCGGATAGGTCCGGGGCGTGACAATTTAATTGGTATCAGAGCCAGGTTGTCCGTAAACTTCATAATGAAGCTTCAAAATCTCTTTTCGAAAATGAATTTGAAAACCATGAGCATAAAAGTTTTGTACTTATAGAACTTTTGGTACTTGAGTTGCAAAGTCTCTAATTGTTAAGATGGTACCCTTAACAATTGGTATGACGGTGATTTGAGCCAAAGGATGTCTTTAAGTACCTATCCGTCACTCGACATTAATACGAGTCTAATGACTCATTCTACTTCCTTTCAGAAATGGAGCCAGTCGGAAGGATCACTAGGAGGAACCCGACGGGCCGTGTACCGGGTGGGTCCGAGCGCGGTAGCCGGGGGTCCTCTAGGGGATCAAGAGGAAGAGGCCGCGGAGGCCAACAACAACAAACCGTGAGCGATGGCCACGTCGATACGGAAAGCGAAACCTATTGGTCTTATGAGGATTCGACCTACCGGCCCGAAACTGAGCCGGTTGAGACCCCTTATGAAGGGGACGACGACGATGTGAGCGACGAGGAGGAAAGTGGCTCCTTGGCTCGGATCGAAGCGCTGCTCCAACAATATCATCGGGAGCGCGAGGAAAGGAGGGAACGCCGAAGGCGCCGTGCGGGGCAACCTTCGGGTGGGGCTCCAAGAGGAAGGAGCTATTGTGATTCAAGAACCCATGTGGAAGCGCATGGGAGTCGAGGTGATGGAGGTCCAACCATAAGGATCTCCAAATACATCAAAGAGGCGAGGGACTTGGGGTGCAAACCGTTCGATGGGACGGGGGACATCTCGGTGGCCGCGCAATGGATCAAGAGGCTGAACGAGGCAGCCCTTGACATGCAACTCACCCCCGATTTCAAACTGAGAATCGCGGTGAGGTTACTTGAAGGGTTGGCATCCAAGTGGTGGGATGGAACCAAGGGCAAGTATGGAGGGAATGTTACTTGGGAGGATTTTCGGCAAGAATTCTTTGCCCAATACTACTCCGACTTTGAGGTAAACGCCAAAGTGAGGGAGTACACTCTTTTGACCCAAGGGGGTAACATGACGGTGAAAGAACTTGAGCATAAGTTCAGGGACCTTGCCGACCACATACCGGAGTATGCTTGTGATGAGAACCGAATGGTGAATCACTTTTGGGAGGCCTTGGACATGGAGATACGTGATAGGGCGACTCAATTGCCCAACATGACTTTCAGCCAAGTGGTTGCCCAGGGGTTGAAGGGAGAAAAGCAATGGGAGGAAAGGAAGAAGAGGGACGCCGAGGAGGCAAAGAAGAGGAAATGGGAGAGCCATGGCCCCCAAGGTTCTAATAAGAAAGGGAACCATGGGGGAGGAGGATCATTCAGGGCACCGGCACCACCATCTAGGGGAGGCTCAGGCACGGGTGGACAAAACTCGGGCTCGCAAGCCCCAATGATGATTAGGTGTAGGAACTGTAACAGGAACCATGGGGGAAAGTGTCGCGACCCTCCTCGGTGTTACCAATGTGGGGACACGGGGCATATTAAACCAAATTGCCCTCAACTTGGTGGGAACCGAGGGGTGGGATCAAGCGGCGCTACCACGGCAAGTAGGAACCGAAGCGGAGCACCCCATGCTAGTATGGGGCAAGGGGGAGCGAGCACAAGCAACGCGCCGTCCGTGAACCAAGGAAGGACTCAAGCTAGAGTCTACGCAATGACCGAGGCCGATGCTCGAGCCAACCCCGACTCCGTTGCAGGTAATCCTTTGTAACGATTGATAAATTACATGTATTGAGTGCTAAGAATGATAGCGGGTTTGTACGGGCTTGCCGGGACCGATACCGGCCGGTTTCTTAGCAATAAGTTGCAAAAAATAGGCTGCCCAGGGGTAAACCGGCGCCGGTCAAGGCTTAAACCGGCGCCGATCCTAAGTAAAATTGCCTGTTTTGATGTCGCCGTAGGTAAACCGGCGCCGGTTTTGGCCCATAACCGGCGCCGGCCAAGGATCGGGGGCTTAAGGTGATTAAAATTTTTTTTTTCTGGGGGGCGCCGTAGCAAAACCGGCGCCGGTTTTGGCCATAACCGGCGCCGGTCTAGGGAAATGGGGGTCGGGAGAATCACCGTGCTCGCAACCGGGGCCGGTTTTGAATTTTCCGATGTTGCCGAAGGTGAACCGGCGCCGGTTTTGGCCATAACCGGCGCCGGTCCAGTTTAATTTGTGAGTATCCGGCCACCCCGAAGGCAAACCGGCGCCGGTCTTGCCTAGAACCGGCGCCGGTCCAGTGTATTTTCACCCGAAATGTTTTTGTTAAGCCCCGTTTCGATCCGGTACGTTGGGTGGGGTGTCTTACATGACTTATATATGTAGGAACATTAAGGATCAACGGTAGAAATGCAAGAATTCTCATTGATACCGGGGCACAACGTTCATTCGTGAGTGAAGCGTTTGCCGAAGGTTTAGACGTGCCGTTGATAGTAATGACACAACCCTTGTTGGTCTCTACACCGTTGGGAGACGATGTGGAGAGGAAACACTACTACCCTTCGTGTGAGGTAGAAGTGACGGGTCAACCTTTGACTTGTGACTTCGTACCTCTAAGTATGTTAGAATTCGATGCAATTCTAGGGATGGATTGGCTCGAGAAACATCATGCTCGAGTGGACTGTTATGCCAAGGTTTTGGAACTCGAGGATGCCTGTAACACTTGAGATTTAATATAAACGGATTAATAGTACTACTCATACCAACAGAGGTGTATCTCCTTTTAAGGGAGCTCATCACCCAAGAACTCCAAAGTTAAGCGTGCTTGCACGGGAGTAGTCTTGGGATGGGTGACCCCCTGGGAAGTTTCTCGGGGCGCGCATGAGTGAGGACAAAGTGCGCGGTAAAGGCTCGTGGTGGTTTGTGAGGACAGTACTATTGGTCCGGAGTAACTACCTCGAGTCCGGTGGGGCCGGGGTGTTACAGGTGGTATCAGAGCAACCCCGCGACAGTGTGATGACCCGTTGGATATCGAGCGGGCACTTAGCGGGGGAAGATTCTGAGATTTGATTGAGATTTGAGATTGGTTCAAGGGCGCAACGAGGACGTTGCGATCCTAAGTGGGGGTGATTGTAACACTTGAGATTTAATATAAACGGATTAATAGTACTACTCATACCAACAGAGGTGTATCTCCTTTTAAGGGAGCTCATCACCCAAGAACTCCAAAGTTAAGCGTGCTTGCACGGGAGTAGTCTTGGGGTGGGTGACCCCCTGGGAAGTTTCTCGGGGCGCGCATGAGTGAGGACAAAGTGCGCGGTAAAGGCTCGTGGTGGTTTGTGAGGACAGTACTATTGGTCCGGAGTAACTACCTCGAGTCCGGTGGGGCCGGGGTGTTACAATGCCGAGGGGAACACCCTACGTTTCGAGGGAGATCGGGGAAGATCTCATGGTTGTATAATATCCGTGATGAGGGCACGGAAGATGATGAAGAAGGGATGCCATGCATACCTTGCTTATGTGGTGGATGGAGCAAAGAAGGAGGTTGACATCAACGATGTACGTGTCGTGTGCAAATATCCGGATGTCTTTCCCAAGGACTTGCCGGGGCTTCCACCCGACAGAGAGATCGAATTCGTGATTGAAGTGGAGCCGGGGACCAAACCCATTTCGATTCCTCCTTATTGAATGGCACCGGCCGAGCTTCAAGAGTTGAAGGTTCAACTCCAAGAGCTATTGGACAACGGGTTCATTAGACCCAGTCATTCACCGTGGGGAGCACCCGTACTCTTCGTAAAGAAGAAAGATGGTACACTAAGAATGTGTATAGACTACCGACAGTTGAACAAGGTCACGATCAAGAACAGGTACCCTTTACCGAGGATTGATGACTTGTTTGATCAACTTCGAGGGGCAACAGTATTCTCGAAGATTGATCTAAGGTCGGGGTATCATCAGTTGAAGATAAAGGAGAGTGGCATACCTAAGAGTGCATTTCGCACGAGATATGGTCACTACGAGTTTTTGGTGATGTCATTTGGTCTAACCAACGCACCGGCAGCATTCATGGACATGATGAGCCGTGTGTTCAGTGAATACTTAGATCAATTTGTGATAGTATTCATTGACGACATTTTGATATACTCCAAGAGTGAAGAGGAGCATGAAGATCATTTGAGTCTTGTACTTGAACGACTAAGGGAAAAACAACTCTTTGCCAAGTTCTCTAAATGCGAGTTTTGGCTCAAAGAGATTGGGTTTCTCGGGCATGTCGTGTCAAGTTCGGGCATTTCGGTGGATAAAGCCAAGATAGAAGCCATTATGAATTGGGAGAGACCCAAAAATGTGAAAGAGATACGTAGTTTCCTTGGCTTAGCGGGATACTATCGTAAATTTGTTGAAAAATTTTCCGTATTGGCGTCTCCATTAACAAAGCTCACGAAGAAAGGGGCCAAGTTCATATGGGACGACATGTGACACCGCACCCGGATGTACTTGAATTTGAAACTTAATATGTACTTGAACTTCCTAGCGAATAAATTTCGTGTGATTGATTGATACATTTAATTAATGTGAGATTAATTAAATTATTCTACGGGTCCATTATATGAGAATGGGCTACCAAATATTTAGTTGGGTCATCATAATAAATTATGGAAGCCCAATAAAGTGCCAAATAAAGTTGATAAAAATATTTGGACAACCCGAGTACTTTTTTGACCCAACCTGCCAAAAATAGCGGGAATAATTGGGAGGAACTTTCTACACCCAAACGGGATTCTTCCTACATGCATTGTATGCTCCAAATAATGATTTGGAGACAAGAAAATATGATAGGTGCGGACAAGGGGAGGAGGAGGAAGTCTCCTAGAGACAAAGCCACACCCTCCATGACCCTACCCCTTGTTTTATTGGTTGACTTAGAGGAGTAGAGATGAGCTCCTATCATTGCACTCATACGAACCAACCAAAGCCTAGGAAGTGCTCTCAAAGTTCTTTAGCTTGAGGAGCCAAGAAGAGAAGAAAATCCAAGGGGAAAAGGATTGTTTTTGAGGTAAGAACTTAACAAACAATCTTTAACTAGTATTATTTTGTTGGATTTTTAAGGAATCACATGATGGATTAAATCATGAGTTCTACACGTTTAAAAGTGTAGAATATTGATATAAAGTGGTGGTATTTAACTTAGAAGAGTTGGTGAATCGATAGGAGTCGGAATCGCCGGAAACCGCCACTTATAGGGAGCTGTTCGTAGCTGCAGACCACGAAAGCCGCCCACCTTTGGCAAAAGCCGCCCGGCTTTCGTCTGCTGGTCAGATTTTCCACTTCTAATCGGTTTAGAACGGGGATTGATCGGAGGGCTTAACAAAGGCAACTATTGTAGCACATCACAAGGTGAGGATGGCTGACTATATTGCTTATAATCTTTGGGTTAATTTCATAAGATTACCTAAAGTAATTAAATGTGATTTTCATGGATTATTAATGCTTAATAATGCCTAAATGAAAATATCATCGTTTGTGAATAGAAGATGCTTAACATACAAATTTATGAGAGATTGTGTATGATGATGCATAATAAATGTGGAGGTATAATGATTGTATAAACCATGAGTTTTTGTGATAAAATATACTTTTACTTCATGTATAGAAATCATGAATGGATAAAAGGGATATTTTTGATATTGAGAGTAAATCGTATACGGATTAGAAAATCCATAGGAATGAGCCTTATAACTATGAATTAAGGAGCTTGGCTGTTCAAAGATTTATGGATTAGTATTTAATTTACTAATCGGGAATGTTGTATAAAAAGTGATAGAACAAATCCTAAGGACTTGGATTGTGAAGGATGCACCTTAAGTAGTCTTATGAGATGCCTTAAGGTAGGAATGGGTAACCACTAAGTTACATTAGGAGTAGGCCTCATTGGCTACTCAAGATTGAGGAACTCTAGGCATAGAATTTGCTAGTGAGTTAGTATCGTGACTAGAGGAAGCCTCTAGCACGATGAAGAATGACTGGAGGAAGCCTCCAGCATTCGTGTAGGATGAACTAGTATCGTGACTAGAGGAAGCCTCTAGCACGATGAAGAATGACTGGAGGAAGCCTCCAGCATTCGTGTAGGATGACTAGAGGAAGCCTCTAGCATAATGTAATGTGACTGGAGGAAGCCTCCAGCACAAAGTATGTGAGGTGATTAGAGGAAGCCTCTAACACCGAATTTAGTGACTAGAGTAAGCCTCTAGCACGGCAAAACATGACTAGAGGAAGCCTCTAGCATGGTGAATTAATATAGATGGGCGTGGCTTGAAGTCACGGGGAAAGGGTTGAACGTTTTCAAAGTAAAACATGGGTCTTCGGGCCGACTACTTGACTTTATATATAAAGTAAGTATATTTTCAAAGAGGGTAACCACGGGTTATGACCTATATTACATTATCACCCTATGTGAGGGTCTTGGAAATTGAAACTTTGATTATACTTAGTATAGTTGTCATTGTACTTGTCAAATGCTTCCAAGTACTGACCTCCCCTTCACGGGGGAGGCCACCTCACAGTTTCAGGTAGGACTTGAAGGTTGCTACCGCCGCCGTTGCTTCGGGGAGATTCAAGGGAGGAGACGTGGTTCGTGCTTCTTCCGTTCCTGTTTTGAAAACATTTTAAATATTGCTCATGGATACTATTTGAATATTTATTGGGGCTTGTACGCCCGTGTTTGCCACGTGTGGCATGGATATTTGTATTAACGTTTCCGCTGCTTGTTTATGGATGTACTATTGTGAATGATATTCATGACGCCTAGTATAGTATGGATGAGTTGGACTGCGGTTGACTATTCGTACTGTACGGCGGGTTGTTGACGTGTCCGGTAGGTCCGGGGCGTGACACGACAATTGTGAGAAAGGCTTTCTTGAACTAAAGAAACGGCTTACAGAAGCACCGGTTCTCGCTCTACCCACACAAGGGATAGGGTATGTCATATACAGTGATGCCAGCATCCAAGGGCTTGGATGCGTACTAATGCAAAACGGTCGGGTGATTGCCTATGCGTCTAGGCAATTGAAGAAACACGAGGCGAACTACCCTACCCACGATCTAGAGTTGGGGGCGGTAGTGTTTGCACTGAAGATTTGGAGGCATTACCTCTATGGGGATACATGTCACATTTTACCGATCATAAGAGCTTGAAGTACGTATTCACTCAGAAAGAGTTGAATATGAGGCAAAGGAGATGGATGGAATTGATCAAGGACTATGACTTGATCATCGACTATCATCCCGGAAAGGCCAATGTAGTGGCCGATGCACTGAGCAGGAAAAGTACGTCGGGGACATTACTCACATGTCTACGAACTTTGAGGGCACAAGTGGAGGTGTCCACAAGTGGGGTCCTCATTGCTAGATTCGAGGTTAGGCCTACATTGCTGAGTGAGATCAGTAGATGTCAGGCCACTGATGAAGAATGCCAGAAGATCCGCGAGAGGATCCTTGAAGGGCCCGTGGAGAACTTTCGGGTACGTGATGACGGTCTTTTACTGTTTAAAGACCGTGTATGCATACCAAAGAGTGAGGAGCTCCAAAAGTCCATACTAGAGGAGGCTCATTCTTCGGCATATGCTATGCATCCAGGAGGTACTAAAATGTACCGAGACTTGAAGGAAAGTTACTGGTGGTCGGGTATGAAGAGAGACATCGCAGAGTACGTGAGTCGATGCCTTACTTGCCAACAAGTTAAGGCAGAGCATCAGCACCCGGCGGGGCTTTTGCAGCCACTGACCATTCCAGAATGGAAGTGGGAGCATGTGACCATGGACTTCGTGGTGGGGCTACCACGAACAGTGAACAACTATGACGCAGTATGGGTAGTGGTTGATAGGCTCACCAAGAGTGCACACTTTTTGCCTATCAACATTACTTATCCTCTTGAAAGATTGGCAAAGCTATACACGGAGGAGATTGTGAGACTACATGGAGTCCCGATATCCATTGTCTCGGATAGGGATCCACGATTCACATCTCGGTTTTGGCCCAAGTTTCAAGCATCTTTGGGTACTAAACTGAAGTTTAGCACAGCTTTTCATCCGCAGACGGATGGACAATCTGAGAGAGTGATACAGATTCTGGAAGATATGCTTAGGGCATGTGCTTTGGAGTTCCAAGGAAGTTGGGACAAGCATTTGGCTCTAGTTGAGTTTGCCTATAACAACAGTTATGAGGCGAGTATTGGCATGCCTCCATACGAGGCATTGTATGGGAGGAAATGCAGAACACCGTTGTGTTGGGACGAGGTTGGCGAGGCCAAGCTCGAAGGGATAGAACTTGTTGAAATCACCAAGGCTAAGGTGAAGGTCATTCAGGATAGACTTAAGGCTGCCCAAGATCGGCAGAAGAGTTATGCCGACAAACGACGAAGGCCATTGGAGTTCGAGGTCGGAGATAAGGTCTTCCTAAGGATTTCTCCTTGGAAGGGTATCATCCGATTTATATCGAGGGGAAAGCTTAACCCCAGATACATTGGTCCATTTGAAATCCTTGAAAGGATAGGGGCTGTGGCATACCGTCTCAAGTTGACGCCGGAACTTGAGAAGATACACGACGTGTTTCATGTATCGATGCTCAAGAAATACGTGAGAGATCCATCTCATATTCTTGAGAAGCCACCGGTGGAGATACGTGAAGATCTACAATATGCGGTGGAACTGGTACAGATTGTGGGTCAACAGGTGAAGAAACTGAGGAACAAGGAGATTCCTATGGTAAAGGTTCTTTGGAGGAGTGATCGAGTCGAAGAAGAAACTTGGGAGACTGAGGTCTCAATGAGGGAGCAATACCCGTTTCTTTTCGATTAGACACATGGATTTCGGGGACGAAATCCCAAATAAGGGGGGGTGAACTTGTAACACCGTCCCCAAATGTATTTGCTTTTAAGTGAATATTGTATTTTTAACCTTATTGAAATGGTGAACGAATTTACGATGTCCCGAATTTTTATTAATTCCTTTGCACAAATAGTAAATTCGCACGTGGGGCCCGCACCGGGAGCGGGGGCCGCCTGATATTCCCGGGACCACATGAACTATTCATTTTGGTCTAGATAATGTTTATATGGTGGTGGATAATTCATTTGAGCCATGGAATGGTCCAGAGTTGACCGATTGGTCAAAAGAGGCCCAAATACCGGTATTGGCAATTTAACCGATAAATGCCCGAAATTGAATTTCGGGGACTTATAAATTTAAGTTGGGGAATGAATATTCATTATAAGGGTCATGATGATGGAGAACACATAAAATATTTTATTTGAACCGATAAAATAAAATATATTTAAAACAGTCCGAAAAATACAACTTTCGGGACTGATTGTACACTTTTGGGCAAAAAGGGTTGACCTCCCACATGGGTGGGGGCCAACCCACGAATTTTGTCTTGAAAATGGAGTGGAGGGCCGGCTGGTAGGATAGGAGTTGATGGGAGGGGATTTTTGAGATGAAAGCTTTGGCATCAAACAAAATGAGTTGGACCCCTCTCCACACTCATTTGTTCATTGAGACAAAACCACACCCCTCACTCATCTCTCCCCCCATTCCTGCGGCCAGCACCCATCAAGCAAGGACAAGGAGCTCATCATCCTCCTTTCTCCATTGTTGAAGAGAGCTCAACAAGGAAGGACCTCAAGGAAAGGAATTTAGGTGCTAAAAGTGTGGAGATTAAGGAACTTGATTTAAGTATTTTTGAGCCTCGCCGGAGTTTCGCCGGAGTTGGTCAAAGTTCACCGGAGTTGGTCAAAGTTCGCCGGAATTAGTCAAAGTTCAACCGAGAAGCGTAGAACGCGCTCAAGCTCACTTAAGGTGAGGATGACCGACTATATTGCTTATAATCTTTGGGTTAATTTCATAAGATTTCCTAAATGAATATACAATGTGATTTGCATGGATTATTAATGGTTAATAATGCCTAAATGAAATTACTATTGATCATAAGTATAGTTGCATAATGTACGAATTTATTGAATAAATTGTGTATGTCTAAATGTTATGAATATGATGGCATGATAGTAGTATCAACCATAAATCCCATTTGTGATAAGTATACTTTTAATTCATGAGAAGAAGCCATGAAGGAATAAAAGTGATATTTTGATATTGAGGTCAAATTACATATTGAATGAAGAATTACATTGAAATGAGCAAATAACTAGTATTGAAATATTAGTTGGAATTGTAGTTGAATAATGGATGAATGGATCCTAAGAAATTGAATTGTAAAGAATCGGTGATTATTGAGTTGGGCTCTAGACCGATGTAGATAACGGTGATTATTGAGCTGGGCTCTAGACCGTAGTAGTTATCGGTGATTATTGAGCTGGGCTCTGGACCGATGTAGATAACGGTGATTATTGAGCTGGGCTCTAGACCGTAGTAATTATCGGTGATTATTGAGCTGGGCTCTAGACCGATGTAGATGACGGTGATTATTGAGCTGGGCTCTAGACCGTAGTAGGTAACGGTGATTATTGAGCTGGGCTCTAGACCGTGATAAGTAATGATGAATTGACACTAAAACGAATAAAGTTAACCATGATACAATAACACCCTAGATTGAGGGTCTTGGAAATTGAAACTTTGATTATACTTAGTATAGTTGTCATTGTACTTGTCAAATGCTTCCAAGTACTGACCTCCCCTTCACGGGGGAGGCCACCTCACAGTTTCAGGTAGGACTTGAAGGTTGCTGCCATCGCCCGCTTGTTTCGGGAAGATCAAGGAGAGAAGACGTGGTTCGTGCTTCCTCCGTTCCTGTTTTAAAAACATTTAAATTAATGCTCATGGATATTATATTTTTGAATAATCATTTGGGGGCTTGTATGCCCATGTTTGCCAAAGTGTGGCACGAACACTTATATTAAATGTTTCCGCTGCTTTGAATGAATATTTTACATTATGTTGGTTTATGGATGTACTATATGTGAATGATATCCCAGACGCCTTGTATAGTATGAATGTGTTGGACTGCGGTTGACTATTCGTACTGTACGGCGGATTGTTGACGTGTCCGGATAGGTCCGGGGCGTGACAATTTATTTCACCATAATGATAACAGTCTTAAAAGAAAGTAACAAATGATAATAGTTAAAGCTTGAATGTTGAACTCATATAGGGATACAAGAGTAGAAATGCATTCATTGATATTTATTTATATTATTAAATTACGAATTGTGTATTTATTGAAAGTCCGACATGAGATCAATTCTTGATATAATGTTTGTCCCAAGTCAGAATAAATGTGTATGGTGTTATGCTAAACGTGTGACATCCAACAATATCATTTAGTCTCATCACGTGTGACGTGCACTTTGTCACGGTGCGTCAAAATAAATTCAATACTAGCACTAATATGTAGTATAGTGAAGTAGAGTTCGTATCCACAGGGAAAGGAATAATTCTCTTTTTATGAAGCTAGTAAATAAAAGGGGGGGTTTTATGGTTGAATGATTTAATTTAGTTAAAAACAAAGATGAAGGACTTATATGAGATTTAATTCAAAGATAAAAAGGACTTGGCATTGCTACTTTCCACTTGTTGATATGTTTTAGTCGATCATTGTTATATTTATAATTTATCCCCTCTCGAATACTCAATCGAGGAGTATATCCAATTCATCGAGGTTAGTTATTAACAACGACCGTTCATTAATAACCCTTACTATTAGTCAAGTATAGAGAACAACGCCATATACCGACTTGATAGTAGCATTTAATCTCTTAACTCCTTGATGAAATCAATTGAGATTGATAACCTCAACACAACGGTTTCGGTTTAACCAACAAAATTAATCCCTCTTAAGTTTATTAATCACGACCGTGCATTAATAAACGAAGTTACTTACTTGTGAAACTATCAACGATTAACCATCGGTTCGTTGAACGTTTCTAGTAGTAATTAATGTTGAGATGTTAACTAATTGTCATCTTAGCAACACTCCCCAACATTAACATAGAGATAGATTAAGGGAAGAATTAATATTCAAGGAAGAAGATTAAATATGAATAATCCTACTATAACTAATATCAAGATGTTATCTAATTGTCATCTTAGCAACACTCCCCAACATTAATATATAGAAGAAGAAAATAAATACTACTATAACTAATGTCGAGATGTTAACTAATTGTCATCTTAGCAACACTCCCCAACATTAATATATAGATAGATTAAGAGAATAATTAATATTCAAGGGAAGAAGTTAAGAAAATAACTCACAACTTTAATAATCAACAAGCTTCAAGAGCAACACCAAGAAATGGAAGTTTAGCTCCTCATTTGGAGACTAAACATGCTATAAAAATATAAAAGAAATACTATTCTAAACTGAGCTTAAGAGTATGGAAGAAGGGATGATCTTATTGTGAAGGAAAAGGGGTGTATTTATAGGTGTTTGGAGGTAGCAGGGTGGTGTACCCGACCGGGTATATAGGGTACTCGATCGGGTATTTTAGGCAGTTTCCCAGAAAATCACTTTTCTAGACATACCCTATCGGGTATGAAGGCATACCCAATCGGGTATGAGCCAAATCTTCAAAATCCTGCACGTTTTTTTGTCTCTCCAGATCTCTCCAGATCTCTCCAGATTCTGATTTTGACACCCGAATCAACTCAATACCCGATCGGGTATTGCCTATACCCGACCAGGTATATGAAATATTTTTTCAATCTTCTTTTGATCTTGTCCCCTTGCACTTTCCTTGATCTTTTGGGGTCCAAACTTGATCCTTTGGATGATCTTGACCTGTTTTAAGCTCAGAATAATCCTAATCTAAACAAATTACATCTATCTAAGAAAATTAACTAATTACACCAAAAGTGTGTAATTTTCCAAACAACAACAAATAAAACTAGTTAAAATAGAAATAATGCATGATAAAAATACAACTCTATCAACTCCCCCATGCTTAGTTTCTTTACTCGTCCTCGAGTAAAGTCAATGTTTCATCAACACTTTAAACAATCATGAACAAGCAAAAGACAACCAAGTAATGTTTAAAATGTGTTTTACAAAGTGAAATGATTCCACTTATGCACTACACACTTCATGATATTGGGTTTACTTGTCTTCTATGCCTTCCATGTTCCTCTTCATCATTGTATCACCACATCCCTGTAAAAATAATTTCTCTCATTTCTCTCATTTTGCCTAGGATCTTTTTTTTTTTTAATTTATCCTAGCCTCTCATTTTTTTTTCTTTCTCCCCTACTCACTCAATTTTTTTTTTGCTTTTATTGCTTAGATTTCCCATTTGGGTTTTCAACCTAACTAGCTTTTTTTTATGTTTTTTTTTTGCTTTTTTTTTAAAACAAGAATAAAGAGTATGAGAGTGAGTATTCCATGAAACTCTCCCCCAAGCTAGTCAAAGCACTGTCCCTAGTGCTCATCTTCAAGACGTCATAGAAAAGGAGAATTCGGACTTGGTGTAGGTGGAGTTAAGGAATTCGGATTTTGGATTATTTGGTGGGTTTTGTTGGTATAGAAATGAAAATTGTGGGGAGGATAAGAAGAATATGAGTTTAGTTTGTTGATTTGGTGGATGTATGAAGAAGATATGAAAGTGTGAAATTGTAACTATGGAGGGTTTGGGGTGTTGGGTTCGAATGGGGTGATACAATTTTTTTTTGAAAAGTGCAAAAATGAAATAAAATAAGTAAACATACCTTGCATGGGTTGCCTCCCAAGAAGCGTCTCGTTTAACGTCGCGGCACGACGCCGTCATTGTGTTCAATCGTTCAAACTCGGATCGTGATAATTTATCTTCTTCACACTTTCACTCCTAGGACTTCCATAGGAATGCTCAATTTCTCGATTCTTCACTTTGGAAATCTTTCCAGGATCAAATATCCAGATTTTCATTGATTCATGTGGTGGGAGGAAGGGGAAGAAATTATCGTTTAGCATGGTTAATGAGAAGTTTTTCGATCCCTCAGTTTTGAAGAAGATTTCAGAAATGTCATTGTCCTTTTCAAGTTTATGAGTTTCTCTTAAAGCGTCCAGGGATGATGGAAATACCTCAAAGGATGACAATGACAAAAATTCAAATTTGAAGCTCGGCTTATCCTCTTCTTTGACCAGTTGGAGTTCCGTGTCTTTTTCTTCTTCTACTTCTTCTGGATTCTGGATCTCCTTTTGCATTTCCTTTTCATTTGTCAATGTGATTGCAAAAGTTTGCTGTTTAGGATCACATTCTATTTGTGAAGGAAGTTTTTCCGAATCCCTTGCTTCAAGTCTACTCACGGCTCCGGCTATTTGAATCATTTGAGTTTCCAAGTTTGAAATGCTAGACTTGGTCTCATTTTGGAATTGCACCATGTTGTTCTGCATGGTGGTCATGTTGGTAGCAATAGCCCGAACCATATCCTCCGTAGACATGTTAGAGTTGGAGAACGGATCATACCTCATGTGAGGTACATCCCTTTCGTAACCAACATCATCAATTTGTTCAAGGTATTCATCTTGGAGCTTTGGGCAGAAATCCGTAAGATGCCTGTGAGACATGCAACTGTTGCATGTCTTGGCATCTTGAGCTTTTGAGCTTAAGATAAATTTATTCATTAGAGAAGTCAAGAAGGAAATTTGACTCTCTAAGGATGAAATGTTGGTATCCATACACTCATAACTCATGTAAGCTCAGAAAATAGAAGAGTAAGCTTTTTATTTTATTTTTTTTAATTTTTTTTTTTTTTTTTATGAGATAAAGTAAAAAGAAAAATAATTGCCTTTCCCCGGCAATGGCGCCAAATTTGACGTGCACTTTGTCACGGTGCGTCAAAATAAATTCAATACTAGCACTAATATGTAGTATAGTGAAGTAGAGTTCGTATCCACAGGGAAAGGAATAATTCTCTTTTTATGAAGCTAGTAAATAAAAGGGGGGGTTTTATGGTTGAATGATTTAATTTAGTTAAAAACAAAGATGAAGGACTTATATGAGATTTAATTCAAAGATAAAAAGGACTTGGCATTGCTACTTTCCACTTGTTGATATATTTTAGTCGATCATTGTTATATCTATAACTTATCCCCTCTCGAATACTCAATCGAGGAGTATATCCAATTCATCGAGGTTAGTTATTAACAACGATCGTTCATTAATAACCCTTACTATTAGTCAAGTATAGAACAACGCCATATACCGACTTGATAGTAGCATTTAATCTCTTAACTCCTTGATGAAATCAATTGAGATTGATAACCTCAACACAACGGTTTCGGTTTAACCAACAAAATTAATCCCTCTTAAGTTTATTAACCACGACCGTGCATTAATAAACGAAGTTACTTACTTGTGAAACTATCAACGATTAACCATTGGTTCGTTGAACGTTTCTAGTAGTAAATAATGTTGAGATGTTAACTAATTGTCATCTTAGCAACACTCCCCAACATTAACATAGAGATAGATTAAGGGAAGAATTAATATTCAAGGAAGAAGATTAAATATGAATAATCCTACTATAACTAATATCAAGATGTTATCTAATTGTCATCTTAGCAACACTCCCCAACATTAATATATAGAAGAAGAAAATAAATACTACTATAACTAATGTCGAGATGTTAACTAATTGTCATCTTAGCAACACTCCCCAACATTAATATATAGATAGATTAAGAGAATAATTAATATTCAAGGGAAGAAGTTAAGAAAATAACTCACAACTTTAATAATCAACAAGCTTCAAGAGCAACACCAATAAATGGAAGTTTAGCTCCTCATTTGGAGACTAAACATGCTATAAAAATATAAAAGAAATACTATTCTAAACTGAGCTTAAGAGTATGGAAGAAGGGATGATCTTATTGTGAAGGAAAAGGGGTGTATTTATAGGTGTTTGGAGGTAGCAGGGTGGTGTACCCGACCGGGTATATAGGGTACTCGATCGGGTATTTTAGGCAGTTTCCCGGAAAATCACTTTTCTAGACATACCCTATCGGGTATGAGCCAAATCTTCAAAATCCTGCACGTTTTTTTTGTCTCTCCAGATCTCTCCAGATTCTGATTTTGACACCCGAATCAACTCAATACCCGATCGGGTATTGCCTATACCCGACCGGGTTTATGAAATATTTTTTCAATCTTCTTTTGATCTTGTCCCTTGCACTTTCCTTGATCTTTTGGGGTCCAAACTTGATCCTTTGGATGATCTTGACCTGTTTTAAGCTCAGAATAATCCTAATCTAAACAAATTACATCTATCTAAGAAAATTAACTAATTACACCAAAAGTGTGTAATTTTCCAAACAACATCAAATAAAACTAGTTAAAATAGAAATAATACATGATAAAAATACAACTCTATCAACGTGACATAAATCGTATAAATATCACATTTTGGAGGCAACACAACATCTATAGCTCAGATCAACTGAGGATACATCAAAGGGGTAGAACAAAACATACAACTTTGAAACTCTTCTCCACACATGATATTGTTGAACCAAATAGTTGACAGTTTGATTCTACATTTATGAGAATCGAGCATGAAGTTAATGAACATAATGTTTGTCATTATAACTTTTTATGCATTAATATGGGCATTAATATTAATATGATTAATATGGTTAACTAAGAGTTGACCAATCTTTATGACGAAATCCTCAACCTGTCGGACAATGACGAAACGATCGAGATGACACATTTATAAGAATTTATTGGTAAGGTCATAACATCAAGCAAATATGGAGCCGTTAGTGTATAAATTGACATTATTGCAGGTCATTAAAAGGCATAATCAAATCGGAAGAAGAGAAGGAAGCAAACTGACGAAACAGATCCGGATTTCTCGCCTAACACATAGTGACGTTGGAACCGACGAAACGGCTGGCCAGACCGTTATAGTCTAGTTGTTTTATATATTATGAAGGATTAATGTAAAGGGCGGGGCAGAAAAAATGTTGCATACTAATAAAAATTAAAAAACACAAGTGAGTTCTTATTTCTATGGCTATTTCTTGTTATTTGAGCGATTTTTGCACGATACCCGATTGATTTGTTGTTTCCAAATATACAAGTCGTATTTTACATAGTGTAGCTTACGAAAAATAGCTTAAACAATTTGGCGCCGTCTGTGAAAACTCGTGCAAGAAAAACTATCATCCATGGAAGGTCATAGTTCAACATCAATGGCGGGATGCAAGATGCAATCGAAAGTTAGGAAGGAAGAAATGAAACCTATCATCTTGTCAACTGATCATACGCCAACTGTCACTGTTGGTTTTATCTCGTTGAAATCGATGACACCTTATGAACTTAAAAATGAAGGGAGGGGTGCGACTTTCAATGGCCAGTGACGATGGTGTTCAAAAATAAAATCGGGACAACCGTTGAAGTGTGCATAGACGATGTGATGATTTCGTGGAAATGTACTTTTGAAGCGTCCTTGTGCAATTGGGTACTTGAGAGCATTTTCGAAATCATAGCAATTAGTAAGTTCTACTCAAATAAAAATCCTTCAAAAATCGGTACAAGGACATAATATTTCACAAACAATTCATTGCAATTTCAAAGCCCCAAATAGCAAAGTCGGACATGAAGAACTCATTATGAGTCTCACCATTGCCAAAGATTTTAGGGTGAAATTACTCTAGGTAAATAACATCTCCTTTTTATTGTGAATCAAACTAATCGTGTATATGCAGCAAGAATCCAAAAGCGAAGGGAAACCTTGACATCGTCAAAATTATGACAATTTGTTTCGATGAACGTACCATCCAACAAGTCCCAAGGGAAGAGAACATGTAGGCTGACGATCTGACGGTTCTAGGGACGTGTCGGGTTTTGGAAGTCAATGGACATATCATGTTGGTGCATTTGACAAAACCGACGATAGACAGGATGACATTTTGTTCAAAACGTTAAAAGCATGATCGTGTCACGGTCGTCTTCCACCCGACAAAGAGAATGGATTTCTTCAAATTTTTTATGATGAGGGGTATGTGAAAGCCTATTCAATACCAAAGTGACGAGTAGTCAAAATAAGGCAGAATGATTCGATGAGATGCTTCAAATCGACGGACGGAGACATATTGTTTGGCAGTTCAAGATGACATACATGTTTTGACAAGTCGGAGTATAGTACATTTCAATTTGTTTCATTCTTAATTTACTACTTTATTATACATATAAATGGTCACTAACTTAAGCACCGGAGGGCCGTTGGTCAATAACGACGAAGACGACGTCCTGACACACGTAAAACAAAGCCTTACATAAACGTCAAAACATAAATGACGAGGTATACCTAATTAAAATCCTTACAGAAACGTCAAAACATAAGTAACGGGGCTTAAGTAGGGCCTTACGGAAATGTCAAAACAGAAATGGCGGGGCCTACAGGGGAAGAAGTGAGTTTTCACCTCTTATAAAGATGAGTGCAAACACCATGTATTCTCTACAAACGTCTTGATCAAACTATACAACAGAAACACTACTAAAAGGAATGCTTCAAAAGCATAACACAAACAATGAGAAACTCCAAAATAGAAGGAGACGACACTTATATCATCTACACAACCTTAAAGTTCATGTTTAGGTTGACAATACAAACGTAATAGTGTTTAATGTTTTTGCAGGACATCAGGCACATTCATGGAGTTAGACTTGTCATACGCTCAACAAGGGGCGAAGTCACCAAAGTCAAACTGAAGCGTCAATATCAACATGGACGAAATTAAATCTTCTAACACAACCATATTGTCTTAGTCACAGTGACGGGTTCAATCATAACCAAGGCGACAAAAGCATTCCGTCAGACAAATGACGGGTTGATATAAGTGTTCCGACAGACAAAGATGATGAATTGCAATTGATAGGCATGTTTCATCAGACGAATGACGGATTGAAAGGTATCTTGTCACACTGATGAGAGATCAACAAACACAATAATCAAGGATGTGAGGTACAAGTTCATTCACATATTTCGAAAAGTTGTTGCTCAAGGGCTCAACATGTGCACCCGTACGCCTCAACTTCCTGAAAGGGGGTAATTGTTGGATCAAATAGTTGACAATTTGATTCTACATTTATGAGAATTGATCATGGAAGTTAATGAACATAATAATGTTGGACGTTATAACGTTTTTATGCATTAATATGGTCATTAGTATTATTAAGGAGGAGGTTAACTAAGAGTTGATCAATCTTTATGACAAAGTCCTCAACCCGTCGGACAATGATGGAACGGACGAGATGTCACATTTATGAACATTTATTGGTAAGGTCATATCAGCAAGAAAATAAGGAGCCGTTGATGTATAAATTGACATTATTGTAGGTGATTACAAGGCATAGCCAAATCGGAAGAGGCGAAAGAAGCAAACTGATGAAACTGACGGAACCGACGGAGCGGCTGGCCTGACCGTCATATTCTACTATTCATGATTAGGAAATCATAATAATGATTTCAAGATGATAATTATGTGGTTCAAAATTAACTCCTAATATAAAAGAGTTTATATTTTCCCGTCTCATCCCATTATAATTTACACTTTCAAAAACGCATTTACTTATTGTTCAGAATAAAGTGTCTCTCCCTAAATCTCGCTAGTTTTCCCTCCATTTGGTTACATTTACTATTAATCAGTTTTATAAATAGTCTTTCCTAAACACCCATGTACCTTTTCTCAAATAAAACACAAAAATGTTACTTATACACGTCGGCTTACACACACGTTTGCACGCTAACTGTAATTTGTCTGTGCATATACAATTGATTTTCATTTTAGTATAGAGAATTGTCTGTCACCCTGAAAAAAGCACACACAGTTCGGGGTCACGGACAGTTCCATTTACTGAAATGAAAATCAATTATCTGCATACAGAATAGGTGTGTAAATGGGTTAGTAAACCCGCATTTACAAGTAGCAATTTTGAATAAAATGCACCCCAAAGTCCAAACTATTGATCCCTTTCTTTGATTATTATGATACCAATCGACCTTTTTTTCACGCCTCTCCGAAGCCCGAACTTGGAAGTATTTGAGTAGGGAGTAACATATTCCCAATCCGACCAAATTACTTTTTTTTTTTGCAACCAATCCGACCAAATTACTTAGTCACCAAGTTCTCTCATCTATCAACTCATAAAACCAAACGAGAATCAAAATGATTGAGAAGAATGGGACAACATAATTTCAGTGGGGTCGAGTTTTGTACTAGCTAGGTAGTCCGTGATTCTGTGTGTTCTATTTTCATTGGTTGAATGAAACTAATTAATTAAAATGATCCGCACGGGTACTTCAACAATGGCCGAATGACATCTCGCGTTGAATTCTCAGCTGTGAAAGTTTCATCCAATGTGCTGGCATCTTGTGCGTATCGAACCCTGAACCACCTCACTTTGTAACTGTTTGAGATCGTACCATAACATACACAATCACCATTATGTCGGGTCGAGGTGTGGGGCACCCGGGGTGGGTGATTGCCCTTTTAGATTGAAATGAATTAATTAACAACTTAAAATCATGTGATTTAGGTAAGTAGTCGTTGTACAACTTGATAAATTCAAAGCACTTCTAATTATCAATTTTATATCACAAATCTTTATCATTTTGAAATTCGATTTTTGAGATTCAATGTAACATTTTGCATGATCTATATTTGTATATTATATTTATTAAAGACCATATTTGAGTCGCAATCGGCCTAAACTTCCTTAATACGCCGTAGATGAGGCACATTCCCAAATCCCGTACACGAACTTTGGATCACTTTTTTATGCTGGAATGCGGAGTCACCTCCACTAGGCACTGGCCCTCCAAAATCCGAATCTGAATAGAGTGGTGCAATTTATGACTCTTTTCTTATTGACTGAATCGGAATACGTTTAAATTTATAATGTATTTTTGTTTTTTGGAATTCTTCTAAACATATTATAATATTGTTCTATTATTATGTATTTTTGTTAGAAGTGGTTAAATTGATTGAATCTATTAAATTATTAAAAAATTGCATTTAAAATATATCATTAGTAAATAAATTAAGAAAAATTACATGAAAATAGATGAAATTATCTTCTAATGCAATTTCAGCTAATCCAACAAAAAACAACTTTATCCTTACTTATTTTGATTATTAATAAATTTTGATTATAAAATAATTCAGCGCAAAGTCAAAGCTATTACTCCCTCCGTCCCGTTGGAATGTTCCCGCTTTCCTTTTTTGGATGTCCCAAAAAGAAGTTCCCATTTCCCTTAATGGAAAGTTATCCTACATCAAAACAGTGTCAAACAGTGCAAAACTGTGCCAAGCAGTGCCAAACAGTGTCCAAACAGTGTCAAAACAGTAAAATTTACCCCCTGATAAGTTTATTTCCTTAATATGTGTGTAGGTCAAACCGAGAACATTCCAACGGGACGGAGGGAGTATTTGATAAGAAAAATTGGCTGATACAAGTGATACGCAAAAAATAGGTGCTAGCAAACGAGTTCTAAATCTTTTAAGGGGTAAAAAGTTGAATTAAAATGTGTTTTCAAATAGCTAGCACGGTATAAAGCAATTCTTCCGTCCTTAACAATATTTTCAAACATTTTTGTCAGTTTTCATCACACGACCCAATCTTTCTTATCAATCTATTTTTTATATAATAATCAAAAGAAAAAAATCCATCAACATTACTCTTTAGAATGTGATGAAGACAAATATTACTTAGTACTACCTCCGTCCCCCAAAGTTTGGGACAAGAGAAGGTGGCACGGTTATTAATAAAATTAGGTTTATATGGTTGATATTGAATTGATAAAGTAAGAATAAAGTAAAAATGATTTAAAACCACACAAATTTTACCAAATAAGGTATGAGACAATCTTAGTGGGACGGACCGAAAAGGTAAAATGGGACAATTATAGTGGGACGGAGGGAGTAACTATTACTGATTATAATTGTTTTTAAATTTACATTATAGTAATACAAATAAGTTATTACCATGTAAACTTTGAACACATTTATTATATCTTTCTTCCAATTTTGTTGCATCATTTTTTTTCCAGTAAATACTACAGAAATTTTAACGAGCGTGTTGCGTGCTCCTTATTGAGCACGTAGTACAGCTCGCTAGTCCGTATTAGGCTTAATATGAGTATTTGTTGAGTTTTTTTAGTGAATAATTGTTAAGTTAAAATATACGGAGTACTAGTACTCATTAGTTGGACACTACTGACCCACTTAGAAGAGTTTTCAATGTTAGAGTTTTCAAACATGGATAAATTAAAGTATAAAATTTTATTCTTTGTTTAAAGGTTATATTGACAAATGATATTTTTAACACAAAAATATTTAAAGTATGAAAATTACATGGAGTTGTTCTTTGTTTTTTTGGCAAATGGCATTATTCTTTCCTAAAAAACTTTTATAAAAGTATAAAAATGTAAATTTCCCACAAATATAATAACAGGCTAGGAGTCCGTTTGATAATAGTAAAATTGGCTAAATTGACTGATTCTGCTGAAATTAATGAATTTTAGCCAAAGTGATTGAATTAGTCATTTCTGCTTCTTCATGAAAATCATATTTAAAATACTTTTTTCAAGGATGTGATAAGAAAATTTCAGACCTAAACAGACTAAGCGAGATTAGAAAATTTCAGTCACTCTAAAAACATCTCAAGTCATGTGATAAGAATATGAAAGTTTCAAAGATGTTTATAACTGGGTTGAAATTTTTCAGATCCGATCACTTTAAGTTTGAAATTTCTAGTCTTGTCTGTCCTGAACTAGACGGTAGATGTTTGTTCTATGTGTATTTAACAACTGTCAAATTATAATCTCTTCTGATATGTTTACATTTGATCTAATCTGATTTGCAACGGGAACCAATTCAACTAAAAATACCCTTAGTGTCTTCTCGGGCCTACCAATTTTAGCATAAAATTGGGACTGGAAACAATTATTAGACGACTAAAGTGTAGTTCTTAATTGAAATTTAAGCAATAATTAATATAATGTTACAACATAAGAAAAAAGACTACAAACAATTTTGGATGTTTTCTTTTGGACTGAAATTTGCTGGTCTGGTCTGGTCTGGTCTGATCTGGTCTGGTCTGTTTAAGTCTGATCTGGTCTGGTCTGGTCTGGTCTGGTCTGGTAAACGTCTGGTCTCAGTGTATTTTATAACTGTCCAAGTCTGGTCTGGTCTGGTCTGGTCTGGTCTGTTTAAGTCTGGTCTGGTCTGGTCTGTTTAAGTCTGGTCTGGTCTGATCTGGTCTGGTCTGGGACTGAAAACAGTCCAAAAGAAAACATCCTTTATCGTTTTGATATATGCAACAACAAATATAAACAGAAAAAAATAATATATTAACACATTAATTTAATTATATTGATATATGTAATTTCTTAAGGAGTTTTCTATTTTAATGGAACTTTTCTATTTTAATGGAATTAATGGAACTTTTCTATTTTTTATAAGAATTTTATTTATTTAATAAGAATTATTTATAATCAAATAATTAAGTTATTTGATTAGATGTGACGATTCTATCATTCACACATGTTAATGTGTGTATAAAAAATCCAAAAAATAACAATAATTATCGTATTTATAATTTGACAATTGTAAAATACACATAGAACAAATATTTACCGTCCAATTCAGGCCAGTCGAGACTAGAAAATTTCATACATAAACTGATCGGATCTGAAAATTTTCAACCCAGTTATAAACATCCTTGAAACTTTCATATTCTTATCACATGACTTGGGATGTTTTTAGAGTGACTGAAATTTTCTAATCTCGCCTAGTCTGTTTAGGTCTGATTTGGTCCGGTCATCGATTACCAGATAGAAAACTTCAATCTTAGATCCCATTTGGTGACCTTGTTTTTTTGGCTTATTTTCCGAAATTTTGTAATAATAAGAAAAAGTAAGGTTGAAGTTATTTTTATGGCTATATTGACTGAAGTTGCTGTAGAGGAACATTTTAGTTATTTTTCGTATAGTTTTTTCTTTATTTTATTAATAAAAAGTATTTTAAATATAATTTTTCATGAATAAGCAGAAGCAACTAATCCAGTCACTTCGGCTAAAACTTCATGAATTTTACACTTTTATACTTTTGTAAAAGCTTTTTAGGACAGAATAATGTTATTTGCCAAAAAATAAAGAATAACTCCATAGAATTTTCATACTTTAAATATTTTTGAATTAAAAATATTATTTTTCAATATAACCAAATTTTATACTTTATCAATGTTGAAAACTCTAACATTGAAAACTCTTCTAAGTGGGCCAGTGGCGTCCAACTAATGACTACTAGTACTCCATATATTCTAACTTAAGAAATATTTCTTAAAAAAAAAATCACTCAAAATAAAAAACTCAACAAATACTCCATTACTCGTATTTAACTATTAAGCCTAATACGAATTGGCTAGCCGTACTACGTGCTCAATAAGGAGCACGCAACACGCTCGTTAAAATTTTTGGTAAACACTACGGAGTATTTTATTTGCAACATTTCCGAGTCTACTATATTTTGTGACTCACATCCTTTACACTTTAGTTACCATACTCATTATTGTTCATACCGAGTATTTTTTCTATAATTAAAAAATATACACATGATGTTTTCTTTTGAGCTGTTTTCAGTCCCAGATCAGACCAGATCAGACCAGACTTCCGTAGTTATAAAATACACATAGACCATACGTTTATCAAATCAGACCAAACCAGATCAAACCAAGAAATTTCAGTCCAAAAAAAGCATCATAAGATGAATATATAAAGAGTAACTAAAAAACACAATAATATTATCCCTGAAAATGTGATTGACAAAAGGTGATTTAATAAACTGCAAACACAATTATAGAACTAATACCCCGTTTCTACTATCTTATTTTTTTCAAATTTGGTAAAATTTGTATATTCTAAATAATTTTTACTTCATTTTTATTTAATCAATTCAATATAATCACATAAATTCACTTTTCTAATAATCGTACTACCTATTCGCATCCTGGAGTGAGGGTAAAGATAATTTAGGAAAAACCTCTTAATATTTTAGGGAAAGCATCCTAATTAAATACTCCCTCCGTCCCCTTTTAAATGGGACGGGAGATGGTGGCACGAGTTTTAAGAAAAGTGAGTTTGTGTGGTTGATATTAATTGATAAAGTAAGAATAAAGTAAGAATGATTTTGAGCCACACAAAGTTTACCAAATAAGGTATGGGGCAATTAAATAGGGACATCCCAATATGGTAAAACGGGACATTTAAAAGGGGACGGAGGAGTACTTCTCATATTGGCGCTAGTATTTCGAAGCGAAAAAAGCAGAATCACACTACTATTTAACCACGCTAATTGGCTACAGTTCCCTATCCGACATTAGTGTTGATGATGAAGACTATGGAAGTTGACAAGCTAATTTGGTCTGGTAAAAGACCGTACATGTGTAATCATCTTCTTTAGCGAGAGTACTCAGCTCTTTCTGCTTGTACACTCGTTTCAAGTAGTACTCGACGGTGGCAGAATTGTTAGCCGCGACAGCCTCTGTTTAGCCTGTGAGCCTCCGTTTACCGGTCGTATAAACTCACTTTAGTTGTTTCTTGAGCAGTTTGGTTTATAGCTTTTTTTATCTTCTGGTCGTGCCTTTTGTTCATGGACATTCTCATGAATTCGATGTGTGTGGGTTGTGAAACCTGGTATATATATTGCGGGCACATCCTTTAAAACTTTTATTGCATCAATTTGGCTCAGGGTACCTTGATTGGGGGATTTATTTAGCTTTTTGTGATGATGGGCAGTTCATCTACTTGCCAAATTAAGAATAAAAATGATGATGGGCCGTGTTGGAAGTGTATGTATGTTTTCCTTGATCAATGGGCTGCCTATCTAATTATGATCAAGTGTATGTGTAAACTGTGAAGTGAGGAAATTCTTTGGAAACTCTTCAGGAACTCCCCAAACACTCTTTTACTGTTTCCAGTTTCCCCATGCTTCTTACATCTTTGTGGAACATAATATATGAATGTGATGTAAACCTGACCTCTTGCGTATCCTTTTAATATGAAACTATGAATTACGCCAAAAATTAACATGTGTTATTGTTTGACACGTTTTTTTATTTTATCATTATAAGTTTGTTCATGTTTAAATCTATGTTCTTACACTTGCCACATTTTGTTTGCAAGAGTTTGAAGCTGCTGGTGTGGAGATTAGTATTAGTTACTAGTTGAAATTTGTCAGTATGGTCAGGACAAAAACAGTTCAAAAACATGTGTTGGAGGTATTGGTCCTACCAAGGCCTCCCTTCCACTTTATTTGTTGAGGCTTGCACACTCTATTTTTACTCTCTCTTGGATACCTATTCTTTGGTATATATCCTGATCAAATATATACCTATTAGAGTTGACTTTCCCAGTTGGCTGGCCCCTTTGATTGCTGTCCGCTGCATCCATCTTTTGTCTTGGCTCCTACATGTGACTTTGCCTTGTCTTTGTAGCATGTGAGTGTTTGTTGTTTTGACCTCACCCGTGACTCCTCTTCTATGCTGGCAGCCTACTATTTAAAGTCCTTGCTTCTTCCCTTGTTGAAGCAGCCTGCGTGAGTTTAGTATCCCAGAGAGCAGAGCTCCCTTTCTTCCTCCTTTGTGTGAGAATAGATAGGTCCTTAGTGGAGAGTAATACTTGGGTGTGCTATAGCTTCCTCTTAGTGTGGTGTGTGAGAGTGTGTGTGTTGAAAGACCTGAGCCGGAGACGGAAGAAACGATCCTTACAGTGGTATCAGAGACTGGAACCGCCGTCTGCCGCCGTCCGCCGCCGCCGTCCGCCGCCGCCGTCGATTGGAGCTCGCCGAAGGTCCAAGAGCTGCCTGGTCGTTCTCACGAGCTCGCCGATTTCCCTATTCGCTGAAATCGACGGAAGCTCGCCGCCGGAAACCACCATAACCAGATTCCAGAAGCTCGCCGTCGCCTGGGAGGTCTGCCACCGCCGCCGGAGAATCTGCCGCTCCGCCATCAAAGTCACTGGAGCCCTTCTTCGTTTTTTCGCTCGACGCCTGGGTTGCTGAGGTCGTTCGCAGAAGGCAGGAGGCGCGTTGAAGGAACGAAAAGCACTGCTACGCTCCTTCTGCTTCGGGTTCGCTGAGGATAGAGACGAAGAGTGTGGGCCCTGTACTTTTGTATCCTGGACACTGGTCTGTACGCAGAGAAACTGGAGCAGGCTATTTGGGCCGAGTCTAACTGCTGGAAGGATGGGCTGACTTAGGCCAGTTGGACTGCTCCTGGAGCTGAAAAGGCTACTGGACTGGTAGAGCAGTCTAATTAAGCTCTGGGCTGTTGGGCCTTTCTTCTCTGGGCCGCTGGACCTGGGGAATTACTGGGGCTAAGTTGCTGATTTGTTGGACCTGGAGCTGGAACCGGTCAACGCCGGTCAACGGCAGTCAACCCCTCCAGAAAAATCCCAATTTTTTTAAAATTGGGTAGGTAAGGTCGAAACGCTCTCCTAGGGTTTCGCGAAGGTAAGTTTTCTGTAAACTTCCCATTTGTTACATTCCGGTTTTAATTTAATTTAATTTTATTCCCCCTCCCCGCGGGCCGCCGGTTGATTTAATCCCGGCCGCCAACCCCCCAGGTACGTTCTAAACCTTCTCCTTTGTGGTTGACTGTTTTAGTTAATTAATTAAATTGCTAAGTGTTATTTAAATTAATTGTTATGCGTAGGGGTGGTTTATTGGGTGGTAGGGGTAGAATTAACTAAATTTAATTTTCTGCCCGGAATTGTTTAATTGCCAAAATGTCCATTTTTTGCTATGTGTTGCCTGCTGCCCGGGGTTATTAAAGTGAATACTTTATAACCCGGGTTGGATTTTTTTTCTGTCATTTCTATCTGTTTAGCTTTGTGTTCCTTTGTGGTTGATACCATGGCTGCGAATCAGTATGGTATGCTTCCATTTAATGGAAAAACAGATTTTGATATTTGGAAACAGAAAATTAAGTGTGTGTTAATACAGCAAAAAGTTTTCAGAGCTGTCACTGGTATTTTCCTTGAATCAGAAGATAAGGCTAAGCAAATTGAAATGAACGAAACTGCTTGTTCTACTATTTACTTGAATCTGTCTGATTCTGTGCTTAGGAAAGTGGGTATTCTTGAGTCCGCTAAGGAGTTGTGGGAGAAATTGGATAGTCTCTATACTGATACCTCTTTGCCCGGGAAGTTGTTCTTACTAGAGAAATTCTTTAGGTTTAGGCTTGACCTGACTAAGGATATAGATGAGAACCTGGATGTGTTTAATAAACTGATACAAAATATCAAACAGGCAGGTGATAAACACATAGATGATTACACTCCCATAGTATTACTTAATGCCATTCCCGACTCTTATAATGATGTTAAGTCCGCTATTAAGTACGGTAGGGATGAGATTTCATTAGACATTGTGGTGAATGGGTTAAGGAGTAAGGAATTAGACCTGAAGCATGCTAGGGGTAGTGCTAGTCAGTCCAGGGACTCCGGTGAGGCTATGTTTGTTAGGGGTAGATCTAAGGGTAGGTCTAAGAACTCTAAGCAAAATAGTCAGGGTAAGAACACTAGTCAGCCTGGGAGGAAGAGGAGCAAATCTAGGAAGAGAGTGTGTTACAATTGTGGTAACACTGGCCATTTCATTAAGGATTGCCCCCACCCTAAGAAGACCGAGCATGCTAGTGTAGCTGTTGATAAATGTGACCTTGGTGATATTTTGATGGTTTGTGACCATGTTAATTCTGTGAGAAATTCCCTGTCTGAGCATGAATGGTTGATTGACTCTGGTTGTACCTATCACATGTCCCCCTTTAGAGATTTATTTTCTACTTATGAATTATGTGATAGTGGCTACGTTTCCTTAGCTGATAATAAGAGATGCAATGTGCTTGGTGTTGGTGATATATGTCTGAAGTTTTCTTGTGGCTCTGTGTTTACCATTAAGAATGTGAGGCATGTCCCTGATTTGTGTCATAACTTGTTATCTGTTGCTGCTTTGGAGAGTAGTGGGTTACAGGGAAAATGGGGGAATGGTTGTATGAAAATCCTGAAAAACTCGCTTGTTTTGTTTAAAGCTGAGAAGGTGAATAACCTTTATGTGTGTCATGCTAAACCTTTTGTTGAGTCTGTGAATGTTGTATGTTCTGATAAGACCTCTTTGTGGCATAATAGGCTAGGACATATGAGCAATAAGGGTTTAGATGTCATGCGTAGGGCTGGTTATTTTGGTAAGGACTCTGTGACTTCTGTGCCTTTTTGTGAATCATGTGTGTTAGGCAAGCAGCATAGAGTCAGTTTTCCTCCTTCCTCTTACCCTAATCTGTCTAAATGTTCGTCTGTGCTTGAATATGTTCATGCCGATGTTTGGGGTCCTGCCAGTGTTCCTACCCACGGGGGTAGGAAATATTTCCTTTCTATCATTGATGATTTCTCTAGGAAGGTGTGGGTTTGCCTTTTAGAACACAAGTCTGATGTGTTTGTGAGGTTTAGGGAGTGGAAAACCCTAGTTGAAAACCAAACTGGCAGGAAGGTTAAGACCCTTAGGACCGATAATGGGTTAGAGTTCTGTAATAAGGAGATGGATAAGTTGTGTGTGGATTGTGGGATAAAAAGGCACAAAACTGTGCCTTATACTCCCCAACAGAATGGGATAGCAGAGAGAATGAATAGGTCTCTGTTGGATAAGGTTAGAAGCATGTTAGCTACCTCTGGTTTGTCTAAGAAATTCTGGGGTGAAGCAGTCACTACTGCTGCCTATTTGGTTAATAGGTCCCCGTCTGTCCCTCTTGGTGGTAAGTGTCCTGAAGCCGTCTTTACCGGTAAGCCTCTTGATCTGTCTAACCTTCGGGTGTTTGGTTGTGCAGCGTATGCACACCAACAGGGTGACAAGTTGGATCCTAGGTCTAAGAAGTGTGTCTTCCTAGGTTATCCAGAGGGGGTAAAGGGTTACAGGTTATGGGATAGGAACCAGGTAGGCTTTAAAGTGGTCCTTAGCAGAAATGTGGTGTTCAATGAAACTGATTTTCCTTGCTTGACCGAGTCTGTTTCTAATCTTGAGTCTAGGTCTGATAGTACTCCTAGTGAGGTGGAGTCTGTCCCTGTTGCTGCTAGTCCTTTATCTGTTGATCCTGTTATCTCTGATGATATTGTTATGCATGATTCTGATTCCTCTGAGCATGATAGTCCCACCACCTCGAGTGAGGTGGAGCATTTGCATGATACTGAGCATGATTTGCATGATATGGGTGCTGAATCTGATTTTCATGATAACAATAATTTGCATGAGTTGCATGTGGAGCCTAGTAGTGATAATTTGCATGATTATCAACTTGCTAGAGATAGGAGTAGAAGGGCTATCAGGAGAACTGCTGATATTATGCCTGATTATGCTTTCATTGTGCATGATACTTCTATGTTTGCATTCTCTGTGTTTGAATCCCTAGAGCTGAATGAACCCAAGACCTACCGTGAAGCCTTAGGTTCCAAAGAGTCTCAGAAATGGATCAGTGCCATGAAAAGTGAGATGGACTCTTTGAGAGTGAACCAGACTTGGACCCTTGTACCTAGACCCCCCAACTGTTCGGTAGTTGAGTGTAAGTGGTTGTTTAAGGTTAAGGAAGAACCTAGTGATGTTAGGTTTAAGGCTAGGTTGGTTGCGAAGGGGTTTACTCAAAAAGAGGGGGTAGATTATGCAGAAATCTTTGCTCCTGTTGTTAAATTCACCACTATTCGTATGATGCTTGCTTTAGTTGCTCACCATGACTGGGAAATGAAACAGATGGATGTAACTACTGCATTTTTGCATGGTGAATTGGATAAAACAATTTATATGACCCAGCCTGAGGGCTTTGTGGATCCCAAGAGAAGTGAGCATGTCTGTTTGCTTAGGAAGGCTTTGTATGGCCTGAAGCAATCCCCTAGGCAGTGGAACATCAAATTTGATAAATGCATGATATCTTTGAAGTTCCAAAAATCTGTTTGTGATCATTGCCTGTATTTCAAAAATACTTCTTCTGTGCCTGTATTTTTGTTACTCTATGTGGATGACATGCTGATAATTAGTCCTTCTCTGAATGCTATTAAAGATGTGCAGAAATGTCTTTGTGCGAATTTTGCCATGAAAGACCTAGGTGATGCCAAGAGGATCCTAGGCATAAACATTGTTAGGGATAGGAGTAAGCGTACTCTTACTTTGAATCAGATTTCTTACATAGAAAAAGTTTTGAGTAAATTTAATATGTTATCTGCTTCTCCTGTTAATGTCCCTATGGCATCTCACTTTGTGTTAAGTAAGGACCAGTCTCCCAAGACTGCTCCTGAAATTGAGAAAATGAAATCTGTGCCTTATTCCAGCGCAATAGGGTCGGTGATGTATCTTATGGTTAGCACTAGACCTGATATTGCATATGCGGTTAGTTGCTTGAGTAGATATATGTCCAACCCTGGTTTGCCTCATTGGAATGCTCTTAAGTGGTTGCTTAGATATCTGATTTCTACTGTGAAGCATGGATTAATTTTCTCTAAGTGTGCTAGTGGTATTGAATTGATTGGTTATGTTGATTCTAACTATGCAAATGATAGAGATAACAGGAAGTCGACCACTTCTTATGTTTTTACTTTGTGTGGCTCTTGCATTAGTTGGAAGTCTCAACTACAGCCTATTGTGGCCCTTTCTACCACTGAGTCCGAGTATGTTGCAGCCACAGAAGCGTTTAAGGAAGCCATCTGGCTCAAACGCCATGTCTCCGAAATTGGGTTTCTCAAAAAGGGAGTTACCATTTTCTCGGATAGCCAATCGGCTATCCAACTTTGCAAAAATCCTGTATTTCATGATAGAACTAAGCATATTGATGTTAGGTTCCATTTCATACGTGATATTGTTGATGCAGGTGGAGTCAAGCTGTGCAAGATCCCGTCCGAGTTTAACCCCGCGGATATGGGTACCAAGTGTCTTTCTGCTGAGAAACACTTGTCCTGTAAACGCGTGTTAAACTTTGACTGTGGATAACTGTGGGTTGCCTAATAAAGTGTTTGCCCGTTGTGTCTGTTGATATTCCGGGTGACCCGGCGATGATGAGTCTTGTCACAACTTTGTTTTGTTACTCTACACCACCTAGGACCAATAAGGTGGAGAATGTTGGAGGTATTGGTCCTACCAAGGCCTCCCTTCCACTTTATTTGTTGAGGCTTGCACACTCTATTTTTACTCTCTCTTGGATACCTATTCTTTGGTATATATCCTGATCAAATATATACCTATTAGAGTTGACTTTCCCAGTTGGCTGGCCCCTTTGATTGCTGTCCGCTGCATCCATCTTTTGTCTTGGCTCCTACATGTGACTTTGCCTTGTCTTTGTAGCATGTGAGTGTTTGTTGTTTTGACCTCACCCGTGACTCCTCTTCTATGCTGGCAGCCTACTATTTAAAGTCCTTGCTTCTTCCCTTGTTGAAGCAGCCTGCGTGAGTTTAGTATCCCAGAGAGCAGAGCTCCCTTTCTTCCTCCTTTGTGTGAGAATAGATAGGTCCTTAGTGGAGAGTAATACTTGGGTGTGCTATAGCTTCCTCTTAGTGTGGTGTGTGAGAGTGTGTGTGTTGAAAGACCTGAGCCGGAGACGGAAGAAACGATCCTTACAGCCACATTTTGTTTGCAAGAGTTTGAAGCTGCTGGTGTGGAGATTAGTATTAGTTACTAGTTGAAATTTGTCAGTATGGTCAGGACAAAAACAGTTCAGGTGTTTGGTTTCCCTCATCTTGTAACTGCAAGTGATGCTAAGAGATGCTTTGAGAGGTATACTGGTGTAAGTTCTGTGTATGCCATTGAGGTAAAGATGGCTAAAAAGGGTGGAAGAGCATATGCTAAGGTCCAATTTGATAAAGCCACCAGTGCAGAACTAATTATAGCTCTTGCCAGTCAAAAGAGATTGTACTATGGCTCATCTTACTTGAAAGTTTGGGAGCTAGATGCCTATATTGTGCAACCTAGATCATACATCCATGACATGAAAAACACAACTCTATGCTTTGGGTGCCAAATATCAGATGAACGGTTTTACAGGTTATGTAGACTGGAAGATGTTTCAATAGAATTTGGGTATGGGTTGAAGAAGATACGCTTCTTTCTATCATATCGCTCTTTCCAATACAAGCTTCAACTTTCATATGAACACATTTGGCAGATCATGCTGTATAGATCCCCCGCCCAAAACGTTAAATATCTTGTCATACAGGTTTGTATATGAACCCCTTTATTTTCCTCTATTTTTATTTTATTTTAATGTCTCTGGGGACCTTGTTCTTGTATACTTGTCATATTAGTATTGGTTTAATGGAGGTACGATGGAATAATGTTATTAACTCTACTTATAAAGTCTACTACTCTATATAAATTAGAGAGTTAATTCCCTAAATAGGACTAAAACAGTGAGGAAGTGCGCAAATATGACCCCATGTTTCATAGGCCTAAAAATGATCTTCCTTGACAATTTCGGGACTCGTGTGTGTGTGCGTGTGTATGTGCATGTGCGGGTGTGCGCCACCATGCCAATCTTTTATCCCACTGCCCCCAACGTGTGTTGGGATTAAGATGGTCATGATAATCATTGTTATAAATATTTGTATATTTCCTCAGCCTTGTAAGTCCTAAGTTTTTTGCAGAAATACATTTTCCCATTTTCATGTCTCATTTCTTGCTTCATGGACTATTGGACTCCATTGAGTATATGACCTAAACTCATGTTTGGAGAAAGCTAGTCTTCTCTACCATGTGCTTAAAAGCTGATTTTATTTTCATTCATTTCTGCATGATCATTAAATGAACTATCACATATTCACATTGATTGCTAAACCTATTCATAAAAGGTAAAAAGGCCTGGGTTTCAAAAAGAGAAGATTCACAGCTGCTGGATATGACATTAATCTCCTTTCTTTAATAACATTGTTTTCAACACCTCTTTTTAGTTTTTGTTAAAAAAACGTTTCTGTTGTATACGATATCTAGTTTTGTTTAAAAAAGTAATGGTAACTTACATTGATAGCTGGTATACGTAGGAACTCATTCAGCTATTGTTTATTTGCATACATCGTCTGTCTGCTTCAGTTATTTGCCGCTCCACGGATCTACAAGAAAACAGAAGAAGACTCCATCTATAGCTACTTCCAGGAAACTCCAGATGATCAGTGGGTGAGGACTACAGATTTCACCCAAAATTTGATTGGGCAATCTTCTAGCTTGTGTTTGGAGCTTCCTAAAGGTGTCATATTACCAGATTTTCGTAATAATTTTGTCTTCTATACTGAAACTGAAAGTCAATTCGTTCTAGAGCCCGGTTTACGGTTTTCTAGCAATTTGGATCTAGTTCCAATCATCCATCCTCCACAAGGAGATGCATTGCCATTCAAGTTAGTGTTTAAGATTTGCAGTTTGGTGCAACATGGATGCCTTCCGGGTCCCGCACTGAATGCCAGATTTTTCCGCTTGGTTGATCCAAGGTTGGTAAACATTGATCACATTGAAAATGCCTTGGAGAAATTGTACTATATGAAGGACTGCTGTTATGATCCTGTGAAGTGGCTGACTGAGGCATACCGTAATTTCAAGCATCCTCCAAAATCCGCTTCTATAAATCTAGATGATGGATTGGTTTATGTAAGGAGGGTCCTAGTGACTCCAACAAGGGTTTATTTTTGTGGTCCCGAGGTAAATCAATCCAATCGTGTGCTGCGCCATTACATTAATGACATAGATAATTTCCTCCGTGTATCTTTTGTTGACGAGGAGTGGGATAAAATCCAATCCATGGATTTATCTCAACGTGCAACGGGCAAGACAGACCTTTATGACAGGATACTTTTGACACTAAAAAATGGTATTGTTATTGGTGATAAAAGGTTTGAATTTCTTGCATTCTCGTCAAGCCAGTTAAGAGAGAGTTCGGTTTGGATGTTTGCATCAAGATTTGGACTTACAGCTACTGATATAAGAGAATGGATGGGCAACTTCAAAAAGATAAAAAATGTTGCGAAGTATGCTGCTAGACTTGGTCAATCGTTTGGTTCATCCAGAGAATCTGTTAGTGTTCACAAGAGTGAACTTGAAATTGTTCCCGACATAACGATTATAAAGCAAGGGATAGAATATAACTTCTCCGATGGGATTGGAAAAATATCTGCAGAATTTGCTGAAAAAGTCGCCAAAAAATGTGGCCTGGATAGGTTTGCCCCATCTGCTTTTCAAATCCGCTATGGTGGATTTAAGGGAGTTGTTGCTGTCGATCCCTCTTCGTCAAAGAAATTGTCATTAAGAAAAAGCATGTTGAAATACGAATCAGACAATGTAACACTTGATGTTTTGGCATGGAGCAAATATCAACCTTGTTATCTAAACCGCCAATTGGTATCACTCTTGTCAACTCTTGGTATCAGAGATGAGGTCTTTGAGAGGAAGCAAAGAGAAGCCGTTGCTCAATTGAACGAAATCCTCACTAGTCCTGCAAAGGCAGCCGAGGCTCTTGAGTTAATGGCTCCCGGAGAAAACACTAACATCATTAAAGAGATGCTCATGTGTGGCTACAAGCCTGATGCTGAACCATTCCTTTCGATGACTTTACAAACATTCAGGGCATTTAAGTTGCAAGATATAAGGACCAAGGCACGGATATTCGTACCTAGTGCCAGATCTATGATGGGTTGTCTAGATGAGACCAGAACATTGGAATATGGTGAAGTATTTGTTCAGTATTCAGGTGCCGGACGGAGGCTGTCTCTTGTTGGTGCTCCCCATTCCAATGAAACCAGAGATTGTAATTACATCGTCACAGGAAAGGTGGTCGTTGCAAAGAACCCATGCTTACATCCTGGTGATGTTCGTGTTTTGAGAGCTATTAATGTGCCCTCGTTGCACCATATGGTGGACTGTGTCGTTTTCCCCCAGAAAGGGCAGAGGTAATCCAAACTCCCACCTTCGGCATCATTTCTCTCTATTTTAAAATTGTTTTAAACAATTCGGAATTTTTAAATGCTTTAATTGTTCCTGTTAAAACCTGACTGAACTTTGAGAATGGGTCGAGTGTTTTAATAAAAGAACACAAAGTAAATTTAGAAAAGGTTTTTCATTTAGATTTTGTTATCTAGCTTTGAATTGCTATCTAGTGTACATATACACTTCATTTACGATTTTACGTGGTATGAAATAGTAAATATGGAGGCACACAAACAACTAATGAAATGACACACATCATATTAAATTATGCACTGGTATAATCATTACTCAAATTGAACTTTCCAAACATAACCTAATTCTTAATGTGAGTAAAGATTGTTATTACAGAGGAGACGACTCTCAACAGGAATGTATGGTGCTTCATGTTCCATATAGCAGATCCGACTTAGAAAATTGTCAATGGTATCATTTTCACATTCGTAAGTAGGGTGTGTTCTGTGGTGCCAGCCTGAGCTTTACTGGCATGTCACATTTCAAATTTTCAAATTAATGTATGTATTTTATTTGACTACAAGATATAAAACTGTCCTAACTAAGTATTGCTTTAAACGAACATATATCGTGATGTATAACTTTTATGTTCTCATAAAACAAAATAACTAGGCTTTATTGATTCTTTCTAATTATGTTATTTTACTCATTCATTTTTGGCATGTACTGGTGAATTGTTTAAAATTTGACGATAGACCCCATCCAAATGAATGTTCTGGAAGTGATTTGGATGGAGATATTTACTTTGTGTGTTGGGACCAAGATCTCATTCCGAAGGAAATGAAACCAGCGATGGATTATACCCCTGCCCCAAGCATGGAATTGGACCATGATGTAACAATTGAGGTACAAATTGTTGTGCTATACTTATTTTCCTTTTCAATGCATAGTTAACACTTTACAGTAATAATTTTTCTAGGATACTATGACTTCCGTCCCAAATTGAAAGGTTCTAGTTTAACATTCCTGTTTCTCCTGTCTATTTTGACCATTATTATATACACTTATATTGTTATAAATTCTAATGAATATATATTTTCAAATTACAAATTAAAACAAATTGCTCGACAGTACTTTTTAATTGTAAAGTAATGCATAGTAATGATAGTATATAAATTGGCATTTTCATTTTTGAATTAAGGAGAGTACTATGTTCTTGAACAAGTTAATGTACACTCATTTTAATTGGCTAGCTAGATTTTTTAAATAGAAGAATGTTTATGCATTAAAAAATTGTCTATCTAAGCAATCATCTAGTAGACCAGAATTGTGAACAATAGGATCCTAACAAATTACAATTTGTCTTGTTCTTGCTACTGCTTTGTATCATCTTTGATGCCACACATCCAGCATTAAAGTCTATTATTAAGTTTCTATTTGAAAAATAATCGCTCTGCAGGAAGTTCATAAGTATTTTGCAGACTACATTGTGAATGACAGTTTAGGCATTATTTCAAATGCCCATGTTGTGTTTGCGGACAAAGAAGATAAGATGGCAATGAGTGAACCGTGTCTAGAACTTGCAAGGCTCTTCTCGATTGCAGTCGACTTCCCCAAGACAGGTGTTCCTGCTGAGATACCTTCCCATCTGCGCGTCAAAGAATATCCCGATTTCATGGAAAAGCCCGCTGAAAAGACAAGCTATGATTCTTCAAGAGTGATAGGAAAGCTATTTAGGGAGGTCAAATATATCACTGCACAGCTAAGCTCCATCACATCCTTTACTATAGAAGTTGCGAGAAAATCATATGATCCTGACATGGAAGTGGACGGGTTTGAAGACTTCACTGAAGAAGCTTTTAATTGTAAAACTCGTTATGACTTCAAGCTGGGCAATCTAATGGACTATTATGGAATAAAAACCGAGGCTGAAGTGTTGAGTGGCGGTGTTATAAAGTCTTCAAAATTCTTTGACCGCAGAAGGGATGCGGATGCGGTTAGTTTTGCTGTTAGGGCCTTGAAGAAGGAGGCAAGGTCATGGTTCAAGAAAGGAAGTGAGTCCGGCGAGGACTCATTGGCAAAGGCATCAGCTTGGTACCATGTCACTTATCACCATACATATTGGGGTAGCTACAATGAGGATATGAACCGAGCCCACTTCATCAGTTTCCCATGGTGTGTCTATGACAAACTTAGTCAGATCAAGAGGGCCAAAACAGGAAATAGCGCTCTTCGTTTGGCATCGATTGAACAGCGGTTCAGCAAAGGCTTGGCATTGGCCTGATGTGGTGTGGTTTCCATCTTGTAAACTGTTCATGCTGTAGTCATGACTCCTCTAGGCTAATCTGCTTCACTTTAATTTATGTGCAACAAACTACTCCGTAAAGTTTATTATGCATTTTGGGTGTTTGGATTTAAATAGAACTTTTTGCATTGTTTTTGGTTTTTTGGTTTAAATGTATTTTTAGTCCCTGCAAATATATTACATTCTGTTGACTTCCCGATTGCAATAATATATTTAGAAATTACTTCAAATAGGATTAAAACTATGGCGAAAATTCAAAATAGAACTTGATATGTTTTTATTCCAAAATAGGAACATATTAGTCCTATGGACCTATTGGAAACATACCTATTTTAAATGTTTAAAAGTGTCAAAATATCATAGAAAAATACTAAAAAATTTTAAAAAATATTTATAATTTTTTTTAAATTAATAAAAAATAGTAAAACCCCATACAAAAATAAAACAAATATGGATACTTTTTCCACCGTCTGTACTAACTCCCTGCACCACCACCTCCGACCGGTGTAAAAAATACAAAAAAAAACATATTACTCTTTGACAATGCCAACATTTTCATTATTTCTGCCATAAATATGGCATTCCAAATGCAACTGGCATTTTTTCCTCGGTGACTGGAGGTGGTGGTGCAGGGAGGCAGTACCACCACCTCCGACCGGTGAAAAAATGCCATTTTTTCTAAAAACTGCCATTTATTCTGAAAATATCAAAAAATTACATACTATCTTTCGTCTCTTTTTAATCGCAACATGTTGAATTTTACACTATTCACATGTCCTACTTTGACTACATTTTATTTTATTATTTTATGAAAATTATTATTTTAAAAAAATATTGTTCAATTCATCACATTAAAAATTTCAAAATCTAATTTTTAAATATTTTTTACTAATAGAGATTAAGATATAATTACAGTCAAAGACGTGCGGTTGCAAGTGTGAAATGTTAACCGTTGCAACTAAAAAAAGAACGGAGGAAGTATTACTCTTTGAGAATGCCAACATTTTCACTTTTTCTTCCATAAATATGGCATTTTTTCCCCTGGTGACTGGAGGTGGTGGTGCTGGGGCGGCAGAGGCGGCGGTGATTTTTTTTGTGTTTTTAGTTTTTTATTTTCCATATTTTTTTTAATTTTTTTTTTAATTTTTTGAATTAATTATTATTTATATATATTTTATTATTATTTTTAGTATTTTTACGAATTTTTATTACTTTTTATTATTTTATTATGAATTAAAACATTTCGATAGCTATAAGGCTATATTTGTCCAAGACACACACAATTAGTCCTATGAAAACATAGTTTATATTTTTTGTCCTATTTGTGCAAAGTGACAGACTTTTAATCCTATTTTGATAATTAACTCTAATATATTTTACTGAATTTAGATTGTATTTTAAGTTGAAGTTATGTACACATAATTGACATTTCATAAAGAACATGTTTACAAAATTTCATCAAAAAATTCTATAAAAAAAGAATTTCAAATGGAAGCGGACAGACGGTGTTTTCGGTCAGCCGTCCCAAAAAGGTTTGCCAAATTTTGACCAATGATATTTTGTGGTCAATAGTAATCAATTTTGACCAACGATTTTTTTTAATACGAAATTATTTTTTATTTCAAATTTAAAATTTACTTTTGGTGTTTTTTAAAATTTATTTTATCAATTTAAAGTCAACAAAGGTAAAATTGATCTTTGATAAGAACATGGGGGATATTTTTTCACTTTTTTAAAAATTCAGGGTTGTATATGCACTTCCACATATACTTCAAGGGTATATTTGTTACGAAAAATAGAACATGTGTATATTTGTTCTCACACCCATACTACAATGGTATATTTGTACTTTTTCCCTTATATTAAAATGTTCCTTATCACGAATATTTTCATAAAGTATAATGTTTATTAATTTTATACAAATATAATAATTAAAATTATTTTCCAAAGTTTGTCATCATTGATCAAGAAAAGTCCATATCAAAACCTATGGGTGGACTCGGTCCTGGTCTGGTCCCAATTCCGATCTCGGACTGACCAGTCCCGATTTTGGACCAATCGGTCCCAGTATCTGGTAGGAGATGCTCGGATCTGACTCAGTTAAATCCAGGTATTGATCGATCTTGAGTACCTGGGCGGTCCGATTTTTGTCCCACACTGGACCTGGTCCCATTCTATTTTCTTTTTCGTTTTCAAGGCTAAAAAAGTTGGTCGGTCTGGGACTAGAACCTCCCCGATGTTGTTCCCAAATGGGTGAATCAGGACTGGGACTGTCGGGTACCTGGTCCAACACCAGGACCGGTTTTTACGGACCCGGTCTGGTCCAGTCCAACATAGTACTGGACCCGATTCCGGGCTGGATTGTACGTGTCCACCCCTAAAAAGACCTTTTGGGACGGAGGTAGTATTATACTCCCTCCGTTGCATTTAAAGCTTTCCGTCCACTATTCTTCAGTCAACGTGAATTGTTCTTAATCTTTTACTTTATATATTCAACTTTTATCAAATTTATTTTTTCTTGATCAAGCATTATGAAACTTTTAATGCAATTTCTTATTATGCAAATTTAATTTACTAAAATAATCTTATAAAGGACATAGATCAGTTAATTTTATGATCAATCAAACATCGTAAAACGTGTGAGAACCTTTAAGTGAGACAAATGGAATATATTAGTTGTCCATTTAAACATCATTGTAATAAATACTCATCCTGCATGTTGTGGTTCAGTTTGTGGGACAGATGGGGGACCTTTAAGTGTCTTGTTTTACCTACGGTGTTGTGGTTCGGTTTTTTAAATATACCCGCGAAGATTGAGATGACATGAGGGGGGTTAATGAAGTCTGGCATATATCTGACGTGGATACTAATAGTAGCTACTGCAACTATACATAACAAATTAGAGCCCGTTTGGTAGCACCAAAATCGGCTGTTTTGGCTGATTCTGCTGAAATTTATGATATTCTGGCTGGAGTGGCTGTTTTGGCTGATTCTGCTGATTTAAGAAAAAAATATTTTAAAAATATATTTTATTAATAAATTAAAGAAAAAATTATATGTAAAAATAGCTAAAATGGTCCTCTACAGTAACTTCAGCCAATACAGCCAGAAAAGTAACTCCAACCTTACTTTTTCGGCTTATTACACAATTCAGCGCGCGAAAGTAAAAGTTACGTGTTTGGTGAAAAAGCTGGCTGATAAGCCTGATAAGCCGAAAACAGAGTTCTCCAAACGGGCTCTTAGTTAGGACTGTTTTTTCGTTTAGTTACATATATGTATACTCTTTGTATGTACTCGTATATTAGAATATAGCATGTGCAGTTTAATGTGTATAAAGACTCTACGTAAGAAGTGATTCGAAATATGAATGAAAAATTCTTTTCTTCCTCCTAATTCTGAAATGGTATCAGAGCGCTGAAAGTCTTCCGCCATGGTTCTGGAAACAGAAGATCCAAATAATCCGCTATATCTTCATCATGCTGAAACACCAAGACAAACTCTTATCTCTCTGAAGCTAGATGCAAGAAATTACCATCGATGGAGCAGATTGATGTATGTAGCTCTGTCAGCGAAGAACAAATTAGTTTCGTAGATGGAACGATTTCAAAGCCTGCAATCAATGCTCCAACCTATCTTCATTGGATGGGAGCAAATCATATGGTAATCTCTTGGATTTCTAACAGTTTATCATCCGAATTAGGAGATTTCGCATTATATTCTGATTCAGCTGCACAAGTGTGGAAAGAACTGAAACGGAGATTTTATAGATCTAGCAATAATCACATCTATAAGCTTGAACAAAGTCTGGCTGCAACTAAACAAGAAAATCTTCCTGTCAGTTTCTATTTCTCAAAACTTAGGACAATTTGGGATGAAATCAGTCAATTTGCAGAAAAGACCGTATGTACTAATGATGATTGTGTTGTTCTTAAGGAAATGAATAAAAGGTATGAACGAAAATGCATTATGCAATTTCTCATAAGGATTGAAGGAATCATTTAATCAAGTTAGAAACCAAATTCTCCTTAAGGATCCTCTTCCTAGTCTTGATGCCATATTCAGATTGATTCTACAAGAAGAGGCAAATCAAGAACTCAGCTCATCAGCATATATTCCAGCTGATTCAATGGCTATGGGAGCCCAGTCATATAACAAGAATAATGGAGTTGGAAAGTCAGAATACAAGAAGTCAGGATATGGACAAAACTCTAACAATTCTGGTGTAAACAAACCAATGTGTTGTGTTTATTGTAAGAAGACCACACTGTTGAAAATTGTTATGAGTTAAATGGTTATCTCGCAGGACATAAACTTGCACGTTTCAAGCCTCAGGGTCGTACTCAGCAGCAAGGAGGATGGCAAAATAAGACTAGGGTTGTGGCTAATACTTCAGTACAAGAAGAGGGAAACAATGATCAACAGAATGGTCATGTTGGTTTAACTCATGAACAATATCAGCATTTATGTCTTCTTCTCAAAGAGAATCCTAATGTTGCTTCATCAAATGTGTTCGAATCATCTGAAAATCCAAACCCATCCATCCAAGGTAAATACCTATCTTATAATAACCATGTGTCAGTCTATTCAGCCATTCATCTTAATCATCATACTTGGATTCTGGATTCAGGAGCAACAGATCATATCTGTTGTGACACATATACCTCTTGTTCCCCATACTTGGATTCTGTAATATCATACTTGGATTTTGTAATATGTTTATTCATTATACCTCTTGTTCCCCATTACCTATTCATCTACCCAATGGGGGATCCACTCCTGCTACTCACATTGGATCAGTAGTATTAATTAATCACAATAACTTTCCAAGGTTCTATTTGTTCCCTCTTTCCATATTAACCTCATATCAGTAGCTAAATTAGTAGCTGATAACAACTGTCTTCTTGTCTTCTCAAAAGATAATTACATTTTACAAGATCCAAATACCTTGAACATGATCGGGACAGCTGAGTTGGTGCAAGGATTGTTTCATATAGTCCAAGAGAACACTCCAAAGTCCATTGTTAACAGTCTTTCTTCTGTCAATTCTATAAAGTCTAAACTGTGGCATAAACATTTAGGCCATCCATCTTTTGATAGAATGTTGTTTCATGATATTTTCAAAGATATTCCTATAATAAAGTCACAAGAACCTTGTAATGATTGTCATTTGGGGAAACAACATCGATTACCCTTTCCAAATAATCTGAAACATCCTTTGATCTAGTTCATTTAGACATTTGGGGACCCATGAGTATTCCTTTATTAAGTGGTGCTTTCTATTTCTTAACAATTTTTGATGACTTTAGTAGATATACTTGGGTCTATCTCATGATGAATAAGTCTGAAACGGGAAACCATGTACGTCATTTCATATCACTCATCCAAACCCAATTCCATTCCAAAATCAAAGTTTTCAGAACTGATCAAGGAAAAGAGTTCCAAATGCAAAATGAATTTGTTGAATTAGGGATCATCCATCAACAAAGTTGCATATCCACTCCCCAACAAAATTCTGTAGTTGAAAGAAAACACAGAAACCTACTCAATGTAGCTCGTTCCTTGCGTTTTGAAGCCCATTTACCTCTTAAATTCTGGGGTGAGTGTATAAGTACTGTTGCTTATCTCATCAACAGAACAACCACTCCTAACCTTGATAACCATTCACCTTTTGATTTAGGAAAAATTGAAAATAATAATCCCAACTATTGCCGGTCCGCTCAAAATAATCCCAACTATTGATTATTTTTGTATAATCCCAACTATATAGACTGTCCGCCAATAATGGTCCATGATCAGATATTACCTCTATAAAAAAGTGAATTTTAAATAGAAATTAAGCGTAAAAATTAAAAGTTGAGATTATTTATAGGGATTACTTGTTATATCTCATCTCGTCCACTTTAGAAACTACAAGAATTTATTCATAGGGACCATTATTGGCGGAAGGTCCCTAAAGTTGGGATTATTCTGGAATAATCAATAGTTGGGATTATTATGAGCGGACCGCCAATAGTTGGGATTATTACTATCAATTTTTCCTTTGATTTATTATTTTCAAAGCTACCTTCATATCATCATCTTAAAACTTTTGGGTGTCTGTGTTACTCATCCACCATTTCTCATCAAAGATCAAAATTTGATGAAAGAGCAAATCAATGCATATTTCTTGGATATCCTGCAAATATCAAAGGATACATTGTCTATGATCTTCAGAACAATACTAAACTTATCTCTCGAGATGTAGTATTTTATGAAGAATCATTTCCTTTTGCACCCCAATCTCACAATGAGTCATCCGACTCTAAAACGCATTCACCCATTATAATTCCTGAAATCAGTCCACTTCCATCAATCACCCTTTCAACAACACCTACTATTCCTCTCATAACTCCGGTTGAACAAGTGTTCACAAATCCACCTGAGTACCCTCCTGACATAACATCCATTCGTAAAACCACAAGAACCCATAAGCCGCCCACCTATCTCAAGGACTATCAATGTAATCTTGCATACCACTCAGCTGCATCTCTAGGTACCAATCATTCTTTATCAAAACACTTTACCTTTCATAAATTGTCTCCATCTTATCTCAAGTTTGCCTTAGCCATTACTCAAGAAACTGAACCCCACACATTTGAAGAAGCATCATTAGTTCCTCATTGGAAAGAAGCCATGAAAGCTGAAATTATTGCTCTTGAGAAAAACAAAACATGGACCTTGCAAACACTGCCACCAGGAAAGAAAGCAATTGGATGTAAGTGGGTATATAAAATCAAGTATCATTCAGATGGATCTATAGAAAGATACAAAGCAAGACTTGTGGCAAAAGGGTATACACAAAAGGCAGGTCAGGACTACTTTGATACCTTTTCCCCCGTTGCCAAAATTAGTACAGTTAGGTGTCTTCTTTCAATTGCAGCTGCAAAGAACTAGAATCTTTCTCAACTAGATGTAAATAATGCTTTCTTGTATGGAGAACTACATGAAGATGTCTATATGCAGCTACCACCAGGATTCTCTAATAAGGGGGAGAATGTAGTATGCAAATTAGAGAAATCCCTATATGGTTTAAAACAAGCATCACGCCAATGGAATCAAAAATTCTGTACAACCATTATGCAACATGGATATGTACAATCACAAAATGATCATTCATTGTTCACCAAAAGAGTTGGATCAGCCATAAAAATTCTATTGGCATATGTTGATGATATTATCTGGGAATGATGAAACAATGATAACTAATCTGAAAGATTACTTGAAGCACCATTTCAAGCTAAAGGATCGTGGTTCCTTCACTAAGATATTTCCTAGGGATTGAAGTTGCAAGGAATAATAAAAGGATATGCATTAATCAAAGGCAGTATGCACTTGACATAGTGAATGAATATTGACTGCTTGATGCAAAACCATCATCCTATCCCATTGATCAAAACCACAGCATCACCCAGAATGATGGAAAGCTCCTAGAAGACCAAATTGAATACAGAAAGATCATTGGAAAGTTGCTATATTTGACAGTCACTCGTCTAGACATTTCATATGCTGTTAATACTCTTAGTCAATTTGTGGCTAAACCTACTGATGCACATCTTACTGCAGCTTTGAGAATTGTTAGATATGTTAAAGGGAATGCAGGTCAAGGATTATTATATCTTAGAGAAAATGATCTACAAATCAAAATATATTGTGATGCTGACTGGGCTGCCTGCAAGGATACAAGGAGATCAATAACACGATATTGTGCATTCATTGGAGGTTCTCTAATATCCTGGAAGTCGAAAAAGCAACAAAATGTCTCAAGATCTTCTGCAGAAGCAGAATACAGAGCAATGACCTCTAGTGTTTGTGAACTGAAGTGGCTGATCAGATTATTAGAAGACATGGACGGTGACATTAGACAAACAAAACGAAGCATGCTTTTCTGTGACAAATTTGCAGCTATATACATTGCTTTTAATCCAGTTTTTCACGAGAGAACAAAGCATATAGAGATCGATTGTCATATAGTTCGAGAAGAGCACATAAAGGGGTTATTTGATATGTTCTATGTCAAAACTGAAGATCAAATTGCAGACTTGTTCACAAAGGGTTTATCTGCCAAACGTCTGAGTTATCTACTAAACAAGATGAATGTGTATAATATGTACGCTCATCTTGCGGGGGAGTAATGAAGTCTGGCATATATCTGACGTGGATACTAATAGTAGCCACTGCAACTATACATAACAGATTAGTTAGGACTGTTTGTTCGTTTAGTTACATATATGATATATGTATACTCTCTGTATGTATAGTAGAATATAGCATGTGCAGTTTAGCTTGTATAAAGACTACGTAAGAAGTTATTCGAAATATGAATGAAAAATTCTTTTCTTCCTCCTAATTCTGAAAGGGGTTGCCATCATTTTCAGTTGAGTTATACGATAGTATATAGATCCTACAGTAGACTACACACCTATATGGTCACCTCTATTGCTATTTGTTGAAGTTGATGAATATTATTGCGTCTTGATAATACCAATGATTGAGATGCTGGATGAATATTATTGCTATTATAACAATCAAATAAATTTGTGGCCTCTTTTAATCCATGTTCCTGATTTCCGTTCCGTTTGCATAGATTGTGTACCACAATATATCAATTCAGTCTGCCATTTTGAAGGGAAAAAAATACTCATCCTGCATAATGGGGACTTGGGAAGGGTATACGTTGAAAATCACTTTTGTTAATTGAGCATCAGGACTATTCTGTTAAGTATTAGAAGTATAACATTGAACATCATGATCTCGGTTTCATATTATATAATTCACTTTGTTTTCTTGTTTTTTCTTTCAAAAAAAATTCTTAGATTACATTCAATGGATTCAAATATGCGAATCTAGTTAAATACTATGTATTATACTTTGAAATATGCATTGATATAAATTTCATAAACTCCGCTAGTTGAACATGAAAACATTTTAATTGAACATGAAGCCTCCTCTATTGAGTGAGGCCATGTGATCAAACATCTTCATTGAGCATTGGAAATCTATATTGAACATCAAAATCTCTTTATTGAGTATCATGTTGTCAACTATTGAGCATTGACACTATATGATCAAGCTCCAATCTAGTCATCACAAGCTCCAATCTGATATGCAATGGTAAACGTGAGTTTCGTCGGCTAGAGCCTAGAGGGAGTCAACGTGCCGTGAATAGGAGCTTCTTGTGGGGGACGAACATCTGGCCGTCTAGGTGCGAACAAAGAACCATACGTATGGGTGCGAGCAACGAGCTGTAAGTCCTAGTGCGAGCAGTGAGTCGCCCGTCTAGGTGCGAGTAGGCATGGACCCGGTTCAGGCCGCCCGGCCCGGGACCGGCCCGCCACTGTGCGGGCCCAGAACCGGCCCGGTTCTCGGGTCCGGGTCGGGCCTAGGCCCGGTGGAGGGGGCGGGTCCGGGCTTAGGCCTTGTATTTGGCGAACCGGCCGGGTCGGGCCCGGGCCCGGGCCGAATTGATTTTTTTTTATTTTTTTTTTCATTTTTTGGGGTTAGCCGGGTTGGGCTTGATGGTTAGGAGGGGTTTGGGGGTTTGGGGGGGGGGGGGGGTGGGGGGTGAATGGGGGGGTTAGGAAAGCAAAAAAAAAAAAAAAACAAATTTATGACCGAACCGGAGGCCCGGCCCGGACCCGGACCGGACCCGGTGGCTACCCGGGCCGGTCCCGGGCCTTCCTTCCCAAAAAAAAAGCCCGACCGGGCCCAGCCCGGAACCGGCCCGGCCCGGGTCCATGACTAGGTGCGAGTGGTGAATGAGTGAATCATCCACAGTCCATCTGTGTGAGCAGTGATGAGCAAGAATACTTTAGCGAGGAGGATGGTCTAAAAACCCGACTATACTATGCACATGGTACAACTGGATGTACAATATAATTTGCGAGGGTATTATGGTTTCAAACTACTTGCAGGATATGAGGGTAGGGTCATTTTCTTGCATTTTGTGTTAGGCCCTTTTTTCATAATACAAAGTGGTCTCATACTCTCATATGCCAATAAGAACTCTACTAGTAATATTTCAGTCATTTTTTATATATAATTGCATCGTATTATACACGAATGTACATATTATCATATTGTTCGCGAAACATATAATACTAACAAAGTATATAAGAGCTAACTACATATTCAGGTTTACCATAAAAGAAACAAATTACTTCAATCGGATATTCACAAGACCAAAGAGATTAGCTAGAGGTATCTAAATGCAAATCACCAAATCAAATAAACATATTTTAACCCTACAGATCTGCAACCCATACGCATGTAGTTATGCTGACATACAAACCAAACATGTTACTTAAAACAACAGAAATTGACATTTCTAGCTCACTGTTGCCTTTTACAAACTTTTACATGGTGGTGTAATATACAACTCATAGGGAAACCATACCACATAGCTTCTGTATGCATGGGTCACAGTGATGTGGGCATTTGTTGTTGTGCCCTTTGTTGTTGTTCAGCAACTGAAGCCAAACCCTGCATTAATCTAACAATCTCAACTGTGTCATCAACATAGTATTTGGCCTTGCTTGGCTTTTTTCCGACAGTGCAAGCAAAGACTTCAGCACCAGGTGCCATGGATGGGCTAGACACCGAGTTCATGATCACCTCAAACATATCTTCGTCTGACTGGTCATCTCCAATGCACAGAACAAAATCTGGGGCCATCGCTCTCTCTTGCATCAGCAAAAGTATGCGTTTCGCTACAAGCCCTTTGCTTACACCCTGCCAGATCTCAGTGATATGAGTAATAAAAACACCCTGAAAATCTCAAGTGTCATTACTTAAGGAAGCTTGCCCCCTTTTCGGTTAATTAGGCTATGGTCACAGCAGAAAGCCGGAAACAGAGAAATCGTGAGACCGAGAGGTCCTAGAGTGCGAATAAATACTCCAGTAAATATTCTGTTGAAATTGACAAAGACTCTTTCCATGATGTTCTCATTCACAGTAAGTTATTAGTTAGGAATAGAGATCAACAAATCATTTTATTAAGAATTAGGGTTCCTTCACAGATGGTCAACCCACACCTTATATGTTGGTTTAGCATGCCCCACAACGGCCACAAGATAGTTACTTGTTGATCATACTATTCTTAAAACTTGTGTACTCTTTTTGAGTCTTTTGAACATTCTCATACCATTCTTAAGGTTGTCTGTCTATTTGATACTTGACCAATGTGGTCTCACTTAATACATGCTGTTCTAATGACATCATGAAAATGAGGTTTGAGGGTGGACACGATCCGACTACATTCTGATCCCCCAAAAGCAAGAACCGTAACCGGTAATACCAGGTTCCGCCGCTCTCATGAGATCATGAAAATGGGACTTTAAGGTGGACACAACCCGGCTACTTTTTTACCCCCCCCAAAAAAGCAAGAACCAGAACCGATAATGTCAGGATTGGTTCCAGGTCAGTTTGAACCAACAGTCTGGATCTGATTCCCAGTTGGTTTCTACTGGTTCAAACCAGAATTTTTGTGCCTATGAGTTCACTTCATTTAAATTTGTTGCATAATCAAATGCTTTTTCCATCACTTCCAATGGAGCCAAAAACTCACTATTTTTTGGCTTCGGAATATGATGGAAGGGAAAATCACACTTTTAGTCCCTGAAATAGTCACGAAAATGAAATGTCGGACCTGTACTCCCAAGTTTGTAAATGTCGTCCCTCAATTGTCCTAAATGCTATAAATGTGGTCCTTTGAAGGGTGAAATATACAATGTGGGCGAGAGTACATTTCACCCCTTAAAGGACCACATTTACAATTATTTGGACAATTGAGGGGTGAAATTTACAATATCATAAATATGGGTCCAACATTTCATTTTCGTGACTATTTTAGGGACCAAAAATGCGATTTTCCTATGATGGAATAAGCAAAATGGCTCATCCGCGCTTCATTGTTATGAAGCAACAGTCGGTCCTTGCAATTATCGATGCGATTTTCATCATGAGTCATCTGGGAAACAGTCTCTCCATGCTTTAATACACGGGAAAAAGTCATCTGCCAAAGTTTAATTCATGCACTTTCAGCCTTTCACTATTATTTGGTTATATGGTGAACGGGGTGAATTAGATCTTTTGAATGTTTTCACATAGGAATATAGGATGACTGAATCTAATTTAAGTATTACTCCCCTTGTCCTAGAAAAAAGAGACATGTTTGTAATACTGAAATCAATATTACAAAGATAGCTTCCTTGGGGATAGGGGTATTGAAATTCACCAAAACTATTCTAGGTTACATTTATTTTGTATTTAGAGTCCGGCACTCAATCCACATTCAATCTGACAAATCTACTCTTTGCATCAAGTTTCTTATTCGTGGCATGTACAAGAGAGGGAAAAGACCAACACAAAATTTCACGATAACAATATCATGAACATGAATGCAGGCATGTTCAAAGAATATTTGAATCCACATTTCATTACAAATAGGAATGATTCATGTTTGCGATGAACTTGAGAGTTGAGACTTATGAGCAAAAAAAATCCACAGTAACATTAACATATTTAGCAATGTTAATTGAATTGCTTGATAACACACAAGTATTGCAGCCATGTAGAAGTAACATTTTTGCTGAAGTTGAAATTTAACGATACTATGTATTATTTTCATTAGTTTATTAAGAAAATATTTTGCATTAACCTTTTTATAATTGTATGGTTTACAACTTCAGCAACATTCACTTTACCCAACAGGCTCATACAATCTTACAGAAGTATGAGTTCTAAATAATACATTTATAACCATAAAAAATGGATTATAGCAAGACCTAGGTCGAGCATGTTCAGCACATTCAGTCTTTGAGGTATTTCGGGACCCACATGATGTCTATTAAACATTTAAACCGTCAAAACGCTCCTTCAGGAAGCCAAAAATGCACTATTTGGGACACATGATATTTAGTAATGGGGTCAAAGTCTATCGAGATAAGATTCGAGCAATATGGACTAAACCACACCCGGTTCTATAACAGCACAATGGGTGCCTCAGGTTTTGCGGGGTGCTACTGCAAGTTCATTGAAATTATTTAGCAACTTTTGTGCCTTTGAAAACAAATCCATAGGCCTTGTTTTGTTAAGAGATTTAGAAGGTAAGGAGGGAGTTGTATATATGTTGTAAATAATATCATCCACAGCTCTAATTAATCATGAGAAATAGAGAATTAATCATATACATGCAAAACAGATGGTTTAATTAACCATATCACGCTCTTAACATTTTGATTGCCGGAAAAGATCCATTGGGGTGGTTGTTTAGCATGTGAGCCCTATTTCATCAATGTCTGAACAGATAAATATGAAAAGGTCGGCAAAACATCATATCACATGATAGAAACCGCCTAATTTTGGTTTATGAAAAGCATCCAAGATGACCGCAGTTTTTCATGATGGATGTTAAAGAAAGGGGTTCCTTTCATATTGGTTCTCCACAGAGCATAGGACCCATCTGATAACATTTTTTGACGTTACACGTGCCCTTCATTTGGAAATGTAAACAGGTTACTCTCACATAGGAATCAAACTCATAATTGACTCCCCTACTTTCAAACATCCCATCTACTTTTCATGCAATATGTAGGTATATGCAATGAGCTAGAGCCATGTCAGCCTTTACTTGCCATGTCAAAGTAGATTAGCTTGCCATGTCACAGTGGAATAGTTTAGTTGTTAATATTAAACAGACAAGTTGTTAGTCTGTTAGATTTGTTGCTGGGTAAATCTCTGATGTATTCAACATCTTGCTCAATGTTCATCCTATTTTGGAGCTGAATTCTAATAAAACAACTTTTCTTTTTTGTTCGGCTCCTGTTCTTACTTTGAATTCCTCCACTTAGCTTGGTATACTTGTTTAGAATATATGTCCTAGCGACAATCACTTTCGTAGAGATATATGTACTTGATCACATTTAGTTATATACTCCCTCCGGTTCACATTCTTCTTTACACTTACTATTCATTGGTCAACTCAAGTCTCTCTTAATCTTTTACTTTATATATCAAATTTTTATCGAATTTAAATTTTCTTGATCAGGCTTTGTAGCGGTTCCAATGTAGTTTCTGAATATGTAAATTTTATTTACTAAAAATAATCTGAGTATGAACAGGGATCGAGTTGCTTTATCGTCAGTCAAGCATTTTTTCCGAAGTGTCAAGGAGAATGTGAACCGGAGGGAGTATATTTGATATATACAGTATTATACATTAATGAATAAGTATTTCGATTGTCAATGTTTTATTCATACTTGTGTTCTCTTGGACTTATGTTGTAATTGTGTTAGTGAGAGCATATGTGATATAACATAAAATCCTAAAATATCCCCAATCAATATCATCAAGAAAGGGATATTAATGATATGCGATAAAATTGGTATGTGGACTGCACAATACTTTTAGAAAGTGTAGTTGATCTCACAACTATGAGTTCCTATAGTTCATAATGGTCACATAAGTTTTTAGAGAATATTGGCATACCTAACGAGATTATCGGCGTATAGAGTAGTTAATAGTCCTCCGACTTGAGGTCAATACGTATTTCATGTGCAGAGTGATGTGCTTAAACCATGACCAACGTTTGCACTCCAATTGGGGTAGACACGACATGTGTTAGGTGCATCACGAAGCACATGGGGTAGTAGTTGAGCCGAGAAATGATTCATTCCTCTTTTTTTTTACTCCAGGGGGGTCTGGGGGACTGAAACCCACTACATTGGTTTTCAAACCTTTATATGCCTAGCGGGATTCGAACTTGAGACCTTCCACTAGGCACGGTAAACTCACAACCAGCTTGGCTGGAATGCTTAGTTAGATGATTCATTCCTCATAATAGATTAAGAGAGAACGTTCTACTTCTCATATCTAGATGACTCATAAAGTCAATGGCTAATTCAAAGATATGTTTGTTTTGAATATTGTGATCGTTGTGGGTCATCTAGAAATATTGAGAGTAGGGTTGTAAACGAATCGAATCGAACCGAATACTTAACAACATTATTCGTATTCGTATAATTATCGAATATTCGTATTCGTATTCGTTTAATATCCGAATATTATTTTATATTCGTATTCGATTCGTTTGTATATTCGAATATATTCGAATATTATTCGAATACTATTCGAATATTCGTATTCAAAAAACATTAATGTTAAATTATGAAAATAATTAAAACTATCATGTATAATTTGGGCCTATTACCTCATTTTGATAGTTTATATTTCTTACCAAACAAGATATATGTACAAGTAACTCTTCAAATATAATATCAATATAAATAAATCAACGAAGAATTTTAACTCCAAAATAAGATATTTTGACTTAGCAAAGTAAGAACATTTAGATTAAAACATGCAATATACCTACTAGTTTTTGTACATAAATATTATTATGTCATTGATTTTTTTACATTGAATTTTATTTATTTATAAGGAGTAATATATATTGTGTGAATATGTGTGTGTGTTCGAATATATTCGAATATGTTTCGAATCGAATATCATAGTATTTGTATTCGTATTCGAAAACTATTCGAATCAAGAAACAGATTTGTATTCATATTCGTATTCTATTTACTCGAATTCGAATACACATTTTCGAATTCGAATCGCGAATCGAATCAAAATTATTCGATTCTTTTACAACACTAATTGAGAGAGAGATACTAAGTTATTGGAATAAACACAATATCAAGTTCTAGACTTAGTTAAATGTTTGTTGAATGAAAGGACCGCATCACTATGAGCTCTATATTACACGGAGTTCGAAAAGTCTTCGTAAATGTCCTTATATAATAAGGTTGTCTAGTAAATCGTTAGGGATTCTACTAAGACCTTAATTTGATTAGTCCTTAGTATATAAGGCCGTATGGGTCACACAACAAGTGATTATACCTTCCAATTGAATTGTTTTTTATGGTCTTTTGATTGAATTGTTAGAAGTAATTAAATATTAATTGGATTAAATAATATTTAATTTGTATATGGATTAAATAATAATTACATTAAAATATATTTAATTCATGATGTTGTTGTTGTCGCATACTTAATTAAGATGTATTTATAATTAAATAAGATTGATATTTTCTTTTGGTATAATTTAGAATTAAAGGAAATATAAACAAAATAATACTCCCTCCGTATTTAAAAGTTCCCTACACTTTCCCTTTTTGGTAAGTTTTTCCTTTAAGAATATTTAATTAATTAATTATCCTTACTTTTTCTACTTTTTATCCTCTCTTTTTCTTGCTTTTTCACCTTCTCTCCTACTTTTTCTATACTATTCATTACCCCTACTATTCTATCTTAAAATATTGTACCCAAAGTTAGTGTAGAAATCATTTAAATACGGAGGGAGAAATAAGAGATAAGAAGGGTGGTGGCTGAAAAGCCCCTACTTTGCTTATCTCTTTGATTATTTTAATGTTATTATTTATTATGATTAAATAAAGAAACAAAATTAATAATTGATTAATTAAAGAGAGGTGGCGCGAGCCCCTCCTTTCATTATTAGTATTATACTCTTTTGTTTTATTTATTTAATTAATAATAAGTATTGGTCATGTTAGGAATATATCTCATTAATGAGTATTGGTTTTCTTAGATTTGGACCTCATTAATGAGTAAGACTTATTGTGATTGGGAAATTAGTTTAGAACCAGTATTGATACATCACCATACTTCATAATTCATACACCAGTTTTTATGATTCACTATTACTGCTTATTTCCTTGCAAAAAGATTTGCTAGCTTTTCTCTCTACGGAGATCTAACCGTTCTTTCGAAAAAGGAGAAATTACATGAATATCTAAGGTCAAGGATTATCACTGCTAAGCCGGAAGATTTATAAGTTGTAGTTTTTTTTAGAAAGTTCTAGCTTTTTTGAAAAAGAAAAACAGATATTTTATTATTGTTATATTCGTGATTTTATCATAGTCGGGTCGAGAATGATCTGTTTGGGAAAGTTTTAAATTTTTGTTGTTGTACTTTCAAGATACATTACATAAATTTCCTAACATACTTCTCCGGTGTATTCCTTAGAATTATACAAATTGGTATCAATGCAATGATCTCACATTTTTTGCTTCCGCCATTAAAGCTTGGATAAAGCTTCGACATTCGTCATCTGACCATGACCAATTGGATTGTTTTTGAAAATGTAATTCATCAAAATCTAAATAGGATGCCATATTCAATATTGAACATGTTATAATTGAATATACAAATGGAGTTTCCCGATTTTTATTACGAGTAAAGAAGATCCACTGATTTGGTTGTATAAAGTCAAAGCTCTATTTTACAAATGCCCTACAGAGCTAAGTATTAAGGTTGGCACAAAGGCATGCCAGATGAAGATCTGATAACTAGAAGCAATTGCATGAACCTCAGTTACATAAAAAAAGGATTGGCTAATCTTATGTCCAATAAGCTTCACAACATGCAGAAACAGTTTCAGAAGCTCTGGCAGTAGAGCATTTAAAACCTGTTTGGATCTCAATGCCTAACTTACATTCATGCTAATCATTCAACTTACTTGAAACAGGTACTCACATGGTATTGGGAATCCGAAGAGAGATAATGTTAATGCTTAATTTTGACTAATTTTGACGGAGATAGAGGTAAAGAGTGCATACCTGTGGCTTTACCTCAACAGTATTCTGTCCACTTTTAACTGTGACAGGCTCATTGGCAAGAACACTCTCAAGGTGATCCAGAAGTTCTTTAGCTTGACAAGATCCAAAATCGGGATCTGCATCCTCATAACACCAAACCATTGAAGTTTCCCTATCTTCAATTGCTGATCCATCTGTGGTTTCAGTGTAGAGCTGCATTACAGGTTCTGCAATTTGTTTCCAGCCACATTCCATCAACGATACACAAGTTTCCCAATCTTCTTCTCTATTCACCCTGGGAAAAAGAGGAGATTTACATAGCTCCTGATCAAATTTATTAATACAAAACTCATCTTCCACATCTTCTTTACCAACAAGGACAACAATGTCATCATGACACTATTAGTAAGTGTATCAGTAGTGCCACCTCCGAAGATGGTTGCTACTGTTCAGTGCTACTGCCAATGATGGAAGCTACTATCTAGTGCCTCCACCAGTTGGTGCTGTTTGGCAAATGGCAACGTTTCGACTGCTACAGTCCAGCAAAGCTGTTGACGGTGACTGCTACTGTATTACATGCAGTCAGTGGTGGCTCCTACTATTTGGTGCCTTATTCGATGCCTACTGGTAAAGTCTAGAGCTGCCACCGACAGTGGCTGCTCCTGACCGACAACGTTGCCTGTGACACCAGAGATAGTAACAACACTGCTACTGCATGACTGGACTTTGTACTATGAGGTCTAGTTTAAAAATTAGTGGGGCAATTTGTAAATTAAAAAAATTCAGATAGTTTTCGTAACTTTTTCAAAGAAATATCCATAGTCACTCTTAAAGCACTAATTTATTCATTTCATAAAACTGATAAGTGGGTCAGTGGGTGAAGCATACGTGCCTGAAGAAATAGCCATGCTCAGCAGCAATTCCGAGATTGTCACACGATGAAAACCATTCATCCATTTTGTCTCGACCTCTAGCACTCACAATGAAAACCATATTATTCTCATCTCTACTCAAAATGTTGAGAATCTCACGAGTTTTAGCACTCGGTTTCTTGTCAATTGTATTTGACGGCATTAAAGTGCCATCATAATCCAATAAGATTGCCCGGTTCGTCGTCTTCTTATATGCCGAAACTATGTAATCCATTGCAAGTTTCCTGAAATTCGGATCAAGTGCAACGACCCGAAACTTCAAGCCAAACCCAATGCCCCAAGATCTACGTCTCGCGTGATCTTTGCATGCTCTCTCTAAATCAGTCAAGAAACTACGAGCCCAATAGCCCACATCATGAGTGCTAACATACTTGTAGTGTTTATCATGCCTAAGCTGCTTTTCAGGCTCAGACATTACCAAGGCAGTGTCCATAGCATCTGCCACTGCATCAATATTCCAAGGGTTTACTCTGATGGCTCCACTTAACGATGGCGAACACCCAATGAACTCAGATAAGACTAGCATGCTCTTCTTTGCAGCAGGCGAATCCTCTTGTCTGAAAAACTTTTCCAGGTTCTCATTTCCCTGACGGCTTATTACGTACTCATAAGGCATGAGATTCATTCCATCCCTAACTGCAGTGACCAAACAACACTCTGCAACCACATAGTAAGCAACACGTTCATAAAACTTCAGCAGCTGATCAATCAGGATAACTGGCTCGTACCCAGGCATCCCAAACTTTTCATTAATCCGTTTCACAGTAGAGTAAGTCTCTTCCTGCACTTCCTTCACGTCTTTCCCTTTACCCCTAGCAGGATTGGCTATCTGCACCAAAACCACCTTCCCCTTCTTCTCTGGATGTTGAAGAAGTAACTGCTCCATAGCAAGTATCTTCAAACTTATGCCTTTAAAAATGTCCATGTCATCAACTCCCAAAAGCATAGTCCTTCCCTGGCCGTGGAATTGTTTTACGAGCTCTCCAACTTTGACCTCGGTCTCCGGAAGACTAAGGACTCGCTGGAGCTGCCCCATGTGTATGCCAACCGGAAGAATTTTAATACTCACAGTCCGACCGTAATACTCAATGCCTATGTAGCCTCGTTTAGACTCGTATGATAGCCCTAACATCCGGCTGCAGCAGGAAAGGAAATGCCTGGCATAGTCGAATGTATGAAAGCCAATCAAATCAGAGTTTAAGAGACCCCTTAAGATCTCTTCCCTGATTGGCAAAGTCTTATAAATCTCTGATGAGGGAAACGGGCTATGCAGAAAAAACCCAAGCTTTACTCTGTTGAACCTCTTCCTCAAGAAGGTGGGCAGTATCATGAGATGATAATCATGAATCCATACAAAATCATCTTCCGGGTTAATAACCTCCATGATCCTATCAGCGAAAATCTTGTTCACAGAAACATAGGCCTGCCAAAGATGACGGTTGAACCTACCACCAAGATCAGGTGATAAGGGAAGCATATAGTGGAACAAAGGCCATAGATGCTGCTTACAAAACCCATGGTAGTGCATAGTGTACATATCAGGAGGCAAGAAGGTTGGGACACATTTGAATGTTTCAAGTAGTATCTGTGAAACCTCATCTTGTTCGGTTGGATGAATCTCCTCTTTTAGACAACCAACGTATATCACCTCCATCTCATCATCACCCAACCCATCTTTCAACTGGAGGAGAAGCGAGTTCTCATCCCAACTGAAAGTCCAACCCTTTTCATTGTCAGACTTCTTCTGCCCCCTTATAGGCAGCTGGTTAGCAACAATGATGATCCTGTCCCTAGGTGAAGAAGACGAGGATCGATCAGAGCACCCACTCTCGGGTGCATCATCATCCAAATCAGACATGATCCCAGCCACTATACGTGGAATCCGCCGGCTCATCCGACCAAAGGACGGAGACAGAGTTTCCCCGGAGGCCAACTCTAATAGGTTCGAATACGATCTCGACACCATTTCACCTTATTACACCAAACCAAGATCTTTCCTTTTTCTCTCTTTGTCTCTCTCTAATCTACCATATAAAGAAAGAATCTACTTCCCACCACACTAACTAATCCAGAACCAAATTCTCTTATGGGTGCCAACAAAATCAAATCAGGAAGGGTCTGCAAGGAATCAGCAGCTGTTGGTGGGAAAAAAGATATGTACCCTACAGATAAACATAAACATAGAATAAAGTAACACAGAAGAGAATAGATTCACACACAAAGCACAACTCAAATAGAGTTTTTCCTCTGTAGCAAAGATTTCAGTACAATAAAAAATCACGCCTTCAAAAGCTCAGCTCAATAATTATCAAGTAAAGTTTTTAGAAGAAGAAAAAAAAGCGCAACGAGACTCAGAGAGCCGAGGGACAACCCATAAAAAGGGAACTATTATAGCTTTGAGAAATCAAGAATGAGTGGATGGATTATTACCGGTTCTTGACAGTTGGAGAAAAACCCTGGAGTGAAAACAGAAGATAGTGAGGGGGGAAAGCAGAAGATCTGAAGATAGGACGTAGATAAACTCCTAGGCACTTCTCCACTTCACTCATGCTTCATCAGCTAGCTGGTGTCCTCGTCTTCACTTTCTACTGTGGGTGGACTCAAAATATTACTCCGCGATTAACTATTAACAACGGGTACTACATGAATTAAGACAGGATTTGAAATAATATTGGACGTTATTTCTATGTTTGTTTTGACAAGTCTAATTATTATAGGATGATTCATTTCTTTAGTTATGCAAAAAAATACGAAGTATTGCTTTCTATTAAAGGGATTCGTTTTTGTGATTCCATTCCCTTTCTATCTTGCATTGCGTCATTTCTAATTTAGCACAGACAAGAAGGATTTCTCCTTTTAACAACGCAACTTATCTTTACTCCTTTTACTCTCTTATCACATTAGTTGTCTCATTTGTTTTTACACGTAATTTATACAGTAATAGTTATTGTACATTTTTATAAAAAGTAGGAGGTTGTTGCTACTATAACCGCATTGTAGCTGTTTTTAGGGTGCGTTTCTTTCCAAAAAGAGAAATGAGACTATTAATTTGATACGTCCCAAAATAGAAAATATGACAACTAAGGTGAGACGGAGTAAGTATTAGCTTACGAGTATTTATTTAGAAAAAAATGTTTATCTATCGTTGCTGAAATATTCTTCTCATACCGGCAAATATAAAGTACATAGTATTAGATTATTATGGAGTATTTATGTTCATGAATTATTATTTTTGACAAAATTAATAATTATTATGAAGTGTATGGCCGCGAGTTTAGGCGTGTCAATAGGTCGGGTTCGGGCCAGAACGTAGTGTTCTGGACCCAGAACTGTGGAATAAATAAAGGATCCAGCCCCGACGTGAGTGCCCGGCGGGTCTGAAATTTTGGACACGAACACAAACCCAACGGGTCTCGGAAATGGGTCGGGTAGACCCGACAAGTATGATATGAACAGCATTATAAATTTTGTGCAAATGACAACACATGTATATGAAATGTAAAGCAAAGTGAGCAAATTTAAAAGCAAAATATATATATTTCACTTATCAAAAAAATTCAAGTTTCTCATATAAAATTACTAGTCTTATCAAATAAAGTATTGGTTCTTATAGAGGCTCATAACTTCACACTTTGTGTCTCTTTCTCTCGCACAGAAAGCTGTAGATTATACTAGAAATTAGGTCATAAAAAGGTCTCTTTCTCGACTATTGAGAGTATAAAAAACATATTATATATGATAATGATATAATAATATTAATAATAATAAATATTGAGCTTTCCCTATCGAGCCTAATACACACTTTATCAGTATCAATAAATGGACAAAATGGGTATTAATTTTAGGTTATCTCACTATATTGATCAGTATCACTTATACAGTAGGTATGTATTAGTGTGTATCTTTTTAATTAAAAATTACAACTAATACACTTTATGTATTAGTGTATGCGTGTGTGTATAATAATAAGAAATTTTAAATGGGTCGGAATCATATGTACCATACCCGATCCGATTATTAAAAATGTTAACGGGTCCGGGTTTGGATGTGTGTAAACTGAATAAAATATAGACTCATACCCGTCAAAAACTATCGGGTCCGAGTCAGGCTCGAGTGTAGACCGACCCATTAAATTGATAGGCTCACATGCCTAGTCGTGAGTACTTAAGATATTTGTTTCATGCTCATAAAATATGAAGTCTTAAATTAATACTACCTCCTAATAATCTATAGTATTGGGACATTGATGTAATTTTCACATTCTCTATTTATTATATATAGACCACCAGGACACCCTATTAGGGTGAGCCATTATTCCATCTTATTCTCTCATATGGTATCAGCAGCCTAGGTTAACCTAGTATACACATCGTCTCTATCATCGATCGATTTTCCTCTCAATCGATGGCTTCTGCATTGGCGAATCCCACCACGACAGTCCCTACCTCTGCAATTTCTTCGTCTGTCACCACCATAGCAGCTCCAGAGCAGGGTTCGACTGAGTCGCCCTCTTTCTCAACGGCACCGTTGATGTCCTCGACGCCGACTGCTTCCTCCCTTCTGTCTTCACCAAACGTCATTCAGCAACGCTGTAACACCGTCCCCAAATGTATTTACTTTCAAGTAAATGATGTAATAAACCTTATGGAATGATTTACGAATTTACGAAGTTGTAAATTTTTATTAATTCTTTCGCGTGAATAGTAAATTGCACGTGGGGCCCACACCGGGAGCGGGGGCCGCCCGATTTTCCCGAGACCATATATTTTATTCATCTTGGTCTAGATAATAAATATATAGTGGTGGATATTTCATTTGGGCCCTGGAAAAGCCCAGAGTTGACCGATTGGTCAAAAGAGGCCCAAATTACCGGTACTGGTAATTTAATAGATAATAGCCCGAACTGGATTTCGGAGGCTTATAAATTAAAGATGAGGAATGTATATTCATTATAAATGTCTTAATGAGTAAGAGCACATAATATATTTTATTTGACCCAATAAAATAAAATATATTTAAAACAGTCCGAAAAAAATACAACTTTCGGGGCCGATTGTACACATCGGGACATAATGGGATGACCTCCCACAAGGGTGGGGGCCACCCCACGTTTTTGTGTGCTCAAAATAAACAAGGAGGTGGCTGAGTTGACAAAAGAAGGAGTGGAGGAGGTGCTTTTGGCATCTAAAGTACATGGAGGACCCCCCTCCCTCACTCATTTGTCAATTAAGACAAAAGTGAGACATCCCCTCTCCCTCAAACCATTGAGCTCGACCAAACCATCCAAGGGGGAGAGAAAGAGCTTCAAACTCACCTCCATTGCTGCAAATTTGAGCTCAAGCTTTAGTGCTCAAAGGAAGAAGATTAAAGAGGGAAAAAGTTGGGAAAAGTGTGAACAATTAAGGCACTTGTAAGGGGTATTTCAAGTGATTTCACAAAGTTGGAAAAGTCGCCGGAGTTGTCGCCGGAGTTGACCAAAAGTCGCCGGAGTTTCACCGGAGTTCAACCAAGAAGGGTAGAACTTCATAACGCTAGTTTCAAGGTTGAAGCTATTATGGATTGGGAGAGACCCAAGAATGTGAAAGAGATACGTAGTTTCCTTGGCTTAGCGGGATACTATCGTAAATTTGTTGAAAAATTCTCCGTATTGGCGTCTCCATTAACGAAGCTCACAAAGAAAGGGGCCAAGTTCATATGGGATGACAAGTGTGAGAAAGGGTTCCTTGAACTAAAGAAACGACTTACCGAAGCACCGGTCCTCGCCCTACCCATACAGGGGATAGGGTACGATATATACAGCGATGCTAGCATCCAAGGGCTTGGATGTGTACTGATGCAAAACGGTAAAGTGATTGCCTATGCTTCTAGGCAATTGAGGAAACACGAGGTGAACTACCCTACCCATGATCTAGAGTTGGGGGCGGTAGTGTTTGCACTAAAAATTTGGAGACATTATCTCTACGGGGAGACATGTCACATTTATACAGATCATAAGAGCTTGAAGTATGTATTCACTCAGAAAGAGTTGAATATGAGGCAGATGAGATGGATGGAGTTGATCAAAGACTATAACTTGATCATCGACTACCATCCCGGAAAGGCCAATGTAGTGGCCGACGCACTGAGCAGGAAGAGTACGTCAGGGACGCTACTCACATGTCTATAGGCGTTGAGGGCACGCGTGGAGGTGTCCACGTGCGGGGCTCTCATTGCTCGATTCGAGGTCAGGCCTACCCTATTGGGTGAGATTAGTCGAAGTCAGGCCATTGATGAGGAATGTCAGAAGATCCGTGAAAGGATCCTTGAGGGGCCCGTTGAGAATTTTCGGGTACGTGATGACGGTCTTTTACTGTTTAAAGATCGTGTGTGCATACCAAAGGATGAGGAGCTCCAGAAGTCTATACTTGAGGAGGCTCATTCTTCAGCATATGTTATGCATCCAGGAGGTACTAAGATGTACCGAGATTTGAAGGAAAGTTACTGGTGGTCAGGCATGAAGAGAGACATCGCAGAGTATGTGAGTCGATGCCTTACTTGTCAGCAAGTTAAGGCAGAGCATCAGCACCCGGCAGGGCTTTTGCAGCCACTCACCATCCCAGAGTGGAAGTGGGAGCACGTGACCATGGACTTCGTGGTGGGACTACCACGAACAGTGAACAATTATGACGCAGTATGGGTAGTAGTTGATAGGCTCACCAAGAGTGCACACTTTCTGCCTATCAACATTACTTATCCTCTTGAAAGATTGGCCAAGCTATACACGGAGGAGATTGTGAGATTGCATGGAGTCCCGATATCCATTGTCTCGGATAGGGACCCGCGGTTCAAATCCCGATTCTGGCCAAAGTTTCAAGCGTCCTTGGGCACTAAACTGAAGTTTAGCACAGCCTTTCACCCACAGACGGATGGACAGTCCGAGCGAGTGATACAAATTTTGGAAGACATGCTTAGGGCATGTGCTCTGGAGTTCCAAGGAAGTTGGGACAAGCATTTGGCTCTAGTGGAGTTTGCCTATAACAACAGTTATCAGGCGAGTATTGGCATGCCTCCATACGAGGCATTGTATGGGAGGAAATGCAGAACACCGTTGTGTTGGGACGAGGTTGGCGAGGCCAAACTCGAAGGGATAGAGCTGGTTGAGATCACCAAGGCCAAGGTAAGGATCATTCGGGATAGATTGAAGGCTGCTCAGGACCGACAGAAGAGTTATGCTGATAAACGGCGGAGACCGTTGGAGTTCGAAGTCGGTGATGAGGTCTTCCTAAGAATTTCTCCTTGGAAGGGCATCATTCGATTTGTATCGAGGGGAAAGCTTAACCCCCGATACATTGGTCCATTTGAGATCCTTGAAAGGATTGGAGCCGTGGCTTATCGTCTCAAGTTAACGCCGGAACTTGAGAAGATACATGATGTGTTTCATGTATCAATGCTCAAGAAGTACATACGGGATCCCTCTCACATTCTTGAGAAACCGCCAGTAGAGATCCGTGAGGATTTGCAATATGCGGTAGAGCCGGTGAAGATATATAGTAGGTCAACAAGTGAAGAAACTTAGGAATAAGGAGATTCCTATGGTAAAGGTTCTTTGGAGTAGTGATCGAGTCGAAGAAGAAACATGGGAGACCGAGGTCTCAATGAGGGAGCAATACCCGTTTCTTTTCGATTAGACACACGGATTTCGGGGACGAAATCCCAAATAAGGGGGGGTGAACTTGTAACACCGTCCCCAAATGTATTTAATTTCAAGTAAATGATGTAATAAACCTTATGGAATGATTTACGAATTTACGAAGTTGTAAATTTTTATTAATTCTTTCGCGTGAATAGTAAATTGCACGTGGGGCCCACACCGGGAGCGGGGGCCGCCCGATTTTCCCGAGACCATATATTTTATTCATCTTGGTCTAGATAATAAATATATAGTGGTGGATATTTCATTTGGGCCCTGGAAAAGCCCAGAGTTGACCGATTGGTCAAAAGAGGCCCAAATTACCGGTACTGGTAATTTAATAGATAATAGCCCGAACTGGATTTCGGAGGCTTATAAATTAAAGATGAGGAATGTATATTCATTATAAATGTCTTAATGAGTAAGAGCACATAATATATTTTATTTGACCCAATAAAATAAAATATATTTAAAACAGTCCGAAAAAAATACAACTTTCGGGGCCGATTGTACACATCGGGACATAATGGGATGACCTCCCACAAGGGTGGGGGCCACCCCACGTTTTTGTGTGCTCAAAATAAACAAGGAGGTGTCTGAGTTGACAAAAGAAGGAGTGGAGGAGGTGCTTTTGGCATCTAAAGTACATGGAGGACCCCCCTCCCTCACTCATTTGTCAATTAAGACAAAAGTGAGACATCCCCTCTCCCTCCAACCATTGAGCTCGACCAAACCATCCAAGGGGGAGAGAAAGAGCTTCAAACTCACCTCCATTGCTGCAAATTTGAGCTCAAGCTTTAGTGCTCAAAGGAAGAAGATTAAAGAGGGAAAAAGTTGGGAAAAGTGTGAACAATTAAGGTAATGACCTTATATTAACTTTTCCTTTATTTTTCTTCTACCATATGAAGTATATATCATATGAAGAACCTTTAGTATGGTTCCATATGTTATAAGTATGGATTCATGGGTTGGAAGGTGGTTCTACGTCCAAAAACGGACTTAGAAGCCAAAACGACCGGTTCACCGGAAAATAACCTTTTAGCGGTTAATATGAGTTTTATGATTATAAAACCTTGTTAGGCACTTGTAAGGGGTATTTCAAGTGATTTCACAAAGTTGGAAAAGTCGCCGGAGTTGTCGCCGGAGTTGACCAAAAGTCGCCGGAGTTTCACCGGAGTTCAACCAAGAAGGGTAGAACTTCATAACGCTAGTTTCAAGGTTGAAGCTATTATGGATTGGGAGAGACCCAAGAATGTGAAAGAGATACGTAGTTTCCTTGGCTTAGCGGGATACTATCGTAAATTTGTTGAAAAATTCTCCGTATTGGCGTCTCCATTAACGAAGCTCACAAAGAAAGGGGCCAAGTTCATATGGGATGACAAGTGTGAGAAAGGGTTCCTTGAACTAAAGAAACGACTTACCGAAGCACCGGTCCTCGCCCTACCCATACAGGGGATAGGGTACGATATATACAGCGATGCTAGCATCCAAGGGCTTGGATGTGTACTGATGCAAAACGGTAAAGTGATTGCCTATGCTTCTAGGCAATTGAGGAAACACGAGGTGAACTACCCTACCCATGATCTAGAGTTGGGGGCGGTAGTGTTTGCACTAAAAATTTGGAGACATTATCTCTACGGGGAGACATGTCACATTTATACAGATCATAAGAGCTTGAAGTATGTATTCACTCAGAAAGAGTTGAATATGAGGCAGATGAGATGGATGGAGTTGATCAAAGACTATGAGCTTGTGTAAATATTATTTCTTTTACTAATTAAAATTTTTAAATCTTCTAGCTTATTATATTTATCCTTCCTTTTTCATATTGAAATAGGTCTTCATGTGTTCAATTTATATACTATGTATATCACTCCCGCCAATTATCTAAATGGTTATAATGTGATCGTCGTCGTTAAAATTAAATCATCATTGTTTATTTTTTGTAACTTTTAACACGGTTAATAGTGTGATTTTGAAAACAGTAAAAATATACTTTTTGTACAAAAAACAGTACCTTTATAAGTGCAAATTAAAAGGTTTTGAAAATGTATACAAAAAGTATATAATTTTTATATCCTATATAAAATATATTTATCGTCTTTGTTGGACATTTATCGTCTGTAAAAGGAATTTTTCTGACTTTTAATTTTCTGTGGCCTATTTATTTGCAAGAAAAATTGTAAGGAAAAAGATTTTGAAAATGCGCACTCAGAGTACAATTTTTTATGTGTCTCAACATTCGCGAATTATATCCTACATCCGGATGTACGTGTACATCCGGTTATTTTGTAATTGTTAACAACTTTAAGCCTTTGCTCTCTCATCTTCCTTTTCGTTGGATCTTCGTTTCATCCTCTTTCCTCTTCCGCCGTCTTCCTCTTTTCCCATTTCTCGCTAGATCTTCGTTCCATTCTCTTTTCTTTTCTCTTCAGCCGCCATCTCCAATTCGTTCCTCTTTTCGTTGTCATTCCTGATTGTTACTTTTTAATTTTGTCTTTTTTATTTTTTATTTTTTCTTTATTTTTATTGGTAGTTGGTTGGTTTGACTTCCTTTTGTTTTGTCTTTTTCTTTACTTCTTTTCTGATTTGTTGTTTACTTCCTTTTCTTTATATATTAATTAATACTGAACACATTGAAAATGAGTTTTACTTTATACTCAAATGAGTAAAACGCCTAAAAAATGAACATACACAAATGAGTTTTTGAATTTTTGGATACTCATTTTGTAAGTTATGTATGTTCATTTAGTATCTCTGTTATGCTCATTTTTAAAATGTTTTAGCAATGCATATTTTAAAAGTCTCATATTACATTAGATTTATATAGGAGTTCATTATAGACACGAGACCACAAATCATGATCGATACTTAATTGCATATTCTAATACTCAATAATGGAGGTTTGATGCTCATTGAAAATGTCTTAACGCTCAACAAACAAAACTTACAATTGTCATATCAATGCTCATCTTGTAAGTTACATATGCTCATTTGTATAGGCCTTATGCTCATTAACAATTGATTAATGCTCATTTAACAAATATCATAATTTTCATCGATCTCAATAGAGGAGGTTTGATGTTCAATTGAAATGTCGTGTTGTTCAACTAACAAAGCAACTAACAAATTCATTAATGCTCATTTTGTAAGTTATGTATGCTCATCTGATACTGATCATATGCTCATTTTATAAATGTCATGTAAAAAATTCATATTTCAAAAGTATCATGATACTCAATATTATACTTTTAATACTCAACATAGTAAGTGTGATGCTCAGTAAAAGTTCATGAATGCTCATTTGACAGAACCCGTGATTTTTCATTTCAAAAGAAGAGGTTTGATGCTCAATGAAAATGTCGTGATGTTTAAGTAACAAATCTTACGATTTTCATATTAATGCGCATTTTGTAAATTGTATATGCTCATTTGATACTAATGTTATGTTCATTTGTAAAATGTCATATCAACGCATATTTTAAAAGTATCATATCACATTAAAGTTGTATATTGAAATTCATAGGAATTGTTTATACATAACATTTAACAAGTTTCTATAAAAGAAAAAATAACAAAAAAAAGTGAATTAGAAGATATGAAACAGAGACCATGATTCTCAATATTAGACTCCTGATACTCAACATAATAAGTCCGATGCTCATTAAGAGTTCGTTAATGCTCCCCATTTAACAGAAACTGTGATTTTCATCTCAAGGGAAGATGTTTGATGCTCAATGAAAGTGTCGTGATATTCAACTAACAAACCTGGCAATTTTCATATCAATGCGCGTTTGGTAAGTTTAATTTGCTTATGTGATACTTTTGAAATATGCATTAATATAACATTTTAAAAACCCGAACATATCATCAGTACCAAATAAGCATACATAACTTACAAAGTGCACATTGATATGAAAAGTGCAAGGTTTGTGAATCTAATGTAAAATAGTACTTTAAAGCAAATGCATTGATATGACATGTAGAAAATGAGCATAAGATCAGTACCGGACGAGCATTGAAACACTTTCGATGAGCATCATGCTTATTTGGTTGAGTATTAGGAACTTAACAATGTGAATCTAATGCCATATGCAACTTTTAAAAGTTGCATGAGTATGAGATTTTAAAAATGAGCATAATATGAGTGCAAATTGAACACATGTAACTTACAAAATAAGTATTGATATGAAAATCATAATCTATATTATATAGTAAAACAGAAAAGTGTGAGGGGAGTTTGGGAGGGAATTTGGGCGGGAAGTGTGAACAAAAACAATTAGAACGGGTTGGAGTTAGAGCACCGTAGCAATTTGAGAAATGTGAATAGTCACAAAAAATTAATTGAAATTTTTAAGGTGAATGTCTAGCTGCAGCCTGCGTACCATTCCATTAATGATGAAACAAGTTTTGAGGTGCCTTTTGGTATACTCCGTATACAAATGCGTACGTATCATTGGAGAAAATTAATAAAAACAATTAATAATCCATGATGTATTAAATGTTATTAGTTCCCCTCATTGATAAATTCCGCTCATTTGTTTGGCTGACCAAAAATGGGAATTTAAAATTCCAAATCAAACATTTTCATCGTAAAAGGGTGGACTGGTGGAGTATAATTATTTAAGCACCTCTGTCTTTTGAGTTCATCAAGAATACAATCAATAAGATCTAAAGATAAAGATTAATTAATGGGTATATTTTTTGTCCCGAACATGTAGTATATATAGGTCCTGCTCGCGAGGAAAGAAAGTAAACCAAGATTTTTACTGTTTGCAACATGAGAGCAGGTTCTCCAAAAAAATCCTTGGGAACAATAAAAGAGTACTTCCACATCAGTTTTACGGTAACGTAATACAATTGCTGTTTTAATATTTTTTTTTGTCTTGCTTACAAGTTTATTCTCAAGTCAAAGTACTAAGCTCATGTGTTTTGTTGTACACAACTATAGATGTCACCTACGTTTGGGATGATTAGAGATGTAACTCCTCAAGCAACACATTGGGCTTTAAGTGTACTACTCACAGTGTGATGAAGGCGAAATTAGAAGCATAGCTTGAATGCATATTTTCATGATAGAGAGGTACATATATACTATGTATACATGATACTCCGTGTTTGTTGTCAATTTTTTGTGTTAGGTAAGCAGCTTTCAATTTTCTCATTAGAAGGATGCACTTGAAGAAAATTGTTGGTATCCTTTTCAGAATATTATTGTTGCAACGGATGAAAATAGTGCAAGACAGCGACCAGCAAGTATATGATCATCTTCTTTAGTTTCCAAAGACATGAACATGTATTAGTAACGTGTATTAGTGTATACAATTGAACCATAAAGGAAATCAATAAAAAATTATTGATGATAAACTAAGAGCTGTTTCACAAGTTATTTCACTGTTCTGAGATAAAAACAACTTCCCCCAAACAACGATTCTATGCAAATAAAAAATATCTTTCAAAATTGTGACCAATATGGGATATTCAAAGTGTGAACCAAATAGACTGATGTTTGCAAAATAGATTTTGGGTTCCGACGGAAAATTTTACAGGGGAGGATGTTCTATATGACTTCTATTGGAAGGCCGAATCAAAGTTGACCTTCAATAATCTGGGAAGAGACTATCAGACTTAAGGAGTGTTTGGGTTTGCTTAAAAAAAGCGTTTTTAAGCTTTTGGCTTAAAAAAGTTGAAAAGAGTGTTTTCAAATGACAGCGTCTGCTTAAATTAATCACTTAAAAGCTAAAAGTTGGAAGCAGGTAGAGGGGTGCTTTAAACTGCTTTTCACTTTTTCTATTACACAAAAAGTACTTATTTTATCAAACACTACCACCTTTTACTTTTTCAGAATCACTTTTTTCTCAAACATTACCAACTTTTACTATTAATCACTTTTCTCAAATTCACTTTAAAAAATCACTTTTTTAAAGTTGAAGCAATTGCAAACACTCCCTTAAAAGTTTTGGAGCTCTAATCTGGTAGATATAATCCGGAGGATGAAGGCTTTTGTAAATGAGCTTCGGTGGATTGGCGGGGTCTGCTAAAGAGGCATGGAATGATTTGAGGGTAATTGAGAGCGTATTAAGTTGTGCTATCTCAAGTGCTATTTAGTCTAACGTTTTCAACTTAACAGGTGTTAGCATATCACATTTTTATCTTTAAAATTTTGTCTTAGGTTGGGCAGTAGAATTTCCAGCATTTCCAACCTCATTATTGTATACGTACGTAGTGGAGTATTAGATTGTTATGCATCTTATTTATTTTGATATTTGCTCTAAACTGTTTTTTTGCTCTGTGGGGACAGTATTGATTTTTTCTTAGATATACAGAGTAATACATATTGACCAGTCCGAGGGGATTATAGACTGAAAATAAAGTTTATGATTCAACTTTTTTGGTTCATTAAACATCTTCACTTTTTCACCTATAAAATTAATCTCACAATTAAAATTATTTTTTCATAAAATTCATATTGTAGCTTGGAAAATTCTGCTCCCTCCGTTACGCTCTACGGATTAGGGATGAGCAAATAACCGACGAAATCAATAAAATCGAAAACCGATACACGAACCGACTGAAAAAGTTGGTTATCGGTCGATCATCGGTTATTACATATAAAAAAAATCGATTATTCAGTTATTCGGTTATCGGTCGGTTAACAGAAAACCAAATTAGTATAGTCTACTTCATATTAATGTTTGTATGTACTTCATGTATGGTATGATGTTTCACTTAATAACATATCATAATTACTCTAAGAAATAATGTCAATATATGATCGGCATGAATATTGTGGATACAAATGTCTAATTTTCATACTAAAATGACTATAATTATAATTTAATGTGCATGATTGTGTTCAAATCTATATTATAGTAATCATAAATGGAATATATATACTCATGTTAACTTAAGTCATATTTTAGTTTACTTTAGTAGTTAGTAATATTTAAGGCAAGCCCTCATATTTTAATAAATCTCATGTATTTAGTATTTAGTGGTAGATCCAAAAGAGATAAAATGAGCTCATGCACAAGAATAACAACCATTAGCGTAAGAAAACTAATTTTATTATGAGATAATTTAATTCATTTCTTCTTATTTACTCCATTTCATGAAAGGAGAAAAAGCATTTTATATATGATCAAACATTTCATTCATTTTGTTTTGTAGTCTAAAAAATCAATTATCTTCATCCATTTTAGTATCAAATATTTTTTCTGATATATTTATTTAAAGCATTCAAAATTTTGAAAAAGAATGCATAAAAAATTTATATGGCGGATATTATCGGTTATTCGGTCGACCAAAACCGAACTACGGTTTTTTGATCGGGTATATTGTGATGTTATCGGTCGGTTTCGGTCGGTTATTAGAACGAAAAAAATTGGCCATCCAGTTATTCGGTTATCCGTTAGTAATTTGACCAACCAAATGCTCACCCCTACAATGGACTTTGTTGACTATATTTGTGATTTTGCTCATTTCTCTCTTTTTTTTTTGAAAGAAATCGATTTTATTCATAAAATAAAAAGTACAATGCAAGAAAGTAAATAAAAGAAAAGGTACAACAAAGGAAAGCCAAGAAAAGTTAAGACAACAATTAGACCCAAGGAAAATCTCTGGACTGAGATCTAGTCCTCATACTGTGTCGCCTTTTATTCTTCTGAGATTTCCTGTAGATCTTGAGTTGTGTGTTGAGGTTGTCTGTTGGCAGGTAGTTCTCAGAGGTAACAAATTTTGATTTTCGACAAATCGATCTGTTGAATTTGGAGTTTCTAATTTCTTCCTGGTTTGATATAGGGGGGCGACGATCGCTTTCGGTCGCATGCCCCATAAAATCATCGGTAAAGAAAGAGTCATCAGAGTGATCAAAACTGTCTGAGGCATCAGAGTAAGCCTGGAGAAAATGAAATTGTGGTTGTTTCTCTAGGGATTGTGGGTTATCGCCATAGGCTCTTTGAACTTCATAGTTAAATATGAGTTTTGAAATGGTGATTTCGTTAGAGTCAGCCGAAGTCTCATGCTCCCAATGTCTGGGTTCCTCCTGCTCTAAATAAGATAAGTCAACAAAGTTTGAAAATATTTTCAAAAAGCTATTGATAGTGGAATTTCGTGGGCCCCTTGGGATTATGATAGAGGTCCCCTTTTCCTTAGCAATCTTCAGATAATAACCTGAATTGCTGAGTTCCAAAGAAACCGTGATAGGCCCGAATTTTCTGCGCTGTCTATGAGTAAAAAATGTTGAGCTTGTGAGATGTTGTATGAAACGGTAGATCTGGGCAGCATGTTCTGTTTTGAAATTAATCCTTCGTAACGAGGACTTTTCTATTTCAAAAATTTCAATTTCATTGTCTCTGACAGCAAATCTGAAGAGTTTAGAATCAATTCTGATGGAGTCAAAACCTTCCTCTCCAAAAAAATTGAATTTTTCGGAATCCTTGCAAGAGTCATATGACGTGGTAAGCAGAGGTACAGTCGGGTCTGTATGCTCAATTGTCTCATTGTCCTTGATAATAATTTGCTTTTCATTATTTTTTGAGGATGAGTAGACCCGTTCAGTTGATGTGCTGGCCTTGTCTTTGCCCGTGTCCGATACACATCTCACAATTTCAGCCCATGTGAGGGATCGTACAGTGCCAGTAGAGTGAGTCTCCACGCCTAAAACACTATCTACGTCTCTGGTGGTTGCTGGCCCCTGCGCTGATATGAATGGAATCTCCGATCTGAAAACTGTCGGCTTGCATTCTGGACCATCGTGAGCTGTTTTCTCTGCCACAAATTGACTATCAGCAGCTTCCCTATCACCCGAATTGGGCGGTGATGGAGATTCCGGGCGTCGCCTCCCTATTACCAGACTGGTTTGCGCCTTTCTACCGGTCCTGTGATGATTCTTAGTTTGGAAATGGAAGTCGCTACCTGCTGTAGCATGCGGTCTTCGAATTTCTGGCGCTGGAGAGACCATGAGTGTTAGGATTTTTCTTCTACCGTCTTCGTGATCAGGTAGGAATCCTGGAGGGGTGGTCATTTCAGCCATTCGCTGGTGAGGAGGATACACCCTTTCCGTTAAGCGCTGGCATGTTCTAGGGGCTCTGTTATTATGTGTTTTTGTCCTATTTTCTTGCGGGTAATGAAATTGGCTCTGGGGGTGTGTGTAATTATGACGAACTTGAGAAAACGCTGGTGTGTGTGTAAGAAATCTCGCAGGTTCTTCTTCCATATCAAGAACTGAAAAACGATTAAGATGGACATCTGAGCATTCGTTACCTGAGGGGTTGTGTAGAAGCTTCGAGATTAGCTGATTGGAGCGCCTTCGTTTATGGGGAACTGTGCGCCAATGGTCGTCCTTATTCCTAGCGATGGGAGTTTTTATCCTTTCCGGCGTGTGTCCTGGGAAGCAGGTGTGATTGCAGAAGCGACAAAACCAATTAGGGCTCTTTCTGGTCCCATTCCGGGTGCCTGTAGAAATTGCTAAGCGTCGTTCTTGTTTACATGTTTGGGGGTAATCGCTGGGGAAGTATTGGTTGTCATGGACTATTTGGAGATATGGCCGACGGTAATTGTGTGGATGCCGGAGCTTCTCAAACATGGTTGTTTAGAAAATGGAAGCCCGAAGTGTAGAGAGGGATGGGAGTTTCTTTCTCTCCATTGCCTTTGGCGTTTCGACCTGAGTAGTTCTATATCTATTTTGCTCATTTCTCTCTTTGTAAACAAACTTCAACTATACAACTTTTACTTTTCTTATTTTTCTCCTAATCTAAAGTTGGCAAAGTTCCTTAGGACGGAGGTAATATTTGTTTTTAATTATTTGGCGATTGAAACTGATTGTTTACCAATGAAAAAAAATTCAATCATAAACTTCATTTTCGGCTAAATATAAATTTGGTTTGATGGAGTTCCTGTCAGACCGACATGCTATAATCACTACTCTTTCTATATGCGTGTGTACTACATATAATCGCTATATTTTCCTTTTCTTAACAATATCAAATTTTATTACTAATCATTTTTTGGGATAATTTTTAAAATGAATAACGTCAATATAGTAGAAGTGAATTCAAACATTTTGTAAATTGTAAACTTGAAATGTAACTAATCGAGTGCACTTGATTCCCCTTAATATTTAGATTCGATAATAAATCTATTAATTGTAATCGTTAATTTATATTTCACTTTTATAGTGTAAATTACAACAATAAACATATGTTTATATCATTATTCTTCATCATCTGTTAATTCATGATTTATTTAAATGTAAATAATTCAAAATCCATTGTAGGAAAATTAATAAACCATCAGTAGTTGGAATATTATAAATTTATTATCCCGTGCATCGCACGGGTACTATACTAGTTTTTTAAGTTGGACTTCAAGACATTTTTATTGAGCATCAAAAATTCTCTATTGAGTATTGAAAACATGCAATTGAGTATTATTGTCTGTACTCCTATATCTATAACCAACTCCTACATGAATCTAATATTAAAGTAGAAGGTTTCTAAAAACAAAAAAAGAAAGGAGAACAAAAAAAAATAAACAAATTGAAAGAAAAAGAAAAAGGAACATACGAAGTGAAAAGAATAAAAAGGAACGTGCGAATTAAGGAACTAAAGATGTGCAGGAGTGGAGTCTTGACCGAAAATTAAAAGGGAGTAGCTCCAGTGCCTCAGTCTATCAAAAATATCGGGTGTACGTACACCCGGGTGTACGATATAGGCGCTCCTCAACATTCAACCTTAATTGTGTGAAAATTATAGAAAATGAACGGTGTAAATTTAATTTTAGAGGTGAGTACCATGTTAACAACAATTTAGATAACTAGGGTGACATTTACAAAATTGAACATACGAGCCTACATATAACATTTCTAAGAATCTTGTTCTCTTCGGTTAGAGAGAGGAGCGGAGAAGGGGAAACCCTAGCCGCCGCCTCTCCTTCTTCTCTCTTTGTTCAATTTTCTTTTGCTCCCAATAATGAAAAAAGTTTCGTTAGATCAATATTTTCAGTTCTATGTATACGTCAGTTTCCTATCGTTGTCTAGAGATACTACTTTCGGTGGCGAAGTGTCGCTTGCCAGATTTATATTCCCCGCCATCATTGGTCGGGCGTTCTTGGGTGTTAGTAAGAGATGTGTATTGGCTTCTCTATCGATCATGATCTTCTATATCAATATAGAGGCCGATCGCCCCCCTCCTGAACCACCGCCGATCAAGGAAGATGGGAGTGAATGGACTGCTTTCTTTCCAGTGGCTGGTGAACCCGGAATAATTTCTGCACTTGGCTCCTTACCGGTGGCTGGAAAAACCGGCAAGTTTAACAAATCCTTTTTGGTGGCTGGTCAAACCGGACCTATTTCGAGTAGCATGAGCAGTCAAATTGCGGGACGAGTCTACATAGTTGCAGAGTTAGCGAACACAATAGCTTTTATATGACTTTTTTGATTGTTATGTTTCTGGTTACCCTTATCAATAATAATTAAGTTATTTGTTTTAAAAAAAAACATATGAGCCTACATTTCAGTGTGATTATTGATTTTTGTGATACAATATGGTTATTAATTAATTAAGGGATTAAAAAGTGTGATTTCCTCTTTTTAAGGCTAGATGGTCAAATAGGCAGTGTTCTAAAAATCGTGAAGTGTGATAAAGCAGTAAGGCCAAATCTTAAACCTTTGAAGTCTAGGTGAAAAGGCGCTTTAGATTTCAGTTTGTAATTACTACTCCTTATTTTATAGTTACATATGAAGAAAAAACAATGAGCAAGCGGCTTAGCTCAGTTGGTACTCACTCTCCCATACGGGAGGTCTCAGGTTCAAAACTCCATGGAGGGAGTTTCAACCATGTTTACCCGTGACTCCGCCTAGCCCCCTAACCCCCCCCCCCCCCCCCCCCCGAGGGTAAAAGGACGAAGAAAAAAGTAGGGGTGAGATTTTGGAACCGGAAACCGTAGAACCAGTTGGAACCGAACCGTTATTACCTTGTTAGTTTCAGTTCCTACAAATGTGGTATTAGTTGTTAACAGTTCGGTTCCTAGTGTTGGAAAAATGTGTTAAAAATTGCATTAAATGGTAATTTTGGGGCATTTTTTAGTGGGGTCCACTTCCGGTTTGGGTCAGGTCAAAGTGGTTTCGGATTGTCCTTTTTAAGGGCTACAATTCGTATGCTCAAAACGGATAACGGGTGAATGAGAAATTGATTCTTGAAGTTTACCCGTTAGAATGGAAAAACTGGGAAAAAGGATGAGTTTCTAGTGTGTTATTTCCCACACCGGAAAACCCAAGGGAATTTGAACCCCTTATAAAGGGAAGCCTATTCTAAGGAGTTAAGATTCCTAAGTGGAAAGGCTCTCTCTCTCGCGCAGGGGGGTGATAAATGTGTTTTCTTCCTGTAACGTTTTTTTTCAGTTGACAGAAGTGCTCGGACAGAAGACCTGGGGTCCTCTGCTGCGGAGCTCGGACAGAAAGCTACGGAACAGAACACCTCATTGGTGTTCTGGTGGCTTCGGAACAGAACACCTCGTAAGGTGTTCTGGTGGGGGTCTTCTGTCGCGCAGCTGAACGGTTCTGAACAGTTACAACAATAAATGCCCAACGTTCTTATCTTTTAATGCAGCGTTAAATGGACAGTTCATGGACGATTCAATGCCCAACGGACTAGTCATTGATGTCCAATGTTCAGGTCCATTAATTCACCATTTACACACAATAAATCCTCATGTATAATGGCTGGTAGGTGGTTTGCAACAACACACGTTTTTACACATTCCTCACGTATTTCTGAGCTCTAAAACACCTCCAGCATTCCGAAAATATTCTCAGTGTTCATATTGTGTTTCTGTTCGCTGGAACTTTCGTTTGTGTGCTCAAACGGTCTTTGCAACGCTCCTAGCACCGTGGGAGGCGACGAATATGCTTTAAGAACATCGTGCGTAGCAGGAGCTTTTGCTAACTTCTGCTCCATCTAATTTCTGCTTTTCTTTCGTCTTTTTAATTAATTTATTTTAATTAATTTTCTTTATTTTCCGAAACACACCCAACACCTAGTTGTTACTAACGGTTCGGTTCCTAGTTCCTATAAAAAAATATGTGCACGAAACTGAGGATATCAGGGAAATCAGCTCGGGATTCAATAAGATTTCTTTTTCTTTTGTTAGACGGTCAACGAATAGAGTTGCACATGTGTTAGCTAAAGTAGCATGTTCTATGTCTGATATTCAGATTTGGGTGAACTCACCCCCGAGTTGTATTATGGATGCTTTGTCATTTGATTTGATTAATGCTAATTAAGATGGTTATTTCCAAAATAAAAAATAAAAATAAAAATAGTAATAGTAGATTAGTGATTGTAATAACAATACTATCAACAATGACAATAATAGTACAATCAATGATATTTAGCCAAGAATTCTAATTTAACCAATGAAAACAAATGTAATCAATATTGCACATGAGATTGAATACGTGAAGCTCATTTTTGCAAAATCAAGTTTTGTTAAATCACATACGTAGTACGGAGTATATTTTATAAACATAAAATAACTCAAATAACTTGTAGTTGATTACATATATTTTACTTCACTATCTTCATCATATTTGTAACTATTAGATTTATTGTAAACTATATTGTTGGCAAATAGACTGTGATGATGCTTCTATAATTATACATGCATACTGAATGTATTTTTAAAGTTTTGAAAGCCTTGAAGTGGATGTCAATCTTACTACTGTGATTATGAACAACCTTCATTATTACCACATAACTATGACTTTTATGTTCTACTTATTAAATGAAAATTGAAACTTTTTTTTTTAACAAAGAAAGTTTTATTAAATAGAAGAAGAAAAATACAAACACTAATGATCAAGTAAAAAAAGGAAAGGAAAGCAAAAGACCAAATACTAAAGAAAAACTAGCACCAAATCACCGCCCTTGAGATAAAAAAAAGAAAAAGAAAAAGAAAATCCCGAAGAGAAGATCCATCCACCGGGTAAGCGTGAAAATCCCGCCTCATCAAAAGCACCCAAACATAACTATCTCATAGACTCCGAAAGATTAGCAAGCCCAACATAATTCGAAATTAAGAGCAACCTTGTTTCTTCTGAGCCTCCTTTTTTCCATTAAGGCGAGCACTCGTGAAAATCCTGCCTCATCAAAAGCACCCAAACATAACTATCCCATAAACTCCGAAAGATTAGCAAGCCCAACATAATTCGAAAGAGCAACCTTATTTCTTTTGAGCCTCCTTTTTTCCTTTAAGGCGAGCACTCCTTCTAGGGATAATTATAGAGCTGGATGAACTCCATTTGGGATCCCCAATTGAATAAGTGGGATCTGAGTATCTGACATACGGTCCAACAATTCACGATCTGTAAGAAGCCTTCGTATAGGAGTTTCTTCTAATTCCTCTCCCAATACATCTGAACTTGAAGCATCACAAACATAAAGTGTACACTTATGTATGAAACTTTTTAATTCTTCTAATTGAAACTTTTTTTTATTCTATTAAGTGTTCACTTAGTTAAGTTTGAGCTTTGATGTTTGAAATTATTAGAACTTTAAATAAAATTTCAATACTTGTGTTTGATTTTTTTTTTACATTTTTATGTGGTAGAAAGCAAATAATGTGCTCTTTTATTAGATGAGGAAAAAATATAATTATTCGAGGAACTGATAAAAGTAAGAACCGAACCGTTTAATTAGTATTGGTTCGGTTTCATAACGGTTCTTGATTTTTTACATAAGAACTGAACCGATTTCATTAGTTAAAGATTTCATAAAGGTTCTACCAATTTTGAGTAAGAACCAAATCGGTCTCAGGCCTAGAAAAACAATAAATGTCCAAAAAAAAAATACTACGTATTATAGGAGATCTAGCCTAAATTTTATTTTGTTCAATGCATACAATTTTAAAATGCATAAAAATTGCAAATACAAAAAAATTATTGTTGATTTGTACTACTCTAATTTAGATTTCATATATACGAAGTAATATGTTTATAAAAGTGTCTAATTAATTAAATCAACTTTTTCTTTGCAAAAAAAACTCTTGACTTTTCACGCCTCGGCCTCGCCTTTCGCGCCAACGCTTAGATCTTTGGTTGTCAATATTGTACTATTCTATTTGTATTTTACAATCGTAGAAGTTTGGTCAAATTTTATTAGTATGTTCTGGTATGATTTAATCTTTTTAAATCCGGTCTCGAACTTTTATAAGTTTATTATTAAACTTTTCAAATTTGAATAAAGATACAATAAAGAAGTGGGGGAAATTATTAAAATAATACTACGTATATTATTAGGATAAAATATTTTATTATCTGGTCTTATTTTTAATCACATTGTGTCCCTGTTAAGAATCTTAAAGATTAGTCTTGTTTTTGTCATCAATAGCATGTGTAGGAGTAATATTGGTGACATTATTTCAATTAATATGAAATTCTGTAACACTAACCGAAAATCAATTTCTTTCTGTTTTTAAGCTCTAAAAATGGCATTTCAAAAAAAAACTCTAAAAATGGCCTGGCAAACTACCCCTAATTCAACTCTTCACGGTTTCATCTCTCAGTATGTCGTCGTGGCTTGTGATAATGAGATATTAATTAAATCTTAATCAATAACACTATAGTATAGAAGTATAAAGTACAAGAAAATAGCGTCAAAAAAAAAGTACGAGTACATGAAAAAACTCAGTGCACGCAAAATAAAGATGATCGAAACGTACAATTTCAAGTAATATATAAGCAACAAAATCAAAGCCTGAGATTCAAATCGATCCCGGAATCGTCACCTTCTTCATCTGTTCCCTTGTGCTCATTATCACCCAAAAATGGACAACTACTTTTACCTTCATTATTTCTTGATAAGTTACTATTTGCTAGCATACGATTATTACGATCGTCAATATTAATTGAAGCCAGCAGACGACCCTTTTTTGCCTCGGCCATACGCATCCCAAAAACATCACCATTGCTTGCTTGGACACCCTCGGGCGGTAACATTAACGACGAGGACGATCTCGGTATCCATTTCTCCCTATCGTATCGAGAACCCAAAAATGGCGGTGGTGGATGATAGGAGGAAGGCAGCCTATGAATGGAGGTCGACGGGCAATCGGGCGTGAGACCAATGGATCTATTGCTTAGAGAGCTACTAGTATAGAATGGGATCATTTGTGATGAAAAGGCACTTGAGTAGGGATGATAGTAATGGTGACCATAATGTGGGTGATGAACATAAGGAGGCACATTGTCTACTAACCCATGTCGCCTTTTTGCCAAAGCGCGCTCTTGTTTGTGCGCGTTTTGGTGCCCACCGAGGGCTTGTGAAGTCGAGAACTCTCGCTTGCAAAAATTACACGAAAAAACCCGAGACGTCGTTGTGTCTGAGCCTCTTCGCTCGGTACACTCTCCATCATTTGATGATTTGCTTGGTGGAGATGAACTTGTCATGAGTTTTTGAACTATGGACATGGCTATAGCTTGGATGTCTTTAAATAGGGAGATATATAATACATTTCCAATCATGGAAAGATACTTATATTATTACAAGAATCGGAATGCTTTAAAACAGGTGTTACAATTATGGTGTAATAATTAAATTCACTCACTTATGAAAAGATCATGTTAAAATTATAATATTAAATAAATAAAGACAAATATGTATGAATAAAAAGCTAAAACCATCATGTTCAGCAACTTCGTTAAACATGTTTCCTTATTTTTTCATTATTAACCAATTTAACATGCAAAACAATGAAATAATATTGGGTGAAGGACCTACTAAGAAGGCTAATAAGCTAAAAACAATCCAACCAAATGATCACAATTCAAAATTAACGTTACAAACTCTTTTCAAAATTGTATAGTAGATGATCAAGTTTGCAAGAAGTGTTAATCAATAGCAGTGAGTCATAAGTATTATCCCGTAATGACAAATTTTAAATATGGTGACTAAATTAATAGTACAAGGATCTGCAACTTTAACTCCTGATTATAGCACGTTTAATAATTAGTTCAAATTTCCATGGTTGAAATCTCGAGTTTAATGTATGATATCAACAAATATGTCATTATTGATGTTGCTCGTTTCTCCTTACCTTCTTTATTAGTACTCCATAAACTTCTTTTGTAACATCTTTATATTTCCGATAATGACCAAACTAGTTAAAATTTTAATTGAGATGCTTGTATAGCTGTACTTCCAAATTTGTCTGATCGATTGTACGAACTACCCAGTTTTATTAGTCTTTGACATAAATTGTTACCATCCAAATCACTTCATGCGGGCGTTCACACTACAATCTGATCCCAAATAAAGTTAAAGGGAAACAATCATTATCATATTTTGGTATTATCTTATTTAAACATGACCTTATTTTTCAACTTACGCTTATTTATTTAGAGAATAAAGGGAGAAATGGTTTTATAGCATTTTTATTTAGCATACATAAAGTTAGTAGCAACCATTTATATTTTATAAAGGGTATAGCACTTTTAGCATGATGTTTGCTTATAAATAGACATGTGAAGAATAGATACCGGTGTAGTAATGTTGAAATAAAATATGTATTCTAAATTGATAGTAATCAAGAAAAGGCTATTTGTTTTATTTTTGATAATACAAAACATTAACTTAAAGCTATGTATTTAAACTGGTAAAAACACAGTACTCATATTTTAGAATTCTCAAACGTTTTACTCATATTTAGGGTAATTTCTAAAAGTTATATCATCTACCCTAATTAATTTAATTTAAGGGAGAATGAGGTAGTGTATTCTTAATTAGGCATTGTTTGGCTGATTATGATAGACGGTTTGAGAATAAGGATGTTTTCATTTGGACTGTTTTCAGTCCCAGACCAGACCAGACCAGACTTAAACAGACCAGACCAGACTTAAACAGACCAGACCAGACTTAAACAGACCAGACCAGACTTAAACAGACCAGACCAGACCAGACTTCCGTAGTTATAAAATACACAGAGACCAGACGTTTACCAGACCAGACCAGACCAGACCAGACCAGACTTAAACAGACCAGACCAGACCAGACTTAAACAGACCAGACCAGACCAGACCAGACCAGACCAGCAAATTTCAGTCCAAAAGAAAACATCCTAATTGTTTGTGTCAGGCTATTAATTGTTTTGTTGGCTGATTATGCTAGCATATTGTCATCAATTGTTTGGTAAATTAGTTGTTTAACTATATATTGATTTTTTATATTAAAACAGAGTTATAAATCAATAATGTGTCACGTACTCTCTTATTGGTTAATAAAAGAATTAATTTCACTCTTGTCTGTATAAATTTTATGTCAATTTCATATTTAGTTTACATTTTTCACTTTGTCCACTTTTGGTATTTGATTAATATTTCTTGATCATTTATGTTCTTTTTCCTAGGAATTTTAACCACTGGAAACATTGACAGAAGGATCATATATCGGCAAAAACACAATAGTTATGTCCCACAAGTGGTCAAAGTCAAATACATGGTTCAATTGTGGAATTGGTACGATATTCGTAGAATCAAAAGTCATTAAACAATTGTTATCACTATTATTAAAACATTTAATTAATCCAAACTCACACAGTGTTATTATCCATTTAACCACATAAACTCATTTGGAGAACAAAATCCCTTTTTGAGAGTATTTCAATTTTTATTTTTACTTCAATTTTTACAAAACATATATCGAAATTCATAATTTTTTTTTTTAATTTGCATATGACACCAATATTGCATATACTAGTATAAAATACGGAGTAAAAAGTTAGAACATCGTATATGATTGGTGAAGGTTTGCAGGCCCAAAACGTTTTTGACAATAAGCCCCAAAACTTTTCTGTAGATCTAAATTATATTCTAAAATTAACATTTCATGATTAAGGTTTTTTTACTTTCGGTTCATGTTTTAGAAAATCGATCTAAAATACCGGATTCCATGTCGTTATTAAACTTATTATTACTACGTATTATACATGGATGGATTAAGGCTTCATGATTAAGGTTGTTTACTTCTTTCAGTTCATTTTTTAAAAAATCGATCTAAAATACCGGATTCCATGTCGTTATTAGTACATATGGAGCTTAATTTTTTTTGGAAGATGTAAGAAATTCATGATATCTTAATCTTAGAATTTGGAGTTCAATTTTTGTTGTTGCATCCGACTTATTTTTGAAACAAATAAATGAAAGATGTTAAAAAATTAATCACGAGATCGATCTTAATTTTGAAATGTGAATCTACTTAAGAATAGTTTTGAACCTAAAACCCTCCACAATCTCCAAATCTTCAGATTTTTTTTATTTTTATATATGTAATATATATTTGTGTCATATGAAAAATCATGTACTTGTAAGGAAAACCTAATCATTTCGAAAGAATGCTTTTTATACAATATTTGTTGTTGTATTGCACCCTTCTCATATACAAATTGAAGAAAAAATTACTCATTGTGCTCATGAATAGAAAAAAAATGAATAAAAATAGGGATAAAAACACCGATAGTAATAAAAATGAACTCATTTACAACCTTTTTTAAAATTTTCCAAAAATGTGACCCGCTACAGTTACATTGTCACAGTGATTAGTATCACATTTATTTTCCTCAGTTACATGCCGAAAGTGACTAATATTATTATAGTGACCAATATTACAGTTGTATTAGTTACAATTATATTAGTGACATTACTAAATTACATCGAATTTGCATTGTATACTAGAGTTACATGATCTGTTACAGTGACATCCCAGTAGTGAACATCGGTGACCGCCTACGGCGGCCACGTTGACACCTCTACGGTATCTTCGGTCACAATTACTCCGATCAGTGGGCAACACTGTCCGGCCAGTACTACCATCATACCCAACCGCCACATGCCGTCACAGTGACGCCTCCACGGTTATTCCGGCCACGGTGACACATCCTTAGAGCATCTCCAATGGGGATGTCTATTCTCTTACACACTCTTACAATTGGGTCCCATTTTTTATCTCACAAATTTTATGTGTAGGACCTACATATTTCCTTATTTATTTTCGTTTTCATTTTTTTATATCACTTCTAACCCACTTTTCATCCACTTTTGCTCCTCGATTCCCGTGTAATGTCTATTTGTGGACATTGTCATAGACATTGTCTACAATTTACTCCTATCTCTCTCTTCCTTTTCATTTTTCCATACACACCACTTTCTCCATATTAAATTAAAACAATCATCTTATCTCTATCTCTCTCCTATGCCATGTAGGATAGACTTTACTCCAATCCAATACCCCATTGGATAATAGAACCAAAATCAAGGCACAAATAAGCAGATTGTGACATCGAGTACCCTAAGAAAATACATGATACTGATCGAGGCTGGGTTTTGGTGGAGTTGTATGGACGTAACCACGGATAGCATAGGCACCCAAATGGTTGAAGTTTGGCATAATTTGGAAATTTATTATGCAACCGGAAAAACGGAGTGTCATTATGGAGGACCGGAGTGGGTAGACGATTAATTAAGTAGACTGCTGTGAGAAATGCAAAGTGCCAGTAAGTTTGAGGAAGACCGGAATAATGGAGTAAGGCAAGGCCGGTGTCAACAATGTGACGGTGACGGCGCTCAGCTAGTCCATTGTGTTCCGGAGTGTGAGGTGGGCATGTAAAGTGAGAAATACCATGAGTATTAAGGTATTGTTTAAGTTTGATATATTCACCACCGTTGTCAGAAAAAATGGAGATGATAGGAAAATTAAAATATTTTTCAACGAGGCGATGAAACTGGGGAAATATAACAGATACCTCAGATTTATTTTTGAGTGGGTATAACCATATGTAACGTGTGTAATAGTCCACAAAAATAACGTAATATTTGTGACCATCTACAGATGTAGTAGATGTGCTCCAGACATCTGAATAAATTAATTCAAGTGGACGAGTAGCACACATAGAATTATTATAGAAAGGTAACTTGGTGCTTTTAGTAATGTAGCATGAATTACATGGAAATTCATCAGACACGTTACAAGGAAAGACATTTTTATTTTGGCTAATTAACTGAGAAAACACACGATGAGATGGATGACCCAAAATATGATGCCAGGGTGGTGAGGTGGAGACTTGAGTGACATGGACTTGTGGTGCGGACGAAACTGGTGCATAATAGACATCATTCACGTTCTCCCCGCGCATGAGTGTGACCCCCGTGACTCGGTCCTTAACAAGAAAATGGGAAGCAAAAAATTCAACAGAAACATGATTAGACTTGCATAATTTTGCAACAGAAATTAAATTCTTATGAAGTTTAGGAGCATGTAGGACATTAGTAAGAGAGAGAGGACGTGTATTGGTGAGAAGAGATGTAGAGCCAGTGTGGGTTATGGGAAGAGTCTTACCATCACCAAGGTGAACTTCTTCAGGACCACCATAGTCGGTGTAGGACGGCAGTTTGGAAACATCCGCGGTTATATGATGTGAAGCACCGCTGTCAAATAGCCATGGTTGGCTGTTGGTGGATGGCACCGTAGTGGTGTGGTGAACTGTGGGAGTTATTGGATGAGGAATCTGATTGTCACGAAGGAATTTCTGGAGCTTGCGACACTCTTTTACCTCATGACCAAGGTTGTTGCAAAACCGGCAGGTGATGTATGATTGAGTAGCATGAGAGCGTGATGCATAGGTGGGCATACCACCACGCCCCCGTCGAGACTGGAATCCACGCCTATCACCAGAATGGTTGGAGCGGCGGTCATGAGATGGACCAGCGACATGCGTGGCATTCGCTGTGGGAAGAAGTGAATCATTAGCATGAGTTGCTGCTTGCAAACGTTCCTCATGCTCCAAGAGGATATCCTGGAGTTCGGCCAGAGGGAGAGTGGAGGGACGGACCCTTATAGCTGAGGTTAATTCACTGTAATCTGGGCCAAGACCGTTGAGAATGTTTATGACCAAATCCTCTTCAGCCAGCGGACTCTGGGCAAGCGCCAGAGCCTCTGAAAGAGCGTACATCTCTGCGAGATAAGCTTGAACAGACCGGGTTCCCTTCTGCGTGCGAGCAAGGGTAGACTTGAGGGAAATTATGCGGCCACGTGACGTACTCGCATACGTGAGAGATAGTTTCTTCCAGGCATGACGAGCAGTGGTTGCGGAGGAGATGACAGGCTGGATTGTATCAGAACAACTGCCGAGGAGTGCACTCAAAATTGTGCGATCCTGGCGATACCAAACGGTATAACATGGGTTGATTTGAGTTTTGGCGTCATCTGTATACTGATCAGGGACGCGTATAGTACCATCGACATAGGTCTCCAAGCCAAGACCAATGAGGGATGAAAGGACCTGACATTTCCAGACTGGAAAGTTTGAGGCTGTGAGTTTGATGGGGAAATTTGTGGTGGCAGTAAGGGGTATGACAGTGGTGGTGGCCGTGATACTCATGTTGAGAGCAAGCAGAGGATCGGAAAAAAATAGGAGGAGAATAGCTTGTTAAAGTCAGGCTCTAGATACCATAAAGAATTGTATTCTGAATGAAATGTTTTACATCTGTACACTTGTATATTTATACATGTGAGTATGAGTTGATAAGCTCATGACTCTGCTACCGATCTACATGCTAGAAAAGAGGAGATAAGGATTGATCTAACTAACTGATAGCATGGACGTAGGAGCGTAAGTTGCCCAGGCTATTCTAGAATATGTACAGATAATTATAACAATAATAATTATGTTCTATTATTGGAGATGCTCTTAGTAACTCTGGCCACAATTGCTTAGCCAAATGAATAACACTGGTCAGCTAACACTGCCCAGCCATAGCGGCTGACCACCAGCACTGACCGTCGCCCTTAACTCAACTCTCCAGCCACCTCTGCAACCCCTACCAGCCACCTCCTTACCCCCTCCCAGCCCCTTCCCAGCCACCAGCCACCTCCCTACCCCTCTTCCAGCCCCCAACCACCTCCCAAGCCCCAACCTCAGCCCACCGGCATTGTCGTAACCCTGGCCCCAGCCTTCAACTTCCCACACCGCAACCTAGCCGCCAAATAACCTCTCCACTGCAGAAGACGAGGGATGCCATCAAGATGCTTCAGATTGGGCGGCGATCCTCCAGATCTGGATCATCCCCGTCGTTGGATACAAAGAAGAAGAGCGATGATTGTAGAATCTCGGCGGCGGCGTTGCAGAAGCTCGCGACGACGAAAGCAAAAGCTCGGCGGTGGATTTGTACTTTTCACCTCAGATAGACAAAATATGTGAACCTTATCCGCCAATCACCGGTCCACCAGCGTCGGCTCGCCATCGCCGTCTGTCACCTAGCCAAACCTAGCCGCATCGGCTAGCCACCGCCGCCATCATTCGCTCTGCCCAACAGAAATCGAACAGAATAGTTGTTCGATTAACAAGAAGAAGATATGAATTAGAAGAATACGGGTTATTCAGATGGAGACAGTGAGAGACATGTGGCGGCGTGGTATGGTGGAGGAGGAAGCTGGAGAAGTCGTTGGGGGAGAATCGCAGGGAGAACTTCGCAGGGTAGATAATGTGTGCATCGAGACTGAACAAGTGAACTGCGGGCAGCATGGACTTTTCATTTAAAATGGATTACTCTTTTGTCCATATCAATTGTTGGTCATATTTTTGTCAATTCAAAACTCAATAGTATTATTTTTGTCATTCTTCCATAAAAATAGACATAATAGGGAAATCTGCACTTTTAGTTGCCCAAATAGTATTCAAATTGAATTGTAGTCACTGCATATTTGAATTTATAAATGTCACCTCTCAATTGTCTAAATTCTTATAAATGTGGTCCTCACCATCAAATCTAAACTAACACTGTTATTACAACATATAACTTTGAACACGGTTAGAGTTAGTTATAACTTCAGACACGGTAAAAACTAATACGGAGTAATATTGTTTTAAAAAACTATATCGATAATTTTGTCTCTGAAGTTAGGATGTTTTCTTTTGGAGTGAAATTTGCTGGTCTGGTTTGGTCTGGTCTGGTCTGGTAAACGTCTGGTCTCTGTGTATTTTATAACTGTCAAAGTCTGGTCTGGTCTGGTCTGGTATGTTTAAGTCTGGTCTGGTCTGGTCTGTTTAAGTCTGGTCTGGTCTGATCTGGTCTGGTCTGGTATGGGACTGAAAACAGTCCAAAAGAAAACATCCTTATACCACGAATGAAAAATATCGATCAAAAAAATCTAATTTTACCTGCAATAAATCTTTAATACTCAAAAATAATAATTCCACCAAAAAATCGTATCGTATTTACACACATTGCCAAAATTCTTTCTATCATCAATTTTTCCAGTAAAAAGTAGAGCCCAGACAAAAAGTGTTGGTTAGAATAATCCATTTTTCATACAATAAAAGTCTGACACAGATAAAAAATGTTTTTAAGTAAGTTAAAAAGCTTATACTTTTTGTACACATTTTTAAAATCTTTCGCACTAATTAACAATTTTTGCCTATATAATGTGATATACGTATATAGTTTTTATAATTGGATTTTCCGAATGACATTTATTTTATTTCCTACTTTTACTATAAATAAATATGATTGAAAAGATATTTTGACAATATGTACAACAACGATACATTTTTTTTGTCATCTTAGAAATCATTTTTGTCTGTGTCGCACATTTATTGGCTATAATATTAAATTTTTTGGATCGACATTTTTAATCTGTGGTGCAACTTTAGAGATAAAATAATCAGTGCGAGTTAAAAAAATAGTATTATTATTTTTACTGTATCTAAAGTTATAGCCCTAACTGTGTCAAAAAGTATAAAAGTCAACGGCGTTATTTCGAAGTTGAGTTATGATGACTGCATTCACAACAACACAAGTAATTGAAGGGTACTAAATTTCAATATGATCGAGTACTATTTGAAAGACTAAAAGTGCGATTTCCCCAACATACTACTAGATCAAAGTAAAAGGTTCAAAGTATTAAAATGAAAACTAGTCATTGTGCTCATAAAAAAAATGTCTAAAAACAAAATAATAATAATAATAATAATAATTCATAATTGGTACGGAGTATTTGGTACACACATTAATTTTTAAAAACCCTCTTTCTCATTTCTCAACAGCATATTAATAAACAAATTCTAATTAACTCCCTCTGGGAGCTAGCTCTCCTTACAAAGCGCTCTCTGCCTAGAATTAGGATTTAGATTTTCCGCAAGCCTCGGGTGGCTGATGCGATGGTAGTTTGATCGTGTCAATTCAACACAAATGGCTGCAGCTCAAGGTTTTAGAGTGGTGTCCCGTCCTTCGATCATCATGGAGAATATGGTTCATCAATACAAATGGCTAGGTATTGGTGGAGAGGAAAATGACTTTAAAGATCTAATGACTTCAATATGGCGTTCGGGGTAGAGGAGTCTTGATCACGGAAATAAAAAATAAGAGCGGTGAAGGGCTAAGCAAGGGAGAAGAAAGATCGGCGGTTCATTCGCCTCCCTCTTGAACCGCCGCCTTGTAGCGATCGTGGTTTGAAGGTTTGGAAGATGATATTTCAAGAAAACTGATAGGAAAGGTTTGGAATATTTATCCACTATTTTATATTTTGTGATCTTATTTTCGCGCTATGGTTGTTTACGTTGCTCTGTTTTTTGTTGATGTCTTTTGTTTTAAGTCTACAATAATGATTGACAATTCTGCTAGATATTATTTCCTCTGTCCCATTGGACTTTGCCAACTTTCTCTTTTGGCTGTCCCAAAAACTTTGTGGTCCTGCCCATTTTTCTCTCTTTTACACAAACTTCAACCACTATTTTTATTATTCTTATTTCTCAACTAATTCAAAAAGTGCAAAGTTCATTGGGACGGAGGTAGCATGTCGCTAGAAGAATCTATATCACCAGTGATTGTTATGACACACCTGTTTTGTGATTAGCGATTTGTATTGTTCTTTTAGGGGTAGTCGTTTTTAAGTCTAACTGTATGATTGATAGTGCTAGTTGGTTACGAATAGTTGTTAATCTTGTTATCAGTGTTGGTCTCTTTGAGTTTTGTTATAACGATCCGAATCCTAATTATATTAATATAAGCGGTTTTTCCTTTTAAAAAAATTAATGAACATATTCTTTTAATAAACATAAACAAAATTATATTAAAAGCTTTGTAAATGACTAACAACCTCTATTGTGGATGAAAATAGAGATTTGTCGAATCGGTTTAACAACATTTCTATTTTTTCGGCGATTTGCAAATTGTGTCGCTAATAACCTTGCTTAAAGCGATCCTTTCTCTATTTTTCTATTTGCTTAACCTTGCGGATTTTCAATCACGTGGCCAAAAAGTCAGAATCAACAACAAAGTGGTATGTTGTACTCACTATAGAAGAAATATCAGTGTTAAAGCGATGTTAATCATGTCCGTTTATGAATTTTGTAATGCTTAAATCATCATTGACAATAGAAAGTGTAAATGTAATGAAAGTTGTGTGCATGTCGTGCTATGTATTGTGTAGTTGTTGTAAAGTTGTCTGTAATATTTATATTCTATGTGTAATACGTGTATTAATGTCACTGATTTGAGAGAGTTATTGTCAATTAATATTGTAATACTTAAATTAGGGCAAAAGTTGCCAATGTTAATGTTGCCAAAGTATGAATAATAATATATTCTATGAGTATGGGTGAATTATGAAAATATGGCAAATATTATGCGTACAAGGTGTGTCATGACAGAGTCAATGTGTTGAAGAAGAAGAATTGTGTCAAAGTACTTGTAGTATGGAAAAAATTGACAAATGTTAGGTGTACAAAGTGTGTCATTACAAACTCAATGACTTGTGTTGAACACCTGAGGCGTAATTAGTCATTATCACCCAAAAAGTTGCCAATGTTAATATTGCCAAAGTATGAATAATAATATATTCTATGAGTATGGGTGAATTATGAAAATATGGCAAATATTATGCGTACAAGGTGTGTCATGACAGAGTCAATGTGTTGAAGAAGAAGAATTGTGTCAAAGTACCTGTAGTATGGAAAAAATTGACAAATGTTAGGTGTACAAAGTGTGTCATTACAGACTCAATGACTTGAAGAACAAGAAGTTTGTCAAATTAACTGTACTATGGAAAAAATTGACAATTATTATGGTTGAAAGATGTGTCATCACAAAGTCAGTGACTTGAAGAAGAATTATTGTGTCAAACTACCTGTAGTTTGAAATCATTGCCAAATATACAATTGAAAGATGTGTCATGACAGAGTCAATGTGTTGAATAAGAAGTATTATGGCAAACTAAATGTAATGTGGCAAAAACTGGCAAATGTTAGAGTTGTAAGATGTGTCACGACAGAATGAATGAGTTGAAGAAGAAGAATTGCGTCAAACTGCCTGTTTTCTGGAAAAAAAGTGCCAAAAATAACTGTTATAAAATGTTTACTGAAAAATAACTGTCATCTCTCTCGCCAAACAAGGCAACTCTGTTCACTTCATTTCTTTTTGGACTTCTAATCATTGTTAGACAAGTAATCAGAAACTTATTTCTACCTTCTTCTTTCAGTGGCACTTTGAATTGCATGAATTATTTAAGTTTCATACATGAATTATATGGAAATATCACAGAAATTGCTAAAGTATACTATAAATGGACTTCATTTAGAAAATTTATTTTTATTTACTGCTGTAATGATGTGTATTTTTTTTCATTTAACAGAACAGAACTAAAATGGACATCTTTACTGGATTTGCTATTGAAAAATCCACAAGTGTTGAAGGGAAAAAAATCCATACATACTATATGATGACAATAAATGGACGAAGAATCCCAATTGCCAATGTCATCTGCAACAATGAAGAACAAAAATGCTCAACAGGAAGAGGGTGACAGCTATTTGTCAGGGCAACAGGATTCAATAGCTACATCCCAATGCAATTCAATGACACAAAACATTTGGAGCAGACTTTGAATACCTTCCTGAACTCATTGAGAACAAATAGTACAAGTAAGTGATGAAGTAATGAATTTATTGTTTTTAACGTGTGTAAATTATACTGTTTGTAATGTTTGGAAATGCCATAGGGTGTCCGAGCTCTTTAACTGTACACTCTCCTGATGTCCACCAGTTTACTGTCAATTGGTTCATCTTGCAAATAAGTGATGTTGATTCAGCAGTAAGTATTCAATATGTAACATGTATTAAAAGTTTTACCTTGTTTAAACCGTCAATATGTGAAAAAATTTAGGGTTGCCAAAGCAGTACTGTGTTAGCCAAAGTGATATTAGGCAAAAACTGACAAATTTTAATGTTGTAAGTGTTCTTATTTTGTATTCTACATGTGCAATTGTATTTCAGATAATACCTAACTGCATGCATCATCGCCACCTGTTTGAGCACATTGAACACTGTGCTATTCTTGTACATGGCGGTGGGGAGTGGCTGGTTAACGTAGACAGATTTTGCTTCACAAAAGGCTTTGATGAGTTCCTCATTGACAATAATGTTCTATTGGGCCAACATATCTTATTTCGCCATATTGGGAACAACACATTCCAACTTTTGTTTACGGAAATGATGGTTTCTCAATCAAATGCAACGATTCACCCATTGTTGACGAAGTTGACATCACAGCATTTATAGGTAAATGAAATTAACTTATTGATTCAATTTTTACTTTTACTTTTAAATTTGATCTTGCAATCTGGCAGTTTAATGTTTTATTTATACTTAATGAGACTATTATATTATAAATGTGTGCATTTTTTTAAAACATATTTCGCAGATCATTTTTCAGTCTTAGTGAAATCAACAATTCCAGACATGCCCTATGAGAAGTTGTTTAACCCAATCTCTTATTTATATGTAACCTTCAAAACAACAAAGGTGACCACATCAATTACTTATTTTGTACATATTACAGAGCAATAATTAGGCAAATCTTCACATTATGATACTTTGCTTATGCATCTTTGCTCCATAGGAAAGTTGTGAAAATTACCTGAGGTCATACGTGGACCTAAGGAAAAGGGTGCAGATCTGTTATGGGGAAAAAGACAACGTGTTCCATGAAGATTGCTCTTCCATGATCGAAGATATCCAGCAGTTCTTTGACATACCAAAGCGTTCAACAATGATGTTCTTCAAACACGGTCGCGCTCGCTTCTTGCTGCTGCGTATTGATCGATGCAATGTAGAAAAGCCAGTAGCCAGTGCCACTTCTCACGAGATAAAGAGTGCTGTTTGTGGAAAACTCCTTGGAAATTATTAGAAATAAGAATGTGTATTTGACATTATTTGTTATGTTTGTGTCCAATTAAAACTATGCGAATTGGTTTTTGGTTTAGTTGCTTTTCTCCTAGTTGAACTGATTCTATGTACTCATGTTAAACTATGCAAATGTTTACTCATTATTTAATTGCAATTCTTATTGTGGTGTCCATATTGATTTAAATTCATATTCAACAATGGAATTTGTGTATAATTCATTACAAATGTTTCTGGTAACATACGAATTCCAAAACACAATGCAAAATTGAATGCTATTTATACTTCTACATTATTATTGTGCTCTATTACAAAACAAAAAAAGCAGTAGAAACATTGTTTGTCACTAAACAAGTATGACTGATAAAACTGTATATGAAGAGTTAAGCAAATACTGGAAGTAAAAAACAGAAACACATATAATCACTGCATAGAAATAGGGATAGGATTGCGACATGATTTTTTATTATGCCCAAGAATATGGCAGCGAGAGCACTTTTATCGTTTAGATCCAGATCCACGAAACTCCCCAACAGAAGGAATTCTGGTCTTCTTAGGACGTCCAACAGGTCTTTTGAGACAACTTGGTGGCTTGCAAATCTGATCACAACATGTTGAGGAACCAACCATGATTGTGGATCAACAATGGGATGTACAACAACACTCCAAGTCGAAAGCCATGAATCACGTGAATAGAATGGTGAGATGAAGTCATAGCAAGATAAACGGGGGCGCACACGAATAGCAACAACTGCATGAGCACACACAAATTGTTCCAATTGAAAAATGCCACAGGTACAAGTCTTGTGGTTGAGGTTAACAACAAAAGATCTACAATAGCGATCCACAACTTCAAACTCGAAATATAAAGTTGATTTCACCTGATAGAAAACATATAAAAAATACAGTTATGAAATAATGAATGTAAGAAAACAAAAGCCAAGAGTCATATTCATAAAATGAAAGATGGCAATAAAATGATACATTCGGAAATATAACAACACTTATGGCAATAAGTTACAACTTCTATTAATGAAACAGGAAAAAAACTGAAACCTGCATGCGTGTGGATTCAGCTTGCACATCAACTAAATGGTTCTCGCATTTGGGGGACAAGAAAGTGGATGTTTTAAGGTCTTCCTCACTTCTTTCCGTGAACCACTGTTGCATTCTTTCACGCAAGAAATCAACCAATTTACAAACTGAATACTCTCTAGCACAAACATTTACTTTGTTTAACGATTCTGCACAATTTGATGTCATGATGCCATATCTGCGTGGACCAGCAACACACTTAGCCCATCTATGGTTACCAACTTTACTTAACCAAGGTCAGATTCTAGCATCTTCTGTGTCCAACATTGAAAAATATTCCTCAAGTTCTTGCATAGTGTTTGCTGAATAAGCAGCTTTAAACTTCCATCCAAGACCATTGGCACCACCTCTTAATTTTGAAATTAAATTACGCCTCAGGTGTTCAACACAAAACCCGTGAAGAGCATGGGGGAAGACTTCAGCAGCAGCAGAGATTAAGCCTTTGTGGCGATCAGACACTATATACATATCACTTCGCATAGAGATTGAATCACTCAACCTGCTTAGAAACCATAGCCAAGATGCTTTGGTTTCAGAATCACAGATTGCAAATGCCAAGGAAACGATGTGGTTGTTGGCATCTTGAGCACAAGCCGTAAGCAAAGTGCCTTTGTAATATGCCTTCATGAACGAGCCATCTAAGATAAGTACAGGTCTACAAAACTCCCATGTTTCACGCCAAGGTTTTAGTGAAAAGAAAAAAATACTGAAATGCACCATCAGCAGCAGTTACAAGTTTTATGGTAGAATCTGGATTTGCTTCTTCAAGTACATACGCCATTGAAGGTAGCTTCTGGTATGACTCTGCATCAGATCCGAACTGCCTTTCCTTTGCACGTTTCTGTGCTTCCCAAGCTTTCTTGTACGACATAGAAATCCCATATTCCAAATTCATATCATGCCTTATTTGTTTTGGCGTATAAGGTTTAACAGAAGCATCCAAAAATTTGTGTGCCACAAGATTAGCAATAACATTAAATGTTGCCTGTCTACTATTAAATTGCCTATAGTCAACAGAGCAAGTGTGTACGGCATCAAACCTGTAACAATAACAATAGATGAATTTTCATAAATGCAATCGAAGACAAAGAACAAAATGTTATCACATAATACAAAAAAAAAAAACGAGAAAAACAAAAACAATATTAGATATGAGTTAGCATGACAACATACCTTCTAATCTCAAACAGTTGTACACCATCTAATCTGACTGCACGAACTGCCCACTCACACGACGGATCCAAACAAATAATGTGTAATATTTTCTTCCTTGATGTCAGAGTCTGAATTGGAAACTGTTGGTGATGGCATACAACTTTAAATGATGAAGTAAGTCAGCCTTAATAGCATTAATCATAACACATGTTGGATGATAATGACTAATTACGTCAACAAGGTGGTTCACAGACGCAGGTTGTAAGGATAATGATTTGGAACCAACACCAGAAAAATTAGGCAAAATAGTTGAGGATGAAATGTTGCTTTCTGAGGAAGAAGAAAACTCATCTTCTTCATCAATGGAAGCCAAACTGCTATGCAACCCATTCCCTTAATTACTACAATCAGAGTCACTCACATGCAAAGACAATGAAGATGTAGTAGAACCATGTGCAAGTGAGTTATGAAGTGGTACAAAATCATGAAGCACATGTGGAGTTTCAGACTTAAACTCCACACATAGTGGTAACTTTGCAACATCCGACTGCAAACACTTCATATAAAGATAGAATTTCAAAGTTTCATCATCAACAATAAAAACAGGAGGGGGGCAACCATCAACCATATACGAAATCCTGAATGAATGATTTGGTTTGTACTGATTTAAGATTCCACGCAGCATATCAAGCAAACTCGTGTACGAAGAATGAAGTCAGACATCCATGTACCGTCCAACTTAAGCATAACAAGCAACACATCATCCATTTGTAGAAATTAATGCCTAAAAAACAATGAAAAGTTCAGCAAGACAACATAAGACATCAATCAGTACAGTAAAACTGTTATTATGACATTTAATGCCAACCAAAGAGTACGTAACAATGACACAAAACACATAAAGTAATGGAAAAATTAAAAACGATAAGCAAACAACATCGAATCACAATGTAAATCACCAATTGAACAACAAAAATCGAAATTCTTACATAATAATTTTACAAACCAAAAAAATCATAAAACAAATGCAAATTACATTAAAACTAAACTGAAACTATCAGAATTCATTTGCGAAACACATATATGCACAATTACATATCATCAGCATTTAGGAATATTAGAAGAGCATTCGAAGAAAGATGTAATCAACATTCCAGAAAATCAAGTAGTAAGCTTACCTGCATAAAACGCAGGGCACAGGTATGCCTAATGCGAATGAAAAACTAAATTCGCAAAATCAGAAGCAATGGCAAGTCGGAAGAGAGGAAAGAACCGAGACGATGCTAATCGCAGACGAAAGAACGAAATAAGGAAAATTGCGCAAGAAATCTCCAACCGGAAGAAACGGTTAGAAACAGGTTACTTATGTGGCATGCTTCCGTGTAAAGTAAGGGCATTTAAGGAAGAAAATAAAAAAAAGGAAAACTGTCAAATAAGTCCACATACTTTTAACAAAAAGTCAATTGAGTCCATGTACTTTTTGTTGAGTCAATCAAGTCCACAAACTATCAAAAAACGACCAAATAAGATTTTTAATCGGTAGTCAACCGGTTACTCGGTTAACCACCGACATGGATGTCCCACGTGGCATTTTGTTACTGTTTTTCAATTTTTTTAGTTTTCTTTCTTTTTCCCTTTTTTCCCCCTGTTCTCTTTCCTCTTTTTCTTTTTTCCCCTCTTTCTTCTTTCTTCTTGGTCCGCACTTCTCCTTCGCAGTCCCTGCTCGATCTTCCATTCTTCATTTCTTTCTGGTCTCACCAATAACCCCAACCACTCCTCCAGTACTCCCGCTGGAACTAATTCCGCCGCATGGCCTCTCTAGCCACCACCTCCGCCTCTCAGCCTCCATAGCCCCTTCGACCATACACCGTCTCCGGCCACCACCTGTGCGGCCTTCCCCTTCCCCTCCTTCGGCCTTCCCCTCCTCCAGCCTTCCCCTTGAATTGACCTCCAGCCGCGCCGACTTCCATGGTCGTCGCCCTTACCACCGGACCCACAGCCTCCGGCTTCCACCTCCATGGTCTCTACTCCGCCTCTTTCAACGATCTCCAACCACCAGACCTTCTCCATAGATCTGTAATTGCAAGGTGGGAAGAGATGGAGTGCAAACGCAGAGGATGAGCGGACCAAGAAGAAAGAGAAAAAAGAGAAAGAAAGGAAGAGAGAAAAAGAAAAACGAAATAGAAAATCTCTTCTTATATAAAAGGAAAAGAATTTTCACATACAGTACTCCCGCCCGTATCTGTCAACGTCAATTCTTATAATACTATCGTACAACGCATTACTGGGCATGGTAAAATGAATGAAATTTTGGAATTAACTCAACACATTCGTCCAGCAAATAAAATTAATGAAATGGAATTCCTATTGGCCAAGGATTGCGGTGGTATAGTGCAGCCGCATTATAGAGGCCTCTTATTGGACATTTGTGTGGTCGAAACTGTTGACACCAACTCTCTGTAGACATTTTCCTTCCATCCGTGTTATTGGTTGATGGGGGAGGTGTAAATAGTGGATGGTATGGGACATGACATTCGTAGGAATTGCTACCACTTGACTCCGCTATAAAAGGACCATTACGGCCTCAAATTTCTTACACCGATCCTCATATACTCTTTCACAGCAGGATGGTGGTAAATTAACTATCCAATTTGGCAGAGGAGAAATTGCCGGTGTTGTAGGAATGGTTCTGGAAGAGGCTGCTTGCTACGGACGAAGAGAGAGCAGTGGGGGCCATAATCAACTGTAGAGTTTGGGACGGTTATAGTAGCGGTGGAGAGCCGCTTGGGTAGCGGTAGAAAGATGATCGTAATTCATATTGCTAGGGTAAATTGTTTGGGTTGGGGTCCTATATACAAAAATGGGCTGGGCCTATAAAAATAAATGAGAAGGATTTTGGGGAGAAGTTCCAGCCTATCGCACTTTTCCCTTCTTTTTGTTTTGGAAGAACTCTTCATTCTTCCTTTCTTAATTCCGTATGACGTAAAATATTAACTCTTTTTATGGTTAAATTATTTATTTAATCCTTAAATTAGGATTACTTAGAGATAAAAAAAAAGGATCTTTAATAATTTAAAATGTTTTTACTTGGATTGTTTTCAGTCTCAACCCAAATTTTAACAGATCAGACTATAATTGACTTTCGTAGTTATAAAATACATTAAGACCACATGTTTAGCAGACTAGACCGGTTCAAATCGAACCAAATCAGATTTAATCATATCGTATCAGACTTAAACAGGCCATATCATTACATTACAGTTCAAGTAAAAACATCATTAGTAAGATTGGCTTTCATTAGATCGGGTTCAATCCGGGATCGAATAGGTCCGGTTAAGTCCAAATGAAGAATTATCAAAATGATTTTTTTACTTCCAAATATTAATATCCACGATAATTAACCATTCAAATCCAGGAAACATAATTTATTTTAATATTGTTATCAAGGTGCATGTGAACAAACATTTTTGGTATACTATATTGATTCTATATTAAAAATAATTGAATCGAAGTTGAACGGTTTGAACTGGGTTATAAATTTTAGAGACCGTAAGCTCCAATTTTCTAATCCGATCTAAGTATTTTTTTCGTACTAGACATTTTATAAATGTGTATAGTCGAATTTTCTAATCCAATCCTAACGGTATTTTCATAAATAGGATAAAAACGTAGATCAATAACATCATTGGAGTCAGACCACACTAGACTATCGGATTTTGATTTGGTTTTTCTTACCCTTAAATGGTGTATTTATACATATTTGAAAATACTCACCCATTCTGTATCACATGAGGTATTCTATACATGTTCCGTTATCGCATGTTGGTTCATTGTTGAAAAACATTATTTTTTGTCATGATCAACTTTACACGATTGTGTCAAGAGTAACCAACAACTAAACGTAGAAAATGACACTGCACACAAATGATGACATGAGAATGAAATGTGAAACGAAGAACTTTCTGTATAAATAAGTTTTTCATAAAGTCATGCATAGAATGTAATTTGTTTTCAAATTATATTTGTATTGAGTGTTACTGTTTTGTTAGACTATACACATTTGTGTGCTACTCCACAATCATTGATACTCCGTGAATCGTATTAAATACATTTCATTTTCCGTCAAACTTGATTATTGTGTTTTTTTTCTAATTTGAGTAAACTTCAACCCTTAAATTTCACCAACCGAGCATCACACTAGAGTTGTACTTATTTTTTAATTAAGAATGACTATATATTCTACCTGTAATGTGTTTCGAAAGTTATTATGCTTAAATGGTAGCATTATTTTTCATAAATTCATATTTGAGTATTGTTTAATAATGTCAAAACACACTTTCACATATATGCACACCCCTCTAATTTGCCAATTTGCATGGGCAATTTGTGTAAAAAAAAATGCAATTCGTATAAATGCATAGTCACCATATTACTTAAAATGTTTATACATATTTATTTCAGTCTCAGACCAAACCAAACTTAAACAAACCAGAGCACACTTGGATATTAGAAATAGTAGAAGCACCTATTTGAACATTTTCCCACAAATTTAGATTCAAGTATAATTCAAAAAATGACATAACACACTTTCACATATTTTACTCCCTTATTTTACCTATTCAGAGAGACAATTCGTCTAAAAATGAAATTCGTGTAAATTTATAGTCACCTTAATACTTAGTCATTATAATTAATTTACCTTCAATTAATTAATATATAAACCTTTGATTTTTGGCAGGTGTTGCCGGTGATGCTTCATGGGAGTAGACATGATGTAGTCAATGTGACGACTAATTCATCATATCTGTGGTCGGAATGTGCAGTCATTCGTTTGACAAAAAATATGCGCCTGTAAAACATGACTAATCCATTATATTCTTACGGTTTGAAGGTTTTTTCAGATTTGATTGCCAACATTGGTGACGATGTTGCGGGTGAAAGTAATGATGGTCATGTTCGTATTACTATCCATGAAGATCAATTGATAGCATATTTCCGGAATATGTTGAATCCGCAGGTGATATGAGTTGTTTGTGCGACCGTGCAATTTTGTATCGACATTGGTTGTGGTTGAAGCTGTTAATGACTATATGACGGATCTTAATATTGGTGAAGTTTCAAGAACATATCTTAGTTCTGACAGTGTTTCTAAGGTAGATTCTACGACCGATCTAATGATGGAACAGCACACACCTGAGTTATTGAATAGTATAATATTGTTCGGTGTACTGAATAATGAGTTAACGTTAAAGATAGGAACCCCAGTGATGCTTTTGCGAAAATGAATTACTAAGGACACATAAATTTGAAAGAAAAATTCTCAAACCGTGCATCGCACGGGTGAGTTTACTAGTAGTAAAAATGCCACATTGATGTCCACATAGGCAGTCAACCGGATAACCGGTTGACAACCTTTTAAATTGGTGATTTGGTCATTTTTTGATAGTACATAGACTTGATTGACTCAACAAAAAGTACATGGACTCAATTGACTTTTTGTTAAAAGTATGTGGACTTATTTGACAGTTTTCCCAAAACAAAATGGCGGCAGAAAGCAGCTCCTATTTGGGGAAATTAGCTAAAGAACTCCTATTAATGCACTTTACATATGTTTAACTCCCATTAAGGGTAATTTCTTTTAATGATATAGCTGAGGTCTATTGTTTGCAAAATAACTCACAACCATTTTAGTGCAAACTAACTAACGTGACACTACTGGGACATGCCCCATGTATTACACTAGTTGTTTATTAAAAAAATGTTACCTACAAATAATTACGAAATACTCCGTACAAATCATTTACATTTTAGAAAATTGAATTATTGAGAAACACAACTGCTGACAAATAAAATCAATTAAAAAGAAAATTTGTTTTTATTGAAATAACATGAATTCACATTCTAAAACAACATGAATACCAATAAACATGAAATAAAGTGTGTCTCATAAATAATTAACATACTTCATTAAGTTAACTATAAATTAAATATCCACATAATCAATTGTGAATGCATTTAGGGTTCTATCATGGAGGAGTTTCGATCAAAACGTCTTTTCACGCATATGCCTCGTCTAAACTCACCTTGACTTTATCGTGCTACCTGAATACGTCTTACTCATTTTAGAACATTGAGTAGTTTCCCATTCCGTGCAACTCATAGTGTAAATTGCAATTCAGTGCGATTCTAGTTCTCCACCTTTCCAATTTATCAATGCTTTCTTTTTACATTTAAAAGTTCAGTTATTTTTTTCAAAATGAAGTTAGAATAGGGATCCTGCTAGGCAAGCCCTTCCCGGTGGACATTTTTAATAGAATATTTTGAGCATGTTCTTTGTCAAGACTAGTGTATATTCATCAAATTTAATTTCAACTAAAAATTCAATCAAAAGGTCAACAAATCAGATCAACAAATTTCAGTACGAATTTCAACTAAAAATTTAATCGAAAGGTTGAATTTAATCAGTTTAGGCACGGTAACCTCACAACCAGACCAAATCATTTCAACTAAATATTCATCAGTTCTGATCCTATTTGACCAGATCAGTTCAGATCAGAACAAATCAGATCAGCAAATTCCAGTACAAAAGAAAACATCCTAAATCGGACGAAGAGAGTATAACTAATCATTATTTGAAAAACTTACAATTAGAGCATTTAATAAATTTTTGTTTGTACGACAAAGAATTTGAGATGTCATTTGTACTACAGATAATTATCCTAGATATGACTAAAACTCAATGAATTTCCCAATCTATGAATCTATGATCTAACTAGTTTTTTTTATCAAAATAATTATAAAGTTCATAACATTTTAATTAAATTCGTAATTAAAAAATAATAAATAATTTTGAGAGACAAATATACCTTTTAGCTTATACCTATAAAACCCTAACCTTCTACTCTTTTTTTGCAACCGTAGCTACAACCTTCCAACGCCCACTTGCGCAGCCACCCCGCCGTCCAACCACCGTGCCCGCTATCCAACCGCCCCCGGCCATCCAGCGCCGCCGCTTTCCACATATCTGGTTGCCAAGGCGCCGTCCAGCTAGAGCCGTCAAAACGGGATGAAACCCGCGGGTTGGCCCGTTTCAACCCACTTATAAGTGAGTTAGGGTTATCATTTTTCAGACCCGATTATTTCGCGGGCTTAGTGGGTCAACCCTAACGGGTTGCAGGCCAACCCGCGGGCTGAAGACAAATACTCCAGACGGACTATATATCGATTTGTCTATATAGACTACACGGCACAGAGGGGAATAAAATCCAGACATACCACGGTAAAGTGATGATATTTGTAATGATATTTGCTTTTTTAACTTTTGGACAGTTTTTTGGACTTAAGTGATGAAGTCAATGACAGTCATATATCTTACTACCCCCATCCCGAAAAGGTTCACCATATCAATTTTTCTTGATCAAAGATGATAAAATTTGGACAATGATCTTGGTTATTATATTTGTTTATAATTTATAAATTTTATACTTTTATGAAAATATTTTGAATAAGTAATATTTTTTGTATAATTTTCATATTCAAAATAATTTCATATAAAAAATAACATTAATTAAAGTTGATTATCATTGACCAAGAAAAGTCAATTTGGCAAACCTTTTCGGAACAGAGGGAGCATTACTTTAGTTGTGTTTGAATTTTAATTTAGATATTTATTTATTTTTGTTTTGACATTGGTGGCCCGCGGGTTGGCCCGCGAAACCCGTGGGTTAGGTGGGCTGGGTTAGGGCCATAAAAATTCTGACCCGACAGTAAACGGGTTGGCCCGCCCGACCCGTGAAACTTATAACCCACTTCGGGTCAGGGCGGGTCGGGACGGGTTGGCCCGTTAGACAACTCTACGTCCAGCCGCACTGCCACACCACCACTAATACTCCTTCACAAGATGCGTCCATCGATTGGACACTTGGGCGACCTGGTGTGACCACTCATCAATGGAGGGGCAAGGAACATCATCGAAGAACAAGAGCAGGAACTTAGGTCTTGGGAATCTGATTTTGGTGTGTACATGGGCATTTATAGTCCTGAAATCGGTTCAGTACCTCTTAAAAATCGGAAGAACCGTTTTAGGGCTGCACAAGAATAACCCGAACCCGTATAACTCGCTCGATCCAACCCTACCCGACCCTATTTATCCGGGTACTTGAATTTTAAAAGTATTCATGGGTTAAGTATGTTTGAACTCGCACCTAATGGGTAGGGTTACGAAATTAAAATCTCAAACCCGATAATAGCCGACCCGGCCAAAGTTCATTTTACTATTATTATGCTACAACGTTTTATTGGATAATTTCAATTTAAGATTAATGTGTTCTATCTAGGACTTTATGATATTAGAATTATAATTGAACATTTATCATTTTAACTAGGTGATTATTATATATTTACGAATCCTTCTAAATGAACTTCCTTTACGGAAGGATGTTTTAATACTACTACCTAATGTTTTTGCTTATAAAAGATACGAGTACTTGTATTTGTGTTGTGTGTTTTGAAAATAAGTTAATCGAGTTTTAAATTGGTTACATTAATTCCCACGTGAAGATGCAATCCGAAATGATTTTTTTCCCCAATACCCGACCCGTTCAAGCATGGTTTACCGATTTATATTGCGTACCGCGAGTTGGTTAATAGCCAACCCGAACCAATCGGGTAGGCCCAAGAAATATAACAAACCCGACCCAACCCACCCGATGTGCAGCCATAAACCGTTTAGAAACTTACAATTTATGATATGGGTTCAGTTCCAATCAAAAAAATCTAGAACCGTTATATAATTAAATCAATTGTTAACGGTTCAATTCTTATCATTTATCAATTCTTAAAAAAACTATAAACCTCCGATTTTCGGGAGAAAAACATTGAAATACACCCCAAACTGTAATCAACCAAAATTTAATCCCAATTTAAATAACCATCAAATTTAAACTAAAAAATTCAGAACTATAAGAAGTCAGGATTGATTGTCACATAAAAGTTCAATTTCTCAAAAAGCACAAAACTATAGCTTAGAAAAGTACAATTAATTCAATCCATGATTGCAAATATAACAATTTGTAATTACAATCTCTAATCCTGATCCTTGGTCTTGGCAGTAGGGCTGTGTATCTCCAAGGCAAGAGCAAGCATCAACTTCAATTACTTTAAACTTTGAAACCTAAAAAAACTTATACTATCTCTATTCTCTTTTAATTACAACATTAAATTTTTTTCACTATTCACATATTCTATTTTAACTACTACCTCTGTCCCGGTAGACTTTGCCAAGTCCAAATTAGGTGAGAAATAAGAATAGTAAAAAGTGTGTGTTTAAAATTTGTGCAGAAAAGAGAGAAATGTGCAAAGTTTTAATCACAAATTAGTTATTTTACTAATAAAATGGCAAAGTTTTTCGGGACAAGTAAAAAAGGAAAGTTACTAAAATCCAATAGGACAGAGAGAGAATATTTTATTAATTGAAGTATTATAAATTAAAATTTTTAAAAAAATTATTGAATTCTTCTCATTCAAAATTTTAAAAATATAATTTTTTTAATTTTTTACTAATAAGAAATGAACCATATTGATGGTCAAAGAGAACGAATGAAGTACTAAATTCAGAATGTACAGAATGTAAACTTGAAGACATTATAAACTTTGTATACAGATCTATATACTCAGTTACTCTTTGAACCCCTAAGTATTAGATATATTACCTGAAATAGGACCCCTTTAAGTATTAGATATATTACCTGAAATAAGACTAAAAAGGTTTAAAAATTCCAAAATAGAACTGTCATGTTTTTATTCTTAAAATAAGACTAATTACTATCATGTTATGGCAGTACCAGATTTCAAACATGGCAATAATTACTCCTATTTTGGGAATAAAAAACTTGACAGTCCTATTTTGGAATTTTCAAACTGTTTTAATCCTATTTCGGTAACTTTCCCTAAGTATTACCTTTGATTTGCACTCATATTATGGAAATCGGATTGTTGCAATTGAGATAACATTTTCACTATTGCTGAGAAACCCCCAATTATAAACATATTCAACATGCATGAGTATATATTCTGAGTCAAACCAGATTGGGTTAATTTTCAGACGCTTTTAGTTTTTTTATGGCATTAAGGTTATCTATTTTCGAAACTAACCACAGTCAAACCAGATTGTTATTTTGAACCAATGGATTAAAAATTGTTCTTCTCTTACGCGAGGAGGAGTATTCGCTTGTTATACTTTTATTGATGACATTCATAAATTTATGAACCTAAATCGACTGAACCTACAAAAGGTATTTCCTTGTTTTGCTGAGTTTTTTTTTGAACGATTGTTTTGCTGAGTTGTAAAAAGAGTTTCGATAAATAACATAAATACAAATTGATAAAAAACAAACTATTTTTTGCAAACTGAACAAATGGCAAGTTCATCATTTTAAATTTGTAGTTTGGTACAAGTAACGAAAATGTATGTCTCTTCAGTTCAGGTCTCCAATTTTTTCCGCACGAATTATCTCGGAAGAACGAAAGTTATGATTTTGATCATCATAAGAGACATATTGCAAATCTAATTTTTGTTTCCAAACTGCAAAACGTACCAATAATTTCATAAATCAGCCATTTAATCTGAAAACACAAAATCATCAAATCATCTAGGAAAGAAGAACGAGAAGAGAAGAAAGGTTTCCGCTATCTGTAAATAAAAAAACAGAACACATAACCACATCGAGATATGGATCGGAAGAGAGAACATATTTTTTTTTATGAAAAGAGAGAACGTATATGCACTTAGATTGAAGAAGGCTATTTATAGTGCTCCAGATGCTAGACAGGCGTTGAATCAAAGAGCCCTAATCAGCTTGGACCATCTTACGATGTTAAAATGACTAAATGGGCCAGCGATTGGACTTTTCTGTTGAAAATGCAATTGGACTTTTATTGAAACTTTTTTGGGAAATTCTATTTACAGACAAATAATTACTACCGTGAAACAATGTTCTAAAAGGCGTAAGGCGTAAGGCGTGCCGAAGCGACACGGCTAAGCCTTAAGCCTTCGGAGCCTAGGCGGGCTTAGGCGGGGTTTATGCGTGAAAAGACGTTTTGATTTTTTATAATTTATTTTAGTTTTTCTAGAGCTATTTTAAATTTTTTATTTTGAATTAAATAAGGTTATTCAAAAACATCGTACTTTTCTCATTTTCAACAAAAAAAGATTTGTCGAGTACAAAATGACTAAATCTAACAAATACAGAGTATAAATTTATCAATTACTCAAAAACTAGAACCCAAAAAGTAGTTTAGTTAACGATAAAATATTAATATTAATAATAATAAATAATCCTAATATACTACCGAAATAAGGACAATAAGTGAAAATGTTACTGGTACTCCGTAATTTTTAGTGATTACAATTACATTCAAACTTTTTATCGTAGAGAATAAAGAATATATTTACAGTCACTTTAATTATATTTTTATTCCATACATTTTATTACTATAACTTTTTAGAAAAAAACTCTATTAGAAATGACAATGTTAAGGATTATTGTATTAGAATTGTTTAGCATACTACGTATACGAATGTAAAGATAATAGAAGATCAATGTTAATTTAAATATATGAGTTGATGATGAGTCAAAGAGTTTGGCCCCCCTCCCCAGGTTGCCCGGGTTCGAATCCCTCATTTTCTATTTTCAGCTTTGATTATATGAAACATGGAGTACTATCTATTTTCTTTTTCAACTTAACCATTCAACTATCCCACACCGGTGGGTTTGTTGCTTTCCGCTCTCCCAAACTCTATATATCACTTCCTTCCCCTAAAGATTTAGATGTCATCAGCCGAGCACGAATCTAACACGTAAGGTTGGAAATATTTGGGCCGCCTTAATACACGCCTTATGGGTAGGCGAGGTGTCTGAGTTACGCTTCAAGCCTAGGCCCGCCTAGGCGGAGCCTTTTCGGGCCTTCTAGAACACTGCCGTGAAATTATAAAATTCCTATTATAACCATGTTTTATAATCTTTTTAAGCATATCCACCATTCCACCGTGTGTGTATTTGGGACGTGACTTGGAATGTTTTTCTTTGGACCGTTTTCACTCTCAGACTAGATCAGATCTGATTTGAATTACACAAAGATCAGACATTTACCAGACCAGAGCAGATCAAATCAGACCAAATCAGATCAGAACAAACTAGACCAAACCACCAAATTTCGTTCAAAAGAAAACATCGTTACCCATTCTCCGCACTGGCTCTGAAGAACCTTCAACCCCTCTACTTACAATTTGTCAAATTAAAGTCATAATCTTTGCCATTTAGCCTGATTTCGGTCATCTTCCATTTGGAGATTTAATTGATTTCTTCTTTTTGGAGTTCAAACAGAACACACCCATAAATTAATTAAAGGTAACTTTCACAAATATATACCATTATAAGTCGTTGAAGCTCAGAATAGACATAGTGATTTATACAGAGAAAGAGCGAGTTGATGGCGCCATGGCAGTATGGCGGAGAAGAAGAGACGAGCGAGCGGCGAACGAAGGAGGTTGCGAATCTCACCCAAAATCACACCAACAGAACCCCGTGGGTCGGCTAAGAGCATCTCCAATGTGGAGATGGATTGCTCTTGAAATGCATTCCTCATAAGCCAATGGACCCTCTATTTAGAAATCTAGTTTACAATGCAATAAAATATGAGCCTAGTCTAGCTGACTTGGCAATCATAAAATGGACATGGGGTCTTGCATGCAAGAGGTCCATTTGAAGTGTTTAGGCTTAAATTTCTTGCACTATATTCTGGTTGTTGAAAGGAAGAAGGCATTAGTCACCCATGCAATGAAGTACCAATTTTCCCATTGACCTGAATAAGTTCCTTTAGGAGAAGCCATTTTGAGCCTGACCGTTTTTTGTTTACCCAATTAATTGAGCTCCATAGCCAAATGTCCTTTTTCCTTAACCATGAATATTTCTGACTTAGTGTTGATGTTTAGGGAACTAAGGGATTAATTTGCTAAGTTTATGAAATTTTTTGTAGGAGCCATTTTAGCACTGTTTCTATGCCCCAAATGGGGTAAGAGCAATCACTTTTTAGGAATTTGATACTTTCGAGGATTGCATTGTCGGCATGGATTCATTTTGAAATTAATGAACTTTAATTGCTATTTTTCCTTGGTGAGACCGAGATTAGCATGGGGCAATGTCTAGTGATAATCCGAAAGGTAAAAAATTAATATAGCTAGACCTCTTGTTTTGCGAAAAAGGGAATGGGAGCCCCGGTCAAAAAGCATAAGATGAGACTTGGGTATCTTTCGAAAGAAACGTCGTTCTCGTGCCAACATGACAAGGAAAACTAAACATAATTAATGAACTTGGAGGCTATAGAAAAAAATTAACTTTAGTCCTCCGCGTACTTCAAGTATACGTCAAAGAACAAATGTGCCGAGACGGTTTAGCTTAGTTGTACACCATGTCTGATCTTTGCATATGTTTAAATGATTGTTCCTAAATTGAGGCTTACTAAATTCCTTGTTCCTAAGAATAACCCTAAAATTCCTGAATGCGTTGAGTCTATGTTAGAATGTTCCAATCTCTCAAAGAAAGGTATTGTTACTTGTTATCCATTGACCATTCATCATCACCTTCACAAGTCCTTCTGATCAATAGCTAGTTTATTTGTGTTTGTTGTCATTACTTTAAGGATGTTTTGAATAATTTTGTCAAATAGTTTAGCTTGAGCAAAAAGATGTAATTTAGTGAATAATTTTATTGGTTTAGATTGTATGTTCTGTGAATATCCCTTTAGCTACGTGTGCATGCTAACTGTTTTAATTCCGTGTGGTGATTATCGTATGTCCTGTTGTTCGGTTTGCTTGAGGACAAGCAAAAGCTTAAGTGTGGGGGAATCTGATAAGTTCATATTTCAACACGCATCAAGGTGTTGAAAGTGTTGCAAGTCTCAATTTTAGCTCAAGTTGTGTTTACCGGGCGTTGGGTCGAGTTTTGTTGCATTTGGAGTCAAATTGAAGAAGTTAGAGTCCGGCAATCGGCGCTTGAGAGGCAATCGGGAGGAGCTAGAGAGCATTCAAGAGAGATTTGAGAGATTTGGAGGTTACTAGGTGATTCACGGTGAAATTTTGATGAACAAAGCATTTGGATCGACCTCGTTTGCATCCGGGAGCGTTTGGGGCTAGAAAACAAGAGAAAGGAGCGAAAAATACGGACACACAATCATGCGTCTATTACGAAAACGTGGTGAACATTTTGCCTTCTACGCACGATCGTGCATAGCCAGGGACGCACTATCGTGCGTAGCCCCGTTTTACGCGTGAAACTTTCCCACATCGACCAGAATTGAGATTTCCCCCCTCTTTTCTATAAATAAGGCCTCCCTAACCCTTTTGAGGGGTTACGAACATTACGGAGAGGCCTAGGGACGAATTTAACATCGTTTTTACGCTATTTTCTTCCAAGACTCTGGGATTATTTGTAAGTTCATCTTTTTAATTAATGACAATTATTTCTATTCATCCCAATTCTGTTGATTCTTCAATTATGAATTGTGAGTAGTTTAATCAGGGGTTTGAGATTGATGAAGGGGTTAATCATGATTGATGGCTAAATTCGTGTCGGTTTAATTGCATGAATGCCGTTTAATTTGTGTTTGAATAATTTAACTTATATCTCTTGTAACCTAGAACCGCGACTAGAATTACAATTGCATGTAGAATAAATTAAGAGAGATATAATTTGTTCTAGGACACATTCACACACACTTAATCGTTCGCTAAGAAATTAGTAGCGATTAAGGAGCCGTAAGCTCGTTCGTCTTGGCAATAATTTAGGATCCTGTCGCATGACAGATCAGCCTGGTCCCCTAAATTATTGTACTCTACGCCGCGAGAGCAGTAAGAACTTAGTAATGATTAGCTAGGCTCAATTAAATTAATTTAATGTAATTAGGCCTGTTCTGCCAGAAATCTGGTTACCCCGTAATCAATCCCTGTTCCCTTCGTCGTTAATTAGAAAGACACCAAGCTTTATTTTTATTCGCTCATTCGCATAATCGCATTAGTTTAATTTTAATTCACCAATCAATCTCGCACAATCGCATTTATTTTATTTATTTCTTTTCAATCGTTGAATTTCGTTAATCTTTAATTCCCCTTTGTCCGTCCCTGTGGAGACGATACTCGTACTTTCAACCACTTCACTACATCATTTTTAAGTGCGAGAAAATTCACATCATTTTCCTATCTCTTTGTGCGGCTCCTCCTTGTCATTTGTAGACTAAAATCGTGGGGATGACCCCCACTTAGATGGGTGGTCATCCCTTTATGTCCCCAAGTGTACACTTGGTCCCGAAAGTTGTATTTTCTGGACTGTTTTAACTAAGTTTCTTTTTATTGGGCCAAATAAAATATATATCATTCTCCCAACCATTATTGGCTTTTAGAATGAATATATATTCCCCAAATTTTAATTTAGCGGTCTTCATAATTTATTATGGCTTTTATCTGTCAGTACGCCGATACCGATAAATGGGCCTTATATGCACAACTAGCCACTCACATGGTTTCTATAGCCCAACATGGACATCCACCATCATATAAATATTCTCTAGACCCAGACGCATATTACATGTGGTCTCGATAATATCGGGCGCCCCCCACTCCCGGTGTGGGCCCCACGTGAATTTTAATATTCACGTAAAAGAAATGATAAAATTTACAATCACGTAAAATGCGTGTATTCATTTCTCAAGGTTTGATACATAATTTGATAAAATACAAATACTTGGGGGCGGTGTTACAAGTTCTACCCCCCTTATTTGGGATTTCGTCCCCGAAATCCACGTGTCTAGTCAAACAGAAATGGATATTGTTCCCTCATCAGGGTCTCCACTTCCCAAGTTTGCTCCTCGACGCGATCACTCTTCCAAAGTACCTTTACCATCGGTACATCTTTGCTCTTTAGCTTCTTTACCTGTCGGTCTATGATCTTTACCGGCTGCACCGCATAGTGAAGGTCTTCTCGGATTTCTACCGGTGGTTTCTTAAGGATATGTGACGGGTCCCGTACATACTTCTTGAGCATAGAAACATGAAATACATTATGAATCTTTTCTAACTCTGGAGTTAACTGAAGTCGGTACGCTACGATCCCAATTCTTTTAATGATTTTGAATGGACCCATGTAATGTGGGTTAAGCTTAACCCGACTAAGGAATCTAATGATCCATTTCCAAGGTGACACCCTCAAAAATACCTCATCGCCGACTTCAAACTCCAACGTCCTCCGACGTTTATCTGCATAGCTCTTCTGCCGATCTTGGGCAGCCTTGAGTCTATCCTGAATAACCTTCACCTTCTCCTTGGTGAGCTCGACTAGCTCAGTACCCTCAAGCTTGGCCTCGCCAACCTCATCCCAACATAAGGGTGTCCGACATTTCCTCCCATACAATGCCTCGTATGGAGGCATGCCTATACTTGCCTGATAATTGTTGTTATAGGCGAATTCTACCAAAGCCAACTGATTGTCCCAGCTTCCTTGGAATTCCAAGGAACATGCCCTCAACATGTCTTCCAAAATCGGATTCACCCGTTCAGATTTCCCATCCGTTTGAGGATGAAATGTTGTGCTAAATCTCAACTTCGTACCCATGGATTCCTGGAACTTAGGCCAAAACCGTGATGTGAACCGTGGGTCTCTATCTGATACTATAGTAACCGGAACCCCATGCAGTCTCACGATCTCGTCAGTGTACAACTTGGCCAGTCACTCAAGCGTATAAGTAGCGTTGATAGGTAGGAAATGAGCACTCTTGGTCAGCCTATCAACTACCACCCATACCGCGTCGTAGTTCCTAACCGTCCGTGGCAGACCCACCACGAAGTCCATAGTAATATGCTCCCACTTCCATTCTGGAATGGTAAGTGGCTGTAATAACCCTGCTGGGTGCTGGTGCTCTGCCTTAACCTGCTGACAGGTAAGGTAACGGCTCACGTATTCTGCAATCTCTCTCTTCATCCCCGACCACCAGTAACTTTCTTTCAAGTCCCGATACATCTTTGTACCGCTTGGGTGTATGGCATATGCAGATGAGTGAGCTTCCTCAAGGATAGATTTACGGAGCTCCTTATCTGATGGCACACACACCCGTTCCTTGAATAGTAAGAGTCCATCTTCTCTCTCTCGGAAACCCTCGACGGGCCCCACAAGCATCTGTTCCCGGATTTTCTAAAACTCCTCGTCATTGCCTTGGCACCTCCTGATTTTGTCTAATAAGGTGGGTCTCACCTCGAATCTGACCAATAAAGCCCCATCCGTGGATACCTCCACGTGCGCCCTCAATGCTCGTAAGCATGTGAGTAAAACCCCTGATGAACTCTTCCTACTAAGGGCATCGGCTACCACATTAGGCATTAGCCTTGCCTGGATGATAATCAATAATTAAGTTGTAATCCTTGATCAGCTCCATCCATCTCCTTTGCCTCATGTTTAACTCTTTCTGAGTAAACACGTACTTCAAACTTTTGTGGTCGGTATAGATGTGACACAACTATCCGTAGAGGTAATGCCTCCAAATCTTTAAAGCAAACACTACAGCTCCTAGCTCCAGTTCATGTGTGGGGTAACTCACTTCATGCTTCCTCAGCTGCCGAGAAGCATAAGCAATTACCTTACCCGATTGCATCAGTACACACCCAAGCCCCTGGATGCTAGCATCACTGTAAATGTCGTACTCTAACCCTTGCACGGGTAGAGCAAGTACCGGTGCTTCAGTTAACCGTTTCTTTAGCTCAAGAAACCCCTTCTCGCACTTGTCATCCCACATGAACTTAGCCCCCTTTTTAGTGAGCTTCGTGAGTGGGGATGTTACTACTAAGAACTTCTCCACGAATTTGCGGTAATACCCCGCTAAACCAAGAAAACTCCTTATCTCCTTCACATTCTTGGGCCTCTCCCAATTAGTGACTGCTTCAATCTTCGAGTTATCAACTAAAATGTCCGAGCCCGATACCACATGTCCGAGGAAACCGATCTCCCCAAGCCAAAATTCACATTTAGAGAATTTGGCAAAGAGTTGCTTCTCCCCACAGTGTTTCAAGCACAAGCCTTAAATGTTTCTCGTGTTCTTCTTCATTCATGGAGTACATCAAAATGTCATCAATGAATACTATGACGAATTGGTCCAAGTATTGATGAAATACTCGGTTCATGAGGTCCATGAATGTCGTGGGGGCGTTCGTAAGCCCAAACGACATCACTAGGAACTCATAGTGGCCATACCTTGTACGGAATGCACTTTTGGGTATGTCACTCTCCTTGATCATTAGTTGATGGTAGCCCGACCTCAGGTCGGTGTTGGAGAACACGTTTGCCCCTCGTAATTGATCAAACAAGTCATCAATCCTTGGCAAAGGGTAGTTGTTCTTTATCGTGACCTTGTTCAACTGACGGTAATCAATGCACATTCTAAGTGAACCATCCACCTTCTTTACAAAAAGAACTGGTGCCCCCCATGGTGAATGACTCGGCCTAATGAACCCATTATCCAGTAACTCTTTTAATTGAACCTTCAACTCTTAAGTTCAGCCGGTGCCATCCGATATGGAGGAATCGAGATGGATTTTGTGCCAGGTTCTACTTCAATTGCAAACTCAATTTCCCGATCTGGTGGGAGTCCCGGGAGTTCTTCAGGGAAAACTTATGGATACTCGCTCACCACCCTCACTTCTGTGAGACTCTTTCCTTTGCCTTCCTTGCCTATGACATAGGGTAAGTAAGCCTGATACCCTTTCTTCATCATACGCCTCGCTCTTATGGCCGATATGATACAATGATTGAACTTCCCTCTATCTCCCTCAAAGCATAGAGTATTTCCCTCACCATCTTCTAGTTCTAACACCTTAGTGTAACAATCTACTTTTGCATGGTGTTTTTCAAGCCAATCCATGCCAAGTATAGCATCAAACTCAAGCATATCTAACGGCACAAAGTCACCCTTTAGGCGATGCTCCCCTATCTCCACATTACATGAAGGATAGTAGTGTTTCCTCTCCACATCGTCCCCCAATGGTGTTGAGACCAACAAAGGTTGCACCATTGCTACTAAAGGCATGCCCAATCCCTCGGCAAACCCTTCGCTCATAAATGAACGTTGCGCCCCTGTGTCGATGAGTATTCTCGCACGTCTATCATTGATCTTTAGTGTTCCTACATATATAAGCCATGTAAGACACACTACCCAACGTCCCGACTGAAAAGGGACTGAGCGAAGAGGTTTCAGCCCAAGATTACCCTATACCCCGGTCGGGTACGACTCCATACCTGGTCGGGTATTACCCGAGCCCTTAAGGAAAAACTTCCTATTAATTTTGCCCGGTCGAGTACACACCTCGAACTCGAACAAATTAACTATACCCGATCGGGTATATGCCCACACCCGGTCGGGTATGGCTGGAAATAACCAAGTTTTCTGCCAAGAATGTTCGATCGAGTACACACTTCGAAAACGAAAAATTTACTCATACCCGATCTGGTATATAACTATACCCAATCGGGTATTGCAGGAAGTGCCAAAAGTGAAAGGTCCTGCCAAACTCGTCCGAACGAGTACACACCTCGAAACTGAAAAATCGCCCATACCCGGTCGGGTCTATAGGGGTACTCAATCGGGTCTTACCTGTTTTATGCACATTTTACTCTTAAGTAAATGAAAAATGCATGCGTGATCAAGTGGTTACCTGCAATAGAGTCTGGGTTGGCTCGAGCATCTGTCTCGGTCATTGCATACACCCGTGCTTGGGTCCTCCCTTGGTTAACGGACGCGACGTTACTAGTCGTGGGTCCGCCCCTTTCCCGTGCCGCCCTGAGATGGTCCCGCACTCCCCCTACTAGACGTAGGTTCTTCAAAGACTCCTGTTGGTCCCCCTCCATTCAACATTGGGTATGAGAGTTTAAGGTGACTTGTGCTACCGCACTTGTAACATCGGGGTGGTTCATTGCACTTCCCGGCGTGATTTTTGGTGCAGTTTGGACACCTCGGTGGCCTCACACTCCCTGAGTTGTGCCCTCGCCCCCCTGGGCCCTTATTCTTCTTCGCCGGTGGTGCCGGCGCCCTAAATGAACTTCCATCCCGGGCGTGATGTTTCCGGGAATGGTCTTGGGGTTCAGAATCCCCCCACCTCCTCTTCTTCGCCTCCTCGACGTCTCTCTTCTTGACTCTTTGTTGGCCTTAAAGTCAAATGCCTATGTTCGGAATGAGACAACCACACTTCAAAAATTGCAAGTGTCCAAGTATTGTTCTTCTCCGATGCATCACACACCTCATCAAGTCACATTTATGGAGCTTTTGATTCGAGGATTGTGAGACCTTAGATGATACGAGTATTGTTTGGTTTAGAAAAATTGATATTACTTGTGTTGTGAAATAGAAGCAAAAACTCATAAGTAAGGTGCTGTTCTGTTCGTCTTATTCTTATTACTTACTCCCTCCGTTCTTTAATAAAAGTCCTTCTTTCCTTTTTGGGACGTTTTTTTTTTATTTGTCCTCCTTTCCATTTAAGGAAAGTTTTTACTTTAAATATACCTTTATACCCCCACTTTTATTACCATTACCCCTTTCTCTTTCCTACTTTTTCATTTACCCACTACTCATTACACCTTTTACACTACCCCTACTATTTTCCTCTTAAAACCCGTGCCAAAGCCTAAGAGGACTTATATTAAAGAACGGAGGGAGTATTGCTTATTCTTATTTTATTCAGATCAGATCAGATCAGATCAGAAAAATTCAGATCAGATCAGAAAGATTCAGATCAGATCAGATCAGATCAGAATCATTCAGACCAGATCAGAAAGATTCAGATCAGATCAGATCAGAAAGATGCAGATCAGATCAGAAGCATTCAGATCAGACCAGAAAACTTCAAACATGATTTATCACTTTTATTATTATAAAATAATAATAATAATAACAATTAGTATTATTATTATGATTATTAATATTATGGTGATTATTGTGGTGATTATTATTATTATTATTATTATTATTATTATTATTATTATTATTATTATTATTATTATTATTATTATTATTATTATTATTATTATTATTATTATTATTATTATTATTATTATTATTATTATTATTATTATTATTATTATTATTATTATTATTATTATTATTATTATTATTATTATTATTATTATTATTATTATTATTATTATTATTATTATTATTATTATTATTATTATTATTATTATTATTATTATTATTATTATTATTATTATTATTATTATTATTATTATTATTATTATTATTATTATTATTATTATTATTATTATTATTATTATTATTATTATTATTATTATTATTATTATTATTATTATTATTATTATTATTATTATTATTATTATTATTATTATTATTATTATTATTATTATTATTATTATTATTATTATTATTATTATTATTATTATTATTATTATTATTATTATTATTATTATTATTATTATTATTATTATTATTATTATTATTATTATTATTATTATTATTATTATTATTATTATTATTATTATTATTATTATTATTATTATTATCATTATCATTATTATTATTATTTATTTTTATTATTTTACAGAGTAATTATAATTATAATTAAAATTAAAATTATAGTTATAATTATAATCAGTGTAGTAGGTATAATTTTTCATAACTTTAATTATAATTATAATTATGATTATAATTACAATTAAATATTTTTAGAATTATGACTATAATTATAAATTATATTTTAAATTATATTTATAATTACAATTATAATTATAATAATTATAATTATACTTAAAGAAATATTCAGATCAGATCAGAAAGATTCAGATCAGATTTGAAAGATTCAGATCAGATCAGAAAGATTCAGATCAGATCAGACCAGATCAGAAAGATTCAGATCAGATCAGAAAGATTCAGATCAGATCTGATCATATCAGAAAGATTCAGATCAGATCAGATCAGAAAAATTCAGATCAGATCAAATCATATCAGAACTTAATAAATTCAGATCAGAAACATTCAGATCAGACGAAGAGAATAGCTTCTAAGTCTAAAGCACTGAAAAAACAAAATGTAATTTGTGGATTTTAAAAGGTTTGAAATAGAAGCAACCACATTTGAGCCCTTTGGTTTAGAATATAGGATAATACTGGCTCTCTACCAGGTGGTTGAATACTCTTCTAACATAAACTACAATGAATCATATTGTGGCATATTTACAAATTGCTTGAGCATTATCACAAATAAAAAGCTCTAAGTGATGACATATTACTCGTTACTCAAAGATGTTAACGTCATAGCTAGATACTTGACAGAGATGATATTGGTCAAGAAGAACAAATTAAAAGTTAACGGTGAAATCTGAAACCGGCTGGATTTCACCCACGATGATTTCAGATTTCCGGCCAAGCTGATTCCAGTCAAAGAATAATGAATTAAAGAAAACTAATCAAATCATACCTAAAATACACACACACATATATATTTGAAGTAGATTAGAAGAAGAAAAAAAATTGTATTGAATCATAGTTCAGATCCACGGAATAACACTCATTCTACATTTGTTAGCTAAAACTTACAACATGTTAAGGTTAGTTAGATAGGGTAGACAAATGTCTAAAACCAAATACTAAAAACTTGGCATTTTCAATAAGATTCTTGATCATTTTCTTCTTATAAAATATCAAGTTCTTTGTATGGTTTTAGATAACAGTGACGAAGACATCCTTGAGAACAACCTGGAAATATACATGAAAATAATTAGAATACATGGCACATATAAACTCCACAAGACTTAATCTTTGAGCCAATCACAACACCTAGCTATAAAACATAGTAATATGAATGTGGTAAAAGAGAATTTAACAAAATTATAAGTAGTCAACATTCTTAAATCAAACTTATGGAATGTAAGCATGGAAGTGATTTGGAAGTAGCAATTACTTGAAAACAACTTTGAAAATCCAATTAATCAAATTAAGTTGCAATGCCAAAAGCATATTGAGGCGCATAGAGAAAAAAGATGGTTGTCATAAATTACTTAAATCAGTGCTGGTAAGGTATCAGTATTTAAAAAAGCTTGTGATTGTCATTACAACAGGCTTATACCGGAAAATTACTTGGTTTAGTCTAGTTTAATAAATGTCTAATAAGTGTGTATTTAATATTGACTTATTGTAGTCTTATCTCTCGTTTGATCAAATTAAACCGAAACAAGTACGAGTGAAAAACATTGTTGGACTAGTCTTGCATTATTTCTTGTCACACATTAGAACCGTCATTTAGCCCGTGGGCTCATGAGCCTGTGATGCCTGCCCATCTCATTTGATAAAAAGCCTGGCCCAACCCATATGGGACACGGGTCAGCCCACTCTTAAAGGGGATGAGCATGAGGTAGAGTATTTGAAACTTCCAACTAAGCGCAGCCCAAAAGCCCATTTACGCACTACTTATTAATTAATTCTACACTAAATACATAATTAGTAATATAGAATGATAATAACACCATTTTTTTTAAAGAAGATCTTAGTTGAATCCTAGTTTAATTAAAAGTTTGAAAATTAGTAAACTCTAGAATGCAAGCTAGAAAAAAACATTGGATCCAGAAAGAATGTATGTTATTTATAATATTACATCAAAACCAAATCGGATACCTAACGTTGATACGAAAAGAATGAAGTTCTTGATGATTGTAAGGTGATAAAGATTTATGATAAAAATAATAAGTTTGGATTAGAAAAATAACGATGATATTTGTGCATCTCAATTTTAAGAATGTATTTGCATAAACTTATAAGTTATAAATTAGTCTGAACCTTCATTTTATTATAATACATTTTTTGGAGTAATAAATTCATTTTACCCACTTCGTTGATTAATTTGTATTTCATGATGTATAAAAAAATATTTTTTCTTGTAAGCCCATCAGGCCTAACCTTATTAGTGACACGTGGGCTAGCCCGACCTGGTCCCTTACACCATTCTATGTAGACAAATTAGGGATGCAATTTTATTAAAATTGTCCAGCCCGAGCCGACACATACTCATTAGTTTTGGTTCAGTGTGACCAGCCCCAGCCCGTTGACGATCTCTACCACAAATAGTGTACGACAATAATGCACCAAAAAATCACAAAAATAAGAGCTTCTAAATACAAAACATTATGTATATTTTTTTCAAGAAATTATACAGCAAATTAAAGAATGTAGTAGACAAAGTATATATCTAGAGTCTACAACAAAATTAGACAAAGGACGTACTGCGGACTCTATATTAAAGTCTATTGCTTAATAATCTATCACTCCAAGAGCCTGCTGAGGGGTTGCCTGTAAAGCCAGCCTTGATTGTTGATGAATGATAAGCTTGTGAAACTGAGTAATTCTTCCTCGTTCATTTTGGCAATCCAGTCAACTCGTTTTGATTTGTCTGACCCTGGTCCACTACACCCATGCTCCTCAAAGGTCAACTTATCCAAACTGTTATCATGAAGTTATGATAAGCGGTCAACAATTCCAAAATATGATTATATAAATTCCTTAGAAATAATATCTAATACGGAGTACATAAAAGTGTACTTATTGTCCACTTTAATCAAATTTTTGTCCACTTTAATAATGTTTTAAGAATAACCTCTAAAGGAAGAACTTCTAAATTCATTAGTAAGGGTACTTTGGTAACGTTTTCTACTTTATGTTTGCTATTCTTTTTTAAAACTATAATCAAATTAGGAACACACAAAATTGATACAAAATGTATCAAGGAATTTATATGTGATGCAACTTTTATAAGTGAACTCTGTTTTTTTTTTGTTTTGTTTAGTAACTCATTTTTCGACTTATTAGCCATTTCCAAACACTTTTTCCCCCTCTTTTCTGGCTGAATTTGTGAAAGAATTTTTTAATGTTCATTTTAGTAATAAAATATTAAGAAACTGTCTTAAATAGCATAAAGCATGAGTGAAATGCACAAGTAGATGTATTTATAATTTTTCCTAATAATATGAGTCATTTATTTAGTCCTAAACACATTATACTATCGTAAGCAGTTTCAACTTGTAATTTACGAGTAGATGAGCACTATTTTGGGAAAAAATAATAGTCTTCCTAGTATTTTATTCCTATTTAAAATACATTGGTTAAGGTGTTGTTGTGTGCTTGAGAGATCACATGTTTAAACTTTGGGAGTGGTCTCTTGTGGAATTTGAAAAGGTGGACTCTTCCCCGAACCCTCGCCTTTCCGGATGCCTTCGTGCACCGGGTTGCTCCCTTTTAATTATGCAGCAGATTCGGTGAAAATAATTTCAACATAGTCAACCAAATTATTTAGAGCCCGTTTAGCAACCCAGTTTTTTGGCTTATCAGGCTTATCAGCCAGTTTTTTCACCAAACACGCAACTTTTGCTTTCGCGCGCTGAATTGTATAATAAGCAGAAAAAGTAAGGTTGAAGTTACTTTTCTGGCTGTATTGGCTGAAGTTACTGTTGATGACTATTTTAGCTATTTTTACATATAATTTTTCTTTATTTTATTAATAAAATATATTTATAAATTTTTTCTTCTTAAATCAGCAGAATCAGCCAATGCAGCCACCACTTCAGCCAGAACTTCATAAATTTTAGCAGAATCAACCAAAACAGCCGGTTTTCGTGCTACCAAACCTTAGTGTTATAAAAATTCGTCTAAAAGCAAAAACTGGAAACTTTGAAAGATCACAATCAAACCAAATCAATAGACTGAGGGGATAAATTAAATAAAAAGGGAAGATGAGGAACTGACTTGACATTGAAACCAAGGGAATTGGTCCATCCTTCAGGAACAATGATATTGTCCATAAAAGTGTTGTAGAAAATAACTCTTGCATAGGCCCTCCATGGCCTTCCCAAGAAGGCTTTTCCAGTTCCAAACACACGGCACTCCTTGAAAACAAATGCGCTCTCATCTTCAGGATTATCCCTTCCCTGTGCTGTGATGTACCCTACTAGTCCTGATTCTAGTCTTTCTGCATTCACTGCTATAGAACATTTCTGCATCCACACAGTTCAAGCAATATATAGCATATGAAACCATGTCAAAGCATCTTCTTTTTTGTGCCAAATCATATCTTTCGACAATTTGTCTGCTATCTAAAAAACATAAAACAATATCCACCACATTTTAACGGTGACTCTCTCCATCCTACTCAGGATGTTTTTACTTGGACTGTAATCTGTCCGAGATCAGACCAGACCAGACTTGACCAGACCAGAGTACTAGACCAGCAAATTACAGTCCAAGTAATAACATCCTCACTTTCATGCATAGTTTTTTTTTCTTACCCAAGGGGGTCAAGGGGAGGGGGGTAGGGGGAGCCTGGGTGAACATGGCTAAAACTCTCTTCCGCTTCGAACCTGAGACCTCTTGTATGAAAGAGTGAGTCGACGACCAGCTGAGCTATACCGTTGAGCTGTACCACTAAGCTAGACCGTTTTCTCTTCATGTGTTCAATTCATGTTTTCTCTTCATGTGTTCAATTCATGAAACATGAGTTCAATTCATATAACATTTCCACAAAGAACCTTATGAATCTATAATTGATAACCATATAAAAGTACTAGTATATGGTTATCATATTAGATGCATGCCTTAATATAAACACTACATAGTGTTTGTGACCAAATATTTGACTAAATTGCACAATATTTTCCATGTTGAATACACTTTTCACGTATTCGACTGAACAATATTTTCATTTTCATTGTTTCTGAACTTGGTTATACCCCACACGGCCACACATACATAATACGTAGTATAATTGTGAGAAATTGTAATTTGTTTTCAAGTTTGTTTTCAATATATTTAACCATATATGCTGAAAATGAAAATACGGAGAACTGAAAAGGGAATTGGGGTTAATGGTTCTCCAAGATTATCTCATATTTTCGTTTCTCATTTGTTACATAAAGGTTGTCTCATTTCGATCTTTCCGTTGTATCAAAAAAAATAAAGGTTGTCTCATATCTTAGTTATTTCATATAGTTCTAAATGTTACTAGTATTATTTATTGTAACTTTAGCAACTCAATATTAAGCACATACAAAACTTACTTTTCTTAATAATAAAATCATACTGACTCATGTAACAAACTTAGATGGGATGTGGTACATATGAATAATTACCTCGAAAATAGATTTAGCATTACCGAAGATGAAGTCAACTGCTCCATTAATGGTGCAAAGCTTGAAATAGTGATGGCCTTGAACATCCCACAGGGTATCTTGCCACCCTTTAAAACCACACCTATAAAACGCCGTGTTGTCACCCATCACCAAAGCCGCCACCGCCACCTTCCTTGGATGCGTGGTGTTTTCCGGCGGGAAGTTATATGAGTTCTGTTTAATATTAACTGAATTATTATATTGAAATAAAATAAACACTAAATAACTCTTTAGTAGTTCTCTGTGTTGACTACTTACTTGACTAAAATTAAAAATCCCAAAAGTTCTTGGTTCTTAATGTTAATAAAGAGTATTCCATTTACTGTGCGTAACGTTCTTGTTTAATCTTGACTTTGTAGTCAAGTTTTGTTACATTGGGCATTAATAAATAATAATTATGCTTAACTAATTTTAAATTATTAAATGGAAATACTTTGAACAATATTTTTAGTATTGGATTAACGTAATGGATGGGTGAAATGCATAAGTGGTATCTTAACTATTGATATTGTTGCGTTTTGGTATCTTAACTCTTAAATGAATCAAATTAGTACCATAACTATACATAAATGTATTAATTGAGAATATTATTCAAATTTATGGCAAAAAAATCATACATACATGTGTTGAGTCCGCCCTACAATGATAACATGGGAAAAAGTAAGACGAAGTGAACTTTTACGTATAGAATTCCGCCCACCACATATTTTTTCCGGAAATTTGAATGATATTGTGAATTGAAACATTTATGTAATTATGATATTGATGTGATTCATTTAAAAGTCAAAATACCAAAACGCAACAATATCAATGATTAAGACACCATTTATACATTTGACCCCGTAAAGTACACTATGGTCTTCATAAAATAATACGGAGAATTCAATGATGAAAGATGATAAACATTGTGAGTTTTAAATTCAAAATATGGAGGGAGGTATATTGGATGAAATCTTACTATGAATGTCATGCTTTTGACAATGATATTGTCTGCGTAGGTTGAAAAGGTAGCACTTTGAATGGTGTCATGAGAGTCCCACATCACATTTGTTTTCCTTTTCCCTTCTCCCTTGAGGTAAATAAAGGACTTCTCCGGAGGAATTGTGACCTGCTCTCTATAGATTTACCCATCCATTCATCGGCGCAACAAATATCCAAATCAAAATAATCAATACAAACAAATATTAAAAAAATTCACCGCAATTTAGTCAAACATGTCTTGACATTTTTGGAAATAAGTATTTTTTTGACAAAACATCAAAAAGTACATTACACATTTATACACTGCACATATAGTGCAACAAATATGTGTAAGAATAAGTGTGAAAGATTTGGCACATTTTTACTAGATTTTCTAGTCTCTGATCTTATAGTATCTATTCAATGTCAAATGTCAACATCTTAATTGATAGGAATGGATTTCGACATGTGATCTTTTTATTAGGAGTGTCATAGTGATTTCACTGAATCACAACATGTTTCACAAAGATTTGGCACGTTAAAAACTCTCTTAATTTGATCCTTAGTGTCTCCATATATACATTTTTTCCTTGGAGTGGTTGAGGCTCCATCATTTGAAATGGAGACAAAGATTCATTATTTTTTTGTTTGAGAATATGATGGAATAAAACAAAATGATTCACTAAACTGTCTGCGCTTCTTTGTTTGTTTTAAACTCTCTACTTTAGCACAGGGATAAGATTACAGGGATAAGACTGCGTACATCCAACCCCCTTTACCCACTGTAGGTGGGGGCCTTTGCGGCACTGGGGTAAATCAAAATGATGAAATGAGTGGTTGAGGCTTCAGTAGCCCCTCGATCTAAGGGAGTGTTTGCAATCACTTAAAAAAAAGCACTTCTCAGCTTTTGGCTTAAAAAAGCACTTATTTACCAAACACTACCAATTTTTACTTTTTCTCGGCTTGCGTGTGAAAAATGCTTTTCCCTTTCTATTACACAAAAATCACTTATTTTACCAAACACTATCAACTTTTACTTTTCAAAATCACTTTTTTCTCAAACACTATCAACTTTTCCTAGTAATCACTTTTTCTTTACATCTCCTAAAGTGCTTTTTTTAAGCAGAAGCAGTTGCAAACACTCCCTAAGTCTCCGCCACTATTAGGACGGTTATACGTAATGGGTTAAGAGAAGTTCAATCGTGGTGTAGCAGGAGCTAGTGTGATCGACCACTAATTTTTGAGAGTAAAAACTAAATCAAAAGCGTCGTCGAGATAGAATCAAATTAAACAATAACATCACAATTATACGGAATATCTATTATAGGCAACACTGATACTTTACATTTCCACAAAAGGTAATAGGCCAGGATTAGCAAATTTTCTACGGAATATTGTTTTTCCATAAAAGCTTCAACTGATTAAGTCAAGAAAATGATTTACATTAATCATGGACTCGATTGAACTTTTTGGGAAAGAAAATAGAGTTCAAAGAATTATTCTAAAAACCTGACCTCACTAGCTCAAGATCCATGTATTGTACACTACACAAATTTGGCATGAATTTGACTTATGTGCCAAATCCTCTATCAATTTTGGCAACTCCGTCCCAAATATTCATGTCAATTCCGTTATTTTGTAGTGGTGATATGCAGTGGTGTATCCACTATGATGGCAGCGGGGGCAGCTGCCCCCACTCAACCCCAACCCAGCCCCTATATATATGTCCACATTTTTACAAGAAATTGCTCAAAATAAGAGTTAAATGTAGAAAAAAATTATAAAATAAGATTAAAAGTGTTTTCTTTAATATTAAGAGAATGAAAGGCTAAAAAATTCACTAAATTTTGTTATGTTTAACTTATGTTTAGGTAATTTTATTACATTTTATCTGCAATTACATCTTTACACACCCGCAATATAAATTAATCTTCTTTTTATTCATACTTTTACATAGATATTATAAACTAAATTTAAGCAAACAATATTAATAATGTGATTTGTTATTTGTGAAATATGAGAGTAAATTGTAGTCAAGTTTGCCCTCACTCGCCAAATTTCCTGGATACGCCACTGGTGATATGTCTTGGTTCATATCAAGGATTGATTTATGGATCTTATGATCCGATCTACAAGGCCGCTCAGTCTAAGAAGCTTTTTGTAAAAGCAATCATGCTTGGTCTACACGTTTTTTGTATACACCATTGTAACACTTGTCTGCGTATAGACAATTCTATACCGCCCTACAAAGTTCATCAAAAATGTGTATACCAAGCCTTTTTCAAGCTTGTATGGTTATAGAAGAGCTAGAAAGGGAGGATTTGTTTTTATTTTAGGCTAGAACTAACTACATAATTAATTAATAAGATCACATACTTTTATATGGCACTTCATTTCCAAGTTCCAACCATCTAATTAGAACACGTAAGACTTAATTCATAAATCAAAGTTCGAAAAATCTGGTCCGTTTTCGGTTTGAGAAAAGTAGCAAGAGTTAAATGTGAAAAAACAAATCAAACATTTGACAAAAAATGGTACCGAACATGTAAGTGCCTGCTTTGACGTAAATGCAGATCCAGTCTTTGTTAGCCGGCGGCACTGCATCAATGGCGGACTGGATAGTTCGGAAATCCCCCCGCCCCGTCGGATCCACCCGCACCGTCGTGTAGTTGTCGTAAAACTCCGCCAGTCTGGCTGTTCTAGTGGAAGCACCGCCGCAGTCCACGGCCAGAAAAACCATCAGCCGCCATAGGAAGAGAATCAGCTTAAGATAATACGACGACATTTTTTAACTTATGGATTAAAATATTTTTTCTTCTCTTGAGATGAAAAACGTTCAAGTAGTGGGAATATATAAGAAACGTTTGCATAACGTGGGAACCATTTTTGGAGGCGGGAAAGGAAAGGAATGCATTTAAGGAAATTTCCAGATTCGCTAAATCTGTTTTAATTTATAACTGTCTATATTTGATTGATCTCCCCGTCCACTTAACGTGACACGATCTTTTTCGGATGTGTGAATGACTAGTAATAGAGTGTGAGACGGTTCGAACCTATTAAAGCCCTGGAATTTCTCATCTAGTTTGATTTCAATATATATCTAATTAATCTAGTATGTCTAATTTAATTTATCTTAGGGAGATTACCCAAATATGACCAAATTATGTCATTTTATTAAAATATGATCTACTACTCTACTACTTTAAAATGACACAAGTAAGATTTTTTATGTGTGCTTTGAACAAAAATAGCTTCATATAGGGCCGGAGCACTATTGCACTCGATCAGGTCACTAAACCACCACGGACCTCCTACCACCGGACCGCCACTCTGTCAATTGCCAGATTCCCCCCACCCCCACCCGACCCCCACCCAAATTATCACTGCTGATATGCTTGAATTCCGCCGCCGAGTCTCCACCATCGCCAAACCAATTCATCATCAACGGGCTGACCTTGGTTATGTAAGAGAACTAGAGAACAAAATTATTTAGGGGTCAAAAAGTAATGTTTGTTCCTATTTATGGAAAATCAAACATATGATTTGACTTCGAAAAAATTGCTACGGAGTATGATTTCCCAACACCCCTTTTTTCAAAGTTGTCCTTTTTTTCAGGGGTTTCCCTATGTCCATAACTCAATTATTTTAAGACATCCCAAAATCGAAAAGAAAACACAATTATTTTGGGACGGAGATAATATATTTTAAAATAATGTTTAATAAGCTTGTTATGCTGTGGTAATTCAAATATAAATATCCTTTCAAAAAATGGAATACAAAATTTAAAAGTGTCCTTGCAAATATGACATAATTTGTTTTAGGTCGTTGCAATTTTTTTATCATATACAATATGCACTGTATTTTGTTTATGGTCCATCTCTAAACCCGAAATCAGTCTACTTAGAAAAGATTATCGTCGGTTGAAAAATATACTAATACTTTTGAATTTATCCTTTTATAATTTTTTCAACTAATATAAGAGTTTAAATAATGTAAAACTAATTGTTCACATTTTTAAAATGTGTATTTAAAACCTTGTAAAAATAAAATAAAATACTTTTTGAATAACATGCCAAAACATTAGAGAAAACCTATTAGTCGGATTGTTTTGTTCTCAAACGGGTGTTATTATTATTAGTGATGGACCAAAAAGAAAACAACATAAATTTCAAGGATGAAAAAAAATTGCAGATATGTAAAACAAAATGTACTATACTTGGGACTAAACACATATTTAGACATATTTAAATCTTCATCTGAGTCATCATTTTAATATGATAAAAATGATAAAAGTATATAAATAAATTATTTAATAACCTTATAAAGTTTAATTTCAAATAAATGTTTTTGAGTAATTGTTTAAGTTTATGAGCAAATCAATGAGCAATATACATATGCACATATGATTAATGTGTGTGTGTGTATTCAAACCAAGAAATCTCCCTCACAGTACATGCAAAATAAAATACAGAGATTGTGTGATTTTTACATAGTTATGATCAAAATAAAGATTGTTTACAAAATTTGACTAGTGACTAAAGTAGTAATGGAATCATAGTAACTTATGTTCAATATTTAAAATTAAGTTATCATGACACTACATTGTAGTAACTAGTAGTCATATTTGTGTAAATAAGTTTTATTTTAGTAATAGTTTTAAAAAATAAACTCTTCTTAAATTTTTTTATGCTCCATAAAGGAGCAAAAAAAATATTAAAGTGACTGAGTGGAAGTGCATAAATACTTCAAAGTGCTCAAAAATACTCCTAGAAGCACTTTTTGAAAAGCTGGCATAGGGACCGGATGTCATCTTCTGAAAATCGACACTAGTTTAATTTACTTATGCTTTTGAAACATCATATTAGTCTATATTTGCATCATTTCCCTCCTATTTCAAAATGCTAACCCAAAACACTGTTATTAGCAGCGTTTCCATTCCAGCAGCTCAGTCCAAAAACGCTAGGGTTGAACAACTATTTACCGAATAGCGTTTTCACTTACGGGAAAACGTTAAAATAGGTCAAACCACCTTTTTTTTTTTACTGAAACGTCATTTTCCAAACACCCCATATATCAGAGTGAGCAAGACCAAACTAGACCAGATGAGTATTTTTCTTTTTGATAGAACCATGCAAGACATACACATTGCTAATATATAAATATGAACAAAAATAGACATTTAAAGAATATGGAATCATATGAGAAGAAACATAATGCAGACTGGAATAGAAATTTCAAGTGGAGAAGAATGATCTATATTTATCCGTGTGTTTATTATTGTTCTCCTTGTTATCGACTTTGAGGGAGATGACTCCTTCTGGTGTTGTGGTTCATCTTGTGGGTCTGTCTGTAGTCTATCATTTGTCCATTAGAGAAGGTGTATCATGGATCCAAAATAAAAAACTCCATGAACACCATGATTTCCGCAGCTTATAAGATTATAAGACACAACATGAAAAAACCAATAAAAAGTCAACACTAGGCCAAATTCTAAATAAGGGATCGAGAAGCATTAAATAGGAGTCAACAGAACTTTGATGACAGAACTTGAAGGTAAATAAATACTTCCTGTCAGAAATTAATAGAGCAACTACTTTGATGACAGAACTTGAGCGTAAGAGGCCAACTTCAAAACATGTTTCATATCGGGATTGTTTGATAAATTGTAGCCTCGAGAGCGACTCCTTCATTCCTTAGCTGTCCGGAGATTATTCCAACTAGAGTGATCTCTCTATTTCGAGAGCACTGCGTCAGGTCGATGTTGATCATTATGTCTCTTCTCAGAAACCTCAGGTATTGGATGTTGTAGAAGACTCTGGTAGCTCTTTGCGATTGTCTGACTTAGCTATCATTAATGATACCTTTTATACTACAATGACTAATGGGGTAGAATCGCTCTCCTTGTTTCTTATCAAAGAATTTGAGAGAATCATTACTTCTTGTTTGGAAAATTGGAACTCTCTAAACAAGAGAATGGATGATAATGCTAATCCTCAGATAAACTCTTCGATAGATGCTGCTACAAGTTATCAATGCTCTATAGGGATGAATTGTGACGATGTTTTTGCCGGAAAAATATTGTCATACTCGGGAGATGAATTTCTAGGCCATGCTTCAGAGAGCAAAAAAAGAACTCCCATTTCAGGGTTTGAGGATTTATGGGACTCAGACACAAATCAAGACATATGTAACAAGGCTTGCTTTATCACACGAGAAAATTGTTTACCTACTCAAAACCTTAACACTCAAATGAAAATCTACAGAAAAAAGCATCAACGATCGCATCACATGAGAACGAGATCTGAATCACATGTGGATTTCTAAGATAGGGTTTTGACGTGTACTTCGGGTTGGCCTATTTTGGCTGTTTTTCTTTTTTTCTTCCCCTTTGAACCTTCTACCTTGTTATTTGTTTACTCTTTCATCAATAAAATTTTCCTTTTAAAAAAAAAAGGAGTCAACAACATCAAATCATGCCACTAGACCACTATGCCTGAACAGTGATACCTTGATTAGCACGACACAATCTATTCTTATCTAAAGTTCTTTTAATCGTGCATGAATAGTTACGAGTGTCACAACTATCTTGGTCAAGTGAGAATCGGCCACCCGACTGGTGGTTGTTTGGGAGGGGGTTCACTAATGAATCCATATGACACATTAGAAGCATGGCGGTGATAGAACCAGTGAGCTCCTTGCTTTGTGATAATTTGGCCCGCAAGCAAAGCACAAGATTAGAAGATTATTAATGTAGCTAGATGGGCTACATAGAGCAGATTATGTTCATTGTTGGGCCGCAGGTATGTGGTGCCAGCAGTCTGCTAGCTTTCCAGCGCAATCGAAACGTGGCGCTTTGCCTATTCTATAAGAGGGAAGGACGAGCTACACTATCTATGATTGCTTTTAGTGTAGTAGTGATCACAACGATCCACAAGTGATATCAGACCAAAAGGTCACAGGTTCGGCCCCGGAAACAACATGTTGCTTAGTTGTAGACTGACAGGTGCTGGGGGAGATTGTTAAGCCACGAGTATGCGGTGCCAGCAGTCTGTCAGCCTGTCGATGCAATCGGAACGTGACACTGTGCCTGTTCTATAAAGTAAGGGTGTGTTACACTATCATCAATTGCTTTTGGTGTATCGGTAAGCGCAACGATCCACATTCATTACTTTTTCTTATACACTTATTATCTCTTTCCTAGAAGTAAAGTCCATTTTGCTTCATAACACTACGTAACTTAATTGGTTTATGACTCTTATTGGGACTAAATACCTGATACCTCCCCTCACTCTTCATGTGAGATAGATAGAAAAATTTAATTAGATAAGGTGTTTCATAACTGCTTAGATAGAGATCTGATCATATTTGCAACGTGAGAAAATGTGTGAGGTAGGCGATGATAATTTCTAGATGAATTTGCATCATATAGCTATGAAAAGTATTCTCTCTGTCCCAATGTGATTTACGAAATTTGGCAGATACAAGAATTGAGGGAGGTAAAAAAAATGAATTTGGATTCATTATTTTCCCCTTTCTCCCATAAGTAGAGGAATTTTAGCAAATGGAAAATGAGCATGAGTAGGGGCAATTTTTTCACTTTATTCATCTTTGCATACCTAAAATAGAAAGTGAAAATTCATTTTAGGACAACAAAGACAGAAAATTTGTGAATCAAATTGGGACAAAAAGACAATAAAGATTCAAAAGACTTTGGTGAGTTTTACGGAATTTGCGTTCTTCGTGAATTGGAGTCCAGAAAAGTTGCAGACAACTAAATCAATAACTCAGTTTATCTTTGATACCAATGGAAAGTTCGGTTTTATCCAACAATCACAAATATAAATGAAAGACATAAATATAAACGAAAGAAGGTCGATGAGAGTATTAAATGCTATTAAATACGATAAAGATGAAGAATTACATATCGGTTTTGAGCGGCTTTGCCTTCTCTCTAGAATGTCTGGACGTGATTTACAAGCTTAGCCAATGTTACAGTGAACAGAAGCTAATAATCCTTCATATATATAATATCTGAAGGTTGGGATTCCATATTACATGAGGATTTGGGCCAAGATATAAAGCTAGCCCAGTTTAAATAATTAATACACTAAATACACAAATACAAGGATAGTTAATGCAATTGTACAAAATAAAACCATTACTAACGGATCTCTAGGACACTGAACACATATTAGTATGTAAAAGGTTGAGGATGCTTGTAATACTCCAAAAATTTGAGGATTTTTGAGAAATATTTAAAATTGTGTTTCATATCGTTTAGACAGTCTTTAGATAGTTTATAATGTTTACTTTGGGATCAATGGGATGTCCAAACGGGGAAAAAACAGAGCCAAAACTAAGGTTTGGTGCGTCTGGCCGGTACGGTCACGCACTGCGTGCATGGCAAGAAAATCAAGAAGAATAGCCACTGCCAGCCACGCACGACGTGCGTCCCTATTTTAACCTAATGCGACTCAAACTTCGGAAAGTCACTATAAATACATCTCTAATCCAATTTCCCTCATTTCAAAAATCTTAGGACCGCCTCTCCAAGCTCTATCTCTTCCAGCTCTTCAATTCTAACACATACAACAATATTTTTGAGGCAAAGAACGTGATCAAACCATCAATCCTTTGAGTAAGTGCGTTTGTTGCCTAATTCACACTGTTTCTTCGTTTTTTTGATTTCTCTCTCCTAAATTGTAATCTTTCGACCCTATAACTTCCTATGGACGTGTGAGTGACCTCTCAAGCTAGGTTTGACGTTTAGGATTCGTTGTTAGCCTCGAGGTAAGGAGTATTGCAACCCAAAAAAAAAATACTATTTTGCCCCTATTATGTACTCCCTCCGTATTTAAATGTTCACTACACTTGCTTTTGGCACAATATTTTAGGAAAATGTAGGTAATTTTTAAATATAGAAGGAGTATTAATTAGGGTTTGAGCAACGATTTAAAATTCTTTATGAAATTTTATGTGAAATTAATTTTATGTGAAATTCGGCTATGATGGAATTATTTGAGTATGATACTATGATACTATATTCTGGGAATTTGGGAATGTATGAATTTTGAGTAAATTGCTTTTTGTAAGGACTATTGCAACCAAATTTACTTTTTTGCCCCTATTATATATTAACTAGGGTTTGAGCTATGAATTGAGTTAATTTGTGAACTTTTATGAGTATTTTGGATATTATATGATTTATATTATGATCTATGATTTTCTAGAAATTTATGAATCTATGATTTTGGGTGAATTTGTCAAATCGGTTTGCTATGACTGAAATTGTGATTTTTGAGAAAGAGTTATTCTTGGATTAGATAGTTGTGGTGATTGATTTGATATGAATTGAAGTTTGTTTTGAGATTATTCTCATTGGTTATTATTCAAATATATTCATGGTTTAGAATACCCCAATTGGACTATTTTGGTGGTGGTAGTAAATGCTACTTTTGGAAACTTGTGGTTTGGGTTAAACTCTCTATTTGGAAAGTGTTGTGAGATCATATCTTTTGGGACAAATTATATACTTTTAAATGTATAATTTGATATGAATATTTACATATATATTCTGGAGTTAAAAATATCCTTATTGGATTATTTTGAATATGGTATCAAATACTATTATGAAACTAGTTTTGGGTAAACCCTAATTTGTGAGCTTTAACTTTAAATTGGAGATGCTTCACATATGATTTTGAGATCTGAATCTGAAATAGATATTTTGAGAAAGTATTTCGAAGTTAAATGATATTTGGGTAATCTATGAACTACATACATGTTCATAATGATATGTGATTAACCCTTGAACTATATGTTCATAATAATAAGTGGAGTAATCTATGAATCATGTGTTCGTAATGATAAGTGGAGTAATCTATGAACCATGTGTTCATAATGATAAATGGAGTAATGTATGAACGATAGGTTCATAATGATAAGTGGAGTAATCTATGAATCATATGCTCATAATGATAAGTAGAGTAATCTATGAACCATGCGTTCATAATGATAAGTGGAGTAATCTATGAACCCCAAGTTCATAATGAAATTTTGAGTAAATATGAACTACAAGTTCATAAAGATCTTTGGAGTAATCCATGGACAACATGTTCATAATTATAGGACCGATAGACAACCCGAGTATTCATGTATGTAATTTGGATAAAGTTTTTGTATTGGAGAGTAATTGGTCTTGGAGAATTATTTGTGGATAAGTACTTATTGGAATATGAAATCTATATGAATTAGTATATACTTCGTATAAATTATTTTGGTAAAGTTGATATGTTGAAAGTTAAATTGTTGAGAGTGTTGCTTCTTCTTTAGGGAGATCTGAGTAAATAAAGTTTATAGTTATTGATGTTGAATCTCAAAGGTTGTTTTGAATGATGAATATGATTTTAAACCTGAAATTTTTATTTTGAGAACTAAATGGATTTTTGAATCTATACGTTAAGTATCAAATATATTTTCTTCAAACTATATTATTTTATGGGGTTGGGTGGGTCTTACTTATTTAAAAAGTTAATTTTTGTTTCTTTGTCTTTGTTTTGTTTTCGTCACTTTATTTGATACATCTTTCTACATTAGTAGCATGCGATCTTCGAGCTAGCGTGACTTGGATCTACCTAGAGCTGACGCGGATTTCGGCTCTTACTATGTCCACGAGTCTCAATCATACCCCAATTCTCACAACATTAGTCTCAAGATAAATAGACTCACCTTATTTCATTCTCCTTTCTTTTTCACCAAGAAGGATATTGCTGACGGTATTCATAGTTAGTTTTCCTTCCAGAGTTGAGTTACTAAATGCAACTACGAGTGTGTCCCAACTTTCCAGTCATGAATTAAGGAGTAGAAGGACTTGCAATTCATCATCGACCTTCATCTCAATTTCATTTAATATATTTGCGAGCAACTTGAAATTATTCAAGTGTTCAATCATGCTATGATCATCCTTATACTCAAACTTTACCAACCGTCAAACTAATATGACTTTATTTTGATGTTTTTTTTTATATTTAGAATCATGGACTCAATATTCGTCCATAATTCATAAGTATTTGTGTAAGTAGAAACATGCTCGAAAAAAGTTTTGTTGATGCACTTACGGATCATAGCAACGTTTTTTGACTCAATAGCTCCTGCTGATGAGCACAACTTTTGCATTCTAACTTCTCATTGTAGATCAATAATAGTTAATGCAAATATTTGCAGTATAGATGACCCCACATCATTAGCTTGCAATATGAGTTGTTATTGGTTGTAAGCTTGAACATGTCTCCATCTTGAACTACACGAGTTAGAGATGACTTCTGATGAACCTGACTCGTATACTACTTTTACAAACAATATGGAATTTCCCGCTCCGTGAAGTTAAGATATGCACTTACGAATTAAAGCTAGCAATAGGGGCACATGGATTAAATTCTCAAATATGAAGATTCTTTCACTATACAAAAGAATAGTAGGCTTAAAAGGTTGTATTTACAAAATTGACTCAATCTATGGTCGCTCACTCAAATTTGACGATAAAGACTTCCCAAATTATCTCTATTCTCTCTCAAAGAGGCTCTCTTAGTATCTATTATCTCACTCTAGATGGCCTCACTCTTGACTTGGATGATAAGGAATGAAGACTCACTCCTATTTATTTATTTTTTGGCCATGGAACACCACGCCAATTATTATTAAATGAAGAAAAGATTACAAAGAGTAGGAGGGCCAAACCGATGACTTATACTACTATTTATACTACTCCATAATGAATGATGGATAACCGTTCTCTAGAATTTTCTACACGTCTTCATATTTTAGAGAACTCTAAGAAGTCTGTGCACGTCTGTATTCGCTTCCATATGCTTTATACTCTTGTGTACTCTTTCATAAGGTTTGAAAAGGTTCCACACATTTCTAGAATATTTTAGAGGGTTCCACACTCTTCAACAAGCTTCTAGAGAGTTCTACACTTCTCTGAGATTATCTGGAACGCTCTAGAAAATTCTACACTTCTCTAGAAAATCTAGAATTTTATAATAGAATCTCTCAAATTAAGGAGGGATCTCAACATTCATCAATGTCTAGAAGATGGTAAATGGTTAATTAGTTTAAGTACGTAGTTTATCATTATAATTGTAACACCCTGAAAACTGGTCTAGCTGAAACTGCTAACATCCAACCAAATCGAGACGGGTCAAGCTGGGTGAACTTAACCATCCGGGTCGATTCGGGTGAGTGTTACAATAAAAATAACATTGAAGACTCTAAAGGTAAAAAAAGATTTCATATTATAAGTGTACTCTTAATATATTTATGTATACGTGGTGTAACTTAGTTATGAAAGAAAGAAAATTAAAGAGAAGATATTCAATTGATCTGTGATCACTTTTAAGTGTTTTCTTCATGTTAGAGTAACTGAACACGTTAAATCTCATTGGAAAAAATTAATACTTGCTATTAAGTATGTATGTATCTAATTCTTGAAAGTTGAAACCATGCAAGGATTCATTTTTTCATGTTTTTCAACAAGTCGTGGCCAAATGACATTTTGAATAGACCCTTGCTCTAATATCTGAAAAAAGTGAGTGATGATTGTACCTGGTATGTGTCTTGATAGCATATATTTTGAATAAACCATTTTATGGTGTTAATATTGAAATTAATAAAAAACGATCTATCACAAAAAGAATAGGAACGTGTTACATTATTAATGTATCTCAATCAAGATTCTACAAAGTTACTCATATTAATATGGAGTTTCTTAGTTGACAAATTTGCAAATGACCAATTTAATTAAAACATATAACCGATATATGTTATGATAAAGGTGAAGAATAGATAGCATTCAATTGTCCATAACTCATCGTTAAAGTTATTCTTGCATTTGCTAGATCTATAAGATTCATTACAAACTTCATTCACTTAATTACTATGTCAAATTAAATTATCAACTCTAATAATAAGACTATTTGGCATTTCTTCACTAGAACATACTAATTATTTATTAGGTTCTAGAGTTGTATTTTGCATTGTTCAGTTATTATCGAGGATAGTTGTTGTCGTGGTCTTAAGTAAGAATCCCATTTAAATTCAAGCTTATACACAATGACAATGACGGACAGCTCACCCATACAGTTTTATCTTGTACGGAGTATAAAAAGAGGTATGCTTTAAGTTAATTATAATTTTCCCAACAACGCATTCGCCAAGATCAAAGTCTATGAACTTGAATATTTACTGCCACTATTTAAAATAACTCAATAATCACAAAATAACATCATGTTCAATTTTACATGATAATGACATATAGCTCGAAATTGTACCAAAGCCAGACATATGTGTTTTATATCTTACCAATCTTTGATGTACCGAAATTCCGGAACGATATTGACAACTCTTTTGTTGGGTGTACATATACTACTCTACATATATATGATTGGTACATGGTATTCATGGTTTTGTTAAGGTATACCTATTATACTTGTCTCATCTTTAGTGAGACTTATAAAATCCAGCTGAGGATGCAAAAAATGCAATATTGGATGAACGAAGAATATCCACTAAGGGAAGATCGCATATTCGCATGAGATGTGTGCTTAAGTAAAATCATAAATAAAGTAAAAAATTAATACCATTGTTAACGATGTGTGTTTTTATTTCAACTCATTGTTTTAATCTATTTTAGGCTGGTTTATTTCAATCTAATTTGATTAAGTCTAATGTCATTTGAACTAGTCCTGTCATGTAAGGCATGATATTGTGTGTATTTTAATATTTTTATATCATGACAGATTTGATTTGTTTAAATCCGGTCATGTCCAATTGAGTCTATTTAAATATGATTTGGTCGGATATATGGACGGAGATATGAATGTGTGTGTGAAAAGTTTATTTGAATGTGAGAGATACTAATGTATAATCATCAAATGCCTAATGAGCGATTCTCCCGAGAGGTGTACGTGGAACGTAACATGGTTGTATCTAAATCAATCAATAGTGGTTCTCTCTGGAGTTGTGGTGAGAACCTGAGGACATGCAGAATCATGAACAATCTCTTATGTATAGTGATCTATAGATTACATTGGCAATTTACCTAACCGATGGATAGAACGGCTTAAATCCATTTCTCAAGAGTTTGGATGAGTAATGTTTCGTTATGCTCATCTTAGAAATTGTCTTAAATAGAAATAAAAAATGTACAATTCATACATAAAACTAGTATATTTTGTCCTTAAATATAAGTTTATTATCAAAATATGCAAATACGGGCAATTGTGATATTTTATCTGATAGTGTCAATATACAGCTGCATAATTTTAGGATAATAGTAATTTAATCGTATATATATTGCAAAATATTCATATTTTGGGACTATTTTAGATATATTCATTTGTTTTTATATTATCTTTTTCATAATAGTTTATCTTTTTATCTTTATTTTCTTTCTATACCTTTTGGCGGTGATATCATGTATCGATTCATGTTAGCTAACCCCAATATCTTTTGAAACTAAGGCTTGGATGTTGTTGTTGTATATATTGCAAAACATTGTAACAAAGAATTACAAAAAAATGCTATAAGCTTTTTAATGGATATAAATGAGGCCATATTTTATCTTGGATAAAATAGACCAAATATTGATGCATGGACAAAAATGCCCTTAATTAATCTAACCGAATTATGCGTTTCCTCTCTCCCTTTACGTTGGATCTCCCTCACAACAAATTATATCATGAGATCGCTACACCGTCCGCACAGTGTACCAATCCCAATAGAGTCACGTTTTATTATTAATTAAAAAGGAAGTAGACAACTCATCGTCTTATTACAACTTAGATAATAAAAATTTATGTTCATATAGTTTTTCTGTAATACTACTCATATTTGTAAAGCTTATATATGTAATACGTACTTTTTCATATTCAAACGCTTTTTCTTTAATATGTTGTATATTTTTATATCTTTTATATATTCTTAATTGTTATTTCAGACACTGAGTTTGTTTGTTTCAATTTACAATTGATAAAACATGATATTACATTTTCATATGTGAAGTTTACATTTCCATGTGTATGTGTGAATTATATTTATACACGATTTTTGAAGTTACATTTAATAATAAATAGAGATTTGTATGCGTGTTTTACATCTTCATATGCGTGAGTTACATCTTCTTATGTGCGGTTTACATTTTCATGTGTGCGGGTTACATTTTCATATGTGCGGGTTACTTTTGGACTTGCATCTGCGAGTTGCATTTTTCATAACCGCGAGTTACATTTTCCATAATGTGAGTTATGATGTTTTTACTTGGACTGTTTTCAGTCTCACACCAAACCAGACTTAAACAGACCAGACCATACTTAAACAACCAACCTAGCAAATTTCAGTCCAACTACAAACATCATTGCATCACAAAATAAACTCATGCTATAGAAGCAAAAAACATTGTTCACGCGTGTTTTAGACGCAGAATTATGATGTTTTTAGTCATTTTTATAGCTTGGTATTGATTACCAAGCTATAATGTAATTGGACATTTATATTCCTTTTTTCATTAATTATATTGAAATCAATGTTTTATTTTTTATATTCCGTATTAGACAACTTATATTTTGACTTGTCTCCATTTACATTTCTCATCAACGTGCGTAAGATTTATTTAAAGGCAAATTACATCACCCTACTACTGAAACGAACATAAGAAAATTACTATAAACTCATGCTATAGAAGCAAAAAACATTGTTCACACGTGTTTTAGGTGTGGGAGTACGATGCTCACCATGAGCTACTCGCCATTTTCCGACCCGGGGATCCTTCACTGACTCGTCTCATGTCTCTGAAGTAGTCATGGACCCGGGTCGGGCCGGTTCCGGTTCGGGGCCGGGTCCGGCCGGGCTTTTTTGTTGGGAAGGAGGCCCGAGACCGGCCCGGGTAGCCACCGGGTCCGGGCCGGGCCTCCGGTTTGGTTTTTTTTTTTTTGCTTTCCTAACCCCCTCACCCCCCACCCTCCCCAAAACCCCCAAACCCCTCTTAACCATCAAGCCCAACCCGGGTCTACCCCAAAAAATGAAAAAAAAAAATCAATTAGGCCCGGACCCGGGCCCGACCCGGCCGGGCCGGTTCGCCAAATACAAGGCCCGAGCCCGGACCCCCCCCACCGGGCCTAGGCCCGACCCGGACCCAAGAACCGAGCCAGTTCTGGTCCCGCACAGTAGCGGGCCGGGTGGCCCGAACCGGGTCCATGCCTGCTCTGAAGCTCCCTCACTCCATGCATCGTCAAGGCGCCATTGCCGCACATCAACCCCCATACCGGCATACCCGTCGAAAGCAATTGGTAAGAATAAAGTTCACACAATATTGACCAATCAAGTTAAGAGCCCGTTTCATAATTCATATTTTTTATTTTTCAGTCTTTTCATTAAATTTTTTATCGTATGTATGTATCTTTTGATTATGCACGCAAAATTATAGTATCCTCCATATCGCATTAATTGCAACATTGTAATTTATACATTATTCATGTACTCCACTTTGACTACATTTTATTTATTAATGTGTGAATTATTATTTTTTTTTTAAAATGTTGTTGAATTCGTCTCATTACTAAATTTCATAATCTGATTTTTAATTACTTTTTACAAATACAAAATTAAATATAATGATGGTCAAAGTTGTGCATTGGCAAACGTGAAAAATAGAATGTTGCAACTAAAAAGAATGGAAGAAGTATAATAATCAGAATTAATTAGTTGGGGTTACTTTTTTATTGACATTGTTGAAGATGACTGAGCTTAGCTTTTGTATACTCCTATTATATACGGAGTACTACATAACTTTATTGATAAATTATACTCCCCCTCCTTTCCTAAATTTACTTTCAACTTTTCTTATTCGTCCGTCCCAAAATGAATTTCACTTTCCATTTTCGGCAAAGAATTTGTGGTTCACAACATTTATCACTCCTCTGCACAACTCTCCACCACACAATTCTCACTTTCTTAATCCGCGTGGCACTTTATATCGGAAGAACATTTGGGGACAGAGGTAGTACTTATAATATCCTGTAGTTTTTCATAATTAATTTTAATAAAATTAGATCAATTCTCAAAGACTCAAACTAACAACTGATCTAAAAAAATTAATGAGATCGAACTTTGAGTAAAAAAACATCTTAGATCTGTGGACCGAAACGGAAACCATTTTTATTAAAGTAAGGTGCCGAAGCAAAACGGATATGTAGAAAAACTGAATTTCAGCCGCGAGGGTCAACAAAACGGTTCATGAATCGTGACTGCATTAGTGGACCCACTCAATCGCACCATATAAATTCTTATGTGCTCCCATCTTCTCCCTTTTCCAGCACGTCAGCAACGAACAGAGTTAACCGCTTCTCCCATTCCCTCTCTAACAACACGAACAGCTTCAATTGAGCTCCAGACCTTCACTTCAGGCCATCTTCATCCAACCAAACTTCAGCTGCAATGAAGCGGAAGCCGCTCCGAGAAGCGGCGACTGAGCTTGATCGGCCGCTGCGTTCACAGCCACAGCTCAATTTCGCCGTTCCGAAGAATCTCCGATCGAAGCTTCCTCGTAGATGTCGTTCTAAGGTATCTCCGGTTCTCTACTCATCGTCCATTTCACAGTCCACTCTGCTGTCAGCAGAGGATTCATTCGCTTCCCGCAGATCTTCGGCAGTTAAGACTAAATCTAGTGTAACTGAGGGGAAGGATGCTCAAATGGAGTTGTCGGAGTGTTCGTGCGTGGAATCGAATTCTAGAGGTTTTGGAGGCGGCAACGAGTTGAAGTTCAAACTGAAGCACAGTGGAAGTACGAATGAAACTGAGGATTCCAATGCGGTTGTGCGTTCGGAGGTTTCCAGCGTTGAGATATTTTCACTCTCCAGGGAATCTAGGAAGCCTGACAGTCACAACGGGAGCGTAAAGGGAAAGGCAAATGAAATCGACGAGAACGAGATTTCGAGTCAAATGAAAATCCCCGGTGAAGCATCAAAGTTCACTAAGGAGAAAGTGAAACGAAGCGAGGATGCGCTTGAGTTCAGCGAAAACGATGTCGTATCACTTAACTCTGCCTTGGAGTCCGCTGCTGAATCGAAATTTGCTGAGAATAGAGTATTTGGTGACGAAGTCTCTAATCCAGAATCTGCTGCTGGTTACGTACAGAATTCCCTTGCAACCGAGTTTGATCTGGAATGTTCAGAGCAGTTATCTAAAGGCGATGACGCTCTTGATGACTACTCCTCGGCGTACTCTGAGCTTCAGTGGGATTCTCTCCAGGAGAGCTCCGAGTTGGATTGCTCCGAGTATAGTCCGTCAATTTGGTACGACTCCGGCAGCCAATTCTCTGAGCAATATAACAGTGATGATCATCCTTCAAATACTTTCCGGTTGTTCCGTCAATTCAGTGAAGAGTTCTACAGGTCAACCTACTCTCTGGAAGATTCTCTGGAAGATCACAACATTTACGCTGACATTACAGTAAGAACTCAGCACTTTTATATTCTTATTTGAAATTTCGCAAGTAATTGTGCCGTTGTGGAAATTTATCAACCGGAGTGAAATTAATTTTCATTAATTTATATTACTCCCGTATCCTTACATTATTATCACGCCGGATTACATTTTATTCGCACACCTCATGCTCCTTATGTGATGTTGCTATCATTTTGCGCGTGAAGTTGGGGTTGGAAGATGAGGATGAGGAGAGCTACAGGTTGCTGAGAAGAAGAGAGCGAAGGCAAGTGTATATACGGGACTATGCAAAGGAGTACTGCTCGGGCACAGGCTACGGCGAGCTCATTGTTAAGCAGCGGCTGAAGATGGTCCACTGGATTGTCGAGGTAGATCAATAATTAATGTGCTCTACTTCTCGAAAATGATTATGAATGTGATTAAAAGACATTTGATTCCTAAAATATGACTTAAACAGTTTTGTATGTATGTTACATACTATTAGTATTTTATTACTAGGCTATATTAAAAAAATTATTAAAAATAATACGTAGTAAAAGTTTTCCTAGTCCTATATTAAATTTTTATTAGTCCTATATTAAAATTTTATGAATAGTTTAGTCAAATTTTCCTTGGATCTTCCATGTTTCTAGTAAACTTTATTTTTTGTAATGAAATAGATTAATATATATGGTAATACGGAGTACATAATAATTACCAGGTTTCAATCATTCATTTATTCCAATTAGTGGTTGTGATTAAATCAACCCGGACCTACGTTGATGGAAAGATGTGTTGGTCCCCAATAGATCTGATTGTTTGCACGTAATCTTTATGCGGAAACTAAGCAATAATTTCGCTCATGATCGTCTCACCCTCACACTCCACTACTTCAGTATTCAGTTTGCCACGTGACTGTGTGATGCGCTTCATCTTGTGTTTGTTTGGGCTGCATTTCATTTGCAATTTCTCACGAAAAACAGGAAAGCAAGAATCAAAATAGGGAAGAATATATTATGTCTACTTTTATACGGAGTATCATTTACCATCAAGAAAACACTATTATAAAAGTAATATGGTTTAGCTGTCTAAGATGCATACACATTAATTCTAGTCCTGCTTTGAGAACTCTTTGGTTCATTGGTTGCATGACCAGAATTCTTCATTTGCAGCAAGCCACAAAGAAAGAACTTCAAAAGGAGACAATGTTCTTAGGAGTTAACCTCTTCGACCGGTTCTTAACAAAAGGCTACTTCAGAAAGGAGAATAATCTTCAAATTGCTGGAATTGCTTGCCTCACTCTTGCGACCAGAATTGAAGAAAACCAGCCTTTGAATTGGTTAGGCTCACTCATCTGATCTGTTTTTCCTCTTTTGAATCTAAACTCAGTTCTTTTTAAAAAAGAATCACACTGTGGGCCATGATTGAGGAGTAAGAATTTGGCAATGAATATCACAAATCAAACTTCTTACATCTTTCCCTATCAGTGACATCATAGCGAAGCCACAAAAACAGCCTTTCTAAATACCCAATTTCATTGTCTGTGACATTTAAATTAAATCTCTGACACTCAATTCATCCATTTATACCTGACCAGTATTCGCAATAAGACATTCGACATAGGAATGAAGGTATACAGCAGAAGCGAAGTGGTGGCTATGGAGTGGGTGGTACAGGAGGTTCTTAACTTCCAATGCTTCCTTCCCACCATTTACAACTTCTTATGGTAAGAAGTTTTTGCAATGTGAACCTCTCTCTCTAGTAGTACCACACATTATATTTCTTATCACCATTGCCGCCGCCACTTACTATCTAATATCATTAAATGAAAAAGGTTCTACCTGAAAGCTGCTAGAGCTAGCGAAATGGTGGAAAAGACGGTTAAATATCTGGCACTAGTGACACTACTAGGCCATGAGCATTTGAATTACTGGCCCTCAACTGTAGCTGCTGGGTTGGTTATCCTCACTTTATCATCCATGGGTCTGCATGCCTCCTGCAACCTTGTCACACAGGTAATAACCTTTTGTATGGATATTTACCCACAATTCATAGACAGCTTTTCATTGCTGACGTACATTGTAGACCATGGTTCCTAGATCTAAAAATCTGGTGTTCCAATAACAAATACAAATATAGAGATTCTCATTTACAATTCTCTGACTTGATTTTTTTCTGTTTCAGTCTCATTCCAGAACCAAAGACCGTGATCTACCCAAATGCATAAAGGTACTAAACAGAAACTCTTGTGTTGTTCCATTTTTTTTTTTTGGGGGGGGGGGGGGGGGGGGGTGATGGTATGCTTTGGGGGGATAACATTAAACCTTGATGAATATTTAAGATTTTATGAAAATCCAAAGATTAATGTAAGTGATCGAATAATACTTCAATCACATTTTATTCGTTTTTAGAAACATTGGATTTTTCAAGTTATACGTTATGCCCTCCATACAAACAGACTTTATACATTATCTAAGCATTTTCTAGTAAAATTGTAATCTAATTAGTGCTTAGGGAGCAATTAAAAATAACACTTAATGTAATATACACATAACACAAAGTAACCAAAAATAAACTTATTTTGTCAATTGACCACATTGTTTTTTCCCAACATAAGACTCATTCACTTTTAAAAGAAGAGTTTAACTTCTTTTATTCATTTATTGAACTTAGTCCATGTTTTACTTCTAGTATGGGTAATTTCTTAATGATCGATGGTTGTTGTTAACATATTCTACCTATGAAGCACGGATACTTCCCTAGGGTAGCGTATCGGCGTATCGGATACGTTCCCGTATCCGATACTCTAGGATACCCGTACCGTACGTTCACGGGCCGTATCTGCAATTTTTAAAAGTTTCCATTTTTTTTTTGTAATTTTTTGAAAGTTTCCGATACTCGTATCCTGACGGATACCCGTATCAACCATTTTTTAAAAAAAAAAATCCCAAAATTTACTTAATAAAATTCCAAAAAAAAAATGAAAATCTAAAACTACATTTTACTTGGTAATCAAATAATGGGCCTATATGGCTATATCCGAATTAAGTCATTAACTCATACTCCGAAGTGGGTACTTGCACTTTTAATTTCAAGATTGTAGTTGTTTGACTTATTTCACATTTTAAATTAATGACTTATTGACTACATTTATATTTTGAGATACAAGTGTATATGACAAATATTATGAATTTATTACTAAGTATCTTGAAAAAGGAAAATGCTTCAATGCAATGAATGGGTAGACATCATAGGATATTATATGTATGTATGTATATATATTTAAAAAAAAATCTATTTTTAATATTTATAAATAGACCCCTATAACTTTTAATATTTGTAAATACACCCCCATAACTTTTAATATTTATAAATATGGCCCCGTATCCGTATCCTACTTTTTTTGGTTTTGACGTATCCCCGTACCCGTTTCCGCGTTTCCGCGTTTCCGCGTTTCCGCGTACCGGTATCGGTGCTACATAGTATTCTACACAATCACCATATGAGATAAGAAGATTCACCTTCCTGATAAGGTGCATTATACATGACAGAGCTTGAAGTGTTTGGGGTGCTACAACAAAATTCAACACGTATAAGCATCCCCCAAGTCCTCAACGCATATACTCTTTATAGAACACCAACTACTCCTCAATACTACCTCAGAAGGTATCAATAACAGGTTGATTTCAGCAATTCTTTTGCAAGTGTAACTATGTATGACAGACAACATACAAGAAAATACATTACAGTCAGTGTAGATTGTTTCAGTCACTAGCTTCATAATATCTTCTTTTGGGGAAATATATGACCAGTCCTCCCCTTGTAGCCATGATTTTTTTTTGTATCTCTGTTTCAGCAGACACGGTTAAATGTTCATAAAAAAAAAGCTATCAACATTTGCTTATGATTACACACAGTATCTGTCAGAGAAGTTTCTAGTATAAAAGTAGTTCTCTCTCAAGGAGAATTCGGGGAAATTATATGCTAAAGCACACAAGTTAAGATCCCAAAATCAATTTTGCTATAAATGTATGATACATCAAACGATTTAGATTTGATGAACTAAATGTATGATTTACCAACATACCAAAAGGAGCATCGCAGAATCTTCTCTGTTATCCTTGAATGTGATACATGTATGTTTAGCGGTTTAACTTCATCTACCAAAATACAATTATGAAAAACATAGTCCTCTTGACAACATGTTTAAGTGCATAACTCTACCACTCTTGGGCGGAGCCAGGGGGTAATAGTGGTCAGCTGACCCCCAAAATGTTTAAGCATATAGAGCACTCAAATATCTTTAATTTTTTTATGTTATGTCTCTAATTCATTATGTGCCAAAAGTTATTACTTCTGAAAAATCAACATCACCTAAACTTGAAATGAGTACAATTTGATATGTAGTACAGAGTTACATTCACGAATTTAAAAAATGTTCTATTCACTCATTAGCTACGTAAAGTTTATGATATACTTGTATTACATACGTAGTGTATAACAAACCAATAACTCTCTAGGTCTCATTTGAATTAAAGTTTATTCTACCTACATATGAATTATTCAACTCAAATATATTCTCAAAAATGACCTGATCTTTTGATATTGTGCTAAGTTTTGAACCCTAATATGCTTTTCAGCCCTCCTATTTATACCCACTAATGTGAGGGGGTATTTTTTTGTCTGTGAATCTCGTTCATACACAAAACATGTCTAGTTTTTGCACAGACAAAACAAGATATTTTTTGTCTGAACGGGATTCACAAACAACAATATAGCATCTAACATTGGTGAGTATAAGGGTGGGTACAAATAGTGTTTTTCTATGCTTTTTAGCTCTATCACTACTAAGAAGTCAGAACTGACATTTGCATTTCAATGAAATGGATACTGCCTGAGAAAACATAAGAATATATCATATCCATAAGAATTTTGTGGGATCGATTGGTTACGTTGTCAACCTTCTTACCTGTAGATGAATATATGATAGAGAAGTAAGAGTGTAAGACTGAACGCATGTAAGTACGCTATGATGAAGAAAAGGAAAAAAGGGCATTTTAATGGACCAAAGCATCAAGCATCTACAGTGGTTTAAAATCATCATTATCAGCACCTTAATCCCTTCATAGGAAAGATAATGAGATTAAGATTCTAAAACCATCACCATCGTATTAGGTTATTTACGCATTAATGGAAAACACCATAAGACAGCCTTTTTTTATAAATCGGAAAGGAAAGGCCAAATGAAAAAATTAATAACTCTACCTCTTATTATTTTGCTCAACAGTCACCGAACCATTTCTGCTTATTCTGCATACCTCTGCGGCAGGGGCATTGCTAACTAGAATGTTGGATCACTCTACTTACTCAGGGGCCAAAGTTTAAAATATTTATACAGATTAAAATATTAACATACTTTCTACAGATTAAAATATCAACATACTTTCTACAGATTAAAATATCAACATACTTTCTACAGATTAAGAGTATTTATATATAATGTATACTTAAGAATTTCTTTTCTTGCAGGGGCCGTGGCTACCTCCAGCCCTTCCCTGTCTCCACCCCTGCATAATGGGATGTTTTTTTAGAGCCATAATGAGATGATCTTGCATCCTTTAATTCTTTCTTGATAAGTTGATAGGCAAGTCGGTAAGTGGATGTATATACTCTCTAATTAAATAAAACCCGACTAATAAATAATGTTTTACACAATTATGGATGAATTCATCCTACTAATAAAATTTAAATCATAGAAAATCAGACCAAACAAAAAAATGTAAGACTAGTCCAAAATCCAAATTATCAACAAAATTCCATTTTATGAACACATGGGAACAATTTTGTGGTCTAAGATACAAGAGAACAATAGAAGTATGTGGACTTGTACATAAAGAAATAGTTGTTCAAACTTCAAACTATAAGCATGTTCTTTTTTAATTAAAATTGAGAGAACTTCCAATTTGATCCTCGTACTCTCACGAAAAGATTTTCATACATAAGAAATTTAATCAAATTCCTGAATTTTGAAAAAATATTCAAATGGGTCCATTATCAGGTTACCTGCCACGTCAGTAGATAACTCGCTCGTGTGGCGCACACGAGACGGTCTATGTGTGTATCGCGTCATCGATAAAGGGCTGAGTAGGCTTCCACATAAACCAAATCAATGTTGACTGAGTTGCCACGTGTGTCACGGCAGCAGGTGACTTGATTACGTTGCGTGTAACCCGTTAATAGATTCAATTGAACGTTTTCCAAAGTTTGGAGATTTGATTGATTATTTAAAAGTACGGGCACTTGATTGACTTTTCTTTGATAATACAAAAACGAGATTGACAATTTAATACATTAAAATTTGTTAATGTATTCGCAAAACAAAGCTCTTTCTACAGGCCAATTCATGTTGAAGGCTGATTGTTATGTGCAGGGATGGCTTCAGACGCAACAGGCTAGCAAGGTAGGCGGGAGGGCTGCTCAGAGCTCCCGATCTACGTGGTGTCGCCCGACCGCGGATAGAGTGGAGCTGAACATTGATGCAGCTATCCGGACAGATCATTGCGGACTGGGATGGTGTATTCGCAATAACGAGGGCGAGTTTCTGGCTGGTGTGGTGCGTCCATGGGCAGGCTAGGGGTGGACTCGGGCCGGGCGGCCCGGCCCGGAACCGGCCCGGCCTGGTCACTGTTTGAACCGGCCCGAACCGCCGGCTCCGACCAGGGACTGGTCCGGGTAGGCCCGACCCGCTGGGGTTCCGGGCCGGGCTCGGGTCCTTGAAAAGGTGAACCGGCCCGGCCAGTTCGGGCCCGGTCTGGGCCTATTTATTTTTTTCCTTTTTTTTTGAATTTTTTTTTAGGTTTTTGGTTGGGCTGAGTATTTTGGGCCATTTGAGGTGGTTTGGGGTGGTTTGGGGGTGAGGGGGGAGGGTTGGGGGTTAATTAGGAAAAGCCAAAAAAAATTAAGTTGAACTGAGGCCAGGCCCGGCCCGAACCGGACCCGGGGGTTACCCGGGCCGGTTCCGGGCCTCCCCTTTCATTAACCGAGGCCCGGCCGGGCCCAGGCCCGAACCGGGCTCGAACTGGCCCGAGTCCACCCCTAGGACAGGCTGTCTTACTACGCTAGAAGCAGAACTTATAGGCATAAGAGAGGCCTTGAGTTGGGTGCAAGGAACAGGATGGACAGAGATTGATATTGAGTCAGACGCTTCTAGAGCTATTTTGGAAATTCAAAAGGGATCGAGTTGTGCTTCTTATGGGTTAATTGCAGATGATATACGAGAGCTGGCGAAGAATTTTTCTAACATTTCTTTCTCTCATATTAGGCAGTCAGCGAACAAAGTAGCTCATGCTATTGCTAAAACTGCTTGTTCTTTATCTGATTCGCAATCTTGGTTTTCTGTTGCTCCGGCGTTTATCTCTTCTGTTTTGAACTCAGACCTTGTTAATGAAAGTTAGTCCTTCTCTTTGCAAAAAAAAAATCAACCAATTCCGTTTTTGTAAACAATAGGCTAAAACACCGGTTAAGGTTCTCATTCTGTCTTTTACCGGAATCAGACTTGATCTACCTTAGTATGATATGTGATCATTGTGATGTGAATTTTATTAAACTATTGCTGAAGGATGAAAAGAACATGTTCTAATGAACAAATTAAAGGAATGGAAAACCTTAATAGCAACCTCATACAAGAATATCTATCGTATAATAAGTACATCTATGACTTCCATTGTCAGATTGTAATCCCTTTAAGCTTCTCCACTTTAAAATGTACACACAGCTAGGAGAAGGACCATTCTGATTTCAGGAGCAGTATACATCACACACATTTTGTAGCAAAGTAGTTACACTGAAACAGGCTATGGCTATCAACAACACAATGCTTAACCTGCAAACACCAGACGCAAACGTGGAAAATTGTCCAGAACACTAATTATCAGGCGGGGGACCCGATTCAAAGAACTTGGCGACAGCCTTGTAGAGATTCTCTTCCTCAAACGGCTTTGAGACATATCCATCCATCCCGCATTTGAGGCATTTGTCTGACGTGGCATGAATGACATCGGCAGTCATGGCCAATATTGGCACATGCCACTCAGGCCTTCCTGCGTTCGCCCCGTTCTCATTTGCTTCTTTTTCCATGTTACGAATACGACGTGTTGCTTCAAATCTGTAAAGAATAAGATGTGCATGGGTAAGGCAAACAAATCTGTAGGCGGGGACTAGCAGAGTGTAGGTGTGAGGTATATAATTTGCACTAGATGGTAGGAAAATATATATATATATATGCCCTATTTCTAAGACCCAAAGTTTATGCTTTCTTCCCAAAATAAGAATGACAACAGAAAAATAGTGGTTTTTAAGAGTCTAATATGGCCATCAAAATCTTTGAGTCTAAGAGCACTTTTGCTAAGGGTAAAGATGGTTGAATGTGCTGTATAATAACTAAAAATAATCTCAAAAGTATCCATTTCATCCATTTTTTGCTGTTTTTTTTGTGTAAATTGTCAAATAATGGTGTGAATGAAGCTAATTTGTAGAATAAATAATTTCTGACATGTAAAAGAGTATTATCTTTATTGCAGATTGTCAATTTATGGTGCAAATGAACCTTATTTCTAGTGATCTAAAGAAAGTAAATGCTACTGGTAAAATGCAATAAGTAATATAATAATAATAACGATAATAATAATAATGATAATAATAATAATTATAATAATAGAATAGAAAACCGTACTAGTGCAGCCGATCTCCGATGTGTGTACATGTCTTATTTTGACTGTTAATCTTATGTTTATACTTACACACATCAAAGATCCTCTACACTAACAATAATGTTTTCTATTTCTATTATTATTTTTATTTATTGCATACTACAAGTAGCATTTTTCTTGCTTGAGATCACTGGAAATAAGGTTCATTTGCACCATAAATTGACAATTTACAATAAAGATAAGACTCTTCACGTTTTATTGTTTTAATGTGTTACATACACATTATGATTGTCTATGTTCTAAGCTTCTAACCATGCAAAAGGTAACACATGCCTATTCTTTTCATTAACAACCAATTCAAACAACATGACAATAATATATACTCCGTAGTTAGTATTTCGTGAATAAACTGGCTCATTAAGCTGATAAGCGAAGACTCGCCAAGGGGCTCTCTGAACCTCAATATAAAAGCACTATAATACAGTTTAGGTATACGTGAAAAATATATGAAATAGAGATTTATTTTTTACCCATCCATTTCAGGCATCTGAATATCCATGAAGCAAGCATCAAAATTGTGGGGTATCTCTAGCAATGCAAGAGCAGTTTTCCCACTCTCGGCGCACTCCACATCAGCCCCAAACTTTTTCAACGCACCGGCAGCAACTCTCCGGTTGACCCGATTATCATCAACGACCAATATTCTTTTTCCACACAGTAGGCCTCTCAATGACAATCTTTTGCACCTGTCTTTATCTTGTGGGATCTTCTTTCCCATTCCCAATTCCTGATGAAGGCATGCTCCCACCATACTTGCCCTCAACGGCTTCATAATTATGGTATCTGCAAATCCCGCTGCTTTCGCTTTCTCAAACTCATAACCCGAAATATCAACTGCAAGAAGAATCACCTTTGGTGGTATCTTTTTGTACGTATGTCCATTTGGTTTCATCAAATTTGATATGAACAAATTTAACTCTCCATCTTCAGATATCCATACATCTTTCTCTACAAGAATCACATCTGGCTCGGGCTGACTACTAAGAAAAACAAGAAAAGTCATCGCAAAGAAACTATGTAAAATATAAGTTAAAAAACAAAGCTCCAGAGAGAACTTCTTAAGAGTATATTTGGATCCGGGAAAATGGTAGGGAAAGGGGGGAAATGCCAAGGGAAGTTATTTCTTGAGTTTCATTTCAGATGGAAAATGCAAATCAAAATGAAATATGGTTCATGTTTCTAAAAAAGGGGTTTTCTTATAATACGAGTGTTTGCAAATGCTTTTTTAAAGTGTTTTTCAACTTTTAGCTTTAACAATGCTAAAATTAGTGTTTTAAAAGAGACAAGTTTCTTCTTAAATTTAAGAACTTTAAAGCCAAAGCTGGTGGCGGAGGTGCTTAAAACTACTTTTCACTTTCTCTATAACTTTTACTCTAACAATACACTAGTAATTACATCAATCAGTTTATTTTCAAACAATACTTACTTTTACAATTAATCACTTTTTCTATAATCTCTAAAATAAATCACTTCTCAATTCTCACAATCACAAACAATCGCACATGTTGGTATTGGCCCTCTATTCCCATAAGCCCAATTGCACTTGAGGAGGAACCCAGCCCATTTCTTTTGATCTCATACTCGGCCCTCATCGGTTTGAACTTACCGCTGGCTCTCCTTCCTTCTTCCCACCCGATTCTTTCCTTCCTGGCTTCACGCGACTTGCCCGATTCGGTGCTTCCCTCTTTGGTAAGTGTTACCATCTTCTGTGTTGTGCTTCGCCTATATATTTGTTCTCTTCTCTGTCAATGGGGCTGGCCGGAGAAAAAACCCTTTTTTCTACAGAAATCCCAAATTGCTCCTCTGTGGACGAATTGGCCGGAGTAGTCAGTAGGTTGTTGCCCATAACCTCCATCTTTAGACTTTAGTGGTATTTATCATCCTTTGTGGATGAAATTGGAGACCTGAGCTGGAAGATTCATCTCTTAACAGTGGTATCAGAGCCATCGGAGGTCCTGCCGCCGTCTGCCGCCGTCCCGCCACCGCCTGCCGTCGTCGGACGCTCAGCCACCGGCCACCGGAGCTTCTGCAGCGCCCAGAACCAGCCTCTGCATCGGCCAGACCTTCTGCCAGGAGTCCAAGGTGCTGTCCAGAGCACTGCCGCCGCGTCGCCGCTGTACGCCGCCGTCCAGAGGTCGCCGGAGGACCAGGGAGTTCCGCCGCCGTCGCCTGGAGTCGCTAGTGCCAGTCCGGACCTTCTGCCAGAAGCTTCCAGTCAGTCCAGGGAGATTTGCTTTGGTCCAGAATTCTGCCTGCTGCCGCCAGGGAGGTGCCGCCACGCCATCCAGTCCGCTGCCGCCGTGCTTTACAGCAGCCCACGCTGCCTACGGTAAGTCGGGTAACCCAACCTCGGGCCCCGCTCAGGTAAATTGGCGTTTAACATCCTTGGTGTACCGGAGTGCCACCGGATTTATTTTTTCCCCCCCGCTCCCCGCTGCCCGCTGCTGACCTGCGTGGTCTTGGAAGCCGGCTGTGCCCGGCCCCAGGTACGTTTACTAATCCTTTGTGTGATTATTATTCGTAGTTCATTCATTTTAATTTCAAGTTGAATTGCTATTTGATTGTTTGTTGAATTGTGATTACTTGTTGAATCGTGAATTAATTTTCCGGTGAAGAATATTTTGTTTGGATACTCGTTGTCCAAAGTTGTGAATATTTCTTCTGGTTTAAATTTAATCACGTGTTGGATTTTTTATTTTGATTTTTCTGTTGATTGATTCGTGGATAAACTCTCCGGTTAAGAATATTTGTTTGGATACTTGTTGTCCGAAGTTGGGAATATTTCTGTCCGGATTAGTTTTAAATCCAGTTTCTTTGCTTGTTGATTTAATTTTAGCCTATTTGTGCTTGTACGAAAGAACAAGGAGATTGTACCCCGAACTTTGTGTTCATTGGTCTTCTCGGCTTGTTCGTGCTAGTTGCTTCGTACAATTGATAGCCCTATAGGTTATAATTAATCATTTATCTGTCTGTTGAGTAAATAAAAATTTTTATCTTGCTTGTACGAAAGAACAAGGAGATTGTACCCGAGCCTTGTGTTCATTGGTCTTCTCGGCTTGTTCGTGCTAGTTGCTTCGTACGGTACGAAAGAACAAGGAGATTGTACCCGAGCTTTGTGTTCATTGGTCGTCTCGGCTTGTTCGTGCTAGTTGCTTCGTACTGTTCTTTGCTTGATAATTTTTTTTATTTACTCTCTTGCGTGTTGTGCTTGCTTTCCGGTTAATATGGCTGTCAATCAATATGGCATGCTTCCATTTAACGGAAAGACAGATTTTGATATCTGGAAACAGAAAATCAAATGCGTGTTGATCCAACAGAAAGTCTATAGAGCTGTGACTGGTCTCTATTTAGACTCTGAGGATGCTGCTAAGCGCGTTGAGATGAATGAAACTGCTTGTTCCTCTATATACCTGAACCTTTCTGATTCAGTGCTCAGGAAGGTGGGTATTATAGATTCCGCGAAGGATTTGTGGGACAAGTTGGATAAGCTGTATACCGATACTTCTTTGCCTGGTAAATTGTTTTTGCTTGAGAAGTTCTTTAGATTTAGGCTCGACCTGTCTAAGGACATAGATGAGAACCTAGATGTGTTTAACAAGCTTATTCAGAACATTAAGCAAGCTGGTGATAAACACATAGATGACTACACGCCCATAGTGTTACTTAATGCCATCCCTGACTCATACAATGACGTCAAATCTGCCATAAAGTATGGTAGAGACGATATCTCGTTAGATATAGTCGTTAATGGATTAAGGAGTAAGGAGTTAGACCTTAGACACTCGAGGGGTAGTAATAGTCAGTCTAGGGACTCTGGTGAAACGTTGTTTGTGAGGGGTAGGTCTAAGAGTAGATCTAGAAACCATAAGAAGGGCAACAACGATAAGAACAAAAACAATGACCCGGGGAAGAAGAGAGGTAAGTCTAAGAAGAGAGTGTGCTATAATTGTGGTAATTCTAGTCACTTCATTAAGGATTGTCCCCATCCGAAGAAGTCTGAACATGCTAATGTGGTAGATGATAATAACTTGCATGAAGAAGTTTTTATGATTTGTGATTCTGCCAATTCTGTGTTGAGTAGCATGACTGAAAATGAGTGGTTGATTGACTCTGGTTGTACTTATCATATGACACCTTTTAGATCCTTGTTTGCTTCTTATGATTCTTGCAATGATGGTTTTGTGTCTCTTGCTGATAATAAGAAATGCAAAATACATGGGGTGGGTGATGTATGTTTGAAGTTTGATAATGGGACTGTGTTTACTATGAAAAATGTGAGGCATGTTCCTGATTTGCGTCATAACTTGTTTTCTGTCGCTGCTTTTGAGGGTAGTGGATTAGAGGGTAAATGGGGTAATGGGTGCATGAAAGTTTTAAAAAATTCCCTTGTTTTGTTTAAGGCAAAAAAGGTGAATAACTTGTATGTGTGCCATGCTCAGCCTTTCTGTGATTCTGCTCATGTTGTTAGTTCTGATAAATCTGCTTTGTGGCATAATAGATTAGGACACATGAGTAATAGGGGTTTAGAGATTTTGCATAAATCTGGTTGTTTTGGTAAGGATTCTGTGTCCCCCATCCCCTTCTGTGAATCTTGTGTGTTAGGCAAGCAGCATAAGGTTACATTCCCTTCCTCCCCATATCCTAATCCTACTAAGTGTACCTCTGTGTTAGAGTATGTTCATGCTGATGTGTGGGGTCCTGCTAGTGTCTCTACCCACGGGGGTAAGAGATATTTTCTGTCCATCATTGATGATTTTTCTAGGAAGGTGTGGGTCCGTCTCCTTGAGCATAAGTCCGATGTCTTTGTGAAGTTTAGGGAGTGGAAAAACCTTGTAGAAAATCAAACTGGTAAGAAGGTCAAAACCCTTAGGACAGATAATGGTCTAGAGTTTTGCAATAAGGATATGGACCAACTGTGTGTTGATTGTGGGATTAGAAGGCACAAAACTGTGCCCTATACTCCCCAACAAAATGGGATAGCCGAGAGGATGAATAGGACTGTTCTAGATAAGGTTAGGAGTATGCTTGCTACCGCCGGTTTGTCTAAAAAGTTTTGGGGTGAAGCAGTTAACACTGCTGTCTACTTGATTAACCGGTCTCCTTCTGTTCCCTTGGGTGGGAAGTGCCCTGAATCTGTTTTTTCAAACAAACCCCTTGATTTGTCTAATCTTAGAGTGTTTGGGTGTGCAGCGTATGTGCACCAACAAGGTGACAAGTTGGATCCTAGGTCTAAGAAAGGAGTCTTCCTAGGTTATCCCGAGGGTGTGAAGGGGTATAGGGTTTGGGATAGGAACCAGGTAGGTTTCAAAGTTGTGGTGAGTAGAAACGTTGTTTTCAATGAATCCGAGTTTCCTTGTCTGGTTAAGTCAGTTCCTGAGTCTGAGTCTGATCCTAGTAGTACACCCGTTGAGGTGGAGTCCATACCACGTGCTGCTAGCCCTTTGTTTGCTAATCATGATAATGTTGTTTTGCATGATTCTAATTCTTCTGAATTGCATGATTCTGATTCTTCTGAGCATGATACTACCACCACTTCGAGTGAGGTGGAGCATTCTCATGTGCATTCAAATGACAATGAATCGCATGATGAGAGTGCGGATGCTAGTGAGAATGATTTGCATGATTATCAACTTGCTAGAGATAGAAGTAGAGTAATTAGGAGAACTGCTGATAGTATGCCTGATTATGCTTTCCATATGTGTGATACTTCTATGTTTGCTTTCTCTGTGTTTGAGACCCTTGAGCTTAACGAACCTAGAACCTATAGAGAGGCCCTTAAGTCTAATGAGTCCGCTAAATGGCTTTGCGCCATGGAAAGTGAGATGGAGTCACTTAGAGCGAATAAGACTTGGACGTTAGTTCCTAGACCGCCCAATAGTTCCGTTGTTGCCTGTAAGTGGCTATTTAAGGTTAAGGAAGAGCCTAACGACATTAGATATAAGGCTAGGTTAGTAGCTAAGGGATTTACTCAAAAGGAAGGTGTTGATTATGCTGAAATCTTTGCTCCTGTAGTTAAATTTACTACGATTAGAATGATGCTTGCTCTTGTTGCTCATAATGATTGGGAAATGAAGCAAATGGACGTCACCACTGCATTCTTGCATGGTGATTTAGATAAGAAAATCTATATGTCGCAGCCTGAGGGCTTTGTGGATCCCATGAAGAGTGATCATGTGTGTTTGCTTAGGAAGGCCTTGTACGGCCTGAAGCAGTCCCCGAGGCAGTGGAATATCAAATTTGACCAGTGCATGTCATCTTTGAAATTTCACAAGTCCGAATGCGACCATTGCCTATACTTTAAAAATACTTCCTCGGTGCCTGTGTTTTTATTGCTATATGTGGATGATATGTTGATTGTTAGTCCTTCGGGTGACGCCATTAAATGTGTGCAAAAGCGTCTCAGTGAGAACTTTGCTATGAAAGACCTAGGTGATGCCAAAAGGATCCTAGGCATTAACATTGTTAGGGATAGGAGTAAGCGTGTGTTAGTTCTCAATCAGATTTCTTACATTGAAAAGATTTTGAGTAAATATAACATGCATTCCGCTACTCCCGTTTCTATCCCGATGGCGTCTCACTTTGTGTTAAGTAAGGATCAGTCTCCTAAGACTGCTCCTGAAATTGCTAAAATGAAATCAGTGCCTTATTCCAATGCTATTGGGTCCGTGATGTATCTCATGGTGAGTACTAGACCCGACATTGCCTATGCTGTTAGTTGCTTGAGTAGGTATATGTCTAATCCTGGTTTAGATCATTGGAATGCTCTTAAGTGGTTGCTTAGGTATTTGAAATCTTCTGTTAATCATGGGTTGGTTTTCACTAGGTGTTCTGAGGGGGTTAAGTTGAGTGGGTATGTGGATTCTAATTTTGCTAATGATAGAGACAATAGGAAATCCACTACCTCTTATGTGTTTACTCTTTGTGGGTCGTGCATTAGTTGGAAGTCTCAGCTTCAACCCATAGTAGCCCTTTCCACCACTGAGTCGGAGTATGTGGCCGCTACCGAAGCGTTTAAGGAAGCCATTTGGCTTAAACGTCTCCTAACGGAGATTGGTAGTCTTAAGCAGGACATTTGTGTGTTTTCTGATAGTCAATCTGCTATTCAATTGTGTAAAAACCCTGTTTTTCATGATAGAACTAAGCACATTGATGTTAGATTTCATTTTATACGTGATATTGTGAGTGCAGGTCATATCAAGTTGATTAAAATTCCTTCGGAATTTAATCCTGCTGACATGGGGACTAAATGTCTCTCGGTCGAAAAGTTGTTGTCGTGCAAACGCACGTTAAACATTGATTGCGGATAAGTTGCCTGGTGATCTTACCCCTTTTGCCTGAATATGTCTTTGTGATTATTCGGGCAATCCAGCGATGATGAGTCTCATATATGTTTTAGAGTTTTGACTCTACACCACTAGGGTCCAATAAGGTGGAGATTGTGTTGGTATTGGCCCTCTATTCCCATAAGCCCAATTGCACTTGAGGAGGAACCCAGCCCATTTCTTTTGATCTCATACTCGGCCCTCATCGGTTTGAACTTACCGCTGGCTCTCCTTCCTTCTTCCCACCCGATTCTTTCCTTCCTGGCTTCACGCGACTTGCCCGATTCGGTGCTTCCCTCTTTGGTAAGTGTTACCATCTTCTGTGTTGTGCTTCGCCTATATATTTGTTCTCTTCTCTGTCAATGGGGCTGGCCGGTGAAAAAACCCTTTTTTCTACAGAAATCCCAAATTGCTCCTCTGTGGACGAATTGGCCGGAGTAGTCAGTAGGTTGTTGCCCATAACCTCCATCTTTAGACTTTAGTGGTATTTATCATCCTTTGTGGATGAAATTGGAGACCTGAGCTGGAAGATTCATCTCTTAACAGCACACACTCTGTATTACTAAAGAAATCATGAACAGAAATATGATATACGGACACTACAATCATAAATCCAGTGCAAAATTGAGCATTAGTATTGTCACTAAAATCACTAAATAATAGGCTAAAGTTTTTTACTCTAATAAAAATAGATAAATACACTGAGTTTTAACAAACCTAAAAAAAATTAATTGAGTTTGAACAAAATGTCCCACACGTTTTCTTTTTTGCAAACTTATATATTTTTCCTTCATTTTCTTCCCTCATTATTTTGCGAGTTCCAGATGAACCCTAAGAATACACTTACATGGAAATTGGGGAACTGTTTCTCCCAGATAAAGCTGATGATGCTTTCTTAATGCTGTCTACCACCTCAACAAGCACACCAAGTCTCTTGAGATGATACCTCGTAACAGAAGCCCTAACTGGCATCCGGTCAATTACGATAGCTCTTAGTCCCTTAAACGACAAGGGCAAGTCGTCTGGAAGACTCTTTTTCAATTCAATGTCTCCATTTATTGGCTCGTACCTCTGGAACTTAACAGTGAAAGAGAAGGTGCTTCCTATATCGGGACGGCTGATGAAAGTTATACGACCACCCATCAGCTCAACGAGACACTTGCTTATGCTTAATCCAATCCCGGTCCCTCCATAGTTTCTGGAAGTGGAACTGTCTGCTTGCATGAAGGGAGTGAACACTCTGTCTTGTGCATGCAAAGGGATCCCAATTCCAGTATCTTCAACTGATACCATCAGCGTGATTATATCCTTCTCAGAAGAAGGGGCATCTTCATCATTTCCAGCTTTATTATTGTTATTATTATAGTAAAATGTTTCATCAGCATGCTTATAATTGTCCCAACTGTTCCGATTATCAGCAGCTTCAAACCCGCTTAGGGTTTGAACAGATCCTACTCCATTCAAGCATGCTTCGCTCATCGCTTTTGCCTCTTCGGCAAGACTAACTTGAATGAACACATGTCCTCGTTCTGTGAACTGTAATCAGTACATGTAAATTACTGGTTATATTCACAGTTTATATGAGGATTACAGTAAAGGTTCAAGTCATCAATGAATTAAGGTGGCCTTATAGTCTTTAAACAGGCATTTGGGAATGATTTTAATTCTGCTTTTATTGGAAACAAAACGCTTTTTTTTGTTTTAAATACATGAATTCAGCTTTGACACTATTCATGAAGCACTGACAATTTTTATGAAATTATGAAATTGGATGTCCTTTGCGGCACTAGGGTAATGATGATGATGATGAAATTGGATGAATGGATGGATGGACGGACCGACAGAGGGATGGATAAATAAATAAATAAATAAATAAATAAATAAATAAATAAATAAATAAATAAATAAATAAATAAATAAATAAATAAATAAATAAATAAATAAATAAATAAATAAATAAATAAATAAATAAATAAATAAATAAATAAATAAATAAATAAATAAATAAATAAATAAATAAATAAATAAATAAATAAATAAATAAATAAATAAATAAATAAATAAATAAATAAATAAATAAATAAATAAATAAATAAATAAATAAATAAATAAATAAATAAATAAATAAATAAATAAATAAATAAATAAATAAATAAATAAATAAATAAATAAATAAATAAATAAATAAATAAATATACTCCCTCCGTATCGTAATGTTTGCTAGAATAGGGTTTGACACAATGTTTAAGGGAAATGTAGTATATGTAATGAATAATGAAAAAAAAAGTAGGAGCGTGTGGAAAAGTAAGAAACAGAAGATAAAAGGTAAGAAAAAGTAATAACAATTAAGTATTTTTAAAGGAACCTTACCAAGAAGAGAAAGTATAGAAAAAATTAAAATACATCCCAAAAGGGAGTGTCGCAAACAAAAGAATAAGGAGGGAGCATGTACATACAAAAATACTAAAGGACACCTACCAATCAAACATGTTTTATATTTTCAAATTCGAGAATAGAACAAATATAAAAGTTACAGAAAGTGTAACTAATGAACCTTTATTGTTCAATTTGTTTATAGTAACGAATATATTATGGTGATAGAGGCTAAAAATGTAAGTTTGTCAACCATCACTTACTTTGACAGAGTTACCAACCAAATTTGTTATGACCTGCCTGAATCTTCCTGGATCTCCCATTACAATTTCAGGAACCTTATCAGAGACAAGCACCGCCAACTTCACTTCCAGAAATTTGTATACCAGCCCCCACAATTCATCAGGTGAATGAATATCCAAAAAAATAAAACAAATACACAACTAAGTACATATATGGTAAAAATTTTGTTACAGAACAGAAAGCCCAATATACAGAAAACTTAATAGCCCTTAATTACCTCAACACCCTTCTTCCTAGATTTCTCCGAGAATAAAGGGAGGACATCATCAAGTATGGACCGAAGACCAAAAGGGACAGTCTCAAGTTCTAACTTTCCAGCTTCAATCTTTGCCCGATCTAGCACTTCATTTATCAACGTTATCAGTGCCTTTCCGCAAGCTTGTGCTGTTTGTGCATAATCTCTTTGAGTCGAACTCATGTCTGTATCTAATAGTAGAGCAAGCATTCCTGCAGTAATAGATACGCATTAAAGAGATTTATTTGAAACACTTGACTCGTCCAAAAAATAAAAGCCAAGGAAAAGTATCTCCCTACCTAGGATTCCGTTCATGGGAGTTCTTATTTCGTGGGAAACAGTGGCTAAAAACTGTCATTATTATTAGCGAAAAAAGTCAATAAAACCGGAAACAGATCAAGTATTTACTTATTTAATGGTAATAAAAAGATTCCACATGTTGGGAAAGGCTCGTTTGGAAAACCTGGGATTTGGCAACATCAGCAGCTTCAGCTTTAACCTTCAGTTTCTGCATTTTGTGGAAATCATCCTCCACTTTAATGATGTGAAATGCAGCACCGTATGAGATGTATCCAACCAAAACGGCAATCACAAAGAAAAAGGAAGCAATGATCAAAGCAGCCCATGATGTAGCAGCCTTTTGAAGATATCTGCAGCAGCAAACAGATCATAACTACCCCAAAAATATCAAGCAGTTTCTTTCTGAATTACATATCAATGACGAAAGCAGATTGAGACACTAACCTGCATATCATCTCATGCTTACGAAACGGATCCCCAAAATCAAGCTTGCTCACATGCTTAAGGGACAGGTCACCCACTTGGTTTTGATGTCCATACATGACTAGAGGGTCAGAATAGTTGGTAATGTCATATACATTTACCACAATTCCTTGGTTTCCAGCTAGTTGGCCGAGCAGGTTTTCGACAAGTGACTCAACATCAAAGGCTCCACCAATGTATCTGTATATTTATTAATGACATACAAAGTTGAAAGTTTTCTCAGGAAAGTGATAGTAAATGCTGAATTACAGAAGAAGAAATTGTAAATAAAAGTGGGACAATTCTATAAAAGACCATATGTGTGTGCAAATAATCTAATAGAGCTTAAGAACAGGTTGTATTTACATCTCCGTTTGTTACCCATGATTGGCTTATCCTGATTATTCTATTGGTCATTGGTCAGAATAAGTAACTTTTGATTTACTTATTTGGCTGAAATGGATAACGGCGTGCTTTCACTTTAAGAAAATCCAGCAGAATCAGCCAGCCATTTCAGCCAACTTCCTCTTATCAAGCGGGCTCTTTATGAGGCTTCAAAACATACCAACTCTGTGTACCATATAAAAACACAAAGCTGAAATTTAAATTTTTAATGAATGCAAAATCATTAAAACAGAGAGCAACAATATAACACAAACACATGCATGGAGAGGGTGTCTTCCACATTTTGCTGCATTACTTAATTCAAGTAGTTTTTTTAATAAGCTGAACAAACTTGTGTACATTTAATTGAACAGGTTTCCATGTATTACCAAATTTCTGAGTTTTAGGTTTCACCTGTCAAGCTAATTGTGGAAAAGACCATCTCACTATTTTGAGTAAGCTAGCAATTTAAGTAGATATTAAGTGTCTACTTGGCTTCATCTGTAGATATTAAAACAAAATTACTTAAAATAATAGGTCTTACACAACCTGCAAGAAAACAAAGTCTATAGCATTACCACAGTTACAACCTCCTTTCAACCAGTTACAACTCAAAAAAGCACCTTCATTAAAACACTTAATCATCTCAACCATTACAAAAAATCTTCATAAATAAAAGAAATACCCTGCAGTTGCTTGAATCCTTTCCTGTTGGGATGGGTAAGCCCCCAGCGTATATTTGTAAACAGGGAATGTCAAAACAACGCCAAGGTGGTTAGAACCAAGAAGCCTGAAGGGACTTGTCAGAACAGCTTTCCCAGTCGCCCTGGCTCTCAATATGTTTTCACGGTCCTCCTGTTTTCAATCAAGATTCAAGAATCTCCATATTTGTTTGTTTGATTGTGTGTGTGTGCGCGTGTAATCAAGAGTGAGATTTAACTGAGCTATAATACCTCTCCAGACATCATGTCGATTGATTCGAGATAAGAAACAGTTTCTTGAGCGAGTATGACCGCGGCATATTCATCCCGGATGGGAGAAGGCTCTTTATCCATTTTTCTAATTGTCCATCCATGCTGCTTCTCAAAGTTCTCCCTCTGGAAATTCATAACTCTCTCAGCATATGCCACACCACTCAATAATGGCCTCTCAAAAGCTGTTCTCGCCGTATACTCGGCAAAAGTTTCCTTCAAACATAACATTTACACATCAATATACATACATAAGAACACAAATCAATGATCCATTCAGAAATTAGTCTGACCTTATCGATTGCAGAGGGGTTCTTGTTGTAATAGAAAGTGGAGACGAGGATGGCAAGGGCATGGACATGATTAACGCTAACACTGAATTGGTCCTGTAACATTCTGGCCCTCTGATCACACATACTCACCAGTGTCTCGTTCCTCCTCACCTTGTTACCATTGTCTAGGTAACTGAATATGGCCCAGCTGACCAGGGAAGCTGCTAGAAGCCATAGGGTCAACAGCTTTGGGAGCCAATACCTGTGAATCCATGGGTACCTTTTCTTTCTGTTCAACTGCTCATTCAACCTCATCGTCACCATGTGGTGTCTGCTTTGGCTTTTTTGAACCACCACCTTTTGACCCATCTCAACAAGAACACCCCACCACTTCAGTACCTTTTTCTTCCTCAACTCACCACCTAACACAACATGCCACCAATCCCACCATTTACTATCAGGCAAACTAGAATGTTAATTTTCTTGGGGGAAAAGTTGCAGTCTTGAAGAAAAAACCTTTTCTTTTCTTTTTTCTTTTTTTTTGGGGTGCAAAGTGCAAACCCAGGTTTTTTCCATCAATGTTTTTCAAGAAACATATAGAATGGCAGTCTTCAAGGAAAACACAGTTTTTGTGTGAAAACACAGGGTTTGTTATGCCCAAAGTTTTTTTTCAAGAAACTGGAAAAAAAGTTGGGGTTTAAGAAAAATGAAAAATCCATACCTCATAGAATGGAACAAGCATGGAGTAGAACAAGGCTTGCCTGAAGGTCCCTCAAGAGTAGCAAAAAATAACTCAAACTGCAAGGAGAAAGGAGTGACTGAAAGAGTGAAAAAAGTTACTCCGACTTTCCACCTCTACAAGGAAACCTGTACTGTCCTCCCTGTGAGCGAGGACGAAAGAGTACAGCCAAAGAACAGCAAGTTTGCTGTTCAATGGACCATAAAATAGTGAGTTTGACCAGCGAAGCACAACCACAGGAGGGGGAGAAACACAACAAACTATTGGGTGTTCTTGAGGATATTATAGTTGTGCCTTCTTTGAACTGATTTCCCAAAATACCCAAATCCTGTAAAAACTACTTCGCAATTAAGCCTTTCTTCCTTCCTTCTTCTCTTACTAAAAAAAATTCTGCTTTTATTATCAGGGTTTTGCTATAGGTACCCCAAAATGGGTACCCCCATTTGTCCCCCACCCTATTGGGTGGTCACAAATGAGCCAACCCAATTATGTGGTGCCCCACTTAAATGAGTTGCCTCATTTGTGGCCACCCAATAGGGTGGGGGACAAATGGGGGTACCCCATTTTGGGGTACCTTTAGCAAAATTCTTATTATCAACAACTTGTTGGGAAGTGATACACTCTAGGAATAAAATAATGTGAAGTACTACTCATCATCTTCTTTTTCTCCTTGCTTTTCAAAGTGACTGAATCGAATTTTAAGGATTTTTGCAGATACGCTGTTGTCCCCTCATAGCCCACCCTCTTCTGGTCCATTCATCTATTCCCCCCTCTCTCTCTCCTCTCCAGAAACCCCATTTCTCTCTCTACAAAAATAAAGAACACTTTTTTGCACAACCAACTATTTTGCCCGTTTGGGCATTCCTCCATTTCTCTCACTACAGCCCATTATTATCTGCAACCCCGAGTTTGCCATTTTTTTAAAATTTCTTTTGACTTTCAAAGCTAGTAAAAGATGGCTGAAGCTGAAATATTTGTACTCTGCAATTAATTAAATCATTAAGATCAGTAAAGAGTTCGGTTAGGACTTCGTGGTCCGTACTTCTTCTGTTTTACCTTGCAGTTAAGGATGGTAGCGCAGTATTGATTTCTTTTAGCTATTTAGCGGAATGTGATGATAAAGTAAGAAACTGTTCCTTTCACCTGATTTGAATGTTTCTGATCTGAATTTTTTAAGTTCTAATCTGATCTGATCTGAATTTTTCTGATCTGATCTGATCTGAATCTTTCTGATCTGATCTGATCTGAATCTTTCTGATCTGATCTGAATCTTTCTGATCTGATCTGAATGTTGCTGAACTGATCTGAATGTTTCTGATCTGATCTGAATTCTTCTGATCTGAATCTTTCTGATCTGATTTGAATATTTCTATAATTGTAATTGTAATTACAATTATAATTATTAGATTTATAATTGTAATTAAAAATATAACTTAAATAAAATTACAATTATAATCATAATTATAAAAAAATAATAATTAAAATTAAATTTAAAATTATAATAATTATACCAATTACACTAATTATAAATACAGATACAATTATAAATGTAATTATATTTTTAATTATGATTAATTTTATAATTATTATTATTGTAATTATAATTATAATATTTATTTCTATAGTCATAATTATGTCTATAATTACTAATTTAAATATATAATTACTCCGAAGTAATAATAATTACAACAATAACAACAAGAACAACAATCATATTAATAATAATGATGATTATAATTATAATTACATTGTAAATCATAATTATTGTTGAGGTTTATTCCCGAAGATCCGAAAGCCCAACACAAGCCTTGGATATTATAGGGATATTGGGTAGGGTTGATTGAAATGTGTGTAAAATATAAAATAGTGAAATGATATCCAACTCAAGAACTTACTTATATTCTGTAATTAAGCAATTACACTGAAACTACCCGAACGGTAGATGAATATGAGATTACAAGGATGGGAGATGTAAATCTATTGCTAAGCTCTGAGTATTAAAATGCTAACCCTTTACAATGATCTAAACATGGATATTTATACTAAAATGGGGATGGGTAAGGTGGACACGTGGTCGAATCTGGTAGGCTATCACCTCTGCCATGTAAGCACCCATGCCCCCACTTGCTGCCGCCATGATCCAGCATTAAATGCGGCCTCCACTTGATGATTGCCCGTTCGGGCAAGGTGTTCGGTGCGTGGGACCCCGTCATAGGTGTTATCCTGCTTAGGAACACATCCCGAACGCCGATCGGTATCTCTGCCATAGGTGATTTGGCATAATTGTTTCCTGGAATGTTCCAAGTATAACTTTTATCCCGAATGCCGTTCGAGAGTTCTTTTGGACTGCCTTGGGCCCGCTGTTTCTTCCTGGATTTGGGCCTAGGGATATTGGGCCTGGACCCAATATCCCAACACTAGTCCCCCACTTCCTATGTTTCGAACGGTAGTGAGAGCATAAGGAAGTAGAAGATTATTACCCGAATGCTGTTCGGGTGAGTATCGGATGGCATTCCGCCGGTTCCCGAGGCATATTTTGACGGTTATTTGCAACTGTCGTTTCACTTCTCCGATAAACGCCATGATTACCTGAGAAGGATTCTCTGTGTGACACGTGTCTCTGTCATCATTACAAAAAACGTGTCCTCTTCTGATTGGCAGCTGAATCGGCGTGACAGAGTATAAATAGGCTCTTCTGGGTTTGATTCTGGGTTTCGAAATTTTGCATCTCCGGCTTAGTACTCTGCCTTCTCTCTAGAGCTTCTTCCGCTGCCTCTGTTCAGGTATCCTTCGAACTTCCTTCTACTGTTTATTTCCCTCGTTCGGTGAGAATGGCACCCCTTCGTTCATCTGAACCTTCTACTTCCGGTACCGCAATCCCAGAGCAAAACCCCAACGATGTGCTGCAAGTCGTCCCTATTCCGGCGGAGGTTAACGGTGATGATTCCTCTTCCTCTGACGTTTACCCTGATGGCACCGAATCGGGGGATGAAATGGAAGTTATGAAAGCCGGTCCTCCAAGCGGTGTTTCCTGCCATAAGCTTGACCTAGCCCTGATTAGGCTTAGGCGCCAAAAGCTCACGGCCCAGAACCGGGCCCAAATCCAGATGTTACTTCCTGATTCGGTGAACTTCCGCCTCCAATCGGGGCTCCATCCAATGCGCCACTTCCCAGGGATGGTCGTGGTTCATTTTGATTCCCTTAAGGCCGGCCTTAGGTTCCCCCTTCACCCCTTCTTCGTTTCCCTCTTAAATTTTTATAATATAGTGCCAGCCCAAATAATGCCGAACTCCTACCGGGCAATGGCTGGTTTTATTTGTCGTTGTGTGGACGCTAAGGTGACCCCTTCGTTAGATCTGTTTCACTACTTTTTCTCGATCATCCCACAACAAGCCCAGGGTTATCTAGTCGCGAGTTCCCGAACAGGTCATATTTTGTTCTCCAAGGCTCCCTCCTCCATCAAGGAATGGAAAGATCGGTTCTTTTTTGTATCTGTCCCAACCGGCCTGATTCCAAGAAAGTGGAACGCCTTTCCGCCAAAGTCCCCCGAACCGTTCATCTCTGAAGACCTTAGCCAGGATATCATTGCTGTGGAGGCGGGTGGTTGCTTTCAGATTATGCCATATCTGACTCCCGAACGGCTTATTAAAGCCGGGATAGGTACTGCCCGTATTCCTGGACTTACTTGACTGAAAACCAAGTGCCATGGCCCGGGCGGTCCTTCCCGTGTGATATAATTTTTTAATCCACGTGTGAACCGCTCGGTACTAATTTGTTCCTTTTGTCTTTTCAGCTCCAAAGCAAGGCGAATCCTCAGATTCCGAAGGAGACAACCCCGAACCGCCGGCAATGGATGACAGCAGGCTCTTTACCGTTGGTTTTGACGATGAGCCACCAACCTCTCCTCCCAAGCAGCAGAGGAAGACAAAGAGGAAGGGGTTGAGGAAGGCCGATCAGGGGACATCCTCCCAATCCGCCCCCGTCGTCCCCGAGCAGTCTGAACCTGTTCGGGATGTAGAACCTGTGCAGCAGGTTGCCCCTGAACAGCAATCTTCACATGCTGATATGCTGATGGATCAGCTCTTCTCTGATCAGCAGCCTCACCACTTTTCCGCTGAGGAATTGGCCGCCAACCAGGCTGATTTGGCGAGCCAGTTTGAGCAGATCTCCCTTCAAGATCCCGCTCATGGAATGCTGGAAAGGGGAGGCTGTCCAGCAAGCCAGATTTGGTCCACATCGGGCTTCCTCAATGGGCATAACCTTCCTCCGATGCCGGTCGAGGAGGCCGAAGAGTGTATTGCCTTGGCTGCCCTGAAGGTAACTTCTTATCACCTCTCTTTTTTTTTTCGGTTGTTCATTAATTTACCAGGTTCTCATTTCTTATTTGTACTCGATCAACAGGTAGGGATCTACAGCCTGAAACTCAGAGAGGCCAGGCAGGCCAAGGAACAAGGGCTGCTGATGGCCAAGGAAACGGCTGAACAGGCATCAGAGGCCGAACGCCGGGCTTTTGCCGAGGAGCGGAGGAAGCTAGAAGCTGAGGCTGGGGAGCTTCGTGTCAAGGTGGGCTCTCTCCAGGCCAAGATCGCGGCAGCTGAGGCCGCTCAGGTCAAGTTTTCTGAGGCCCCTCCTCAAATCCCGGACGGCCCGGCTGAAATGTTAGTTGATCTATCTGCCGTTCGGGATCAATTCAAAGCTTCCGAGGAGTTTCTGGCTCTAAAGGAAGAATACGCCACCGAACAGCTCCCTGCTGTCTTCGGAAGGCACCTGGAGAAACTGGCCGGGGAAGAGCGCCAGAAGGAGGGGGTCAGGGTGCTTGATCAGCACCCTATCACCAAGGAGTGGACCGACAATCTTGCCCGGGGAGTCTACAACTCAGGTTGTCAACACATGCTCCAGCCTCTCCTCCCCCTCCTAGAAAAACAGATGGGCCGTTCGGTGCAGCCATCTGACTTGCCCTCTGACCTCCATCCGGGTCATCTGAACGCCCTGATGGCACAAATGAAAAAATGCCGGCGAGCCCTGGGGATGGAGGTCGTGCAGGTTGTTGACGAAGAAGCTGATGAAGACGATGATGAAGAGGGTGAGGACCATCCCGAACAAATAGATTAGACCTCCATCTGTACCCCTTTTTCTTTAAAGTAGTATTTTTTGTACTTTCCGGCCAGTAGAGCCGATGAATACACAACTTGTTTTGCAACTTCTCTCTCTAATTTCTTTTCCTGTATTCCATACTTGTTTTCTCACCCATCAATTTGCCTTCGTAATACATTTCCTGTTGCTTTCTTCCTGTTGACTCCATAGTTTATAGCGATCAGATTTGCCGGTTTGCGTCACCCCTTCGCTAAGTCCAGAATTTAGGATTTTAATATTGATCGACCTGTTTATTCGATATCATTCATAATGAACTCCATAGTTCATTATGGAGTATAAACTATGTTGCTTCCTGTTTTTTTTTTTTTTTTTTTTTTTTTTTTTTTTTTTTTTTTTTTCTTTTTCTCTCCCCATCTGTTCGGGGTATAAACTCCTGTACTTTCCTCGTCAATTTTTTGGTAATTGTCTTCAGCATTCGGGATGTAGTGTTAACCATACCGTTCGGGTACACCGGTCATTTCTTCATTATACTTTGGTGTATCCCGTTCGGGGAACCGCTTGTAGCCCCCTTTTCTTCTCTTTTTTTTTTTTTTTTTTTTTTTTTTTTTTTTTTTTTTCGTAGAGGTTCGTGAACTTTGTTGATTTCAACCCGTTCGGGTGTTCTCCTCGATAAATCTAGAATTCAGGATTCGATAATCTTGTTAACACATGTTGCGTATAATCAACCGTTCAGTCTGCATCTGTCATATTCTTCCATGTTAGATAACCATACTGTTCGGGTACGCCCATCATTTTATCATCGTGCTGAATTTCCTTCTCGTTCGGGGGAACGTTTGTAGCCCTTTTTTCTTATCCTGTTCGGGGAAACGCTTTAGGAGGTTCGTGAATTTTGCTGATCTCAACCCCGTTCGGGTGTTCACTCACCCCAAAGGGTGCTTTAACTTCCCTCAACCACCTTGACACGTGTCTATCATTCATTCGAATTCCTGGCGGTTGTATTTCCTTATATAAGGATGCAGCTATTTTGTTTCAGTTTTTTCTGCTGCTTCTGAATTCTCTCAAGCTTTCTCTCTCTAGAACTTTCTCCGTTATTCATAATTAATGTCTACCTTTTCTGGTTCGTCAGACTTCGAAGATATGGCACCTACTTTGATTCGCCTCTCGAGGGGAAAAGCTCACCCCAAAGATCAAGGCACATCTGCCCGATCGTCGGGCTCTAACGGGTCTTCTGCCTCACTTCATCCCGAACAGCCCCTCCCTGATGATGGATGTCAGTCGGGAGATGACCTAGCCATCTATAACAAGGGCATGCCTGAACGGCCCCCCCCGTTATAGTTTGAACTTCCACTGCATCAGGAAGCAACGTCAACGCCTTCCTGCTGATGCAGAACAGACACTCCGCCAATTACTACCCCCACCCCGTCAGTTCAATGCGGGGTTCATCAAACATCCCATGCGACACCGTCCGGGATGTGTGGTTGTGCACATGGATGCTTTGGCCGCTGGTTTGAGGTTCCCTTTGCACCCGTTCGTAGTGGAGTTCCTCCGCCGGGTGTCAGTACTGCCGGCACAGTTCGTGCCCAGCACCTACAGGATCCTGAATGGGTTCATTGTTTGGTGCCATGAGTTGGGGATTGCCCCTAGCGCCGATCTCTTCTTGCACTGCTATGGCGTTCAGCCCTATTGGACCACCGGATACCTGCGGCTTGTAGCCCGTCCTGGCCGTTCGCTCTTCACCGATAACCCCACCCCTCCAGAAAGATGGGAGGAAAGATTTGTGTTCGTACACGTGGGGTCGCCGCTTCCTTTTCCTGATCGGTGGAACACCTACCCCGTTCAGGATGCCTCCCCAAGGGTGGATGCAACTATCGTCTGCCAGTACGAAAGGCTCCGTCTGGCCGGTTCCAAGAACCTGCGGTCCTTCTTGACTCCTGCCAAGATGCTAGCTGCTGGCATTGGTATGTTCCTTCCCTTATTTTGTCCGTTCGGTGTATTTGTCAATCTCTTGTTCATTTCCCTTTGTTCTTTCCTGTAGGTGTGATTCCCCCCGTCTCCATAAAGCGTCCTGCTCCTACTCCTTCCACCGCCATAGTCAGCAAGGGAAGGGAGAAGGCTATTCAGCCAGGTTCTTCCGCCGGCCGGGAATCTGGGCCCGTTAGCAAGCGGCCAAGGATTGAGAGCAGAGCCTTGGTCCCGGTCGATCATGTCATTGATCTGACGGACCCTTCTGTGGAGAGGATGCCTCCGGTCCCCTCCCCTTCAAGGAAGCTGGGCAACAGGGGAGGTGTTGCTTCAGATAGTCTTCCGATCCCCGATCGGTTGACGGTGGAGTTTTCCGCCATGGGCCCCCGAGCCGAATGCCGGACGCTGTTCGGGCAGACTGCATCCTCCATGTGGTGCAGCACTTCCTTGAAGGCTGGAGATGGTTTCACCAACCTGACCCATTGGTCTGATTTGGTCGAAGCAGGCCATGCTGAGTCCCTTAAGGTATGCCTTTGACTGTTCATTTCTTCCTTTTCATAACATTTTTTGGATTTGTTCTTACTGCTGTTTCTTTTTTCACAGGCCGGTACATACTATCACCGGGCCTTCCTAGCAGCTGAACGGGAGATGACCCTCCTTCATCAGGAGCTGGACGAGAGCCAAACCCTTTTGGCTGCTGCTAGGAAGATGGCTGCAGATCTCCAAGATCGAGCCAACAAGGGTGACAAAGCCAGGGAGGAGCTGGCCGAACTGGAGCAGAGGCTCCAACGACGCGATCGGGAAATCCGTGATCTGCGTGCCAAGGTGAAGGTTGCCGAAGCTGCTGGCCTGAAAATCGAGAAGGCCAAGGGGGATAATCCCCCTGCCCCCTATGCCGCCGATGTTTCAAAAATCACCACGAAAGCAGTGATTGACTTCCAAAGGGGGAAAGGCCTGAACCTCGCCTTGGAGAATACTGCTCGGGAGTTCCTTGGCAAGCATCTGGGCGAATTCTTAGAGAGGAGCAAGGACCCATTACATGATGGCCTCAAGCTTCTTGATGAGACCCCGTCCGGCACAGCCTTCGCCAATGCTCTAGCAAGGGACACCCTTGTTAAGTGCCAGGATATGCTGGTCGACCGGAATCTGGAGGTGATCAAGGAATCGTTCGATGAGCCCTTCGACCCCAAGGAGGAAGGTTTCGATCCCTTATTCTGCCGTGCTTATCAACGGGTGATGGAGAAGAGGCAGAAAGCTAAAGATTCAGCCAATCCCCCGAACTCCAACCCGGATGCCGTGCCGGACAAGGATCCTCCCGTAGCTTAGTTATCTCTGTTGTAATCCCATTTTTTTTTTTTTCTTCTCATGTATAATTCCCGGTCAGTAGTGCCGAAGAATAAAGATTGATCTGTCTCTGAATGACTTGCTTCCTGAACACTCAGTTTTTTTTTTTTTTTTTTTTGTTGAACTCAGCATCATGATTGAGACGTAAGCTGTTCGACCCGTTCCTAATCACCAAAGTTGAGGTGCAAGCTGTTCGGTTGATTTCCGCCGGTTGTTCTTTATTTCCGACCGCACAAGTCACCAGTGTTAAATGCTTGCTGCGCCCCCGAGCACCATGTTTCAGATGCACGCCGTCCGGTTTATTACCGTCGACTGGTTGTTCCTTGAACGCGCAAGTCATCAATGTTAAATGCTTGCTGCGCCCCCGAGCACCATGTTTCAGATGCACGCCGTCCGGTTTATTACCGTCGACTGGTTGTTCCTTGAACGCGCAAGTCATCAATGTTAAATGCTTGCTGCGCCCCCGAGCACCATGTTTCAGATGCACGCCGTCCGGTTTATTACCGTCGACTGGTTGTTCCCCGAAGGATAAAGTAACCTGTTCGGGTTACCATCCGCGTTTTCTCTTATCCGCAAGGCAATCACCTCTTGCTGCAAGACAGTTTCACAATTCGTGTAGTGTCTGCCATCTTCCAAGCCCATAATTTCGATGCATACCGTCGGTTTTACCGTCCGGGGTCATCCATATTCTGAGTTTGAGATGTCCATCCTGGACCGTTGAAAATAAGGCTCCCAAATCGGGTCTCCCCCTTATTCTCTGCCAAAATGGAGACTCGCCTCCAGGATACAGCTCGGGTTCCACCACCATAAAGTTCAGGCGAGCTGTATGCCTAAGGCAAGATTTTAAGACCAGAGTCCCGATCCCCCGCTCGGTCACCCTATGACTTCGGATGCCGCCCGGTTCGTCCTACTCAAGATCTTTTACACCATCCCCCAAGCCGAGTCCGGGCTTGGTATCCTGCACATTTTTTTTTTTTTTTTTTTTTTTTTTTTTTTTTTTTTTGTGCTGAGATGATGGCTCCCCATGGATCGAGATAAATGATATCTATAGATCAAGGTGAGACTTTTGGCCGAGTTTGTGATGATGCCGTTCGGCATGTTAATGCCGTTCGGCTTGCAATATTCCTCTTAACTCTGGCCCGTGGAAGCATTGTTCTCCCTCTTGCAAATTTTTTTTTTTTTTTTTTTTTTTTTTTTTTTTTTTTTTTTTTTTAGAGGTGGCAACAGCCGTTTTTTATTGATAAAATTTTCGCAAGTGCGTAGCGTTCCATATCCCTGCCGGACAGCCTTCGGTATCCTGTAGGAAAAAGGTCCCTGTCCGGTATTTTTTCCAGACCCGGTATGGTCCCTCCCAATTCTTTGACATCTTCCCGCCCTCTAGCGGTTTGCTTTTTTCTCTATTCCTCAAGACAAGGTCTCCGACTTCGATCGAACGGATTTTAGCCTGTTTATCCACATACCTCTTAGTCGCCCGGTGATATTCCTCCATTCGTAAAGCCGAGAGATCCCTTCTTTCTTCTATGAAGTGGAGTTCAGCACGCAGATTGTCCTCATTCTGCTCAGGATCATAGTGGATGGTTCTGTGAGTGGGCACCAAGACCTCAGTTGGGACCTTAGCCTGAAACCCATAGGCGAGGGCGAACGGTGTTTCTCCTGTTGCTGTTCGGGGAGTTGTTCTATATGTCCACAAGACGTAGTTTAACTGTTCGGGCCAGGTTGATGCGTAATCTTCGAGTTTCTTTTTTATACCATCCATGATGGTTCTGTTCATGTTCTCCACCTGCCCGTTCGCCTGCGGATATGCTACGGAAGCTCTTGAATGCTTGACCCCCCATCTAGTGAGGAATTCCTCGAAGTTCTTGCTCACAAACTGCCGTCCATTATCCGTGATGACCTGCTCGGGGAGCCCGAATCTGCATATAATATTTTGCCAAACAAAACGTTGACATTGAAACTCCGTGATACTGGCCAGGGGTTCGGCTTCCACCCATTTGGTGAAGTAGTCAATCCCTACTATGATGTACTTCCTTCCTCCGGTCGCAGTAGGTAGGGGCCCTAGCAAGTCGATCCCCCATCTAGCGAACGGTAATGATATGGTCATTGGAGTGTAAAAGGTCGCAGGCCGCCCAGGTACTGGTGCGTAGAGCTGACATATTTTGCACTTCTTTGTGTGCCCAAAACAGTCCTGCTGAATAGTTGGCCAATAGTAACCCTGCAGGATGATTTTCCTAGCCAGGGTTTTTGGCCCCTGATGGCTGGAGCAGATACCTTCGTGAATTTCTTCCATCACAGCGGCTGCCTGATCGGGTGGAAGGCATTTCAGATATGGCCCCCCGAACGTCTTTTTGTACAGCTGTCCGTCCACTAGTTCGAACATTGGGGCTCTTCGCTGTATACAAGTGAGGTTGTACACGTCATTTTTATCGTTCGGCAGAGTCCCATCCTTCAGGTAATTTGTCAAGTCAGTGACCCAGCTTGGAACGGCATAGGACACGGCATCTACCCGCACAACCATTGTTGCCGGTATGGTCAGTATTTCTTTCTGTGCGAACCTCTGGATGTGTGCGGGGATGCCCGGGGCATGATCGTCCCGAACGGCGCATTCCAGTTTGGATAGGATGTCTGCCTCACTGTTTTCGATCCTGGGAATCTGGTCAATCACCACCTGTTTGAACCTGCCGATTTCTTCCTCAACCAGTTCCTTGTAGGCTTTTAGCCGTTCTTCCCTAACCTCGGCAGATCCATTAATCTGGCTTACCACCAGCTGACTATCCGAACGGACCTTTAATCTGCCGGCCCCCAGGGCCTTGGCATACTTTAAACCAGCAATAAGGGCCTCATACTCGGCCTCATTGTTGGTCACCTTGAAGTCAAAGTGTACGGAGTAGTATGCCTTGAACCCCTCGGGGCATGTGATCACAGCACCCCCACCACAGCCTTTGCTGCTGGATGCTCCATCCACATACATTTCCCACCAATGGTCCTGTACTTCCCCGTTCGCTCCTTCTTCAGTTGATCTGGCAGTGCATTCGGCAATGAAGTCAGCCAAAGCCTGTCCTTTGATCGTGGGGCGAGGCTTGAAGTCTATTTCATACTGCCCGATCAGGAGGGACCATTTGGTGATACGCCCACTTGCCATAGGATTTCTCAGTATGGTGGCCAGGGGCTGGGTGGTGTAGATGGTAACTGGGTGGGCCTGGAAATAGGGTGCCAGTCGCTTGATGGTAGCAATTAATGCTAAAATGGTTTTTTCCAGTAGGGTGTACCTGGTTTCTGGCCCGTTCAGGGCTTTGCTCACAAAGTATATAGGGCGCTGAACGCCCTCATCTTCCTTTAATAAAACAGAGCTGACCGCCAGATCAGCCACAGCCAGATACATATAGAGATGTTCCCCTGGGTCTGCTTTAGTCAAGACCAGGGGGGAAGACAGGTACAACTTGAATTCCTCAAAAGCTGCCTGACATTCTGCTGTCCATTCGAACGGGTTGGCCTTTTTCATTATTTGGAAAAATGGAATGGCGCGATCGGCCAGTTTAGCCATAAATCGGCTCAAAGCCGCTAACCTTCCGGTCAACTTCTGAACTTCTTTCAAGTTCCGCGGTGCCTCCATGTCCATGATTGCTTTCACTTTCTCAGGATTAGGCTCAATTCCCCGCTCGCTCATCATATAACCCAAAAATTTGCCCCCCTTGACTGCGAAGGCGCACTTTTTTGGATTCAGTCTCATGTTGGCCTTCTGCATGATCCCGAAGACCCTTTCCATATCCCGGACATGATCCTCCTTCTTCCTGCTCTTGATTAGGATGTCATCTACATATGCCTCCATGGTGACCCCCAGTACCTCTTTGAAGAGTATGCCAATCATTCTTTGAAAAGTGGCCATTGCATTCTTCAACCCGAATGGCATGACGATATAGCAGAACACGCCGTCCGAGGTGACAAATGCAGTTTTTTCTGCATCATCTGGGTGCATGAAGACTTGGTGATAACCCCGGAAGGCATCCATAAAGCTCAGCAGTTCACATCCTGCCGTTTCGTCCACCAGCAGGTCTATTCGTGGGACCGGATAGGGGTCCATGGGGCAGGCTTTGTTCAGATCGGAGTAGTCCACACACATTCTCCAAGTAGATCCTTTTGGAGCAAGGACCACATTAGCCAACCATTCGACATGGATGACTGGTCTAATGTGCCTGATTCTCAGTAAGGTGGCTACCTCTTGCTTTGTGAATTCCCGCCGTTCGGCCGCTTGATATCTTTTCTTCTGTTGGACTGGCCTGGCATCTGGCCGAACGGCCAACTTGTGGCAGATGAGGGCCGGATCAATTCCCGGCATATCTTCGGGTCCTCGGGCAAATAGGACCTGGAATTTCTTGAGGACAGCGATCACCCCCTCCCTGATTCCCCCTTCAAGGTCCACCCCGATCGCAATCTTACGATCGGGAGGGGAATCAAGCTCGATGTATTCTAAGAGGGTGGCTGGCTCGGGGCGTCCCTCGAACTCCGTACGCCGGGTCTGTACCTCAATACTGTTTACCCGCTGTCCCCGGGTGGTCATTTGTTTCAAAGCTTCCCGGTAGCACGTTCGGGCTATGGCAGGATCTGTTCGAGCCACTCCTACACCAGTGTCAGTTGGGAATTTGATGCATGAGTGTCGAACAGAGGCAATTGCCTCCAAATCTTCTAGCCCCGGACGGCCCAATATGGCATTGTGGGCACATGCAATATCCACCACCACAAACGTCATCCGGACTGCCGCTCGGTGAATTTCATCACCAATTTCCACCAGAAGCTGGATGGTGCCCTCTGCCTCTATTACATTGCCGGTGAAGCTAGCCAGCGGTGTCTTCAGCTTGGTCAGCTGGTCCTTCTTTAGCTTCATCTTCTCCAACGTGCGTAAATATAGCACGTTCACACTACTTCCCGTGTCCACCAGAACTCGGTGGATCAAGGCGTTGTCTATACACATACTCACCACTAGCTCGTCCCTGTGCGGACTCGGTGAGTTGGGTAAATCAGCCACCCCGAACGTGATTGGCTCTAGGCGGCCCTTCTTTGTGGGAGGTGCAGCTACAGGCGACATAGAGGCTGCGCTCAAATTTCTTACGTTCGGCGGCCGTATCCCCGGTCTCTCCCCCGCCAAAGATGACTTTCACCTCCAATCGTGGCTTTTTTCCCGGATTCCCAGACCCCTCAGCCTCCTCTATAGGGGGAAGGTATGAATCATTACTGGGTTCTGCATCCCGCTGGGCATCCCGCTTCCAGCTATTGGATCGGGGAGGGCGCTGACTGGGGCTGTTCAGGCTGGTGCTGACATACTTCCTCAGGTAGCCCTTTTGGATCAGGTCCTCAATTGCCACATGTAGGGCGTGGCAATCCTTCGTGAGGTGCCCGTTCCGTTGGTGGTATCTGCAGTAGGAGCTTGGGGTAGGTCCCATCACGGGCCTTGTGTCAGTAGGGGGAGGAATGGCGTTATGTTCCAAATGGAAAACACCAGCTATAGACATGACCAGGGGGGTGAAGCGCGTAGTCCTTCGATGAGGTGCTGCAGCCGCTGGTGTGGGTCCCAGACGTTCTGCCAGTCTTGAAGTGGGAGGTTGCGGGGCCGTTCGGTCCCTTATCCTGATCTCTTCTTCCAGGGCCGCATAGTTCCTGGCCCTTTCCAGGATGTCTGGGTAGCTGGTCCCCGGATTCCTCTTCAGCTCCCTGTATAAATCTCCCGTCTGAAGGGCATCGGTGAAAAGAAGGATGGCCGTCTCATCTGTCATGCCGGTCACCTTCAGGGTTTCGGTCCTCCACCTGGTGAGGAATCCGGAGATTGATTCTCTAGGCCCTTGCCTCACACTGGTTAGATACCCGAAATGTAATTTCGGGGTTGTGCTGGAGGCGAACTGAGCCAAGAACAAGGTGGATAGCTCCGCAAAGCTCCCGATCGACCCGGGTTGTAACGTTCCGAACCATTCCTGGGCTGGTCCCCGAAGGGTACTGAAGAACAGCCTGCATATTGCCGCGTCGGTGGCCCCCAATAGCATGAGGCCACCCTGGTAACTCCTCAGGTGTACGTGGGGATCTCCCACCCCATCGTATGCTAAGCCGGTCGAGGGACGGCAGTCCTTCAGGATTTCGGCGTTCATGATTTCCCTAGTAAAGGGAGAGGTGATCCCAACCCGTGCTGGCGGGGTTTGTTGGGGCGTCCGATTGACCTGCTCTCTGAGCTCAGTCATCTGTCTCCTCATTTCGGCCATTTCGTCGTCTTGGGCCGTTCGGGGAGTGTGTGGTATCCGAGCATCCACACATTCTGGTATTCTGTTTTGGGGAGGAGCAGCTATGTTAGCCCTCCTCCGGATGAAGCGTTCCCCATCCCTCTGGATATATTGGAAGTTTTGTCCAACGGGATCTATCATGGGGGTAGGTTCCCTGTATCCGTTTCGAGGGGCGGACGGGGTTCGGCTGGTTGGTGCTCCTCGTCTGGGGGTATGGGCCCTCCAATGGTTCCTGCGGCGTTCCTCGGAATGAACTGAGGCCATCGTAGTCTCGATGTCCTCCTCTTCGTCAAAAGATGGCATGGGACGCAACGGGGATGGTGGCTCATGAGTTTCATCCGTGTAGCCCCGCTCCTGTTCGTCCGCCATGCGTTGCATGGCCTCCGCCATATCCCTCATCAACTGAGGGTTCATCCTTACATCCTGGGGGATGATTTGCTCGAACTCCCGGGTGGCACTGCCACTGGCGTGTCCTTGCCTGGACCACCCCTCAGAGGATCTATGGCCTCCTCGTCCTCTGGATGCAGAACTCGGTGTAGCGGTATGAAGCCTAGCCATTTCAAAAAATGGTGCTTAGATCAGCTGTTTTCCTTGAACTTTTAGTTTCGGTTTCCCACAGACGGCGCCAATGTTGAGGTTTATTCCCGAAGATCCGAAAGCCCAACACAAGCCTTGGATATTATAGGGATATTGGGTAGGGTTGATTGAAATGTGTGTAAAATATAAAATAGTGAAATGATATCCAACTCAAGAACTTACTTATATTCTGTAATTAAGCAATTACACTGAAACTACCCGAACGGTAGATGAATATGAGATTACAAGGATGGGAGATGTAAATCTATTGCTAAGCTCTGAGTATTAAAATGCTAACCCTTTACAATGATCTAAACATGGATATTTATACTAAAATGGGGATGGGTAAGGTGGACACGTGGTCGAATCTGGTAGGCTATCACCTCTGCCATGTAAGCACCCATGCCCCCACTTGCTGCCGCCATGATCCAGCATTAAATGCGGCCTCCACTTGATGATTGCCCGTTCGGGCAAGGTGTTCGGTGCGTGGGACCCCGTCATAGGTGTTATCCTGCTTAGGAACACATCCCGAACGCCGATCGGTATCTCTGCCATAGGTGATTTGGCATAATTGTTTCCTGGAATGTTCCAAGTATAACTTTTATCCCGAATGCCGTTCGAGAGTTCTTTTGGACTGCCTTGGGCCCGCTGTTTCTTCCTGGATTTGGGCCTAGGGATATTGGGCCTGGACCCAATATCCCAACACTTATAAATATATTATATTATATTATATTATATTATATTATATTATATTATATTATATTATATTATATTATATTATATTATATTATATTATATTATATTATATTATATTATATTATATTATATTATATTATATTATATTATATTATATTATATTATATTATATTATATTATATTATATTATATTATATTATATTATATTATATTATATTATATTATATTATATTATATTATATTATATTATATTATATTATATTATATTATTATAATATACGTAGTAATAATAATTTTATATTATTAACATTATTATTATATTATTATTAATAATATTATTATATTAATATATTAATATTATTAACAATAACTATAATATAATAATCATAATTAATATAATAATAAAAGTGATAAATCATGTTTGAATTTTTTGACCTGATCTGATCTGAATGTTTCTGATCTGATCTGAATGTTTCTGATCTGGTCTGATCTGGTCTGAATCTTTCTGATCTGATCTGAATGTTGCTGATCTGATCTGAATCTTTCTGATCTGATCTGAATGTTTCTGATCTGATCTGATCTGAATCTTTCTGATCTGATCTGATCTGATCTGAATCTTTCTGATCTGATCTGAATAAAATAAGATTAAGGAATAAGTAATAAGATTAAGACGAACGGAACAGCTTCTAACTTGGTACACATTTCACAACTCCTGGTTTTAGTTTATTTATCATCTAATTTTTTATTTTCATAACAATCAAAATAAATAAAATTAGAATAATTGTCATATTTTTTTCTTAATTTTATTGATAAAATATATTTTATAAACATAAAATTTTCACAATTCAACTATGTTAGCCGGAATATTATTAATTTCAATGTATATAGTCAATTTCGATTTTATAAGAGGAAATGGAAACTAATAATCCAACCTTTTAGCGGTCTTCTCACAATAATCCAACCTTTGGGTTATTCATGAATAATCCAACATTTGCACCTCATCTTCATTCACTGGTCTCTGACCAGTTGATGACCTGCTATTCCAAGCTATTTTCTTATCTTTGCAAATCATTATATCATAAATATCATCTTTCACAAAGATAATATTTTGCAAAGATAAGAAAATAACTTGGAATAGTAGGTCATTAACCGATCAGGGACCAGTGAATGAAGATAAGGTGCAAAAATTGGATTATTCATGAATAATCAAAAGGTGAGATTATTGAAAGAACACCACTAAAAGGTTGGATTATTAGTTTCCATTTTCCCTTTTATCAAGCGAGTTCTCATTTTTCATACTTTGGTTTAGACTGGTATTAGGGGATTTTCCAGATATCACGAGTATTGTGATTTTGGTGCAAAAATAAGTTCATTACATGCACTCGTATTTTTTACTTGAATATAAACTAATTTGTTTTTCTTTAAGTTTAGGGAAAGTTTCAAAATAGAACTGTCGTTTTTTTATTCCCAAAATAAGAGTAATTACTGTCACGTTTGGAAAATACTGTCATATTTGAAGTCTGGTACTGACAAAACATGACAGTAATTAGTCCTATTTTGGGAATAAAAATATGAAAGTCCCATTTCGGAATTTGCAAACTTTTTTAGTCCTATTTCGGGTAATATTTTCCTAAGTTTAATATTGTCCGATTTGATTTATTTAAGTTTATTTTGATCTTATATATTACCTCCGTCCCTGAAACAACTTCTTATTTCATATTACGATGCTTGACTGACAACAAAGTAATTTGATCTCTGTTCACACTCAGATTATTTCTAGTAAATAAAATTTATATGTTTAGAAACTACATTAAAATCGCTACAAAGTTTGATAAAAAATGTAAATTTAATAAAAAAGAATGATATATAAAGCAAACGTAAGAGTAGTTTAAGTTGGTCATACAAATAGTGAATGAGAAGTTAATTTTAGAATGGATGAAGTATATCTTTTATGTTTAATTCTGATCTAATTATTTAAAATCGATTTAATTTCGTTAAATTTAAATATCTTGTGGAGATAGATCAAACTAGAGAAACACAAGCTAGTGAATTATTGTATACTAATTTTTCATTATGAATTTACTCACGGTGGTGCTTATTGGTTGAAGAAAGCAAGTAGGTTAGTGTTTTCCGATTCTTTGTCCTTTAAAAACATGTCACATGATGGGCGTCTAGGCTGCACAAATGTACACCAAATAGGAAACGGCCAAGCACAACACTCAAAAAAGCCATTTTGAAAAGAGATAATTATCCTAGGTATGACTAAAACTTCTTCACTTTTCCAATCTATGACCTAACTAGTTTTTTTACCAAAATAATATTAAAATTCATAATATTTAATTAAAATTCGTAATAAAGAAATAAATAAATCATTTAGGTGGACAAATATACCCTTTAGGTTATATCTATAAAACCCTAGGCTCCTACTCTTTTCTCCAACCCTAGTTTCCATTCTTCCACCTCCATAGATCCACCCGGCTACAGCCGCACGCCCCTGCAGCGCGCCGCCGCCCCTGCCGTGCGCCGCCGCCCCATAGCTCGATGTCCGCCGCCGTCCAGTATATCCGATTGAAAGTTTACTGCACTGCACTTCATTGCTGGGTCGCTTCAATGATTCTCCGCATAAGTAGAAGTAGCCATTGTTATCGCTGGAGAAAGTTGCTGTGTGGATAGAGTCGTGTCCGCCGTTTGTCTCTGGCACCACTCGTTTTGATAGAATTTTGACTGAAAAGTAATTCTACTTGATTTTATCTCATCCCACCATTTATTAGGATAGAAAGGAGATTGGCTTTTCATCCGTATCGTGTCAGAATACGTTTTGGTTTTATTAGAATTCATTTGAATTTCGCCACACCGAAGTTGTGTTGTTGCCTGTTGTTGATGGAATTCTATTTCGGAGGAACAGAAATCAATTCATAAAGCTTGATAATTTGGAATAGTCATATGATACCCACGAAATCATGGAGATGTGTTATGGACGGCATAGATGAAATTTGGGATCGGTAGTGCGGCCGGTAATTGACAAGCCAGTAATTTTCTGTTCTGTTTAATAAAAAAATTAGGGTTTGTGGACATTGAACATTGACATTGAACATTGGCATTGAACATATCAATAAGTATTGACTGTTGAGTATAGGCAATGAATATGACAATTAATAATATTGTACATGGCAATGAATGAGTGCATTGAGAAAGTTTGTTGAGCATTGAAATACAATATACTTAATTAGATGTGAAATAATAAAATCATTAAATCGAAAAAATAAAAAATAAAAATAATTTCCTAAAGTGAATGTGAAGAGAACTAATTTTGACGGAAGTGCAATGATTATTACTGAATGTGTAGAAATGTCGTGCATTTATGTTATGCATTAATGTTGTGCATTAACGTCAATATAAAGTGCAATAATTTTAATTGGACGAAATTAGTGCACAATGCACATATTTTAAATTAGGGTATTTTTGTCATTAAACATTTAAATAGAAACGAAATTTCTATTTGTTTTTGGATTTTCAGTCATACAAAGGTATAAAAACTAGTTAGGTTATAGATTGAGAAACTCATTGAGTTTTAGTCATATTCCGATAAATTTCCCTTTTGAAAAAGAAAAAAGAAAGCTCTTTGTTTGGAGTACAAATATTTTGTTATACACATACATATTTTTATTCGGTTTTGTTTAGCAACGAAAAAATTCGGTACTTTAACAATCTTATTCAAAAGAGGCGATTAAGATGAATTTAACAGTATCTTTCTATCAGCATAAAATCTCAAACATTTATCATATCTTATCTTCCTTCGTCCGGAAATAACTTCTCACTTTGGTTTTCACACATTTTTATATGAGTTAAAATGGAAAGTTGATTTTTCAATAATGCTCATACTTTATGTCAAATCAAGTAAAAGTAAGAGTAAATTTGATACTACATACTCCGTATTTGTTATTGAAAAGTTACTTTTTATGGAAATGAGAAACTTATTTTGGAACACTCAAATAAGAAAAGTAAGGAATTGTTTTGTGGACGAGGGTGGTATAAAATACTACGTATGTAGCACAGAGTAACAAAGTGTGTAGCGATTTTACCATGCAAGAATGACACAAATATTATTTATGACCTTACAATTGACAAATATAAGATTACCTTCTCCTTTTGATAAAAAAAAAAGAGGAAATTGAAACTAAATTGACTATATTGCCATGCCTCCGCTTGCTCATACGTCCTCCCATTTCTACCCTTCAACCAACCTCTTCAAATCCCATCGATCCCAACTGATTGAATTTTCGATGTCGTTGACGTCACAACCAACCCATGTTGTCGACTCTAGGCTTGTACTCTTCTTCTTCGCCTTACTCATCTTCTCCTTCATTATTGATCCGTTGGATTTCTGTTTGATCTGGGATGGGGCGGGCGCATGGCGAGGGCAATGGCCGGAGAACTATGGATAGGGGTGGCAGGCGTTGGAGAGCTAATGTCCCAGCTATAGTGAGGCGACATCTAAAGGTTCAACTGGAAGACGGGGGTGGCGGTGATTCCTACTGGCTAAGGGTCATGGTGACAATGCCTAATGGCTGAGTGAGAAGGGGACAACCACAGTGGTACAGATCTGTGAAGGTGCAGTGGCGATACCAACTGGTCAAGGGCAATGGCGACGACTGCGGTGGTTCAGATTTATGACGATGAGTATGGTGATGCTACTAGCCGAGGGTTGGGCCATTGTCACACTTCGCCATCATTGCTGTTGTTCTCGGCTTAAGTCGTCATTCCAGCATATCAATAAATGGGATTTGGAACTGTGAGTAGGGTTGTACTAATGATTGGATTGTGTGGCGACTGATTTATGGGGTGAGGTCTGACGGTGGAGCAGAGGTGGGCTAATGACGATGGTGCGAAGGTTGGGGAGTGGTGGGTAGCGGTGGTGAGGGGATTAGGGAGGCAGGGGCATGGGGCTCTGGTGGAAAGGTAAGTGGTGACTATGCCAACTAGCTAAGAGAAGAGGAGGCACTAGACGATGTCAACCATGAGGAGCACCAAACTTGGTTTGGCTGGGCCTGGACATGGAGTCGACATTGGTGATGTGGCGGCATTTTCAGTGTGTGGAAATGGTTTTGTAATTAGGTCACTTGGTTGGTAATTGTATCTTACTAGAGATGGGCATTCTAGCCACTGACTGGATGACTAGGGAAGTGGGTCACTGCACCACCTTATGTAACTGGAGCAGGAGTCACTATGGTTGTTTGTCATTGTGGCGTCAGAGGTTATAGGTCATGTTAGTCTTATAGGGGCTAGCATACACCACCCTTTGATTCAGATACTAACTACAGATATGATGGTGTTGTGCCACGAAGATGTGGTGTCAGCAATTCTGTGAGCTTGGTGGTGTAATCATATTGTGGCGCTTTTCATGTTCTATAGGGGGGAAGGTGTGCTACAATATCAGCAATTGCTTTTAGTGTAACAGTAAGCGCAATCATTGTTCTAAAACTCGCTAGGCGCTAGGCGGGCGGTTGAGGGACGCCTAACGCCTCGACGGCCGAATAGGCCGATTTTTTGCCGACTGGACCGATTTTTTGGCGACTAGGTCGATTAGTCCTCTACAGTTACGGTCGACTAGGCCGACTAAGTCAATTAATCAGTCCGACTAGGCCGATTTTTTGAACATTGAGCGCAATGATCCTCGAGCGGTGTCACAACAAAATTTATTGATAAAACAACATCACATGTATGGCAGAAACATTCCAATGTGATGCAACCCCTCATGTGTACCCACCGCTCAATAGTAGGACTCTGCACTACTGCAGTGAACTGTGCCCTATGTGAGTTTACCTTAAATTGATGATAATATAGTAATGTGTTAAATAAATTGTGTTCACGTCCTTATCACCATTTGGTTTTATGTAGGATGTATCATTTGTTTAACCATGGAACTCTGTAGTTAAACGAGCCTAGCAGTAGGAAAGCTCTAGAATGAGTCACCCATTGGGAAGTTTGTAAAAAAGCGAATTGATCCTATAACTGGAATCATAGTGAAGTCACAGTTGAAGCTCATGTATTGGTGCTAGGGAATAACCGATCGACCTGCTACATCATTATGTGGTGTAGCCCCTTATGTTCATCCACCGCTCAGTAGTGAGGCTATTGCACTAGCGTAGTGAACTGTGGGTGTGCTCCATAGAATTCTACCATGACTTAGTCACTACAGAGTAATGTGATAAATATTATCTGTCAACTTCCTTATCACCAATTGGTTTTAAGAATGACATGACTATTATTTAACTATAGAACTCTATAGTTAAGCGAGCCCGAGGGAAGGAAAGGAAATCACAAGAATAGATGACCAACTAGGAAGCTTGTAAGAAGGTGTGAATCGATTCTACATATTACTATGAGATGAAGACACTAGATGTTAGGAGTGGTAACTTAGTAATATACATATATGAGTTTCCGGATCTAAGACGTCTTTAATCACAATTCCGGAAATCAAAAAATTCCCTTTTTCCTTTTTCATTAGTAATTAACTCAAATTGCATAACAAAATAACAGCAATCTTGCATAGTAATTTGTATAAAGTAACATGATATATGTATGATGTAAGACAATTTATATGTATGGTGTTAGACAATTTATACTTATTATTTCTCGTAAATGAGTAATAAACTGAAATATGTTACATAAAAAGATTTGAGAATAGTTCAAGTGGATTAAATTTCACATTCGAGAGCATCCCCATGTATGAGATCTTGAAATCAAATCACAAGGAAGTGAATTGTGTGAGAAGATTTTCTCAAATAGTGACCCTCTAGCCCCCAATGTTAGCTTGAGTGGTTGCAAAATTGGTGTCTGTCTCGCCTCAAGCGGCTTATGAGAGTTAGCTTCTTGTTAGGAATTAACTTAATTGTGTTGAATGATTGTCGGCGGTTCTCCCCGGAGCTGCACTAGGTGGGTGGGCATTGAGCGACTCAAATTTACTTCTCAATCTCAAAGACTTGAGATGTTTTTTTAGAGATCAAAGCTAATCCAGTAAAGTCGGGATTTACCGAGTGTTAACCAAAAAAGGAGTATTGACATAGCTAAAAAACGGAGTAATAAGAGCATCTCCAATAGGGATGTGAATTGCACCCCTTAAAAAAGCACATGTCATCCATATAAATAGCCTATGAATATGACCTGGACAGATAGACCATTAAAATCACATAGCCTCTCCAATGTAGTCCTCATCTTTCCTGCATACGATATCTAGATAAAAAAAAAACGATTTATTATTCATAGCCCCGGCGTGAGTCACAACTAACCATAGTTTCAAAGGAACAAAACATTTTACGAAAAAGCACCTTTCAACCAGTTACAACTCAAAAAAGCACCTTCATTAAAACACTTAATCATCTCAACCATTACAAAAAATCTTCATAAATAAAAGAAATACCCTGCAGTTGCTTGAATCCTTTCTTGTTGGGATGGGTAAGCCCCCAGCGTATATTTGTAAACAGGGAATGTCAAAACAACGCCAAGGTGGTTAGAACCAAGAAGCCTGAAGGGACTTGTCAGAACAGCTTTCCCAGTCGCCCTGGCTCTCAATATGTTTTCACGGTCCTCCTGTTTTCAATCAAGATTCAAGAATCTCCATATTTGTTTGTTTGATTGTGTGTGTGTGTGCGCGTGTAATCAAGAGTGAGATTTAACTGAGCTATAATACCTCTCCAGACATCATGTCGATTGATTCGAGATAAGAAACAGTTTCTTGAGCGAGTATGACCGCGGCATATTCATCCCGGATGGGAGAAGGCTCTTTATCCATTTTTCTAATTGTCCATCCATGCTGCTTCTCAAAGTTCTCCCTCTGGAAATTCATAACTCTCTCAGCATATGCCACACCACTCAATAATGGCCTCTCAAAAGCTGTTCTCGCCGTATACTCGGCAAAAGTTTCCTTCAAAGTTCAAGCATAACATTTACACATCAATACACATACATAAGAACACAAATCAATGATTCATTAAGAAATTACTCTGACCTTATCGATTGCAGATGGATTCTTGTTGTAATAGAAAGTGGAGACGAGGATGGCAAGGGCGTGGACGTGATTAACGCTAACACTGAATTGGTCCTGTAACATTCTGGCCCTCTGATCACACATACTCACCAGTGTCTCGTTCCTCCTCACCTTGTTACCGTTGTCTAGGTAACTGAATATGGCCCAGCTGACCAGGGAAGCTGCTAGAAGCCATAGGGTCAACAGCTTTGGGAGCCAATACCTGTGAATCCACGGGTACCTTTTCTTTCTGTTCAACTGCTCATTCAACCTCATCGTCACCATGTGGTGTCTGCTTTGGCTCTTTTGAACCACCACCTTTTGACCCATCTCAACACGAACAACACCCCACCACTTCAGTACCTTTTTCTTCCTCAACTCACCACCTAACACAACATGCCACCAATCCCACCATTTACTATCAGGCAAACTAGAATGTTAATTTTCTTGGGGGAAAAGTTGCAGTCTTGAAGAAAAAACCTTTTCTTTTCTTTTTTCTTTTTTTTTTGGGGTGCAAAGTGCAAACCCAGGTTTTTTCCATCAATGTTTTTCAAGAAACATATAGAATGGCAGTCTTCAAGGAAAACACAGTTTTTGTGTGAAAACACAGGGTTTGTTATGCCCAAAGTTTTTTTTCAAGAAACTGGAAAAAAAGTTGGGGTTTAAGAAAAATGAAAAATCCATACCTCATAGAATGGAACAAGCATGGAGTAGAACAAGGCTTGCCTGAAGGTCCCTCAAGAGTAGCAAAAATAACTCAAACTGCAAGGAGAAAGGAGTGACTGAAAGAGTGAAAAAAGTTACTCCGACTTCCCACCTCTACAAGGAAACCTGTACTGTCCTCCCTGTGAGCGAGGACGAAAGAGTACAGCCAAAGAACAGCAAGTTTGCTGTTCAATGGACCATAAAATAGTGAGTTTGACCAGCGAAGCACAACCACAGGAGGGGGAGAAACACAACAAACTATTGGGTGTTCTTGAGGATATAATAGTTGTGCCTTCTTTGAACTGATCTCCCAAAACACCCAAATCCTGTAAAAACTACGGAGTACTTCGCAATTAAGCCTTTCTTCCTTCCTTCTTCTCTTACTAAAAAAAATTCTGCTTTTATTATCAACAACTTAGGGCTGGGACTTAGAACCGAAAACCGGGAAAACCGATCCGAACCGAACCGAAATTTCCGGTTCGGTTCGGTTCCTATAATTTTGGACTTCACTTTTTTTCGGTTCGGTTCCTATAGTCTTTCATCGGTTCGGTTCCGGTTCGGTTCCAGTTCGGTTCCGGTTCCTGGCCAGGAACCGAACTTCTCATACACTGCATGAGTAGTCTTCATTTGAGGTGTTTCCGGGTGGAATTTTTCGATGAAATTTTGTGAGGTTGTTTTCTATTAAATAAAGATTATATCCACCAAATTTGAGCTTAAAATGCAATCGGGAAGTTAGTTAAATAAATTATTGAAAAACATTACGCCAAAATATATGAAAAAACGCAATTTTTTCAATATTTTATTTAACTCACTTCCCGATTGAATTTTAAGCTGCAATTTGGTATATGTAATCTACATTTCATGTAGAACATGCTCACAGAACTTTATCAAAAAAATCTTCACGGAAGTACCTCAAATGAAGGCGGTCAGACGGCCTTTCGGGCAAAAAGTTCTTGTCAAAAATATTATTCTTGCATAATATACCTTATATATTGTGGACCAAGCCAATCCGAGTAGTTATCATTTTAATACTTTAGTCCATTTATATATATATATATATATATATATATATATATATATATATATATTTTGTTTGTAATTGAATTTGTTATTGGAGTTCACTACAAAAAAGAATTAACATTCCGTTGATTACGTTGTTTATTACTATGTAGTTTTTACTTATTGTGCATTACTAGAAGTAGAATATTATTTTGGGGTTGAACTACCTGCTATTGGATGTGTACTCTGGGGCTATTGAACCTTTTTGCTTGACAGTTGATGCCTATTTTAAATCGAGATTTTTGTTATGTTTAAATTTAATGTTGTACTTGGATATGTCTTTGGATTTTTGAACATTGAGATATCATGCATTTATAATGTAATGGTCTTAATTTCGTGATTTAATATTTGAATTTTTTTATGTAACTGAAGTGTGTTCATTTCAGGAGGATAGTAAATTTTTGTTAGGAACCGAAAAAAGAACCGAACCGAACCGAATTTAACTAAAACCGAACCGAATTTAACAACTACATTTTTAACTAGAACCGAACCGAATTTAACGCCTACGATTTTTATACGGTTCCATCGAATTTTAACAGGAACCGAACCGATCCCAGGCCTACAACAACTTGTTGGGAAGTGATACACTCTAGGAATAAAATAATGTGAAGTACTACTCATCATCTTCTTTTTCTCCTTGCTTTTCAAAGTGACTGAATCGAATTTTAAGGATTTTTGCAGATACGCTGTTGTCCCCTCATAGCCCACCCTCTTCTGGTCCATTCATCTATTCCCCCCCTCTCTCTCTCCTCTCCAGAAACCCCATTTCTCTCTCACTACAGCCCATTATTATCTGCAACCCCGAGTTTGCCATTTTTTTAAAATTTCTTTTGACTTTCAAAGCTAGTAAAAGATGGCTGAAGCTGAAATATTTGTACTCTGCAATTAATTAAATCATTAAGATCGGTAAAGAGTTCGGTTAGTACTCCCTGCCCCTGGTCCGTACTTCTTCTGTTTTACCTTGCAGTTAAGATCAATTATTTTCTTTTTGCTATTTTAGCGGAAAGTGATGATAAAGTAACCTGGTTTTGGTTTATCTATCTTCTAACTTTTTACTCTGTATTTCATACTCGTAATAATCAAAATAAATAAAATTACAATAATTGTCATATATACAAAGTATTTTTCTTAATTTTTCTAATAATTTATATTTTCAATATAAATTTTCGCAATTCAATTACTATGACCAGGATATTATCAATTTCAACGAATTTAATTAATTTCAATTTTATTAAAGGAGCTCTCTCTTTCATACTTTGGTTTAGAAAGTAGATTCTTATAAAAATAAGTCCATTACATGCACTCATATTTTTACTTGGATATAAACTAATTTGTTTTCTTTGTCTAATGTTGTTTGATTTAATTTATTTAAGTTAATTTTGATCTTATAACTATCTTTTCTGTTTAAGTCTGGTGTAATTTATTTAAAATCCATTAAATTTCAGTAAATTTAAATATGTTGTGGAGACAGAAATGTTGAATTGTTGTATACTTTCTCCATTTGTCTTAGTTGCAACGATCAACATTTCACATTTATCAACACATATCTTTGATCGTAAATATATATTTTAGTTTCTATTAGTAAAAAAATTAAAAACAAGATTTTGAATTTTTTTAATAAGATGAATTGAACAATACTTTTTTAGAAAATATAGTAAAATATAGTAAAAACGGAGGATCTACTAATTTTTCAGTATAAATCCACTCACGGCTGATGTGGTGCTTCTTGATTGAACAAAGCAAGTAGGTTAGTGTTTTCCTATTCTTTTTCCTTTAAAAACATGTCACATGATGGCGTCTATGTTATAAACGCCATTTTTAAAAACGCCATTTTGAAACAGGAAGGAAACCCTCTTTGTTTGGATATAAAATTTGGAGTACATTTGCAAAAAAAAAAAAGTAGGAGTACAAATATTTTGTTATACACATAGATCAAAAAAATTCATGTACTTTCTAAGATTCCGTTTGGTAGCAAGAAAATTGACTGATTTGGCTGATTATGCTAAAATTTATGAAGTTTTGGCTGAAGTGGTTGCATTAGTTGATTTTTCTTATTTAAGAAAAAATATTTTTAAAATATATTCTATTCATAAAATAAAGAAATAATTATATGTAAAATAGCTAAATGATCATGTGCAGTAACTTCAACCAATACAGTAAAAAAAGTTACTTCAACCTTACTTCTTTGCTTATTACACAATTCAGTGCACGAAAACAAAAGTTATGTGTTTGGTGAAAAAGTTGATTGATAAATCTGTTACCTAAATCAGTGTTGCCAAACGGTACAATCTTGTTCAAAAGAGATGATTAAGATGAATTAACATTATCTTACCATCAGCTTAAAATCCCAAACATAATTCTTATCTTATGTTCCTTCATTAGGAAACGCACGTTTTTATGTGAGCTAAAATAGGAAGTTGATTTTCCACTAATAGTCTCACTTTATGTCAAATCAAGAAAAAGTAAGGATGATTTTGATATTATTATAGAAAAGTTACCTTTTATCAAAATGATAAGTTTATGTTGGACACCCAATAAGAAAAGTGAGAACTCTTTTAGGGACGGATAGCTGTAGTATAAAATATGTAGTATAGAGTAACAAAGTGTGTAATAAGCAATTTTATCATGCATGCGTTACACAAATATTATTTGCAATGGAAAAATATAAGATTGGGAAAAGTAGAGTAACAGTACTCGTGGTTTTGGCCGTTTTCAAATAATGGTATGAGATTCATTTTTTCACAAAGTGAGACATGTACTTTCACTTTGAGGATTTCCGTCTAAACGTCGTAAAAATGAAGATGTAATGGATGTATAAAAAAAGTGAAATGTCACCTTCTTTCTGACGGATTTAGACGGAAACATTCAAAGTGAAAACACAGCCTCACTTTGTGAAAAAATGAATTTCATACTTTTGTTTGAAAACGGTTGAAACCACAAGTAACGGTAATGTACTAGTTATGTTATCAAGAAAGGTTGAATGTATTAGTTATGTTATCAAGTTGACAAGGAATTTATTGAAGACCTAGGATATGCCGAAATGATTAATAATTTTGCACACAAAATTGTTCGGTGAGCTTTACTTTTTTAGTTGTTTTAATAAATGTGACATCGTTTTGTTAGAATGTAAAAAACTTTATTTAAGTATTGAGCTTCTGTGGTAGACTGGTAGTAATCTCTTATATAAAAGATGTTATTTTACAAACAAATATTCTCTCCATCACATTTTATCTGTCGTGCTTTCTTTTTTTGTTTTCTCAAAATAAGTGTCACATTTTTTTTGGGAAAGAAATAAATGGTCTATATCATTGCACTTTATGATACTTAAATCGCAACTACAACTTTTACTTTTTAACCACTTAATTAATAATTGTATCAAATTAAAGTAGGACAAATGATCGGTTGGCTGCTGTGCTTCACTAGCAATTATAGATGCTCTAATAACGCCAATAGCTATTGTAATCATATTGTGTATTTGTGTAGGTAAGAAAAGCAAGTGTTCTTCAAAATTGAATTTCTAAAATAATACTATTAGAAATTCACATCTAAAAATATTACTAATAGATGATTAATGGATTCATACTACATGTGATATTGATCACAATATATTATTTGTTGAACCTAATTATATATTATATGTTATCTTATGTTTAGGCCCAAAAATTAGTAGTACTATGGATATTAATTTTAAGGAGCTAATATTTTATCTTATAAAGTATAGGAACCAAATATGTAGAATATCATGAGCTTAATCCCAACTAATGATCGGCTTATTAGAGGAAAGCACTCTCTATAAATAAAGGGGTTATGATCCCTAGTTGAACACATCATTCCATCTTTCTGCATCTTATCGTTAGAGAGACAATTCTCCAATATAAAGGAGTCAGTTATGCTTATATTTCTCCAGATCAGATAATTTCATTATTTATGAAGATTAAAGTTTTAATAGAGTTATTCCAACAAAATACGGGTCCGTTTGGAGCCTATATAATGGGCTGATAAGCCTTAAAATAGAAAAAAAGAGCCAAACACTAGCTTATAGGGTTGTGTGGGACTTTGGGCTGTTTGGGCTGATTAGCAAAAAAAGTAGCAATACCCTAACTTTTCTGGCTGAAAGTAATTAATTTACCGTTGAAAAGGTAAAATACCCCTTTGCCCCTTCTTCATATCGCAATACACTACCTGCGCTTCGCAGTAGTCTTCTACCACTCCTGGATCGACCTCCTAGTTTCATCTGCTCCACTCCTTCCAAATCCCTTATCGACACCTTCTCGTTCAACTTTGGCCTATTAAAGGTAAGCTGCGCTGCTCTTCTTCTTCTTCTTAAATTGTTCGTAGATCCATCAGATTTTTTAGATATATTTTGTCATCTTTGCTACTCCGTACATATTAGCTTGAAAGAATTTAAAGCTTTAATGAAACTATTCGCTGATATTTAAGTTCGTCCATCATATTAAGCAGTTCCTCATATTAGTGAAGTTCATTCAACTTAAATTTTAATGAAACTTGTTCACTGATATGTTTGATGTTGAAGATGGAGTCTTGTTCTTAGGTTCAGAGCAGATACCCGACCGGGTATGGTTGGCCACCCGACCGGGTATGTTGAAGCAGAGACCGGGGGATCTCACTGGACGTGAGACCCGACCGGGTCAGGGAAGGGACCCGATCGGGTCAGCAAGGCAGAAGCCTTCTGTTTTGGAAACCCGACCTGGTTCTACCCGGGTTTATGTTCTGTGAAGGAGACCCGACCGGGTCAAAAGTCGGACCCGACCGGGTCGGCGGAAAATTTTTTATTTCGGGCTTAGCTTTCGGGCCTGCGGCTCTTAATTGTGATTAGGTTTCCTTAAACCTATTTAAACATCTCTAATGTACGTGTAAACCCTGACGCAGACATAATAATACACATCCTCTCTCTCGTTCGCCGTGGACTAGCGTAATCACCCCGATTGCGTGAACCACGTTAATTCTTGTGTTCTTGCTCTTAATTTATCGTTTATCTTTGCCTAATTGTAACAATTGGTATCAGAGCTATGGCTGACGAAGGGAAGGTTAAGATCGATAAATTTGATGGTCAAGATTTCGCTTTCTGGAAGATGCAGATCGAGGATTATCTCTACCAGAAAAAGCTTTATCAACCGTTGTCTGAGAACAAACCAGAAACGATGACGGAAGCAGAATGGAATTTGTTGGATCGACAAGCTCTTGGTGTGGTGAGGTTGTCGTTGGCGAAGAACGTTGCCTACAACATCGTTAACGAGAAGACAACATATGGACTGCTCAAGGCGTTATCCAACATGTATGAGAAACCCTTAGCAGCAAACAAGGTTTTCTTGATTAGACAGTTGGTGAATACAAGAATGAAGGAAGGTGCATCCGTGACAGATCACATCAACGAGTTTAATCCAATCATATCCAGGTTAGGCTCGGTTGAGATTAAATTCGATGATGAAGTCCAAGCGTTACTTTTGTTATCATCTTTGCCCGATAGTTGGTCCGGTACAGTCACAGCGGTTAGTAGTTCATCTGGAACCACTAAGCTTACCTTTGAAGGTATTCGTGACTTAATCCTTGGTGAGGATATCCGGAGGAGGAGTTCGGGGGATAGCTCCAACAGTTTGTTGAGTACTGAAGATAGGGGCAGAAAATCCACTAGAGGAGGTAACAAGAAGGGAAGATCGAAGTCGAGAAAGAGAGGGCAATCCAAGAACCGGAAGGACATCAATTGTTGGAATTGCAAAGAGAATGGACACTTCAGAAATCAGTGCCCAAAACCCCCTGCAGACAAAGGCAAGAAGGAGGTGAACGTGGCAGAGGATTATGAAGATGTTCTAATTTGCAGCGTTGAGAATTCAGTTGAGTCCTGGATCATGGATTCAGGTGCGTCGTTTCATGCTTGTCATTGCAGGGATTTGATGAAAAATTTCAGGCCCTACAGCGGAAGAGTTCGTTTGGCAGATGACAAATCCCTGGAGATCACGGGTATTGGAGATGTTGATCTCAGTACCTCTTTGGGTACAACCTGGAGGCTGAAAGATGTGAGATATATTCCAGACCTGAAGAAGATGTTGATCTCAGTTGGACAGCTTGATGAGGAAGGCCATAACGTTAGTTTTGGCAACAAGCAATGGAAGGTGACAAAGGGAAAGCTGGTCATTGCTCGTGGGCAGAAGCACGGTACACTGTACATGGTTGAAGTGTCCACAGATGGGGCAAACGCAGCAGTTGAAGATACAGGGGTCTCTACTTTGTGGCACCAAAGACTTGGGCACATAAGTGAGAACGGAATGAAGATGCTGTCTTCAAAGGGCAAAATCCCAGATTTGAAGAATTCAAAGTTGAGCTTTTGTGAGCCATGTGTTCTAGGCAAACAAAAGAGGGTAACCTTTGTGAAGACAGGGCAGCAACCCAAGATTGAGCGACTGGAGTTGATTCATTCAGATGTCTACGGACCTACAAAGGTCTCTTCGATTGGAGGTTCCCGTTACTATGTCACATTCATTGATGACTCTACACGGAAGGTATGGGTTTATTTTCTTAAAAATAAATCTGAAGTCTTTAACACTTTTAAGAAGTTCAAAGCTGCAGTAGAGAATGAAACGAATCTTAAGATTAAGTGTTTAAAGAGTGATAATGGGGGTGAGTACAGTAGCACAGAGTTTGTAGAGTATTGTGCTGAACAGGGGATCAGAATGCTGAAGACGGTTCCAGAAACACCACAGCAAAATGGTGTTGCAGAGAGGATGAACAGAACACTGAATGAGAGGGCCAGGAGCATGAGATTGCATGCAGGACTTCCAAAGATGTTCTGGGCCGATGCGGTGAACACAGCAGCATACTTGATCAACAGAGGACCCTCATCTCCCATAGGTTTCAAAATTCCAGAAGAGGAATGGAAAGGTCGAGAGGTATCCCTTACTCACTTGAAAGTTTTTGGTTGTATTTCTTATGTCAAAGTTAGAGATGCAGATAGTGACAAGCTTGAGGCAAAGGCAAAGAAGTGTATCTTTATTGGGTACGGGATGGATGACATGGGCTACAGGTTCTGGGACAACCACAGCAAGAAGGTTATCAGAAGTAGAGATGTCACTTTCAACGAGAATGCCCTGTATAAAGATGGTCTTGCAGCTGAAACTAGTAAAGCCAAGCAACCAGAAAACAAGCAACAAGTGGTGTTTGACGGGATGACTGAAGACGACATAGCACAACCTGCTGGTTGTGATGAGATGACTGGAGGTTCAGGGAGCAGTGGGAGCTCAGGAGATACAGGGATGTCTGAAGATAGTGGGAGTGATGAAGATGGTGAAAATTCAGAGGCAGCTACTCCTCAAGTCAGACAGTCCACCAGAATCAGAAGACCTCCTAACAGATATTCTCCTTCAGCAAATTATTTGTTGCTGACCGAGAATGGAGAACCAGAATCTTACTCAGAGGCGCTGACCATGAAAGATTCCATACAGTGGAAGAATGCCATGGAGGATGAGATAGATTCGCTTGAGAAGAACCAAACTTGGTCCTTAGTCAAGCTACCACCGGGAAAGAAAGCTTTGGAGAACAAGTGGGTGTTCAGAATCAAAGATGAAGCTGATGGGAGCAAAAGATACAAGGCGAGGCTAGTTGTCAAGGGGTTCCAACAGAAGAAAGGGGTTGATTACAATGAAATCTTCTCTCCGGTTGTGAAGATGACTACTATCAGGTTGATCCTTGGTATCGTTGCTGCTGAAAATTTGCATTTGGAGCAGCTGGATGTGAAGACTGCTTTTCTTCATGGTGACCTTGAAGAAGACATTTACATGGCCCAACCAGCAGGCTTCCCAGTGAGTGGTAAAGAGAAGATGGTGTGCAAACTCAAGAAGAGTCTATACGGGCTGAAGCAAGCTCCTAGACAGTGGTACTTGAAGTTTGACAGTTTTATGCAGCGGAATGGGTACACTAGATGCAAGATGGACCATTGCTGTTACTTGAAGAAATTCGAGTCTTCATACATTATTCTTCTTTTGTATGTTAATGACATGTTGGTGGCTGGAGCAAACATGCAGGAGATCAACAAGCTCAAGAAGAAGTTGTCTGAAGAATTTGAGATGAAGGATTTAGGGGAGGCGAGACAGATTCTTGGGATGAGCATAGTCAGAGACAAGGTGGAAGGTACTTTAAAGCTTTCACAGCAGAGGTACATTCAGAAGGTCCTTGAGAAGTTCAGAATGACGGATGCCAAGCCAAGGAGTACACCGTTAGGGAGTCAGTTGAAACTCTCCAAGCAACAGTCTCCGAAGACCGATGAAGACAAAGATGAGATGGCTAAAGTTCCTTATGCATCAGCAGTTGGCAGTTTGATGTATGCGATGGTGTCAACAAGGCCAGACATTGCTCATGCAGTGGGAGTTGTTAGCAGGTTTATGTCAAATCCAAGGAAGGAACATTGGGAAGGGGTCAAGTGGCTGCTACGCTACTTGAAAGGCACCTCTAGAACTGCTCTTTGTTTCAGGAGGAATGGGGCAATTCTAGAAGGTTTTGCAGATGCTGATTTGGGGGGCTGTCATGATTCCGGGAAGAGCACTACGGGTTACATATTCACTATTGGAGGTACGGCAATCAGTTGGATGTCCAGATTACAAAAGAGTGTAGCTCTTTCAACCACAGAAGCAGAATATATGGCTATTGCTGAAGCGGCCAAGGAGATGATTTGGTTGAAGAACTTTCTTTCGGAGTTGGGCATGAAACAGGGGGATTGTGGTCTGTACTGTGACAACCAGAGTGCTATTCATCTCACGAAGAATCCGGTGTTTCATAGCAGAACGAAACACATCAAGATGCGGTATCATTTCATCCGGGAGTTGATTGAAGATGGTACTATAAATTTGAAGAAGATCCTTGGTACGAAGAATCCAGCAGACATGCTTACCAAGGCAGTGACTACCGAGAAGTTGAAGCTATGCATGGCTTCAACGGGCCTTCCAGATACTTGATGAGAAGGCGTGAACGAGAGAGAGAGAGAGAAGAGATCAGGGGTTTTACAGAAGATACATGTTCTTGGATGGCAGATAATTGTTGAACAAGCCTCCAAGTGGGAGATTGTTGAAGATGGAGTCTTGTTCTTAGGTTCAGAGCAGATACCCGACCGGGTATGGTTGGCCACCCGACCGGGTATGTTGAAGCAGAGACCGGGGGATCTCACTGGACGTGAGACCCGACCGGGTCAGGGAAGGGACCCGACCGGGTCAGCAAGGCAGAAGCCTTCTGTTTTGGAAACCCGACCTGGTTCTACCCGGGTTTATGTTCTGTGAAGGAGACCCGACCGGGTCAAAAGTCGGACCCGACCGGGTCGGCGGAATTTTTTTTATTTCGGGCTTAGCTTTCGGGCCTGCGGCTCTTAATTGTGATTAGGTTTCCTTAAACCTATTTAAACATCTCTAATGTACGTGTAAACCCTGACGCAGACATAATAATACACATCCTCTCTCTCGTTCGCCGTGGACTAGCGTAATCACCCCGATTGCGTGAACCACGTTAATTCTTGTGTTCTTGCTCTTAATTTATCGTTTATCTTTGCCTAATCGTAACATTTGAACTGTTTTAGGTGTGGTGAGTAAATAGTATAGCTCGATTAATGTAATGAAACTTAACTCATGTTCTAGCAGTTATATTTGAAGAGAAAAAAGATATGTGGTACAATCGTAAAGGATTTATTAGCCAAAACATCATGGCAGCTTGTAGCTTTGATCTTCAATTTACATTTGCCGTTCTGGGATGGGAAGGATCAGCTCATGATGCTAGAATACTACGAGAGACACTAGAGAATCCTAGTTTGGGATTTCCCAATCCCCCACTTGGTATGTTTTAAATTTGTGTCATTTTGCTAAAAAAAGAAGATTGTGATATAACTTTTTAGTAGAGCTAATTATTCAATTTTTATTTAATTAGGTAAATACTATTTGGTAGATGCGGGGTACTCTATTCAAGAATTTTTTTTGCCGCCACACCGCAATATGAGATATCATCCATCTTCTTTCAATGGAGAGAGACCAAACTCAGGAAAAGAACTCTTCAACAAAAAGCATTCATCGTTGCGTAGTTGCATTGAGCGAACATTTGGTGTATGGAAGGCAAGGTGGCGTATCCTTAGATTCATGCCTTCTTATCCTTTTAAGGTGCAGGTCAAAATAATCTTAGCTAGCTACCATGGCGCTACATAATTTCATCCGTCGATATTGTCATGACGATCCTGCTTTTCTTTGTTTTGAGACAAACCTTGATTTTGTTCCTCAAGATCGCATTACTCCACCAACACGTACAAGAATCCACCGAAAGGTCTTCAAATGAGGTTCACGGTCTAAGCTCTGCACGTATGATTGCATTTCGAGATGAAATTACCGAAAATTTGGCGCGTAATATGAGGCAACGTCGTTGATAGTATATGACGAGTGCATGTGTTCTATTACACATTTCCTTTCCTAAACTTATTTTCAGACATAAAAATTTGCGATGAAATAATGTTACTACTTTTTATGTATTTTGTGTTTCATTTATTTTTTAAATGAACTCCAATGGATACTTATGTGTATTTTATGCTTAATTTTTATTTTATGTTAAGATACTTATGTGTATATTTTTTAATATTAATTTACGCATATTAGTCATAAAAAAGTACTAATGTTGCTCATTGGAAAATACGTAGTCTTTGAAAAGTACTTGTATAAACAATATAAAATTTGACAAAAGAGGAAGAAAATTTCCAAAGTTATCAATTAATTAATACTTCGTAATTACCTAATCACGCAAAAATATGTTTACTAGCTACTAAAGTGCACACCATATATTTAATACAAATAAGCAAATACCATTAATGGTAATTTTACATTCAATCAGCCATTCCAGACAGAATATTACCAATCACTTTCATTTCAGCATATTTAGTCTTTTCATACTTTTCAGCCCAAACAGCTGGTCCAGCTGGTTCCAAACGGCCCCTACATAATACATTCATGGGTGATGGTACTAGTATTGCTTCATGAGGAAAGATACTCCCTCCATTCTTTACTAATTGTCCTCTTAATTTTGGCACGGGTTTTATGAAGAAAATAATATGGATGGTTTAAAAAGTGTAGTGAGTTGTGGGTAAATAAAAAAAGTAGAAAAGAGAAATGGGTCATGGTAATAAAAATGAGGGTATAAATGTATTTTGATCGAAAAAACTTATCAAAAAATGAAAGAGAAACAAACAATAAAAAACGTTCCAAAAAAATATGAGACAATTAATAAAATACGTAGGAACAATTAATAAAGAACGGAAAGGGTATTAAATATCATACTATACCATGGCATGACTCATGAGCTAATGAGCATTAAATATTTATAAAATGCCGGCTCCCAAATAAAAGTGTGTGCTAGGATAAACCCTCGAAGACTATTAATTCTACGTTTTACAGCTCACATCTTATCTATGTATAATTTAATATAAGCATAAGTGCATAACTATATATTGACTTCAGTACCTCCTCCTATTAATACTTCCATTATTACGTCCTATTTTGAATGCGTGGTATCAATAATAAAAATTGCCAGGAGTGGTGATACTTTGGAAGAACATTTATAGAAGTTTGTAAGACTATATTTTATATTGATATTCAAATTGTCCAACGAGATATGATGAGTTCTTGATATGCAAGAGATAGAGAAAAGAAAAGTTTGTTAGCAATGATCGAATCAATTTACTTCTAAATAATTGAGAATTTTAAAACCGAGATGAATTATATTTATATGTCAAATTATCAGAGTTAAATAAGAAATTAACATTAGTAGTCATTTTACTCGTTTTTACAAATAATTCGTATGGTGTTCTATTGAAATTCACAATAACAATATAATCTTGACTCGTTCATACTTTAAAAATTGAATGGTAATATAATGACAAGCACAATAACAATTACTCCCTATGTTTTACTGAAGTAATAATAATATAATAGCTAGTACTACATACTTCGTATTATGTACTGCAACAAGACAAGAAATTAGGTAACAAACCAACAAAATGTGTTGGAAACGTGAAAATATATAAAAACGCTTCTAGGTCATAGTCCTTCTTAAGCAATCGGAAGTTTGTATTTGCGGTTTAGGCCCAAACTCACTGGATAACTACGGCCGTCCGGCACCGGACCCGAGCACACAACACCGCCGGACGTGTTGCCTCACGAAGAAAATCGGTGAAAGTATTACTCCGTATGATAATTTCAAGTTCAAGAAGGCGGAAAAATAATGCGTGGTGTACACAAAATGTGTACACCTTTTTTGTACATTTGTCTGCCCCCGTGGACAAGTTGTCTGTCCACAGACAAGTCTGTAGATTTGTCTGTGAACAGACAACTTGTCTGCGGGGGACAGACAAGTATACAAAAAAGGTGTACACATTTTCTGTATACATAGCTCAACCCAAGAAAGTATATAAAAGGTAGTGATTACAGTGGCGGATCCAGAAAACGCAGCTATTGGGGGCAGAACAAAAATGGCGTGCATGAAAAACATGACCAAATATACTTGAATAGTAAACAAAATTCACCCAAATTTCATAACTAAACAAAGTATATTACAATATAAAAAAAGCTAAAAAGTGTAATTAACTCTTTGATAACTGATGTACTTTTTTGTCTTTATATATCTTAACCATCTCCTAGAGTGGTATGTATATAAAAATTATGAGCCCGTTTGGTAAGATTTAAATTAACTGAATCAGTTGATTCTACTGAAATTTATGAAGTTCTGGCTGAAGTGGCTAGATTAGCCAATTCCGCAAATTTATGGAAAAAAAATATACGAGCATTTTATTAATATAATGACAAAAAAGTTATATAAATTATAACTAAAATGATTGTCTACAATAACTTCAGTCAATCTAGCCAGAAAAGTAAGTTCAACCCTACTTATCATGATTATTACATCATTCAACACGCGAAATCAATAGTTATGTGTTTAGTAAAAAAGTTGGCTAATAAGACCGATAAGACGAAAAATAGGTTCACCAAACAGGCTCTATATTTTATATGGCTGTCTTAATTTGTCTCTTACTATATCTTAAAACCTTCTCAAAGAGTGACAAATATGTAAAAATTATACTACGTATGTATTATTTTATATGACTTTAGTAATCCTTAATACTCGATATTACACTTCCTTTACTTCCTTGTTTACCAAACCTTAAGCATAAGAAGTATAGGGCATTATTTTAGGGGGGCATTGGGCTTATGTAGACGGAGCATATCGTTTTGCTTTGGGCTCGGTGGAGTTAGGTGGGGGCATTTGTATTTTCTTATCGGGGGCAATTCTATGTAATAAACTTTTTTCTACTATAATATAGGGGATTATTTGGAGTTTATTGGGGGCAGCTGCCCCCATATTGTTTGAGTTCTTATTGAATACTTAGCTTCTAGTCCAAGAAAGTAAATAAATGGTACGTAGTATTAATTGTTTGGTTTGAGCAAAATAATAAAAATAAAAAACTCATTAGTTTAATACTCCGTACTAAGCTACTACGACGTACGTACAGTGGCGGACCCAGAGATTTGTCAAAGCAGGGGTACACTAGACACTAAACTTACTCTATAATAAAAATTTCAAATGTACTAAAGATGGTAAAATGTAAGGCAATGTCATAAATTATACATAGTAGTTAATTACATATTAAATAGTTCATTTCTGCAACTTTGGTAAATAAAACCTATGAATTTTCATATTCTGAAAATGTTGCATAATAGTTTCATTATCAATACTCCTAAAAACATCTCTCTCGATGTAGCACATCAAGCAATCTGTAAGATAATCATCTCTCATCTTATTGTGAAGATCTGTCTTGATAATATTCATTGCAGAGAAGGCTCATTCAACGGTGGCTATTGCAACTGGTAATACTAAAACCAACTCAATCGGACGATATACCAAGTGAAAAGAATTGTGAACTTTGAGCTTGGCGTTGGCGCGAGACTGCGAGGTCTGGCCTTTTGATTTGCGAGACTGGCGCGACTTGCGAGCAGCGAGCCTGGCCTTCTGATTTCTCGTGCGGTCAATTGCTGAATTGCGCTGAAATAATACTTGTTCGGTCAATCTAGCTTGAAGTTAGGTGCTAGAAGCCTAGAAGGAATGTAAATTTGGGCTTTGGGCTGAAATAATACTAATAGTTTTTTGGGCCCTTCAACTTGTTTTTTAAACTTTTACTACTTGTTACTTTTAGTTGGCTGTATTACCCGTATATTAACCTTTGACTACTTTTTCTCCTTATTTGAGAATTCTATATATTTTATTTTAATTCAACTAACATTTACATATTGTGTATTAATTGTTTATTTATATAACCGTAACATTTTAGTATCTTGATTATCTAATACTAATAATTTTTTGTACGGGTTGGGGCACTAAATTCACGCGAAGTAGTAGTAGTGAAATTTTTGGCAGGAAGTAGGGGCACCTTTTTTACCCTAAGTACTAATAGTGAAATTCCTGGTCGGAAGCCGAGGCACTTACCCCGGTAGGCCCCGGACCAGGTCCTCCATTAGTATATATATGATATCAATTCTATAACAATAGAATGCAAAATTTTAACATTTATATTTATAATAAGTAGTCTTCTTCCTAGTTTTCGTCTAGAGTTTGTTTTTTCGGCATGCGGCTTGCGCAGTTCTTGTTCGACAAATGATTTAGACTGACAGTGTGATGGCGGCCGTTATCACGTTCTGCATCTCCATGATCTGCTTCTTTATGATTTATTCTTCTGGACGTGCTAATATGGATCGAACTTGGAGGTCTGTGATGTTGATACATATACTTGTATAGTTGTATACAATTAGACAATTGTCTGGTCACTTCCGTCTGGCTTGATCGTTGGAGGAGCACGGTTGGGACTGTGTTGGGCGTAGGGGACAAATGGATGGGGCGACTGGATTGGGTTATGTTTGAAAGGATTTCACCTTATGGTGGAGGCGATTGGGGTGCTCGACTGAGGCAATTTCTAGATTGAGTTCTAAGCGAGAAAGAAGACGAATTGAAAGTCTGTCCCTATCATGAAGCGCCGCCCGGGAGCGATCAAGGTGTTTCTACGGTAGATTTATTTACGCCTCCTCGTGAGAGACATGATCTCTTGGTTCATCGACGTGTGAACAACGGGATCGAAAGCCTCTATGAAATATTCACTTGTCTCTCTAGTTCTTTTTTTCGCCGAATCCTTCCGTTGATGCCTCATTAGTTCTATCTAGAAAAGAACCTCGGGCCCGGGGCAGTTTCTCTTTCTCTTTGGCTCGCATACCGATCTATGATCAATGCTAACTTGACTTTATGATCACAAACTTTATAGCTAATGGGACTGGGCATGATTCTCTTTTATATAAAACTCTACTTATCCTTATTTGGGTAGAATTTTGCTATAGGTACCCCAAACCCTACCCCATTTGTACCCCATATAAAAACACACCCCCACTTTTCTTCTCCCCTCTTCCCTCTCTCCTGCACCCCCACCTCTCTTCCTCCCTCCCTCCCTCCCTCTCCTCTTTTTCACGCACCCCCCCTCCCTTCCCCTTTCTTCTCCATTTCAATATCTTTCTCCTTCTTTAAAACTTCCCATTTTTATCATCACCCCCCTCCAACCTCCGATCTTCTCTTGCTTATCCCCTCTTCCACCGGTGACCTTGCCGACGGCGGCCCTACGCCGGTTGCCAACGGCGGACCTATGTCGGTTGCCATTTCAGATGCAACCTCAAGGGAAGACAACAATGAAGACATACCAAGAAGCTTTGAATAACTTGAGCAACATATCTTCTTTTCTTGATTTTGTTTTCTTGATTTTTGATGTATTTTGGAAATAAAAGGGGTTGTATGTCTGCCAGACAACTTGAAAGTGCAGTGTCTGTAAGAGTCGTGAAGTTGTCTGTCCTTTGAAAAATAAATGTCTGTAATTGATATTTAATTGTTTGTCATTTGTTTATAGTTGTCTGTATTTGTTTTGAGTTGTCTGTAATGACTTGTCTGCCATGTTGTTGTGAGGTGTCTGTAAAAGTCGTGAAGTTGTCTGTAACTCATATTTAGTTGTTTGTCATTTCATTGTGAGTTGTAAGTAATTTGTGGTGAAAAATAATGTCTGCCTTGTTATCTTTATTGTCTGTCTAGTTATATGTATCGTCTGTTTTTTTATGAAACATATGTCAAAATGGTAATTCACAATAAACTAATGTCTGTATGTGTATACTTATGTCTGTATGTGTATATTTAATGTCTGTCTCGTTATACTAATTACATCTCAAAAAATAAACATCACAAATTACATACAGACAACTCAAAACAAATACAGACAACTCAAAACAAATACAGACAACTCAACTTAAATGAAAAACAATTAACCATCAATTACAGACAGACAGACACTGCACTTACAAATTGTCTGTCAGACAGACAACCCTTTTAATTTCGAAAAAACACCAAAAAATCAAGAAAGGAAGATCCACTCAAGTCATTCAAAGCTTCTTGGTCTACACCTTCATTGTTGTCTCCCCATGTATCCAACATCACCGGAGCTCTCCCCGTTCGTCCGATTACTGTAGCTTGTGCATTTGAAATGAATAAAAAAAGACAGAAGAGGAGAGAAGCATTAGAAGAAGCTTGGAGGGGGGAAAGATGGGAAAAAAATGAGAAGTATTAATGAAGGGGGGAGATCTTGAAATGGGGAAGAAAACAAGATTTGGAGAAAAGAGAAAGGAAGGGGAGGGGGTGTGGGGGGTGCGTGAAAAGAAGGAGAGAGGGTAGGAGGAGAGAAGAAAAGTGGGGGTGGGTTTTTATATGTGGTAAAAAATGGGGGTATGTTTGGAGTACCAGTAGCAATTCTGATTTGGGTACGCCTTCGGCTTCTAGAATCCTAGCAGCAATTTCGTCAATACCATCTCACTATGTGTTAGAAAAAAGGAATGGTTTGGAAGATGATATTTCACTAAAACTGACAGGAAAAAGTTTAGAGTAATTATAAGTTTTTTTTACTTTTTATGGTCTTTTTTTTACGTTATGTTCGTTTGTTTACGTTGGTCTGTTTTTTGTTGATGTTTTTTGTTTTAGGTCTACAATAATGATTGAAAAATTCTGCTAAATGTTATGTCATTAGAAGGATCTATTTTTTGTTGATGTTTTTTTGTTTTAGGTCCACAATAATGATTGAAAAATTCTGCTAAATGTTATGTCATTAGAAGGATCTATATGACCAGGTCAGTGATTGCTGTGTCGCACCCGTTTAGTGGCTAGCGATTCGTATTAGACTTTCAAAGATGATTGTTTCTAAGCATAGTCGCGAGATTGATAGTGCTAGTTAGGTAGGAATATTGTTGTGAGTGTTGGTATCTTTGAGTTCATTATAATGATATTAATATAAGCGAATTTTCCTTTAAAAAAATTATCTTAATAATTAAGATACTCCATAAAATAGTTATGTGATATACCTAGTTAAATTGAAAATTTAAGTAGAAACCAAACAAGACATTTGAAATTTCAAAATGTTTTTTCTCTTATTTTGGGAATTATCTCACCCATCTTAAAATCATGGATTTTATCACATTTTAATGGATTTCAATGAAATTGGAATCATGTGAATTTGAACCCTACAAAATGATACATTTAAGAGACCAATATAAACGCTCAAGGTTTCTATTAAAGATGAATAACATTGAAGTGTCGATGGATTTCAACGTAGAACACTTGAAAATGAAAAGATTAATTCGAACTTCAGTGAGCAACCGACAAGTGCAGCACCTGATATGAAAATGAAGACACTCCCTAAACTCCACTTCGATGAAACAAAAGGTTTAAGAAATGAAAATTTGTGGCTAGAGATTTGTTCAGAATTTTTTTTGTTAGGGATAACATAGAAATTTTAATTTTTAGAAAATAAAAATGAGTGGGTGGAACTGGAAAATAAGGATAATTCCTATATTGACCAAATTAAATTATCACAGTAAAAATGTGTTATGAATAGTTCTTACTTCTTAGATTTATTTAAAATTGAAAGTAGATATATAATTAAAAAACCGTACGACAACAACGAGATTATTTAAATGCTATATTACTGTTGCATTAAATAGGCTCCGTAATTGGTGCGAATTATGCACGTGGAAGTCTGGCGGATAAGTTTAAGGAATGGCAAGACGCCAACACTCTTAGACGCAAATAGAGTGAGCATGTCTTTTATTTAATTTAAATTGGCCGTTGATGTTAGCCGTTGATGTTAGCTGGTTGTGTCAGTTGTTTCCTAACAGCTGATTGTGTTAGCTACTTAGCTGTTTTGACCGGCAGAGTGTAAATTGACCTATCCAGTCGAATGAAGAAGCTGTTCCCCTTAGATTCTTCAACAATCCATTTTTTCAATTTTTTCAAACCCAACAAACTAATTTTAAAAGCCATTTACCAAACATTATTATTAGCTTCTTTGACAAAGCAAACAACTGAAATGGGTCAAACAAGTTAAAAGCTGGCTGATAAGTCATTTGCCAAACATACCTCGTGTGTTTTAAAAACATTTAAATCTGCTCTAATTGTTATGAATTATTTAAATTTGTTCCAATTTGAATATATAAAGGCTTGAACATTACCTATCATAAAGTGGGTGACTTAATAATTCTCACTTTGTACTTCTTAAAGTGATCTGGTTACTTTAATTTTTCTCACTTTGTATATGAAAAATTGCTCATTGTGTTAACAAAATCGTTGTTTTATACGGAGTATCATTTCATCTTATGATTCGACTTTTATTTTTTTAAACATTACCTTAAAGTAATCCTTGTTTTCTTTTTAGATCTGGTTACTTTGTAATCCGTATTTTATATCTCTCCAAGTCTGATCTAGTTTAGTCTATTCTATTCAGTGGCTGATTTATGCTTCAAGTTTTGGATGTGCTGTTTGTATACAATCTTTATATATAAAAAGGGGACCGTCAGTCCAATAACTGTTCCCGCCAGGTCTATTTTGCCGAAAAATTGTTGGTGTCTTGCATCACGTGTATATTAGATGTGGCAGTTTAAAGCATTTACAAAGCAATTTTTCTGCAGTTTTGAAAATCAATTCCACGTTCATAGGCCACTCTCTCATGGATAACCGACTGGTGATGCTGTATAATAAGTGTATATAAAACACTAACTTTAGCATCAAATTTCATTCATTGTCCGGTTAAAATTATGAAGTTACTGCAAGAAATAAAAGCTTAATGATGTTGCGAATTTTTTCTGCCGCGCAAGAAACCATGTCCTCAACAAAATCCATTGGATTGGATTTTTCATGATTTTGAGGTTATACTGTAAACGTGCACCATATGTTCGGTCGATTGAATTTTTTAATTCTAGAAAGACAACATTATTTCACAGATTCTTCACTTATTTTTAGATTATATTTACGAAATTTCTTTATTTTGAATAGGCAGGGTGAAATAATTCATGGAAATACTTATCAAGGCAATATCTAGGAGTTTCATTGTCACGCATAAAACAATAATGAGATCTCAGCTATCACATGTGTTTTCAAGATCTTTTTCATCAAAGGTCATCTTTAAAACAATTTTATGAAGGAAACTTTACTTCCATGATGTTCAATTTCCTGTCTATTTATTATCCACGCCGTCATGCTAAAAGTTGGTTTTAGAAGAGCTCTATAGTATTTTTTTAATACTCCGTACTACATAATTATGAATTTGAAAAAAAAAAGTCAATTGAGTCCACATACATTAAAATGAATCAATTAAGTTCACTAACTATTAAAATTTAGTCGGCTTTTTAGCCGGGGTGGATGAGAAGAACCTGTGGTTGCTGATGTGGAGGTACATGTGGCCTTTTCTCTATCTTCTTTTTACTTTCTTTATTTTCCCGTTTTTTCTCTTCCCTCTTCCCTGCCCTTAATAATGGCTTCTTTCTTCTTTCTTCTTTCTTTTCCATTTATTTTCCCGTTTTTCTCTCTTCCGGTTTCTTACATTCTTTCTCTTCCCTCTTCCATGGACTTAGCAATGACTTCTTTCTTTCTTTCTTTCTTTTCCATTTCGTTTTCTTTTCTTTTCCGATTTAATTCTCTTCCCCTGCTTTCCTATCACGCGCTGCCGCCGTCCGCCGTCGATTAAGACTCGATTTTGCAGATGGAAGATCTCTTCGATTTCGAAGGCCGCAATCCAGGTTCCAACGGAGAAGAATGGAAAGGAATAAACCATCGAATTAACAAGAAAGAAACGGGATAAAGGAGGGGGGAGAAAAGAAAGGGAAGTACCGCATGGTGACTGCCTGACTTGGTGTCTGGTGAGAGAGGGGAGGGAGGAACTAGGGAGGATGATGAAAAAGACAAAACGGAAAAGGAAGGGGAAGTGTTGCAGAGAGAGATGGGAGGGGGGGGGGAGAAAAATGGAAGGAGGTCTGTACATGCCACAGGGAGAGACGGGAAAGATGGAGTACAGAAAAAGACAAGAAGAAAAAGGGGGAGAAGAAAGGGGGAACCAGGGGCTGTCACGAACCTGAGAAAGGGGGAAATAATTAAGAGAAAAAGATAAAAGAAAAGAAAAATGAAAATAATTAAAAAAATGTCCAGGTGGCTTCCACTTCATCAATATGGGAGGGTTACCGGTTGGTAACCGCTTAAATGGAAAGATTGGTTAAATTTGAGAGTTAGAGGACTTAATTGATTGAATAAAAACTAGGTGGACTCAATTGATTTTTTCACAATAGTATATGGACTTATTTGACACTTTTCCCTTTAATGAAAGTATAAATGTAAGTATCTTTTGCGTGGAAGTACGTAAAATAATGAAATGATTATGATAAGTTGGAGATGTAGAGGGTAAGAGGGGATCATACCTTCATTTTCTATTCTAAATTAATTAAAAAAAATATATTTCTGCCCACTGTGAATGTTAAGTAATCTGCATGCACCTAATTCAGGTCCCATCACGGCATCACCTATCATAATTTACATTTTCTAAGCCATAGTTTTAGAAAATTAATATTATATTCTAAATGACAGAATATAATAATGTTATCATGGTTTTACTGTGTATTAATTCATTATGGTAAGATTCAATGAACAAATGAATTAGAATGTTTTTATTTGAATTGAAATTTGATATTCTAGTCATGTCTTGTTTAAGTTTGGTTTTATGTGGTCTAACAAATATCTGGTCTCTAAGTATTTTATAACCATGGAAGTTTGATCTGATTTGGTCTGAGACTAAAATATCCAAGTAAAATTTACCTTTACTTTTTCAACTTTGTATCTTCTCTTTCCTACTTTTTCACTTTGTCTCCTACTTTTTCTACAGTACACTATTCATTTTCCTACTATCACCCAGTTACATATTATGTCTAAGACCTAATGTAGTGATCTTAAAATACGGAGGGAGTATTAAACTTTTGTTATCTTTATGATACAGAGTAATACGGAGTTAATATGAAGTAGTACTTTATTAACTTTTGTCAGGGCCGGTCCTGGAGCATGGGCAAAGGGGCATGCGCCCAGGGCCCATTGCTCCCATAGGGCCCATAAATTTCCCAATTCTATATATATACATGTGTATTTTAAATATATATACTTCCTCCGTTCCCTTTTAATTGCAACAGTCAACATTTCACATTTGCCAACGCACAAGTTTGACCATTAATATCTTTCATTCCTTATTAGTAAAAAATTCAAAAAATTCATATTTTGAAAATTTAGAATGAGAAGAATTTAAAAATATTTTTTTAAAAATTAATTTATAATACATTAATGAATAAAAAATAGTCAAAGTAGAGTATGTGAATAGTGCAAAAAGTCCAATGTTGCAATTAAAAGAGAACGGAGGATAGTACATTACTAGCGTTCGATCGCACAAGGCGCGAGAATTTTGCCTAATATTACATTAATACTACATATGTTTTTTGAATAACCATTTTAAATTTTTAATTATGTATGGGTGGTCCTATTATATGTGAGATTATAATAAGTGTTTTTTAATAGTGTATGCCTTTCTAATATTTTTGTAAATTGTCTCATCAATTATTTCTTCATTCAATCTAGTAAGTTATGAGTTTGTGCTTAATGCTTAACTAACTATTACCTACTGTTTTACCCCGACTAATAACTAAGGCCGTGCAAGTTTTTAGAAGCAGCTCTCCTTAAGCATAGCTTTATCTTTTCTCAATTCTAGATTTTCCTCTAATATGACTCCTAATTTGTATTGGAAAATACGAAGTAACTAATATATTGATACTAAAACAAAAGTACTTACTTTGGCAAGATAGTTTCTTAATTCACAGATCAATGTTGAAAACAACAACATTGGCTGAGGGGCTCCGATGAGGTATGAGGTGATTGTGAGTTTTCTGTTTTTGTTCATTTTAAGCAATGACCAACTATTGTGACACTGAAACTGGTTTTTGGTGTTCGTTGACTTTTATTAAAGGATAGAATGGCGAGTTACACTGTTGTGAAAACCATTTACGGAGTACGTAGTAAAAACTGCTAATTTAAAGCAAAGTGCTCCAGAAACCTATAATTTTGACTTTTTTATTGAATTAATAGTAAAAACAACTGTGCTTGAATGAACAACAAAATGATACAACAGATTTCAAAATCTGAAACGAAACAACTTATCATTGGGCAGAAACTCAACGATCAGTATGATATAGAAGATTATTATGAGTTGAGTAGTGAATCAAAGATAAATGATGATTAGTTTTCAATGTCTAAAAATCAAGATTTATATAAAAGAAATTAAAACAAAATTGGCCTCCACTTTTTAAGAAAAGAAACAACATAAGCAAGCAAACCAAAGGACACCCTCCCCCACCGATAACTTGTTCAGAGACCTCACCTTCTCAACATGTGCCCAAGTGTCTGTGATCATGTGAAACGTCTCTACTTAGTACTTGTACTGAGCAAGTTTGTAAGGACCCTTAACTGGAACACTCATAACTAATCCAAATGCAGCTTGTTCAAAAAAATTTCTTTCGAGGGTACTGTAATAGTTTATAGATATGTTCAACGGTTCAACCCTATGAACTTCAAAAGAAACTTTCATCACATTTGAAAGTTCAGGTTTCATCTTTTAATAATCCATTGTCCATCAATTTTACTCCGTATTTGTTTGTATCTTTCTGTTCCATACAATTACTGCTTTTGTGTTAGCATAGCTAAGAGGAATCTTTTCTTATTATACTTCTATGGTTTCTAATTCAGCAATGATTGCACGAAGGAAATTGGATCAAGCGAGAGCTTCAAAAATAAAAGAATTGCTTAGATTTTGATGTCTGGCTGCCATGTTGTAATCCATTATTGCTTCACTCATAAAACGCTCATCTCAAATTGTGCAGCCTACTGGTAGCCTGGTTTTTTGTAATCCACACTTCCTAATTAGCTACAGAGTATTTTTTTCATAGCTACATAATCTCTATTAGTCATTTATCTTTGCAAAGTCAACATTTTTGGTCAACTAATGCTAATTCTTATTGATAATTTATTCATTTTTTAATAATTAAAATCTATATATTCAGAAACTACGCTAAAATATCTTCAAAATTGCAAAATCCAAATTAGAATATAATTAAACATTGGCATCCAAATTTACAATTCGTGAACAAAATGAATTAGAATTTACACAAAAACTAAAGCTGAACTCCTTATTACTCTGTCTTTGATTAATCTATACAGAGAAAATAGAAAGTAATCTTCTAATTACAATTGGTGATGAAATGAAAAACCTGAACTCACTATTACTTCCATACTCTTCGCCATAAGTGATGAACTTGTGTATCAAAGATTTGAAATGTCTACTAAGCTGATTTTAAGAAATTCCATTTATTTGACTTAAAGTTAAGCAATGGTAATTCGGTGGAGTTTAATTAAGCCGGATGATAATAAAAATTGACATTGGCGGAAGTAAATTAGTTAATGGCGTAGAAGGGGTGAACAAGTCATGTGAAAAGTAAGGTACTATTTTTCTTAACACTGTACAAGTTCTTAAGCAGAGAATATGTTGACATAAATCAAGGGTACCAACCCTCATTCACAATTATAATATTGTTAGATATATAAAAAATTAAAATAAAATAAATACAACTTATATTTTTTTTTATGCTTTCGATTCCTTATTCAACAACATCTACAAGATAGAAGTCTACAAATTTGTAACCTTCACACTAGAATTCCTTGGGAAGACTTCATCATTTCTTTGGAATCATTAAGGGTTAAAGCATAAATGTTAATCTTTCCATTTACTTCTCTCATGTAATTCCATGATTCATTGCTAATTTCTTTTGGTTCTATCGTGTAATCGAAAGATTGAATTATAATATTCATAATTTAGAAACTTGCAGTTGGTTTTGATCTATTGGAAACATGATTTAAAATATGAAACTTTTACTCCATAAATGATATAACTTTCAAGTCTTTCACTAATTCAAAATTCTATATATATTGCAAGTAAAATCTGTACTAATTAATTTCACGTATAGTTTTTCTATTAAAGATTATAAACACTCACACGTGTTCATAAGGCCTAATGTATCTGTGTTGTCCCGGGCCTATAAAATGTCAGGACCGGGCCCCTGACTTTTGTTCTTCATAAATGTTTTTTATTACTCAATTTCCCCCAATAAACTTCTTTCCTGGATCCGTCACTGCCATCACCGGTGTAGATAAGTGAAACAAACTGTAAGTAAAATAGTATAATTATGGATACACATGTAGAGAAGTAGCACACAAGAAGTTAAGTTCTTTGGGTTGAGATGTCTTTTTTTTTTCATGAAAGTCCAGGTCAATAAATTGAATAAAATTTAAATAATAAGCAGAAAATAAAATAATTTTGTTTATCTTCAATCAAAATAAAAAGGAAATTTTGATACTACTTTCTAATACATATATTCTGATTTTTCAATTAAAACCCCGAAGTGTGGTCTTCAGCATGTCCATGGATTTCTTCTGGGCGCTATGCTTAGCATTTTTTCTTGCAAGACTTCCAAATATTCCTCAACATAGTCCTTATACTTGTCACAAATGGTTGCAACCCTTTTATAGTCCAGAGCATTATAGTTCTTCCTTATCACAGGATTCATGAAGTTCTCAGGTTGACTGCTCAACAGAAAGTTTAACAATTGCCTAGCCTCTATCAAGTATCCTCTGAAACTCCCTCCACTATAAATTTCACTCAACCAGTGCTATGAAACTTCTCATGAGCAAAAGCTTCAAATGCCTTCAAATCCTAGTTTATGCCCACAACAGCATTAGCAGTGAACCTCTTCACACAGTCACTGGTATGCAAATTAGTGGGTTCAGGTGTCTTTAGTATGCAAATTAGAGAAAGGTTAAGTGATCTATTTTATTCTTTAAAAATAGTTGCACTAATAAGATTGAATCATATAACATTACAAAAGTGACAATAGGAGAAATTAAAGTGAGAAAATAGGGGGACAGAAAGATAAATCAACAAGGCATAAGGATAGAGAGTTGATGAAAATTGATCTTGTCTACTAGATACGACTTCCAAGGTTTAGATGGTAAAAAAATATGCTATCACCCAATAGAATGTAATTTACACATTTCAGATAATGAAACAAATTGTTTAAACAGACAAACACTGCACATTCTCACATCTCCTTCATTTAATAAAACAGCCCTTCAGTAAGACCGTAAGTCTATATGAGCGCAAATTGATGCTTTATAAGTACTACTACTACAGAACACATTTTTAGCATCCTAAACACATTTACTGGATATCCTTTCATTAAAACATTCTATATGGATCAAGCACTAAATGAATAAGTGAAAAAAATAAAATCAATCTTTCTTTCTAAAACTAATTGCTGGAGCAAGCAACATTATTATGATGATGATCATTAAGGGGTGTTTGGAACTTATTCTGCTTCTGCTTCTTTTTTAAAGCAGAAGCAAAATCAGAATCAGTTTTCAGAAGCTAGTCAGCCCTAGCTTCTAAAAAACTGATTGTAGGAGTAAATTTGAGTACCAGAATCACTTCTGCACTTTCACCCAAACACTCCAGCTTCTGCTTCTTTTCCCTGAACAAGCAGAAGCAGTTTTAAGAATCAAATCCAAACACCCCCTAAATCTAGAGGCGTACATATACATCTGCCATTAAAGAGTTCCCATGATATCCCCAAGCAGATACAAGAACGTTTTGTATGATACTCCGTACAATATAGCAGCTATGCCAGTTTGATAAAATTTTCAAATTGTTCCATTGATACAAATATACAATATCTTCTAACATTAGAAATTATACTTCATGGAAATGACAAGTTCAAGGTACATCATAACTTGACCTAGCATTCCAAAAAAGGGTGATAGCTTCGGCTATCACCCGAAAGTAAAAATTGTAATGTTTTAGTTACATTATTAACGAGTCACTTACAAGATAAACAAAATTCAGTCTTGACCCTATCAAGAATATTTGATGCATTCAGGCATTGAAAGAAGTTGCCCCAGTAATCCAATCAATAAGCTCTAACTCTTTCATGCTCAGAAAAAGCTCATTTGTTACTTAAATTTGTAGCTCATTTGTTAATGCGAAAACCTAATGCAAAATCCAATTGATTGACCAGCAGGAATTCAATTCTAGTTATCTAGACTAAATGGTGTCCCTATGCTGAAATTACTTCCCAAATCCCGTTAACCATCGAGCTAAATGAAAAGAAATGAAATGAAATAGATAAACCTAACAATTAAAATAAGTTATGGTGTTACCAGCATATATGCAGTCGTGGTAGACTTGTGTGCCTTGACACTCTTCAATTCAATGGTGTATATAGGAGCTGCAAATGCCCTAATTTCATGGACTAGAAAAGTAATCCTGACGGGCATTTTTTCAACATCGTAATCCTCAAGTCGGCGATTCTAGAAGGAAGAGCATGATGTTTCCGGAAGATAGGGCAATCCGGCAACAACATCGTAATGTTTTATTCGTAGAGTGAGGGTTGAAAAGAGTTGCGATGGAGGTCGGAAGGAGACAAGGGAATGAAAATGCTATTGTGCAGGGATCAATGTGCAATTTTTGAATCTCTTCATAAAATAGCTTACGTGTAGAATGCATCTCCAATTAGGTTTGGCCACGTCTACGATGCACCGAAACCCTCCACAAAACGAATGCACCGAAGAGCTGCCCCAATTTAATATTCCTGCAGAAGAAATAATGACTCTGAATCATTCACGATATAAAAGGAGAAATACTGAAGAAGAAGAAGAAGGAGGTGAAAAGAGCACCGCCGGCCAACATCATTCCATTCATCTCCTCTTGCCCATGGATTCCAGCTCCGGTAATTGAATTTGATTCACTTATGTATCCGGAGAAGCCCTGTAAAAGAACATTTCAAGTCTCCGCCTACCTCTCAAATCTCAGTCGTCGGAAATGGAGATCGTCGGTGAGTGGCAAGGGCTGTTTCTGGGCGGATTAGCCTCGTGGGTGGTGCTTTCTTATACTATATATATCTCATATATACACACATCAATCTATCACATATATATAAATCAAATATATAAGGAATATATAAAATAATCTGGCTCTCAGAGAACTAACCTGGAATAACAAATGATGAATAGATGAGATGAAGGCTGAAAAGTGAGAGAGACGAGCAGAAGAGATTGCCGCAGAAGATATGGAGGTAGACGAGCACACAATGATCGAGAGGGCTGTGCGGTAAATGAAGGTAGTAATTGTCAACTCTTCAATACACTCCAAATTGGGGTATTAAAAAAGTGGACAATTGAGGTGTTAACGGCCTGTTTGGATTGAGTGTTGAGGAGTGTTAGTAATGGAAGTGTTAATAAATGTTGATGCTAATACTTGTTTGGGAGAAAAATCCAGAGGTGTTAAGAAGTGTTAGTAATGGTTAGGAAGTGTTAATAATAATCTTCCCAACACCTCAATTGTCCATTTTTTTAACACCCCGATTTGGAGTGTTTTGAGGTGTTGGACAATTATTACCCTTCTCATTTACCCGAAAAACATAAAATACTTTGACATTTCACTTCAAATGTCTTTCCCACGGGTCTGATGGTTTGTTTTTTCATCTCTTCTCTTGACTCGTTTCTTTTGCCTCAAGGTAAAATTATTAACACTTCCATTATTAACACTTCACTCATTTGACTCTTCCAAACAAGGTAAAATTATGTCTAACACTTACACTTCCCTTCCCTTCCGAGCCCTTACTAACACTTACTAACACTTCCATTACTAACACTTCCAAACACTCCATCCAAACAGGCCCTAAGGGGTAATTACTAACACCTGTTAACACTTACTAACACCCGTTAACACTTCTTAATTTCTCTCCCAAACAAGTGTTAATATCAACACTTCTCAACACTTCCATTACTAACACCCCCTAACACTCCATCCAAACACAGCGTAAGTGTTTACAACGGTTTGTTTACAAGAAATTTCTAACCTCCAATTAGAAACTAAATTTCTAGGATTTTACAATGAATGCTTGTAGCTTGGAAGTTTAGTGAAGCATGAGTCTAAACAGAGAGCAAAATTGGACGTGCACTTTCTCTTTTGCTAGATATCTCTTGAATGCTTAGAATGGATACTCTACCTAGAAGACTCAAAAACTTGGTTTTAGAACTCATGCCTCTGCCTACTTATATAGGCTTCTCCAGTAGATTAATCTCCCCCGTTGGTTGAGAGGTTTTAATCCTTGACGTCTAAAGTGTTGTACTTTCGTCTTCTTGTGTTGAAGCAGCAGAACCGGCCTTATAACCAGTTGAGCAAGGCTTGTGCCTAGGGCCTCCAAAATCTATAGGGCCTCATTTTTTTACCTATTAGGCTATTACTATTATAATTAAAAATTATTTTTTTAATAACTCAAATAATTGAAGGTGAATTCACGCGGTCAGGCAGAAGTGCAAACGCCCAGAGCCTGATTCGGTGGTTTCTGGTCTGTGACTTTGAAAACTGAAGTCTGAATCTGTCTTCGAATTCCCGAAAGGCCAAGACCACGATTCACTAATCACTATTGGCCTATCTGGTATTACCGTATTACCGTAATCCCTAATTGAGCAAATCTGTATGCTAAGAACTGCTGGTTTAATTTTTTAAAAGTTAAAACTTTATGCTATTTATGTGTTTAGACTTTAGTTTAGACTTTAGGATTGGTGCACTAGTAGTTTGCACTAGTAAGTTTAAGACTAGTGGTTCTGGTAATTATTAATCTGTATTTCTATACTTTTATAAATATTTTAAATATGTAGGTATTGTCATTTGTCACAACGGGTAAGCAAAAATTTGATGCCGGGTCTACAAAGAAAAAGAATAAGTTGAGAAAGGATTTGATTATTAGATCATTTGTCGGGTCAATGGATCGGTATTTAAGGGCAAGGAAAATTGGGTATTACAAAGAAGGGAAAAAACCCTCAATATTACTAAAACACATTACTTTTCTTAAAATATGACTCAACCTCTTTTTGTTCCCATCATATGACATCCTATACATTTCTGTATGGTTAATTAACCTCTTCCCATTATTGATCTTGCATACATGCATGACATACGGATGGTATTATAGGGAAACAAATTGATCGAGTCATAGTTTGGGAAACACGTTGTGTTTTAGTATTATCCCCGATAATTTTCTAAGTACACTTTTAGTGTATTTTATGTATGTTACATTTAAAACTTTATTGTTTTGAAAATCACGATGAATGCTCTTTTTGCATTTATTTTATCTTATTTGTTGTGATTGCCTTCTATAGAAATTGAAGCTTTTGTGAAGCTTTTCCGCCTAGGGCCTCCAAACCACTGGAGCCGGCCCTGTGGAGCAGGATAAGGAAATTTCCTTTTATCTTTACTGAGCAGCCTCCGAGAGATCACTTCACTATCTTTTGGCGTGATTTCATCATCTTCAGGGACCCATGTACAATCCTTGCATTAAATGCCTTTTAGCCGTATGCCATTCTTACTTAGCTTATCCCTGCGTGTTATTTTAACACTTTGTATCAAGTAAATTATGTACTGGAAGGAGTTTTTTACATATCCTTAAGGTAAAAAAAAATTACCTTATTGAATTTAAATTTTCTAGTAAAGATTTATTTGATACATTTGTTCAACACTTTTCACTCCTTTGATCATCTGTGTATCAAGTGAAGTTATACTGGTAGGATTTGAATATCCTTTTCAAGGTAAAAAAAAATTACCTTATTGCATTTTTAGTTTCGAGTATACTTTATTTGATATATTATTTTGTTTTAATGATCATGATTTTTAAGTAGTGGAGGTGTGGATTATTAGTATAGTGGCATCATCAAAATCTATCAGAACTGGGTACTAACAGTTAACATGATGTTCCGTTGTTGGATTTTCATGGATTTACAGAAGCAGAAATGGGCAGAAATGAGCCAGGTGCTTCTCAGTCATCCATAAGCTATTAGCCTATTACCATATTTTTTTACTAATAGCATCACAGTAGTAAACTCAATACATACTTCAATTAATAGGTTAATAGCATCACAATAGTACACAATTAGACAACTCTAGAAAGTAAATATAATTGAACACTTTAACCAAAGTATCTGGGCAGCCAAACATAGACTCCAGACATTATTATAATTCAATATTTATGTAAGTTTACTCAGTTACGTTAAACTCCGGGTCGTGACGGCTTTCAACAAACTTACCCTATTGCTCTTCAGTGATCCAATTGTATATCTCCAGAGGGTTTTCATTTTGTTTATTCCCAAACACAAACTCAGTTGTTAGCATTGACTTGAAGTCTTTCCATGACTTATTTGCTAATTTCATCATTCGTCTTCTAACACCCTTGGTATCAGGGATCTCAAAAACAGACTAAAATAAATGTTAACAACTTGATATAGGGATCACAAAAAATTTTAACAACTTCATTTGAACCAAAAGTATAATTTCAAGATACATAGTACCTCAATATCGTTCCAAATAAGATCCTTTGTAGCTTTTTTAACTCGTCTCCGATGATCCAATCACTGATTGTTATGTCTACTTTGCTTCATCCCAATGATCCAACAAAACTAATTAGCTTGGGTCTATTTGGACCAATAGGCGTAGACCATGCAAACTGCACAAACATCTTCCCAGAATTGGTGGCGCGTCTAAGTAAACACTTCTTCATCCCAATGATACCCCTCTTTTTACTACTTTTAGTTGTAGTAGCATCTTCGTGTTCTTGATGTTCCATAGAATCTCAAGATATGGAACTGCTATGAAAAATTTATAAAACACTTGGAAAATATAACTCACATAATTGAAGAATATATAACATTATTGACGTGCACTTTGTCGTGGTGTGCACTCAAAGTAATAATCAATACAACACTAATATGTAGTATAGCGTAGTAAGGTTCGTATCCACAGGAAAAAGAATACTCTTCTTTTTATAGAACTAGTATTCTACCCGTGCGATGCACGGAAAATTATTACATGCAAAAAATATTGCGCAAGATAAAAAATTAAATATTTGAAATTTAAAAACAATACGTAAGTTTAATAACTTTGGATGCATACATTAGAGTTTCACCATCTTTATCCTTCTCTTTCTAACCTTAATAATTGTCTAACAAAGAGATGCACTCATATATAAGCAATTTTCCGTGATTTAAAATATCTCTCAAACATTAGATAAGCATATGAAGACTCCGGCGATGGAAGATTGTCTAATTTTGAAACCTAAATAACGGAGATTACATTGGCCTTAGGTAAGTACATGCTTTATTTCATTCACATATTTTCCTTAACATGTTATTTATTAAATCATATCTAGGTTTTTTTTATTTGTTAATCAAGCTATTTGTTAATCTTAGTTGAAATCTTCAAAATTCTTGAAATGATGTTTTCTGGAATGTTTTGTTTCAAAAAGGGTATATTTTGGAAAAAGTGTATTTTTATACGGAGTATACATATATTTTCGTATATACTTAATTAATATTTTGGGGTACAATACGGTGCTAGCATTGCTTTTTTAAGTAATAATGAAATTAAGAGTCTCATGGAGATACAAAATTTTTGTTTCTCTAAAAAGATCAGCACAATTTTTTAATTAGTTGATCTTTCAAAATGTGTTGAATCTTCAAAATATGTCTTAAATACATCCTTCCTTAAAATTTTACTAATATGCTACAAACCAAACGTACTTGGGTGTGAACTTTTGCTACAACTGAAAATATAAGAAAAGTTTAAATAAATCTGACTCAATACACTAATTTGCCAAATTAAAACTGAAAATATAAGAAAAGTTTAAATATAAAAGCAGATTGAACAAATTTGCCTAATTCACTCCCACCAAATATATAGACTATATGAACTATGAAGTACCTTCTCGCACACTTGTCATTTGATTCCTCATTAGAAAAATAAACATAAAAGAAAACATGAGAAAAAAAGTTAGCAAACGTTTATACATACTGTTGGATAATCGATACCCATATTGTATAAACAGGAGAAATTGAACAAGAATCAAAAGGAGTAATGGAGAAGAAGAAAATGTGTAGGATGAAATAATATTTGTTATATGAGTTACAAGCCTCCTATAAGGAGTATATATAGGGAAAATCCGGGTCAGGGCCTCTAATATGGGCCTGACAGACCCGGTTACATAAATGGACTGATAGTATAAAAAGCTAATCTAGAACATCTGAATAATAATAATAATGTACAATAATATTAATGATATCCGCTAAACGTGTGTGGGCCGCTGTCCAGGCCTAGTAGTCGGCATACCGGGGGGTCAGAGTCCATATAATCCATCAGGAGTCCCCCACTCCCTGAGTCGAGAGTACTCGAGGCGAAAGGGAGTAGTCCAAACTGTATCTGCAACGTTCTTCCTCTTCGGACGGTGGACCACCACCCTTGTCCATTATGGGGAGGTGCCTCGTTAAAAACCTTTAATAGGAAAAACCCAGTGGGAAAAAATCCTAATAAAGGGAAAAAGAGTACACCTAGCGCCCCCAACATGAAACAAGGAAGGTAAATCCCCTCTGGCATAATCAATCTAGCTCAGCTCCTCTTCAACTGACTCAGCTCTCGTTCCTGCACTTGCGTGATATTTTCTGCTCATCTAGAAACTCTGACCCCTCAGTCCCCCAGTCCCCACTCTTTGAGGCGAGTGGAGACGAGGTGAAAATGAGTAAAGTCATCTTCGTACCTACACATTTATCATACATATAAAAAAATTTCTTGGGATTTATGTTCCCGATCGGGAGTTCGTCACTTGAAACAAGTGGAGATGTGAATTGTTAATGTAATGATAAAATACTTAGTAGAATGGATGTGTGAGCCATTCGTAAGCAACAGTCGCCACTCGAGGAATGACTAAGACCGGTCTTCATACCCGACTTGGTCGGGGTTTTGTTTTCATGCCCGACTTGGTCGGGACTTTGTGCCTGAGGAGACAGGGCTTTGTGCCTGAGGAGTCAGGGCTTTTAATCCTATTGATGAGTCTCAATCCACACTCTACTAGGCATTTGATCATAAGTGCGTGAACGTGTGACACTTAAGTGACAAAAAATATTGATTTAAATAAATATAAATAATATTAAAATTAAAGATACTTATCTTTTTGAAGTGGACTGAAAATTAGACTGCTTGGGATGAAATATGTTGCTGAGAAAGAGTCTGGCCCAACTAATAAACTGGCGTTGGTGTAGCGCATCGCGAATAGCTTTGGGCCCAATCGTCTAATAAGGAATAGAAGATTACAGATGCTTGACACCCATGAGTTTCTGGCTTCCTGCTTTATCTTCCTCGCCAGACATGAGGTGGAGCCAGAGGAACAAATGTTTGACCGAGTCAACATATGCCTTTTCTTCACAGGAGAACCCTTTCACCTGCGTGTCGTGGACAGAGATGGCCCTCAGAGAGATCTGCCGGACGAGGGAAAAGTAACCGGAAACCGCCGCCTGAGAGGGGGAGTTCGGATCTGCGCTGTGTCGACAAGGGTCTCACCGTAGTTCATCGTCTCTCTCTGGCCTTAGCGTTGGTGAACGATTCATGCTTGTTCGTGGCTTTCTCCTGTGGGGGGCTCCCATTTGTTACTCCTGGAGCTCCTGGCGGCCATTAATGGAGGTACTTGGAGATGAGACCCAGCAACTTTGGAGCTCTTTAATCGCGGCCTAGGGGTATCCTTGAGCTGAGATGGCACCCAGCGCGAAGGCGGGTAGCGCGATGCGAGCGACAGGAGGCGGTGTTGCGTCAGAGATGAAGCAGCGACCTACGTTGCTGGACTGGGTTGGATTCGGCTGCTTCATCTGGTTAGCTGGGTCCCAGCTTCGAGCTTGGCATAGACCTCAGGGGCTACGACGGCTTTTGGCCAGAGCAACAACAACTACCAGATTTGCATCTGTGGTGGCAAGATCCGAAGCGGTGGCGGGAGGTCTGGAGTCGGCGGCTACTGTTCCGACTTGGATCTGGAAATATTTCAGATCTAGCAGAGCGGGGTCACTACTGCCGACCAGAGAGGGAAGGGCCTCGATTGTCATGCTTACCCGGTCCTCTGCCATAGTCTCCGCCGGATTAGGTGGTGAGAGAGCCCTCGGCAGCTTTGGCCATCGAAAGTGCAGCGAGTTTGACTCACGCCTGGAGTATCGACGGGCCTATCAGTCGGTAGGGGGGAGGAGAAAGGAAGCCATTACCTCCTTGAAACAGCTGCGACCATAGAGCTATGGCCGACGGAGACCTAGCTCCGGGTTTGCTGGAACATTCTAGATCGTGATTTTCCAGATTGATTTTTTCTCTGATTTCTTCGTGATCTGAGTGAATATTTGGTTTTTGGGGAGGTTTTCTCACTTGATTGTGTTCAACCTCTCAATGAAAGCACCATTGTTGGATAATCGATACCCATATTGTATAAACAGGAGAAATTGAACAAGAATCAAAAGGAGTAATGGAGAAGAAGAAAATGTGTAGGATGAAATAATATTTGTTATATGAGTTACAAGCCCCCTATAAGGAGTATATATAGGGAAAATCCGGGTCAGGGCCTCTAATATGGGCCTGACAGACCCGGTTACATAAATGGACTGATAGTATAAAAAGCTAATCTAGAACATCTGAATAATAATAATAATGTACAATAATATTAATGATATCCGCTAAACGTGTGTGGGCCGCTGTCCAGGCCTAGTAGTCGGCATACCGGGGGGTCGGAGTCCATATAATCCATCACATACATTTCCTATAAGTTTTAATTTTCTTTGAAAGCACAGGGGTGCATACCTTTTGGCCGTCCAAGTCCATTTGCATGTCCTTGATGCACTTGACATTCCTACCTACACTATTTCCTAATCAAATATAATGTTAAATACAAATCATATGTACAGATCTAGGTTCCAAATCTAATATTGTAAACAGAAGGAATACAATTAAACCAATATACCTTTCTGAAAATTTATGTGAAACAGATACATGTGTAATCAATAGCATAGTCTTTCCACCCTAAGTCTTCAAAAGTTCCTGAAAACATATAACATAATTCTTACTTAACAATGATTCAAGAATTCAAGAATCAAGACATTAAAAATCAAATCATGATAGGACAAACATGTGTGATAATTTATAAATATATGATGGGAAACATACCTGTTACTACATTCAATCAATAAGAATGATACGTGTTGCTCTAAACATTTAGTACTTTTTATTTTATCTTAGTTATAGACACGTCTATTCGTCTAACCAAAGACTATGAAGCCTTTTTTTAACTCCAGGGGGTTCTGGGAGAGGGGGGCTGGGGGGAGTCTGGAGTAATCAGGGCTGAAACTCACTCCATTGAGTTTCAAACCCTTATGTGTGCCTAGCGGGATTCGAACTCGAGACCTCCCACTAGGCACGGTAACCTCGCAACCAGCTAGGCTGGAGTGCTTGGTTACCAAAGACTATGAAGCCTTCTGCCTTCACCGCTGCAAAATAAAAACAAAAAGAATCTTGATGTTTGATGTTTTGTTTGTGCATATGTCTCAATGCTTCAGAGCTTATCAAGCAAATTACGATGCATCCTTTGGATATATTTATAGGTGGCCTTGCAATGGGATATGTACTGCGATAGTATGGGCAGAACAATTGGTAGCCAGAAATTATTACTGCTACTTTAATACGGTGATATAGTAGTTGATTGAGCTTCCCAAAATCATTGAATGACAAATACTCCCTCTGTCCCTAAAAGAAGTTCCATTTCGCTTATCGGGGGTCAACTTAAATCACTCTTAAACTCTTACTTTTTATATCAAAATTTTATAAAAGTTGAATTATTTTTTGTAGGCTTTGTAGCGGGTTTAATGTAGTTTCTGAATATGTAAATTTTATTTAATAAAAATAATCCGAGTTTTCACAGGGTTCATTTAACTTTATCGTCGGTCAACCTTCGTAATCCGCAATTGGAACAACATTTAGGGACGGAGGGAGTACAATTCTTCCTTTTTCTTATTAGAATAATGCTCTGTATATTATCAACGTTTTTATCAAAAAAAAAAACCGGTACCAATAATTGCAATTTTTTCGTGAAGACAAAAAGGCAGCTCACTTAACAATCAAAAGCAGCTCAATTAATACACACGTTTTTTCCTAGACTCCTCATATTTTGGCTCTGGTACATTCCTCTCCATTTAATGCTACGGTTCTTTTGAATTTTGAATTCGAATGCAACTTGCCACCCAATTTCCCTCCCAAACTCCCCCCACACTTTTCCATTTTAATATATATATAGACTAGTAACAAAAAGGGGGGTTTTAGTTGATTTGATTTAATTAATTTATATTTAAACACGAAGATGAACGACTTATGTGGTTTACTTAATAGAGATGAAGACTTGGTTTTGTTTTTATCCACTTAATGAAATGTTCGTCGATCCCGGTTATATCTTTAACTATATTCCTCTCGAATACTCAATCGAGGAGTATATCCAATTCATCGAGGGTAGTTATTAATAACGAGACGCGTTCATTAATATAGGGAAATTTATCGGAATATGACTAAAACTCAATGAGTTTCTCAATCTATAACCTAACTAGTTTTTATACCTTTGTATGACTGAAAATACAAAAACAAATAGAAAATTCGTTTAAATTTAAATGTTTAATGACAAAAATACCCTTATTTAAAATATGTGCATTGTGCACTAATTTCGTCCAATTAAAATTATTGCACTTTATATTGACGTTAATGCACAACATTAATGCATAACATAAATGCACGACATTTCTGCACATTCGGTAATAATCATTGCACTTCCGTCAAAATTAGTTCTCTTCACATTCACTTTAGGAAATTATTTTTATTTTTTTATTTTTTCGATTTAATGATTTTATTATTTCACATCTAATTAAGTATATTGCATTTCAATGCTCAACAAACTTTCTCAATGCACTCATTCATTGCCATGTACAATATTATTAATTGTCATATTCATTGCCTATACTCAACCGTCAATACTTATTGATATGTTCAATGTCAATGTTCAATGTGCACAAACCCTAATTTTTTTTATTAAACAGAACAGAAAATTACTGGCTTGTCAATTACCGGCCGCACTACCGATCCCAAATTTCATCTCTGCCGTCCATAACACATCTCCATGATTTCCTGGGCATCATATGACTATTCCAAATTATCAAGCTTTATGAATTGATTTCTGTTCCTCCGAAATAGAATTCCATCAACAACAGGCAACAACACAACTTCGGTGTGGCGAAATTCAAATGAATTCTAATAAAACCAAAACATATTGTGACACGATACGGATGAAAAGCCAATCTCCTTTCTATCCTAATAAATGATGGGATGAGATAAAATCAAGTAGAATTACTTTTCAGTCAAAATTCTATCAAAACGAGTGGTGCCAGAGACGAACGGCGGACACGACTCTATCCACACAGCAACTTTCTCCAGCGATAACAATGGCTGCTTCTACTTATGCGGAGAATCATTGAAGCGACCCAGCAATGAAGTGCAGTGCAGTAAACTTTCAATCGGATATACTGGACGGCGACGGACATCGAGCTATGGGGCGGCGGCGCACGGCAGGGGCGGCGGCACGCGGCAGGGGCGTGCGGCTGTAGCCGGGTGGATCTATGGAGGTGGAAGAATGGAAGCTAGGGTTGGAGAAAAGAGTAGGAGCCTAGGGTTTTATAGATATAACCTAAAGGGCATATTTGTCCACCTAAATTAATTATTTATTTATTTATTACGAATTTTAATTAAATATTATGAATTTTAATATTATTTTGGTAAAAAAAACTAGTTAGGTCATAGATTGGAAAAGTGAAGAAGTTTTAGTCATAACTATGATAATTATCTCTAAAACTTACTACCGAGTTAATATAGAACACACGCCATATATTAACTTGATAGTAGCAATAAAATCAAGATGAAATCGATTGAGATTGATAACCTCAACACAAGCAGTTTATCGGTTTAATCATTATAAGTAATTCCCCTTAAGTTATTAACCATGAGATGCATGCATTAATAACCCAAGTTTACTACCGTGAAACAATCGAACGATTAACAAGCGTATTCGTCGATCGATTCTAGTATTAATTAATATATGAAACAAAACTAGTTGATCCTTTAAGTAATGCTCAAAATATTAATATGAAATTGTAACACCCCTCTCAGGGTTAAAGGGAACGTTACACTAATTTACTACTTTTAAAAATAACTGCAATATAATGGCCATCTATTTAAGAAATAACCCTGATAAAATCTCAAATGTAACTAGAATATAGCTCCAAATAAAAACTCAACAAAATCTAGTTATCACCAGAAAATATGATAACCACCTGGATCCAGGAATTTAATCAAACTTAAATTCTCAAATAAAATAAAGTAATAACAATCTCTTAACTATAAGAACTGAAATACTGAAATATAATAATTGCTAGCTGGAAGCCGCCAAGGTCGTCCCCGTTAACTCATCTTGGCACGCGTTCCACTCTCTCATCACCTTCCTAGGCCTTGGCCTTACCTTTAGTATCTGTACATGCGAAGAAAGAAACTGATAAGCTTTACGCTTAGTAAGTCACTATGGATCCACAAAAATACCTAGAAGTCTATGCCAATTTATCAATAGATAAATTTAGGCTATAAGCATGCACTGAACAAATAACTAACACATAACTTCTCAAATACATTCTGAGGGAGATCTCAAAGGAAAAATATTTTCTAAAATATTTTCTCAAAACTGCTAGAGATCTCAAAATTTATTTCTGAAAACATCTCTGGAACTTTCTGAAAGAGATCTCAAAAACAACTTTCTGTAAACTTACTGAAAGAGATCTCATAAACTTTCTGTAAAACTCTTTGTGGCTAATTTTAACTATGGGCCCGTGATATGTACTCAATGGCGCCAATCCGACAGCTCAGGGGAGCGACCCACTAAACATATCGGACTATCTAAAACTGCTAATCTGAGGGATCTAGTTCCCGAGTACATATCACTTAATCTTTCACTTTAAGTATTAGTTCTTTTTTATGGTGACATTTGACTAAAAAAAACATCATTAAATCTGGAAACTAAAGTACTAACAAATCTTGACTATGCCAGATAATAAACATTACTTAATCTAGCAATAAAATAACTCATCACATAATTCACATAGTTCACATAATAGCAAATAGTCTAAAATTATCTATTAAAAATCAACCAGACTTCCTTCTTGCATTTGGTTGAACAAACATGTACAGGTGGTAGTGAACTTACCTGTAAAAGCTGAATTCAAATTATCCAAATAAGTGTGGCACCTTGATAACGTCTTCCGGTAAGCTCTTCCTTGAAATCTTTATTTAGATATAACAATATAATCACAAATCTGATGTCTTAAACCATTTTAAGCTAAAGAAATCTTTGGCTACTGTCACGCAGCCGCTTAGGGTAAAATTTACTAGCTGGTTTGAGCACTACTTTAATCGGTTTAATATTGTCTTATACTCAAGTTAGCAGCAACCACCGTCAAAATTGCCTCAGAACATATGCTACATAATTTGGAGCAGATCCAACTCAAAGGAAAACAGAAAAGAGAAATTTTGGCTGCTGAATGGTTACTGAATGAGACCCATTGCTGAACCTGACTAAAGCCTAACACTGAAATAACATCCCCACAGTAAGAATTGGAAAGCTCAGTTTTCTTAACAACAAATTTTAAAAGTCTGGTGGAAATTTTAACAAACTAAAGATTAATTCAACACCTTAACCAATCAACCCTTAAAAGTGAATTACAAAACTAAGGTGTCGGTGATGATTCTAACAGAAAGCTAAAATCCCCTAACTCATAATATCACTTAATGGGATAATAGGTTGCTGCTAAAATTTTAAACTAATAAATAAATTTTGCAAATAATCGCATCTCTGTTTCGGCTACCTCTCTATTTAGACTAAAATAGCAAATTTCTGTCACTGCCAATTTAAGAAAGAAATCAACATAGCTGATTGAAGATGTTATCATCTGGATGAAGTTGGTCGAATGAATTTAAGAATCCGAGGAGAAAGGGAAGTTTTCTATAGATGGAGGAATTTTAACATATAGAGAAAAGAATTCCGCTTACCTTGTAAAAGATGCAGGGATGATGATCTGATTAAAGCTTTGACCAACAATTGAAAAGTTAGAGAGAAATTTTTCCAAGGTGATTCGCTAAGAACGGCGGACTGCTACTAAAGGGAGAGAGAGCCGATTGAGGGTTTACGAGTTTACGATCAGGATCTTCTAAGCACATCTCGTTAGGGATTTTTAAGTAAAATATTGATGCGGGCCAAGAAAACTGATTTGGATTTCTAAGTCCTCTAAAAATACTTGTGAGTTGTGACCCAACTGAATTATAATATGTTCCCCCCTTCATTAATATACTAAATAAATATTAAAATAGTATTAATTTTTTTTTTATTAAAATTATTATGAGCTTACCGGTCAACATTACCTGCCAAGACAACACATGATCGAACAATAAATCACATTATTCATAGAAGAAACTTATTTAGCAGACTAAAATAATTAATAGTGATTAATATAACTAGCTCATAAAAATCGGGGTGTTACAGAAATAGGGATATGAATTAATTAATATTAAAGGAAGAAGATTAAAGAAAATAACTCACTAACTTACAATTCATTAAGCTTCAAAGTAGCAAAACCAAGATGGAAGAGTTTAGCTCCTCATTTGGAGACTAAACATGATGGAAAATATAAAGAAATTACTTGTCTAAACTGAGCTTAGAAGTATATGTGAATTGATATCTAATTGTGAAGGAAGGGAGGTGTATTTATAGGCTTTTTGGGGGTGCAGCTCGGGTACTCGATCGAGTATATACAGATACCTGATCGAGTATGTGTAGAAACTCGAATTCGACCCATACTCGACCGAATTCAGAGTATAATTTATAGGCATACCCGATCGAGTATGTCGGTGTACCCGATCGGGTATGACAACTGATCGTGGCCAAATCTTCCCCTGCACGTCCCTTTATTTCCTGATTGATCTGATTGAAAATCCAGCTGGTACCCGATCGAGTATATGGTATACTCGACCGAGTACTGGTCAAAAATCAGGAATTCGCCTTCGTTTTGTCTTGTACTCTTGCACCTTCCTTCACCAATGATCATTTGATTGATCTTGGACCTGTTTAAACTCAGAATGGACCTAATCTTAACAAATTACAAAAATTATACAAACATAACTATTACACCAAAAGTGTGTAATTTCCAAAGTATCAAACAACAAAAACCACTACAACAAAAATCACTTTTTGCAACATTTTGTTTGTAACACTTTTGTTGTTGTTGCGTATATCATTTAATTTTATGATTACACAACATCTATTTATAAATGTTGCATAAACATCTTAATTGCACATTTATGCAACACTTATTAGAAAGTGTTACAAATTATTAGGTTTCATGTAATAGAGGCAGGAAAGGGATACCAACAACAAATGTCTTGGCAGCATGTGATTTTAATTTATTATTCACATATGTTTTGACTGGATGGGAGGGGACAGCACATGATGCTCGCATTTTTCTCGATGCAATCAATAACCCAAGTCTCAATTTTCCAAAACCACCACTAGGTAGTTAATTTTTTTATACTAAGTACATGAAAAATAAATATTGTAACATTATTTTTATGTGCATAAATAGGTAAATATCATTTAGTTGATAAAGGTTTTCCAGAAAGACAAGGGTATCTCACACCTTACTTCAAGACAAGGTATCATCAAACAGAGTTTCGTGCTACAAATCCAAGGGGATCTCGAGAAGTGTTTAATCGAGCGCATTCATCTCTAAGAAGTTGCATTGAGAGGGCTTTCGAAGTTCTTAAGGCGCGGTGGAGAATATTACGAAAAATGCCCATATATTCATTATGTGACCAGAATAAGATAATTTGTTCTTGTTTTGCACTGCATAACTACATTCGGAAGAGCACGATTGGGGATGCAAGTTTTAATAGCATTGACCGAGATCCAGATTTCATACCAGATGATATCTTTCGTGACGTTGAGTCTACTTCTGGACAAGGCGTTGACCATATGAGAGTCCGTGAAATGACAGTCATTCGTGATAATATTGCATCTAGTTATGGTAGCGAAAAGACGTTCATAGAGAAAGAATAGTATGATTTTTTTAAGATACATTATCGATACGATTAAGTGATTGTTGGTATTTTGATTGTGGTGACATTATTATTTAAATGCATTTTTTACTTTTGTTAGACAATTTTTTTAAATATATTTTTTATTTGTAACTTCATTTATTTATCAAGTTATCATTTAAATTTATTAATACATGAACAATTTTTACAAGAATTATTACTTTTCTTATTAAGTTTTTATTTTTAATTCATAAAAATGTTCTAAGTAGTGATACTACTAGCATCAATATTGTATGATACTTACATAAAGTGTCTTACTTATATATATATACTAGCTCGGTGGCGCGCCTTGCGCGACGGGTGATGCCCAATGACAGATAACAAACGAGAAGAAGCGGGTAGAAGTTTCAGGTTTTTGAATGGATAACGAATAATTTTTGCATGAAAAGTTTACGCATGCATATGTGGTTGATAAGTCCATTTTTGAACTTATTTTTCTTATCAAATTTAAGCGATTTTTGAACGAAAATAGAAAGAAAAGACACATTTTATATATTTTGGTTCAAGTTTCATGAAATCAGGTAAAAATCACATCCATAATATGTTTAGCGGGATTTCGGGTCAATTGAGCACAAAATGAGTCAATTTGAGTGACAAATGCATTTATACCGGAAGAAGCAAGCATTTTATCAAGGTGATTCAGAAGACAAAAATGAAGAGCAAGAAAAGCCGCATCTGCCAGACAAAAATGGCCGAAGGCGCCCAAATAGGCGCCCAAAATGGAGGCCTTCGCGGCCGCCTACGGGAAAAATCAGAAGTCAACCTCGCTTTGACTCGGGACCAGGAAAAGACCGAAGGCTACCGACACTGGACAGAAGGCGGCCGCCTACGGTGGCCGCCTGCGGCACAACGGGACGAAACCAACCACCGATCGGCCAGACGGGACGGCAGGCGGCCAGACAGGACGGCAGGCGGCCGCCTGCTGGACCGCCTGCGGCGGCCGGGATCCGCCGGGATCCGCCGCGATCCGATTTGACCCTGAAAAGACGGCAGGCGGCCGATGTGTGACGGAAGGCGGCCGCCCTCTGTGGCCGCCTACGGCTGACGGGGACCGGCCACCGACCGCTGTCGGCGACGAGGACGGCAGGCGGCCGGAGAGAGGCGGAAGGCGGCCGCCTGGTTGGCCGCCTTCGGGAAATTTTCTGCTATAAATTGCCCGATTTTTCCTCAACTCAAAGACACCTCTTCCAACCCTAAATCAGTTCAAAACACCTTCTTTCTTCCTCCATTTTCGAGCTCCAAAGGTCTTAGAGAGAGAGAAACTTCAAATCTTCATATCTTCTTCATTTTAGCTCCAAATTGTAAGTTCTTTATATGTATTTTCATCTTCTCAACGAGTAGAATCTGAATCTGCACTTTGTTTGTTCAATCTGTTCTTCGAAAATTTCCAGATTATTTTTCAAGTATTTCGCATTTACTTCCAAAAATTAAATAAAATAGTTATTGTTGTTGAATTCATTCCAATTAATTATATAGTTGTTCACTAGCCTCAAGGTAGTTATTTATCTGAAGAAATTAATTTTTCACGAAGCATAAGTAGTTTTTTATTAATTTTGGTAATTATTTGAGATTAGTTCATAATTTAGAATAAATACTAGAAAAATAGGAAAAAAATGAGTTCGGCCCTATTTACAGTTTAGTTAACTTAAATATCATCACTAGTAGTTAATATAAAATTCGGTACGAATTTAGAGTATTTTTTATTAATTTCGGTAACTACGTTATATTATTGCTTAAGTCAAAATAAATACAAAAAAAAGAAAAAAATTAGTTCGGCCTTAATTTCAGTTTGATTCATAGTAATATCACTCCCAGTAGCTAAAATAAAATTTATAACGAAGTTAGCATATTTTTAGTTGCTTTTTGCATTTTCTAGTTAAAATTGGGAAAATTATCAATTAGTTGTCAAAAATTGGATTTTAGGTTCAAAAATTGGTGAAAAATTCCAGAAAGTTATATTTTAGTTCCTACAAGTTTATTGTTCCAGAATATAATTTTTGTTTAATTTTTGCTATCATACATGTTTAATTCCTTGTTAATGTTGAATTTAATCATTATATTGTTAATTGCAAAAATGGTGATGAGTAGCTAAATTTGTTAGGGCATGAATTGAGAAAAGGAATATGGATTGACTTGTTGACCTAAAATTAGGGGTTAAGATTAATAAATTGGACTAGTTGTTTGAAATGATGAAATAGTAATTAATAATAGTTAGCCATTTTCATTAATTAAATTCTTGGAAAATTAATTCTAACTTGTCTATGAGATTAGAAATTAATTTGAGCCAACCATATTTGAGCACATTAATAAGGCCTAGAAATAGGATAACTTAATGAAAAGGATTTACATCTTGTCTATGAGAAATGAATTCAATTGCTAAAATAAAGAGTTTAACTAGTTAATGAAGTTGGCTATTTTTATTAATTAAAATATTGGAAAATTATTTCTACCTTGTCTATGGGTTTAGAATATAATTTAAGCCAACCATTTTTAAACACATTAATGATACCTAGAAATAGGATAAATTAATGAAGATAGTTTCTATTCTTGTCTATGAGGAAAGAAATTATTAGTCCAACTTTAGTCTTAATTTCCCTAATTAAGAGGTCCAAGAACATATCCATTTCTAATTACTCAATTCATTGCCCTTATTTGCATCCTTGAATATTCAATATTTATACATTAATCTTTAAATTGCACCTTGCTCCTAGTTATAATTTAGTATAATATAGAACAAAATCACTTTCCTATATTGAAAAAGCTTCCAACGATTAGCGATAGCCCGTGACTAAAATTAAATTAAGAAACTTCTCCGCCATTCCTCAAGAGACACGACACTCGGGGAAAAACCGAAAGGTTAGACTCCGTTTTACTACAACGCCGCGAAAGCGGCCATCAAATGGCGCCGTTGCCGGGGAATGGCACGATTATTTCTTGATTTAGTTCTAGCATAGGTGAATTCTAGTTAGGGAGACTTTTTCGCCCTTGCGACAATTTGTATAAAGATTTCAGGATAAATGAATGCACACCCGCTCTAAAGGAGTGGAAGGTCTAATTGAACTTGATCCTGAACCTGAACGAACTTTGTGGAAAAATCTTTCAATCCACAAGAAACCAAGCATGGCGGGAGAAAAGACGGTGTTGCAAAATCTTACGCCGAACTTCATCGAGGATGATAGTATCAGCGCACCGGCAATCGAGGCAGCCAATTTCGAGATCAAACCCGCCATTGTCAACATGATGTCCAATCATCAATTTGGCGGGTCCAAGCAAGATGACCCTAGGGCCCACATGTTGTGGTTCACCCGAGCATGCCAAACATTCCGCTTTAACGGAGTGACCCCCGACGCCGCAAAGTTGACCCTATTTCCCTTCTCATTACGGGATAGGGCATCGTTGTGGCTGAATAGCTTTCCAACGGGTCACTTCACAACATGGGCGGCACTGCACCAAGCATTCATGCAAGAATACTTTCCTCCATCGGCAGTTGCTAAAATAAAAACAGCAATCCAAAACTTTAGGCAATTCCCGATGGAGTCCTTAAGTGAAGCATGGGATCGTTTCAAGGATATGAGAAACAAATGTCCACTCACACTGATGGATTCTAGTAGCTTGATGTTCCATTTTTACAATGGACTTCAAGTTAGTAGCAAAAAAGAACTTGATTTCTCTTCTCAGGTGGGATCATTCCTTGACATGGCACCCAACACCAACGAAGCTCTGGTGGAGAAGGTCACTTCAAATGCGAGATACTGGTATGACGAAAGAACTCCAGCAGCAACAAAACCAGGCTATCTTGAAGTTGACCAACTCACGGCCTTAACAGCAAAGATTGAAGGGTTGGTCGTGGAAGTAAAGAATCTGAAGAATGAAAACAATCACACCAACCAAGTCAACAACATCGGTGCTGTCCCGAATCAACAATCATCCCGATACTTCGGGAACTCAAGCTCTGCTCCACAGTCATCTCAATTTAATACTTTTTCACCTGTTTCTCATTCAACTGAACTTGTACTCTCATGTGAGATATGTTTTGGTCCACATTTGACCAACTCATGTCAATTAGTCGATGAATGTAATGTAAACAACAACAGGGAAGTGAACATGCTGGAGTACGGCCGAACAAAACAAGAAGGGCCATGGGCGAATCAAGGCAACAGAGGGGGTAACTCCAACTACCCTCCTCAGAATTTCCAAGGAAGGAATTACCAAGGTAACCAATGGCGGGGGGATTACAACAATGGTCCTCCTCGCGGCGGTTATCAAGGTAATCAAAACTACTCCAACAACAATCAAGGCAACAACTTCCAAGGTCGTAACCAGGGAGGTGCATCAAGCCAACAAAACAACCAAGCTTATGTGCCTCCACACCAACGACAAACCGAGGCTGCCCAACCATCAGAGATAGGCTTGCTGGTAGCAGAACTGGCAAGGACACGGGAGGAAATAACAAGATACAAGGCCAGCACTGACAATCAGATTAAAAATTTGATGATGCAAATTAATCAGAACAATGTTCCCGGTCGTCAGCCAGGCAACTTGCCTAGCACCACGGAACCAAACCCCCGTGAACATGTGCAAGCCATCACTCTCCGAAGCGGGAGACAAACAACCGTGGCTGAGCAGAAAGACGAGGAAGAGGAAGGTACCCCAACCATGGAACCTGAGAAACAAACTGATGCTCCAACTGAGAAGAGCATGAAACCAACACGCCCTAACACAAGGGTCACTATCGTCAAACCTTCTCTCCCGTTTCCTTCACGGGTTAGAAATGATGACGATAGCAGGAAATACAACAAATTCCTGGACCTACTCAAACAACTCCACGTCAACCTGCCGCTGATGGATGCCCTAGCGGAGATGCCCAAATATGCCAAGTTTTTCAAAGACTTGCTGACAAACAAGAGGCAGCTGCAGGAACTCTCAGTCGTGGACTTAAACGCGGAATGCTCAGCCGTGGTTCTAAGGTCAATACCCGAAAAGCTAAAGGATCCAGGTAGTTTCACTATCCCTTGCTCTATAGACAATTTCAATTTCAATAATGCTCTAGCTGACTTAGGGGCAAGTATCAATCTGATGCCTTCCTCTATAGTCGAAAAGCTAGGACTTGGGGAAATGAAACCCACCAGGATGTGTCTTCAACTGGCTGATCGCTCAGTCAAATATCCGAAAGGAATTGTTGAAGACATCTTGGTCAAGGTTGACAAGTTCATTTTCCCAGTCGACTTTGTAGTAATGGACATGGAAGAGGATAGGGAAACACCTCTTATTCTGGGAAGGCCCTTTCTGGCTACCGCCAGGGCCTTGATTGATGTCACTGATGGCTCATTAACTCTAAGAGTCGGAGATGATCTTTGCACCTTCCGACTCTCAGATGTTATGAAACACCCCACAGATTCCTTTCAAGGATGTCATTTTCTTGATACCTTTGAGTCTATTGAAGGGTATCTGTTTGGGGAAGAAAATGGACATGTAACTGATGAAGCATGTCTGTTAAAAGAAGCCAACAGTGATGTGAGTGATGCATGTGAGAGTTGTGAGGATGCGCTGATTGATCAAGCTTCTAACGAAGTATTGACTGAGTTTGAGGGGGAGAAAAATGAACAAAACTTGAAAAACGACCACCCCCTCGAACTAAAGAAACTGCCCGACCACTTAGAATATGCATTCTTGGATGACGAAGGCAAATGCCCTGTCGTCATCGCCGCACACTTAAGTGAGGAACAAAGGGAGAAATTACTTGGAGTCCTTAAGACACACAAGCAAGCAATTGCTTGGAAACTTGAGGACATCAATGGAATTAGCCCCACCTTTTGTACCCACACCATCAAAATTGAGGAAGGGTTTAAACCAGTTGTCCAACCACAACGACGTTTAAACCCAAACATGATGGAAGTAGTGCGTGCCGAGATTGTCAAACTGCTGGATGCGGGTATCATTTACCCCATCTCTGATAGCCAGTGGGTAAGCCCTATTCATGTTGTCCCCAAAAAGGGGGGAATGACCGTCATGAAAAATGAAAAGGGCGAACTTCTACCCAGTCGAACTGTTACCGGGTGGCGAATGGTAATCGATTACCGCAAACTAAACGAAGCCACCCGGAAAGACCATTTTCCCCTTCCCTTCATCGATCAATTAATAGAGAGGTTGGCAGGCCATAGTCACTACTGTTTCCTGGATGGCATGAGTGGATACTTCCAAATCCATGTCAACCCGGAAGACCAAGACAAAACTACGTTTACATGCCCTTTTGGGACCTTTGCTTTTCGTAGGATGTCTTTCGGTCTCTGTAATGCTCCTGCCACCTTCATGAGGTGCATGATTGCCATTTTTGAAAAATACATTGGCCACTTCATGGAGGTATTCATGGATGACTTCTCTATTTTTGGGGAAACGTTTGAAAAATGCCTCGAAAACCTGGAAAAAGTACTTATCCGCTGCAAGGAAACCCATTTAGCCCTAAGTTGGGAGAAATGTCATTTCCTTGTGAAAGAGGGTATAGTACTTGGACACAAGGTGTCAAGTAACGGGGTAGAGGTGGACCGTGCAAAAATTGAGACGATAGAGAAACTTCCTCCACCAACCACGGTAAAAGCCATCCGCAGCTTCTTAGGACACGCGGGCTTTTATCGTCGTTTTATAAAGGATTTCTCTAAAATCGCAAAACCTCTCACCCGGTTACTTGAAAAAGATGCGGTTTTTATATTCTCTGATGAATGTCACCATGCTTTCCAAGCACTTAAAACACAACTGATCAATGCACCGGTGCTTGTGGCCCCAGATTGGAGTTTACCCTTTGAACTCATGTGTGACGCTAGTGACTTAGTAGTAGGGGCCATCCTTGGTCAAAGGAAGGACAAGAACTTCCACCCAATCTACTACGCTAGCAAAACTCTGTCAGGGCCACAACTCAACTACACTACCACTGAAAAAGAATTCCTTGCTATTGTTTGTGCTTTAGAGAAGTTTAGGACTTACATCATTCTTTCGAAGGTTATTATCTATACCGACCATTCGGCCATTAGATATCTCCTCCAAAAGCATGATGCTAAGCCTAGACTGTTACGCTGGGTTCTTTTGTTGCAGGAATTTGATATTGAAATCAGGGACCGAAAAGGATCTGCTAATCAGGCAGCTGATCACCTCTCGAGGTTAGATGCCGAGTTAGCAGAAACTTTCGGAAAATGCGAAATTGAGGAGCTTTTTCCTGCTGAGAGACTGATGGCAATATCCGCCAAGGAACAAACACCGTGGTATGCCGACATTGCCAACTACCTTGTTGGTAAAGTCGAGCCTACCGAACTGACAAGGCACATGAAAAGGCGGTTCCTATCAGAAGCAAAGCACTATTTTTGGGATGATCCATATCTTTTCCGAATTTGTGCTGACCAGGTGGTGAGAAGATGTGTTACTGAAGCTGAGGCAAAGGACATTCTGGAGCATTGTCACAACGGTCCTACCGGGGGCCACTTTTCAGGGAATAGAACCGCAAGGCGGGTTTTGGACTGTGGGTACTTCTGGCCCACGATTTTTAAGGATGCTAATGTATTTGTTTCTTCTTGTGATAACTGTCAACGAATCGGGAACATTTCTGGGCGCAATGAGATGCCCCAACACTTTATCTTACCTTGTGAGGTATTTGATGTTTGGGGCATCGACTTTGTTGGACCTTTCCCAAGCTCAAGAGGAAACAAATACATTCTTGTGGCCATTGATTATGTTTCTAAATGGGTTGAAGCCCAGGCCTGTGTCACCAACGACTCTCGAGTAGTCGTGAATTTTCTGAAAAAGCTCTTTACCAGATTTGGTGTGCCCAGGGTTTTGATCAGCGATAGAGGGACTCATTTCCACAATGATCCAATGGCCAGAATTTTGGCCAAATATGGAGTCCAACATCGAAGCGGAGTAGCGTACCACCCCCAGACTCAGGGACAAGTGGAGAACGCTAACAGGGATTTGAAGTTCATTCTGGAGAAAACTGTTGCCCAGACCAGGAAAGACTGGTCAACTAAACTTGACGACGCTCTTTGGGCATTTCGGACTGCTTACAAGACCCCGATCGGAACAACACCTTTTCGCCTTGTATACGGGAAGTCTTGCCACTTACCCGTCGAACTCGAGCATAAAGCACTTTGGGCGATGAAAAATGTTTGTTTTAAACTGGATGCTGCAGGGAAGGAACGATTTTACCAGCTGAATGAACTGGAAGAATGGAGAGCGCAAGCTTTTCATAATTCCAAACTTTACAAGGAACGAGCCAAACTCTACCATGATCAACACATCAAAGCTCGTGATTTCAATGCTGGAGATAAAGTGCTGTTGTTCAACTCCCGGTTGAAGCTTTTTCCAGGAAAGCTTAAATCAAGATGGTCCGGACCGTTCAAGGTCATAAAAGCTTACCCCTACGGAACTGTTGAGATTGAAGATGCTAATGGGGCTCCCTTTAAAGTCAACGGCCACCAACTTAAACTCTACCATGGCGGCCCGATTGAAAAAAGCAAGGAGATTCTCTATCTCCAAAAATTTTGAACCAAGGGAGGACATTCGTCAAGCTAGTGACGTTAAAGAAGCGCTCATTGGGAGGCAACCCAACAACCAAAAAAAAAAAAAAAAAAAAAAAAAAAAAAAAAAAAAAAAAACTAACCCAAAAATATTTACTTTGTTTATTTCTTGCAGATGTCTGGAGGAAGACGTGACGATCCCATTTTCGAGGAGCCACCACTAGGACGGGAAGACCCGCCACCTCAGCCTGATATCCCATTTGCTACTATTGCTGATCGCAGACGCTTCCAGGCATGGGGGCAATACCGCACACTCCTTCCTCCCATGATCCTGGACCCGACGATGCTAGAGGAATGGGGGTACTGGGATGAGATTGATTCCCTGCTAGGAGACTCTTTATGGCGGAGGATTCTATTCGTTCAGGAGAGGGCCAGCCTTCCATTGACGATGGAGTTTCTGTGCTCCGTTCAGTTCACTCATTACGGACAGGCTGTGCAGGAGGGTGCTGTTATTGGGTCAGAGTCTCGGATGAGGTTTACTATTCTAGGCATGGAGCACTCCATCACTGTGGCTGAGCTCGGATGGAGGATGGGGCTCTATACCCCAGCATACACACAGACTGAGGAGTTCCGTGCTCTTCCGACCCGCTTACCCGAGGCATTTGACATTGATGAGTTCTGGCACAGACACTCCACAGACACCAGATCATTTCTCCGGATGCACCCCCATTCGAACAAATGGAGGGCGACTCACTGGTACATACTCTCGTTCGTACTTTCTTGTGGTTTTTTTGGACGACCTAACAACACAAATAGGTTGTCCAAAAAGGACATACTATTCTTTTGGAGTTTGATTCACCGCATCCCGGTGAATATGGCTGTCCTTATGGCTCGTTTCTTCCGGAGCCAGGGGAAGACTGTGCGGCGCACTATCCAGGCAGGGCCTTTCATCACTACTCTCGTTAGATCATTCTACCCAGATCTAGACATTCCAGGACTAGTGCACTTACAGGATAGCATCCGCGTTCTCCGATCCTCATCCTTTACCAACATGAGGATCAAGAAGAAGCGGAACACTCAGGAGCTCCCAGGTATTGAGCAGCCGACCCAGCAGAGTAGTTCTTCTCGACCCTCAGGACATGAGGGATCTAGCGAGCCCTTTTCATACATGCCTAGCGCCGCAGATTGGAGAGCGATGATGGATGGGATGAGGAGTCTACAGACCTCAGTCTCAGAGATGCGGGTTGCACAGGACAGAGGATTCCAGGAGATGAGAGATGCGCATGAGACGGCCCTGGGAGAGTTCAGAGACTTTCGATTAGCTCAGGAGAGAGCCACCCGGGATATGCAGGCGGAGCTAGAGACCCAGAGGCTAGATATTGATGAGATGAGAGATTGGCTTAGGCCACACTATGGCCCCCAGGATGGCGCAGGCGATGTTTAGATTTGCTTCTTCCTTAACATTTTTATCATGTTTGTTTGTTCTTCAGGTTGGACATTGCGCTGCTCTTTTGACTTGAATGCTCTTACAAACTGACTATGGATGATGTAAGGATTTTTAAAACCATTTTTTCTCCTGTTTCATTATTCATCTTCACAAAATCTTTTCAAAACTCAAGTGTGAGGAAAGAACCAAAAAAAAAAAAAAAAAAAATTATGTGCCTTTATTTCCCAATTTTGTGCCTCAAAAGAAGACCTCGAGGGCGAGGTCCAGCTCAAGTGTGAGGAGGTTGCGTTTTACACTTAAAAGTCAAAGCCTTGTTTTAGAACAATCTTTTTACTATTTTTGATATGAAACATTAATTTCTCAATTTGTTATCAAATCACAAAATAGTTTAGAAAATCACCCTTATTATAAGAATTTACTATTATTATTATTTTTGAAAACTTAAAATTGTTATGGGTTTTTGGTTGCGAATGTAAAGGTCTGAATTTGTTTTAATTGGACATTCATTTTATTCATTAAAAAAAATGTTACTATTAATAAACCTCTTCAAAACTCATTGTTATAGGACAATTCCATCTCCGAAAAGGGGCTCTGTTTCATTCGTTAATCACAGTCTGTGAGAATGAAATATGCATTTACCATGGGATAACACCGCCAACAAGAGTGAAAAAGAGCAAAAAAAAAAAAAAAAAAAAATAGTGAACAAGATGAATGTCCAAATTAGAATAATGAAAATCTTGGGATAAGGAATTGATTGGTGGTTTAACATAATGAATAGTTTTCTTAAGTAATACTAATTTTAAATTCTTGTATTTTGGGTGATTTTTCTAAAATGTTTAAAAATTGAGAATAAAAGATGAGGTTTTTGTTTCTACTTCTTTAAAATAGCAATTAGATTGTAATACAGTTAGGCTTTACCTTTTGAGTGTGTTTACAACTAATTCGTCTCTTGAGGACAAGCAACGCTTAAGTGTGAGGAGATTGATAAGTCCATTTTTGAACTTATTTTTCTTATCAAATTTAAGCGATTTTTGAACGAAAATAGAAAGAAACGACACATTTTATATATTTTGGTTCAAGTTTCATGAAATCAGGTAAAAATCACATCCATAATATGTTTAGCGGGATTTCGGGTCAATTGAGCACAAAATGAGTCAATTTGAGTGACAAATGCATTTATACCGGAAGAAGCAAGCATTTTATCAAGGTGATTCAGAAGACAAAAATGAAGAGCAAGAAAAGCCGCATCTGCCAGACAAAAATGGCCGAAGGCGCCCAAATAGGCGCCCAAAATGGAGGCCTTCGCGGCCGCCTACGGGAAAAATCAGAAGTCAACCTCGCTTTGACTCGGGACCAGGAAAAGACCGAAGGCTACCGACACTGGACAGAAGGCGGCCGCCTACGGTGGCCGCCTGCGGCACAACGGGACGAAACCAACCACCGATCGGCCAGACGGGACGGCAGGCGGCCAGACAGGACGGCAGGCGGCCGCCTGCTGGACCGCCTGCGGCGGCCGGGATCCGCCGGGATCCGCCGCGATCCGATTTGACCCTGAAAAGACGGCAGGCGGCCGATGTGTGACGGAAGGCGGCCGCCCTCTGTGGCCGCCTACGGCTGACGGGGACCGGCCACCGACCGCTGTCGGCGACGAGGACGGCAGGCGGCCGGAGAGAGGCGGAAGGCGGCCGCCTGGTTGGCCGCCTTCGGGAAATTTTCTGCTATAAATTGCCCGATTTTTCCTCAACTCAAAGACACCTCTTCCAACCCTAAATCAGTTCAAAACACCTTCTTTCTTCCTCCATTTTCGAGCTCCAAAGGTCTTAGAGAGAGAGAAACTTCAAATCTTCATATCTTCTTCATTTTAGCTCCAAATTGTAAGTTCTTTATATGTATTTTCATCTTCTCAACGAGTAGAATCTGAATCTGCACTTTGTTTGTTCAATCTGTTCTTCGAAAATTTCCAGATTATTTTTCAAGTATTTCGCATTTACTTCCAAAAATTAAATAAAATAGTTATTGTTGTTGAATTCATTCCAATTAATTATATAGTTGTTCACTAGCCTCAAGGTAGTTATTTATCTGAAGAAATTAATTTTTCACGAAGCATAAGTAGTTTTTTATTAATTTTGGTAATTATTTGAGATTAGTTCATAATTTAGAATAAATACTAGAAAAATAGGAAAAAAATGAGTTCGGCCCTATTTACAGTTTAGTTAACTTAAATATCATCACTAGTAGTTAATATAAAATTCGGTACGAATTTAGAGTATTTTTTATTAATTTCGGTAACTACGTTATATTATTGCTTAAGTCAAAATAAATACAAAAAAAAGAAAAAAATTAGTTCGTCCTTAATTTCAGTTTGATTCATAGTAATATCACTCCCAGTAGCTAAAATAAAATTTATAACGAAGTTAGCATATTTTTAGTTGCTTTTTGCATTTTCTAGTTAAAATTGGGAAAATTATCAATTAGTTGTCAAAAATTGGATTTTAGGTTCAAAAATTGGTGAAAAATTCCAGAAAGTTATATTTTAGTTCCTACAAGTTTATTGTTCCAGAATATAATTTTTGTTTAATTTTTGCTATCATACATGTTTAATTCCTTGTTAATGTTGAATTTAATCATTATATTGTTAATTGCAAAAATGGTGATGAGTAGCTAAATTTGTTAGGGCATGAATTGAGAAAAGGAATATGGATTGACTTGTTGACCTAAAATTAGGGGTTAAGATTAATAAATTGGACTAGTTGTTTGAAATGATGAAATAGTAATTAATAATAGTTAGCCATTTTCATTAATTAAATTCTTGGAAAATTAATTCTAACTTGTCTATGAGATTAGAAATTAATTTGAGCCAACCATATTTGAGCACATTAATAAGGCCTAGAAATAGGATAACTTAATGAAAAGGATTTACATCTTGTCTATGAGAAATGAATTCAATTGCTAAAATAAAGAGTTTAACTAGTTAATGAAGTTGGCTATTTTTATTAATTAAAATATTGGAAAATTATTTCTACCTTGTCTATGGGTTTAGAATATAATTTAAGCCAACCATTTTTAAACACATTAATGATACCTAGAAATAGGATAAATTAATGAAGATAGTTTCTATTCTTGTCTATGAGGAAAGAAATTATTAGTCCAACTTTAGTCTTAATTTCCCTAATTAAGAGGTCCAAGAACATATCCATTTCTAATTACTCAATTCATTGCCCTTATTTGCATCCTTGAATATTCAATATTTATACATTAATCTTTAAATTGCACCTTGCTCCTAGTTATAATTTAGTATAATATAGAACAAAATCACTTTCCTATATTGAAAAAGCTTCCAACGATTAGCGATAGCCCGTGACTAAAATTAAATTAAGAAACTTCTCCGCCATTCCTCAAGAGACACGACACTCGGGGAAAAACCGAAAGGTTAGACTCCGTTTTACTACAACGCCGCGAAAGCGGTTATCAGTGGTCAATGCATTATACGGAGAACAACAGAGTGCGGACATGAATACGTTTGTTTTATCCCCTTGCAACAGACGGAGAACAAACGATCTTCCCCTTGCATATTCCCGTCGCAAAATGTCACTTAGTGAATTCAATCCCGTCGTGCTACCACTCAATAGTAGCAGAGCATTGATTGTCTTGGAATCCTGAATGCAAAATTCAAATTGGTTTTGCTGAAATCAAACCAGAAAACATGGTATCGGAAATTGTCCTAATCATGACACACAACAAATATGAATATATGATGTCTTGATTTCCAAGTTACTCTTTTAAGGGGGAAACAACTTATGTCATTCAGATAAAAATCATCCACACTTAATTAACTAATTCCTATTTGAAAAAGTGGAGGTAAGGCTGCAACATCAGCCACTTTCTAATAGGAAGACCACACTCCCCTACTGCATTCCAGTGGCGAAGTCGTCATGCATTTCAGTAGGAAGATCACACTAACCTACTGCATTTTCAAAGAAAATAAATAGATGAGGCGAGTGGATAAACTTTTGGAAGTCCAAAATCAATTCCATCTCGAACAAATCAATTAAAAATCAAAATAAGTAAAACATTGATAAGAAATTGATTCCAGTAGGAAGACCACACTCTCCTACTGCTCTTTCAAAGAAAAATATATAGAAGCAAGGTACTGATTAAGATAGTCTAAAAAGAATCTTAAATGTAATTCATATTCTATAACCATGCTCCTAGAGAATGTTCTATAGTCTATAAAACTCCTGATAGCAAAATTTCAAAATCCCATGCTCCTAATTCAAGGCCAACTGCTAAAGTAAGTGAAGAAATATTGGAAAACAAACCACAAAGAAGGGAGCAGGTCAATTTGACCACTAATTTACCAATATTTTGATGTAAAGATTATCCATAACACAAATTGAAAGTAAAGGCGTTAGCACTCAAGACAAATAATAAGGATGCTTAATTTTCATTAAGCCTCTATTATTTATATGTGTATATGGTTAAATGCACAATATACATGGTTTGTGAAATGGTTGGTTAGCAGGACCATTTTTGTCATTATTGAAAAGGGCTATATTTATGTTTTATAGAAATATTTGAAATGCAAGTTTAAACATGAAGGTATGCTTTTTTAAAATGTTTGTTTTTGTCATAAGCATTGAGTTTGCTCCAAAAGATATGAATATAAATTAGGCTATGCTAATTTTATTTCGGGTGCTTTCATTTCCACACAGTAAACAATGAATGTAAAGATGCAATAACATCATAAAAGCAAAGCAAAAAAAGCAATTCAATGTTGTCTATTATAGCAGTGTAGTCAATTAACATTTCAGTTTGAATGTTATTATAACACATAGATATATGAAGAATATATATGAAGCATATATTTCAAAATGTACTAAAGCCGCTATTTTTGATAAGAGAAAGTTGCTCAGTTTTTTCAAGTGTCTTAATAACACTTAGAGTTCATTGAAATGGGAAACACTGATTTACAGTAAAATGGAGAAAGCAATCAGTTATCTTATTACCCATTAGTAGGTCCTTCAAAGCTTGTTATTTTTCAAAGGAAAAAGTTTAGGACCACTTTGATTTCCAAATCGTAAGGGAATGCTAACATATATGTTAGGGGTTCATCTTAAATAGGTAGTAAACACACAATTTTATAAAGTCTTCAACAATGGGGTCATGTCTTATGTATATATCATGTGAGATATTTCTATATCTATATAGTGTATTATTTCCGAGCAGTTTAATTATCTTTAAGATCTTTAAAGTAATGTCATGTAAGGATAAACACCCTAACCTATCCCGCAGTATGAATAAGAATTACGCTGTCGGAAGATTAAAAGTTCAATTAGAGGTGGCCTTATCAAGTACTCATAAAAATCATATAAGAATAAATAAACTAAATTCATAGCTCTAGGTTATCTGTTATAATCAGATTACATGCATATCATACCATTAATCCACACCAAGTTATGCATAGTTTAAATTGTACTTGTGACACACAAATTATCCAAATCTAGGACGTGCAAAACAACTTTAAACCGTTTAGAATAAACTATTACCTCACAATTTGATACAATTTGGACTTTAAAATTCAAATACATCCTTTCTTGAGCTTTGAAAAAAGAATATAGTCGAGAGTATTTAACAGTACTTATCATTATGCAGAAATGAATCAATATATATTCAGTTATGTATGAAATTTTTGCAGTGCTAATCTCATGATTATGAAATAGCAAAAATGGTAAGGTCAACGTGTCATTACCGCCATGGTTTTTAATATACCCACAAAAAACGTTTATAAACACTAAATGTGACAATGAATTTACACAAATCCGAAAACATACATACTGACAAACACTCACAGGTCTAACACATGTATTATCACAACTATGAGTGCATGCTAAAAAAAATGAAAAGTTATACAAACGTGAGAACCAATAACATGCTATTAGCACAATCTTTCTTCACAATCATGATAATAACAACCCATAGTTCTAGATCCGGTTCTACTACTTTATTCACACAAACAGAAAAAAGAAGGCACTTCCGATCTTCCACATATCTAATTTTTCTAAGCAGTTACTTGTGAGTTCCATTTGATGTTTTCCTTATCTTGATTCACAGGGTATATGCTCAGAAGTCAGTAAAAGACTTGCAAACATATATGAATCATGCCCGAGTAGATTACAAAAATGCAGTTTATAAGGCACAAAAGTGCAACTTTCTTTTATAGAATTGATTCTGTTTGTTACTAAACACACTTCTCAGTAAGTATAGTATGTTAAATCTGCATTACTCTCAATCCTTGACAGCGAAATTGATACTTTAACTTTTAAAACTGTAATTAGTCTAAGTAAATAGAGAACCTTTGATTCACTTACCTATTATATCTGCACAATAATAAGTATTTGTATAAGCACAATTATACGGAAAATCTACAATTAGTTTTTTTCTATTAGTTTTAGTAGATTATAAAAATGCAGTTATAAGATACAAAAGTGCAGCTTTGTAAAAAAAGAGAAGATAATGAAACGACATATAAGGAATCACCTAATAATGGGGAGAAAAAGAAGGGAGCAAGAGCGGAGATTCAAGGGTTTAGGGAGAAGGAAATGGAAAGTCCATACTTGTAATTGCAATTTTCATTAGGCTCGTGATGCACTTCACATTTTTCACTTGAAGTATCGTTGCTCTGTGTGTCCATCATCTTCTTCAAGTGCAAACCAATCAAGAAGGAAGTTAAGCATCTGTGCTCTAACACAAAAAGTTTGGTTTGATATTGAATCCCTTAATTAGAAGATGTAGGAACGCATTTAGCCCATATTGCTGCAAAGAGCCACTGCACTGCCTAGTCATGGAATAAAAAAAAGATAATTCAATACTATTCACACAATAATAAATAAATATTTCAGCGGCAAGAGTTCAAACGATAAACTTTTAACTGCCAGTAGGTAAGTAGTGAAAAATCAAAGCACTACGTGTCCACATAAATTACTAACCTTCTGCAAAACACTCGTATACAGCAAGATGACATCTTCATTCTGAATTCAATAGTATAGCAGAGGAGATGCAGCACATGAGAACCCTTTTTAGTAAAACAAATTAAAAAGAACACTAAAATCCCATGTTTATAAATAAATTTGTTATAACTCACTTTTATTACAAGGCTTTCTTTGAGATCAAAGTTCCCATCAACCAGCATATCAAGCAGAGCATTCAGAAGTGTTTCACTTGTCTGCCATTATAACTCACTTTTATTACAAGGCTTTCTTTGACAGCTTTTTGATCGATTTCAGCTTGTTTATTCCTTGTGTATTGATCAAAATCTCACCTTCAGGTTAAAAAGTATGAGGAGCTTAGTATGAATAATCTATTAGTAATCTGATCATATACAATAAAAAAATCCAAGAAAAGTGGATATGCTAATATGATTCAAATCAATAAAGCTTTTCTTCAAATCAAAAAAAAAATCAATAAAGCTTTTCTTATATGAGGTATATGGATATGTGAATAAGGTAGTAGAAGACTTATTAAATCACTAATAGTGAATGGACACTAACAAAATATTGATTCCTCTAAAATCAAATTCGGTTCCAAAATTAACAAAGCATCAATGAGGAAAAAATCATAAATGAAAGAAAGGATTATAGAAAATATATATGCACCTAATAAAATGTTAATCCAGGATTTATATAAAATAGACCTTAACATGGTGTATAGATAACAAAAGGGACTGTTTTATCAAAAGTGTTTAAAGAAATAATGAAAATGACATAGAGTGAACTTAGAAAACAGAGAAAAGGAGTCGATACCCAAAAACATAAAAAAAGGTGATAAGAATGGTGATAAAACTTTAATATGATGTAAGGCAGAAAAAAATGGTGATAAGAATGTTCATGAACTATCATCTAATCCACAGTATAATATACACAAGACAGAAGAATCTGTGGTAGCACAACAAAAAATGCTAGTGAGAATGTTCATGTACGGTTTTGTGGTAGCAAAACAAAACCATTCTCGAGGAGGACCTCTTCCCGGGTTTGGTGCTTTGTGAGTTTGTATCGCATGCCGCATGGCCGAGTGCCAGGGTCAACACCATTTAAAAAAACAAGACTCACTTTAGGAGGTCAAACCCCCCTCTTCCCCACAAACATACCTTACTCTTCTAAATCTTTCAAATTTCCTAAATTGAAATAAAAAGTTAAAAACAGAAAATAAGATCAAAGCCCACATCAATAATTGAAAAGGAACATAAGAACACTGGAAAGACTTCACTTCCTACCTCACCAGACCATACAAATAGACTCTCCTTTGCGTATTTTTTATAGCGGCAGTCCCAAACAAAACCAATGATACAAATTCAAATGATACTTGATTTAGGCTTACCTTGCAAAAAATCATAATTACGTGTAGCTTGAAGTCTGCAATGGTATAGGTCCAGAGATGCTCATTTAGGGACATATATCTGCTGCCAAATCCTCATAAATTAGTACAGAACATACAAGTTCACAAAAAAGCATAGCCTAGGGAAAAAGCTAATTTAGGCTTAAGAGTGAATAAAAACACTCATACAGAGAACAATGTGTTTCATATAACAGATTAAATCAATATACCCAACCTATGCAATCAAATTCAGTTTTGATTTACCTTCTCAAAAAAGCAAAACCATGTTGGGCGTCCATGGATATATACAAAGTTGAGAAATTTTTAGTATCTTCTACCAACACCCCTAATCAACAGAAGAATCAGAAATCTGTCAAAAAAGAGAAGAAGAATCGGAAATTAAAAGTAGCAAAACTGTTAGATTCATTCCAAATCAATTAAGTGTGAAAAGTAAAACCTTATTCAAACAGAAATGGGTAACAAGAAAATTGAGTAATGAAGAGGGAACAATAGTTCTGTAATGTACCGGGTAGAAGACAACGGCGATGACCATGTTCTTCGTATCGATTGATGATGGGCGGAGGAGTACATCATAGCATCTGACACCCCTACCCAGAAATGAAATGAAATTGAAACAAAAGAGAGGCAAAAATGCAAAATAGGAGAAGAAATCTTACCGGAGCAGCAATGATGGTCGGTGGACGCTGTGCTTCGGCGGAAGGATTTTTTGCGAACCCTAGACTTTCAATTGAGTTTTTTTCCGTATTAATGTTAATTAATTAATTAATTACGAAAATAGGGTTGGGTTAAAAGTATTTACCAAAATACTGCTGGTTTAATCATGGTCGGGGAAAGTCGCCCAACGATTGGGCGACTTATAAGTCGCCAAATGGTTTGGCGACTTATAAGTCGCCCAACCGTTGGGCGACTTTCTCCTTAAGTAAAAAACGGGATCGGTTCTGCAATACAGAACACTTCATCCCCAAATTGAAAGCAGCAGCAGCGACCGACGAACACCCAGCAGCAGCGAGCCAGCGAGCGACGAAGACACTCCGGCGAATCTCGAGCTCCGGCGAGGTCTCCTCCATCTTCCCAAGAATCCTTCATCTCCATCCTCTTCAAACTCTTTCTTCTTTCCTCTAGGTAAATCCAAATCCATTTCATCTCCATCATTTTGAACTTAAGGTTTAGAATGTTAAAAATTTCGAATTTTTGGATTATGAATTGATTGTGAATTCAGTTTTTGTGAAATGTGGATATGTATGAAATGTTGAAATTTGATTTTAAATTGATTGTAAATTTTAATGTGTATTTTGACATTTGGGCATTTGGGTAGACTTGAATGTAGCTAAATTTGGGTATTGAAAGGTAGACGTGAATTTAGATATCAAAATTTTGGTAGTTTCATATTGAAATGTGAATGGTTTGTGAATTTTGACTTTTGGATATATTACAATTTTGGTAGTTTTTTCTATTGAAAATTTGAATGTGTTTAAAGTGTGTATATTGATGCGTACTCATGAATGTTAGACAATGACTTGTTATTAGAATATGGATTTCTCAAGCTTCCCAATCATATGTCATTGGGGAGGGAACTATTATGAGGATGCTGGGCAAATATGCCTTGAAGGTGGTAGAACCAGCTTTGTCATGGTTTCTCGTGGTGCTTGCATGCTGGAGATACTTCAAAAAATACATGCAGCCACAATGATTCATCCTAGCCGTTCTTTGCGGTTGAAAATGAAATTTCCCATGAACGGGGGAAAGTACATGCTTATGCCCCTCATTGATGAGCTAGCTATAACAAATATGTGGGGCATAACTCAAATGGAGGATATGTCGACGCTTGAGATTTACATTGAGGAATCCTGTGACTCCTATGGTACTCAATCAACATCAAATGCTGTCGTATCTACACATGATGTCAATGCAGGGGTGAATGCAAGGAACTCCTCAAAGGCTCCTATACTGGACATGGTTATACAGGAAGATGGTAAGTATTTGCACAACGGTGCATCATTTGTGGATGGGCAGGGAAGTGATGATGATGCTGACGAGAACATCAATGGTGATGACATGACAGAATCTGATGAAGATGATGGTGATACTGTCACGAAAACTGCCCCATCTAGCCATTTTACTAGAATTTATGATCTCCCTGAAGGGTTTACTGATGCGTGGATGAGTGGATCAGGTGAGAAAAGGTTTACCCCCGATGGTGAGTTTGAGGTCGGTCAACAGTTTGACAACAAAGAACAAGTCATCAATATAGTGAGCTTGTATTCTATCAAACGGAATCAATTTTATCGGGTGATAGAGTCCGATAAACACAAGTGGGTGGCACAATGCAAAAGGAAGAAAGAATGTGATTGCCCCTGGAGAATACGCGCCACAAAGAACAAAGGCAACCTTGACACCTTCACAATTGTGCGCTATCCTGGACCTCATTCTGGTACGTGTGTTGGCAACACCGACACTACCGATCACGTGGCTTTGACTTCAGATTTCATCTCTAAAGATGTGATAGACATTGTTCGCACTGATCCTTCTCTTAAAGTGCATACTATCATTGAGATGCTAAAGGAAAAATATGGGTATACGGTATCATACCGGAGAACATGGATGGGGAAGCAAAAGGCCATAGCAGAAATATTTGACGGTTGGGAGAAGTCATATTCTGAATTGCCCCGTTTCATGACAGCGCTCCAACATTCAAACTCTGGAACTATTGTGCAGTGCTTACTATTGATGGCACACACTTGTATGGAAAGTACAAGGGTACATTGCTCGTGGCCATGGGTTGTGATGCAAACAACCAAATATTTCCAGTGGCCTTTGCAGTTGTTGAATCTGAGAATGGAGATAGTTGGCCATGGTTTATGGGATGTATTAGGCAGTTTGTGACTAACAGGGAGTTGTGTGTCATTTCAGATAGACATGGAGGTATTGTCAGGGCAATGAATGAGGTGGGCAGTACTTGGGAGGAGCCTTATGCGCATCATAGGCTATGCATCCGCCATCTTGCATCAAATGTGCACACTCATTTCAAAGACATTCATCTAAAAAATCTTTTTGTCTGGACCGCACGACAACATCAAAAAAAGAAATTTGATGGTGGGTTCAAGAAGATAGGTGAAATGAGTTTGGAGGCACGACACTTTTTGGCCAACATTCCTCCGGAAATGTGGTCACTGCACCACGATGGCGGGTACAGATACGGTACCATCACTTCAAATCTGGCAGAGGTTTTCAATAGCGTCATGAAAAATGCTAGATATTTGCCCATCACCGCCTTGGTACAGGTGTCTTTTTACCGGGTTAACGCATATTTTGTTACTAGGCGTGAAACCAGTAAATTGAGGCTCACACAAGGCCACGAGTACTCCCCACACATCACAGATTTAATTGAAAAAAATAGAGAGAAGGCAAAGCATCACAGTGTCACTCCATTTGATTTAGGCCGAGGTATATTTCAGGTGGAAACCGGTTGTGGTGGCCGAACGTTGGGAAAGGGTGGGAGAAAACAAACTGTCCATCTACAACGGAAAACTTGCACTTGTAAAAAGATGGAGATATATAAGATTCCATGCTCCCATGTGTTAGCCGTGTGTAGACAACGTAGTTTGTCTGATGCTCCATTTGTGGATAAGTTTTTCTCATCTGACCAATACGCCGCCACTTATCATAGAGTCTTCAAACCGATTCATGATCGTGATTATTGGCCTACTTACAATGGACCCGAAATCGTGCATGATCCATCCATGCTACGGGCTAAGGGAAGACCAAAGTCGACACATATTAAGAATGAGATGGATGAAGGTCCACGAGGAACGGTTAGATGTGGAAAATGCCACCAAACCGGCCATAATAGAGCCACATGTGCGAAGAGATCGTCTAAAAGTGAGGGGGGGGTCCACTGGGTAAGGTTCTATTTAGAGTCAATTACAATTATTGTTTTCGTTGAAAGAAAAAATAATAAATTCAAATAAGGATGTTAAAAAAAATAATATATTATTGAATAAGAACTAATACAATTTTTGTTTGTGTGTAGGCATGGAGGTGACAGCGGATCCTGGGCCGAGTGATCGTTCTGTCCTGACATTGCAGGCCTCGCACAGGAGTGAGGATGTATGGATTGGCATGGATGTTCAGGTGGATAGGTGCCGTGAGCACCTGCGGGGTTTGTCGCATTTGCACGTCGACGACAGAGTACTAGCCTATGTGAGTGCTGCAGGTTTTTATACTCTTCACAGATTAGTGGCTACTGTGCCTGTAGATAGAGCGCTTCTCACTGCTCTACTTGAGCGTTGGAGGCAGGAGACACACTCATTTCACCTCCCTGTAGGTGAGGTGACAGTGACATTGGGAGATGTTGCTGTACTTACGGGGTTAGAGGTTGATGGGAGAGCTGTTACAGGCACTGCTTGTCGACAGTGGGTGGATGAGTGTGAGCGGTTGTTAGGTGTCCGCCCCGTTCTTAGGACTGACCTTCAGGGGTCATCTATGAGGATGCCTTGGTTGAGAGAGCACTTCCAGGTGCTTCCTCCCGACGCTGATGAGGTGATGATCCAGCAGCATGCTCGGGCTTGTATATTGATGATGATGGGAGCCTCCATTTTCGCTGACAAGAGCGGAAATGAGGTTCAGGTGTTGCACTTCCCTTTGCTAGAGAGGTTTGATGTAGCAGCACAGTTCAGCTGGGGTAGTGCCACCCTGGCTTACCTGTACAAACAGATTTGTCGCGGCTGCCAGAGAGGGAGCACAGAGCTTGGGGGATTTTTGCTACTCCTCCAGATTTGGTCATGGGAGTATATCCACATTGGGTGTCCCATTATAGTCGGATATCATGGCATCGATGGACAGCCACTGCCTGATGAGCCTCCACGTCTTCTAGGACCTCATCATGTACGGGGCGAGGACCCTCTAGGCCGTCGGTATGTTTTCAATCGTTTGTATTTATGTGAGTTTATGTTGTGTGTAAATACATTAATAATATCCATATTAATGATACTGTTACATGAATGGTTAGATGGCTATATGCTGGTCTATCTCGGATGTCATCCACTACTGGGCTCGGTGTGTATAGGGATGCATTTGATCGGATGTCTGAGGACCAGGTATGGTGTGGGTAGTATAACATTAACAATAATATGTATAGAAAATCTCCTAATTTTTATCTTTATGAAACAGATTACATGGATGTCGTTTACACCTGAGATGTTAGCAGAGTTGCCCCAGTTGGATGAGAGCATACTCACATATGGCGAGCACGTGTGCCGTTGATATGTTTTGACATTGTTGAGCTTCATTTGCTTGATAGAGTCTTGCGACAGTTTGGGTTTGAGCAGGTCGTTCCACGGCCTATCGACACTTATGTTGAGCTGCATAGGCTAGATAGGCGTGGGAAGCATACAGAGGATTGGGCACTCAGACATGTCCGATATGTGACTATGTGGGAAAGGAGAGCTGAGCTAGTTGTGGCTGGGACACCGACATATGTGCCTTCTGTTTCAGGAGACTACATGGGATGGTATTACAGCATCACGCGTTTGTTTGTGTCTCCTTCGTTCAGACTCCCTACTCATCATTATTAGCCTAGCTCCTTGGCTTTGCATCTTACGGTGAGTATATTAGTAATTAGTAAAGTGAGTCGTTTTATTTATGTAATATTTGTATGTATTTCAATGTAAATGTAATTGTGTTTCATATTTCAAACACGAGCTTTGCAGCGCATACATCAGCGGGCTACTGCCACAGTGACTGATAGTCATGATGTGGACATGTATGGAAAGGCTCTGACAGGCATTGCCTCCTTGTGTTCAGATGTGTTGGGGTGAGTCGACTACGGCCATCTTATACACATGCCCCCATCTCAGGAGATGCCATCCACGTCAAGTGCAGCGGCGGCTTCATCATCCCAGACGCAGCATGAGAGAGTGGTTCTTCAACCACGACAACGGCGTAGGCGTAGACATGAGCAGCAACATCTCCATGACGAAGCTGACGATGGGAACTTGTAGTTTGTCTTATGTAGGAACAATTTACAACATTTGACGTATTTTCTCTTGTAAAGTTTTGTATGTTGTCTTGATGTGTTCGAGTATGAATATTAGATGATTACTTGTTATGAATATTGGCTGATTGTACTGTGTTATACCGATTATGAATGGAAGGTTTTGTATTTGATTTGTAAAGGGTATTTTGAAGGTGTTTTTTATGTTGATGAGAGGAGGTGTTATGTATGTGATTGAGAAGACGTGTGTTGTATGTTTTATAATGTGTTGTATCTGGCTCGTAACACTTAAACAGGAGAAGAGAGACCTTATTTATAGCAAACAGATGAGTCCGGGTTGAACTGGGGCGAAAAATCTGTTGAACTGCTGTTTTCGGACCGAGGCACGATCGTGCGTCCCAGGGTACGCACGTTCGTGCGTGGCTGCCAGTAGCTGCTCGCCTTCAATCATATTTCAGGGGTAAGTCGCCCAACCGTTGGGCGACTTACCCCTGACCGTGGTTAATCCCAGCAGTATATTGGTAAATAGTTTTTTTCCAGCATTATTTTCGTAATTAATTAATTAATTAACATTAATTCGAAAAAAAACTCCTTTCAATTTGAAGAGCGGAGAAACAAAGCGGGGAAGGTCATGTCTGGTGTCGCTAGATATTATCTCCCTTGAACAGGAACGAACTGGAGCAAACAAACGGGAACATTGGTGTTAGTTTCCTCAGCGCAATTTGATGTTTCCGTCTGGCACTGTAGAAACGGGAATAGGCCAACTAACTCCCTTAGGCATTTTATAAGATAGTAAGATAAGATAGTAACATAAGATAAGATAGTAAGATATATATATATATATATATATATATATATATATATATATATATATATATATATATATATATATATATATATACATATAAGATAAGTGCGGTTCAAGTGAGAATGGTAACTTGGGAGAGAACTAAGAACAAACCACATCCATTCAAAATAAAAGATCTACGATACCAATTGATAGTTAGACGGTGGCATAGATGTAATTAGTTCTAAATTCCAGACAACTAACGGGACAATTAACGTTAATGGAACTGAAAGTCCACAATAATGATTTAGTCATTAGCAATAGCCGACTCTCTGTCTCCTTTAATTTACATGCGGTCAAATAAATATAAAAATGATCACCGATTTAGGATGTTTTCTTTTGGACTGAAATTTGCTGGTCTGGTCTGTTCTGGTCTGTTTAAGTCTGGTCTGGTCTGGTCTGGTCTGTTTAAGTCCGGTATGGTATGATCTGGTCTGGTCTGGTAAACGTCTGGTCTCTGTGTATTTTATAATTACGGAAGTCTGGTCTGGTCTGGTCTGGTCTGTTTAAGTCTGGTCTGGTTTGTTTAAGTCTGGTCGGGTCTGGTCTGTTTAAGTCTGGTATGGTCTGGTCTGGGACTGAAAACAGTCCAAAAGAAAACATCCTTACATGAAACAATAGTACCAAATATTTAATACTTTCCAAGAACGGAGTATTATACATAGTGAACTCTTACTTTTAATTAATTTTTTTACTTTTTCATAGTACCTCAGCTGATAACATGCTTTATTTATTGTTAACTAGTTTTATTTTTAATCAATTTATAAGGCACTTGCATTAGGATATCGACTAAGGTTGACATTATGAGCCTTTTCTATTAAAAACACATAATTATAATCTCATTGTATATTTGTATATATATTGTACTTGTAAAAATTCTTTTCGTAAGATTTATTTACACTATGCAATGTTTTCTTCAAAATATGCAAATATATTACTTTTGATGTGCACCCATTTTGTAAATAATGCACTTTTGCATTTAATTATACAATTGTGCACTTTCAAAAATATCTTTGGTCACTTTTATGATTTGTATCTGCACATTGATTCAGAAACAAAATATATACCATGCACTTTGTGATATAATTGTTTTAACAATATATGTGTGATCTAGTACTTATAGTTCATTTTAGAACTCATTCAAAGATGTGTAACTTATTAGATATTACAGTAGTGCACTCATGTTAGTACAATTATGCACTTTTATAATTAATGATGACATGGTAAAACTACATATCTAGAAGAACTACATGTGCACATTTATCATTAGCTTATGCTAATAGGATTCATAATATATATTCTCACTCAAAGGAAAATTGATGTGCAACTTTATTATTCCAGTAGTGCTCTTTTATCTCAAAATTATGCACTTCTATCATTAACTATATATATTAAAATGCCCTTGCATACCTAAAAGTAAATATGCACTTTTAGGAGCATTATTGTGCACATTTATCCTTTACATCTTCATAATTATTATTAAACAAACTATTTTGCACTTTAATAATAAAAACAACAACAACAACAGCAACAACAATAATAGTAATGATGATGATGATGATGATGATGATGATAGTAATAATAATAATAATAATAATAATAATAATAATAATAATAATAATAATAATAATAATAATAATAATAATAATAATAATAATAATAATAATAATAATAATAATAATAATAATAATAATAATAATAATAATAATAATAATAATAATAATAATAATAATAATAATAATAATAATAATAATAATAATAATAATAATAATAATAATAAGAACAACAACAACAACAACAACAACAACAACAACAATGTGCAAATAAAAAATTGGAAAATGTGAATTTCAATAGTGCAAAAGTTTAAATGTAAATGTGCAGATTTGAATTTTGCATTACTTTACTATAAATGTGTATTTTCGTGAACTGTAATGTGCATCATTTTGGAGTGTTCTCACCAAAACTGCACCCCAAAATATTTTTGTAAGAGAAAATATACACTCGAAGTTAATATTTCTTTAGGCATACGAGAATAAATTTTGTGCATCTAGATTCTCAAATGGATAGAACCTTTGAACTTCTCTAAAAATAAAATGAATATAGACATAATAATGTACTGAATTTAGTAGGACCGTAGGAATTAAGAAATATGGGGCTATAATTAATGTACTAAAAAGAAGAAATAAAAGTTACGTAGTACAAGACTTGCCAAGAGAGAAGTTACGTGACATACGGATTACGGAGTATACGACATGCGAAATATATAGAATTAGTGGAAGTTTATTAAAGGTCTAACGGTGAAGCGGTGAAGGTTTAAGAAAAACGTTAGTCCGTTTAAGCATTTGATTAAATCAACTAAATTAAAGGTGGAGATGCATTCTTATTTCTCTCCTAAGATACTATTCTCATTTGATCCATATTATATATATATATATATATATATATATATATATATATCTATATAGGGGATGGTTCCAGTGAGAAAGGACTCCCAGGAAAGAAATGAGAATGAATATGGACCGTTGGATTGTATGATGTGAAATTGAACTGTGCATTTGGTAAAACTGAAATGTGCATTAAGTGAAATTGAAATGTGCAGAATGAAAAGTAAAACTCAAATGTGCATTACGTGAAATTGAAATGTGCAGAATAAAAGACTTAAAAAAATGCACCACATCATAGTTTTATTCTGCACATTTCAGTTTCACCCAGTGCACATTTCAGCTTACCTTTTATGCTGCACATTTCGATTTCACCTAATGCACATTTCAGTTTCACTAAATGCACATTCAATTTCACAGATTATAATCTAACGGTCCAGATTCATTCTCATTTCTCTCCTAAGATCATTTTCTCACTTGAACCTAATTCTATATATATATATATATATATATATATATATATATATATATATTGGTTCAAATGAGAACGAGTCTTAACGTGAGAACGTGAGAACACATCTCAGCCATCCAAAATCAATAACCATCTGCGATCAAATGAGGCATAGGAAAGGACATTTAAGTCTTCTCACATTTACATCTTCTCACATGGTAATTAACGTAATTTTTAAGAGTATCCATACGGATGCATTTTTCATTTCCCTAAAAAGTAGGTAATAATAAATCTCTAATCATATAAAATTTCTTTAATTTAAAAATTGATTTAACTTCTTAAATAATGATCCGATTTTAACAAAAATTATACCAAATTAAATAACTTTTAATGATCTTTCATATGACACCAATATGTCATATATAATTTTTAAAAATAAAATATGTGTAAGATGTACTATGTATACAATAAAGAATAACAAACATTTCCAACTACCGGATGCACAATAGCGTGTATCCAACACACATTAAGTCTTAATATGAGAAGTAAGAACACATCTCGGCCATCCAATATACACACTTGCTGAGATTATATGATGAGAAGTAAAGCAATTTCATATCATACATTTTGTGTGGGTTTTATGACCCACGTTACAATTAATATGTGTGGTCCAATTTAGGAAATGAATGAGTAAGTTTCATATCCTTTCACATACTTTAGTGTATTTTTCAATAATCGTTTCATTTATATGATAATTTACTTCCACATATCTTAATAATATTAATAATATTCACCACATATTTTTCAATATCTTTTCCTTTTTTGGGCACTGTATTACTAATATTCGTTATATTTTTATATTTTCAACATCATTCAATTTTTGTGCATTAGATATTATATATTATGCATTATGCATTTTCAACTCATGCACGAAATTGTGATTTATTTTATATTGATTTTTTGTGCTTCAAATACCAATGTAGTGTGTCGTATGCTAATGAAGAGTAAGATGATTGTTCAAGTGCATTAAATATGGATTATTGTGTATTAGATATTGATTCTTGTGTGGTAGAAATGTGCTATGATTTTTTTGTATATAAATCATATGTTATGTACCGGTTCTTAGGTGTATATGTATTATGCATTAGATACTCATTCTTGTGTGTTACTCATTTAAGTTGTGTGAATTTCTTATGAATTAGATACTAAATAGTTTGTAATTGTTGTGCATCCGATACTAGTTCTTTTGCATTGAATATTGGTTCTTTGTGCATTGTGTATCTATAGAATTAGCATAACTTTATTGTGCATTAGATATAAGTTTTTAGGGAACTATTATTGAGTACGAGGTCATCATCTCATATGCATTAGATATCGGTGATTGTGTGTTGGATACATGCTCTTGCATGTGCATCCAGTAGTTGGAGATGTTTGTTATTGTTTAGGGCCCGTTTGTTATGATGTAAAGTAAACATTTTGCGTGTAAAGCGTGGGGAAGTAAACATTTTACACCGTTTGTTTTAACTATTTAATGTAAACTGTAGGGCACTTTTTTAACAACACTTTACACCATACCATGTAAAATATTTTACGTGGGGAGAGTAGTAAACTACTTTACACCCAGAGCCGGTCCTGGGGCATGGGCAGGAGGGGCATGCGCCCAGGGCCCTTTTGCTCCAGTAGGGAACATAAATTTCTCAAACATATATGTGTACATAATTATTTTAATTATATATACATCCTAAATCCATAAAAAATAAAATCAAACTTATATTTTTAGATACTTCTAATTTGTTATTTACCATCTATACGATACAAGTTTATAATTTAGAAACATTTACATTAGAATTCGTTGGGAACATATTTCACCATTTCTTTTGAATCATTACAGATTATTACATTAAATTTAATCTTTTAGTGACTTAGTGTACATGTCTTATGTATATCCAGAATTCATTGATGTATTTCACAAATTTCCTCCAATGCTCTCTTTAGTGAAAGATTGAACTTTAGTGTCCATAATTTAGAAACTTAGAATTTGTTTTTGTCCAGTGAAAATGTGATTTAAAATATGAAATAGTTACTCCTTATACAAGATATAACTTTCACAGCTTTCTTTAATTCAAATTTTTAATTGTACCTAATATATAGTTGCAATACTTGTTTCACTCGGCTGTTAGGTACATTGTATCATCGAATGTCACTTATCAATAGATTCAATACCCTCTATATATATTTTCTAACCACATGCTTTGTTGGTTTTGTGATGTGTTATACTAGTATTTTGACGGTAATATTTTATAATTTTAAATTATACTAGTACGGAGTATATTTTTATAGCAAAAAAACAGTATAAACATTCTCGCGCTATCCCTGAGGTCCAGCCTATTTGTATTGTCCCGGGCCCATAAAATGTCAGGACCGGGCCTGTTTACACCCGGGAGAATAAAAATACACGACTTCTTGCAAAAAAATACACCACTCCAACCTAGCGGCTCCGAAGATTCCATCGTAGCGGCAAACCAAAATATTTCCGCGGGTTATCTGCTCCTACCAGTCACACGTAGTGCCCAAGAAAACAACAGATTCTACAATCTCCACTTTGAATGTGCTCTCCATCCACGTTAGTTTGATATACTAACCAATTAATTTTGCTTACTTTTTAAGAAACGCTTGTATTTTGTTTTTGTTTTTGTGTGTGTATTTATATACAAAGTATGTATATTATATGTATGTACTGTATGTAGATATAGGCTTGTATGGATTAATCCTTTTTTGCCACACATGTTTAATTTAGTTTGGGTGTAATTTAAAAATAGATAACACATAACCAAACCATGTATTCTATTTTACATGTAAACTATTTTACAGCCCTAAACTTTACATGCAATCATTTTACATGTAAAGTTTTAATGAGTAAACTACCAAACGGGCCCTTATTGTATTCATCTTATACATATTTTATTTTTTTAAAATTATATATGACATATTGGTGTCATATGAAAGAGCATAAAAAGTTATTTAATTTGGTATAATTTTTGTTAAAATCAGTTTATTATATATTTAAGTAGTTAAATCAATTTTTAAACTAAAGAAATTTTTCATGATTTGATATTTTTTATTACCTAGTTTTTAGGGAAATGATAAACTTCATATACGGATATTTTTTAAAATCACCATGAATGCACGCCATATCATTCATTGTAATTTGACAATTGTACCCTTAAATAGATTATGTGATGCGTTTATTTGTGACGCGGTGCACCATAAAAATGTGGACCTTCCACATTTATAACTATACGTTTGATGAGATTAGAAGCCAGGATATGTTCTCACGTTCTCACGTTAAGGGGTGTTCTCATTAGAACCCAACCCTATATATATATATATATATATATATATATAATAGAGATCAAATACAAAGCCTTCTTAATTTACAAAGTACAAATTCATCTTGACCGTCCGATGAGTTGATCCAAAGGACATAAAGGCAAGGTGGCATTTTTGTAATAAAACCCAACTTTTTAGGGTGCAACTCGTTGCACCTTAATGTGCAACTGTTATTTTTATGACTTTATAATGTGCAATACTTTGAACCTCAATATGCAATGCAAATAACGTCAAGGTGCATCGTACAAATATTTGCACAATAAGCACACTTTGTACTTGATCTTTCCCATATATATATATATATATATATATATATATATATATATATATATATATATATATATATATATATATATATATATATATATATATATATATATATATATATATATATATATAATACTCCAGGGGGGTCTGGGGGAGGGGGCTGGGGGAAGCCTGGAGTAAACGGGGTTGAAACTCACTAGTTTCACACCCTTATGTGCCTAGCGGGATTCGAAATCGAGACCTCCCACTAGACACGGTAACCTCGCAACCAAATGGGCTGGAATGTTTGGTTGTCTTACGTATATATATAAATGTCCACAATAAAAATAATCAATTGACGTCCTTAAAGGTCATTTGACAAGTTATCAGCTAATTGTAAACAACCATTTTAACCAAACATCATTTTACAAACTCCTAATAATATCATCTAATCAAAACATCCAACAGAAACTGCTATCATAAAACAGCTAACACAATAGGTCAACAGCCAACAGTCGATTGCCAAACACCCCCATAAAGTAGGAGAGTTGTACTACTTTTGGAGGGAATTTAACCGCCCAAAATAAGGGCATAATGAGAAATGAATGTGAAAAATAAATTATTGATTTAAATAAATTAGTGTCGAAGTTATTATTTGGTAAATTCGCTAATTTCTAATCTAATCTAAAATCTTATAAACACCAATGAAGGTAAGGGTATATAGGGTATCATAAAAATGTTAATGTAACTTTATTGCTATGTGTGGAAGTACCATCAGATATAGCCAGTAGGGGTGGGATCGATTGCCCATATCCCGATCCCGTCCCGATCCCGATTCAAACTAAAAGAGAATCCCGTATCCCGTCCCGATTAAGTCGGGATCCCGACAATAAAATCCCGATTAAGTCGGGATCCCGATCGGGAATCCCGCTTAATCCCGCTAAATCCCGAAAATGAAGTATTAAACATAAAATTATGTAATTTCTTTAGTTAAACACTAACTTAAATATTTAGTGGTTTCAAGATTATCCTTTGTTCATTGTTATACCATATTTATCATCTACTTATTAAATTTATTGTAATAATTATCATCTCAAATTCACACTAGTACATACGTTTAGAATAATTTTTATTTGTAACTTCAATTAATTAATAGTATAATTTTTGAATAATCTATCAATGCTTAGTGAAACTTACTTCAAACAATATATAAAAGTCACTAAAAGAAGGATGTGTAACATACATATATTATTCAAATTCAAATTTAAGTAAACTCATTGAGAAACTTTGTGACCAATGAATATAATGTATAAATACATATTATGATTATTTACTAAAGAAAGAAATATTAGTCTCGATCATGATTTTTTAAAGAGTTCATCAGAACCGCAAAATTTGTAATATTGTTGTGAATTATATTGTCGGGATCAAGAATAATCTCTATATAGTTAGGATCCCGAATACTCATTATCGGAAAAATGCCAAAAAGTTTTAGAAGTTTGATATTGTAAGATACTCTTAGTAAAAGATTAATCTATGGAAGGAATAAGTAATTAAAAAAGATATGCAAATACTTAGATACATATTCATTTTGTATAAATGTATATTCATTTTTTATATATTCATGTGTTTATATATATATATATATATATATATATATATATATTGTCGGGATGTCGGGATTTTCCCGATCCCGACTTTTAAAAAAAAAAAAATCCCGATCCCGTCCCGGCTTAGTCGGGATCGGGAAAAATTCCCGACAAGTCGGGATTGGGATTGTCGGGATCGGGATTATCGGGATCGGGATTGTCGGGATCGGGATCGGGAGTCGGGAGTCGGGAATTTTTTCCCAGCCCTAGATATAGGAGTTGTACAATTTTGATTATATGTGTATACTTGGATCGTTGCTCTGTTACCTTTGACATTAAAATTCCGTTATCTTGTTTCTGAACAATTTAATAGTCTAATTAAATCCTACTTAGACGCTTGGAATCCACTTTTAGGTGATTTAAATTTTAATGAGCCGTTGATGCATTGGATTTTAATAGATAAAAAACATAGTAATGGATTGTTTTGAATCCATCCACTATAAAATTATAATCTGAAAATAATTTCTCAAATCATCCATTTGTCACCCATAAATCCTCGCCAAAACTTTAAAAATATTCATTTTGAATAGAGTACAATAAACCAAGATTAATGAGAAAAACATGAAGACACAATTGAATAAGCTTTTAGAGATAAATTTTATAATTATATTCCATCATGTTCGTTATGTTTTTGTGCACATATTTTAGAAAGAAAATCCTTAAGGAAATTGCTCAAAAGAACAATAGACATGTACTAGACATATTTTAATCTTATTAAGTTTTTTGGATGTGGAGGAGAAGAAAAAAGGTCTAACCCTTCTTCGGATTTGCAAGTTTAATTAAGTTTATTTATTTACTAGTTTTCAAGCATGTGCGATGCACGGGCAGTATGCATTTTAGCTAATTTTAAATTTAATTTTTTCAGGATCATATATAATGTGATGCAACAACAAAATGAATTCAATTTAATATAGAATATGTTTGATTATATACTAAAATTGGTCGAATTAGCTTATTTTGCTGAAATTGATTAAATTCAGGTTGAATAGGCTGAATAGGTGGAATCTCCCGAATCATGAAAAAAATATGTAAAATATATATCATTTGTAAAACAAATAAAAAGTTATACTGAAAATAGTTAAAATGGTCTACTGCATAAGAATCTCAAGCAAAAATAGTTGTTATGAACCCGATTTTAAATAAGTCATAATCTCATGTCCTCTAAATTACTTCATTATGTATCTCAAGTTTTTTTCGTAATACACCTCATTCAACTTGATATGAAATACTGAGTACATACTATTAATTTTTATTAATAAAATGTTATCTTTTACTCATTATTTTGTCACATTGTAAACGTGAAAAATGGTGTTTTTTATTTTACATTTTACTCATTATTTTGTTACATTGAAAATGATTTTTAATTGTTATGGATGTCTAAATTACTTAATTGAGCATTTCAAAATTAATACTTTTCTAAAATTTCTAATTCAACTTGGTATGAAATACACTTTTTCTAATTTTAATTGTGAGATCTTTTATTTTACTCATTAATAATGACGTTTTTAATTGAATTAAAATTTTGGGTTTGATTTGGTTTGAATTAATATGTTCTAGTAGATGCTTGCTTTACATTTTATGTGACTTATTATTATTATTATTATTATTATTATTATTATTATTATTACTAAATTTTGATCTGGTCTGATTTAACCTGAAACTGAAATTAATCATATTAAAAATATTATGTTGAATAAAGTTAGGAATTTGTAAACATATAAAGATTTTCTAATTTGGATTAGGAATCTATTTCAAAATTTATGTCGTATTTAAATTGTACTAATATATACTTTATTAGGTAGGCTAAATGTATTTACTTGTGAAAATAAATATACATATACATATACATATATTTATGTATGATATCAATTTTCATCCTTATTTAATGTTGGTCCCAGTTTATGCAGACTAACACACACAGCTAGATGGATATCATCGAATAACTGAAAGGAACGATCTCACAGAATGATTTATGAACTATCGAGAACTTTGAGATCGTGTTTCTATTATATCGAGAAGAATTTTAGCAGCGTAAGGCTAGAGTGTATTGATCGATATCGGCACCTGTACACAAGGCGCGTATTTATAGGCGCTGTACAGGTTACCGATTTAGGTAAACCTTGGAAGTTGGGCCAAGGCCTTTTGGGCCTTATTCCCTTTACCTTATTTATTACATAATAATACTAATCTAATACCATAAATGGTATAACTAGTCTACTTTATTAAACAAGACTTAACAGACAAACTTGACCCACAATAAAAGTTCTAACAATCTCCCCCTTTGTGGTCAAGTGCCGTCTTGCTGGGTTTCTTCACTTCTGAGCTTTGTAATAGTTCTTTCTGAGGTTTAGTGCATGCTCATAGCTCCTGAGTGAATTTCTGTTCTCAAGTTGTGTCTTTATGGCTTTTAGGACATCTTCTGTTCTTTCCAGCTCCCTGAGTTCATCCTTTGTAGCTTCTGTTGACTTCTTGACGGGTTCTTCCCTTTTTGATTGCAATCTATTTCTGATGATCTTTAGTTTCCCATCGCAATATTTGTTTATTTCACTGACAACCAAAAGCCGCTTCTTTCCTTCATGATTCAGATAGATGACCGAGACTGGGTTGTCAAAGATGTGATCTTCTGGGAAGTCTTCTATCCCTGGTCTGTCAAGGTCTGGCTTTGTTAGATTCACTTTGGGATAATTCATTTCCAGGCCCATCTGAAGATCATGACCTCCATGATAACGAATTTGTCTCATCATGAACCTTTTTATGGCTTCAAAACCTTCCTTTGCAAGTCTATCTTTATGGACTGGTAGCTCTCTGCATCTCATAAACATTTGATAGACGTCGTCCATATGTAACAGAAAGAAATCATTTTCTTGACAGGTGAATGTTGATCCATCAGTTCTCTGTAGGTGAAAGACCATGAATTTGATCTTCTCCAAGTATTCTTCTGTTACTTTCAGGATTGTTTGTACTGGACATCCGCTTGTTGCAAGATTATGATTCAAAGTTTGTCGTCGTTCTCCTGTGGATCTGTGTCCGAGCATGTACAAGTTTCCACCTCTGTCTCTTCCTTTGAGGTGATTGATGCCACGCATCCTGAGCTCTCTGTAGGTCTTGATCTTCTCAGGTGTGCGCTAAATTCGTTCTTTGATTTCTTCCAGAAAGGGAGTCTTAATCCTGACACTGTCCAGGGGTTTCGGAGTAGTCTTTTGTTTCGTGACAGATTTAGGCTCCTTGTATTTTTCTCCTTCTTTTATCTCATCATTGTCGAGCCCAATCATTTGTGCATGATATTTATTGAGAAACTCTCTGAGCTGCCAACTTCGACACATTTCGTACTGCTCCGCCTCCACTCTAAGATCATCCCATTCTGTCCACTGGCGGGGCCATTTGTCATAAACAAGAATTTCTTCAAGTTCATCGGGTGTTTGATCATCGTATTGGCTGGAGGGATTCTGCTGCTGCTGTGGCGATATGTCTGGCGTAGCATCGGGATCCTGGTGAGACTTGCAGGGATCCTCAATTATCTCAACATGATGCTCTTGCGCAGAGACCAGACCTCTATACTTCGTTACATGCGGCCAATCCTCCCTTGGCTGAGAAAGTGAAACACCGGGATCCTCAGGATTACCCGTTGACATCAGTTTCGAACTAGGTTCTAACTGATGGCCTGAGTAGGAAGATGTACTCGTGGTAGCATCATCAGGACTTCCATTCCGTCCTTGGTTAACATCTATAGGAGATGCACCTCGGGATGTTACGTCTAGCTCGACCATGCTAGAAAGAGTGGCTAGGGATTTATGGCTGGCTGAAGTAGTGGGTTGCTCATTGGTAGAGGTGGAGGGTTGGTTTGGCTTTGAGGGTTGGCTAGTAGAAGCAACATGCTCAAGTATCCGCTGGCGCTTGTTCTCCCCCTCATGAGAATCCGAATCATCGGGATCCTCATGTGAACGTTTAGCGCCACGGAGACTGTCACGGCATGAGTTCTGTGTATCTAGAGCATGGAGAAGGGCTTTTTGAAGAGGGGTGAGGTTGCCTTCTTCCATGTCGAGTATACGGTCGTAGATCTCAGCTACAAGATCCTCGAAGGGTACAGTTGTTAGGTTGGGTTTGGTCGTTGTAGGGGAGAATACTAGTTCTGTATCCTGGGTTCCCCTTGATGTGGATGGTTGTTGGTTTTCTATGGCTAAAGGTTTGGAAATAGGATAGAAATGGTTGGGGGCTGTGTTGTTTGAGGTTTGGGTGATATATCCTGAACAACTGGGGTACTTCCAGAGTCTTGTGCATTAGCGGTTATTGCTTCATGCACCCATGGCTTAATGGTAGACTCTAGAAAGCTATTCAGATATACGAGAATGTCTTCGGGGATAATGGTTCCAGTTACAGGGGTTGTAACTGTTGTCGCAGCATCAGTGAAGATAGCTGATGTGTGGCCTGCGTTCAATGATCGAGGCATTGTTGGCGTAGCAGGACTTCCGACCATCATAGTTTGCACTCCGGTCGTTGCATTCAGGGTGAGTGCACCTGTATGTGCAGTGAATAGTGTAGGTGTCCTAGAGAAATTTAAAAATGTAGGAATGGTGACACCTAGACTCGATGTGATAGAACGGATGGGGGTAGTGGTCCGGGGCTGTTGACCACTAAGTCTCTCAGCAGATTCGGAAGGAATCAGTGAGGTCGGTGTAAGTTCCCCTTGAGTTATTGAAACTCCAGTCTGTTGGGAGACTGGAGAGTGGATGGGAGATGGCTGTGCATGCGCAGTTGAACCAGATGCTGCGACTTCTACCCGGGAACTGACAAGGTCAGCTCCTGCTCCTAGGGGTGTGGTTCGGTCTATGGTGACAAAGGTGTCGCAGTCATCGTACAGTGCCAACTCCTCCTCCACTGCACTTTTCTTTCTGAGCCTCTTCTTAGGCTGTGATGATGCAGATTTGTCGCTGTTGTGCTTGGAGCGCTGCTCACTGATGGCAATGCCCTTAAGTGGTCGGGACATGTGAGCAGCCTCTTCATTGTCCGATGAGGAGTCGGAGTCTATCGGAATGGCTCTCTTTCCGGCTCTTTTCCTGTTGCTGATCAGGACTCCCTCCATGTCATCATCATCATCTGCATCATCATCATCATCATTCCTCTCCTTTCCCTTGGCCATGCTATCGGAGGCCTCACCACCAGCCTTATTAGAAGGGGCCTGGCTTGATGATTCATCGGCAGTGTCCTCAGCATTGATACGGTGGCCCTCAGCAGTCTGGGTCCTCTCGGAAGAGTTAGCAGACTGATCATCATTGGGCCTGGTTGCCACTGGTTTCTGTGGCGGGGCTCTCTTCTTCTTACTACCCTCACTTGGCTTGGTCCCTTGGGAAGGTCCAGCTGGGTTTTGCTGAATCATAGGGACCGTTCTCTTTAGCGACTCTTTATAGTCGATGACTGCCTTGTCCCTCGGGTTTGCTAGATTGAGCAGAGAGTCAGGGATCGGCAGTGCTTCAGTCTTGTTGCTGTCTCTCTGGAAGTACTTCAGTTTGGGAGCCACGAACTTGTCATCTCCCTGACGCTTTGGAATTGTGGGGGTGGCTTCCAACATGTTGTGGATCATCATCGCCAGCCACCTGGCGTAGGGAATTGTGCTTCCCTTGTTGTTCTCCTTCATCTTGACCTGGTCCATCAGCTCTGTCCAGAAGAGCTGGGCCATGTCGTACTGCTTGTCATATGCGATCCCATGGAAGATTTGTAGGATCTGCTTGTTGCACTTGTCATGTCCGGCGTGCTTAGGAGACAAGCATTTGTTGACCAGGCCGAACAGACTCTTCCATGGGTGGGGCAAATTTGAGATTGTGAAGTTTGACAGCAATGGCAGTGGGCTGTCATATCCCAGATCTTTCATCCCCTTGATCAGTTCTTCGTTGGAGGGGAGTGGTGCGTAGCTCTGGTGCACTGGGAGCTTCAGGGTCTCCCGGATTGTAGATGGTGTCAGCACCACTCTTTTGTCACCCAATTTGGTCATGATTTTGGACCGATCCTTCTTGCTCTCAGTTCGCATGCAGCCCCAGAATTGCTGCAGGTATACTTCTGGCACCGGTTTGGCTTCATTGAATGCAAACCAGAGGTAGTGCTTCTGTAGAATAGAGAGGATGACCGGGTCCTGGCATTTGAAAAGTTTTAGGTCCAATTGAAAGTTGTTGTCGTACAGTGGGACCCATTTCTCCTTTGGGTACACTGCATTGCTTGGTTGTGCAGTTCTGTCTGTTCCTGACATGATTGACTGAAAGAATTGGGTCAGCACATTGTTCATTTGAAAATTTTATTTTTGTTCTGTTTTTGCAATTGTTCAGATCAGGTGTGTACAGGTGGGACATCGAAATTATTCTAAGTGTAAACCACGAGAACCAACTTCTCGAGGTTTGAACATCGAGAAGTAGGTTCTCGAGGTTTGAACATCGAGAAGTAGGTTCTCGAGGTTTAAATACCGAGAAGCTCTTCTCGATACTCAAATATCGAGAACTTGGTTCTCGATATGGAAGTATCGAAAAGTCCTTCTCGAGTTTTAAACATCGAGAACCATCTTCTCGAGGTTTAGTATCGAGAACCTCTTCTCGGTATTTCCAACTTCGAGAAGTAGGTTCTCGGTATTAAACATCGAAAAGTATCTTTTGAGGTTTAACATCGAGAACCGTCCCTCGAAATTCGAAGTATCGAGAAGTTGATCTCGTGTTCTAAACATCGAGAAAATTGATTTCTCGAGTTCGCACTCAGAAAATATGTCGAGAACCACCTGCAATTTCACATAATCATAATGAAAATCAATAACCACTTTTCGATTCCAAACTTTCGGTTCGAGAAAAAAGGAGTTCTCGATATTCAATCTTTAAAAAAATCTTGGTTTGATATCGAGAACCGTTTCATTACATGCGAAAACCATTTGAAGTTCATTCGAGAACCAAATTACTACCTTTTGTCTGATTCGAGAAGAGTGAGTTCGAGAGAGAGAGTGCGTTTTGCGAGAAAGCTTGAGATCTGGGCTTCGAGAACTGAGAATGCGAGAAAATGAGTTCTCTAGTTCTCGAGGTGCCTTTTATACGCGAAAACATGGGCCTTTCGAGAAGTATACTGGGCCCAGAAGTAGAGCTGGGCCCTGTCTTTGTTAGAAAATGATTTTGGGCCCCAAAGAAAATTTATTTATGTGTGAAAATTGAACTCCCCCTCGAATAGTACATGAAAAAAAATGAAAAAAAATGAAACACACACACACACACACTCTTTTTCTGATTTTCTTACTTTCTCACACACACACACACACTTTTTCTGATTTTCTTATTTTCTCCCTTTTCTCCCCCTCAACACATGCAACGCACACCACGCACACTCACACATTTTATTCAGACCATAGAGATAACACAATTACATAGGATCGAGATTCAACATGCCTAACTTAGATACTAGGAATTGGAATCTCTTGTCATCCAGTGCTTTAGTAAATATGTCAGCCAGTTGAAGCTCAGTGCTTACAAAGTACAGATCAACATCTCCTTTCTCCACATGGTCCTTGATGAAGTGATAGCGCAAATCGATGTGCTTGGTGCGCGAGTGATGAACGGGGTTGCTGGTTATGGCGATTGCACTCTGGGAGTCACTGTAGATGGGAATATGGTTGAATAGGAAGCCATAGTCTCTGAGTTGTGTCCTCATCCATAGGATTTGTGAACAGCAACTAGCAGGCGCAACGTATTCTGCCTCGGCTGTAGAAGTTGACACGCAGTTCTGCTTCTTGGAGGACCAACAGACTAGCTTCTCTCCCAGAAATTGAGCACCACCGGATGTACTCTTTCTGTCTAGCTTGCAACCCGCGAAATCAGCATCTGAGTAACCAACAAGGTCAAAACCCGTGTCCTTGGGATACCAAAGTCCTAAGTTGACTATTCCTTTCAGGTATCTCAGGATTCTCTTTACTGCATTCAGATGTGATTCCTTTGGATCTGCTTGAAAGCGAGCGCACAGACAAGTTGCAAAGACAATATCCGGTCTACTAGATGTCAGGTACAACAAGGAACCGATGATAGCCCGATAGTTGGTAGCATCGACTGAAGTCCCGGAAGGGTCAGAGTCGAGCTTTTGTGAGGGAGACATGGGGGTTTTCATGGTTGACTTGCTGTCCATCTTGAATCTCTTGAGCATTTCATGGATGTACTTTGACTGGCTGATGAAAATTCCGTCTGGCATTTGCTTGATCTGTAGCCCTAGAAAGAAGTTCAACTCTCCCATCATACTCATTTCAAACTCAGTGTGCATCAAGTTGCTGAATTCTTCGCAGAAGTTCGGATTGGACGAGGCGAATATGATGTCATCTACATAGATTTGTATCAACATGATGTCACTGTTCTCTCGCTTGATGAAAAGAGTTGGATCTATCTTTCCCTTCGAGTAGCCTGATTGCACAAGAAAATCAGACAGTGCATCATACCAGGCTCTCGGTGCCTGTTTTAGTCCGTACAGGGCTTTCTTCAGCTTGTAGACATAATGTGGGCGTTCAGGATCAACAAAGCCTTCTGGTTGTGCCGCGTAAACTTCTTCTTTCAGTTCTCCATTCAGAAATGCAGTCTTGACATCCATTTGATAGACGATGAAACTCTTATGAGCAGCATAAGCAAGGAACAGCCTGATTGCTTCAATTCTGGCCACTGGTGCAAAGGTTTCATCATAGTCAATTCCCTCTTGTTGATTGTATCCTTTTGCAACCAGTCGGGCTTTGTTCCTGATTATCACACCGTCTTCATCTTTCTTGTTCTTGAAGACCCACTTGGTGCCAATTATTGTTTTCTTTGGGGGTCTTGGCACCAGGGTCCATACATCCAATCTTTCAAACTGATTGATCTCCTCCTGCATTGCGATTACCCAGTCAGGATCTTTCAGTGCTTCAGAAACTTTGGTTGGTTCAGATTGGCTGATGAAGCAGGAGAAGAGGCATTCATTTGCTGTAGCTGTTCTTGTGCAAACTCCACGACTCGGATCTCCGATAATTTGTTCTGCAAGATGTGCCTTTGTCCATTTCCGCTCATGAGTTAGAGGGATTGGAGTTATGATGATGTGATCCGGGTCCTCAAAAGTAGTAGATGTGGTTTGTTGAGGAGTGGAGTGCTCGGGGGTCGATTCCAGTTCTGTGTCTGCTTGGGTTGGTATTTCTGAAACTTGTGCTGGTAAAGTTGCTTGTGTTGCTGCCGTGCCATGATCCTCAGTATCTTCATGATCTGATGTATGAGGTGAGTCAGCTTCTTCCTCACTGAGGTCAGGCATAAATGGTGGATGTGCAGCTTCTATTGGTAACTGTGGGTTGGCGGTGCGTGCATTTTCATAGAAATGTTCAAAAAGAGAGTCAAGAATTGCACTGTCAGTCGTTGTTTGCTTTGTTGCTTCAGCTCCATCAGGTTGCTTCCTTTGAGCAGAGGGTGTGTGTTCTATCAAGAAATGTTCAGAAGCAAAGTCAGCCATTTCATAGAATGCAACGTTGACACTCTCAATGACTGTTCTGCGATCACGTAGATAGACCCGATACGCCTTTGATTGCGTGGAGTACCCAATGAATACTCCTTCGATGGCTTTCGGATCCATCTTGCTTCTTTCATTTCTGTCATTTAGAACAAAGCACTTGCAGCCAAACACTCTGAAGAATGAGATGTCAGGTGTTCTGTTGAAGAGTATTTCATAGGGGGTCTTGTTGAAGCGCTTGTGAATTGATGTTCTGTTCTGAGTAAAGCACGCTGTGTTGATTGCTTCAGCCCACATGAAATGGGGAAGCTTTGACTGAATGAGCATGGTGCGTGCTGCTTCAACAAGAGTTCTATTCTTTCTTTCAACGACCCCGTTCTGTTGTGGTGTCTTTGCTGCAGAGAATTGCTGTGTGATACCCTGAGTTTCATAGAAATCAGCAAGAGACTGATTCTTGAACTCGGTACCATTATCTGTTCTGATGATCTCCACACTCTTTTGTAGAAAATTTTGGATCGTCCTGATGAAGGTTATGATGGTTGTAGCGGTTTCATCCTTTGTCCTCAGAAATTTGGTCCATGTGTACCGAGAGAAGTCATCCACAATGACCAGTGTATATTTGCGTCCATTGATGCTTTGGACTCTCATTGGTCCACACAGATCCATGTGAAGTAGTTGGAGCAGTCGGGAGGAGGATGGAACAGGTTTTAACTTGTGAGAGCTCCTTTTCATCTTGCCTAGTCTGCAGGCATCACAATGAGTGTCAGCGGAAGTCTTCAGAGGAGGCAGCCCTTTCACAAGTTTCTTGGAGGACAGAGTAGTGAGATATTTGAAGTTGAGGTGAGACAGGCGTCTGTGCCATAGACTGTTTTGTTCAGAGGAGGCTTTGGACAGTAGGCAGATGGAAGAAGGTAATTGTACGCTCTTCAGATCAATGGTGTACAGGTTGGAAGTTCTTGTGCAGGTCAATAATACCTTTCCAAACCTGTCCAGCACACAGCATTGTCTGGCTATGAACTTCACTTCCATCCCACTATCGCAGAACTGTCCAATGCTTAGCAGATTATGCTTCAGTCCTTTCACATATGACACAGCCTTGATGGTGACACTTGCACAGATGACATCCCCATATCCTAGGATTGGAGAAGCCGCGTTGTTTCCAAATCTCACATTTCCTCCGTAGCATTTGGTGTAGTTGCTCAACAGTTCTTTTATTCCGGTCATGTGGGTTGAGCAGCCTGAATCTAAGTGCCACACATGACCGTCCTGCAAAACAGATTAAGGACTTTTAGGTACCCACCGCAGGATGGGTCCTTCCTTATCAATTGAGAATATCCTTTTGAATTTTTCTTTCAGCTGTGATCCAAGGTCGACAGCCTTTTCAGATAATGTTCGTTGTTTTTCAAGTTCAGTTTTTGGTATCCATTTTTGTTTGATTTTAGGAGTAGAGGTGACAGAGTTATTGTCTTTGTGTGTGAATGGCTGGTTCGTGAGGTAAGGTTTGAAAATTTCTTCTTTAGAGAGACGTTGTAAATGTTTCTTCGAATGAACTTTAAGAGGATATCTTAAATTTGGAAGATCATAGACACCCTCTACAGTTCCATTCTTAGACTGTTTTCTTTGTTTGTGCTCTCCTTTTTCTTTCTCACGTACATCATTTACATCATGATCAGAACCAAAAGTATCATTGCAAGGATTCACAACCCCAGAAGTAAACAACTTTTCATTGATAATGAAAGTATCAGATTTAAACTTAGAATGATTCAGCTTGGGACACAAGACTGAACTGGAACTACATGACTTTGACATAGAACTAGATCTACGCTTATTTGAATAGAAAACAGCATTTGAACAAGACTTTTTATTCTCAGAAAACATCTTCTTCTTTCCTTCAGCTATCTCAGCTCTCTTTAACTTCCACTCTCTTCTCCTCTCCACTCTCCGACTTACTTCATTTCCTGTTTTCAAAGGAGAGTTGGAGTGAGTGGGTGTCTTTTTGAAAAGGTTAGTTTTGTTCAGAATTGGTTGAGATGTATCAGTATCGCTAGATGATTGAGAAGTTGTGCCAGATTGGGAACTTTCTTTTAGAATGGTCAGTTCTCTCAACAACCTCTCCCTCTCACTTTCGAATTCTTTTCTCTCTTCTTCAAAACTTTTTCTTTGATTTTCTAAAGAGATGTGTAAGTTTTCAAATTTCCTGATTAGTGGAGGGATGTAGGGTTCTTCTCCTCTTGAACCTGAGGTTGAAGGGGGTTCAGGTTCTGACACAACTTCCTTCTCAGAAGGATAGAGATTCATACTCTCATCAGTTGACAAAACAGGTTCAGTGTTTTCATAGCTTTCGTTCAGGGAATCATAACTGAAAGGAATTTCGGCTTTTGAAGGGTTTGACCGCTTTACCTCTTCTTCTTCTGCGGTTTCTTTTCCGTAGGTAAAAGCCATCAACTTGGTCAATCCTAACCCCATGTACTTTATGTTGTAAAGTTGGAGACAATCAATCTTTTTCAGATTGTTGGGGTTAGTAAATCCAAGACCTTCCTTTGAGTTATAAAACCGAGTGTCCCTGTTTTGGTTTAAGAAAATTGTTTGTTCAGTTTGTCCTCTTTTGACTAGCAGGTCTTCTAATTCTTTGATTTTTGTGTAAAGAGCACATCTTTGTTTGCGTAGAAAATCATTTTCTGCTTTCGCAACATTTCGTTCGAGTTCTGTGTCACAGACCTTCTTAGTTAGTTCAGTTATTTTTTGTGTAAGCTTCTCTGCTTCTAAATTTTGTTTCTGAACTCTTTCTTTCTCATTTTCTAGTTGCAACTTCAGAGAGTGACTCTTATCTAGAGTGTCAAGTGCAACTTTGTAGTTATGATCTAACCTGCCTTTTAACTCCTTTATGATGTTATCCTTTTCATGTGAGGAATGAACTTTGCAAGTACAGGAGCAAGAAGATTCAGAAGTACTTACAGTGGTGTTTGAGCTTGAACTTTGACTTTTTCCGGGGATCGCAGCATCACCCTTTTCTTTTCCTTCTTCGTCCACAAATGCCATCAGGGCCAGATTCTCTTCTTCTTCATCATCGGAACTCTCCTCCTGCCATGGATCATTCTCAGTAAGAGTTGCAGCACTATCATCATCTTGCTTAGCCATGAACATCTTCTGCTTGTTCCACAGCATCTTTTGCTTGTAATAGTTGAAGTCCCTCTTCTTTGGTAAGCGACAGTCCTTGATAACATGTCCAGCTTTTCCACAGTTAAAGCATTTGAGGGGGTCTTCGGCTGCAACAACTCTACTAGAAGAGTTTTGATCATTGGTTTTTGTTTTGTAGTTGGCTGAGGAGGTTCGGAGCTTGTTTGATGAGCTTCCTGTCTTGGCAAACCTTTTGTTGAACTGATTGGTAAGGAGTGCCATCTTCTTCTGTAGATCGGCCAGCTCGGATTCAACATCCATTTCTTCTTCACTCTCTTCTTCTTCTGACTCTATCTTGACTGCCTTCTTCTTCTTCGGACCCTTAGATGAACCCTTTGATTTAGCTTCAATCATGAGTGCTAAAGGATTAGCAGAGAAGCTTCTTTCCATCTCAGCAGTGTCATTAACAAACTGCTGTAGATGTTCATGGACAGTGCAGAGGTCAAGTTCATCCAAGTCTAGGTGCTGTCGTAGATTCTTAACAGTTCTTCTCCATTCTGGCGGCAGGCTCGACAAGAAACGTATGTTCATTTCCATATTAGATTTGACAACTTTGATCTTTCTCATCTCATTGATCAGTTGTACGAATCTGTTATACGTCTCATGGAGCGCCTCACCAGGTAGGGCTTTAAAAGCATCATAGGCGGTCAAGATGTTCGCTTTCTTTGTCTTCAAACCAAGATCAGTTCCAATCATTAACTTCTTCACCTCATCCCACATTTCCTTTGCTGTCACCATGCTGTCTATCAGAATGTAGATATCATTGGGGATAGCTTGCAGCAGGTAAGTTTTTGCCATGAGATCAGCTTTGATTCTCAACTTGTCAGCCTCAGTGTATTCGCCTTTTGTCTTCAATCTTTTCACATATATAGTTGACAGGGGGGTTGTTTACATCTGAGGTATCTACTTCAGTATAGATCTCAGCAGGACCTTGTGTGAGTGATTCAAGCATGGCAGATGAATTGTCTTTCCCTTCCAGAAAGTTCAAGAATCTTGTCTTCCACATCTGATATTCTCCTTTTCTGAGGATGGGTGGTCTGTTGTCATTTCCAAGTGCTAATGCTTCCATCTTTGCTGGTTGAGCCTTAACAGATCGGTCAAGTGTTTTGATCAGAAAAAAAATTTAAGATGCAGAATGTCGAAAACCTAATTCAAGAAAAATTCGAAAACTAGGGTTCGAGAAGTTCTATCGAGAACCAGTTTTCGATAGTGAATATCGAGAACCTGTTTATCGAGAAGCAGGATTCGAGAAGCTGTATCGAGAACTTCAGTATCGAGAAGCTAAGTTCGAGAACTTAGTTTCGAGAACTGAGTGTCGAGAAGCTGTATCGAGAACCTGCAATTCGAAAAACAGAGTTTTTAGATATTTAGTATCGAAAACTGAGTATCGAGAAAGCAATCTCGAGAACTCAGTTCGAGAACTTGTATCGAGAACGTAGTATCGAAATCCTGCAAATCAAAAGTTCAGATTTAAACAGTTTAAACAACTTTTCTGTGAAGTTTTCGATCTCGAGAATCTTCCTGTATAGTTTTCGTCCTGAAAAACCTGCTTAAAAGTCGAGAACCTTGCTTTTCGAACTCATACTATCGAGAAATCAAAAATACCGAATCTACTGAAATCGAAAAGTAAGATATACCCTTGGTTCGTTTCTGAATGGCGAATCCAATGGTATAACTTTTACAGTTTATCGATCAGAAACAAGATTACAGTGATTACAAAGAAATATATCGAAAAGTATGAAAACAGAGAAACTTCGAAAACTTTTCTTCGACGATCACACTCGAGCAGGCTCTGATACCAGTTGTTGGTCCCAGTTTATGCAGACTAACACACACAGCTAGATGGATATCATCGAATAACTGAAAGGAACGATCTCACAGAATGATTTATGAACTATCGAGAACTTTGAGATCGTGTTTCTATTATATCGAGAAGAATTTTAGCAGCGTAAGGCTAGAGTGTATTGATCGATATCGGCACCTGTACACAAGGCGCGTATTTATAGGCGCTGTACAGGTTACCGATTTAGGTAAACCTTGGAAGTTGGGCCAAGGCCTTTTGGGCCTTATTCCCTTTACCTTATTTATTACATAATAATACTAATCTAATACCATAAATGGTATAACTAGTCTACTTTATTAAACAAGACTTAACAGACAAACTTGACCCACAATAAAAGTTCTAACATTTAATATGGTAAGCTACTTAATCAAAATTATTCGTTTTAAAAATAATCAAAATATATATACACGTGGTTATAAGTTTTCCATATAAAATGTAGTCTCATTAATATTGTGATTTCATTTTACGAATTTCATAATTATTAAATACCTATTAGGTTTGGAAAAAGTTTCCAAATAAGGTGGATTTTTTTATCATAATTAAAGTCTTTTGTTTCCATATCAATATGCAATCGAAAATAGAATCTAACAAAATAAGTAAAATATATGGAATATTAAAAACTTAAATGATGGATGACATGGCGTGATTATGTGGCTCTTTGTATGCTCTTAAAAAGTTCCTCTTTTATATATATATATATGTATTTCTTGATAACTACAAAGTAATTTACTCAAGATTGGGCACTCATAATCATTGGGCACTTTCCTAATCTTTCATTACAAAGTAAACTTTTAAAAGTAATTTACTCAAGATTCAATACACAATTTCTAGCTAACAAAAAATTATTGGGCACTTTCTGTTGCGCGTATAAAAAACTAGTTTTTTACACGCGCGATGCGCGACTGTAAATGCCCAATGTTATGTATGTGTAATATATTTTTATAAACTATCCACTATTTTCATATAATGTGAACAAACACTACACACATACGCGGCTTCACCTTAATAACTCATTTGACGATAATAATTAATAACCCATTTAATATGGCAAGGGTAAACCAGTCCCTGCTATAAAAGAGACTGTTTACCACACCAACATCCAAAACCCTCCCCAGCTATCTAGAAGGCCAGAAACTGAGATCTCCTCCAAACATACAAACAACTAACATTGTATTTCTAATCAATTGCATGTATTTCCTACAAACAATTAATAGCCTTCATGATAAAGGTGCACTTAACCCCATCATATCAGTGTATCTCCACTTTATTTTCTAATCAACTGTAGTTCTCCTATATGCATCCAAACAGCAAATAGACACACGAAAGCCTCGGGTAAATAAAAATGAGGGTGTATACAATACTTGAGAAAGAAAAAAGTGTATCAGACCAAAACCAAGAAGAAATAATATTGAAATTCCAAAGTAACTTAAAAATACATCATAACAGTATGGTTGTGTTTGGGTTTTGGAAAATGCCACTGAAAGAAACTTGCGAGGAAAGTTATTCTCATACGTTTGGTTTTAGCTGGGAGAAAGCAAAGCAAAATGGAGTGTGATTAATGTATTTAATTTTAAAATATGATTAGATATCTTGGTATTTATATTGCAGAAATGTCTTTTTAATAAAGAATATGAACAAATTCACTGAGTTTAAATTGGTCTTTTATTTTGCTCGACATTGTCTTTGCTTCTAAGGTTCATCTTGAATTAATTCCTCCTCTACTTTCTCTGCCTATCATATTCCGACTTCCAAAAGTACCCCATACAGATAGAGATTTAACCAATGAAAGTACTGGTCATAGATTTTTCCTAGGCCGTTCTTCCAGAATTTCATTCATCCTAGCCAAAGACATGAATGAAATGCCTGAAAAGTTATTGGGAAAATCAGAAAATGAAGTGCAATTGAATGAGATAGTGTTTTTGTTAGTAATACGGAGAACTATTATAGAACTACAAAACTAAAGCTCTGCTGATGGGTCAAAACTGTAGCATAATACTTCAAATGAAAACTGAGAAACAGGGAATAAATAATACTACGTATTATGTTGTGAGTATTTGAACCATGTGAGTGCCCTCGAGACACAACCACCCATACTAATTAAAAGGATAAAAACACCTAGCTAGGAATGCACTAATAGAGAGAGAAAGGTGCAAACAAAAATTAGATTTTCATCATATATATCACATGGTTGTTTGAGCACATATAGATATCATTCACAAGTATCGCATAACATCATACAACAAAAATATTATTTAAACAAATACAATGTCAATAAAACTGTGTACCTTTCACAATGAAGCCTTTCTTATGTGAAGTGCCAAGGGTTAACCCGTTCAGCCTAAAACAAAGCATTTAAAGAAAATCAGCATAAAATATTACATCACTTAGACACTTACATGTATTCTACACTAATAGAATACACTAAGAAAATCATCATTTGTAGGGTAAGAACACATTCACAAATAGAATACTTCATAATAGAAAAAGGAATAGACGTAATAAACAGTTTCGAAATGAATAAATTGAGAAACATCATCCAGCTCTTTTAAAGAGAAGCAAAGTTAGCTCCTTGGTTTACTGTTCAGTTTTCCCATGATACCATCAACTCCCTAAGAAACTAACAAATATGCTTCGTTCCCCCTTAATACCTGCTTATGGGCTCACAGGTTGCATCATTTTCATAGATGATTCACAATCATAAAGCTACCATTTTGGTTATTTCCTAATAAGTGGATTTCTTTTAGCGTATTACATATCTCATCTGTCTGGTCCCTTCACTTGTGTTGCTCAGGAAAAAAGATGGAAAGGGTGAAACCTTCTACCCTAGATCATCATTCAACATTGACTGCTGGAATAAAAAACACCTAATATTCTAGTAATTCTACATATAAAATTAGTTAGGGAAAGTTCCCGAAATAGGACTAAAACAGTTTGAAAATTCCAAAATAGGACTGACATGTTATTATTCCCAAAATAGGAGTAATTACTGCCAAGTTTTGAAAATACTGTCATGTTTGAAGTCTGGTAATGCCAAAACATGGCAGTAATTAGTCAAATTTTGGGAATAAAAACATGGCAGTCCTATTTTGGGATTTTCAAACCTTTTTAGTCCTATTTCGGGTAATATTCTCAATTAGTTAATGTTTGCAATTATAGCTTAATTTTGGTAAACATTGATAAGTCCATTTTTGTACTTATTTTTCTTATCAAATTTAAGCGATTTTTGATTGAAAATAGAAAGAAAAGGCATGTTTTAGATATTTTGGTTCAAGTTTCATGAAATCAGGTGAAAACCACATTCATCGTATGTTTGTCGGAATTTCGGGTCGATTGAGCACAAAATGAGCCAATTTGAGCAACAAATGATATCATACCGAAAGAAGGAGACATTATTTCAAAGTGGTCCAGAAGACAATATTGAAGAGCACAAAATAAGGAACAAGCCGGACAAATAATCTCACAGGCGGCCAGGCAGGCGGCCAAAATGAAGGCCTTCGCGGCCGCCTACGGTATTTTTGGAAAGTCAAACTTTGGCTTTGACCGGATTCGGAAAAGACCGTAGGCCGCCGACACTGGACGGAAGGCGGCCGCCTACGGTGACCGCCTGCGGCAGAAGACGACGAAGCAACCGCCGGCCGGTGGGATTTGACGGCAGGCGGCCAGACAGGAACGGCAGGCGGCCGCCTGCTGGACCGCCTGCGGCGGCCGGGATCCGCCGGGATCCGCCGCGATCCGATTTGACAATGAAAAGACGGCAGGCGGCCGATGTGTGACGGAAGGCGGCCGTCCTCTGTGGCCGCCTACGGCTGACGGGGACCGGCCACCGACCGCTGTCGGCGACGAAGACGGCAGGCGGCCGGAGAGAGGCGGAAGGCGGCCGCCTGGTTGGCCGCCTTCGGGGAAATTTCTCCTATAAATAGCCCGATTTTTCCTCAACTCAAACACACCTCTTCCAACCCTAAATCAGTTCAAAACACCTTCTTTCTTCCTCCATTTTCGAGCTCCAAAGGGTTTAGAGAGAGAGAAACTTCAAATCTTCATATCTTCTTCATTTTAGCTCCAAATTGTAAGTTCTTTATATGTATTTTCATCTTCTCATCGAGTAGAATCTGAATCTGCACTTTGTTTGTTCAATCTGTTCTTCGAAAATTTCCAGATTATTTTTCAAGTATTTCGCATTTACTTCCAAAAATTAAATAAAATAGTTATTGTTGTTGAATTCATTCCAATTAATTATATAGTTGTTCACTAGCCTCAAGGTAGTTATTTATCTGAAGAAATTAATTTTTCACGAAGCATAAGTAATTTTTAATTAATTTTGGTAATTATTTGAGATTAGTTCATAATTTAGAATAAATACTAGAAAAATAGGAAAAAAAATGAATTCGGCCCTATTTACAGTTTAGTTAACTTAAATATCATTACTAGTAGTTAATATAAAATTTGGTACGAATTTAGAGTATTTTTATTAATTTCGGTAACTACGTTATATTATTGCTTAAGTCAAAATAAATACTAAAAAAGGAAAAAAAATTAGTTCGGCCTTAATTTCAGTTTGATTCATAGTAATATCACTCCCAGTAGCTAAAATAAAATTTATAACGAAGTTAGCATATTTTTAGTTACTTTTTGCATTTTCTAGTTAAAATTGGGAAAATTATCAATTAGTTGTCAAAAATTGGATTTTAGGTTCAAAAATTGGTGAAAAATTCCAGAAAGTTATATTTTAGTTCCTACAAGTTTATTGTTCCAGAATATAATTTTTGTTTAATTTTTGCTATCATACATGTTTAATTCCTTGTTAATGTTGAATTTAATCATTATATTGTTAATTGCAAAAATGGTGATGAGTAGCTAAATTTGTTAGGGCATGAATTGAGAAAAGGAATATGGATTGACTTGCTGACCTAAAATTAGGGGTTAAAATTAATAAATTGGACTAGTTGTTTGAAATGATGAAATAGTAATTAATAATAGTTAGCCATTTTCATTAATTAAATTCTTGGAAAATTAATTCTAACTTGTCTATGAGATTAGAAATTAATTTAAGCCAACCATATTTGAGCACATTAATAAGGCCTAGAAATAGGATAATTTAATGAAAAGGATTTACATCTTGTCTATGAGAAATAAATTCAATTGCTAAAATAAAGAGTTTAACTAGTTAATGAATTTGGCTATTTTTATTAATTAAAATATTGGAAAATTATTTCTACCTTGTCTATGGGTTTAGAAAATAATTTAAGCCAACCATTTTAAACACATTAATGACACCTAGAAATAGGATAAATTAATGAAGATAGTTTCTATTCTTGTCTATGAGGAAAGAAATTATTAGTCCAATTTTAGTTTTAATTTCCCTAATTAAGAGGTCCAAGAACATATCCATTTCTAATTACTCAATTCATTGCCCTTATTTGCATCCTTGAATATTCAATATTTATACATTAATCTTTAAATTGCACCTTGCTCCTAGTTATAATTTAGCGTAATATAGAACAAAATCACTTTCCTATATTGAAAAAGCTTCCAACAATTAGCGATAGCCCGTGACTAAAATTAAATTAAGAAACTTCTCCGTCATTCCTCAAGAGACACGACACTCGGGGAAAAACCGAAAGGTTAGACTCCGTTTTACTACAACGCCGCGAAAGCGGTTATCAAATGGCGCCGTTGCCGGGGAATGGCACGATTATTTCTTGATTTAGTTCTAGCATAGGTGAATTCTAGTTAGGGAGACTTTTTCGCCCTTGCGACAATTTGTATAAAGATTTCAGGATAAATGAATGCACACCCGCTCTAAGGGAGTGGAAGGTCTAATTGAACTTGATCCTGAACCTGAACGAACTTTGTGGAAAAATCTTTCAATCCACAAGAAACCAAGCATGGCGGGAGAAAAGACGGTGTTGCAAAATCTTACGCCGAACTTCATCGAGGATGATAGTATCAGCGCACCGGCAATCGAGGCAGCCAATTTCGAGATCAAACCCGCCATTGTCAACATGATGTCCAATCATCAATTTGGCGGGTCCAAGCAAGATGACCCTAGGGCCCACATGTTGTGGTTCACCCGAGCATGCCAAACATTCCGCTTTAACGGAGTGACCCCCGACGCCGCAAAGTTGACCCTATTTCCCTTCTCATTACGGGATAGGGCATCTTTGTGGCTGAATAGCTTTCCAACGGGTCACTTCACAACATGGGCGGCACTGCACCAAGCATTCATGCAAGAATACTTTCCTCCATCGGCAGTTGCTAAAATAAAAACAGCAATCCAAAACTTTAGGCAATTCCCGATGGAGTCCTTAAGTGAAGCATGGGATCGTTTCAAGGATATGAGAAACAAATGTCCACTCACACTGATGGATTCTAGTAGCTTGATGTTCCATTTCTACAATGGACTTCAAGTTAGTAGCAAAAAAGAACTTGATTTCTCTTCTCAGGTGGGATCATTCCTTGACATGGCACCCAACACCAACGAAGCTCTGGTGGAGAAGGTCACTTCAAATGCGAGATACTGGTATGACGAAAGAACTCCAGCAGCAACAAAACCAGGCTATCTTGAAGTTGACCAACTCACGGCCCTAACAGCAAAGATTGAAGGGTTGGTCGTGGAAGTGAAGAATTTGAAGAATGATAACAATCACACCAACCAAGTCAACAACATCGGTGCTGTCCCGAATCAACAATCATCCCGATACTTCGGGAACACAAGCTCTGCTCCACAGTCATCTCAATTTAATACTTTTTCACCTGTTTCTCATTCAACTGAACTTGTACTCTCATGTGAGATATGTTTTGGTCCACATTTGACCAACTCATGTCAATTAGTCGATGAATGTAATGTAAACAACAACAGGGAAGTGAACATGCTGGAGTACGGCCGAACAAAACAAGAAGGGCCATGGGCGAATCAGGGCAACAGGGGGGGTAACTCCAACTACCCTCCTCAGAATTTCCAAGGAAGGAATTACCAAGGTAACCAATGGCGGGGGGATTACAACAATGGTCCTCCTCGCGGCGGTTATCAAGGTAATCAAAACTACTCCAACAACAATCAAGGCAACAACTTCCAGGGTCGTAACCAGGGAGGTGCATCAAGCCAACAAAACAACCAAGCTTATGTGCCTCCACACCAACGACAAACGGAGGCTGCCCAGCCATCAGAGATAGGCTTGCTGGTAGCAGAACTGGCAAGGACACGGGAGGAAATAACAAGATACAAGGCCAGCACTGACAATCAGATTAAAAATCTGATGATGCAAATTAATCAGAACAATGTTCCCGGTCGTCAGCCAGGCAACTTGCCTAGCACCACGGAACCAAACCCCCGTGAACATGTGCAAGCCATCACTCTCCGAAGCGGGAGACTGTTAGTACCCAACGATTAATAGATTTTGATGATGCCACTATACCAATAAATGAACACCCCCACCGCCTAATAAATCATGACTAACAAAATGTATCAAATAAAGTATACTGGAAACTAAAAATACATTTAGGTAATTTCTGTTACCTTAAAAGGGACATTAAAATCCTACCAGTATAACTTTATTTTGATACACAAATAAAACTAAAAAGTGGGAAGTGTTGAACAAATGCTCCAAATAAATTTTGCTGGAAATTCACCAGGGTAAGTGTTTTTACCTCCAGTACATAGTTCACTTGGTGCACAGTGACATGCAGGGATAAGCCGTATAACAAAGGCGTAAGGCTAAAAAGCATTTAATGCAAGAAATTGTACATGGGTCCCAAAAGGTGATGATGATACACAAGAAGTGATCTCTCGAAGAAGAACTGATCGGCAAGAATTATCTCCTTATCTTGCTCCAACACATGAAGACAAAAGAGTACAACTCTTTCAGCGACTACGATCAACTCCTCTCAACCAACGGAGGAGATTGATCTGCTCAAAAGGCCTATAAAATAGGCAGAAGCATGAGTGATAAAATTAAGTTTTTGAGTCATCTAAGTAGAGTATTCACTTCAAACATTCAAAAGATATCTAGCAAAAGAGAAAGTGCATGTTAAACTTTGCTCTCTGCTTAGACTCATGCTTCACTAAGCTCTTAGACTAAGATCATACACGATTACACTTTTAGAGCTTAGTTTCTAGTTGGAGGATAGAAATTTTCTTGTAAACAAATTGTTGCAAACACTTAGGAGAACAGTTGTTCGGATCCTAAAGTGTGGTTAGATAGATAGAGTACCTTTTGATCCCCACTGGATCAATTGAGAAAAGTCTAAGGACTGAGTAACTTTGAGTGGTGTTATACTCATCGTGAAAAACCTTCAATCTAGGCCAGAGTTGTCAAGGCTAGATTGGCACTAATTGTATTGGGCTGAATACTTTAGTGGAAATCCATCTGAAATAGGGTGGGACTGGATGTAGGAGGATTACACCACCTCTGAACCAGGATATATCGTGTGTTGATTTACTTTCATACATACAGAAGCACACACCAAACACATCTCACTAAAGGATTGTAGTTTGCCAGCAGCATCCTAAGCAGTAGTCTTCATCGACTGTACTGCTTAGCCTACTGCTTAATAACTCACTCTCCTTGAGAGTGTTTTCCACTAGAAGCTATCTTTCACTCAGAAGGTGCCTCAGCAGTACCCTGGACTTCACCCTCCTGCTGAGCCCACTGCCCATTTATATGTGTCTTTCCGAACGCCATAACAAGCCAGAACAAAAAGCCATCCAAGAGTCATCCTGTTCTTAACAGTTGCCTCAGCAGCAACCTGCCCACCAGTCGACTGCTAACTCAGCAGTTGCCTGCCAGTCAGCAAACTGCCTGTGCAGCAGTAGACTAAGCAGTTATCTGCTCACCAGTCTACTGCCAAGCCTACTTCCTCTTGTCACCAGTCTAAACATCATCTAAACTAGAAAGTTGTCTCACACCAAGTATAAAGAGGTTAAAGACTTCCGCTGTGCATCTATTAATCTCTTAAAAGATTATAGATCAACTCATCTAGAGGGAAAAACTTCACAAAGTTGAAAAAGATTTAAAAGTCTATTCACCCCCCCTCTAGACTTTTACCTCTATCCGGGACCAACAAGTGGTATCAGAGCAGTGTGTTCCTAGAGTCAGTTTCTGACTATTTGTGAACTAAAGATCCAAATCCACTTTTATCCCAAACACTTTCTAAAAATGGACAGTCAGTTAGCCAAAAATCTTCTGTTCAACTTGAACAAATTTGATGACTGGAAAATACGGATGAAAGCACATCTCAGTGCCTTACATGATGAGATGATAGAAGTAATTACTGATGGACCTATCAAAATAATAAAGGTCATCACATCCAGAACCATAGAAGGGACAGATGATGTGTACATTCCAAAACCTAAAATGGAATGGACAACTGAGGACAGGAAGAGGAACAATCTTGATAACATTGCCAAGGACATTCTCTTCAAATCTGTTGATGAATCTATATTTCCCAGAATCAGGAAATGCGAAACTGCCAAAGATGTCTGGGATGAGCTAACAAAGATTGGTGCAGGGGATGAACAGGAGAAGGACAATAAACTGACCATTGCCCTAAAAAAATTTGAGGATTTCAAAATGCTGTCTTCTGAATCTATCCATGAGATGGAATCCAGATTCCTGAAGATTGTGGCAGAGGTCTCTGACCTTGGGAAAGAACTTTCTCAAAAAGAAATTTCCCTTAAAATCTTGAGAGGCCTGCCATCAAAATGGGACATGAAGGTAACTGCTATGAGAGATAGTAGAGATCTCAGAACTTTGTCAACTGACAAACTCTTCAGTGATCTCAAGGCCTATGAATTTGAAATAAAGGAAATCAAGGAAGAAAAGGAAGATGAATACAAGACACTAGCCCTAGTGTCTGAGCCAAGCACTTTAAAATCTGCTGAAAAATCCCTCAATAATCTCCTCACTGACGAGCAGTTTGCTATGTTTGTGAGGAAATTTAAAAGATTCATAAAGAAGGAGGGTACTGTTCCAAGGAGGTCATATAATCAGCCACCCAGGAGACAAGGAAGACCTCAATCAAGTGAGGACACTATTCTATGCTATAACTGTAGACAGCCAGGACATTACAAGAATGAGTGTCCTTTACCACTGGCTCAAAAGTATCAAGGGCAACAGGCAAATGCTCGAAAAGGAGAATACAAAAAGGACTTCAAGGGCAAGAGACAAGCCTTTGTAAGTGAAAAGAGAAAGGACGAATCCCAAAGTGATGATGAAAGCAGCTCAAGTGATGAAAGCTCCTCATCTGGAGACTCAGAGGAGGCACTACTATGCCTGGGATCCTGGCAGACGGCTGAAGAAAGGAGCAGATGGCTCAGCGAAGATGATGAAAACTGCTCCAACAACTGCCTAATGGCCAAAGACCACTACAATGATGTTGAGGTAACATCCTGCTCTTCCTATAGCTCTAGTGATTCTGGACCAACCAATGACACATTAAAATCTTTACTACAAGATTTTCAGAAAGTCCAAAATCACCATGTTCTCTTAAGATCAGAAAATGATAGATTAAAACAAGACATTAAGGCCATTCATTCCAAATTGTTAGATGCCTTAACCAAAAACAATGTCTTAGAGGAAGAGAACAAAGAGCTGAAAAACAAAATGACTAACTTCGGCATGAATAGTAAAAACGATAACTCTACTGCTGAAGTTGTTATAAATAGGAAGAGAAGAGGGCTCGGATATGTATCCCCCACCAGACTCACTCAAAACTCACCCTCCACAAGCCACCAACAAAATACAAGAAAGCTAATCTACCAAAAATCCCATTCTCAAAATGTTCCCATAAGAAGGAACCTGCCAGCTCCCAAATCAAAACCCAATCTCCTGAATAATCAAAAACTTCCCTACCATCAACACCCAAGAACCCGTTGGCAATCAACCAGTAAGACCAACTACAGACAAAACACTAAGCAGTTTCCTCCAAAAGCCAATAATCCATTTTCCACTTCAAGAAGAAAAGGGATTAACAAATATCTAGCCATCCCCTATAATTATAATACCTCAAATGGCTATAGACCAATCTGCTTAGAACTAAGTGGTTCTAGATGGGCATGGATGCCCAAACTTATACAAAGGAAGTTGCCCACTAACTTGTGGGCTACTGCTCAACAATGATGAATACAGGAAGGTGCTGGAGCAGTTGACTCACAAACATGGTACATAGATTCAGGCTGCTCCAGGCACATGACAGGCAGCAGACGGCTCCTGTCCAACTTTATGGCTAGAGAAGGACCCAAAGTTACTTTTGGGAATGTGGAAAAACAAGGAGAGACCAAAGGAGCTGGAGACCTATCCATCAATGGACTTACAATCCAAAACATATCTTATGTTAAAGGATTAAAGTTCAATCTCATAAGCACAAGCCAGCTCTGTGACAATGGCTATAATGTTACATTCTCCAAAGACATCTGTTTGATTAGAGATGTCAAAAATGACAAAATTGTGCTCACTGGTAGAAGGAAGAAGGACATGTACATTGTTGATTGGAGCTCAGCAAAGGAAGGGATCTGCTTGGTGACAAAGGCAGACTCAAATTTGAGTTGGGAATGGCACAACAAATTAAGCCATCTCAACTTCAAAACAATCAACAAATTGTCCAGAAAAGGATTGGTGAAAGGTCTTCCTGAGATCAACTTCAAAATGGACCATCTCTGTGATGCTTGCCAAAGAGGGAAACAAACCAAGGTATCATTCAAATCAAAGGAACTGGAATCATCAACTAGACCCTTAAGCCTACTACACCTTGACTTATTTGGACCAGTTGAACCAACAAGTATAAGTGGTAAAAGATACACCCTGGTGATAGTTGATGATTACTCTAGATACACTTGGACCATATTCCTAAAGAAAAAGAATGAAACAGAGAAGAAACTTCCAGAACTGATGAAACTAATTCAAAATGAGAAAAGTCTCTCAATCCAGAAGATCCGATCAGACAGAGGTACTGAATTCCTCAACTCTATAGTAATTCAGTACTGTAAAGAAAATGGAATCCATCACCAAACTTCAGCTGCAAGAACACCTCAACAAAATGGTGTTGCTGAGAGAAGAAACAGGACTCTCAAGGAAGCCGGAAGGACAATCTTAGAAGCAGCTGGCTTACCCAAAAGATTTTGGGCAGAAGCAATCAACACTGCTTGCTACACCCAGAATAGAAGTCTCATTCATAAGACTTACAAAAAGACTCCATATGAACTATGGAAAGAAATGAAGCCTAATGTTAGTCATTTCCATGTGTTTGGATCCAAAATGCTTCATTCTAAACAATGGAAAAGACTATCTCAAGCCATTTGATCCCAAATCTGATGAAGGAATCTTCCTGGGATACTCAGCAACAAGCAAGGCATTCCGAATCCTCAACAAAAGAACTCTGGTGGTGGAAGAATCAATCCATGTGATTTTTGAAAACCACTCCACTGCTCAATCATTAGATAAAGGCGAGTCATCCAAATCAAAGAAGGACACAGGAAAGGCTCCAAGCTGCCTTCCAAATGATTATGCTAAAAAGGATGAAATGATGGTGGAAGCAGTTAACTCCAAAGGCAGCCCACTGCCAGCAGTTGCCTCTGACCACAGCACACTGCCAGCAAATGGCTCACCAACAAACCCCCTTTTAGGAACTCATGAAACTCCTAAGTATCCTATTCTACCAGAGGACAGTGAAGAAGATGAGGAGGACGACCAACCAATGAAAACTAACTCTAATCAGACATCTGATATCAGATGGCTGAATCAACACCCACCACAACAGATTATTGGAAACATCCATGAAGGAGTTCGTACCAGATCATCAATCCAAAGAGAAGCACTGTTCTCATGTTTCATCTCACAATCTGAACCCAAGAAAATTGAAGAAGCCCTACTTGACTCTGACTGGATACAAGCCATGCAAGAAGAACTCAACCAATTTGAAAGAAACAATGTGTGGGAGCTTGTGACCAGACCCTATCATCAACATGTGATAGGAACCAAATGGGTGTTCAGAAACAAGATGGATGAGGAAGGTACAATTATCAAGAACAAGGCAAGACTAGTAGCCAAAGGCTACTGCCAGGAGGAAGGGATAGATTTTGACGAAACCTTTGCTCCGGTTGCTAGACTTGAGGCTATAAGAATTTTCTTGGCTTATGCTGCCCATAAGCAATTCACTGTCTTTCAAATGGACGTGAAAAGTGCATTCCTAAATGGTCTACTAGAAGAGGAGGTCTATGTGGAGCAACCTCCTGGATTTGAAGTCAACAGAGAGAAGGATCTAGTCTACAAACTGCATAAAGCTCTGTATGGACTCAAACAAGCCCCAAGAGCATGGTATGACACTCTCTCCGAATATTTGGTGAATAATGGGTTTACTAAAGGAAAAGTAGACAAGACACTATTCAAAATTGAAGAAGGTCCATACTTGCTGCTTGTCCAAATTTATGTTGATGACATAATCTTTGGAAGTTCAAACCAAGCACTATGCAAGAAATTTTCAACTCTCATGCAAAACAAGTTTGAGATGAGCATGATGGGAGAGTTGAATTATTTCTTGGGACTACAAGTAAAGCAAACTCCTCAAGGTATCTTCATCAACCAAGCAAAATATACAAGAGATCTCATGAAAAAGTTCAAAGTTGAAAACAAGTCCACTGTGAAAATACCCATGAATACATCCCAAAGTCTAAGTCAGGATGAAGATGGCAAAGATGTTGATCCCACACTTTACAGAGGTCTGATTGGTTCCTTGTTATATCTCACCACTAGTCGGCCAGATATTTCTTACTCAGTTGGTGTGTGTGCAAGGTTTCAATCTAAACCTAAGGAAAGCCATCTTCTAGCTGCCAAGAAGATTCTGAGGTATCTAAAAGGCAATCCTAACTCTGGATTATGGTACCCAACAAATGGAGGTTTTGAACTCTATGGTTATTCGGACTCTGACTTTGCTGGATGCAAAATTGATAGAAAAAGCACCTCAGGAACTTGTCAATTAATTGGTGGAAGACTTGTCTCTTGGTTCAGCAAGAAACAAAACTCAATTGCTACTAGCACTGCTGAAGCTGAATATATAGCTGCAGGGAGCTGCTGTGCTCAAGTACTATGGATGAAGCAACAATTGAAGGATTATGGAGAAGAAACTAAAGAAATTAGCATTCTGTGTGATAACACAAGTGCAATTGCGATCACTCATAATCCTGTATTTCACTCAAGAACCAAACACATTGAAATCAGGCACCATTTCATCAGAGAGCATGTTGAGAAGAAAACCATCAAATTGGAGTACATCCCCACAGAAAAACAACTAGCTGATATCTTCACCAAGCCTCTCAGTGAAGCAAGGTTCAATTCCCTAAGGCAGGAGCTTGGAATGCTCGATGATCTTGATCAACTTAAAAATTGATGTTGCATCAACTCAGGGGGAACCTATCTATTTCAATCATAAGGAGCATCATCTTAAGGGGAATGATACTCAAAAACAAGGGATTGAAGCAACAAGGTCCGAAACAAAAGAAAAAGAAGAAGGCTCAGCAGAGGTCCCTGCCACTAGACACTTCTAGAAGCAGGAGACTAGGGATACTACAGCAGATTCACAGACCACAAGAAAAGAATTCCCTGCCTTGTTGGACTTCACACTCAAAATTACCCAGCGGACAACAAACACATGCTCAGTCCTATGAGTCACTTACTCAAGACATCGCTAAGAGCTTCATCACACTTCAGAAGAATACTTAAGAAACCTTCTGAAAGCTGGGCGATGATCTCTAAAAGCTGGCCCACGAGTCAGAACAATCCAAGGAGAGAAAAGCTTGTTCAAAAAAAAAAGGTTGAAGAGATCTTCAAAAAGGTCCAACCGGAAGATGCTGCCAAAAAGGGGGAAGACACCTCAGCAGGACCCTCCTCGAGAAGACAGATAGCAGCAAAGAAGGCAGCTGCAAATAGTCCGAAAGTGACTATAAACTACTGTAAAACATTACATTATTCTCCTTTTGAACTAAAGGAGATCTGTCCTGCTTGGTATAGTTTTGGCATCATCAAAAAGGGGGAAATTGTTAGTACCCAACGATTAATAGATTTTGATGATGCCACTATACCAATAAATGAACACCCCCACCGCCTAATAAATCATGACTAACAAAATGTATCAAATAAAGTATACTGGAAACTAAAAATACATTTAGGTAATTTCTGTTACCTTAAAAGGGACATTAAAATCCTACCAGTATAACTTTATTTTGATACACAAATAAAACTAAAAAGTGGGAAGTGTTGAACAAATGCTCCAAATAAATTTTGCTGGAAATTCACCAGGGTAAGTGTTTTTACCTCCAGTACATAGTTCACTTGGTGCACAGTGACATGCAGGGATAAGCCGTATAACAAAGGCGTAAGGCTAAAAAGCATTTAATGCAAGAAATTGTACATGGGTCCCAAAAGGTGATGATGATACACAAGAAGTGATCTCTCGAAGAAGAACTGATCGGCAAGAATTATCTCCTTATCTTGCTCCAACACATGAAGACAAAAGAGTACAACTCTTTCAGCGACTACGATCAACTCCTCTCAACCAACGGAGGAGATTGATCTGCTCAAAAGGCCTATAAAATAGGCAGAAGCATGAGTGATAAAATTAAGTTTTTGAGTCATCTAAGTAGAGTATTCACTTCAAACATTCAAAAGATATCTAGCAAAAGAGAAAGTGCATGTTAAACTTTGCTCTCTGCTTAGACTCATGCTTCACTAAGCTCTTAGACTAAGATCATACACGATTACACTTTTAGAGCTTAGTTTCTAGTTGGAGGATAGAAATTTTCTTGTAAACAAATTGTTGCAAACACTTAGGAGAACAGTTGTTCGGATCCTAAAGTGTGGTTAGATAGATAGAGTACCTTTTGATCCCCACTGGATCAATTGAGAAAAGTCTAAGGACTGAGTAACTTTGAGTGGTGTTATACTCATCGTGAAAAACCTTCAATCTAGGCCAGAGTTGTCAAGGCTAGATTGGCACTAATTGTATTGGGCTGAATACTTTAGTGGAAATCCATCTGAAATAGGGTGGGACTGGATGTAAGAGGATTACACCACCTCTGAACCAGGATATATCGTGTGTTGATTTACTTTCATACATACAGAAGCACACACCAAACACATCTCACTAAAGGATTGTAGTTTGCCAGCAGCATCCTAAGCAGTAGTCTTCATCGACTGTACTGCTTAGCCTACTGCTTAATAACTCACTCTCCTTGAGAGTGTTTTCCACTAGAAGCTATCTTTCACTCAGAAGGTGCCTCAGCAGTACCCTGGACTTCACCCTCCTGCTGAGCCCACTGCCCATTTATATGTGTCTTTCCGAACGCCATAACAAGCCAGAACAAAAAGCCATCCAAGAGTCATCCTGTTCTTAACAGTTGCCTCAGCAGCAACCTGCCCACCAGTCGACTGCTAACTCAGCAGTTGCCTGCCAGTCAGCAAACTGCCTGTGCAGCAGTAGACTAAGCAGTTATCTGCTCACCAGTCTACTGCCAAGCCTACTTCCTCTTGTCACCAGTCTAAACATCATCTAAACTAGAAAGTTGTCTCACACCAAGTATAAAGAGGTTAAAGACTTCCGCTGTGCATCTATTAATCTCTTAAAAGATTATAGATCAACTCATCTAGAGGGAAAAACTTCACAAAGTTGAAAAAGATTTAAAAGTCTATTCACCCCCCCCCCCCTCTAGACTTTTACCTCTATCCGGGACCAACAGAGACAAACAACCGTGGCTGAGCAGAAAGACGAGGAAGAGGAAGGTACCCCAACCATGGAACCTGAGAAACAAACTGATGCTCCAACTGAGAAGAGCATGGAACCAACACGCCCTAACACAAGGGTCACTATCGTCAAACCTTCTCTCCCGTTTCCTTCACGGGTTAGAAATGATGACGATAGCAGGAAGTACAACAAATTCCTGGACCTACTCAAACAACTCCACGTCAACCTGCCACTGATGGATGCCCTAGCGGAGATGCCCAAATATGCCAAGTTCTTCAAGGACTTGCTGACGAATAAGAGGCAGCTGCAGGAACTCTCAGTCGTGGACTTGAACGCGGAATGCTCGGCCGTGGTTCTAAGGTCAATACCCGAAAAGCTAAAGGATCCAGGTAGTTTCACTATCCCTTGCTCTATAGACAATTTCAATTTCAATAATGCTCTAGCTGACTTAGGGGCAAGTATCAATCTGATGCCTTCCTCTATAGTCGAAAAGCTAGGACTCGGGGAAATGAAACCCACCAGGATGTGTCTTCAACTGGCTGATCGCTCAGTCAAATATCCGAAAGGAATTGTTGAAGACGTCTTGGTCAAGGTTGACAAGTTCATTTTCCCAGTCGACTTTGTAGTAATGGACATGGAAGAGGATAGGGAAACACCTCTTATTCTGGGAAGGCCCTTTCTGGCTACCGCCAGGGCCTTGATTGATGTCACTGATGGCTCATTAACTCTAAGAGTCAGAGATGATCTTTGCACCTTCCGACTCTCAGATGTTATGAAACACCCCACAGATTCCTTTCAAGGATGTCATTTTCTTGATACCTTTGAGTCTATTGAAGGGTATCTGTTTGGGGAAGAAAATGGACATGTAACTGATGAAGCATGTCTGTTAAAAGAAGCCAACAGTGATGTGAGTGATGCACGTGAGAGTTGTGAGGATGCGCTGATTGATCAAGCTTCTAACGAAGTATTGACTGAGTTTGAGGGGGAGAAAAATGAACAAAACTTGAAAAACGACCACCCCCTCGAACTAAAGAAACTGCCCGACCACTTAGAATATGCATTCTTGGATGACGAAGGCAAGTGCCCTGTCGTCATCGCCGCACACTTAAGTGAGGAACAAAGGGAGAAATTACTTGGAGTCCTTAAGACACACAAGCAAGCAATTGCTTGGAAACTTGAGGACATCAATGGAATTAGCCCCACCTTTTGTACCCACACCATCAAAATTGAGGAAGGGTTTAAACCAGTTGTCCAACCACAACGACGTTTAAACCCAAACATGATGGAAGTAGTGCGTGCTGAGATTGTCAAACTGCTGGATGCGGGTATCATTTACCCCATCTCTGATAGCCAGTGGGTAAGCCCTATTCATGTTGTCCCCAAAAAGGGGGGAATGACCGTCATGAAAAATGAAAAGGGCGAACTTCTACCCAGTCGAACTGTTACCGCGTGGCGAATGGTAATCGATTACCGCAAACTAAACGAAGCCACCGGGAAAGACCATTTTCCCCTTCCCTTCATCGATCAATTAATAGAGAGGTTGGCAGGCCATAGTCACTACTGTTTCCTGGATGGCATGAGTGGATACTTCCAAATCCATGTCAACCCGGAAGACCAAGACAAAACTACGTTTACATGCCCTTTTGGGACCTTTGCTTTTCGTAGGATGTCTTTCGGTCTCTGTAATGCTCCTGCCACCTTCATGAGGTGCATGATTGCCATTTTCGAAAAATACATTGGCCACTTCATGGAGGTATTCATGGATGACTTCTCTATTTTTGGGGAAACGTTTGAAAAATGCCTTGAAAACCTGGAGAAAGTACTTATCCGCTGCAAGGAAACCCATTTAGCCCTAAGTTGGGAGAAATGTCATTTCCTTGTGAAAGAGGGTATAGTACTTGGACATAAAGTGTCAAGTAACGGGGTAGAGGTGGACCGTGCAAAAATTGAGACGATAGAGAAACTTCCTCCACCAACCACGGTAAAAGCCATCCGCAGCTTCTTAGGACACGCGGGCTTTTATCGTCGTTTTATAAAGGATTTCTCTAAAATCGCAAAACCTCTCACCCGGTTACTTGAAAAAGATGCGGTTTTTATATTCTCTGATGAATGTCACCATGCTTTCCAAGCACTTAAAACACAACTGATCAATGCACCGGTGCTTGTGGCCCCATATTGGAGTTTACCCTTTGAACTCATGTGTGACGCTAGTGACTTAGTAGTGGGGGCCATTCTTGGTCAAAGGAAGGACAAGAACTTCCACCCAATCTACTACGCTAGCAAAACTCTGTCAGGGCCACAACTCAACTACACTACCACCGAAAAGGAATTCCTTGCTATTGTTTGTGCTTTAGAGAAGTTTAGGACTTACATCATTCTTTCGAAGGTTATTATCTATACCGACCATTCGGCCATTAGATATCTCCTCCAAAAGCATGATGCTAAGCCTAGACTGTTACGCTGGGTTCTTTTGTTGCAGGAATTTGATATTGAAATCAGGGACCGAAAAGGATCTGCTAATCAGGCAGCTGATCACCTCTCGAGGTTAGATGCCGAGTTAGCAGAAACTTTCGGAAAATGCGAAATTGAGGAACTTTTTCCTGCTGAGAGACTGATGGCAATATCCGCCAAGGAACAAACACCGTGGTATGCCGACATTGCCAACTACCTTGTTGGTAAAGTCGAGCCTACCGAACTGACAAGGCACATGAAAAGGCGGTTCCTATCAGAAGCAAAGCACTATTTTTGGGATGATCCATATCTATTCCGAATTTGTGCTGACCAGGTGGTGAGAAGATGTGTTACTGAAGCTGAGGCAAAGGACATTCTGGAGCATTGTCACAGCGGTCCTACTGGGGGCCACTTTTCAGGGAATAGAACCGCAAGGCGGGTTTTGGACTGTGGGTACTTCTGGCCCACGATTTTTAAAGATGCTAATGTATTTGTTTCCTCTTGTGATAACTGTCAACGAATCGGGAACATTTCTGGGCGCAATGAGATGCCCCAACACTTTATCTTACCTTGTGAGGTATTTGATGTTTGGGGCATCGACTTTGTTGGACCTTTCCCAAGCTCAAGAGGAAACAAATACATTCTTGTGGCCATTGATTATGTTTCTAAATGGGTTGAAGCCCAGGCCTGTGTCACCAACGACTCTCGAGTAGTCGTGAATTTTCTGAAAAAGCTCTTTACCAGATTTGGTGTGCCTAGGGTTTTGATCAGCGATAGAGGGACTCATTTCCACAATGATCCAATGGCCAGAATTTTGGCCAAATATGGAGTCCAACATCGAAGCGGAGTAGCATACCACCCCCAGACTCAGGGACAAGTGGAGAACGCTAACAGGGATTTGAAGTCCATTCTGGAGAAAACTGTTGCCCAGACCAGGAAAGACTGGTCGACTAAACTTGACGACGCTCTTTGGGCATTTCGGACTGCTTACAAGACCCCGATCGGAACAACACCTTTTCGCCTTGTATACGGGAAGTCTTGCCACTTACCCGTCGAACTCGAGCATAAAGCACTTTGGGCGATGAAAAATGTTTGTTTTAAACTGGATGCTGCAGGGAGGGAACGATTTTACCAGCTGAATGAACTGGAAGAATGGAGAGCGCAAGCTTTTCATAATTCCAAACTTTACAAGGAACGAGCCAAACTCTACCATGATCAACACATCAAAGCTCGTGATTTCAATGCTGGAGATAAAGTGCTGTTGTTCAACTCCCGGTTGAAGCTTTTTCCAGGAAAGCTTAAATCAAGATGGTCTGGACCGTTCAAGGTCATAAAAGCTTACCCCTACGGAACTGTTGAGATTGAAGATGCTAATGGGGCTCCCTTTAAAGTCAACGGCCACCAACTTAAACTCTACCATGGCGGCCCGATTGAAAAAAGCAAGGAGATTCTCTATCTCCAAAAATTTTGAACCAAGGGAGGACATTCGTCAAGCTAGTGACGTTAAAGAAGCGCTCATTGGGAGGCAACCCAACAACCAAAAAAAAAAAAAAAAAAAAAAAAAAAAAACTAACCCAAAAATATTTACTTTGTTTATTTCTTGCAGATGTCTGGAGGAAGACGTGACGATCCCATTTTCGAGGAGCCACCACTAGGACGGGAAGACCCGCCACCTCAGCCTGATATTCCATTTGCTACTATTGCTGATCGCAGACGCTTCCAGGCATGGGGGCAATACCGCACACTCCTTCCTCCCATGATCCTGGACCCGACGATGCTAGAGGAATGGGGGTACTGGGATGAGATTGATTCCCTGCTAGGAGACTCTTTATGGCGGAGGATTCTATTCGTTCAGGAGAGGGCCAGCCTTCCATTGACGATGGAGTTTCTGTGCTCCGTTCAGTTCACTCATTACGGACAGGCTGTGCAGGAGGGTGCTGTTATTGGGTCAGAGTCTCGGATGAGGTTTACTATTCTAGGCATGGAGCACTCCATCACTGTGGCTGAGCTCGGATGGAGGATGGGGCTCTATACCCCAGCATACACACAGACTGAGGAGTTCCGCGCTCTTCCGACCCGCTTACCCGAGGCATTTGACATTGATGAGTTCTGGCACAGACACTCCACAGACACCAGATCATTCCTCCGGATGCACCCCCATTCGAACAAATGGAGGGAGACTCACTGGTACATACTCTCGTTCGTACTTTCTTGTGGTTTTTTTGGACGACCTAACAACACAAACAGGTTGTCCAAAAAGGACATACTATTCTTTTGGAGTTTGATTCACCGCATCCCGGTGAATATGGCTGTCCTTATGGCTCGTTTCTTCCGGAGCCAGGGGAAGACTGTGCGGCGCACTATCCAGGCAGGGCCTTTCATCACTACTCTCGTTAGATCATTCTACCCAGATCTAGACATTCCAGGACTAGTGCACTTACAGGATAGCATCCGCGTTCTTCGATCCTCATCCTTTACCAACATGAGGATCAAGAAGAAGCGGAACACTCAGGAGCTCCCAGGTATTGAGCAGCCGACCCAGCAGAGTAGTTCTTCTCGACCCTCAGGACATGAGGGATCTAGCGAGCCCTTTTCATACATGCCTAGCGCCGCAGATTGGAGAGCGATGATGGATGGGATGCGGAGTCTCCAGACTTCAGTTTCAGAGATGCGGGTTGCACAGGACAGAGGACTCCAGGAGATGCGAGAGGCGCATGAGACGGCCCTGGGAGAGTTCAGAGACTTTCGATTAGCTCAGGAGAGAGCCACCCAGGATATGCAGGCGGAGCTAGAGACCCAGAGGCTAGATATTGATGAGATGAGAGATTGGCTTAGGCCACACTATGGCCCCCAGGATGGCGCAGGCGATGTTTAGATTTGCTTCTTCATTAACATTTTTATCATGTTTGTTTGTTCTTCAGGTTGGACATTGCGCTGCTCTTTTGACTTGAATGCTCTTACAAACTGACTATGGATGATGTAAGGATTTTTAAAACCATTTTTTCTCCTGTTTCATTATTCCTCTTCACAAAATCTTTTCAAAACTCAAGTGTGAGGAAAGAACCAAAAAAAAAAAAAATGTGCCTTTATTTCCCAATTTTGTGCCTCAAAAGAAGACCTCGAGGGCGAGGTCCAGCTCAAGTGTGAGGAGGTTGCGTTTTACACTCAAAAGTCAAAGCCTTGTTTTAGAACAATCTTTTTACTATTTTTGATATGAAACATTAATTTCTCAATTTGTTATCAATTCACAAAATAGTTTAGAAAATCACCCTTATTATAAGAATTTACTATTATTATTATTTTTGAAAACTTAAAATTGTTATGGGTTTTTGGTTGCGAATGTAAAGGTCTGAATTTGTTTTAATTGGACATTCATTTTTTTTCATAAAAAAAAAATGTTACTATTAATAAACCTCTTCAAAACTCATTGTTATAGGACAATTCCATCTCCGAAAAGGGGCTCTGTTTCATTCGTTAATCACAGTCTGTGAGAATGAAATATGCATTTACCATGGGATAACACCGCCAACAAGAGTGAAAAAGAGCAAAAAAAAAAAATGGTGAACAAGATGAATGTCCAAATTAGAATAATGAAAACCTTGGGATAAGGAATTGATCGGTGGTTTAACATAATCAATAGTTTTCTTTAGTAATAATAATAGTAAATTCATATATCTTGGGTGATTTTTCTAAAATAAAAAAAAAATTGAGAATAAAAGAGAGGTTTTTGTTTCTACTTCTTTAATAGCAATTCGATTGTGATATAGTCATGTTTTCCCTTTTTGAGTGTGTTTCCAACTAATTCGTCGCTTGAGGACAAGCAACGCTTAAGTGTGAGGAGATTGATAAGTCCATTTTTGTACTTATTTTTCTTATCAAATTTAAGCGATTTTTGATTGAAAATAGAAAGAAAAGGCATGTTTTAGATATTTTGGTTCAAGTTTCATGAAATCAGGTGAAAACCACATTCATCGTATGTTTGTCGGAATTTCGGGTCGATTGAGCACAAAATGAGCCAATTTGAGCAACAAATGATATCATACCGAAAGAAGGAGACATTATTTCAAAGTGGTCCAGAAGACAATATTGAAGAGCACAAAATAAGGAACAAGCCGGACAAATAATCTCACAGGCGGCCAGGCAGGCGGCCAAAATGAAGGCCTTCGCGGCCGCCTACGGTATTTTTGGAAAGTCAAACTTTGGCTTTGACCGGATTCGGAAAAGACCGTAGGCCGCCGACACTGGACGGAAGGCGGCCGCCTACGGTGACCGCCTGCGGCAGAAGACGACGAAGCAACCGCCGGCCGGTGGGATTTGACGGCAGGCGGCCAGACAGGAACGGCAGGCGGCCGCCTGCTGGACCGCCTGCGGCGGCCGGGATCCGCCGGGATCCGCCGCGATCCGATTTGACAATGAAAAGACGGCAGGCGGCCGATGTGTGACGGAAGGCGGCCGTCCTCTGTGGCCGCCTACGGCTGACGGGGACCGGCCACCGACCGCTGTCGGCGACGAAGACGGCAGGCGGCCGGAGAGAGGCGGAAGGCGGCCGCCTGGTTGGCCGCCTTCGGGGAAATTTCTCCTATAAATAGCCCGATTTTTCCTCAACTCAAACACACCTCTTCCAACCCTAAATCAGTTCAAAACACCTTCTTTCTTCCTCCATTTTCGAGCTCCAAAGGGTTTAGAGAGAGAGAAACTTCAAATCTTCATATCTTCTTCATTTTAGCTCCAAATTGTAAGTTCTTTATATGTATTTTCATCTTCTCATCGAGTAGAATCTGAATCTGCACTTTGTTTGTTCAATCTGTTCTTCGAAAATTTCCAGATTATTTTTCAAGTATTTCGCATTTACTTCCAAAAATTAAATAAAATAGTTATTGTTGTTGAATTCATTCCAATTAATTATATAGTTGTTCACTAGCCTCAAGGTAGTTATTTATCTGAAGAAATTAATTTTTCACGAAGCATAAGTAATTTTTAATTAATTTTGGTAATTATTTGAGATTAGTTCATAATTTAGAATAAATACTAGAAAAATAGGAAAAAAAATGAATTCGGCCCTATTTACAGTTTAGTTAACTTAAATATCATTACTAGTAGTTAATATAAAATTTGGTACGAATTTAGAGTATTTTTATTAATTTCGGTAACTACGTTATATTATTGCTTAAGTCAAAATAAATACTAAAAAAGGAAAAAAAATTAGTTCGGCCTTAATTTCAGTTTGATTCATAGTAATATCACTCCCAGTAGCTAAAATAAAATTTATAACGAAGTTAGCATATTTTTAGTTACTTTTTGCATTTTCTAGTTAAAATTGGGAAAATTATCAATTAGTTGTCAAAAATTGGATTTTAGGTTCAAAAATTGGTGAAAAATTCCAGAAAGTTATATTTTAGTTCCTACAAGTTTATTGTTCCAGAATATAATTTTTGTTTAATTTTTGCTATCATACATGTTTAATTCCTTGTTAATGTTGAATTTAATCATTATATTGTTAATTGCAAAAATGGTGATGAGTAGCTAAATTTGTTAGGGCATGAATTGAGAAAAGGAATATGGATTGACTTGCTGACCTAAAATTAGGGGTTAAAATTAATAAATTGGACTAGTTGTTTGAAATGATGAAATAGTAATTAATAATAGTTAGCCATTTTCATTAATTAAATTCTTGGAAAATTAATTCTAACTTGTCTATGAGATTAGAAATTAATTTAAGCCAACCATATTTGAGCACATTAATAAGGCCTAGAAATAGGATAATTTAATGAAAAGGATTTACATCTTGTCTATGAGAAATAAATTCAATTGCTAAAATAAAGAGTTTAACTAGTTAATGAATTTGGCTATTTTTATTAATTAAAATATTGGAAAATTATTTCTACCTTGTCTATGGGTTTAGAAAATAATTTAAGCCAACCATTTTAAACACATTAATGACACCTAGAAATAGGATAAATTAATGAAGATAGTTTCTATTCTTGTCTATGAGGAAAGAAATTATTAGTCCAATTTTAGTTTTAATTTCCCTAATTAAGAGGTCCAAGAACATATCCATTTCTAATTACTCAATTCATTGCCCTTATTTGCATCCTTGAATATTCAATATTTATACATTAATCTTTAAATTGCACCTTGCTCCTAGTTATAATTTAGCGTAATATAGAACAAAATCACTTTCCTATATTGAAAAAGCTTCCAACAATTAGCGATAGCCCGTGACTAAAATTAAATTAAGAAACTTCTCCGCCATTCCTCAAGAGACACGACACTCGGGGAAAAACCGAAAGGTTAGACTCCGTTTTACTACAACGCCGCGAAAGCGGTTATCAAACATACAACTAAGAAAATTGTTCATGCCTTTACCTGAAACCTGGATGGCCCCAGGGACGAAAAATAGAGAAAAAATATGCACTTTAATCTTAGATTCTTAATGTAGGGTTGTACGTAGGCCACCAATGATTATGGGGGAAAGAAAAAATAGCACTCTTATCTCAAAGCAGCAAAGTTAGCTCCTTGGTTTACTGTTCATTTTTTCTCCTTGCTCCATTTTCATAGATGACTTACAATCATAAAGCTACAATTTTGGTTATTTCCCTAATAAGTGGATTTCGTTTAGAATATTACATATCTCATCTGTCTGGTGCTTTCACTTGTATTGCTCAGGATAAAAGATGGAAAGGGTGAAACATTCTACTCTAGATTCTCATTCAACATTGACTATAGGAATTAAAGACACCTAATGTTCTAGAAATTCTACATACAAGATTAGTTCATGTATGTAACTATAGCTTAATTTTGGTAAACGCACAACTAAGAAAATAATTCATTCCTTAACCTCAAACCTGGATGGCCCCAAAGGGGAAAAATATGTACTCTAATCTTAAATCCTTAATGTTGGATTTTAGGCCAAGGATGATTATGTAGGAAAGGAAAAATGGCATTCTGATCTCAAAATGAATACGAAATTATGAACATGACTGTAAATAGCACTCTATTTATATTTATTACAAAACGAGAGTCAATCCAAATTTGTAGAGGCCAGACCCTCTAGAAAAACATGGTGTACAAGCTCAATTTGGAAAATATTGTACAGTTGGATGGGTAGAATCATCAACAATCTGAAAACCAAATAACTGGTAATTCGCAGAACTCACTAATTGGCAATAGTAGAATCAATCAATAATTTACTAATTCCAGCTTCTGATTATTATCATTGGCAATAGTTCTAATACAATAGCAGTTGGTAATTGGCAGAACTCACAATAATGACAACTTCTATCATAAACTAAAATGATTGTAACTGGGGGGAGCGGCGGGAGATGGCAAGAGAAGAATGGGCTTTTGCTCAATCAATGTCGCTGTTGCACTCTGTGTCCTTCACTCTCTCTTCAATTCTCTCTACTTCTATACCTACAATGAGTCTCAAACTGCTTTTAGGTATACCCCAGATCAAATTAGGAAAATTGAAGAATCTACTCGAATAAGAAAGGAATCAGAACCTACACAGCTTATTAAACTGGTAAGCCAGTTAAAGAAGGAATTTTTAACGGGGAAAAAGGTTGTGGAAATACCCCAACCCTTGAAACTAAAGATAACAGATGAGATACTGGGAATTTTAAAAAGCTTGAATGGCAACACAAATGCCTTTTGGTATAACAGACGGGAGGGAAACGGGAAATACTCCGTCAGGATAAAACGGAAGCAGACGGAAGTTAATGGGAGAAATTAATCCTTTTAAAAAGTACACCTCATATAACACAATGTATCACCCAATAAAGCTAAAGATTACACCAACACAATTTTCAACCCAAAAATGCCCAAACCCCCGTTGAGCATTATAAGCTTTTAAAGACTAGTGGAAGTATATAAGCGGAGTAAATTATTGCCCATATTGTGTTCGTTAAAATGCATTAATATCACACCAATTTTTAATTATAATACACTTATGAAATACGAATGGAGTAGTGTAAGTACATTTTCCATGTATAAATGTACACTAATTAAGGCAGTTACATGTTACTTCTATTTTTATGAGTGATTTAAAGTCCAGTTTTTGAATAGATTTAAAATCTATTTGTTAACATCTGTTTTAAGTTTATCTCCTTGATATTTTTTATTAAATACGTATTTTTTGGTTTCATGTAATAATCTAAATAAATTTGTTAATTTAAATTTGTTTTTTCTGATTGATTTAACCTAATGTTGCTGCTAAAAGACCAATTTAACTATTTTTTATATAATAATTTTCGGTAGATTCTATGGTACTCATAAGGTACCATAACTTTGTCCACATGGACCAATCAGAATGTTGGAGTTGAATTATTTAAGTCTAAATTAAAAATGATATACCTATGTGGACCAATCAAATGAATGACAGGTACGGTACCTCATTTTTTAAATGGGTACCGAAGTTGTCAGCTTTCCAAAATTTGGTATTTGTTGCCATGTCATCTCATTATAATCATGAGTAGCCACATTCGCTTATCCACATCATTCTCTAATTGCATGTCATCCAATTTAAGAGTGTTTCGAAAATGCCAAATAAAATAAGACATAGGGATCCCTGTTGGTGGGGACAAGGTTCCTTGCATAGATTACCCGCTAGTCTATACCGATTAGCGCAAATTATAATGTGGGATCAGCCCACCTTGCGCATGGTGTGCCGATCCCAAACGGTGGCGTTTCGATTAATAAAATTCCAGTCAGACTGAATTACTTCAAACTTCTTCCCATCGTGAGTTCCTCCCCACTGTTTCGGTTTCAGTTCTTGAGCTCTTCCCCATCCTGAAAAAATTCAAGCTCATCAATCATCCACAAGAAATTTACTGGTCAAACACGGAGCTATGATTTCATCGAGATCAGGGGAGTCTGCTCTAACTAGCTAGGTCTTCTTCAATTGTGCACTAATTACCCAAACACACATAAAGGCATCGTTCTATGCAAAGTATAATTTTAGGGAATAATGGCTTACCCTATTAGAGTGCCTTAGCATGGTATTTATATTAAAACAGAGTTATGAGATATTACAGAGTAAACCCTCAATATTACATTATTACACCCCCTCAATTTGTGCAGGGGAAATCACGTGCAAATTGGAACGCAAAAATTCAAAACGCTGACTAGATAAATTTTTGGTGAAGATATCAGCTAACTGCAAGTGTGTAGGAATATGCTTCACCACGAGATCGCCATGTGCAACACGTTCACGTTAGGGGCGGGCAAGAATCCCGGTCCCGTTGTCCCATTCCGGTATATCCCGAAACCGTACCGGTGTTGTCCCGTTCCGTTTGAGTCTCATTGATTTTGTCCCGCACCGGTCCCGTACCGGTTTAAAACTGGACGGGACCGGGACATTGGAAGGTTATCCCAAACCGTCCCGTTGTCCCGTTTGTAATAACTATATAGATTTTGTAGCATGTGACTAGTGTGTAATGTCAACTCAAAAAATAAATGGTAACATGTTTTTAGTTCTTCAAGCCCAATTTTTAAATTAAAAATAATACCTAACATGAATATTTACTAACATAGATTTTTATCCCACTTTATATATCTACATATGAGTATCTCACAGCTAGAACACATGATTTTGAATAAACTAATTCATTTTTGCTTTGTTTTAAATTTAAATTTCAAATTTTGCTAAACCTAACTAAAATCTAATACGTAGTAGCTTTTAGCTTGTGATGAACATCAATTAACTTTTAAAATGTTAATATTTTGGTGCATGGTACTTTAGAAATGCTAATATATTAATTACAAATGATTATTTTTGTTAGTTTAGGACGTCTCGAACCGTCCCGAACCGTTCCGAACCATCCCGGTCCCGATTTAAATGGGACAAGACTAGGACAAAGGCTTGTCCCGTACCGTCCCGTCCCGTTATTATTAATTGGGACGGGACCGGGATAACCCTAATCCCGAACCGTCCCGACCCATGCCCACCCCTAGTTCACGTACAAAGTGATAGTCAATCTTGATGTGCTTGCTCCGATCATGCTGAATAGGATTGACAGCTAGGTAAGAGGCAGAGACATTATCACACAGAAGCTGGATTGGAGTAGTGAGAAAAAACCCCATATCAGCGAGAAGAGAACAGACAAAGAGTGTATCATGGACTGTATAGGCAATGGCTCTGTACTCGGCTTCAGTAGAGGACTTTGAGACAGTAGGTTGTTTCTTGGAGTGCCATGAGATCAAGTTTGAGCCCAAGAAAACTGCATATCCTGTGGTGGACCGAGAACTGTCAGGGCAACCTGCCCAATCGGCATCAGAATAAGTTTGGCATCAGAATAAGCATCTGATACCATATGCAAAGTATAATTTTAGGGAATAATGACTTACCCTATTAGGGTGCCTTAGCATGGTATTTATATTAAAACAGAGTTATGAGATATTACAGAGTAAACCCTCAATATTACATTATTAGTTTCCATCTCAATTTCTCAAATCCCTTTCCAATACATGTATACATTTGAGCATCACCTGTAACCAGCTAATTCTTGATCAACGTCTGCTTATTATAATCATATAATGGATACTCTAAAAAACATATAATGGATGTTTGATGTACTCCTAATTTACCATATTTATGATCTTGTTTTGTCACACTTTTAATACTTTATTTCTTATTTTTAAATAAAAAAGATTGATCTTTATCATCTTGGACATTTTAAGGTATTGCACTTGTTTTGGTATATTTTTGAGTTTCAGGACAATTCGGGACGTATATTAATTTCTGAAAAGAAATAAATATTACTCCCGAGTGAAGACGGAAAAATCATCAAAGTGAAGCGAGTCATTACTTTATCTCCGAAATATTTATTCAGAGACCCGAAGTTCATTTCAGAATAAACCAGACTGTCTACAATAAAATGTACCGATTAACTATTTGACCAGTTAACTGATCAAACAGCTAACCGGCCAAAATAATCAAGTGGCGGAAAGCGGCCAAAACTCTGGCATTCAAGAGCTCAACACTATTCACTCATTGAGACATGTGAATAAAATCTCCACCGTAGAAGTCCAAAAGAAGAAATGCAAAGGAGTGATTATTGTATTGAATTATTGGAGGGACCTACGGATTTCAAGCTAAGCAATTAAAATCCAAGTTGTCTTCATCATCTTTCATGAGCCGAACAGAAGAACACAGCGGCCGACGAAGAAAAAAATGCACAACTGAACAGTGGCCGGTGCTATTTGCAGGAAGAAAATGAGAAATTGGCAATCACATCTGGTGAAGATTCAAATAAGTGGCTGCTCAAATATAATGATCCTTGTCTTCATTTGGAGATATTTTATGTTCCATACTCTTCTTTTGATGCTATATAAAGGAGTCATTCGTGAGCTGCAGAACAACCAAGTAGATAGAAATCATCCTTGTTTCTTTTCTTTAGCTTTGTTTAATAAAAGTGATTCTTTCAAGAACACTTCTGTATGTTTCAGTTAGTAATTCTCATTTTCAGAAGTTTATTTAGCTTCCAATATACTCCATATTAATAATAAAGTTCGTCCAAGAAATTCACATTTGGGTTCGATCAGTGCCAGCTTTATACAAGGATTCCAGCTTTTTCTGTTCCAGTTCATCTATGTTCTTCATTATTTATGCCTTCAGGTTCTTATTTAAACACTCACTTTAATTTCTTTAATCTGTTAAGTTAATTATGTCTAGCATGAATTTTTACTTTTATATTGTTCACTATAGTTATGTGTAACTAAATTAGTTTAGGCTTGGGCAAGATGTAAATTTTACAGTTAATGTTCATATGATAATAATTGGTTAAAACTTTTACTTGGTTAATTTTAGGGTGTTGGGTTGAATGTTCTAATCTGCTAAATACATTATATTGGGAAATGAATATTATCACGGGAGTGGAGTTTCATTAAAAATCCCTTTAGTTAATTCACCCACTAAATTGCTACACGGAAGTGTTAAGGAATTTAGGATAATTTGATTTTGTACTTTTTACTGTCTTAATAAAATTATCGCGGGAGCGGAATTAATTTAAGATAGTGTAATCAACTAAGTCGTGGGAACGATTAGAAGATTACCATTTGAAAATCTTTCACACACCTAAAAGTAACCAAGTTAATCAGTTAAATCTTTATTATTATGAACATGAAAATAAAATCACTCTTAGCCCAAGCCTAATTTTCACTATATCATTAATTGTTAAATTATCAAGTATTGTGATTTATTTTATTTCCTAGCAATTGCACATTTATAAAAACAAGATAAAAAAATCTGTTCGCTTAGCTCCATTGCAAAATGTTATCAATTTGTGATTAGCTAAAAATCAATCATTAATTCTAGTTCTCTTTTTGAGTCATTCTCTAGCGGAACGATACTCACTTACTCTATACTATATCGTTACAAGCCAATAAAAACATCATTTCCATTCACATTTTTACACCATTTCACACTACACATTTTGGCATGTCAATGTTTGATGCCAAGCTTAAACAAAATTTTCAGGCTGAATTAAGCATCCCTTGGAGCTGGTAGGAGGGGCTGGTCCTGGTCACCTGGCACATGGATGAAGATATGAAATTGGGGCTGCTATGGTTTCTGTTGGGGATTGGGTTCTGATTTGTTCAACAACTCTTTTTGTTCAAGTTTCTGCAGGGATAGTCTTCCATAGGTATCCGAGAAAAGTGAAATTTTTATAAAAAATTATTTTTATAAAAACACATTTTATACAAATAAAGAATATAGAATGATTTTTATAAAAATAATTTTTATAAAAACTATATTTGAAATGGTATAACAAGTTGAAGTTGAGAGTAAAACAAGTTACATATCCCAACGAATGAGTTACATTAAAAACATTGGATTTACATTTTACAATAACGCGAGTTACATTTGTCATAAACGCGAATTACATTTGAAAATAAACTCTTGCTAATGAAGAAAAAAGGATTTTTTATAAATCATTTTCAATGGCCTTTGACATAAAAAAAATAAAACATACTTCGTATGTAGTATATATACACTATTTATGTAAAACAATTGTCCAATTAGATTTTTTTTATTGTTTACATTTGTTGGGATATTGGGTTCAGGCCCAATATCCCCGATCCATCATGGGAAAAATTAAAGCCCAAAAGAAACATCTGACCCAAAGCGGTGCAAAGCATCCCGCTTGAGATCCCCGATCAGCATTCGGCACATCTCCGCTACTTGGGAACAATCCATGGAATATTGCCAACCAAGTGATATATCTTGCCTGAACAGTATTTGGGCTATCTAAGTCTACTTGAGGGGAACCCACAAGAGCGCCACCGTACGGGCAAGGGCCACGCCTCACACAGGGGTACCTGACAGCTGGCGTTCGGGATAGTTCAGCTACATGGGGCAATACATCAAGTACTCCGCCAGCGGGGACCCCGCGCCCCGAACGGGGTGCCCGGACGCAACAACAGCAAGTGGTAACCGCATTTAATGCTAGAGTATGACGGGAACAAGTGGGAACATGGCAGAAAAGACAGCAACCAACAGGGTTCAGCCACGTGTCCTTCTCACCTACTACTCCTTACTATAAATAGCAGCATTTAATTCCTTGTAAAGGGCTAGCATTTGAATACTCAGAGCTTAGAGAGAGATTAAATAATGTTTCTTGTATTATTTCACTATTCCGTCAGGCTGTTTGGGGTAGTTCCCTGTACTTTGGCATTAATACAAGCTCGGCTCTTCAGTTCTCTATTTCCTCACTCTTTTATATTTTATTTACCCACCAACCAAGACCCATGTCCCCATATATCCTAAAGCGTGTGTTGGGCTTTTCGGATCTAAGGGACTTAACCTCAACAACATTGATATCAATATTTTATTTTTTTTTATTAAATACTATGTATTTAATTTACAAGTTGCATTTTGAATGGACTTCAGTTACATTGGTCAACAACGTGAGTTACATCTCTTTACACGCGAGTTACATCACCCTGCCACTGGGACAAGGGAAAGAACAAAGAAAAAAGTTACTATTCACACTCGTGAACAGTACCCCTCGAATTTTGTCTTTGGGAGCACCATGCTCACTGTGGGTTGCTCCCACGGTATAATGACTCACCGATTAGTTGTTACACTAATGCTTTTTCAGATAATTAAATAATACACGGTAAAAACTGATCCTAAATTGCAAAAATTAATAGAATTATTTTTATTATTTTTATATATGCAACATTAGTGTTATATGAAAGATTATAAAAGGTTGTGAATTTTTATATATGTTTAGTAACAATCAGAATTATATGAATTTCTAAAGTGTTAAATAATTTATTTTATTTGTGTATATTCAATATTGGTGTCATTTGAAAGATAATAAAAAGTTATGAATTTTGGTATACTTTTGTAACAATCAGAGTACAAACAAAAAAATTATAATACTTTAAAATAAACATGGGATTTCATTTTTTGAACAAAAAGTTATAGCAATTTAAAAAGTTTTTTAAATATTTGTATCTAAGTTTCTAGCCTATTAGTCTTAAATTAATGTGAGTTTTAATCTAAGTTAAATACGTAGTACTATTCTAACGGAAGTATCTATAGATAATACAGTTGAAAGATACAATTATGGAAAGTTTTGCCATGTGTCACCTTCTAAGCAAACATTAATTATTATATTCTAAATGCTCTTTCTAATTTAATACCTTAATTATTCTTCCGATACATTATTAGTACGTATTCAACTTAGATTAGAACTTATATGTTGCCATTAGTTTAGGACTAATCTACCGGTTGGAATCTTAGGTAACGCAATTATATAAAAAAACTTCCTAAAACTTTGCAATTCAAATAATAACATCCCATGTTTATTTTAAACTACAATAACTTTTTTATGTGTACTCTGATGATTACAAAAATTACATTAAATTTCATAACTTTTTATTAGCTTTCATATGACACCGATATTGAATATATAAAAATAAAAAATATTATAACACTTTAAAAAATATCTGTTTGTTAAAGTGATATACGTAGCATCTATAGATAATACATTTCAAAGATACAATTATGGAAAGTTTTTGCCATGTGTCATCTTCTAAGCAAACATTCATTATAATATTTTAGATTTTCTTTCTAATTTAGTAAATTAACTATAATCATGTTACGTTAATTTAGATTAGTGTTTAAGATAGATACCAACTCATGTAACGTGAATTTAGAAAACTTCTAAAGCTATGTAGTTCAAAAAATAAAATCCCACATTTATTTTAAAGTGTTATAACTTTTTTATTTGCACTCTGATGATTACAAAAAATATATCATAATTTATAACTTTTTATTATCTTTCATATGACACCAATATTAAATATATAAAAATAAAAAAATAATTTAGCACTTAATACATATCTGTTTTTAAAGTGTTATATACGGAGTACTTTTTATTTGTACTATGATTGTTACAAAAAATCTATATCTATATCTATAAATAATACTCCGTACATTTGAAAGATACAATTATGGAAAGTTTTGTCATGCGTCATCTCCTAAGCATACCTTTAATATTCTAAATTAGAAATTAGAATTGTTATGAGTTTGTTATTACGTTAGGAGTATACGAAGTATTCTAGATTTTTTTTTTTATCATATGAAGTATTCTAGATTAGAAATTAGAATTGTACTCAACTTAGAAATCTCCAACAAAAAATATCTCTATTTTTTTAATTGATATAACTTTTTGATTTGTAATTTGATTTTTATAAAAAGTATCTCAAAAATCATGGTTTTTTTAATCTTGATATGACACCAATATTGCATATGTAAAAATAAAAATAATTTTGAATATACCATAGATGGAGGTTTTTGGCTTAATTTTGTAAAATAGATCCAAGCTTTAAAATTAAGATCTCATGATTGTATAGAGTAATTTCATGTTGCATGTAGGGGACAATTTATTTATGGGAATGTTCCCGAAATAGGACTAAAACAGTTTGAAAATTCCAAAATAGGACCGTCATGTTTTTTATTTCCAAAATAGAAGTAATTACTACCATGTTTGGAAAATACTGTAATGTTTGAAATCCGGTACTGCCAAAACATGACAGTAATTAGTCATATTTTGGAAATAAAAACATGGCAGTCCTATTTTTGAATTTTCAAACCTTTTTAGTCATATTTCGGGTAATAGTCTCTTTATTGATTGACTGAAAGTGTCAATAGAATTTGGATCTACTTAAGAAAAATTTGAGCCTCAAACCCTCTTTAAACCGTATCATTAGACTTATTTTTATTTTTATACATACAAAAGATAATAATAATTTATAAATTTTGATATAACAACAACATTAGCCTGCATGATGGCAATTGGTAATTGGAACATTGGGAAGCGACCATGGTTGTTAAAATCGCGAGTTGAATCGTAAAATCGTACGATTTTACGATTCAACATCACTAAACCGATTCAAATCGTAAACAAAATCGGAAATTTAAAAAATCGTATAAAATCGTTTTAAAATCGTATACAATCGCTTAAAATCGCGATTGCATCCGATTTTACGATTTTAAAAATTTATGTCTATTTCAGGCAGAACACGGGCCAAATCTCAAGCCAAACGCGGCCCGAATAACTTTAGCCCGTTATTGCTTAAGTAGCTGCTGCCTGGCTGTTGTGCGTATGGCACTGACATTATATAGGGAAAGTAGGATGACAACTTTCGTTGCGTTTTCGGTGTGGGAAAGTCTCATTTGAGAAATGAGAGAAGAAAAAACCATTTTAGAACAGCAAAATTTCCGCTCTAAACTACGAATCAAACCTGCACGGCTGCACCCCATTGTTAAAGGAGCAAATTAACTTTACCAACTCACCAATACCAACTGTTGATTTGTAGGAGTATTAACGTAGCTATAGAACGTGATTTAGTAAATTTGTAAAAACATAGTTATACTATTTCAACTACGTAGTGGAGTAATGTTTATACAACGTTTCCAATCTAAAACTTGATTACTCCGTAAGTACTTATAACATTGCATTTATTTATTGAGTGACTTTTATTCTTGGTTACATAACATTATTTTGTGCACTTTAATTTGCAATAAATTAAACTTGAATACATCATTATAAGAGTTAAACATATAGTGGTTTAACTTAGAGACTTAAATTTGCAATAAACTAAAGTATTAATTCATGTTAAATTGTATGTATCCTTTTATAATATGTTTAGTAATTTTTATTTAATTTTTTAATAAAATCTTACGATTTACGATTCGATTTTGCGATTCGATTTTTAAATCCTTATTACGATTCGATCAAAAAATACGATTTTAACAACCTTGGAAGCGACATAAGCAATTAGTTTGTTTTACATCAAAATTAAATAAAAATAAATTGCTATAACTTTTTATATTTTTAATTTAATTTTTACAAAAAATGTACCGAAATTCATAGTTTATAATTATCTTTCCTATGACACCAATATTGTATATATAAGTCTAAAATAAATCCAAACATACGATTGATGGATGCATTTTATTTATTTCCTGAAAGTGTCAATAGAAAACGCTTATGATCCACTAAATTTTAGAAATTGAATCCACTTAAGAAAGATTTGGAGCCTAAGAACCTCCATCTATCAGCTATATATTTAGATTGATTTTTATTTTTATATATGCAATATTCGTGTCATACGAAAGATATAATAATTTATGAAATTTGATACTTTTTTTTTGTAAATCCTTATTATAAATAAAATAAGTTATAACAAATTTAAAAAAGGGAATTTTTAGCGTCATTTGTGTGTTCTCATTTCCCCTAACTTGCTAGCGTCCTTTGTGTTTTTTTTAAGAGAGAAAGCCATTAACTGAGCATTTTTGTTGATTCTATTTGAGTTGGTTTTAAATTAATATTTTAGAACTTAATGTCCCTTATTGACACTTTCAACCAATAAATAAAATATCCCCTTATTGCAACATGTTAAAAATTATTTTATTTGTACATATACATTATTGGTGTCATATCAAAGATAATAAAAGATCATAAATTTTGATATATTTTCTATAAAATCGGATTACAACCTAACCCATGAAATACAAATGGAAAAATACCAAAAAGAAAATTAAAGACTAAGAAACAAACTCGCTAAAATGTTATGAGAAACACTTTTAGTAAAAGAAAAAAAAGGAAATTTTTTCTTACATGGGTTAGCTTTAGTGAATCTAGGGGCACATAAAGCAATTCCCTAAGTCATCACCAACTTCTCAATGAGATTCTTGAGTTAGAATAAAATTGCCTAGCCGATAGGTATAATAATCATTTCCTTACTTTTAAGCTGCACCCATACAACTTTAATGATATCACTATACTTGAAAACTCAAATCTTCATAATTTATCATATGGATCATATCATACTATATATAAGTCTATAACTTAGAGAGCGGGTTTACACGTAAAACTTTGTCAGTGACATATCGATTGCATAAACATTGCTCATACTCAATTATTTTAAAATGCTGTCATATTTTAATCGATAAATATATGCATTCTTCATATCAAATACTTTCCACGTTCCTTAAAATTCTTCTCACTTACCTTTTTGGAAGCTCCCAAAAATTCTTCAAATTTTCTTTTTTGGAAAGCTTTGTGTGCCTAGCATTGATTTATTTTTTTTCCTAATCAAACATGCACAACCATGCATTTCCACTTTATTCTCACTTTCTTAAACTCCGATCCAAGTCAAATCCAGAAGAATTTCATGACACGGGGTGAGTATCTAAAAATTTGAAACAAATATTACTGACCCCCAAACATGGAATGCCCAAACATTTCTTGCAACATAAATCTTTGATGTTTTCTTAATACAAATTCAGGTATCGACTTTCTCAAAAGGCAACGTGCACCATTGTAGAATTTTCGGATGATATCACATTCTAATAGATCTCAATCTCTCTTGAAGATATAATTGATGTATGTTAAAACAATAACATTATAACCCGAACTAATGTACTTAAATAATTCTTTCATTTATGTACCGCTGCCATGAAAATCTGAAACCTAAATGTCTTATACAGACCAAAACTACACATAGAACGGATCAAGGAAGATTAGATCAAACCAAGTCAGAATTCGACAGTTTCAAGGTACACATAGAACAAACATGTATTAGATCAGTTAAAGGAATTTGCATTATCAACCAATGCTATAATCGACTAAATAACTGATTTCTGTTAGTTATAATCGACTAAATAAGCAATTTCCGTTAGTTATAATAAACAATACATATGCCGGTGCGCATACCTACATACATGGTAAGACAAAAAAAAACATTTTATCCCGTGCACGGCACGGGTAAAGATACTAGTAATTAATATACTCAATTTGGAAAGAAAATCTATAATATTTAATGAGTGTTTATTTAGAAGATGACATGTGGCAAAATTTTCCATAATTGTATCTTTGAAATGTATAGATTTATAGGTAGATATACTCAATTTGGAAAGAAAATTTATAATATTTAATGAGTGTTTATTTAGAAGATGACATGTGGCAAAACTTTCCATAATTGTATCTTTATAGATTTAGAAGCTGTTCCGTTCGTCTTAATCTTATTACTTATTCCTTAATCTTATTTTATTCAAATAAGATCAGATCAAAAAAATTCATATCAGATCAAATCAAATCAAAAAGATTAAGATCAGATCAGATCAGAAACGTTCAAATCAGATCAGAAAGATTCAGATCAGATCAGAAAGATTCAGATCAGATCAGAAAGATTCAGATCAGATCAGATCAGATAAAAAAGATTCAGATCAGATTAGATCAGATCAGAAAAATTCAGATCAGATCAGATTAGAACGTAAAAAATTCAGATCAGAAACATTCAGATCAGGTGAACGGAACAGCTTCAATTCTTAGATATCATAGATAAAGATATTGGGGAATGAGTATCTCGTGTCTTCCAAAGTTTCCATGTTTTACCGTACCAGTCCCGGAAATATTAGGACACACAAGTTTATATACTACGTAATTGCGAAGGACATATTAAGGCACGCCATTTAATGTATACGCACCAGCCATATGCCCATATAGTAGTATATTTTAATTACTATCTCCGTCTCTTGGTATTTTAATTAAACCCTAGTGATAATTCGATCAAAAACGCAGGCGGTCGCGCCATTATCTTCTTCCTTGGATCTCTCATGGAAGACGCAATCAGAAAAGACCCAGTGCTAATGCTTCCCCGAGAGCTGAGCCGCCATATATTTTCATTTTTGCCGGTGAAGTGCCTTTTCAGATGCATGCCCGTCAGCAAACAATGGCACGCCTTCCTTAATGAAATAAGAAACAGCCATAACGGAAAACTGCAACTTCTCGTCATCTCCTCCCGTCGAGATTACTACGGCAAAAAGAAGTACAGAGTGAGGTCAATCAACCCCGATCTCAGCCTTCAATGGGTGTCCTCGTCTCTATTCACCATCAACGGCCAGGACTTGAGGTTCTTTGAAGTTGAATTTCCACCACGCATTATGGATTCTTGCAAAGAGCTTGTTCTTGTTTCTACCGGAACAAAGATCGTAGTGTGGAACCCACTTACAAAGTGGTTTAGAATTGTGTTCGATCCTTATAATAATGAAGTTTGTAGCGCTCAAGACTGTGTTGAGGTTGTTGGGTCAATTTGCTATGATGTCTCCATCAAAGACTACAAAATTGTCCTTGTACTTCGCCGTTTTGCTAATCATCGTCACTTTGTTTTTACAACCCGATGTGTGAGTTTTGCATGCTTCAAAAGCAATACGTGGAAGAATTTGGCGTTCCCTAGCGGAGTGCACTCCTCCAGAAGCAGCGTCAACTTCCGCAATACATTTCATTGGTCACTATGCCACGACGTCCATATCCGGTCGTCTCCATTTAGGAATATACCTATCGGCCGCAATAATAAGATTGCTTATTTTGATCCCGTGAATGATGTGTTCAAAATATTGCCCTCTCCTGAACCATGTCATCGCGAAGAAGACGATTGGATAGTTGGCATGGGAATTGTAAATGATTGCCTTTGTCTAGCTCGTTTGGACAGCGAGACACGGACCGTTCAGATTTTGGCCATGAAAGAATATGGAAACGGAGAGTCGTGGTTCAGAGCATTCGACATCTCTTTGTCCAAATTTGGTTGTGATGCTGAAGATTTGTACACCTTCAATTTTTTCTCTCTAGAAAAGAATGGAAAAGTTTTCATGAAATACGGCCATAAGAGGAGAACTCTTGTCTATGATCCGGTCAAAGAAGATGTTTTCACGGTTGAGAGTCTTTTACCTGATTCAGAGACCAATCTTAGTATGTGCTTCTATGCTCAAAGTTGTGCATCCCATATGACCAATTAAGTTAGAGATAGATACGTTGTAGTCAGCATATCTGATGGTCAATGGATGCATCCTATACTACATTCTTCTATCGTTGTGTTATCTATCAATAAAATTGAAATAATTGTGATTCCCAAAGTTGAGAACGACAGTTAGAATACACAAAATTGATTACAGAAATTGAGAATACATGAAGGAGTATTTTGTTAATCTTGTGGTTATCCACTCATCTGAATAGATGAGGCTCGGAATCTATTCAGTAGCAAAATAAAAATAATGACTTTTCTGATTGTGTTTATTACTTTGAGCTTAGCTTCATTCTGAAATATAAAGGTACCCTCATGTGATCTTTTGTTTCATTCATCTTTTGCCAAATTCGGAGACCAATATAATCATAGTATGTGCTTCTATGATTGACCAGCATGAAATTTTGTATATAATTTTTTAAAATTTGCGATGGACCAGCATGAAATTTACTTATACTTCTTATTTTTTTTAATTACACAAATTAAATTTTTTTATTATAAGTTCTAATTATGTTATTATTTTTAAATTAAACTTTGTTTTAATCAATATATATAAGAGGAACTTTTTAAGAGCATATAAAGCGCCACATAATCATGTCATGTCATGATATATTAATTATTTAGTTATTTTGAATCCTTCTATTTTTATTAGCTAGATTCTGTTTTTGATTGCATATTGATATGAAAACAAAAATCCATAGAAATCTACCGTAATTAATTTGGTAACTTTTTCAAAACTCTTTAATATAGTAAAATATTACAATTAACGTATTATCCTAAACACTTGTAGTTGTTATCTTAATTTATACATTATTTTTTAAGCACAACAATTAATAACCAAATTTTAAGCACAGACTCACGGAGTAACAATCATTTAATTATTTATTTTTTATTACATTGTATTAAAGAGATGATGTATTCGTTTTTGCCCACTTAACAGATAAAACAATCAAATTGCTATTAATTTTGTATTCAAAGTAATTTGATAAAAATAAAAAAAAATGTATTAATAGAGTCCCATTTCCTAAAATGTAATTTAGAAAAGTATTGTTTTGAAATTCTCAATAAAGTAATTTAGATGTTCATAACAGTTAAAAATTGTTTTCAATGTAACAAAATAATGAGTAAAATGTTTAAAAAAACTCCATTTTCTTACAATTACGGTTTGACGAAATAATTAGGAAAATGTAACATCTTATTATTAAAAATTAAAAGTATGTACTCAGTATTTCACATCAAGTTGAATGAGGATTAGTAGAAGAAAAAACTTGAGGTGCATCATAAAATAATTTAGAGGACGTGAGATTATGAATTCTTTAAAATCAGGTTCAGAACAATTATATTTACTTTTTGCAAAAAACAATTATATTTACTTGAGATGCTGTGTAGAAGATCAATTTAACTATTTTCATATAATCTTTTCTTGCCTTTACAAATGAAATATATTTTACATATTTTTTTCATTATTCAGGAGATTCCACCCATTCAGCCAGAGTTTAATCAATTCCAGTAAAATAAGTTAATTCTATTTATTTTAATATTATCAAATTAGGCTAAGTTATATATTATTAGGCTAAGTTTATTTTTCTTTTAAATCACATTGATCCGAAAGAAATCAAATTTCAAATTAGCTAAATTTCATACTGCCCCGTGCATCGCACGGGCTTGAAAGCTAGTTATTTTATATTCTTAATGGTGTAAGAAAGAAGTAAAATACTTCTAAAGGAACGAGTAATATATGATTAAAAAATAATCCTTTCCGATATACCGTGTACATTATTTAATTATCTGAAAAAGCATTAGTGTAACAACTAATCGGTATATACTAGCGGGTAATCTATGCAAGGAACTTTATCCCCACCAACAGGGATCCCTATGTCTTATTTTATTTGGCATTTTGGAAACACTTAAAATTGGATGACATGTAATTAGAGAATGATGTGGATAAGCTAATGTGGCTACTGACAGTTATAATGAGCTGAGATGACATGGCAACAAATACCATATTTTGGAAAGGTGACAACTCCGGTATCCATTTAAAAAATGGGGTATCATACCTGTCATTCATTTGATTGGTTCACATAGGTATATCATTTTTAATTTAGACTTAAATAATTCAACTCCAATATTCTGATTGGTCCATGTGGACAAATGTATGGTATCTTATGGGTACCATAGAATGTACCTTTTAGAAAATTATTATATAAAAAATAGTTAAATTGGTCTTTTAGCAACAACATTGGGTTAAATCAATCAGAAAAACAAATTTAAATTAACAAATTTATTTAGATTATTATTACATGAAAAAATATGAAGGAGATAAACTTAAAACAGATGTTAACAAATAGATTTTAAATCCATTCAAAAAATAGACTTTAAATCACTCATAAATAAAAATAGAAGCAACACGTAACTGCCTTAATTAGTTTACATTTATACATGGAAAATGTACTTACACTACTCCATTCGTATTTCATAAGTGTATTATAATTAAAAATGGGTGTGATATTAATTAGACCTGAACAAAACCGGGCTCGGGCCGGGCTCGGGCCGGGCTTTTTATAAATTTCCTGCCCATTAGGAGTGGGTGGGCCCGGCCCGGCCCGCAAAAACGGGCCTATCCCCATGATCATACCCGCCCGTTAGAGCGGGCCGGGTAGTCCACCGGGCCGCCCGGGCCAGAAAAACTTTAAACTTTTTTAAAACTATATAATTTTTTTAATACATTTAAAATAATATTACAAAGGTTTTTCCCTTGAATATAACTAATAAAAAAGTTTTGAACAAAAATATTACTCAATAACTATTAATTACTTCAATTCTATTCAAAGTATACACCATACTAACAAACATGTAATTACTATGATATGTATTTTAAAACAATTATACTCACTACAAGTCATTAATATCCACCACATTTTAAAAAGTAATATTAATGGAATTTTTTCATATTACAACATTTTAAAAATTGATACCACGATTATAATGTTTAGACCTTTCACCACATACACAAAAATACTTACACAAAAATAATTATGAAAAACTATAACTAAAACTTAAAATTCAAGTACAAAGTATCATCTTAAAGTACAAAAAGGATATTATATCAATTGGGCTAGTTTTTGCTCGAAGAAAACTTAATTCATAAAAATAGCATTCAGCAAGGGTACAGAACTAGGAAAAAACCACAAATAACCATCCGCCTGTGGCCGAGACTGAGAGCTAACCACCTGTAAATAAGCAGTATAACTCGCTAGACCAAATTTGGGCAAATTAGAGCTAATGACGGTTACCGCAGATTCTTCCTCCCCCCACCTTAATGCAAGAGTCTTACAGCAAAGGAAATAATAAAAGTAAAACAGAACAGTCTGACCATGAAAATTAAAAAGCAAGCAAATAATAAAACTAAAATACTGCTTCCAAATCCTAGACTCTCCTGCACTCCATGGCGGCGGCTCAGGAGGGGGCCGATCCGTGATGACTACCCCTACCGCCGGAAAACGTCTCGGTTCCTGTTCTTCGCCGGCTACCTCCTTTGTCTCCTCATCGAAATTCAATTCACTCTCTTGGTCTTGCATAGCCATCTTCTTATACGAATCAATCAAATCTTTCATCTGCCAGGCGACCACCCCTCGTCGTCCTACCCTCGAAGCACCGCTGCCAGCGATCTTCACCCCAAAACCAATCCGAGAGATAAGCTCTCGATTAAACTGAAAAAACATTCCCAAAACTCGATCACCAGCCGAAGCCGAAATCGGAAAACAAAACCAGCCCTAGCGGCAGAAAGCCCTAGGAAGAACGAAGATATTGAGAGTCAAGCTCTCGCTCCGTATAACATATACCATCAATTGGGCTAGTTGTTAATTAAGAACTACAAACTTAAATTTAAACGTAATAAACCATAAATATGTATAAAGATAAATTAGTAAATACAAATATACATGTGCACCTGCAAATAAATAAATTAGTTTATACATAAATATATATGGATATATACTAAATATAGCGGGCCGGGCTTATCGGCCCGAACGGGACTACACACTAACCCAAGCCCGCCCGTATGCTATTGCGGGCCCGGCCCGGGCCGGGCCGATGGGTAAATATATGTGTCCAAGCCCGCCCATTTGAGCGGGCGGGCCGGGCGGGCCTGCCCGTTTTTGTGCAGGTCTAATATTAATGCATTTTAACGAACAAAATATGGGCAATAATTTACTCCGCGTATATACTTCCAAATTAGCAAATTTACCAAATCAATAACTTCGACACTAATTTATTTAAATCAATAATTTATTTTTCACATTCATTTCTCATTATGCCCTTATTTTGGGTGGCAAAATTTCCTGCAAAAGTAGTACAACTCTGCTACTTTATATAATATAATATATAATATATATAAAGATTTCTCATTATGCCCTTGTTTTGGGCGGCAAAATTCCCTCCAAAAGTAGTACGACTCTGCTACTTTATATAATATAAAGATAAAGATACCAAACTGAAATAAATAAAACAGTCATTTCTATCAAACATTTGTCACTTTTTCTGTTAGTTAAGATCTTTTCAACCACTAAAAGCTAATAGTTAATTAAAAGCTTACAAAAGTATCTTTTCAGCAACTACAAAAAAATAGAGGATGACACGAATTTGAAATGATTTTGTCGATGATTTTGTGACAAATAGTTTGTGTTGAAGTGTTTTTTTACACAAATTTAATTTATCCCTACCACATCTTCTATGAATTTTGGCGAATACCAGCCAAAATCTGTGCCAAACTCATATTTTTTGTAGTGTTGGTCTGATTTCGAATAGCAACTAATTGTCTCATTACAAAAATCCAAAATTTTACAAATAGTGATAAAATATGAGTAACTAGTATCTTTACCCGTGACTTGCACGGGATAAAAGGATTTTATTGTTTAGTTTTAGGAACGGGAAATCATCTTTTTTTGAAGGAAAACGGAAAATCACTTATTTAGTTGATTATAACATTTGTTTAAAATTCATATTCTAATTAATTGTGTATACTTTATTTTTGAACTAATTCTAAATGTGTTTGCAGTCTATAATTTCCAATGAAAAAGCATATTCTTTATAACTCTCAGTTGCATACTTGCATCCTACAGAAATTAATATATTTTTATCTAAACAAAAAGAAAATGATTAACGCCAACTTTTGTCCATTAAATTTCATTTGTGGCTTACTGTTTTTTTCTTCAAAACTAACTGCACATTTTGTTAATTTATTTATCTAAATATGGGTGTAGTCACGTTTTTTAAGATATAGCCCTTCTAGGTTTTAGAAATTTTCAAATTAGTCTTTTGATCTCCTTCTTTAAGAAAACACAGTTCAGATTACATAGTTTTTTGACATTCCAATTTTAATGAAGTCTTTTGATCAATTTAATTTTCATTATATTGAGTTATTGAAGATATATATGATCTTATTAATTAAAATAAATATTATTGAATAAAAAAAGTTGCATGCCTTAGATTTTTAATAGACAATTTTTCCCTACACTACTAAAAATACGTTATTTGCCTATATCATTTGCTACGAATTTTACTTCAAAATTCGCAAGTAAATAGGTTTGTTGCGAAATTTACTATAAATTATGTTTCATAGGTAATATGCTCGTGGATAATACATTGCTGCAGATTTAAATTTGCAGCTAGTTTGCTGCAAATATTTTCATGGAAAATGATAAAAATGTGCAAGTAATTTGTGTAGTTTGATAGCTGAAGTGAGTTATTTGTGAGGAATTTTCCTGCGATTTTTCATACACTAATTGACGTGGTAAATTATTCGCAAGAAATTGTGTGTGTATCATTTGCAGCTAAAATTGTAGGTGCTTTATTGTGATTAAAACTGCAGCTACTTCTTCATTTAAAATCCTTGAACATATTGGTTTCATAGCTAAATGTATAGAAAATTTTGTAATAGAATATACAACTCAAATTATCCATTACAAAATTCTTGGCAAAACCTGTTCCAGAACTAAACACATTCACACCCACAAATATATATATATATATATATATATATATATATATATTATCACAATTGAATAGATGTTTAAAGAGCCTTGGACTTTAATATATATATTACTCACATCCAGCTCCTAATAACTAATACTCCGTAATGTCCAACAAACCATCAAAGTAAACACACTACTCAACAAATTCAGTTTTGAAAATAAAGTTCACTTTTAATGTATCCAAAACTGAAATTCTAATATTAGAATTCAATTGGAGAAGTCAAGTGAGACTAGAAAGATTCAGAGGTGGAGTCTTCAGATGCGCTATCTTCATCCCTTCTTCATCACTTTAGTCATCATTTGCAGAAGGCAAACACTTGATTGACCTGCCCAATGAACCAATTGGTTATCACATTAGTAGGTTTGTTCTTATCATATGACATAATGTTTATCATATTTCTCCATTGTAATTGATGTATTTATTAAATTTATCACAACCAAATTGAGGACTCCGCAAAACTGAGAAGTTCATTTAGCACAAAATTCAAGCTATCTTTTGGAACTTAGAATATTTATCACATATCATACTTTTCATCACATTTCCCTTGGACCAGCCTGTTTGCTCCTAGTTGAAATCCAAATCCAAATCCAAATGTATGATATTAAAGAACTAAGCCAAAAGTGAAAAGATTCACCTTTCCTTCAATATATATCTCTAAACATTATACCCTTTAATCATTTAGGATCCGCCCTGGTTCCATTAAAACACATTGATTGACTAGACTGAGAGTTAATTCCACTTCCAAGATATCCAAATGGTTATGGGAACCAATTGACAATATGTCTCATTTGGATTCATTTACCATCGTGGGTTAATCTTCCCAGCTAATTGACAAAATCTAACCTCAACTCTGGATTTGGAAAATCAAAAATGGCGCTTGGTACAAATAGATCGATTCTATTCAAAAAGCGATGAAGCATGTAAATGTAACTATCTCTGTCCCAAAAGAAAAACAGTCAAATCCAAAACTGTGACCATAATAAGTTGGACATGAAGAAAACTGGATAGTAAGTACCTGGAAATGAATTAATGTAGAAATTGAAGTATCATATGTGAAAGACACAAATCTCATCTCCTCAGAACTAAAGTTGATCTGAAAGCATAAAGGAGGAACACAATGGAAATGAAATATTAAAAACAAAGCTCTTATAGTAAAAAAAATCTATTTTTGGAAAACATAATCCACTATTATGCATAAATAATACTCCCCCGTCCCTTAAATGTCTTCGAACTTTCGTTTTTGAGACGTCCTAAAAAAAAATTCCAACTTCACCTTTTTATAATTTGTGTGGCTCAATTTCATTTCACTTTTTTCTTACACAGCTACAACCATACATTTCTACTTTATTTCACTTCCTAAATATGCGATCCAACTCAAAGTTGGAAGAATTTATTGGAACGGAGGGAGTATATAATATCAAAGTCTACAAAATCCACCAGCCATTTCTTCTTTTATGCATAAGATCTAAACTATACCATAGGAAAAGCTGATTAAAATTGATAAATTGAAAGCAAAGTGAAAAGAAAACTAATAAAGAGTATATTAATTTTATGTAAGTTAAAGGTAAGAATTAATAAGGAAGAAAGTTATAACATGACATGATGAAGTATAAACAGAAGAGCACTAAAACACCATATAGTTGCAATCTGTGGAACCTACCTTAGCTTCTCAATCAGGATGCATGAGGAAAATCCTTCTGTCATGGATGTGAGCAAATTAGCTATTGAAACAAAAAAAGAATAAATACATCCTGCAAAAGAAAAGCTGAGAATATGCAAGGTGAATAACAAATGAAAGGGAACTTAATAATTATTACTCCGTAATAATGATACCTATTTACTTATCCCAACTTTATACACCTGAAGCTAGACAAATTCGTAACTAAATGTAAAACAATTTTCCCCAACTAAATGTATAGATTTACTTTCATACGAATTTAGTTACGGATATTTGAAGTGGCGGCAACTATTTGGGGTAACTCCAACATACACAAATTTGTTACAAAATATGCAACTATTATCTACAAAAAAAATCACAAGAAATATTTGTAGCTATTTTTGAGTTTTTTAGTAGTGCTAGATGGTGATGAATAATACCTATAAAAATATTCTCATCACATCAAGAAATATTCTCTGCAGGTTTCACATCGGGTGAGGGAATTCTTGGTTCTGTTCCTCCACCTGTAGTCTGTCAGCTTTGCTTCTCTGCAGGTCATTCTGCGCTTCAGTGTCCATCCCGGTATGCTCCACCGTCTGCGCCAACTTTGTTCACGTCCAATGGGGAATCAAACTCTGCTTTATGGTATCCTGACTCTGGAGTTTCGGCTCACATGACTCCTACGAAAGGTATTTTAGTTAATAAATCCACTTACATTGGACCACTTTCTGTTAGTGTTGCTAATGGATCTAAACTTCCCATTGCTAATATTGGAGATGTTCATCTACATTCTTCTTGTCATCCTCTCATGCTAAAATTAGTTTTTCATGTGCCTCATATTAAATTTAATTTGTTATCTATTCAAAAACTTTGTGCTGATAACAACTGTGTCGTAATTTTTGATAAAAATTCTTTTTTTGTTATGGACAAAATTTTGGGGAAGGTCCTTCTGGAAGCTCCTAGTCATGGCCATCTCTATCCCGTCAGCCTCAGTCCTCAGCCACCACTTGCCTTGTCTTCTCTAGCTTTGTCTGGCCCCATGTGGTATTGTAGATTAGGCCACTGTGGCACTTTTATTTTGCGTACTTTACAAAGTCAGCAACATATTTGTAGTAGTTATAGTTTCTCTCATGACTGTATTTCTTGCCGATTAGGCAAATCTCAACGTTTACCCTTTATGGATGCTAGTCATAATTCTACTATGCCTTTGCAATTTCTTCATTTTAAAAGTTTTAAAGCTTTGGTTGAAAATCTCTTTAATACTAAAATCAAAGTTTTTTCAGAGTGATGGCGGGGGTGAATTTGTTAATTCTAATATGCAGCAAATCATGTCTAGACACACCTCAACAAAACGGGGTTGCTGAGTGTAAACATCGACATCTCCTAGAACTCACTAGGAGTCTAGGACTATGCTTCTTGAAGCTTCTGTTCCTAGTCAATTCTTGGTAGATGCCATTTTTACAGCTGCATATATTAGTAAGAGATTGCCCTCTCCTTTACTTGGACACTCTTCTCCATATGAACGACTCTTTCAAAAATCTCCAGATTATGCCTTTATGCGTGTGTTTGGGTGCTCTTGTTTTCCCAATATCTCTGCCTCGTCTGCAAATAAACTCTCAGCCCGTTCTGTCCATTGTGTTTTTATTGGCTATGCATCTGGCTATAAAGGGTATCGTTGTCTTGAACCTAATTCTGGAAGAGTATATGTGAGTCGGCATGTTAGATTTTTTGAAAATATTTTTCCTTTTAACTCATTAAGTTCTTCCTCACCTGAGTCATCCCTTCTGCTAACAATTCCGAGTTCTTCCTCACTAATACCCTCAGGCCGCATATACCCCCTAGCCTGGTCAACTCGGAACACTCACAACCTTCACCACACTTTAATCGTCCTGACCATGGTAACAGTCAGCCCTCGGTCTCCTGCTCTTCAGAAACACCTGCGACCAGCTCCCTCCCAGTCGATACTCCTCCCAGTTCACCACCCTCGGCCACCTCAACCAACGCCCAGTCCAACTCCGGAACTCCCCGTGCAGTCCACCACCCTCGGCCACACCAGCCCACAACCAGTCAAGTCACCAGCTTAGTCCACCACCCTCGGCCAGTTCAGCTTCCTCTCCTACCACCAGCCCACATGTTCCCCGATTTAATGTTCATCCTATGCAAACTCGGGCCAAGTCTGGTATTTTTAAACCCAAATCAATTTTTACGTTAAACACAGTGGTTAGTGCAGCCGATCCGACTTGTTTTTCTAAGGCACAAAAACATTTAATTTGGCGTGAGGCTATGGCGGATGAATTTAATGCTCTTATTTCCAATAATGCTCTTATTTCCAATAATACCTGGTTACGGCCTGGCCTGTTTAGAAAAAAAAAACCAGGCTCAGACTTTTTTAAATATTCGTTTATATTAACAGGCCAGGCTTAGCATGATTTTAAGGCCTATTTAGCCTGACAGGTCGGTCTGTTTATGGTTATGGGCTAGAATATATTTATACATATATGATTTACGTTAGCTTACTAACCCATTAAAGTGATAGCCCAAATAAACTAAGAGAAATTGCCTCATATAGGAGTAAAACATGGAAAAATTCTAAAATAGGAGTATGTATGTTTTTTCCCCAAATAGGACCATATTACTCCTATTTAAAACATACTGACTTTATATTCCAGTCTTGCCCCTATTTTGTTTGACCCATGATGGATCCACCGTATTACTCACCATTTTCTCCCTCCGTTCTGCGCACCGCCTCCCCTTCTCCATCGATCGGTTTCTTCATCCCTCTAAATTAGATCCGTCCACTTCTTCTCCGTGAATAAAACCAATCAACTTCTTCTCCGCACGTCATCGTCGATTTCGTACCGAGCCATATTTGCCGGCGCTGACTACAACACACACTGTCTGCAAATCAGGTTTCTCCTCCTCCTCCTCCTCCTCCTCTTCTTCTTCTTCCTCCTATTATTATATTTCTTTGATTTTTCTTCTATTTCTTTGTTTTTTGAGTTTTGGCATTTGATTTCGTTGATTTCTAGACTTCAATTTCATATTTCCCTTTTTTTATTTCTCATATTTTCCTTTTTGATTTTTTGGATGATGGAATAAATATTTGCCAAGTTTATGGCAGAAATGTACACTGACAATACAATCTTATAATGATACAGAAGCTTTGGTGTAAACTGATGTTTCTGATTTTTCTGATTTTTATCATTAACTTCTTGTCTATGATTGAGGTGGATTTGTTAAAGTGATTGTTCCATTTTGTTAAACCGGATATTTAGTTGTTGACTTCATATTTTGCCAAGATTATGGCAGTTATGTGTAAATCTGCCAACATTATGGCAGATTTTAAAATACTTTTCATGGCAGATTCGTAATCAATCTGCCAACCTAATGGCAGATTAATATCACCGGAGTTGTGACGGCGGCGGTGATGCTAAGGTGAAGCGGTGGCCCTGAAATTGACGCTTGCAACTGTTTTAATTAAAGATGATAATGGTGACTAGAGTGGCGGCAGTGGCATAGGTTGAGCAGCAGTGACGACGGGGGATGGCGGCGGCGGAGGCGCATAGTGACGGCGGTTGGGCGGCGGCAGATAATGATGTCCGCGTGGGAGGTAAAGGATGACAACACCTACGACGATGGTGGCATGCGGCACAAGCGATGGTTGCTGAAACTCTATGCCGATGTGTTTGGGCTTTCGATTTACAATTGGCGTAGATGATTTAATTATTAGAGGGTTATTTTTGTCAACTTGGTCTCAAAAGACTCCTATCAAACATAAGTTACGTGAATACTCCTATTTGGCAAATTGTAAACTTTTTACTCCTATATAGGTAATTAACTCATAAACTAACTGTTCTAAACTAATGCTGTAATGCAGTAATGCTCTAAACCTAGAAATCAAAATCAAAATATACGAAGAGTTGCAGACCGATAGACTAGACTCTAGAGCCAGGCTTCGAGCTTCGACGGGCAGCTGTTCGTCTATTCAAATTCTCTTCGTCTTGCCGGTGGTGTTGGCGGCCAGTTGAGTTCCAGGGAGAAGAAGCAGACTGCATATTAGTTTTATGGTTTGGCCGTGCTTATTGGCAAGGGCGGATGACTGTGAGGGCAGGGGTGGGCTTCAGCCCAGCCCATTTTATTTTAAGTAGTATAAGTATAGGTTTAATTATCAGCTTGTTCCAAAATTAATTTTCGGCCTGCCTCAAAATTTGTTCCCAGCCCAATCCAAAATTGAACTTCTCTTGCGCCTATCTCTTATCCGAGCGCTGAACGGCTGAAGTGCGGAACGCTCTTGTGCGAAGAGCGAATAAGCGGAAGATTGGAAGAACGAAGACGACGAGCCTGAACCCTGCGACGAAGACGCGACAAACAGGAATAGGAGAACCGCAGACCGCCAGCTGCGCCTCCGTCCCCGCCCACTCCGGCCTCCAGGTATGCTCTAACTCTAATACTTTTTTAGATTTTTAAGCTATTATTTTTTTACTTTGGGTTATTGTGTATTATTATCTTTAGGGAATCAATTTGATTATTAATTGAATTTTTCAGTGCATAATGAAATAGTTTTTAATTCATTATGAATTTATAATGATTAAAGATAGAATGAAAGATTATAGAATGATTTATTTATTATACAATTGAAGATTAAAGAATGATTTACTACGTATTTATCATTTTATTGTGTGGTTATGTAAGAAAAAGTTGAAATTTTGAATTGAGTTTTGAAATTCGGAACACTTATTAGGTTTATGTACAACGATTGTTTTTTTCTTATTAGTTTCATAATTTTATAGAAGTATTTTAATTCTTACCAATATTGAAAATGTTTTTTAGAATGGATAATGAATATATTGCCAAGAAAGAAAACAAGTTCATTTCGTCATTTTTTTCGAAAGTGTATTGTCAAAGTGATGAAGAGAGTCGTGAACCTATACCTATGATGGTGAAGACGGCACTTCACAACAAAATGGGAGATAATTTTCTTGAAGATTCATTCATGAACTACATTACACGAGATTTGTCAATAATATAGACGTAGATTCTATTATTGATGAATTTTATACTTTGAAGTCGCGTAGGGCACAATTTAAATGATATTTTTATGAATATTTGAAGTGTTGACGATTTGACGTATTATTATGTAAGTTTTTACTAGCCCACCCTATTGTAAGTTTTTAGATACGCCCCTGCTTATTGGTTTTATAATTTGGCAGCAATGCTGATTCGTTTGGCACTTGGCAGCATCATTTCATGTCATGGCTTCTCCTGTAATTCACTTTTGACAAATTGATGGGCTGTTTAGGTGCATTGATAAAAAACAAATAGTATTAATTATATTTCATATAATGTATTTTTGGCAACAGACTTGATTAACAGGCTTATTAACAGGCTTCAGGCCAGGACAGGCTTTCTAGCAGGCCAGGCTTAGGCCGAAAATTGGGCCTTAAACAGGTAACAGGCCAGGCTCAGGCCTACACTTTTCAAAACAGGCCCGGCCTGTTTAGACAGAAACCTGGTCTGGCCTGGCCTGGCCTGTTTCCACCCCTAGTTGGCTCCAACTCCTCCAAGCAAGGTTGTTAAAATCGGGATTTGAATCGTAACACCGTACGATTTTACGATTCAGAACCGTCTAAAGGATTCAAATCGTATATAAAATCGGATTTGAAAAAAATCGGATAAAATCGTAATTGAATCGTGCCAAATCGCTTAAAATCGCGATTTAACTACGACTTTACGATTTAAACTATTGACGCAGCCCAACTTAATGAGGCCCAGCGTAACGAGAAGGAAAGGCCCAGCCCAGTCTTCCAACGCGGAAGAGTTGCTGTGGCCCTAGAATGAGTAGAAGGCCAGCATTTATAATGGTATTGAGACTTGAGAGCTGCAGCTGCCCTCTCCGTCCGGTGTGGGAACTGGGAGAAAGGAGAAAAAATCTTGCAAACCTAAAACACCAACCCACGTAGGAGCACGCAGGGGCGGAGCCAGAAAAGTGTGTGAGGGGGGTCGAAGTTTAATTTACACAGTATAAAAATGGTGGATAGTTATTATACAATAATTGAATTAAATGTTTCATAAGTAGCTAAGATAAAATCATAAATGGTAGTTTAATGAGTCTTTTTTCAGTTAATGTATTGATATATATGTAATGTACATTGTTATTCACACGACTAATGACTGAATAAGGTATTTTATTTTTAAATTTAAGAATATAATCAACGTCACACATCAAATTTTGCTTATTTCAAGTTAAGATGATGCTGATTTTTCCAGAAGTCATAACTTTTTACTCGTAATGAATTATGAGACCCATAATATATCAAAACGAAGCTATTTCAGAGCTCTACATTCTTGAACTTTCAGCGGGGTCGGCTGACCACCCTGACCCCCCCTTGGCTCCGCCCCTAGGAGCACGGATTGGAAAATTAGCTCATTTCCACTTTTGTTATCCACTTTTTTTGCTCCATTATCTTTCTTATTAATATGAGCTTTTAATAATATAAAATTGAAAAAACATAAAATAAATAAATAACACAAAAAAAACGATAAAATTGCATTATACTACGTATGAAATTGCATGCTGCAAAAGAAAAAATTCAATATAAAACTGCAAAACTAAAAAAATAACATTATTTGACATAATAATGATATATTGTGACTATTTTTATCTAATATTTTAAATATATATACTTATTTTATATATTTTATTGAATCTTACAATTTACGATTCGATTTTACGATCCGATTTTTAAACCTTTGTTCCGATTCGATTCAAAAATACGATTTTATCAACCTTGCCTCCAAGTGGATTTATAAAACTAAGTTTCACTCCGATAGGTCTATTGAGTGCCATAAAGCACGACTGGTTGCTCAAACATTTAATCAGTAGGCTGGAGTAGATTTTTCTGAGACTTTGATAAGCACTAGTTTGTAGTGCAAATTTTTTTTTTTTTTGAAAAAAGGTGAATTTTATTGAAAAGGTAAAAAGTACAATGCGAAAAGCAAATTACAGAAAGAAAATAAAAGAGTACATAGAAAAAAGCCCAAAACTAAACCCAGAAATTCTGTGTTTCCTTTTGTTTTTTTGAGCTTTCCTGTTTATTTTGAGTTGTGTGTTCAAATTTTCTGTCGGCAAACAATTTTCCGAGGTAACAAACTTGGATTTGCTGCCAATGACCCTGTTAAATTTTGATCTCGTAATTTCTGCCGGAGTTGAGATAGGTGGACGACGGTCGCTTTCAGTTGCATGTCCCAGAAAGTCGCCCATGTAAGAAGAATCATTTGAGTGATAAAAGGAGTCTGATGCGTCTGAGTATGCCTGAATAGGCTTGAGATGTTCCTCTGGAAATGGAGATCAATGTTTCGCTGAGTAGGCTCCCCGAATTTGGAAATCAAAAATAAATTTTGATATTGATGGTGGCTCCTTTGTAAGTAACGAGGTTTCTTGTGGCCGGTGCATTGGTTCTTCTTGCACTACATCAGAAATTCCCACAAAATTAGAAAAAAATTCCAGAAATTTGAGCAGTCCAGATTTTTGTGGGCCCAATGGAATGACAATGAAAGAACCATTTTTTATGAAGCCGCCAGCTTTATTAGAATGTGAAGATATTGTTGGAAAATTGAGAGTGCCTGGAAAATTGAGAGTATTTCAAATGAATAAAGCTTTACTTGTTTTGATATGATTTTGTCTTTTCGGTTTTAAATTAATTTTACTTATCTATTCGGATTCTACTGATGGTTGAAAATATTTTAACTAAATGAAACGTTCTTAATATTTATTCTTATCTGAACGTTGATAACTTTGTTATTGAATAATCAATTTTAATTGCTATGAACGTTACTATAGTGCTATTTAAATAATATTATTTATTCCTAACGGGCTTACTAGTTAGTGGGTTGTGAGATTAATTCTCAACATTAACTCATCATTGATTTCATTTAATATTTTTGAACGTTAGTCATAAGTACTAACATTTCACCTGAGCAACAACATTCGACCTTGTCATATATATATGTGTGTGTGTTCGGCTTGCTAGAGCGGCACACATTATTTTTTAGCTAAACATCCTCTAATATATTACAACTCTGCTGGATTAATATTATGTTACTCTCGTTGTTCTGTTACCGGCTTACGCCGAAGAGCTCGTTATATCTTGGGGAAAGGTTTTCGCTAGTCGGAAATACTTTCTTGAGGACAGCGTCTAACGCGTCTCGAGCTATATTATTTTCTAAGTCTTCTTTGCAGGTTTATCCGGCCAATTTCCTCCAACAATCTCAAGAAAGTATTTTGCATCGGATATGCCTGCACATATAATCTCACAAGGCATTGTCGCCGCACTCATCGGGGATTCAGGGTTATGTTATCTCTACATGTGCGCGGCGAAGGAGGTTGTGATACACCCGCATGGGGGACCGTATTTATCGGATAAACGCTCACAAAAGTCTTCTACGTATAATGGTTAGTCTCTCCACTTTCCTACTTACAATAAGTCATACTTTAACTCCACTTTTTAAGAAAAAATGTTATTCGTTTATTTAGTGATAAAATGACAACCATGAAAAACAACAACCCACTAAAATCAAGTTCAAACTTGGTTTGTAGTGATGATAATTTTATTACGGTTGTTTCTCAAAGTTGTAAAACTAATGATGTGAATGAGTGGGCGGTAGACTCCGGGGCTACCAAGCATATTTGTCAAAGAAAACAAAATGCTTTTACCTCCTATACTATTATAGGAGATGGTGAAGAGCTCGTGTATCTAGCGGAGTCAAAAACCGCTAAGGTACATGGAAAAGGGAAAGTTCTTCTTAAGCTCACATCGAGGAAAACTTTATCACTAAATGATATGTTTCATGCACCCGAGATCGGACTAATTTAGTTTCCATTTCTCTCTTGAAAAAAGTTGGGGTTAAAGTTTCTTCTGGTTGTGACAAATTTGTTATGACCAAAAATTATATTTTTGTGGGAAATGACTATTGTAAGAACAGAATTTTTTTGCTCAGTAATTTTGAAGTGTTGCATGATAATGATATACGTAATTACAGTTGGCTAATTATCGTGTAATGTGATATTATAGATTTGACTTTTACGTGGCATTTGAAGTTGATCTTTGTTTTTATTTGATTTATGAAATTCCTAAATATCATAAGATTGATATTTAGTGATATGGGAGCACCTCTAGAAAATTGTGATATATTTTTTTATGAATTTTTTATAAACTTTATTAGAGCAACTACACTGTGCTTAGAGGTGGTAAAAGTTCTTTATCACATTTATTGGTGTTTTTTCGAGATAAACTAAATTTTATCGTACTTAAATTTAAAAGGCGAGTTTCTTTCTATTAAATCATTGTGTACATATAAAGGTTGAGATGTAAACTATTTCTCTATGAATTCTAGAAGGGCTATGCACCTGGTTCTCAAATATTTAAAATTGTGGGGGTGCTTAGCTATATTTTTATTACCTATCTCATTGAGTAAACTGAGCTTTATAACTCTTCGCTAGTTTTGCATAAACTGAAACAGTGGAGCACATATGTTATTTTCATAAATTGAAGAAATAGTGTGCTAGTGTGCAAGCTATATTTTGCTGATATTAATGTGATCATTTTGGAGAATGTGTACACACTAAATGATGCATGTATGATTATTTGTTTATACATTGTTGAAACAACAATGCTTAATTTTTTGAAAAATGTGTTTCCTTTGAAATTTGAACACAAGACCGTTGCACCATATAGTGAGTATAATCCATTACAAGAAAATGAAACCTTTAGTGATGAACCCTCTAGTGATAGTGATCCATTAAAAGACAATGATTCTTTGAATGATGAACCTTCTCTTTTGAGAAGAAGTAAGAAGTCAAAGATAGAGAAATCTTTTGAAAATGATTTTCATACATATCTTACTAATGATGAATTGTTGACTTATTTAGAAATTATTTCTTTAAAAAAAACATTATTTCTTGGGGCCATTTAAAGTGAAATTGACTCTATTCACAATTTTTTTCATCAAGTAGGTGTTAAAATTGTGTTTTTAAATGAAGAGCTAGGGGAAGAAATTTATATGGTGCAACCGGAGGGTCATGTGGTTACTAGTCAGAAACACAAATTGTGTAATTTGATTAAATTCTTTTATGGGTTGAAACAAGCTCCAAAACAATGGAATGAAAAATTTGATGAAGTGTTATTTAGTTATGATTTTACCTCACTAGAAGTAAATAAGTGTGTATGCATTAAATGTGAAAAGGTGTGTGCATTATTATTTGCTTATATGTGGATGACATTGATTTTGGGTATGAAAGTCATAAGGAAGGATGATGGTATTATACTATCTCAAGAGCATTATGCTGAAAACTTCTAAAGAGATTTGGACATTTCAATGTCACCCCGTGAGTATCCCTTTATGACTATTCCCAATTTATTGGATGTTTATTACACTTGATGAATAATACGAGACCCGACATAGCTTATGATGTCGGAAGATTGAGCCGATATACTAATAACCCAAGTGGGGATCACTGGACTGCGTTGAGGCGGTTATTGAGATATATGAGAGGTACCATTAATTGTGGTATTTTTTATTGGGATTATCCATTGTAAACTATTGATACAACGATGATGTGTTTTATATGAGAATTGTCAATTGTACTATAATGGTACAATGATGACATATATACATTATTAAGATTTATCCGATGTACAAAAGGGTCACATCGATGTTGATTCTTATTGAGAATTATTCGTTGTATTGCCGGGATACAACGATGACATTTGAGTATACTCACATGAGATAAATTAAAATAGTGGATATCCATTCACCCTTAAAAGTGGTGCAATGATGTTTGAGAATGGAATTATTTCATTATTTTTGTGAAGGAATTAGCTACTCCTTTGACAGAATCCCTAGGACGAAAAATGATAACCGAAACATCGAAGGAAATGGGACTAGTGTCATTTGAAACGAATGGGGATGGGAACCCAACTTGTGTGATTGGAGATCCCATGAAGCAAGTTCAAATTGGTAATAACAAGTCTTCCATTTAGTTCTGCTAACCTAACTAAATTTGCCCATTTCCATGATGTGAGATATAGGCTAGAAACCGCATTCTTTGAGAGGGTGAGCTAAAAGCTCTTAATGATTATCATAGTCCTTAATTTTCGGGTGGTGTGCAAAAGCGGTACACACTTGATGATATCACCTATATGAGTGTGAGGTGGGGCCGCCTCCATGAAGCATGACAAAACTTCTAGAGCACTCATGAACACCAAGCACGCGCATGGCCTTACGGCGCACAACGGCATAATAACGAGAAATTGTGCGGGGTGAGACACGACCGTTAAGACCCTGATTTACCAATAGTAGCTTGTTGGTTCAATAAACTATACGTTTCACCAAAAGCTCGGTTTATTAAGACTTAATCGTCTCGGTTTGGTTCAAGTCTACGGACACCAGATTTAAAGTCTCATTCCTTTAATCCAGCAGAAATTTTCTAAACTAATTTTAAACATCTAAAAATATTCATTTGAAATATGTGGGGGATTGTTGGAAAATTGAGAGTATTTCAAATGAATAAAGCTTTACTTGTTTTGATATCATTTTGTCTTTTCGGTTTTAAATTAATTTTACTTATCTATTCGGATTCTACTGATGGTTGAAAATATTTTAACTAAATGAAACGTTCTTAATATTTATTCTTATCTGAACGTTGATAACTTTGTTATTGAATAATCAATTTTAATTGCTATGAACGTTACTATAATGCTATTTAAATAATATTATTTATTCCTAACGGGCTTACTAGTTAGTGGGTTGTGAGATTAATTCTCAACATTAATTCATCATTGATTTCATTTAATATTTTTGAACGTTAGTCATAAGTACTAACATTTCACCTGAGCAACAACATTCGACCTTGTCATATATATATATATATATATGTGTGTTCGGCTTGCTAGAGCGGCACACATTATTTTTTAGCTAAACATCCTCTAATATATTACAACTCTGCTGGATTAATATTATGTTACTCTCGTTGTTCTGTTACCGGCTTACGCCGAAGAGCTCGTTATATCTTGGGGAAAGGTTTTCGCTAGTCGGAAATACTTTCTTGAGGACAGCGTCTAACGCGTCTCGAGCTATATTATTTTCTAAGTCTTCTTTGCAGGTTTATCCGGCCAATTTCCTCCAACAGATACTGAGAGAGGTCCAAATCTCGTTATGTGCCTGTAGAAAAAGTCGGCTCCCGTGAGCTGATAAATGTAACGGATGATTTGAGGAGCCAATTCAAGATTGAAACTAATCTTGTGCAGTTGAGACTTCTTCATCTAAAAAATTGTGATTTCTTTGTTTCTGACTCCAAACTTAAAGATTTTAGATTCCAATTTAATAGAATCAAATCCTTCTTCTCCAAAGAAGTGGAACTTTTCTGAGGCCTGGGATAAATCATCCGTGGAAGCTGTAATTATCGCAGCCGGGTCCTTGGAAGAATTTGTCTTTTCTTTTAGCGTTGAGTCGTAGCTTATAATTGAGAGGGGGTGAATGGTCTGGTCAATTTTTTGTCCGTATCAGACCGTAGAAGGTCTGCCCATGTGAGGGCATGGACAAAGGCAGGTCTTTGTGTCTCTGTGCTGTTTTGGCTGTCGGATTTGTCCGTCGAGGGACCTAGCACTGAAACGACATTAATTATTACTAGAAACGATCAACAAACCGATGGTTAATCGTGGATAATTTCACAAGTAAGTAACTTCGGTTTATTAATGTACGGTCGTGGTTAATAAACTTAAGAGGGATTAATTGTGTTGGTTAAACCGAAACCGTTGTGTTGAGGTTATCAATCTTAATTGATATCATCAAAGAATTAAGAGATTAAATGCTAATATTAGATCGGTATACAACGATGTTCTATATTTGATTAATAGTAAGGGTTATTAATGAATGGTCGTTGTTAATAACTACCATCGATGAATTGGATATACTCCTCGATTGAGTATTCGAGAGGGGATAAGTTATAGATATAACAATGATCGACTAAAATATATCAACAAGTGGAAAGTAGCAAGACCAAATCCTTTTTATTCTTGAATTAAATCTCATATACATCATTCATTTTCGTGTTTAATTAAATTAAATCACTCAATCCCAAAACCCTCATTTATTTACTTGCTTCATTAAAAAGATAATTATTCCTTTCCCTATGGATACAAACTCTACTTCACTATACTACGTATTAGTGCTAGTATCGATTTATTTTGACGCACCGTGACAAAGTGCTCGTCAGACTTTTAGTCCTATAGTGAAACCCACCACTGTTCGTCAAAAGTACCGTATACCCAACATGTTGAAAGACCCAAATGGATGATGGGGTGGAAGGAGTAATTTAGAAGTAATACGTTTTGGAGCCAGTTTCAACCAAAGCTGGCTGTGATTAGAGCTGGATTTATCTATCTATAATGTTTTCTGATCTGAAGTAATACGTTTTGTTAGTTTTGTTGGATTGGTTTTTTGAAGCCAGTTTCAACCAAAGCTGGCTGTGATTAGAGCTGGATTTATCTATCTATAAGTTTTGGAGAGTAGTTTGTACTTGGAGATTAGGAGAATGCAAACGCCACACTTAGAAGTTGTTCCGTTCACTTGATCTGAATGTTTCTGATCTGAATTTTTTAAGTTCTGATCTGATCTGAATTTTTCTGATCTGATCTGAATCTTTCTGATCTGATCTGAATGTTGCTGATCTGATCTGATCCGATCTGAATGTTGCTGATCTGATCTGATCTGATCTGATCTGAATGTTTCTGATCTGATTTGAATTCTTCTGTTCTGAGTCTTTCTGATCTGATTTGAATATTTCTATAATTGTAATTATAATTATAATTATTAGATTTATAATTGTAATTAAAAATATAACTTAAATAAAATATAATTATAATCATAATTATTAAAAAAAATATAATAATTAAAATTAAATTTAAAATTATAATAATTATACCAATTACACTAATTATAAATACAGATACAGTTATAAATGTAATTATATTTTTAATTATAATTAATTTTATAATTATTATTATTGTAATTATAATTATAATATTTATTTCTATAATCATAATTATATCTATAATTACTAACTTCAATATATAATTACTCCGAAGTAATATAATTACAACAATAACAACAAGAACAACAATAATATTAATAATAATGATGATTATAATTATAATTGTATTGTAAATCATAATTATATTTATATTATATTATATTATATTATATTATATTATATTATATTATATTATATTATATTATATTATATTATATTATATTATATTATATTATATTATATTATATTATATTATATTATATTATATTATATTATATTATATTATATTATATTATATTATATTATATTATATTATATTATATTATATTATATTATATTATATTATATTATATTATATTATATTATATTATATTATATTATATTATATTATATTATATTATATTATATTATATTATATTATATTATATTATATTATATTATATTATATTATATTATATTATATTATATTATATTATATTATATTATATTATATTATATTATATTATATTATATTATATTATATTATATTATATTATATTATATTATATTATATTATATTATATTATATTATATTATATTATATTATATTATTATAATATATTAATAATATTTATATTATTAACATTATTATTATATTATTATTAATAATATTATTATATGAATATATTAATATTATTAACAATAACAATAATATAATAATCATAATTAATATAATAATAAAAGTGATAAATCATGTTTGAATTTTTTGATCTGATCTGATCTGAATGTTTCTGATCTGGTCTGATCTGATCTGAATCTTTCTGATCTGTTCTGAATCTTTCTGATCTGATCTGAATGTTTCTGATCTGATCTGATCTGAATAAAATAAGATTAAGGAATAAGTAATAAGATTAAGACGAACGGAACACCTTCTTAAAAACAATAAAGTAACTCCTGTTTTGCTGACATCTTATAGTGCGGGTGTCTTGTTTAGAGGTACATAGTGACAGTAATACCTATGTGACCAGTATGTCCTTTTCCCGTTCTGCAGCACTTCTGAGCCGGTGGAGCTGAATTATGGACCAGAACCAATTTTGAATTGAGCAGACTCCTAGCATCCACAAGGACCACAATTACTTACCAGTTACCAATGACATTGGACTTATGTTTGTCCCGAGGTAAAAATCATTTGCTACATAAGTGCGTGCAACTAGAGGCTGCTCTTTTTATTTGAATTTTGTAATTGCGCAATCTGTAGTTTTTAGAACATTGAATGTGGATTATGCGAGCAACATCACTTTACCATATTGTTACACTACGTATGAGAGAAGCATTTATTTATATCATATGAGCAACGTTTTGGGTTAAGCCGTTCAGGTGAATCTAAATATATATTTCTCCAATTCTTGGATTTTTTTTTTATGAAGATTAAAGATGATCATAGTTTTGCTTTTCGGAATTCATGCTTAATTCAGTTAATTGTTTGGCGTTGAGGACTGCCTTAGTGCCTTCACAACAGCAGTTTTATGTATGAACCTTTGATTTCCACCAATTTTGAAGATATTTCTCTAACAATAAGAAATTATCCTTTCTTGTTAAAGGATTTAGCACACTAATGGCACTTTGTCTAGCCATTTAAAAATATCTGACATACTACTCCCAAACAATGTTGAATTGTTGACAAAACATTTATTAAAGTGATGACAATAATAATAATAACAACAATAACAATAATAACAATAATAATAATAATAACAATAATAATAATAATATGTTGCCAATAAAATGTTCAACAATTAGATATATTAAATGCGTTGCCACTTGCTCAGACTGGCTTTTCGAATCCAGAGAGCCACTCAAACATATGTGGCTTTTCATAATCTCATTTCAAGATGCAATAAAAACTGCATATGAAGTACAGAGTACTAATGTACTAAACTTGACTTTTCGAATTCCAATTGTTGCCTAAAAATTTACATCTACCACCCTAGGGACCTTCAATCAGTGTCACGCCTTCACCTGCTCCTGCGCTTAACAAAAAATGTTATTCAAGCAAGAGCTTCTTCACAATAAAATGGATTGTCACATGTTTCATTAGCGATAACAATTGGTACAATTGGTAAGAACGTAAGAGCAATCTTTAGCTTCAAATACCTGAACATATATTAGTATTTAAAAACATTATTTGCAGAATATTAAAGTAAAAACGTAGAAAAATCATCTCAAATAAAAATGTGTTTTGTGGATGATACTTGATTGCCGCATCACCTTTGCAAAAATAATGTGGGAAACATTACTCTGGACAACATACAAGTTCTTGAAGAAATCAATAGCAGCCTCACCAATTTGATTAGGGGAAGTAACAACGTTCCCAGCCTGATCTTTAATGGAAGTAATTGTTTGTTTCAATTTTAACAAATGAATGGAAGAATTTGGAATTATAACCCCCCTCTTTGATTCATTTAATGTGAGCATTTGCTTCCAAAATTTCCTTTCAATCTTGTATTTTTGCAACAGCAAACCTTTTTTGTGAGCCCAATCCTCCTTAGTATGTTCTCCAGGGATCTCCTCAAAATCTTTTTCTGCCAAAAGAACTTCATTCTCACAAAATCGGATGTCATCAAATATGTTCCCAAAGACTTCTTTGTTCCATATTTTAAGATCCTTTTTAGGCACTGAAGTTTATGAACTAGCCCTCTCATACCTCCTCCATATTCATAGAACTGCCATTTTAGTTTTTACAAAATCCAAGAATGTGTTTTTAGAGAACCACATATTCTGGAAAATTGAAAGCTTTGGGACCACAAAAGTTTTTATTAGAGCACTGTAAAAGGATAGGATTATGATCTGTAGGGGAATTATTAAGACGAGACACCTAAATGTGATCAAAATAATCAATACAAGTATTGTTAAACAAAACCCTATCCAGTCTTCTCCAAACCCTGCCATTTGTTCTAACCCCTGTCCATGAGTATTTAGGTCCAGCATAAGGCAAATCAATCAGCTCACATGCAGCAATACAACCAGTAAAGTCATTCACACCTCTCAAAATAGGTAAGGAATTCCCTCTGTGCTCACTATGTTGTGCAATTTCATTAAAATCACCTCCTATAAACCATGGTTCTCACATATTAGCTGAAATGGATATAAGAGAATTCCACAGATCTCTTCTAGTAATATAATTGTGTTTACCATAAATTCCTGTTACCCAACCCTTGTACAAGCTGCCATCAGCCTTAAAATGAACAAATTGAGTATGCCACTGAACCTGACTAACTTGTAAATAATCTTTCTTCCAGAAAACCCAAATTTTGGTGTTTGGAGAAGAAATTGTATCAATGAAGCCTAAAATACTTTTATAATGATGAATTTTAGAGCAATCCACCATGGGCTCAATACTCACTAATAAAACCAACCTCCACTGTTGAACTAGGGAACTAAGTCTGGAACTGGAGGATTCCAAACCCCTAGTGTTCCAAAACAAGCAATTCATTGAACAGTTGAGTGACCAATCCCTCTCGCTGCAAGATGAGCATCATGTTGAAATGTAGGGGGTGGATCAGGTTCTTGAATAATAGGCTGAGAGGGCCCAATATCCTCTAAAATCTTTTGGTTGAGTGGTTGTTTGCTCTGTATAAAGTAATGATCCACTGTCCTCTCAAACATCAGACTGAATTGCTTCTGGTGAGATGATTTCTTGGATAGTTTCTACTGCTGCATCAATTCTTTTTGCCACAATATCCCCGATTCCAATAATTGTTGCATCAAGTTCTTCAATATTTTCAGGACTAGTTTCTTTTTTTACCAAGCTCACCATATGAATGATATTATTTGCTGTGTAATGGAGGGTCCTTATCAATAATCTGCTGTAACTGAGAGATGTGAGCATCGTCTTTGGCCTGAATGATATCCTTAGGTGCTAAAACTGAAAGACTAGGAACTTCCTCTACAGTTGGTTGCGCTACCGAGTCCAAGAAAACCTCCTCTCCCTCGGAATCACTGACAACCTGACCATCCTTATAAATTGAAGTTGATTGTTTTTCTGAAGCATTTATAATAATCCCCTTCCCTTTCTCTTCCTATGTGAATTTCCTTTCCTGAGCTCCCTGCTTATTATTATTCTGTTTTTGAACCCATCTATTCTTGGGTAACTCAATCAACTTAGGCTGTTCCCCAACCTTCTTAGACTGGACCAATCTGTCCTTAGGCAGCTCAATCATAGCAGGTTGTTCCCCAGCCCTCTTAGGACATTTAGGATGAGAATGTCCTAAGTGTAGACATGCAGAACAGTATTCCGGACTATTCTCATAGATAAAATTTTGAAAAAAACCGTAGGAACCGCTATTAATCCAAATTTTCTGAGGCATTTCCTTCATTAAATCGAATTCAACATATACCCTTGCAACCGAAGGCCGAGAGAGGTTTGCAGTTGCCGAATCAATTTTAAGAGGTTTTCCAATCAATCCTGCAATTTGTAGCAAGGCTCTTTTATCCTGCAAATGTAAAGGAAGTCCCTCCATAGCAATCCATACCGGAACTAGTGAAGATTCCACATTAGGACGAAAGTTTGGTGCCCACCTAGTAACACACATAACATGACCGTGAATAACCCAAGTTTGCCTCGTCGAGCAACGCAGAAAGTCTTCCTCCAAAGCAAATCGGATAACAACATGTTTATTATCCAAAACACCCAAATGAAATGATCCCTTAAATCCAATTATCTCAAAGGACTTACGAATCACAGTAAGTGAAGGTTTACCCTTAAAAAAGTAACCTACCAAATCACGAGTATGATTTTCCGCCAAAACCTTTACATGTCCTTCTGAGAATGAAATTGAGGGCACCCCCCAATCTTGATAGATCTGCCGAGATAGATCCCTGTCCTCCTACAACCTCTGCAGAAGATTTACGTGCCCAAGCATTTGGTGGTGGAGGCGGCTCTACCGCCGCCGTAGAATTTTCCGTCATAGGAGTTCAAAATCGCCACTAGTTTGGCCACATCATGTACATCATACTATTATATATTATCATCATTTAATTAATATGGTTTGTTCTTTTCCTTCTATGGACTGCCGAGTGTATAGTAGTGCTTCTATGTCAGAAATTTTATCGAGCCCGTGACATGCTCATTAACGTGCACGCTATTCCACGTGGCACTTAATTTAAATTAAATCGGTTTAACAGATAATACACGTACAACGTACTGACATTTCTGTCTCTAAAATTAAATCTAAACATTCATCTCCACATATTCTCCCTATCTATTCAGCCGGAATATATTTTCCGACCAAGACCAACTTGATGAGCGGGGGGAACAAAGGTAGAGATGAAGTAGATGCCACCCGGAATTTCACGCCGCCGTACGCATTGAAGCCAGATAGCGAAGCCGCCGACTCTGCTTGTGGTCGAGATGAGGTAGATGCCTCCAAGAATTTTATACGCCGCCGGACGCATCGTCGCATCGATGCCAGACAGTGAAGCCGCCGACTCTGCTTGCAGATTTCTTCTCTGATCTCTGTCGTGAACTAGGATGGCTCTCTAGCCAGGTCAGATTGTTGCAACGTTTTTTGAGAAAAAAAATCCCCTTAAGCGTAATTTCTGAAGGAAAATCGAACATTGGGAGCTTTGGTATGTGTAGTTTTTTGAAACGATATATGATCAGCAATTGATAATCTACTTTCCTGTTTTTTGTAAATGTTTTTAATTCTCTTCCTACTAGTTTGTGAACAAATTCTTGTGTACTTGCATTGCTCTGTGTAAATAACACTTTTTTAATTGAAACCATGAGATAATTAGAGCATTTGTGATGAGCACATGTGTACACTTTGACTTTAGGTTTAGTTATGGCGCAAAAAAACTGGTTCTACGTACTGCATCTTTTCTTTTGATTAATTTGAAGATGCGTAGAGTTTTTTTGTAATTGGCTTTGCATTTTTTTGCATTTATTAAAACGGTATGATGTGATGCTAATCGTCTTGTGCTTTAATGTATACACAATTCTACCTTTCGTGATTCAATTGCTAAAGATGTGATCTGCAGATTATGTGACTCAAAACTTATTTAGCTAATGAAAAGTGAAAACAAAGATATGTTATATTTAATTTTAGTTACATACATTTAATCCCATGGAATATGTAGTTTATGATTGAGTTGGGGGAGTGCTATTAAAGGAGTTTTAGTGATGCATGTCAGTCAAAAATTTAATTGCAAAGTAGATGATATGTCAAACTGAACCAAGAAGAAAGAAACCATGTATTCTTGCCATAGAGGAAATACAAAGAGACAACCCAGAGAGTTTGAAACCATCAACTTATGAAAATAGCGAAAACACTTCACTGTTATATGAATTGGTTTGTAGATGCAGGTCAGCTCAGTTAGTTTAATCGTACTTGATCCATGCACAGTTTATCCAGATCCATGTTCGCATTCAACAAGATGATCTGAATATATTTGTTTATTAAGTATACAAATTGAATCTCAGAACTATATATTCTATTTGGACCAGATTATGTCAGCTAGATTTCAAATATGACAACAAAACATGCAGAGGAGGACAATAACTCAAAAAATAACCAAGCATCCAATCATTTGGGAAGGGCAGTTTGATTTACTGGTAATCCCATATTAGTTATTGTAAGTGATAATAACTCATAACCAATAACAGGAAACAATCAATAAATTTCATCTCACAAGAGTTAAATAATATCAACAACGTAGTATCATGATACAAAATTTGAGTTTCCAGTCTGCAATAACAAAAATACTTCTAGATCATGCTTCAACCTTCTAAATCTGGCAGATTTAGATCAAATTGTTGATTACAATTTTGAGACCTGCAATGACAATGACACATGTTACTGCTATATTGAATATTTTAAACTATATATATGGAATATACATGAATAAAATGATTGATTAATCAAATGTAAAATATTCAATACAAATTCATATTTTCACCTCTCCAGGTGTGAAGCTTGACATGATCTAGCATTATGGCCACTCTTCTTGCATTTTGTACAACGTCTAGCCTTTTCAGATGGGTGTTTAAGGCGTGAACCTGAACCTCTAATTTTTTTAATTTTCGGATCTTTCACATAAAGTTTTGGTGAGTGGGAAGACGATGTTGATGGATGACTTGCATCCATCCCCCCATCGTCCATATGTGCAAGGTGATCCATAGCACCCTTCAAGACCCCTGCGAAGTAGTTGCTTCGTTCTTCAGTTAAGGATGCCATGTCAACAACTTTGAAAGCAGACAACCTTAGCTTGACCCGCCTTGTCCATAATTTCTTACCAACAAATGAATCAGTTGCAGGCTGATAAATAGGGTTTACCTTTGCTTTCTTTGTCCAACGATGAAGAATATATTTCTCTGGCAATAACAACACCTGCTCAAGCCTCATCCATGTGAGAATATGGCGGCAAGTAATCCCCATAAATTCAAATTTTTTACAGCTGCAAGAAACAAAATCTGAGGATATGTCGTATGTAAGCTTGTGTGTCGTAGAGCTGTAAGTCAAATCCATATCACATTTCTTAACATCATAGATCTTAGTTTCAACAGAGCTAGAAATCAGGTGGCAAGTGTAAAGAGCACACTCATCAAATTGTTTCTGGAACTTAAGAAAAATTGCCTTTGTATATATTCCAGCCATTTGTCGTTCCATTAAATAACTTGATTTCACCTGGGGAACTTCATTTCGATCGCGGTGATCAGCAACAAGCTCTCTATGCCTCTGTCTCACAATAGCTCGAGTAATACGTGTCACACACTGGCTCACGGTGCACTTCTTGTTAACATACTTTTTAAAAAAAGCATGTGTGCTTTCAACACGTTGACTACTTAACATTCCAGCACAAAAAACATGTTTCACAAAACAGGGAACCCATTTCATACGAATTTCATATATATCAGCAAGCCAACTATTTTCATTCAACTCTGGCAACAAAAGTTTCTCAGTCCACCGTTGCTCAAAATCACTTGTGCTATGTGAACTCATAATAATATCAACTAATTCTTTATGGAGTTCAGTATATGCAGAGCTAGAGACATTCATCTTTTCAGGGAATTTTTTAAGTATATGCCATAAACAATGATGATGTGATACATTTGGTAATACATCAGCCACTGCTCGAGCTATAGCTGCATCCTGATCAGTTATTATTACCTTTGGATGGGGTATAGGATCCATAGCTTCTAAGAACTTTGATAGAAGCCAAGAAAATGACTCAGTCGATTGATCACTTAGCAAACCGCAACCAAACACAGTAGTTTGACGATGGTGATTAACACCAACGATTGGAGCAAGATAAAATCCATATTTGTTCGTATTGAATGTTGTATCAAATACAACCACTTCGTTGAAAATGAGTATGCATTCCTACTATCACTATCGGCCCAGAAGCATCTAGTAAGAACCTTTTCACTATCAATCTCAAACTTGTAGAAGAAGTCACAATTCCTATGTTTTTCAGTTTGAAATCCATGAATCATTGTTTGCACATCAATCCCATTAAATTTGGATTTCAATGAGGCATTGTAATTATATATATCAGTCTCCGTGCACCCCATCGTAGATAGGCCTCCAGCTTCATTCTCCAACAAACGAATTTGGGTATGTGTCTCAATATTTGCTTCTCCCCACTCATTCATCAATACTCTCTTCGAAGCTGACACTTCTCGATGAGAACGAAGCAAGTGTGTCTTACTAGGACTAACAAGGTCATGATTATGGATCTTCTCGAATTGTGACACAACCCACAATCCGCTTTGTCGATTTCTCGAAACATGCATCTTAGCAAGACATCCACACCTAGTTTGGCCCCTATTTCTTTCGAAGACAAATTTGGTTTTCTTCTTTGAAGACAAATTTGTTCGGCCTTCTTTGGAGCATGTAAATGCTCTCCATGTTGTAACTCCAGCTTTATTAACAGTTGAATTTTTTATTTTAGTGCTGAATCAAGCAGCTTTGCATATGCATTATAGAAAGCCTGAGCATCATCTAGCGAATGAAATTGTTGGCCTAATTTAGGTGTTTCCTCAAAGTAAAGATCTGAAAGACAAATTAAAATTACATAGAATCTTGAATTAGTAAACGGAATTAAAGACTCTTAAATTAGACTATTTTAGGACAAGACGTGGTCAAACCATACAAAATTAAAGCTAATACACAAACACAATACGTTTATTAGATCACGTCAAAATTAAACAGATCAGATTGGACCATAAATGCCAACTAGTAATAAAAACACAAAAACAATACATCTAACATATCATACCAGACTTAAGCAGACCAGATCAAATCATACATAGACCATAGTAAAATGCACACACAATACATTTAAAAGATTAGACCATAGATAATAGTAAATTAAAAACTACAAACACATACACAATATGTTAATACTCGTATATGGTTTAGTCTACTTTGACCTGCCATTATTATATATAAATAAGTTGTGATAACAATTATTGAATTAAAGTGTAGTTTTTTTATTTGGGTTTAAAAGACATAAAAGAACAAATAATCTCAATGTCGCAACATACGAAAATATTAGAGAGTTTTTTGGTGTGCTATATGTAACAAAAATTTAAAAAAAAATAGTATATTAAGAAACACATTTATCGAATTAAAATTAAGATAAAAACCTTCATCCGATTGTATATTCGGTGATGAAATATTGAGAATATCTACATCAGTAGGTAGTACGCTGTCGTTGACCATGAGTTACTTTCGTTCTGCTCTTGAACACCTGCATAGAGACAATTGAATAACAATATATAACCTCTGCGGCAAGTATAACAAAATTGTGGATGTATTGATAAATTAATTATATTAACTATTTACTTTCATAAATATAATGATTGAATAAAAAGATTGATAAATCATACAGTACTCCATACTTCGTAGTTTGTACCTTTCAACAGTTTAGGATGCAGAAGAATGAAAGATTTTTTCTTCGGGTAGCATGTAGCGTGCAAATAAGCGGTACTGCTGCAGTGGTTTAGGTGTAGAAGAATGGGAGTCCCTCTTTTTGAGAAGTAGCGTGCGGCATCCAAATTCTATTTTAATTTATTTATAAAATCTAATTAAAAGTGATGTCATTAATTAATTAACGTGGGAGCCGTGTCTAACATGGAGTACGTGCTCCATAAGGAGCATGTGACATGCTCGCTAAAATTTTTGGCTTCTGTGTAATTTAAAATTTTTGGCTTCTATGTAATTGTTTCTATTTTACTAATAAGGTACAAATATGATTTTTTTAGCAAATTTGAACAATTCAATTGCTTCAACCCGAGCTTCACCAATTTTAGCAGATTCTAATGTTAATAAAATAATATGAACAACAAATTATTTTTGAAGAGAGCAGTTTCTAGTCTATATGATTAGTCTTATCAATCATCCTCTTTTGTCAAATAAGTACCTTTTGATTTCACGTGAATTATATAAAAAATAAAGTAGCAAGATGGAATCTACCTTTATGACTATATTGACTGAATCTCTGAAATTATTGTTTTGGCTATCATATAAATATTTTCCTTATTTGAAATTATTTTTATAGTTTTCTCATGTTCTAATTTGACTACATTTTATTCTTAATATATGAGAATTTAATTTAATGAAAACATTCCCAAGCTCGTCTCATTGTGACGGAACACGTCTTTTATTTTTATTTTTTACTATTAGATGAACAAATGTATCAGGAGTCAAAGTCATGTGTTGACAAATGTGAAAATGAGAGTATTGCGTCTAGAAAATAGAGAAGATATAGTTTTACATAGTTTAGCAGATTTAGTCGGCTTAACCACTTCAGTCAGAATTTCACCAAGTTCAGCAGATCCATCTTATTCAATCTATTTTTTTGTGATACCAAAAACTCCGCACAATCAATCAATTTTCAAATGACATAATTAATAAAATTAATAAAATTGAGATACATTTCAGTTACACTAAATTAAAAGGGAAAAACATCGAAACTTAACATATTAAGGGAGTGTTTGCAATTGCTTCAACTTTAAAAAAGTGATTTTTTAAAGTGATTTTGGGAAAAGTGATTAATAGTAAAAGTTGGTAGTGTTTGAGAAAAAAGTAATTCTGAAAAAGTAAAAGTTGGTAGTGTTTGGTAAAATAAGTACTTTTTGTGTAATAGAAAAAGTGAGAAGCAGTTTAAAGCACCCTTCTACCTGCTTCCAGCTTTTAGCTTTTAAGTGATTAATTTAAGCAGAAGTTGTCATTTGAAAACACCCTTTTCAGCTTTTTTTAAGCCAAAAGCTAGAAAGCGCTTTTTTAAAGCAATCCCAAACACTCCTTAAATCGTACGGTGAAAGTACTGGAATGTCTCATTTGTCAACTTAAAATTTCAAATTAGTTAAAGATTGCTAATAAAAAGAATTGAAGAATACAAAAGGGTGATCCGCGCGCCTCCCAAACTGTTTTGCGCACCATCTTTTGTCAAATATGGACAATATTGTCCTTACTCAAAGCTCACGGAACCTTTAACAACTAGGCGCACCACCAAGCATCTCTCAATCTCTCTTCATGGATTTTTAATTTTAGTGTTATTGTTTCCAAAAAAATTGTAAAGAATTCTCGTAGGATCACATGTGGCCTAACAATTTGACATTTACTCTCCTCCAATAACTTGCTACCACATGGCCAAATTTTCTTTTTCTATAAAATGTTATAACTTTTTCAATTTTGCTCCCATCTTTATAAAAATTACACTCCGTATCAAATTAAATAATTTTTTATGAACTTTCATATGACATCAATATCATATATGTAAAAATAAAAAAAAAACATGTGGTCAAACTAATAAGTACACTTCAAATTGAAATTGTCTTTTTAAAAAATAACGGCCCCTATATATAATTTAGAATGTTAGTTTAATATATTTTATTAAACACAATCAATATATGTTTTTTTCTTTTATTTGGTAATGTCCTTCTCGCGTGTGAAAAAATCGGGAAGTATCGAGCTGCATAAATTGTCAATGCACCAGGGGTGCAACAAGATAAAAGAAATAAAGCTACAAGAACAAAAAAAAGGGTGATTCTGCATTACGACCATGTATGTTACATGACTAGATTTACGACCCGATTGATATTTAGATTCTTTTTATTTGAACTGATTTTGATCCAGATCAGACTAGACTAGTTTTAAAAAATATTATGTAGTATATATACATTAATTGACAACTCAATAGACTTGACCAAATGTTTTTTTTACATATATGTTATTGGTGCCATATGAAAGATCATTAAAAAATATTTAATTTTATAAAATAGGAGCAAAATTGGAAAAGTTATAATACTTTATAAAACAGAAAAATTAGCCACATGGCAACAAGTTATTGGTGGAGAGTAAGAATGTTTTTACTTGGACTGTAATTTGTCCCAGACCAGACCAGACCAGACCAGTTCAGACCAGACCAGACCAGACCAGACTTGGATAGTTATAAAAATACAAAGAAACCAGATCTTACCAGACCAGACCAGACCAGTTCAGACCAGACCAGATCAGACCAGACCAGACCAGACCAGCAAATTACATCCCAAGTAAAAACATCCTAAATGCCAAATTATTAGGCGGTGCACTTGTAAGTAGTAATCCTACGGGAATTCCTTTACAAATTTTTAGAAAACAATAACATTAAAATTAAAAATTATTGAAGGGAGATGCTTGATTGTGCGCCTAGTGCATTAGAGTTCCGTGAGCTTTGATCAAGGACAATCTTGTCCACATTTGACAAAAGATGGTGCGCACAGCAGTTTTGGAGGCACGCGGAGCAGACACGATACAAAATTAGAATTCAAATAAATTCTGTATGTTCGAACTTTCACGAGTCGGGCAAAGTATAAACCCTCTTGGCTCGTCCGTCTCTTTCCTTTCCCTTTTCTCCATCGCCGCGTCAGGTTTGGGTCTTTCCCTTTTCTCCATCGCCGCGTCTGGTTTGTCTTTCCCTTTTCTCCATCGCCGTTGACAACATTCCTTGTTGTTGTGTTGATCTTTACTTTTCTTAAACCTATTCATGATTTTTTAAATGCGTAGTCTCTATCATTGGAGAAATAGAGGTATTTATTTCCTCAATTCTCTCCCATAATCAAATTGTTACCTTCTGAGTGTGTTGCAGTTATTAGTTGGTGAAAAAAGATGAGCAGAAGAGAAGAGATCCAATTCACCAAACAGCCTTACATCGAGGATGTGGGTCCCCGCAAAATGTATGCATTTTTGTTCTTCTAATAGGATGTTGTATTTTTTTGTTGAGTGTCTCTAGGCTCACTCTAATCCCCACCTTTATCACAACTTTGTATTTCATCCTACAGAAAAAGTTTTAAGTTTTCAACTTTCTCCGGTTCTGAAATCATGAATTCAGCAGTGGTTGAAGTCTATCGCGGTGCTTACTATGATCAATTCCAGAAACCTCTTCCCAATGGCCTATTGGATCCACACATGGTATTTCTTACATTTGTTGATGCTTTGGTTGTCTGAATTTAAGGGGGCTGCACACACATTTTTCATAAAATTCCATAGCCCTGTAGCTTATGAATCCAATCATTATGGCATTTGTGAAGTGTAAATTGTAAATAAATTTACTTGCTAAGTTGCTAGTCTAATTAATTGTATCATTGTTGTGTCATTTTCAACTGCATTTCAATTCTTAATTTATCTTCTCTTGATCTGCAAGATTTTTTTTCTTCCTGATTCATGGTTTTGGTGATACATGGTTATGGATTTTCTAAGATGGGCACCAGTGTATTTAGAGCCGCCCTGTAGTCAGTTTTTTTTTTTTAATTGTAGTGGACAAAATAAAAACAAGATATGTATGTAGGCACATGAAGGATGTGTTTGTTTGACGCACCAGTTGATTCATGATGGTAAAGTGCTTGGGGAGCGTATATCAAACTTTTCATTGTTCCATTTCATATGGTCATACGGCTGATGTTTATCCCAATGCTATTAGTAAAACGCTATAACAGTGTAGCAGCTGATTGCAATCGTGGCAATGCAGAAGCTGTACTGTGGCAAATGGTAGCCATATAATGTGCTATGCCACTAGAACTTTGATTTCCTTCTATGCACGCATAACCATGGGTAAGGGTTTTTGGGGTAGGGAAGGGGCTATAATCAGATTTTAGAGTAAAAACATCTCTTTCAAACCCTTTGAGATCCTTCTTTCTCCTTTAAAACTCTTCTCTATTTTAATGCCATGTCTTCACCCCTCTTTTGCAATGTGCCTCTCAAGTCTGCAAATATAGTTATATTTATATATTCTTTATTGAAAACTTGAAATTCTAAGAATAATCATACAGCTACCCGATATACTGCTATAGTGTTATCAAGGCTTTCCGCACTCTGTCATTGATAACGTTGCCTTATCCATACTATTGTGATGTCCATTATTGGCGCCTTGGCGGACAATAACTTGTTTATAATGATATTTTACTATTTTGGAAACTCACTCATTATTTTGAATTTCAGGGGCCTACAAACAAAGGAAAGGCTTGTGAGACATGCAGCGGAAGTTTGAAAAACTGTCCTGGTCACTATGGATACTTGAAACTTGCGTTACCAGTTTACAATGTTGGATATCTGCCAAACATTTTGGTCATTTTGAAGTGTATTTGCAAGGTACATGATTTTGGACCGTTAGTATTGTTGTGGTTGTGTAATCCGTATCACAATTCTTAAATGATGTATTCTCTGTGACAGTTTTATGACATCCATTTGATCTGTGCAAGGTAGTCAAAAGCGCTCGCCCCAGTTCTTAAGCGCACCAGGCGCAGCTAGCAGGGCCTCCAGCGCTTGGGAGAAGGGGAGGTGCACGTTCCTGGGTCAGGCGCAGCATAAGTGTAGGATGCGCATGAAGCACAGGGGGCGCACGCTTGGGTCGCCTGATCCGGAAAAGGCTGACCAGCCTTTTTTTTTTAGTTTAAAACTTTCAAATATAATTAGCCTATATCTTTAATAACACTTAGCCCATCTAATAGTCGGGTAAAACAATTGAAACCTACGTAAAACCTCAAGTTAAAAACGTAAACCTTGCGTAAAAGTGTAAAACACTAAGCTATCATCGTGCTTCAATCTTCTTACTCTCTTCTTGCCTGTTAGGTTAACGTAAAAGTGAGGTCTTAACCTGCCTGCTAGGGTCATTCCTCTTCTTGCCTGTGGCTGGAAGAGCACAGAGGGGGAAGCCCCAGACTTCTGGGAATATTTTTTTAACAGAAATTGCTCTGTATAGGTCTAAAAATAACTTTTTTTTTTGCTCGAAGAAGTCTTAATTCATATTAATAGCATTCAGCAACGAAAACAAACTAGAGAAAAACCACAAATAATCATCCGCTCGTGGCCGAGACTGAGAGCTAACCACTTAAAAAAAAAAGCAGTATAGTTCGCTAGACCAATAGTGGGCAATAAAGAGCTAGAGACGGTTACCGCAGAATCTTCCTCCCCCCACCCTAATGCCAGAGTCTTACAGTGAATGAAATAACCAAAGCAAAAAAACACAATGTATCTGGAATCAAAATAAACAAAACAGACAAATAAAAAAACACCAAAGCCAAACTTCATCTTCACCACCAACCAGAAAATTCTCGGCGGGTCTATGCTAGCTGACCCGCCCCTTTCCCATTTTTTGGCCTGTCGAGAGCCATCTCTGCACCCACATGCCTTCTTCCTCTTGGTCTTCCCACATACGTCTTCGTTTCAGGTCTCCAGCCCTCCAGATGGGTCTTCCTCCCCCCCGTTCTTAGTCAATGGGTCCTTGGAAGTCGTCGTGTGCTCTCCCCCACGATTAGACTTCCTCTGGCCTCCATAACCCTCTGAGCTAGAACCCCCGTCAGTCAACCATTTATTAAGCCCTGTAGGGCTGGTCTTCACCCTTCCACCTGCTCTAAGTCCCACCCCGTATAGTTTTTCGGTTACAAAACCTTCCTCATACTCTAATGGACAAAGTTTGTCAGAATGACCAATAATACCACAGATAAAACAAAAGCTGGGCAATTTTTCATATTTAAAATCAACCCAGTGCTTTACTCCATCTTGCGTCAGATTTGTGCCTCTTTTCAGGGGTTGACGGACATCCATGCTCACCCGTATTCTCAAATAGGAACTCTGTTTTCCATCAAAATCACTCATCTCAAATTTTATAAAAGAGCCTATAAAATTACCAATCCTTCTAGCAGATCTCAGGTTCCTATACTTTATAGGAGCATTATAAACCTGTACCCAAAAGCTGGCCTCAAACAAATTCATGGATTCAGGTATATCATCAGGTTGAACCGCTTTAAGCAAAATCAAATCACGTTCATAAAGCCAATGACCTTCCTCAATAACCCTATTCATATCAAGAACATGATTGAAATTTAGTAGATACCTGCGTTCGCCAATTTCTTTGATAGTCATACCTTTCACAGGTCTCCACAATGATGTCATCAATTCCTGAAATCCAGAAAGTCTGATATTCCGATCCGTAATGACAACCCCCACCGCCGGGAAATGAGGTTGTTCCTGATCTTCAACGGTTTCTTCCTCAATTTCCTCGTCAAAATTCAGTTCACTCTCTTGATCCCGCATGGCTAATTTCTTGTATGATTCAACCAATTCCTCCAAAAACCCAGCCCCACGCATATCGTCCGTCTGCTCTCAAAGTCGCACGCGAACGCCTAAACCCAGTCCCCACCGGAGAAGAAGCTCCCGGCTAAGTTCGTTCCCTCTACCCCTCGCAAATCACCGGCCAAAGCCGACAATTGGAAAATCAAACCCTAGCGGCGGACTGCCCTAGGAAGACCGAAGGTTTGGAGAGACCAGCTCTCGCTCCGGATTAATCGTTAAGTTTCTCCTTTAGGTCTAAAAATAACTTGAAATGCACAAATAGGACTACTACTTTTTTCTTCCCTCCAGGTATGATCAAACATTGATTTCAACCCTAAATACACCTAAGGGTATTAAATTCATAATAAAATAATTAAAAATCGTTTAAAAGTAATAAAAAATATAAAGATTAATAAAATATTTATAAAAAAAAATATTTTCTTTTTGATTTTTTTTAAAACTGATAAAAAAATAGTACCCCCCCCCATAAAAAAAAATGGATACCTTTCCCATTGCCTCCTAGCACCTCCACCACCGATCGGTAAAAATTATGCCATTTTTTTTCAAAATGCCAAGAAAATGGCATTATTACTCTTCATAATGCCAAAATTCTCACTGAATCTGCCATTATTGTGGCATTTTTACTAATAATTGGCAGATCACCAACTGGTGATAGGAGCAGGTGGTTCTGGTGGTGGCTCCTTTTTTACGTTTTAATTATTTGATTTTATAAATATTTTATATATTTTTTTATTTTTTTATTATTATTTTTTATGTTTTATATTCTATGATTTTATTATTATTTAAGACATTTTAAAAGCTACAAGGATATATTTGTCTAAACACACATGAATAGTCCTACTAAGGGGGATTTAAAAGATGTAATCCTATTTGTGCTCTTGGGCTACTTTTTTGTCCTATTTAGGTAATTCCCTCCTTTTTTAATGATGAATGTTCTTTATTATTGCTGAAACAATTATAAATAGGCATCGTGCCTTTTACAAGATCAAGTCCCAATCTAACTAAACCTCGAACGGGAAATTCTAAAATCTTAGGAAACAACAAATAATACTCTGTAAAATATAATATCAGACTAGAGTGCTAGACTACTCATTCAACTAATGTCTCTCTGGCCTATATGTTTCCTTCTACGGTATTGAATCCCATAAAAAAGCATCCGTAACAGCGGGTTCATATGCAGTACATATTTACAACTAAAAGAAATAAACACAACCTCAATAACTTAAAATAATGTTACTGCATGATGTTGATGGACCTTTTGAACACGGCTGCATTAGTTCTGAAGAGTATTCTTTAACAGTTGATGGTTAATCTATATGGTCTTGCTTTTTAGCTTTTCGCATATACCTTCTTCACACCTATGATGTAGAGGAAATTTTCAAAACACGGGTCTTATTGTAACACGCGCCAAAACACGGGACTTCAAAAAATTGGACAAAATCAGAATTCCATGTTTCGAATGCAAAAAAAACCAAGACTGGGGCGCATGGGTAGGGGGAAGTGGGTGGGGGGTTGGGTAAAATATAAAACCCCATTTTTATTAAATGATGTAACTTATGTATGTGTTCTCCATTTTTTATAAAAATATATCAACATTCATAACTTTTTATTATCTTTCACATGACACCAATATTCTATATAAAAAGTTTTAAAAAAAATTGAAGTTTCGACAGTATGTGGTTGAGTTTCAACAACTATCTTAAATAGATCCAAGTGCTAAAATAAAATATCATTTTTAAAATAATTGAAACATGCAAAACAAAGTTATGTTAATAATGAGATCGTAACTTTAGCACTTGAATCTATTCAGGAATTTTTTTTGATATGAAAACTTTCTACTGTTGAAACTTAAAAAAAAAAAATAAATAAATTTTATATATGAGTATTGGTGTCATTAGAAAGATCATAAAAAATTATGAATTTCAATATTTTTTTTGTAAAATTTGAAGTAAAAATAAAAAAGTTATATTACATAATAAATAAATGGGATTTTCACATGTTTGCCAACCCCTCCCCTCCCAGCCAACCCACCCCCTCCCAACCCACCCAATCATCCCATTCAGAAACCCTCTTTCTGAATCCCTCAATCCTAGAAAACCTAACAAAACTCCCGTATTTTTGCTATGCTTGTTGATAATTCCCGTTATCTAAGAAAACACCCTGTGATCTATACGCAAAACACACTCATCAGCTTTGAAGAATATCTTTGCAAGTTCATGAGCTATTTTTTGAATGGATTCTTGGTTAGTAATTTTCCCCTGTCCAAAAAATGTACTGTTTTAGAACTAATGTTTGTTCCAAAAAAGATTCTTATTTTTTAAATACATTTATATATATATTAATGTTGTTTTAAATGTTTCAAACAGAGCATCCGTGAATTTCATTTGTCAATATATTAATAGACTTTACAAGATTATGGCGCTTTTGAGGAGTGAATTTGACCTGAGTGTTGGCAATATTTTTATGAATGTCAAACTTCAGCATGAACACTATGGTGGTTTCTCTGGTGCATGAGAAAATTGTATGCGGAATTTCGGTAGTGTTTCACATTTTATCCATGGCCTGATGGCCTCACATTTTCTTCAACATTTTTCCCTTTTATTTTTCAGGGTTGTTCTCGCATTCTTCTTGGAGATGATGACTGCCGGGACTTCCTAAGAAAAATGAGAAGTACAAAGTTGGATCATTTGAAGAAGGGGGAGGTGCTAAAAGAAGTTGGGATAAAGTGCAACGCCATGACATCCGGTAGTAAGGGGAAGTTATGCTCCAGATGCGGATACATCAACGGTTGAAAAACTTATTTACGCTTTTATGTAATTGAGAGACTGTGACTATGTGGCAATGTTGGTACTTCTAATATGCACGGCGGTACACACAGGACCCCCCCCCCCCCACCAAACTTGGTCTATGCATTTGTTCTATGAGCCTTATGTTTGGCTTTTCTTTACATTTTACATCATGAAGGTGCGTGGACATTGAAGGCTGGATACTCGTCAAATAAAAAAAGTGAAATTTGATTCAAGGAAAATGTGCGTTTTGTCCCATAGTTGACTTTTGATTATTTAGTACATCCTTATCAATCATGGCATTTAAGTAAATATGACCATAAACTTTACAAGTTGGTTGCATTGTTGTGGCCATTAGGGTTTTTACTGTAGATGTGCATATTAGTATATTCATTCTCGTCTCTCCTTTGAGGTTGTACATTCATAAGCTTGTGTGCTCAATCAAGAACCTAACACCATTTGTAAAATTAAACTGTCAGTGGACCTGACTGCAACCGTTTTACGAAGTCAGGATTGACATTAGTTCATGCTTGACAACAATGTACTAACTGGCTATTATAAAGTACAACAATGTACTAACTGGCTATTATAACTGGCAATGTACTAATTATTATTTCTGAGAAGCTTAAATATTATATGAGATCTACTAATAAAGATCTAAAGTTATTAAGAAAATAACTTTAAATAATACAAACTATCTTCCATGAGCCAACTAGCCAAGAATAATACGCACTTTTGAAATAATTTTTTAATTATACCAACTATTCGAATGTTCAACAAAAAAGATACACACCAATTTTTCAAATAAAGTTTAGTCAATGAACTTTTCAAAAACTCATACCAGAATATCAAATAAGTGACCCCATCACCAAATACTCCATTTATTAGATGGTTTGGTATCAGTTTTTGATGTCTTACATGACTAGATTTATTTTCCGAAAAGTGGCTCCATATTATTTTCGTTATATATTCAAATAGTTAGTATTATTAGAAATCATTTCCAAAGTATGTAATATTATTGGTTTATGAATGATAATTGATATTATCAGTTTTTCCCCCAAGCTATTATCGTGCAAAATACTGGGTTGTCCTTTCTTATTCCTTTGTAAGAAGGTTGAAACATACTTGGTGTAAAAATATGCCTCTGTTTTTTGCATGGATTTAATTTTTTAACGAAATTGATTGACACTTCAAATTTCATGCCACCGACCTGACCTAGTTGGGAATTGGGATTATGTTGGTCATGATGATGAACATACTATTACATCAACATACACTACTATACAAAAATGCTAATATCAATTTCATTCTGTGTCTTTATGTTTCAGCAATGAGAATGACATCACTGAGAGGCTGAAATTTATTATCCTAGCAAATGCAAATCTTCAAAAAGAGTTATCTGATTCAAGTCATCGCAGAAAAATTTTGGTATGACATTATTTTGATGAGTTTTCTCTTATTCATGGTTATTTTATTTTTCGAGGATTAGTTAAAGTTAAAGTTAATTCTCCTGTAGCAATTTAGTATTAGTAATTAAAATCTACATTTAAAAAAAAACCTCCAATCTTGAAAACCATATTTGAATTTGTTAAAAATTTGATTTGATATATAAAGTAAGATAATAAAAGAGAGTAGGATTGACCAGTTAATAGTTTCTATGGTGTATAAAATGCGTCATAGACTCAGTGGGACTACTATACATTTGAAGATTTCGTTCCATTCACCCATAGGTTGTAGGCTGGGGATGAACAGGTGATGGATTAAAAGAAAGCAAGTTTTCTGTGAAATGTTTTTTGTTTGATACCTTTACTTCGTTCTGTTATGCATGTAATGATTAGTAAAGTCTGTATGTCATCTAGCTTGGTGGATTTGCTATTTCATGTTTGTAGGTGGTCTATTATCAATATCTCTGTTTTTATTAACTTTCTTATATTCTGCTTGAAATCATTTCATGGCTGTATTGGAAAAATTTACATTAATAATCCCAACAATTAGAGATCTTCCCATATTAATCCCAAGTATGAGTTATTCTAATATAATCCAAATTATAGGGAAGGCCATCCCAAAACAGTCCGTTGACCTGCATGAACCCATTCAGCAGGTCATCCCTACACATGGCAGTTTTTTACTGGCGTTTGTTTGTTTTCTTTATTTCTGTTTTTTTTCTATCCCTTTTTTCTTTCTTCTTCCTTGTTGCGCGACTCTATCTTCCGCATCCTTCTTCCCTGGTTCTTTTCTTCTCTTATCTTTTCCACTTTATTGTTTCCCTTCCTCTTTTTCTTCTTTGTCGCTGGTAAGCTTTGCATTAACAGTTCATGGTCGAATTTCTTTTCATTATTTTTTGTCTTTTTTCTTTCATCCCCTCCTTCATGCCACCTATAGATTTCAACAATGAAATCGGAAAATCGAATTCGAATTTCCCCTTACTTGAATCGGATCTGAATTGGCTTCTAACATGAGAGGGTCTACTTGAATTTCACATTTTTACAAAATTTTCTTCTCCATTTTTGTTTTCCTTCCTTTCCTTGGGGCTGGGGCGTGAAAGTGTGTTGGGTGATATGAGGATGTCGGTCAGTCCATGTTTCAGAGTCGTCGCCCGACAGACCCAACTGCTCTTCATCGCCAACTGTCCATCATCTTATCCGCTCTTCATCTCCATCCATCTGTCCGTCTTATTTGCTCTTCATCGCCGTCATCTGTCCGCTCAACCGTCTCCATCCCCGGCCTACAACCTATGGGTGAATGGAACGAAATCTTCAAATGTATAGTAGTCCCACTGAGTCTATGACGCATTTTATACACCATAGAAACTATTAACTGGTCAATCCTACTCTCTTTTATTATCTTACTTTATATATCAAATCAAATTTTTAACAAATTCAAATATGGTTTTCAAGATTGGAGGTTTTTTTTAAATGTAGATTTTAATTACTAATACTAAATTGCTACAGGAGAATTAACTTTAACTTTAACTAATCCTCGAAAAATAAAATAACCATGAATAAGAGAAAACTCATCAAAATAATGTCATACCAAAATTTTTCTGCGATGACTTGAATCAGATAACTCTTTTTGAAGATTTGCATTTGCTAGGATAATAAATTTCAGCCTCTCAGTGATGTCATTCTCATTGCTGAAACATAAAGACACAGAATGAAATTGATATTAGCATTTTTGTATAGTAGTGTATGTTGATGTAATAGTATGTTCATCATCATGACCAACATAATCCCAATTCCCAACTAGGTCAGGTCGGTGGCATGAAATTTGAAGTGTCAATCAATTTCGTTAAAAAATTAAATCCATGCAAAAAACAGAGGCATATTTTTACACCAAGTATGTTTCAACCTTCTTACAAAGGAATAAGAAATGACAACTCAGTATTTTGCACGATAATAGCTTGGGGGAAAAACTGATAATATCAATTATCATTCATAAACCAATAATATTACATACTTTGGAAATGATTTCTAATAATACTAACTATTTGAATATATAACGAAAATAATATGGAGCCACTTTTCGGAAAATAAATCTAGTCATGTAAGACATCAAAAACTGATACCAAACCATCTAATAAATGGAGTATTTGGTGATGGGGTCACTTATTTGATATTCTGGTATGAGTTTTTGAAAAGTTCATTGACTAAACTTTATTTGAAAAATTGGTGTGTATCTTTTTTGTTGAACATTCGAATAGTTGGTATAATTAAAAAATTATTTCAAAAGTGCGTATTATTCTTGGCTAGTTGGCTCATGGAAGATAGTTTGTATTATTTAAAGTTATTTTCTTAATAACTTTAGATCTTTATTAGTAGATCCCATATTTATTTTTGAGCTAAATGAACCTTTTTACTCTACTATCAAATACAGAAGGGCGGATTGCAACTGGTGGCACAGGGATACATGTAACAAGAAGATTTTCTGGCCTGTCAGTGAGACGAAGCAATTCGCAGTCCTACACACAATAAGGAAATAAAAGGAACTAGAATTAGAGAACAAAAAAGACCAGATACAGACTATGACATAATGCTAAGAATAAATTTCATTTTTTGCTAGCCAAAGTGATATGCAGGAGCACCGTAGGTGTCTTATATCATACTCCCTCCGTCCATTAAAAATTTCCCAAGTTTGACCGGCACAGAGAATAACAAAGTAAAAACCGTGTGGTTGAGGTTTGTGCAAAGGAGAATGAAGTAACAGGAACCACAAATTAGTTGATTAAAAGGGAAAGTGACAACGTTTTTGGGGCATCCCGAAAAGGAAAGATGGCAAAGTTTTAAAGGACGGAGGGGGTATCTTGTTGCATTATGAAGGAGAAGTTATAGTTCAAAACTTCTACAAAAATATACTGTTTGACCAGGTGTCGTGGATTAAGGTTACTATTCACTCCTGTATGAACATCCTGAGAGTGTGCACATTCTTATTTTCCTAAAATAATCTTGTCTCTTAAATATTATTGCTTTCTCTCACTTTTATTCCAAAAGCTTCAATAGTTTCTTTGCATAGTTTATACACCAAACTGAACATTCCAGTCTTAATAGCTGTTGATTTTTCTCCAAAGTGTATTAACGAGAAAACTGATAAGTAGATAGAAAAAGTAATCAGTGTGATTTTATCATGTAACAACGACATTAGCACCATATAAACACAAGAATATAAAAAAATTAAGAGTAGGCTAGGTGTAATATGGCAGTCCAAAATAAATTTCAAGGAAAAATTCTAGGATTAAAGACTAAAGAGAAACTAACTACAGAATAAACACTAAACATTGAAAATACAAATAGTAAACATCAAAGCACTACCTCATCCGTCATTCTCATGAAGAGGGAGTAAACTGTCTTTGGATCAAGTTCTGGAGGTACATCAATTGATCCCTTAACATCCTTCTTCCCAGCAACAGCATTACAGCCCTCGTCTAGCAAAAGGTTTCCGTACTCATGGGTGATCTTCATAGACACCTTTTTGACCATTCCTGGAATAATACAATGGATGATCAATCATATTGACTAAAAATTGACTCAAATACAACGTTCGAACACTCAATTGCGCTTCTTGAAAAGGTTACCTAGGCTTTCTTCCAATCCATTATAATCATCAAAAGTTATTAAGAAAATAACTTTAAATAATACAAACAATCTTCCATGAGCCAACTAGCCAAGAATAATACGCACTTTTGAAATAATTTTTTAATTATTATAACTGATAGAGTATTAATTCTAGAGAGAAGTGAGAGCTAGAGAGAGAAAGTGAGCAATTGTATTTCTCAACCCCCTATAACTAGCCCCAAGGGGTCTATTTATAGGTAAAAATGTGGATTTGGGCTCCTAGCCATGGGCTTAGGAGACCCATTACAATAATCATGCCTTCTTTGGGCGAAATAGGGCCATTAATGGGCTGTGTACAATACTTAGTAAATAAAGTAGAGAGATGCATTCTGCCAGGGTGAACTCTGGCCGATGCGGTCTCATGGCCGATGCGGTCCATGGGCCGATGCGGGCCCCGGGAGTCCAGGCGTGCTTCCTGGGCCGGTTCGGTTCCTTTGGCCGATGCGGGCCACGTGGATGTTCTTCTGGTCATCGTTGACTTGAGTATGTGGGCCATGGGGTCCAGGCCCATATACTCTATCAGGAGTCCCCCACTCTCTGAGCTGAGGTGGAGCCGAAGCGAAAGGGAGTACTTGTTCCTTTCTGGCTGGCCGCTGCGTGAGCCTGAGGTGCTTGATGGCCGAAGAGTTCCTGCTTCGATTTTGGACGAAGCGGTTCCCTTACTTGATGTAGATGAAGCGCGCTTGGAAATTTTATAGCCTTGATGCGGGCCGATGCGATCCTCAGTGCTTCTGGGGTGAATTGTGGCTTATTGGTGAGCTGTAGCGCACCAATAAGGCCGTTGCGCTCCCGTTTTATGTTGTTTCCTTTCTTGTAGCCGATAGAGTCCCCCAGTCCCCCACTCCTTTGGCCGAAGAATATTTGAGGCACAAGGGAGTCATGATGTTCTCGAGCCAATACGGCGCCCCATGCGTTAGTCGTGAGTCCAACCCTTAGGCGAACCTGTCCAAGGTAACCCTGTGGGAGAACCCTTGGACGAAGGCCGCAATACCAGGGTCATCATCAAACGATGTGCGCGTGAGTAGCACATCAAACGATACTTGTGGTTCTTGGGGTTGCTTTGGGGCCGTAGCGTGTTTTGCTGATGCGGCCATGTCTTTGGTAAAATTGGGCCGTAGCGAGTTTCTCCTTGGTTTTGAGTGAGTAGGCCGGTGCCTACCCTAGTTTCAGGGCCTGTTGGGCCGTAGTGGTGGCCTTAGAGTGGAATGTGGAAAGACAAGCGCTGATTGGCTCTAGGAGAGGCGCCGTTGAGGTGGCCAATTGGAGGTTGCCACGTGTAGTGACCGTTGGAGGGGTGTTTATAAATACCCCTTTCTCCGAAGCCTTCCCCTCATTTTGCATTTGCTTGAGTCGAACTGCTGCTGAAATTTCTAGAGAGAGAAAGCTCCCGAGGTCTCTTCAAGTGTTCATCAGTCTTTTCTCAGACCTTCATATCTTCAAAGGTCAGTTCTTCCTTGTTCTTTGTTATTTTCTCATACTTTGCTTCCTGGGGGTAAGATCTAGTGTTTGTAGGAAAATTCATTTAGATCCGAAAAACCGCCCTTAGGGATAGGTTTAGGTGTTATGCCGTTCCCTAACGGCCGTAGCGTTCCCTCCCCTGTTGATTTGACGGCTTCTTTGGACGAGACGGATTGGCCCTTTGACGACGAAGGCACGTCTCCTGGGGTTGACCTTCGGATAGTGGAAGCTTTCGAACTTGAGATGGAGCATACAGCCGACTACCGTACTTCTGTAGACGAGAAACGTTTGAGCGACGACGCTGGCGCGCAGAACTCTGGTGAGGACGAAGCGACATCCAGTTCGCCTCTGAGGGGGGATGGTGCCTCTTCATCGGCTAATATCCCCTGCCCCCCTCCTGTATCTTCTGTAGCAGGGGAGGGACCCTCGGCTCCAGGGACGAAGAAACCGTATCGGCGGAAGCAGCGCAATGGGGCACCGCAGGGGCACTCGCAACTCGACCTCAGCAATTTGTATATCATTCGGCCGGAAGGGACCCTCGACGAGTACCACGTTGCTTAGTTGTACGTGGGGCCGTATGGACGAGTGCGGGCGCCGAAGCCGACGGATCACGTGCTGAGCCCCCCTTTGGGTTATTTTGGGATATATCTAATGAGCTTCGCGAAGGGTTTGCGGTTCCCTCTCCATCCTTTTATTAAGGGATACCTCGATATGGTGAGTCTACCTCCGGCCTTGTTGACCCCTAACAGTTACTCGCTGATTGTTGGTTTCCTTATCCGTTGCGGTGAGTTGGGCTTCTCGCCGACGACTGCACTCTTCACGAACCTATACCGAATAGGCCGAGGGAGCCATCAGAATTGTGCCGGTTATGCTGCATTACAGCAGGTTCCCAAGAGGAGGACGTTTACAGATATCCCTTCGTCTATCAATGGTTGGAAGGCGAAGTTTGTTTTTGTTAACCTTGGTCGGGCGGTTTCTTCCCTTCTGTGGGTCATAGCGGCCTGTTTGAGTTGCATAATCCTCCGTGGAATGCCGAGATTAGTGGGCAAGTGGAAGCTTTTATCAAGGGCGGTCCGAGGAGCATAACAACCTATATTACTGAGTATAGGATGGAAGCCCTCGGCTTTGTGAGATACTACTGCCCCGATGATATGGACGATGACCCCTGGCCGAAGATGGAGGGGTCTTATGAGCAAGCCGACGGTCCCTCACTCGGTGACCCTGCCGAAGCCGAAGGTTGTCTTTCGTCTACTTACCCTTCTCGTAGTATGTTAGTTATTGCTTTATTGATGTTGCTTTGTTTTGTGCAGGTTTTGCCATGGATCGCATGTCTTTCATGGCCAGGGCCGCCAAGAAGGCCGATGCGGAACTGAAGGCCGCTCAGGCTGCTGAGAAAGCAAAGGCATCTGCCGGCGGTTCTCAAGGAGGGGGCGAGGCCGTCAAGAAACCTGCTCCTAAGAAGAAGAGAGGAGCCGATGAAGGCCAGAAAACTTTGGCCGAAGCGGGGCTGAAACCGAGCCAGGTCTCGAAGAAGACGAGGAGGGCTCCAACGAATGACGAGGCCGGCGCTCCCTCTTCTCAGGCTGTCATGGATGTCCAGCCGACGGTGGTCCCTCCTGTGAATGATCCACCTTCAACGGCCGTGGTGGCTTCGGCTTCTCGTGTGCTTCCCTCTACGGCCGCCGCTGCTCGTCTGAAGGAGGCCCTTGCCAAGGGAACGTACGAGGTCACCGTACGTTACCCCCGTGAAAGGCGGGCTTTTTAATGAAACTGTTAGTGGCGACGATGTGCTTGCTCAGGCCATCCCCGACTATGACCGACAGTATCTCCAACGTCAGGGCAGTCATGTCCGGCTATACGATGGAGGACTTGACTACGTCGTCCAGGTGAGATATTTTCCTTTGTGATTTTTCCTTTGCTTTTGTTTCTATTCTTTGATTTCAAACTCCGCTTCGTCCAGGGTGCCCTGATGCTGAGGGAGCAGCACTGGAGACAGGAGGCCGAGATTGAGCGGCTCAAGAAAGTGGAGGCTAAGGCTCTTTCAGCCAATGAGGCCCTCCAAGATCTGAGAGACAAGGCCAGGGCCGCAGAAGACGAGATGAAGCTTCTCCAGGTTCGGCTCGATGAGGCCGAGGCGGCCCAGAGAAAGGCTGATGAGGCCGCAGCCACTGCCTTCCAGAGAGCCGAGGAGGCGGAGCGGCTTAGAGCCGATGCTGAGAAGGCCGCTGAAAAGGAAATAGCTGACTTCAAGGCCGAGGGGTGGAAAGCCGATGATCAGCTCCCCTTCTGTTACAAGGTGGTTGCTGAGAGGTTGACCGACTGGACGACGAAGGATCCCGTCGGCGAAGAATTCTGGATGAACGAGATGCAAGCTTTCTACGACTGCGGCCAGTATAGGATGCAGAAGCTGATCTATAGGAAGCTTCGTCGCGCTTCCGGAAGATGAGGCCGAGGGGTCTGAGTCTCCCTCAGCGAATGAAGAATCCTGATGAGGATATGAAGCTTCCCCCGTCGGAGAGGCAGCTTCCAATCTTAAGTTCGGATGAAGGGGAAGACCCGTGGAGCGATAGCGATGATTACTTGCTCGAAGGGCCCGCCGATTCCCAGGCCGATGAGGATGATGGTGGTGATGATGATGCCGATGACGGCCACGGTGATGGTGCTGTTGATGGTGGAATGTCGGCTGATGTGGTAGCTTAGTGTTTCTTCCTATGTATTTAGTTTTTGTAACTATAGCACTGAAGTGCATGTAATGGCCGAAGCGCCCACCTGTTGTATCTTTGCATCCATTAATGACAAATCTTTTCCTCATCGTGATTATCTCCTCGTCTTTGTAGTTAAGTATGCTTGCACTTGTAAATTTTTCTAAGTGTCAAGGTTGTGTTTTGAGGATGTTGGCGTCTCTTAATTGAGATGTAGCGATCTTATGTGCTTTGCGGTCCTCAGAGACGATGCGCCTCATCGTCCCTTGGTGAAGTCCGTTTTTGTTTTGAACAATTTTCCGAGTTTCTCAAGCATTGGGAATTGTCTCGGAGTGTTGAGGACGAAGCGATGCCTATTGGTCGCGCATCATCGTCGTTGTAGTAATGTGATTTGAAAAAATTCCAAGTGTCAAGCCTGCCTTGATGTAGGTGTTTTTGCTTGGGTTTTTCACTTGGGTTTTTGCCGCTTGTAGACGATGCGACATATCGTCCGAGTGTGGTCTCGTATGATTGAGCCGAAGCGATTCAATCTTATGATGTCATGGCTGAGGACGAAGTGTACACTTTGTGTTCCTTTTTGACGGAGTCTGATATGTACTTAGCCGATTTTGAGGCTTGGCTTTTGTGGGGATTTTATTTTTTTGCTCGAGGCCGGCGAGTGCGCGGTCCATCGGCTTCCCTCTTTTTTTTTTTTGGGTAGCCGAAGGGTTATTGTCCCTTCGTCCATGTGTGGTAGTTTGTCCGCTACGCTTTTCGCGTGGATTAGTGCGAGGGAGTAAATACGCCCTCGGCTTGGTGTGTCAGTGGCATCTTTTTTGGCTTTTCCACGTCTATCGTCGACGAGGGACCGGACTAGGCATCGTCTTTAGACGGCCGCCCTTTGTGGTCCTGAGCGAAATTTTACTGACGGGTGGAGTTTTTGTAACCTCGGCCTTAATTCAGGCTTGTCGTCCTGCGGTTTCAGCGCGGACGACGCGGTATGCTTCTCCGTTTGAAGACGTCGGACCATGCACACAGGTCCTTCGTCCTGCATATCGCCGGCCGATTTGGGTGTTTTACCGCTTGTGCCGATACGATATTTGGGTGCGTTGTCTATGCAACGGCTTTGTAGACGCGTTGTGGGTCACAACGGTCTTAGGCGCGTTGTTTATTGCAACGGCTTTGGGTGCGTCGTTTATTGCGACGGCTTTGGGTGCGTCGTTTCTTGCGACGGCTTTAGGTGCGTTGTTTATTGCAACGGCTTTGGGTGCGTTGTTTATTGCAACGGCTTTAGGTGCGTTGTTTATTGCAACGGCTTAAGGTCGCATCGGTCCTGGGTGTTATCACCGTTTAGGCCGATGCGGGTTTTTTATAGCTCTTTGAAAGAATGAATTGAAACATGATCTTTATTCAATAAGTGGCGCTAGGCCGAGGGTGCTTCATTCAACCAATAAGCCGAGGGGTGGGGGACGTTGCCCGCTTCACCACTTCTCGAGTCATTGGTAAAATTTCACCAGGTGGTGTACATTCCACAATCGTGGTACATCTGATCCATTAATGTTCTTTAGTCTATAGGTGCCGGCTTTGATGACGGCGCTGATGATGTAGGGCCCTTCATATTTGAGGGCGAGCTTTCCTCCTTCCATTGGTTTGCTTGCTTCCCTTCGGCGGAGGACGTAGTCCCCCACTTGGAATTCGCGGGAGCGGACCTTGGCGTCGTAATAGGATTTGACTTGTCGTCTGTAGTTCTCCGCTCTGAGGTAGGCCATCTCCCGCCTTTCGTCGATGAGGTGCAAGTCTATCTTCATGGCTTCTTCATTAGCTTCGGGGTCGTATTGTGTGACCCGTCGGCTGGGGAGGGTGATTTCAGTGGGAGCCTTGGCTTCGAAGCCGTAGCACAAAGAGAATGGTGTCTCCCCGGTGGCCCTCCTTGGAGTAGTTCGGTAGGACCATAAGACGTCGGGGAGCTCGTCGACCTAACTTCCGCCTTCTTCTTCAAGCTTCTTCTTTAGCCCCTCCAAGATGGTTCTGTTGGCGTTCTCAACTTGCCCGTTGGCCTGAGGGTAGGCGACGGAGGAGAAGCGATGTTTGATGCCTCATTCTTGAAGGAGGCTTTGGAACAGTTCGGCCTCAAATTGGGTGCCGTTGTCTGATATGATCTCCTGAGGCACGCCGAAGCGGGTGAGGATGTTCTTATAGACAAACTTTCGACACCGCGCTCCAGTGATGCTTGCGAGTGGTTCGGCCTCGACCCATTTGGTGAAGTAGTCGATGGCGACGATGATGTATCTGTTGTTGCCCGCAGCTCTTGGTAGTGGGCCGACGAGGTCGATGCCCCATCTGGAAAATGGGATGGCGGTGCTGACCGGGGCGTAGTTGACGGCCGGTCGGCCAGGTGCTCTTTGATAATGTTGGCATGCGCTGCATTTGCGGGTGACTTCAGCACAATCGCGTGCCATCGTCGGCCAAAAGTAGCCTTGAACGACGAGGCGGCGCGACATGCTGAAGGGCCCCTGATGTGATGAGCATACGCCGCAGTGTACTTCTTCCATGGCCACTTCGGCCTCATTCTGGTGGAGGCACCTGAGGAGGGTGCCATTGTATGATCTTTTGTAGAGCTTGTCACCCTCAATGACATAGCTAGGAGCCCTGAGTTTGGCTAGTTTGGCCCTCTCCTCGTCTTTGGGTAATGTGCCGGAGCCCGGAGGTGATGTAGGTTGCGATGTCAGTGATCCAATCCTCCGGCTGGTGTTGTATGGAGAGTATGGGGCTGGCGTGAATGCTTGACATGATCAACTCCTCCACCTTAGCTATCTTGGAGATGTGCTCCGGGGTGTCGGAGCTGAGTTTGGAGAGTATGTCGGCCTCGGCGTTCTCCACCCTTGGGATCTGAGTGATCTCGTAGGTATCGAACGCCTTGAGCAATTCCGCAGCGGCCTCCTTGTATTGCTTCATTCTCCCCTCTTTGGCCTCGTAGGAGCCCTCCATCTGGTTCACTACGAGTTTGGAGTCGCATTTGATTCCGATGTGGCGTGCTTTGAGGCCAGCGGCTAGCCTCAGCCTCATTGTTGGATACTTTGAAATTGAAGCGTATGGCATAGTATGCTCTGAAACCTTCCAGGGAGATGAGCACGACGCCACCCCCACATGCCTTGGTGGCGGAGGACCCATCTGTGTAGAGGGTCCAGGCTTCGTCTGGTTCAGCTCCTGTGGTGGTAACGGCCGTCTCCCTTGCCGTGCACTCGGTGACAAAGTCAGCCAAGGCTTGCCCTTTGATGGATGGCCTCGGCTTGATTTCAATCTGGTACTGGCTCAAGAATATTGCCCACTTGATCATCCTTGGAGAGCTGGTTGGGCTCCTCATGAGGGCACCCAACGGCTGGTGCGTGAGGACGTGGACGGGGTGAGCCTGGAAATAGTGTCCAAGTTTTTTCACTGTGTGGACGATGGCCAGCACCGTCTTCTCAATGGGGGAGTACCTGAGCTCGGCCTCCCGCAACGTCTTGCTGACGTAGAATATTGCCTTTTGCACCCCGTCATCCTCCCTGATGAGTACAGAGCTAATGGCCGACGTGCTCACCCCCAAGTAGAGGAAGAGAGTCTCGCCGGGCTGGGGTTTGGACAGGACGGGTGGGGAGGCGAGATATTGCTTTAGCTCTTCAAAGGCTTGTTGGCACTCCGTCGTCCATTTGAAGCTGGTGGCCTTCCTCATTATTTGGAAAAAGGGGAGAGACTTCTCAGCGGATTTTGAGAGGAAACGGTTCAGGGCCGCGAGGCGTCCCGTCAACCGTTGCACCTCCTTTATGTTGCGGGGTGGCTCTATGTTGATAATGGCTTGTATCTTTTTCGGGTTCACTTCAATGCCCCTTCGGCTGACCAGGTACCCCAGGAATTTACCTCCCTGGACGCCGAAGGTGCATTTCTTCGGGTTGAGCCGGAGGTTGTATTTCTTCATGATCTCGAAGATGCCCCGGAGGTCGTCGGCATGGGTTGTGGATTGTTTGCTCTTGACGATCATATCATCGACGTATGCTTCCATCGTCCGGCCTAAGACTGCTCTAAAAACCCGGGCTACCATTCTTGTATAAGTGGCGCCGGAATTCTTGAGCCCAAAGGCCATGACGAGGTAGCAAAAGATTCCTTCCGGGGTCATGAAAGCAGTTTTCTCCGCGTCATCTTCGTGCATTGATATCTGGTGGTACCCTCTGAACGCGTCGAGGAACGACATCAACTCGCACCCTGCCGTCTCGTCCACCAACTGATCAATGTTGGGGAGAGGGAATGGGTCCATCGGACACGCCTTGTTCAGGTCGGTGTAATCGACACATTCTGAACGTGGGTGGCTTTGGTGCGAGGATGACGTTCGCCAACCACGTGGGGTACTTCACCTCTTTTATGTGCTTGATGGAGAGCAGCATGGCCGCTTCGGCCTTGACAAATTCCCTCCTGTTGGCTGAGAGGTAGCGCTTCTTCTGTTTGATGGGGGAGGAGGCCGGGTTCACTGATAGCCGATGTGTGATTACCTTCGGGCTGATGCCCGACATGTCCTCTGGTCCCCATGCAAAAACGATGGCGTACGCTCTCAGGACAGAGAGGATGTCCCTTCGGATATCTTGGGGGGGCTGGGTCCCGATCTTCAGGCCGAGAGACGTCTAACGGAACCTCTTCCACGTCCCCGACCGGTTCGGCCTTTGGTGTGTCTTCTTCGGCCGAGGCGGCGGTGATAGTGTCTACCCGCTCCTCGGCCTCATTGATCTTCCTTGTAAGCTTCAGGTAGCAAGCCCTGGCTATCTTCTGGTTTCCTCTGGCGTAGCCGACGCCGTCCTTAGTGGGAAACTTGAGGCATAGGTGTTTCATAGAGATGATGGCCTCAAGGTCCTCCAAGGCCGGTCGGCCCCAGATCATGTTGTGGGCGCTGTCCAGATTGACGACCACGAACTCCATGTTTATCTTCGCCTGATAGGCACCGTCACCGACCACAACGGGAAGCACTATCGTGCCCTCGGCGTCGATAGAGTCCCCGGTGAAGCCAGATAACGGAGTCCGTATCGGCCGGAGCTCGGTCTTCCTCAGCTTCAGCCGTCTGAATGAATCAACGTACATCACATTGACGGAGCTGCCAGTGTCGATGTAGTTGCGGTGGATGATGTTGTTGCCGATCTCGCACTTGACGACGAGGGCGTCTCTGTGGGGCAAGGGGCCGAAGGGGAGGTCCTTGTCGGTGAAGGTGATGGCCTCCACATGCCGTCGCTTCGGCTGAGGGGGGGGGGGGCGTGGGACACCTCACCAACATATAGGGACTGAGCCCATTTTTTCCGTTGGGTAGTCGAGTCCCCCCTGTGTTTCCGCCGACGATGATATGAATGTGATGCTTCTTCGGGCGGGGTTCTTCCTCTTCCTCGTCTTCACTGAGGGAGCTAATCTCCCTCTTTTTCCCGGAGGATCCTTCCCCCCTTTTGCCAGGGTTAACCCAAGTGTTACTCTTGGGGGCACCCTTGACAAATTGGGAAAGTTCCCCCTGTCGGACGAGGCCGTCGATGTGCCTCTTCAGGGTGGTGCAATCATCGGTCTTGTGGGATGTCTGGCGGTGGTACTTGCAATATGTCCCTCCTTTGTGGACCGCAAATATCTCCTCCTCTGATCTGGGGTCCTTCACAATGAGGCCCTGCGCCTCAGCGTGGTAAAGGACGACGCTCACCGGGTGGGTGAGGGGGATGCGTTGTGCCTCCAACTTTGGACGCCATGAACGATCCTCTCTTCACTGTCCGCCTGGCTCCTGGTGTGCCTTCTTCTGCTGGTTGTGTCCTTTGTTGGCTGGCGCATGGTGGGGGTTGGACGAGGAGTCCTTCTTTTGTTGCTTCTCCCCACCCTTCTTCTGGCTCAGGAGCTCGTCGGCATCAGCGTGCCTGTCTCCGCGTCGGAGCGCCGCAAGGTATGACCGCGGGAGTCCAGGCGTGCTTCCTGGGCCGGTTCGGTTCCTTTGGCCGATGCGGACCCACTGGCCGAAGGGGGCCACGTGGATGTTCTTCTGGTCATCGTTGACTTGAGTATGTGGGCCATGGGGTCCAGGCCCATATACTCTATCAATAACTATTCGAATGTTCAACAAACTAATGTTAGTACATTAGTTCTGAGAAGCCAGTTATAATAGCCAGTTATAATTATTATAACTATTCGAATGTTCAACAATGCTTTACGAAGTCAGGATTGACATTAGTTCATGCTTGACTAACATTAGTAGTTCAACAATCTTTATTAGCAAATCATAAAAAAGTAAACTTCTTTATGAACTTCACCGTCTCAGAAATAAGCTTCCATCAGTAGTTGTTAAGGTAAGGTGATGACGCAATCCAAATTTTTATGTCGTATCAAGCAGCTGTGAGCTTGTCTCTTTTACTCAATTATGTGATTGACAAACATTTTTTCATGTTTTCCTTGCCCAGGGTATCAGCACAGTTGAACGTGTTGTAATCAACATAAATAAGGAGGGGAAGTATGGGGTGCTGGCTGAAGGGTACTACTAGTAGACTTATATCCCCTCTGTTGAAATATAAACTACAAAATATAATATTGAAGAGAGGAGGAAAGTTTTTCTGTGTATTTCATTAGTTGTGTAAGTCCCTATAAATATACATTACAAATAGAATATTCCTATATAAGATTCTATACAATAATAATATCCTAAAGTATATTCCTAGAATATTCTGAAGTATATTCAGATATCCTAAAGTATAATCTATATACTTTCACACTCCCCCTCAAGTTGGAGCATAGATATTTATCATGCCCAACTTGTTCCATAAATAACCAACTCAGATCCCATTTAGTGCTTTAGTAAACAAATCTCCAAGTTGTTCTCCAGTCTTCACATATCCCGTAGAGATCAATCCTTTATGTATCTTCTCTCGAATAAAATGACAATCAACCTCAATATGCTTTGTTCTTTCATGAAATACTGGGTTGTTGGCAATGTGTATGGCAGCTTGATTATCACACCACAACTTAGCAGGCATCGGTGTCTTTAATCCGATTTCACCCAATAAATGGCCTATCCGCCTATCCATATGATCTCACATGCAGATTGCGTCATAGCTCGATATTCTGATTCGGCACTCGAACGAGAAACCACACTCTGTTTCTTACTCTTCCAGGATACTAGGTTCCCTCCAACAAAGACACAATACCCTGAGGTAGATCTTCGATCATCTTTAGATCCGGCCCAATCAGCATCTGCAAAACATTCTATTCTCATGTGATCATGATTTTGATAGACAATCCCACGTCCTGGTGCTCCCTTCAAGTAACATAATATATGTTCTACAGCAGCCCAATGATCAATGGTCGGAGATGACATATATTGACTCACTACGCTCACTGAGTAAGCAATATCTGGACGAGTGACTGCGAGATAATTAAGCTTTCCAACCAATCTTCTGTATCTTTCTGGATCTTCGAATGGCATGCTTTCTTGAGTAAGTTGCACATTAGGAACTGATATGCACTAATTAGTAGTGCACAAGTGTATGTTTTTTACGTATGATTTGTGTGGTTTGTTTACCGTTTTATTTAGTTTGTAAACATTTGTGTGATTTTAGTTGTAATTGTATTTTAATCTTCATTTGTAAGTTGTAAAGTAGAGTTAGGAATTAGGGTGTTGAAAAGGAGGACTTTGAAGTGAAGAAAAATAAGATTTGGCTGCCCAGAAGCACAAACCCGACCGGGTACAATACTTCACCCGGTCGGGTATGACAAAGAATCAGAAACTGCTGAGAAAGTCACTAGACCCGGGCGGGTCACTTATTTGACCCGGTCGGGTCAGATGTGACCCGGAACACCAGAACATGCCGAAGATCGCCAGAACGTGGGAAATATGTGATTTTGACGTTGACCCGGTCGGGTATGTCCTTTTACCCGGGCGGGTCAATGCCCCAGGGTGTTGAAAACACCTATAAATAACCCCATTTTCCTTCACAAATAATCACTCCTTCTTCCATACTCTTAAGCTCAACTTAGAATAGTATTTCTTTTATATTTTTTTAGCATGTTTAGTCTCCAAATGAGGAGCTAAACTTCCATTTCTTGGTGTTGCTCTTGAAGCTTGTTGATTATTAAAGTTGTGAGTTATTTTCTTAACTTCTTCCCTTGAATATTAATTATTCTCTTAATCTATCTATATATTAATGTTGGGGAGTGTTGCTAAGATGACAATTAGTTAACATCTCGACATTAGTTATAGTAGTATTTATTTTCTTCCTCTATATATTAATGTTGGGGAGTGTTGCTAAGATGACAATTAGATAACATCTTGACATTAGTTATAGTAGGATTATTCATATTTAATCTTCTTCCTTGAATATTAATTCTTCCCTTAATCTATCTCTATATTAATGTTGGGGAGTGTTGCTAAGATGACAATTAGTTAACATCTCGACATTAATTACTACTAGAAACGATCAACGAACCGATGGTTAATCGTTGATGGTTTCACAAGTAAGTAACTTCGGTTTATTAATGCACGGTTGTGGTTAATAAACTTAAGAGGGATTAATTTTGTTGGTTAAACCGAAACCGTTGTGTTGAGGTTATCAATCTCAATTGATTTCATCAAGGAGTTAAGAGATTAAATGCTACTATTAAGTCGGTATATGGCGGTGTTCTATACATGACTAATAGTAAGGGTTATTAATGAACGGTCGTTGTTAATAACTACCCTCGATGAATTGGATATACTCCTCGATTGAGTATTCGAGAGGGGATTAGTTATAGATATAACAATGATCGACTAAAATATATCAACAAGTGGAAAGTAGCAATGCCAAGTCCTTTTTATCTTTGAATTAAATCACATATAACTCGTTCATCTTCGTGTTTAAATTTAAATTAAATCTCTCAATCAAAACCCCCCTTTATTTACTAGTTACATAAAAAGAGAATTATTCCTTTCCCTGTGGATACGAACTCTACTTCACCTATACTACGTGTAAGTGTTAGTATTGAATTTATTTTGAGTGCACTCACGACAAAGTGCACGTCAAATTTGGCGCCGTTGCCGGGGAAAGGCAATTTATTTTTCTTTTTATTTTATTTTAAGAAAAAGGAAAAAAAATATTACCTAAATATAGAGATTTCTATTCTTCTGAGCTTTGTTTGAGTATATGGTTAAACACCGATCTATAAACCAAATCACCTACCAAACAAACCCCGAAACAGAACAAGCCTTCGAGAGGTTTAGGAATTTATTTCCGAATACTTCTTCGGAGGAGTCATCAAGTGCTAGTTCTTATTCTAGCGAGAACGAAGAGCCAATCACTATGGCTCAAGAAACAAGAACATTGAGGGAGCTCACGGCTCCTAACTTAAATCAACAACCTCTATGTATCACCTTCCCCACTCTTGATGAAGGTGCTACATTTGAGCTCAAATCAGGCCTCATTCATCTACTCCCTTCATTTCATGGCCTAAGGGGCGAGGATGCAAACAAACATCTTGCGGAGTTTCATATAGTTTGCACTAGTATGAAACCAAATAATGTTACGGAAGAACAAATCAAGCTGAGGGCCTTTCCATTCTCACTGAAGGACACGGCTAAGGATTGGCTATTCTATCTTCCCTCGGGAAGCATAGACACATGGGCGGCAATGAAGAAATGCTTCCTAGAAAGGTACTACCCCGCCTCCATCTCATCATCTTTGAAAAAACAAATAAGCAACATTGATCAAAAAGATGATGAGACCTTATATGAATATTGGGAACGGTTCAAAAAGTTATGTGCTAGCTGCCCTTATCATGGCTACACCGAGCAAGACCTCATACTCTACTTTTATGATGGTCTTGTTGATGATGATAGAAGAATGGTGAATGCCGCTTGTGGGGGCGGCATTGTCAACAAAACTCCCTCACAAGCAACAAGCTTAATCTCAGAGTTGGCCGAGAACTCTAGGCATTACAACGGGCGGTCCTCAACCCGTAAAGTTGCCGCGGCGGAATCATCTTCATCTTTAGAAAGTCAAATGGCCGGCTTGACTTCCTTGGTTAAGGATTTCCTTTTAAATCCTAGAAACCAAGAGGTCAAGGTCTGCGGCATATGCACACAGCAAGGGCATCCAACAGATTCTTGCCCAACTCTCCAAGAAGAGCAAGTCAACGCCTTGGGTTTCCAAACCCAACAACAAAAGAGGTACGATCCACACTCTAATACTTACAACCCCGGGTGGAGAGATCACCCTAATTTAAGATATGGGAACCCTCAACCACAACAAAATCAGTCCTTTCAACAATCCTTCCCAAATCATCAAGGTCAAAGCTCCAACTCTAACATGTCCACGGAGGACATGATTCGAGCTCTTGCTACGAACATGGGCACTTTGCAACAAAATGTTTTGCAATTTCAACAAGAAACAAAGTCAAGCATTCAAAATTTGGAAACTCAAGTTAGCCAAATTTCGATTGCTGTGAGTAGGCTAGAGGCCAAAGAATCGGGAAAACTCCCTTCTCAAACGGAGCAAAACCCGAGACAACATGTCAATGCGATCATGACGAGGAGCGGTAAGGAGTTGCAAACAAAGGAGGCTGAAGAAAAAGTTAACAATGACGCGTTTGACCACAACGAGGGGGAACCAACGAAGACAAAATTTCCTCCACTTTCATCATATGAGCCACTCCCTCCATTCCCTGAGGCGCTGAAGGACACAAGGAAGTTGGAGAATGATCGGGACATCTACGAGACCTTCGCCAATTGTGAGGTAAATATCCCACTCTTTAAACTAATCAAAAGTGTTCCCCGTTATGCAAAGTTTTTAAAAGAACTATGCACGATAAAAAGAAAGAATAAATTGAAAGGGAAACAAGAGGTCAAGGTTAGTGAACATGTCTCGGCAATTTTCCAGAGGAAACTCCCGGAAAAATGCAACGATCCAGGCATGTTCACTATCCCATGCAAAATAGGGGACACTTTATTTCCTAGGGCCTTGTTAGATTTAGGGGCTTCAATCAATGTTATTCCATATTCATTATACAAGTCCCTAAAACTTGGCCCTATGCATGAAACCGGGGTGATAATCCAATTGGCGGATAGGTCTAGCATATACCCAAAGGGTGTCGTAGAGGACGTGCTAATAAAAGTTGAAAATTTGGTCTTCCCTGTCGACTTCTATATTCTTGAAATGGAAGCCGATAACCAAGCTACACCCATCCTTTTGGGAAGACCTTTCTTAAAAACGGCCCAAACAAAAATAGATGTGTCTAATGGTTCATTAACTTTAGAGTTTGATGACCAAAAAGTAGAATTCAACATCTTTGATTCTACAAAAAAGCAAATAAAAAAACAATCCCTTTGTTCTCTAAATGTTTTTGAACCACAAACATCACCTATTTTTGTTGAAAAAGAAGCTGAGAAAACCTCACTTTTTGAAAAGGAAGAAAAAATTGAGCATAGGGTAGAGGAGATAACCAAGAAGAAATCACGGCTTTACTGGAAAAGGCCAAAGAGGAAGAATGAAACAAGGGATATTCACGATCCCACATAAAGCAAAAAAAATAAAAATAAAAATAAACGTCGTGCTACGACAATTAAATAAGGCGCTTCTTGGGAGGCAACCCAAGTTTCTATTGTGTTTATTTACATTTTTTTTTTGTGTGTGTGTGGGAAAACCTTTTCAAAAAAAAAAAATGGGCAGTACACCCGACCGGGTCTCTCATTTCACCCGGCCGGGTGTATTTGTTAAATGGCCCCTGGAGTAAAGAACCCGACTGGGTGCAACAGACCACCCGACCGGGTCAACTGACAAAAAAAAAAAAAAAAAAAAAAAAAAAAAAAAAAAAAACTCACTGCCTCCGGAGAACCTTTACACCCGACCGGGTCACATACACCACCCGACCGGGTCGTCGAATTTTGACCTCAAAACCAGACGGGCTCAATCGTCTTCAACCTTTTTCTTCCCCAAATCAAAAACCCTCTCCAATTCTTCTACCGTTAAACACCAAAAAAAAAAAAAAAAAAAAAAAAAAAAAAAAAAAAAAAAAACTCACCCCTCACTCAACCAAATCCATCAATTAACACCATATATTTTTTTTCCTCCTCTTCATTTTTTTTCCTCCTCTTCACCCTCTTCACTTCTATATCCACAAAACCAAATCAAAGCCACTCATTCACAAAAATCCAAAATTGCCATCTACCCCCCCCCCCAAAAAATGGACAGACACCAAAAAGAGCAAAGAGATTCATCCTTTTGGACATCTCGGACACAAGCACTAGGGACAGTGCTTTGATTAGCTTGGGGGGAGAGTTTCATGGAATACTCACATTTCATTCTTGTTCAAAAAAAAAAAAAAAAATTAATGAAGCAAAAAAAAAAAAAAGAGCTTGTTAAGTTGAAAACCTGAAAAGGCAACTTAAGCAAAAATAAAGCAAAAAAAAAAAAGAGTGAGTTGTGAGGATAAAAAAAAAGGAGAGAGAAAATTGGGAAGCTGGGATGAAAACCCGAAAGGGCACCTAGGCAAAATGAGAGAACGAGAGAAAGTATTTTCTTTTATTTCTGCAGGATCCTAAGGGTAACAATAAAAAAAAATTGAGGTTGATAACAAAATGTGGAGTTGAAGACCCCTCTTTACTCTTATATTTGTGGGGATATTTTTGTGTTGTTCTACAAACACACGTGGATGTTGGTGTTGATACTCTTGTCATTTTAAGGACTTCTTGGGCTGGATTTTGTTTACTCGAGACGAGTAAAGGTTCAAGTGTGGGGGTGTTTGATATGCACTAATTAGTAGTGCACAAGTGTATGTTTTTTACGTATGATTTGTGTGGTTTGTTTACCGTTTTATTTAGTTTGTAAACATTTGTGTGATTTTAGTTGTAATTGTATTTTAATCTTCATTTGTAAGTTGTAAAGTAGAGTTAGGAATTAGGGTGTTGAAAAGGAGGACTTTGAAGTGAAGAAAAATAAGATTTGGCTGCCCAGAAGCACAAACCCGACCGGGTACAATACTTCACCCGGTCGGGTATGACAAAGAATCAGAAACTGCTGAGAAAGTCACTAGACCCGGGCGGGTCACTTATTTGACCCGGTCGGGTCAGATGTGACCCGGAACACCAGAACATGCCGAAGATCGCCAGAACGTGGGAAATATGTGATTTTGACGTTGACCCGGTCGGGTATGTCCTTTTACCCGGGCGGGTCAATGCCCCAGGGTGTTGAAAACACCTATAAATAACCCCATTTTCCTTCACAAATAATCACTCCTTCTTCCATACTCTTAAGCTCAACTTAGAATAGTATTTCTTTTATATTTTTTTAGCATGTTTAGTCTCCAAATGAGGAGCTAAACTTCCATTTCTTGGTGTTGCTCTTGAAGCTTGTTGATTATTAAAGTTGTGAGTTATTTTCTTAACTTCTTCCCTTGAATATTAATTATTCTCTTAATCTATCTATATATTAATGTTGGGGAGTGTTGCTAAGATGACAATTAGTTAACATCTCGACATTAGTTATAGTAGTATTTATTTTCTTCCTCTATATATTAATGTTGGGGAGTGTTGCTAAGATGACAATTAGATAACATCTTGACATTAGTTATAGTAGGATTATTCATATTTAATCTTCTTCCTTGAATATTAATTCTTCCCTTAATCTATCTCTATATTAATGTTGGGGAGTGTTGCTAAGATGACAATTAGTTAACATCTCGACATTAATTACTACTAGAAACGATCAACGAACCGATGGTTAATCGTTGATGGTTTCACAAGTAAGTAACTTCGGTTTATTAATGCACGGTTGTGGTTAATAAACTTAAGAGGGATTAATTTTGTTGGTTAAACCGAAACCGTTGTGTTGAGGTTATCAATCTCAATTGATTTCATCAAGGAGTTAAGAGATTAAATGCTACTATTAAGTCGGTATATGGCGGTGTTCTATACATGACTAATAGTAAGGGTTATTAATGAACGGTCGTTGTTAATAACTACCCTCGATGAATTGGATATACTCCTCGATTGAGTATTCGAGAGGGGATTAGTTATAGATATAACAATGATCGACTAAAATATATCAACAAGTGGAAAGTAGCAATGCCAAGTCCTTTTTATCTTTGAATTAAATCACATATAACTCGTTCATCTTCGTGTTTAAATTTAAATTAAATCTCTCAATCAAAACCCCCCTTTATTTACTAGTTACATAAAAAGAGAATTATTCCTTTCCCTGTGGATACGAACTCTACTTCACCTATACTACGTGTAAGTGTTAGTATTGAATTTATTTTGAGTGCACTCACGACAAAGTGCACGTCAGGAACCATGGGAGTTGTGCTTGGCTTTGCTCCCAATTTCCCTGTTTCAGCTAGTAAATCAAGTACATATTTACGCTGAGATAGAAATATGATCGGTGGCACCTGAGTCAATGACCCATTTCGAGGATGATGAAACGAGGCATGTGCTTGAAATACCTGAATTAGCGACTACCGAGATAGGGATAGAGGAATGCTTTAGAGATTCTTGGTAGCAAATAAATTTGGCATACTCGTCTGCAGAAATAGCAATTGATCCATCAAATGAACTCGTAGCGGAAGCAACATGAGCAAGCTGATTTCCTTGATTTTTGAACAGCAACTTTCTACATTCTTTGAGCAAGTGCCCGGGCTTCTTGCAGTAATGGCATATTACTCCTCTGCCAAATGGACCCGTAAAAGACATTTTTTGTGTGTTTGTTTTTTTTTATTTTGTTTTTTTTTGTTTTTTTTTATTTTTTTACCCTTTTTTTCGAGAATAAATAAATAAATACAGCTAATTAAGACTTACTAGCTAATGATAGTGGCGACTCCAAAAATAAATAAATACAACTAATTAAGACTTGCCAGCTAATGATTGTGGCGACTCCAAAAATATAACGCAGCCCCTTTCTAATTCGAGCCAGCTCACCTAGTCTCAAATCCCAAAAGTATACGCGTCGCCAACCTCGAGAAGACCGTGGATCCAAAAGCTCGCAGATCGGAAAAATGGATTTGCCTGGCAGAGAATACTCAGGCGACCTAGATGGCGATTTCCGATTAGAAATCCGGTCAGCTATGAAGCTTCACTCGCTGGCGCGTGCGGCAGCCGCGAAAGTCTTCGACGGCGCGTGTGACTGACGCGCGAAGCTTTGCCGGTGCGGACTCCAAAGACGTTGTCGGCGGCGGCAAGTGCAACTGGTTAGGACGGAGGTCAGAAATAGGACGGTGTTGGCCTGGACAAAGGTTCTGGTTAGGGTGTATTGATGTTCTGGAATGAGGGTCTGGACAGAGGTTCTGTTTAATGGTGTGTAGAGGTAGAATGGTGTGTAAGGTTCTGAAAATGGTGTGTAAGGTTCTGAAGTTAACTCAAGTTCTTGGAGAAAGAACCCAGCCTGAATACTGAACTGAAATCAGCCTGAATAAAGAACTGAAATCTAAAAAACTAAACTGAAATGGAAGGCTCTGATACCATGTTGAAATATAAACTACAAAATATAATATTGAAGAGAGGAGGAAAGTTTTTCTGTGTATTTCATTACTTGTGTAAGTCCCTATAAATATACATTACAAATAGAATATAACTATATAAGATTCTATACAATAATAATATCCTAAAGTATATTCCTAGAATATTCTGAAGTATATTCTAATATCCTAAAGTATAATCTATATACTTTCACACCCTCTTTTAATGCCCCTACTACATCCTGAAGAATTGTTGTATTTTCTGATATACACGCTCTCATTGTGGTTCATTGTTAATCTTTGAAAGATCTTCATAGGGTCGTGCTCATTTGTGTTACTCTGTTCTACACTTTTCCCTTCTTGAATGTGAGTGTATTTGAAAAAGTTTAGGTTTTTAATATTTGAATAAGAAAAACTACTTGAACCTGGCAGACACTACTAGTCACACTAGTCATCAATATTCTATGATCTTATAAGAAAAATTAATGAAACCTAGTAAAAACAGCATTTGTCACTCATGACTCTTATCATTGTGATAAAATTACTCATAGAAAGAGAATAATATGTGGTGGTCTTTTATAAGAAAATTATGGAAGTTTGATCTGTTCAGGAGAGGATTACTGGTGCTTAACAATTTACCTGAAGCGTCATAAAAACCTTATACTGAAGAAGCTATTAATGTGTGCTTGTATCAGCTGTGCATAATAGCTGTGAGTGTGTGTGATATACACAGCTTATTTGTCAGAAGATATAGTTCCATTTATTTGCTGTCCTTGACTACTTGAGTTTTTCTCCTCCAAAAACATACTCCCTCCGTCCTGCAAAGATGTTCCTAGTTTGACCTACACATATATTTATGTAAGGTAGAAAATTTTGTTTTGACTTTACAAGTATACCCCTACTTTATGTCAAATCAAACAAAAAGTGGGTAAAAAGTAAGGGTAGTTGTGACTTTTTGGTTAAAAGGGGTTTCCTTTTATAGACATGAGAACTTCTTTTTGGGACATCCATAAAAGGAAAGTGGGAACTTCTTTGCGGGACGGAGGTAGTAATATATAGTTCGGCATATTCTGTAGGACTGGTCTTCAAGCTGTTATGGGCACAGTTGGAGTTGATGGACGAAAAACTAGAAGTAATCACATCATGGAAGTGAATCAAGTTCTAGGAATAGAAGCTGCAAGAGGTTGTATAATTGAAGAGATTAATGAAACCATGAAGAGCCATGGAATGACTACAGACTTACGTCACATGATGCTTCTAGATGATCTGATGACATTTAAGGTAATAGGGATTAGGGATCTCATAATTCATAAATTCGTATCCTGGTTTGTCTTGAACTCTTGATCTAGTTTTCAATGACAAGAGTTCTGGAAACTTACTTATAAACTTCAATGTTTCAGGGTGAAATACTAGGATATACTAGATCTGGTATTCAGAAGATGAAAGATAGTGTATTGACATTAGCCTCTTTTGAGAAGACTTCGGACCACCTTTTCGGTGCTTCTATAACTGGATGAGAGGACAAAATTGAAGGAGTCAGTGAATGCATCATCACGGGCATACCAGTGCAGATGGGCACCGGGATGTTCAAAGTTAGGCAAAGGTAAGAGCGTGCTCGGCATCTATTGGTTGCAAACTGCAAATAGATCATCACTATAGATTTTCTTCTGGCTATAATAATTTTGATTTTGTTTTACGGTCATCCTTGGTTTTGTAGAGGGTCAACATACAGGTCAAGGGGAAGGTTTGTTATGGTGGGTAGAGCTGATAAATTAATAGAATTGGCAACTTTCAATTTCTTATAATAATGCTTTTTGTATGTAGATTCAGTTTCTGTTTGCAAATCTTTTCTTATTAGGTGGTGGTGATATACAGGAAGAATGATAACATTTTTTTACAATTGTATAAATAATGTGTTGCCAAACTTTTTACAAGGAAAATTATGCTTCCTCCGTTAGCCAACGCAGAAGTTTGACCATTAATATCTTTCATTCCTTATTAGTTAGAAAATTAAAAGAATTTGACAAATTCAATTTGTGAATATACAACATAAGAGGAATGTGCAGGCCTGAAGGGTGCGATAGATAATAATTTTAGTACCAGGTAAAAACAAGCTAAGAATTCCACTGGAATGCTATATAGAGAAGTACGAATAGTAATGTTTAATTTTTGTGTCGTGGTAAGTTTATAAATTTAAGTGAACAGCCAGTTTGCCGAGTATCAAGATTAGTTAGTTGCTTGATACTACCTGTAATTTGGATAATAGGATGTAGCAAGAGTATTGGAGTTCACAGATAGGCTGTTGTTCCAAAGCAGAACATGTTTTTCAAACTAGTGAGGTCATAGGAAAAACACATTGATGCCGTTTGCATATGCAGTCTGATGGATATTTTAAATCTCCATCGTTGCAACTCTTGGTGCTCCTACTTTTTATTTTTGAATATGAATCTTCCTGTGTTGTCCTAAGGCCCATTTATGTCGACCTGTTAAGTTAAAAATAATCCTTTTTATTTATTGATTATAGCTGATAGAGTTCAGGATGGAGTCGAGGTTACCTCGAAAAGCACTTGGATCAATGTAAACCGAAATATGAGTCGAATTAATCATTTATTTAGTTCACCCCAAGTCTTATATTCCCGTTTCCACAGTCATGATTAAATGATTCCACTTGGTTGTGGCAGTGTGACTCATTTGTGACGCCTTGCCACATCTCTTTTAGAACACTGACCTGTGCTTTTCTTTCAGTGCAAATACTATGCAATGTGCAGAAGAAAAAATTTATAACAGCATCTTGTATGAGAGCACTCTTAAAAATAATTTAAATATCCCAAACTTTGAAGCGGTGTGAGATAAGCACCCTAAACTTGCACACTTAGTGTTGTGTGTGTGTGTGTAAACTGTGTGTATATATATATATACTCCAAACTTAATATAAAAAATTGTTCATCATCACATTGAGCTTGTCTCATACCATATTTAGTATAAAATAATACTTCCCCCCATCTTTGCCATTTTATCTTTTTCATTCATCACCACTTTAAGCTTGTCTCATACCATATTTAGTAGTATTTTGGTGGTTGCAATTCATTCTTACTATACTATAGTCACACTTCTCCAAATCAAAATTAATCACACCATTCACCTTATAATTGCAATACTCCCTCTTGTTTGAATCTTAGGGGATGAAGGTAGTAGTTATTGTCTTATTGGGTAAATTTAGTAAATATCTTTTGTCTTGTTGTCTTATAAAGTTAGTAGTTACACAGCTTTAATTTTCTCCAAAAATACGGTTGTCTGAATCTGATTTTAAAAGGGTATACCGAAGCAGTTGAATCCTGGTCTGGAATAATTATTCTAGACTCGTCGAGTAACGGGTCAGAATCTGGAATACTATATTCCGGTCTGAACCCGGCCCGTTGAAAGACCTAAATGGAGGGCAGGTGGTTCGTGTGGTGGGAGTTGTTTGGTAACAGGTTTTGTATGTTTTGCTGGAGAGTAGTTCATACTCCGGGATTATGAAAGTCAAACGCCACAATTTTATAATTAAAGAGTCCTATTTAAATGGCTTCATATGGCACGGTTGTCTGTTTTCTCGAGCTACATACCAACATGAAATACCTATTTGACCCATGACTTTTTTCGTTCTGCAGCACTTCTAAGCAGGTCCAGCTGAAGTATGGACCAGAACCAATTTTTACTCGTGAGTGTTTGAAATAGTGTGAGTGTGGGTACCAGAACCATTGGCAGATCCAGAAGTGGAAGTATCAACCATGGTGAATGAGGAAGAGGATCGGGTGAAAAAGGATCAATGCTCAGATACCATGCACAAGAGATATTTTCATTGAATAAATCTGATATGTGTGCAAGTATAAATGAGTACAGTATTCTAGTTACCATAAAAGACCAAGAGATAAATCTGGAGAGATAATAGTACGAGAAAAGGGTCAAATAGACCTAGGCATGGACCACCGGCCATTACCATGTTTTTTTCTCTTCCTCTCATTTTCAGCAGCTCTTTCATCTCTCGATCATTACCATGTTTTCTTTTTCTTTTCTCTTTCTTTCTCGCAGGTTGTTCCCGCCCCCATGCGCTGAGCTTCTTCCAGCCTTCTTCGACCTTTTTTCCCTCCCTGGCCTCGGTTCGGGCGGCCCGGCCCGGGACTGGCCCGACCCGCCACTGTGCGGGCCCGGCCCGGTTTTCTGGGTCCGGGTCCGGTTCGGGCCGGAGGCCCGGGGGTGGGGCGGTTCCGGGCTCGGGTCCTATTTTGGGAGGCCCGGCCCGGAACCGGGCCCAATCTATTTTTTTTATTTTTTCCTTTTTTTTCGGGCTGTTGGGCTTGGGCTTGATGTTTAGGACTGGTTTAGAGGGTTTGGAGGGGTAGGGGGTGCGGGGGGGGGGGGGGGGGGGGTGAGAAGAAAGGAAAGAAAAAAAATTACCCAAACCGGGTGGCCTGGAACCGGGGACCACCGGTCCGGACTCAGGCCCTGCAGTTGGTGAACCGGGGCCGGTCCAGTTCAAGGCCCGAACTGGGCCCGGCCCGGCCCGAGGACAACTCTATGCCCAGCTCTTGTGTTGGACCCAGGGGCGGATCTGGCATCGGACCAGAGGGTCTGGGTCCAACCTCAAAAAAAAATATTACTAGTATTTTTATACAGGAATTTTATGTGTTGTGAAGAAATGGTATAATAATAACAAATGTCTATATGTATACAATATTCATCTTGGTGTGATACTGTGATGGTAGAAGCTTGACCTGCAGCTAGATATTATGTGTTCGATCTCAAGGGCAAGTTTTCTTTTTCATTCAAGTGAAGGAACATGCAATTTTAAAATTTTCAGTTTTTTCCCGAAACAATCTCTTCTACCCACACAAGAACAAGAGTAGGATCATTTCTTCAAACATATCTGAATTTTGTACTTTTGAATACTAGCATGAAAATCAATTAGTCCAATTAATCGGGCTTTTAAATATTAGTCTGAAAAAATCAAATAGTTTAATTGATTGAGCTTTTGAATATTAGTCCCGAAAAAAACCAATTAGTTTAATAGATTGGGCTATTTTAATATTGTCCTAAAAATTAATGTCCAATTCATTGGGATTTTGAATATTGGGTTGAAAATTAATTAGGTGAATTCATTGGGTTTGGTAGGTGATAATTAGTTTTTTTGTACAGAGTAAAAATTTTGGTGTTAAAAAAATTGTGTTAAACATATGGGTAACTGATACAACTTCGGTTCAACTCTATGTCTTTTAAGATAAATTCTATTGTTAGTTTTATTATATGTACTTTTTTCTTTGACATTTCTATAATATTATTATAATACATTTTGATTTTTTTGCAATATACGCTATTTAATAAAATTTTGGCCCCATCTGAATGCAAATGCTAGATCTGCCCCTGCCTGGACCAGCCCTCCAGTTGTGTGTTCTTATTTATTTCAACCCCTACCCCATCACACCACCACTCCCCAAACCCCTCAGAATTACCCAGCCCACCTGAAACCAGCCCGAACCCAAAAAAAGAATATTGGTCCGAACTTGTCAGAATGTCAGGCTGGTTCGCAATTTTATAGCATCGGGACTGCCATCGGTATAACAATGTGGATGACATTTACGTGAGCTCAGATGGAGATTCGAATGGGAAAACTTGAGCGTAACTTGGCTGAGATGCGTACAGCAGCGGACGAGTTGTGAGACACGGTGCGATGATGGACAAGATGCGGAAAAGCATATGTTTCCTTCTACAACAAGAGCGCAGGGGAGGGGGGAAGTCCATGACTTCTCTCTAGTACATATGTTTCCTTCTACGGTATGGAATCCCATAAAAAGCATCAGTAACAGACCTCCAGACATCATTTCCTCGAGTTTCTTCATCCAATGAAGGACAAGGCTCTAAACTGGTTCTAATGGATGGAGGAGCAGACTACTGTCTGCACATGGGAAATTTTTTAAGCAGGCTGTGATTCGGAGCCTGACATGGTACAACACCCTATTGGGACGATGCTTAACGTGAGACTGACAGGTTCAGTCATGGAGTATCAGGATCAATTTGAACGGGTAATAGCTCCTCTCTGTGAAGCACTAACAATGAAATGCTTAAAGGCATCTTTATCAATGGCCGGAGGAGGAGATCAAAGCAGAACTCAAACTGTATCCTGCATAAAGTTTGACCGAGTGTATGGATTGTGCTCTATTACTGGAAGAAAAGAATGGGACTCTGAGAATAAGAGGAAGCACGGATGAAGACCAAAAAGGGAACTGGTGGAGGCAAGATTAAAATAATACCAGCCTCACTGTGAAGGTTTCTGTCGATATTAAAACAAAGGAAACACCTAAACTGAACCAGACATGGGAGAAAGGCCAAAGGTTGTCACAAGCAGAGCTAGAGGAATGAAGTAGAAAGGGCCTATGCTTCAAATGTGGAGACACATGGAGCAAAGAGCATGTTTGTGGAATGAAACGTTGTAAATTTGTCCTGAAGATCTAAAAGAAGAGAAGGAACCAAATGATCAACAGTACGAACTGGATGTAGCAGAAAACCTGCTGAAACCATATGCCAGATCAGTTTCTTACAACCCACCTTGAGGACAAGGTGGTAGCCAAAGAGGGGAGTGAAGATAGGGACCCGGATACTGCTAATAAAAATATTATTAAGTATTTTAATAGTGTATAATAATAGGGTCTAGACCCTGTAACTGAGTAGCAGTGGGCTGGCCCATATTGATAAACAGAACAGAGAGAAATAGAAGGAGAATTGGTTTATTCAATTCTGATTGTAACCCATTACAATGTATTTACAGAAGTAGAGGAAGACTACTGACTACTTAACTAACACTCGAGTAATACAACAGTATGTAGAGTTGTAGACTGTTTCAAACCAAAGGAATACAATGCTGTAGTGAGTTTAAGAAACCAAGCTCTCGGAGACAGGTGAGATTGAGACTACCAGTTAATTTGGGTGGAATCAATAGAAGAAAACGAGGAATGTGAACTGCAGGAGACAAGTGAGATTGAGACTGACACAGGAGGTGAAAACAACGATATGCAGCTATCGATTTTAAGTAAGGAAGGAATCGATGCTTATAACACTTTCACAGTCAGGAGACAAATAAGGAATACGAACAAACGCAAATCAGTAGTAATCCTCATTGACAAGGTAGTCAAATTCGCGAGGCGCACTTAAGGCGCTAGAGTACTTCTATCGCTTGAGGCGCAAGGCGCAAAAAAGCGTTCGCCTTACTCGGGTGAAGCACACTATTTAGAAAATGTTATGTATACTATTCTAGAGTGATTCAATATGACATTTTTAACACCATATTGAACTAAATACATCAAAAAGTCATGTTTCTAAAAAATAAAGTCACGATTCACCAAAATAATGTCATGATTCACAAAAAAAAAACTGAGTTGGGTCTGTCTTTGTTAATTTTGCATAAATCAAGTAGTGTATGAATACATGAAACTATTGACTGAGTTATATTATATGAAGTTTTTATACAGTTAAAATATGAAATGATACTAGGAAGATATACAGTTATAGACTGTATAATAAGATGAAAATATGAAATAATATGTTGTTCACATGAAAACTGGTAGGTCAGGTACACATGTTATGTTGAGTTGTATAGCATATATTAGAAACAAAAAGAACCTTAAAGTAGGCATAAATGACTGGAACTAATAAAAGTAAAGTAAGAAGATAGACTGAAAGAACAAAATGAAAGAATCACAAAGAAGATGACAAAATAAATGAAAACTACAAGCTCAAAAAAAAGAAAGAGCATGTGAAGATTATGACGAAGAAGACACCTTATGGATTTTATGGCTTCTGTGGGTTCGCTGAATGTTTTTCAGCGCTAAGCATGTTGCGCAAGACTTTTCCCACGACTAAGAAGGGTTTAATATGGGTTTAAGTTGTTTTTACCTATTATTTAGACGGGCTAAATCTTATTATTAGTATGGGCTTATTATTTAAAAAAGGATCAAACAAAAAAATAGGCTAATAAACCTTTCCCAGCCCTGGAGAAAATGTATCACTATAATCAAGGCCATAGATCTGGGTGTATCCCTTGGCAACTAACCGGGCTTTGAGACGGTCCACTTCTCCATTCGGACCAACTTTGATGGCATAGACCCATCGACATCCAACTGCTTTCTTTCCCGGTGGAAGCGGAACTAATTCCCATGTTTTATTATGTTCAAGAGCTTGCATTTCTGCAATCATAGCTTGTCGCCATCCAGGATGATAAAATGCTTCTTTCACATCTTTGGGAATTGTGATTGAGGAGACGGAGGATATAAAGTTACAATAGGAAGGAGTAAGTCTGATAGCTAAGGAAATTGTAAATAGGATGTGGATTACGGGTAGAACGAGTACCTTTCTTGAGAGCAACCGGCCAAGCTAAATCATCATTATCAAGAACTGTGGAAGAGGGTGATGATTGAGAAGGATCTGGTGAAGAGGGCTCACTTTGAAGAATTGAATTGGTTTGTCGGATCCTACGTTGGTAGGTAATAAGAGGACTTTGGTTGGGGGTTGAGTCATCTACTGGATCTAAAGGAGACTGGTTGGAAATGGAGTCATCAACAATAGACAGAACAAAGGGCTCAAGAGATGGTATAGGGAGAACTTGCTGGACAGATTGATCTCTGAGAAAAAAGGAGTTTGTTCAAAGAAAGTGACATGGACAGACATATAATATCTCTTATTCTCAGGAGAGTAACAACGATACCCTTTTTGAAGATGGGAATAACCTAAGAAAACACATTTGACCGCCCGAGCTGAGAGTTAATCTAATCCTGGAGACATATCATGAACAAAACAGACACAACCAAACACACGAGGGGAAACATGAAAGAGAGGTTCATTAGGAAACAAGACAGAATGAGGGATTTTATTATTAAGAGAAGAGGATGGCATTCTGTTAATAAGAAAGCAAGCGGTTAAGACAACATCTCCCCAATAATGAACTGGTACATTGGCACTAAGTAATAAGGTACGGGCAGTCTCAATCAAGTGTCTATTTTTCCTTTCGGCTACACCATTTTGTTGAGGTGTATGAGGACAAGTGGATTGGTGTAAAATGCCATGTGAGCTTAAGAGGGAGGAAAAACCCGAGGAGAAATATTCCTTGGCATTGTCACTCCTTAAAATTTTGATTACTGTGCCAAATTGATTGCGAATTTCATTAAGAAAGAAGGAAAAGATAGACAAAAGTTCAGAACGGTCCTTCATTAAATAAACCCAAGTACACTTGGAAAATTCATCAATGAACGTGACAAAATATTTGAAACCAAAAGAGGAAACCCGACTTGGTCCCCAAACATCAGAATGGATAATAGAAAATGCAGAAATACATCTAGACTCAGAATAGCTGGGAAATGAAGATCTAATATGTTTCCCGAGCTGACAAGACTCACACTCTAAGGTTTGAAGACCGCTGAGTTCAGGAACCATTTTCTTTAATGTTGCTAAGTATGGATGTCCAAAACGTTCATGCAAGAGTTTGGGAGAAGGAGCAGCTAGACAACAAGAGACTGGTGATTTGTTTCCAAAATAGTAGAGACCTCTAGATTCATATCCTTCTCCAATCATCCGACCCGTTCCACATTCCTGTATAACAAATGAATTAGCATCAAAGGTTACAGTACAGTTCAATGACTTTGCTAATTGGCTTAATGAAATGAGGTTAAACGGACATGTGGGGACAAAAAGAACAGATTTTAAATTCAAGGTAGGAGAAAGGGATACTTGGCCAATTCTTTGGGAAGCTGTTTTGGATCCATTTGCCATGGTTATAAGATGTGGGTGTTTAAGATGTGAGAGGGAAGAGAACCGAGAAGTATTACCAGAAATGTGGTCAGAAGCACCTGAGTCAATTATCCATGGATTTTGACTTTCTACTGATTGTAGGCGGAGTTTTGGAAGATTCTGCTGAGTTGTTGGACTTTAGTCTCAAATGCTGTTGGTATTCCTCACCAGAGAGTTTTGGATCAGAAACTTCAGAAACTTTAGACTTAGAGAAGTTGGCAGTTTTATTAGGAAAACCATGAAGAAAGTAGCAGTTCTCATGAGTGTGACCCATTCTTTTGCAATGGGTACATTGGGGACGTCCTCTTCCTGCACGTCCTCCTGTGTTACCACGACCCCCTCTTCCATGAAATATCATGGCTGAAAACTCCGCAGGTTCTTGAGACTTGTCACCCTTGAGAGTGGGAATCCGAAGGAGACGTGTTGTTAAACTGTCCATGGTTGGTACCTCAGATCCAGTGAGGATTTGATCTCTAACGTGATCGAAATCAGGGATCATTTTCTGGTTGTGTGTCTGTCCACAACCCTGAACTCCTTTATTTATAATAATGAGTGTACAAGGACATTAATGAGTGAGGAGATGAAAGGTCAAATAAGATGAAAGATCAGTTCTAGAAAATACATTGGAGTCTATTTAGCTACCAATAAATCTGGATAAATCTAACAAGTTGATTATCTAATACTCCCTCCGTCCCAGGGAGAAGTTCCCACTTTCCTTTTTTGGTAGTCCCAACAAAAAGTTCCCATTTCCCTAAATGGAAAGTTATCTTACATCAAAACAGTGTCAAACAGTGCAAAACAGTGCCAAACAGTGTCGAAACAGTGTCGAAACAGTGCCAAACAGTAAAATTTACCCCTCAGTAACTTTATTTCCTAAATATGTGTGAAAGTCAACCCGGGGAACTTCTCCCTGGGACGGAGGGAGTACTTTTTAGAATTTGTAAAATGTCTCAGTTAGATTTCTAGGGATATCATAGGCCTTTATGATGCTTTTAAAGAGCCAGAATGAATATGTTTCTCAGTTTGATTAGCAATCTATTATATTAAGTATGATAAAGTTGCTGGAGAGATATTATTTATTCTATTAAAAAGAAAGAGCAATAGAAATTGCTGGAGAAAGAAATATGGAAGAATGTAGTATTTATGTATTTAGTATGACAAAATATGCTTATAGGCTTTCTATATTAAGTACGACAGTACTAACTACGTAAACTAAAGAGAAGTTCATCTTATAAATTTTGTCCTCACATTGTAAAGAAAATAAATCTACCGGACTGAATATCAAATCTTAACATACTTTGCATTTCTACATTTCTTTCATAGCTAAATAATTTTCTTCATTTCTCGCAAGTCGTATCTTTCTCACTTCTCAAAATCACTTCTCAAAATTAAGCATTAACCATTTTGACCGTCATTGCGTAATGGTTTTAAGCATTTGCAACAAATAAAACTCAATAAAGCTATAAAAGGTGTTGTATATGGCAAATGTTGATATTCAACACTATGCACATTTAAATGTGAAAAGTGAAATGAAAAATTCAAGTTAAAGTTGTTAATTCGCTTCACGTTTCTGAGTAAGATGAGAACAAATTCTCAATTTGTATCTTCAAATGTAATATCTTTCAGTTTTTTTAACAAATATAGGGTGTACATTAGAAGGCTCTTCAATTTTGGAACCTTTATTTTAATATAGGGTGAGATGAAAATTGATTAAGAAGGCTCTTCATTTTTGGAACCTTTATTTTAATTTACATTGATCACAAGTGATCTCCATGGACTTTAGTCTATGCCATAATATTGTATACCCTTTTAAAGGGTTCGACTAAGAAATGCATCCAGGTGAAAATTCTACTAACCTTGAATAAGAGAGAAACTCATAAAAATAATGACATGCCAGAGTTTTGCTAGGATGGCTTCCATTAGATATTTCTTCTTGAAGACTTAAATTTGCTTCGATAATCCATTTCAGCCTCACTGTAATGTCATTCTCTTCACTGCAACATAAAGACACAAAGACACAGGATATCATTAAACTATCTTACATTCACGAAATGAAATTGACATTAGCATTCATCTATAGTATTGTATGTTGATGTAATAGCAGGTTCATCATCACGACCATCAACATAATCCCAACTACATCAGGTCGGCAAGGTCACTTACATGAAATGTAGTGTCACTTGATTTCTTTAACACAATACATTCATGCAAAAAAAAGTGGCATATTTTTACATCGGGTACGCTTCAACATTCTTACAAAGGAATAATAAAGGGCAATCGATGCCCGAAGGCATGCCCACAAGGCAAGGGTCCGGAAAAGAATCCCACCACAAGGGTGTATAAGGATCAAGCCTTCCCCTGTCAAATTTGGACAAGAGGCTGCTCTCAAGACTTGAACCCGTGATCTCCCAGTCACATGGTAACACCTTAACCAGTGTGCCAAGGTTCCCCTTCTTACAAAGTAATAACATGATAAATTTCCAAGTCTCAATCTTCGTAAATTATTTCCGCTAATATGAATATCACAATGAGGCATGATGGTTAAAGTATTATTCAATACAAAAAAAAAGAACATGAGTCATGAGTCATCAATGCTGCAGGTTCATTTGTATAACGGAGCAAATGCTGCAAAACATATTGTCCTTATCTATCCCGCAGTCATTAGATTAGTTCACCTAGCGTGTTTTAATAATCGGGTGCATCTGACAAGCCACACAACCTAGGCCCCAGGGCCTTGGGTAGTATAAAAATGCCATTGAAACAACTTAAATTAACAACTTAGATTTCCATATGCAGAAAAGGTTCCCGATACGAGATTCTTATATGATTCTATGGTTCGTGCAAAAGAAGAGAAAGATAAAAAATTGGGTGGGGATCAAGGTTGTTAAAATCGTATTTTTGGATCTAATCGAAACAAGGATTTAAAAATCGAATAGTAAAATCGAATCATAAATTGTAAGATTTTACAAAATAAGTATATAAAATTATTAAAAATATTAAATAAAACGATTAAAGGAAATTCAAAATATAACATTATTAAGTGAAATCATAATAAGTTTAAGTTATACAATGATGTCTTAATTAGAGTGTACAAAAAAATAATAGAAAATAATGTAACCAAACAAAATAATGTTAATAAAACAAAGTAATGTTATATACTCAAAGAACAAAATTTTCACGAAAATAATAATGATGTTCTAATCAAGTGTCAAAATAAATACTCCATATATGTTTTTCAAGACTATATAAGTGTAACTATGTTTGGTTTGGAGAGAATTGAACAAGTATCAAGTATGGCAATAGTTTTTTCAAATAAAATCATGGCAATAGTTACGTTAGAATATAAAGTTGCTTATGGTGGATTGGTTAAGCAATGAGCACATTTTTATTCAAGATAGTTGGAGGTGGGTTCGAAACCCGTCGTTGACTGGTTTTGATTTTTTTCCAAAAAAGCTTCTTTATTCTTCTAAAATCAAAGTTTCCCACACCGGAAGAGCATAGCGAATCCCCCCCTCCCTTATCTATATAAAGCGAATCTGAGTATATCAAGCAAGCACGCAGGGTAGCACTTTAGGTTGCATGACTGGCCAGAGTTACTCGGCTGGGTTTGGTGCGAGCCAAGTCAAATTAAATCGGGAAATCGTATACAATCGTGAATACGATTTCAGTGATTTCAAAACGATTTCTTTATGACTTTTTAAATTCCGATTTTGTAAACGATTCAAATCGGTTTGGTGCTTTTGGATTGTAAAATCGTACGATTCTACAATTTGAATCGCGATTTTAACAACCTTGGTGGGGATGTGGCAAAAATGTTTCTAGAACTCGCGGTTCGGGAGAAGATAGATTTGCAAATGGATGAATGCCATTTGAGAAGGCTATTCTTTGGTCATGAAGCGGTGTAGCCCTGGCATGAAAAGGTTATTCATTAAACTTGAATTTTTAGTATTCATCATAATTTTATTTAAATGACTGCAGTGGATTGGTGGTGTCAATATGGGAATCAAACTCCAGATGTCCAGAATTAATGGCTTTTGCTGTAAGAGTTTTGACTCTGACATGTTCATTGTCTCTTTGTGAATGTAACAAGAGCACGTTTAGTCGGTTATCAAAATGCTATATAAATATTGAATCCATATGTACATACGAATATGTATAAACTTTTGACATGTACAAATATGAATCAATCAAGTAAATAACAAAGTTTAACTAATATACTTGTACATACATGCCATGAGAAGGATCGTCTTCATGCGAGCAATCTGACAAGTTGGTATTTGTGATGTATAACAAGAGATTAAAGACAAAATGGATGAAGAAAGCATCACTTAAAGAAGACATCGATCATTTAGTGATGGATGAGATTCCATCAAGCGATGAATGGGTAGTTGAAGAAGATGAAATGAATCCTAGTGGTGGTGGTGGTGTTAGTGATGATGATTGTGATGTAGACGGTGGTGGTGGAGCTAGTTTTGGGTGTGTCCATCATTTAAAGTGTAGAAGTTGGTTGTGAGAGTGGAACGGGTTGTGAAAAAGGCCGTGGAGGGTTATGATAGCGCTTTTGATCTTGACCTTGATGTGGATGATGATCGAGGAAATGCTAGTGGTGATGATCCCTATTTTGAATATAATACTTTACTAGGATTATTTCCTCATCATAATTTGTTTTTATATTACATTTTGGTGGCTTTTGATGAGTGCTTTCCTTTAGTTTTAATTGTTCTATAAACACAAACACACACACACACATATAAATTTTACGCCTCATTGCGCAATGAGGCTTACGCAGTATGCAATAATAAAAAAAACTCCACGACCACGTAACACACAATTTTGAATCTTGCCAAAGAGTTTCAAGAAGTAATTGCTAGAGTCGAAGAGGGTGGAATACTGAAATTTGAGTATAAAAAGAAGGGCAACATAGGAAAATAGTGATTAAAAATTCCTTTCCAAAAACAATGTGCCAAAAGCAAGTTTCAAGATTCAAGTGGGACGGGGGATAACTAACCATGTTCAGAAGTTTTTAGCCACATGAAATGGGTTTCAATGAAACACCTATTCCCTCAACCAAAGAATGTGCACAATAATAACTTGGGAAAATAACCTATAGTACCAACTATCATTCATTAACCAATAATAATGCTTTGGAAATGATTTCTAGTAATACCAACTATTAGAATATATAACAAAAATAGAATGGAGCCACTTTTGACAAGTAATGCAGTCATTTAAGGCATCAAAAACTAATATCAAACCATCAAATAAATGATATTAGGTGATAGGATCACTTATTGGATATTTTGATATGAGTTTTTGATGCGTAAATTAACTAAATCTGAAGTGAAAAATGGTTGAATATCATTCCGTTATTTATTCAAATAGTTGGTATAATTAAGAAGTAATTCCACTGTATATATTATTCTTGATTCATGGGAAGATAGTTTGTAGGGATAAGGGTCAGATAGGGTCTCGAACTTACAAAAAAATGTCAAATAAGGCCATATATAGTATGCTTTGTACGGCTGGCGCTTTTTGGGGTGGTTCCCGGTGAAATTTTTCGATGAAATTTTTTGAGCATCTTATTCATTAAGTCTAGTTTACTCATATCAAATTTGAACTAAAAATTCAATCGGGAAGGCATTCAAATGAATTCTTGAAAATAACTGTGCAATTAAAAGCAAAGTTATCTTCAAGAATTTATTTGAATGTCTTACAGGTTGAATTTTTAGTTCAAATTTGGTATGACTAAACTAGACTTAATGAATAAGATGCTCAAAAAAATTCATCACAAAATTCAATCGGGAACCGCCCTAAATGGTGTCGGCCGGACAGAACATCTTACATAAGGCCTTATTTGACATTTTTTTGTAAGACCCTTATCCCTAGTTTGTATGATTTAAAGCTATTTTCTCTAATAACTTTAAATCCTCATTAGTAGATCCCATATTTATTTTTTTAGCGAAACGAACCTTTTTACTCCATCCAACAAGACAGATGGGCAGATTGCCATTGGTGGCACAGGAATACATGTAACAAGAAATTTTTCTGGCCTGTCATTGAGATAAAGCAATTCACAGTCCTACACACAATGGGGAAAGAAAAGGAACTACAATTAGAAAACAGAAAGGACTAGATATAGACTACGACATAATGCTAAACAGAATTAACATCATTTGTTGTGTTGAGTTTTGGGTTTGTATTCAACTTCATATATTTACCTGATTGTACTCTTGAGTAGCATTTTGCTACGTATCCTATTGAAATATGAAGGAGAATTTTTAGTTGACACTTCTATTAAAATAACTATTTGAACAGGCGTTGGATTCAGGTTACTATTCACTCTTGTATGAACATCTTGAGAGTGTATGCATTCACATTTTCCTAAAATCTTGTCTCTTAAATATTGTTATTTTCTCACTTTTATTCCGGAAGCTTCTGTAATTTCTTTGTGTAGTTCATACACCAAACTGAGAATACTAGTCTTAATGGCTATTGCTTTTTTGCCGAAGGGTATTGACGAGAAAACTGAGAAGTAGAAATTAAAAGTAATCAGTATGATTTGAGCATGTTACAAGTATATTATCCCCATACTACACAAGAAAATAAAAAATAAAGATCAGGTAATAGGTTAGATGTAATATGGCAGTTGCGCCAGTTCAAAACAAATTTCAAGGAAAAATCTACAATTAAAGAATATAAAGAGAAACTAACTGCAGTATAAACACAAAACGTAAGAAAATACAAATAGTGGACGTCAAAGCACTACCTCATCTGTCATTCTCATGAAGAGGGAGTAAATTGTCTTTGAATCGAGTTCTGGGGGCACATTAATTGATCCCTTGACATCCTTCTTGCCAGCAACAGCATTATGACACTCGTCTAACAAAAGGCTCCCATACTCATGGGTGATCTTCATAGATACCTTTTTTACCATTCCTAGAATATATACAATGGATGACCAATAATATTGATTAAAAACAGCTCAAATAAAATGTTCAAGCACTCAATTGTGTTTCTTGAAAAGGTTACCTAGACTATCTTCCAATCCACTTTAATCATCGAATATGTAGTACCATACACCAACCATAGGAAAAGTAAAGCTACGAAATGGTTCCAACAATCAGACCAAATTACTAAAAAGAGAGAAACCAGCACCCAGACCCATTTTGCAATATTATGTACCTTATATGCCAAAATAGACACAAAACGTAAATTCATACAAGGAGAAACTTTTTGTATTTGGCAGCTCAATACTCATATTTAGATGGTTAGTACATCGTTGTCACGCATGAACTGATGTCAATCCCGATTTCATAAAATGGTTGCAAGCATGTCTCTTGACAGTTTAATTCTACAAATGGTGTGTAGGTTCTTGATTGAGCACAAAAAGCACATGTATTTATTTACAACTTCAAAGAAATGAGAATGAATATACAAATATGCACATCTACAATGAGAACCCTAATGGTCACAACAATGCAACCAATTAGTAAAGTTTAGGGTCATATTTACTTGCATGCCATGAGTGATTAAGATGTACTAAACGATTACAAGTGAACAAGGATGGGACAAAAATCATGTTTTACTTGAATCAAATTTCAATTTTTTTTATTTGATGGGTATGTAACACTTGAGTCTAATTCAAAAGGATTAATAGTACTACTCGTACTAAAAACTCTTAGGATGGGTCTAGTCTTGGGAAGCAAATCAACTAAAAAATCTAAGTTAAGCACAGGAGTAGTCTTGGGATGGGTGACCCTTAGGCGCGCACGAGTGAGGACAAAGTGCCCAATAAAGGCTTGTGATGGTTTGTGAGAACAATAGTAGAGGTCTAGATCGCATTTTGGAGTAACCACATCGGGCCCTACGAGGCGGGGTGTTACAGATGATATCAGAGCAAGCCTACAACAGTGTGCAACAGTGTGATCCTTTGGATGTCGGGATATGATTGAAATTGAATTGGCTTATGGCCGCAACAAGGACATTACTTAAATGGGGGTGTTTGTAACACTTGAGATTACCTTAAAAGATTTAAAAAGAAATATTCACACCAACAAGGTGCATCTCCTTCTAAGGAAGTCCATCAGCTAAGAATTTTAAGTTAAGTGTGTTTGCACGGGAGTAGTCTTGGAATGGGTGGCCCCTTAGAAGTTTCTCAAGGCGTACACGAGTGACAATAAAGTGTGCGATAAAGATTTGTGATGATTTGTGAGAACAGTACTAAAGACTTGGATGGAATTTATGAATAACCACCTTGGGCCCTACAAGGCGGGGTGTTACAAGGTATCCCGCCTTTAATGTCCAAACACTTTCATAATGTAAAATGCAAAGAAAATCCAAACATAAGGCTCATACCACAAAAGCACAAACCAAGTTTGGTGGGGGATCTGTGTGTACTGCCGTGCAAATTAGTAGTAGCACTACCAACATGGCCACATAGTCATAATGCCATAATAATAATTACATAAAAGCAAAAAAAGTGCTTGTACCATTGATGTATCCGCATCTGGAACATAATTTCATCTTGTGAGTTGCTGTCATGGCGTTACACTTTTTATTAACTTCTTTTAGCACCTCACTCTTCTTCAAATGATCCAACTTCATACTTCTCATCTTTCTTAGGAAGTATCGGCGGTCATCTTCTTCGAGAAGAATGCGAGAACAACCCTGAAAAATAAGGGGAATATGCTCAAAAAAAATCGAGGCCATACATCATTTTGTGAAACACTATCGAAATTCCGCACAGAATTTCCTCATGCGCCATAGAACCCACCATGGTGTTCATGTACAAGTTTGAGATTCATAATAATGACATGTAAAATACATTAAAAATAATTGTTAATCTTCACGGTACGCTTCCAGCAATAATTTTATATTTGATAACACTCTATCAAATTCAAAGTCCTCAAAAAAATCTATTACTCTTGTAAAGTCTATTACTATTTTGGCCAAAAAAAATCATGGATGCTCTATTACCGTCATCATGCATTCAACCAGTAAGTTATCCTACTAGTTATATATACCACTAAGGCCCTCACAAACAAATCAAGCAAAATGGCTTCCTATTCTTATGTGAAGCAACAACACCTACATTGTGTTCATATTACATGATCAACATATTGTGCAATCTACTATAATTCTTTACGTCTTTACAATGGTATAACCAATGCCTTAACTCTCAAAAATAGTGTTGTGTGTATTAAATTATGTAGCACATTCATGCAGGCCTCATTTACCATCATTTGCAATGGAGCCAAAGACTCACTATTTTTTGGCTTGGGAATATTATGGAATAAAGCAAAATGGCTCACTAAACTGTCTGTGCTTCTTTGATATGAAGTAGCAGTCAGTCTATCCAATTTTTGACACGATTTTCACTTTAGGACATCCGGAAACAGTCTCTTTGAACTTTAGTATAGGGGTAAGGTTGCGTACATACGACCGCCCCTTACCCCACCATAGGTAGGAGACTTTGCGGCACTGGGGTAATGATGGTATGAATGATGGTGTTATTCATGCAGGCCTCACATACACAATTTCGAACTCACGTATAGACACGATTTTACTAATCCATTAGTTATTTATGTATCACATGTTCAGATTTTTATCACTTCCAATGGAGCCAAAGGCTCACTTTTTTTTTTCTTTGAAATATGATAGAGTAAAGCAAAATGCCTCAATAAACCATGTGCGCTTCTTTGTTAGTACAGGGGTAAGGCTGCCCACATCCGACCCCCCCTTACCCCACCGTAGACCGTGGGAACCTTTGCGGCACTGGAGTAATGTTGTTGTAAGAGCTATTTATATATCACATGTGGAATGTTTTTAAGCATATATCAAACAATACTAAATAAATTAAGATAGAAAGAATGTACACAATGGAAGTGTGATGGCACTAAAGTCGTGTGCCTCAAAATAAATTTACTAGTAAGTTTAATATTGTAGTATAGCGTAGTAGAGTAGGTAAAAGTATTTTTTACGTGTCTAATGGGGTGTTTGGAACTGATTCTGCTTCTGCTTCTTTTTTAAAAGCAGAAGCAGAATCAGGATCAGTTTTCAGAAGCGGGTACCCCCAACTTCTAAAAAAACTGATTCTGGGAGTAAATTAGAGCCCCAAAAGCGCTTCTGGAATTTCCCAAACACTCCAGCTTCTGATTCTACTCCCTGAAGGAGCAGAATCGGTTTTGAGAATCAGGTCCAAGCACCCCCTAAATGTAAGAAATCAAAGTAAATGGAACGGAGGCGTTGGATATTGTGATAAACGAGAAACTAATTAAAACACTAAGATGAATACATTAAAATATCAAAGGTAAACAACCTTGGTTTTGCAAATTTCCAGTTAGTGAATTGCCCGTTGATCATTGTTACTACCTTAATTATCCCTCTTGAATACTTAACTGTGGAGAAACTCCAATTCATTTAGTATAGCTATTAATAACGAGACGTGTTCCTTAATAGACGTTACTATTGGTCAATACAAAACAAGCGTCGTATATTGATCTTAATAGTAACGTTCAGTCGATTTAATGAAATCAATTAAGAATGATAACTTGTAATTCAAGTCGGATAGATTTTGGGATCGCCTAACAGGAATCAATACATGATATTGCAATTAAAAGGAGAGAGAGAAACAGAGAAAACATAGATCCGAGGGAACAACTCTCGCCCTCAATTTATTTAAACATAGAACGCGAATATTCGTCCTCCCCTTTGTTGGTTAACTAAATTCAAAGTGTTTTGGGGGGCAAAAAAAGTTCTATTACAGGGTATTTTTGGGCCACGGGAGGATGACTAACCAAGAATCCATTCAAAAAACAACTCATGAACATGCAAAGATATTCTTCCAAGCTGATGAGTGTGTTTCATACTTGTCATGGTGTCGCCTAGGCGTCCTGGAGCTAAGGAGTGGTCACTGGGTTGCCTCGACTCGTCGGAATAAGAATAGGCAACCTAGGCATCATCTAGGTGTTGTCCAGGCGTGGTTTGACGATGAGTACAATAACAACAACCAAGCCTTAGTCCCAAAAGATATTGGGGTCGGATAACATGAATCGATACATGATATCACCACCAAAAGGAAAAGTAAGAAAATAAAGATTAAAAAATAAGCTATTATAAAAAAGATAATATAAAACGGGATGAATATACTTAAAAATGATAAAATAAAAAGGATAAAAATAATGTTTATTTATAAGGATAAAAGAATAAAAAACAAGAAGAAGAAAAGATGAGGGGAAATAATAATAATAATAATAATAATAATAATAATAATAATAATAATAATAATAATAATAATAATAATAATAATAATAATAATAATAATAATAATAATAATAATAATAATAATAATAATAATAATAATAATAATAATAATAATAATAATAATAATAATAATAATAATAATAATAATAATAATAATAATAATAATAATAATAATAATAATAATAATAATAATAATAATAATAATAATAATAATAATAATAATAATAATAATAATAATAATAATAATAATAATAATAATAATAATAATAATAATAATAATAATAATAATAATAATAATAATAATAATAATAATAATAATAATAATAATAATAATAATAATAATAATAATAATAATAATAATAATAATAATAATAATAATAATAATAATAATAATAATAATAATAATAATAATAATAATAATAATAATAATAATAATAATAATAATAATAATAATAATAATAATAATAATAATAATAATAATAATAATAATAATAATAATAATAATAATAATAATAATAATAATAATAATAATAATAATAATAATAATAATAATAATAATAATAATAATAATAATAATAATAATAATAATAATAATAAGACAATAATAAGATAATAAGACAATAAGACAATAATAAGACAATAAGACAATAAGACAATAAGACAATAAGAGAATAAGAGAATAAGAGAATAAGAGAATAAGAGAATAAGAGAATAAGAGAATAAGAGAATAAGAGAATAAGAGAATAAGAGAATAACAATAACAATAACAATAACAATAACAATAACAATAACAATAACAATAACAATAACAATAACAATAACAATAACAATAACAATAACAATAACAATAACAATAACAATAACAATAACAATAACAATAACAATAACAATAACAATAACAATAACAATAACAATAACAATAACAATAACAATAACAATAACAATAACAATAACAATAACAATAACAATAACAATTACAATAACAATAACAATAACAATAATAATAATAATACGAGATCACTCCTCCACACGAATACCCGCCGCCCTCCACTTTGCTCTCTCCAAAGTCATACTCTCATCCAACCCAAAGCATATCACGTCTTTTTGGGTCTTCCTCTCCCTCTCTTCCCTGGCTCTTCTCCACACATCTCAACACGTCTAACAGGTGCATCATTCGGTCTTCTACGCACGTGACCGAACCACCCTTTGTCTGATTGTCTCATTTCTCACGCGGTCCTTCCTCGTATGTCCACACATCCAACGCAGCATGCGCATCTCTGCCACACTCATCTTTTGAATATGACATTGTTTCACCGCCCAACACTCTCCGCCATACAACAATGCAAGCCTTATTGCTATCTTATAAGATTTACCCTTCAGTCTGGTCGGCATACCTCTATCACATAGAAATTCTGACGCACTCTTCCACTTCATCCACCCTGTTTTGATTCTATGGGATACATCTCCATCTAGCTCACCGTCCTGAATTATGGAGCCCAAGTAACGGAACATATCACTGACCGGTATATCCTTACCGTCTAGAGTAATTCCACTATTACCGCTGCTTCTACCTCGACCAAACTTGCACTCCATGTACTCTGTCTTGCTCCGACTTAGTCTGAAACCCTTGTTCTCCAATGTTTGTCGTCATACTTCCGACTTTGCTTTAAGACTTGCTTGTGTCTCATCAATCAATACAATATCATCGGCAAACATCATGCACCATGGTTTGGCGATGAGTAATTTAACTTGATTAAGAATTTAGACTTTTAATCTAAGAACCACGGAAACGGCTAGGGGGTAGAGTTTCCCCGTATTGGAAACGTTTCCAACGTTTCCGAACAGCAGAAACGCCAAAAACGCGTCTCTTGGCCATCTTTTTATATAGACAAATTTGGAATCGTGTTTCCCTTAAAAAAACAGAGTTTCGAAAAGAAATAGGGCCCTTTCACAATCGAGAAGCCCAAAAATGATTGGGTAGAAGTAAAACCTCTGGTCTTCTCTTTTCAAACCTACACTCAACAGTCATCCCCGTTCGTCGGCTTAAGCGGCAATCGCTGACTTCACCACCGTCAGCTTCAGCAGAGGTCTTCCCCTTGAACAGGTAACTTTCACAGACTCTGAAAATCATAATTGTAATCTCTTTTGTTCGTCGTCATCAACAGGTGGGTCGTATTTAATAGGTCGTAGGGTATATAGTTTTGAGCTTGTAAGAATTGAGTTTTTGTAAACATAGGCTTCAATCGAATCACAATCCCCTTCATTAATTCCTAGCCCACTACCTACATACTTCGTATTTAATTGTGTAAAATGATAGTGGGTGCAAATTCACAAAAAGTGGGTGTAGATTTAAAGTGAAATTAATAGTTTAGATGATGTGTACTCCACTAAAGTGGCACTTGGCAATTTTAAATTTTTCCTAGAGCTTGGCAGTTGGCAGCCTTACTTTATATCACAAAAAATGTTATATTTTGTTAAAGTATTAAAATGTTTAGTTCGTGTAAGTTGTAACTCAATTCATCATATTATTCAATTACTTTAGGGGAAAATAAACAAAATACCCTGAACTTTCCATAGGTGTGACCTCCCCACCCTATACTTGTTTTGTTTAAAAAAATACCTCCAACTATTATAAGTTGAGATTCTTGTACCCTTAATTTGTAGTGATCCAAATAAGCTTTCCACGTTGGCCATTCTTATTTTGTGCATTTGTGCTTCCTAAATCTGGAAAGCCAACGGCAATGGTTCAAAACCCTTGTTCACATAACTTCCATCTTCCAAGCTTTGAGATTACATAAAAGAGAAGACGATGCATATCCCAACTAAAAAAGCAAAACCCGGCGTATCTGAGAGGCGAATCACATGAGAAAATGAAACTGGCGAGGATTTAAACAACGAGCCGACAGAAACTGAATGTCTTTAATCTGGGATTTTGAAGAAGCCTCCTTGGAAGCCGACGAAGATTCAAGTATCGACATCTTCCAAGCTCCGGCCTTGGAAGAAGACGAAGATGCAAGATTTTGGGAGAGGAAGCCGAAGGTGAGCCGGAATAGAGAGAAAGGTCTGGGGGACAACAGAAAGCACCGCAAGAAGCCTAATCGTCTTCGTTGTCCAGGGCTAGCTGTAATCGTTCATGGCTTCCGGTGAATTGTGACATGAGTTCCAATCCAATGAAGATATGTGTGGCCGCGTGGGTAGATTGAGAGAGCGAGAAGTTCCGGGGGTAAGCTAACGTGGACTCTTTGGCCAACTGAATCTATTTAATTAAGTAGTAAATTTGAAAATAAAATCAAAAAAATTAAGATAGGATACCGGTATAACAAACCCAAAGAGTAGAGGGTGCATTTTTAAACAAGACAAGTATAGGGTAGGGAGTTCACACCTAGGGAAAGTTCAGGATATTTTATTTATTTTTCCCATTACTTTATAATATTTTATTTTGTACTAGTATAATTTAGATTATTTTAAATTCGTATAAATCAATTCAGGATTTCAGCATATTATTCATTTGATTTCTAATATTTTATTGTGTAGTTGTATAATTTAGATTATTTTTAATTTCTTAGTGATGGAGGACAGTATTAATAACATGACACAATTTAAAGAGGATGCGAGTAGTCCTTTGTGGCAGTTTGTTAAAAGACTCCAAAAAACAGGCGATGGAGGTGGGAATGTGAAATGGATTTGCAACTTTTGTGGTAGCCAAAAACAGGGGACATACACTACAGTGAGAGCTCATTTACTCAAACTACCTTCAAAAGGAATTGTTGTATGTCCAAAGGTTGGGGTGGAGAGTATTGTTGAAATGAAAAATCTTGAAGAAGATGTTGCCTAAACACATTGCTGGTTCACAACCTAAGCGAGTATCCTTGCCTACTAGCAGCACGCGAAGCAACTCAACTTATTTATCTATAAACAAACCCAGTTGTTTAGAGATGTTAAAGAGAAGAAGAGTTGATGACTCGCCCAATGCTAGAGCACTTGATTTGCAAAGTAGGAATCAACTTGATGAAGAGATTGCGAGGATGTTCTTCACTGGAGGTATTCCTTTTAATTTTGCAAGAAACCCATACTATATTAGCTCATATACTTTTGCTGCTAATCATAATTTGGGTGGATATGTACCTCCTAGTCATAACAAGTTGAGGACTACATTACTCCAACGGGAGAAAGCGCACGTGGAGACGTGTTTAGAACCTATAAAAACCACTTGGTATGAAAAAGGTGTGATCATAGTTAGTGACGGATGGAGTGATCCGCAAAGGAGGCCACTGATTAATGTAATGGTTGTTTGTGAAGCTGGGCCAATGTTTATCAAAGCTGTCGATTGTTCAGGGGAGGTAAAAGATAAGCATTTCATTGCTAACATACTGACAGATGTTATTAATGAGATAGGTCATCACAAAGTCATTCAAGTGATCACCGATAATGCTAGAAATTGCAAGTCAGCTGGAGAAATTATTGAAGGTCTATTTCCACATACTTATTGGACTCCATGTGTTGTTCACACTCTTAATCTTGCCTTAAAGAACATTTGTGCGGCGAAAAATGTGTTAACAAATGCTGAAACATATGAAGAGTGTCATTGGATCACAGAAGTTCATGGAGATGCGGTGCACATCATAATTTTATAATGAACCATTCCATGAGGCTCTCTATGTTCAGCCGATTTAGTACTTTGAAGTTGCTTTCAATTGCTGATACTTGCTTTGCAACAATCATTGTGATGCTCAAGAGGTTTAAACTTTTGAGACGTGCTTTACAAACAATGGTTTTGAGTGATGAATGGATCAAGAGGTTTAAACTTTTGAGACGTGCTTTACAAACAATGGTTTTGAGTGATGAATGGACAGAATATCAAGATGTTACATATTGCAGTTCACTGGTCCTATCTATGAATCTATGATATGATTAGAATTTGTGATACTGACAAACCATGACTAAATTTGATTTATGAGATGTGGGACTCAATGATAGAAAAGGTGAGAATGACTATCTTTCACCATGAAGGAAAAACTTTTGGTGAATATTCTCCCTTTTACTATGTTGTTCATCGCATTCTAGTTGAACGTTGGACAAAGAATAGTACCCCGCTTCATTGCTTAGTTCATTGCTTAGTTCATTTAATTAATCTATTTAACTATTTATTTCACTTCTACAATTATATATTATATCTACTTGTTTGTTTAAACCCTAGGTATTATAGTGATAAATGGATCCAAGGGGGAGTTAGGAGAGTACCTCCACATATGGATAATGAACTATCTTTAGAGAGAAACAAGTGTTTTAGGCACATTTTCCCTTCTGAAGAGCGTGTTAAAGCTATTGATGAATATGTTAATTTCTCTCTGAAGATTGGTCCGTTTAGTGATCCAGATTGTATTGTTGCTATGTGTGATACAGATCCTAGAAAGTGGTGGGCAGTGTATGGATCAGGTGCACAATTACTCCAAAAGTTGGCCTTTAAAGTGCTTGGGCAACCTAGCTCTTCTTTGTGTTGTGAATGAAATTGGAGTTCTTATTCTTTTATCCATTCACTAAGACGGAACAAATTAAATCCCAAACGTGCAGAAGATTTGGTGTTCATTCCCAATATGAAGATGAGAACACTAAGATGTGGGATGTTGGTGGAGATCAATTTGCAGGCTTGGAAGATGTTGGTGTTCTTAAGTTTGCAAATCTATCATTGGATGAACCGGAGCTTGAACGTGTCTTTTTATTTAATGATGTTGATGTCGTGGAACATGTCTACGCTACAATTTAATATGTTTTTATGCATGTTGTGTTTAATGTTTTGTTTTTGACTAAGATTTCAATAATTTCATGTAATAAGATTTCAATAATTTTACACTTCAATGTGCTGAATTATTATTAATTGTGCTGAATTATTATTAATTTTTAGGATGAAATAATCTTGTGTGGAATGTATTGTACATATGTGTGTGTCAATATATATATAAAAACATATAAAATATATATATAAACATATAAATAATATTTATAAAATAACCCTTATCCTTTTAAGAATTGAGCGTTTTCCCCACGTTTTGTGTCCTGTATTTTTGGAAAATGGCGTTTCTGACGTTTCCCGTTTCCATGCTACCTAGCTTTTAATTAAAAACAAAGCCCAAAGTAATCTTACACTTGATCGATTGCCATCATTCAACTTCAAAGAGACCGTCTAACTCCAGACGCAGAGACACAAACTCAAGGAAACAGAAGAACTACCACTCCCTAGCCAATTCTTCTAGTCTAGCAGACTTTTTTTTAATTAAGCTGTTTATTTCTGTATATATGTAATTATGTGTATATACTACATATATTATATACACACGCAACAGACAGAGGTTCGGAGAATCTACTTATATGCTCGGTAAAATTTAAAGTAGGAATCTACTGATATGGACTACTAATAAAAACTACTTTGTATTATATACGAAGTATATAATTACATATACAAATGTATGATATACATACTTTATGTAGTTTAATTTTTTATAGACCTTTTTACTCTTAATTCCCATTAATAAACCTTTCTTTCAATTATTAATCGTTGGTTTCAATTCTAGGTAATATACAATCTAATTAGTAATATATTATGTATAACATATTTTTAATTATAAATTCAATAAAATTAATTACTTAATTAAATATGTAGTATAATATATTATACGATGTGCGACTAGTCGCCTAATTGTCGCCTAGGCGATATGACAATCCGCTGGCGCCGCAACTCGCCTTTCCGTCGTGACAAGTATGGTGTGTTTTTTTTTTTTTTCGATAATATGTAAGTATATTAGAGACCGAAAAATAACAATTCAATGTTACAAGCAAAGTGCATATCCCAGTAAATAGGATACCACAAAATCAAACATTCCCTCCTCACAAATCAACATTTTAGACCCAAATACAGTAGGATCATAAATAAAGTTCACACAAAAAATCAAGCTACTACAACAGAATATTAGGAGTTCCTAATCTAAAGTCCAAAGAAAGCTCGGAAAGGATAAGTGAACTTTGAGTCGAAACAAACCTCACCTTTTTTCTTAGTAACTCCCGGCATCCCCTCGAGACAATTGGCTGTGAAAGTAAGGCCTTTTCTATCCAAATCGTCTGTAAGTCGAAGGGAGGTATCCACTCTAATCACACTCGCGTGCACGAACTTAAATGGTTTCACAGCTAGCTTGAGTGTCTTACCGTTTATGACCGCACATTTGATGACAACGTCATTTAACTTCAAATCTTTTTCATGCATCACAACCCTTTCGGCATCTTCCAAACCGGCCTCGGAAACCTTATCAACAGTTTTGGATGGCGGGACAACATTGGGAGCGCGAGCCGCACCCCCGGCAGAAGCTGCAGAAGCAGGTTGCCGCTGGAACCCGGGCGGGTTTTGGGAAGACCCGGGCGGGTTTGGGATCTGTGCAGTACATTTCCCCTGTGACCCGGTCGGGTAAGGAGGCAGCCCGGGCGGGTCAGTCCCCAGGGCAGTTTCTGCCCGAGCAGTAGCAGCATCAACCTCATCAATTTTTTTTTCTGCAACATCAAATTTTTCCTTTTCTATGTTTACCCCACTCCCACTTTTTGATAACTTCTTACAAATAAATGGGTGATGCCCATATTCTTTGCAATGAAAGCAATAACTAGGAAAAGTTTCATACACCACACCTTGCTTGAATACCTTTTGGGAAGGTAGTCGTATAGGAAACGAGAGTGGTGGTGGCTTCGAGACGTCGACCTCTATCAACACTCTAGCAAAGTCGTTGTTGATCCTTTCTTGGGTGATTTTATCCGTGGTTATAGGAACCCCAACCATGGAAGCCACCTCACTCATTGCCTCATCATTCCATAGTTGCATTGGTAAATCATGAAACTTAACCCAAATTGGTACTTTTAGAAATTCTTCATCTTCAAACGAAAAGTTTTCTGAAAGTTCCTTGAGCATTAAGAGTTTCCCAAACACGGTGTACGGTCCCCCAAGAAGTACTTTTGATCTATCCTCTTCATTTTGAAACTTAAAAATTATCCAACCCTTTTTGTGGGACCTCACAAGACATTTAACACCCCAAGTAGCTTTAAGAGCATGAACCGCTTTAAGACCGGGGAATTTTCCGGTGAAGTGTCCAACTAGGCAATAGCCCCACATTTCAATCATGGAAGGTAAAATACGATCCCCAAAATCCAAAGTTTCACCTTTAGGAGGTATAAACCTTAATTTGATCCCATGCCTTGGGTCTCGATTGTCCTTAAACAAAGCATTCCAAGGTTCGGAAGTTGCTTTTTCAATCAGTTTCCCCCTTTCATTTACTGCTGCAGCAGTAAACCCCCCCTTAGCATTTGGTTCCTTAGCTACAACCTGCCCAGTTGGAGTTTTAGCAGCAGTGTTTTTCACAGCAGTAACCGCAGGTACTGAAGTGGCTGCAACACACCTAGTAACCTTGGAAACCTGGACAGAAGCTGGTGTTTTAGCAGCAGATTGACCTGCAATTTCCTCTACATCAGCCGCAGGTAAGTCTGGTACAGTGAGTGCAGGGAACTCCTCTTCCATGTTTTTCAGCAACTCAAAACCCGTTGCCCTAGACCGGGTAAGTCTGGGCGTAGCTTCCCCCTTCCCTGCCTTGTTTTTGTTCATCGATTATAGCTTATATCATTGCCAGCCGATATCAGAAAACAGAGCCACCAAAATCTCTAAGTAACCATGTGTACAGTTTCTGTTTTTAGCTTTGTTGAACAGAAATGGAGAGAACCGTTGGTGAAGATGACTGAAATTCAAGGTTCCTTGATGATTCAAAGGAGCATATATGCTTGATCCACACACCTAGGGGAATCCAAAAAACACCTTCGAAGGGAAGAATCACAAGAGAATCACGCCTAAAGGGGCGTTGACCCGGCTTCGTGAACAGTAACGCCGACTTTGTTCTTAGCTAAAACCAGTCCAAAAATCCCAAAAAAGAGCTTAAAAATAGGAGAGTTTACACCCTAAAGGCGATTAGGAGGTAAACCAGCCAAATTCCAGGCTCAATGAAGAAGATTAATGGAAGAAAAAGGGGGTGATCGAGTTTGGCGAGAAGAACCTCTTACGCGATTAGGAGGTAAACCAGCCAAATTCCAGGCTCAATGAAGAAGATTAATGGTGTGTTTTCCGTATAGATCATAGGTGTGAAGAAGGTATATGCAAAAAGCTAAAAGGCAAGTGACCATAGAGATTAACCATCACCTGTTAAAGAATACTCTTCAAAACAAATGCAGCTGTGCTCAAAAGGTCCATCAACGTCATGAAGTACAATCCTTTTAAGTTATTGAGGTTGTGTTTATTTCTTTTAGTTGTAAATATGTACTGAATATGAACTAGTACAGATCAAATGGATGTAATAGAACCGTAACAGAGAATACATCATCTAAGAAATGTAATATGGTTTAAACAATTACAGCAATACTAATAGACCAAAATCATGTACCTTGCAAATACACTTCAAAATGACCAAAATGATCGGCAGATATCCAACATTGTAAACTGGTAACGCAAGTTTCAAGTATCCATAGTGACCAGGACAATCTTTGAACTTTCCGCCGCAAGTCTCACAAGTCTTATCTTTGTTCGGAGGCCCCTGAAATGCAAAATGATGTGTGAGGTGCCTATAAATAATACTACGTAATACAATACAATTATGAACAGGTTATTCTCAGACAATGATGGACATCACAAAAGTATGGATAAGGCAGGCAGCATTGTCAATCACGGACTGAGGAAAGACTTGAGCACTATAGCAGTATATCGGGTAGCTGTATGACCACTATTCTTACCATTTCAATACAGAATATATAATACTCCCTCTGTCCCGAATTGAATTGCAAAAGTTGACCGACACGGGGATTAAGAAATGATATAAAGTGATATTGGCTTCAGTGCTTCGCCATTTTACCCTTTTCTCATAAACTAAAAACAAAAGCACTAAAGTTGAAAAATAAATCTGTAAAAGTACTCTATCACTAAAAAACCCTGCAAGATGCAGAGAGAGAGAGATACAGACTACATTGGTACTGTGCGCCCCTTCATTTTTCTTTCTACGTCACCGCACAACCTACACTCCAAATGGAGTCTGGAGTGCAAATGGAGTCTGCAAATAATAAGTTTGTAATAATATTGTGTGCCCCCCTTCAATTTTCCTTCTACCTATTTTTTCCCCATCTCGTCCTTCATTTATAAATGGAGTTTGTCGAAGTACATAATTTGTCCTACTTCGTCTTCAACGGATACACTCTTTAATGTCTCCTTTGTCTTTGAACTGGAAAGAAATCTTAGAGAAACCCTCCATTTGACCGAGGTGCATGGTGCTTGAGTGAAAATTGGATGTGGGAGCGAGAAGCTTGATGGTGGACTGATATGATAAAGACGGATGAGAAAAAGTGATATAATGAGTGGTGGTAACTAATTCTCTTTATATTGAGTGGGTGGGTTAGAAAAATAAGGGCAAAATTGCCATTTAAATCATATTCCTATACTTAAAATGGAAAGTGGAAAATCATTTTGGGACAACCAAAATAGGAAATTTTTCAAAACAAATTGGGGCAGAGGGAGTATATAACTATATTTGCAAATTTAGATACATGGTTATGAAATCTATTAATATCAGATTGAGAAAACTGTGCTTTGTCGCAACTTGGTAGTTGGTAGGGGTTGCAGGAGGTTAAAGGGAAGAGATGCTTAGTTTTAAAAGGCGCGAGGCGGCATTAGGCGTTTTCATTGATTTACCCGAGGCGCGAGGCGACGAGGCGCGCGCCTCACGGATCTTAACATCATATCTTTGGTAAAATATATTTATACTACTTCTACATGAAACACTCTTCTCAAAAAGTGATAACATCACAAAAATACTTCAAACTATTAAACAATCTTTCTAAACATCATAAGAGAAACCCAACATTTATTAAGACAGTAGCAAAAAAATGTTAAACGGCATCATTGCCAAAAGTTATGTTACAAAACTCAATCTTAAAACTACAAAACATAATTTATAAACTGTTATATAAAAATTGTTTATAATAAAAACTGTCTTATAAATTTGTTAAAAAAATAAAAAATTAGGCACGCTACTCAGCATGATCTCGAACAGACCGACAGAGGTACCAACTCTACAATTTCAAGGTAATAAAATATAGAATATTACATAATTAATTAATAAACAATCACACACATAAGAGGACAACAGTAGAATTCTCCTGGCCTGCGACACAAGACAGCAGCGGAAGAAACAGGACTTGCGATAAAGCAAACGCAGAAGGAAGCAGGACGCAGGTGTCAGAGCCAGGAAGCAAAGCCAACACCGAAGGAAAAAGGAAGAAGACTAAAGAGACTGAATTGCCAAGACAGTTCCATGAAGCGTGAGAAGCGCGCGCCTCCTAGATGCGCAAAAGGCGTCAAAAAGCGCCATATAAGGCGAGCCTCTTAGAACCTACGCCGCCTGGGGGGTGTAAGATGCGATAAAGTAAACGCCTTAGAGCGCCTAGCGCCTTTGCGTGCCTCAGGCGCGCTTTTTTAAACCAAGAAGAGATGGATAGCCATAGGTCTAAAAGTGAGGAGAGTCGATCCTTGAATACTTGGGAGATAGGAGATAGCCAGATAGGTAATTGAAGACTGGAAAAGCATATTGCAATAGAGGGGTGAATACATGGCATTAAAACAGAGAAGAGTTTTCAAGGGGGTATAAGGATCTCAAAGGGTTTAACAGAGCTTTTTTACTCCAAAATCTGATCATAACCCCTTCCCTACCCCCGAAAACCCCTAACTGTGCTTATATGTGTACATAACTACATAGAAGAAAATCAGAGTTGTAGTGGCATAGGACATACTATGGCTGCCATTTGCCATAGTATGGCTTCTGTTCTCCTCATCTTTTACACCAACTAACTGCAACCCACTGAATAAGGTAACAATTTGTTTATGGGAGAGAATTGAGGAAATAAATACCTCTACTTTAGCAATGATCGAAGCCACACAATTGAAAAATGAATAGGTTTATGAAAAATAAAGATCAAGAGGGCAACAAGGAATGTTGTCAAAAGAAGCTCCTACCATGTTCCGCATAAAGAGCTCCGCGAGAATATATCATAGAGGAAAAATTCATAAAAATATGAATGATAATGTTGTTGCAATTTATTTGTTTTAAAAATAAACTGATTTGAGATAAAGTTTATTTCTTTAGTTCAGTCATTAAAATTCTGCAAACAGATAAATTATAACTTTACCACTTTAGCAAAAAGAAGCGATCTTGAGCATAATTACGGCAAGTCCGGAACTCTGGAAATTTCTTAAGTCTGCTAAGAGAAGAAGAGCAATTTTGAGAAAGCTTGAGCCGTTTACCTGGATGATTCGTGAGGCAGAGAGACGCAGGGAATCCGGGCAGGGAGAGGTCGGCGGTAGCAGCAGTCGGAGGTGGGTGGATGGGTGGCAAAGGTACAACCGTACAGCTCCTTCGCTCGTCCCTAGGAGTTCGAAGATATTTTGGACGGACTCTTATTTACGGAGGAGTAAAGTTGGGCTTGTATTACAATAACAAAAGGGTATGTATTGGCAGCCATTAAGTTATGTGTTGGGCTTGGACTCCTCCGTTGATTAATTTTTCTTCACAAAATGTTATGTGTTGGGGTGAAAAATTAAAGTTTTTTCAAAATAAGGTGCAAAGTTCAATATCACCCAAAAATGGAGTGCAAAATCAAATTCCTCCTAAATATAACTAAAAATAAAAATAAAGAAGAGAGCTATTGCTAAGTATAGTAACGTAACTATATAACTAAAAATAAAAAATATTAACTGTTTTTGACAACCTTGTTACTTTATAGTCACATTCCTGTCCAGCCGGTCTGACAGGATTATTGGGCTTAATGTAATAGAATCGCACCCTCGGTGTCACGATTATTGGGCTTGACAGCAATGCACACATGATTATTGAACATCATTTATATCATTGTACATAACTATTATTAGCGTAGTCTAGATTAGCCTTTTATATTATCTGTCATTTTATGTAACAGACATATTAGGCCCATATTAAAGGCTCAAACCTGAATTTTCCTTTATATACTCCTCTTTGTAAACTGTAATTCCTAGTCAATATTCATACATTCAATACAATGCATTCATCTCCTTCTAATATGGACTGATGGGGTTAAATCCAACTACGAGAGCTAAATATACGTAAAAAAAATCATAATAATATGGCAGTGTAAGGCAGTTTTGTCTTCTTATTCCAGACTTCAGAAATCGATTCGTCGTCTCCCTTGATAAGGTGTTTACATCGTGCATTTATAGGGATTTAGGAGATAGAATTATGGGAGGAATCTTATACAATTAATGCTAATTAATGAACTATATTCTTGCTTGAAATAGAACTATTCGGTCTTTGATTCCCACACGATTGTTTCCTCCTTTTGGTTGTAGTAATCCGGTTGAATTCTGCCTGTTGCCAAATATCTGTCAACGAATGATAGCTTGCCACATAAGCCTTAGGAACGTCCCGGCCTCACTAGAACTCCGCCCAGGCTCGAGGCCTGCTATCTAGCTCGACCTGGTTGTGGGCTCCTGTAGCGGGCCTGATCCCTAATGGGCTATGCAACTTGCAAATCGTATATCCCGTTTATGGGCTGATCCCGTTTATGGGCTAATCCTGTCATTAGGCTGATCCCGTTTATGGGCTGGACTACGTAATTGGGCCATGGGCTAAATCCATGGTACCATCACGAGCCCCCTACTCAAAATTAGCAGAGTTGAATTTGGAGGAGTAGATTTGAAGTGATTTATTATTTTCCAGATCTCGAATCCTCATGGGCAGCTATAGCTCTTCCTAGCAATTATTGCGCCGAAGTAGGCTTGCAGTCAGGGCTCAGTTTCCAATCCGCCTTTTGCCCTTCCCGTCTTCTCAAGGATTTTAAAGCGGTTTCCCAAGCGGTTTTTAACCGGTTTTCGAGAAGACTCCAAGCGGTTCCATTGATTCCAAAGCGTCTTTAGGGTTCCATTATAACGTAACCTTTCTCCTTATCTCTCCATTCATTCGGACATTTATTGATTTCTTTAAAACTTCAGTTCGTCATGTCTTCAGTTCGTCATGATACTTCTACTCACTTTTACCTTCCAGCCGATAGGGCTCGGGCCGTGACCGCGGTGGCTCTCACAGAGGAAGAGTTTGAAACTGTCGTTGCCCTGGCGGGTCCCAGCATGGTTTGTTCACGCCCTTCCCCTGGCCAGACCATAGTGGATCCTCCTTCCCCACTCCACTTCGGGGTGCACCTATCCAGCCTGCACATGGGTCTTAGGTTTGTTGGGCCTGTCGCGGGTCTGCGGTGAGCAATCTGCCAGCCTGCCGGTGCAATCGAACCGCGTGGCGCTTTGCCTGTTCTATAAAAGGGGAAGGGCGTGCTACACTATCAGCGATTGCTTTTAGTGTAGCGGTAAGCGCAACGATCCACAATTGGTATCAGAGCCAAAGGTCACGGGTTCGACCCCCGGCAACAGCATGCTGCTCAGTTGTAGGCTGGCAGGTGCTGGGGGGAGATTGTTGGGCCTGCCGCGGGTCTGTGGTCAGCAATCTGCCAGCCTGCCGGTGCAATCGAACCGCGTGGCGCTTTGCCTGTTCTATAAAAGGGGAAGGGCGTGCTACACTATCAGCGATTGCTTTTAGTGTAGCGGTAAGCGCAACGATCCACAAGGTTTCCCCTCACCCCTTCGTACTGAACATCCTCGCGTACTACCGCGCTGTCCCCGGTCAATTTACTCCGGTGTCTTATCTCTTCCTGAGGGGTTTATGGCCCACTGCGTGCACCTACTGATCCTGCTAAACACAGAGATGTCCCGGCATTTCTTCTACGCAGCCCGATCTGGTGTCTTCTTTGCCAAGGGCTTCATTGAGTTTTCCCAGAGGCCAGAACATCATCTGTTCGAGGGCCCGCCTTTCCCCAGTCTTGATCCAAACTGGGAGGAAAAGTGGGTGTGGGTGACTCATACGAATGGTAAACTCCCGTTTGTTAATAAATGGGTGGAGTTTATCCGTCGATGGGATGTACCCCTCCTTACTCCGGGAAATGAATATGCTGCTGGTCTCCTTGACATGGACGGGCCTCACCGTTTGGGTCACTACGTGGGCGATGATGGGAAGGTGGTGCTCACCTTTTCTCCAGGTTGGTAGCATTTGACTTATTTTTCTTTCCTCTCATTTCAATGATCATCCCTGATTTCGATCTGTTTTATTAGGGGGGTGCTAGCCTGATCAGGGGTCTCGAGAGAACGGTGCTGAACCTTTACCATGTCGGCTGCCGACCTCCAGCTTATCCTGACGGGGAGAACTGGGAAGAGGCTGGCACCTCGGGCCGTTTCCTTGTTAGCAGAAGAGAAATGCCCTGCTGATGCCGTTAGAGTTAGCCGCTGCCAGGTGGCATGTAGGGGGATGCCCCGACACCTGTTATGTACATGTTATTTATTCTGACTTGCTATGATGAAAATCTTTCCTGGGCCTGCGTGCCTGTAATGTTTTCCACCCTTGGGGTGGTTTGTAACAAACATTTACTTCTCTGCACCTTACTTTTTGCATATGTGATGCATTCATTGTCTGTTACATCTTGCTGCTCTGGGGTCGGTTTATATGTTCTGTCCAACCTCCCTTAGGCTTGGCCCGAATCACCCAGTCCTGATTCTGAAGCTAGGTTCCTTCTTGGCTAATTGTCTGGGAATTTGACCTTTGTTTCTGCATTTGCATGATTTGGGATCCTGGTTTGGCCTCAAGGCCCGACTTTGGTTACCCAATAGATAAATATGTTTTCCATCACTTTTGTCCTTATAGTTTTAGCCCTGATTTCCCGATCAGGGTCGCTTTCCTTGGTTCTTAATCTTTGAACCATTTCGGAGAGCTTTACCAATTATAACCCTAAGTTCTTATTTTCTGAATCGAAGTAGGGTGGGTTCTCCACTTTAGGTCCATTAAGCCTCGTGATGATCCTCTTGAATTGGCGAGGCCTGATGGCCTCTCCGATGCAAATTTAATTCCCTAAGTTCATCCTTAGCCTCTTGTAAATCAGTCTTGGCCTTGAAAAAGACCATCTTTTCCCGTTTGAGGAAATTTGAATTCTGTTTGTGAGGCTGTCTGATCTTGAAAAAGATCTTGTGTCCCTGCTCTCGTCTTTTGGTAAGACTAAGTTAAGCTGCGGGACTTGGATGAGGAATTTGGACTTTGGCTTTTCTGCGAGTACCAAAATTAGGCGTAGTAGCCTTAGTTTTTTTTGGGGCGGTTAAAGAACCTTCACAATTTTACAAGGACTTTCGTGAAAGAAAACAAACTTTATTGAATAACTCTTCAAATTGAGATTACAAACCTACTATAGAATTTCATCAAGGGCTCTGAATTCCACACTCTCTCTACTAGCTTCCCTTTAGGAGTGCATAGTTTGTAAGTTCCAGGTCCAATGATTCCTTTGACTTTGTAAGGCCCTTCCCAATTTTTGGCAAATTTTCCACCTTCCAAGGGTTTGCTGACAAACCTCCTTCGCGGAACTAGGTCCCCAACTTGAAATAGTCTAGGACTAACCCTTTCATCATGGTACTCTTTGACTTGCTTTCTGTAATTTTCAACTCTGATGAACGCCTGATCCCTTATTTCCTCGATTAAGTGCAGCTCTGCCCTGAGCATGTCCTCGTTGTTCTGAGGATCATAATCTTCAACCCTTTTACTTGGAACTAGAGTTTCCAATGGTGCTCGGGCTTCAAATCCATAGGTTAAGGCAAAGAGAGTTTCACCAGTAGCCTTCCTTGGGGTAGTCCGGTATGCCCACAACTTTCTTCTTCTTCTTCTTCTTGTTATTATTATTATTCTTATTCTTATTCTTATTCTTATTATTATTATTATTATTATTATTATTATTATTATCATCATCATCATCATCATCATCATCATCATCATCATCATCATCATCATCATCATCATCATCATCTGAATAATTACCATAATCATCATCATAAATGTTATCACGATAATTATTATCTGAATGTTTCCGATCTGACCTTCGAACTCCGGTTTATGTAATTGCAACACTTTTCGCTTACAGATGAGGTTGTCCTTTGTGTTACTCCCTCTATCTCATTTTACTTGTCTAACTTTTCTTTTTGGGTTGTCTCAAAATAAGTGTCACGTAACTCCTAGAGTGAGCCCAACATCGATGGAATCCAGCTCGGGCTCATGACTTGTTGATGAACAGGTCAGCTTGGATATGGGCGTCCCCATGCGGGCCATGATCCCATGTTAGGCACAATTGACTCTACTTATTAATTCTGAGTAATGGACTGTGTTTATTAATCCCGAGTAATGGGCTTTTGATAGCATATATGGGCCTGGACCCCAAGGCCCACATAATCAACGGCCCAAAAAGACACCAGCCAAGTACCGACACGGTGCGCGTCGTCCAGAGGCTCGCGACGGCCAAAGAAGATGACCATCAGGAATCGTCGTACAGCGGCTACAGCCCGCGTCGTCCACGGGACCGCGTCGTCCAGGGACCGCCTCGTCCGTGGGCCGCGTCGTCCATGGACTGCGTCGTCCAAAATTATCTTAGCAGTTCATTTTTCCCATCTTATTTACTAAGTATTGTACTCAGCCCATTAGTGGCCCAATTAGCCCAAAGAAGGCATACTCATTGTAATGGGCCTCCTAAGCCCAAGGCTAGGGGCCCAAGTCCACATTTTTACCTATAAATAGACCTCAAGGGGCTAGTTATAGGGTGTTGAGAAATTCAATTACTCACTTTCTCTCTCTAGCTCTCACATCTCTCTAGATTAATACTCTATCATTTGGTGCTTTCATTGAGAGTCAGAACTAATCAAGTGAGACCCCCTCGTCGCTACTAGACGCAACAGAATGACAAGAACCAGATCTAAGAACACTGGTTGGAACGTCCCCGTGAACCAAGAGGGACAGGGCAACGTTGCTGACAACGTCCCCATTGACTACGTACCTGAGGAGAACGCTATGGAGATCGAAAACCCAGCTGAGGATCTCCGCAACCAACTCAACAAGAACGCTCAAGACGCCCGCCTCGGGCTTGAGAGCAAGCGCGCTGCTGATCGCGCATCGGGCCAACAAACATCTTCTCCTGTTGTCCCCCAGATCAACCAGGCCGCCATATCGGCCATCGTTGCGAGCATCCTCCAGGATCCCAACGTCGTCAGTGCACTTGTCGCTAAGACGGGAGAAAACAACACTCCCAACACAGGGGAGGTGGCAACGGCACTACCACCACCGCCACCACCGCCCGTCGTCACCTTCTTCGGCAACGACGAGAACATAGTCGCCATGGACACCCATTCCCATATTGCGTCGCCGACTCGGGGTGCACCGGCTCAGCCTCACGGTAAGACCTCAGCCTTCAATAGGCTAGGCAATGCGGGCGGCCGGGCTCCTACGGGGAGGGTGGCGAATCGGTTGGGTGACCGCTAGCCGGCCTCACCCAGAGAAAGCTTCGGGTCCGTCTCCTGGACAATGGAACGGCCCCCAGTGGACAAAGGCAAAGGAAAGCTCCACGAGGCCCACGAGGGTGACGTACGTCACCAGATCAATAAAGCTCAGGCAACTCGGGTCCAATTCCAGCAGGACACCGCTGCGGCCTCCAGGGATCCCGGGGACGAGATCATCGCCCGCCTGGAGAAGCGCCTCGCCGACATGGAGGCCCGGGAAGCTGCCGGCAACGCACGGCTCGCGTCGTACCTCCCCCGGACTATGACGCGATCCGGAACAAAGTTAGCGCTCTTGAAAGGGAGCTCGCGGATAGACACGAAGAGCCCGTCGTCCAGATACGGACAAAGACCCCCTTCTCGGAGAGGGTGCTCGCTGTCCCTATCCCGGAGTAGTACAGGGGGACCCCATCAAGCCATATGATGGCCGTACTGATCCGCAGGAGCACTTCACTCGATATCAGAACAACATGATGATGACCAACGCCGCGGAGGAATACATGTGCCGCTGGTTCCTCTCCACTTTGGAGGGAGCAGCCTACGATTGGTTCAACGACCTGCTTGAGGGCAACATTGACTCATGGCAGGAGCTCGCCAGGCGCTTCCTCGCCCACTTTTCCGGGAGGAAGCCCCACAAGAGGCACTTCGCCCACCTCCTCACCATCAAGCAATACCCAGAGGAGATGCTCCGAGCCTTCCTCGACCGCTGGACGAAGGAGGTTGATGAATGCGAGGGGGATGATGAACGCACCCTCTTGGCTTTTCTCAGGGAGGCGCTTCGACCCAGCCACTTCGCCAGGAGCTTGTTCACTGACCCTCCCCGCTCATACATTGTCGCGCTACGTCGCGGAGTGTGGATCGTTGCACTTACCGCTACACTAAAAGCAATCGTTGATAGTGTAGCACGCCCTTCCCCTTTTATAGAACAGGCAAAGCGCCACGCGGTCCGATTGCACTGGCAGGCTGGCAGATTGCTGACCGCAGACCCGCGGCAGGCCCAACAATCTCCCCCCAGCACCTGCCAGCCTACAACTGAGCAGCATGCTGTTGCCGGAGGTCGAACCCGTGACCTTTGGCTCTCATACCAATTGTGGATCGTTGCGCTTACCGCTACAATAAAAGCAATCGCTGATAGTGTAGCACGCCCTTCCTTTTTTATAGAACAGGCAAAGCGCCACGCGGTCCGATTGCACCGGCAGGCTGGCAGATTGCTGACCGCAGACCCACGGCAGGCCCAACACGGAGGAAAGCACGCTGAGGCCGACGAGCTCCTCAGCCAGAAGAAAGGTGGAGAGAAGCCCCAAAAGAAGGACTCCACGTCCAACCCCCACCGCCCGCAGTAGATAAAGAGCAACAACAACGAAGGAAGGGGCACCAGCAGCCTGGGGGACAACACAGGGACGACCGACAATGGCGCCCGAGGCTTGAGGCACCATTGATTCCCCTCAATCAGCCAATCAGCGTTATTCTTGATTACGCTGAGGACCACGGCCTCATCGCAAAGGACCCCAGGCCAGAAAGGGAAGTATATGCAATCCACAAAGGCGGACCATACTGCAAGTACCATCGTCAAACATGCCACAAGACCGACGACTGCACCACTCTACGGAGGCATGTCGATAAACTCATACGGCAGGGGGAGCTCTCCCACTTTGTTCAGGGTTCCCACAAACCAAACACATGGGTCAACCCTAACAGAGGAGGGGAGGGGTCCTCCGCCAAAAAGAGGAAAATCGGCGCTCTCAGCGACGAAGATGAAGAGGACGAAGCGCCACCCCACCGAAAGAAGCATCATATCCACATCATTGTGGGCGGGAACACGGGGGGGGGGGGGGGGGGGGACTCGGCTACCAACAACACCATCCAAGCCTTAGTCCCAAACGATATTGGGGTCGGCTAACATGAATCGATACATGATATCACCAAAAGGAAAAGAAAGAAAATAAAGATAAAAAAGATAAGCTATTATAAAAAAGATAATATAAATGAGATGAATATACATATAAAAGATAAAATACAAAGAATAATGTAATATTTATATATACGGATAAATATATATATATATATATATATATATATATATATATATATATAAAAATAAATAACTAAAATAAAAATAAAAATAAAAATAAAAATAAAAATAAAATAAAAATAAAAAAGAGAAAGAAAAAGAGGGGAAAAGATGATACAAGATCACACCTCCACATGAATATCCGCCCTCCATTTTGCTCTCTCCAAAGCCATACCCTCATCCAATCCAAGAAGAAGCATATCCCTTTTGACTCCCCTAACCCATGTCTGTTTGGGCCTTCCTCTCCCTCTCTTCCCTGCCTCTTCTCCACACATCTCAACGCTTCTGACAGGTGCATCACTCGGTCTTCTATGCACATGACCAAACCACCGTAAGCGCGACTCCCACATCTTATCTTCAATAGGTGCTACTCCCACCCTTTTGTCTGATTGTCTCATTCCTCACGCGGTCCTTTCTAGTATGCCAACGGAGAAAATGGGCGCAGTCTTTTTACGTTGGTGAGGTGTCCCACGTTCCCCCTAGGCCGAAGCGACAGCATGTTGAGGCCATCACCTTCACCGACAAGGATCTCCCCTTCGGCCCCTGCCCCACAGAGACGCCATCGTCGTCAAATGTGAGATTGGAAACAATGTTATTCACCGCAACTACATCGACACCGGCAGCTCCGTCAATGTCATGTACGTTGACACATTCAGGCAGCTGAAATTGAAGAAAGCTGACCTCCGGCCGATACGGACGCCGCTGTCTGGCTTCACCGGGGACTCTATCGGCGACGATAGTGCTTCCCGTTGTGGTCGGCGATGGTACCTATCAGGCGAAGATCAACATAGAGTTTGTGGTCGTCAACCTTGACAGCGCCCACAACATGATCTGGGGTCGACCCACCGTGGAGGACCTTGAGGCTATCATTTCTATGAAACATCTATGCCTCAAGTTTCCTACCAAGGACGGCGTCGGTTACGCCAGAGGGAATCAAAAAATTGCCAGAACTTGCAACATCAAACTCACAAGGAAGTTTAACGAGGCCGAGGAGCGGATTGATACCATCACTACCGCCTCGGCCGAAGAAGATGTACCAAAGGCCGAGCCGGTCGGAGACGTGGAAGAGGTTCCGCTGGAGCGCATACTAAAGATTGGGACGCAGCTCCCCCCACTGATCTGGAAAGACATCCTCTCCGTCCTGAGGGCGTACGCCGTCGTCTTCGCATGGGGACCAGAGGACATGTCGGGCATCAGCCCACAAGTAATCACACATCGGCTTTCAGTTAACCCGGCATCCCCCCCATCAAGCAGAAGAGACGCTACCTCTCGGCCGAGAGGAGGGAGTTTGTCAAAGCTGAAGTAGCCATGCTACTCTCTATCAAGCACATAAAAGAGGTGAAGTACCCCACGTGGTTGGCAAACGTCGTCCTCGCCCAGAAGCCGCCTACGTTCAGGATGTGCATGGATTACACCGACCTGAACAAGGCATGCCCAATGGACCCGTTCCCTCTCCCCAACATTGATCAATTGGTGGACGAGACGGCGGGGTGCGAGCTGATGTCGTTCCTCGACGCATTCAGAGGGTACCACCAGATATCCATGCATGAAGATGACGCCGAGAAGACCGCTTTTATGACTCCGGAGGGCATCTTTAGCTACCTCGTCATGGCTTTCGGCCTCAAAAACTACGGCGCCACATACACAAGGATGGTAGCCCGAGTTTTTAGAGTAGTCCTTGGCCGGACGATGGAAGCGTATGTCGATGACATGATCGTCAAGAGCAAACGATCCGCAACACATGCTGACGACCTCCGGGGCATCTTTGAGATCATGAAAAGATACAACCTCCGGCTCAACCCAAAGAAGTGCACCTTCGGCGTCCAAGGAGGCAAGTTCTTGGGATACCTGGTCAGCCGGAGGGGCATCGAGGTGAACCCGGAGAAAATACAAGCTATCATTAACATGGAGCCGCCGCGCAACATCAAGGAACTACAACGGCTGACGGGACGCCTCGCGGCCCTGAACCGTTTCCTCTCCAAGTCCGCTAAAAAATCACTCCCCTTCTTCCAGATAATGAGGAAGGCCACCAGCTTCAAATGGACGGTAGAGTGCCAACAAGCCTTTGAGGAGCTGAAGCAATATCTCGCCTCCCCACCCGTCTTGTCCAAACCCCAGCCCGGCGAGACTCTCTTCCTTTACTTAGGAGTGAGCACGTCGGCCATTAGCTCCGTACTCATCAGGGAGGACGACGGGGTACAAAAAGCAATATTCTACGTTAGTAAGACGCTGAGGGACACCAAGCTGAGATACTCCCCCATTGAAAAGACGGTGCTGGCCATCGTCCATATAGTAAAGAAGTTGGGGCACTATTTCCAAGCTCACCCAGTCCACGTTCTCATGCATCAGCCGTTGGGCGTCCTCATGAGGAGCCCAACCAGCTCTTCAAGGATGATCAAATGGGCAATCTTCCTCAGCCAGTACCAAATTGAAATCAAGCCGAGGCATCCATCAAAGGACAAGCCTTGGCTAACTTTGTCACAGAGTGCACGGCAAGGGAGACGACTACGTCTACCTCCGGCCCCGAACCAGATGAAGCCTGGACCCTCTTCACAGATGGGTCTTCGACCACAAAAGCATGTGGGGGTGGTGGCGTCCTCATCTCCCCGGAAGGATTCAGAGCATACTGTGCCATCCGCTTCAACTTTAAAGTATCCAATAATGAAGCTGAGTATGAAGCGCTCCTTAGCGGCCTCAGGCTAGTTGCTGGTTTCAGAGCACGCCACATCAGAATCAAATGCGACTCAAAGCTTGTGGTGATCCAGATGGAGGGCTCATACGAGGCGAAGGAAGAAAGGATGAAGCAGTACAAGGAGGCGGCTGCGGAATTGTTCAAGGCGTTCGAAACCTACGAGATCACCCAGATCCCAAGGGCTGAGAACGCCGAAGCCGATATACTCTCTAAACTACGCTCTGACACCCCTGAGCACATCTCCAAAATAGCTAAGGTGGAGGAGTTGAGCATGTCGAGCATTCATGCCAGCCCCATACTTATTATACAACATCAGCCGGAGGATTGGATAACTGACATCGCAACCTACATCACCTCCGGCACATTACCAGAAGATGAGGAGAGGGCCAAACTAGCCAAGCTCAGGGCTCCTAGCTATGTCATTGAGGGTGACAAGCTTTACAAGAGATCATACAATGGCACCCTCCTCCGATGCTTACACCAGAATGAGGCCGAAGTGGCCATGAAGGAAGTCCATTGCGGCGTCTGCTCATCACATCAAGGCCCCTTCAGTATGTCCCGTCGCCTCGTTGTCCAAGGCTACTTCTGGCCGACGATGGCACGCTAATGTGTTCAAAATGGTTGGCTTGAATTAAATTCTAACCTCATAGACAAGGTAGAAATAATTCTCCAATATTTTAATTAATAAAAATAGCCAAATTCATTAACTAGTTAAACTCTTTATTTTAGCAATTGAATTTATCTCTCATAGACAAGATGTAAATCCCTTTCACTAAATTATCCTATTTCTAGGCCTTATTAATGTGCTTGAATATGGTTGGCTTAAATTATTTTCTAATCTCATAGACAAGTTAGAAATAATTTTCCAAGAATTTAATTAATGAATATGGCTAACAATTATTAATTACTATTTCATCATTTCAAACAACTAGTCCAAATTATTAATTTTAATCCCTAATTTTAGGTCAACAAGTCAATCCATATTCCTTTAGTCAATTCATGCCCAAAACAAATTTAGCTAATAAACATCATTTTTTCATTTAACAATACAATGAATAAATTCAACATTAACAAGGAATTAAGCATGTATAGTAGCGAAAATTAAACAAAAATAATATTCTGCCAAAATAAACTTGTAGAACTAAAATATCACCTTCTGGAATTTTTCCCGAATTTTATAACCTAAAATCCAATTTTAACAACTAATTGATAATTTTCTCAATATTAACTAGAAAATACAAAAAAAGCAACTACAAATATTCTAAATTCGTTCTAAATTTTATATTGACTACTAGGAGTGATATTACTGTGAATTAAACTGTAATTAGGACAGAAACTAATTTTTTGCCTTTTTTGAGTATTTAATTTAATTTATGCAATAATAACAACTAAATGCCGGAATTAATTAAAATTTACTTCTACTTCGTAAAAATTAACTTTGTTTTGATAAATAACTACCTTGAGGCTAGTAAACAACTATATAATTAATTGGAATGGATTTAATGTCAACAACTATTTTATTCAAATTTAAGAAGAAAATGCGAAATAGTGGAATAATTTTCTGGAAATTTTAGAAGCACAGATAGAAAAAACTAAGTACAGATTCAGATTCTACTCATTGAAAGGATGAAAATACATATAAAGAACTCACAATTTGGAGCTAAAATGAGAAAGATATGAAAGATTGAAGTTGAAGGTGCAACAATGGTGGAAATCCGAGCTTTGAGGAGGAAGAAGACGCTCTTTTTTATCTGAGTTGGGCTTGAGATGGTGTGTTTTGAGTTGGGGATGGAAGAAGGCTTTTATAGCCGGAGTTTTGTGGAAGTCGGCCAGAAGGGCGGCCGCCCTCCGGCCATGGCCGGCAGCCTTCGGTCACTTCTCCGACAAAGCTTCGTGCACGGGTTGAATCTGCCGCAGGCGTCCACGGTAGGCGGCCGCCCTTTTTGGCCGCCTCCCGTCTTGTCTCAGCTACCGGCAGCTCACAAATCACATTCCGCCGCAGGCGGCCACAGAGGGCGGCCGCCCTCCGTCCCCCGTCGGCAGCCTTCCATTATTTTGTCGTCATGCAAAGTGTTGTGTGCTGAAACTGCGAAAAACTCGTAGGTGCCCAAAAAGGCGGCCGCCTGATCGACCGCCTTTTGTCAAATGGAAAAGTTGTCTTCGCCAAAGTTGTAGCTCTCTTTCTTGGCTAACTACTGGAATTTGAATCACATTCATTGGATTTGTAGTTTATGAGATATGGTCAAAACGGTGACCACGTGTCACTTTCCACCGCAACTACAAATGTCTGACTTCTTTGAGCAATATGTCCATTCTACGGTGGTTATTTGGCTCTGTGTTCTTCATAAGAGTTGTAGATCAGGAAGATATCAATGTAATGAAACTCGTATCACGAACGTTGGACAATTATGCGCAAACTTATGATCACAATACGAACATGTGTCTCTATGCATCGTCCATTTTCATCAAAAGTAGCCATATATGTGACTCCTTCTTGGTTTTGAACTTCCTTGGATGATTTCTTCATCACTTGGACTCTTTTCATTGAACAATTGGTCAATATATCTTGTAAACTTCCGTAGGAATTCATTTGTTGGCAAAAAGTGCCACCTTCTTCACGCAATTGACCCGAAATTTCGCAAAAGATGTTATGAATGTGATTTTTACCTGATTTCATGAAACTTGAACCACAATATCTAAAACATGCCTTTTCTTTCTATTTTCAATCAAAAATCGTTTAATTTTGATAAGAAAAATAAGTAAAAAAATGGACTTATCACAAGTGTCGGGGGTCAGTTGCCAGAGTTTTATTAATGAAGGATGAAAATACAAAAGGAGAGGGTGACCATACCAAAACCTCCCCGAAAATCAAATTAAAGAAGAACAAATAACTCAAAGTCCAAAATAGTACTACCAACAAAAATAAAAAACAAAGCATCTCAGAATTAAAATCTGATGGAGGGAATGCCAAACATGTCTGAAAAATAGGCCCGTTTAACTCTAGTTGGCAAAGAATCCGGACTGGCATAAATTTTTATACTCTGGCCCAAATGTTCTGCAGCTAGGTAATGGGCCACCCAATTACCCTCTCGCATGGTGTGCTCCAAGACCAAATTACGCTTCTCCATTATCAGCTTACTTTCCTGAATTAGGGTGTTCCAACTCCTTACTTCCCTATTTCGAAGCATTTCAATAGCCATAGAGGAGTCGGTTTCCACCTGCATATCATCAAATCCCTCGTTCGTCGCCCATTTCATAGCAGTCGTCAAAGCCAATAGCTCAGCTGCAATCGGAGTGGAAGCCGTCAACTGGAAGCTAATCGCACGTACAAGCTCTCCATTTTGATTTCTGATCATCGCACCACCCGCGGCATCAGCAGATGAGTATCTCGCATCAATGTTTAATTTAAGCTTGTTTCTTGGCTTATTCCATTTGATTATCTGCAACGTAGTACCTTTAGCCTTGAAATTTTGAGGAACCAGATGTTCTTCTTTCAATATTTGGCTGACTTTAGAATTTTTCAAAGCTGGAAAACTTTGAACCCATCTTTGCGTGTATTGTTTAATCTACGAAATCAGAATAGAAGGACTAGGGGAGGACTCCCCATTACCCCACATTAAGTTGGTATATGATTTCCAGATGAACCAACAAATAATTCCTGACATGTTGTGTTTAAAAATGTCCACCACCCCATTGGATCCTGCCTACATCCACCAATTTCTGAAAACTTGAATAATAGATTCCTCATGAGGAGTAGGAATTCCAAAAATTCCCATGAAGTAATGCCAAATAGGGTTGATAATAGTACACTCATAGAACAAATGTTCTAGACTATCTGTGTGCTTTCTGCACATAACACATATTGAGGGCTCTAGAGACTGTCCAAATCTTCGAAGTTTATCAGTAACAGGTAGGATGCCCTTAATAATTTTCCACTGAAGTAATTTTACCTTGAGCTCTTGCTGGGAATGCCAAATATGTTTGAAAGAGAAAGTAGAATTTACCTGATCTCTTACTGCGTTGTATGCTGATCTAAAAGAAAAGTGACCACAAACTTCTTCATTCCAGGTAACAGTGCCATCAGAATCAGTTGAGCACAATTCAGATGCCATGTCATGTATTGAACATACTCTTCTCCAAATAGCAGAATCAGTCACCTTAGGTAACATGGCTTCATTTCTATTGTACCTGCCTCTTATAAATTCAGGCCAGAGTGTCTGGCCAGTCTTCCATTTCCACCAAAGCTTTAATGAGAAAGCTTTTTCAATGTCATTGAGAGATCTGATGCCCAAACCACCCTCATCAGTAGGATAGCACAGTTTGTCCCAACTTATCCAATGGTATTTTTGTTTGTCATTAGAAGATCCCCAGAAAAAAGAGGCCATTTTGTTATTTAACACTTTAATAACCTTCATAGGCAGAGTGTCCACAGCAAGAATATGTAGAGGAAGAGTATTAAAAACATATTTGATAAGAATCAGCCTCCCCCCTTGTGACAGATTTTTTTGTTTCCAAGGAGAAAGTTTCCTTTCAAACTGATTAATTAAACCACCACAAAATTGAAACCTGTTTATACCTTTGTGCAAATTAACTCCCAGATATTTGATAGGAAGAGTGGCCAAATTCATTCCAAGCAATTATTTGTGTTGATTGAGAAGGCATCTTTCCTCTATCTTCCTTGCTCTCTCCCGGCCAAAAAAAGGAGTAAGAAGCTCAGGGAAAAAGCTCTCACAAACTCCATTGTTGGAGGAAGAAAACCCAAGAGGAAAGGAGGTGTGTCGGAGGTAAGAACTCAACAAACACTCTTAACTAGTATTATTGTTGTATGATTTTTAAGAAATCATATGGTGGATTAAATATGGAGTTCTACACGTTTAAAAGTGAAGAATAATGTTATAAAATGGTGGTATTTAACTTAGAAGAGTCATGGAATCGATAGGAGTCGAAACCGCTGGAAACCGCCACTTGAAGGGAACTGTTCGTAGCTGCAGACCACGGAAGCCGCCCAGCTTTCGTGAAAGCCGCCCGGCTTTTGGCTGCTGCCCAAAAATTCTACTTCTAACCGGTTTAGAACGGAGATTGGTCGGAGGGCTTAACAAAGGCAACTACTTCAGCACTTCATAAGGTGAGGATGGCTGACTATATTGCTTATAACCTTTGAGTTAATTTCATGAGATTACCTAAGGTAATTAAATACATTTTTTAAAGGGTTATTAATGATTCATAATGCCTAAGAATGAGAAGACCATTGTCTATAAGGAAAAAGGAGCATAATATACAAATTTAAGAATAAATTGTGTATGATTATGTTTTATAAGCATGTTGGCTTGATGAGGAAATTAACTATATAAACTATATGTGTTGAAATATAATTTTAACTTCATATAGGAGTATATGAGTGATTAAAAGTTATATTTTGTATATTGATGTGAAACTATATTTTCAATGGAAAATTAGTTTGGAAATTGTCTATATGACTATGAATTGAAAATTGGTTGTTGGAATTTATCCGACTAGTATTAAGATACTAGTCGGGGTGTTGGTGTAAGAATATGTTAGAATTGATCCAAGGTTTGGATTGTGAAATATGGAGCCTTAAGTAGTCTTAAGAGATGCTAAGGTGGATAAGTATGGACTTTAAGTTACACTAGGGGTAGGCCTTAAGAGGTACCCAAGGTAAAGTGAACAATAAATTGATCCTAGATGTAGGATTGGCCTACGGGTGTATTTCGGTAGTCCTTGAGGATAGCCGTTAGAATCTTGGTAAATAAGTAAGGACCATGGCCCTTCCCGACTCTAGAGAGCGGGGTTGGATAACATGGACTTACATCGTGATCACGGGTTAGGGTGGAATCCGAATCGGAGACCTAACTAGGCTCCGGTAGCGGTAACACATAAGATAGGACCCCCGAAAGGCCTTACCTTCCTACAGGATGATGGGTATGAGTCCAGGGGCGGGATGTTGAAGTCCGAACCGAGAGCCTCATGAGGTCTCGGACAGCGGTAGCAAGTCCCGTAGAAATAATAAGACCCGCGGGTTGGGTTGTGTAGATGATAACTAAAAAGGGATATATAAAATGGGCCGTGTGCCGACAATTAAATGAATTTACTTATTATGGAGACAATAAGTGGGAAATATAAATTATTATTTATATTATGATATCACCCTATTTTGAGGGTCTTAGAAATTAAAACGTTGATTATACTTAGTATAGTTGTCATTGTACTTGTCAAATGCTTCCAAGTACTGACCTCCACTTCACGGGGGAGGCCACCTCACACTTTCAGGTAGGGGCTAAAAGCTTGTTATCATCGCCCGTTGCTTCGGGGAGCTAAAGGAGAGAAGACGTGGTTCGTGCTTCCTCCATATCTATTTTCAGAACAATACTATTAAATGCTCATGGATATTATTTTCTGAATAATTATTTGGGGGCTTGTATGCCCGTCGTTGCCACGTGTGGCTTGAATACTTGTATTAATATTTTCCGCTGCTTAATTAAATGATTTACATTATGATTGTTTATGGATGTACTATTGTGAATGATATTCAAGACGCCTAGTACAGTATGGATGAGTTGGACTGCGGTTGACCATTCGTACTGTACGGCGGGTTGTTGACGTGTCCGGTAGGTCCGGGGCGTGACAATTTAATTGGTATCAGAGCCTTAGTCCGTAAACTTCATAATGAACCTTCAAAATTCCCTTTTGAAAATGATTTTGCAAACCATGAGCATAAAGTTTTGTACTTGTAGAACTTTTGGGTACTTGAGTTGCAAGGTCTCTAATTGTTAAGATGGTACCCTTAACAATTGGCATGGCGGCGATTTGAGCCAAAGGATGTCTTTAAGTACCTATCCGTCAATTGACATTTGATACGGGTCTAATGACTCGTTCTCAATCGCTTTCAGAAATGGAACGTACCGGTAAGGTGACTCGACGAAACCCGACGGGCCAGGCACCAGGAAGGTCCCAACATGGCAGTCGTGGGGCATCGAGGGTGTCCAGAGGACAGGGCCGTGCAGGCCATTCGTTGACCGTGAGTGACGGTCATGTTGAAACAATTGATGAGCATTATGAGTCCGAGGAGGATTCAACGTACCGACCGGGAACGGAGCCGGTTGAGACCCCATATGATGGGGAAGATGATGATGTGAGTGAAGAGAGCGACGATAATGGCGCTCTTGAGAGGATAGAGGAGCTACTCCGACAGTACCAACAAGATCGCCAAAGGCGCCGGGCAAGGCGTGCTTTGGAAGGGGCTTCAAGGAGGGGAAGCCGCGTGACTCCTAGGGGGAGCATCGAACCCCGGGGAGGGCGAGGTGCCAAGGTTCCTATTATAAGGATCTCGAAGTACCTCAAGGAGGCAAGAGATTTGGGATGTAAACCGTTTGACGGAACGGGGGACATCTCCGTCGCGGCCGAATGGATCAAAAGATTCAATGAAGCGGCCCTTGATATGCAGCTGCCACCCAACATGAAGATGAGAGTGGCAACGAGATTGCTAGAAGGCATGGCGTCCACATGGTGGGACGGAGTTAAAGGGAAGTACGGCGAGGCCGTCACTTGGGAGAATTTCAGGCAAGAATTCTTTAGCCAATACTACTCCGACTTTGAGGTGAACTTGAAGAGGAGGGAGTACACAAATTTGACCCAAGAAGGGGAATGCACGGTGAAGGAACTTGAGCACAAGTTCAGAAAATTTGCTGAGTTCATACCGGAGTACATATGTGATGAGAACCGGATGGTGAACCACTTCTGGGATGCCTTGGACCTTGACATACGCGAGAGGGCAACAGAATTGCCTAATATGACGTTTAGTCAAGTGGTTGAACAAGGCTTGAAGGGAGAGAAAGAGTGGGAGGAAAGAAAGCGAAGGAATGCCGAGGAGGCAAAGAAAAGAAAATGGGAGCACCATGGCCCCCAAGGTTCTAACAAGAAAGGGAACCACGGGGGAGGCGGATCTTTTAGAACCCCTGCACCACCGGCGAGGGGAAATCCAAGCGGGCAAGGCTCAATGTCACAAGGCTCGGGCATGAAAAGGTGTAGCAACTGTAAGAAGAACCACCTAGGCGGCTAAGCAAGTGCCACGATCCCCCGAGGTGTTACCAATGCGGGGAGGTCGGGCATTTGAAGATGAGTTGTCCACAACTCGGGAGAACGATGGGTGCAGGACCTAGTAGTGGAACAACGGCGAGTAGGAACCGAACGGGGGTGTCCAATGCAAGCATGGGGCACGGAGGAGCTAGTACAAACAACGCACCCTCCGTGAACCAAGGGAAGACCCAAGCTAGGGTCTATGCAATGACCGAAGCGAACGCTCGTGCTAACCCGGACTCCGTTGCGGGTAAATCCTTTAAAACTCTTTTTATTGACGCTATTGCATGTGATAGGTGTCATGGAGAAAAGTAATCGTAAGTCCTACGACCCTTGGCCACATTGCCGGGTCGATTTAAAACGAAGGAAAAGAATAAAACTTGTTCCGGGCGAAAGCCACCCGGCGTGTGTCAAAGCCGCCCGACTTATGCATTGAATAAATCAAATAAAAACCACGGCAACGAACGTCGGCCGACACTTGTGAAAACCGGCTGGAACACGGTAATGGGATCTCGTGAATCCTTGGTTGTGCTTGAAAGCCGCCCGGGGCTGGCAAAGGCCGCCCGGCTTTCGCTTGAGTTTATTTAAAAAAAAAAGAAGAAGAAGAAGAAAAATTTTCTACGGCGCCGCATACCGGCCGGCTTCCTCTGAAGACCGGCCGGCTTTTGTAAATCGTTTAAATTGGAAAAGACTCTCGCAGCTGAAAACCGGCCGGCTTTTGCGAAGCCCGGGCGGGTTTTGTGATTTGACTATTGAATTAAATTGCGGCGACGAAAACCGGCCGGCTTTGGCAAAGCCCGGCCAGCTTTGGCAAAGCCCGGCCGGCTTACGTAACGACGAATTTCGGGTTGAACGAAAACCGGCCGACTTTCGTGAAAAGCGGCCGACCTTCCCTTGGTAGTGCACAAGACCGGGTTTTGAGGGTGAGGACCGAGCGGGTCGTGATGGGGCGTTAAACGACTATCATCTAAACCGTAGTCGGTGCACTCTATGACTAAAGAAACGAGTCTATTACTTAGAAAGTGTGTCTTACATTACTTATGAATGTAGGAACACCAAAGATTAACGGGAGAGACGCAAGAATCCTTATTGACACCGGGGCGCAACGATCATTCGTGAGTGAGGCGTTTTCCGAAGGATTCAATGAACCACTTGTACCGATGGCTCAAGCCCTATTGGTATCCACACCTCTAGGGGAAGACATCGAGAGAGATAGCCACTATCCATCGTGTGAGGTGGAAGTGGAGGGCCAAAACTTGACGTGTGATTTCGTGCCGCTGAGCATGATTGAATTCGATGCAATCCTGGGGATGGATTGGCTTGAGAAGCATCATGCTAGGGTCGATTGCTACACGAAAATACTTGAACTCGAAGGCAATGAAGGGTTGACCTTACGCTTCGAGGGGGATCGGGCCAAATCCAATAGTTGTATCATATCCGCCGTGAGAGCTAGGAGTATGATGAGAAAGGGTTGCCACGCATATCTAGCATACGTGGTAGACAAAACCAAGGAAGAGACGATCATTGATGATGTGAGGGTAGTGTGCAAGTATCCGGATGTCTTTCCTAAAGACTTACCGGGACTTCCACCCGATAGGGAGATTGAGTTCGTGATCGAGGTCGAGCCCGACACCAAACCAATCTCTATACCGCCATACCGTATGGCTCCCGCTGAACTTAACGAGTTGAAAACCCAATTGCAAGAGCTATTGGATAACGGTTTCATAAGACCGGGTCACTCACCATGGGGAGCACCGGTCCTTTTTGTGAAAAAGAAAGATGGAACACTTCGGATGTTCATCGACTATCGCCAACTGAACAAGGTCACGATCAAGAATAGTATCCTCTACCTAGGATTGATGACTTGTTTGATCAGCTCCGAGGAGCAACGGTGTTCTCAAAGATTGACTTGAGGTCGGGGTACCATCAATTGAAGATAAAGGAGGATGACATACCGAAGAGTGCTTTCCGCACAAGGTATGGTCATTTCGAGTTCCTAGTGATGTCGTTTGGGCTAACAAACGCCCCGGCGGCATTCATGGACTTGATGAACCGGGTATTTCATAAATACTTGGACCGGTTTGTGATTGTGTTCATAGATGACATCTTGATTTACTCGAAGAGTGAAGAAGAGCATGAAGAGCACTTAGTACTTGTTCTTGAGACACTACGGGAGAAGCAACTCTATGCTAAATTTTCCAAGTGTGAATTTTGGCTAAGGGAGATTGGCTTTCTCAGGCACGTGGTTTTGGGATCGGGAATTGGCGTGGATAACAAGAAGATTGAAGCCATTACCGAATGGGAGAGGCCAAAGAACGTCAAGGAAATACGTAGTTTCCTTGGATTGGTCGGATACTATAGAAAATTCGTGGAGAAATTCTCAGTTTTGGCATCACCATTGACGAAGCTCACTCGAAAGGGGGCTAAGTTTGTATGGGATGATCGATGTGAGAAGGGGTTCCTAGAATTGAAGAAGAGGTTGACCGAGGCACCGGTACTTGCATTACCCAAACAGGGTATGGGGTACGATGTCTACAGCGATGCGAGCATCCAAGGGTTTGGATGTGTGTTAATGCAGAATGGGAGGGTGATTGCCTATGCTTCACGACAGTTGAAGAAGCATGAGGTAAATTATCCTACTCATGACTTAGAGCTGGGGGCAGTGGTATTTGCACTGAAGATTTGGAGACACTATCTCTACGGGGAGACATGTCACATATACACTGACCACAAGATCTTGAAGTACGTGTTTACTCAAAAAGAGTTGAACATGAGACAGAGACGGTGGATGGAGTTGATAAAAGACTACCATCTAGTTATTGAGTACCACCCCGGTAAAGCCAACGTGGTGGCGGATTCCTTGACCCGAAAGAGTTCGTCCGGGGCATTGTTGACCAGTTTGAGGGCATTGAGGGCCCAATTAGAGGTATCTAGCGATGGTGCCTTGTTAGCAAGATTCGAGGTGAGACCTACATTACTTGATGAGATCAAGAAGGGTCAAGAAACTGACGAAGAGCTTATGAAGGTCCGTGAACGCATGCTAGCGGGACCAGTTGAGGATTTCAGGGAGAGAGACGATGGTCTCCTATTATTTCGTGACCGTGTGTGTGTACCATCGGATGGTGAGCTCCGAAAGTCCATCTTGGAGGAGGCTCATTCATCGGCGTATGCCATGCACCCGGGAGGTACGAAAATGTATCGTGATTTGAAAGAAGGTTACTGGTGGTCTGGTATGAAGAGGGAAATAGCCAAGTACATAAGTAGGTGTCTTACTTGTCAGCAAGTTAAGGCAGAACATCAGCATCCAGCTGGGTTACTACAGCCACTTTCCATTCCAGAGTGGAAATGGGAGCACATAACTATGGATTTTGTGGTAGGACTACCACGGACGGTGAGGAATTATGATGCCGTATGGGTTGTGGTTGATAGGCTCACGAAGAGTGCTCACTTTCTACCTATCAACACTACCTATGCACTTGAGAGGTTGGCCAAATTGTACGTGGAGGAAATCGTGAGGCTACATGGGGTCCCTATAACCATTGTATCCGACAGGGATCCGCGATTCACATCACGATTTTGGCCGAAGTTCCAAGAGTCTATGGGAACGAAATTGAAGTTTAGCACTGCTTTCCATCCACAGATGGATGGACAATCTGAGAGAGTCATACAGATTTTAGAGGACATGTTGAGAACTTGTGCATTGGAGTTCCAAGGAAGTTGGGACAACCATTTAGCACTTGTTGAGTTTGCCTATAACAACAATTATCAGGCAAGTATTGGCATGCCTCCATACGAGGCATTGTATGGGAGGCGATGTCGTACACCATTGTGTTGGGACGAGGTTGGCATGGCCAAGCTTGAGAGCACAGAATTGGTGGAGATCACCAAGTCAAAGGTGAAGATTATTCGTGATAGGCTTAAGGCGGCCCAGGATAGACAGAAGAGCTACGCCGATAAACGCCGGCGAGCCTTAGAGTTTAAGGTGGGAGATGAGGTATTCTTGAAAGTTTCACCTTGGAAGGGAATCATCCGATTTCAGAGCCGAGGGAAACTTAACCCACGATATATAGGGCCATTTATGATTCTTGAAAGAATTGGAGCCGTGGCATACCGATTGCAGTTGACTCCAAAATTGGAGAAGATACATAACGTGTTCCACGTGTCTATGCTAAAGAAATATGTACCGGATCCATCTCACGTATTAGAAAAACCACCCGTGGAAATACGTGAGGATTTGAACTATGCCGTTCGACCAGTAAGGATACTTGATAGGCAAGTAAAGAAATTGAGGAGCAAGAAAGTTCCAATGGTTAAAATCCTTTGGAAAAGTGACCGAGTTGAAGAAGAAACTTGGGAAACGAAAGCCTTGATGAAGGAACAATATGCATTTCTTTTTGAATGAGCATTTGTGAATTTCGGGGACGAAATTCCCGTTAAGGGGGGGGGGGGGGGGGTGAACTTGTGACACCGCACCCGGATATACTTGAAATTGAAATTTGATATGTATTTGAATTTCCTAGCGAATAGATTCGTGTAACGGATTGATATATTTAATTAATGCGTGATTAATTAAATTATTCAATGGACCCATAATAATGAGAATGGGCTACCAAATATTTAGTTGGGTCATCGTGATAATTTTAGAAGTCCAATAAAGTGCTAACTAAAGTTGATAAAAATATTTGGACAACCCGAGTGCTATTTTGGCCCAATCTGCCAAAAATAGCGGGAATAATTGGGAGGGACTTCCTACACCCACTTGGGGTATTCTACACACTAACTAGACTCAAAAATAAGGGAAGGGGGACCACACAAGATGGCTTGTGCGGATGATGGGAATGGGAAGTCTCCTTTGAGACAAAAACCCATGCCTATGTCTCTCACACAATTATTTGTGTTGATTGAGAAGGCATCTTTCCTCTATCTTCCTTGCTCTCTCCCGGCCAAAAAAAGGAGTAAGAAGCTCAGGGAAAAAGCTCTCACAAACTCCATTGTTGGAGGAAGAAAACCCAAGAGGAAAGGAGGTGTGTTGGAGGTAAGAACTCAACAAACACTCTTAACTAGTATTATTGTTGTATGATTTTTAAGAAATCATATGGTGGATTAAATATGGAGTTCTACACGTTTAAAAGTGTAGAATAATGTTATAAAATGGTGGTATTTAACTTAGAAGAGTCGTGGAATCGATAGGAGTCGAAACCGCTGGAAACCGCCACTTGAAGGGAACTGTTCGTAGCTGCAGACCACGGAAGCCGCCCAGCTTTCGTGAAAGTCACCCGGCTTTTGGCTGCTGCCCAGAAATTCTACTTCTAACCGGTTTAGAACGGAGATTGGTCGGAGGGCTTAACAAAGGCAACTACTTCAGCACTTCATAAGGTGAGGATGGCTGACTATATTGCTTATAACCTTTGAGTTAATTTCATGAGATTACCTAAGGTAATTAAATACATTTTTTAAAGGGTTATTAATGATTCATAATGCCTAAGAATGAGAAGACCATTGTCTATAAGGAAAAAGGAGCATAATATACAAATTTAAGAATAAATTGTGTATGATTATGTTTTATAAGCATGTTGGCTTGATGAGGAAATTAACTATATAAACTATATGTGTTGAAATATAATTTTAACTTCATATAGGAGTATATGAGTGATTAAAAAGTATATTTTGTATATTGATGTGAAACTATATTTTCAATGGAAAATTAGTTTGGAAATTGTCTATATGACTATGAATTGAAAATTGGTTGTTGGAATTTATCCGACTAGTATTAAGATACTAGTCGGGGTGTTGGTGTAAGAATATGTTAGAATTGATCCAAGGTTTGGATTGTGAAATATGGAGCCTTAAGTAGTCTTAAGAGATGCTAAGGTGGATAAGTATGGACTTTAAGTTACACTAGGGGTAGGCCTTAAGGGGTACCCAAGGTAAAGTGAACAATAAATTGATCCTAGATGTAGGATTGGCCTACGGGTGTATTTCGGTAGTCCTTGAGGATAGCCGTTAGAATCTTGGTAAATAAGTAAGGACCATGGCCCTTCCCGACTCTAGAGAGCGGGGTTGGATAGCATGGACTTACATCGTGAGCACGGGTTAGGGTGGAATCCAAATCGGAGACCTAACTAGGCTCCGGTAGCGGTAACACATAAGATAGGACCCCGAAGGGCCTTACCTTCCTACAGGATGATGGGTATAAGTCCAGGGGCGGGATGTTGAAGTCCGAACCGAGAGCCTCATGAGGTCTCGGACAGCGGTAGCAAGTCCCGTAGAAATAATAAGACCCACGGGTTGGGTTGTGTAGATGATAACTAAAAAGGGATATATAAAATGGGCCGTGTGCCGACAATTAAATGAATTTACTTATTATGGAGATAATAAGTGGGAAATATAAATTATTATTTATATTATGATATCACCCTATTTTGAGGGTCTTAGAAATTAAAACGTTGATTATACTTAGTATAGTTGTCATTGTACTTGTCAAATGCTTCCAAGTACTGACCTCCCCTTCACGGGGGAGGCCACCTCACAGTTTCAGGTAGGGGCTAAAAGCTTGCTATCATCGCCCGTTGCTTCGGGGAGCTAAAGGAGAGAAGACGTTGTTCGTGCTTCCTCCGTATCTATTTTCAAAACAATACTATTAAATGCTCATGGATATTATTTTCTGAATAATTATTTGGGGGCTTGTATGCCCGTGTTTGCCACGTGTGGCTTGAATACTTGTATTAATATTTTCCGCTGCTTAATTAAATGATTTACATTATGATTGTTTATGGATGTACTATTGTGAATGGTATTCAAGACGCCTAGTACAGTATGGATGAGTTGGACTGCGGTTGACCATTCGTACTGTACGGCGGGTTGTTGACGTGTCCGGTAGGTCCGGGGCGTGACAGGTGTAGCGGGCAACGTCCCCCATCCCTCGGGTTATTGATTGAATAAACACCCTCGGCCAACGAGCCACTTAAGAATAAAATACCATGTTCCATTTATATCTTCTTAAGATCCAAGGACAAACAACTAAGGAACGTGATGGTCCCGGATAGGGTAAAAGTCTAGAGGGGGGGGGGGGGGGGGTGAATAGACTTTTAAGTCTTTTTCTAATTTATGAAGTTTTTCCTCTAGATGAGTTGATCTATAATCTTTTGAGAGATTAATAGATGCACAGCGGAAGTCTTTACCCTTTATGTAATGAGTGTTTGACCACTTTCTAATTTTGGGAAGATTGGACTTAGATAGCTAGCAGTTGGCTTGGCAGTTAGCTTAGCAGTTGGCTAGGTAGTAGGAAACTGCTGAGGTAACTGCTAGAGAAATATTGACTTTATGATGAAAGTGATGGTGAAACGTTGTTTAGAACACAAGAAAGGTGTCTGAAAAAGTACTTAAGTAAGGTTAAGGTGAAGTTTAACTGGAGCAGTGGTCTTGGCAGTTGGGTGGTACTAAGGGAACTGCTGAGCCACCTGCTTAGGTTATAAGCAGATCCTTTTAAGCAAAACTTCGTGTTGATGATGTTATGAGGATCTGGTGATGTTGAGTTGTTTAAAGGAAATATATGTATGTGAGCAGGGAGCTCAGCAGTTGGGTGGTACTAAGGAGACTGCTGAGGCACCTGCTATATTTTGAAAGTGAATTTCCGGGAACTGATAGAGCAACCTTTTTGGTAATGCTTTGGCAAGTGAACTGTGTGACGATAGTCTCAAAGAGAGTGAGTAATTAAGCAGAAGGATAAGCAGTTGGGTCAATTAAGACAACTGCTTAAGATGCTGCTGGCAAACTACAATCTTTATACGAGAAGTGCTGGGTGTGTGTTTTGTTGAATGAAGTAAAATCAACACACGATGTATCTTGGTTCAGAGGTGGTGTAATCCTCCTACGTCCAGTCCCATTCTCTTTCAAATGGATTTCCACTAAAGTATTCAGCTTAATACACTTAGTGACAATCTGGCCTTTACAACACTTAGGCCTAGATTGAAGGTTTTTCACAATGAGTATGACACCACTCAAAGTTACTCAGTCCTTAGACTTTTCTCGATTGATCCAGTGGGGATCAAAAGGTACTCTATCTATCTAACTACACTTTAGGATCCGAACAACTGTTCTCCTAAGTGTTTACAACCACTTGTGAAGTGTTACAAGAAAGTTCTAACCTCCAACTATGAACTAAGCTCTAAAAATGTGAAAGTGTTGATCTAATCTAAGAGCTTAGTGAAGCATGAGGCTAAGCAGAGAGTAAAGTTGAGTTTGCACTTTCTCTTTTGCTAGGTAGCTCGTATATGCTTTGATGAAAGTATTTCTCTACTTAGGATGCTCAAGCTTATTTTAGAACTCATGCTTCTACCTATATTTATAGGCCTTCATGGTTGATTAATCTCATCCGTTGGTTGAGATGGATTAATCTTGTGCGTTGAGGGTCTGGCTAGGACGAATTGTACATTCGTCTTCTTGTGCAGGAGCTTTTAATCCTTTTGTTTTCTGTCTTGAATAATTGGGCCGCGGTATGGGTTTGTTTTCAGCCGCTGCAGCTTCACTCCAAGAAATCTTCTCATGCTGTAGGACCGTGTATTTAATGCTGGTCAACTTTTGTCTTCCAATCATACATTCAATGTATTCGAGCATCTTAAATGTGACCTATAGTTAATCTTTGAGTAAAATGATATATGCCGGTAGGATTTAAATATCCTATGAAGGTAAAAAGTTACCTTATTGCATTTTTATGTATCCGGTAATATATCATTAATCTTAAAGATTGTACATTTATTTTTGTCACTTATGATTTAAATTTAAATGTTACTTTTGCAAATAAGACTCAATGTACAACTGTTTAGTATAGTGGCATCATCAAAAGGCCCGGTCCCTCGTCACTGAAGACATGGAAAGGCCCAGACACGAAAAGACACAGAGGCCACTGACACGCTAGGCTGAGGGCATCTGTGCTCCTCGCCTTAGCATCTACGAAATGCGAAACAGGGAAAAACCCTTGCATGGACAAAGGGACAGTAACCCTTCTCCATAGTAAAAAAAAAAAAAGAGGGAAGCCGACAGCCTGCACACTAGTGGGCCGAAGAGCAAAAAATAAAATCCCCAACTTGTCAAAGCCACAATATGGCTAAGTACATATCAGTCTAAAAAAAAGAGATAAATAGCCGACGCGATCGCATCGGCCAACCTCGAATAGGATCTTACGTGCAGAAATAAAGTGCAGTAAAGTAAAAGACACGGGGATTTTTATAGTGGTTCAAGGAACAACGCGTTCCTCTAGTCCACTATTCCACTAAGCTTGTAAATGTCAATTACAACGCCTTAGTCCCTAGCACTTAAGAAGCTCTCCACGTCTTCTTCAAGCCTAGTTGCCACCCAGGATGCAATTCCACTTCCTGATGGCTGGTCCTTTCACTGAGCTTTCCGGAAGTATCACCACTTCACCACTTGATGGTCCCGGATAGAGGTAAAAGTCTAGAGGGGGGGGGGGGGGGTGAATAGACTTTTAAAGCTTTTTCGGCTTTAAGAACTTTTCCCTCTAGATGAGTTGATCTATAATCTTTTAGGAGATTAATAGATGCACAGCGGAAGTCTCTAACCTCTAGATACTCATTGTAAGATAACTTTCTATTATTGGTGATGTTTGGACTGGCAGTAGGCTTGGCAGTTGGCTGGTGAGCAGACTACTGTTGAGGCAACTGCTGGGTTGGCAGTTGGCTGGAAAGCAGGAGACTGCTGAGGCAACTGCTAAGAACCAGGATGACTCTTGAATAGGCTTTTTGTTCTGGCTATTATAGAGTTCAGAGAGACACGTATGGATGGGCAGTGGGCTCAGCAGGTGGGTGAAGACCAGAGTACTGTTGAGACCACTTCTAAATTTTGAGAGCTTCTCGTGGAAAATTATCTCAAGGAGAGTGAGTAATTAAGCAGTAGGATAAGCAGTAGGGTCAGTTAAGACTACTGCTTAGGATGCTGCTGGCAAACTACAATCCTTTTAGAGAAGTGTTTGGTGTGTGCTTGGTTAATATGAAAGTAAATCAACACACGATATATCCTGGTTCAGAGGTGGTGTAATCCTCCTACATCCAGTCCCATTCTCTTTCAAATGGATTTCCACTAAAGTATTAAGCCCAATACAATTAGTGCCAATCTAGCCTTAACAACTCTGGCCTAGATTGAAGGCGTTTCACGAGGAGTATAACACCACTCCAAGTTACTCAAACCTTAAGACTTTTCTCAATTGATCCAGTGGGGATCAAAAGGTACTCTATCTAACCACACTTTAGGATCCGAACAATTGTTCTCCTAAGTGTTTACAACAGTTGTTTACAAGAAAGTTCTAACCTCCAGAATTCTCGGTCAATCATCTGCAATTACTCCACAACGTATCAGGCTCATTAAATGAGCATTGAATGCTTTCCTTCCATGCAACATCTTCTAGCCGTTAGGGAATTTTCCGTTAGTTTAACTGCCGTTGGAAGTAGCATTGAAATCTTCTAAGTGTAAGTCGGAGTCTGATGGGGCTCTTCTGATTAGCATTTCTTCAGTCAGGCTCTGATGGTTCTCTGATGGTACTCTGATTCTTGATTGAGGTGCAGCTCTGGTAGCAACTCTGATGGTTTGCTGATTGGTACTTCTGATTGCAACTCTCATAGACTATCAGATGACCAGCTCTGCTAGCAATTCTCATAATGCAACTCTGAAGGCACTTCTCATGCAGCAACTCTTATGAAGCAGTTCTCATAGAGCATTTCTCATAGCAACTCTGATCAGAACTTCATAGAGGATCTCTGACCGTCGACTACACTAATACTTACAACTGAAAATTTCTAATACATAAAATCTAAATGGGGGTTCTCTAATCTATATAGCATCATCAAAATCTAAATACATTTATTCCTTACAAAGACGAAGCGAGGCGGAGAATCCATACTTAGACAAAAAGAGTTGTCATTAATAATTAAAGATGGGGCGCTTCGGCCATTACAAAATGGAGGGCGTTACGGCCATTACATACAAAAGGCGCTACGGCCACTACAACTACATAAAACGAAAAGAGAAGTACAAAGATATCAAGCATCTTGGCCTTGACCACCCTCAACGGCCCCGTTGTCCGCATCGTCCGCTTCATCCTCAACAGCCTTCGAGCTCACTGAACCTTCGAAGAGATATTCGTCTTCTTCAGTCCAAAGCTCTTTCTCCAATGATGAGCTCAATACGGGGCGTTGCCTCTTGGCCAGTGGAAGTTTTAGCTCTTCTTCGGGATCCTTCATGATCCGAGGGAGGCCCATACGACGCGACTTGATGTTGCGGATGCGTCGGCGGAGACAGCGATAGATCAACATCTGCATACGCCTCTGGCCGAGGTCGTACCAGACTTCGAACTCCTGCTTCATATAGGCCCTGCCGGCCGGATCTTCCTGCGATCAGGCCTCAAACCGCTCCGCTATTACCTTATAGCTCCAGTCACGGTGGGCCTCGTCCTTCCACCCCTCGGCCATGAAGAGTTCAATGGCTTTATCAGCAGCCGCATTCGCATCGGCCTTCAGCTTCTCATTTTTTTCTTCAGCAAGCCGGCGAGTAGCAGCCTCCTCATCCACCTTAACATTGAGGCGCTTCGCCTCGTCCTCAGCGGCAGTGGCTCTCTTTTTAGCCGCATTGGCCCTGTTTTTCAGGGAATCGGCCTCAGCGCGAAGCCGCTCCAGAGAGGTCAGCGCCTCGTCCGCCGAGGCAACCCTTTTCTCGGCCTCTCGAAGGCGAGCTATCTCTTCCTCCTGCCGCCGATACTGCTCCATCAGCATAAAGGTGCCCTACAAGGACAATCAAATGTCAGGAAAGGAAAATGAGAGAAAATCACTAAGTACAAAGTAAGGAACTTACTTGGACGACGTAGTCCGGACCGCCATCAAAGAGGCGCACATCTTTTCCCCGCCGACGCAAGTACTCCCGATCCGCATCAGGGATAACCTGGAAAAGGACTTCGTGGCCAGACACCTTCTCATTGAAAAGCCCGCCTCCCGACGGGTAACGCACCGTCACCTCATACAGGCCCGTGGCCACATCACGGCCGGCGCGGGCCTTCTCCTTGGCAACAGCGCCGGACTTGGTGGGAACAAGGGCGGACGAGGCCACGTCCAGTGTTAGGTCCTCAATAACCTGAACTTCAGAAACATGCTCTTCTTGAGCCGTAGCCTGAACAGAAGCCGCATCGGCATCACCGGGAGGAGGCGCTTGCCTCGTCTTCTTGGCCGCCTGGGCCGGTTTCAACCCCGCCTCGGTCAAAGTTTGTTGGCCCTCAGCAGACCTCTTCTTCTTGGCCGCAGCCGCTTTCTTTGCCGCATCGACCTTGTCTTTCGACGCATCGGTCGAGCCTTTGGACGCCTCGGCTTGTTGAGCAGCCTGCATCTCCTTGTCCACCATCTTTTTGGCCTGCGCCATGAATAGCTTGCGGCTCATCTCGAAACCTGCAAATGCAACATCAAAGAGGAGTTAGTGACAAAAAATACAAAGTACATTAAGGATAAGAGGGAAGCTATCAACCTTCGGCCTCGACCGGAATCCCAACATGGGGCCCATCGGCCTGCTCAAAATAGCCGGACATCTTCGGCCATAATCCACAATCAGGGTCCCCGGGAATATAATACCGCATCATCCCCAAGGCAGCTATCTTGAACTCGGTGATGTAAGTATTGACGCTCCTCGGCCCACCTTTCAAGAAAGCCTCCACTTGGGCATCAATCTCAGGGCTCTTCGGCGGCGTATGCAAGTTAAATGTGCCGTCATGGCCTTGAGAAGGAAAGAAAACCCCGCCGGCCAACTTCACGAAGCAAAACTTGCTCTTCCACCCATGGATAGACGAAGGGAGATCTATGAAGGATTTCTTCTTCGGTAGCTGCTGGAGCATAGCATAGCCCGCGCAGTTCTCATGACTTCCTCGGCCGACCCGGTACAGGTTCATAAACAAGGCCGTCGTCGGCTCAATTCTCAACTCATCGCATCGGATAAGGAACCCGACGATGAGGGCATAACTGTTCGGCGTCAACAAGGTCGGAGGAAGACCCAACGTCTTCAAATACTCAGTAACAAAGGGAGGCAACGAGAACCTCAAGCCTTGGGAGAAGCTCATCGGATACACCCCTAAATATCCAGGGGGAGGGTTCAAAACGTGGTCTGTCGGCCTCGGCACTCTAACCTTTCTATAGGGCCCGACGTAGAGCTGAGCCACTTGATACTCACCCTGGGAGCCCTCCGGCCTTATGATATAGAGATTCATCAAATCCAACTGAGATAACCCACCAAGAAGCCCTTTCCTCCGACGCGACCCGCGTCGCTTCGAGGCCCTGGAAGACGACGCCTCACCCGGCACAGATGAAATCGGAGGAGGACAAGGTATAGCAGCCGATGAAGCATCACCCGCTTCGTCCCCTCAAAGTTTAGGCTCAGAGCTCGCTTCGTCCCCGCCGGAGGAATGAGAGCCCCCGTCGTCACTCAAGGTCAACCCCGGGAGATGTATCCTCGTCGTTAAAGGGCCAATCCGTTTCGTCCAGAGAGGCTGTTAAGTCAATAGGAGAGGGAACGCTACGGCCGTCAGGGAACGGCATAACACCTAAATCTATTCCTAAGGGTGGTTTTCCTGATCAAAGTGATTTTTCCTAGAAACACTAGATCTAACCTCCTAGGAAGCAAAGTATAAAGAAAAAGCGAAGAACAATACAAGAACCTAACCTTGAAGTTTTGAAGGATGCGATGAACACTTGAAGATTCTGGGAAGCACGTTATCTCTCTAGAAATCTCAACAGCAATTCGACTCTAGCAAATGCAAATGAGGGAGTGGCTTCGGAAAGATGGGGTATTTATAGACGCCCCTCCAACGGTCACTACACATGGTGCCATTCCATTGGCTACACCAATGGCCACCGCTCCTCCAACCAATCAAAAGGCACCTATTCAAAAGATCCATGGGAGCATCCCCTACGGCCCAACTCAAACTCACATCACAGCAAAGGCATCCGCCGAAGGCCTCTACGGCCCCGAAAACCCCGCTTCGGCCCAATTACCCACCCCAAGGTACTCATCGGCTCAAATCCCCAAAAGTAACACCGCTACGACTGATTTCAAAAAACATTACTCCCTTGTGCCTCAGCTATGCTTCGGCCAGACGAGAGGGACTGGGGACTAGGCTGGCCGAAGGTATAGTGTAGCTGGCTGGGAGTTCGATGTGTGGTTTCAGGACTAGAAGATGACCGGTTGGAGTGAGAACTGGGAGGAGGGGTCTGGGCGATGATCGGTGAGGCAGGGAGAAACACCGGTGGGCTGGAAGATGGTGGCAGAGCTTCTGGTGCGGAAGAATGTGGCCGAAGGGTGTTGGTCAACTGGAAGTCAGATGGGATAGGTGGAGAGGGAGACTCATGGCTGGTAGAAGTTAGAAAAGGGAAAGGAAAATTATTTTCGAAAAACTTAACGTGACGACTGATGTAAATTTTACCAGACTTGGGATCAAGACAACGATACCCTTTATACCCAGATGCATAGCCAATAAAGACACAGTGGACAGACCGTGGTGAGAGTTTGTTAGAGGATGTGGCAGTAATATTGGGAAAACAAGAACAACCAAACACACGCATGAAGGAGTAATCAGGGGATTGTTGAAAAAGTTTTTCATAAGGAGAGATATTGCCAAGTAACGGAGATGGTAAACGGTTAATAATATATGCAGCCGTAAAAATGGCATCAACCCAGAATAAACTAGGAATAGAGGCTTCAAGAAGCATAGTTCTAGTGAGTTCCAAGAGATGTCGATGTTTACGTTCAGCAACCCCATTTTGTTGAGGTGTGTCTGGACATGATTTTCGAAAATAAATGCCATGATGATCAAAAAATTGCTGCATATGAAAATTAACAAATTCACCCCCTCCATCACTTTGAAAAATTTTAATTTTAGTATTAAAAAGATTTTCAACTAAGGATTTAAAAGACTGAAAATGGCGAAATACTTCACTCTTATTTTTCATGGGATAAAGCCAGGTAAATCGAGAGAAGTCATCAATAAAACAGACATAATATTTAAAACCCATATTTGATAAAATAGGAGACTGCCAAACATCCGAATGAATTAATTGCAAAGGCATAGAACAATTATGACTAGCATCCGTAAAAGGTAATCGTTGAGATTTGCCCAAGCGGCAAGAAATACAATCATGAGAAAAACTAGAGTGACTACAAATATGTTGCTGACTATGTAAAGTTCGTAAAACAGAAGTGCCACAATGGCCTAATCGACGGTGCCAAATGGGTCCGGAGGCAGTGATAGATGACAAAGCTAGTGGTGATGGAGAACTGAGGCTGACTGGATAAAGATGACCATGACTAGGTGCTTGTAGAAGGACCGCCCCCGAGAGTTTGTCCTTAACAAAAAAAGAATTTTTATCAAATGTTACAATACAGTTGTTATCAGCGCACAATTTTTGAATGGAAAGAAGATTAAATTTAATATGAGGCACATGAAAAACTGATTTCAGCGTGAGAGGACGAGGAGAAGTATTTAAAGAAACATCGCCAATATTAGCTATAGATAATTTAGATCCATTTGCTGCACTAACAGAGAGTGGTCCAGTATAAGGAAATTTATTAACTAAAATACCTTCTGTAGGAGTCATGTGAGCAGATGCACCCGAGTCAGGGTACCATAAAGCAGAATTTGATTCACCATTAGTAGTAAGCAGGGCTGGTGTAGAAGGCTGACTAAAGCGGGATGGACACTGAAGAGCAGAATGACCTGCATTGAAACATAATTGACAGACGACAGGTGGTGGAATGGACCCAAGAATGCCCTCACCCGATGGAAAGCCTGCATAGCTAGTGTGAGTGCCACAAATATAGAAGGGATTAGTATTTAAATTGGACACAACAATATTACTAGCAGAACCTGTAGTGCTCGAGAAGGAGGATTGCACCCCCTGGAACGGTACTGGAGGCCTGCCGTAGGTCTGGCTGGAAGGACCCGGCTGTTGTCCCCCAAGAAACTGCCCGCCTGAAAGTTGCTGTCCCTGCTGGCCGGTGTAGTGCTGCGGGATGGAGGCCTGCGGTTGCTGACCGAAGAAGGGCGGAGGAGCTCCATAGTACTGCTGCGGTGCCCCGAACTGATGTGGCTGACCGCGGCCACGTCCGCGTCCTGTTCTGCCGCGACCGCCACCCCGTCCACGGCCACCCCGTCCGCGAGGCTGATAGTTGGCTGGTTGCTGTCCACCGACAGCAGCGGCCACAAAGGCCTGATGGCCAACGGAAAGTTGCTGTTGACGCTCAGATAAAACTTTTTGTTCTTCTTCCATGAGACGGGGTTGCAGTATGTCAAACGGGAATGCATGAGGAAATAAAGACACAGTAGTAACAAGGGACTTATATTCAGGCCCCAATCCGGCCAAAATGTATTCAAGTAACTCTTTATCCGAGACAGGGGAATTAATTGCAGCAAGGGGATCCACTATGTTCTTGATTTCTCGTAAATAAAGCTCCATAGATTGATTTTCTTTCTTTTTGATGGTAGACAATAATCGTTTAAGTTCCATGCTTCGTGGTAGACTAGCAGACATAAAGCGAGTCTGAAGTCTAGTCCATATAGCAGCAGAATGTTTCAAGTCATGAACATCAACTAAAACATCCCGAGTTAAAGTAGCAAACAACCAGCACCGAATTGTTTGATCTACTCGTAACCAATAATAATATTCGGAATTTGGAACTTGTCGATTAGCAAAATCAGTTGTATACATAGGAGGTACCTCTATGGAACCATCAACAATGCCAAGTAGACCTTGAGACACCAAGAAGGATTCAAACTGAGTGCGCCAAGTGAGATAATCTTCGACTGCCTTCAACTTGATAGTAACAATCTGCGAGACCGTGGTGATATGGGACACGGACTGGGCAAGGACTGCCATGGGTGAGCCAAAACCAGTTTGTTCAGCCGGTCTAATGACACCCGGGGTTCCCGAAAAGGTAGAGCCGAAAAAGGAAGATGCTGGCGGCGGAGGTGGAGAAGCATGTACCGGAGACTGAACCACGGTCGGGTGAACCGAAAAACGTGGCGGTACTGTTTGAAAAAGTGTATAAGGTTCGGCCACCGGAAAGATGGGTGGTGGCGGAAAATTTGAGAAGAGGGTTGATGACGTAGGGCGTAACTCTGGAGAATTGAATACGCCGCTGGAGAAATTTGCAGAAATTGTGGATGAAGAAGGTTGTTGTGTCATCATACCTGTGGTAGGGATCACAAATTCCGGCGCCGTGGTTGGAGTGGCTGCGGCGGAAGTAGTGAAGGTGGTCGAGACCACTGCGGCTGAGGAAGACATTAGTCGGCCGAGAGGAAAAAAAAATTTAGAGAGAGAAAATATTAGGGCTGGCTCTTGATACCATGTGAAAATAATGGGAAAGCCGTACTCCCTTAGGAGCCTTGGCAGGTATATTTATAATAAAATATCAGTTTCCAAAATACACAATATTCCTAAATTATATCAGCTATTATGGGGGACTGGGGGACTACCAGCTACACAAAAGCAAGTAAATCGTCTCGTCCACATAAAAACACGAAGCACAACGTCCCAACACACGAAGAGCGTACTTCGGCTCGTCACCAACACAAAGAGCAACCGCTTCATCTCAAATACGAAGTATAGCGCAAAAAAGTGTGCGCTCCGGCTTATCATCAAAACTTTGGGAATCGCGACGTCCAGAAAATAGCTAGGACAACGGATCACATCGGCTGCGGATGTTCGCATAAGCCTACGTGGTGCGCTTCGTCCAAAAGCCAAAGCAACACTCGAAGGCTTGACCGCATCAGAAAAAGTTGGTCCTGCTACGGCCGCGAAAAAGGAACAAAATTACTCCCTTTCGCTTCGTCTACGACTCAGCTCAGAGAGTGGGGGACTCCTGGTAGAGTATATGGGCCTGGACCCCAAGACCCACATACTCAACGGCCCAAAAAGACACCAGCCAAGTACCGACACGGTGCGCGTCGTCCAGAGGCTCGCGACGGCCAAAGAAGATGACCATCAGGAATCGTCGTACAACGACTACAGTCCGCGTCGTCCAAGGACCGCCTCGTCCGTGGGCTGCGTCGTCCATGGACCGCGTCGTCCAAAATTATCTTAGCAGTTCATTTTTCCCATCTTATTTACTAAGTATTGTACTCAGCCCATTAGTGGCCCAATTAGCCCAAAGAAGGCATACTCATTGTAATGGGCCTTCTAAGCCCAAGGCTAGGGGCCCAAGTCCACATTTTTACCTATAAATAGACCCCAAGGGGCTAGTTATAGGGTGTTGAGAAATTCAATTACTCACTTTCTCTCTCTAACTCTCACATTTCTCTAGATTAATAGTCTATCAGCTTTAATTGTTATCCATAATTGGGATATGGTCACACTCCATAATACGTATCACTTAGTATCACTTAGTATGATATTAATGTATGTGTACATATCATCATCATCATTATTACAATTATTATTATAATTATTATCTGAATAAATACCATAATTATCATCATCGTCATAAATATTATCATAATAATTATTATCTGAATGTTTTCGATCTGACCTCCGAACTCCGATTTATATAATTGCAACCCTTTTCACTTGCAGATGAGGTTGTCCTTTATGATATTCCCTCTGTCTCATTTTACTTGTTTTACTTTCCTTTTTGAGCTGTCTCAAAATAAGTGTCACATTTTTTTGAGAAGAAATATGTGATCTACTGCATTTCACTCTATTATACTCAAATCTCTAGTTACTACAACTTTTACTGTTTCAAACATTTTATTAATAATTGTGTAAAACTAAAATATGACACATAAAATTGAACAAAGGCAGTATAATACATAGCATAATATACACACGGGGTTTTAGAATGTGAATAAATTTTCCTTCACCTTTTTAAATGCTTATAAATGATGTGTAGGTATGATTTAGTATGTACATGTATTGAGAAGCTTAAAACGGTTTCATTTATGGTTATATGCATGCATTTAGAAGTTGAATAGGTTTTCCTTTTTATTTTCTTTTACATGCATCTATATCCAAATCTATATCTATATAATATAACAAAGCAAACCCTTATGGAATGCTTTGGAGAATTTTTTGACAAGTGGCAAAACTCTTCATGGGAAAATTTGCCAAGTGGCATCCCCATATTAAATTTCACTCCATGTTTTTATAGTAGTTATTATATTTATTATGTACGTATTATGATAAGAGACAACTAACGTATTATAATTATATTTTATTATATTTATAAATATAATGTTAGTTGTCTCTTATCATAATACGTACATAAAAAAGGTCCTCGAACTTTCATAAAAAAGTCAATTAAGTCCTTTTATAGAAGATTCTGTCCGGCCGTCGCGATTTGGGGCGGTTCCCGGTGGAATTTTTTGATGAAATTTTTTGATCATCTTATTCATCAAGTCTAGTTTACTCATACCAAATTTTAGCTAAAAATTCAATCGGGGACACATTCAAATTAATTCATGAAGATAACTGCGCATTTTTGCGTTCTCGAATTAATTTGAATGCGTCCCTGGTCTAATTTTTAGCTGACATTTGGTATGAGTAAACTAGACTTGATGAATAAGATGCTCAAAAAATTTCATCAAAAAATTCCACCGGGAACCTCCCTAAATCGCGGCGGTCGAACATAATCTCCTATAGAAGGACTTAATTGACGTTTTTATGAAAGTTCGAGGACCTATTTGACGGTTTTCCCAATAAATATAATAACTACTATAAAAACATGGAGTGAAATTTAATATGGGGATGCCACTTGGCAAATTTTCCCATGAAGAGTTTTCCCACTTGTCAAAAAATTCTCCAAAGCATTCCATAAGGGGTTGCTTTATTATATTATATAGATATAGATATAGATATAGATATAGATATAGATATAGATATAGATATAGATATAGATATAGATATAGATATAGATATGTACTTGATCACATTCAGTTTTATAAGTTTTATATATTCGATATATACGGTATTACACATTGATGATTAAGTATTTCGATTGTCAATATCTTTTTCATAATTGTGTTCCCTTAGACTTATGTTGTCAATAAGTAAGTGGGAGCTTATATGATATAACATAAGGTTCTAAAATAGCCCCAATCAATGATCATCAAGAAAGAGATATTGATGATATGCGATAAGATTGGTATGTGGACTGCATCATACTTTAAGAAAGTATAGTTGATCTCACAACTATGAGTTCCTGTAATATAATTCATGATGGTCACATAGATATTTTAGAGAATATTGGCATACCCACCGAGAAACCATTTAATAAGTTCTATTCATGTGTCTATGGGATTATCGGCATATGGGAGTGATGTACTTTGACCGTGACCAACGCTTGCACTCCAATCGGGGTAGATACGGCATGTGTTGGGTGCATCACGAAGCACATGGAGTAGTAGTTGAGCCAAGAAAGGATTCATTCTTCATAATAGATTAAGAGAGAACATTCTACTTCTCATATCTAGATGGATCATAAAGTCATTGGCCAATGCAAAAATATATTCGTTTTGGATATCGAATATGATCATTATGGATCATCTAGAAAGATTGAGAGACAGAGACTAAGGTATTAGAATAGACACAATATAAAGTTCTAGACTTAGTTGAATGTTCGGTGAATGAAAGGGCCGTATCACTATGAGCTCTATATTACAGGGAGTTTGAATAGTCCTCGCAAACGTCCTTATATATTAAGTTTGTCTGGTAAATCGTCCGGAGATTCTACTAAGTCCTTAATTTGATTAGTCCTTAATATATAAGTCCCTATGGATCACACAAGTGATTATACCTTCCGAATGAATTGTTAGAAGAAATTAAATATTATTAATTGGATTAAATAATATTTAATTCGTAATACTGAAAATGGATTAAATATTAGTTAGATTAAACTATATTTAGTTAATGATGTTGAAGGAGAGTTCTATTTGATAGGATTAATTAAGTGTGATAAATTAGATTTATTATACTTAATTAGGATGTGTTTTTTTAATTAAATAAAGTTGATATTTTCTTTTATGATTTAGAATTAAAAGAAAATAGAAAATAAAATAAATAATAATAATAACATGCAAAGTGACGTGTAGCCACTTGATATTATTATTAGTTTATTTTATTGTTTATTTAATTAATAAAATCTTTAATAATTGTTGGTCCTTTTAGGACTAGAACTCTTTAATGAGAATTGAGAAAGACTTTAATTGTGATTGGGAAACTAGTTTAGAACTAGTATAAATACATCCTCTTCCTTCATAATTCTTAGACCAGCTTTCAGATTCAATATTTGTTAGGACTTTTTCTGGTGTCCAATCCTGATAAATATCTTTGTATTTGTGTAGCTATTTTGTCTAGGTATTTTAGCCCGTTAAGATCTTTGCTAGCTATTATTAGCTTAGCTTTATTAGGAAATGTGTAAAGTGTCTATTGGGCCCAATCAATAAAAGAGCTCAATCATGATGCTTAGGTCATATCACACATTCCCTAGACATATAAATACTGCCTTTAGGGAATGTGTACGAGGGCTTTTATATAGATTATTATTCACGCGCATATTATTCTGAGAGACTGAGAGAGCCGATAGTTTGTTTTCAATACACTGTTCTGTATTTTCCAAATCATTGTTTGGTATTGAATCAAGCTTTGTTCTTCTCTTCTTTATCATATATTGTTAGATTGATTGTTGATACAGGGACAAACAGTATTACCAGTTTATTTCTCTGCGAAGAGATTTCCTATCCTTTCTCTAAGGGAGATCTAACTGTTCTTTCGGAAAGGAGAAATCACGTGGATACCTAAGGTCAAGGATTATCACCGCTAGGCTGGAAGATCTCTAAGTTCTAACTCAGACCTACTATTATTGTTATATTCGTTGTTTTGTCATAATCAGGGAAGATCTGTTTGGGAAAATTTTAAACTTCCGTTGCCGTACTTTCAAGGTACATTACATTAATTTCCTAACAGCCTATAGGGGTGGGATCGGTCCGGTCTGGGTCGAGTTTTTGCTAAACCCGGAAATTACCCAGAAGGTCTCGGGTTATGAAAATTAGGGACCAGAACAAAGCCCATTATATTCGGTCAGAGTTGGGTTTTCGGTAGCCCGGGTTCGGTCCGGGTTCGGGTTGGGCCGGTTAAAGCCCGAATGTGAAATATCTCATTGTTGTTTTATATTTTAACACCTATTTTCATATAAATATAATCAAAAATACAAACCACAAATAATAACACAAATATTAGTCTCCAAAATCACTAATAATTCAAATCCAAAGAAGATAATTGCTTAATATTTTATTTAAGATGAATATAAATAAATAATATAGGTTTGTTAAAAATATTACGAAATAAACTTTATAGATAAAATGTGACTAGAGTTGCTATAAATATATTTTCATAGTTTTTTTTTTGTTTTTTTTTTTTACTCCAGGGGCTGTCTGGGGGAGGGGGTTTGGGGGGAGCCTGGAGTAATAAGGGCTGAAACCCACTCCATTGAGTTTCACACCCTTGTGTGCCTAGCGGGATTCGAACTCGAGACCTCCTACTAGGCACGGTAACCTCGCAACCAGCTGGGCTGGAATGCTTGGTTATATATTTTCATAGTCATTACGCTAAACAAATTGAACATATTTGTAGTCACTAAAAGTTACTAAATCATTTTTTTTATCCACCATGATTATAATCATATATTAGGAAATATTTATAAATTTATATTCATATATTATATTAAATTTATATTAAAACTAATTGTTTCGGGTTTTATCGGTCCGGGCCGGGTTATAGATTTTAAAGCCCGGAATTTCGGGTTCGGTCCGGGTCTTTTCTAATTCAGGCCGGTTAAAAAGAAAAAACTCAGACCGCGATGATAGTTCTGGTCGGTCCAGGGTCGGTTTCCGGATTTCGGTTCGGGTTTTCCCTGGGCCTGTCAATGGGTCGGGTTGGAACGTAGTGTTCCAGACCCGGACCAGCTAAGTAAATAATGGACCCTGACCCGACCCGTTTACCCGGCGGGTTTGAAAATTTGGACCCAGACCCGGACCCAACGGGTCTCGGAACCGGGTAGACCCGCCATGTATGATACCGTTATAAAATTTTGTGAAAAAACAAGAAATGTATGTGAAATGTAAAGAAAAGTGTGCACACTCTTTGTCTCTTTTTCTCGTACATAGAGTAGCAATTTTTTTGATCGCATAGAGCTAGTAAAATAAACTTCAAATGAAGTGACAAAGATGTCTTGAACTATTGAGAGTATAAAAACATATTGTACAGAGTGTATGGTAATGATATAATATAATACTACCTCCATTCCTAAAAATTCTTCCCCGTTTGACTTGGCACGCTTATTAAGAAAGTGGAAATGTGTGGTTGTGGCTGTGTAAGAAAAAGGTAAAATGAATGTGAGCCACACAAATTGTCCAAAAAGGGAAAGTGGGAAGAATTTTTGGGAACGGCCCAAAAAGGTAAGTGAGAAGTATTTTTGGGAACGGAGGGAGTAATAATAATAATATTAGTAATAACAACAACAACAATAATGATGATGATGAATACTGTGTGTTGCTTACTGATCCCAATACACATTTATCACTATGAATAAACGGCCAAACGGTATTAATTTGTTGCTATCACACTATCTCGATCAGTATCACTTGTATAATAAGTATGTACTAGTGTGTCTTTCTTTATTGAAGAATTACAACTAATAATTTTATGTATTATTATGTATGTGTGTATATTAGTTTGTATTTTTTTAAAGTGTTATAACTAATCGATAAAAAAAAGTGTTATAACTAATCACTTTATGTATTAGTGTGTTTGTATACAAATAAGAAATTCTAAACGGGTTCGGGTCCTTAACGGGTCGGAATCATATGTACCATACCCGACCCGTTTATTAATTATACTAACGGGTCCGGATCCGGGTCTGGGCAAACGGAATAAAATATAGACTCATACCCGTAAAAAAATAACCAGGTCCGGGACAGATACGGGTCTAGATCCGACCCATTGACAAGCCTACTTTTCCCACCCCTAGCCGCCTATTCTTGACTTATTAAAACACCCGTGGTTAAGATCTCTATATTCCACTCTAATCCCCCCATAGATAATTCCGAGTCAAATGAAGAGAACCCACACTGGTGTTATAGAGCACTTTTGTGCATGAAAGAGTAATCTTCTCTTTTTGGGTTTTTATTTAATTTTCCGTTTCAGCCAATTAAGCGTAGCCAATGGACCTTAAGATAGTAATTCTCTTGCTCATTATTTATTTGCTGACTAACATGACTTATTTTAATAGTAAATATATGGTTTTTGACTCTAAAAAAAAGAAGTAAATATATGGTTTTTGCTATTTTCTTCTGTTTTTAAATATGAGCAGGAGAAGTTTGGCCTAAACTTTAACACAGTTTTAGCATTTGACTAACATGATTTATTAGTAATGCAAAATGGTCTATTATTGTGTCCTTAACAGCAGGTTTAAAGTTTTTAGTTAGATTTTTTTAATTCATTGTTCAAAAAAAGGTGGGTTGTCTGTGTTTTATTTTGCAGAATGATAACTGTAGTTTAATATATATTCTGTTAAACACCATAAAGAGTCTAAACACCAAAGGATTATATATGTAAACATTTAATTAAACAACATATGTGCACAACTGCACAACATATCAAATAGAAACAATCAAATGAATGTTGAATGGAACAATGAATGAAGAAATAACTGGATGTATAAATTCACAACAAAGTAAAGAGGCAGAGAGTACCTCTACTACTTGGGTAATGAATCGAAAGTCTCCTAGATTGAGTGAAGAGCCGGGTGCGGTAATCTAGCATACGGAGAGAATCGAGAGTCATTTCTGATGTTTAGCTACATGTGACTGTATTATGTAGTTTCATTGTATTATTTTCTCTTCTAAGTTAATAACTTTATACTCCATATGTTATAACAGACAACATCTTCCCTAATAAACATGCAATTGCAGATTTGCAATTTTCTCATTTGATGGAAAATGATGAGTGAGTTGTAATTTTATTCTCTCTTAGATCATTACTTTATAGATTTGCATCACATGAAAGATGAAGACTAAGGACATATTCTGACATTCTGAGGTCCTTGAAACTAACCTGAAAGTGGAGCATTAGCCATTTAGCCTGTTTGAAGATGTAGATCTCGATTATTGAGCTGACATAATTCTCTTCCATGAATCTATCATACATATCATGCAATTTCAGTTGGCTTTTCTTTCTCCAAATAATGCCACTCTAATATGCAAACGAGTAGTCTGCTGCTAAAAATGCTGAAATCATGTCCAAAACAGGCAATCAGCACTACACAAACCGAAATATTTAAAACTAAAAAATGTTTAAAAAACTAGCAAAAATGACATTTATTAACAATTCTTATAAAGTGAATTCTTAATAATATCTCTAATTGCTAAGTAGAAAATTACCAAATTTCAATCCTGTAACAAAATTTCTTAGTATACATACTCAATTTGATTGTAAGCATCTTCTAAAATGATTTCCTTCAATGTAGTATTGGAGTCATATCTATTGCCACTTGCATTGCCATCTTCTAAAATATTTCTGAGTTGCTTTTAAATAACTTGAAACTCAAATGTCATTTTAACAACTTGGAAGGACAATTGAGAGAACAAATCATTAGTATGTTACCTTTTCATGAATGAACAGTATATCAAAATGTGAATCAACTAAACTAACCCTAAGGAATGAGACTTGTAATGCCATAGTCAGACTTGTAATGTGAAAATTCAAGTTGAATCTTTTTCTGAATATGTGGCTCTCAATAGGTTAAAAAAATACTTATGGGTTGTCATACATAGGTCCAAACTATTTTTATATGTGTAGCCCCCTAATCAAACAACACCTCTATACATTTGTAATATTGAGCTCATAACATATGTGTGTTACCTAACCGCTGTCGTGCAGCTAGGAAGAGGAATAACTGAAGTAGTGTCACCTTTCAAGAAATGAAGTTCTGAAATGAAATATGAGAATATTCAGAAACATACATACTTTATTTTAAGAAACGGTAAGTTAGGAAGGTAGGAAAACAGTCTTGACAGGATTTTAAATGTTGTTATTTGTTTATACAAATTGCAGCATGCTTAATCATGCCACACATCTGTATAAGGTAACATACTAATGGTTTGTTCTCTCATTTGGATGAAACATTTTCTAAAAATAAGCTAGTACTATAAGTCTATAAAGCATAAGCTCATACAATAAATATTTAATGAAGAGTCTGTTAGGGAAAACTAATTGACACCAACTCATTAGAATTGGAAACTTTAAGTACAGATGCAGCACTATAGGCTGGTTGTATCTTGATCCTAAATGCTAAAGTCCTTTTGAGAAACTCATCAAGTGTTTATGGATAAGATAATATATCTTCCTCACCCTCCTAAGAAAGTATAATGACAAAATCATAGAAACACAGTAAAATGTCCCTTCGGGGACATCCGATAAAATTGGAGCGATACAGAGAAACACAGTAAAATATTATAAAAATGTTGTTTCGATACATAAGGGAGTCAATAATAGAAACTTACTGAATTGCTCATATTCTTCAATATTTAAGCAACTTCCCAGATTTTTAAATTGGTATATAATCTTACCATCATGAACGTGGTTATCTATTTCTGCTATAAAGTACTCCAAGCCACTGAAACTAAGGTTTATGTGAGTAATAAATGTGAACATAGTGAGCACAACTCAAAAAACTCATAACATGTCAATTATTATATGCTAACATGTCAAAGCTTGGCAGATTGCATGTCAGAAGCTGCACAAAATGACCAATTATTATTTCATGACTTATGCTACAAAGATCAAACTTTATGCTCTTTAAACATTTATTTAAGGTTTTCATTGCATTAGTGACTAAACTTTCAAAACATTGAACTAGGTAATTTTAAATTTTACTTTTGAAATGATTTGCGTTAATAACTCAATACCTACAAAAGTTATATTTATCCTTCTTTCCTCGGTCTTTTTTTTCAGGTATTAGTTTCTTTACATGAGGGATGCAAGGGCTTTGACAGGTTAGGATATAATAACGAGATATTATCCTGAAATAGGAGAAAAAAAGTTTGAAAATTCCAAAATAGGACTGTCATGTTTTTATTCCCAAAATGGGACTAATTATTACCATGTTTTGACAGTACCAGACTTCAAACATGACAATATTTTCCAAACTTGTCAGTAATTACTCCTACTTTGGGAACAAAAACATGTCAGTCCTATTTTGAAATTTTTAAACTCTTTTAGTCCTATTTCGGGAAGTTTCCCTTTATTTTAATGGGATCAAATAAGTCATATTTTAGAAGTAACTAGGTTAGAGATATTGAGGATACAAAATTAATATTTATTCCTATTTGTGCAATTATGTTTATACGCAATTTCTCTTAATATGATCTGTATGTAATGGGGAAAATTACCCTAATAAGACTAAAAGCTAACAACTTTCTAAAATCAGGACCACATACCACCGTAGGATTAAACATGAGAGTATTTGACCTTAATACCCTTATTTTAAATAACGTGTCATCTTCTGGGAAAATCAGGCACTGGTCTCCAATAGCAACAGCGACAGTGGCTCCTCTAATGCTCTGGAGTTCTGAATCGCGCCTCAGCTTCCTACGGCAACAGCAAACAAGCGGCGGCGATATGGTGACACCAATTCCCGACAGCGGCAGCAGTGGTGGTTTGGCCTTGAATTTCGAACAGTTTCTCTCGCCACCAGCAATTATCAAGTCTCTGTCATAGAGCTGCCACTCATGAATGATATTCATCTGCCGCAATAATGAGTTGAGTTGATCAATACGAAAGTAAATTGATTCTTGGTGCTGCTTGAGGATAGAAGGTCTTCTCCTTGCAAATTGACAAGAATTAAAAAAGAAAAAACAAGAGTTAATATACCTGTTGATATACTGATCTCTTTTCCTAAAGCTTCAATCGTCAATTAAACTAATGTATTGTATTTTAATGATACTAGTTTATAAGGGAATTGTAATACTTGAATGTATTGGAAAAAAGAGATAGGTTGGGAGAAATTTTATATCCGAAGTAGGCATTAATTAAGTAAAACAAGTCAATATTTAGACAATAAATAGACAGTAAAGATATAGAGCCTCTAAAGTAGTAACAATGCCAGATAAAAAAATGACAACAGTAATATATATTGGTAAAAACATCAATAATAAGCCATTCCATTAAATATCCATAACACATAATGACAGACTTTAGTACAAAAATATGAAGCAACTTGAAATTTGATAGATTCAAATGTTGAAATGAAATTTAGATATATTTCTCATGCATAGGTACAATACAATTCACATGAATATGAACATAAAAGTCTATTTTCTTTTGAATACAAAATAGATGTATGAGTACAATCAACAGACTGTTGTGTTCAATCAGCATTTCAGCAGCCTCATGTCTTCAAATAGACTCTTCAAATAGACTATGTGTAATCTTGTTTTTAGTGAAATATGAAATGCTTGATCACTCTTATTTAGTGTTGAGTTGATTTATAATGCTGGATTGAAGCATGCCATACTGTCCATAAGTAGACAATAACAAGTCTTTAATGTCTCGGGCACAGACATTAAATTCCTACAGTTAATATAAGTACAAACTTAATACAAAATTATGAACCAACTATGAAACTTGATAGATTCAACCGTTGAAACGAGATATGGATATATTTCCCATAGGTGGTACAATACAAATCACATGATATTCGCTCAATCAACGGCGACTTAACTTTCCCATATGGGTTGTTATTGCTGGTGGCCTCCTCAAGCAGAGTGACCACTGACCAGGGAACCCAGGCAAGACCTGCAAACACCAAATATATCCTCTTTGTTCAGTTCAAGGCGTTCCTCCTTTTCATAGCTTTTGCACACAAGATCCTTGACTAAGGGTTTGAGCTCGTTTCTGGCATTAGCATCACTGCAGGTGGTCACTGACAAAACAAGATCCCTAGCTAACTTTTGTTCGGAATCAAGAGATGTAAATCGGACGGTAAGTCTCGATGGTGACCATTGCCGCAACCATGAACACAAATGAAATGCTCAAGTTGAAAAACACGACAAGAACAAAGCTCTCGGAGGTTTTGCTAATAATTTCATACTCGTGCAATAACCTAAAAATGAGTATGCCAAGAGAAATATGGAGTAACAGTAAATAAAAGTCTATTAGGAAATAAAATAAAAAGAGTTAAGAAATAATAATATTAATAAATAGGTAACTAATTTACCAACATCATAGAGGATCCAACATGGAAGGTGCAAAGTTTGGTCTCAAAATGCTAAGAGAGAATAGTTTTTCTGCCAGCTTCCTGTGAGCAAAACAAAACCAAAAGTCTCACACACTTATTCAATGAAATAAAATGAAAGTGATAGGACATTGTGATTTGTGAATTTAAGGACTATGGATTGAAATAGGATTCTTGAACGACATTTATTATGTCCTCATTTCTTACACCTTGAACACTTTTGACGCTATACATTACAATACAAATTCTCTAGTCACACTAAATAGTTATCCACTCAAGTGTGAAGTAAATCCTTAAGATGTAATCATATCACAACAATCCTCAATGTTGACCCACAATTCCAATGCCATGAACATATATGAACTGCTCCAAGCGAAACTCACAACATAAACATACTTTGACTTTCAGATTAACAACATCACTTCTAGATGTTTTGTCCATCACCTTAAACTTAAACTTGCAAAACAACAGACAGACAGTATATAGACAGTAAATAGACAATAAATAGACAATACATTCTGATAATAGCATAATAGCAGAGCAGTAGTACAAAATAATATATATACAATTCACTATTTCCGATGACAAAATTACCTCGAGAGGCTGTCGAGAAACTCCGCAATGAGATGGGAGAGACGGAGGATGGTGGTGAAATGCCGGACATGGATGTTCCCTGGAACAAATCTGACAAGTAGTTTCCCAAATTATCCAGAGAATACCTCACCAGAGCCTCCATGTTCTTCTCACTGCTCAGCAATTCCAGGTATGCATCATAGAATTCCTTATATGCTACAAATTCTCTTGCTACTGCCAATTTTATTTCATCTCGGAGCTTCCCGTCAGGAACCAAATACGCTCTCTATTTCCGGTATGCCTCTTCAAAGGCGGCATTGAATTCTCTGAAATGTGCATCTATTTCCTCAATTGAAAACGATGGATCTGATCTATCTGGAAGAGATGAAATCACTTTTCCCCACGCCATAGCTTTGTAGTTTGCTATATACGAGCTCACCTTCCTGTCCAGATTCGACAGCGATTCATCACCTAGGAGACACTCGAGGAGGGAGCTTGACCTTATTCGCTCTGTGACGAACCGGAAATTGTTCGCTAGGAAAAGGTAAGATAGAGCAACGTCATTGCAGAGCCTGGATTTGGTGTCGAGTTTGCAGCTATGTAGCACCGATACCGGTACGCGGAAACGCGGAAACGTGGAAACGGGTACGGGGATACGTCAAAACAAAAAAAAAGTAGGATACGGATACGGGGCCATATTTATAAATATTAAAAGTTATGGGGGTGTATTTACAAATATTAAAAGTTATAGGGGTCTATTTATAAATATTAAAAATAGTTTTTTTTTTGAAAAAAAAAATATATATACATATAATATCTTATGATGCCTACCCATTCATTGCATTGAAACATTTTCATTTTTCAAGATACTTAGTAATAAATTCATAATATTTCTCATATACACTAGTGCATCTCGAAATATAAATGTAGTCAATAAGTCATTAATTTAAAATGAGAAATAAGTCAAACAACTATAATCTTGAAATTAAAAGTGCAAGTACCCAATTCGGAGTATAAGTTAATGACTTAATTCGGATATAGCCATATAGGCCCATTATTTGATTACAAAGTAAAATGTAGTTTTAGATTTTAATTTTTTTTTAGAATTTTATTAAGTAAATTTTGGGATTGTTTTTATAAAAAAAGTTGATACGGGTATCCGTCAGGATACGAGTATCGGAAACTTTCAAAAAATTACAAAAAAAAAGTGGAAACTTTTAAAAATTGCAGATACGGCCCGGGAACGTACGGTACGGGTATCCTAGAGTATCGGATACGGGAACGTATCGGATACGCCGATACGCTACCCTAGGGAAGTATCCGTGCTTCATAGGTTTGCAGAGAAGTAGTGTGAGATGCGATGAGATGGGAGAGACGGAGGACTAGGGAAGTTTTTTTTTTTTTTAATCTGGAATACTGAAGTGAAGGGTAAAAATGGTAAACAGTAATAATGTTTTCTAAAATAGAATTAAATGAATCACACGCATGGAATAAACATAGCTCAGTCCTACATTTGTAAAGTTTCTATGATTTGGTCTTATGAAGAGCTATTTTCTCTATGTAATTTGCTCCTGCCTAATCGTAGCAAATCGTGCACTTCCTCTTGCCGCTGAAGCTCCCCTGCCTTGCCGATTTTAGGGGGAAACAAAACAAATCTTTTCAAAGAGAAATGGAAAGCACCGCTGTTGATTCGAGTTTGCACCGCACTTTCAAATACTTACTAGCTACCGCACTAGAAGAAGATTATGTGGTTTGTGCTGTACAATTCCATCTTTTTGTGACATTCATATTGTTTTTGAGTAGAGAGGGATTCAGGCGAGTGTGCTTGAGGGAAGATATTATGTGGTATGGTTCTTCACCAGCAGGAGAAACTGAAGCTCAGCTTTTGAAAGTGGCCTGGATGACCTTCCCATTAGGGGTACTGGTCACTTTTTTTGCTTGTTTGATTGTATTCTGGTGGCAAGATCTGGGATTTTCCAGTCCTTATGGACAAGCTATCTTGATTAATGGTTTTGCTTGCATTCTTGAACTGCTGGCAGAACCATTCTTTATTTTGGCTCAAAAACTGGCTCTTCTCAAATTGCGGCTAATTGTTGAAATTGTTGCCACTCTTTCGCATTGTATAGTAACATATGCTCTCATCCTGAAGCAACCAAGCTTGGAGAAAGCAATTGTGTTTTCAATGTCACAGGTTGCTTATGGAGCATCTATTTTCATAGGCTACTGGGCTTACTTTCTTCTGTGCCAATTATACACAACTCGTGTTCTATTTCCGTTCCGGATAGGAAATACAAAAAACTATGATCAACTGATTGTGAACATGTGCATGAAACTTAATCTTCAATTGGTTCAGAAGTTGGTTCTTCAGGAAGGTGAAAAGATGGTCCTTGTATGGTTTGATACACCATATAACCAGTAAGTATATGGACTTGTAGACAAACTAGGGAGCCTAGTGGTGAGGCTGATTTTTCTTCCCTTTGAAGAAAGCTCATATGCAACGTTTGCAAGGCCTGCATCAGGAGATCAAGAACGGAAAAAGGAGAAATTGGGAAGGAGTCTGACAGATGCGCTGAAGCTTGTTTTGCTTATCGGTCTAGTTGTTATGGCATTTGGTCCAAGCTATTCATATTCCCTCATCAGATTGATGTATGGTAGAAAATGGAGCGATGGAGAAGCTACCAAAGTACTCCAATGTTATTGCCTTTATGTGATAGTTTTGGCCATGAATGGGACGTCTGAAGCATTTCTACAGGCAGTTGCAACAGAGAAAGAACTTAAACGGTCAAATGGTTCATTGCTTGCCTTCCCATTGATATATGTGATCATTAACATCTTGTTTATCAGATCAGCAGGGGCAATTGGATTGATTTTAGCAAACTCTCTGCATATGATCTTGAGGATAGTTTACTCAGTGATTTTCATCAAAAAGTATTTCAAGGAATCATCATCTTTTGCTTTTAGAGCTTGCATGCCTGGAGGTTATGAATTTGTGTTGGTTTCAGGAGTAGCCACCTTCATAGTTGAAAAGATGTACCTTAACCGAGACAACTTCTCGGCCACCTTTACCGTTCACTTCTCATTTGGTTTATTCTGTTTTCTTGTGGCCACTTTCATAATCTATCAAAAGGAGAGGCCTTTTATCGCGAAAATTCTACGCTTCCGCGAACACGCTGATTGAATGTGCTAAAGAACTACATCTTGGTCAATAGGGTTTGTGAAAAGTTCTGCTCTATTTCAAGATCAAGGAATCATAAGCACTGAGGATTACGAGCATTTCTGGTATACTATGCTCAGGGAGGGAGGTGCAATAGGGTTGGGGGGCCATTGCCCCCCCCCCCCCAAAAAAAAAAACTTTTTATTTTTTAATACTATTAGAGTATTAGTATTAGTCTATTAGATAAGTAGTTCATAAACTGCCTATGCGTAAGTTTTTTAATTACTTCGTTTCTGAATTGTGGAAGATCTTCAAGATTTCATTTGCAACTTTTTAGTACTTACTGATTTAACTATATATGGGTAGCTAGTTACGGAGTATGTGTTACGTAGTGCAATACAAGCAATATAGACTTTACTACAATATTATATATTAAATAAAAGTGACATATAGTATCATACTAGTATGATTTTAAGTGTATTACTTTAGTCATTTTAAAATAGATTTAAAAATAACATGCATGTATAAGGCTTTGATTCGAGCTGAAGTTATAATATGGAAAAAATAATGTGGTTCTAAAAATTTATGAGATACTACATATTTTTTTTTTGGATTGAATCTAATAAATTGGTCGACTTTGAGATAGGATAAAATTTGTCTTCAATGAATATTTGGATAATTGTATTGGGGAGTAATACATCTAATGTATGCAAACAATACTAAATATACATATCATATAGACTTAATTTTCTGTCATTTATTTTCCTTTCATATTCATTATGAAAGGAAAATATTCATTACCCAACATATCTTAATACAATACACAAGTATCATTTTCTGTCATTTTCCTTTCATACTCATTACCCAACATATCTTAATAGAATAATTTTAATTTAAAAAAATGAGCATCTCACTATCATTAATCTTAAATATTGATATATAGAGTTTTTTCTGACAAGCTCCTACAAATTCTTGAAGTATTCAAATAAGTCAATTATTTGATATCGTCATAGCTAGAAATTTCTGGAGTACTTTTTTTTGCGCTCAATCTCGCTCCCTATCATCAAACCCTGGCTCCGTCCCTGACTATGCTTGCTACCAGACGTTCACCCCAGGCCACACTTTTTATACTTCATTTGCCTTCCACACAATTATGTCACGGAATTCGTACAATGATATGTTTGTATTCAATCATCTTGAGTGTTGAACCTATCTAGTAAAGTAGATAATTTTTGTCTTTCAAGGGAAACTTGGCCCTCTGCACAATCTTAAAAATGCAAAACTATTTGTTTTGTGACTTGCAATAGTGGGCGGTTGAACCTATCTAGTAAAGTAGATAGTTTTTTATTTTCAAGGGAAAACTTAGCCCTCTGCATAATCTTAAATCTTAAAAATGAAAAAGTATTTGTTTAAAAAAATGGTTGTACTGTTGTCGTTGATATTGATATTTCTACATGTGAAGTTAGTAAGAAAAAAAGGAAACATGTGTCAAATAGGATTGGATGCAAAACTCTTTTAACTCTGAAATATGTTGGTAGTAATGGCTCGATGTTGAGTATGTGGTTTTGTTGATGACTAACCATGCAGCTGGAACGGGGGACAGAACCGACAGATCAGTTCCACAAAATACTTGGTCCCATAATTATTTATGTGTCTACGTGTGCATGTCCTTCATCGTATGATATTTTACTTGCATGAATACATTTCCATATTTGATTGGATATTTTGTTGAATGTATTGGTTCATATGCTTTATGGAACTACATCCCTCCAAAGAACCTGCATAAATGGCTAAACTTCAGTTCAAGAATTTGAAAGAGTTCACTTAGGCTTACAACAAGAAAGAATAGAAATAAGATTGTCCGTGTGACATACTGTATAAGGTTGAATTAGACACAGTACAAGAACACATACAAAATCAGATAGTTTTGATTTATATTAGACTTTTTCTTCGTTTTCCAATGTGAACATGAAATGGAAGATTCACTTTGGCCAGTTTGCACTTTCCAAGATTATAAGCAAAACAAGTTAAACCATATAAAATCTTAACCATATACATAATAGTATAATACGTAATAAAATACCTCTTTTGCTAAAAAGACCATTGTTAAACAGGCCACCCTTTCTCAATTGAAGAAGTGTAAGAAGAAGCTGCTGGTGCTCATGGTCGAAATGCAGCCGGACCTGTGAATCAATGTTAAAGAATAATGAATATATATCAGACTTGTAGCAATCATTCTTTTGATATAATCCTGCAAAACATCAATTAGTAAAGCAAACACTCAAAGAGAGCTAAGCCCTTTCCAACATAATTTTGATGTTTGTCATCATGAAAATAATAATGATGTATAGAACAAAGTAAACTCAAACTCACCTCAACACTATATATAGCCGTAACCTTGCCAGGAAATTGTCAATTTATGGTAAATGTGTATGAGCATGATTATGATTAACTAGATTTTAAGTACACAGTACCTATAACAAATTAAACACAAAAACCAAACTATTAATTAGTGAAGATGATCTGTGGCATATACTCCGGAGTATATATTATAGGCATGCGAATTACATTTTCATGAATCCATTCAAACAGACATACAGATTGAAGATGTAAACCAAGAGGGGGGGGGGGGGGGGGGGGCAAAAAAACCTCAACGAAGTTTGTTCTGGATGAGAATTTACTGGGATGAAACAGAACTATAAAATTCCTAGATCATATTGAAGATGTAAACCAAGAGAGGGAGGAGAAAAAACCTCAACGAAGTTTGTTCTGGATGAGAATTTATTGGGATGAAACAGAACTATAAATTCCTAGGAATGTGGTGCCCGACTGCAGATCTGTGTTCTCAATTGAAATAGAATCGTTGTGACTACACAGAATATTGCGTAGCTCAGGAGTCATAAGGTCTATATTCATTCTCCCATACACGGTTATCAACAACACTAAAAACCTCGTTCAAAATGTGGATCCAGAACCGACTATTCCTTATTCTCCGTCATTCTCAAGCTACGCGTGGACCAATACAGAACAAATAATGGTGCAAAATTGATGTCGTGGATTCTTCAAATTTGGCTTTGTGTTCTAGATTTGAATTAGGGATTTGAAAAACTGCATTGTAATATGTTGAGATGGAGTATCTCAGAGAGGTGGTTGCACTGTGATTGAAGTGAAGCTGAGAGGCGGTAGTGCGGAGATTGGGGTGAAGTCGAGATGCGGTGGCGCTGTGATTGAGGTGATCAAAGTCGAGAGAGCTGGTTGAAGAAATTGATCTACAGAGATGGAAGATGGACCGAAGCTGCAAGGAAACAAAAATAATAGAGTTTGTAGGAGATGATCGGAGATGTGGAACCTCGTGACTTTAGTCTTTAGCCTTCTCACACGTCTGCCATTTTTATCGTTCAATCGAACTTCTCCTATGTGCAGAGCTTCTAGGAAGTATGAACGACTAGATGTAGAGTTTCGAGAGAGGCGGGGATTTGGGCTATTTTTGAAATATAAAGTTGTAGAGTGAAAATTTGAAAGTTGCAAAATGAAAAGTAATTTTGAGACGGACATAAATGAAATGCGAGAGAGAAAAGTGTCATGTTCGGGATATTTCCACTAAAAAAAAGTTAAAAACTGCAGTGTATGCTCTCCGCTCTCTGCACTTTCTGGGCTCCACTTCAGTTTTATTTTTACTTCTTTAATATTAAAGCCTTATATAATTATTAGTTAATACTTAATAATTATTGTGATTATTGTTCGAAGCATAATTAATAGTATCAACCAATCTGTTTGAGACGTAGCAATGGAATAGTTGACTAGAACTGCGATTAGGGGTGGTTTTACTTGGATTGTAATCTGTCCAGATCAGACCAGACTTGAATTGTTATAAAAATACAAAAAGACCAGACATTATCAGACAAGTTAAGACCAGACCAGCAAATTACAATCCAAGTAAAAAACATCCTAACTCAACTACTCAAAATTTTATATATTCATCTAATCCTAGATTATTATTGCCTTATTAGTATTATATAATAATGTAAGGAGTATTCTCTAATCTCTAATATTTCAATTACTTTACATTTAAACAAGTAGTGTAGATTGTAGTTTGTATTAATTTCACATGGAAACACATTAGTATTATAATAGTGTAAGGAGTATTCTCTAATCTCTAATATTTCAATTACTTTACATTTAAACAAGTAGTGTAGATTGTAGTTTGTATTAATTTCACATGGAAACACATACACATAATATTGTGAAATGTGTTAATTTACGTGAGATAAAGTTATACGGAGTATTTTATATTTGCGACTAATGGCCCCGGAAATAACAATAGTTAAGATGTTTTTACATGTAGTACACTATTAGTGTTATATATGTACTGTAGACTGTAGTTTGTATTAATTTCACATGGAAACACACACAAATATAATATTGTGAAATGTGTTAATTTACTTGAGCTAAAGTTATACGGAGTATTTTATATTTGCGATTAACGGGCCCCGGAAATAACAATAGTTAAGATGTTTTCAGTACACTATTAGTGTTATATATATATATATATATATATATATATATATATATATATGTGCATACACTGAGCTCCGATGCCTAGGTCCGCTACTGGTTGTTCAACCACAAAAAACTTCCAAGTACAGTTCGTGTATGTTTTTTTGGCTAAAAGGTAAATGTTACTCTTTTACGTTTCCTTTAAATCTTTACACTTTCCTTTTTGAGACGTCTCATTTACTCCTTTACGTTTCTTTTTTAGACAACTCATTCTACATTAAATATCATAACTATACCCTTCATTACCCACCCACTTTTTACATTTGAGTGGATAACATTAATTCCTCCCAAAAGTCAAAGGGCATGCAAAACATTTGTTCTTCTAAGATATCGTGTCAAAAGCAAACGTCAAGTCCTATCCGGGACGGAGGGAATATATATAATAGATAAAGATTATAGAGTTAAAGGGGTGATCCCCAAGATTATCCAAAATACAAGGCATGCCTGCCTAAGAGTGAAATTGGGGAAAAGTCAAACACATGCCTCAATAAAGAAAAAATCACAAAACTGCTAACAACCAAATTAAAAGTCGATCATGGTTGAGGGGTATATTTTATTTTACTAGCAATTCTTCAACTAAGGTAACCCCTCCTACAAATAGGCCGGGTTGTATTCCATGCTTTCAAAATGGAATAAATGGTGCATGCAAACGCGAGTCTAGCAGCCTTGCTAGTGAGTCGAGCAACTCTAAACTCCTTTTTAATCCATCAAAACTGCACTGTGTAGTGTAGCTAGATAAAGTTCTTCTCATACAAGAAAAAAACGTTTTTTGCGTCAACAAAAAGTCGACGCAAAAGAGCAAAAGTTGACGCAAAAAACGTATTTGCGTCAACATGTCGACGCAAAAGGGTTGACGCAAAAGACTGGGCGCAAATAATGTTTTTGCGTCGACAATGCGTGACGCAATTAATAAAATATTATTCGCGTCGACATATGGACGGAAAAGATCTTCCGGAAGTAATCATGCATAATGTTGACGCAAAAAAGTGAGGATTTATTTGCGTCCAAAAGTCGACGCAAATAATACCATTTTTTGCGTCCACATGTCGACGCCAAAGCTTAACAGTCAGTTTTTTTAAAATACATTATTTGCGTCGACATTGTGACGCAAATAGCACTGTACAGGTCTGAAATTACACCACATTACCTATTGCTATGCATACAAAACTTTTATTAATAAACCAATAGTACCACAATCTGTCCAAACACAACCAATGTCAACAACACATAAATTCATTCAATATCCATAGTAAAAGTGAGTTATCCTACAACGGAGTTTCATTAAATCGTTACCAACAACATCACAAAATGTAAACATAAATAAATTCATGTTCATCTTAACCAAGTAAAAAGCATATTCAACTCCATGTTATCAATCTTGATCATCTTCATCGAGATTCTGATCAGGTTGGTTAGCACTTGATGTAGAAGGAACATCATTTGCGGAGCTGTGTGAAGGAAGTTGAAAGCCAGGAATAAATTGTTGTAGGGCACGAAGAATCAACTCCTGATTTGCTTGCATCAACTCTTGATTTGCCTTCAATTCACTTATTTGAACATCCCGGTGGTCTTGGAACGTTGAAGTAGCGCCATCTTCCATTCGTCGAGATGCACCCTTTGATAGGGTAGGACCCACTCCGCTTTGGCGTCCGCGATATCTTCTCAAGTTCCGATGCATAATATCAATCTCATTTATTGAAGATGATGACCCTGTTTGTCCTAGCTGTGTTTGGTACTCTTCACTCATTTGAGTCTATCAAATTACAATTCATATAGTTACATATCATTAGGATTAGAATTAATAAAATGTTTTTTAATATACTTACATATTTTTCATGTGCTTCTTTTGTTCTCCATTCGCCACTACGAGTCAAACGTTGATCTTTCCAATTTTCAAGAGCTGAGTACTGCTCACCAGTTTCTGGATCATCCTGTTTAATATTCATTATAATTGTCAATACCTAAAATAACATGAATGATCAATAAATAACATTAACATTAAATTAGTAGCTTGAAATTTTAACATTGGTCGATCAGTAATCACTACCACAACAATAAGGATTGTACTACTTAATATAATCTTTGAAAAACCTGCAAAACTAAAGCAGAAATATATGACTAAGCGATATACATAGTGCTTATTAAATATATACTAGAGATAAACTACATACAAATTAAGGCCTTAGAGACACCCCGAAACAAAACTATACTACAAAAAAAAAACACAATGAATCATACAAAAAATCCGCACCATACCTAAAAAATGACACCCAATTAAACTACAATATAACATAAAAACTGCCAAGGAAATTACAACATACATTCATATGTCATCAAATACCAATAACAAATATATGAAATCACCCAATCACTGCCACATATCACAACTCAAAATGAAATAACAAAGACTCATTTCTTACTTTTTCGTGCATGTATTGGGCATATGATTTTCTCCCATGTCCACTTTTATCATCACTTGCTTCTCTATTTTGTAGGTTTTTCGAAGAAATTTCCTGTAAATATGAAACTAAGTCAGAAATTAGAACTTTAATTGTATAATAAAAAAGGAAATATACTCATACTAAACCTTGAACTTTGTAGAATTGAATCTCTCGCAACACTTCTGCCATTGTTCATCACTTCGTACATTTATAGGTCTCTTAGCTTGCATTCCTCCTTTGTTCTTGAAATAAACAGATAAATCACTTTTCCAATCGTTGTAGGACTCTCGAGCATCTCGAATCAATACTTCATCAAAAAGCTTGTCATTATCGCACTCAAACCAGTCCTACAGTATGTAAAACATGATCACTATTAGAAATCAATTAATTTAAATCAATAAACCGAACATGATCACCATTAGAAATAAATAAATTTAAATCAATAAACCCAACAAGAAAAAAGACAAGTTTTTTATAATTACCAACATCCTATGTCGAATCATAGCTTTTTGACAGGCTGGAACATCGTCCCACTTATCGTAGAACGGATCACAACAGTCCCGAGTGTGTATGCCTATTGCGCTTGACCACCAAGAAGCTTTTGGCCCTACTGCCTTCCATGTTTTCCTTGCCGAATCAAATTGAACTTTGATCTTTCCATCTTTAGCTACGGCTAACATAATGTTGTTTCCCTTGTCTGAACCTCTCCCTTTCCGCTTTGTTTTCTGTGTTTCTGAACCTATAAAATTCATTAAACAAAATATAAGTTAGTATTGATCATGAATAATTTATATTTTGAAAAGTGTTAACAATTTTGATTGCATTACATCATACCTGACTCACACGAAGATGGCACTCTATGGGGATCTCGTGGAGGTTGGGATCCTCCACTTGAACCCGCACATGTAGCTATTGTTTCTGCCATAAAGTACACCTATATATGTGCATACTTATGTAGGGATATTTTAAATGTAAATCAAAAATCACCGGAAACCAATAACCATCAAAATATATGTAAAACCATTAAGTCATTTAGTCACGTGAAAAAACATCTAAACAAATAAAGTGCATACAAATGATCCAAACATAATTAACAATAAAAACCCTCGTATTTAATCATCGTCACTACTAATATATTTGAGGATCTCATCATCATCATCATCATCATCATCATCATCATCAACATCATCATCAGCATTGCCATCATCATCATCGTATTCATTACCACTACCATAACTTAAAAACTCACTTTCACCATCTTCATCATACTCATCTTCTTCGTTGATAGTATAACCACCTTGAAGATTCTCATATAGAGTAATCACATCAGGTGAAGCGACATTTGGTGAAACATTTGTGTCATTCCATAACATAGAGTCTAAGTCTGGTACTTCAACATCCAAATCAATACCCGAAGACTCAACATCTTGGACAATACACATATTATCTTCTTGATCCGGGGGAAGGTCCCAAATGTGTCTATGCCCAAAATGTTCAACAACTCTCCATTGTGGGCCATTGTAAAGGTCCTCAACATAAAACACTTGCTCTGCTTGAGATGCAAGAATAAAAGGCTCATTTTCATACCAAAAATCCTTGATGCATATGCTCATCTTATTCTTGTACTCTTTCGTTCCCTTTCTTTTCCCTCGCCGGTCTAAGCTTGTGTTGTACCACTTACATTTGAAAAGAACAACAGAATTGTTACCTCCGTAACTCAATTCGTAAATGTCCTCTAATTGTCCGTAAAACACTTCATCATCTAACCCCTTCACAGATATTCCACTATTTTGAGTTGATCGGTTCATATCCCGACGGTGAGTCAAAAACTTTACTCCATTAACTATACATCCAGGATAACTTTTGAACGTCGGACTAGAACGAAAAGCAAGTGAAACCAATTGTTTGTTCACTTCCGGCGTTGAACACTCTTGGAGGGAAAAGATCTAAACAGATAAACATTTATTAGTTATCAATGAAATTGCACCAAAAAAAATAATATTAATGAAATTATGGATATACCTTCCTTTGAAACCATTCTGGAAACTCCTTAAGTTGAATTTCATCCAAAGAACAGATGGTGTTCCGCAAACTAATCACCTCTTTGTGCTCACTGTTCATCATGTAATTATAATGTGAATAAAGAAACAACATATAATTAGTACGCAAGTATAAATACTTTTAATCACTTACTCAATATACTGTTGGACTTCTGGGCAATTCTGCAAAATGTACCACTCTGCTCTATTTCGCATAGCATAGTCCAGAGTTATTAGAGACATTTTTCCGATAGGACGGGTGCGAGATTGAAAGATAGATAAACTTCCTGCCGTGCTAACATCACTTTCAACCCAATTCCTCTCTAATCTGTTGAATCTCGTCTCAATGTCACTCAAATACATTGAGCAAAATGACAATGCTTCATTTGCAATGTAAGCTTCAGCAATGGACCCTTCTGGACGTGCACGTTTACAAGGACAACTTATATTTCCTTCTTTATTCACAAAGTCTTTTGCATAGTTTATAAAACCTTGTAAACCCTTCCAATACTCTTCCGATAATCGATTCTTTATATATATCCAACTCTTATCTATCGGCATCCTCACCTCAAAGAGAACAACTTCAAAACTCTATCAATACATTTATCATACAAGGATTAGTGAATGAGTTTAGTTTATAAAATGAAATGAAAACACTCCTTAAATGTCAATGATTTATAGTTATTTGAAAGTTAGAATTAATATAATACGTATTTATTCTCAAAGTAAATCTTTTTTACTCCTATTTAGCAATAAAGGGCTAGTTTTACTTTTACTTAATGTTTCCCTTTCACATAGAAGCAGTTTATTTAATCTCATTAAACATTATGTATTTTTTTACTTGGTTGGAAAAAAAATCTGCAAAAAGAACTACAGAACACAAAAAATAACTTCAACCCCATTCAAAATATAGCTAAACAAAACAAACTAACAAGTAATTGAAAAAAACAGCCGTAAAGACTGCAAAGAAATCTGTAAAAAAAAACATATCAAGACCAACAAAATGCTGCCCAAACAAAATGTAACTTGAAAGTTCTTTCAACCTTTCCAAAGTCCAAAATTACTTAATTTTTAAGCTGAGGCTATGAGATGAATAAAACAACTTGAGGTTTTTAATTAAATTACAACGTAATAGATTCTAAAAAACTAAAATGATCTCAATCACTATCATGAATACTACTCCATTTAGAAAAAAGAAAATAAGTTAAGTAAACAAAAGCAGTACCAAACCCCAAGTCATGCAAGTTTAAAATCTACAATTTACTAGGAAACTTAGAGTATTAATAGACAAAACAAAATAAAAAATAAAAAAGTAGAACTGGAGCATATTGAGAAATTATATTCACATACTGAAAGCAATAGTGGGAGCTGAATTTACCCACATTAGGATTCCAGTGCATTAATAACACACAAAAAAAAAAACAGAGAAATGAATAGTAGGAGTTGTCTAACTAGTTGAAAATTCACATAAGTATACATAAGTCAATTTACATAAGTACACTTTCTTTAAGCTGACAGAGAGGATCATAGAAATGAATAAAATGACCAGAATGTTACAATGAAAACAAGAGCAATTTGAATGTCAAACAATCTTTTAAATTTCAAAAGGGGTTAGAAAGAGGTTAGATAAGAGAAGGATGTAATTATTTGTTTTAAAGTAACACCCACTTACCCAGCCCGCACTTTAGAAAGTGTAAAAAGTTTGATGATGAGCTGGGAAAGTTTTGAAAGATAGATGAATAATTGGAATAGGTTAATATCATAGCACACTTAAAACCTGATAAGTTAAGGCTTAAGACAATGACACATAAATAGGTACTTTTGATTTTGCAAAGAAGCTAAAGAGGGAGCAGACAATTCAAGTTTTTATTTTCATCGTCTCATTAATTTACAAACAGTGATGAAAAGTGGGAAAATAAAAACATGATAGGTTGGGACGTAAGTCTTCATGAAATGAGTGATGAATGACTATGGCATTTAATTGGATGTACCAAATATTTATCCATGTAAACACTTTACACCATAAAATTGTCAAACTCAAATTATAAAGACAAAACAAGTAAAAATATGATGATTAAATCTGAAAATATAAACAGAGTGAGAGGTTACCTGGGGGTTGATTCTTTGTTATGCATAAACAGAGAGTGAGAGATTACACCCAAAGATTTTTTTTAGCATCCTCAATCACTAATTATTGGCAAAGAAAGATAAACCAAAGCACCACTCTTGCACCTTAAGAAATAACACAAACACCTGTGGATTGGAATGTGTCTTAAGATTAGACCACACATTTCAAACTCTGGCACAACTAAATTGGTATGATGCACAGATATGGAAAATGTAAAACCTATGGCATAGACATATGTGAGATGTTATGAGATATATATAGCTCTAAAGCTTAGAAGCTAAAGTGCAGATATATCACATTATAAGAGGCAACAATGTCACCTTGAAATTTCAGCACACGCAGGACAGTCTATCTCCCTTTGTAGAGGAACCTGCTGCACAGTTTAATCATAATAATGTTGACAATAATCACAGCAGTTACTTGTACATACATATACTTTGTAAGTAGTTATTCATTTTTAACTTAGTTTTTTCATTTCAAATTATCTAATACTTGACCATAGATGCAATTTAAGTTTTAAAAAACTCCATAATCTATTTTAAAGGAGGGTGGAGTGCATGTTACTTAAAAAACTCCATAAAAACGGCATTCATTGAGTTTGAATGGGTTTTATACTACGTATTTCAGATCTAAAAAAGACAAAATAGAAAATTAGGGCAAAATTCCATGAATGGATGAATATAAATAGATTGATTGTGTGAAATACCATTCGATTTCGTCATTCTCGAAAAAGTATATGGCAGATTTGTATTTCCTATTGTTTGGGAAAATGGAAGAAAACGACTGTTCATCGGTGTTCTAAGTCAAAACCATTAGTGTATATACCAGCTCTTAGGAAGGAGGAAGACCATTACCTGAGAATCGTAGGGAGCTGAGAAGAACTCTTCCGGCCAGCTCTCAGGAAGGAGGAAGACCGTGTAGTTGTTTTGTCCTGCCCTAATCGATAGAGAGTGTATTCGCCCTAAGTCACCAGCCGGCCAGTTCTTTAAGTGTATTTCAGTATTAGCGTCAACCCGTAGACGCTATTGTCTACTCGTTTTTATATTTTTTTTAACATTTCGTTGTTGCGTCAACTCCATCGACGCTAATATTATTAAAAATACCGGGATTCCGTTTTAGCTACAACGTGTTGACGCAAATGGTTAAAATTTGGAACTTCCAACCCGTTAAATATTTGGGTTCTTTTCCGTCCACATGTCGACGCAAAAAGAGTGTCTTTTGTGTCCACTCATGTCGACGCTAATAATTTGGACGCTAATGATACTTTTTGTTGTGCAAATAGAAGCAGTCATCGTACATACATAAGAAAAACAAATTTTCCACAGTTTCAATGTGATCTGTACAAAAAAAAAACATCTTCTTTCAACATCAATGTACCACAAACCTTAAGTCGTAGATAACCTATTTCCAAAGCAGCGCCACAAGATAAAATAAAAACCTAGGAGTAATGTAACTCTTCCAAATAAAATTCGTCCAAGGTCTACTAACCGGCTGACCGCTTTGCACCTGAAAGCTAAGGCTGAAAGCATCATAAAGGGTGGATGACACCAACTTTCCATTTCTACGGTTGACTCCAAACTTTGTAATAATAGCCTCCTAGCTGCCAAGATATTGTAAAAGAATGCCTTTTAGGCTTTTAATTTGTACATCTTCTTCAACAAAGGGGAATCCCAATACTTGGAACTCAGTTCGTATATTAGAGGCTACAACATGGCCGCATGCATCTTTCCCTCTTTTGACGTGCTACCCTTCGTACAAAAATATTAGTAAGCACGTAACGTGCTCAAATAAACGAGCACGTTGGATTACGTGGAACATGGTCCCCAGGCAAAGTTAATAAAAAGAGTCCTGGTTGATGCCGTACGTGAGTCTCAGGTCAAAAGAAAAAGCAGTTAACCATCATATAGGTTAAATTTATACTCCGCTTTCTCTCGCCGTTTCACGCTCAGATCATCTCACTCTGGAGAAAATATTTCACACACCGTGAACGCAAACATGGACGAGGACGGCATGCTTTCTGGATGTGGAGATGAAGCAAATACTCCATCGACAATCTTACAAAACAATGAAGGTTGGGTTTGATTTTGAGATAATTTATAGAAAAATATGCTTAGTGCCATATATTCTTCGTAATATATATGTCCTCTTCTGCTAATATTTTTTTGGTCGTTATAATATATGTGTGTGCGTGCGTGTGTATATATTTGATACAAGAACAAAAAAAAAAATTAGACTTGCGAAGTTTTATGATCGTAGATGACTTAATTTCTGCAAGAAATATCATGCATGTTTAGTCTTCCAGTTCACTGAATGAGAAATTATTAAGTAATTTATATTGTGTGTGTATATATGTATATATATCACTGTGTGTGTGTGTATATATATATATATATATATCTTTGTCCAGTAATGCTATATAGAATTTTATATACTAGTAGAATAAATATGCATACAATTTAATAGCATAAAAACAGTACTTAGGGTATATTGGTAGAAGATGCGTACTTATATATACAACAAGCATCAATCAAAGGAAAAAACTAACATAAATCCACCAACATTATTTTGTTAATTATATATATATATATGTATGGAGGAATGATCCTGTCTAGCCGGAGGGACAAGATCTTCCGTCCGGCCGCCGCCGTTTGGGGTGGTTCCCGGTGGAATTTTTTGATGAAAGTTTTATGAAATGTTCCTCATCAAGTCTAGTTTATCCACAAAAAAGTTCAGCTAAAAATTCGATCGGGAAGACAGTCAAATAATTTTTTGAAGATAATTGCGCCAAATTAAACATATAAAACGCAGTTATGTTTCAAAAAATTATTCGACTGCCTTCCCGATTGAATTTTTAGCTTAAATTTTTTGTGGATAAACTAGACTTGATGAGGAACATTCCATAAAAATTTTATCAAAAAACTCCACCGGGAACCGCCCCAAACGGCGGCGGCCGGACGGAGGATCCTGTCCCTCCGATTGGACATGATCTTTTCCGTATATGTATGTATATATATGTGTGTGTGTGTGTGTATATATATACATACATACATATATACTTACGTGTAGTATCAGTTGAAAAAAATACAAACACAAACATTATAGTAGTATATACAAGTATTATGTTTTTTGTGTGTGTTATACATTATACAAGTATGTGTATGCTATTTAAAGTTCACTATTCAAAGGAACTAAGATTTCCTGTAAGATTCACTAATAAGATGCACCATTAACTTATATTATACGTAGTATGATAGTATATATTTATATAATGTTTATTTTTAGCTTGTTAATTTAATGTTTGAAGCGATGATTTTTTTAGGGGAAAACGATGATTTTTGTGTGTTATTTTAAAATTTGTATGCAGATCTTTTCTTTGATGTCACACCTAAAGTTGGTCAGCAATTTCATTCACTAGATGATGCTCACTCCTTCTATAATGCATATGCAAAGTTGTTGGGTTTTGGTACTAAAATAAAGAACTCAACCACTAACAAAGCTGGAGTTGTAACATGGAGAGCATTTGCATGTTCCAAGGAAGGGAAGACAAATGTGTCTTCGCGTAAGAAAAACAAAACTACAAATGAAAGAAATCGGGGTCAAACCAGGTGTGGATGTCTTGCTAGAATGCATGTTTCCATGAATCATAAGGAAGGTGTGTGGGTTGTGTCACTGTTTGAGAAGATCCATAATCATGATCTTGTTAGTCCTAGCAAGACACATTTGATCCGTTCTCATCGAAAAGTTTCTTCATCAAAAAGAGCATTGATTGATGAGTGGGGAGATGCTAATATTGAGACACATACACAAATAAGGTTGTTGGAGAATGAAGCCGGAGGTCTTTCTTCTATGGGGTGCACGGAAACTGATTTATACAATTATAATGCATCATTGAAATCCAAATTCAATGGGATTGATGTGAAAACAATGATCCACGGATTCCAGACAGAAAAACAAAGGAATGGTGACTTCTTCTACAAATTTGACATTGACAGTGAAAAAGTTCTTACAAGATGTTTTTGGGCTGATAGTGATAGTAGAAATTCGTACATGTTTTTTGGTGAAGTAGTTGTCTTTGACACTACATTCAATACTAACAAATACGGATTTTACTTGGCTCCAATTGTCGGTGTTAATCATCATCGTCAAACTACGGTTTTTGGTTGCGGTTTGTTGATGGACCAATCGGCAGAATCATTTCGTTGGCTTCTTTCCACATTTATAGAAGCTATGGACCATAGGCCCCATCCTAAAGTTATTATAACAGACCAGGATGCTGCTATTGCTCGAGCTGTCGCTGATGTGCTGCCGAATGTATCACACCATCATTGCTTGTGGCATATACTTAAGAAATTCCCTGAAAAGATGAATGTGTCCAGCCCCTATTATACACAACTTCACAAAGAATTGGTTGACATTATAATGCACTCAGCGACTACCAGTGACTTTGCGGAGCGGTGGACCGAAAAACTTTTGTTACCTGAGTTGATTGAAAATAAGTGGCTCGTTGATATATATGAAGCTCGAGAGAAATGGGTTCCGTCTTTTGTCAAACATATTTTCTGTGCTGGAATGTTAAGTAGTCAGCGTGTTGAAAGCACACATGCTTTTTTCAAAAAATATGTGAACAAGCACTGCACTGTCAGCCAATGTGTAACACGTATTACTCGAGCAATTGTGCGTCAAAGGCATCGTGAACTAATTGCTGATCATCGAGATCGAAACGAAGTTCCAAAGTTAAAATCAAGTTATCTAATGGAAAAACAAATGGCGAAGATATACACAAAGGCCATATTCTGTAAGTTTCAGAAAGAGTTGGATGCATGTGCGTTATACACCTGCCACCAGATTTCCATCTCAACAAATACTAAGGTGTATGATGTGATACGATGCGAAATTGATTCAACTTCTACGTTTACAAAGAGGCAGGTTACGTATGATATGTCATTGGATTTTGTGTCATGTAGCTGTAAAAAAATGGAGTTTATAGGAATTCCTTGCCGACACATTCTGATATGGATGAGGCTCGAACAAGTTTTGTTATTGCCAGATCGCTATATTCTTCACCGTTGGACAAAGAAGGCCAAGATGAACCCTCTTTATCGACCCACCAGCAATTCATTTGTTGGGAAAAAATTATGGGCGAGACGAGTACAACTAAGATTGTCTGCATTCGAGGTTGTTGATTCAGCATCCCTGACTGAAGAGAGAAGCACCTATTTGGCCGGGGTTTTGAAGAATGCTATGGAGCACCTAGCACAAATGGATGATGGGGGAGGTAATACAGGACAACAATCTGCATTGTCAACTGAATTGCCCAATGTTCTTGTGAGAGATCCGAAAACGATAAAAGTTAAAGGTTCAGGGTCACGCGTTAAACATCCATCTGAAAGGGCTAAACGTTGCAGAAAGTGCAAGAAGACCGGTCATAATGCCAGATCATGTCAAGTTTCACGGACAGAGGGGTGAATACAGACAATATACATTTTACTAAGTATTTCATTTTTAATTGTTAAGTGTGATAAAGTATTATTGTGGTAGTAATTTGTTTGATTTTATTTGCAGTTCACTAAACGTTAATCAGGGATTTGATCTCAATCTACCTGGTTCAAATGCTGAAATCTAATGAAGAAATGTTTCCATGCAACCCAATCTAGAAGTTACTATTTGAATGAGTACTCCTACAAGAGTATTGGTGGAAATATTGCTTTAGTGAGAGCTGGCATTGCTTCTTCTTTTTTTTTTTTTTTTCAAAATCTAAACTTCTTGGGTATCCTAAAATGCTCTGTTCTGTTCAAGAGGCATTGTCATTTTAGAGGCAACAGACTGATTTTTTTAGTTGACACTAAATATCACATTTCCAATTTTGCACTCAATTAATTTGTATCCTTTTAGTCTAGTTACAGTTTATTATTCTCATCCAGAAATATTTCATTGATTAAAGTTCATTCTTGATGGTTTTCTTCCACCCATGGTAAATTCTAAATGGCAATTTAGGATATTAAAGTTGTAACCATGTTGAAAAGGATTTTGCATTTAACAGCAGGATATTAAAGCTATAAGCAAATTTAGGATATTGTGCTGCCACTTATTTAACCAGTCAGGAAGTTCAAAGCGACTTTGCAATTTCAATAATCAATTTGCTGAATATATGCTCAATATTAGGATTAACAACACTCTAGCCAGAAGTGGGAAAAAGAACTTGTAAGATATAAATGAGACATTCATTAGTATTTTTTTTGGACTAAAGAAACCTTTTTATTCAGAACTAAGATATACTTCGTATTACATATGACACTACCACAACCAAGAATTCCTTAGCGCATAATAACAATAGTAGTAATTCAAATTTTTTACAATATGCATACAAGAGAGATATGGTCACCGGTGTAAAAAAACCAGTAATTTCTGTTTGAATCTAATTATGCATCCCGTCGCATCCACTATTTTATTTCCTCCGGTATGATATTGTTATGAGAGTTCCAAGGCCAGTTTGGTATAATCGTCAAGCTTCTAGTTAATGCTGATGAACTGCCTCTATTGGTGGTGGTGTAAGGTTTTTGGCAACAACATAGTATTCCTTAACGATGATGATGCACAGAGATGCCTGCAGTTTGAATTTTTTTCCTCTTGTTCCTGCCCGTTAGGGTGGTCAAAATTCTTGGTGGATGTAGTTACAACCTTGTTGTTTGGTGGAGAGTCTGTTTCCATTGCCAATAGGAGAACGAGGAGGATGAAGGTGACGTTCTTAGATGTTTGCTGCTGGCTTTGCTTTATCAAGCCATCTAAGGATCCATTTTTCCAAGTTCCTTCCAGCTTCAAGATTTCTTAATGCCAAGCAAAATTAATTAATGCTCATTGTGTGTAAGCATCATCTACCTGCTCAAGAAGAAGTTTACTGATCAAGAAGGTGTTCTTTTTATAAGTTAACCCATATACTCATGTCCTTTGTATATTCTGGATGAAGTATCTATGCTTGACAGATAACTACCAAACTTTAAAATATTGGAATGAAGTACTTTTTAAAATATTGAAACACAAGATGTCAAATATAAAGACAAGGGCCTAATGTACAAGGGCTTTAATATAAAGATGTTCATTATAGCATTTCACTGCATAAAAAACTAATAAGATAAAAGAAATTGTGATCATTTTATGAAAGTGGTGTACAGAATGAGTGTTCTCTGCCAATATTGATTTGCAAAGACACTATATATTCATGGGTGGTACAAAATTCTTTAACCCGGTTTCTCATTGAGAGCTACAAAAAAGTCCAAACATTGTAATAGAAAACAAAACTCTTCAAATCAACTTGAAGTTTCTCATAGTTTGTGCACAAGAGGGCACCCTACGGCTTCCTTCCAATTCTATCCCTTCTCCAAAGAGTGTTATCAATTGGAATCAAAGTAACATCCTCTATGTGACTAATTTTTATTCCAGAACAAGCAAGGACTTCTAAGAGCAGATTTGGCACCTGGACCAGGAGCTTTTGTCTTGTTACCTCCAGTAGCCCTAAAGTTAATACAAATAGCCCTAACCACTGGTATCGTTGAGACACATCCAGAGCTGCAAAGCATAGCTGCGTAGGGAGAAGATTCATCTCTATCATCCTTTACTTTCATGGCACCAGTAATGTGACTGAAGCTTCTCTTCCAGATAAATCAATTACTTGTTTAAATGTATTGAACGAAGCAAAAATGCATCACCAAAGACTAATTCGCCATCAAGTGTGTTGAGTTCCAGGTTCTTTCTCCTAGGCATGGCTTCCGATTTGGTTGGACGGTGAACCGAGCTGCTACCGGATCTTAGAATCAGCCCTAGCGGCATTAGCAGCAATTTTTCCGATATGTTATCTCAGGCTTCATCTCGCTCTGCTTTTTTTTTTTTTTTAATCTAACGGCGTCATTTTGCCACGTATGGCTCTTTTTAATAACTTTGCCTGGGACCATGTTCCACGTAATCCAGCGTGCTCGTTTATTTGAGCACGTTACGTTCTTACTAAAATTTCTGACCCTTCGTATCCTCAACGTTCTAATTTTAAATTCTGATAAGCCTGATTTGTTCATATATTTTCACTCACTTTTATAGCGTTTCTGGTCAAACTCGGGGCAAATTGAAGCATTTTTCTGCGTTTTTATTGCATTTTTGGTTAATGTTTGAAATTAGTGTTTAAATTTACGTTTTTTTAGTAATTTGTGCTTAATTGAAGTGTTTGGATTGATTTTATGTTTTTTTCTTCTTATTTGCGTTATCTGTATTTTGTGATTTGTCAATTTTGGGTGTTATATTTTATTTCAATGCTATTTTAATACAATAATCAAATAAAGCTAAAAACCAAGAAAAGAAAAAAAAAACAAGCAACGTAGCTGCATTTCAAAATCAGAATAAACAAAAGAAAAAAATAAGAAACAAAAACTCACAAAAGCAGCCAAGCTGCGTAACAAAGAAAAACAAACAAACAAAATAAACATAAGAGAAAAGAAAATAAAAAAAAGGGGAAGAGATCAGATTGGAGAGTCGGCCAGACAACAAATCTCCAGGGAAGGAAAAGACAATTTGAGTGCTTAACCCCAAGACAAAACAAAGAGAGACAACTTGAGAGAAACGAGAAGCGTTCATTAATAAAACTTACTATCGAGTCAATATAGAACAAGCGCCGTATATTAACTTGATAGTAGCAATAAACTTAAGATGAAAACGATTGAGATTGATAACCTCAACACAAGCGGTTTATTGGTTTAATCAATATAATTAATTCCCCTTAGATTATTAACCATGAGATGCATGCATTAATAATCCAAGTTTACTACCATGAAAGGACCGAATTAATAACAAGCGTATTAATCGACCGATTCTAGTATTAATTAATATATGAAACAAAACTAGTTGATCCTTTAAGTAATGTTCAAAATATTAATATGAAATATGAATAGGAATTAATTAATACTCAAGAAAGAATATTAAAGCAGATGAATCCTACTATAGTTAATATCAAGATGTTAACTAATTGTCATCTTAGTAACACTCCCCAATATTAACGTAGAGGAAGAAATAATTATTACTATAACTAATGTCAAGATGTTAACTAATTGTCATCTTAGTAACACTCCCCAACATTGATATAGAAATAGTATTTAAAGGAAGAATTAATATTCAAGGAAGAAGATTAAAGAGAATAACTCACAACTTACAAATTCATTAAGCTTCAAAGTAGCAAAACCAAGATGGAAGAGTTTAGCTCCTCATTTGGAGACTAAACATGCTATAAAAATATAAAAGAAATACTATTCTAAACTGAGCTTAAGAGTATGGAAGAAGGGATTGGTGGTTTATTGTGAAGGAAAGGGGGTGTATTTATAGGCTTTTTGGGAGTGCAGCTCGGGTACTCGATCGAGTATAGATAGATACTCGATCGAGTATGTGCAGAATGATGATTTTGAGCTATACTCGACCGAATTCAGGTTCAAATTCATATGTATACTCGATCGGGTATGTCGGTGTACCCGATCGAGTATGACAATAAAACGTGGCCAAATCTTTCCTTGCATGTTCCTTTGTTTTCGGATCCGGTCCGATTTGAAATTTTAACAACATACCCGATCGAGTATATACAGATACTCGATCGAGTATAGACCAAAAATCAGGATCTTCCCTTTTGTCTTGTGATTTTGCACCTTCCTTCCACTTTTGGGGTTCACCAACCGTCCTTTGAGTGATAGTAGACCTGTTTGAGCTCAGAATAAACCTAATCTAAACAATTTACAAGAATTTGACAAACTAAACTATTACACCAAAAGTGTGTAATTTCCGAAATACTAAACAACCAAAATTAGCTAAAAACATAAACATACACACGGAAATTACATGTGTATCAGCAAGTCGGGCAGCCTTGGCTTTCATCGTTACTCCTTTGCGCGTCTTGGAAATCCATTTGATTGCACTAAGCAGTGTGGTCATCTCATGCCCCAATCCAATCTAAGTCCTCTCCTTGTCCCATACCCTGCATGTAAATGGACAAAGGAAAAAAGGTGTGGAATTGTCTCTAATCCACCCTTGCATAGGTCACATCTATTAACCATGTGGAGCTAATTGAGACTATCCTGGATAGGAAGCCAATTCCTCAAGGCTAACCAAACATTAATCGAGAATTTGGGAGGGATATAGGACTTCCAAATGAAGCTCATAGGAGTCCTAGGAGTCCCTTTAACTCTTAGGAGTTCATAGACCTTTCCCAATATCAATTTGCCATATATGCTTCTAGCATTAAGTCCCATAATGGTTTCACTTAAATTATTAAAACACCCACGTATTTTGTCTCGAATTTGGTCCAACCTCTTCATGAGTTGCGAGTGACGGCCGTGTGGGACGAATTCCCACACACTTTTACCTTGAAGGTATATGCCATTAACCCACTATACCCAAAGGGTATCCTTCTTTTTATGCACATCCCATAGCGTGTGAGAAAGGAGGCTATCGTTCCAAGCCCGAGCATTGTGTATGCCTAGGCCCCCTTCCTCTTTCGAAAGACAAATGTCATCCCACACTACTTTCGCATATTTGCCACCCCACAAGAAAATTCTGCAAATAGACACTATCCTATCCAATATGGTTTGGGGAACCGGAAAGATCTTGAGCCAAAAAGATTGGACTCCTTGGATCACGGATCGAATGAGCTCAATTTTACCGGCATAGGATAGTGTTTTCGTATTCCAAGCCTTTAAAAAATCATTCACTGTATCACGTAAGGGCGCATATTGTGCGACCGAGATCTTAAGGGGGGCAAGTAGTATTCCTAGGTATCTTACCGTGAATGTTCCTTGCCCGTAATCTACCATATTCAAAATGTTTTGTAATTCAAGGTCCCTCACCCCTACCACGAAAATCTTAGATTTTTCGTGGTTTACCGTAAGGCCCGATACGTCCCCAAACTCTTTGAGGGTTTCGACTAATATCTCAATGGAGTACGTGTCACCTCTCGAAAAGAGCATAAGATCATCTGCATAGGCCAAATGGGTGATGCCCAATGAAGCGCACTGATAAGTCCGAATTTAGACACGCATTTGATGCGTGTCCGGGTCGGATTTTGATGGTTTTCCTGGCTTTAAGGCGTTGCAAGTCTCAATTTTGGCTCAAGTTGTGTTTAGCAGGCGTTGGATCGAGTTTCATTGCATTTGGAGTTGATTTGAAGAAGTTAGAGACCGACATCGGCGCTTAGAGAAGCAATCGGGAAGAGTTGGAGAACATTCGAGAGAGATTTGAGAGTTTTGGAGGCCACCGGAAGGTTCACGGCGAAGATTTGATGAAGAAACGGCCTTTGGATTGATTAAAGAAGTATCCGGGAGCAAACGGGGAAGAAAATAGCAAGAAAACGGTTCTAGAGCAATCCGCGCGCCCCGCGGTGCGGTTCCGCACGCCCCGCGGGTGATTCTGAGAGCAAGAATTCAAGAAGTCTGAACCGCACTATGTGCGGCCGAAACCGCACACCGCGCGGTCCAGAAATAGCCCCCAGAAGTACCTGCGCGGTTGCATAGTGCGGCGCCCGCACACCGCGCGGGCGGAGCGAAAGTCGGAAGACGGAAAAACACGCGCGTGACCGCGCGGTGACCCGCACTACGTGCGGACGACCGCGCGGCCTGATTTTCGGCCCGTTTTCGGATTTTTCTATAAATAAGCCCCTGTTTTGCCTGTTTTTGGGGGATGAGCTTAGAGAGATAAACCCTATTTCGATTTTTGAGAGCTTTTCAAGCCTTGTTCTTCAAGATTAAGGGATTCTTTGTAAGTTCTATCTTTTTAATTAATGACAATTATTTCTATTCATCCCAATTCTGTTGATTCTTCAATTATGAATTGTGAGTAGTTTAATTAGGGATTTGGGATTGATGAAGGGGTTAATCATGATTGATGGCTAGATTCTTGTCGGTTTAATGGCATGAATGCCGTTTAATTTGTGTTTGAATAATTTAACTGATATCTTTTGTAACCTGGAACCGCGGCTAGAATTACAATTGCTTGTAGAATAAATTAAGAGAGATCTAGTTTATTCTTGGACACATTCACACACACTTAATCGTTCGCTAAGAGATTAGTAACGATTAAGGGGCCGTAAGCTCGCTCGTCTTGGCAATAATTTAGGATCTTGTCACAAGAGAGATCAGCCTGGTCCCCTAAATTATTGTACTCTACGCCGCGAGAGCGGTAAGAACTTAGTAATGATTATTAGCTAGGCTCAATTAAATTAAATTCATGTAATTAGACCTGATCTGCCAGAAATCTGGTTACCCCGGAATCAATCCCTGTTTCCTTCGTCATTAATTAAGAAGAAACCAATCTTTTATTTTAATAGTTCATTCGCATTAGTTTAATTTTTATTCAACCAACCAATCTCGCACGACACATTTTTTTATTTTTAATCGCTGAATTTAGTTGATTCTTAATTCCCTTTTGTCCGTCCCTGTGGAGACGATACTCGTACTTACACCACTATTCTACAATCTTTTCAAGTGCGAGAAAACACACATCAGTTTTTGGCGCCGTTGCCGGGGAAGGTATGATGTATATGGTGAAAATTCCATGGATGATACACTTCCTGATGCTTTTGAAGACCCTCCTATGTTTGAAGATGAAGAAGAAGATAATAGTGTGAAGTTGTTTTTCCAAGAATACAAGAAAAAGTTTGAAACGGTACAAGCTGTAACTGATGAAGTCACAAATCACTGTGATCTTCATACAGAAACTCCCCAGCCGTTTTATTTACCATTAGTCTCAACACCTGAGGATGGCAAGGAGCAGATTAGTCATGACATTGATGCAGCCACTGAGGTAGGTTTGGGTACTAAAGATGAGTTGGGAAAAGATGATCACATGCTTCAAGAGAGTGGGGGCGAGGTAGATGATGTCCCTAACGAAGAAGTGCCGCTCCACAATTTCTTGGAGGATTTTAATAAGAAGAGTGAGAAAACGAATTGGGATGCATTCTTGGAGAGTGATAGCGAGTCAAGAGGAGGTGCTCAGAATTTTCATGGTACATTCGAGCAAGGAAAGGAGGCGTTTGTGATACATTTTGAACATGAGGATGAGAGGTTCATACTTCACTTCTGTGCTAATAAGGGTTATGAAGACCATGCGCTTCCTACGTGTTTTCAAGAATTTAAGAATCTGCGTCATCTAATGGCATTTGTTGAGAGGAAGCTGGAGATGTTGACTATTAGTGCACCACTGATGTCTTTTCTATTTGAGAGCATATGAGGAAGTTGCGTCGGGCAAACGACGTTAAAAATGGCGCTTCTCGGGAGGCAACCCGAGCTTATTTCTACTTTTGTTTTTGTTTTTGCTTTTTTGTGTTTGTGTTTTTGTGTCTGTTTTTGCAGCCCAGGGTCTTGCTTTGGGGATGATGTGACGAGGATCACTTGACTGAGTTTAGTTCTGCACCGACCAGCGCGATTCTATTTATTCGATGCGTAATGTTAACTTGAGTTGATTTTGAGCACGCGTGACCCTTTCCTCTTTACCCCTAATACATAATGCATATTTGGTCATCGAGGACGATGCCAAAGTTTAAGTGTGGGGGAGTGAATTGGGCATTCGGGCAGTAGTTGTTACATGTGATTTGCTAGAGTTAGCATGCGCAAGTGTTAGCTGTATATTCATAGGAAATTCATGCAAAATTTTTGAAAATTTTTCTTTAAACTGTGTCTTTGTGAGCTGGCTAGTGTTTTGACTATGCTTTTAGAACATCTTTGAAGTGTTTAGGCTTAAATTGCTTGCACTATAATCTAGTTGTTGAGAGGATGAAGGCATTAGTCACCCATTGAATTTTCCAATAATCATCCACCCCACCTGAAAGAACCCTTTAGGAGAAGCCATTTTGAGCCTGACCGTTCTTTGTTACCCAATTAATTAAGCTCCATAGCCAAATGGCATGTTTCCTTACCTGTGAATTTTTCTGACTTAGTCTTGATGTTTAGGGAATTAAGGGAGTAATTTGTTAAGTTTAGGGAATTTGTGTAGGAGCCATTTTTGGCATTGTTCCTATGCCCCAAATGGGGTAAGAGCAGTCACTTTTTAGGAATTTGATACTTTCAAGGATTGCATTGTAGGCATGGATTCACTTTTAAATAAATGAACCTTAATTGCTATTTTTCCTTGGTGAGGCCGAGATTAGAATGGGGTAATGTCTAGTGAGAATCCGAAAGGTGAAAAATTAATATAGCTAGACCTCTTACTTTTCGAAAAAGAGAATGGGAGCCCCGGTCAAAAAGCGTAAGATGAGACTTGGGTATCTTTCGAAAGAAACGGCGTTCTCGTGCCAACATGACAAGGAAAACTAAACTTAATCAATGAACTTGGAGGCTATTGAAAAATTAGCCTTAGTCCTCTGCGTACTTCAAGTATATGTCAAAGCAAAAATGTGTCGAGACGGTTTAGCTTAGTTGTACACCATGTCTACTCTTTGCATAGGTTTAAATGATTGTTCCTAATTTGTGGCTTACTGAGTTCCTTGTTCCTAAAAATAGCTCTGAAGTTCCTAAATACATTAAGTCTTTGTTAGAATATTCCTATCTCTCAAAATAAAGGGACTATTATTATTAACCATTCACCATCACATTCACAAGTCCTTCTGATCAGTAGCTAGCTTATTTGTGTATGCTGTCATTACTTTGAGGATGTTGTGAATAATTTTGTCAAATAGTTTAGCTTGAGTACAAAGGTGTAGTTTAGGAAAGAATTTTCTTGGTTTAGATTGGCTGTCCTGTGAATATCCCTTTAACTACGTGTGTATGCTAACTATTTTAAATTTCTTGTGGTGATTATCGTAAGTCCCGTTGTTCGATTTGCTTGAGGACAAGCAAAAGCTTAAGTGTGGGGGAGTCTGATAAGTCCGAATTTAGACACGTATTTGATGCGTGTCCGGGTCGGATTTTGATGGTTTTCCTGGCTTTAAGGCGTTGCAAGTCTCAATTTTGGCTCAAGTTGTGTTTAGCAGGCGTTGGATCGAGTTTCATTGCATTTGGAGTTGATTTGAAGAAGTTAGAGACCGACATCGGCGCTTAGAGAAGCAATCGGGAAGAGTTGGAGAACATTCGAGAGAGATTTGAGAGTTTTGGAGGCCACTGGAAGGTTCACGGCGAAGATTTGATGAAGAAACGGCCTTTGGATTGATTAAAGAAGTATCCGGGAGCAAACGGGGAAGAAAATAGCAAGAAAACGGTTCTAGAGCAATCCGCGCGCCCCGCGGTGCGGTTCCGCACGCCCCGCGGGTGATTCTGAGAGCAAGAATTCAAGAAGTCTGAACCGCACTATGTGCGGCCGAAACCGCACACCGCGCGGTCCAGAAATAGCCCCCAGAAGTACCTGCGCGGTTGCATAGTGCGGCGCCCGCACACCGCGCGGGCGGAGCGAAAGTCGGAAGACGGAAAAACACGCGCGTGACCGCGCGGTGACCCGCACTACGTGCGGACGACCGCGCGGCCTGATTTTCGGCCCGTTTTCGGATTTTTCTATAAATAAGCCCCTGTTTTGCCTGTTTTTGGGGGATGAGCTTAGAGAGATAAACCCTATTTCGATTTTTGAGAGCTTTTCAAGCCTTGTTCTTCAAGATTAAGGGATTCTTTGTAAGTTCTATCTTTTTAATTAATGACAATTATTTCTATTCATCCCAATTCTGTTGATTCTTCAATTATGAATTGTGAGTAGTTTAATTAGGGATTTGGGATTGATGAAGGGGTTAATCATGATTGATGGCTAGATTCTTGTCGGTTTAATGGCATGAATGCCGTTTAATTTGTGTTTGAATAATTTAACTGATATCTTTTGTAACCTGGAACCGCGGCTAGAATTACAATTGCTTGTAGAATAAATTAAGAGAGATCTAGTTTATTCTTGGACACATTCACACACACTTAATCGTTCGCTAAGAGATTAGTAACGATTAAGGGGCCGTAAGCTCGCTCGTCTTGGCAATAATTTAGGATCTTGTCACAAGAGAGATCAGCCTGGTCCCCTAAATTATTGTACTCTACGCCGCGAGAGCGGTAAGAACTTAGTAATGATTATTAGCTAGGCTCAATTAAATTAAATTCATGTAATTAGACCTGATCTGCCAGAAATCTGGTTACCCCGGAATCAATCCCTGTTTCCTTCGTCATTAATTAAGAAGAAACCAATCTTTTATTTTAATAGTTCATTCGCATTAGTTTAATTTTTATTCAACCAACCAATCTCGCACGACACATTTTTTTATTTTTAATCGCTGAATTTAGTTGATTCTTAATTCCCTTTTGTCCGTCCCTGTGGAGACGATACTCGTACTTACACCACTATTCTACAATCTTTTCAAGTGCGAGAAAACACACATCACGCACTGAGAGTGGAAATTGAAATTGTTCCCTTTGGCTCTCATGGTGAGTAATCGGGAAAAATATTCAAGGCATAATACGAATAGCAAAGGGGACATTGGATCCCCTTGTCTTGTGCCTCTTTTGTCCTTAAAGAAGCCTTACAACGACCCATTCAAGGAAAACGAGAAAGAGGCCATAGATACACATTCCATAATCCATGCAATAAATCGTGGTGGGAAGCCCAGACCCACACGGACTTTTTCGAGAAAGTCCCAAGAAATCTTGTCGTAGGCCTTACGCAAATCCAGCATAATCATGCACCTTGGTGAGATTTGCTTCCTTTTTTTTGCCTCCCTAAAGAAGAGGGCGGCCTTGTTTTTTTTTAAATAAGGATAATACAAACGCTAATGAAGGTAGAAAGTAAATGGAAAAACAGAAAAAGTTCAATGAGAAAAACACGAATGAAGATAATTAGTAACTTGTGTTGGAGTAGTTGAGCCAGGTTCGTTGTTGGGTATGCTGTCTGGTGTTGTGCAATCGCGTTTGCTGTCTGGTCTCAATAGTCATAGGTGTTGATTCATTGCGACTTTGGATTTTTTGGAAACAACAAACGTGAAGCCTTCTTCTTCTGATGGTTTGTGAGCCACTCTGTTTGATTGTTGAACCAAATGAATTTGTTTTTCCTGGGCCTTTTGCTGCATTTTGTGACCAAGCTTTTTTTGAAATAATTGAAATTCAGCTTTAATGTTGGCAAGGTAATTATGAAAATCATCTTTTGATTTCTCTCCAACTGTTGCTTGATCAACCAGAGTATCATTTTGTTTCGTCACATCATTGACAAAAACAGCCCCAGGCTTTTTGTTCATCGTATCTAAATTTTCAAGGCCTCTATCGGCCTCTCCTTTACCAATATATATAAGACCCTCGATATCAGCTTTAAATAACATCTTAGAAATGGAAACTATCTGAGAACAAGTATTCTCGTCCCAATTACAACATTGCACCACCATATCTGAAATAATTTCTCCATGTGCACGTAGCATTGTCCGCTGTTTGAGTGCACTCATCATTTTGATGGCTGCCGATAATCCTATCAAAAAATTCTCAATCCCTAATCCTTTTCAACCCTCGAGAACAATAAGAGACTCATAATTCTTCTCTATTATCTGAATAAAGCCCCCGAAACAATTAGAATCTGCTTGAACAATTAGAGAATTTCCAAATTCCAGTTTTTGACAAGCCCATTTATCCCTTAGAATTTTAAGGACAACATCTCTCAACCAATTGAGTTTTTCAAGATCAAAATCAATTGTTGTTGAAAATACATGCTTCATCTCAGATATTTATAAGCAATTGAAATCAACAACATCAAACCGAAACAATTTACTTTCAATAGTAAATTGAAAGCACTTTAGACAATGATGTTTACCTTCACCCAAGATGGTCCCTTCTGGAGCTTTGATGTATTGCCTCAAGTCGGTGATGTCTATCTCTCTAGCAAAGTCCCCTGTGAGTTCGGATTCCTTATTTTCCCTAATTTTTGATCCCCAAACAGATTTGTGAATTCCAACACTCCTCAAGCAGGTGTCCCCTGAGGTGTGAGTCTTCGATTGTCGTATCAAAGTTGGCCCCAGTTGTCGATTACTTCTCCAACAGCACCTCCCAAAATCATCCCTCGCCTTTTGTACTGGATCCCGTCTACATCGGTCATCCAATGCCTTAGACTTCCAGTCGAAGTCCCTGCTAAACTGGAGTCCGTCTCCTCTCTCCCCTCGCTGAGCACCAAGACACCGGTAGCAAATCCATCGGTGTCTTCCTCCAAAGTCGCGCTCCCAGCGATCATTCTGTCCCTCTGGATGTCCTCGTCGCACATAGCAGAAGTTGGGATGCCATAGGGAAGCGGCCCAGAGCTTCTCGCTGGGAAAATGTTATCAAACATTAGGCGGCCATCTACAAACGCTCCTTGGGCTTGATTAACCAACCTCGAGAGGCATGGGGTTAATCTAGCCGCAATAATTTTGGTAATAATTTTGTATAAAACATTCGTGCAAGATATGGGTCTATAGTCCGAGACACTTGGGGAGTGATTAATCTTAGGGATAAGAGCTATGACAGTGTGATTAATCTATTTAAGCAACTTACCCGACTGGAAAAACTCCTTAATTGCTTGGACTATGTCATCCCCAACAATATTCCAATTGGCCTTGAAGAAGGCCGAGGTAAACCCATCCGGCCCCGGTGCATTGTCATCTCCAATATCAAACAATGTTAGAATCCACACCGGAAAAGTTTGAATCAATTAAGTGCTATATTAAGATGTGGGCTACTCCTCCTATCAGGTTGACCTTTTAGGATGGAACCCCGAGTCTTAACATGGTATCAGAGACAAATTGATCCATGGTGTGGGTCCCCTTATGAAAAAATGACGACACGATTATGAAAAAATGACAATGACGAACCGACGAAAAAAAAAAGAATGACGGCACGATCCAGACGAAGTGTCTGGTCGTGAGGAGGGGTGTTAGAATCCACACCGGAAACGTTTGAATCAATTAAGTGCTATATTAAGATGTGGGCTACTCCTCCTATCAGGTTGACCTTTTAGGATGGAACCCCGAGTCTTAACAAACAAAGCATCTTCAATTTCCTTGTTTGTTATTGGAGCAAGTAGGCTATGATGAGCACTTGGCTCAATCAAAGGGCCGGTTCCTAAGACCATAGGGTCAAGCGGAGTGTTTACCGTATTAGTGCCAAACAATTCCACAAAAAAATTTACAAATTCCTTACCCACTTGATCTTGGGAAGTCGTGATAGTGCCATCTTCCAACATTATGGAGGATATGGCAATCCTTGCAACATTCCTCTTCACAATGGCGTGAAAATATCTTGTGCCCTTGTGTGGCTCTAGGACATGTGTGGCCTTGGCTTTTTGTTTGGATCTTCTTCTAAGCATATACTGTACTGTTTGGGTGAAAGTGCAGAAGTGCTTTTGAAACATGGTTTTAATAAAAAACCATAAGAGTCATGTAGTGAATGACTTTGAAGTGGTTTTACATAGTGGAGATTTATTTCAGTCTTTTGTGACATGTAATAAAAAACATGTCACGCATATACTGTACTGTTTGGGTGAAAGTGCAGAAGTGCTTTGACCAAAGTCACTCAACAAAGTCTATTGTAACTATTGATATGCATTTAGATGTCTAACATTTTATAGCTTTCTTAAAAGACTATAAATCTGAACACTTTTAGCTTGTACTTTACAGCCTTGAATGTACGCCAATTCCTTGAAAACCCCAATCATTATAAACATACTTTGCTGCTTTTCAAACAAAGCAAAATACTTTTATGTACCAATTCAAAAAGGAGTATAAATCGTTATCAATTTTTAGAAATCATTTCGAACCAGCATCGTTATACTACACATGTCAATGCAGGTTCAAGAAAAGTCAATCTGTCGTGACCCTACCAACAACTAATTCCAAAGTGCTGGAAAAATTATATTTAAGAATTTTTAGATTCATTTTTTAAAACAGGAACCTACTAAAATGGAGTTTTATTTTTATTACTATGACTTAGTCAATGTGTGTTTACAAAAGAAAAACTAATGATCCCCAAAGAGTATGTCTTTGTTTTAAAAGACAAACTTTTTTACACCGCATCGTATGTCTTCATCATATCTCATCATGACCATATAAGACACGAAACGTGATATAGGTGTTGTGGGTCTGAGGTGCCATGTAAGTCTCGATGTTGCAAGGTTTTTATCCCCTTGGCAACAACGCCTCCACCATAGAACAAGTGAAATGCTTCGGGATGTGGATGTCGGCCACGTATGGATCTTCCCCAATAACACTTCTCCTTAGCTTTTCAATCCTCTGCCTGAGATCTTTCACTACATCAGGCGTCGGTTCCTCACGTGAACGTCCACCGCGGGGCTAGACTTGCATAGAAGACTCTGCAACCCTCTCACACATGTGAGGTCGAGATTCAGGATGGCGCCCATCCAGGGAATCAGTCTGTCCACTCGGTCGACGGGAGTGACGAGATGAATAATCCCCTCCTTCCCGTGATGAGTGTTGCCACGGGGGGCTCCTTTCTCGTTCTCGTGGTTGCTTAACCCGTCGAAACACGTGATCGCTACGTGATTTGTCGATGTCGGTACGTCGCCCTTAATATCACCCAACGGACGTCTTCATTACCATAGAAGTGATGTGGCTCGAATGCTTGTGCATTGTTGATATGCACTAGTTTATAGTGCATAAGTGTATGTTTTTATATCGATCTTGTGTAGACTTTCCATCACTTTTAGTAGTTTGTAAGTATTTGTTTTATTTTAGTTGTAATTGTTTTTACCTTCTATTTCTAGCTATAGAATAGTGATAGAGTTTTTAGCAAGCAAAAGGGAAGAAAAGCTGAAGACAAAAATTCTCAGGAACACAGACCCGGTCGGGTCCCTTACTCGACCCGGTCGGGTCAGATTTGACCCGGAGCACCAGAACATGCTGCAGATTTGGAAAAGATCTAATTTTGGTCAAACCCGGTCGGGTCCCTTACTTGACCCGGTCGGGTCTGACTTGACCCGGACAAGTTAACGTGCTGAAAACAAGGAATCGTGGGAGATAATCTGATTTTGACGTTGACCCGGTCGGGTATGTCCTTTTACCCGGGCGGGTCAATGCCCCAGGGTGTTGAAAACACCTATAAATAACCCCATTTTCCTTCACTAAAGATCATCCCTTCTTTCCTATACTTAAGCTCAGTCTAGAATAGCATTTCTTTATATTTCTTTTAGCATGTTTAGTCTCCAAATGAGGAGCTAAACTTCCATTTCTTGGTTTTGCTCTTGAAGCTTGTTGATTATTAAAGTTGTGAGTTATTTTCTTACTTTCTCCTCTTGATTATTAATTCTTCCCTTAATCTCATTCTATATTAATGTTGGAGGGTGGCTAAGTGACGATTAGTTAACGTTCCGACATTGATTATTACTAGAAACGATCAACGAACCGATGGTTAAACGTTGATGGTTTCACAAGTAAGTAACTTCGGTTTATTAATGCACGGTCGTGATTAATAAACTTAAGAGGGATTAATTTTGTTGGTTAAACCAAAACCGTTGTGTTGAGGTTATCAATCTCAATTGATTTCATCAAGGAGTTAAGAGATTAAATGCTACTATTATATCGGTATACGGCGTTGTTCTATATTTGATTAATAGTAAGGGTTATTAATGAACGGTCGTTGTTAATAACTACCCTCGATGAATTGGAGATACTCCGCGATTGAGTATTCGAGAGGGGATAAGTTATGGATATAACAATGATCGACTAAAATACATCAATAAGTGGAAAGTAGCAAGACCAAGTCCCTTTTATTCTTGAATTTAATCCCATATAACTCGTTCATCTTCGTGTTTAATTTAATTAAATCACTCAATCCCAAATCCCCCCTTTTATTTACTAGTTACATAAAAAGAAGAGTTATTCCTTTCCCTGTGGATACGAACTCTACTTCACTATACTACGTATAAGTGTTGTATTGAATTTATTTTGAGTGCACTCACGACAAAGTGCACGTTAAATTTGGCGCCGTTGCCGGGGAAAGGCAATTGATTTTTCTTTTTATTTCAATCTAAGAAAAAGAAAAATAAATATATATATATATATGGTTCAAAGTATACAGATTTCTATTTCTGCTGAGCTTTGTAGTACATGGTAAAATATCGTTCACTGAACGAAATCACATACCACTCAAACCCCGAAATAGAACGAACTCTCGAGCGGTTGAAAAACAAATTTTCAAACTCCGACTCGGGAGAATCATCAAGCACTAGTTCTCAATCTAGCGAAACCGAAGAGCCAACCATTATGGCTCACGAAACAAGAACATTGAGGGAGCTCACGGCTCCGAACCTAAATCAACAACCCCTTTGTATCACTTTCCCAACTCTTGATACGGGGGTCACATTCGAGCTAAAATCTGGGCTCATCCATCTACTCCCGTCATTTCATGGCCTACGAGGGGAAGATCCGAACAAACACTTGTCGGAATTCCATATTGTGTGCACAAGCATGTGCCCTAATGGTGTTTCCGAAGAGCAAATAAAACTGAGGGCCTTTCCATTCTCCTTAAAGGACACCGCGAAGGATTGGCTTTTCTATCTTCCTTCGGGTAGCATCAATACATGGGCTCAAATGAAAAAGAGCTTCCTCGACAGGTACTATCCCGCATCTATCTCTTCAAGTCTCAAAAAGCAAATCAGCAACATTGAGCAAGCCGATGATGAGACCTTGTACGAATATTGGGAGCGCTTTAAGAAATTATGCGCTAGCTGCCCATATCATGGATATTCGGAACAAGATCTCATCCTCTACTTCTATGATGGGCTTGTTGATCAAGATAGACGCATGGTGAATGCGGCATGTGGAGGGGGTATTGTCAACAAAACCCCTTCTCAAGCAAGAGACCTCATCTCCGAGTTGGCCGAAAACTCGAGGCATTATAATGGGAGGTCATCATCAAAAAGAGTTATGGCAGCAGAATCCAACAATTCGTTGGAAAGTCAAGTGGCCGGCTTGACCTCTTTGGTTAAAGATTTTCTTTTGAATCCCAAAACCCAAGAAGTCAAGGTCTGCGGCATATGTTCAACACAAGGGCATCCCACCGATTCTTGCCCAACATTACAAGAGGAGAACCCCGAGCAAGTCAATGCTTTGGGTTTCCAAGGTCAAAGGAGGTACGATCCACATGGCAACACTTACAATCCGGGGTGGAGGGATCATCCCAACTTAAGGTACGGAAACTCTCAACCTCCTCAACAATCAAACCCTCCCCCTCAACAATATAAACAACAAGGGCAAACATCGAACTCGAGCATGTCCACTGAAGACATGATTCGATCACTGGCCATGAACATGGCTACGATGCAACAAAGTGTGACCCAATTCCAAGAAACGACCAAATCAAGCATCCACAATTTGGAAAACCAAACAAGCCAAATCTCAAATGCTGTGAGTAGGCTTGAGGCTAAGGATTCGGCCAAACTCCCATCTCAAACGGAACCGAATCCAAGGCAACAAGCTCACGCGGTCACTTTGAGAAGTGGCAAAGAATTGGTTATGGCTAAAGCAAAAGCAAAGAGCCATGTTGGAGAGGAAGAGGAGGATATCTTGGTGCCAAGCACAAATCCCCCAAATGAAGAGGAGAAAGAAGAGGAAGTCACACCTCAAAGGAAATTCCCACCACTCGATTCATACGAGCCGGTGCCACCTTTTCCGGAGGCTCTCAAGGACAACCGAAAATACAACAATGACAAAGACATCTATGAGACCTTCAGCAAATGTGAGGTAAACATCCCTCTTCTCAACTTAATTAAAGGTGTTCCTAGATTTGCTAAGTTTTTAAAAGAACTTTGCACAATTAAAAGGAAACACAAATTGAATGGCAAGCATAAAATCCAAGTAAGCGAAAGAGTGTCAGCCGTTTTTCAAAAGAAACTGCCTAAAAAGTATAGTGACCCGGGAATGTTCACTATACCATGTAAACTTGGAAATTCTAGTTCTTCTAGAGCTATGTTAGATTTGGGTGCATCAATCAATGTCATTCCATATTCTTTATATAAGTCCCTAGAGCTAGGCCCTTTACATGAGACGGGGGTTGTTATCCAACTTGCCGATAGATCCAACGCTTACCCCAAGGGTGTAGTGGAGGATGTACTCGTCATGGTGGATAATCTAATCTTTCCCGCTGATTTTTATGTTCTCGAAATGGAGAACGATAAAAATGCAGTCCCAATTTTGTTAGGAAGACCTTTTTTAAAAACGGCCAAAGCAAAAATAGATGTTTTTAGTGGAGTATTAACTATGGAGTTCGATGGTGAAAAAGTCGAATTTAATATCTACGACTCCATGAAATACCCCACCGATAATCACTCTCTTTTTGCAATTGACACTTGCGATACTTGGGTCCAAGATATATTTGAGGTTGAAGGGAAGGACACGTTACTAAGCTCAATTGAAAACGACATAGAGGACTTCACTATGGAATACTCTATGTCAAACAACATGAAGATGATGGTGGCGGAGTTAAATCAACTCCCACTTTTGCCACCGGGCTCTAAAGCCCTCCCACTAACCATTCCGAGCGAGAAGCCGCTACCATCTGTTTTGCAGGCACCGGAGGTGGAATTAAAACCACTTCCTGAAAATTTGAAGCATGTGTTCTTGGGCGAAAATCACACTCTACCGGTGATTATCTCAAACGCCTTAGCCCAAGAACAAGAGGAAAGACTGATTGCGGTCCTCAAAGAGTACAAGTTGGCCATTGGATGGTCTATTGCCGACATCAAGGGCATTAGTCCATCCACATGCATGCACCGGATCCTACTTGAAGATGATGCCAAGGCGGTGAGGCAACCGCAAAGAAGATTGAACCCACCCATGATGGAGGTGGTAAAAAAAGAAGTGATCAAGTTACTCCAAATGGGAATCATATTTCCCATTTCCGATAGCAAATGGGTAAGTCCAACCCAAGTAGTGCCAAAGAAGACCGGAATGACGGTCATTGCAAATAAAGATGGCGAGATGGTGCCCACCCGAGTCCAAAACGGGTGGAGAGTGTGCATTGACTACCGAAGGCTCAATTCGGTAACAAGAAAGGATTTCTTTCCTTTGCCATTTATTGATCAAATGCTAGAAAGGCTAGCGGGGCACAAGTTCTATTGTTTTCTCGATGGATACTCCGGGTACTTCCAAATACCAATAGCCCCGGAGGACCAAGAGAAAACAACCTTCACATGTCCATTTGGCACTTTTGCCTATCGACGAATGCCCTTTGGATTATGCAACGCACCGGGCACCTTTCAAAGGTGTATGATGAGCATCTTCTCCGAATTTGTGGAGGTATTTATGGAGGTCTTTATGGATGATTTCACAATCCATGGAGATTCTTTTGACACTTGCCTCTATCATCTCACCCTTGTGCTCAAAAGTTGCATTGAATCAAACCTTGTTCTAAATTCCGAAAAATGTCACTTTATGGTGGAACAAGGAATTGTTCTTGGGCACGTGATCTCATCAAAAGGGATTGAAGTGGACAAAGCAAAAATTGATGTGATTCAAACGCTTCCTTACCCCACAAATGTACGGGACATCCGCTCCTTCCTTGGTCACGCCGGTTTCTATAGGAGATTCATCAAAGACTTCTCAAAAATTTCATCCCCTCTATGCAAGCTTTTGCAGAAGGAAGTGGAATTTGATCTCAATGATGAATGCAAGGAGGCTTTTGACACTTTGAAAGCAAGATTGGTGACTGCCCCCATCATACAAGCTCCCGATTGGTCTCTTCCTTTTGAGATCATGTGTGACGCAAGTGACTATGCGGTGGGGGCTGTTTTAGGCCAAAAGGTTGGAAGGGCTGCTCATGTCATCTACTACGCCTCATCAACTCTCAATGAAGCACAAAAGAACTACTCCACTACCGAGAAGGAAATGCTAGCGGTGGTTTTTGCTTTAGAGAAGTTTCGTTCCTACCTTCTTGGAACGAAAGTTATTGTTTACACCGACCACGCCGCTCTCAGATTCCTTATGACAAAGAAGGAAGCCAAACCAAGACTCATTCGATGGGTCCTTCTATTGAGTGAGTTTGATATAGAAATCAAAGACAAGAAAGGAGCGGAGAACTTGGTGGCCGATCATTTAAGCCGTTTGGTTCCAAACAAAGAAATCGAAAGTCTCCATACCCATCTCATAAAGGGCGAATTTCCAGACGAGACTCTCTTCTCCATCAAAGTCATACAACCATGGTACGCAAACATTGTAAACTTCCTTGTTTCCGGCAAATTTCCTCCACAATTCTCAAAAGCTCAAAAAGAAAAATTAAAAATGGACTCAAGACTCTATGTGTGGGATGACCCATATTTGTGGAAACATTGTAAGGATCAAATAATCCGAAGATGTATCCCCGAATATGAGATAACCCACATTATAGAGTTTTGCCATTCCTATGCTTGTGGAGGACATTTCGGCCCGAAACGGACTGCAATGAAGATTCTTGAAAGTGGTTTTTGGTGGCCAAGTCTATTCCGGGATGCACATGGCTTTTGTCGATCTTGTGACAATTGTCAAAGAGCAGGCAACATTTCTAGGAGAAACGAGATGCCACAAAACCCCATGCTTTTCTGTGAAATTTTCGATGCATGGGGTATTGACTTCATGGGACCTTTCCCAAACTCTCAAGGTAACATCTACATCCTTCTTGCGGTAGATTACGTCTCCAAATGGGTGGAGGCAAAGGCAACAAAGACAGATGATGCCAAGGTGGTGGCTAGTTTCCTCAAAACACACATATTTTCAAGGTTCGGGGTCCCTCGAATTTTAATAAGCGATCGAGGCACACATTTTTGTAATAAAATTGTGGGATCCCTACTAAAGAAATATGGTGTGACTCACAAGATCTCCACTGCTTACCACCCTCAAACCAATGGCCAAGCAGAAACCTCAAATAGGGAGTTGAAGTCTATACTCCAGAAAACAGTGAACCCAAATCGGAAGGACTGGAGTATACGCATTGATGATGCGCTATGGGCATACCGAACTGCTTACAAAACTCCAATTGGTATGTCCCCTTATAGACTTGTGTTTGGCAAAGCTTGTCATCTCCCCGTAGAGCTTGAACACAAGTCATATTGGGCGGTGAAAGAATTCAACCTCAATCTTGACAAGGCCGGTTTGCATAGGAAGCTCCAATTGCAAGAATTGGAAGAACTCCGCATGGATTCTTATGACAATGCGGAAATATACAAAAGAAAGACGAAGGAGTGGCACGACAAAATGATCATAAGGAAGAACTTTAAACTTAATGACAAAGTCCTCCTTTTTCAATCACACCTTCGTCTATTCCCCGGAAAGCTGAGATCCCGTTGGACTGGACCATACAAAGTGGTCAAAATATATCCACACGGGGCGGTGGAAATTAAAGACCTGGAGACGGGCGAGGTGCTCAAGGTGAATGGACAAAGACTAAAACCCTTCTTTGAGGGTTTTCAACCCAAAAATGTGGAAGTCATGGACCTTTCTGAACCGGTCTATGAGTAAAGAACAACGAAGATATCGTCGAGCCACGACGTTAAATAAAGCGCTTCTTGGGAGGCAACCCATGTAAGGTATGTTCACTTTAATTAAATTTTGCAGAGTGTGTGTGTTCAAAAAAAAAAAAAAAAAAAAAAAAAAAAAAAAAATAAACTGAACAAACCCGACCGGGTAAACTAACCCACCAGGTCGGGTATTGAAGCCAGAACATTCTGGTTTAAAACTTTCAACAAACCCGACCGGGTATTTTAACCCACCCGGCCGGGTATTTAAACCAGAGGCTTCTGTTTTAAAAAGTTCGGGTTACCCGACCGGGTAAACTACCCTACCCGACCGGGTAAACACCCGGAAATCATTCTGCCAGCCTCTGAAAAGCAAACCCGCCCGGGTAAACCACCCCACCCGACCGGGTAATCGGGCTTTTCAGCCTATACCAGGTCGGGCGAACACCCCTTCCTCCCACTTCATCTTCCCCAATTCGAACACACCCACCCCAAGAACTCCATTTTCATATCTCCAAAGCTCCAAACCTCCCCATTTCTCCACCAAATCCATAAACTAAACACTTTTTCTTCATCTCCTCAACACCCTCTTCCATTCTACACCCAAAAATCTCACCCAAATCCACTCATACCCAAAATCCGAAAACCCTAACCCCCCTTCTTCATAGGTCCGATTTTTCTCCCAAAACCCCCAACAAACCCCAATTTCTTCTCCTAATAATCATCCCCTACACCCTCACAACCCCAAAACAACCAAAACCCACCAAAAATCCAAAGTCCCAAACCCCACCACACCCAAAGCTCCATGGCACCAAAAAGGGCAAAACCTTCTTCCTCAAGGACTCCAAGGGCTATTCCACCGGTTGACGGCTTCGAGGAGGTGGACCTTGTCACCGAAGCGCAACGCATACGCTTTCTCGAACAATCCGAAAGAGAGGTAAAACACTCCCGATTTATGTGCCATTTGACCTTGACTTTCTTTTGGATTGATGATATTATGAGGGACATATTCACAAGGTGTGGCATGCTGAAAATTTTTAATATGCATTATTGGTCATATTCTCGTTTAGTGTATGAGTTCTACAGTTCCGTTGAGCATGTGAAAGACGAAAATGATCACACCAATAACACGATCAACTTTCGAATGCTCAACGAGAACCGTTCACTCACTAAAAGAGAATTTGTTGAACACTTCGGCCTACCCTTGCTTGATGAAATTGTCGCGTATAGCACACCGGTAGCCCATGAACTATGGAGAAGAATGACTGGAGTTGTCAATGTTCGCACTTCCCACCTCAATGTCAACCACATCCAACACCCGGTTTTCCGAATTTTCTTCAAATTCTTGGCAAATTGTCTTTTCGGGAGACCAAACAACCATCAAACTAGAGTGAGTGATGTGTGCCTCTTAGCACAAGCTGTTCTTCCGGGCGCTAGCCCGTACGATGTCACCACAGTGCTTTGGGATCACATTATCAATGTTAAAAATGGTGGAGGACCAATTCTGGTAGGGGGTCTAATTACTCACATCGCAACGCTATATGGTTTTCAATGCAATGGTGCACGAAACAAAAGAACCCTTCTTGGCCTTAAGTTTCTAAAGAATGCTGGGGATGTGACCCTATCACACATAGAACATGATGGTCTGGAGATTTATCATTGGCACATTAAACCCGGCCAAGAACTATACCACCCATTCCCTTCCGATAATCTCCCACTTAACATTCTTGATCACCAAATTGGTGATGGACACCATTATTGTCTACCCGGGGGGATCCCAGCTCATTATGCACCCCCAGACAATGAACAAGAGAACAATGGAAACAACAACGCCGCTAACGAGCAACCAATTGAGCCACCACCCCTCATTCCTGAACAACCACAACCACAACCTCATGCTCACCAATATTCACCGTTTGAGCAGGAAATGCTAAATAGCATGAATGCTCTAAACCTCAACTACACTCAACTTCGGGGGGAAGTTGTTTTATATCGAAATGAGCAGCGGCAGAGTTTCGAAAGGATTGAAGAACGGAGGCAAGAGGATTGGCGTAGGCATGAAGAGGACCAACGGAGAACCTTTGGCCCGATATACTCTTATGTGGCACACCAAGGGTCTTTTGCGACTATGAGCAACCCCCCTCCCGCACCCTCATGGTATAACCCCACTGAATGGGGTTATTTCGGCGGTTCAAGCTCTAGTGGAGGGGGCAGAGATGACGGGCACCAAGGTGATCACATGGATGAAGATGCTCACTTCACCGGTTACCACGGCTATGAAGGGTCCTATGATGGAGGAGATGCGGGCGGGCACTAGGGACAGTGCCTATCCTACGTGTGGGGGCATTGAGAACTATTCCGGTATGCACCCATTTCATGCTTTTCATTATTAATAATAATAATAAAAAAAAAATTAAATTAAGCTTGTTATGTTGAAAACCCAAAAGGGCAACTTAAGCAAAATAAAAGCAAAAAGAAGAGTGAGTTGGTGAGAACAAAAAGGAAAATGTGGGAAGCTGGGTTGAAAACCCGAAAGGGCACCTAGGCAAAATGAGAGAATGAGAGAAAGTATTTCTTTTGATTTTGCATGATCCTGAGGGTGATTACTATACAGAGTTCATCGGATGAGGAAGCTGAAATTAAAGACCCATTTTTACCCTTTTGGTTTTGGAAATACTTTATGTTATTTGTTTTGAACACTTATGGTTGTAGGTGTTGCCACTCTTGCCATTTAAGGACTTCTTTAACAGAACTCATTTTACTCGAGACGAGTAAAAGTGCAAGTGTGGGGGTGTTTGATATGCACTAGTTTATAGTGCATAAGTGTATGTTTTTATATCGATCTTGTGTAGACTTTCCATCACTTTTAGTAGTTTGTAAGTATTTGTTTTATTTTAGTTGTAATTGTTTTTACCTTCTATTTCTAGCTATAGAATAGTGATAGAGTTTTTAGCAAGCAAAAGGGAAGAAAAGCTGAAGACAAAAATTCTCAGGAACACAGACCCGGTCGGGTCCCTTACTCGACCCGGTCGGGTCAGATTTGACCCGGAGCACCAGAACATGCTGCAGATTTGGAAAAGATCTAATTTTGGTCAAACCCGGTCGGGTCCCTTACTTGACCCGGTCGGGTCTGACTTGACCCGGACAAGTTAACGTGCTGAAAACAAGGAATCGTGGGAGATAATCTGATTTTGACGTTGACCCGGTCGGGTATGTCCTTTTACCCGGGCGGGTCAATGCCCCAGGGTGTTGAAAACACCTATAAATAACCCCATTTTCCTTCACTAAAGATCATCCCTTCTTTCCTATACTTAAGCTCAGTCTAGAATAGCATTTCTTTATATTTCTTTTAGCATGTTTAGTCTCCAAATGAGGAGCTAAACTTCCATTTCTTGGTTTTGCTCTTGAAGCTTGTTGATTATTAAAGTTGTGAGTTATTTTCTTACTTTCTCCTCTTGATTATTAATTCTTCCCTTAATCTCATTCTATATTAATGTTGGAGGGTGGCTAAGTGACGATTAGTTAACGTTCCGACATTGATTATTACTAGAAACGATCAACGAACCGATGGTTAAACGTTGATGGTTTCACAAGTAAGTAACTTCGGTTTTTTAATGCACGGTCGTGATTAATAAACTTAAGAGGGATTAATTTTGTTGGTTAAACCAAAACCGTTGTGTTGAGGTTATCAATCTCAATTGATTTCATCAAGGAGTTAAGAGATTAAATGCTACTATTATATCGGTATACGGCGTTGTTCTATATTTGATTAATAGTAAGGGTTATTAATGAACGGTCGTTGTTAATAACTACCCTCGATGAATTGGAGATACTCCGCGATTGAGTATTCGAGAGGGGATAAGTTATGGATATAACAATGATCGACTAAAATACATCAATAAGTGGAAAGTAGCAAGACCAAGTCCCTTTTATTCTTGAATTTAATCCCATATAACTCGTTCATCTTCGTGTTTAATTTAATTAAATCACTCAATCCCAAATCCCCCCTTTTATTTACTAGTTACATAAAAAGAAGAGTTATTCCTTTCCCTGTGGATACGAACTCTACTTCACTATACTACGTATAAGTGTTGTATTGAATTTATTTTGAGTGCACTCACGACAAAGTGCACGTCAATTGTCTCCTTCGGCATTTATCAACCATTGGAAACATTGAGCCAAAGCCTCAGATCAATAGCGAGGGTGGCCTAGAGGGCTTGGACCCCAACATCAAGTTGTGTCGGGTTCATGCATGCGTATAAAGCACAACTGGGCTCACCTTCGAGCCGATCACGAGCAGATTTCCTTTCACGACTGCGGTCTAGTGTACCCGTCAGGTCTTCTGGTTTCAAAAGTTGGTTCCGGAAATCTCTTGTCGACATCACCACCCGGATACTCATGTGGTGGTTGTTGGGCAGGCCAGAGTGTGCAGTAGTGTGGATGGAAACTCGCTTCTGTAGTGATGTTTCGGTCATCTTCCTCCTGAAAGCACCAATGTCGATAGAAAATAGCTAGGTTGAGTCGAGAAAACGGCATCACTTCAGTGTAATAAGAATAACCTAGCGTCGTGATTACATGAGACTGATGGCCTATTTATAGACGTTTAATACATGATAAGTAATTAAATAATATAATCCCGGATCATTTTCTTAGACATGTTGTGTTCTGGACCTGATGCGGCCCATGCTCAGGTATAACGGCCCTAGGGTACAGGACCTAGCTCATTATTCAAATAATCTCTTTTAGAGAATATCCTTAGGAGGTGAAAATTTCCAATGGTACACACTTTTTTGGGTACACTTTTACACATGACTGTGTACAGTTTTTTTTTGTCTGTATACAGACAAAAAAAAACTACACAAGCATGTGCAAAAGTGTGTACACCAAAAAGTGTGTACCCCAAGTCCAACTCTTAGGAGGATGATTATAATGGGTTCAAATTTGCTTGGAGAATATTATCTGAAATAGGACTAAAAAGTTTGAAAATTCCAAAATAGGATTGTCATGTTTTTATTGTCAAAATAGGACTAATTACTGTCATGTTGTGGCAGTATCCGACTTCAAACATGTCAGTATTTTCCAAACTTGACAATAATTACTTATATTTTGGGAATAAAAATATGACAACCCTATTTTGAAAAAGATGTGACTCAGTCTACGGGTCTACGAAATATAGTTGTAGATTTGGGTAAGTTCCCTCGCCAACCGACCCACATAGGTATAACTTTGATAGGACACTCAATGTACAGATTCAAGTAATTTCATAGTCTGTGCCTTTCTGGTCGGTTATCTTTTTCCTGACATACAATAATTTGCTTGCCTACACCACAACAACCACTTCTAATGTAAGGAGGGAAATATATTACGTAGTACTCACCAATTATAGAAAACAAGGAATGATGGAGATAGGAGTGGGGGATGATATGGGTTCCCATTCTAAACGAGAAACGATAATAAAAGTATAAAACAGAAAAGGACAAAACTAAATAGAATCTTCATGGAAATTTGCCTTTTCTTTTCCACTAGTGGCTGGAAATTCTCATTACCGTGTATGGTGGAGCATCCAATCTATTCTTATTTTTCTACTCCCTCCGTCCTTGTTCCAAATTAAAGTGGCACGGTGATTAAGAAAGTGGAAATTATGTGGTGAAGAGTTGTGCAGAGGAGAAAGAAATGATGTGAATCACAAATTCTTTGCCAAAAAGGGACGGTTGGAACTAAATTTAGGGATGGAGGGAGTATTACTTTGACCCAATTTCATTTTTTGCATATCTTTCCCCTCACTAGCATCCTTCTGTCATGCTACATAACTAGTATTCTACCCGTGCGATGCACGGAAAAATATATATCTCATACAAAATTTATGTAATTTAATAATTTCTCACCTATAAATTAGATTGTCATGATGAAATAATATGAATTGTAAATATAATGAGTTAATTCCCTATATATGTCAAAAAGTGATCCAAAAGCACAAATAGGACTACATGTTTTTTATTCCCCCTAGTAAGACTATTTTATGTGTATTTGGGCAAATATGCTCTTGAGGCTTTTGAAAGTTCTTAATTAATAATAAATTCATAAAAAATAATAAAAAACGTAAAAAAAATAATAAAAAACGTCAAAAATTATTAAATTGTATACATAGGTATAAATAGCACATACCCAAATTTAATAAATTACCATTTATAGACTCTCTCAAAGGCAATCCCGAGAGCGGATCTGAGGCCAATGTTTGCTTATTGTTTTAAGCAACGGGCCACCATTTTTATCTGAAATATTAATAAATTTTTTATAAATATATAATGTACTAATTTTTTTAATCAACATTTGAGATTAAGCTAATCAAGTAATATAAAAAACAAAAGTTAATAATGTGAGTTATAAAAACAATCATAATCAAATTTTCTCTATACATTTTTATCTATTCTTGTAATTTGATTTCTAAAATAATAATAGATTTATATTCACAATTTGTTTGAATTGATATAACACTTCATGAATTTCAAATAAAATAGGCATATATTTCAAAAAAGTCCTATCATTGCATTAAAAAAATATACTCATTCCGTCCCTAATTTATCTTCGAAATAGGTTTGGCACACAGTTTAAGATAGTGGGTATTGTGTGGTGGAGAGTTGTGCAAAAGAGAGAGAAATGTGTAAGAATTGTTGTGAACCACAAATTCTTTGCCAAAAGGGAAAGTGGAAGTTTTAATTGGGACGGACGAAAAAGGGAAGTTGGAAGTTTATTTAGGGACGGAGGGAGTAATTTTTATCTAAATCTTTTTTATTTGCATTATAAGTTGTAAATATTTCACAACTCAATTCAGAATTCAGCCCATAGCGATTTTTTTATTCCAGTCAAGTAGTTTAGGCCCAAAATACTAAAAACCCAATTTTTGATTGCAGACCAAAAGTCCCCAGGACCGAAAATAATAATCCATATCCCTCTTCGATCTCATTCTCAGGCGCAGAAGATGCTGGAAGGCCGATCTTCACATCTCTGACTCCACCTTCATGCCAATCTTCATCATCCTCATCCCGATCTCAAACAGAACCATAGATACACAACCCCACAGCTCCTAAACCTGAATCGGCAAGCGTTTTCAAACGCACCTCCATCTTCTACGTGAATCACACCTGCAGCATCGACAATCTATACATTTACCGGCCTCATTTTCGGAGAAATCTGAAGGATCTCAGCCACAATCTTCAACGAATTTGGAGAGATAAGTGTTTTTTCCGCTGCTTTGTATAGATTCTGAAGTACTTCAATTATTTTTATGAAATAAATGCATGTAAATATCAAATTGATTAATCTGCCATCGTTAGTACAAAATGTACGGAAATGCGTAAATTTCGTTTTTATTCAGTCTGGTTTGAATAAAAACCCTTATTTTTTAAATCTGGACCATAATACAGAGATGCAATTTCAATGAAACATATTTGACTATAGTTCACTTATTCAATTAAACCCTTATTTATCATCCATATAGTACAAATTTGAACTGTTTTTACGAAACTATAAATACTGCACTGCTGTGCTATGACTCTAGAAATCAATTTACTGTCTTACCTTTATCATTGGTGACAGCTACACCTCTTTTTCTCCCAAATTGTGCACTCTTTGATTTAAAATCTGCCATTTTCCCTATTGAACTTTTAAAATCTGCCATTTTCCCTAATTAAATATATTTTCAATATACCATTTTTTGCATTATTTTTACTGAATATTGCTGTTTTGCCGTTATTATACACATTTGAATCATCTCTATAACACACTAACCTCTGAATATTCCTGCCCGACAAAACTGTAAAGTCACAACTCACAATGACTGCTTCAGTCTGATTATTGCCTATATATGGAAGAATTTGATTCAACCTGTATTATTTTACAACACTTACAATTATACATATGTGCCAAGTAGAAATATGCACTAAAAAGATAAACTGTAGAATAAAAATATTAGGGAACCTTGGATCCTGCAAAGTGACCTCTATCAATTTGTGAGGTCTTCCATGATACATCACTTCTTCAACCGCTTTCTTTGAAACAACCTGTCCAATAGCATCTAGTTTTTTTTACATAACATTATTAGAACTTAATAAAAAAATTATTTGATTGGAAAGATGTAAAAAGAACTTAATAAAAAAATTTACGTTGATAGTAGCTGAATGTTTAGCACAGAGCACTTGTTGGCAAAAAGAAGCTGGTTTGGTGGAGTCACTCGATGGGCCATTTATATCAGGAATTTCATTGTATAGCTACAAATAGTATTAAATGCTTGAATGTTGTAAACCGTGCAAGAATGAGAATCGGCAGGGCAGGACTGAGGACAGCCGCATAATCCTCTCTGTTTATTTGTGGTCATTTGTATTCTACAATAAATGTTGGTGTATGCATCTTATTAAATACTCCCTCCGTCCCCCTAAGTTTGGGACGGAGGGGTGTGGTGTGGTTTTTAAGAAAAAGTGGAATTGTGTGGTTGGTATTGAATTGATAAAGTGTAAATAAAGTAAGAATGAATTCTAACCACTCAAATGTTACCAAATATGGTATGGGACAAACTTAGTGGGACGGACGAAAAAGGTAAAACGGGACAAACTTAGGGGGACGGAGGGAGTACTACGTATTAATTTAAGTATTAAAGATGTGGCAAAAAGTGTATTCCACACTATTGCTTACTATGTCCATCTGTATTCCACATTTCCACACGGTTGGGACATTCATTTTTTAGTAACATTCTTTCCCGCCCAACAACCCCTTGTTCTCCCTCTTTGGGACTTTTGTGTTTTACTATATATATAGATTTAACATTTTAATATACTCTAGCAAATAAAATTACAGTTTAGTTTTATTCTTTTACCTAAAAACAACTATTTTATCACACTTCTAACTTTTGTTTTTCCAAAACACGAGCAACTTTTATTATTAATCATTTTCTCTAAAATCACTTCCAAATCATTTTAGAAAATATAGACAATTGCAAACACTCCCAAATAATATACTCCGTACTATTTTTTTTGGGATATCTACTTTAGTACTAATAAAGTAGAGTCATTTCAATTGAAATTGATTTCTACATAAATTGCAATTGAGTACAATTATTGGAATTGATCATTTTTAATTTTACCCATAATTGTTGTCAATTAAAATTGAATCAAGGCAGATTCGTTTACACCTCTGTATTAGATAAACATGAAATAGAATTTAAAGGCTAAAAACAAGCATGTGAATAGGCATATCCGTATTAGATAAGCATAAATAGCAACTCAAAATAGATTTAAGTCTTAAGCCTTAAATAATTTTATCACTTTCCTAATCTGTATTAGATAAACTCAAAATAGATTTGTGTTTATTGTTGTTATTTTTCTTGATCAGATTTTAATACATTTTTTTTATTTTATTTTTAGGATGTTTTTACTTGGATTGTAATTTGTCCCAGACTAGACTTGGATAGTTATAAAAATACAAAGAGCTCAGACATTGCCAGACCAGATCAGACCAAACTATAAAATTACAGTCCAAGTAAAAACATCCTTAGTGAGTTACCCTAATTGAATAATAGGATTAATAGCTACACGATCAATTGTCAATTCGTCATGCAATGCAGTATATAGACGACAATGATCCTACATGGGAGTGCGAAATTTGCAAGGCTAAGATGTGGTACGAGGAAAGACTTAAGCGTCACGTCAAGAGTAAAAAACCTAAATTCAGCATGTATTGCAAAGTAGGGAAAGTCGATTTGCCCCTCCAGATGTCCTACGTAGTCTATTCAACGAAATACACACCGATTCTAAAATATTTCTGAAATATTAGGAGGTATAACATGATGTTCGCATTTACCCTTGCCCTTTTTATACAATTCATATTTCAAATATACTTTTGCCCTTCTAATAAAATTCACATTTCATTAATATTTAAAAAAAGTAATAACATAACTCTATTTATAAGGAAAATGTAAAAAAAAAAATTAAATACAAATAATAAAAATAAAAATTAAAATAAAATAAAATATTACATATAAATAAAAAACTTAAAATAAATAAATAAAAAATTTAAGCGTAAAAAAATTATATAAAAAAATGTGCAAGCCTATGTTACCCCCTCAACAATCTCCCAGCAACACCAGCTCAAACCACCAAAAAAAATACCAACATGTGTTAGAAATGCCATCTTAATGGCTATTTTTGAAAAATTTTGACATATTCAAAGAGTAAAAATGTCATCTCCATGGTATTATAAAATAAAAATGGTTGTTTTTATACAATGTGATATTTTTAAGCCTATTGAAGGTAGCATTACTAGGCAGTGGCATGAGATGCAAGAAATTAAAGGCCTCCATATTTTAATATTTTTAATGTGTTTTATCTATTTTTTATTTTAAATTTTTTAATTTTATTTTTTAAAAATTTTATTATTTATAGTACTTTTTAAAAATATTTAAGAATTGTTTATATTTTTTCCAATTTTTTTGTATAAGTTGAATTATTTTTTTATTAATTTTTTTGTTATTACAAATTAAAATATGATTATCCTATTAAGTTATGGTAAGGGTAGAATAGGAAGATAAGATATACTTTACTCATATTTTGGGAAGATAAATAACATAGCGTGTTTATGCGTTTTAGGGATTAGTTCGGTCCTATTTAGGGCTATTATCTCAATAAATATAATCGCATACTAATTCACTTCACTGATTACACATTTATTTACACTATTGAATTTCAAAAACGACGTCTCTCACATGCCCACATCGTCATGTTTCTACGTCGTTCTGAGTACAAGTTGAGATCAAAGGGTTTAATTTTTGGGCATCTCCCAGGTACTTGAGGTATTTATTTGCCGCTATGTTACTTCATACGCGGTCCACATACCTCAAAATGTCTGGTAATCGTGTTGGAAGATGATGATCAAAGATTATATGAAACACCTTTTGAGAGATTAAACCTGTGCACATAAAGTAATTCAAATTATTATTAAGTCTAACTATAAAATAAAATACTCATATAGTGTCTAAATAACTATTGTATGTCAATGCAGGCAGAGCATAATATAGAGAACTTCAAGAATAAATGTCTCGCAGATGGTGAATGAATATTACAAAGAAACGGAAAAGGCCTTGCAAATTTTGAACGTATGCCGAAATAGGATGCAACGTATGTAAGTTATGATAAAATGCACTTATAAATGAAGAAATGGAGTATGACACAGAAGACTTGGCATGACAACTACCACATCTTATTGACCAATTAACTGATGAGTAAAAGTGTATGTACAAGGACATCATCAAAATTATGCTTAGAAACACCGGTGGTAAATGTAATTTTTTATTTTCAAATTGTATGTTAGTATGGACATTGTAAAATTTAAATTGAATATATAAATTTTAATATATTCACAATAAAACTGTTATCACGTAGTGAATCATACTTCCTCTTTTATATAGGGTTATTCTTTGTCTATGAATACGGTGGAACTGGAAAAATGTTTCTATGGAATATTGTGGCAACATTTATTAGGAGTGAAGGAATCATTGTTCTTGCAGTTGCATCAAGTGGAATAACATCGTCACTATTGCCTAGAGGTAGAACAACATATTCCAGATGTTTTCTGTCCAACTAAACACCTCTGAAATATACGATTGTAATATTAATCAAGGAAGTCCCAAGGCAAAGCTCCTCCAATCAACATCCTTAATTAGATGGGAGGAAGCATCAATGGTGGACATACATTGTTTTGAGACTTTAGATAGGATTTTGAAAGATATTATGAGCATAATGAAAATTGGTCGTTTAGAGGGAAGGTTGTTGTTCTCGAAGGAGATTTCTGACAATTTTGTTAGTCATTAATCCAGGGGGAGAGCCGATGTGGTGATGGCAACCATCAACTCCTCTTACCTTTGGAGCGCTTGTGCATTTCGGGGTGTCACAAAGAACATGAGATTACGTTCAACTGTTCCTGATGAAAATAGTGACATTGAAAAGTTGGGTTCAATAATTTTATAGGTTGGGGACGTTGATACTGGAACACAACTAGATGGAGTTTCAGATGTGAAAATTCCGGATAAATTTCTTACGAAGGGGGAGATAACTACCTAGCAACTATAGTTAATAGCACTAATCCTCGGTAGGGCTGGACTGAACCGGGCCGGTTTGGGCCTCGGGCCTGGGCCCGGCCGGGCCTCGGTTCAGAAATAGGAGGCCCGAGCCCGAACCGGGGGTGGGCGGTCCCGGGTCCGGTTCCGGGCCGGACCGGGCCGGTTCGGGCCACCCGGTTTAATTTTTTTTCCTTCCTTTCTTTTCTCCCCCCCCCCCCCCCCTCACCCCCACCCCCCAAACCCCCCAAACCTGGCCTAAACAGCAAGCCCAAGCGCAACAGTCCAAAAGAAATGAAAAAAAATTAAATTCCGGCCCGGACCGGTTCACCAAAATCAGGGCCCGAGCCCGGAACCGGTACCCACCGGGCCGGTTTGACCCGAACCGCCGGTGGACCGTGCCACCGGGCCGGGCCAGTTCCCACAGTAGCCGGGCCGGTTCCGGGTCAGGCCGCCCGGCTCAAGTCCAGGCCTAATCCTCGGGGATGCCTTATCATGTAGGAACGGTTCAGTGATCCAACTTACATGCACGAAAGAGCAATATTTGCTCCTACTTTAGACGTGTTTCTTCAAATAAATGACTACATGCTATCTTTGATTCATGGTGACCAAATCACGTACCTCAGCTCAGATAACATTATTAGTACAAATATTGGTTTGTGTCGTGAAAGTGACATGTATACTCAAAAATTTCTTAATAGTCTCTCAATCTCGGGGATGCCTGATCACGAATTATAATGGAACCACGTTGACTCTCACTAAACTTGCAAAACATGTGTAGAAGTAAAGATCATCACTGGAAGAAATATGGGGGACACCGATCACATTTCCAGAGTGTCGTTGTCTCCATTTGACGTAACACTACCTTATAGTTTTCTGAGGAAGCAATTACAAGTTATGTTATGTTTTGCGATGATCATCAACAAGAGCCAAAGTTAGTCATTATCTCAAGTCGGGCTATATCTCAAAAAAATGTCTTCACTCACGATCAATTATATGTTTCCATATCAAGAGTCAAGAGCAAAGAAGGATAGAAGATTTTGATTTGTTCTAAAGAACTTGAATTTTCCTCTAATACCATAAATGTTGTCTATAGAGAGGTTTTCAAGAATTTCGAAACATAGTCTTGCATTTTTTTATGCAATTAAGTTATTGTAATGTATTACGGATTCCAAGTTCTTTATTATTATATACGCAGTATATTATTAATACTATACAGTATCAAATTAATACATGTTTCAATGCTTTAATTTTGGCAATCAAAATTACAAAGTTCATATGGGAGTTGCACCCGGGGCAACGCCCGGGTACAAAACTAGGTCTCTAAATATAAGTAAAATAAAATGTAATTTCTCCAATAGGAGCTTCATTGTTCTCTTAAATATATATGAGTCATGCATCCATACTTTTGGAAGTTTTTTATTGTTTTATTCTATTAATAATTTTATTCTAAATGCCTCGATAATAATTATTAAAACGTATTCTCTCTGTTCCATTTTGTTACCGTCTTGTTTTAGATTGTCCCAAAATGAATGTTTGGTTTCTTTTTTGTCAAGAAATAATATATAATTCATATCATTCCATTTTATTTTACTCAAACATTAATCAAACTTTTATTTTTCAACCGCTTTAAATTTTGTTTCAAAAAACCCACTTTAGATATTAATACTTGTGTCGAACTGAAACATACAAGACATCTTATATGGGAGGGTGATACTCCCTCCGTCCCTAATTTATCTTTCATGGTACAAATGGCATGAGGATCAATATAATGGATATTGTGTGATAGAAAATTGTACAATTGAGAAAGAAATATGTAAAATCTGTAAGATTGAATAGTTGTGAATCACAAATTCTTTACCAAAAAAGAATTGTATTTGAATAGCTAAATGAGAAAGTTGGAAGCTTTTTGTGGAAGAAGAGGCTAGTATTTTCATTATTAATGCCAACAATAAATTGAAATAAGAAGCTTCTTGTCAATGCAGTTAAACACAATCATTTGGAAACTATTCAAATAAAATCTAATAGACATAAAAGAACAAGAGTGCCAAGCCACCACTTATTTTAAAATGAAGATAGATGCATTATTACTCTTATTATGTCTTCGTTGGTTTACTAACTTACATCCACGACTCCATCATTTACTTTCTGACTTGTATGTACCGCCAGCCACTTTCTGATCTTTTGTGATCTTATCTTTCCATTTTATCTCTTTGTTTCCCTCCCCTATGCTATATTGCTATATTATCTCTGCTTTCCTTTCTGGGATTCCCTTCCCCCTCCCCTCTCCAGTCTCCCCTCCTTTTTTGAGCTTCAATTCTGTCATGTCACAACTGAAGCTGCACACCTGAAGCTACACTCTAACACAGTATGTCCTGCTTTCCTATTTTCTTACCCTTTATGGACTCAATATTTCCTTATCTTCTTGCAGCTTATTAGCATAATTAATTACCTTAGCTTGGGTTTATTTTGCGTGTCTTTGGATCGGCTCCTGGCCCCTACAGATTGGTGTTTTTTGTTCAGTTTTTGTCTTTCTGGGTTTTATTGTTTTTGTTCATGTGGGTTCTATGGTTTTTAGTCAGGGGCGGATCCAGGAAATTCATTTTGGGAGAGGGGCGGATCCATGAAATTCATTTTGGGAGGGCAGTAGTTTAAACAACAAATTTTTTTTAGGGGCAAAAATTATTATATATATATATATATATATATATTTATACACACTAATTTTGTTGTTGTTGGAGGGGCGGTAGCCCCTGGGTTTGTACTACGGTCCGCCCCTGTTTTTAGTGGGACTTTTAGGATAGATATCCGTGTATAGCCTAGCTAGCTAGCTTCTTGTTAGTTAGCTTCTATGTTTCCTATGTTTTTTTTTTCACATACCTGTGAAAAGACTGAAAACTATATATACTACGTATCTATTAGTTGAAAAACAAGTGTTGGAGAGTTTCCATCAAGTTTGAGTAGTGTTTTTTCGTAGAATTTTTGGAAACGAAAAGACACTCTTTCACAATAGTTTTTGTGCTTAATAACTTATAGAGTCTTAATTATAGGGAAATGTCCCGAAATAGGACTAATAATAAAGTTTGAAAATTCTAAAATAAGACTGTTGTTTTTATTCCCAAAATAGGAGTAATTATTGACAGTGTTCGAAAATACTGCCATGAAAGCCAAAACATTGCAGTAATTAGTTTCCGGAATTCAATATTTTTTCAAAGTGGATGGCCTGGATGATTATTTTGGGGTGATGGGAAATCAGATTATCTCCAAGTAATGGTTGAAGATGATGATAATAAATACTCGGAGCAAATAAATAAGAGCCCGTTTGGTAGCACCAAAATCGGCTGTTTTGGCTGATTCTGCTGAAATTTATGATATTCTGGCTGGAGTGGCTGTTTTGGCTGATTCTGCTGATTTAAGAAAAAAATATTTTAAAAATATATTTTATTAATAAATTAAAGAAAAAATTATATGTAAAAATAGCTAAAATGGTCATCTACAGTAACTTCAGCCAATACAGCCAGAAAAATAACTTCAACCTTACTTTTTCGGCTTATTACACAATTCAGCGCGCGAAAATAAAAGTTACGTGTTTGGTGAAAAAGCTGGCTGATAAGCCTGATAAGCCGAAAACAGAGTTCTCCAAACGGGCTCTATATGGATCAATTCTGTACACATTAATATTGTGTCTGCTCATTTATAATTCCAAAACATTTATCATTTTCTCAAAATTGTTCTAAATTCTAGTATATAGTTCTGCTCATTTCTCTCTGTGGCAGTGCACAAACCTTAGTAATACTCCATATAATTTTTTATTTCTCAATTAATTTTAAGTTGGCAAAGTCCACATTTGAACTAGAAAGTTCTGTTTAAAGAAAATGTAGGAATCATTTGCAAGGATACAAAATGTCACAGTTCAAAATCATTTACCGCGGTATAATCTTTTTCTCTTACATGAAAACATGGAGTCTGTTTGAAATGGGGGAATTTTCACGCAAAGAAATTATAGTAGTTAGGGAATATATATGATAATTTCGGGAAGGAAGACAATAGATCATCGTTTTAGACTTTAGGCTAAAAAAATTTACTTTAGTATTTGTTCGAATTATTTCGTATTCATTTTCTATCATATAAATATGATAGCAATCTACAAAACTATCTAAGGAATTTGAGAACTCAATCATATTTCATTTTCCTATGCATTGTCTAGATATATCCATGCTTAAGAAAAGATTTTTCCTATGGCAGTTCCTACTTTCTAGACTTTAGTAACAAATATAGGAAAATTCTCTAGTATCAAATACTATCGTATAGGAGAAATATACTTCTTTGGTCCTGAAAAGGTGTGTCAAAGTTGACTTTCACATAGATTAAAAAAGTAAAAATTGTATGGTTGAAATTTGTGCCAATAACTTTAGTCACATATTTCTTATTTTAAATGGAAATAACAAATTTTTTTGGACATCAAAAAATAATGTCAACCTTTCGGGAGTGACTTACTATGGAGCACAATGTCATAAATGATCAAGATTTTCTAAAGACTTTAGAAAAATGAAATTTGATCATTATTTGTATGTTTTGTTTTATAAGTTCAATTGTACTTCTAACCATACAAGGATTGAAAATATTTACCTCAATGTTAATTGGCTTAATTGCTTCCATATATCTATTTGAAACAGTGTTAACTGAACGAAATAGAAAGCGGGAAATAATGAGTTTGTTATCTACTTCATTCATTCAGGTCCTGGAATCAGCAGAGTGGATTGATTGATATCGATAGTTCGTCTTGGTATGAATCGCCCAAATCTGAATCTTCAGTGCGAAGATGATGTTGGTTCAGAGGTCAGCAGCAGTCAAGTAGCCTCAAACATATCCTCCAACGACAGCAACATGACCAACTCCTCCTCCTGCCTCACCAGTCAACTCGCCCTTGACTTGACCCTCGGCTCCAACAACGCCACCAGCTATGGCGGGGAGTCGTTGAAGAGCAGCGGCGGCGGCGGTGAAGTGGTGGTCCCGCATCCGCAAACCGGGCAGCTCTCACGGGTCTTCTCTTGTCACTTCTGCAGGCGCAAGTTTTACAGCTCGCAGGCTCTGGGAGGCCACCAAAACGCCCACAAAAGGGAAAGGACTCTCGCCAAGAAGGCCATGCGGATGGGGATGCTCTCCGACAGATACGCCGCGGCCTTGGCGCTTCAGGGACCCGCTTTCCGGTCCCTGGGCGTCGAGGCCCACGGCTCGGTGCTCCACCCGAGCTGCTTGCCCCGCCACCAGCAGCCTGGGAGTAGTCCCTTCCATGGCGGGGTCAGAGTTGGTGGGGCCCGGTTTGATCAGCATGCCTATTTCGGCGTCCCTCTGTTGGTCGAGGATGACGACGGGGAGATGTTCTGGCCTGGAAGCTTTCGGAGAGTCGATGGTGGCAACCCGGCCGCCGGCCATACCTCTAACGTAAGCTTCGTCAAACGCAATCCTAGCACAACCCCGGACCTAAATTTGAAACTATGATCTGATCCATGTCTTTTTCTTTTTTAATTTTTACCGGCTGTCGGTTTTTACACCATCCATTACATCATTTACCACTTTTTCCCGATCGATCGAGATGGATTGATTATATTCACGATGTTCGTTGTTTGCCTATACTGATGTACAATATCCTTGCCCATGGAAATCAATATAACAAGGTGATAATTTGTGCTTAAATTTCGACCAAGCTATTATCTACGGAGTATGTTTCAAAAACCCGATCTAGAAGGGAGTAGTGACCCCGGCTAGTGATGGAACCGGTTCGGGCCACCCGGCCCGCTACTATGCGGGCCCGACCCGCTACTTCGGGTCCCAAACCGGTCTTTTGACCCGGACCGTAGGGTTTAGCGGGGCGGGCTCGGGCTGAAGAAAAGGTGACCCGGCCGGGCCCGGTTCGGGGCAATTTTTTTTTCCTTTTTCAATTTTTTTTGCTTCCCCGGGTTGGGCTGAGTGTTTTGGGGGGTGAGGAGGGGGTCAGTTAGGAAAGCAAAAAAAAATATAACCAGGCCCGAACTGGACCCGGACCTGACCCGGGCCGGTTCCGGGCCCACACCTTAAACCCCAAAAGCCCGCCGGGCCTAGGCCCGACCCGGGTCCATCACTAACCCAGGCCAATGTCCGTATTTTGGTGAACAATCATACAACCTTATAATAATACTAGTTTTTGTGTGAGCGTTGACCTTAAATCCATCCATGTCTTGTCAAATTGATATCATTACATGTATCAAAAGGTTTGCTTGATCTGGATTGAAACAACGGAAAATCTACGATAGCAATACAAATTCGGAAATTCCTACTATAGAATTGCTTAAAAATCATTCTTTTAGATACCAAACATACTCCACCCCAAAAAGATTCAAGTAGACGAAGATATACAATTAATATGATATCATCCAATTTAAATGTTAGAGCAGCCAAGCTTTTAAACCGAGGGAAATGAAGAGCATGTCACTTGATCTGCACTAATATGAATATCAAGAGGCGCGTAAGAAAGAAGTTTAAAGATGTGCCTGTGCAAGTACATGAAATGGGGAATCAGTTTGGATTTTAACAAACAATACAATCAGTGTGGCTCCGCGATTAAAACATAAAGAATTATTATGCCCTCATAATAGTGGTGCTTTATCGTGCACATGGAATTTAGAACAACAAGCTAAACATGGTCCAAATCTCTCTCAACTAAAAAGGATTCAACATATGTTTTCAAACTGGCCTAAAAGGCCCCCACACTTTTAGTAATAGTTACTTGCTTTACGTGTTAATAACAAGAATAAAGGGGAATTCACGTTGCACTCAAAACATCAGCTGCAAAATCTTCAGATACCTCATGGGAAAGAAAAACATTCAAAATGCAGTATTTCAATGATAGTTTATACACATCGGCTACAACCATTCTTCTTTATAAAAACGGTAGTGCCCGTTTGATAGGTATTTTAATGACTTATCAGTGTATCAACTATTTTCATCAAATACTTCACAACTTATTTCCTCAAGTCCACTGAATCAGCTCAATAATAAAAGCAACGTATTGGGAGGATAATATAACACATAACAATACATTATTCTAACTTAAATGTTTAGCTATAAGAGTGAACACAAATCATGCACATCATGTTAGATTTGAGTACTATGGAATCACACATAAGACTTCTAATATAATTTTCTAGTATAATCAAAACATAAATTAAGACACGATGTTGATTTATACATTGCTTCTCGCACCGTAACGCTACGATTAAGAACTCTAAGCCAAATCCTATGTTATCAACAACGCTTATAGGTATAAAACTTCACGACTCAAACAACGTACTCAAGTTGTTTATTTAACAATGATACATATAGCACTTTACCTTGATCATAGATGTTTGGAAGCGTAAGATTGAAAATAATGTAAGTGGCATGTACCTAAAATTGGAGAAACCCAAAACCCATGAAAAAAGCCTATAGCAGCATTAACTCAGGACTATTTGAAGGACGAAACTCCTAAATTATACGCTCAAGGAGAAAGTGGTTCATAGTCAGATTAGATATCCATATGATCATAATGTACAAACAACCGATTCAGCAATTCATACTTAAACTATGGGAAGTACTACACATGGAAGTTTAAATTATTTCGCCAAGCGGAACAATGTGCTTCTAGTAGAAAGCCATACAAAAGATGCAAAGGTATCAAGTACTTACAATCATTAAAGTAGAGCTTTATACTTTTATTTTGAAATATAAGAGAAATTTTTATTTGAAGTTTTATTATTTTAAAATACAATGACCTAAGAAACTATCTTAGAAGGCTATTTAGTCTCAGAATAAAAGTTTATAAAGAATAAAACTTTCTTGCGTATAAAGTTGAAAAGCCTATAGCAGCATTAACCAATGTTCTAAAAGGCGCTAGGCGCTAGTCGGGCGCTAGCCCAACGCCTAGCGCCTAGGCGGCTAGGCGGGCGCTTAGTCGGGGACTAGTCGGAGACATAGAAATTGCATTTTATCTATATTTTTGCATAAATATGACAAGTAATATTGTATTTTGTGTGTATGAAATACATATTTACATATACATTAACAAACATGAATGATAGAATTATCACATTTAATCATATGTAGTACTCTGTATATGATAACTAATCACTTAACTTCATTATGTTATAAGTATAAATATTTTATCACATTCGTTCATAGTTTTATCCATTGTTCTAAAACTCGCTAGGCGCTAGTCGGGCGGTTGAGGGGCGCCTAGCGCCTAGGCGGCCGACTAGGCCGATTTTTTGGCCGACTAGGCCGATTTTTTAGCCGACTAGGCCGATTCGGCCTCTACGGTTAGGGCCACCTAGGCCGCCTAGGCCGATTAATCGGTCCGCCTAGGCCGATTTTTAGAACAATGGTTTTATCTTAATTTACAACTTCATTTCTTTATATCCATGGCTAAAGTTAAAGTATGTATTACAAAGTGAAGTAATGTTCGGCGATTTAGACGGCCTAGGCGGCCGATTAGGCGCTCTAGGCGGGCAACCAGGCGTCATAGGCGGCCGACCAATTAGTCGGAGTGCCTAGATGAAAATCGAGGCGCCTGACCACCGCCTAGCGCCTAGGCGGGGACTAGTCGGGCGCCTAGAACGATTTGTAGAACAGAGGCATTAACTTAGGACTATTTGAAGGACGAAACTCCTACAATTATACGCTCAAGGAGAAAGTGGTTCATAGTCGGATTAGATCTGCATATGATCATAATGTATAAACAACCAATCGGCAATTCCTACTTTAAATATGGGAAGTACTACACATGGGTTTTTAAATTATTTCGCCAAGCGGAACAATGTGCTTATAGTAGAAAGCCATACAAAAGATGCAAAGGTATCAAGTATGTACAATCATCAAAGTAGAGCTTTATACTTTTATTTTGAAATATATGAGAAATTTTTATTTAAGGTTTTATTATTTTGAAAGACAATGACCTAAGAAACTATCTCAGAAGGCTATTTAGTCTCAGAATAAAAGTTTATAAAGAATAAAACTTTCTTCTTTATAAAGTTGAAAAAATTATCAAACAAGTCTTTTTAATATAGCTAAATGGGCAATTACCCTCATAATAAAAACACCCAATCAACCCATGAATTAGAACTATGGAGAAACATCTATATCTTCAATTTTGTAGACAATATTTCAGTTTTCAGGTTATTTGTCGGTTGTGGCTAAAAATAACTAAGTGACATAGTGTGTTGGTGCTTAGTTTTCTTTTATATCATCATTATAATTGGGAAATAGACTTAGATAGGACTTAAACAAAAGCCCCGTAAGTAAATAGGACCTCATACTTTTTTAACCCTAAATAGGACTAATAGGACAAAAATACCCTTACACAATACGGCTGCTACAAATCCAGCGCATCATATGCAGCAATCGATTCACATCGTTGGCAATTACGCCTTGGCCGGCGCGAGCCATCACTAAAGTGGCCGCCGACTAGATTCATCCTCCTCTTCGTCTGGATCGTCGATCAATCTTAACGTCCGAGCGTCCTCGGCTATTTATGGCGGAAAGCCTTTGCCTCTGTCAAACCTCATCTTACAAACAAATATTCGAGCTCAAAAACTACATTTCATTCAAACTTGAGAGCAACATTCCAGATGAATCAATCTGATCCAATTTCAAGCAAACTGGTTTGATTCGATCATTGCCAAATAAATCTGAGAATCTATTTGATCCAATTTCAACGCAACTGGTTTGATTCATAGCCAAATCTGAGTTTGAGATTTGGACCTCCAAAATCTAGTTAGGGTACAGGCCACCGTGATCTTATTTGAGGTTGTCATTCCTTGTCCAACGCAGGTCTATACTCTATACCATGAAAAAAGGATTCAATAGCTGCCATTCTATACACTCTTCTACTTCTATATGCTCCCCTCTTTTATCGACTTGCTGCTATGCGTAGCTTTTTGTTGCTATTTTAATTTTCAATTTTTTAATTATTGATTTTTTTGTTTTAATTTTCAATTTCTTCTACTCCGTATTTTATTGATGTGTTTCTTTTCAGTTTATACTCTTTCATCGACTTGTGCTGCCACTAGTGTTTATTTTGTAGATATATGAAGTACAAGTATTAGTTTTTCAAATTAATTTTCTTAATAAGTAAAAATAAAATCTGGAAAGTATTTCTTAGTCATTGTCATATTCATATTACAATGTCAATATCACAATGTCACAATGTAGTAAGACAATATTACAATTTAATGTCAAATAGTGTTATTATAAGGGAAAGTTCCTGAAATGGGACCAAAAACGTTTGTAAATTCCAAAATAGGACTGTCATGTTTTTATTCTCAAAGTAGGAGTAATTACTGTCAAGTTTGGAAAATACTGTCATGTTTCAAGTCTGGTACTGACAAAACATGACAGTAATTAGTCCCATATTGGGAATTCAAAAAAATGGCAGTCCCATTTTGGAATTTACAAACGTTTTTAGTCCTATTTAGGGTAAATTCTCTTATTATAAATATTATTCTTTTTATTATAAGCATTTCCAAAATAAATAATATTACAATATTGTGAACATTGTTAAAATATAAGAAAAATGTCACAATGTCGGAAAAGTAGCACAATGCCAAAAAAATGTCACAATAGACTATGTTATTAAAAGTACCAAAATAATGACAATGTCAATCTCAATGCTATAAAAATGATGTCACAATGTAATTTAATTAATGTCATTATTTAAAAATCAATGTCATTGTTTAAAGCCAATATCATTGTTCAAAAATTAATGTCATTGTTTAAAAAGCAATGTCATTGTTTAATAATATTAGTGGCGTAGCAATGACAATGGCACAATAATGTCAATGGTGCACAATTATGCTAATGACATTGACATGGAGAAATAGTATAATCACTACTATCTCATAAAATTATGACATTTTCATGACATTATATTCTATGAAATCAATGTCATGCCAATGACATTGTAAACACTATACAAATGACATACAATGTCGATGTCAATGTCATAAAAATGACATAACATTCATGGTGCCAAAGTATTACAATGTTACTGTATGACATCGTAATATACAATGACATTATATGAAAATATAATAAATGATGTCATATATGAGAATGTAATATACAATGTCATAAGGAGTATTTGACAATGTAACGATATCATTGTTTGAATGAAAAAATAAGACATAAAGTAAAAAAAATGAATAATACGACAATGTTAAAACAATTTATAACATTGTCATTAGTAAGAATGTGGCATTGTCTATTCTATTGACATTGTCATTGGCAATGTCAAGAAAACAGCCATTATTCAAAATATAAAATAACATTGTCTATTTTATTGACACTTCCAAAACAAAAACACCCATATTAGCACCATTCTAGTTCACACATTAGAAATTCAAATCAACTTTACAGCATCAGAAACTTCCAAAACCACATCATGGAACCCAAGAGAAAAAAATGAATCTTAAGCTTGTACATCCGGTGCTGGCTTCTAATTCCATGCCCAAACATCCAACAATAAATGGCACCAAATCCAAGAGACTGTAAAGCACTATGAGGACTCTCAGAGTACTTCCAACTTCCAAGCCCACTCTGCAGTTGTAGTACTCCAACTATGCTTCCTGTAGAAAAATTTGGAAAGTAAAAAATAAATAATGCGTAGTACGGAGTATTTGAATAATAAATTTGAAAAGAAAACAACAGATCAAAACAAACTAGCTCCAAAAAAGGCAAAAAAACAATGAGTAAGATCTGGGAAAATAAAAACATACTATCTGTTTAAGCAGGAAATTATTCACCTCTTATAACAAAGAAAAACGGGATAAGGGGGATTTCGCACAAGAATCTATATGGAAGAATGGAAGAAATTTTACTATGGACTGAATATTAATGTAAATACACTCTCTTGATAATGAAAAGGAAAGTACTTGCTCTTTAATTATGATTCGAATGAACCCTCTGTTTACAATTTGCACTCATTAAATAAGCCTTCCTTCATGCCCATCTCCACGCTAACAACCCGCCAAAATAGCCGCAATATCACTTAACGTGCTTCCTTCTCTTTCTCTCCAAGGCTCCAACGTTCTTATCTGATAATTCAAACAACCCCTTTATCCGGGCTCTGCTTTATGTCATAGGCTAGTCTTGTCATCTTGTTGTTGAGATGGGCCGTATACTTTAATTTATTATCCCGTGGTTGGGCTTTGTTAATTGATGGAGAATCCTTGGCCCAACAATTGCCCCCAATTCGGAGGAATAGTTGTCAATGGATCGCTAAAGATATGGAACCGGCAACTCTTCCTTCGAATTAATACTTCTTGGGCTTCGTGAAGACTCCTGCTCGAACACTCAACCGTTGCCTTCTTCACATCGATTACCTCTCTCTTCAAATCGAAAACTCTCTCTTTTTTCTCACGATTCTCCACATTCCTTGTTTCTCCCTCTTCCATGGCTTCTCAAGTGTTTGTCCCTCAGGACATCTTAGAACTGAAAAGTTCCAAGCAAGCACGTCTCACGGAGGCTCATGTGGAAGCCATCCAAACGTCATCTGGATTCCCCTCCAACGCTGTCATCCGCTTCCCGGCAGCCAATGAAAGACTGGACTGGTTCTGCCCTGGGTGGGTGAACTTTCTGTTCTACCCGTTCAAAATCGGAATGAAATTCCCATTCTCTCCCCTAACTCGAGGCTTCCTGGAATTCGTCAAGATTTCCCCTTCTCAGGTCATGCCGCAAGTGTGGAGGATTTTAAGGGCTCTGGAAGTTTTGAGCGAGAAATACAGCATTCGCTTTGAATTTGAGGACCTCGGATTTACATATGAGCTTCGTACATCTGGCCCTGGCCGTTTTACCCTAGCACTGAAGGACAGGAAAGCGAGGCTCATTCACAAAGTAGACAAGGCGAATGATAGAGGTTGGATGAGCTGGTATTTCTTTGTTCTCAGAGATTCACTTGGGCACGAAGGAGCGTTTCTCGAAGACGACCTTCACAAAAGTAATCATCAAATTCATATATTCATCTCTTCTATTTCTGCTTTACTCTTTAGCCTCTAGCCTCTGAATGTACCTACCATTCATATATGTCATATGAACGATTAGCAGGTTATGATTATTTGTCATTCTGTCTGTTTTCCAGAAAAGAAAACTATTCCCCTTCCCCATGGGCCAACGGCCGAAGAGAGGACAGCCCGTATCCAAGCTATCCCTGTTGAAGAACGTTGGTTTGTAAGCTTGGTCTCTGAGTCCTCAGGTATGCCTCCCACTTTAACTCCTGATAGATCTGCCGGATTAAGGCGTTCTCGACGTAATATGAAGTCTTCGCGTAATCTGATTCAAGACTCGTCTGTAGTCTCAATTGAGGATTCAGGCCAGGAATCTGAAGGTTCTAAAGCTGGTGCTTGTGAGAATGCAGATGCTTATGTCCCTATGCAGGTTGTCTTTCCTACTGGTGAGAATTCTCAAACTGGGAAACGTCCTTCTTAGTCCGTCGGTAAGTATTTCACCTTATTCCCTGAGTCCTTTGTCCTGACATATCCTGATGGTCTGATTGGTTTTTCTTATGACAGCCACCTCTTCGTCCAACTCCAAGTTGCCTCCTACGGATTACGAACTCTTGACTATGGCTTCTAGGAAGAAAAGGGTGCCCTCTAAACTGCCCTCTCCTCTTCCTAAAATCCCTAAGCATTCCACTGCTGAAGTGGCTCAGACCTCCACCTTGCCTCGTGGGATGACTAAACCAGAGCCTAGTCCTGCCCCGATGAGGATGGTTGCATCCTTCTCCTCAGAATTCTGCCAATTGAAAGATACTCTACTTATGAAGGACGAAATGGCTCAGGTTCTGCTTCCATCATCTTCTGCTGCTTTCCAAGGTTTATCTCCTGCCGGCTTAGCGTTGGCCTCATCTGCTCTTGCTTTCCAGGTTTTGTACTCAACCTCCTTCAACCTGTTACTCAATGAAATGCTTTCTCTTACTATGCTAAACGAACTTGGCTTATTCGTTCAGAGCACACAGGCTAGTCTCGTTGCTGCAGAGAGGTTGACTTTAATGGAGAAAACTATTGACGATCTGAAGATGAAGGAGATAACTATGCAAAAGTATGCTGATGCCAACGCCCGCCAAATTTTGGAATTGCAGGAGCAGAATTCAGCCTATTCTGCCCAGGTGTCGCTTCTGAAGGACCGCATCCTAGCACTTGAAGCATACGGGAGAAAGAAGAAACAAGAAGTCACTAATGCAGCTTGCTTCTATGCTTGGAAGACTCGGGGAGAACTTATGGAAGCGTTCATAGCAGGTGAGACTTCCGGTTGGAAGGCTGAGCAAGATGTCGCTTCCTGGAGAGAGCTTCAAGAAGAGATGGACCCTCCAATCGCTGATGATGGTTTTGACGTTGGTGAGTCTGATAACGAGGCTGACTCGTAAACTTCTCCTTAATGTAAGGCATTTTGCAAACATCTTTAACTTAGCTTCCGGTACCTTGGTGGTTCATCCAGGGCGGAAAGTATTTGTGACATCTTCATCCCAGGCACTTGGTGGTTTATCCAAGGCCTGGCCTCTATTTTGCTTTATGGTACCTCCGTGGATATTCTGATACTTTGGTTCTGACTGTCATATATGTGGATATGCTTGTCGTTGTTTATGTATGTGAATATGTCTGCATGTGCATCGTTATGTATGTGCACATGTTTCGTTATATATGTATGTTTTGGCCAAAATCATGTATGTTAATAGGGCCGGCTGGGACTGTAATCCATGATCTTCTCATGGGCAGCCCAGCCCTTTCCCAATTGATGTCAACGTGTTGTGTGCACTTGAAAAAGGCTGACATCTTGGCTGTCCATGATTTCTTGACTTTCAGCCCTGATATACTTCTGCAGTCACTAAAAAGAAAAACTGTCAAAGCTGGCCGTTGGCTTGGGGCCAACGGCCCTCCGACGGTCAAGTTAGCAAAAAATCATGAATCTACTTTGTGTGATACAATATTCTACAGACAATATGCTAACTGCATGACCTCCAAGATGGGTCCAAAAATGTACTGAACTCAAATTAAGTTAGGCATGAATGAAATAATGCAGAGATTTGCTAACGAATAAGATTTTAACTGCTCAAACTCTATTCTAGGCCATTCACCTAGAACCATAAACGATAATAAGATTTTAACTGCTCAAACTCTATTTTAAGTCACATATCATCAATCCGGAGGTAAGAAATCCTAGACTTAACATGAGCCAAACGTAAATTGAAAAGAATATAAGTTAACCGTTATATTATTAGGTGATTGAAATGGATGAGACATTATCCTACGAAGAAAAACCCATAGAGATTCTCGATACTAAGACCCGAGAGACAAGGAAGAAGACAGTTAAGATGGTAAAAGTACTTTGGTCAAACCATTTGACCGAGAATGCAACATGGGAGACAGAAGAGGATATGCGTAAACGGTATCCTGAACTTTTCAATTAAGGTAAATATTCGGTTACGAGGACGTAACCTTTCTTTTAGGGGGGCAGGTTGTCATATCTTATAAACCTATAATAATTCATCTTCATACTTAATTCGCGTCTTAGTTTATGCTTCGAGGACGAAGCATTCTTTAAGGAGGGTAGAATGTGATACCTTGAAAATTTGAAATAAAAATAAATAAATAAATCAGATAAGTTATATCTGATAAATCAAATGAAAGTAAGATCAAAATATTTTTTTTATACTTGGTGTATAAAAATATACGCACACTACATGCAATGAAAATTAAACACTTATGTGGCATCGGAAAAAAAAAAATAAATAAATAAAAATAAAAATAAATCAGATAAAATATATCTGACAAGGTAAATAAAAATAAATATCAAAGTATTATAAGTGACATTTTGTAACATGTAATAATATACATATACACATAAAATGTAACTTGTGGATGACAATCATACACATAGGTGTTCACAATAATACAAATAGAGGTAATAATATATGCAATGAACTTGCGGACTAGACTTAGAATGCATTAGAACAACCAACATTTACACATGCATGTTCATAATACTATGTATAATAATATTGAATAATAATGAAGAAATAATTCAAACCAATCACTCCATGTATGATTCAGCCTAGAATGATCGATCTACAGCTATAAATACAGCTTCCTTCCCATTCTAAATCACCACAAAGTGAAGAAAACGAGTAGAGAATATATATATATACTTACTCGCCGGAAAAATACACATATATAAATTTACGTAAGAAATTGCCTATAAACAAGAGAGGAGGGTCGTGAGAGGTCTAGGAATATTTCCCAATAAATTCCAGACCGATTCGTAGTCACCGGAGCATTCTAGAGGTCGCCGGAGTTGCAAGCCAAGGAAATGGGTCTTCAGCAAGTGCGGAAATTTGGCCGTAGATAGGGGTGGCGGAGCTTCTCCTCGACGTCAGGATCATTTTGCAACTTGAATCGTTTAAATCCGTTACCTGTAAGTAAAGTTATCGCTCGCCGAAGTTTTCGGGATTCCGGTCGCCGGAATCGCGACCTGGAGAAGCTGGGAAGGAGACAACCCAGTCTTCTTGGGCCGGGTCGCGAATTTGGGCCGGTTCGGCCCATTTTCAATAAAAATTAAAAATAAAATAGTAAATGAAATAAATAAAATCTGTAAAAATATAAATTAAATACCTGGTTTAAAAATACATATTCAGACCAAGAATAATTGAAAAATAATATTTGTAGCTATTTTTAATTGATTTAATTGTAATTGGGCCAATTTGTACATATTTAGTAAATAATTAACTAAATAACGAAATAAATTATGAAATAAATATTGGAGCAAGCTGGATTAAATATATGACTAACTAGGACATTTGGGACCATTTATAATTAATAAAAATTATGATTATCATACTTAATTGTAATTAAACCGGTTAATAGATATATGAAATTAAGTGAATAAATAAGGGAAATAATTCTAAAATAAATATCTGGACAACCTAGGTCAAATATAGACCCAAAATGTAGTTATGGAATGTAATAAATTTATAAAGTCGATTTTTAAGCCATTTAATTTGATTAGGCCATATAAAACTAGTTAAGTAATTAAATAAGAAAATTTTGATATTAATGGTGAAATAAATAAATCACTAAGATTGAAAATAATGTTCTGGACTAAAAATGATGTTTGTAATAAAATAAGGAAAAGAAAATAAAGTTGGGTTATCTAGTATAAATGAATGACTATATTTGGACTCAATAAATAAATTATTGAATTAGTGGACTAATTAAATTAGTGTGATTAAATTAATAATTATTATCCTTGATTATTAGTGATTTGGACTCCATATATATTATTAAACTATTTGAACTCATAAAAAAAAAATTAGTTGATTAATATAAACCAATTAATTAAGTAATGTGTACTTAGTGATTTAGTTAATTGACTTCATTGGAGTAGTTTAACTAAATGAATTAGTTTAATGGATAAATTGGTTAAATTATGGATGTGGTAATATTTTTGGACTTTATATAGAAAATTAAAACGAGATTAGAAGCTTATTATTGGCCTTAATTGAATTAGATTAATGTATTTAGCTATATTGCTATAATTAAACTTATTTATTGAATTTAGTTAGTTCAATTAAATTAGTAAATAAAATAAATAAAACTGGATGATTGGATTAATTAATTTAATTGGGTTAGTTAGTATAAATAAACCATTGAACTAATTAAAGTGGTTATTGAGATTAAACTATCATTAATTACTATTATTTTGAAATATTGTTTACATGAAATTACTATTAGAAGATTTATAAAAAAAAAAATTATGTACATCATGTAAACTGAATTTTTGGACTAAAAATACTTATTTAATTCGAAATGATGATATCATTATATAGTTAAACTAATTGGACCAGTTAACTATTTAACCAAATAAAATTAAAGAAAAATCGAGTTGGATTATTATAATTAAATAAAATAATAAGAATGGGCAGGAAATAAAAATTTAGTAAGATTTATTAATTTAATTTAATATTCATATTTAAAGAAGGAATTATGAAGTTAAAGTAATTAAAGGTTGGATATATAAGAAATAACGAAATAATAGAATAGTTATTGATTTAGAATTTTGATCAATATTAGAAGAAGAATTCAAGTGAAGATCAAGCTAGAGATTTTATTAAGGAGATTATCGCAATTTAAGGTAAGTTCTATGTCAACCAAAATGTTTTGCCTCGTACTTATATGTATGCAATATTTGCACTATGTGAACTATTTATGAATTGGAAATTATTTGTTTGACATGGATCGAATATTCTGACTATATGAATATTGGTGGATTATTACCTTTTATGGATGATTAAATGTATATTCTTTTTATTAAAGAATATTGGTGGATTTATATTTATTACAAAGGATATTTTGAGAAAATGTGACAATAATGATTTGGGGAAAACTTAAAGTTTTCATAATATATATTCTTACGTCTCGAGAGAAACACGAGGCGTGGGTGGTTAGGGCTACTACTACTTTTGGTGAAATTTATTTGGGTCGGTAACCAGTCCGACAATGACATACTCCGGTAGACATTCCGGGCTTTTATTTGAGGATCAAAGATCCTTTGGTGGTCGTAGTAGTAGTTACCTAATTTACCCTTGGACAATGTCCATTGTGAGTAGGTGGTAGAAAACATCCTGCCTACTTGGGTTTCTTACTACTCGGAGGGCTTGGAATCCCTTTTAGAGGGTGTGCACACTTAAGGTAGAAATTCAGCTTCCAATTGGTGGTCGGTGGGAGCCGGAATTCCGGGATGAGTCGTAGATAACAACGACTCATTGGGCTCGAGGAATCTTGAGTTTCGCCCACTCTTAAAAGAATCTAAAGTATTACTTTTGGAGGAATTGAAGGACGATATTATCTATTGTGGAAATTATTTTATGACATTAAACCATTTTGGAAATATGAGAGACTACTTTTCGATATATATACATATACAAAAACCTATTTTCCAAATTATATTATTTTACGGGTTCGGGTGGAATCTTACTTAGCTCTAAAGCTAATTTTTGTCTCTTTTTCTCTTTTTCTCTTTGCTCTATTGTACAGATGATTATGATTATGAAGATTGATGTACTTGCTGCCCGAGTGTTCCGCTAGTTGCACACGTTTGATTAATTATTGTTGTTTAAATTTGTAATCCATAAACTTGTTTTAAGCTTTATCCAATGGCTACTTGAATTTATGGTGGATAGCCTGTGCACTCAATCATGTATAGGTTGAGTGTGGCGGTGACACACCTGTTTTTCCATTAAAGACTTCCGCTGTACTCTAAATATGTTTTATAATAAAGATGTTTTCATTTCAAAAATGTTATTTTATTTTGGTGGGAAAAATGGGGGTGTTACACTAACAACCCGCCAAAATAGCCGCAATATCACTTAACGTGCTTCCTTCTCTTTCTCTCCAAGGCTCCAACGTTCTTATCTGATAATTCAAACAACCCCTTTATCCGGGCTCTGCTTTATGTCATAGGCTAGTCTTGTCATCTTGTTGTTGAGATGGGCCGTATACTTTAATTTATTATCCCGTGGTTGGGCTTTGTTAATTGATGGAGAATCCTTGGCCCAACAATTGCCCCCAATTCGGAGGAATAGTTGTCAATGGATCGCTAAAGATATGGAACCGGCAACTCTTCCTTCGAATTAATACTTCTTGGGCTTCGTGAAGACTCCTGCTCGAACACTCAACCGTTGCCTTCTTCACATCGATTACCTCTCTCTTCAAATCGAAAACTCTCTCTTTTTTCTCACGATTCTCCACATTCCTTGTTTCTCCCTCTTCCATGGCTTCTCAAGTGTTTGTCCCTCAGGACATCTTAGAACTGAAAAGTTCCAAGCAAGCACGTCTCACGGAGGCTCATGTGGAAGCCATCCAAACGTCATCTGGATTCCCCTCCAACGCTGTCATCCGCTTCCCGGCAGCCAATGAAAGACTGGACTGGTTCTGCCCTGGGTGGGTGAACTTTCTGTTCTACCCGTTCAAAATCGGAATGAAATTCCCATTCTCTCCCCTAACTCGAGGCTTCCTGGAATTCGTCAAGATTTCCCCTTCTCAGGTCATGCCGCAAGTGTGGAGGATTTTAAGGGCTCTGGAAGTTTTGAGCGAGAAATACAGCATTCGCTTTGAATTTGAGGACCTCGGATTTACATATGAGCTTCGTACATCTGGCCCTGGCCGTTTTACCCTAGCACTGAAGGACAGGAAAGCGAGGCTCATTCACAAAGTAGACAAGGCGAATGATAGAGGTTGGATGAGCTGGTATTTCTTTGTTCTCAGAGATTCACTTGGGCACGAAGGAGCGTTTCTCGAAGACGACCTTCACAAAAGTAATCATCAAATTCATATATTCATCTCTTCTATTTCTGCTTTACTCTTTAGCCTCTAGCCTCTGAATGTACCTACCATTCATATATGTCATATGAACGATTAGCAGGTTATGATTATTTGTCATTCTGTCTGTTTTCCAGAAAAGAAAACTATTCCCCTTCCCCATGGGCCAACGGCCGAAGAGAGGACAGCCCGTATCCAAGCTATCCCTGTTGAAGAACGTTGGTTTGTAAGCTTGGTCTCTGAGTCCTCAGGTATGCCTCCCACTTTAACTCCTGATAGATCTGCCGGATTAAGGCGTTCTCGACGTAATATGAAGTCTTCGCGTAATCTGATTCAAGACTCGTCTGTAGTCTCAATTGAGGATTCAGGCCAGGAATCTGAAGGTTCTAAAGCTGGTGCTTGTGAGAATGCAGATGCTTATGTCCCTATGCAGGTTGTCTTTCCTACTGGTGAGAATTCTCAAACTGGGAAACGTCCTTCTTAGTCCGTCGGTAAGTATTTCACCTTATTCCCTGAGTCCTTTGTCCTGACATATCCTGATGGTCTGATTGGTTTTTCTTATGACAGCCACCTCTTCGTCCAACTCCAAGTTGCCTCCTACGGATTACGAACTCTTGACTATGGCTTCTAGGAAGAAAAGGGTGCCCTCTAAACTGCCCTCTCCTCTTCCTAAAATCCCTAAGCATTCCACTGCTGAAGTGGCTCAGACCTCCACCTTGCCTCGTGGGATGACTAAACCAGAGCCTAGTCCTGCCCCGATGAGGATGGTTGCATCCTTCTCCTCAGAATTCTGCCAATTGAAAGATACTCTACTTATGAAGGACGAAATGGCTCAGGTTCTGCTTCCATCATCTTCTGCTGCTTTCCAAGGTTTATCTCCTGCCGGCTTAGCGTTGGCCTCATCTGCTCTTGCTTTCCAGGTTTTGTACTCAACCTCCTTCAACCTGTTACTCAATGAAATGCTTTCTCTTACTATGCTAAACGAACTTGGCTTATTCGTTCAGAGCACACAGGCTAGTCTCGTTGCTGCAGAGAGGTTGACTTTAATGGAGAAAACTATTGACGATCTGAAGATGAAGGAGATAACTATGCAAAAGTATGCTGATGCCAACGCCCGCCAAATTTTGGAATTGCAGGAGCAGAATTCAGCCTATTCTGCCCAGGTGTCGCTTCTGAAGGACCGCATCCTAGCACTTGAAGCATACGGGAGAAAGAAGAAACAAGAAGTCACTAATGCAGCTTGCTTCTATGCTTGGAAGACTCGGGGAGAACTTATGGAAGCGTTCATAGCAGGTGAGACTTCCGGTTGGAAGGCTGAGCAAGATGTCGCTTCCTGGAGAGAGCTTCAAGAAGAGATGGACCCTCCAATCGCTGATGATGGTTTTGACGTTGGTGAGTCTGATAACGAGGCTGACTCGTAAACTTCTCCTTAATGTAAGGCATTTTGCAAACATCTTTAACTTAGCTTCCGGTACCTTGGTGGTTCATCCAGGGCGGAAAGTATTTGTGACATCTTCATCCCAGGCACTTGGTGGTTTATCCAAGGCCTGGCCTCTATTTTGCTTTATGGTACCTCCGTGGATATTCTGATACTTTGGTTCTGACTGTCATATATGTGGATATGCTTGTCGTTGTTTATGTATGTGAATATGTCTGCATGTGCATCGTTATGTATGTGCACATGTTTCGTTATATATGTATGTTTTGGCCAAAATCATGTATGTTAATAGGGCCGGCTGGGACTGTAATCCATGATCTTCTCATGGGCAGCCCAGCCCTTTCCCAATTGATGTCAACGTGTTGTGTGCACTTGAAAAAGGCTGACATCTTGGCTGTCCATGATTTCTTGACTTTCAGCCCTGATATACTTCTGCAGTCACTAAAAAGAAAAACTGTCAAAGCTGGCCGTTGGCTTGGGGCCAACGGCCCTCCGACGGTCAAGTTAGCAAAAAATCATGAATCTACTTTGTGTGATACAATATTCTACAGACAATATGCTAACTGCATGACCTCCAAGATGGGTCCAAAAATGTACTGAACTCAAATTAAGTTAGGCATGAATGAAATAATGCAGAGATTTGCTAACGAATAAGATTTTAACTGCTCAAACTCTATTCTAGGCCATTCACCTAGAACCATAAACGATAATGAGATTCTTAAGTTACACTTATTACTCTGCCTAGGGTAAGACGGGAAGTTATATTTCAAAACAACATATAGACCGATGGTGACGCTTTGACAAACCTGTCGCATCTAGTACGTACAACGCTTCTGGGAGACTTGCCTGTCGCCTGGTTTGGTCGCCTGCATCCAAAATGTCATTTGGACTGACCGTTGGCCTTAAGCCAACGGCCCTCCGATGATTAAGTTAGTAAATTGTTCTAACAGATAAAGCAAAATGACATTAGAAATGGAAAAGCTTAAGGTGTACCGCATTCCAGCTTCTAGGAACTTGTTTACCCTCAATTGACTCCAGACGATATGCCCCCTGTCCAATTATGTCAACAATCTTGTACGGACCCTCCCAATTGGGGCTGAATTTTCCACTTGCTTCGTTTCCAAATGCTCTTCTCAAAACCCAATCTCCTTTCTTGAACACCTTTGCTCGAACGTTCTTATTAAAACTCTTTGCCACCATTTGTTGATAGGACTGTAGACGGATCTTAGCTTTCTCTCTAATTTCGTCGATGGTGTCAAGATCATGTATTAACTCGACGTTGTTCCGTTCTTCAGTCATAAGCCCGTATCTTGAAGATGGCACTTCAATTTCTGCTGGTATGACCGCCTCACAGCCATACACCAAGGAGAAAGGAGTCTGTCCGGTCGCATTCTTTGGAGTCGTCCTATCAGCCCACAATATCAGGGGTAACTCGTCAGCCCATCTGCCTTGTGCTTTCTCGAGTCTTTTCTTCAAATTGGACACAATGATTTTGTTGCTAGACTCGGCTTGTCCATTGGATTGCGGGTACCTAGGAGTCGACGTCTCCAACCTGATGTTGTACCTTTCGCAGAAGCGTTGGGTTTTTGCACTTATGAACTGGGACCCATTATCGCATACGATCTCCGACGGAATGCCAAACCTGCAAAGTATATTACGTCTAATAAAAGATATTACCTGTTCATCGCGTACCTGACGGAATGGCTCGGCTTCCACCCATTTTGAGAAATAGTCCATCATCGCCAACATGTAAACCTTCTGTCCTGGAGCTTCGGGCAGCTTTCCCACGATGTCCATTCCCCATTTCATAAAAGGCCAGGGTGAGAGGACTGGGTGAAGCGACTCCGATGGTTGATGACGGATCGGACCGTGTTTTTGACAAGCCTGACAGCTTTGAGTGAAGGTGACTGCGTCATGCCGCATGGTTGGCCAGTAGTATCCAAATCGGAGAGCCTTGTTAGACAGACTCCTTCCCGCAGCATGGTTTCCACATTCGCCTTCGTGAAGATCTTTGAGCACCTTCATGGCTTCTTGAGGTGCTAAACATCTTTGGTATGGACCTGCTTTAGATCTTTTAAACAGTACATCATCGATTAATAAGAATTTGGTTACCTTGGAGAGGAATGCATTGGCTTCCTTTTTGTCTGATGGCAAGATGTTATGTCTCAGGTATGCTATGTATGGCTGCGTCCAGTCATCTTGTGAGGACGAACTGATTGTGCTGACGGACTCCAATCTGTCAATTGCCGGACTTGTCAAGTGGACGAAGGGGATGTTACTATTGACCTCTGCCCCCAGACATGAACCAATTGCGGCCAAAGCGTCTGCCTGCGTGTTCTCTTCTCTTGGTATTTGTTCAAGTGTGATCTCGTCGAACCATGCCATCAATTTCGTGACGACTTGCAGGTAGGAAGTCATCTTGGGATCCTTTGCTGCATAAACACCATTAGCTTGGTTAACTATTAACAAGGAATCACATTTTACCTGGAGTAGCTTGACACCCAAATCCTTTGCCAAAGTTAGGCCTACGATCAGCGCCTCATACTCCGCTTCATTATTTGTGGCGTTAAAATCACAATGAACGGCTTGGAGCATAGTGTCCCCCTGTGGCGACTTTAGCACTATGCCCAGGCCTGCTCCGTTTAAGTTCGACGCCCCGTCTGTGTGCAATGTCCACTTTTGTTGAGGCAGACCGTCTGTGATGATGCATGCTTCTTTTTCGGCTTCGGTTTGGAGCTTAGGGCTAAAGTCTGCCACAAAATCAGCAAGCGTCTGGGACTTCAAGGCAGTTCGTGGCTCGTACCGAATGTCATAGGCTCCCAGCTGGATCGACCACTTGGCCATTCGACCTGACAATTCTGGTTTCCTCATGATTGACTTCATGGGATAGTTAGTCCGCACACAAATAGTATGTGATTCAAAATATGGACGTAATTTAACCGCTGCGGTAATCAAAGCTAAAACTAGTTTTTCAAGCAAAGCGTACCTGGCTTCGGGTCCATTTAATGACTTACTTACATAGTACACCGGTGTCTGCATTCCGTCGTCTTCTTTTGTCAGTACGGCGCTGACAGCGTGTTCTGAGACGGCCAAATACAGTTGAAGTTCGTCACCCTCCTTTGGTTTTGTCAACAACGGCGGGGTTGTCATATATTCCTTCAGTCGCTGGAGTGCCTGCTCGTGTTGATCTGTCCACTCGAACTTCTTGTTCTTACGAAGCACGTCATAGAAAAGGCGACATCTGTCAGATGACTTGGAAATGAAGCGGTTCAGAGCAGCAACTCGACCTGTCAACCTCTGCACATCTTTGACTGACTTTGGCGATTCTATGTCAATGATAGCTCGGACCTGCTCTGGACTTGCTTCTATTCCACGTTCACTGACAATATAGCCCAAGAATTCCCCTGAGGACACACCGAAGGCGCATTTCGCCGGATTGAGCTTCAAGTTATATTCTGTCAACTTCTTAAATGATTCTGCCAGGTTGCCAACGTGGTCCTCAGCTTTTCTTGACTTGACGATCATATCATCTATGTATACTTCCATGGTTTTCCCAATTTGATCTTTGAACATCATGGTGACGAGCCTTTGAAACGTTGCACCTGCATTTTTTAGACCAAATGGCATAACAATATAACAATACGTACCTGTTTCAGTAATGAAGGCCGTCTTTTCTTGGTCATCAGAATGTAGCTGAATCTGGTGGTATCCGCTAAAGGCGTCCATGAACGAGAGCATCTCATGTCCGGCAGTCGCATCGGCCAACACGTCGATGTGTGGCATGGGGAATGAATCCTTTGGACATGCTTTGTTCAAATCGGTGAAGTCCACGCACACACGCCATTTCGCCTTTTTTCCTTTTGCTGCCTTCTTTTTGACGACCACGACGTTAGCTAGCCAATCTGGATATCTGACTTCTCTAGCTTTCCCGGTTTGGAGAAGGGCCTCGACCTCTTGGTTTATGATGTCGTTCCGCTCCCTCGCAAAACGTCTTCTTCGTTGTCTGACTGGTTTATATGACGGATTGACATTTAACTTGTGCGTGATAATCTTCGGGTCAATTCCCGTCATGTATGGGAATCGTACAAGAATAACCCAAAGAATAAAATAGTTAAAGATAAGTAATATATTAATAAATCTGAATGTTATAATACAATCGTATTAGTATGCTTTTGGAACTAAATTGATCATGAAAAGCTTCGTATATGAAGATTGTAGAACTGATGGTGGATTGCCCCCTCCCTTGAGATAATGCTCTCTATTTATACTTATATAATTGCTATCATGAGGCTAACGTGCCTAACTTCCAGGCACTTCCTTCTCCTATGCCAATGAATTAGGGAAATTGTTATCTACTTATATCACTTCGTGCCACCAGCCAAGTCAAACCTCCAAATCCTTATCCATTTAGCCGAAGTGTTGGATCGAGTCACTTGATTATATATTTGCTTGTGGGCTGGACTCCAAATTAATTTCTTGAATTATTTTGTGGCCCAACAATTGCCCCCTTTCGAGAAGTTGAAGCATATGGGCGCACATGTCGATCCGCTAAGCATCAACTTTTCGAAATCTTGAAAGAACATAAACGGTCATCACTGATTGTTGCACTTATAGACTAGTCATCGGTTTTACAAGACATGTCGTCAAATGTCAACCCGTCACTCGAATGACAAGACGTTTCTATCAATCCGTCATTTTTCTGGTGAGACGCTTCCTTCAACTCGTCACCCGTCTGACGTGACGACTTCCGTCAACTCGTCATTTATATGAGGCGATGCTTCTATCAACCTGTCATCTGTCTGGCGCTCTTTCGTCAACCCGTCAACCTTCAGATAAGATGCTTCCGTCAACTTGTCACTTTCCTTGCAAGTAGTTTTTGATCGAATCCATCTCTTTGATTGAAGCGACAAAGAACGAAGGCTAATCTCCTATCCGCTTCCTCCAAATTTGTGCTAATGGATCATAACTAGTCAGTGCTGACGAGATGAATCTTCGTCCAGGTTGACGTCAACACTTCAGTTGATAGAGGTGATTTTGTCCCTCATTGGATACATGACGAGTTTGGCTCCGTGAGTGTGGCCATAACCTGCAAAAACTTTAAATAACGTTACGTTTGTGATTTGTGTTGATGTCGTTCGTATTACTCCTTATGTTGGAGAATGTGTGTATGTATTTTTTGTTGTACGTGTGTTGTCATATATGTTTTGGTTGCACGTGCGGCGTCATATACGTGTGTAGGTTTTGGCCAAAAAATATATATGTTGTAGGGGCCGGCTGGGACTGTTATCCATGATCTTCTCATGGGCAGCCCAGCCCTTTCCCATTTGATGTTAGTGTATAATATGTAACTGGCATGAGCATGGTTGAAATCTTAGTTGCCTCGGTAACTGCTTGATCTTGTGCTTCGAGATAGTCCTGCATCCATTAAAAATCGTCGAAGCTGGCCGTTGGCTTTGGGCCAACGGCCCTCTGATGATTAAGTCAGTAAAAGCAATGAATATATCTTGAAGCGGAAATGTATACTCTACACCGAATACGTCACAACTTTCTATGAACAAGATGACCACATAATGTTTCCATAAAGGATCCAAAATTTATTGAACTCAAGCTTAGAAATGAGATAAGTTAATCATGTACAAAATAACTCAAAGGAAAATGCATAGATTATTAAAGAAACCAAATTTTAACTAGACTCAATCTATTCTAAATCATTCACTCGGTTTTATAAATGATATGAGATTTTTCAAATTAAACTCACTGATCTGTCAGGGATCAAAGTAAGACAAGACCTCAAAGTGACGTACAGACTGACCAATGACCATGACGCTTTGACAGATTCGTCGTACCCGATACGTCATGGACTTATTGTGCGACGTATCAAAGAGATTTACCTGGCGCCTCATTCGGTTTCCTGCGCTCAAAACGTCGTTAGGATTGGTCGTTGGCCTTAAGCCAACGGCCCTCCGATGATTAAGTTAGTAGGTGATCGTTTATAGATAAATGAAAATAATAGATTAAGAATATGTATACCAATCTAGATAAGTTATCACCATAACATGTCTACCGTAGGACGATATGCCCCCCGTCTGACGATTTCAATCATTTCGTCACCGAAGTGAGTTATCACGAAAGTGACTCGTCACAGAAATGACTCGTCACGGAAGTAACTCGTCAAGAAAGTGATTCGTCATCAAAGTGATTCGTCACAAAAGCGATCCGTCACAGAAGTGACTCGTCACGGAATTGACGACAATATGCAAAAGAAAGTAACAAACTAAAAATGAAACAACTTATAAGGGTACCGTATTGCAGCTCTTTAGAATCTGTCTATCATCGGACGATGTGCCCCCCGTCCGGGATATCAATCACTTTGTCTTGTTCATTTCGTCATGGAATGACGACTCGTTCCTCGGGTCTTGAATATGGTTTTCCAGACTTGTAATCAAGCCTCCTAGGAGATTCTGATTTCCCATGCCCCCATTCATGCTCAACATGTCCAAGACGGGATCGTAAGTCTTCTTCTAGACGGATGAAAGCTAACGCCTTTGATTGGACATCTTCGAAGGATCGACAAGGGTATTTCGTCAGTTCTCGGTATAGCTCTGAATCTTCATATAAACCTCTTCTGAATGCTTCAATGACGGTAGAGACGTCACATTTTGGGATCGACACCTTCCTTACGTTGAATCTGTGCAAATAATCTCTAAGTGATTCACCATGCCTCTGTGTGACTTGATACAAGTCACTGGTCCGTCTTTCCAATACCCTACTACTCGCGAACTGTCGATTGAAAAGATTGAAGAGTTCGGCAAATGAACCGACGCTTCTATTCGGAAGATTGACGAACCATTTTAAAGCGGGACCAGCCGGTGTTATGCCAAATCCCCGACACATACATGCCTCTCTCTGTTCAAGTCTAACGGAGATGGTCGACATCACTTGCTTATACCGCGCGACATGTTCTCCAGGATCCGTGGTTCCGTCAAATGGCTCCATGGTTGGTACGTCAAATTTATTCGGCAGCTGGACACGAATGATCGACTCGTCAAAAGGTGAATCTTCATAACACGTTCGTGACGCTCTGCCCAAGGGCGTTGGTACCCTTGGCAATCCGTTGAGTTTGTCCTGCATCTGTCGCATTTGCTCCCTCAATATAGCCATCTGATCTGCCATATCCGGATGGAGGGGAACTGGAAACGACGATGTCGGTGCTGCCATCTGGCTGACTTCATGACAGATTGATGATGGAGTGAAGATCATTTCAGGACGTCTTTCAGGAAACGTCGATGCTAGTAACGCGTCAAATCCGTCATAGCGTCGCAGTTGAGGTTCTAGAAATGACACGCTGGGCCCATTTCGTCTGGCGTCCTGCATGAAACTTGATGGGCCGGCTTCTGCACCATTCCTGCTCCTGTAATGTGGGATTGACGGCTCTAGCGTGAGGGAGACGGGATCCGTCACTGTTGCAGGTGGATCCGTCGATGTTGCGGGTGGATCCGTCGCAGCTGGGGAGAAACAAAGATTCAGCCGTGTTGCGGCAGTCATTGTGTCACTCCTCCGATTGAGCCTCGAGTTTGAAGCTATCGAGACTACAGCTTGTACCTGGGAGCGAAGTACGTCGTTCTCGCGTTGAAGATGGGCCATCTTCTCCGCCATCTCACGCCGGATTTCCTCCCGGACCGTCTCGAGCTGCTCATGGAATTCAATTAACAGCTGATTCGTTCCTGCCATAATTGATTTCTTTCTTGCACGATGCCCCACGGTGGGCGCCAAATTGTTTAAGCAGGAAATTATTCACCTCTTATAACAAAGAAAAACGGGATAAGGGGGATTTCGCACAAGAATCTATATGGAAGAATGGAAGAAATTTTACTATGGACTGAATATTAATGTAAATACACTCTCTTGATAATGAAAAGGAAAGTACTTGCTCTTTAATTATGATTCGAATGAACCCTCTGTTTACAATTTGCACTCATTAAATAAGCCTTCCTTCATGCCCATCTCCACGCTAACAACCCGCCAAAATAGCCGCAATATCACTTAACGTGCTTCCTTCTCTTTCTCTCCAAGGCTCCAACGTTCTTATCTGATAATTCAAACAACCCCTTTATCCGGGCTCTGCTTTATGTCATAGGCTAGTCTTGTCATCTTGTTGTTGAGATGGGCCGTATACTTTAATTTATTATCCCGTGGTTGGGCTTTGTTAATTGATGGAGAATCCTTGGCCCAACACTATCTCCATGTATGTTTGAGATAGTATAAAACTTCACGACTCAAACAACGTACTCACGACTTAACAATGATACATATAGCACTTTACCTTGATCATAGATGTTTGGAAGCGTAAGATTGAAAATAATGTAAGTGGCATGTACCTAAAATTGGAGAAACCCAAAACCCATGAAAAAAGCCTATAGCAGCATTAACTCAGGACTATTTGAAGGACGAAACTCCTAAATTATACGCTCAAGGAGAAAGTGGTTCATAGTCAGATTAGATATCCATATGATCATAATGTACAAACAACCGATTCAGCAATTCATACTTAAACTATGGGAAGTACTACACATGGAAGTTTAAATTATTTCGCCAAGCGGAACAATGTGCTTCTAGTAGAAAGCCATACAAAAGATGCAAAGGTATCAAGTACTTACAATCATTAAAGTAGAGCTTTATACTTTTATTTTGAAATATAAGAGAAATTTTTATTTGAAGTTTTATTATTTTAAAATACAATGACCTAAGAAACTATCTTAGAAGGCTATTTAGTCTCAGAATAAAAGTTTATAAAGAATAAAACTTTCTTGCGTATAAAGTTGAAAAGCCTATAGCAGCATTAACCAATGTTCTAAAAGGCGCTAGGCGCTAGTCGGGCGCTAGCCCAGCGCCTAGCGCCTAGGCGGCTAGGCGGGCGCTTAGTCGGGGACTAGTCGGAGACATAGAAATTGCATTTTATCTATATTTTTGCATAAATATGACAAGTAATATTGTATTTTGTGTGTATGAAATACATATTTACATATACATTAACAAACATGAATGATAGAATTATCACATTTAATCATATGTAGTACTCTGTATATGATAACTAATCACTTAACTTCATTATGTTATAAGTATAAATATTTTATCACATTCGTTCATAGTTTTATCTTAATTTACAACTTCATTTCTTTATATCCATGGCTAAAGTTAAAGTATGTATTACAAAGTGAAGTAATGTTCGGCGATTTAGACGGCCTAGGCGGCCGATTAGGCGCTCTAGGCGGGCAACTAGGCGTCATAGGCGGCCGACCAATTAGTCGGAGTGCCTAGATGAAAATCGAGGCGCCTGACCACCGCCTAGCGCCTAGGCGGGGACTAGTCGGGCGCCTAGAACGATTTGTAGAACAGAGGCATTAACTTAGGACTATTTGAAGGACGAAACTCCTAAAATTATACGCTCAAGGAGAAAGTGGTTCATAGTCGGATTAGATCTGCATATGATCATAATGTATAAACAACCAATCGGCAATTCCTACTTTAAATATGGGAAGTACTACACATGGGTTTTTAAATTATTTCGCCAAGCGAAACAATGTGCTTATAGTAGAAAGCCATACAAAAGATGCAAAGGTATCAAGTACGTACAATCATCAAAGTAGAGCTTTATACTTTTATTTTGAAATATATGAGAAATTTTTATTTAAGGTTTTATTATTTTGAAAGACAATGACCTAAGAACCTATCTCAGAAGGCTATTTAGTCTCAGAATAAAAGTTTATAAAGAATAAAACTTTCTTCTTTATAAAGTTGAAAAAATTATCAAACAAGTCTTTTTAATATAGCTAAATGGGCAATTACCCTCATAATAAAAACACCCAATCAACCCATGAATTAGAACTATGGAGAAACATCTATATCTTCAATTTTGTAGACAATATTTCAGTTTTCAGGTTATTTGTCGGTTGTGGCTAAAAATAACTAAGTGACATAGTGTGTTGGTGCTTAGTTTTCAAATCCAAGAGACTGTAAAGCACTATGAGGACTCTCAGAGTACTTCCAACTTCCAAGCCCACTCTGCAGTTGTAGTACTCCAACTATGCTTCCTGTAGAAAAATTTGGAAAGTAAAAAATAAATAATGCGTAGTACGGAGTATTTGAATAATAAATTTGAAAAGAAAACAACAGATCAAAACAAACTAGCTCCAAAAAAGGCAAAAAAACAATGAGTAAGATCTGGGAAAATAAAAACATACTATCTCCAATTACACTAATTATAACTATAGATACAATTATAAATGTAATTATATTATTAATTATAATTACTTATATAATTATTATTGTAATTAAAATTATAATATTTATTTCTATAATTAAAATTATAACTATAATTATAAATAGAAATATATTTACTCCGTATAATAATAACTAAAACAATAACAACAACAACAATAGTAATATTAATAATAATAATAATTATAATTATAATTATAATTATATTATTATATTATAACAATAATAATATTATAATAATAAATTATATTATTATTATAACAATTATAATAATATAATAATAACATTATTATTATAATATAATAATAATATTAGTATTATTACTATTGTTATATTATTATAATTATATTGTTATTATATTATTATTTTTATTTATTATTAATATATTATATTATTATTATAATATAATAATAATGATATTTATACTATTAATATTATGTTTATATTATTATATTATTATTATTCTTATTATTATTATTATATTAATATATTATTATTAATATTATTAACAATAATTATAAAATAATAATTATAATAGTAATAATTTTAATTAATATAATAATAAAAGTGATAAATCATGTTTGAATTTTTCTGAACTGAATGTTTCTGATCTGGTCTGATCTAATCTGAATCTTTCTGATCTAATCTGAATGCTTCTGATCTGATCTGAATTTTTGTGATCTGATCTGAATAAAATAAGAATAAGGAATAAGTAATAAGATTAAGACGAAGAGATCAGCTTCTCCATGACTTCAATGTCACTCAACTTTTATTATACTACTATTCTTTATCTTTGCTTCTCTATTAATAAATTAGTATTTTTGTTTATTTAATGAACAAATTAAAGTCAATAAATACTTGAAAACCAAGAACTGATAGCATATTCATTAAAGAGCTTGGTGTACTATGCAACAAATGCAAATAAAAAACAACAGCTAACAAAAAACTCTGAACTCATTTTCAAAGAAGCTTCAACCAATGAAACTTAGAAGAGATAAACATTTAAGCTTCATAAACATTTGTCTTAGTCTAAAGTTGAGAATTGGATAGCCACTCTAAGCATTAAAATATTTAGGTGGGGCAAATATTGCATTTCAGTTATTATACATTTGTTTCATTGAAGACTCATTTATATTTTGGCACACATTAAACCTTTGTTATTTTAACCTTACAAATATTGAGCCAAATTTCCACCCTTGACAAATGTTAATGCTGAAATAAGAGTGATAACCAAGTGATCACCGCTTGTAGAATTCTGAAGAGCCCTCATTTTTGTGAAAATAGGTGGACATCTTCTTAAGTACAAATGATGAACAACACCACGCTTCTGCATGTAGAGAAAAAGGTGTATGTTATTATTATGTTTATAATTATATTATTGTTATCTAACAAAAGGATACTCATCAAATTAAAGACATGTCATAAGCTTTAGATGAAGTTAAAAGGCACATAAACTTAATGGGTGAAAACTAACTTCAGATCAACACTAATAATTTAATGAGAAGCCTTACCTGTCCAGGGCTTATATTTTTGCATGAACCATGGTATGATGGGGAGGAGAAATTTCTGAGACAATATTCTCCATATGAACACGCCAGATTTAACCATCTTACACTTTCTGAATCAGATAGAACTTTGGGGAAAAGAAGGACATAGAGAAACCCATTTACAATGGATCACAGGATCAATTCTCAGTCCTAAAGAACAAACACAACTCAATATTCTAATCTTGAAAAACCGTTCCTTGTCAAAAAATAAAATAGAATAATCAAACCCAATTCAACTTTGACTAAATTAGGAGCTTTTTTAACTTCCACTTTCCATTACCTTATACCTTTAAAACTCAAAGCCTTATGAGAAAATCACAGAGAAAGTGAGAGAACATCACCCGTCTTTGGGTAAATTATACCGTACACCCGGATGTACGGTCATCCTCACCATACATCCGGGTGTTTTTGTAATTAGCAATAACTTAGAGAGAATAATAAATAAGAACTTGGTTTCCGTTTTTTTCTTCACGTGGGAACTCCACTGAGGCACTGATCCACTGCTGCGTTGATCGTGTGAGTTTGCTGATCTTGCTATTGAATTGTTATGTTTCTTTAAAATGTGATCCACTGTGAATTGCTGTTGCTATTGAACCACGTTGATCCACTGCTACGTACGTTTCTCCTTTTTAATTTTCTTTTATTCTTCTTTTTTTTTTATTATTGTTTGTTATCCTTTCTTTTCATTTCTTTTTGTTTTTTAGCAACCTTCTACTTGAATAGTAATTATTATGAAAATGTATATTATAAAATATTATTAAAAGGCACATTTTATTTTTTCCTTTCTCCAATCAACCTTCCAACTTAAGTTTATTTATTTATGTATTATAAAATTTTATGCTCATTTTAAAATGTTATATCAATACATATTTCAAAAGTCTCATATTACATTAGATTCACATAGAAGTTAATTATAGACACTAGACCACAAATCATGATACTCAATCGCTCGATTCTAATACTCAATAACGGAGGTTTGATGCTCATTAAAAATGTATTGATGCTCAACAAACAAAACTTACAATTTTCATATTAATGCTCATTTTGTAAGTCTGATGATCGTTAAAAAATTCATTAATGCTCATTTAACAGAAATCGTGATTTCCATCGATCTCAATAGAGGATGTTTGATGTTTAATGAAAATGCCGTGATGTTCAACTAACATATCTTATTATTTTCATATAAATGCGCATTTTGTAAGTTACGTATGCTCGTGCGGTATTCATCTTATGCTCATTTTCTAAATGTTCATATCATTGCATTTTTTAAAAGTACTATTTTACTTTAGATTCACATATTGAAATTCATAGGAGTTGATTATAAATATAATTTAATAAGTTTTTATAAAAGAAAAAATAGCAAAAAAGAAAGTGAATTAAAAGTTACGAAGCTTAGATCACGATTCTGAATGTTAGACTTCTAATACTCAACATAATAGGTCCAATGCTCATTAAAGGTTCATTAATGCTCATTCACCAGAAACCGTGATTTTTATCTCAATAGCCAAGATTTGATGCTCAATTAAAATGTCGTGATGTTCAACTAACAAACATACGATTTTCATATCAATGTGCACTTTGTAAGTATGTATGCTCATTTAGTACTGATGTTATGCTCATTTTCTAAATGGATATCAATGCATTTTTAAAAAAAATACTATTTTACATTAGATTCACATATTGAAATTCATATGAGTTGGTTATACATATTATTTAATAAGTTTTTATTAAAGAAAAAAATAACAAAAAAGAAAGTGAATTAGAAGTTATGAAACAGAGATCACGATTCTGAATATTAGAATCCTAATACTCAACATAATAGGTCTGATGCTTATTAAAAGTTCTTTAATGCTCATTCACCAGAAACTGTGATTTTCATCTCAATATTGGATGTTTGATGCTCAATTAAAATGTCGAGATATTCAACCAACAAACCTTACGATTTTCATATCAATGTGAACTTTGTAAGTTATGTGTGCTCATTTGGTACTGATATTATGCTCGTTTAATTTACAATGTATATCAATGCATATTTCACAAGTATCATATAACATTAGACTCGCATATTGAATTTAATAAGAGGGGATTATAGATATAATTTAATAAGATTTAATAAAAGAAAAAAGAAAAAGAAAAAAATTGAAGATATGAAGCAGAGATCGTGATACTCATTGTTAGCCTACCAATACTCAATAAAAGTACATTATTGCTTATTTATCGGAAACCGTGATTTTTCACTCAAATTATAAAAATGTCATAGAAAAAAAGTGGTTGCATAGTACATACACACGGATATTGCCCAGAAGTCAAAATTGAAAAACTTGAATTATTGACTTATTGACTTTTGCCCAAAAAATGGCTACATAGTACAAATGTTTATTAACCAAAAAATGGCAGTGTGTGGTATGAAGTAACTTGAAAAATGGTGGATTTGTTTTTCGATCTTCGATCCGAATCTTACTTTTTCATCGTAAAACACTTCCACCGAAATCCAATTCTACTTTGCATCATGGAGACGCCGCCGGCGAAAGAATCCATCAATCTCTTGCCGTCTTATTATGTTGGCGATGAGGAGAAGTCATAGGAATCGAAATTGAGGCTGTGAGTTGACGGTGCAGGTGCCACCGCCGTTCTCCTGGAGGAAGCTATTGGAGTTTTGCCGGACCAGGATTGTTGATGAGAGTGACATTTATGTATCTGTTAATGGGCTTTTAATTTAATTGGACCGGATGTACATACATCCAGGTGTAGGATATAGGAACTCCCCGTCTTTAATGCAGCTTCTTTTTTTCCTCAATCTGTAGTTTCCTCCTTAATATAGTCACATAGTTCTCATGATTATTCAAATATCATAATGATCATCAAAATAAGTAATTTAATTATAAAGTAGAAACATAATCAAACACTAGTGTTTTACCCGGGCGTAGCCCCGGGTGTATGTTTTAGAATGTTTTGATGACGTAGGATATGTGTTTTCAAGTATAGTTATGCTAGGGTTATATGCTTATATTATACCTTAAAAAATGGCTCATGATGTTCAGGTCTAAAAACCCATCATTTTCTACTCAAATATCATAATCTCTTACCTTAACATCTCACGTAGTAAAATGTTCAATTGTTTGTATGTTATAACCATTTCGATATGAAGTATGTCTGATGGATAGTCTACCCGGGGGGTATCTTATCCGAGGGGTTATTGCGGGAATAACTTAGAGAGAAGTCAGAGCAAAATAGGAGGAGAGAGAGTCGATTTTATTAAATGAACTCGAGATGTGGAGGTGAGATGTAGGTCGTGTTTTACAAGGAGAAATAGGCTGCTATTTATAGCAGCAATAAATGCGATGAGGGGACACGTGTCAGTAATCCAACGGTCGAAGGGTCACATCAGCCGGTTGGCACCGGCAGTGGTACGTCCACCGTATTGATTGCGGTTGGCGGATGTGACGTGGCATTAAATGCGGTGGTTGGCTGTCTCTAAAAGGAATCTTCGATGATTGAGCCTGTTAAGCCGAAGGCTCCTTGTGTAGCCGAGGGCCTCCTGTGTAGCCGAGGGCTTCTGATGTAGCCGAAGGCTTGGTTCAGCCGAAGGCTTCCCCTGATGCCGAGGGCATGAGAATGCCGAAGGCTCACGTCTTCGCCCGTTTCCTCCCAGCAGCCTCTTATGCCAGAGAAGGCTATCCTGTGAGTTTTGGAGCCTTCGGCCAAGGAGGCCGAAGGCACCCCAGTGTGTATTCTGGGTTACTGTGAGGCTTGGGCCGTTGTTTTTGGGCCTGAGTTGTTCTCTGAGTTCAATGGACTTGTGTGGGAGAAGTAGGAGTCTATTGGCCGGGGGCTCCTGGGCCATATACTCCATCAGGAGTCCCTCACTCCTTTTGCCGAAAGGTACTTGAGGGAAAAGGAGTAGTTGTGTTCATTCTCCCCGGAGGCTACATCATTTCGTGGGGTGCTTTTACTAGAGAACTTTGTCTTCTGCTGATTGCCGAAGGCTTCCCTCAGTCCCTCACATGTCGAGGGTTTTCTGAGGGAAGGTATTCGTAACCTTCGCATGTTCGCCGTAGGCTCCCCTCAGTCCCTCACATGTCAAGGGCTTTCTGGGGAAAGCATAGGTGTATTGCCTGCATGTGTTGTGATGAGGGCTGCTTCATTTCCGCAAGTGACTTGGAAAAAAGCTTGATACTCTACCTCTGCCGAAGGGGGTGTTGAAGTATGTACCCGAGGGGTGTATCCCAGTCCCCACTCCTTTAGGCCGAAGGCAAGTTCGGGCTGAAGGAGTTATGATGAGTTGATGACCTCCCGAGGGTTGGTAACATTGATAAGCCTGGAGGCTTATGCTGCTACGGGCTCGAAGGCGTTTGGTGGAATTCGCTGGCAGAAGGGTGTGGTGAATGATAGCCGGAGGCTATCACTCGGGGGCACCCTAGTGTCGCCGAAATATAGCCGTTGTAATATAGCCGTTGGAAGAAGAGTTGACGTGGCATGCCCCCGTTGGTTGGTGGGGGGCGGGCGCTGTCCATTGGTTGATCCAGCGGCCCGTAATGATGGCCTTTTTAAATCGAGGCCCAGTTCTCGAGGCTGAAAGCCTATATATACTCCAGAGCCGAGCTCAGTTTCCCTGTGCGATCTTAAGTTATAGCGAAGCTCTGGCATTTTGTTTTCTAGAGAGAGAAAGCTTATTTCAATCTAAACTTCGAATCTCAGTTTAGTTCTTCCATTGTTCTTGCCTTCCTAAGTATACTTTGCTTCCATTCCTTTAGATCTAGTGTTTAGAGCTTCTAGGAGCCTTCGGCTAGAGTGCTTGAGTAGTATTCTTCCTTAATCCTTTCAAAACTTCCCCGGGTGAGATGTCTTCGCAAAGCGACTCACAAGATATCTCGAGGGAGCCGTCGGCACAGCAAGAAAGTTTATCGGATGCGGAGTCCTCTAGCGAGCAGTCCTCGGCGAATAATGACTCAGCTGTCGCCGAAGAGGTCCAAGATAACCTTCGCACCGAGCTGGAGGCGGAGGAGTTCGAGCAGGTGATCGAGGACGAAGAAATGGCCCTCGCGCTGCAGGTAGCGGAAGAAGAGGAGGAGAAGGAGAGGCAAGAAGTTACTGTCGCCGTCCTCCCCCTTCGCGGTTCTGGTGAAGCGAGCACCTCCCGGCCATTAGATCCGGAGCCCCTCAGTGTTGCAGTAGGGAAGAAGAGGAAGAAGACGAAGGCTCCACCGAAAGGCAAGCAAACCGCCGTTGACTGCGGGAAGCCTGTTGGAATTCCCGAGGGGCATTCATGGCTGAATACTGCCGCCCTCGCGCTGAGATCGAAGGCTGATCGGGCAGAATGCTATGTCACGCAGTTGCATGTCGGCCCTTCGGCGACTGTAATTGAACCGGGACCCGATGATCTCCTGTTGCGGGCTCCGGAGGGTTGTTTCGCGGTCCATGTGCTGTCGGTTGCCATGGGCCTCCGGTTCCCGCTGCACCCGTTCCTTCTCGAGTACCTTAGGTACGTGGGGTTAGCCCTCTGCCAGCTAACCCCCAACAGCCATTCTTACATAACTGGCTTCCTTCAGCTTTGCCGGGCTCGGGGGGTAACCGCGACCCTAGACTTGTTCTTTCAAAGCTTCAACCTGTGCCGAGGGGGCCACACCAACTCCGAGGGGTTTGCTAATCTGCAACAGCTCGCTCCCTGGAGGCTGTTTGATGACGTGCCTTCGTCCCACAAAGGATGGAAGGACCGCTTTTGCTACATCAAGATGGCGGAAAATCCGTTCCCGAGGGAATTGCGCAACCATTTCCGTCGGCACCCGAAGGTTGGAAATGCCGTACTTCAGAGGGAGGGGAAGAAGATTGCTGCTTTGCTGCCGGGGGCCACAAAGCACGTGACCGTCAAAGACTCGACTCTCCCAGAAGATTTGCTGGCCCTCGGCTTCCGGCGGTATCGTTTCCTGGGTGAAAAGGACGAACAGTACCCTGTCCTCGAGAGAGCCTTCGGTAGCACTGGAGGTAGTTGCCGAAGGGTCTGCTTTATTGTACTTAGGATATTTGCATGTTCTTATTTTTCTTCTTTTGTAATTGACCCCTCCGGTTTGACTTTTTTGCAGGTATCAGCATGGATGTCTCCAACTTTGCTGCGTTGAAGAAGAAGCTGGCCAAGGAGCCGAAGAAGAAGAAGGAGACGGGGGTTCAGAAACCCGTCGATGATTTCTTCCGGAAGGATGGGGCTGTTCAGGTCCCGGAGGGTGAGGGACCCTCTCAAGCTGTTGATACCGGTGCTGGTGCCGGGGGCTCCAAGGCGGAGCAAAAGAGGAAAAACTCCGGCAAGGGCGTGATGCCTCCGGAGAAGAAGAAGAAGAAGAAGAAGAAGAAGGGGGCCCCCGAGAAGACGGACGCCCCCGTTGTCATTGTTGAAGAGCACTCTTCCTCCTCCCCCTCAGCAAATGCTCCTCCTCCCCCTGGGGACCAAGGCAACAACCTGGCCTGGCCCCGGGATGATGTGCAGTTCTCTATCACCAAGGGAACTGCCATCATGCATGGCACCCTCAACCCGAGGGAGTTCCTGAAGGGTGCCACGCCCCCGACTGACAAGTCGGTGCTCTCAAAGGCTAAGGATGATGCCCTTAGTGCCAAGGTGCTCCAAGCCTCCGTTACTGTAAGTTTCTCTCTTAACTTTTGTTTAGTTGATGGGCTTTGCGTATTTTTACCAAGCTGACCATTGCTGTTTGACGGTTTTGATTCGCAGGCTGCCCTCGGGCTTGGGGAACTGCTCCAGAGGATGGAGCAATATCAGGCGCAAAAGCGTCAGGCTGATGAGGCTCTGGCGGAGTCCCGGCGGCAACTTCAAGAAGCCCAAGAGACCCTCCGGCTGGAGAAGATGGCATTCAATGGCATCCTCGAAAATAATAAAGTGATTGCCAGAGCCGAGGGGAAGGCTGATGCAGAGAGGGCCGCTGCCGAAGCCGCCAAGGTTGCCGCCGAGGAGGCCGAGGCAGCCAAGAAGGAAGCTGTCGCCGAGGCTGAGAAGAACGCCATCGCCGCTTTTGCCGCTGAGGGGTGGAGGGCCGAAGACCGGAAAGGATGGGTGGCCTCGGTCATAGAGCAGGGGGTGGATGCCTGGGTGAAAGGTTCTGGTGCCGAATGGTTAGCCCGAAAGGGCAAAGATTACTATGATGGTGGAGAGTTTTTCACTCAAAACCTTATCTACCGGAGGCTCGCCAGGCACTTCAAGATTGATCCCAAGAAGTTCGACCCAACGGCATATGGCCTCCCCCTTCTGCAGCCAGACGTAAGAGTCCCCCTTCCCGAGGGAGAAGAAAGGCCGGACCTAGAGGATTCCGAGCTGATGGGTGAAGGCGGTGGCGAAGAAGTCGAGGATGACGCTGCTTCCAAGCCGAGGGATGATGCTGCCCAAGATGCACAATCTTAGAGTTTTTTTGCCAATTGTAAACATGTAATAGTTCGTCGGCCTCGGCCCTGATTGTAAACTAAACATTCTTCGTATTTGTATGATTCTGGTGATGAATGCTTTGCCCTCGGGCTTTTTCAAAGAATGCCCCTGGCTTTATTTTATTGTATGCCTTCGTTTGGATGAATGTATGTCTTTCTTCTCTATGTATTTCTTTTTCCTTCTTTCGTCTAGTTTCCCGAGGGCCACAAGTTTGTGGACTTAGAAAAATTTTCCAAGTAACCTCGCAGCAAGCCTCCGGTTGTAGTGTAGAATTTTCGGGGGCTTGTTGTTGTGGCAGCAGCAAATTTTCCAAGTAAACTTGATCAGAACCCTTCGGATGTAGAGTAGAATCATCGGAGGGTTCGTGATTGTGGACTTGGAAAACTTTCTAAGAACTTTCTCCGTGAGCCTCCGGTCATAGTGTAGAATCAACCCCCTTCGGATGTTCGCAGAAAAATGAATTAGACTTAGGAATTCTCCCAGGTGAAATTGCATCCTATACCGCCGGAAGCCTTGGAAGCCTTCATTTAGTAGTGTAGCTTCTGGCTACTGCCAAGTAGTTTGGGAGGCCATCGGCCATGAGTCTGTAGGTGAAGAATTGCCCTCCCGAAGGGTCCACATTTGCGGACTTAGTCCTTTTTTCGCAAACTTTCAATAGGTGTTGTGGTGATGAGTGAAACCCAGAGTGTAAGTATTGTGAGCATCCTTCGGCTCGATGAGTGACCTCCCACGGGTGCTAATATGTGGACTTTTCCATTGTTGAATGAGTCGGGTGTTATTCTGCCTTCGGCATGAACCTTCCGGTTCGTGTGGATAATAGATTTAGCTTGCCTTAGAACTTTGTGTAGCCTTTGGTATGTAACATAGTGTCTTTGATTCGAGCCAGATTTAGGACTTAGCTAAATTTAGGTGAAGCTTTGATAGTAAGCCCTCTTCTTAGGCCTTCGGTGGAATTCTTGTACTCCAAAGTTTCACGCCGTGAAGCCTTCGGCTTTGTGGCCAGATGACTTGTTGTTTGCGAGATTTTCTTGTGCCTTTGTAGGAGCCTTCGGGAATGTATATCCGAAGTGTTGAGCCTCCGGGGAGAATAGTATCCGGGGAGTTCCTTCCCCCCCACACATCTCTTTTTTTTTTTTTTTTTTAGATGGTGTAGGAGAGGCATCTAGAAACTTGGTTTCTAGGACAGGCTTGGCCTATATTGGAGGCAACGGAACAAACCGTTGGCTCCCCCTTCGGGAATGACCTTCTGATATCCCGAAGGGTTTGAGGGTCGTTTCCTCGGCCCGAGACATCGTCTGTTGCCTGCTTCCCCTTGGGAGATAGCACGGAAAGCGCCTCGGTTTTGAAAGTCGTCCCCTCAGCCCGAGACATGGTCTGTTGCCTGCTTCCCCTTGGGGGATAGCGCGGGGAGCGTTTCGTTTGTGGAAGTCGAATCCTGGGCCCGGGACATGGTCCGTTGCCTGCCTCCCCTTGGGGGATGGCGCGGAAAGCGTTCCTGGGAAGGGTTTTTATTTGTGTGTGGAACACAAATAGCCGGGGGCACTTGGTACCAGCCGGAGCCGAGGGGTGTTGCACCCCCCGTTTTTTTTTTTTTTTTTTTTTAGGAGGAGAGAGTATGTATAAGTATGCATAATGTATGCATGACTGCGTCCTCGTGGGGTACGGCTTAGCGTGAAAACACTTGGTGTTTTCAAAGAGTGATGGGGGTGACCCATACACTTGGTACTTGGTACCTAAATTGTTGTTCCCTCTCATCAGAGGGAGAGGCCTTGGGCCTATTTTGGTGGAGAGATGAGGGCTTGGCTACTCATGTGTAGGAAAAAAGGGGGCCTTGGGCTGTTTGTACAATATGTAGGTGATGAAGGCTTGGCCTTTTGATTATTCTTCAAAAACAGATGGGGCCTTGGGCCATTGATATTTACACTTGCTGAGGATGAGGGCTTGGCCGCTCATGCCTTACTGATAGAATTTGACGAGGTGGTGTACATTCCAATGCCTAGGGACCTCCGTCCCATTAGGGCGTTTCAGTTTGTATGTCCCCGGTTTGATGATGGCTGAGACAATGTAGGGGCCTTCGAACTTGGGCGCCATCTTTCCTCCTTCGGCGGGTAGACTGGCCTCCCTTCGTCGGAGGACGTAGTCTCCCACCTGGAATTCCCGGGAGCGGACCTTGGCGTCGATGTAGCCTTTGACTTGTCTCCTATAATTTTCGGCCCTGAGGAAAGCTTGCTCTCGGCGTTCTGATATGAGATGAAGGTCGAGAGCCATGTTGGCGTCGTTAACCTCGGGCTCATATTGTTCTACCCTTCGGGTAGGAAGGGTAACCTCCGTGGGTGCCTTAGCCTCGAAGCCATAGCACAGGGAGAAGGGTGTCTCGCCCGTTGCGCGCCGAGGGGTGGTGCGATAAGCCCATAAGATGTTGTGGAGTTCTTCTACCCATCCTCCCCCTTCGGCTTCCAGCTTTTTCTTCAATCCTTCAAGTAGGGTTCGGTTGGCGTTCTCCACTTGCCCGTTGCCCTGAGGGTAGGCAACGGAAGAGAATGTGTGCTTGATGCCCCAAGCCTCAAGGAGGGCACAAAAGGGGGCTGCCTCGAATTGAGTCCCGTTGTCGGAGATGATTTGATGGGGGACACCAAACCTTGTGAGAATGTTCTTGAGGACGAAGTGACGGCACCGGGCCTCCGTGATGCTGGCGAGGGGCTCAGCCTCTACCCACTTGGTGAAGTAGTCAATTGCCACAATGATATACCTGTTGTTGGAGGTACCCCTCGGCAGAGGGCCTACTAAATCAATCCCCCATCTGGAGAAGGGTATAGCGGTGCTGATGGGGGCATAGTTGACCGCTGGTCTGCCGGGGGCCTTCTGAAAGTGTTGGCAAGCGGTGCACCTTCGGGCTAGGTCAGCACAATCTCTAGCCATCGTGGGCCAGAAGTAGCCCTGAACTATGAGCCTTCGGGACATGGAGAAGGGTCCCTGGTGAGCTGAGCAAGTGCCATTGTGCACTTCCTCCATGGCGACTTCGGCCTCATTTTGATGAAGGCACCGAAGGAGGGTGCCGTTGTAGGATCTTTTGTAAAGCCTCCCGTTTTCGAGGGTGTAGCTGGGAGCCCTCTGTTGGTCCCGTTTAATATGGTAATCAGTCTAGAGGGGGGTGAATAGACTGATTGATTTTTCAAATTTTCTCTAAGTCCAAAATGACTTATCAGAGAAGGTCTGATTCTGGTGACAGAGAAAGGCTGGTTCTGATATCAGAACTGGCCTTGGCAGCGGATTCTGATCTGTCCGGGTAGCCTCAGAAACACTAAGGCAGATGCCTTTCTGATAACTCTGAAAACAAGATCTGCTGAACACAGATTCCAAGTCTTAGAGTTAATCAGTTAATATCCTAAGTGCAGAAGTAAAAATTGCAGTAAAGTAAATGACACCGGATATTTTTATAGTGGTTCAAGGAACAACTCGTTCCTCTAGTCCACTGTTCCACTAGCTTTGAAGTAGATCGGTTACAAAGCTAATTCCTAGCACTTAAGAAGCACTCCTCGTCTTCTTCAAGTCTAGATGTCACCCGGGATGCAATCCTGCTTCCTGATGACTGGTCCTTTCACTCAGCTTCCCGGAAGTATCACCACTTCACTGCTGCAGTTACTTGGACGCCCTTCTTTTCAGAAGATGTTCTGAATACAGAGTTTTCTCCAACTTGCTTCGTCACAAGAGATGTGTAGTTGAAGTTCTTGAAGTGTTGAAGAAGCAGGATGAACTTTGCTGAGTGTTGGGATTTGAGATTGAGGATATTAGAATCTTCCCAACGTAAGCTCGTCTTGTTGAAGTTTGTAGGATTTGAATCTCAAGAGAGCTTGAGTTAGATGAGCAATAGCTGTAGCAAAGTTACTTTTCCTGTTCTTCGGTGAGTAGCTTATATACTGGGGTTGTCTGCCCGTTGGAGGAGGAGACAACTGCATTAAATGCGCGTACAGTTGACTTGACCGCCGTTTTGGAAGGTTTCTAATTTTATAATATATCTTCCCGGATTCCTTGGTCAATCATTTGCAATCAATCCTTCAGCGTATCAGGCTCATTTAATGTGCATTAAATGCTTTCCTTTCATGCACAGTCTTCTAGCCGTTGGATGTTTTTACCCGTTGAATTCATAGTTGTTGGATGTTGCTTGAAATCTTCTAGCCGTTTTCCAAATATGGTAATAACTACCGGGGGTAAAATAGTAACTTCCGGTTTATTGAATAGTCTCGCCCGAAATTTAGAAATTTTTTCTAAGTCCACAGCCACTCTGATAAATACTAGCCCTTGTATCAGAGATAGAGATGTTCTGATACGAGGACCTCTGATGAATACAGAGTCTGATCCTTACAATTCTGGTTCAAGCTTCTGATGAATAAGAGCTTCGGGTATCAGAGATGGAGTGTTCTGATGAGTCCCCATCTGATACCTCTGCAACTCTGATTTAAGAATCTCTGGGAAGATCATCCATCATTCCCAATTCTTCCCTTAGGTTGTTAAACCTTGCCTCTGAGAGAGGTTTGGTTAAGATATCTGCAAGCTGGTCTTCAGTTGGGACATGCTCAATTGAGATGTGCTTCTTCTCCACATGATCTCTGATGAAGTGATGTCTGATCTCGATATGCTTGGTTCTTGAATGCAGCACAGGATTCTGAGTGATGGCAATGGCACTTGTGTTATCACACAACAGCTTGATCTCCTTTGCTTGCACTCCATAATCCTTGAGTTGTTGCTTCATCCAGAGTAATTGAGCACAGCAACTTCCAGCAGCAATATACTCAGCTTCAGCAGTGCTAGTTGAGATTGAATTCTGTTTCTTGCTAAACCAGGAGACTAGTCTCCCACCCAGCAATTGGCAGTGACCGGAAGTGCTCTTCCTGTCCAATCTACAACCTGCAAAATCTGAATCAGAATAGCCAATTAGTTCAAAATTACCTCCCTTGGGATACCATAGGCCTGCATTTGGATTTCCTTTAATGTATCTGATAATCTTCTTAGCAGCAACTAGATGGCTCTCCTTGGGCTTTGATTGGTATCTGGCACAGATTCCTACTGCAAAAGCTATGTCTGGTCTGCTTGCAGTCAGATAGAGGAGAGATCCAATGATTCCTCTATATGTTGTAGCATCAACATCCTTTCCTTCATCATCTGGTCCAATTCCTTGAGATGCATTCATAGGAATTTTGACTGAAGATTTTCCATCAATTCCAAATTTCTTGATGAGATCTCTGGTGTACTTCCCTTGGTTGATAAAGATACCTTCTGGAACTTGTTTGACTTGTAATCCTAGGAAATAACTGAGTTCTCCCATCATGCTCATTTCAAACTTGTTCTGCATAACTTGAGAGAATTTCTTGCATAATTCTGGATTAGTGCTTCCAAATATAATGTCATCAACATAAATTTGCACTAATAGAATATGATTAGCAACAGAAATTTGAAATAGAGTTTTGTCAACCTTTCCTTTAGTAAACCCATGGTTCACTAAGAATAGGGACAATGTGTCATACCAAGCTCTGGGAGCTTGCTTAAGACCATAGAGGGCCTTTCTGAGCTTGTAGACACAAGAAGATTGAGTAGGAATGACAAAACCTGGAGGTTGTTCAACATAAACTTCTTCTTCAAGTTCTCCATTCAGAAATGCACTCTTGACATCCATCTGATATACTTTGATGTCGTTGTAAGCAGCATAGGCTAGGAATATCCTGATTGCTTCCAGTCTGGCAACAGGTGCAAAGGTCTCATCAAAATCTATGCCTTCTTCTTGACAGTATCCCTTTGCTACAAGCCTTGCTTTATTCCTTACAATGTTGCCTTCTTCATCTGCTTTGTTCTTGAATACCCACTTGGTTCCAATGACATTCTGATGCTTTGGTCTGGGAACAAGTTTCCACACTTCATTCCTTTCAAACTGTGTCAGCTCTTCTTGCATTGCATTGATCCAATCTGAGTCTTCTAGAGCTTCTTCTACACACATTGGTTCCATCTGGGATATGCAGCAGGTGAACATGGCTTCTCTTCTAGATGCAGATCTGGTTCTAACACCACTGGTGACTTGACCTATCACTTGATTAGGAGGATGATCTCTTAACCAAGTTAGATCAGGTTCTGTCAGTTGCTGTCTAGGCAACTCTGATGGTTCATCTTCTGATACATCATCTTCATCTTCATCTTTGTCTATCAGAACTGGATTGACAGGAGGAGTTGAGAATATAGGATTGTTGATGGCCTCTTCTGATAGTTCTGAACCCTTGTCTTCAAGGTTGATCTTCTGCAGGGTTTCTGATAATTCTTCTGCAGAGGTACCATCATCAAATTTGACATGAATGGATTCTTCAACTTGTAGAGATCTTCTGTTGAGTATTCTATAGGCTTTGCTTGAACTTGAGTAGCCTAAGAATACACCTTCATCAGCTTTTTCTTGAAATACTTTCAGGTTCTCCTTTCCATTGTTTAGGATATAGCACTTACATCCAAACACATGGAAGTAGCTGATGTTTGGTTTTCTTCCTTTCCACAGCTCGTAGGGGGTCTTCTGATGATTCTTGTGGATCATGCTCCTATTCTGAGTGTAGCATGCAGTGTTGATAGCTTCAGCCCAGTATCTGATGGGCAAGCCTGATTCAGCAATCATTGTTCTTGCAGCTTCTTTTAGTGTTCTGTTCCTTCTTTCTGCAACACCATTTTGTTGGGGTGTTCTGGCAGCAGAAAGTTGATGAAAGGTGCCATTCTGATCACAGAAATTCTTAATCACCTTGTTGACAAATTCAGTTCCTCTGTCAGATCTGATTGTCTTGACCTTCATATTCTTCTCAGTCTGAAGTTGCTTTAGCAGAGATGGCAACTTCTGAAGAGTTTCATTCTCTTTAGTCAGAAACACAGTCCAAGTATATCTTGAGTAATCATCAACCATAACAAGAGTATATCTTTTTCCACCAACACTGGGAGTTTCAACTGGTCCAAATAAATCCATATGGATCAGATTTAGAGGACAAGTAGAAAGATCTCCAGCTATGGGTTTGAATGAGGTCTTCACTTGTTTGCCTTTCTGACAAGCACTGCAGAGGGTCTCCTTCTTGTAGACAATGTCAGGCAGACCATCTACAATGTGTTCCCTTGCCAGTTTGTTGATGGTTTTGAAATTCAGATGGCTAAGCTTCTTGTGCCAGTCCCAGCTTAGCTTTGAATTGTCCTTTGCTATCAGGCAGGTTCCATCTCTTGCTGTTTGCCAGTCAACAACATAGATGTTCTTCCTTCTTTTGGCTGTAAGAACCACTTCTTTGGTTGTCTCATGCTTGACATAGCATAAGGTCTTGGTGAATTCAACTGTGTAGCCTTTGTCACAGAAGTGGCTAGCACTCAGCAAGTTGAACTTCAGACCTTTGACATATGAGACATCTTCAATGATTACCTGGTTCTTGATCAGCTTCCCTCTTCCTTTTGTTTGCCCTTCCTTGTCATTTCCACCGAAAGTGACTCTGGGTCCATTGATTTTCTGGAACTCTGATAGGCAACTCTTGTCACCTGTCATGTGCCTGGAGCATCCACTGTCAATATACCATTCTTGTTCTGAGATGGCTCCAGCACACAGTTCCTGCAAGATTAAAAGGAAGATTTAGGTACCCAAGCAATGTTGGGTCCTGTGGGGTAATGCAGTCTTGGTAGTTGGTACCATTTTGGTCTCATCAACTGAAACCTTGGTGGATGGTACCCATTGTCCACCTGGTAGTTATAGTAAACAGATGTATGATTCACTTTGGGCAGATGCTTGTGAGGATCATGCTTTCTGTTTGCATACTTCTGCATAGCCTTCTTGGTTGGAAAGAAGTCCCATATACTATCAAGATCAGAGGAGCGCTTAACTTTAGACTTCTGAGGTTGACCAGACAACCTCTTCTGCCTATAGTTAATCTTCTCTTGATATCTGCCTTTCTGATAGCAGTTTCTGATACCATTGTCATGAGATTGTCTGATAGGGTTAGGCCTTTGATTATTATTGTTCTGAAAACTTTTCCTTTTGTTAGAGTTTCTGCCAGGTTCATTAGTTTTCAAGCTGTGTTTTGGTTTGGCCTTTAGAGTTTGTTTCTCTGGTATGACCTTCTCATGAACAATTTTAGTACCAGAAGTACTAGCATGGCAAATGGGGCTCAGAGTCTGTGGCACTATGACCTTTTTAGCCTTAGCAACTTTGGTGCTAGGCCTTTCAGAAGGCTCACCAGACTCTGGTTCAACATATCCAAGACCAGAGGTGAAGTTATGAGAGTCACCAATATTCTTCATGGAAGATTGCATCTTCAGAAGACTATTATATCTACTCTCAAGTTCCTCAATGTCTCTTATTCTTTTCAGAAGAGACTCATTTTCCGCCTTCAGTCTATCTCTTTCCTCAGTTAAGAGATTAAGTTTGCACTCAGTCTCTTTCCTTAGATCAGAGATGTCAACTTTCAGCCTACTGTTCTCATCCTTAACAAAAGAATAAGTGGCTTGGATAGTTTGGAACTCTTCCCAAAATGATGACATTGGATCATCATTCAAGGCTGTGCCTACCGAAGAAGAAATGGAATCAGAAGTGGAGCATACCTCATCATCTGATTGTGCCATGAGGCAGAGGTCTTCAGTTTCTGCATCCAAGCAGCAGAATGCTTCATCAGAGTCGGAGTCTGAGCTGGACTCTGATTCAGAGAGTGGATCTTTCTCAGCTTGTTCTGAGACGAATGCTCTTCTTCTTCTGTGTTGATCTTCTGGTTTCTTTTCTTCTTCATGTCCTTGCTTCTTGGACACTCTTGGATAGGGGCAGTTTGCTTTGAAGTGCCCAGGCTGTCTGCAGTTGTAGCAGAGGTACTCTCCATTGCTTTCAGAAGATTTGGTCTTCTGATGTGGTCTTCTGATGGAAGATGGACTCCTTCCATCTTTCTTCATAAATTTTCTGAATTTTCTGGCAAAGGCAGCCATATATTCATCAGATAGAAGAGTTGAAGGATCAAAGTTTGTAGCCTTAGAAGTGCTGGCAGTAAGGGCAGTTGTGGTTCTTTCATCTGGCACTTCTTCTTTCTCTTCAACCATCTCGAACTCATAAGCTTTGAGATCTGAGATCAATCTCTCTGTGGGGTAGGTCTTGATGTTCTTGCTTTCTTGGACTGCAATCACCTTCATCTTCCAAGCTGAAGGCAGTCCCCTGAGGATCTTCATGTTGACCTCTTTGATGGTGAGCTCCTTTCCAAGCTCAGAAATTTCACTGATTAGAATCAGCAGTCTCTCATGCATTTTAGCAATGCATTCTTCTGGCAGAAGTTTGAAGTCATCAAACTTCTTCATTGCAATGGTCAGCTTGTTATCTCTTTCTTGTTCATCTCCTGCTCCAATCTCATCCAGCTTATCCCAGATTTCCTTAGCAGTCCTGCACTTCTTTATTCTATTGAAATATCTTTCATCAATAGCTTTGTAAAGAATGTCCTTGGCAATGTTGTCAAGGTTATACTGTCTTTTCTCTTCCTTGGTCCACTCAGACCTCGCCTTCTCAATCATCTGGGGCTGAGTGTTATCAGTAGAGTGAGCAGGATTGACCTTCATGAACTGAATAAAGGGGCCATTCTCCAAGACTTCCCACATTTCATCATGAAGGGCACATAGATGTGCCTTCATCCTGATCTTCCAATCATCATACTTCTGATCTGTGAACATAAGATGCTTTGCAAGAGAATTATCCATTATAATAAATAAAGAGGCTAAGAACAAGTGGATCTTTGTTCAGAGAGTAACCTAAAAGATTACAAGAACAAGGAGGCTCTGATACCACTTGTTGGTCCCGTTTAATATGGTAATCAGTCTAGAGGGGGGGGTGAATAGACTGATTGATTTTTCAAATTTTCTCTAAGTCCAAAATGACTTATCAGAGAAGGTCTGATTCTGGTGACAGAGAAAGGCTGGTTCTGATATCAGAACTGGCCTTGGCAGCGGATTCTGATCTGTCCGGGTAGCCTCAGAAACACTAAGGCAGATGCCTTTCTGATAACTCTGAAAACAAGATCTGCTGAACACAGATTCCAAGTCTTAGAGTTAATCAGTTAATATCCTAAGTGCAGAAGTAAAAATTGCAGTAAAGTAAATGACACCGGATATTTTTATAGTGGTTCAAGGAACAACTCGTTCCTCTAGTCCACTGTTCCACTAGCTTTGAAGTAGATCGGTTACAAAGCTAATTCCTAGCACTTAAGAAGCACTCCTCGTCTTCTTCAAGTCTAGATGTCACCCGGGATGCAATCCTGCTTCCTGATGACTGGTCCTTTCACTCAGCTTCCCGGAAGTATCACCACTTCACTGCTGCAGTTACTTGGACGCCCTTCTTTTCAGAAGATGTTCTGAATACAGAGTTTTCTCCAACTTGCTTCGTCACAAGAGATGTGTAGTTGAAGTTCTTGAAGTGTTGAAGAAGCAGGATGAACTTTGCTGAGTGTTGGGATTTGAGATTGAGGATATTAGAATCTTCCCAACGTAAGCTCGTCTTGTTGAAGTTTGTAGGATTTGAATCTCAAGAGAGCTTGAGTTAGATGAGCAATAGCTGTAGCAAAGTTACTTTTCCTGTTCTTCGGTGAGTAGCTTATATACTGGGGTTGTCTGCCCGTTGGAGGAGGAGACAACTGCATTAAATGCGCGTACAGTTGACTTGACCGCCGTTTTGGAAGGTTTCTAATTTTATAATATATCTTCCCGGATTCCTTGGTCAATCATTTGCAATCAATCCTTCAGCGTATCAGGCTCATTTAATGTGCATTAAATGCTTTCCTTTCATGCACAGTCTTCTAGCCGTTGGATGTTTTTACCCGTTGAATTCATAGTTGTTGGATGTTGCTTGAAATCTTCTAAGTGTCAGTCGGGCTCTGATCAGGCTCTTCTGATATGTTGGATTCTGATGGCTTTCTAATGAGTTGAGTTCTGATGGACTTCTGATCTCTGACTCTGATAGGTCCCCTGATGAGAACCTCTGATCTGTGGTTCTCATCGGCTATCAGGTGTCCAAGTTTATCAGCAACTCTCATAGTGCAACTCTGATGGATTTCTGCTAAGAGAACTCTGATGGAGCAGTTCTTATAGAGCAAGTCTGGTAGAGCAATTCTGATGCACTTCTGATCTGATCCAAAACAGAGCAACTCTGATCGTCGACTACACTAATACTTACAATTGAAAATTCTAATACATAAAATTTAATTAGGGGTACTTTAACTTTCTAATCCTATAGCATCATCAAAATCTAATTACATTTATTCCTTACAATTTCCCCCTTTTTGATGATGCCAAAACCCTTAAACTATTTCCAGAGAAGTGCCTTTCACCATAAAGGAAATAAGTTAAAAATAAACTTTCATTTAAAATCTTGGTGGGCACTTGGCATAGGAAAGTAGTAAGAGTAAGATACAATTAAACAAATAATCAAAATAAGAAATAGCATAAGGTATCAGAGCATAAATAATCAGAATGCAATATAGAAGTAATTTGCAATTGCCATGCAAAATAGAGGCAAGCTGGTTATCTTATTAAAGAAAGATATTTAAAGCAACAAGAGGATAGAGTTTAGATATCTTCCTCTTCTAGTTCAGCTTCCTTTGCTTCTATTTCCTTCAGATCAGCATTTATTCTGGCTCTGATTGTAGCAAGGTTCCTGGGATTCTGATATTCTGACCAAGCAGGTTCAAGCTTGCAATCAAGATAATTTCTGATGGCTTCTGAAAAGTCCTTGCCAGGGATCACTTTCATTCGCCACCAGTCTTCTGCTTCTTGCATAGAGCCACCATGGTTAATGATTATCAACCCATCTTTATCTAGAATCAGATTCTCCTTTTGATGGGGAGTCATGTGTTTCTTCATTTCTTGGAACTGGGCTGCATCAGGCTTGGCTAGGTCACTGTTGAGCCACTGGGCAAGAGTGAAAGTGGAGGCTGTCTTCTTCCCTTTCTTTGAACTTGGAGGAGTTGGTCTCTGAATACCAGCAGCAATCTGCTTCTGCCTGGTCTTCTCAAAGTAGATAGCAGGATCAGGGGTATCAGAGATAGGCTGAGCTCTGGTGCGTGACCCTTCTGCAGCTCTGATCGCTCTAGCAGGTTCTCTGATTTCTTCCCCCTTTTTGGCATCAACAAGATCACCAAGCAGGAGTTGAACCTTAGAGAATTCAGTTGCTTGACTTTCTTTCAATGCTTCAAGGGTCCCTGGCAGAGTCCCAGTGACAGAGGCCAGACCCTCAATGATTTCCTTCTGTTTAGTGACTGCAGACTGAATATCTTTCGTTGTAGCTTCAAGGAGAGTCAGCTTGTGATCTCTGTCCTTTCCACTGTTGATCAACTTGATGGAGAGTTCTTTATTGTCTTTGCTCAGTCCTTCTACAGCCTGAATCTCTTCACGAGCTTTGTCAGAGGACCACTGGAGATCATCAATGGAGTCAGAGATGTCTTTGATTGCTTTATCCTGCTCTTCAATGGCTTTGGAGTGATGAAAGAGGACAGCATTGATTCCATCCACTTCCTTAGCAATGTTTCCTAGATTCTCGGCAGTTTTGTCCTTGTGAACCTCAAAGGCTGTGGCAATGATGCCTACATGTTTCAGTAGCATATTGATGCCTTTGGTGAGATGTTCACTGACTCTGGTGAGATGAGCATCAGACTCATACTCAGCATCCAGAAGCTTTTCCATTCCTTTGGCTATTTGGTTCCCAGCCTGCTCTATGTCTGTCATGAAATGTTGAAATGGAGCAGAACCTGTGACAAGAGTTTGCACTGGCATCTTTGCTGGAGAAGATGATTGCTGTGTAGGAGCTGGTGGAGAGTTCTGATGATTGGGTTGCTGATGAGGAGAAGTCTGATGAGATTTAGGGGATTTCAGATGTTGTGGAGCAGGAGGAGGTGAAGGGGATCGGTTTCTGATGGGTGTAAAGGATTTGCAGGGTGAAGATTGTTTAGGTGAGGGCTTCTTGGGTGAAGGGGTTGGGGTTCTGTGAGGAGAGGGGGATTTTGGATGAGTTGGAGATGGGGTTGTCTTGGGTGATGGAGTGGGTGAATGTGATGGAGGTTGAGGTGAAGGTGGTGGAGTGTAGTCAGGTGTTGTGGGTGTGGGGGATGGAGATTTGGGAGGTGAGGTATGGGGCTTTGGTACAATTTGAAGAGATGGAGATGGAGAGTTAGCGATTACCTCAAGAATGGTTTCTTCAGATTGAGATGCTCTCCATTCTCTGATCAGATTCTTCATTGTCAGAGCTACATCATTGACAGAAGATGGTTCTCCATGGAAGTGAGGGAGATAAGGATACTTTCTCAGCGATTCCTTCCTCTTCTTTTCGATGAGCCATTCTTCAAAGATGGGAATTTCATGCTCAGATAGAGGCTTGATATGCTCCTCTGGTGAGCCGGATATCAGAATAGCCTTGCCTTTGCAGTTGGCTTTCTTCTTCTCTAGTATAGCTTCTAGAAATTCAATGTCAAAGCATTGTGAGACATCATCTGTTCCCACCCATTTGAGGACTTCAACTTCCTCAGCTTCATAGTAGGGAAAGAATTGAAGAATCTTCTGAAGAGGACCCATTCTCCATTCTCTCCAAGCTAGCACACGCTCAAACTGTCTGTCCAGAGCAGCATGAAATTCTGATGTAGTGTCCTTGATTGGAGATGCTTGATGGTCTGTAGGTAGGTCCATCAGAGGCAAGTCTGGTAAAGAATCCGGCTCAGGTTCCCCCTGAGTTTCTGACTTCTGAGGAGAAGAGCTTTCTTTCTTCTTCTTCTTTTCTCTAGATGGAGAGGGAGATTCATCAGAGTCACTTCTGATAACAGCTCTTCGTCTCCTCTTTTGCCTCTGCATTTTGGGAGGTGAGATCTTAGGAGCCAAGTCTGATTCTTCCTTTTCTGATACATCCTCCTCTGATGCAATCTTCTCAGAGGAGGCAATTTTAGAACTCTGATTAGACTTCTTCTTAGGAGTTTGAACAGGTTTTTCCTTGGACTGCCCAGAGGTGGTTGCAGCCTTTTTAGAGGTCTTCTTGGGGGCAACCTTAGGTTTTTCAACCACGTTCTTCCTGTTCTGCTCCTGCTTGCTCGTTTTCTTCAGCTCAGCAGCAATGGCCACGTTGACTTTGGGAGAGATGGTGAGGAAGATGGTCTTTGTGTGATCCACAGAGGTGACTTCTCTGAGAGCTATCATGGAGTTAGAGATTAGCCTGGAGATCAGAAGTCCATGACCCATCTTTGTAGAGAATATGCCAGTCTTTTTGTCCTTCTTGGAGATGGACTCAGAAATGGATTGAAACAGCACTTTACCCCAGTTGATGTTCATCCCTCTGTGAACAGCATATAGAGCTTTGGAGTTGGCGTGACTCATCTGATCAGTTGAACTTGTTTTGCACCACAAACACCGGTGCATAATGCTCATCAGCCTCTCAAAGTCCTTCTTGAGAGTATTCTTCTTCATATACAGGGTCTCTATGCCTGTTGCATCTTCTCGGCAGTAAGTGTGCACAAACGTCTTCACAGAGACTTCGACTGACTCCAAGTCGATGAGTGTAGGGGTATCAACGTCTTGAGAGTCGAGTTCGATGTTGAAGAACTCGTTGAGGGTATCAGCATCAATCTTCAGGTCCTTCCCTTGGACTTGAGAGTGGATGGTGTTGTCAGCGATGTAGGCGTTGAGATAAAACTCAGCCACATCCAAGTTGCTGAAGTGCTCATAAGGATGAGCCACTATTTTGGTCAGTTGGGAGTCATTCATCCCGGCGATGACCGCCTTCATTGTTTTCTGGTTTTCTGCCAACAGAGGTAGTGAGGACATGTCGACTTTCATTCCGGTGGCAATGTTGTTCACTAGGGTCTTAGCTTCAGACTCAGAAAGATCGGTGATGTTGATGAACTTCATGTTTGATAGGATTTGAGAGCTTTGAAGGCTGGAAATTTAGAGAGATAAAGCTTGAAGTCGAAGAGTAAAATTGCAGTAGCGATTTAGGTTTTCAGAAGGAGTATATATGAATTTGGGTTAGTGGACGTTTGATATAATTTACGGTTTCGAGGTTGCATTAAATGGATTGTGGGCGGAGAGCCGTTTTCCAAATATGGTAATAACTACCGGGGGTAAAATAGTAACTTCCGGTTTATTGAATAGTCTCGCCCGAAATTTAGAAATTTTTTCTAAGTCCACAGCCACTCTGATAAATACTAGCCCTTGTATCAGAGATAGAGATGTTCTGATACGAGGACCTCTGATGAATACAGAGTCTGATCCTTACAATTCTGGTTCAAGCTTCTGATGAATAAGAGCTTCGGGTATCAGAGATGGAGTGTTCTGATGAGTCCCCATCTGATACCTCTGCAACTCTGATTTAAGAATCTCTGGGAAGATCATCCATCATTCCCAATTCTTCCCTTAGGTTGTTAAACCTTGCCTCTGAGAGAGGTTTGGTTAAGATATCTGCAAGCTGGTCTTCAGTTGGGACATGCTCAATTGAGATGTGCTTCTTCTCCACATGATCTCTGATGAAGTGATGTCTGATCTCGATATGCTTGGTTCTTGAATGCAGCACAGGATTCTGAGTGATGGCAATGGCACTTGTGTTATCACACAACAGCTTGATCTCCTTTGCTTGCACTCCATAATCCTTGAGTTGTTGCTTCATCCAGAGTAATTGAGCACAGCAACTTCCAGCAGCAATATACTCAGCTTCAGCAGTGCTAGTTGAGATTGAATTCTGTTTCTTGCTAAACCAGGAGACTAGTCTCCCACCCAGCAATTGGCAGTGACCGGAAGTGCTCTTCCTGTCCAATCTACAACCTGCAAAATCTGAATCAGAATAGCCAATTAGTTCAAAATTACCTCCCTTGGGATACCATAGGCCTGCATTTGGATTTCCTTTAATGTATCTGATAATCTTCTTAGCAGCAACTAGATGGCTCTCCTTGGGCTTTGATTGGTATCTGGCACAGATTCCTACTGCAAAAGCTATGTCTGGTCTGCTTGCAGTCAGATAGAGGAGAGATCCAATGATTCCTCTATATGTTGTAGCATCAACATCCTTTCCTTCATCATCTGGTCCAATTCCTTGAGATGCATTCATAGGAATTTTGACTGAAGATTTTCCATCAATTCCAAATTTCTTGATGAGATCTCTGGTGTACTTCCCTTGGTTGATAAAGATACCTTCTGGAACTTGTTTGACTTGTAATCCTAGGAAATAACTGAGTTCTCCCATCATGCTCATTTCAAACTTGTTCTGCATAACTTGAGAGAATTTCTTGCATAATTCTGGATTAGTGCTTCCAAATATAATGTCATCAACATAAATTTGCACTAATAGAATATGATTAGCAACAGAAATTTGAAATAGAGTTTTGTCAACCTTTCCTTTAGTAAACCCATGGTTCACTAAGAATAGGGACAATGTGTCATACCAAGCTCTGGGAGCTTGCTTAAGACCATAGAGGGCCTTTCTGAGCTTGTAGACACAAGAAGATTGAGTAGGAATGACAAAACCTGGAGGTTGTTCAACATAAACTTCTTCTTCAAGTTCTCCATTCAGAAATGCACTCTTGACATCCATCTGATATACTTTGATGTCGTTGTAAGCAGCATAGGCTAGGAATATCCTGATTGCTTCCAGTCTGGCAACAGGTGCAAAGGTCTCATCAAAATCTATGCCTTCTTCTTGACAGTATCCCTTTGCTACAAGCCTTGCTTTATTCCTTACAATGTTGCCTTCTTCATCTGCTTTGTTCTTGAATACCCACTTGGTTCCAATGACATTCTGATGCTTTGGTCTGGGAACAAGTTTCCACACTTCATTCCTTTCAAACTGTGTCAGCTCTTCTTGCATTGCATTGATCCAATCTGAGTCTTCTAGAGCTTCTTCTACACACATTGGTTCCATCTGGGATATGCAGCAGGTGAACATGGCTTCTCTTCTAGATGCAGATCTGGTTCTAACACCACTGGTGACTTGACCTATCACTTGATTAGGAGGATGATCTCTTAACCAAGTTAGATCAGGTTCTGTCAGTTGCTGTCTAGGCAACTCTGATGGTTCATCTTCTAATACATCATCTTCATCTTCATCTTTGTCTATCAGAACTGGATTGGCAGGAGGAGTTGAGAATATAGGATTGTTGATGGCCTCTTCTGATAGTTCTGAACCCTTGTCTTCAAGGTTGATCTTCTGCAGGGTTTCTGATAATTCTTCTGCAGAGGTACCATCATCAAATTTGACATGAATGGATTCTTCAACTTGTAGAGATCTTCTGTTGAGTATTCTATAGGCTTTGCTTGAACTTGAGTAGCCTAAGAATACACCTTCATCAGCTTTTTCTTGAAATACTTTCAGGTTCTCCTTTCCATTGTTTAGGATATAGCACTTACATCCAAACACATGGAAGTAGCTGATGTTTGGTTTTCTTCCTTTCCACAGCTCGTAGGGGGTCTTCTGATGATTCTTGTGGATCATGCTCCTATTCTGAGTGTAGCATGCAGTGTTGATAGCTTCAGCCCAGTATCTGATGGGCAAGCCTGATTCAGCAATCATTGTTCTTGCAGCTTCTTTTAGTGTTCTGTTCCTTCTTTCTGCAACACCATTTTGTTGGGGTGTTCTGGCAGCAGAAAGTTGATGAAAGGTGCCATTCTGATCACAGAAATTCTTAATCACCTTGTTGACAAATTCAGTTCCTCTGTCAGATCTGATTGTCTTGACCTTCATATTCTTCTCAGTCTGAAGTTGCTTTAGCAGAGATGGCAACTTCTGAAGAGTTTCATTCTCTTTAGTCAGAAACACAGTCCAAGTATATCTTGAGTAATCATCAACCATAACAAGAGTATATCTTTTTCCACCAACACTGGGAGTTTCAACTGGTCCAAATAAATCCATATGGATCAGATTTAGAGGACAAGTAGAAAGATCTCCAGCTATGGGTTTGAATGAGGTCTTCACTTGTTTGCCTTTCTGACAAGCACTGCAGAGGGTCTCCTTCTTGTAGACAATGTCAGGCAGACCATCTACAATGTGTTCCCTTGCCAGTTTGTTGATGGTTTTGAAATTCAGATGGCTAAGCTTCTTGTGCCAGTCCCAGCTTAGCTTTGAATTGTCCTTTGCTATCAGGCAGGTTCCATCTCTTGCTGTTTGCCAGTCAACAACATAGATGTTCTTCCTTCTTTTGGCTGTAAGAACCACTTCTTTGGTTGTCTCATGCTTGACATAGCATAAGGTCTTGGTGAATTCAACTGTGTAGCCTTTGTCACAGAAGTGGCTAGCACTCAGCAAGTTGAACTTCAGACCTTTGACATATGAGACATCTTCAATGATTACCTGGTTCTTGATCAGCTTCCCTCTTCCTTTTGTTTGCCCTTCCTTGTCATTTCCACCGAAAGTGACTCTGGGTCCATTGATTTTCTGGAACTCTGATAGGCAACTCTTGTCACCTGTCATGTGCCTGGAGCATCCACTGTCAATATACCATTCTTGTTCTGAGATGGCTCCAGCACACAGTTCCTGCAAGATTAAAAGGAAGATTTAGGTACCCAAGCAATGTTGGGTCCTGTGGGGTAATGCAGTCTTGGTAGTTGGTACCATTTTGGTCTCATCAACTGAAACCTTGGTGGATGGTACCCATTGTCCACCTGGTAGTTATAGTAAACAGATGTATGATTCACTTTGGGCAGATGCTTGTGAGGATCATGCTTTCTGTTTGCATACTTCTGCATAGCCTTCTTGGTTGGAAAGAAGTCCCATATACTATCAAGATCAGAGGAGCGCTTAACTTTAGACTTCTGAGGTTGACCAGACAACCTCTTCTGCCTATAGTTAATCTTCTCTTGATATCTGCCTTTCTGATAGCAGTTTCTGATACCATTGTCATGAGATTGTCTGATAGGGTTAGGCCTTTGATTATTATTGTTCTGAAAACTTTTCCTTTTGTTAGAGTTTCTGCCAGGTTCATTAGTTTTCAAGCTGTGTTTTGGTTTGGCCTTTAGAGTTTGTTTCTCTGGTATGACCTTCTCATGAACAATTTTAGTACCAGAAGTACTAGCATGGCAAATGGGGCTCAGAGTCTGTGGCACTATGACCTTTTTAGCCTTAGCAACTTTGGTGCTAGGCCTTTCAGAAGGCTCACCAGACTCTGGTTCAACATATCCAAGACCAGAGGTGAAGTTATGAGAGTCACCAATATTCTTCATGGAAGATTGCATCTTCAGAAGACTATTATATCTACTCTCAAGTTCCTCAATGTCTCTTATTCTTTTCAGAAGAGACTCATTTTCCGCCTTCAGTCTATCTCTTTCCTCAGTTAAGAGATTAAGTTTGCACTCAGTCTCTTTCCTTAGATCAGAGATGTCAACTTTCAGCCTACTGTTCTCATCCTTAACAAAAGAATAAGTGGCTTGGATAGTTTGGAACTCTTCCCAAAATGATGACATTGGATCATCATTCAAGGCTGTGCCTACCGAAGAAGAAATGGAATCAGAAGTGGAGCATACCTCATCATCTGATTGTGCCATGAGGCAGAGGTCTTCAGTTTCTGCATCCAAGCAGCAGAATGCTTCATCAGAGTCGGAGTCTGAGCTGGACTCTGATTCAGAGAGTGGATCTTTCTCAGCTTGTTCTGAGACGAATGCTCTTCTTCTTCTGTGTTGATCTTCTGGTTTCTTTTCTTCTTCATGTCCTTGCTTCTTGGACACTCTTGGATAGGGGCAGTTTGCTTTGAAGTGCCCAGGCTGTCTGCAGTTGTAGCAGAGGTACTCTCCATTGCTTTCAGAAGATTTGGTCTTCTGATGTGGTCTTCTGATGGAAGATGGACTCCTTCCATCTTTCTTCATAAATTTTCTGAATTTTCTGGCAAAGGCAGCCATATATTCATCAGATAGAAGAGTTGAAGGATCAAAGTTTGTAGCCTTAGAAGTGCTGGCAGTAAGGGCAGTTGTGGTTCTTTCATCTGGCACTTCTTCTTTCTCTTCAACCATCTCGAACTCATAAGCTTTGAGATCTGAGATCAATCTCTCTGTGGGGTAGGTCTTGATGTTCTTGCTTTCTTGGACTGCAATCACCTTCATCTTCCAAGCTGAAGGCAGTCCCCTGAGGATCTTCATGTTGACCTCTTTGATGGTGAGCTCCTTTCCAAGCTCAGAAATTTCACTGATTAGAATCAGCAGTCTCTCATGCATTTTAGCAATGCATTCTTCTGGCAGAAGTTTGAAGTCATCAAACTTCTTCATTGCAATGGTCAGCTTGTTATCTCTTTCTTGTTCATCTCCTGCTCCAATCTCATCCAGCTTATCCCAGATTTCCTTAGCAGTCCTGCACTTCTTTATTCTATTGAAATATCTTTCATCAATAGCTTTGTAAAGAATGTCCTTGGCAATGTTGTCAAGGTTATACTGTCTTTTCTCTTCCTTGGTCCACTCAGACCTCGCCTTCTCAATCATCTGGGGCTGAGTGTTATCAGTAGAGTGAGCAGGATTGACCTTCATGAACTGAATAAAGGGGCCATTCTCCAAGACTTCCCACATTTCATCATGAAGGGCACATAGATGTGCCTTCATCCTGATCTTCCAATCATCATACTTCTGATCTGTGAACATAAGATGCTTTGCAAGAGAATTATCCATTATAATAAATAAAGAGGCTAAGAACAAGTGGATCTTTGTTCAGAGAGTAACCTAAAAGATTACAAGAACAAGGAGGCTCTGATACCACTTGTTGGTCCCGTTTAATATGGTAATCAGTCTAGAGGGGGGGGTGAATAGACTGATTGATTTTTCAAATTTTCTCTAAGTCCAAAATGACTTATCAGAGAAGGTCTGATTCTGGTGACAGAGAAAGGCTGGTTCTGATATCAGAACTGGCCTTGGCAGCGGATTCTGATCTGTCCGGGTAGCCTCAGAAACACTAAGGCAGATGCCTTTCTGATAACTCTGAAAACAAGATCTGCTGAACACAGATTCCAAGTCTTAGAGTTAATCAGTTAATATCCTAAGTGCAGAAGTAAAAATTGCAGTAAAGTAAATGACACCGGATATTTTTATAGTGGTTCAAGGAACAACTCGTTCCTCTAGTCCACTGTTCCACTAGCTTTGAAGTAGATCGGTTACAAAGCTAATTCCTAGCACTTAAGAAGCACTCCTCGTCTTCTTCAAGTCTAGATGTCACCCGGGATGCAATCCTGCTTCCTGATGACTGGTCCTTTCACTCAGCTTCCCGGAAGTATCACCACTTCACTGCTGCAGTTACTTGGACGCCCTTCTTTTCAGAAGATGTTCTGAATACAGAGTTTTCTCCAACTTGCTTCGTCACAAGAGATGTGTAGTTGAAGTTCTTGAAGTGTTGAAGAAGCAGGATGAACTTTGCTGAGTGTTGGGATTTGAGATTGAGGATATTAGAATCTTCCCAACGTAAGCTCGTCTTGTTGAAGTTTGTAGGATTTGAATCTCAAGAGAGCTTGAGTTAGATGAGCAATAGCTGTAGCAAAGTTACTTTTCCTGTTCTTCGGTGAGTAGCTTATATACTGGGGTTGTCTGCCCGTTGGAGGAGGAGACAACTGCATTAAATGCGCGTACAGTTGACTTGACCGCCGTTTTGGAAGGTTTCTAATTTTATAATATATCTTCCCGGATTCCTTGGTCAATCATTTGCAATCAATCCTTCAGCGTATCAGGCTCATTTAATGTGCATTAAATGCTTTCCTTTCATGCACAGTCTTCTAGCCGTTGGATGTTTTTACCCGTTGAATTCATAGTTGTTGGATGTTGCTTGAAATCTTCTAAGTGTCAGTCGGGCTCTGATCAGGCTCTTCTGATATGTTGGATTCTGATGGCTTTCTAATGAGTTGAGTTCTGATGGACTTCTGATCTCTGACTCTGATAGGTCCCCTGATGAGAACCTCTGATCTGTGGTTCTCATCGGCTATCAGGTGTCCAAGTTTATCAGCAAATCTCATAGTGCAACTCTGATGGATTTCTGCTAAGAGAACTCTGATGGAGCAGTTCTTATAGAGCAAGTCTGGTAGAGCAATTCTGATGCACTTCTGATCTGATCCAAAACAGAGCAACTCTGATCGTCGACTACACTAATACTTACAATTGAAAATTCTAATACATAAAATTTAATTAGGGGTACTTTAACTTTCTAATCCTATAGCATCATCAAAATCTAATTACATTTATTCCTTACACCCTCAGCTTTGCTAATTTGGCGCGGGCCTCGTCTTGGGGCAATTGCCCTACGGTGATGAAGGTGACGATGTCAGAGATCCAATCCTCCGGCCTTAGGTTAATATTCATAATGGGGCTTGCGTGGATGCTTGAGAGGCTGAGCTCCTCGATTCTTGCAATTTTTGAGAGGTGCTCGGGGGATTCATCCGAGAGCTTGGACAGAATGTCGGCCTCAGAGTTTTGAGCCCTCGGTATTTGGGTGAGGGAATGTGCCTCAAATACCTTGAGCAACTCCTTGGCGGCCTCCTTGTATTGTTTCATCCTCCCTTCCTTGGCTTCGTACTCCCCGGAAATTTGACACACGACGAGTTTGGAGTCACATTTGACGTGGATCATCTTAACCTTCAGATTCGCTGCCAGCCGAAGGCCACAGAGGAGGGCTTCGTACTCGGCTTCGTTGTTGGAGACTTTGAAGGAGAAGCGGATGGCGTAATAGGCGCGGAAGCCCTCGGGTGTGATGAGGACTACTCCCCCTCCGCATGCTTTGGTAGCCGAGGAGCCGTCGGTATAGAGGGTCCACCACTCATCAAGGGGTGCCGAAGGCTCCTCATCCACCGCTGATCTCGCGGTGCATTCCGTTACGAAGTCTGCCAGGGCTTGGCCCTTGATGGCAGGCCTCGGGCGGATATCTATGTTGTATTGGCTGAGGAAGATGGCCCATTTCACCATCCGAGAGGAGCTTGTGGGACTCCTCATGAGGGCGCCGAGGGGTTGATGAGTGAGCACCTGGACTGGATGAGCTTGAAAGTAGTGGCCAAGCTTCTTGACGGTCCAAACGATGGCTAGCACCGTCTTCTCGACGGGAGAATACCTGAGTTCGGCCTCCCGGAGGGTTTTGCTGACGTAGAAGATGGCATGTTGGATGCCGTCTTCCTCTCGGATCAGCACTGAGCTGATAGCCGCGGGGCTAACACCGAGATATAAGTATAAAGTTTCCCCCACCTTTGGTTTGGAGAGCACTGGGGGAGAAGAGAGGTACTTCTTGAGCTCGTCGAAGGCCTCCTGACACTCAGATGTCCATTGAAAGCCCGTTGTTTTCCTCATGATTTGGAAGAAGGGGAGGGCCCTCTCGGCTGATTTGGAGAGGAAACGGTTGAGGGCCGCCAGGCGACCCGTCAACCGTTGAACTTCTTTGACGTTGCGTGGAGGCTCCATGTTGATGATGGCCTGAATCTTCTCGGGGTTGGCCTCAATACCCCTTCGGCTGACCATGTAGTCCAAGAACTTTCCTCCCTGCACGCCGAAGGTGCATTTCTTTGGATTTAGCCGGAGGTTGAATTTTTGCATGATGGCAAAAATCTCCCGGAGGTCGTCGGCGTGGGTGCCCGCCTTCTTGCTTTTGACGATCATGTCGTCAACGTAAGCCTCCATAGTGCGTCCTAGGACAGCTTGGAAGACCCTAGCCACCATGCGTGTGTAGGTGGCGCCTGAATTTTTGAGGCCGAAGGCCATCACAAGATAGCAGAAGATGCCTTCAGGTGTCATGAAGGCAGTTTTTTCAGCGTCTTCCTCATGCATGTAGATTTGATGATATCCGCGGAATGCGTCGAGGAATGACATGATCTCGCATCCCGCGGTCTCATCCACTAGTTGATCAATGTTTGGCAGAGGGAAGGGGTCCATAGGGCATGCCTTATTCAGATCCGTGTAATCCACGCACATGCGGAAAGTAGGAGGCTTTTGTGCGAGGACTACGTTTGCCAACCAAGAAGGGTATTTCACCTCCTTGATGTGTTTGATGGAGAGGAGCATGGATACCTCCTTCTTCACGAACTCCCTTCTCTCGGCCGAGAGGGGTCTTCTTCGTTGTTGCACTGGTTTGGCCGAAGGGTCCACCGCTAGGCGGTGGGTGATAACCCTTCGGTCAATTCCCGGCATGTCCTCCGGCCCCCATGCAAAAACAATGGAAAATGCGCGGAGGGCCATGGTGATGCCAGCCTTCAAGTCTTCGGGGAGCTTGGCTCCAATCTTCAGGACTCTCTCCGGCTTGGCCGGATCGAGTACCAGGTCTTCAGTCTCCTCGGCAGGCTCAGCCCTCGGCCTACCTTTCTCTTCCTCCAAGGCTTTGGTGGTGATTGTGTCAACACGAAATTCAGTTTTGCTAACCTTCTTGGTAAGTTGAAGGTAGCAGGCCCTGGAGAGTTTTTGATTCCCCCTCGAATAGCCGATGCCAGTGGGTGTAGGAAACTTGAGGCAGAGGTGCCTCATGGAGATGACGGCTTCCAAGTCCTCGAGGGCAGGCCGGCCGAGGATGATGTTATGCGCGCAGTCGAGGTTGACGACGACGAACTCCACTTCGAGCTTGGCTCTATGGGATCCGTCGCCGAATTCAACCATGAGGGTGATGACGCCTTCGGCGTCTATGCTATTCCCCGTGAATCCGGAGAGGGGGGTGTTGATGTGCCGAAGGGACCCCCTATCGAGTCCCAACTCTTGGAAGGTGCTGAGATACATGACGTTGACAGAACTCCCTGTGTCGACGTAAGTCCGGTGGATGATGGCGTCATTGATCTCAGTGCGGATGACGAGGGCATCCCTATGCGGCAGAGAACCCGAGGGGAGGTCCGTATCCGTGAAGAAGATTGGATCCGCCCTCAGCCTTTTAGTCGGGGGTATGTGATTGACTTCCCCAATGTAAAGGGACTGTGCCCACTTCTTCCTTTGGCTTGTCGAATCGCCTCCGGTGTTGCCGCCGTTGATCATATGAATATGGCGCTTGTATTGTTGATGGGAGCCCTCTCCCTCGTCGTCGAGGCCCCCAATTTCTCGCTTCTTCCCCTGTGGGTTTCCCAAGGGGATGGTGTTGGGGTTCACCCACTTGTTGGCCTTCGGCGGAGGCTCCTGATGGTGAAGGGGGCCCTGGGGAGGAGGGCCCCTGACAAACTGAGATAAGTGGCCCGCCTGTATCAGCCTCTCAATCGCGTTCTTCAGCTGGTGGCAATCGTCGGTTTTGTGCCCCTGGTGGCGGTGAAAGCGGCAATATGGTTCATCAGGGCCGATGGCATAGATCTCGAGGGGTGTACGGGAGTCTCGCTCAACGAGCCCCCGCTCTTCCGCATGATCAAGGATGACGCTGACGGGATGCGTCAAGGGAGTGCGTGGGTGCTCAAGGAGGACGGGTTGCGCCCATGCCTTCGGATTGCTTTTGTAACCGCCCCCGGTTCTGGCTTGGCCACCCCGGGGGCGATCATTATACTGAGCCTCGCAGTTGGCCGGAGGAGGAGGTCCTCCGGGCCGATTCCTGCCTTCATTCTTCTGAGAAGGATCCGTGTTGCGGCGGTCCTTCTCGATTTCCTCTGCTTCGGCATAACGGTCCCCCCGCTGAAGGGCCTTCGTATAATCGCGGGGGGGATCAGTGATAAGACTCCGAGAGAAGTTACCGTTGCGGAGGACTCTGTGGAAGAGGGCCATCAGGGTCCTGTCATCGGCGCCTTCGACCTCGAGGGAGGCCTGCCTCCAGCGTTCCAGGAAACTCCGAAGGGTTTCCTCCTTCTGTTGTCTCACATTCAGAAGATGGGAGAAGTGTTTCTTTGAGCGGTGCCTCCCGGCAAACTGCGTAAGGAAGCGGTGGGCGAGTTCTTGCCAAGAATCAATGCTGCCCTCGGGCAACCGGTTGAACCACTCATATGCGGGTCCTTCCAAGGTGGAAAGGAACCAACGGCATAAGTATTCATCCGAGGCCCCCATCATCATCATGCTATTTTGATAGCGGCTGTAGTGTTCTTGGGCATCCGTCTTCCCCTCATACGGCTTGATGGGTTGCCCCCGATATTTGTGGGGGATTTTGGCCGCCAACACCCTTGGGGTGAAGGGTGTTCTAGTACGGAGCTGAATGAGGGGCTCGCCTGAGCCCTCGGCAAGTTTACGTTTCATTTCCTCCACCTGTGCCCGGAGGTCAGCGTACTCTGGATCTGGCCTAGCTGTGGAAGCCGTCGGCGGTGCCTGACGATTCTCCTCAAGTTGGCGGAGGAGGGCCTCGATAATTTCGTCCTTGGGATCCTTCGGGGCAACCCCTTGGGAGTTGGCCCGGAAGGATTGCGCCTGATTGATTTGGTGCCTGGCGTCATCGGCGTGGAGGAGGGCTTTGCCTTTGCTCCGGGGGGGAGGCACGCCCTCGACACCCGAAGCGGAGGCACCACTCTCCTGTGGCCTGCTGAATTCTTGCTTGCCGAGGCGGTCTTGGACCCCTCGGCGTCCGGGAGCTCCCCCAAGCCTCTCAAGTGCAGAGGTCCGGGGTTTCTCCTTCATCATGGGGCGTTTGTCCCTGGATTGAGCCTCTTGGGAGGCGGTATCCTGCGCCATGACCCCTTCGGCGTTTCCAATCCCCGGGGGAGGATTGTTGAACAGAGGAGGGAGTGGTGGCAATTGAATAACATTTCCCCCAGCGTAGGGCTTAGGGATGGCAATGGGGCGGGGTTGGGGCGGGGGTTCACTCCCCCATCCCCCGCCCCGTGTCTAAAAAATCGCCCCCACCCCCGCCCCATCCCCCACTACTATTCGACCCGCCCCATCCCCGCCCCGACCCGCTAGACCCACGGGTACCCAACGGGGGAAGTACTCGTCAAAAATTAACATCATTTTAGACTGACAATTTTTCAAAAATTAAACAACACTTCTAGAAGCCATTTTTTTTTTACTTTTTAAGGGTTGGTTTGCAACTCTTTTTAAAAAAAAAAGCACTTCTCAGCTTTTGGCTTTAAAAAAACACTTATTTTTCCAAACACTACAACTTTTATTTTTCTCGGCTTTCGCGTCAAAAGTGCTTTTACTTTTTCTATTACACAAAAAGCACTTATTTTACCAAACACTACCCACTTTTACTTTTCAAAATCACTTTTTCTCAAACACTATCAACTTTTATTTAATCACTTCTCCCCATTTCATTAAAAAAAGCACTTTTTTAAAAGCAGAAGTTGTTGCAAACAGACCCTAGGTGTCAATGTAATCTTACATCCCATTTCAAATCTAGAACACATTATACACGTCTTAATTTAGTCATTTTTATCAAACTCTAAATTAGCATTGATTAGCTCTATAATATTTTCTTAAACCCTGCATTCAATCAATCATGGTCATTTGATGGCATCTAGGACGGCATATGATCACAAAATTTTAAGAGCCCTAACTACAATCATAAAGATGACATTCAAAAGAAAAGAATTAATGCATTGTAATAGTAAAGGAAAAAAACTTCCACACCGTGCCTAGGGCGTTTAAGCTAATATCACTTTATAACTTTCCCAAATTCATTTTACTTTATCCCTAAACAAATCATTTTACTTTATGATTTTGATAAGCAATTTTACAAGATAGCTTAGTTATTAAACAAGAATTAGATAGACCCATTAGGCACAATCCATTAGATAGGAAACCACTAAACCCACCGGGACACCATGCTATTTTAATTACTTCGTATTAGTATTACTATTATTATTAGTATTATTATTGAGATTATTATTATTATTATTATTATTATTATTATTATTATTATTATTATTATTATTATTATTATTATTATTATTATTATTATTATTATTATTATTATTATTATTATTATTATTATTATTATTATTATTATTATTATTATTATTATTATTAATTATTACGGGGGACGGGGCGGGGACGGTGCGGGGGGTGCATAACCCATCACCCGCCCCATATTTATGCGGGGAGAAAATATCTCCCCCACCCCACCACCCGCCCCACCCCACCACCCGCCCCAACTCCCCCCACGGGGCGGTTCCCCACGGGCCCCCGCCCCCATTGCCATCCTTAGTAGGGCTGGAGGGGTGCCTGAGAGGCGAGGGCCCCGGAATTGAGAGCCATGTTTTGAACAAAGGCCGCAAAGGCAGCCTGAAGATCGATGGCCGGGGCCGGAGGGGGAACTTGGTTCTCACTCCGATCCCTCCTTCGATTATCAAGGCCAATGCGGGCATCAGGGGTATTCTTCTGCAGCTGCTGGCGCAGGTCAGCGGTGGCTTGCTCTAATTCGAGGATAACACCACCCTCGGGTACTAAGAGCCTGTTGGAGGCCTCAGCCCCGTTAGTTTCGCCGGGGGCTACGTAGTTTTCCTCAAGGGTTCTGGATTGGGCTCGGGTGGTTCTTCCCATCTTTGGTGAGTGTTTTGTGTTTGGTAGAGGGGGAGGGTTTCTTACTTGATAGTTCAGACCTCTCAACGAGAGCACCAAATGATGGATAGTCTACCCGGGGGGTATCTTATCCGAGGGGTTATTGCGGGAATAACTTAGAGAGAAGTCAGAGCAAAATAGGAGGAGAGAGAGTCGATTTTATTAAATGAACTCGAGATGTGGAGGTGAGATGTAGGTCGTGTTTTACAAGGAGAAATAGGCTGCTATTTATAGCAGCAATAAATGCGATGAGGGGACACGTGTCAGTAATCCAACGGTCGAAGGGTCACATCAGCCGGTTGGCACCGGCAGTGGTACGTCCACCGTATTGATTGCGGTTGGCGGATGTGACGTGGCATTAAATGCGGTGGTTGGCTGTCTCTAAAAGAAATCTTCGATGATTGAGCCTGTTAAGCCGAAGGCTCCTTGTGTAGCCGAGGGCCTCCTGTGTAGCCGAGGGCTTCTGATGTAGCCGAAGGCTTGGTTCAGCCGAAGGCTTCCCCTGATGCCGAGGGCATGAGAATGCCGAAGGCTCACGTCTTCGCCCGTTTCCTCCCAGCAGCCTCTTGTGCCAGAGAAGGCTATCCTGTGAGTTTTGGAGCCTTCGGCCAAGGAGGCCGAAAGCACCCCAGTGTGTATTCTGGGTTACTGTGAGGCTTGGGCCGTTGTTTTTGGGCCTGAGTTGTTCTCTGAGTTCAATGGACTTGTGTGGGAGAAGTAGGAGTCTATTGGCCGGGGGCTCCTGGGCCATATACTCCATCAATGTCATTAGTATCATATTCTTTGTGAGAAGAAGAACTGAGCGGTGATCTCAACGATGTGAAGCGTTAACCGTCACTATAATCGCATCAACTCTCCCTAACTCCCTTCAAGATGATGTACACTCTCTGTCTAAAGTCTCCCCAAAACCAATAATCATGCTTTTAAACAATATATATAACCAAAAAAATTCCATAGTTTATTCAAAGAGAAGAATGAGATTACATGTGGGAGGGCTAGACCCACATGAATTAAGTAGAGTGTTGGTAAATTAAACGTAAAAAATGGAAATGGTGTAACTAAAAATGAATACGGGAAGTATAAGAGACGGACTTTTCAGAAACATACAGACCCCGTTTGGTAACACCGAAATCGGCTGATTCTGCTGAAATTTATGAATTTCCGGCTGTATTGGCTGATTCTGCTCATTTATGAAAAAATACATTAAAAATATATTTTATTAATAAAATAAAGAAAAAATTAAATGAAAAATAGCTAAAATGATAATAAGTGACTTAAGCCAAAACAGTCAAAAAGTAACTCCAACCTTACTATTTTTTATTATCACACATTTCAGCACGTAAAAACAAAAGTTACGTGTTTGTTGAAAAAGTTGGTTGATAAGCCTGATAAGTCGAAAAACAGGGTCATCAAACGGGCTCACAATGCGCCATAAGCATGATATGAAGTTATTATATATCTCTACTAATTGCAATTACTTAATTATTAACATGTATTAAGAAATAAAAGTCTGGATTCTTAATTATTAGAGAATATATTTACAAATATATTGTCTATTATATTTGTTTTCTTATATACTAAAAGTAGTGATAATACAAATATAGAAAATATCTCTTATAATTTCATAGATGTTTTAATTCAATAGGATATATATATCCTTGTAAGTATATATTAAAACAGACGTGTTAGAACAACTTTTCATAGATGTTTTCATATATGTATCCTTATATCTCCTATTGAATTAAAACATCTATGAAATTATAAGAGATATTTTCTATATTTGTATATATATATACCACAACTTTTCTTATATATGGCTCTTTGTAAGTACGAATAGACGTGTTAGACATTTTTGTTTGATAAGTATAATTCAGGGTTATATCAAGAATTGATTTCATGAGACTATATAGTGGACTCAGATAATCAAAGTATTTAAATAATACTTTATAGAATACTTTTGTGGGTTTAAGACCTTAAGGTTTTAAAAACTTTATCACAAATATATTTTATATATCTGTAATTATACTCGTTTACTTCTTTTATACATCAAAAAAGAATTTGTGATTATACTTTAACATTGGCAAAGACCCGTGAAGGACTAAAGTGTTGAATTATACTCGTATGTTTTAAAAACTTCATATATATATATATATATATATATATATATATATATATATATATATATATATATATATATATATATATATATATATAAACACATTTTGCATCTATATAAACACGTATACACGGAGTCAATGCATTTACGTTTACATAAATATATTTAGAGCCCATTCGGGGTAACCTTGTTTCTCGGTTTATCATGTTTATCAGCCAGCTTTTTGCCAAACACGTAGAGGCTGTTTGGCAACATTGTTTTCACCTTATCAGGCTTATCAGCCAACTTTTTCATCAAACACGTAACTTTTGCTTGCGCACGCTGAATTGTGTAATAAGCAGAAAAAGTAAGGTTTGAGTTACTTTCCTGGCTTTATTGGCCGAAGTTACTGTAGATGACTATTTTAGCAATTTTTACATATATTTTTTTCTTTATTTTATTAATAAAATATATTTTAAAAATAATGTTTTCTTAAATCAATAGAATCAGCCAATGCAACCACTTCAGCTAGAACTTCATAAATTTCATCAGAATACGCCAAAATAGCAGATTTTGGTGCTATCAAACGGGCTCGTAACTTTCGATTTCATGCGCTGAATTGTGTAATAATAAGAAAAGGTAACATTAGAGTTATTTTTCTAGTTGTATTGGATAAAGTTACTATAGAGGATCATTTTAGCTATTTTACATGTAACTTTTTCTTTATTTCATTAATTTTTTTCATAAATCAACGGAATTGGCCAATTCAGCTAGATTAGCCAAAATTTCATAAATTTCAGCAGAATCATCTGATTCACCTGATCTTGGTATTATCAAACGGGCACCTAGCCTTTTCAAAACGGGTGAATCACCTGATTCACCCGACTTATAGGACTTATATATCTTGGTATTCCATATTTTATACTATAGATATATTACCCGAAGTAGGACTAAAAAAGTTTGAAAATTCCAAAATAGGGCTGCCATGTTTCTATTCTCAAAATAGGACTAATTACTGCCATGTTTTGGCAGTAATAGACTTCAAACATGATCGTATTTTCCATACTTGGCAGTAACTACTCCTATATTGGGAATAAAAAACATGACAGTCCTATTTTGGAATTTTCAAACTGTTTTAGTCCTATTTCAGGAACTTTCCCTAAACTATATTGTATATGCAATGAGATACAGAGTATATATATATATATATATATATATATATATATATATATATATATATATATATATATATATATATATATAGAGTTTGGTTCAAATGAGAATGTCATCTTAGGAGAGAAATGAGAACGATCTCACACCGTTAGATCAATCCTTTTTTAATTATACTTTTCCTAACGCAGAGGGCTAAACTGGTTATTTTATATTCCTTTCCACTTTATACGGAGCTTGCAGTTACACTTCCCATTATTTACGTGATTCGCAACGTGCATAACTTCGGATAGTTATCATTTTTTTTAGATTGCTTACCTTTTTCTTTTTTATATACTATCGTATTTATGAAGTATTCATTTCAACTCTTTCCTTTAAGCGTTAACCTAAAAAAGATGGTTTTGTTTTATAACCAATTTTACTTTTAAAATTAATAAATTGTTTTAACCCGTACTTTTTTTCATTCAACAGTCGTGTTTTTTATTTGATTATATTTCATTTGACATTTACTATCATGATCTTCCAAAAAAACATTGACTATCCTGATCTATAGAACCTTTGCTCCATAGGTATTGCTTTTAAATGAGTTTTTTCATTCTATGCTTTTTAACGATTTTAAACGTAGGTTTTGGTTCAAATAAGAACATGATCTTAGGAAAGAATGAATGAATTTGAACCGTTAGATTTGTTTTAAGTGAAATTCAATGTGCATTAGATGAAACTATGATGTGCATTAGGTGAAATTGAAATGTGATGCACCAAGATTACGATACAGTGGCATGTGAAGCTGAATTGTGCATTAGGTGAAATTAAAATGTGCACAAGGCGAAACTGAAATGTGCAGAATAAAAAGCACGATGTGATGCTATATTTGTACGTTTTATTCCGCACATTTTAGTTTCACCTAATGCACGTTTGAGTTTAAATTTTTATTTTGCACATTTCAATATTATCTAATGGACATTTCAATTTCACCAAATGCACAATTCAGTTCCACATAATACAATTCAACGGTCCAGATTCATTCTTATTTCTCTCCTGGGAGTCCGTTCTTAAACGTATTGATATACTTCGTATAATTGAAGATAATATAGTCTATGTTTCAGACATGCTCTTTACTTTTTTATTATTTGTGCATGTAATTATTTAAAATAAATGTGCCAATTTGAAAGGGGAAGTGACAAAGTTATTATATTGGGACAACCACAAAAGGAAAGTTGGCAAAGTTCACTACACCGTTTTAGGGCTAAGACAACCCCAATTTTTTTCCAACCCAAAAAAATGTTGCTTTATGTTATCATAAGCTACATTTTATTAATGTGTTGCTGAAGTAGATTACTTTTTGTATTTATAAAATGCATCGCTATAATACCGTTCCCAAACTGCAGTTGGCAACGCTTTTTACTATTAATTGGTTTCCACACTTCAAAATTGTTGCCATTTACTTTCCGTTAAGCTTTTTTTATACTCGTAGTAAAACTTATTCCCTTTCATTTTTCCACCCCAAATGCGGAATACCGTGTTTAGCCGGTCAATACCTTGTTTAGCCGCCGTATATATTTTTTTATTAAATGTCTGACCGTGTATACCAGAACAAAAAAGGAACGAAATAAAAAACAAAAAAGGGAAATTTTTTATTTCGCTTCTCACACTTCTAGCCTCTAGGTTTGGAACAGATCTCTCATTCGAATCGCTTCTCAAATGGAAATTGTTCGCTTCTCTTCAGATCGCAGCTATAGTCAACTAAGACACTTCAATCTGCATCTTCTTATCTCCTCACAAATGGTTGCCGACATCACCATGACCGTGCACGCCAGCCATCCTCGATCGCTCTGAAGTTTAGCGTTCCAGGTAATTTTTATTTTTTTTGAAATTTGACTGTGTTGATTTCATTTTTTAGAAATTCGAGTATGTTGATTTTGATTTTTGATTTTTTCTTCATGTGCTCATTTGTCAGGAACCACTGTGAATCGTGTATAATCTCTTTTCAATTTCAGAGCAAGAAGGGAGATGAGTTATATAAGGTTGCTTGGGGATGTTGGGGAATTTTTTAGAATTGAAGTATGTTAATTTCATTTTTTTTAGAATTTCGAGTATTTTTTTTCAAGTTTGATCGGTTAATTAACAGTTTGCAATTTATCTGTGTATTTGGAATATGTCGTGGCCGGCGCTTATAATCCATGTTAGAACTGGCTGGCCTACGCTTATTGTATAATAATAGTCTTAAATTGGGTAGAAGCTTTACTAATAATCTCTTCTTGTTTCATAGGTGTTCGTTAGTTTTAGTATAGAGCTCACTGGTGTACTGATAATTCGTATTGAATTTTGTATACTATTGTTCATTTTTTAAAAGCACTACGAGCTAGAGTGGGCCTAGACGCCTAGTGCACAAGAGCGCTCAAGCTGCACATTGATAGGATCTATAAGTGATGTAGCAAATACATTTAGTGAAGATTAGGATATCTGTAATAGATAATAGACAACTTAATTGCTACAGATTTTCATGATATGATTATGATGCTTTGTAGACATGAGGTAGATTTCCAGTTGTTTAAAAAAATAGAGGTAATTGGATTTCCACGGACCGAAAGAAATCTTTTGGTGTGGTTGAAACCTTTCAAGATTAGGTATGTTTTGAAAGGAGAAGTAGAGACTTCCCTGTTGCATTATGTCAGTGAAACAATGAGGAAGAAAATACCTTATAATCTAGGCATTGGGGTGAGGAAATCCAACTCTCATATAGTGTTGAAAGTTTTCTTTAATTAAAGTACCTGTTGTACACAAATATCCTAATAGCTTAAACCACCATAATTTGAATAGCATTTCAACAAGTCCTCTGTTTGTTAATTACTTTGTTCTCTTTACATATTAGCTGTCATGATATTAGCATTAAGTTGTATAATATCATTTTTAAAGCTGTCACTCAGCACATATTAGCCTACTGCGTATTTTATATCATTATTGTATTTCTTTGATTTGTTCCCCTATGATGATACTGCAATTTAACAGGCAAGTTTCGATAGAAGAAGGAGATCGCAAGGCTCGGGAGTGTGGTGTCTTGTTTATAGAAACCAGTGCAAGGGCAGGATTTAATATCAAGGTATGTGATAACTAATTAATTGATAAATTATTTAGTAATTATCACTTTTATTTCTTGATGGCATGGCATATATGATCTGCATTTAGGCTGTATTTGTTTATAGGATTTTCCTGGCAAACAATACATTATGGAAATAACTGCTTATTAACTTATTTTCTATATGATAAAAAAAAACTTATTTTCTATGATCAATCTTTGTACAGAGGACTGCAATCATTCTCTTATTGGATCAATCTTTGTTCAAAATAATATGTTTTCATTCAGTTGACCTGAATAAAAGTTAAACTTTGTCTAATTACTCTTATATAAATTCAATGTCAAGCAACTTGCACATAGAGTAATGGATTTTGCTGAGTATAGGAAGAATCTCTATAATTATTTGGTTTCTACTTTCTAAGATGATTGACATAGCACCAAACCTGGCTGCATTGATTGGTGATGTTGTTGAGGTCTGTTTAATTTCTCATGCTGGTAGCCGGACAAACTTGGCTAAATGTCCATCATCCACTCTCCAAATACTTGGAGCTGAGAAGGCTCTCTTCAGGGCATACATTGTTTAATTAGTCTCTTCTAAGAACTTTAAAAAGCTTGCTAGCTAGCCTGGAGGCCGCTTAGTTCAGATGGTTAAAAGAAAAAAAGGTCTAGCTTGATTAGTAGACATGCTATGAAAGTAAAGGAGCTAGTGAGGTTTGTATTATAGTAATACTATTCTTAGTTAGATCAGTATTCTCTACTCACATAGTACCAAATTAGATCATTACCATTTTTCTACTAATCCCATGCATTCCATTTATACTGTCTGGGCAACCGTTTTTTCTTGTATGTCTTTTTGCTCTAGACACTCTCAATTTGAGTTTTGTCTTACTGCAGAGATTTTGTTGGCAGAATTTCGATTTTGGATAGCTGTTTTTAGAAGGGAAGAAGTTGGATCACCTAACCCAGACCATTTAAGTCTAAGTCTTGGTTGTATATTAAAAAATTACTCTCATAAAGAATAAAGAAAGAAGTTCACTTTTCCTTATACAATATTCCATTGATCTCATACAATTCTTGTTAATGTACATATGCTATGCTTTTGATTTGAGCTTAATTATGTGCTTCATAATTTTATTCTTTATAATTTATTTGGTTTACGCTTCAATATATTTTTATGTAGATGGATGATGGCATTGATGAAGAAAGTGAAGATGAAGATGTAAACAATGATGCTCGAATGTGATTTGATGAAGTTTTATTTTCATTGAGAGTTAAGACATTACTATTGTGATGATTTACACTTTAAAGACAATAATAGATCATGGATGTTGATTACTAGGGTAATTGTTGAACTATGATTTGTGAATGATTATTGCTGAAATGAAATTTTACCTTTTCCCCATTGCAAAGCATTTCATAAACACTTTTTAAAAGATTGACATTTCAAATTAGTAGTATGGTGCTTTGTAGCAATGTTTGTAGAAAATGGTTGGAATCTTTTGGCAACAGTTTATTTTGGTTACTATTGATAGAAACAAATAAAAAATGTTGTCCTAAATGTTTTAAAAAACTGTTTTCTAAGCTATACTCTTTGAGTACGGTTTTTCCATTGTGTTGCCTTTAAATATCAAAACTGTTGTCTTATGTATAGGCAACGCCTTACATTACCACAGTTTTAAAACTGTTGCCAAAAACAATGACAACAGTTTTTTTTCATTAGGCAACAGTTTTTTAGCGTAGTAGTAAATCCAAAATGTTGTAGTGGTTATAAGGGACATATATAGGGAGTATTATACACAAAGTGCATAACGATTGAAATAAAAGTGCATTATCTTTACTATTAAAATTCACGTTAGAAACCTCCGATAAGCATGAAGGGCAAGCATAGGGTAATGTATGATAATTACATTATGCCTTGTGTAAAAGTGCAAACTTATATGTTCATTATGCATGGTGAAAGTTTATTTGTTAAAACTTAATGATTTATTAAAAGGATTTTGAATTAGGAAAAGTTTGTTTGATTGAAAATGTGCACTAAAATTCTTAGCTACACAAATTGCACTATTAGTAATCTTGTATTAGGAAACAAAAATGTATATGCATTATTAGCCACACGAATTGCACTAATATTATTAGATTAAGTCATTGCACTATTACTAATTACTAATTGCACTATTTGACAAACTCAACACTTAGATTAAGCATTCTTGTATATGCATTATTAATGGCATGCATATGCATTAATTCTTATAGATAGTGCAACATTCCTGCATGACAAAAAGTTTTGTTGCATAGAGCCATTAATGAGGCTTGAGGCATGATATACTGACACGTTAAAAAACTTACGCGAGTAATTATTAGTTGGGGGTATATTAAAATACAAAAAGTAATTTGGCTGATTCTTAAAATGGAAACTCCGAATTGTGATAACTAACTTTCTCATTGTAATGGCAGCACGTGGATTTATGTAATGCTGTGTCATAACCGTTGTATTTTTCTTTGACCTAAATACCCTTCACATATCATTACTCATGCGTTGTTACCATATTTAGAAGCACGCGTGTTGTTTTAGATTTCTTTATTTCAACCGTACGATTCAAGGTATGAATGGTTAGATGTTATTCTTATTTCTCTCCTTAGAGGTTGTTCTCACTTGAACCTTCCCCTATATATATATATATATATATATATATATATATATATATATATATATATATACACACACACACGTAGAATATGGAATGTAAAGTCTTGCATTATTGATGAGTATTAAATGTGTGTTAAACGTTTTTTTGTACTTAAAAGCAAAAATGTATAATTTATCAATTGTACTCAATAGCAATTAGATAATTGATAAATTGTACTCAATAGCAATTATTAAGAAGGTTGTACTTTATTATTAAGTACTAGCGTTTGCTCGCGCAAGGCGCGAGAATGTTTGCCCAATATTAATGCAAAATTTGTAAAATCCGAGTCATATAAAGTCATAAATTCAACAAAGTATTTTTTAAAAAGACTTAAAAGTAACTACTCCGTATAATGTACTACCTCCGTTTCACAAAAACGTCACACTTTCCTATTTTGGATGTCCCAAAATAAAAGTCACGCTTCCCTTGTTTCATTATTTGGCAAAGAAATCCACATCAAAACAGTGTCAAACAGTGTCAAACAATGCCAAACAGGGCCAAACAGTGTCAAACAATGTCTAAACAGTGTATTCTACAGCAAAGTCAATTGATTTTCTTAATAACTGTGAAGTCAAACCGTGACAATTTTTGTGAAACACAGGGAGTATGTAAATGTGGATGTTGAGCAAATCCCAGGAAAGTGAAGTGGAGTGAAGTTGTGATAAGAGTGTGAAGTTGGGAATATAAAAATTGTTTAAATTCATATTTTAAAAAAAGCGTGATTGGAATTGAAGTGTAACAAGTGTACTCCATATAAATTCGAATATAGATTTCATTATTTACTAACTTGTTTTTAGCCAACAAGATACTCATGGTACTGTAATCATAGGCAACACCTTCGCATATAGCCGATATAGGTACCCATAATCGTACAAGCAAATAGTTTCCCCACTGAATTTAATAGTATGAATTGAGTGGATAGATGAAGTGTCGACTCAAACTTTCAAAGTTGAATTATACGGAGTATTGTTTTTTAGTTTGTCTTGTATGATGATGAACGAGCAAGGAGCCAAGGATATGTGCCGCAAAAGTTAACGGATGTGAAAGCATTAGACGATGTAAGGGTAATGGAGCGAAATGAAAAAGTAGGTTCCACTTTTTAATACCAATGTACAACATCTTATGCCAAAGGTGTATTGACACAAATCAGGGGTACCAACCATGATTCACAATTATATTGTTGTTAGAAGTAGATTTCTCCGTATAACAAAGATGGGCGAATAATTATGCTTACCAAAAAGATATACACTATGGAGATATAATAAGGAAAAGGGTGGCAGGATTTGATGGAATTGAGCAGCCAGAGAAGAAGAAGCACCACCTCTGCAGGGGCGGATCCAGGAATGCAGGGTGGGGTGGGCTAAGCAGTAAAAGAATTTGTTACTGCACACAAGAGGTTTAACTTAAGGCTGTTATCGAACTAAACTTTTTTTTTGAAGTATTCGAGTTCTAACATGATTTCGAATTTAATTTAACAACCCGAACTTAGCGAAGTTTCAGACTCGAACACTGGCTAGATTTTTAGTTGGAATAGTTATTGAAGCCAAGTTCGAGCATAGTGATATTCAATTCGGTCCGAACTCGAGCCTATCAATAACTCATAAATTATAGGAATAAAATTTATATATCTTAACATTTATATGTTTTAGTGCAATTTTATAATTTTTTAATGATTATTAAAGACTCTGGTATTTATTGGTATGAATTGAAGTACTTCTTTCAAGGTATAAAACTAATAAGTAAAAAGAATCGGTGTACATATAACTAATAAGTATTCCTGTTTCACAATTGAATTGAGATTTTTAATTTTTTTCTTATATTTCCAAACAATAAATAAATCTAGAACTATTAGATAGTATATAAATGTAATCTTAAATAAAAACATGCAATATTTTACAAAAAAAAAAAACTCATGATTCTTTTTCCCGATAGATAAACCACTAAAATTAGTCGAGAGCATTGCCAAATTTTATTAGGGAAAAAAGAAAGTGCAAGAGGAGAAGGGGACAAGACCAAGACCTCTCCAAAAAGGGCATACCCTTTTGAAAAAACAATGATAATAAAAATAGTGAAATTGGGCCATAAAAAATCTAATTAAAAGAGAAATGAGAAAAAAGGATACCAAAAAAATTCATGATAAATATAATAGTATTACTATATTAATAATAGTAATATAATATAATAATCGTCAAATTACTGTTTAGCATAATAATTATTACGTATCTTATTATTATTATTATTTATTTATTTATGGATAGTATCATATTGTAATACAAGTATATCTTCTAGGTAATTGTTTCCTTCTAGGAATGATATACTTTTCCCCTCTTTTTCCTGATTGTAAGCATTCGGTATTAGCTATAAATATAGCGCCGAGCTTCAGAATAAAGACACACAGAATTACTCCAAAATTTATCTTCTTCATTGATTCTAAATTGTTATGGTATCAGAGCCTTAAAACAGTTCCATGGCAATCGGTGATAACCAGGACACCGGCGGCCAGATGCAGAGTAGGTCGGATCATACTTCACCCTTTTATCTTGGTCCGCAAGATAGACCGGGTGATATCATCACACCGGTGCAATTGACCGGAGATAATTACGACAGTTGGTCGAGCGCAGTTCGCTTGGCGTTGAGAGCACGACGGAAGTTTGTGTTTGTTGATGACACAATCAACAAATCGGTGCCGCCATGGACGGAAGAGGACTGGACAACGCTGCATTCCATGATTGTTTCATGGCTTCTTAATACGATGTCGGTAGAGGTGAAAGGTACTCTTTCACAATACGAAGACGCTCACGAGCTGTGGAAGGATCTCCAGGAGCGCTACTCTGCAGTTGATGGACCGAAAATACACCAAGTGAAGACCGATTTGGCTAAATGCTCTCAAGCACGTGGTATGAGCGTGGGTACATACTATGCCAAATTAAAAATCCTATGGGATGAATTGAACAACTATGAACCCATAATAACATGTACTTGTAAAGGATGCAAGTGTGATGTTGCAAAGCAGCATGAAAAACGCCGGGAGTCCGAGCGATTTCATCAATTCTTGATGGGTGTGAATTCTGAATCTTTTGGGGGGTGAGGTCTCAACTTCTCACACAAGTCCCGCTGCCCACATTGAATCGTGCGTACCGGCAGATTGCACAGGAGGAACGTGTTCAAGGGATGAATACAACTGCCGAACCTCAAGAAATTTTGGGTTTTGCTGTCAAAACTCAGGGACCAGGTGCCAAACGTGGAGCAAAGCCGGACAAAGCCGGATTGGTATGTTCGTATTGCAAATACACGGGACATGATGTGAACTCTTGCTTCGACTTGAAGGGCTATCCAGAATGGTGGGGGGACCGTCCCCGGGTGGATAACAAAAATACTGGACGGGGAAAAGGGGCTGTCACAGCTCCAGGAAAAGACCACAGGCAAAGATCAGGAGCAAAGGCACATGCTGCCGTCACCGAGCACTCTGGACGAACTGAGGGGGCTGCCGGGCCTTCTTCCAGCGCAGGGGCAGAAACATCTCTCCCTGGGTTTACGGAGGAGCAGTGGCATGCGTTGGTGGCTGCATTCGGTAATATACAGCCTTCTAATATAAAGATGACGGGTAAGCTTGACAATTATTCTTGGATAATAGACACAGGAGCTACTAATCATATTTGTAGCAATAAGATTCTTTTATCTAATATGAAACCGATTAATTCATGTTCGGTTGGTTTACCGGACGGGCAGAAAATTCTTGCTACCCATGAAGGTCGTGTACAACTTGCGGCTGGTTTGTGTTTACAACATGTGTTATATGTGACAAAAATGAATTGTAATCTTATCTCTGTGACTCAGTTGAATGACGAGTTGAATTGTTTTGTTCAATTCACTTCTGACATATGCGTTATACAGGACCGAGTCTCGAAGAAGCTGATTGGAATGGGTGAGAGGAGAAATGGACTGTATCTGTTACGAGAGGATTCTGTGGCACATGCTTTGACCGTGGATGGAACTCAGTCGCAGTTTGATATATGGCACAAACGCATGGGACACCCCTCAGAGAAAGTACTAAACTGGCTTGCACCAGTGCGTGATCTAACTGGATCTTTTTCTTTGCCTTGTGATACTTGTTTTCGTGCCAAACATTCTAGAGATGCTTTTCCTATGAGTCTGACTAAATCTCAAGACATTTTTGAGTTAGTACATTGTGATCTTTGGGGTCCGTACAAAACGGCCTCTTCTTGTGGTGCTAAATTATTTTAAACAATTGTGGATGATTTCTCACGTGCTGTCTGGATATACTTGCTTGTTGATAAAAAGGAAGTCTTCAAGATGTTTATGTCTTTTATAGCAATGGTGGACAGACAATTTTCGAAACGGGTCTCTATTGTTAGGAGTGACAACGGCACCGAATTTAATTGTTTAAAGGATTTTTTTCGTGCTAGAGGCATTATTTTTCAGACTTCTTGTGTTGGCACGCCGCAACAAAACGGTCGTGTTGAACGCAAACATCAACATATTTTAAATGTGGCACGAGCATTACGATTTCAGGCACATCTTCCTTTATCATTTTGGGGTGAATGTGTTTTAACTACTGCTCATCTTATTAATCGCACTCCCTCTTCTGTGCTTAAATTTATGACTCCCTATGAAGCCCTGTTCGGTCGTTCACCATGCTATAAATCTTTGCGGGTTTTTGGTTGTCTGTGTTATGCATATAACCTTAAATCCAAGGGTGATAAATTTGCTAGCAGAAGTCGGAAATGTATTTTTGTTGGATATATCTTTGGAAAAAAAGGGTGGAACCTATATGATTTGGAGACTCAAGAATTTTTTGTTTCTCGGGATGTGAAGTTCTTTGAGGATCAATTTCCTTTTTCTAGCCCACCATTGGATGCTTCACAACCCGCGGAAACGGCTCCAGACATTTACGAGTATCCCTTACCCGCAACCACCGAAACTCCAGGCATAGTGTCACCCATGCCTCCCTTGGTTGACACTTCATTGGCCGATAACACTACCCCTGCGTCACCTCCTATTTTGGGCCGGGGGCAGCGCATCAAACAGCCTTCAGTCCGTTTTCAAGATTATATTACTCATACAGTGGTTAAGGACAGTCCCATTTCTCCCTCCTCTTCCTCTCCCGCTTCTTCAGGTACTCCTTTCCCTATTTCGCATTATGTTAGTTGTAAGAATTTTTCTGCGCCACACCGTGTTTTTCTTGCAGCCATCTCCTCTGGCACGGAACCTCAGTCTTATACAGAGGCTGTCACAGATCCTGGATGGCGTCAAGCTATGAACTCTGAAATTCAAGCCCTTGAACGTAATGGCACTTGGTCTCTTGTTTCGCTTCCTCCTGGAAAGCGCGCCTTAGGGTGCCGATGGGTCTATAAAATTAAATATCAGTCTGATGGTTCTGTGGAACGACTTAAATCTCGTCTGGTTATTTTTGGGAACCGTCAAGTGGCCGGACTTGATTATGATGAAACATTTGCCCCCGTTGCAAAGATGGTCACCGTCAGAGCCTTTCTAGCCATTGCGGCTAGTAAGAATTGGGAGCTCTATCAGATGGATGTTCACAACGCATTTCTTCATGGAGATCTTCATGAGGAAGTATATATGACCTTACCTCAGGGGTATAAATCCTCTAGCCCCGACCTGGTCTGCAAGCTCCATAAATCTCTATACGGTTTAAAACAGGATCCTCGCTGTTGGTTTGCCAAATTGGTCACGGCCCTCAAAACTTATGGATTTCTTCAGTCGTTCTCGGACTATTCTTTATTCACTTGCACTAGGGGGGCTGTTCAGCTTAACGTGCTTGTGTATGTGGATGATCTTATTATTTCCGGGAATGATTCTGCTGCTATCTGTTCCTTTAAGCATTACCTCAGCGAGTGTTTTCATATGAAAGACCTTGGGAAATTAAAAATTTTCCTTGGAATTGAGGTTGCCCGCAGTCCCTCTGGCATTTTTCTCACACAACGTAAATACGCTCTGGATATTATTACTGAGACTGGCTTACTTGGGGCCAAGCCAGTGTCTTTTCCTATTGAACAAAACCATAATCTTTCTCATGCCACGGGGCCCCTGCTGGATGATCCTGAACAGTATCGACGTCTAGTGGGGCGCCTTATATACTTGGCGGTGACTCGTCCGGACCTTGCTTACGCAGTACACATTTTATCTCAATTCATGCAAAATCCGAGGATTGAACATTGGAATTCTGCTCTTCGGGTGGTACGGTACCTCAAAAGCTCTCCGGGCCAAGGTATTTTGCTACGGGCTGACGGGGATCTCAGTCTTACTGGTTGGTGTGATTCAGACTGGGCTGCATGTCCACTCACTCGTAAATCTCTTTCCGGTTGGTTGGTATTTTTGGGCCATTCTCCTATTTCTTGGAAAACTAAGAAACAAACTACTGTGGCCCGCTCATCAGCCGAGGCTGAATATCGATCGATGGCGGCTGCCACCTGTGAATTAAAATGGCTCAAGGCTCTTCTTCTTAGTCTGGGCATTCATCATCCGCAGGCTATTCCTCTTTATTGTGATAGTCAATCAGCGCTCCATATTGCCCGCAATCCGGTCTTTCACGAGCGTACCAAACATATTGAGGTCGACTGTCATTTTGTTCGCAATGCTATTCAAGACCATCTGATTGCTCCTAGCTATGTCCCTACTACAATTCAACTGGCGGATATTTTTACAAAGGCCTTGGGCGAGACACAATTTCAGTTTCTTCTGCGCAAGTTGGGCATTCTTGATCTCCATGCTCCAACTTGAGGGGGGGTATTATGTATCTTATTATTATTATTTATTTATTTATGGATAGTATCATATTGTAATACGAGTATATCTTCTAGGTAATTGTTTCCTTCTAGGAATGATATACTCTTCCCCTCTTTTTCCTGATTGTAAGCATTCGGTATTAGCTATAAATATAGCGCCGAGCTTCGGAATAAAGACACACAGAATTACTCCAAAAATTATCTTCTTCATTGATTCTAAATTGTTAATAATTTTGTAAATTGATGTAATATAAAATATAAAATACTATAACTTCATAGGAGTAAGTGATGATGTGGTGTGAGTGGGTGAGATGGGAGTATTGTACTCCATATGTAAAAAAATCTCAATTTTTCCCACACCGGTTGCAAATAATGGTTCATCCTACTCAGTATCCTATAAAAGAATTGCTCCTTACGTAAATTGGAAGCAACGATGACTACAAATCTACAATAAGCCCCTTGCTCGGCTTTATGCTGTGGGACCATATGTTGTCATGGTTATGACCTTATGGGCTTTTAATTGTTTGACTTGTCTTTAATCATGCCTTGGGGTGGGCTAGACAATACTTTTAGGATGGACTGGATATGAAACCAATACTAATAATAATAGAAAAAAATAGGTTGGGCTGGGCTGAAGCCCTCCCTTTCCCCTTAATAAATCCGCCCATGCACCTCTGGTACCTTCTGTTATACAAATGTCCAATCATCATCATTACCTCAGTGCCGCAGAGACTCCCACCTATGGTGGGGTAGGGGTCGGATGTACGCAGTCTTACATTGTAAAACTGTCCAAGCTTTGGGAGCCTCTTTCGGGTAGAGCTTGATATCCAACGGCCGGTAGTTATCAACCTTGCTGTTCGTCGGTGGCTCCGGTACGTATACAAGTAACAAGTTCCCAATCTCTTTACTTCACCAGAACGTTGCTTCCTTTTTCAACCGAACTGGTGGTGGATAAAATTGAGATGTAAGCCTAGAGGCCAGAGGTCGATGTGAATTAGAACGTTTAGGCCTTTAGGGTATGCGAACAGAATCAACAGATAACTGAGATAACAGGAGTAACAGGTACGTTAGTTATTACCCCTCTATCCCAAAATTATTGTCCCGCTTTCCTTTTCGGTCCGTCCCGAAATAATTGTCTTGTTTCTTTATCTTGCTTATTTGGTAAACAAATCTATACCAAACAGTGTCAAACAATGTCAGATAGTGTTGCTACAGTGTCAAACAGTGTCGCTACAGTGCCAAACAGTGTCGCTATAGTATCATTTTCATAATTTGTGTGAAAAATCAAACGGGACAATAATTTTGGGACGGAGGGAATATAATAAATACTCTCCCGTCCCAAAAGGACTTCATAGTTTGACTTTGCGGTTTAAAAAAAAGTGAAATTTTTTGTTTTGACTTTCTAATTATGCTCCCCTAAAAAGTAGATAAAGTGTAGTGGGAGAGAGAAAGTGGGTGTAAAGTAGATAATAAAGTTAGGGTAAAGGGTAACTTTATATTAAAAAGTTTTCAAAAATAGAGGTGTGAAATTTATTTTAGGCCTACCCAAAAAGGAAAGTGTGAAGTTGTTTGTAGTTCAAAGTTCAAAGCATAAAATGCAAATACACTTAGCAACATAATTACACAAACACATTTTTAATATCCAAAAGGGTATAACCCTCATTCACTATCATAATTTTTTAAGAAAACATAAAGGCTAAAGGGTCAAGTAGGTACATGAACTAACTTAAAGTGTTCAATTAACCCCTTATATAGGAGGTTCTGCTCGGCCGTTGCCAATTGGGGTGGTTCCCGGTTGAATTTTTTGATGAAATTTTTTGAGCATCTTCTTCACTAAGTCTAGTTTACTCATACCAAATTTTAGCTAAAAATTGAACCGGAAAGGCAGTCAAATGATTTTTTGAAGATAACTGCGCAGTTAAACAGCGCAGTACATTTCGGAAAATCATTTGACTGCCTTCCCGATTTAATTTTTAGCTGAAATTTGATATGGGTAAACCTGACTTAATGAAGAAGATGCTCAAAATAATTCATCAAAAAATTCAACCGGGAACCGCCCCAATTGGCGACGACCGGGCACAACCTCCTATATAAGGGGCCAAACATAAATTATATACAAATTTATAATAAAAAGTTATTATTATTCATAATAACCAACTGATTATGATACTTATTACGCATTTAAAATAATTGCAATATTCTGAAATATAAATTTTATCTTATTAAAATATAGTACAGAGTATACGATCAAAAAAAGATATACTATCGTACTACAGAGTATAATGATATTTGCTACGGAGTATTTGTATTGTACATTTAAAATATGTAGTATAACTTGGCATTTATATAAATATATCACATATTTTTTTCTTTTTAGAGTATTGAATATTTATTGATTTAAAAAATCTTAAAAATGAAAAAAAAAAAAGTGTTACGTATTCTTTTTGTTTTTTGAAAAAACGGAATTCTCCAAGTTTGCCATTTTTTTGTGCGGGTCCGTACCACGTTTTCCCTTTTAGCCACTTTCAAGTTTTAACTAAGAGCCCGTTTGGTAGCATGAAAATCGGCTGTTTTGGCTGATTCTGCTGAAATTTATGAAGTTCTGGCTGAAGTGGCTGCATTGGCTGATTTTGCTGATTTAAGAAAAAATTATTTTTAAAATAAATTTTATTAACAAAATAAAGAAAAAATTATATGTGAAAATAGCTAAAATGGTCATCTACAGTAACTTCAGCCAATACAGCCAGAAAAGTAACTCCAACCTTACTTTTTTTGCTTATTACACATTTTAGCGCGCAGAAATAAAAGTTAATTGTTTGGTGAAAAAGTTGGCTGATAAGTCTAATAAGCCGAAAAACAGTGTTGCCAAACGGCCTCTAAGTGTGTCTGAGTTTGGGTTCAGGATGCTGGGTTCGGGGTCGACCCAGATGATCTGGGTTGATTTTCCAAATATAGCTTATTATACGCGGTTAATTATGTGCAATGTTGTGAAAATAGATCGAAAGATTAGTTCTAATTTTGCAAATACAAGTTTATTTGAATAGTCATATAACTAGTGTAACACCCAGGGCATGCCCCGGTAATGTCATATTAATATAAAAAAATTAAAGTGATAATTTATCAATCGAAACTATGAATTATTTACAGAACTTGTCAATAGCATTTTTAATAAGGGAATATCTTTGCTAATATTTTTCCAAAAAAAATCTTTGCTAATATGTTTTTGAGGAATACGATTTTAAAGATTTGGTTTGTACTCCGTATATGTTTTATTATTATTTTAATTTTAGACTTATTTGTATTATAATTTTGTTTTCTGTTAATGAACACATTTTTTAGTATTCAAATAAAAGTGGAGGAAAATGAAAATAGTAATGTGTAAACTATCATTCATTTGCTTTAAAAGAAAAATTCAATATTATGAAAGACTTGTATATACACAATATTTGTTGTTGTATTTCATCCTTCTCTCCAATTCAACAATTTTTTCAACCCATTTGTACTCAACACTCTTAATTAACAATTTTAATATTGATCAAAATCAGTGTATATTTTTTTATTTTAGGCTGATTTTGACCCTCATTTATAACGCAGTTTTAATAAATTTTATATACGGAGTAAATGACTTCTATGTTAAATATTTCTAAAGTTAATGAAATGGGTTTGAATAAAATTTAGTAGACAATCTAAATTACAATACAATTATACAAATAAACACATTAACTTTAATAAATATCTATCAAAGTTAGGTAGCTTGCGTTTTAGGAGTTTTAACTTTATTATAGAATATTTTATTATACGTATAAAAATACTCCGTAAATAGGAATAGGAGTTTTAACTTTATTATAGAATATTTTATTAGGCAATTTATTTAAATAATCATGTGGATAAATTATTTAATTTAGAAACTATATGTAATAAAGTAAATATTTAGATCTCAAACGTTAATGAATTGGGTTTAAAACTGTTGAAACTAATCCAACATGAAATAGTATAAATAAATATATTAGAACTCGATTCTAACGTGGAAATCGTAAGGGTGAAAACCACCAGTTTTTTAGACAAATGTTTAAACTACTCTCTTTTTATTAGTCTCTTCATACCGTGTACATTGTACAAAAGCTCACATCAATGGAATTCAAGGCTAATCTAGAGAGAAGGGAGGTCTTGGAGAAGAAGAGAGTCTCTTACATTTCGAGGGAAGACTCCTAATTATAGGAAAATGGGAGGGGTAGTACAATCATGCGTTAACGGACCGAATAGGCCTCGGCCTCACTGGATGAGCTTCACACGGGCTAGTGTATCGAGCCCTAGTACAGACCGGGATCCACTATCCTAAAAATAACTTTTGGCTATTGACATTTCTCTGAGTGATCAAAAAGTCAATTTTGACTTTCCCCTTAATTTACTTTTGGCTATTGAAGCATTAAAAACTTTAATAATAAACATGAATATTATATGAAAAATAGTGATATGATACATTGATACCTCTGTTAATTAGACACAAATTTTCTTGAATTGAAATTTAAAGACTTTGTAAATTTCCCTTCAAAATGTATGAATAGTTGTTTTAATGTGAAATTTCAATTTGGAAGCCGTTCTAACTTTACTATATCGATTGCATTTATTTCCTACCGAGACGATACTAAGAATGTTTTTACTTGGTCTAGAATTTGGTAAAAACATCCTAAGAGCCCATTTGATAATTCCAATTTTCAGATTATAGTACTATTTTCAGTTTTTACTAGTCATTTTTTACTAAACATGTCATGTTTTTTCATTCATGCACTGAATTGTATAATAATAAAATTAAAATAAGTAAAACTTGATGTCACTTTTCTAAATGAAATGACTGATTTTGCCGAATAATAGTTGTTTAGCTATTTTTATGTGATTTTTCTTATTTTAATTAATAAAATACTCCACATAATTCAAAAATAATATTCTCACAATTCAGCAGATTGATTTACTCTAGCCTGCATAGCTGCATTTCATAAATTTCAACAGATTCAATCTAATCAGTCCATTTTAATGTTACCATATGGGTCCTAAAATTAAAATTAATGTCCTAAAATGTTTCTCCAAATTAGAATTATATTAGACTTTAATTTTCAATTAGGCACTTAATGTATCAATGATATTGGTCACCTAGCTGTGTTAAGCGTTTTTTTTTTGAAAATACCAAGCGTTTTATTTGTACGTTGTGTATACATCCTCTTTACAAAAAATGAGTATATATCCAAATAAGAGTTCTATTTCTACCCAACTCTAGAATTAAGAATGAATAAGATGCCGATTTAAAAGCCTAAGCTAAATATTTATTAATCGAAGTTAATTAAATGTTTTTAAAATCTATTGTATATTTGATTAGGGTCTGTTTGTAACAGCTTATGCTTTAAAAAAGTGTTTTTTTAATGAAATGGAAAGAAGTGATTATATAAAAGTTGATAGTGTTTGAGAAAAAATGATTTTGAAAAGTAAAAGTGGATAGTGTTTGGTAAAATAAGTGTTTTTTATGTAATAGAAAAAGTAAAAGCACTTTTGACGCGGATGCTGAGAAAAATAAAAGTTGTAGTGTTTGAGAAAATAAGTGCTTTTTCAAAGACAAAAGCTGAGAAGTGCTTTTTTAAAAGGAGTTCCAAACCAACCCTTTTTCTTCCCCTTTTTCTATTGTTTGTATATCTATTGTACGTTTTTCTTCCCCTTTTTTCTCCAGGGTTTCAATGTTTTTCCTCCGATTATTTCTCCTACTTTTTCTCTTCTTCGTTTTCTACATTTATGTTTTAATTAATTAATTTAATATGTTAACCAATAAGAGTGATACACATCATCATTTTATAACTGAGCTTTACTATATAAAACAATAGATTCATTAAAGGAATCGCTTGTCAACTCGCTTGTGAAATCAGGTGGAGAATATTAAACCATTTGTAGTGGTGGAGAGACCAAATTATTAAAAATGGACTCCGTCGATATGAAAAACAATGTTTAGACTCCTTTTTCCTTGAATTCCAGCACCGTCAATGAAATACACTCGGCATATTTTTTTGTTTACATATCAATTTAGTAAAACATTAATTAAATTATTATAAGTAATGTTTTCCTTTTAATTTTTCCCTAAGTAATTATGAAATATAAAATACACATTTCAATGTAAAAATAAATAGATTCATTAATTTTCTTTAACGTTTTTCGGTTAAAAAATGAACTCAGTTCAAGTAAAGTTTGATTATGAAATAATCGGTTATTTGTGAAGGTTCCATGGATTAAAAATTTGTGTTTCGTGTTTTTTTGCCTCAGGAAAACTTCAACAATTAAAAATGGCCATGAAAGATCATGAAAATTCATGAATTTTGACATGTTTTTTGAAAATTTGGAATACAAATAAAAAAGTTACTCGGTATAAGAATTTTTAAAAATTTGAGGTTTGATGACAAATGGATGACATCACATTTAGGAGTCAATCCACCTTCTATTAATAACACCCTCAACTCTCTTACCCACTTTTAACACCCATCTTAATCCTCCACTACACACATTTAGGAGTCCAAAAATTCCATCTTTAACTTTTTGGACTCCTAAAACCTATCCACTACAAATGGCCAAAGGTAACCATTAGATCAGATATATACATGTGCCGCTTGATTCGCTGATCTACTACTGAATTAAAAATTCTTAGTAAAACAATCGGGTCTTATATCGTTCTTCAAAAAAAATCAAGAGTCCAAACGATAATATTGGATTAACGATTCTTTAAATGGTTCCTAATTTTATTTTAGAGAGCCGAATTGATCTCATCCCTTTTTTGTTTCATAAAATGACTGATAAAAACAATTTTTTATTTTTATCTAAACTTAGTATCGGTGTAAATTCTCCATGTTCAATTTTTATTTTTTGTAAAAGAAAAAAAAATTGTGTTCTAATTATTAAACCTTACACATTTAGCACAATGTATTTGTCGTCCTAGACCAGACGCTTTACGAGAATTCTCTCTCTAGCTTCCACTACCAAAAAAACTCGTTATAGATACGGATTTTGGCTCGGAAAATAACCCAGACAAATTTGGCGCGGAAATAGGGACGGAAAGCAGAAAAAGTCGATTTGTTACTACAATGGCACGGCATTATCCGTGCCAACACGTTTGGCTCGGACATTTCGACCCTACATCCGTGCCAAGACCGAAAACCTGTGACGTAGTTGGCTTGTGTTGATATCCGTGCCAACCGCCGCGACAATATGGCAGGGAAACCGATCCGTCCCAACGATTTTTTTTTATTTTTAGAATTTGGCCCGGTATATATCCGTGCCTAATTTTTCCGTGCCAAACTCCGAGACAACCCCGTATCTTATTTGACTGTTCCACTGTCCGTCCCTATTTCCGTGCCTAATTCTAGCCGTTACGTTGGGTGGCAAATATCCGACCCAAATGTAGTGCCAAAATGTAACCGTTAGTTTGACTGGGATCTGGCCGTCCCAAAACCGTCGCAAAGACCGGATTTCAAATAAAGTTTATTTCGTGCCAAAATCCGAGACAATGAGGACCGTTGAACACATTTTGGTAGGGGCATTTCCGTCCCAATTTCTGTGCCTACTAAATCTACAAATATACCAAGTTGGGATGTGAAGCAAACTACATCTCAGAAAATGATGTTTTCGATCTTTGTGTATGATGAATTCTGGATAGAAGTTGGAAGTTATATTACTTGATATCTGGAGGTTTTCTATATGGATTTCTTACTTTATATTACTTGGTATCATCGTTGTACTTAAGGTATGTAAATTACGACCATTGTGCTTTTAAATTAATTTGATCATATCCATATTATGAGTTGTTATCAGTATTATTTAATTTGTCTTAATTATTTTGATTGAATTCAAGTGTTAGCTTTAAAACGTGAGACATTGTCTTATCAATTTAATAAATTAATTTCGTTAAGATATACTGTCAAAAAAAGTTAATTAAGATATTTTTTAATATTCAGGCACAATGTATAGACAATCTAGAAGTTGGATGTATGACCGCTACAAGGAAAATGGTAGAGGATTGAAAAAAGTGTTTGAAAATGGAGTTAACGAATTTATTAGATTCGCACAAGAGCAAACACGCTATGCTGATGGAAGTAAAATAAGATGTCCTTGTACAGAGTGTAAAAATAACAAATTTGTTGAAGGTGATGAGGTTTGTTGGCATTTATATACGCATGGTTTTGTTGAAAACTATTACAACTGGACTGCTCAAGGAGAACCAATTGAGGCAGAGCTCTTGCCGCAAAACGTAGGAACATCGAGGTATGTTCCCGATGAGATGGCTAATTGGGGAAATTATGAAGAAATGGTATGGGAGCAAAAGATGCTTTATGATTTGGCTGGTCCTTCTACGTTTCCAAATATCCACACGGATAGTAATTTCAACGCACACAATAATATGAATGAAGGACCAAGCTCATCATATTATGATGTGGATGACTTAGGCACTAGATTTCAAGAAGTGCTCAAAAGTGCGGACCAACCTTTATATTCTGACTGTTATGATCATTCACAATTATCAGCAGTTTCTGAATTTCTTAACATAAAGTCAGAATATAACCTCTCTGAAAGCTGCATGTCCAAAATATTAAACTCAGTTGGTAGTATGTTACCCCGTGATCATTGTCTTCCCGATAGTTACTACAACATGAAAAAGTTTGTTTCTGAGTTAGGTCTCCCTATGATCAAAATCCACGCATGCCCTGGAGGATGTATGTTATTTTGGAAGAATGACGAAACACTTATGCGGTGTAAGTTTTGTAATGCGGATAGGTACAAGCCCATATCAGGTATGACTCGAAAAGCCCGAAAAAGATCTGCAGCATCGAAGTTGATATATCTTCCTTTAGCACCACGTTTGCAAAGATTATATGCCTCAAGCGCTACCGCGAAACACATGACGTGGCATGTAGAGCATGACACTGAGGAAGGGTTAATGTGTCATCCATCAGATTCCGCGGCGTGGAAGCATTTTGACCGGTGTTATCCTCAATTTGCTTTTGAACCACGCAACGTCAGACTTGGGTTATGTTCTGATGGTTTTGCTCCTTACGGTCAATTTGGAGGGCAGTTCTCATGTTGGCCAATCATCATTACACCATATAACTTCCCCCCGGATATGTGTATGAAAAAATCATTTTATGTTTTTATCATTAATGTGTCCTGGTCCTGGTAATCCAAAAAAAAGAATTGATGTGTATTTGCAGCCATTGATCGAAGAGCTGAAACAATTGTGGGAAGTTGGTGTTCCTACATATGATGTTTCGAGGGATCAAATATTTAATATGAAAGCTGCGATTATGTGGACCATTAGTGATTTTCCAGCATACGGCATGCTATCTGGATGGAGTACTGCTGGCCTTATGGGCTGTCCTGTTTGTATGGAAAAATCAAATGCATTTTGGCTAAAGAATAGCCGCAAAGCATCCTACTTTGATTGTCACAGGAAATTTCTCCCTCCTAATCATCCGTATCGAAAGGATAAGAAGTCATTCATCAAGGGTCGCAATGAACGTGATCCTCCGCCTCCGAGGTTAACAGGATATCAGATTTATGATCGTGTTCGAAACATCCCTTCTGCCATAGACGAGCCTCTTCAGTATCCAGATGGATATCGCCAAGATCATAAGTGGACAAAGAAAAGCATTTTCTGGGATTTACCATATTGGAAGGATCTTTTGATTAGACATAATTTGGATGTAATGCATATTGAAAAAAATGTTTTTGATAACATTTTTAACACGGTTATGAACTTCAAGGGAAAGACGAAGGATGGGCTTTCATCAAGGAAAGATGTAGCTTTGTTTTGTGATAGACCTGAAATTGCTATGGGCCCTGACTATGTTGGTCCAATGAAGAAAGCAGTTTATCAGCTGACGGACGAGCAGAAGAAATGCATATTAGAGTGGCTCATCCAACTACGATTCCCTGATGGATACACTTCTAACTTTTATAGATGTGTTGACTTAGAGAATTTGGCGATGAAGATTATGAAGAGTCATGATGCTCATGTGATGATGCAGCGCCTCCTTCCAATTGCATTGAAAGAAAATCTTCCGGATTATGTGTGGGCATGTATTTGTGATGTTTCTCAATTATTTCAGTTACTATGCTCACCTGTGCTAGACATACAGGCAATTCAGGATCTTCACCGTAATGTTCCCACTATATTGTGTAATTTGGAAAAGATTTTTCCTCCATCCTTTTTCGATGGAATGGAGCATTTACTTGTCCATCTTCCATTTGAAGCAATGACTGCAGGGCCGGCTTGGTATAGGTGGATGTACGGCTTTGAGAGGTAAATACTTTTACATTTTAGTTATGAATATAGGTAGTTATGAATATAAAATAATATATTAATATTATAGTAAATATTTATAGATTTTTGCGAGAGCTGAAAAAGAAGGTGACAAATAAAGCACACGTTGGAGCATCCATATGCCAAGCATACCTCACAGAAGAAGTTTCCACATTCTCTTCCTTCTATTTTGAAAGAGATATCATGACTAAGCGAAAAAGGCCTGTCAGAAATGATAATGTTGATCCAGCATTGTATGAGCAAATGGTTTCTATCTTCAACTATCCGGGCAAAGGATATGGTAGAAGGAGACACCGTCGGGTTGTTGGAGACGAGTTTCGAATAGCACAAACTTACATTCTGATGAACTGCCCGGAAGTCATTCCGTATTACAAGTAAGTCAATATTAACGCACATCGTAATAAATTATTTTCCACACTAACAAACACTCTAACCATTTCATTTTCTTATAAAAATGTAGTGATTACAGAGAAATGCTTTCTCTAGCTGGTTATTCCAATGAGGTCATTGATGCGACGATCGACACTGATTTTGCAGCATGGTTCAAAACTACGGTAAATCAATAAGGTTTTTTTTGCTAAAAATTTTATAGTATCATTACTCAACAACTAAATGACATTTGCAGATACTCCGTGAAGCTGAAAATTCTCCCGTTGATCCTTTCTTGGAGTCATTAGCATGGGGTCCTGAAACACTAGTGAGGTGTTGGTCTATATATTTTGTCAATGGCTACAAATATCATACACGGGCTTACGGAGACAATAAACCCACTATGAACAGTGGTGTGAGCGTGTCGACTTGTAGTTATGACAATTCTGAGACTAGTTTTTTTGGATATGTCGATGAAATACTGGAAATGACATTCACTGGCCACAACAAGTTATCGTGTGTGTTATTCAAATGCACTTGGGTGGATCCAGTGAGGGGGATGAAAAAGGATCACAAACATAACTTGGTGGATGTTAATCATAGGCGTGTGTATCCGAAAAATGAACCTTTCATATTAGCTCAACAGGCTGTCCAGGTGTATTACGCGGAATATTCGACGACACGGATCAATCGCACTGGCTGGGTAAGTGTTTGCACAATTAGACCGAGAAAAGTTGTTTCTCACGCGACACAAAAAAATGTTGATATTGATGTTTACCAACAAGAGTTTTTCCAAGCCCCAGTTCCAGACATTATTGAGGATATGTTTTTGAACGATTCTACTGGAGCACAAATAGAACTTGACCCCAACGACGCCAACGAGGGAACTGAATACGAAGAAGAAGAATGGGACTTTCAAGCGGAAGATACTGATGATGATGATGATGATGATGATGATGAGTACGCTGATCGGATCGACTCTGAAGAAGAAGAAGAAGAAGAAGAATGAATGAATGAATGAATTGTTTTATTTTCATGACTTATTCCAAATAAATTAATTTGAGTAGTCTAATTTGTAGCGATTCTCATTATTCTCATTTCAATCTTCTCTACCTGCTGTAATCCGAATACGTCTGGTTTGTATACAAACACGACTTTTATTACGCAAAAAGCGAACGTTTTTATTTAAATAGTTAAATAAATAAACTATTTTAACTTAAATACAAACACGAATTTTATGACGCAAAAAGCGGACGTTTTTAAATAAATAGTTAAATAAATAAACTATTTTAACTCAAATACAAAGACGAATTTTATTACGCAAAAAGCGGACGTTTTTATTACATTAATTTTGGTCGAAACATAATAAAATTACTGAAAGATGAAACGATACAAGATAATACATACCACATAATTAAACAAATTATGATAATAACAGTACATAATAAAACAAGACACCAACTTCATTCTTCAAACTGCCTTGCTACCATGATCTTCACTTTTAACCTCCGTTTCACTTCGTTTTTCCATTAACTTTCTAATTTTCTCAGCTGCAGCATCATCAACAGGCTTCATATATTTAAGTATTTCTCCCAGCCTATCAATTTTTTTTCCCAAGGCATCAAAATCACAGCCCCATATTTTTCCCCCACTTGAACCTTCAGATTTTTCCATAATATATCTCTTTCTAATTTCACACTTTCTAATCTTCTTTGCCACAATTATAAATATTTTCACCGTAAGACATATTTATAGTATAAATTCGACATTTGGCAAGGAATTGGGTGGGATATTTCCGTCTCAAAAAGGCTAATTCCGGTAATGCTAGTCGTTGGCACGGATATCGCCTTCACAAATCTGTCCCAAAATCGTCTGACATAATAATTACTGACCGCACAGAGTTTCAGACAACTTTTCAGTTTGGCACGGCAAGTTCCGTGCCAAAATCCTTTTCAATTTAAAATTAATTATTTCCGCCTGTCTGTTATCGTTTAGTGCGCCATTGGGACGGATATTTCCGACCCACACTGCCGCCAAATGCGAATAATAACCCGGAATAATCTAGAAATGCTCTGGGCACGGAACTTGCGACGGATTAGGCCGTGCCAATTCAAATAATTCAAATTCAAATTTCAAATTAATTTTCCCCACCGTTTCGTTTTTTTTTTTGCGCGCTTTGGGGACGGATATGACCGTCGCAAGGTCCGTGCCAACACCGCACAGATATACGAATACTCTAGAACGGGTCTGGCTCCGTCTTTGGGACGGATATTTCCGAGCCAAAACGCGAAGTATATAAACTGGCCTTAGCAGATTTTGCCCAAACCCTAGGCCATTACTTCTGTCTTCCCCCCTCTCCGCCTCTATTTCCTCCGCCCACTACGAACTCCGGCCACCATTTACCCTTCCACCCCCTCCATCTCCCACATTGAACTCCGGCCACTACATACTCTCCCTCCATCTCCCACAACGAACTCCGGTGACAATAACTTCTTTAAGCAGTTACTCCGGCCACCACGAGGCATTCACCGGCGACGCTAGGATCCATCCATTCAAGCAGCCCCTCTCCTGCATGCCGTGTTTGTAGCGACCTCCGTCCACGACGAAGTTTGTTTCTCCCTCACCGGCCATCGTCTTTGCTCTGTTTCCAGGTCATGTCCCCTTAAAAACTCTTTGGTTACGTTTTTTTATATTAAATTTATTTCAACGTATAGTTAACTTACGTTTTATTTAAAGTCGTTATTTATTTTTTTTAAAGTCGTTATTTAAAAAAATTATTATCTTAAAAAAAGTAGTTTGTAATTGATTTTATATAGACTATTTATGGTTTATAAAGTATTATCATCTATATAATTTTAAATGAAACTTTAAACAGTTATCATCTATATAATTATTTTTTACGGTTATCAACAAGTTATCATCTATATAATTATTTTATATACGGCTAAACAGTGACTTTTATAATTATTTTATAATGTTTAACAGTTATCATCTATACGGTTATCATTTTTATAAACTTTTCTATAATATTAAAGTGACTTGTTTATTATTTTTTAATTAGAAACGAAGTATATTTACAACATAAAATTTTGACAGTGGTATTTATAAATAGAAACAAAGTATTATATTTTTTTACATACTTTTGTTTATATACTTTTTAATTAAAAATGAACTATTATAATTAACATAAAAATATGACAGTGGTATTTGATGAAGTATTTATTTATTTATATTATAAACGAAGTGATGTAACCGTTTGTTCATAATTTTAATTTATTACAATCCACCTATTGTAATCATCTTGTGCATGAAGTAATTATTATAAATAAAGTATATAAATTCCCAACTCTTATATACCTCTCAGTGCTACACTCTTAAGTTAACTAATAATATTGTTAAACCAATGATGATAATTATTAAAGCAGTAAAATCGTATATACAAGATGTAGAATTATACTCCGTAAGTTAGTAATCTGTCTTTTAACTCATAAGTTGTTTTATCAATCTGGGAGTTTGACAATCTGTGTACTACTCCTCCTTATATAACTAAATGTAACAAGTTGTTTATATTTTTAAATCTATACTTGTATTTTGTTATTATTTGGTTAAAACCTAACTATTTTACTTGTCTCTTTCTATAAATTTGTTATACATTTCAATAGAATGTCTGTCCGTAGAGGTTCATTTACTTCGTTTACTTCCATGCGCGGAGGTCGGGCAGGTGGGGGTAGCCCACACACAGTCCCGGATGAGCAGCCCTCTCCTCAACCTGATTCGCATGAGTCTGTCCAATCCCGACACCTTTCTGATCATTCAAATGGTTTTGATTCTTCGATCCCTGATGAATCTGTTCCGAATAAGACCTTTATTTCACCCTTTGAAATGAGAAGGTAAAGAGTAAAACTGCATTATGTAATTCTTATTTAAAGGATTTCTACCTATATATTACTAATATGTGCTTTTACGATGTAGCAATCCTACTGTCCTCAACAACATCATTTCAATCTTGACTAACAATTTTCACGGTCCGTGGCGTTCTTATATGAATGCGGATGCCGATCAACGCAACCGTTGGTGGAAACTGTTTCAGGTATGTGAAACATACTAACACTTACTTTTGATTTGACAGATTGTGAGTTATTGCTGATCAACTTGTTTTTGAGTTTTCAGAGGAAGTATGAGTGGGATTCCTGCTTTAATACCAAAATGAAGAAGAAGTTCAAGTCTCGGGCCTCTGAATGGCTAACCAAAAACATTGGTAGAGCTAGGCGTGACAACAAAAAGCCGGACTGGATTGGTGATGGAGATTGGAAGGTGTTGCAAGAGTATTGGTCCTCTGATGCTTTTAAGAAGAAAAGCCGTGCTGGCAAGAAGAACAGAAATTCCAAAGCAGGGAAAGAATCACAGTATCGCGGTGGAAGGATACCGGTGACTGCGCATGTTGAAAGGCTGGTTAGATTTCTGTTATAATTTTGAAAAATAAATAAGAGTTTTTTATAACTATAATGAACTGGTAATTGTGTACTGTTTAAATTCGTAGACAAAGGAGTTGAATAGGCCCCCGCTGAAGATTGAAGTGTTTGACAAAGTGTACGTCCCGAAATCTGGTGACCCCCCGGCACGTGTAGTTGAAACGAAGGTATATATCAGTTTGTTTTCTTACTATTATATATTATAGTTATAGTACATTTGACTCCCCTGTTTTATAATTGTGCAGCAAAAATACAATGAAATGAAAGCCCAGGCTGAGTCTCAAGGGAAATCGTACGAGCAGGATGATTCTGAGCTGTTTTGTGCGGTGGTGCCGCTGTACAAAGGCAGGCGGTTTGGGACAGGATCTGAAGCCGAGGCGATGTCGGACGTTGAATGTTCTAGCAGGATATCGGGGCCGACTCAGCAGGAAATTGATTCCCGCATCAAGGAACAGCTGGAAGCCCGATTTGCGGAGCAGGAGAAGCAGTGGCAAACCCAGATGGCGAACATGACTTCTGTGTTTACGGCGTACATGCAACAAGTGCGAAGTGTGAACCCTTCTGTCCCGCTGCCTGATTTCTCGGACTTTCGTACCCCGACCTCTGCCCAAATGAACGGGCTGGAAGATATGTTTGTGTAATGAAAACAATTTCATTTCTGTAGTACTCCTGGACATCTTCTGGCAATTTACTTGCCATTTCTACTTATGTTTTGGCAGTGGTTTATCTGCCTGGAATGTAATAATTTCATATTATGTACACTTCCTCTTTAATTTACGTGGACTGTGTATAATGTTCTATTGCATGTGTTCTATATTGATGTGTACTTTTATTGTTGTTTTGTTACTAACAATGCAGGGGAAAAAAATGTACACCGTACATATGTACGGAATACCGTACATATGTACGGTGTACATTTTTTTTTAATACACTCATTTGGCACGGATATATCCGTACCAACAGTCCTGGTAAATTTTGAATATATGACGAAGGTTGGCGCGGACATAATCCGAGCCAAAAAAACGGGTTTTGGTTAGCCCGACCCGACAACAACCGAGCCAAATGCCGTGCCAACACAAATCCGAGACAAATTTTTTGGGTCTTGTAAACGTAGTTTGGCGTGGATATTGCCGTTCCTATTTCCGTGCCAAGGTTTGGCACGGAAAGTAAAAGCCGTGCCTACGCGTTTGGCACGAGCCAGGTGCGACGGATTCGACATCCGTGCCAAATCCGTGCCAAAAGCGATAGTCTGGGATATTTGTGAAGTGATCCGAGCCAAAATCCGACCCTATGGCGATTTTTTTTGGTTGTGTTCTTACGGCTTTTCTGCCGCAACCGCGGCAGCGGGTGCTAATTTTGCGTCTATCGTAGTTGTAATGAGCGCGGTTGATCGTCGTTTGTTTTCTACTAGGTTTCTTCCATTTGAAATTCCGTCCTTCGCCGGTTATGGAGGTGGGAGCAGGTTTAGAGTTTCTGGCAGAAGGTTAAAGCAACAGTTTTGCATGGGTAGCTTCGTGGACAAGTACAAGAAGATGGCGATTGGGGCAGAGGAAGAAATGGATCTAGATGAAGCTAATGTTGAGGTTGTGACAGATGAGCGGCGGGTGCGTCCCCCTGTTGAGCCGCCGCCATGGAGTGCAAGCAAATCTAGGATTTTGAAGAAGATGGTTGAACTCTATTTTAATTATGTTTTATTCAGTTTGTATTTTTCTGTCAATTTGCATGTTGTTTTGGATGTGTTCCTTTTTCTAGCAGAGATATTCTTAAATTTAGGTTAGGTGATGAGAAGTTTGGTTTGCTAGTCATTGACTCAGTTAAGCCCATTACAGGATCAGCGAATGTTATTGCTTCTATAGAGGTGATGGACGACAAGCATAAGACTTGTTATCATTTTGTTTACTTCTTTTTCTTTGATTGTTTTATCAACCATGTGACGAATGTTATTTTGATTTAATATATTAGTTGGATTCGATGATAAAATTTTCTTATTAAACCTTACACATATATACTATCTATCTTGGTACCAACCTTTGCAATCCCGTACTATTTCAAGACCAAGAACAACAACACCAACAAAAACAAACAAACAACACCAAATAAGACCAACATTTAATCAAGAGAAAATAATTTAAATATTTCAAACTTTGAAATAGTGTTGGATAAGTTTCTCAAACTTAAACATGTAATATATATATACCTCAAACTTTATGTAAAAATTACATTAGCACCATAATCATATATTTTTTTACAAATATAATTTTATAGTATTAAATGCATAATTTAAAATACACAAAAAGTCCATGAGGATGCAAGTAAAATTAAATTGTACCGGATGTAACATTATTTATTTTTCACAAATGAAATAATAAAATGTGAACTGCATTCTAACAAAGCTTAGAGTATTTTAAATTATGTAATTATTCTAATAAATTTGTATTTGTACAAAACATAGAATCGTGTTATGAAAGTAACTTTTTATATAAAGTTTGGAGTATATTATATATATATATATATTATATATATATATATATATATATATATATATATATATATATATATATATATATATATATATATGCAAGTTTGAGATACTTATTTCACACTCCATTAAGTTAAGAGTATTTAAATTATTTTTCCCTTAAATCAAATCAGAAGTATTCAAATTAAATGGGAAAGATTCACATTTAATCAAGAAATTTTATCATAAAATCCAAATGAGAATAGATAAAAGAATCAGATAAAATTACACTCCCTCCGTAATTTTTGTTTGCTACACTTCCTTTTCTGGATGTGTTTAAAAATTTGTTTCCCTTTTTGGTAAGTTTTTCTTTTAAAAATACTCAACTACCTTACTTTTTCTATTTTTTATCTTCGCTTTCGTACTTTTTCTACACTATTCATTATCGCTGCTATTTCACTCTTAGAAAATGTGTCAACACCTCACCTATTGCAACAAACAAAAAAATATGGTGGAGTATTTTTAGGAATAATTGATAAGAATAATCCCAACTATTAGTGATTTGCTTGAAATAATCCAAAGTATCGATTATCTCAAAATAATTCCAATTATTGAAAAAACTTCTTAAAACACTCCACTTACTCATAAATATTACAGTATAAGTTATTTGCATATAATTACAAGTCACCGGATTATTTTGAGAAGATTTTTCAATAATTAGGATTATGTTGAGAGATACTTTGAATTATTTCAAGCAGATCACTAATAGTTGAGATTATTCTTGTCTATTTTTTCTTTTTAAGGGCATGTACACGATTGTTTTGGTAATTTTTACTAATGTGTAAAACAATTTTCGTAAAATTGTACGGAGTACACTTGAAGCAACTGAATAAGAAAGAGAAGTATTTCCCGGCGCTGTGGTTAAATTTCCGGCTGTGCTCATCCACGCGTTTCCTGATCTCCGTATTCATTCATCGAGAGCGATATAGATTTGATCTTAGAGGTTGGGTAATATGAGTGTGATCGATCTTCTCACCCGCGTTGACTCAATCTGTAAGAAGTATGAAAAATACGACATCGAGAAGCATAAGAACTCCAATATCTCCGGCGACGACGCATTTGCTCGCCTCTATGCAGAAATTGAAAATGACATCGAAACCGCTCTTCAGGTTCAACTCTCTATTGCTGCTACTCGGGTGCATTTTTTATTTCAATTTTAGGGCTTACTGTTTCACTCTTTTGAAATTGAAATTCGGTTTATTTTCTTCTGGCGGTTTTAGAAAGCAGAGACTGCTGGGACTGAGAAGAGAAGCGCTTCTGTAGTAGCGATTAATGCGGAAATCAGGAGAACGAAGGCGATGTTACTGGAGAAGGTGCCCAAGTTGCAGAATTTGGCTAAGAAGAAGGTAAATTGATTTTAATTCAGCTAATTTATTCACAAAATGATATTGAAATTTCTTGTTATGCATAAAAATTGGTTGTGTCCCTTATTTTTGTGGGTTCTATATCTTTGTTTATGGATCAGCTATTTTCGCCTTATCTTATAAGGACCAGGCTGAACATGTGAACAGATTGGTTAATAAATACATTTGCAAGTATAAGCCCTAGATATAATTACTTCATGAAGTAGAAAGCGGGATAAGTGACAGTAAAAAATGGCTAAGTTTCAGACACCCTGAGATTTGTTTTCCCAATTATTACCTGGAGCACTAAATGTGCAAATGTTGATAAGAAATGTTTGCTGCAGAAAATAGCTAAAGAAAGTTATAGCAGTTTTAGAGCCCGTTTGGTAGCACAAAAATCGGCTGATTTGGCTGATTCTGCTGAAATTTATGAAGTTCTGACTGAAGTGGCTGCATTGGCTGATTCAATGCTGATTTAAGAAAAGAATATTTTTAAAATATATTATATTAATAAAATAAAGAAAAAATTATATGTAAAAATAGCTAAAATGATCATCTACAGTAACTTCAGCCAAAACAGCCAGAAAAGTAACTCCAACCTTACTTTTTCTGCTTATTACACAATTCAATGCACAAAAGCAAAAATTAAGTGTTTGGTGAAAAAGTTGGCTGATAAGCCTGATAAACCGAAAATCTGCGGTTCCAAACTGCCTCTTAATTTCTTAATTTATTAGTCTAGAAAAAATTGAAGGGAAGCTTATTTTGTGTAAAGGTCTTTTCTCATAAGTTAATTTAGAAATTTAGAAATATTCATGCTTTGAAATCCAAAGTCACATGCCTCAACCACTCAACGTGGATGTACTCATGTACTTCACAAAATCTTGAAAATTTTAATCCAATTACATGCTTCTGTTCAGTATAGGACTTGATTAGCTGGGTTCTTATGCAATAGGAGGAGTGAGATTGTAAGAAGAGACACAGATGGAGGATAGATTTGAACCATAACAGAAAAGATCAACAAAAAACTGTAATGATGTGTCAAATGTTGTATTTTTGCTATATAGAACTTGTGAAATAGTCAACAGGGTCTTCATTGTCTCTTTGATTTTTACACTCTCACTGTCCAAAAGAAAACCTCTTGCAACACTCTTCTCTGTTGAAAGTCATTTTTGGTCAAAGGTAGCCGATTTTATATGCAGCCAAAAGAGAGTAACAGACAAGTTACCTGAATAGTGAATATAGTTAGACCAAAAATGAATTTAGATGTATAAGTAGGATTAATGATATATGGATGGTTTACCTTACCTAAATTTAAAAGGTTTACTTTGGTCAAACACGATTCTTTATTGTAGTAATAATATCCTTGCCTGAGTAAAAAGAGAAGTGCCCTGTAAGTCTGTAACTGATGCATGGTGCGTCAGTACTTCATTGTTTTTGCTGGTGTCTTCAAGATGAGATGCCACAGTGATATAAACTACTCAGTATTAGTCTGAATGGGCTGGGTTGATTTCTGTTTGATATTATCACCTTTGGCAGGTCAAAGGTCTTTCAGGAGAAGAACTTGTTGTCCGTAATGATCTGGTTCTTGCATTACCTGATAGGATTAATGCCATCCCAGATGGTTCCTCTGTTCCACCTAAGCAGTCTGGAGGGTGGGGAACTTCAGGCACTCGCACAGAAATTAAATTTGATTCAAGTAAGTATTAGAATACGCCACTCTCTTGATGCTCTAAATGTATTTTCCTTGTGTATTACCTGTTCTTGGTTTTCACATCGGATGGGCTATACTTTACTACACTGCTTTTGAGTTCACTGGCAACATTCAATTTTCAAATAACTTACACGTGTTCTTGAATTATAGATGGTCAGTATGATGCTGATTTTTTCAAGCAAACAGAAGAGTCTAGTCAATTCAGGCAAGAGTATGAAATGCGGAAAATTAAACAGGCATGAGGCTTTTGTTTCTTTTACGTAGTAGTTCTTTTTACCTCTGGATTGGTGGAAAAAGCCTTACGCTTTCTTGATATGTCATATTTCTTCTAAAACATGTGTGATGTTATTGACCTTGACACCTTGTGCAGGACCAAGGTCTCTCAGTTATATCCGAAGGATTGGATACCTTGAAGGACATGGCTCACAACATGAATGAGGTCTGGCATATTTGTTTTCCATTTTTGTTTCGTCCATCACTAAAAGATATCAACTCCTGACATCACTGTAATACTTGTAGGAATTCGACAGACAAGTCCCTCTCATGGATGAAATTGACTCCAAGGTTAAAAGATCTGTCATATCTGAGTATGAAACTGTAGTAATACTATACATTTTGGCTTACGATGATTTTGACTTTACAGGTTGACAAGGCCACATCTGACCTTAAGAATACCAATGTCAGGCTAAAGGATACAGTCAACCAGGTAAATGAACTGCTTGGTATTCGATGCCCTATTGTTCCATACTCTTCTTTAATCTTCTCCTGCATGTTTGTTCCCATGTTTGTGTTGTTTTCCAGCTACGATCTAGTCGAAACTTCTGTGTTGACATCATTTTGCTCTGCATAATACTTGGAATAGCTGCCTACTTATATAAGTGAGTTCTCAGTGGACAGCACTCTTTCCCTAACATGCATTTTCGAATATTAAGTACACATTCACTTATTAACTGACTGGTAAACTATTTTCCATATGCAGCGTTCTGAAGAAGTAAACACACACTGTGAAGCCTATTTTACTGTTTAATATGATATTGCATTCTGATTTTCTTGTTGGCCTTTTCATGTTGTGAAAGTCTTGCCAGTATCTCTCTTAGCAGAAGTCCTCCACAATTTGTACCCACATCTAAATTCAATTCCTTTTTTCCTTTCTTTTAAGTTGGGTTTCATTGTGCTCCCGTGTGGCTGTGTATGTGATCTAACTGCTGGGCTTTCTGAGTCATTGTGTATTATAAGAAGCTGCTGTGTTGGTTTATATTGTTTGCAAAACAAAATACATTGGCCATATATTGGTCCGGTTCTCATTCATATATGTGGTGGGACCTTGCCGGTTGTCCCAAAGGTGTCTTTTTATTTGCTTTTCTTTGGGATCGCGTCCACTGACCACTGCTACAAGTGGTGCCTTAATGGATATTTATATACTATTTGGAGACTGACGGGGGTGGGAGTGAGTTTTTTGCATCATGTTTTCAAAAATATTGCAAATAATATGAATAATGCTTCATTTTTTTTGCTCGACAACTTGAGTTGCCGGGTGCTTATAAGAGTTCTCTAGATCTCCTATTTCCTCGCTACAATTCCTCTGGATGTTGCCTAAATTTGTCTTTCTGATTTGATGAATGACTTTTTAAATCGGCTCATCGAGTCCAAAGACTCCAAATAGCCAAAAAGTTGGCTTGTTGAAAATGTTTTTTTATAATAACGCTTTCATTGATTAAGGAGCATAGGTACACACTACATAGTACACCCTGGATACACCCCGGGATTACACCATGCAACATACAACTTAACATTAGCAAGGTTATGTACTGCTAGTCTGCTACATTCACTAAATGATTTACATGCTTAAAGCCTTGAATGAACTACAATCAAAACCATTTGCAATCAACTTAATATCAACAACCATCGAGCCCATTAGAGAATGATCTTGTAGACTTGTACAAATGTACAATTGACTCCTCTGTTCTAAAAATCGTTCTAGGCGCCCGCCTAGGCGCTAGGCGGTGGTCGGGCGCCCCGATTTTCGTCTAGGCGTTCCGACTAATTGGTTTGCCATCTAGGTGAATTAGTCGGCCGCCTATGGCGCCTAGTTGCCCGCCTAGAGCGCCTAATCGGCCGCCTAGGCCGTCTAGATTCGCCGAACATTACTTTACTTTTTAATTTTAACTTTCTAAGCGATATACATACTTTAACTTTAGCCATGAATATAAAGAAATGAAGTTGTAAATTAAGATAAAACTATATATGTTTGTATGTATGCCTAAATTTTATCGTTATTTATATTTATAACATAATGAAGTTAAGTAATTAGTTATCATATACTACGTATGATTAAATGTGATAATTCTATCATTCATGTTTGTTAATGTATATGTATATATGTATTTTATACACACAAAAATACAATATTACTTATCATATTTATGCAAAAATATAGATAAAAATGCAATTTGTATGTCTCCGACTAGTTCCCGACTAGGCGCCCGCCTAGCCGCCTAGGCGCTAGGCGTTGGGCTGGCGCCCGACTAGCGCCTAGCGCCTTTTAGAACATTGATTGACTCTATTGAGGTTTATTCCCTTGGTCCAAAAACCCAACATAGTATTTTTGGTGGTTGGTTGATTTGGGTGTTTGGAATATGTAGTACACTAGTACATATAGATCAAGATGTAAGTCATGTAACACAAGATCAAGATGTATATGGTTAGGCTTGGATCCGGTTCGGGCCACCCGGCCCGGGCCCGGTTCGGGCTTTATTCTTTTTTTTTTTTAACTTTCCGGGTTGGGCTGGGTGGTATTTTGGGTCATTTGGGCTGGTTTGGAGGGGTGGGGGTGAGGGGGGTCGGGGCCCGGGGGTTAATTAGAAAAAGCAAAAATAAAATAAAATATAAACTGACCCGAGGCCTCGCCCGACCCGCTGGCAATTGGGGCCTTACCCCAATCACAAAAGGCCCGGCCGGGCCTAGGCCCGGTCCTATGGGTGGACCGGTTCCGGTTCGGGTCCGGTTCGGGCCTAGGCCCGACCGGGCCTCGGTTCAGAAAAATGAGGCCCGAGCCCGAACCGATGGTGGGCGGTTCCGGGTCCGGTTCCGGGCCGGGCCACCCGGATTTTTAATTTTTTTTCTTCTTCTCTTATTTAACCCCCTACCCCTCCCCCTCCACCCCAAACCACCTCAAATGGCCCAAAATATCTAATCCAACCCAAAACTTTAAAAAATTTCAAAAAAAAAAAAAATCCGGCCCGAACCGGGCCCGGCCGGTCCGGTCCGGTTCACTAAACTGGAGGCTCGGGCCCAGACCGCTATACCACCGAGCTGGGTGGCCCGAACCAGGCACAAACCGGTTCACTGGGCCGGTCCGGGCTCGCACAGTAGCGGGCCGGTCCGGTTCCGGGCCGGTTGGCCCGACCCGAGTCCATCCCTACCCGGGCCCGATCCGGCCCAGCTCCATGCCTATATATGGTCCTTGTTATAATAAAATACTGATAGACATTTAACAACAATTATGAATTCGGGTTAAAGTGCTATATTGATTGTTACAATACGAGTTTAAGAGAGGAGAGAGTAAATGCCATTCATTGCTACTTTAGCTCCCCCAACACATAGTAAATGAGTCTATTTGTACTACACATAAGGTATATGCTTATGACGCGTCAGTGTTCCATTGGCTGAGCCATCCCATTGTACCACTTGCTAGTTTTTACTGCCCATACTTGCTCGGCCCATGTCTCTTATTTAATGTGGTCTCTGGCTCTCTGTCAATACATAGGCGTTCTTGTCAATTCCATCACGAGTTGACTAGACTTCTGAGGTATTGATGCAAGAAAGGGGACTACTCGTCTTGCACCGACTCGTCCTGCACTGACTTGTTCTGCCTTGTGTATGGCATCCGCCCGATCATGGGGACGTTCCCCCTTTTCCTCTGCTCCCGTACCTGCCCATCGAGACTCGACCCTAGTGGGCTCAATCATCCATCATTTTACTCGCCCAAGTTATGTGGACCTTCCGATCTTCTCTTTTGGCATTAGGAAGCGCATTGGGGTGCCTTCCTACGGTATTGCGCTGACCCAACTATTCCATTGGTCCAATATCCTAATAGACTCAATGCATTGAACCATGGATAAACAAAAGGACACTCGAATGATCTTCAAGTAACCTTCTTTGACGTGCACTTTGTCGTGGTGTGCCGTCAAAATAAATATCAATACAACAATTATACGTAGTATAACGAAGTAAGGTTCGTATCCACAGGGAAAAGAATATTTCTCTTTTTAATTAACTAGTAACAAGGGGTTTTTTAGATTGAGTGAATGAACTTAAATTATATTTAAACACAAAGATGAACGAGTTATGTGGTTTAATTAATTAGAATAAGACTTGGCTTTGCTTTTATCCACTTAATGAAATGTTCGTCGATCCCGGTTATATCTTTAACTATCTTCCTCTCGAATACTCAATCGAGGAGTATATCCAATTCATCGAGGGTAGTTATTAATAACGAGACGCGTTCATTAATAAAACCTACTACCGAGTTAATATAGAACGCGCGCCGTATATTCACTCGATAGTAGCAATAAAGTCAAGATGAAAACGATTGAGATTGATAACCTCAACACAAGCGGTTTATTGGTTTAATCAATATAATTAATTCCCATTGGTTTATTAACCATGAAACGCATGCATTAATAACCCAAGTTTACTACCGTGAAAGGACCGAATTAATAACAAGCGTATTAATCGACCGATTCTAGTAATAATTAATATATGAAACAAAACTAGTTGATCCTTTAAGAATGTTCAAGATATTAATATGAAATATGAATAGGAATTAATTAATACTCAAGGAAGAATATTAAAGAAGATGAATCCTACTATAGTTAATATCAAGATGTTAACTAATTGTCATCTTAGTAACACTCCCCAATATTAACATAGAGGAAGAAATAGCTATTACTATAACTAATGTCAAGATGTTAACTAATTGTCATCTTAGTAACACTCCCCAACATTGATATAGCAATAGTATTTAAAGGAAGAATTAATATTCATGGAAGAAGATTAAAGAGAATAACTCACAACTTACAAATTCATTAAGCTTCAAAGTAGCAAAACCAAGATGGAAAAGTTTAGCTCCTCATTTGGAGACTAAACATGATAGAAAATGTAAAGAAAACACTAATCTAAATTGAGCTAAAGAGTATATGTGAATTCGTGGTTTTATTGTGAAGGAAAGGGGTGTATTTATAGGCTTTTGGGAGCTGCAGGGTCTGATACCCGACCGGGTATCTCAGGAAATTGCCCAGAAAGTCACTTTTCTGGGCATACCCGATCGGGTAAGGGTATATACCTGATCGGGTATGTGACAAATCTTTATGAAAATTTGCTCCCACGATCATTTGTCTTCGGATTTGATTTGGACAGTCGAATCAAGCAATTACCCGATCGGGTATAGGCAATACCCGACCGGGTACATGAGTATTTTTTCCAAATCGAAATCTTTCTTGTCTCCTTGCACTTTCCTTGATCTTTTAAGGTCTAATCTTGATCCCTTAGATTGATCTTTGACCCGTTTAGCTCAGAAAAATCATAATCTAACTAAATTACAAATAAAAATGAAAATAAAGTATTACACCAAAAGTGTGTAATTTCCACAACTAGAACTAATAAAAACTAGTTAAAAATACAAACATACAATCGGAAATTACATGAATATCATTCCTCCTAAGAGAGAGCTAGCACACGCCTAATGGCCAACGTTTGAGTAAGTTTTGGTGTGATGACCTCCCATGTGGTGAGAATTCGGAAACACAAAAGCATCCATGCTGACGGTGGAACCTTCTAGGAGCTGAAGAGAGGGAATCACACCTTGAGGCATGCATTTGCCGGTAAGGCAATGTTGCACTATAATATCCACACAACCCTTCACTTTCTCAGCCACCCTTTTAGAATGCATAACAAAATTGCTATCACACACATCATTCTGCGGTCCCCAAATGTGGCAAATATGCCGTAGGTTGCACGGATACGGGTACGCCGATACTCGGATACGCGGATACGAGTACGGCGATACGGCACTTTCAAAAATTATAGGATACGGGTACGGGGGTATATTTATAAATAATAAAAATATAGGGTATAATTTGCAAATATATATAATTCAGGGGTTCATAAATAAAATAATAATAGTACAAAAAATTAACTATTATAATAAAGTTTCAAAGATTAGTCTAAAAAAACTAAAGTATTGATATTTTTATTTAAATTCAAATAACATTCTTTTATTCTCTATTTGCATTTACATCTAAGTCTTGTTTTAATTAAAGCTCATCAAGCAATGAAATGACAAATTATAGTATTCCATTATTTTCCATACTCCCGAAACCATCTTTATCAATGTTCTACATGTTGTGGTCGCTTGGGCGGCTACTGAATTTTCGTCATGTCGTGTATCAAATGAGGGGTTATAGGTTCGGATACGCGTATCGGTTCACGGATACGGGTATCGGAAGTATCGATATTTTTAAAATTAAGCCCGATACTTTTATTAAATTACGGATACGGACCCAATACGTACAGGACGCGTATCGGTGAGTATCGGATACGGATACGTATCGGATACGCGGATACGGCATCGAGGTGAAGTATCAGTGCAACATAGGTAGCAATATAGTGGTGTCAAGAGCAAATTCCCTAGCTTGGAAATCGAATAGCCACAGTCAAACATACTCAAAGCATTCCTGCATAATGTGTGGGGTGTGTGTCCTCAGAGGTAATCAAATTGAATTCGCAAATGGGCACATCATAAAGGATTAAAGGATTATAATGTTCCATACATTCAAGGGTGTTGTAGAAGACGACACAACTATCACCAAGCACTGAGATATGACTCCTGGTAGATGAAAACATGTAGGTAAGCAATCACGTGCAAACCATCACAAAAATGACCTTCATTTTATTTGGGATCTTAGTCTTCCATAATACTTTCAAACTTTTCTCCTCATCCAAAACATTAGACGGTAAGTCGTGACTATTTACACTTCTCATAGTCAAGAAAAAATTAGATCGAGCTAAAAAGTAGGTTGATTTGAGCGTATATATGGCATGTTTATCATGTCCACCTTGTTAACTATAATGGGGAGCTTCAAAATCTGATTTACAATTCCCCCATCAAAGAGACTCTAGACCACATCCACAGCTCACTCCGTATGTGCACCATTCATCAAGAAATGAAATGTAACAATAATATTAAGGATTGACAAAGTAACAAAGAGAGAAGCATAGTCGTGTTGATTGTGGCTCCATGCCTCCATTGCCAACCCTCCACCTGAGAAGCTCCGACCTATAGTTTCTCTCGCACTGGCTAAATCGTTAGGGCCCTTGTAGTATGTTGATTTTTGAAACAGTTGAATCTTGAAGAATTTGGACAAAGCATGACTGATTACCATTTGAATTCCAGTAAGCTATGTTGCACGGTTGATGCAATTTGTTGAGCATTTAAGGGTTGAATTTGATGAAGTCTACAAAAATTGATGAAGCCTCAGGGCAAGAAACCAAAACGCATTTCCATTTTAGTTAACTAGATCTATAAATGTTACATTTTTTCTTATTTTTTTTTTGTAATTTTGATAAATAAATGTGTTTAAATTCTCAACTAATTTACAATGACTTAATATTTTAGGATTTTTAGCTTGTACTTTTTTAATTTTTAAAAAAAAGTATTAGTATTTTCATCCTTTTCACTTTCTTAATTTTAAAATCAAGATTTCATTTTTTAAATTGAATTTGTACTTAATTTCAATGTAATTTTCCCTTTGATGAAACATGCATAGATAGGACATTTTAAAATGAGTATTGCATCTACTTCGTATTAGTAATTTGCAAAAATCATTTGACGACCTTCCCGATCGAATTTTGAGCTGAAATTTGGTATGGACAAACTAGACTTGATGAGGAACATGCTCAAAAAATTTCATCAAAAAATTCCACTGGGAAGGTGCCCAAACGGGCTCGGCCGGACGGGGCAGCCCGTCAGGCCGGCCTGATGAGATGATTTCTCTAGTAATTAATAAGCTCAAAATTTCAAGGCCACAACCACACGCTGAACCCACGACCTGATTCTCCTTCGTCCCAACACCCAGCGAGCGAGCGAGCAACAGCGGAAGAAAATCCAAGGACTTCAGCGAGCGAGCAGATCGACGCCTCCTTCATCAGACCTAAATACTCCTCACCGATCGAGCAGCAAGGGAAGAACAGAACTAAATACTCCGTAACATTTACCATTACTAGACACCTGACATGATACATGAGCGGCTTCTTTCTCTTCCCCAACCCGCTCATCCGCGTACCAGAACCCCAGAAGCCACCTGAACCCTAGAACTGCATTTTCAACCCCATGAAACTGCGCATACCTATGCGAAACAAGCTTCTCTCGTGTCCTGCTTAGTAGTTAGTTACAATCTGCAAGTCCAGAAACCTTAGTTATAGGAGGACCCTTCTGAAGAACGATGTCTCTCCCACCTATGAAGTGCGTTTACATGACCGAAGATTCCATAAAAGAATTGAAGAATGGAAACTCCACCTTCAAATTCTCTAACCCTGTGCCAAACCTTCGCTTTCTGTACGAGCTCTGCTGGATTATGGTATTTATTCACATTTTCTTAAATTCTCTTAATCTCCATTTATTATCATTCATTAAATTGATTGGATGAATTATATTACTATTCTGGATTCTTTCACCTTAAATTCCAGTAAATTCATAAAGTTTCCTGGTAATTTTTGTTGGTGCAATGCAGATTAGAGGAGACTTGCCATTTCAGAAGTGCAAAGCTGCATTGGAGTCTGCTGAATTTATTGATTATGTTTGCCAGGATGAAATTGGATCCAATTTAGCTGATATTGTGACCCAAATAGCTCAAGATGTAAGAACGGTTTCCCCCTTTTTTTCCATCTGTTTTTAATATTTTATTTGAGGATGCCGATTTTTCTTCCACTTATATTGTCTTGATCATAATATTCTGGTTGGGCATCTAAACAGTTAAGGACATAATCAGTAGGTTTAGTGCCCGAATGGTCAGGGTTTTTACATGAGAACAATGTCTTGTGTCATTTTCAAAGCTAAATTGTCAAGATAGGGATGGGAGGGGGATAACAGTTACATTGTCTTGCCATGTGCTACAAACTACAGTGATACTTTTTTAGGTTTCTGTGTCTGAAAAAGCACTACTATTGGATCTTGTATTCTAGTCTTTCAAAACTATTTTGTAGCATAGGCCTTTGTTAAAACTCTGCATTTTGTGGTCTTTTTTTGTGTGACTTGCACATTGATTTCACAATGCCAATCTATTGACCTGACATGACCACAACAATAATCTCAACTCATTGTCTTCTCATAATATGCTTTCCATTCTTGCAAAAATAACCTAAATAGCTTATGATGGTAACAGTTGTGAAATTTTATCTTATTATATTTTCGTAAAAAGGTTGCACCAGGAAAGGCATCCAACATAAAACTTTGCCACTGTTATTTGCATGAACGATTGAACGTACAGTATTAACAAATTGTAGACAATTAATTAGGACTTAAAATTTTGGAAGTGATCCCCACCAGCTGGGGGTTGAGGTGATGGACTGATTGTAAGATTTTGCATGACAAGATTGATGGATACCTATTAATTTTTCACTAGAGATAAATGTTAAACGTTGGTTGGGAGAGGCTTTCATACTAATATACAGCATTTTTTGTACTATGCAGCTCACTTTGTCTGGAGAGTATCGTGCACGTCTCATCAAACTGGTTAGTATACATTAATGTTTTGAATCTCTTACTAATTACTATAGTTCTTTTTATTACATTTATATTTGCCTAAAATAGATCCTCAGTAGTCACTACTCACTAGTCAGTACAACCATTTACACAAATATTATGATGTCCTGGAGCATTCATTGGTCCATATTTCTCCCAAGCTATATTTTCAACCCCAATATGATCTCATGCATAAAAGTGGATCTTCCATATAATTGTATTTGGATCCTGCTGAAGAAAAGATATACACTCATTAAGAATCGTCTTATGATTCTTAATTTACCAATCACTTGAAAAAAGATCTTTCCCTTTGCGCTCGCTACTGGTTCAATTTGAGGCATTGGTGATAGTATGATTTTGTGGCAAGGTTTACTAAGTATGTTGTTCATGAGGTGAGGCTATGTTTAGAAGGGATTTGTGAAACCTTGATTGTGCTTTGAGTTTCTTTTACTTATTTCGTTGTAAATGAAATTTTGTGTTCTTTTCCATGGAATTATCAGTTTCAGCCTTTCAGGTATATTTAGCAACTCTGTTATTCATGCTGGCAGAAACTCCAGAAGTCAATTTATAAACACAAATACATTTCACTCTCATAGTTCTTCTTTAGTAAAGCTAAGGATTATTAGCTTTATTTATCCTTAACTATCATCAAATTCACAAATCTATCCTATTCTTTAACTTTATTCAAAAATAGACTCAAACTTCAACTTTTCTCACAATCACACTTTCAATGGATTAATTATTAAATATTGAAGAAGAAAATCTTATTTCTATTTCATTTTTTTGCATTCCATTGTAACTTTAAGTTGGAAAACTCGTATTGCTTAAATTTTTTATACAAATCCACATTTCTACTATGCATTTAAAAAAATACAAGTGGTGAAATTTATATTACTTATAATAAATCACATTATAGTAATAACATATGATAGATAACTAGAAAATTGAAATTGTAACATACAACTATAAAAAGTCAGTTCAAAGTTTTCTTGGTAACAAATATTTTTATTAAACAATAAATATTAGTGATTAACTTACTTTAGCTAGTTCTATAAAAACATAAATATACGTACTAGTTAATTCACTGACAAGTAAGAATATCATTTTATATTAATTTTATAAATTCTTTTAGAAAATTGTACGTTAGAGATTATTATATAAGATTAATATTTTAAGATTTGATTAAAGTTCTTGCTAATTCTTGGAAAAAATAGAATTAAATAATTGCTAAAAATACATAATTTATAAGTATTTAAAAAGTATTGAGATTGATATAATTTGTAATTTTGAAAAATCACAACGGGAAAGTGTAATTGTTACAAAAGATGAAGTTTGAGCCCTTTTTAATTAATAAAAGTTAAAGAATCGGAAAGATTTGTGAATCTCAGGATAGCTAAGAGATATAATAAGCTAATAATCCTAAAGTTAATTGTGTGGGAATTCATTTCTCATTAAATTAATTTTCATAACATACTTAGTGCATTGTGCATGCATTTCATTTTAGATCTTCCCCATTTTCTCTTTTGGTTGAATTCTATTTTTCTCTTTTTTGGTTTAGATGTATTTTCTGGTTAGATTGAAATATGCCAGTCTTCAGTGTGATGGTTTCAAGAGCAATAATGAAGGTGATGCAGCCATTTATTGTTGCACACACTTTGACTAAATTTTTCCAAAAGTGGAAATATCCATCCCATCTTTAAGTAATAGTAAAGAAAAACTGTCATAACTTCCTGTTCAAACTGCACCTATCTCTTCAAGTATATATATGTTCCTCCAAAACAAAATGTTATGTGTGTAGAACTGGTCCTATTATTTTTGACCTCTTGTCTGCAACATAAAGCAAATGTGAGTAATTTTACTTTGTCAGTTGTTTCATATTCTATTGCCATATTTAAATTCTGGTCTTATGGACAATCAATTTTATCATATTTTTCTCACCGACATTTTTCTGTTACCAGTTTTCTTATATCTTTGATATCTTGTTTATGCTTTCAGGCGAAATGGCTGTTGGAATCTGCATTAGTACCTTTAAGATTTTTTCAGGAGCGCTGTGAGGTATCTTTAAATGGTTTAAAATCAGTCACACATTATGATATCTGCTGTGGTTGTTGACTTGAAACCATATGGCATTAAGAAATGCTTATGCACGCTCTTTAATGATTCAAGGAAGAATTTCTCTGGGATGCTGAAATGACCAAGATAAAGGCTGCAGATTTGAAGTCAAAAGAGGTAATGAACTCTATTAGTTGATACCGTAAAGTATTAGGTGATTTACTTGTTACATAATTTTATTTCAGCAGAAAGGTCTCCAGTTGCCTCATAGATGCTTCATTGTACTTGCCTGCTTGGAAAAATTTGATGCATGCATACATTTACTTTCTGTAGACAGATATTCGGTTGTTACTTATATGTTTTAGTGTATCACATGCCTGTTGGTAAATGTCAATGAATGCATTATTGCATCTTTTCCTACCGTGGGTCAAAATGTTCTCTGTTTTTGATTTACTCTTGGTTGTAAATAGCCCCCCTAACTTTAGGTTCTTTAACGTTAATTAGATTGGATAGTCATTTATCGTACTTGTTTTGTGTGTCTGCTGAGTACTGTGTTCACTGTAGAAGTGAAATATATTTTTATCCACTATTGCAATTTTCATGAAACAGTCCTGTAAAGATTCTTATTATATTCTTTTCATTTGGGGTTAGGTGAGGGTAAACACTCGCCTTCTCTATCAGCAAACAAAGTTTAACCTTCTCCGAGAAGAGAGTGAAGGATACTCCAAACTGGTACATCTATTTTTTTCCTTCCCACGAGTTGCTTATTTATATGTATTGCTCTTCTATCTTTTATTTTGTATTGAGATATGTCATGTATGCTCTCCACTATGTTACTTTAAAGTTTAAAGTAAGCTCGATGAGAAGTGCAGACTCAAGAGAAAAGAATAGAAAAAACATTCTGTAGTCATTTTACGCGTTTTCTAATCAAATATATATTTGGCAACATGAATTTGTATATCTGACATGCCATCATGTGCTTTACTTTCTTGCTTTTAAGTTACACTTAATTTGAAATGCGAAGGCAGAAGGAAAGCTTGATGTGGTCTGAAAACAATAATTCTTTTGCACAAATATTCCATGGTGTTACTCATACTATGGATACTTGAAGTCTTGAACCAGTCTTCCGGTGACATTTTTCCTGGCGAAACGCTCCATAATCTCTTGACCTGCCGCCAATCCCCTCTGAAATTCTTCATTTATAATTTGCAATGGAACCAAAGATTCACTATTTTTTGGCTTCTGAATATGATGGATTAAAGAAAAATGGCTCACTAAAATGTCCGCGCTTCTTTGTTATGAAACAGTAGTCAGCGCATGCAATTTCCGACGCGATTTTCACCATGGGTCATTGTTAGGGACCTACCCATTAGGGTTATATTAATAATAGAAGTAATAATAATAATAAAATTAGTAATAAGGGTCTCTATTATAAATAGATGGGAAGGGGGAGTAGTAGAGCAGGCTTTTAGATGATTAGTCTTGGGACTGGGAAAGATCGGAGACTAAACATCTCTATCTTTTGGGGCTTCGGCTTTGGGGGCTTCGGTCAGTGTCTTCTCCTGTAATCGATCACTTTCATCAATAAATTTTCAGTTGATTTCTTGTTAATTTTCGGTAATTGTTCTGGAATTCTGGAGGTTCCTATCAGTCATCCGGGAACAGTCTCTCCCTGCTTTAGTACAGGGGTAAGACTGCGTACGTCCGACCACCCCTTACCCCACCGTAGGTGGGAGCCTTTGCGGCACCGGGGTAATGATGATGATGATGATATTTTGCAATATACTACGTGTTAGTTCCTTTTCAATCTAAAAAAGGAAAAAACTTATTCTCCCACCTACCAGTAGCCTAATTCCTCCTAAGACTTGATGTTCAAATTGTTTGTGTGTAATGATTATGATATGATCACCATCTATTATCACCAAGGTTGTTAAAATCGCGATTTGAATCGTAAAATCGTATGATTTTACGATTCAAGTTTGCCCAAACGTTTCAAATCGCTTATAGTATCGAATTTAAACTAAATCATACAAAATTGTAAATAAAATCGTTCAAAATCGTACGAATTGCGATTTGAATACGATTTTACGATTTAGTTTTTTATGCCCAGACCAACTAAATCAGGCCCAGAGCAAGCCCGACTCTCGCCCATCAAGCCCAGACCACTGTCTCTGTTGCTCAAATTTCGTGTGTGGAAGACCGGATTATATAGGACTATTGAGAGCAGAAATCTCCTTCTTGTACCGGTGTGGGATATGAACACATCAATGACTTTAGAAAGAGCACAAATTTTACAAAATACTTCGTTACTGCAGGGATTCGAACTTGCGTATAATTTTCAAATCCACTATAATTAACTAACAAGCAAGTAACAAGCAAAGAATGCAGTTAAAATTGGAAGTATCAATTACGTAGTATACATTTAGTATTATACGAAGTACTACATACTACATATTCCTTAGAGCATATACACAAAATTTTTATTATTAACAAAAAAATGTAAAACTAAAACTTATTGTGTAACTTAATAATTTTAAATTGTGGGTTTCCTATAATCTAATATTTTAAATATATTTATTTTTTTATTTTTATTTTTATAAAATCTTACGATTTACGATTCGATTTTACGATTCGATTATTAAATTGATGTACCGATTTGATCCAAAAATACGATTTTTACAACCTTGATTGTCACATTCATGATTATCTGGATCTGATAACAATGGAACATCACCCTCATTCTTTCACTTTCAGAAAGATCTTCAATCTCACCCGTTTCATCTTCTTCTGACAGCTTATTTTTTGTTATTGCCCTTTAGTTGTTCCCCTCTTCCGCAGTTTTCTGACTCCATCTTACGTTAGTTGAGCAGTTTTTCTGGCTTTACCTTAGCTAGTGTCTTCATTTACAACCTATTAGTGTTTTTATTAATATTATGGGCTGGGTAGCTACTTAATTAATGATCAGGGCCAAAACCCAAAAATAACCAAGTAAACCTGCTAAAATTTGTTCAAAATATGGCGCACATGGCGTGGCGATGGCGCAAAAATGGCGCCGCCACACGTTGAATCATCGCCATTAGTTTTTTTTTGTGTGTGGTGAGGAGGCTTTGTATCACCATATGGTGCATATGGCGCATGCCATATTGCGCCATTGACAACTATGTGGTCAATACTGCTTTGTGCCAGGCCTCACTATTCACTACATCATTGCACCTTCTAGAATTGTTGAAGACTTGAAGTTAAGTCAAATACTTACAGAAGCCCCAATTCCTCTACACCAACAAAGCTACAAGAGTGCACAGCTGAGGAGAGTGTATTGCTGTCTTATTGCTGCCAATGCGAGAGTTTCAGATCTTAATAACTTTCTTCTTATTCTGTCATTTGCCCCTCTTCTACACATGTTTTCGTACCACTTTTCTTTTTAATTTGGGAAAAATAAATTCAATAAAAGACTAACAACCGTTTTCCCTCTCAGCTATATGAATTTGTGATAGGATATCTCATATCTGTGGTGATGTCTACTTGCGTGAGTTGTCCTTGTGTACCCTTCAAGAATTACTCCTTGTGGTATTTGTAGTGATGCTGCCTGCCTGCCTGAGTGCCCATCTTTGCTAAGACACCGAGTTTACTAAATTTTGCTGTAATTTTATGTGCCCATGTGGCCACGTGTACATATATTAAATATTTTATATTTTATATTATATTTTATTTGAGCTTGTATCTTAACATGGTACCATTCACGATTCAAATGACATGCCTTGCCATTGCCATCGCCATCAATGACTTAAATCTCTATCTGGATAACCATGCTACCGATAGCATTGGCTTATTTTTAAAATTTCTTAAGAACCATTCAAGGAGCGTTGTGAACTACTTAGATTTTTGTATGGCGCATCTACTTTGTCCTTATTAAATATATCTGGTTTTTGTTTTAAGTAAGGTTTCAACTTTAAGTGGACATTATTTTGTGCCCAAACTCTTTCTTATTTTGTTGATCCAGTCACACTAATCCTTGGTTTACCATGGTTTGTAGGTTACTCTACTTTGCCAGATTCCTGAAGCTTCTAGCAGAAACGTTTCAGATGCAACAGTTGGGATAATTAAGGTGTTAATTTGAACACAGCTTTTGTATTCATGTATTTTGTATTGACCATGTTTCTAATATAAAGTTTTGTATTCTACAGTCATTAATTGGACACTTTGATTTGGACCCGAATCGAGTATTTGACATTGTACGTTTTATGCTTAAGTTATTGTTTTTTTTATAGTACTTATAGAATCCTTTCTTGAGTTTTTAAGTGGTCCATAATGTTATAGGTTTTGGAGTTTTTTGAATTCCAACCTGATAACAGAGTATATCTGGACCTCATCCCTATATTTCCAAAGGTATGAATCTTGTCTTTCAATATTATTGGTTCCTTTATGATTTTATTGAATGAACTATTGCTATGTGATGGTGTGCAGTCTCATGCCTCCCACATTCTTGGTCATAAATTTCAATACTACCAGCGCATGGAAGTCAATGATCATGTGCCATACGGTCTCTACCGGCTAACTGCTTTGCTGGTTAAGAAAGGTTTTATTGATCTTGACAGCATGTAGGTCTCTTTTACTTTCCCTCTCTCCCTTTACTATGATTTGTATTACAAGTTGCTTCTGTATGTCATCAAATTAGTCAAAACCTTGATACAAGGGCTTGAACATGAGTTCTTCATTTGCTCCTCTTGTTACCCTTTTTGCATGTTCTCTCTTGGAACTAACCTCATTTTATATTTTCCCACTCTTAAGATGATTAAGTGTAATAAGTAATTCCCATATGTGGTCCCCTAAGAAGCACGGAAACTTCCCATGGCTCATGTTTCCCTGCTTCAAAAACCCATGAGCACGTGAGACATTTCGCAACTTCAAATTCCCGTTTCAGGACCTTTTCCATAATGAAAAAGAATTGGGAAATCCGTATCGCTAATAAATTAGGGGTTCAGGAACTTGTTTATAAACATCAAAGACAAAAATGTGACTTGTTTGTAAGTTTTTCAAAAATGTGATTTACCATATCATTTATGCCCTTATTTAACATCAGTATATCACATTTATTATTGTAATATTCGTTTTTTATAATTGGTAATTAATCATTGCTTTCTAGCCACCTCAATGACTGTTACCACCATCACGGCCGCCACCGCCGTTAGTGACCACATGATAACTAACATGAATTACACAATGACTAAATAACTACGTACTTAGTTATCAGTGATACTGACTAACTTATTATCACATTTCGGCCATATCGGCTCCATCCTAAATCACCAATTACAATAACCTCGCAACCGTAGTCACTGGAGCCCCCCGTCACCATAAAAATCCATCACAAACCCCATTAGTGACCATCCGCCACCGCCGTGACTCGTGTCTAGTTACTCGTGACGCCGTAACTATAGTTATTAGTGGAGCCTCCATACCTGCAAAAATCCATCACAAACTCAATTAGTGACCATGTCTATGGTACTAATGGGCTAGTCACTGAATCCAGTTTATCGTAGCGGATCATCTTTATCCCACAAACCTTAGTCACTAACCGGTACACCGCCTTAATTTCAAACCTAAAGGAAGAAGGAAGATGGAAGACAGAGAAAAGAGGAGTCTAGCTTCAGGCCTCCAGCCAAAGTTTTGTGCTCAATTCTGTCGTGTGCTGTGTGTTTTCTTGTTATTTCTTGTTTTTACTTATTAGGAAGTGGAGACCTGTGGGAGTAAGTAGTTAGAAAAGAAGAGCTCTATTGTGGGGTCAAAAGGGGAGCTTGAAATCGGGATGAACCGCAATTTTACGAGTGTATCACGATTTTAACAACATTGATTCAACTATTAATCTGAACTTCTGAAGGATGCAGAAGCATGGGTTATCCCTTTCTTTATCCTAAAGTACTAGTTTGGTAATTAATCTGAACTTTGGGTGATATATATTTCCCCGCAAAACGGAAAACTGAACTGATCTGAGTAGTAATACTATTTTGATGGAATCCTTTAATATTTCAAAGATACATGTTCTTATGATCTGCGGTGTATATGTCATAGCGCACCTTCAGAGTTGTAAAACCTGGAATTTTCTTGTCTTTGGCGATTGACGTTTCCCTTTTGAGCTGCTTTTCTGTGTGACTTTAAAACTGTAAACCTTTGAAGTTTCATATACTTGCTTAGTTGCTTATAACGTTTTGCACTTGAGATATGTGTATGTGTGATTTCAATGCTTATAATGTTATATGCATTTGAGATACGCATCCGTGCGAGTTGAATGCTTCTCAAGCTTTCTTATTTGGGATTCTAAACAGAAACACATTCTCTTTCAGATATGTACATTTACTTCCCAAGGATGAGGAGGCATTTGAGCATTATGCCGTATCCTCTGCAAAGAGACTTGAGGAGGTAGGTAATTTGTAGATTATCCAAGTGTTATCATTTCATTTATGCATGTTTTCAAAATTATCATTGTACATTTTATTTTCTATATTTCACCCATGACCATGCTTGTGTGGCATTTTTTCGGACAGTTTAATCCCATCATTTTCTTCCTGTAAGGTGATTCACTTCACTGGCTTACTGCGTTAGGGATTTTCTTTTATGTCTCCAGTCTGTCATGCTCCAAGAACCTCAATAATATAATTTTGCCTTGTGGAATGAAAAAATCATTTTAATTGAAATGAAGCATCTTGTGCTAGTGGAGAAGAGCCAAATGAAATGAAGAAGTCTTTAGAAGAAGACCTCAAAGAAATCTCAGATGATTGTTTAATGGGTAACATACTTTTGAGGAGGTTTAGGATTTCAGTGAGCAAACGAATATCAAGCCCAAGGTGCACGTGGCTCACATGCCTCAATCTTGTAATGCACCAGCCTTTCTACAGTGCATCAGTGCAAAGTCTAGGACGCATGAATTACCTCTTTCTCAAATCAAATCATACTTCCTTAATCTTATTAATCTTCTGCAGTCTCCTTGAGGAACCTGACCTAAAAACCCAATTTTCTTGCCTTTGTTCTCACATATGCTTCTTACTGTGCGTAGACCTACATTTTTTGAGCACGTGCCTCGTACTTCCTCTCTAGAATTTGTGCATCAATGACTGATATACGTGGTGACCGGGTGAGGCTTGTTTCACAATTTTCATACTTCTATCAACACCAAACAATCAACGACTAAACTATCCCGATGTGGACAATGGCAGGGCTAATAAAGTAATCAAGAGTTCATGGACATAACTTGAAGAATCTGTTTAATGGCTTGTTTTTTTTGTGTGTGTACACTGTGTAGAGCATTCATTGAAGTCAAGATTATATAATTATTAAAATATGTTTCATAGACTTCAATGTACAATGTCAGGGCTAAAAGATGGGTCTTTCAGAGGTTCCAGATTAATTTTGGTGGATTCCTTTTATTACCGAGCCCCCCATGGTTTGTAGAGGTCACTTATTATGTGTTGCTATGACAAGTTTCTTAAATGTGTGAAGGATTGAAAGTCAATCCATTTTACTCGTTTTTGAATATTTGAGGATCCAAACCACCCAATACCATTGGTTACCTCATGTTGAAATATCTGCCCCATACTACATTGGTATAAAATAGGGAAAAGTACATAAAACGTACCTGTTGCTTTGGGCCATTTTCAGATAGGGGCATGTGTTTCATTTTTTAAAAAAAGTGGGACATGTGCTTCAATTCTGTTATCACAGTTAGCGCATGGCGCCTAATGCAGTTAGAAAAGTCTCCAAAAAATTAAAAGAAAAATACTAAGAGGCGCGTCTCGTCAAGAAGACATCCGGTTCATCTTTTTTTTTTTTGTTTCCAGCCACCCTGTCTCCAAAAAGTCCATTAGAAAAGTGATATTAGCGAATTCATTTTTTAAAAATAATCCAAATAGAGCCGAAAAATCCAAAGAGAACGATAGTTTGTTGGTCTCCTTGACGAGGTGCACCTCTCAATATTTTTCTTTTAATTTTTCAGACACTTGTGAGAATCAAAGTTAATTTTTCTAATGGCGTTGGACGCCATGCCCCAGCTGTGATAACGAAATTGAAACACGTGTCCCACTTTGTTAAAAAATGAAACACGTGCCCCTATATGAAAACGGCCCACCACAGGTACATTTTGTGTACTTTTCCCTATAAAATAATAAAGTACTACCTCCGTCCAAAAAAACTTTGCCATTTTCAAAACTTTGACCAACTATATCTTTTTATTGGAAATGATTTATAATATAAAAGTTTTATGAAAATGTTCTTTGTTTAAAGTACTTTCATAAAAGTATAAAAGGTATAACTTTCATAATAGGCTTAAGGGTCAAATAGGTACATGAACTAACTTAAAGTGTTCAATTAGCCCCTTATATAGGAGGTTCTGCCCGGCCGTCGCCAATTGGGGCGGTTCCCTGTGGAATTTTTTGATGAATTTTTTTGAGCATCTTCTTCATTAAGTCTAGTTTACTCATACCAAATTTGAGCTAAAAATTCAACCGGGAAGGCAGTCAAATGATTTTTTGAAGATAACTACGCAGTTAAACAACGCAGTACATTTCGGAAAATCATTTGACTGCCTTCCCGATTTATCTTTTAGCTGAAATTTGATATGAGTAAACTAGACTTAATGAAGAAGATTCTCAAAAAAATTCATCAAAAAATTCAACCAGGAACCGCCTCAATTGGCGACGGCCGGGCAGAACCTCCTATATAAGGGGCTAATTGAACACTTTAAGTTAGTTCATGTACCTATTTGACTCTTTAGCCTTCATAATATTATAATAATCAAAATCGATCTTCAAATTTTTTGAAACGGCAAAGTTTTTTGGGACGGAGGTAGTACTATGTAAGATTCTAAGATACTTCTCCTATGAGATAACCTTTTAGGATGGAATCCTGGGTCTGATGATGATTTGATATTGTTTAGAACCCATGATTAAGGGTAATTCGTTAAAGGTCTGTTTGACCCATTTATACATCTCGATGTTGTCCAGTCAGTTGGGCTGAGGATCATGTTGAAATATTTGTGCCTCACCAATTTGGAATAAAATAATATCGCACTATATAAGATCAAAATTCTGATCCACTCCTCCTATAAGGTAATTAGGCTAACATTTTAGGATGAGATCCGAGTCTTAACGCCTTGAGATATTATCATTTATTACGTCATTTACTACATCAATTTGGTTGCTTTTTTCACCATACACACACCCTAGATTGCGAGTGAGCATTGGAAGTGAGTAGACATTTAGTGTGCATTATGTTTTCAGGATAGATTGATTCATATAAAAGTGTTTGATATTATTAGCCTTTAATATCCGTTAAGGTAGGCATGGCTCATATGTGATCATACTTGCTAATGGTATTTCTCTATCATGCCATGTGACATCATACAATACTTCATTTCTACAAAGAAACAAGGTACACAAGGTTGTCGCGGTGGCTAGGCAGCCATGGTGACAGCAGACCGACGTGTCTTCTAGACATTAGTTAGGTGACAAGTAGCGTTTAAACAAAATACTCCCTCCGTCCCATAAAGCTGGTCCAATCATGACTTGCACGTGGAATAATAAAGTAAAAACTGTGTGATTGAGGAATGTATAAAAAAGAGAGAAATAATATCAACACAAAATTTGTTACTTGAAAAGGAAACAACAAAGTTTTTTAGGACGGCTAAAAATGGAAAGTTGGGAAAACAAGAGTTTAATATTTTAATATCCTCTCAAAATAATTTAATTCTGGAATATCTTCAAGAGATAAATCATTCTCAGCTCTGTTACATGAAACAGTCAAACAGTCATACTTCCTCAGGCCTCAGCTCTTATGTATGAAACACGCTCGCACACACATTGATACTTATCTTTCATATATGAAACACTTTGTCAGATTTGGTTTATGAAACATACACATTTTTTAGCTTTTATAAGTGGATAACAGACACATTCGAGCAATGATACTTGAAAAACACACACATTTTCTCAGTCCTGACGTGTGAAATACAAACTCGGTAGTCCTGATTGGCTCATTGCAATACCTCTGTGATATTTTAGAATGATGGTCTCATGGTCCACAATGTAGTGATCAACTGCTGTTTAGGGTAATGGGTCAAAACATTGCATGATGCTCCTGTGCAGTTGCTTGAACTTTACAGTATTTGCTATTCATTTCTGCTTAAAGTACATAGAAGTTGGTCTTTGTAGTTTGTACTTCATTTCATATTAGTACATTCTTTTGGGATTTATACCAGGCAAACAAGATAGGAAGAATAAATCTTGCTGCAACTGGAAAGGATCTCATGGATGAGGATAAACAAGGAGATGTTACAGTTGATCTTTATGCTGCTTTTGATACGGAGTCTGGTTCAGTTGCTGAAAGATTGTCAGAACTACAAGATAGTCAACCTTTGGGTCTGCTCATGGGGTTTCTTGCTGTGGATGATTGGTATGTTTCTAATATTCAAATGCTATTATCAAAATCTGCCGTGTATGTTGAATTTCTTTGGTGTAATTTGACTTCAAGTGTGACCGTACATCAGTTTTTGGTGCGTGTCACATTTGAGCATTAATTCTTTTTTGATCTATGTCGTTAATTGTTCAGTCACACATCCCATATATAGACATATATAGACTTCAATGCTTTTGCTTTTCCCACAACAAAATTCACCAGAGATGTGGGTGGTAGGTCGGAAGGAGATTAGAAAATATATATGAGATTGGAGGTCTAGAAGATTATGTGAGAGGCTTTACCCCAATTCTTGCTCGAGGAAGATGTCAATCACCCTCAACAATTTGGATAGTTTAAAAAGTGAATAATGGGAAATACAAATACCAATCAGGTCAAGGCCCATTCAATATGAGTAAAAGTTTGATGGGGGTTTTCTGAGTACCTCTGCGGCTGTGCCTCAGCATATGTCGGAAGTGTTCGCTCCGTGACCTAGGAATGTGGCTAACTTTGGCTAGTTATTAGTTCTAGCTGTAATTTTGGCTTTCGTGGCATGTTTTTTTGTGTCAAAGTTATTTTTTCTACACTGAAGGTATTAATGAGGAAAAACAGTATGTTAAAAGTCTCTTCTTTTAAAGGCACTGAAAATGCTGGCGTAGAGAGTTAGCAACCCTTCCAGTGTTACCCCAGTTCGACTTAGGTGGTTAGAACAACCATTTGAGTCGAAAAATAATATGTTAGAACAAATAGTTGTTCTAACAAATAGTTGAGCTACAAGGCGATTACCTTGTAGCTCATGCAAATCCCAGGACAGTACTTAGGACAATAGTTGCTTTCCTGCTCATTAGGTGATTAGAACAAATATTGCTTTCCAGTCTTCATGTTTCTGAATTTTCATCTTATATGTATTTTGTACTTCTGTTTTGTTTTGTTTTGTCAGGTATCATGCTCGCATGCTATTTGATCGCCTGTCACCTCTTAATCCAGTGGAGCATATGCAAATATGCAGTGGTTTGCTTAGGTGACTCTTCCTTTATGTAAAAGCTTGGTGATAGAGATAATGAGATATCAAATTTTACATACGCTGTGCTGTGTGTCTGTGTAATGTGATCCTTTTTATATAAGTTTATATTAACATGATATATACTTCTTCCAGTCTATGGTTGTTAGAACCTGCAAATCTATTCTAAGAGATTACAGAAATTGATCAAGAATTCAAAGGCAACTTTTATTGAATCTCCTTAGGCAACCTGGCCAAAGCCCCCAAATGAACCGAAGCCCCCCAAAAGATAGAGTCAATACTCTGATCTTCCCAGTATAGACTACAAGTCAAAACAGCCTCCCTACAACTTCTAACCTTATTCTATTTATAGTAAGAAAGGTTAACAACCGGTAGTTATTAGCTCGTAACAGACTAAACTAATAACAACCCTACTTCCTTCTAGAATATACTTTATTAGAGTATTTATCTTCTTTTCTTCAGATTAGTAAAGTCTCTATCATTGGTACAGATTTGTTTTATTTAATACCTATGTAATTTGTATGCATGTGTATGATAAGCTGATGTTTTATATTTACTGCCTTTAATCTCTTGGAACTTTTGTGCTCCATTTGAACCATGTTTTCCTGTTGTAAGCTCATATTGTAAATCTGTGACACTGAACTGTATATCACCAGGCTTATTGGAATATCAATTGTGCCGGGATATGGCCAAGTTTGCAAAACTCAGCTTCTGAGTGCAGCTACTGGAACTGATAGTAACACAATGGATGTGACCAATTCATTTGACAGTAGTTCCTTCATTGATCTTCCAACAGAGCTTTTTGATATGCTTACTACTATTGGTCCTTATCTTTATCGAGATATTGCATTACTTCAAAAGGTCTGCACTATCCAATCATTTTATCTGGCTCTTTTAGCCTCCAACTATTTTTTCTCACTTTGTGAGACGAGTCATCTGCTCATTTCTATGCTTTTCTAAAGAGCAGGTTTGCAGAGTGTTGAGGGGTTACTACATATGTGCACGCGAGTTTGCCAACTGCGGTGGGGAGTTTTATGCTCAAATGACTATTACAGAAAACCAAACTCCTCGTACCCATTTGAGGGATGCTCGGTTGAGAATTGAGGAAGCACTAGGGACATGTTTACTCCCTTCCATGCAGTTGATACCAGCAAATCCTGCGGTTGGGCAAGAGATATGGGAACTACTCAGTCTCCTACCCTATGAGGTTTGCTTAAGTCGCCAGGGTTTGAAATATTAGTATTTGTTGTTGATCTGACCAATAGTTTTTTGTATAGGTCCGTTATCGTCTATATGGTGAGTGGGAAAAAGATGATGAACAACTTCCAATGCTTTTAGTTGCAAGGCAAACAGCTAAGGTATTGACTGCTTAGGTGTTATTTTAAATTTTAACTTTATAATTCTAGACTCGCCCATTAATTTTTGTGATGACAGTTGGACACAAGAAGGGTTCTGAAACGCCTTGCTAAAGAAAACTTCAAACAACTAGCTCGAATGGTTGCCAAACTAGCTCATGCAAATCCCATGACAGTACTTAGGACAATAGTTCAGCAGGTATTGTTTCATTTAGACACAGATCTAATAATCACTCAAATGGTTGTTAACATATTATTTTTCGACTCAATTATGCAGATAGAGGCTTATAGGGATATGATTACCCCAGTTGTTGATGCATTCAAGTACTTGACCCAGGTTTGCCAACTTTTCCCCTTTCTTACTTCCATTTTTCTTTGCATGCCTCATCAGTCATCACCTTTGTGACACTTGACATACACAATGTTCTAAATTTCTAGAGGCGCTAGTCGGATATCTAACCCCTAGGCTGCCTAAGAATGTGTTAACAAATAACATAATAAATTCAGTCACTCATAAGTCATAACTGAATAATCGACAAACAGTAGAACTCACTTCATTTGAGTCTTAAAAGTATTTAATTGAATTAGAATTTTAGATATGTAGAGTATTCAAAGCAGTACGAATTAAATCAATCAAATATAATTACAAAACTGAAAGGTGAAAGGCCAGATTAATCATGTGAAACACATAAAGCAAAGTAGAAATTGTGATTTTTATTAGTATGCAATAAATAATTGATTTAGAATAGCAATAAGGTAAATCAGAGAACAGTATTTTGGACAATAGCGTAGTAATGATCTGACGACCTGCCATAAGTTTTAGATGATAGATAAACATTACACGCGGACAGCAATTCCATAGACCCCGGATCTCCGGATAATGACATGGGCATTTATGGTCATTTCCATAGGCACCCAATCAGTTGCCCGATTTTTTAAATCGAAAGTGGATAGTCATTCCGAGATCTGCCCAACTAGTGCCTGCCTAGGCTGATTTTTAAAATGTTGCATATTAAAACAAAGGAAAATTGAAGGAATATTATGCTTAGTTTGTCAAGTTAGTTAGTTTCAGTGTTATTGAAAAGAACATGTGTTGACTGGGGCTGTAATCCGCTTAGGTTATAATAGTGTTTTGTTCTCTTTTTATTTTATACGTAGTATGATGTTTAAAGGAATAATGACAAGAATAATACTCTAGCTTAATAGCTTTTGAATGGACAAAAATAGGATCATATTTTAATGGCTAAAGAGTCAAATAGGTACATGAACTCACTTAAAGTGTTCAATTAGCCCCTTATATAGGAGATTCTGCCCGGCCGTTGCCAATTGGGGCGGTTCCTGGTGGAATTTTTTGATGAAATTTTTTGAGCATCTTCTTCATTAAGTCTAGTTTACCCATACCAAATTTCAGCTAAAAATTCAACCGGGAAGACAGTCAAATGATTTTTTGAAGATAACTCCGCAGTTAAACAACGCAGTACATTTCGGAAAATCATTTGACTGCCTTCCCGGTTTAATATTTAGCTGAAATTTGATATGGGTAAACTAGACTTAATGAAGAAGATGCTCAAAAAATTTCATCAAAAAATTCAACCGGGAACCGCTCCAATTGGCGACGGCCGGGCAGAACCTCCTATATAAGGGGCTAATTGAACACTTTAAGTTAGTTCATGTACCTATTTGACCCTTTAGCCTATTTTAATTTGGACAAAAATAGGATCATATTTTAATTTGGACAAAAAAGACCAAACAAAAATGTAGGGAACAAAATGTCCCTTGTATAAATACTACACAAAACCCTAATTCTCTCCACCTAGCATGTCTGCATCACTTCACTCCCTCTTGATTCAGAGCTCTACATCGCCGGACTGCCACTCCTGCAACATCTCTGCTGCTATATGGCTCCCAGCAACTTCTCTGCATCCCCTATAACCAAATCCCAATCTCCCTCTCCAGCAATTCCACCCCATCTCCTCAGTTTCCGGCAGTTTTCTCTCCAGCGCAGCCTAGGGTTTCGAACCCCATCTCCAATCCCACCTCTCACTAGTGCTCCAACATCACCGGACAAAGATGGTGAGCAGGCGAGCAGACGGCACTGGCATCTAGGGTATCATATTGGGGAGAATGGTGGTGGCGCAACAAAGGTTGTGAAGGCGGGGGAAATGGTGGGGTAGTGTAGCGGGGGTGGTGGGGACTAGTAGGAGCGGTGTGGGGCCGGGGTTGGCAGCGAGCGAAGGTGGTTGGGGCAGGGGATTGGGGAGGTTGGGGCTGGAGCAAGGTTGGGACAGTGGCGGTGCTAATATTGCTAGGATAGTGGATTGGGCATTTACCGGGGTATTGGGGATAGAGTCACTGGTCACTGGGTCATTTGTCACAAGGACACTGCCAATTAGTCACCAGGGCGGCAGAATCACTGAGGTGGCGGCCGGTCACTGGTGTCAAAGTCACTGAGGGCGTCAATGGTCACTAGTGGTGGTTAGTCACTGGGGAGCTGGAGTCATAGTGTCACCAAGACTCTGGAGGGCTAATTTAGTACCATTCAATTTTGTGTTTCCAACTTTAGGACTTATTTAGTCACTTTTTTGGGAACAAAAAAAATCCCTTTTTTGTTCAAAACCTACATTTTAGTAATATTAGTGGAAAAACTCCTTTTTTAAATAAATGAAAAATATAGTGGTAGAGTGGAACTTATGGATTATTTGAGGTTAATGCATTTCCCCGAGTTCGTTTTTCTTGAGTAACTTGCAACAACAACATCAAGCCTTAATCCCAAAGGATTTTTGGGGTCAGCAAAAAAGGATCGTCATATGAAATCAGAGGTAAAATGATATAAAAGATAAAAACATAAAATAAGATAAAAAGATAAAGACAGGAATTAAAAGTTAAGGTAAAAAGATAAAAAGATAAAATGAGATAAATGTTTGACCCACACTCTCTTTCATCAAACTAATAAGTACCAAATCATTCATGTCCTCTCTAATTCACGTATGTTTCAGTCTTCCTCTCCCACTCATTCGCACGTCTTCTCCACACCTCTCAATTCGTCTAGTAGTTGCGTCACTTGGTTTTTACGCACATGGCCAAATCACCGCAAATGAAACTCTCTTTCCTCAAGCGGTCTTTTGTAGTATGTCCACACCCGACATTGAAACGCACATTCATCTTTTGAATGTGACATTGTTTCACCGCCCAACACTCTACACGACTACATCATACGATAATGCCAACCTAATTATTGTCTGATAAAACTTATTCCTCAGTCTACAGTCTAGTCAGCACTCAGCATACCTCATCCTCACTTCTATTTCATCTACATATTCTGATTCTATGAGATACATCTCCATATTGTTCATCGTTCTTCTGAACTATGGAGCCCAACTAACATAACATATCATGACTTATCATGACTGTGATGACCACTATCACCATCAGACCGGTATCTCCTTACCATCTAAGGTAATCCTGGTATTATCTTTGCTTCTACTTCCACTAAACTTGCATTTGATATATTCAGCCTTGCTTTGACTCAGTCTGAAACCTTTATTCTCTAAAGTTCGTGGCCATACTTCCAACTTCGCATTAACACCTTATCTTATTTATCTATTAATAAAAACTTATGAATTAATAATAATAAAGAGAAGATATCCTTAACAAACTACTGAATAGTGGGATGGAGGGAGTAATAAAGAGAAGATATGATTACCAAACTAATCATTATTCAATAGCTGCTATCGCTTGTAAACTTGCATGGACTTAATTTCTGTCTATCTTATTTGTGTATACACATACATCACACAACATAAAGACTCACACACATGCATGTGTCTGTACAATGCTTTCAACTATAGTATTTAACAAATTTGCATTTTTGGGGACATGGCTTTATAATTTCATTGAAGTTTTTTTTCATTAAACAGATGGAGTACGATATTTTGGAATATGTCGTAATCGAGCGTCTGGCACAAAGTGGGCGTGATAAGCTAAAAGATGATGGCCTGAATTTGTCGGATTGGCTCCAGTCTTTGGCATTGTTTTGGGGGCATCTGTATGTACAATCATTTTGTGATCGTTTCCTTTTTCTTATTGTAACTATAAAAGAGACACATATCATGTCCCTGTTGGCTTGTTCTTAATTATCTGTAATGTTTGGTCTATTAGCTTCTTGAATTCGTTGCTTTATTGCATTCATTAGCCATATTTCTACAATTCTACCTTGATTGCTACATTTGTGCTACAATGCATTCGCTTGGTTAACTTTCTTGGTCTCTGCTGTAATAAGGCTGTCACTCATTCTCTTTGAATATTTAATTTGCCTGTCCTTGGATAGGTACTCAACCCAAACCACATTTTTTAGTTTTAGTCTGCTGCCCAAAGAAAAAATGGTTTTTGTGTCCTAGTTTGACTTTTACTGTAACTGTGTGCTATGCCTTCACTGCTTTGTGCAGAACAATTCAATTTCCACGGGGTACCTACCCCAGCATTGGGGTTGCAAACTATCCTGTGAGGATGCTGGGTGATTTGAGGAGGGTGTTCCTATGATCCTATCCTTGCTGATTTACCTTGGTTGGCTTTTGTTAGCCTGTTACATCAGCTGTCATATGTTCGGCTTCTTATTTGTGAAGTGAGGAGCGAGGACTCAGATTTATATAAAAATTGGCTAGTGTGTTTCGGTTGGAAGGGACAAAGGTTACAAAATCTTGTTGGTAAAAGAGTTTGTGCTGGAGTGGACATTGTTAATGAATAATAAATTTGCCTCTAGAGTTCCCTTTCCCATTTGAAGTTCAAGATCTGAAGGTTTTATGAAGATTCTTAATAACCAAAAAGCTAAACCCTTGTTGATAAGCAAGTTCACATGATGTATTTCTTTCAGAGATATTAAGTGATAAATACTTGAGAAGTTCATTCATCAAAATGTGGACAGAATGAAGACCTTTATATCTGTAGTGAAACAAATCAGCTATATTGTCACATTGTCACTACAACCTTGAGAAGATTATTGGTTGTTAAGCACGAAACCTTTCATTGATATGTTTTAGTTCCTCTAGATAGCATTAGTAATGCAGAACAATCAACAGTATCCCGTTTGGTTACTTTGCTTCTATTGGAGATTTTTGGCATTCCATTGCTGATTTTCACATGATGTCAGGTCATTAGAACTTGATGTTTAGACTCTAGAGACTCTTGATCTGCAGTTGGTCTGAATTTACTGCAAAGATTTAGTTTGGTACTTGAGTATCTAATTTGGGCATTTCTCGACCAGAAATTTTGCCAAGAATATAAAGCATGACAGGAGACATATTTTCTTTTTTCCTCTGTTGGTGTTGCATGCATGTAGAGTCCATTCCCAAAAGTATGATGATCACTCCAAATTTGGTTGGGCAACTCTTATACTTGATCGAAGATTTGATATGTTTAAAGGAGGGAATTTGGGGAGACATCGTGGGATCACAGATAGTTAAAATAAGTTGCCTGTGTTGTTTCTAAGTTTGTAGTATTGCATACAATGCCATCTTTCCCCAGGAAATCAAAATCTTAGGACACGGGCTTTAGTTTCCACAGGCTCCTGATCAGTAACTGATCTAAGGACGATATATGTAGATTAGTAGGAGCCTCGGAGGTCATTGATGTTTGATATGGTGGAAATATTTCAAGCCAAACAGAAAGTTGCAGAAATCTTTACTTGTTTGTTTGATCTGCTTTTATGTCACATGAAGCATTAAGCATCATCAAAAATCCATAAACGCAAAGGAAAACTAAGAAGAGGTTCTCTGATTATACAAAAGTGAGACTGATCACTCTCTGGGTAAAGGCGTTATTTCTAGTGTGATTGATTCCATGCCTCTGGATATTGAGGTATTTCGGGCTTTTTGGAAGATATGCTTTCTGTCCAGCAAGTTCTGTATAGAGTTTCAAGCTGTTTGCTTTTTCAACAACAACATCATCTGAGCCTTATTCCCACATGAATCGACATATGATATCGGAGTTAATAACATTAGATAGAGAAAGAGGGGGACAAACAATATAAGATAAATCCTCCAAGGTGTTTTCTTTTTCATTGGAACTATTATCTTGGATTCATCTCAAAAGCTCATGAGTTTTCCGTTCTACTCAAACATAATATGAGTGAGATGTCTTTAATTAGATGCACTTGTTTAAGCACTGTTTTTTGTTCCAGCTTCCAGTATTACCTTCTTTTGTACAAGATTGTTCTTTGTTTTTGTAGGGTTAAATTTATTAGTTCTACTTTTGTTTAATTTAATAATATGGGCATGAAATCAAACTGTACCCTACATTTTTGCTTCATGTGCACTATTAAGTAATGATATCAATGAGGTCTCCAATATAGCAGATACAGATAGATAATTAGAGAACTCTAAAAGTGGAGTTATTGGTACCGCTACCAGTTGCTGGTTAGAAACATAACTTACTGAAAACGTTAATGTGGGCAACATCAAACCTCAATCATTTCTGTTGTGTTATTATGTGCTCAGGACTACTCTATGCACTTCTCAAGATGCAGACTATCTGCGAGTGGCCTTTTATCTTTCAACACCTTCATTGGCATGTGTATAATTTCCAGCAAGTTTTTTTAATGGGTCTATAGCTGTGTTTCTGCTGAAATAAAATGTCCCAGTACAGTTAAAATGTTGGTTATGGTGTGTTTTAAGTTTTAATAGCTAATACAGTTACTCTTTGTGTTTATCTGAATTATGTTTAACTTGTGCACATATAATAAGAAAAGAAATGAATTATTACGCCTTCTTTATAATTTATGCAGAAAGTGCTTTTTATGTAAAGTTGCTACATCTTTGATTAGCTTCCCTTATATGCTTGTTAGAGTACTCTCAGATTACATGACAACACTTTTGTTATATCTGTGCCACTGTAGGTGTAAAAAATATCCATCAATGGAACTACGAGGTCTTTTCCAGTATCTTGTAAATCAGTTGAAGAGAGGAAATGGGATTGAGCTCCTTGTTGTTCAGGTAGGTGTATCAGTAGAGTTATTTACTCGTCAGTTTTTTTTTGTTTATCTCACCTTAAATCTAAATTATATAATATGTGCAGGAGCTTATACAGCAAATGGCTAATGTTCAGTACACAGAGAACATGACAGAAGAGGAACTGGATGCAATGGCTGGAAGTGAAACCCTACGATATCAGGCCACTTCATATGGGATAACCAGGAACAATAAGGTTCTTATTGTCATTTGTTTCTCTGTTGTCCTAGAAGTCTTACTGCAATATACCGCAATAGTATATCAGATAAATGTGCTAGTATTCCTCTTGATATGTTTTATGCGCCAAATCTGTAATGAATAGTTTTGGCCTTCTCTAAGGGTGAGATCGGTCTGGCCTGGATCAGGTTTTTGCTAAAGCCCGAAGTTATGAAGAATATTTTCATGATCACTACGATATACAAATGAACATTGCTATAGTCACTAGACGTTACTGAGTCGCTTTGTTCTTGCCTAACATGCTTATTCTAGTAATATATTAGGAATTATTTCTACATAATAATAGTATATTATATGGAGTATTGATTTTACATTAAACAAAATTGTTTCGGGTTTTGACTGGTCTGAGCCGGGTTATAGATTTTAGGGACCGCTAGTGAACCCGATTTTCCGGGTTCAGTCCCGGTATTTTTATTCGGGCCGTAAAAAAATAAGAAAACCCAGACCGGTCACATTTTTAGGACCAGGCAAGGTTCGGTTTCCAGGTTTCGGTTCGGTTTTTCCCACCCCTAGCCCTTCTCCATTGCGGGCTCATTGGAAATTATAGGGCTATTGTATACTATAATATCAAATACATTTAAACTCTTCTTACATTTAAACAAGGATAAATATTTGAAACTAATTCACATGTCTTTATGCTTTCAAACAATATTATTTTAAGACGATTTGATCCATATAGTCAGCAATATGGTTCTGTTTGCAGGCATTAATTAAGTCTACCAATCGGCTTAGAGATGCTTTGCTTCCAAAAGAAGAGCCAAAGTTGGCAATTCCTCTTTTGTTACTCATTGCTCAGCACCGTTCCGTGTAAGCCAAGACACATTGTGTATTGTTCTTTTGGTTACATAGAAATGTAGAATGCCAGTGTGGTTTATTCACATTACTGTAATGCTGCCAATTTTGTGCCCAAGATCCTATGCGTTTACATACCCATTTTCTTCTCTACTCAAGCAGCTCCACTTTTCTTCAATCTTAGTTGCTTCTCTTCATCTTTGGTAATCTATTTTTTAGTTTCTCTTGCTTCTTGGTAAAGTTTTTCTCTGGCTTTTTACTATTCCCAATTTAATTGTTCATTATCATCATCGTCATCATTAATCATTATTGTCTTCTTATTGGTCTAGTTGATACAACAACAACAACAACAATTGCTATGACAACTATCACTACTACTAGCCTACTACTATTGTTATATTTAATACTCCGTATTTATTATCATTGTTATTATAGAAGGGGAGCCTTGGCGCACCAGTTAAGGTGTTGCTGTGTGACCCAGAGGTCATGGGTTCAAGTCTTAGGAGTGGCCTCTTGTCAAAATTTGACAGGGGAAGGCTTGCCTCTTTTGCACCCTTGTGGTGGGACCCTTCTCCAGACCCTCTCCTTGTGGGGATGCCTTCGTGCACTGGGCTGCCCTTTTTTATCATTGTTATTATGATAACAGTGTACACCCCATAATGTGGGCCCCCACTTACCCTTGCCCCTAGAACATGGGTGGGGGAGTTGCTGTATTTCTTGTTGTTGTTGTTGTTATTCGATCACATGGCCAAATTGGTCTTTAACCTTACTATTTTTTCCCTTCCCAAATGTATTGCATTGCTTACCAAACATTAAAATAAAATAATCTTATTCTGACCTGCTTAACAGTGGATTCTAAGTCCCCCTCTTATTATATTCACATGGAATTCAAGTGTCATTCCCATTAAATCTTTTCCACTTACCAAAGGGTGTACATCTTTTGATCCTTACGGGAAGGTTGACTGAGATGTACTCCACAGTATTCTTGGTGATGCTGAGAAACATGACAATCTTGCTGAGTTCTTTCTTTTTTTGTGCAGGGTTGTCATAAATGTTGACGTTCCTTATATCAAAATGGTCAGTGAACAATTTGATAGATGCCATGGAACTCTCCTCCAATATGTGGAATTTTTGACAAGTGCAGTTACTCCAGCAAGTAGCTATGCTCTACTTGTTCCAACTTTAAGTGACCTTTTACGACTTTATCATCTTGACCCTGAGGTAATTTCTTCCTAACGTTTTTTTTTTATATTTCACTTTTTCCGTGTTAAAGCGTAAGTGTTAACTTGGTCAATTGATTATTGTAACACTGATGCTGTACCCCTTCAGGTTGCATTTCTTATTTACCGGCCAGTTATGAGGCTCTTCCAGTCTCAGAATAATCCAGATGTCTTTTGGCCATTAGACTATAATGAAGCAATGAGTAGAACTGAGTCTGAAACTATTGGTGATTCTACCAAAATGGTTCTGGATCTCGGCTCTACACGCAAGCCTATCTTGTAAGTCTTTGGACCCAATTCGTTCACCAACTATTTTTATTCGTTTCTCTCTGTCTATTGCATGTTATGAATTTTAAATCCTTGGCATCAGTTAGTTTAGGTTAGTGTGGAATGTTTGGCTGGATCCACACAAACCTGAAACACCTAGTTATAGGTGCAAATATATTTGTGTCAACATTGAGATGCCTGTGATGTTTCATCATTACATTTTAAACTCCATTGAGAGTAGTAGGTGTTTGCTGTTGTAATTTCATCATGACTCGCATCGAGCCGGTGTTCTGTGTTCATAACATATACCCACAGTTAAATAGGTTTCTGTTGAGCTTCTTAATCAGTCAATCTTGTCTTTTTGTTGGAGTATGCTGTATTCTTGTTTCCTAATCTCACTCCCCATCTTGGATTTCTGGCTACTGGCTTGTTATGCTAATGATATTATTTTTGTTTCTTAAATTTCCGCTTTAAGCTGGGAGGACCTACTCGAGACCATCAAGATGATGTTACCTTCAAAAGCATGGAATAGTTTGTCTCCTGACCTGTATGCTACTTTTTGGGGCCTTGCTTTGTATGATCTCTATGTTCCAAGAAACCGTTATGATTCTGAAATTGCGAAGCTACGTGCTGCTCTTAAAGCGCTTGAAGAATTATCTGATAATTCTAGTTCTGCAATCACAAAGAGGAAGAAAGATAAAGAAAAAATCCAAGAGTCTCTTGACCGACTGAATTTGGAATTTCATAAACATGAAGAACATGTTGCATCTGTCCATAGACGTTTAGCCCGTGAAAAGGACAAGTGGTTGAGTTCCTGCCCCGACACATTAAAAATCAATATGGAATTTCTTCAGCGCTGCATCTTTCCACGGTGTACATTCAGTATGCCTGATGCAGTATACTGTGCTATGTTTGTAAACACTCTTCATTCACTTGGAACTCCTTTTTTCAACACCGTTAACCACATAGATGTTCTGATATGCAAAACATTACAACCTATGATTTGTTGTTGCACTGAGTATGAAGTGGGACGTCTAGGAAGGTTCTTGTATGAGACTTTGAAGACGGCCTATTATTGGAAGGTACATACAAAGTCAGGTCAATTTTAGAACCCTTGATTTCTTATATGCATTTTCTAATAACATGGCATTGTTTTAGGGCGATGAAGCAATATACGAACGTGAATGTGGGAATATGCCAGGGTTTGCCGTTTACTACAGATACCCCAACAGCCAACGTGTGACATATAGCCAATTCATTAAGGTTGGTCTATTAAAATCTTAAATTAAGGTTCTTTTCTTAAAGTTTTCCTTGAAGTGTAAAGCTGTGGCTGACATGTTTTTGACCTGGAAAATGTTCTTGCTCTTGAGACTGTTACGGTTACATTAATCATGGTCAAGCCCAGTGCTCTATATATTTTCTAGGGTCAGCTACGGACATGCAATTATTTTTTGCACTAGTTTCTGTATTAGTAGAATCTTTGCTTCCTTGGATATTACATAATGAAGTCATATGTTGCGTAGATTTTTTAAACTATATTTCCTAATGGTATAATTACTATTGCTATTGCTATTACACCAGATTGTGTAATGGTGGGCCTTCTTTGAAGTTTGGAAAGCATGGTTGAACTAAAATTTAAATTATACAGCCTTCCCAGTGCGAATAAACTCAATTCTAATATTTCTTATGAATAGTTCAATTCTTTGTGTGGTTTGTCTGGAAGTGACTACACTACTTACCTGTAGCTCGCTTTGAACACGTTTCCTTTTCATGGAATAGGAGTTTTTGTCATCTAATTACACTGCATGGTGCAGTTTCTTTATTTATGTATGTAGCATTATAGAGTCTCATTTGTCTGTTTCCTTAAAGGTACATTGGAAATGGAGCCAAAGGATCACGAGGTTGCTAATACAATGTTTGGAATCAACTGAGTACATGGAAATTCGTAACGCTCTGATTTTGCTGACTAAAATATCCAGTGTTTTCCCTGTTACCCGTAAGAGTGGGATTAATCTTGAGAAGCGGGTGAGATTTATTGTGGCCATGTGAGATTAAGCTGTTGCACTGGTTTTACGTGTCTTTTTATTATTAATTGCTTTCTATATCCTCCCTTGCTTATATCAGGTTGGTAAAATTAAAAGCGAGGAGAGGGAGGATCTCAAAGTATTGGCAACTGGTGTTGGTTCTGCTTTAGCGGCAAGGAAGGTATAGTTCAAGATAGTTTTTCTTTTAACTGTTACTCTGTATATTTTAACAGATTATGTTTGTAATTGCTTTTTTGTCAGCCCCTCCTTTGAGCTTTGGCTTTTGATGACATTTGGACTAGATCTGAAAATTGAAAAATGTCCATGGCAGTCTTATTTGTTAATTAATAAATCACACATGGAGTTCTTTTAATTCTCCATCAAGTTGTCATCTTGATGAGGAGCGCATACGCGTTCACATCAAATTAGTATAAAGATATAAATCAACATAAAGTCTTGGTGCATACATCTCAGTATATTTATCCTTTAGGGTGGAATTTGATGTCTTAATAGTTAATAATCCCTCCGTATCACTTTAGTTGTCCCGGTTTCCTTTTAGGGATGTATCAAATTAATTGTCCCATTTCCCCTTTTGGAAAGAAACCCACCCTAAAAGCAGCTACTGTACAGCTATAGTACTGCTACGGTACCAAAAGCCTCTTACTTTTCATTAAGTCTACAATAATTATCTTAAATAGCAAACGGGACAACTAAAGTGATATGGAGGGAGTACTATTTACGGTTTATTGTATCATCATCTTCTTTCGTTATCATTTAAATTCTTTATTTTATTGCTCATATGTGCTTGCTTGTGTGTTTTATTTAAGTGAAATAAAGAAGTAATGTATTTGCCTTTTACAGCCCTTGTGGGTTTCAGATGAAGAATTTGGAATGGGTTATCTTGAACTAAAGCCAGGTCCAGGACTGACTCAAAAGCCAGCACCAGCAAATCAATCTGCTTTACCGAATGGATCTATGACCAGTCTCTCTCAGGGAGAGCATGCTGGGGGCAGAAGTGCTGCTGTAGGAAGGCCGGGTGATGGAAAATTAGACCGAGCAGAGAATCCTTCACAAAAGTCTGATCCCGTTCACTCTAAACAAAATTTGGCTTCGTCTAATGGCCCTGATTACATCTTGAGGCTATCAACTGCTGTGCAATCAGGCACATCCAGATCTATGGAGAATCAAAAATACATGGACGAATTGGCAAATGAACCTCTAGGAGAAAGCAACTCAAAAGTAGTTTCTAAGACATATTCAAACCAGGAGGTATTGCTCGAATTTTCTGCAACTGCTTTTAAAATACTTTCAATGCGTTGTCAATGTGCTTTAGAGAAACGTTCTTAGGATAAGATTTATTGTTTTTTGGTACTTTATTTAGTCAAGAAGTCATACATTTGCAATGCTCATTGTGGTGAAGCTCTCATATTTTACTGTTAGCATGAGAATTTGTTCCTTGCAATTGTTCAAGTGCAATATTTTCTATATTCCATATGATAATGAGCATACATTTATAGTCGGCCAAATTAGCAAATTGGTAAAAAAAAAGGGTCATTGGACAGATTGATAAAAAAAACCACTTGAGACAAATTGGTAAAAAAAAGAAGGCCTAGTGACAAATTGGTCAATTTTTTCTGAGTGATAAACTTTCGATCCTCGACTTTAGAATTCCCGACATTTCATATTCTAAGTATTGTGAAGTTGACATTTGCAGTCATTTTACTTTGATATTGTCATCAAAAGTGCAGGTCTGAAAATGTCAATGCCGTGTTTGATAATATTAGTTGTCTGTTAGCTCATAACCGATTGAATCAACAAATTGATATTAGCGGATTCGTTATCTTTTTAAACTAACCGCTTTCATTAGCGGTTTGAAATAAATTGTTAGTAACTTAAAAGTTGCAATTAGTTTTTCAGACGTAAAATGACCATTAAAAATGAATTTAAAAGTTTATATATTTAAATTAATTTTAATTTCTTTTTATTTTTAATAAGTTTTGGAAAATGCTTTAAAAGTTATGTTTACGTTTATTTTAAATAATTACTAATAGTATCATTTTAAGCTATGTACATTAATGCGAGCACACACATATAAATTCATATATCTTTAGTAATAATATTTTTAATATGGACATTTATTAGTTTTTTTAATGTCTACTCCGTTTAAAAAATCTACTCCAGAATTCTACTCCATATGACTATTTATTACTACCTCTGTCCCACTTAGATTGGGACAATAGAAGGTGGCACAATTATTAAGAAAAGTGGGTTTGCGTGGTTGATATTAAATTGATAAAGTAAGAATGGTTTAGACCAAACAAGCTTTACCAAATTTGGTATGAGACAATTTTAGTGGCACTTCCCGAAAAGGTAAAATGTGACAATCTTAGCGGGATGGAGGGAGTAGTTTTTTAAAAAAGAATTACTCCATGGTTATTTAAAATAAATGTGAATATAATTTTTAAAATCTTCACTTATTAAAAATAAAATAAATAAATTAAGATAAAATATATACTTTAAAATTCATATCTTTAATTGCCATTTTACGCCTTAACATTTAATAGCCAACAATTAAGTTACTAACATTTTGTTTTAAACGCTAATGAAAGCGGTTAGTTATAAAAGGTAACATAATCCGCTATTATCAATATGCTGATTCAACCAGCTATTAGCTACCGGACAAATGTTATTATCAAACACGATCGTCGACATATTTAGACTTTCACTTTTGATGACAAAATCAAAGTAAAAGGACTGAAAATATCAATTTCATAATACTTAGAAGTTAGAATATGAAAGGTCGGGAATTCTAAAGTCGAGGATCAAAAGTTTACCGCTCACAAAAAATTGACCAATTTGTCTCAAGCGGTTTTTTTTTACCAATTTGTCCAATGACCCTCATTTTTTTTTCCCAATTTGGTAATTTGGCTGACAGTCTCCCTTTGAAGATTAATAAATACTGCCACCTCGGATTGAAATATCTTCCTTTACCTTTCTTGTTAATAGTATGCAGAGAATTACCTTTCCGCTTATTGTCTTGTTTAGTCGATTTAGACCATGGTAGGACCCTCACTGTGTTATGTCTATCTCTCTGTTAGCTGTTGCTATGTCTGTGTTCTTGGCTTTATTTTAAATTTTTAAGTTAGTACACAGGGTCAGTGCAAGTGTAGAGTATATTAGTTCGAGTAAAAGTGGAAGTAGTGTTGGTTGAAACAGTTGTCAAAGCTTACAGTTGCAATAAGTTATTCATTTGGTTCTGAAATTTGTTGCCCTGTGAATTTGATTCCATAAACTGTATTCATCGTTCAAGTTTGATTCCATTTTCTAGATGGCTTCTAAAGTTTATTCCTATTCTGTGCATTTGTTGAAGTTTTCAAGTTTGATTGCAAACATGTTATAATTTCAATTAATCACCTCTTTCCAGGGAAGAGCGACTACAAAGCGTTCTAATCCAGCTGGATCACTACCAGTGCAGCTAAAACTGGACCCTACCAAAGATGATAGATCTGGCAAAGATCTTCATCCGTCTGAGAACAGGGCAGGTGGAGTGACTTCTGGAATGTCAGGCAATGGTAATATGGGTTTAACGAAAACTGGATCCTTGAGCACTTCATCTTCGCGACCTCTAACTCACGGAAATGAAACAAAAACTGAGATTGTGGGTGCAAAGTCATCAGATCCCAGACACACCGGGAAAGATGATGGAAATGGATCTTCTGATCTCCATGGCCAATATTCTCGTACAGTACATTCTCCGCGACAGGATATATCTAAGTCTGCTGATCGAAAAAGAGGGAGTCCCTCTGAAGAAGTAGATAAACTAAATAAACGCCGTAAAGGTGAGAGTGATCCAAGGGAAATGGATGACGGCGAGATAAGAGAACGAGCTGTCGATGCTAGAGCTGCTGATAAACCTCATTCACTAGATTATGACAATACAATATTTGATGACCAAAGTACAAGCAGGGTCACCGAAAAGGTTAGTGACAGATCAAAAGATAAGGGTTTAGAAAGACATGAGAGGGAGCATCGGGAGCGTTTGGAGAGGCCGGACAAGTCTCGTGGGGATGATATGCTCTCTGATAAACCCAGGGATAGATCGATTGAAAGACACATGCGGGAGCGATCTGTAGAAAAAGTTGTGGAGAGGGGTTTAGATAGAAACATTGATAGGCTAGGTAAAGATGAAAGAAACAAGTTGCGTTATGGTGATGTTTCTGTGGAGAAATCTCATGTAGATGATCGATTTCATAATCAAAGCTTACCTCCTCCCCCTCCCTTGCCACCTCACGTGGTTCCTCAATCCATTAGTACTAGTAAGAGAGACGAAGATTCTGACAGACGTGTGGGATCTTCAAGGCATGGACAGCGCCTCTCGCCTAGGCATGATGAAAGAGAGAGGAGGCGCTCTGAAGAGAATATTTTGCTACTTCAGGATGATATAAAACGTCGAAGAGATGATGATTTTCGAGACAGAAAGCGAGATGAAAGAGACCTGCTTCCTATTAAGGTATTCTTGTTTAGTCTGCTGAAGATCTATAAATCTCAACTATGACCTCATGACAGGTTATGCACCAGAGAATAGTTTCTGATTGATAGATCTCATGCGTTACTCCATTTTTAGTTTTGATTAAGCGCGACATTAGTTTTGGACTTTAATTTTTAGAAGTGTATTTTAAAATCATTGGTGCCCACACAGGTGGATGAGAGGGAGAGAGAAAGGGAGAAACAAACCCTTCTGAAGGAGGACATGGATCCAAATGCTGCTTCCAAGAGGCGAAAATTAAAAAGAGAGCATATATCATCAGAAGCTGGTGAATATTCACAAGCATCTTTGCCTCCACCTCATCTTCCGCTTGGTAGCATCTCCCAGTCCTATGATGGTGGAAGGGAGAGGGGAGATCGTAAATCAGGTATAGTTCATCGTCCTGGATACTTGGAGGATCAAGGTCCGAGGATACATGGAAAAGATTCCACAAGCAAATCAACACGCCGTGATGCTGATCCGTATCCTTCTTATTTGCATTTGCATTATACATTTATACTAGTACTAAAATACTACTATATTATATTCATTATTAAAATTGTTGTGGTTGTTCCATTAATGAGCTCTTTTATCAGTTACAGTTGTACATGTTAGTGCATTTCTTGGTGATATCTAATCTCACTAAAATGTTTGCACTTCTTTGCTATGAAGCAGCAGTCATTTCATGCAATTTTCAACGTGATTTTCATCTTGGGTCATTCAGAAACAATCTCTTTTTTAATGCTTCCATTTTATGAGGATGTGCCATGAGTACAGAAATTAGAATTCATCACTTACTAAAGTTCTTAATAGTAGAAAGAGTACGGTGTTGAATCCAGAGGAAGAGTTTGCCTTTGCATCAGTGTGTGTGCATAGCATAAATATATACTCCCTCCGTTCTTTAATATTAGTCTTCCTAGGCTTTGGCATGGGTTTTAAGAGGAAAATAGTAGGGGTAGTATAAAAGGTGTAATGAGTAGGGGGTAAATGAAAAAGTAGGAAAGAGAAAGGGGTAATGGTAATAAAAGTTGGGGTATAAAGGTATATTTAGAGTAAAAACTTTCCTTAAATGGAAAGGAGGACATATAAAAAAAACGTCCCAAAAAGGAAAGGACTAATAAAAAAGAACGGAGGTAGTATATTGGATTCCTTGACCACTTATTGTTAGACTATATGACAGAGAGTGGGATGATGATAAAAGACAAAGAGGAGCTGACCCAAAAAGACGCCACCGCAAGTAATTTTTGAAATTAAATATTTTGCAGTGTGCTCTTTGTCAAGAAGGTATGTTCATCATTCTTTTCTTGTATTAGAAAATGAATGCAAGTCATTACATATTTTTGCATCTACTTAGTATGGCCTTTTGGACATGGAAGCCTATATACTTTTAGGGAGAATTTGACTTTGCACCCCAGTTTTTGGGTGATATTGAACTTTGCACCCCATTTTAAAAAAACTTTGAATTTTCACCCCAATTCACTTAAAAATCCTTTGACTTTGCACCCCATTCATTAATTTTTCTTCACAAAATGTTATGTGTTGGGGTGCAAAATCAAAGTCTTTTCAAAATAGGGTGCAAAGTCCGATATCACCCAAAAAGTGGGGTGCACAGTCAAATCCCCCCTACTTTTCATTGTTGTTATTTTTAATACATGATATTCAAGAATTACTCACCAAATATGTTGTGCTCTGCTTTATATTGTCTCACATGTGTATATAAGTATGTTAAACACGCACACACACGCGCGCGCACACGCGCGCGCGCGCGCACACGCGCGCGCGCGCGCACACACACATATATGTATATATGCATGTATGTGTGTACATATGCGCACACACATAAAGATACATGGATACACATATACATAAATAGGATGCTTCTCAATGAAAAGAATGTTTCCCGTGAGACATGCCAAAATCTGTTTTTTGGTTCTCTATGCTACACTTTCCTGGGTGGCAAAAAATGCTCATCCATTTTTAATCATGTTTTAGCATTTGTGAGTTTTTGAGGACCTTTGCACTAGATTCATTCTGATTTCTCAGAGGGAAGCTGTCCATCATGGACAAACTAGACTTGATGAGGAACATGCTCAAAAAATTTCATCGAGAAATTCCATCGGGGACTGCCCCAAACAGTGAAGTTCGGACGGCTGCTCCCGTCCCTCCGGAGGGACCTGAGCATTTCTGTATATATATATATATATATATAGTGTATAGATGTATGTTTATATATAGACAATATAGTGTATTAGTATATATGTATACTTGTATGAAGGAAATCTTTCCGGTAAGGTATACCTTACCGGAGCCGCCGTGAGGCCTCCACGTTTTGAGGGCCTTCCCGGTGGAATTTTTCGATGAAATTTTTTGAGCATGTTCTTCATCAAGTCTAGTACATCCATACCAAATTTCAGCAAAAAATTCAATCGGGAAGGCAGTCAAACGATTTTTGGAAGATAACTGCACTTTTTATATACATATAAAACGCAGTTATCTTCCAAAAATCGTTTGGCTGCCTTCCCGATTGAATTTTTTGCTGAAATTTGGTATGGATGTACTAGACTTGATGAATAACATGCTCAAAAAATTTCATCGAAAAATTCCACCGGGAAGGCCCTCAAAACGTGGAGGCCGCACGGAGGCTCCGGTAAGGTATACCTTACCGGAAGAGTTCCCCTTGTATGAATATGGTGTGTGTGAATGTGTGATTGCTTATATGTATGTGTGCATTCGCTTCACTCTTATTCTGTCATGCAGGACTGCAGGCGCAAGTGCTAAACCCGGAGTTATAGTTGAATGTGCTGAATGTATTAATGGATTTAATGAAAAGCATTGTTTGGGAAGGCTGGAGGGATGGGCACATCTGGCTTGAATACATACGTCGCCCCGGGTTGATACTTTAAAACTTTTTAATTTTAACCCATCTGGCCTGAATACCATACAGGAGGGTTGACCCGTCCACTTGGAAGTTATATTTTACCTTACCATGTTTCTGCTATCCTTGAGCGCTGTAAGAAGTCAAATCTGTCCTTCACATAAACCAGAATGAGGTTTAAATTGTGACGGGAGATGGGGAAGAGTTCATGTTTAATGCTATCAGATATCTATTGATAACTTTTCTTTCATTAAAATTCCCACCCCCATTGTAGTGAGCGTCGTTTTATGATGTTATCATACTAGTGAAAAAGACTTGATACAATTTGAACAAAATTAATTCAGCTATCAAAAAAGTTTTCATAAAAGTTTTCCCAATGTGTCAAATTAAGTTTTCATAATATATATCAAAAAAGTCAATTCAGCTATCAAACGTAAAAAAACTCCATTGAGACGTCGTTCCAATTTATAATCTAGTAGATTAATTCATAGTTAGCTGGTGCCTGGTTGCATGCTTAGGTGACATTTATTGTTTACATTTTCTTTCTATTCTTTTTTTTTCTCCCTTTCCCCACTTCCTCCAATTTTTTTTTATCCCAGGCCCCCTCCCTAATTTCTCCCATCCTTCTTTCTTTTTCCACAGGCAATCTCCTTTCTTCCTCATTTATCCTCTTTCCTTCTTCCGCACCACCTGAACTTCTGTCCCCCCTTTCTCTTTCTTGCGCAGCAGAGCCCTTGAGCTTTGTCTGCAATGGTGTCAAATGAGCTCATCAGATTTGCCGATGAATTTGGCATTTTGGTGAGAGGTCTTGAGCTTCCTCATCGGCAACGCAGCTTCTTCATTGGTGGTCACATCCTAAATGTAACTCATTGGAGATGGCAATGCAAATGAGCTCGTGAAATTGATAATGGCGTGTAGCTTGCATGCTCATTAAAGATGTTTGTATTTGCAATTTGCATGCTCGAAAGTCGAAAGAGGAACTCAGGAAAGAAGCAGGGAAAGAAGTATAGCTGTAGACTGTAGTTGCTCGAGAAAGAAATAGGTGGAAAGGGGTGGGGTGTTGGGCGGTAGAGAAAAGCATAAAAGCAAAAATATTAACATAAGTCATCGGTTAATTAGAACTTAACCTATTAAATTTTACATCTGAATGTTCTTGTAAAGCTCATTGCTTTCATTGAGTGTTTTTAAATTTGCTTGTAAAGGAGTTTGAAATTCCAAAATAGGACTATTATATTGCCAAATAGTTGCAGTAGAATGCATTTAGCATAGTGGTATTTAGTACTACCTCCGTTCTCTTACACATTTTCACTATTTACATATGCTCTTGACTATATTTTATTTATTAATGCATTAAAATTAATTTTTTTAAAAATAATTTTAAATTCCTCTCATTTTAAATTTTCAAGATTTGAACCTTTTAACTTTTTACTAATAAGGAATGTAAAATATAAATGGTCCAACTTGTTTGTTGGTAAGCATGAAAAAAGGATTGAATGAACACGATTAGAACACTCATAACTCTTGCATCTCAGAAGAAAAGAAAAACTTATCAGCTAGATATCAAGTTAGCCTTTCTAAATGGAGAATTAAGAGAAGAAGTTTATGTGGAGCAACACGTAGGAACGGTAGGATTCATCAAGGAAGAAGGAAAAGTTCTTCGCCTAAAGAAAGCTCTTTACGGGTTAAAACAAGCTCCACAAGCTTGGTAAGTAAGATTGATGGATAAATCACCCACCAACGGTTCAGGAGGAGCAAGCATGAGGCCACCCCAACAAGCTTCAAGATCAAAATCAAGAAATTAAAGTTTAGCTCTTCATTTGGAGACCAAACAATGCTAGAAAAATATAAAGAAATTACTATTCTAAGTTGAGCTTAAGTATATGGAAGAAGGAATGAATAAATGCGAAGGAAAGATGTGCTATTTATAGGTGTTTTCAACATCTTGCGCTGGATGCCCGACCTGGTATCTGTCAAAATTGGATAACCTCCCCCATGTCGCCCACTGAGCGGTAAGCGCAGAAAACAAGCTAAGCTAAAGCAGGGAAAGCGCTAGAGCCCAGAAAGTGTGTAGCTTTTAAACCCCCAGAAGTACTGACATGATCTAATAAGTAGATATAAACATCTTGAATCTTATTTTTATCATCTTTAGAATCCTCTTTACGAATAAGATTTGTATTCACAGCAAAATTATGATATACTGGAATTGTACGCATCGCTTTTCGAAAGCACGTAAATCAATGTGATTTACCTGTAAGCCAATGCATGTATACATACATTAGTTGTGTGTATAAAGATAAAAAGAGTTTGTACACAAAAAGTTTTTTGTCTATGCGCATACATGTTTATCAATCAATATTTTACTAAGACAAACAATAATTCCGACAACATCTCCGATGACTCGAACTCTAGTTGTTTTTTCGGGAACATTTCAATGACTCTAACTGCGGTGATGATGAAGTAGATGAGATGAAGTATGACACATGTTGATATGGTGAAAATGGAAGGTGATGAAGAAAGAAGACTAATAAGATGGAAATGATGAAGATGAGAGGTGAAAGATTTGGAGAATGGTGAAGACGAGATGATATGAATATGAAGAATAGTGAAGATGAGAGGTGATAAGATGAAATAAGGAAGATACAAGAAGAAGAAGAGAGGGATTTTCATATAAAGAGGGGAGACAAAGGGGTAAAAGAAATGCTAAAATTTTGGGTATATACATAGTATACCTAAGGTTGTAATTGATATGTGGACATCTTACAAAATTGGTTTGGGAAATGGCTAAAAACTTTTAATACCATATTGTCATACACCTATTGTTTTAGTCTATGTTGTAAGAATCGGATCGGACTGGACGGATCGACCCAAAACTAAATGACCCACGACTTATTTTTGTTGATAATAATTACCTCTCATAAAAAATAGTATTGCTACTTGTAGAGTCTGTCCTCCTCCAGAACCACATCCGTGCTAAGAAGAATTTTGTGAAAAGGTTTTTATTTCAATTTTATTTATCCTTTAGTTGTACCTATTTTTCTTTACTTCAAGTAGGTTTGGTTTGGATATTTAGATTTATGGAGTACTTTTGATAGGGAATGTTTTAGCTCCGATTATTTTAAGCTTATGTTTGCCCGTTTTGTGTCTAGCGGACTAGATTGATTTGTAAGAGGTGGCTAATTTTATGTATATTCCTAGGGCTTACAAATTTACGATCGGTCTGACACAACTGTCTGGATGTTATTAATATAAAAAGATGCTCTATTATATTAAAAAATGAAGTGATATATTCGTATTTATCATTCATCTAATTTTGAATATATTTTACATATATTATTTAAAAGTATGTTTTAGACTAATAGTCTTCCACTGTTGACCGATTTGATCCAATGGATCCGGGTTGACCCGTGACTCGGTCATTCAGCCACGTCGTTTCTAGTCCTGTTTTTATAAGGGAAAAGGGGCAAATAAGCCCACGTACTAACAAAAAAAGGTCAAATAAGTCCTTATTTAGGAGGCTCTGTCCGGCCATCACCATCTGGGGAGGTTCCCGATGGAATTTTTTGATGAAATTTTTTAAGCATCTTATTCATTGAGTCTAGTTTACTCATACCAAATTTTATCTAACAATTCAATCAGGAAGGCATTCAAATGAATTCTTGAATATAACTGCATTTTTAATTGCACAGTTATCTTCAAGAATTCATTTGAAAGCCTTCCGGATTAACATGCTCAAAAACATTCATCAAAACATTCTATCCGGAACCGCCCCAAATGACGAAGTCCGGACAGAGTCTCCTAAATAAGGGCTTATTTGACCTTTTTTTTATTAATACATGAGCTTATTTGACCCTTTTCCCTTTTTATAATATAGGTTTTGGTTAAAGATGAAATAAGTTCTTCCAAAAGCTCATGAGGCCTTATAATATACGGATTACGGAGTATGTACTAATGAAAATCAGAGGAATCCGTCCGGGTTTAAGGTAATGTTATAACGTTACAGAGGAATCAAGTGCTTAGGTTACCCTACAGATTCTGTAAGAAAGAAAAAATCCCCAACAACCCTCATCTTTGTCTGGCAGCTGAATTTCCTAATGTTTGTGTAAGTTCTGATTATTCTCTGCATTTGCAATTTTTTCCGGTAACCGATCAATCAATTGCGAGTATGATGCTTAAAGAGAGTAAGAACTCCAGCGAATCTGAAAGCAAATACAGAGAGCATAATAGTAGTACTATCGATTCCGAAGAAATCAATCGTCTTCACACAGATGAGAGAAACTTTGAAAAATATGAAGAAAGGGGTTTAGATTTTCTTGGGAAGTCAACCTCAGAAATGAGAATGAAAATGGCATGTGAAGGTCGTTCCTCTGGTGCTGATGTTTCCCAATCCAAGAAGACCGGGTCTTCCGGTGGCTATCAAGAGCTTACTCTGAGCTACCTCTGTGATAGTAACTCCAAACTGGGTTTTTTAGATAGAGATGCGCCCTTTAAGAAAACTAATGATTATAAGGGGAAAGAAGTAGTTGTTTCCGAGGATTATCACATTGATGAGGGTAACAGATGGGTAGAGAGAGATTTTCTTCGCCTGAACGAAAATTACTCTAAGAGGGAGTCTGAGAATGAGGAAATTGAGGCAGGAAATGTGGATAGGAAGCCAAAGATTGAAACTTTGAACCTTTCTCTGGCCTTGCCTGATGTTTCACTCTCCATGGCTGGGTCAAACCGTGTCCCAAATGGAGATCTCCCCTCACTCCTGAGGTCTTACCGGAGCATGCAAGAACCAACACATAATAACAATACCCAGACAACATATTCAAATGATTTCACAGCTGCCTCACTGTCATACTCTCATTCACACCCGTTTTCACACAACCCCAGTTGCTCACTTACCCGAAACTCAACTGAAAATTATGAGTACTCTATTTGGAATTGTGGGGAGGGTACAAACGGATCGGTCCATAGCCGTTTTAGACCAATTGGAGACGGTCATGTTGCACTGTCTAATCACACTAGTGGAACTTTTGCCTTTGGAGGTGGTGGCGGTGTGGTCACTAAGGAAACATGTAATAACAGCTTCTATAGGACTACCACAAGTTCAGACAACAACTCTATTTTCCCTTCTGAGTTACCCGCAAGGCCTAGGGCGGATGGTCAATCAGGAGGGGAATCAATGGTGAAAGAGTCAAGGCCCGAGAGGATTCTTAGAGAGATTGTGTCTGAGAGTGCACCAGTAATGGCTCAGATAATTCAAGAACTTCCAGATGAAACCATCAAATCAACAAAGAAATATTTGAATAACATAATTACCATACCGGAGAGGAAAGCTGAATTAGTGGGGTTGCAAAGCCGGCTTGAGAGGAGGTCGGACCTTACTAACGGGGTTCTATTGAAATGTAACAAGAATCAGCTTGAGATCTTGGTTTCCCTTAAGATGGGTCTTGGAAGCTTCTTATCAAGCAAGACCAATATGTCCACTGCCGAACTAGTTGAGATTTTCGCACTCGAGAGGTGCCGGAATGTAAGTTGCAAGAGACCATTACCCGTTGAAGACTGTGATTGTAAGATATGTTCTGCCAAGAAAGGGTTCTGCAGTGAATGCATGTGTCCTGTTTGTTTGAATTTTGACTGTGCCAACAACACTTGCAGTTGGGTGGGGTGTGATGCATGTGCACACTGGTGCCATGCGGTTTGTGGCATCGAAAGAAACCTCATAAAGCCTGGCCCACGCTACGATGGGCCCTCCACGATGACCGAGATGCAGTTTTACTGTCTTGGCTGTGGTCATGCTTCGGAAATGTATGGGTTTGTTAAAGATGTTTTCAAGTCGTGTGCGAAGGAATGGGAAGAAAAAACCCTTATGAAAGAGCTGGACTGTGTTCAAAAGATATTTCAGGGGAGTGAAGATTTAAAAGGGAAGGGACTTCATGCTAAGGCTGAAGAGCTGCTCATTAAGCTTGAGAAGAAGACTATGTCTTCTTCAGATGTTTGCAGTTTGATTTTCCAGTTCTTCAATTGTAAGTATCCAGCTTCGCTCCTCCTGTCATCCTTTATAATAGGTATTTTTTGTGATGTTTTTTATTATCCCGGATTTCTCGCTCTTTGTTCTCATCACTGTTGGTGACTTCTTTTGTTGCTGATCAAAGGAACTAAGAGAGACTGTATTTTCTCTATCTGAAAATCAGACTTTAATGTAAAGTTATTAGGATATGAGTTTAGCATTACTTTGGACCCTTGGTATCAAATTCGGCATTCTCATGTAAAACACTAGGGCTATGTTTGGAATGTGAAAATTGTGATAGTTTATGAGCAATATAGCCATTGGAAAAACAGTAAGATAAATGTTTTTAAAGTTTGATTTCGCCTGGAAAAATATGATGACAAATTAGATGTGTTTAATTTTTGTAAACACACCTAAATAATCTTTCTCTAAAGTAATGCTATTCAAATTAAATCTTTCTTAGGATATGAGTGGAGAAATACTTTGGACCCTTCATATGGAATTTGTCATTCTCTTGTAAAATAGTAAGGCTATGTTTGGAACCTGGAAAATGCTAGGGAAATGGGAAAAAGGTAAGGGAAATGTTTTTTGTTTGTTTGTTTTGGTTTAGCCTTGGAAATTACATCTAGACTTCTTAATGTTTACAAAACAGAAATATATAAATAAAATGAGTTCGAACAAATATTCAAATTGATTTATGTATTTTTTATTCATTTTTTTAAATTTCTTTCAATTTTTCTTTCCTTATCATTATTCATTTACTGGTTCCATTGAACCCTAGTTGAATTCCAATCATTGGAACATATAGACTTCATAGTGATTGAGTGATAGTTAATGAGCAATATAGCCATTCGGTTGCAAGTACTTATGACATTGTTTTAATTTTTTCCAATCATTGCAAGATTAATGCAGTAACACTCACTGACTTTTCAAATATAACATAGTATTCCATGCAATTGAACATTGATGTTGATGATATAAGGAACCATTGGTATGGCTTAACTCAGCGCTACCTTTTTACTACACAAGGAACCATGTTCCGCTTTATGTAGTGAAACATAAAGACCTATGGTTCTGTCCTGGGAAATAAGATGGGTTTACTGCTATGCCAAAAAAGAGAGTAAGCGAGGATTAGCATGCCATCATGCACTTAGGAGGCGTTTACTTCGCTGCTAAAGTCACAGTTAGGTGAGTAAGACAGGTGAAGTAAACACGCACGCTGCTTAAAAAGCCGCTTACTAACCGAAATAGGTGCTTAAAGTGCCGCTTACTAAGCCTACCACACCCCCATGTATTAATTAAGCGGCACTTTAAGCTTTTTCAGTTTCCGAATTTACCCCTTGCCCTTACCCTATTGTTACCCCTGACCCACCTACCTACCGACCCCACCTTGACCCCAACCCCACCTACCCCACCCCTACCCTACACCTTCTATCCCGACCCCACCCTACCCTTACCCTTACCCCACCCCTACCCCCTACCTTACCTACCCTACCTAACCGACCCCCACCCTACCCTTACCCCACCTGACCCCACCTTACCCCTACCCTACCCCATCCTACCCCTACCCGACCCCACCCTACCACTACCCTACCTACCAGACCCCACCCCTACCCTACCTACCAGACCACAAACCTACCCCACCCCTTACCCACCTACCCAACCCCACCCTACCCCTACCCTATCCGACCTCACCCTACCCCTACCCTGACCCTACCCCATACCCCGCCTGGACCCCACCCTACCACTACCCCACCTACCCAACCCCACCCCTACCTTACCTACCTGACCCACCCTACCACTACCTGACCGCAGTCACCCCACCATACTCTTACCCCACCTACCCCATCCCACCATATACCCCGACCCCACCCTTTACCCCCACCCTATACCTAGGGTGGTGGGGTTGGGGTGGTGGGGTCGGGGTGGGGCCAATGTGATAGAGGCGCTAGGGGCAGAGTAGGTGCGGTGGGGTCGGGGGTAGGGTTGCGGCAGAGTGGGGTCGGGTAGGGTAGGGGTAGGGTGGGATTGGGTAGGGTAGTGGTAATCGGGGTAAGGTAGGGTAGGGGTAGGGGCGGGGTTGGGGTAAGGTAGGGTAAGGTGGGGTCAGGGTGGGGTCGATGCGGTAAGGGGGTATGGGGGTAGGGGCCTATGGGGTTGGGGGTAGGGTCGCGGTAGAGTGGGATCGGGTAGGGGTAGGGTCGGGTAGGTAGGGTAGGGTGGGTAAGGGGTTAGGGGGTATGGGTACACATTTATATTATATACTTGTGTTCATGAATGTTTGTGTGTGTATATATGTATAGGGTTATTTTGGACATTTTAATGTTAAGCGGTGTTTTAAAACCGTTTGAAGTAAACATAGTCTTACAACATTGTTTATTTTATGCACCGCTTATTAACACGGGTCTTAATAAGCACCGTTTAATAACCGGTGAAGTAAACGCCTCCTTAGTCATGAGATTTAAAACCAGACCGAGTGGACCGAGAATGACTGGTAAACCAGGTGAATCTGTGTGAAATATGATCGCTCGTGAACTGACAGTTTTTCTGGTGTTAGCAACATGACATTTTAAAAGCTCATAATGGTTATTTTATCACATTTTCCTAGCCGAGATGGTAATATTGATAGTTCTGGATTTTCTACTATTTAGGTGACATCTAAGATTTTATTTTAAAAAAACATTTAGAAGAGGTGTAATTAATGTTAATTGTTAGTGCTGAAGTTGCATATTTTTTCCTTTTCTGTTGGATGAACTGTGTTGGGTTGAACTTCTACTAATTTTACTCCCTCAGTTCCATTTGACCAAATAGATCGGATCATCCTACCATGTAATATGTTTCATTTAACTGCTTATAAATGGCAGGACTTTTTATTAGAATATTACTAAAAGGAAAACAGAACACAAATATATGTCTTGTCTATGTTTTCCAAACAAGTGGCTAATTACATTAAAATGTCCTTATTTATTATGACATTTATTATTTCAATATAATATTTATTGGGGCTGTTAGGGGACATCAAATTTTAAAGAGAAAATAATTAGGTCTGGGACCGATTCGGTTCTTATATGAAATTAGTGGAACCGTTATAAAAAAAACTTAAGTAATTAAATCTGTTCGGTTCTTATGTAAAATTTCAAGAACCGTTATGTAACCAAACCAATAGTAAACGGTTCGGTTCTTACTTTTATCGGTTCCTAAACACAAAAAAAATCATAAAAAAATTAACACGACTTACTTTCTACAACGCAACAACTTACTATGATATACTATCCTCTGTTCCTTAATTCTTGCAATAGTTTGACTTTCACGTTTGCCAACGCACAACTTTGACCGTAATTATATTTAATTACGTATTAGTTAACATTATAAAAAGTTGATATTTTTGCCCTTGACATTGCCACATATGCCACGTATACGTAATAATTTGCTTATGTATATTAGTAGAAAATCGTGGTCAAAGTAAGGTTTGTGAATAGTGTAAAAATGACATTGTTGCAAGAATTAAAGAACGGAGGAAGTATGTTACATGCCACTTCAGATGGTGAACAAATTTTATGAAGTTTGTGCTACATAGTTTTCTCGTTTTTGTAAACACCATTCTTTTGTCCGTCACTTGTATTTTGAGGATTTTCTTATAGTATTAGTAAAATTTAATTGGTTGAAAAAAATATGATTATCACAGCAAGAATACCACCATGTTGTCACTGCAGTGTAAAATTGAACCTCACCATAGTTACCGCAGTCGCAACAAAAATACCACTATGATCACTGCTTTGTCATATTTTTGTCTATTATTTTTACTGTTATTACAATTATTATTATTGTACATGTGAAAGTTGATTTTTTTTAAAGATGTGAAAGTTGTAGTATATAAAGTTGTATTTTATTCTGAACTTCAGCGTCTAATTCTCTGTCGGGTTTGAATAACAGACACAGATGGATTGACAGACTTCCCGGTCTCCAACTATCTTTCAAAAGGCTTTTCAAGTCAATCAGATATGAAAAAAGATGCTGCCAGCCTTCATACTTCAACTGCTCCCACCTCCCTTACTCTGAAACCATCATCTTTCTACGACTTGAAGAACTCTACCAGCAATAGACACAATTCAGCTGAACATCAAAACGAAACAAAGCTTGCCGCTTTCATGAATAATAATAATAATAATAATAATAGTAATGACCAAATGGTTAAAGATGAATGGTCTGTGAAGGCGCCGAAGAAAGATGCAGCTGCTGCAGCAGGACTTGACACTCTGGAAAGTGTGGTGCGTATTAAGGAGGCTGAAGCGAGGATGTTTCAGAACAAGGCGGACGATGCACGGAGGGAAGCAGAAAGCCTAAGGAGGATGGCTGTGATCCAAAGCGAGAAGCTGGAGGAAGAGTACACTGGGAAGATGTCTGAGTTGTGCCTTCTGGAAACTGAGGAACGAAGGAGGAATAAGTTGGAGGAGCTGAAGACGCTTGAGAATGCTCAATGTGATTACTATAAAATGAAAATTAGAATGCAGAGTGAGATCGCAGGCTTGCTCAAGAGAATGGAGGCCACGAAGCAGCTTTTCGTGTAAGCCGCTCCAACTCTAACAATTTTTGAATTGTCATTTACTATATCCTTTTTTAGATGACTTTTCTGGTGGGGTTGCCCGGGGTTCATTCAATGCTCTACTTTTTCGCTCCTAAGCCCTTACCAAGTTTTATGTGCTTGAAGTTTTTGTTTTTGTTTTCTTTATTAATCTACATCTTTATTTTTTAGTTCCTAATGGCGATTTTTTCTTTATTAAAAACTGATTGTGGATAATGTTGAATGGCTTGCATGTTGGGAGCTAAGGTGGCCTAACAAGTCACTTGTTGTATTAAACATTCCTTCTTTGAATTGTGTAGTACGTAATATATCTTTGTCTGCTCTAAGATGTTCTTTCTGAATTGGCAATCCTGAACCAGAACCGATTCTGGTATCCAGTTATTATCGGTACAGTTCCGGTATCGATTTTCAGAGATGATTATGAAATTGGGGAGGAACGGAACCGGGTCCGGATGTGGATTGGTCAGTTCTATGTGATCCAAACCTGACTAGTTCATTGTTCTAGGCCATAACTTAAGGGGAATCGGCCAATCCGGAACTGCAACTGGCCAAGGTCCATCCCTAGTTGCGGTTCTTCACAACTCACAAGACGAGTAAGGCTCTGAAGCATCATTTCTAAGTTTCTAACCGCTGTTTCACAAAGGAGGAGATGACGCTTAAAACGAGAGCAGAACAGATCACGCCCCTTTCCTATCACCATTCATATAGACCCAATCCAAGCAGCCATAAAAACTCTAACATGATCTTTCTCTCGGTCAAACATTATTCCTTGAAAATAACTCGAGATGATGAAACAACCTCCTTCACAAATCACAATGGATGCTTTTGCTCAAACATTATCTCTTGAAAATAAATCAAATTGCATATTTCTAATTCAAACTTGTAGTGTCCATACAGTTTTTGTTAGGAACAGTTCGGATTGAGTTTGTATACCGTGGTACCAGTATACCATGCGCATGGTATACCGGCACCAAATACGATATCGTTTCTCTTTTCTTGAGAGCATTACAGATTTTCTTTTCCTTCAATCCACTACAGGTTTTCTCATCCTAGGAGCACTACATATCTTTTACTTTGTTTTCTCTCAAGCCTCCAGGATTCTTTGTCTTTTTCTTTTCTTCAATTCTTGTCCCCTCTTCACCAAAAACTAAAAATTAATTGTAATTTTACTTATCTTTATCTTTAACTAATAAAATCACAATTGAAGTGACTTTTTTTCTTTACCAATTTATTACAAAATTTTGTTAATTAAATAAAGTAAGTATAGTGTATTTCATAATTATATACTAATATGATTACTTTTTTCTTCAACTGAAATTACTACCAAATTTATTTTTTGTGTAATATTTTTTATATTTATACACTTTTTTGGTAAATACTTTTCATATAATATATTTCTATAATATATTTCTTATCACTTTGCAAAAAAAAAAAGATATATTTCTTTCTATTATGTATTTAGTGATTTCAAGACATTAAATTTGTTTATTTCAATTTAAATTTGATAAAATATGAAATTACATTTTTCACATGTGTGAGTTATGTTAATAAACAATTTTTGGAGTAACATTTGATAGTCTTTTTTGGAGTTACATCTTTTTATACACGCGTTACATCTTCTTATGCGCGGGTTACATCTTAAAAATGATATAGCTTTAAAAATCATTTTTTATCATTAGCAAGGTTTTATTTTGTGGTGTAACTCACGTACATTAAGATGTAACTCACGCATAAACAGATGTAACTCGCGCATAAGAAGATGTAACCTCACATAATATTAAATGTAAATGAAAATAAGATATTTAATTGTTCAATTAATTTAAGTATAGAGTGAATATGTTTGGTTTTTAAGATCAAGGCCATAAAAGTTTTTTAAGAAAAATCATTTTTTTTGCCAAAAAAAATTATTTTACAAAAAAGTTTTTTTTTGTTTCAATAGCATTAGTTTATTTTGTGATGTAACTCGAGTTATGGAAACTATAACTCGCGTTGATGGAAAATCTAACTTAGGTGTATGGAAAATGTAACTTGTTGAGGCAAATTCAAATGTAACTCGCACATAAGAAGATGTAGCTCATGCATAAACAAATATAACATTATAACTCGTGCACAAAAAGATGCAACTTCATATACTATCAAATATAACTCCAGAAATTGTGTACAAACATTATTCACACATATGAAAAATGTAATCTCATGTTTTATCAGATTTAAATCGAAATAAACAAACTTAATGGCTTAAAACCGTTACAAACATATAAAATAGATAAAAAAAAACAAATTTTTTAAAAAAAGTGTATGAATATGAAAAATATTTTACAAAAAAGTGTATAGATGTAAAAAACATTACACCAAAAATAAATTTGTAGTGCTTATTTTATGTGGATTAGGAAAACTTTGTATTAAATTGGTAAGGAAAAAAATTAATTCAATTTTAGTTTAATTAGTTAAAGATAAATACAAGAAAAATCATAATTAGTTTTTAATATGTAGATAGAGAGAAGAAAATAATTGGAGAAAGCAAAATAGAAAAATAAAGAGATAGTGCTCCAAAGAAATCTGGAAAACTTGAGTCTTGAAGGAAAAGAAAGGAAAGAAACGTAGTGCTCCAGACTAAAAGAAGGAAAAACGGCGACGTATGTGGTATTGGTATACCATGTGCATGGTATACCCGTACCACGGTATAATTTGTCGTTCGGATTAGCCAAACAGAAAAAGCTACTCCGTATTTTTTATAAAAAAAAGTATACTGAGGAAGTTCATGAGAATGGAGATGTGAAAATCTTTTACTTAAATATTAGAAATAATTACATAAATATGACCAAAATAAAGATAGTTTACAATAATATGACTAGTTACTAAAGTAGTAATGAAATTATAGTAATTCATGTTCAAGTTTTGAACTTAAGTTACTACAACACTACGTTGTAGTAATGAATAGTCATATTTGTGTAAATAAGTTTTATTTTAGTAATATTCTTGTAAAAACCTCTAAATATTATGCATTTATGCCCTCAAAGTTCAAACGGCTAAAACTAATTGGCTAAGCTCAATAACCAAAGATATCTGCGAAAACAGCTAAATTAAAAAAGTGGTCAAAACAGCTAATATAAGCGGCTAGCATCTAATCTAATAGCTAATCTTTTTACAAATAGCCGATTGCCAAAAGGGGAAACTATATGTCTATATGTAGAGCTCGTTTGGTAATATTGAAATCGGCTGAATGGATTGATCATGCTAAATTTATGAAGTTCTGACTGAGGTGATTGTATTGGTTGATTCTGCTAGTTTGTGAAAAAAAATATTTAAAATATATTTTAGTAATAAAATAAAGAAAAATTATATGAAAAAATAGTTAAATGATCATGTACACTAACTTAAGCCAATATAGCCAGAAATGTAACTCCAACTTTACTTTTCCTTATTATGACACAATCTAGTGCGCGAAATTAAAAGTTACTCCCTCTGTCCCAAATTATAAGATACTTTTTGGTTTACGATGTTTGACCGACGATAAAGCAAACAGATCTCTGTGTGCACTCAAATTAATTTTAGGAAAAAAAAAGAATTACATATTCAGAAACTACATTAAAACCGCTACAAAACCTGCAAAAAAATAATTCAAATTTCATAAAATTTTGATATATAAAGGAAGAGATTAAGAGTGATTTGCATTGACCAAGTGAATAGTAAAGACATCTTATAAAATGGGACAGAGAGAATACGTGTTTGGTTAAAAAGTTGAGTGATATGCTTGATAAGCCGAAAAACTGAGTCGTAACTTATTGGCTCTTTTTCAACCTTTTACAAATGTCCATTTTTGTCATTTCGGCCACTCCACCAATACAAATGGTTTAAATAGTCGTCTGTATTACTCCGTATTTCTTTAAGGTCGGTCACTCTTGGAGCATTCTATTTAAACATTGTACTTTTTTTTCAAAATGTTAATTTATTTCTTGATGAAATTGACAACATTAAACTCTACATTCATCATTCACCAATTAAACAAAAATAATCCATACTTCAAATTTTTTCATGAATAATCCGAAGGCAGAGCATGTCATCCATGCGCCCGAATTAGAATAAATGAGATGTGTTTCCGTCCAAACCAGAGTTACGTGAATATAGCTGGAGCAGATCTAATTTTTCTCCACCCTCCTAGTCTTTCATCTCCATCTCTAAAACCTGAAGAAATAATTGTGAAAGGGAATGAAAATCTTAAAAGCGAGTTGGAGAAAATTTAGGCTGCGAAGAAATAAAATTGTTGTTGGAGAAAATCATATGTGAGCTTCGACTTATGCCATTTGAGGAATTGAGGGTGAGTAATTGCATGTTGGATTTATGGGGAAGGCCGCAGGAAAATAATAAAGAGAAATACACATAAAGCTGGTCTTATTTATTTTATTTATTTGGACATCATGGGAAGTTTGGATTATTCATGTAATAGTTTGAAGTAGTGGTTATTTTTGTTTAATTTGTGAAAGTAGGGATTAATCTCAGTTCCTATATTATACACCCATCCTGGGTTTTTTGTAATTTGATTCATCTTTAAGTCTAGTTCATATGCTGCCAATCCTACAAACTTTCGCTGCAGTGTCTGCCAATTTTAGCTCAGCGCCGGTTCTTAATTTAGCATTTATGTGTTTTAAATTTTTAACTAGTCAATCCACCCGTGCGTTGCACGGATAAAAGATGAAATAATTTATTTTAAAATAATTCATAAGAAATGTGTATATACATAGTTATTGTATAAACATATGATATAAAAATAAATTAGAGTCCATGTATGATACTACTTCATCCGTCCCACTAAAATTGTCTCATTTTTCCTTTTTAGTTTGTCTCATTAAGATTGTTTTATACCAAATTTGGTAACGTTGGTATGATTCTAAATCATTCATACTTTACTCGCATTTTATCAATTCAATATCAGCCACATAAATCATTAGTGGGTATCATAGTATAGAAATTTTTATAACGATATAGACCAATCATATGAATTGTAGATCGACATGCTATGTTTACTTATTAGTGAGTTATCAATGTATTGACCCTTTTATGTTTTTTCAATGTATTGTTGTGAAAGTGGCTATTTATTTCCTTATAATTAATTTCTAGTTCAGTTAAGTTCAAATTCGTGTTAAATTTGATAAAGTACAATCATATTCTCCTTATTCAATTGTCTGCATCTAGCTAGTAAGGATTGAATTCTTTTTAATATAGTTACTTATTTACTAATGGATAAATTTATTTAAATCGTCTTTTTTTATGGATAGATGTAATAGAATTAAATGAATGCATTTTTATTTTATTTTGCAACTGATTACCAATAACAATTCCTCTCTCGTCTCGTTAAACTTTGATAACATTATTTATGCAACTTTGGTGATTTCTATTTAAAGTATTAAGTTTGTGGGTAAATTATTTTTTCCTTCTACGATCTGCACAAATCTCCATCATATAATTTTCTTTATATTTCACATGCAAATCATCTTTTCCCCTCATTTTTTGCTTGTGTTTTTTTTTATCTTTTTATCCTTATATATATATACTACTTTTATCCTTTTTATTTTATCGTTTTTAGGTATATTCATCTCTTTGTACATTATCTTTTTTATAATAGCTTATCTTTTTATCTTTAAATTATTTTCTTTCTTTTCCTTTTGGCGGTGATCTCATGTATCGATTTATGTTAGCCGACCCCAATATCTTTTGGGACTAAGGCTTGGATGTTGTTGTTGTTGTTGTATTTCACATGCAAATCAATTTCATTCACATTTTATGGGGGTACTAATTACTACTCCCTCCGTCCCCTTATGTTTGTCCCGTTTTACCTTTTTCGTCCGTCCCATTAAATTTGTCTCATACCATATTAGGTAATGTTTGAGTGGCTAGAATTCATTATTAATTTATTCACACTTTATCAATTCAATATCAAACACACAATTCTACGTTTTCTTAAAAACCACACCACACCCCTTTGTCCCAAACTTAGGGGACGGAGGTAGTATCATTTTCCTTTTTAATAATATTTGTATCTGAATTCATCATTCATGAATATAATTTAATACGAAGTACTTTTTTTATATTCTAAAGTTAGAACATTTCGTTTTAAAATTTATTATGTATGTAAATGTCTATTAACTAATTATGTATGTAAATGTTTCTAATATTTTTCTAATAATTTTATTTATATGTAATGTCTATATGCTTACTTTTCTAATTTGTATTTGTAACTTACAACAATTAATGAGGTTTCTACTTAGGATGTTTTCTTTTGGACTGTTTTCAGTCCCAGACCAGACCAGACCAGACTTAAACAGACCAGACCAGACCAGACTTAAACAGACCAGACCAGACCAGACCAGACTTAAACAGACCAGACCAGACCAGACCAGACTTCCGTAGTTATAAAATACACAGAGACCAGACGTTTACCAGACCAGACCAGACCAGTTCAGACCAGACCAGACCAGACCAGACTTAAACAGACCAGACCAGACCAGACCAGACTTAAACAGACCAGACCAGACCAGACCAGCAAATTTCAGTCCAAAAGAAAACATCCTTAATCATTGATTGTTATTAACTATTGACCGAAAATTTTAACGAGCCCGTCACTTGCTCCTTAAACTGCACGCTAGTCCACGTGGCATTTAAATTAAAAGAGTTTAATTATTTACGCGTCCAACACTTCCCCTTTTGCAAAATACGGAGTACTCCCTAATTCTTACGGAGTAACATTTCTGATTTCTCCGCATATCTTTTTATCTAATCTGCCGGTATATTTTCCGACCAACTTCACGGAGGGGAAGAAGAATTTCACGCTGCCGTACGTGTCGAAGCTGGATAGAGAAGCCGCCGTCTCGGTTTGAGATCGGGATGGGATAGATGCCTCCAGCTGAGGACGGGTCAAATTGGAGTATCCTTGGCTATCTACCGACATGCAGGCTACAGTTGTCCTTAAACTTCCGTGCTTGGTGGAGAAGAAGTGAACAAAGGTACTCACTTTTTGTCTGTTTCTCTGCATCGGACTGGATTGGCTCTCCAGCAAGGTCATATTGGAGCCATCTTTTTTGAGGAAAAAAAATCCCCTTAGGCTTAACTTTGACCGTTCATCACCACCTGAGGTAAAATTATCCAAATATGACATATCCCTCTGCAATTTCTTCTGATTCTTGGATCCCTAGTATGAACATGAATGACTCTCCTGAGAAAAAGACCCCAACACAACAATTGTTCATGGAAATACATTCACCTCCCAAGTTCCCTAGAAATTTAAGAGCCAGAGAACTCAGAGGCAGAGATTTTTTCCCAACAGTGTTTGATGATTCGGATGGCAGAAGTTCTGAAAGAGATGATATAGAAAGATCCACCATCACTCCATGGATAGGACAAAATTGTTGCATTATAATTCGTCTGATGAATCAATGATAAGTGGTATTTTTTTAAATCGAAGATCTGCAACTAATAATTTACTTTTCTGTTTCCTTAATGTTTTAGAATCTTCTTCTCAGCTATTTATGAACAAATTCTTGTGTACGTGCATTGCTCTATGTAGATTACACTTTTTGTTTTAATTGAAACCATGAGATAAATAGAGCATTTCCGATGAGCATATGTGTAAACTTTAGGGTGAGTTATGGTGCAAAAACACTTGTTCTTCTGCACCATTATTTGATGAATTTTAACATAAACAATGTTATGGCTTAATTTGTACTTGGAAAACTGACACAAAGCTTTAATTTGCATCATTAATTTGCTAAGGTACCACTGCACCATAACTTTTATATTCTTATTTCTAATCATATGGATCTGCCGTTCATGATTGAGTTGGGGGAGAGTGCTTCTAAAAGAGTTGTAAAGCACATAGAAGGAACAGCAGAGAGCATCATCAAGACAATGATATGTTTTGAAACTAGCAACTTCTGGAAATAGCCAAGGCACTTCATTGTTATATGAATTGGTTTGTAGTGCAGGTCAGTTCAGTTAATTTATTCGTACTTCATTTCCAAAGCAACTTGAATCTGTGTAGCCCTTACTTTAACATATAATATCTGTTAGATATTGATCCATGCACAATTGATCAAAATCCATGTTTACATTCAACAAGATGATATGAATACTTTTATTATTATTAACGATATAAGTTGAATCTCAGAATTACATAATTTATTTGGACCAAATTATCTCAGCTAGATTTCAAGTATGACACTATGACAGCAAAGTACTCCGTATGAAGTAATAATAACTCAGAAGCAGTAGAATCACAACAAAAATGAAGCACTTAATTGAAATTATCTAATGTCATCAAAGCAGCAAATTATTGGTCTGGCATTTACATTTACTGCCAATCTCATTACATTTACTTTGTGATGCCATTTTTCCTCTTTGGATGGAGGCATGGAGCCAGGAGTTGGAGATCCCATGGTGTCAACTCAATTCTTGATCTTTCCGCGGTGGACCGAGAGCTCCAAGTAAGATTTAATGAGCATTAGATCTATTCTGTTGAGTATTAAGAATTTAATATTGGTCATTGTGATATCTGTTTCATAACTTTTAATTTATTCTATTTTTCTTATTTTTTCTTTTATAAAAATTTCTTAAATTATACTTCGTATTTTCAAAAACTCTCATGAATTTCATGAATCTAATTTAATATTATACTTCTGAAGTATTCATTAATATGAAAATCGCAAGCTCTGTTATTTGAGTATTAAGACATTTTTATTGAGTATCAAACTCTCTTTCTTGAACATATGAACTCTGTAATTGAGTATACAAAATTTGAAAACCTTATATCTTATCAAAACATGTTCATTAAATATAATGTTTTCTACTATTGACCACAGGGGTGGACGTAGAGCATTTTCTACTATCTTATATTTTAACTACTAACCTCTTACTATTTAGTAAGAAACTAGTCAATCCACCCGTGCGTTGCACGGATAAAAGATGAAATAATTTATTTTAAAATAATTCATGAGAAATGTGTATATACATAGTTATTGTATAAACATATGATATAAAAATAAATTAGAGTCCATGTATGATACTACTTCATCTGTCCCACTAAAATTGTCTCATTTTTCCTTTTTAGTTTGTCTCATTAAGATTGTTTTATACCAAATTTGGTAACGTTGGTATGATTCTAAATCATTCCTACTTTACTCGCATTTCATCAATTCAATATCAGCCACATAAATCATTAGTGGGTATCATAGTATAGAAATTTTTATAACGATATAGACCAATCATATGAATTGTAGATCGACATGCTATGTTTACTTATTAGTGAGTTATCAATGTATTGACCCTTTTATGTTTTTTCAATGTATTGTTGTGAAAGTGGCTATTTATTTCCTTATAATTAATTTCTAGTTCAGTTAAGTTCAAATTCGTGTTAAATTTGATAAAGTACAATCATATTCTCCTTATTCAATTGTCTGCATCTAGCTAGTAAGGATTGAATTCTTTTTAATATAGTTACTTATTTACTAATGGATAAATTTATTTAAATCGTCTTTTTTTATGGATAGATGTAATAGAATTAAATGAATGCATTTTTATTTTATTTTGCAACTGATTACCAATAACAATTCCTCTCTCGTCTCGTTAAACTTTGATAACATTATTTATGCAACTTTGGTGATTTCCATTTAAAGTATTAAGTTTGTGGGTAAATTATTTTTTCCTTCTACGATCTGCACAAATCTCCATCATATAATTTTCTTTATATTTCACATGCAAATCATCTTTTCCCCTCATTTTTTGCTTGTGTTTTTTTTATCTTTTTATCCTTATATGTATATACTACTTTTATCCTTTTTATTTTATCGTTTTTAGGTATATTCATCTCTTTGTACATTATCTTTTTTATAATAGCTTATCTTTTTATCTTTAAATTATTTTCTTTCTTTTCCTTTTGGCGGTGATCTCATGTATCGATTTATGTTAGCCGACCCCAATATCTTTTGGGACTAAGGCTTGGATGTTGTTGTTGTTGTTGTTGTTGTATTTCACATGCAACTCAATTTCATTCACATTTTATGGGGGTACTAATTACTACTCCCTCCGTCCCCTTATGTTTGTCCCGTTTTACCTTTTTCGTCCGTCCCATTAAATTTGTCCCATACCATATTAGGTAATGTTTGAGTGGCTAGAATTCATTATTAATTTATTCACACTTTATCAATTCAATATCAACCACACAATTCTACGTTTTCTTAAAAACCACACCACACCCCTTTGTCCCAAACTTAGGGGACGGAGGTAGTATCATTTTCCTTTTTAATAATATTTGTATCTGAATTCATCATTCATGAATATAATTTAATACGAAGTACTTTTTTTATATTCTAAAGTTAGAACATTTCGTTTTAAAATTTATTATGTATGTAAATGTCTATTAACTAATTATGTATGTAAATGTTTCTAATATTTTTCTAATAATTTTATTTATATGTAATGTCTATATGCTTACTTTTCTAATTTGTATTTGTAACTTACAACAATTAATGAGGTTTCTACTTAATCATTGATTGTTATTAACTATTGACATATTAAATAATGTTTAATTAATTCTGACAACAATTTTTCACTTCTTTTGACTCCAAATAGATTTCTATTTGGATCTCCACCATATTCTCTTTATATATATATAAAGATATCCCAGCCCAATACAATTGCCCCAGTTAAAAAATAAAAATGCCCCCATCAGACAACAAAGGATTATCTATACAAAAACATAACACGATATGATACCTAAAATATTTTATAATGCACAATTTAAAGAAATGCTTAAGTTATAAAGGAAGGTTGATTAGAATAAGAAGAAGAAAAAAGCAAACTGAGACGTTAAGTTGCTCATTTTATATTGCACATATTTATAAATTCAAATTAGTGGAAAAAGTTGTTAAGAAGAAAAAAAAGAATAACAAGGAGAATAATAGGCAGAATCGCAGATGCAGAAAGATAGGAATGAGAAAAGGTTGTAAATAAATATGGACGTACAATTGTACAAAGCCAAAAATAGTTAGTATGGACAACGCTTAAAGATGCATTCACACAAAGAATAAGTAAGGAGGAACTGATTTGCCATTCAAATTAAAAAGAATTACAAAAAACTGGATGTACCATATAAATTGCGGATTAATCTTGTCAATTTCGCCTTATTTCTTTGACACCTAGAATCGTGAAGAAAAGTATGTTAGGATTTCCGATTAGCTACTGGCACTCTGGGTTTTGGTTTGGACCTGCCTGGTTATGGTCAAGGCAATTTGGAAACTCACCGTTATAGATTTTCACTATGGTACTAACCGTTACTCTTACTAATCTTAAATATTTAAAAATGAAATAATGACATAAGGATTATCTATACAAAAACATAACACGGTTTGAAAATGGAATAAAAGAAGAGATCAATTATATGTGATGAGACAAAAATATCTCTAATATAAATAGAATATGAGAACTATAAGAGCCCGTTTGATAGCATGAAAATAAACTGATTTGACTGATTCTGCTGAAATTTATGAAGTTCTGGCTGAAGTGACTGTATTGGCTGATTATGCTGATTTAAGAAAAAAACATTTTTAAAATATATTTTACTACTAAAAATATATATGTAAAAATAGCTAAAATGAGCATCTACAATAACTTCAGCCAATACAGCCAGAAAAATAACTCCAACCCTTACTTTTTCTGTTTATTACACAAAATAATGCGAAAGCAAAAGTTACGTGTTTGGTGAAAAAGTTGGTTGATAAGTCTGATAAACCGAAAATTTGCGTTACCAAACGGCCTCTAAATTTCATCACCTTCCATGTCTCCTACTTTGTCCAACCCAGCAGCCTCCTTCAATTGGTGCCTCCACAAATGTCTTCCCGCCATGGAGAAGCTGTCGTCGCACCAGTCGCAGTCGTTATGCCTCCTCTTCCTCCTCCTCCTGTCCGATTTCAGTTAAGACAATAACGGCTATGAGAACCGCATGTGAAGAAAAGGCTACAAGCAAGCTTCAATCATCAACAAGTACGTTTTGCGACTGACAGGGGTTGGTTTCAATTTGAGGATGTGTGGTGGTGGTGGTGGTAGGGTTCAAAGCAGCGACAACCACATGTAGCTAGGGATAAGGGGTCGACGACAGATACTATGGCTAGAGTTACAAGTCGGTGGCAGCCGGATTTGGGGCTGGTGATGGTGATCGGCAGTGGTGGGGTTGCTGTGACGGGGTCATTTTGTCGGAGTCACTGTGTCATTGTGGTTAGAGTCATTACGTCATTGTGGCTGATGTCACTTTTTCACCGTGGCCAGAATCACTGCCAATATGGACGGCGATGATCACTCTGATAGAGGTCACTGTGTCGGTGGACATTGCGGCTAGTCATGTCCACTATCAGATAAAGTCATTGGAGATTAGGGATAATTTAGAAAGTTTAATGCTTATTAGTCACATTTTTGAAATTTTTAAAAAGTCACTCTTTTGTCCATTATCCAATTTTTAATAATATCCAGGTTAAAACCTTTAATAATAGGAAGCGATCAATAGAAAATATGTTAGGATCGGAATTAGATGGTCCAATTAGGATGTCTTTACTTGGATTGGAATTTTTTGGTCTGATCTGATTTGTCCTAATATGATTTGGCATGTCGAAATGTGATTTGGTCTGTCTTGATATAAAGTGGTATGGTCTGATATGATCTATCTAGTCTGATATGGTACTGAAATGAGTCAAGTAAAAGCATCTTTATTCTATTATTTATTACTCCGTAGATTCAATTTTGATCCGACATCACATGGTGGCGGCCCAAGTAGTTTCCGGAACTTGATTTTATAGTTTACTACTTTACTACTCCGTATTCTATTATATGCTTCCACCATTCTTTTCTTAATTGGAATATGTTAAATTTTGTACCAATCATGTGCCCTACTTCGATTATATTTTATTTATTATTGTAATCCGTAATATATTATAAATTTAGTTTTTTGAAAAATATTATTAAATTTCTCTCATTTTTAAAATCTGAATTTTTAAACTTTTGCTCACAAGGAATGAAATATATTAACGGTTGAAATTGTGCGTTGATAACATAAAAGTGGAAACAGGTGTAAGTTAAAAAGAATTGAGGAAGTATGTGGTATAACTTTAAAAGTAAATGCTATATTATGTCTTATCATTTTGATGAGTAGGGATTAAGTTCCCCTGATTTCTCATAATAATGTAATGTTTTTATTGCTTTCATTTACACTAATATGCCCCTTTGGTGGTGCTTATGATGTGAGGTGCAAGCTAAGCCTTTGGAATATATAGAGCCCGTTTGTAACACGAAAATCGGCTGATTCTGTTGAAATTTATGAAGTTTTAGCTGAAGTGGTTGTATTGGCTGATTTTGCTGATTTAAGGAAAAAATTTTTTTAAAATATATTTTATTAATAAAATAAAGAAAAATATATACTCTGTATGTAAAAAATAGCTAAAATGGTCATCTACAGTAACTTCATCCAATACAGACAGAAAAATAACTTCAACCTTACTTTTTCTTATTATTACACAATTCAGCGCGTGAAAACAAAACTTATGTGTTTAGTAAAAAAGTTGGCTGATAAGGTTGATAAGCCAATGTTATCAAACGAGGCATCATAATCTTTTCTATGAGGCTTTTATATTGGGTCGTACATACCTCATTTTTGTTGAGGGAAATTGGGATATGCTATTTTGTATTCCAAATTTTTAGAACACCTTCATAAATTTTTGTTTGATGCTGACTCAAATATTATATGCAGTAATACTAAAAAAAAATTAAACACACTTTAGGATATATACTCCCTATCAATCTATCATACAGTATATGTTATGACAAATATTAAATACTCCGTATATTAAGTGTTAGCGTTTTTAGAAACAAAGCGCTCGTCTTTCTCTCTCTCTTTTACGTTCGTCTTTCTCGTTTCTTTCTATATACTTCGTAAATTTTTCTTGACACTTTATGTTTAGTCAATTTGCACCCGTGAATCTGTGATACAAGGTTAATCAGGGTCGGTCCTGGCAATTTGTAGGTGACGTGCATTTTGTCGTGATGTGCACTCAAAATAATAATAATACAATACGACACTAATACGTAGTATAGTGTAGTAAGGTTCGTATCCACAGGGAAAGAAACACTTTTCTTTTTATAGAATTAGAAATAAGTAACAAAGGGGGTTTTTATGATTGGTTGATGAACTTTTTAGAATATTAAAACACAAAGATGAACGAGTTATGTGGTTTAATTAACGAGAAGAAGACTTGGTTTTGCTTTTATCCACTTAATGAAATGTTCGTCGATCCCGGTTATATCTTTAACTATTTTCCTCTCGTATACTCAATCGAGGAGTATATCCAGTTCATCGAGGGTAGTTATTAATAATGAGAAGCGTTCATTAATAAAACTTACTATCGAGTCAATATAGAACAAGCGCCGTATATTAACTTGATAGTAGCAATAAACTTAAGATGAAAACGATTGAGATTGATAAACTCAACACAAACGGTTTATTGGTTTAATCAATATAATTAATTCCCCTTAGATTATTAACCATGAGATGCATGCATTAATAATCCAAGTTTACTACCATGAAAGGACCGAATTAATAACAAGCGTATTAATTGACCGATTCTAGTATTAATTAATATATGAAACAAAACTAGTTGATCCTTTAAGTAATGTTCAAAATATTAATATGAAATATGAATATGAATTAATTAATACTCAAGAAAGAATATTAAAGAAGATGAATCCTACTATAGTTAATATCAAGATGTTAACTAATTGTCATCTTGGTAACATTCCCCAATATTAAGGTAGAGGAAGAAGTAATTATTACTATAACTAATGTCAAGATGTTAACTAATTGTCATCTTAGTAACACTCCCCAACATTGATATAGAAATAGTATTTAAAGGAAGAATTAATATTCAAGGAAGAAGAATAAAGAGAATAACTCACAACTTACAAATTCATTAAGCTTCAAAGTAGCAAAACCAAGATGGAAGAGTTTAGCTCCTCATTTGGAGACTAAACATGATAGAAAATATAAAGAAAACACTAATCTAAACTGAGCTAAAGAGTATATGTGAATTGGTATTTTAATGGGAAGGAAAGGGGGTGTATTTATAGGTGTTTGGAGCTGCCAGGGTCATTTACCCGACCGGGTTTTTGAGAAACCCGATCGGGTTTCCTGAGAAATTGCCCGGAATCTTCATTTGTCACATCTTACCCGATCGGGTTTTTGATTACCCGATCGGGTAAAAGACAAATCTTTGCCAAATCTTCACCATGCACGTTAAATTGCCTCCAAATCAGATTTGATCTTCGAATCAAGTCAATACCCGATCGGGTATATTCTTTACCCGATCGGGTAAATGACTTTTTCCCCAAATTTTCACTTGATCTTGTTCCCTTGCACTTTCCTTCACCTTTCAAAGGATCCTTTTGATGATCTTTACCTAGTTAAAGCTCAGAATAATCCTAATCTATACAAATTACAAACAAATAAGAAAAATAAAGTATTACACCAAAAGTGTGTAATTTCCCAAACAACAACAAATAAAACTAGTTAAAATTACACACATAAACAAACATAGTTCCATGCTATCAGTAGGCTTGGGACAAAAGACAAAAAATAGATCCCTAATTATACATGTTATAAGAACGTATTACAAAAGTTTCATTGTCAAGAATTAAATTAGTACACAAGTAAATGTTTTTGTCCATAAAACTATTCAGTATCATAAGCCATACATATCAATTTGTTAGGCATTCTTAAAAAGCAAAATTGTCAATTATACCACTTCGTATCAATTTTTAATCCTCGGCTTCTATGAGCAAGGTAGAAATCACTCAGTCGTGTTTCGTGTGTAGCTGTTGGTTTTGGCCCACTTGATCCCATAAGCCCATTTACTTCTCTAATGCTCCGGCCCGTTGGTTGAGTATCTTCTCGATCGGCTTTCTCCCCTGAACGATCGATACTTTCCTTTCCCAATACCTGCGTGATTCAAACCTTCATCTATCAAAGGTAAGTTACCATCTTTATTCCTTTGATGCGCCTATTTAATCCTATTCTCACTGCCGATGAAGAGGCTGGCCGAAACCCTTCTCCTAAAAGCGCACCTCTACTCCTCGGTGGAGCCAGAACCATTTTTGGCCGGAAATCAAGGTTGTTGGTTGACGCCCATTCTCCCCTAGTTGACCTTGGTGGTGAAATTCATCCTTTGTGGATGAACTCGGAGACCTGAGCTGGAAGAATCGTTGCCTAACAGTAGCTTTGCCGTTGTGGCTAAGCCTATGGATATGAGGTTGAGAGGTATCTTTTACAAAGTATTAGAGTATAAGGAAATGATATGGTCAGGCGTGATTGACAAAATGATTTTGTCAATTTTTTGATAAAGTTTTGTGAGCATGTTCTTCAATTTTATTTAATTGAACAATGATATTTGTAATCGAATTCAATTGGGAAGTTATTTAAATAAATTATTAAAACACAATGCGCTTTTTAAACATATATAAAGCGCACTTTTTTTCAATAATTTATTTAGCAAACTCCCTGATTGAATTTTAAGCTGAAATTTTGTGAAACTAATCTACACTTGATGAAAAACATGTTCACAACCTTTTATCAAACAATTTCATCCGGAAGCATCTCGAATGGATTTGGCCGTACAGAACTTCCGATCAAGTGCACTTATGGTGAACGAGACTCAATATACACACACACCACTACTACTAAATAATTTGTGGGCCCCTCTTTCTTGTGGGCCCTGGGCAGCCGCCCATTCTGCCCCTATATCAGGACCGGCCCTGAAGGTTATGGAATATTTGCACCGAAAATATTCCATATTCATTAGTAGAGGTAACCTTAATAAAATGCATAGTCTTTCATAAATCTAGAGATGCTTTAATGCAAAATTTCCAACTTAACATCTTTCTTTACCTCAAGTTTCAAATAAAGCAATCAAGGAGCATATATTATTCATTTATAGTAATTCGCGCATAACGCTATCTAGCTTGTGCCATGCCATATTTTAGCATATATATATAATGCATCTTGTGTTCTGTTTATTTCTTATTGAAGACACTCATTATTGTGAAATGAATGAAGCGATTAATTAATGGCTTTCCTCCACAAAGAAAGAATCAAACAGTGGGGGGGCCAATAAATTTTGAAGTTTGATGATAACAAGATAGTGGATGCAAAGCTACAAATATGATGGATTAGAGATATAACATTAATAAAAGCAGGTGACCTAATCATGGACTACCAAACAAAACCCATTAATTAAAAACTATAAGCAAATGCTGACGTGGATCCTTGTTGATAAACGATAGCACAAGTTCGTTAGATAAAATTTGTGATTGAATTTGTGAAGTTGTGATTTAAGAGATTGAATTGGACAAATCTGTTTAATTATAGAGAAATGATAATTAAAATATATTTGTTAAAAAAATGACAAAAAAATTACACGAAAATAGTTAGAAGGATCATCTACAATAATTTTTGTCAATTCAGATAGAAAAGTGATTTCACCTTTACTTATTTTTATTATTACATATTTCAGCATGTGAAATCAAGAGTTATGTGTTTAGTAATAAAATATTGACCGATAAATCTGATAAGTTCAAAAAAGATTACCAAAAAGACCTCTACATTACATGAAAGCTGCTAGCGCTTTTAATTTAAACTTAAACTCCCTTTTTCGTGCATCAACCAAACTTTAATTTGGAGATGTCACATTTTTACCACATTTTAAAACCGTACTCTTTGCTTTAGCAAGCTGCATCATGTGATCTGAAAAGAGTTTTTCGATCATTTAACTGTACACAAGTAATCTCATCATCTAATGAACAAGTACATGATGCAATGAAACTAAAGAAGCTGCATAGCCATTACAAATCGTTGCCAGATTATCATGATCTAATATATGGAATTAAACATGACCATGGACTCATAGTAGTGAAATCATGTTATCTTGTTAATTGTTTACGAGTGTTATTGTTCAATTCTTTTTATTATCAACGAGTAGTATGATCGAATCCGCCATTAAGTGAAGCATTTATGACCCTGTGTACAAGTATTCAATTGAGGATGTACCAGACCAGACCAAACTTAAACATACCAGGTCAGATTTGATTTCCGTAGTTATAAAATACACATAGATCAGACGTTTACTAGACCAGTTCATACCAGAACAGACCTTATTTTATTGTTGTTTTTAGTCATACCGGGTTTATTATTATTTTTCTTTTTATATTATGATTATCATTATTATTATTATAATAGTAGTAGCAAGTAAATAATACGGAGTAATAATTAATTAATATACGGAGTAATTACTTTCGCTACTACTACACCTATTACTATGATTATTTTTTTCTTAATTGTTCTATTGTTCTAATAATAACTAGAGCAATAATTAGCCTATCTAATACGGAGTATTATATTATGTATACTACAATATGTCACCAATAATGTGTACTACTACTATTGATCAAGGTATTTTTGCAACAATGCCTAGTCTACATGACGTTCGAAGTTGGGAGTACAATGGATAAGGTGATTGTACGTTTAGGATATTATTATATTGTCTCAACTCTAAACCCAGTAATTCAACACATTTCAGATGCTAGTTTCATTTTTAATTCTTCTGAATGTCAAAAATTTCCCATGTAATTAATGAATTACCTACAACTGCACACAGTTGTCTTGCTCAATGTTTACATCTGGTCTCGTTTGCCAAAATGCATTAAACCCCATCAATTGACTTATTGGTAATCAGGAGAAGAGAATCACACGTTCTTTTTAGGTGAAGAAACCACACGTTCACGTTTGTGTATCTCATGTTTTTATTGGAGAGTGAGAATGGGGAGGATGCACGAAACAAATTTCAAAAATTCACATTATCCTCAATTCCCGATAAAACAATTTTCCGAAATGGCTGAGCTACTTTTGGTTATATTCATTCATCCATCTTTATTACGGGGTATCTACTAATAATAATAAACAATTTTAATTCAAACATTTTATCTACATTTCCACTCGTTTTCTTTTAGAGAAAATGGTTTATAAAATTTTGAATGTGTTTGCAACTTGAACTCAACTTTCGGTGATGTTACCCACAATTTATCTGGGATGTTCCGCTCCATTCTTTGGAGCCACAAATTTATTGTTAAGGCAGCATTTTGAAAATTTTATATTGAGAGGGCTGATGAATATTAAAACTTTTAAACATAATTTTTTTCAGATTACAAATATTTAGTCTAAAGGGTCAAATAGGCCCTTGAACTAGCTTAAATTGTTCAATTAGCCCCTTATATAGGAGATTCAGTCCGACCATCGCCAATTGGGGAGGTTTCTGGTGGAATTTTTTGATGAAATTTTTTGACCATCTTCTTCATTAAATCTTGTTTACTCAAATCAAATTTTAGCTAAAAATTAAATTGGGAAGGCAGTCAAATGATTTTCCGAAAGGTACTGCGATGTTTAACTGCGCAGTTATCTTTAAAAAAATCATTTGACTGCCTTCCCGGATGAATTTTTAGCTGAAATTTGGTATGAGTAAACTAGACTTAATGAAAAAGATGCTAAAAAAATCATCAAAAAATTCTACCGGAAACCGCCCCAATTGAAGAAGGCCGGGCAGAACCTCCTATATTATAAGAGGCTAATTGAACACTTTAAGCTAGTTCAAGGGCCTATTTGGCCCTTTAGCCCAAATATTTATATGTATATATATATATATATATACACACACACACACACATATTTGTACTTCAAAATTTTTCTTAAGGGGCGGCTGAGGCCTCCCTCCCGCTCCTTCGTGCATCCACTTGTGTGTCTCAGGTGGATCCGGGTTCTCTGCCTAGCTTTGGCAGCCAAGTAGGGTGCGTGACTTTAATAGCTGTCTGATCCATTTTTTATGACCATCTCATAGCCTATGTTGCACCGATACTTCACCTCGATGCCGTATCCGCGTATCCGATACGTATCCATATCCGATACTCACCGATACGCGTCTTGTACGTATTGGGTCCGTATCCGTAATTTAATAAAAGTATCGGGCTTAATTTTAAAAATACCGATACTTCCGATACCCGTATCCGTGAATCGATACGCGTATCTGACCCTATAACCCCTCATTTGATACACGACATGACGAAAATTTAGTAGCCGCCCAAGTGACCACAACATGTGGAACATTGATAAAGATTGTTTCGGGAGTATGGAAAATAATAGAATACTATAATTTATCATTTCATTGCTTGATGAGCTTTAATTGAAACAAGACATAGGTGTAAATGCAAATAGAGAACAAAAAAATGTTCTCTATTTCGGAGTATTTGAATTTAAAACAAAATATTAGTACTTTTGTTTTTTTAATTTTTTTAGACTAATCTTTGAAATTTTATTATAATAGTTAATTTTTTGTACTATTATTATTTTATTTATGAACCCATGAATTATATATATTTGCAAATTATACCCTATATTTTTATTATTTATAAATATACCCCCGTACCCATATCCTATAATTTTTGAAATTGCCGTATCGTCGTATCCGTATTCGCTTATCCGCGTATCGGCGTATCCGTATCCGTGCAACATAGCAGTCATAGCTCCCCTCCCCCTTTGTTTCTGTTGATCTGCACAAGGCACCTCTACCGTGCGGGAGGATCCAAATCCCTTAGGTAGGCTTTGCCTTAACAAGGTGGCTAGACTATACAACTAACAAGGTGGCAAGTATCCACTAACATTCTTGAATTTAAAAGAAAAATATACAATTTTACACATCTCAAAATACGATTAACGTTCAATGACATGGATGATTTCTAGTTTCAATATCATGAGTGGATTACACTAAAAGCCTATTAAGATGTCCGGATGGAACTATTATAACTGTAATTAACAAAATTTGAATCCAATTCGATCCAAAAAGGTGGATCTCAAACGATTTCTGTGGTTCAGGACCAGCCAGCTGGGTGCGCACAAGGAGCCAACACATTAAATGAAACTCCCACTGTTGAGCAACATGTGTGGGTACAAAATTTGAATCCCAATAATTGGGAAAGGGGAATGCGAAGAACCTAAAAACAGGGAACCTATTTCCAATTTGTCAAACTGTGGGCCACGATAATTCGTGCTTAAGAGCATCTGCATCGCTTGTTTTGATGTTTAGAGCATTGCGGAAAGGCCAGAGTTTGCTCTAAAGATGGACCATCTCCCTGTATCCAGCTTTACATATGCATTGTTTCATTTTTCTGCTCATTTGCTTTAGCCACTCAAAAACAGCCTCATTCATGTATAAGAGATTCTAATATTTTTTTCTAAAAGAAATAATTCACCGCTAAATTAAAACCACACTCAGTTCCAACTCCCAAAAGGCCTCTTTTCCAACGGGTAACCGTATATTAATTTTTGCTGTAAAGTGGGATAATTTGGAACAATCTAAATATAGGGCTAACCACTAAGTAATTATTATACTCAATATATTGTTGTGAGTGTATCATCTCGCACCCAATCACGCTAAGCCTATCATCATGATTCTCACATCATTATTCTCACCCCCTTAGTAGCTTATGATCAAGCTACGCCTTCTTTAAATAAATGCAATAATCAACTTTTTACATTTGTCAATTAACTGATTTAGTTCAATTGGTCATCGACTTACTATCTCATACGAGAAATCTTTAATTTGAAAATACGAAAGAGTTTCGGCCCTATTTACCCTGACTCCCCTACTCCATGAAATACACACACATGAACGTGTGGTTTCTTCACCTAAAAAAGAACGCGTGGTTTATTCTCCTTGTGTGTTGAAAAAATTTCTTAAAAATTTGAGGTCATTCCGAAAAAGTGATAAACACACTCAAATTATGAACTCGTTTGGTAACACTGAAATTTATTGAATTTATTGATTTTGTTGAAATTTATAAAATTATGGTTGGATTGATTGATTCTATGAAAATATTATATTTAATTTTTTTACTAATAAAATAAAGAATAAAATAAAGAAAAAACCTAAAATGATCACTACAGTAACTTCGGTCATTACAATCAGAAAAAGTAACTTCAACCTTACATTTTCTTATTATTTCACAATTCAGCGCGTGAAAACAAAAAATTCATGTTTCGTGAAAAGGTTGGCTGATGAGCCGAAAAGTAATGTCTCCAAACGAGCTCTAATTCCACCACCATCATCAATAAGGATGTTTTTACTTGGACTGTAATTTGTCCCAGACCAGACCAGACCAGACCAGACCAGACCAGTCCAGACCAGACCAGACCAGTTCAGACCAGACCAGACCAGACTTGGATAGTTATAAAAATACAAAGAAACCAGACCTTACCAGACCAGACCAGACCAGTTCAGACCAGATCAGATCATACCAGACCAGCAAATTACCGTCCAAGTAAAAACATCCTAAGTCTAGAGAAACTGTTTCATGACACAAAGTAAATAAAAAAAGGAAAAATTGATAGTAATAATCCCAACTATTGGCGGTCCGTTCAAAATAATCCCAACTATTGATTATTACAGAATAATCCCAACTTTAGGGACCTTCCGCCAATAATGGTCCCTATGAATAAATTCTTGTAGTTTCTAAAGTGGATGAGATGAGATATAACAAGTAATCCCAATAAATAATCTCAACTTTTAATTTTTACGCTTAATTTCTATTTAAAATTCATTTTTTATAGAGGTAATATATGGTCATGGACCATTATTGGCGGATAGTCTATATAGTTGGGATTATACAAAAATAATCAATAGTTAAGATTATTTTCAGCGGACCGGTAATAGTTGGGATTATTATTTTCAATTTTTCCATAAAAAAATCATACTTCTAAATAAAAAATATTTCCATGCAATAACTGTTTCAACTTTCAACCTAAAAGGAGTCCGTATAAAACAAAAATGAAAATGACAAAAAAAGGAGAAAAAAACCTTTGGAAATATAAAGAAAACAGCTCATCAGCTCCCTCCCCTCTGAATTTCACAACCCAATAAATAAAAAGCCGTTTGGCTTCCCTCCCACAATAACCACCTCCATCTCCCTTTCACTGTTGCGTATATCATACGACACCTAAACACTATGCGCGTATAAGAACCTTCCACTCCCTCACCAATACATACCGGCCAGGGGAGGGGAGGAACCCGAAAATGGCGACTTTTCATCTCAGACTTTTCCTTGTGCTCTGCTCTGTTTCTGTAATGGCCTCTGGGTCTTCAGGAAATCTGCCAATCGTCTCCTTTGAAGAAGGCTACTCTCATCTCTTTGGAGATGGCAACCTGAAGGTGCTTGAAGATGGGATGTCCGCTCATCTTTCTCTTGATGAAAGAACAGGTCACTTTCTTATCATATTTCAATCTGGTTTATTTAAAAATCCCAGCTTTTTCATTTTCTTGTCACATTTCAATCTGGTTTTTAAAAAAAAACATCTTTTTCATTTTCTTGTGTCTGAAATTTATAAATACTGTCTTTTTTTTCTTTCTCAACTGCAGGGTCGGGATTTCTTTCTCATGACCTTTATAGTCACGGGTTATTCAGCGCCTCCATTAAACTACCTTCTGATTACACAGCTGGGGTCGTGGTTGCGTTTTATGTAAGTTCTTTCTTGTTTTTTGGAGATGGGTTATTAATTCTTTTGTGCTACGGAGTAAAATATAAACCATATTTTCTTCTTGTTTGAGTTTGGACCCTCAGTTTTTAGATTCTTGATTCTTCATGGTCATAGCAGGTTTCAGGCCTTGATTGCCTTGTTTTTTCTTGAAAATTAGTTTTTAAATTATAGAATTTATTATGTTAAAAGTAAAGAAGGATTTTTAGTTATTATTCTCTCTTCACAGATAGATTTTTTAGTGGCATCTGCTGGCAGGAGAATCTAGATAGATGTTTTGCTCTTACATTCAGTTAGCTATGTTTCCGCCAGTACTTTATTATAGTTGATAATATATTTCCAAAGAAAGATATGCCCTGGAAGAATGGAACTTTAAAAGTTTGAGAGAATGGATTCTTCGACAGGAGGATAGATATATACCCATATAATTGTTTAATTAATCTTTTCTTTTTTCTGTTTCATTTATTATTTAATGAAACATAATAATTATGGACAGATGTCAAATGCTGATATGTTTGAAAAGAACCATGATGAGATTGACTTTGAGTTCTTGGGGAACATTAGAGGCAAAGACTGGAGGGTCCAAACTAATATCTATGGGAATGGAAGCACCAGCAGAGGGAGAGAAGAGAGATATGGCTTGTGGTTTGACCCATCTGAGGATTTTCATCAATACACTCTCCTTTGGACTCAGAAAAAGATTGTGTAAGATTATATATTAAGCTCACTTCCTTGGCTCTTAAATTTAAATTAAAAAAAAAATAAAATAAAATTTGGTTCATACACGCATGTGTACACGCCTAAATGGTTTAATTTGTCAGACAACTTGGCTCAACTTTTGAGTCAAAATGTCTGTGATACCGATAAAATTTGGAGAAAAATATTGTCCTTATCACAGAAAAAAATTGTTAATACCAAGGACAATTTGTCTTAAAAATTGACCAAATTTATACATAGACAATTTGAGCATGTACATGACGCAGCTTTGTAAAAAATTATCATCTTGGGGTTTTGTACCATATATTTTTGGGCAAGTGCTACACTTTGAAGCAGCTTTTTCTTTCTTTTTTACGTACCAGATACTGTGGGGCTGTGGGCTAAGCTAGTTGTTAATTGGTATAGTAGTTTCACACATCCAGCTGTTTCTCATTATTCTTTTTGTGAACTACTGGCTACTTCTTAGTGGGGTTTCCAAGTCAGAGAATAGAAACATGTTTTCCTTATTTGAATGCTACATTAGTCCACCATAGCTGGGGAGGGTGTTTCTCTTTTCAGCCACTGCATGATGTTTTTGCACTATAACAAGTAACTTTGCTTCGCTGTGTGCAATCTAACCATCCTAAGGATTTGTTAGTTTTTGTACGTATGAGGAAAGGATTTGTTTTCCACCTGTTTTGTTTTATTATTTGGATGTTTTTATATTGGGTAAAATGGCTTTGAGTGAAAAAAATGTCCTTTTTTTCAAGAATTGTTTGCATTAACAGTCTACGTTGACAGAGCATATGTTTTTTACATTTTTTACGGTATGTTTTAGAGCACCGATTACGGTGTTAGTGTGTGACTGAGAGGTCACACGTTTTGAGAGCACCTCATGTCAAAATGACAATAGAATGCTCCTTGTATATCGCCTTGCGGGGACTGTAATGTACATTAGGCTGCCTTTTTGAGATTTTATCAAGTTATTTTAATAGTACTACTTTCGTCCCAGTTAAAGGTTCTCATGGTAAAATGACATGATTATTTAGACAATAACTATAATAGTAATTCAAGTATCAATCTAGGTTTGGTTAGTTGCTTGCATTCTTTCTTTAGCCTTGTTTTTAGGCAAATGGGTAACGTGCAAAGCTACTATCCTACAACCACATGCTAGTTTATAATAAATGCAAATAGTGGCGTAACCAAGACCTTGAACATTTGGAATTTGGGCTGAGCAAGAAAAATTATTTAGTCATAAATTTTTAGTGAATCACAAGAAAACTATATATACCAAACTTAGGGGGGTGTCCCTACGAAACAAAAAAGCACATGTCATGAACTTTGACTTGCTCCATAACAGCTATGTGAAGTTTTTAGCAAATGTATTATAAGAAGAGACATGAGTAATACTTTTAAATTTTTTAATACTATCTCATGTCCATCATTTGCAATGGAGCCAAAGATTCATTATTTTTTGGCTTGAGAATATGATGAAATAAAGCAAAATGGCTCACTAAACTGTCTGTGCTTCTTTGTTATGAAGCAGCAGTCAGTCTATGCAATTTTGGACGCGATTTTCACTATGGGTCATCCGGAAACAGTCTCTTTGTGCTGTAGTACAGGGGTAAGACTGCGTACATCCGACCCCCCCTTACCCCACCATAGGTGGGAGCCTTTGCGGCACTGGGGTAAATGAAAATGAAATGATTTGTTACTATCTCAACTCCCATTTTATGCAAATATGTTATCCATATGTTTTTGTAATCCCCAACATTCATTTTGTTTTTTGTTTTTTTTTTTTTGCAAAAAACTCAATTATTTGATTATTTCAAGCAGCGAAGAAGCTAATTATGGTGATCCAATAAAGAAAGTGATGTTTGTAATACTGATTTAAGCCCCTTTTCTGTATACTCACATGAATTTTAACAATTTGGTAGTGATTGTCCTTTTGTATTTTGATCTTATAGGTTTTATGTAGATGATGTACCTATAAGAGAGATCGTAAGGACAGAAGCAATGGGTGGGGACTTTCCTTCCAAGCCAATGTCTATATATGCCACAATATGGGATGGATCTAGCTGGGCTACTTCTGGTGGAAAGTATAAAGTAAATTACAAATATGCTCCTTACACTGCAGAGCTCTCCAACTTTGTTCTTCATGGCTGTGCAGTTGATCCTATAGAGCTTTCGTCGGATAAATGTGGCAGTGTCTCGGAAATGCCCTCCTTCCTAACCAGTATCACACCTGAGAAAAGGGCTAAAATGGTGAACTTCCGGAGGAAGAACATGCAGTATTCGTACTGCTATGATCGCGCTCGGTATAATGTACCCCCGCCAGAATGTTCCCTTGACCCTAAAGAGGCCGAGCAGCTCAGACGCTTTGACCCGGTGAGGTTTGGTGGCGTCCATCGCCACCGTGGCAAGCGCCACCACCGCCACAGTACCAGAGGTAGCAGGGATGATGGATTGTCCTCCGTTTGAGAAGTCCTATGGTTTAGTAGCTACATTGATCATTATTTTTATGGGCACCTTGGATTTAATTTGGAGTACATTTAAGGCTCTTTGCATTTGTGTATAGTGAATATAATACAGCACATAAGATCACAGTTTCGTTTATGTGGGCACTAGGAATTTTGACTTTATTGGTCATAAATGGGATGTGTACTTATTCCTTGTACTACGTATCAGCTATAATGTCGCCCCAGCCAGGTTAATATTGTTGTCATCTTGGGTTTATAAATTTAATTACTTGTCATTCTTGTACCACATTATCTCAGTGTGGCAAAGGCGTTCTCTATAATGAATTAAGAGCGAGCCGGATGTACGCATTCTTACTCTTGTATTACATTGAAAATTGCATAGTCAATGCTCTTTCTTAACAAAGAAGCACAATCAATTTATTGAGCCATTTTACTTTATTCAATCAACTCAAGCCAAAAACTAGTGGGTCTTTGTTACATTGCAAATGATGGAAAATCTTATACCATTTTACTATAATCTCTTATTCATCTATTTGCCAAATCTAGCCGATGAACTTACCTTACTTAGAGAGTTCATTGATAGCACAAATTTCAGTGATCCCATTGTTATTAGGGAAAAGGATCAAATAGGCCATTTAACCTACATAAAAAGGTCAAATAAGCCTTTAAATAGAAGGCTTTGTCCGGCCGTCGCCATTTGGGGCGGTTCCCGGTGGAATTTTTTGATGAAATTGTTTGAGCATCTTATTCATTAAGTCTAGTTTACTCATATCAAATTTCAGCTAACAATTCATTCGGGAAGCCTTTCAAATGAATTTTTGAAGATAGTTGCGCTTTTAGCTGCGCAGTTATCTTCAAGAATTCATTTGAATACCTTCCCGATTGAAGTTTTAGCTGAAATTTGGTATGAGTAAACTAGACTTATTGAAGTCAGTCTACTTCAACATGTTTTGTTCTGTTACGATGATTAGAGTTTTGAGTGACGGGAATAGTGGACTTGATATAACTGCGCTTTTAGCTGCGCAGTTATCTTCAAGAATTCATTTGAATACCTTCCCGATTGAAGTTTTAGCTGAAATTTGGTATGAGTAAACTAGACTTATTGAAGTCAGTCTACTTCAACATGTTTTGTTCTGTTACGATGATTAGAGTTTTGAGTGACGGGAATAGTGGACTTGATATAACAATAAAGTAACATTGGTTCTTCAAGTGTAATCTCTATCTCGGTTAACACCCTTCTTATCCAAATTAGTTCATACACACCATGAGTCATTGCTTTGTGCTCAGCCACAGTGCTACTTTTAGTAACACATGACTATTTAATTACTTACTTCGCCATGTCACAAGATTACCCTATACTATAAAATATCATCACGTTTGACTTTCGATCGTCAAAGGGTTTGGCCCAATCTACACTAGTATAAGCCACAACTCTATTATCATCATCATGTTTCTCAATGAACCATCCATTCCCTGAAGTACTTTTTAGGTACCTTAGAATTATGTAGACAACAAAAATATGACCTCAACAAGGAGCGTGCATGTATTGGCTCACAAGACATACAGTAAAAGCTATGTCAACTAACCATTGATAGTTTTCTGTGTTAACAAGTCTGCCTTCTAAGTTCTAAAGGAGTTTTATTAGGCTTCTTGGACATGTATTCGTACCAAAACATAACTAGTCAATGACTCAATGTGTACAAGTAATTGGACAAGAGTCGCTATAATATAGTAGATGATGAGTCACGTAGAACTACTAATTGAATGTCACTTTTTTGGAAATTTAAAATAAATATTTTTTTGTCTTTTGAATTCAATTTAATATATTAATGGGAAAAGGCCTATATTAATTTGAGTGGAATACTTTCTATATTGTATGAGTTGAAATTAGTATTCCTTGCGAGAGTTGTGACGCCAAATAAATCACATTGAAAAATTCAGGATTCTCGAAAAAAATATTATTATTACTATTATTATTATTATTATTATTATTGTCCTTAACTAAATGTCCTTTTAGGCTTGAACACAAGTTTTAAGAGAAAAATAGTAGGGTAAGCATAGAGTGCGTAAGATTTTGATAAAGTAAGCAAGAGAGTATTTTTTTTGTAACCTGAAAGAGAGTATAATAAAAAAGAGTAAAATGGTGATGAAGTAAGAAAGAGAGTATATTAAGAAAGGTAAAGTGATAATAAAGTAGGAAAAAGAAAGTAATTTGTAAAAAGTAAAAATAATAAAAGTGGAGGTATTTTATCAAAATCTTTCATAAAATAGAAAGGACGTTTAATAAAAAATAAATGAAAATAGAATAAGAGACGGTTATTAAGAGTTTTTTCCCGGAATAATGCTGCATAAATAAATAATTCCCAAAATACTGCTGGGTTAAAAATAATTCCCAAAATACTGCTGGGTTAACTGTGGTTAAGAAAAGCCGCCACTTGAAATGGCGGTTTTTCTCTACACAGTACAAGAGCCGCCACTTGAAGTGGCGGCTTTTCTTAAAGAATAAAGCAACCACGTAACGTATACGAAGTATAAGTCTAAAAACAAATGTTGTGGGACCCATCCAAAATTAAAAATCCCTGTTTTCTTTGAACTGCTATAACTTTTTTATTTGTACTCTAATTGTTACAAAAAATATATCAATATTCATAATTTTTTATTATCTTTCATATGACACCAATATTGAATATATAAAATAAAAATAATATTTAACACTAAAAATTACTATCTCTGGTCCTAAATAAACTTCTCGTACACTTTACGATGCTTGACTGACGATAAAACAATCCGATCCATGTTCACACCCGGTTTATTTTTAGTAAATAAAATTTACATTTTCAGAAACTACATTAAAACCGCTATAAATTTTCTTGATCAGTCTTTATAGCGGTTTTAATGTAGTTTCTGAAAATGTAAATTTTCTGAAAATGTAAATTTTATTTACTAAAAGTAATTAAATCGGGTGTGAACATGGATCGGGTTGTTTTATCATCAGTCAAGTATCATAAAGTGTACAAGAAGTTTATTTAGGACCGGAGATAGTAATTTTTAGTGTTAAATTATTTTTTTATTTTATATATTCAATATTGGTGTCATATGAAAGATAATAAAAAATTATGAATATTGATATATTTTTTGTAACAATCAGAGTACAAATAAAAAAGTTACAGCAGTTCAAAGAAAACAGGGGATTTTTAATTTTGGATGGGTCCCACTTTATTTATTGTTAGACTTGAGCATACGAAGTATATGTTACGTAGATGTGTTGGTTGCTTTGTTCTTTAAGAAAAGCCGCCACTTCAAGTGGCGGCTCTTGTACTGTGTAGAGAAAAACCGTCATTTCAAGTGGCGGCTTTTCTTAACCACAGTTATCCCAGCAGTATTTTGGGAATTATTTTTAACCCAGCAGTATTTTGGGAATTATTTATTTATGCAGCATTATTCCGGGAAAAAACTCGGTTATTAAAGAACAGGAGTATTATTATTTCTTATTATCATTACTATTATTAGCTATTATAAATCCCAATTGAATATCTCTGCCATGAGATCATTTTAGTATCATGTTTGTCTCAAATCAGGATAAAAGAGGTGTTGTGATAGATGCGTGATAGCCAATAATATCACTTAGTCACATCGCATCACATAAATTGTGGTTGAACGAAAACAAGTACGAAGTACATGCCAGAGAGGCAGAGATAAAAGCAAAAAATTGACAAATATTTGTGCAAAATTAAATTAAATCAAGACATAGACTAATTAGGATATTGAAATTGAACAATTTAAATATAATAAATGATGACTTGGACCAATCATATGCATCATACTTACGTTACTCTATTTTTTAGGGGTATCCTATTACTCGCCAAAAACCATAATGTAACAAAACTTGAGATCATATGAAGCTTTTAAAAATTCAGAGAGAGCGGCTCAATTCTACTGCTGAGATTCAGCTTCCTTCTTCTCAACTAATCTGATAAAATTCTGAACTATGGTTTTCCCTTCATTGGTTATGATGCTTTCAGGATGAAATTGCACCCCCTGGCGTTTCAACCAATTGACAAAATAAACAAAAGAAAAAACAGTTAGGCCAAATGAAAACTGCAACAATCTCAATTCTCAACAACAAAAACGACAAAGAACATCAATGGCATATTTTTTCGTTTAATAAAAAATATTGCAGTTAATGGATAATGGTTCAAAAAATAGAAGATGTACAAATGGGAACCTACAGTTATGTTCTGTATTCTTCAAGGTTAAACCAAGCATTTAAAAAGCGAAAAAACTATAATAATTATCCCCATTGCCTACTATTTTCCTCATTGCAAACATGGTGCAAGAGTTTTTCCTAATTCTAATACAAGAAGAAAACTAGGAAAGGAGGCCTACAATACGTTCTAAAAAAACGCAAAGGTTCAACATCATCATATCTGTTTTAGGATGTTTTTCTTTGGACTGAAATTTTTTGGTCTGTTCTGGTCTAATTTGGTTTGATAAATGTCTAGTCTCTGTGTATTTTACAACGGTTGAAGTTTAGTCTAATCTGGAACAGAAATAAGTATCCTTAAAGCCCCATGCCGTCCAATTGCATGAATCATCATTATTAATTATAGTAAAGCAAGGCAGAGTGTGCAAATTGACATCATTATGTCCATGATATCAGTTGACTTTTGGTTCTTAATGACATATGCTGAAATAGTTGGATATTGGGGACCATAAAAACATGAATGCCAGGTGTGATAACCATGGCCGTCTTTTAGGAGGTACAATAGGTGTTTCGCACCGGGGCCCACATTTATAGGGGGCCTCCAAATTTTTAGTATGTAGTATTAACTATAACCTGTAGGTTGATTTTTTCTAGATATTGTGTATTACGGAGTATTTCAAATTCCAAAACATGTATAACTTTTAGTTTTTATAAATTGAAAAACGGAACATTGTTTTTACATAACCGTACATTTTTTTTTGAAGCAGTTACATAATAATTACTTTATTAGTTTAACATTTTTTGTACAAATAATTAGTTTAACTAGAGCAGTGTACTTTCCAAATTCCCAATGGCAAGTACTTATGTACTTAGGGTTGTGCTCGGGTAGGACTTTTTTTACTCCTAAAACATTATATAAAACTTATATTTCATTGACTTTTTTTATTTCATTGTTAAATTTGTTATATTTTATTGTTTTAGGGGGCCTCAATTTGCCATTTCGAACCGGGGCCTCCAAATTCATTAGACGGCCCTGGTGATAACCATTAGTCCATTTATGGGTTTACTCGTAAGTACTTTTCATTTAAGCACTTGGTGCTTTTCTGATAAAAGATACTAATACGAATTCTTTACTTTCTGGATAAACTGATTAATCTTAATTCTCAACAACTAAAAGGCTGCTAGAATACAACAACACATAATATAACCTATATATGTATAGCACAATTACGTAACTCATTACAGCACTTCAAAAAAAAAGGAAATGGATTATTCATAGATGTGTCTTCCATTTTGAAATGGAGCCAAAGACTCACTATTTTTAGGCTTGGGAATATGATGGAATAAAGCAAAATGGCTCACTAAACTATCTGTGTTTCTTTGTTATGAAGCAACAGTCAGTCCATGAAATTTTCGACGCGATTTTCACTATGGATCATCCGGAAACAGTTTCGCTGTGCTAGAGCATAGGGGTAAGACTGCGTACATCCGACCCCTCCTTACCCCACCGTAGGTGGGAGCCTTTGCGGCACTGGGGTAATGATGATGATGATGATGGATTATTCATAGATGCGGGTAAAATGACAGGTTCAAACATTGAGTAACAAGACCTCAAACTGGTACGGACGTGGGTGGAAGATGAAAAAAAAAGAACGAAAAGGATGATAATTGGAAAAATAGCACAGCTTCCTGCCCTAGGCAATGAAGTGTCCACCGTTTCCAACGAGTGCACAACGAATTATTTCTCCAAAAGATTAATAAACTTATAAATGAATATGGCACCTCTATTTATACTAGTCTAAGAGTCTTGGTGGCCTAGTATTACAATACTTCTATTAAGAAATTAATAACTAAAATAGAATATATATATATACTAATAGGAAACTACAACTAATAATAACATTAGGAAACTAACACTAATACTTAAGGAAACTAATAATCATAATGAATAATAATAGTAAAAATAATGATAGTAATAGTAATAATAACAATAGGCTTCTTCGGTCCATATTACAACCATTAGGAATGCACTACAAAATACAAATGCTTCTAATTTTCAAAGCATGTATTGCCTTACGTATAGATGACATAGAAAAACCTCTACGTGCTAATCCCTAGGCAATCCAAAATTTTATTCAATAATAATAATGAAAAAAATAGTCATGGAAAAATTCTAACAGAAAAGAGAGATTACCTGCAGGTAACGATACACTTTGTGACGAGCAGCCATTACCAGTCCATCCTCTGTCCATGCTGTTATCTCAAGTTCATCTTTAGGGAAACTATCCTTATCAATCACAAGGCTATGATATCTACCTGCAGTGAATGGGCTGAAAGCAAATACAAAAAAATCACTAATGGGATCAAAGTCAGACCTTTAAATTAAAATAACAAACTAACAAAAGATAAATTATATTTTCAAATGAAAGCAAAATTGAAACAGAAATGAATATTGAAATTCATCAACTTCAAGGTCCAAAAGGTCATATAAACTTTTAAATAATAAAGTTCATCAAGAATTTATCAAAGTGACATTACTAATGGTATCAGAGTCTAGAGTAGGGTAGGGGGTAGCCAGCGGTGGAGACTGCCCGGTCCTATAGAGTGTCCAAAATTAACTCTAGATCTACTAAAGCTTCTGGCTAGTAATAATGTTTTTCTATAACACAGGTGTCCTGGACTACAGGTCCGAGTAATCCCGCAGGCCCTGGATTTTATGCTCTTGTTTTAACGCTACCCCTCACGGCTACAGTCATTCCTCTACTTCTCTGTTGTAAATTTAGATGTGATTCTCATTTGGGTTCAAGAGAGCATCCTGTGATGCATGTTATTTGCAAACAACATTGGCATTTGTAGCTGACACGAAGTCATCATTTTCATCATCATTTTCGTTTACCCCAGTGCCGCAAAGGCTCCCACCTACAGTGGGGTAAGGGGGGTCCGATGTACGCAGTCTTACCCCTGTACTAAAGCACATAGAGACTGTTTCCGGATGACCCGTAGTGAAAATCGCGTCCAAAATTGCATGGACTGACTGTTGCTTCATAACAAAGAAGCGTAGACAGCTTAGTGAGCCATTTTGCTTTATTCCATCATATTCTCAAGCCAAAAAATAATGAATCTTTGGTTCCATTGCAAATGATGGAAATTGTAGCTGACACGAAGTGACGAACACAAATTTGGAGTGAGGGCAGTATAGGAATTACGGTGCCTCTTTCGCAGGAAGCACGATGAGAAGGGGGATTTAGCATTGGAAAGCAGATGACATCACAAAAAGAAAATTTCAAGTTTCTGGATACTATCATCCAGAAAGAGGGAGAAACCGAGGACGATGACGAACACCGTATAAATGCAGGTAGATAAAGTGGAGGAACGGAGTTAGGACAAGACTATCCCCTTAAAACTGAATGAATAACTTATATACAATAGACATCCGACCAGCTGTAATGCATAGTTTGAGTTTTGGAGGATAAAAAAAGGCACTGGAACAAAAGTTGGATGTAGAAAGTTGCATAAATGAGGATGTAGATTGTAGCGGTGGACATATAGTCGAACAAAGTTGAACAGAATATCGGCTGAAGTCTTCCAGGTTGAGCCAAGAGCCACGTCTATTTCTAGCAAATAAAGGGTAGACCGCAATAGATGTGATATCACGTTTGAGGAGAGTGGAGAATGTTTTAGTCAAGGAAGCGAGGAGGAGAGAAAGGCCTCAAAGCATGTGGGGTGAGCAGCAGAGGCTTGACTTAGCCTCCTTATTCCTTAACATCTGAAAGAACATGACATTTGATAGGGGTTCCTGGAGAGGCTATATCAGGGTAATGGATTTCTTGTAGGATTTGAGGGCAACTTTTGTTGGCAGGCTGGGGCTCTTTTGGCACTGCAGTTAGGTGTCCGTTGGAGCTCTGCTTATTTTCCTTTCTTCTTTCTTAACTACTAGTACTTATTTACTACCTAGTACCTACCTTTCTATATGTCCTTTTCAAAGTTGTTATGTGCTATTTTTATATTTTGTTAATTTGTTCATACTTGAAACGTTTTATATAAGCACCACCTTGTATACTTGCATACCGAAGATGCACCTAGCAATTTTTTATGGACACATACAATGCACACAGACAAAAAAAGCTTTGTGGACAAAAAAAAATCTCTATCCTTGCCTGGTGTACAAAATTGGTGTACATAAAGCATTAATCACTACAACTCACCCGTCCTTCATTGTGGATGTCTTTTTTTTACTTCAAAACTTTACAGAAGATTTCAAATTTTCCAACTTTCCTATTTTTGACATCTTTCATAACTTTCTAATTTTTCCTTTGCCGAGCTTCTTCACAGAAACTGCCTATCAACTCCCAGGGATAGAGATAAGGTCTGCGTACAGTCGTACACCTCACCCTCTACTACACCTTACCTCCATGTAGGACATAATTGATAGGTTTCTTTCGGTGCATTTTGAGGTGTATAGATCCAGTACGAAAAAGCATGCTTACAAGCCAGCATATGAATACAGACTAGCTATTTGTTAGACTGTTGTAGTAATCATAACTCAGCTAGAAGTGTTTTCATCAGCTTATCAACACACTAAAAACCTATTGAAGGATTACAATTCCAGTAGAGTAGTAGATGAATAGCAAATACTCAGTATAACATAGATTACAACCTATAAACTATTCACTACCTGCTATAAAATTATTGAATAAATTCCTAAGAGCTTACTTTGGCAGCCCTGTAAACAAGCCATCTTCTCCACCCTCATTGTAATACACAGGAGAACTTTTCCCATGCATCACACCATACGGAGAACGCACTACTTTTCCTGGTAACAAAGGAAAATAGCAATAAGCACCACATCTTTCACCTAAAAATTAAAATGCAAACTATGATGGGAGAAATGTAGATGACAGTCAGATGGTGATGGTGAGCAACTTTAGGGTGTTATATGTGGATTTATCATAGAGACATAGATACTGAGATGCCATTAGAAATTGCAAGCAAGATGGTATATATAGCAGTGCAACTTGCCCAAATCTGTTACTAATATCTAATGAAAATCATCTACATACAATATCTAAAGGATTTTTATCAAAACAAGCTTCAACCCTGCATTCCTGACTTCCTGTTTTCGCTACATTACATCTGACTTTCTTCTGCATGCTTTTAAATTATGCTCTTTAAGCCACAATTGCATTTCATATGTGCATCCCGTTATAATGGTGAAACATCAGATATTTCAGCTAGCACTATAGCAATAAGATAACCAATTATATTTCCTCAATTTGCTAAAGTCTAAATAGACTTCTGTAGCACTATTGTCTGCATTACCGGGAGTTTGGGCCATTCATTTCACCTCTTTAACAGTTTAACCCCACATCTGAGAGAGTGTAACATTTCAGATTAAGAATAATTTTGGATATGTAGCATGTAGCATCAAATTAAGAGAGAATGGTGCATTCCTCCCAAAAATCAACCACTACTTTTTATCTGCCACCTGTACGGCAATACTATTTTCAACTCTGTTATATTTTCAGGTCTCAAGTGCTACTGCAGGTCAAGGAAAGCAGCACACAAGCAGCAATGCCAATACCTGGAAGGGAGCCACAAGTTTTACTTAGATCCAGATTAGGGTTGCTGTATAATCATATCACATTGATACATTATAAGCTTTGTAGCCAATCTATAATAGTTGTTATAAATTCCTTATTAGCCCAGCATTCCTCTTGGTATATGGATTCCATAAAAGCTTCATATTAGTTCATTTGTTTCCTAGTTAGAATTGTTATGCTCCCTGTATGGTAGCATAAGTTTTATCTGAGGACCCCTGGGACTTCATGCACACCCTACATACCTTGTTCTATCTAATCTCTCACCTCTTCTTAATAAGAATGTTACCTTTAACCTTAACATGTGCCTCATTGCCGGCGTCATGGGTGATAAGCCAACAGACTTCTCACCAACGCAATCCTGATATACAAAACTTGAGTTCATGGCCTTCACTGGGAGGAAAGACCCTTTAATCTGGCTCCAACATTATGATCTTTATTTTCGAACACCCATACACCACATCAACAAGATTGGAGTGGTGACCTTTTACTATGATAGTATGATGGGCTAAGCTCGATTCTAGCATTATTGTTTTTCATGGCAAACTGCAATTAATGGAGATGAATCCCACTTGTCCTCACATGAGGCAGCCTTCTCTGTGGCTTTGTAATCACACCGTATCCGTCACAACACCTCAGCGACAGCCGCAAAAAACAGCCGCTCCAAGACAACCACCCATTTGCTGCTCATCCCCCAGCCAAACAGGAAGCTTTCAGACCGTTTATGTTTCAATTGTGAATACATTTGGTTTCAGCCTTTCAGGAACACTGAAACAAGCACAGGGCAACTCAATTGTGTCACTTGTATCAGAACATGACCCCAATTCCGGAGCATGTGAGCAAGTACCAACCAAGCAGGAAGGGGGTCCATTTATGGTGGATTCATTAGTCATCACACTCATCACATCATCCTTGGAGTAAAACGGCCTAGTACACTACTAAACTGGGATCAATCGAGTGGAATGTCAGTCCTAGGGAATGCAGTTCAAACTCCATGCAGAGCAGCCCCTGGCATTTTCACTCCATTGCTACTGTCTCTCTAATCATGAGTCCTTGAGTGTAAACTGGGAGAGTTTACTTGAGTTTCTTAGGCAGATTTAACGCTACTCCGGTTGTGATTTTGTGATCACCACATTGTCCTCATAGAAGCACCAAATCAATAGTTGTTTGGCCGTATTAGTACCCCTCAATTATTGCAAGATGAGATCAAAACTCGCTGCAAGGGCATGCTTAACAATAGCACTATTCAGCATAGCCGTTCACCCTTATTGTCTCGGTAATGTTGGTAGCAAGACTCACAAAAAACAAAGGCACGTAGAGTTTTGGTAGAATATCAAGAACTCAGTGCCCACGGCATCAAAGATAAATTCTCAATTTGGGTCATTAATTAACTTTTGGCTGAATTACAGGGCACCATTTTTCATTTACCAAACTCAATCTACACTCCACGTACCACCAAATTTGGATGCACCCAGGCAACATGCCAAAACAAGATTGCATGTAAGGGTCAGTTCACCACTTCTTTGCTTCTTCCATATTAGAATTGTGTTGGCTTGGCAAGTTGATTAGTGACACATTCTTTCCCAGCACAGAGGCACAAACAAATTGAACTCCACTTTTCCCTTCACTAGGCAATGGTCAGGGCTCTTGATCCAGACTGCTAAATTCATATAAATAATAGGTGCAGTTCTGAATGCCACGATACGGCATGAATGTGGGGGTCAAACTTGTGAAAATAACACAAATATTTCATATTTACAAAAAAATGTGGATGAATTTGGGAGAAGTGCAATCATCTATGATAAAATATACAGTTGCAAATTACCAAATTAATAAATCAAATGTTTGATCACATCAAGATGCCAGCAACTTGGGTAAGAGTAAATATAATTTACATAAAAGCTCACCTCCAAAAGCCTCTCCTATGCATTGCAGCCCCATGCAGACACCAAATAATGGAACAATAGGTCCCAATTCCAGTACAGTTTGTAATGATATTCCTGAATCTTTAGGAGCTCCTGTGATTGTTACAATTGGGGGAAGAAAACATCAATTTCTGCTGGAATAATAAAGAAACGTGAAAATAACTAGAGAATCAAAGGACTGTTGCACATTCTCCTCAGCATCCTTACCTGGGCCTGGTGAAATGACAATTCCCCTTGGATTTTTCCTGAAAAGATTTAAACGTAATGATGTCATATATTTACCTACTAGAAGGAACACAGGTCTATTTCTCTGATTTTAGTTTCATTTAAAATTCAAATAAACATAATTAATATCACCATTGCAGTAAGCCAGTAATTTTGTCTTTAACTTTACATTACATTCAAATTGTGAAATTTTGAATGCCACATACTTTAGTCTGGAACACTCATGACCCTTACCTTCCAGCATGAATACAAAGTGGAAGAAGCCACTATTCCTCACTTTACCTTTTGAGTGGCTTTTGATGATTAGAAAATAAACAAACGACTATTCATCAAATTAAATTAACACACAATAACAGAAAGCAGATTCATTTTCAATGGGTCAGCCCAGCACATATAAGGCTTCTGTAAAAAGTTTCATTATGTGATTATCTGGTCCAAAGAGCTACTACATTAAAATATCATACATAGTATCAAATTCCAACACTTCTAGGAGTATAAAAATGACTCCCAGTTTCACTTACTTCTTCAGTTCATCCACCGTGAGATCGTCATTCCTATAAACCTCGAAGCTGCATCCCAGCTCTCCCATATACTTCAAACAACAGCAAAGCAAAGCTAATTAAAGAAAGAACATAATCGTAAAAAGTAACTTTCAAAAGAGACTGACTTGGCATAAGTTGTAAGTGAAGCTATCATAATTGTCGATAACGATGATTGAACTTTTTTCTTGCTTAGCCCTTTCTGAGGAAGCTCCAACTGATAGCACGGAAGAATGCTGCGAAAAAGCCACAGTAGTAAAGCTCCTCTTGATCCCAAATCCAGCAACGGATGGTCTGTAATTAGGAAATGCCAGGGTTTTGGGCGTCTGTAAACCTGAAAGGGAAATATTGGTTTTAAAGTGGAAGGTGGAAGATTGGGCGGCTGGGGGCGGTACAACGGCGGCCATGGCGGATAAAGGGTACGACTTCGCCCTTCTTCGGGTTGCTGGAAGTTGGAGACAGTTACTTCTGACAAGGGTGGGCTCACAGGCAGCATGATTTTAAATTAAATACTATCGTACTACCGGAGTATAAAAGGAAATGTGCAAATTTACCGCGTATATGCAAAAGTAAATGGGAAAGTTACTGAGTGTTTTTAAAATTTTTAAAATAGGACTATCGTGTTTTTTATTCCCAAAGTAGGAGTAATTATTATCAAGTTTAGAAAATATTACCATGTTTGAAGTCCGGTACTGCCAAAATATGGCAGTAATTAGTCCTATTTTGAAAATAAAAACATGACAGTCTTATTTTGGAATTTTCAAACATTTTTTGTCCTCCATCGGGTAATATTCTCAAAGGAAATAGTCCTAAATACTACTCGTATCGTAGTAAATACTTGTATATACTTTTGAATTTTGAAAAAAAAAACGTTTAATATTCTTACAAATGAACAAATTTACTTTTACTAACTTTAAATAAGGTTATTAAAAAAAATAATAACAATAAATTTAAATTTTTAAATTTACTCATAGGCAGCATGACTTTAAATTAAATACCATGTAGTATAAAAGGAAATGTGCAAATTTAAAGTTGGAAATGCATATATACTCTTGAATTTTTAAAAGAAATAAAAAATATGTTTAATGTTCTCATAAATGAGAAAATTTGATTTTATTTGTAACACCGTCCCCAAATATATTTACTTTTATGTAAATAATGTATTGAACCTTATTAAAGGATTAATGAATTTACGAAGTTGTAAATTTTTATTATTTCTTTCGCGTGAATAGAAAATTGCACGTGGGACCCACACCGGGAGTGGGGGGCCGCCCGACATTCCCGAGACCATATATTTTATTCATCTTGGTCTAGATAATAAATATATAGTGGTGGATATTTCATTTGGGCCATGGAAAGGCCCAGAGTTGACCGATCGATCAATAGAAGCCCAAATTACCGGTACTGGTAATTTAACGAATAACGGCCCGAACTGAATTTCGGAGGCTTATAAATTAAAGTTGGGGAATGTATATTCATTATACATGTCATGATGAGTAAGAGCACATAATATATTTTATTTGACCCGATAAAATAAAATATATTTAAAACAGTCCGAAAAAATACAACTTTCGGGACAAATTGTACACGTCGGGGCAAAAAGGGTTGACCTCCCACATGGGTGGGGGCCAACCCACGATTTTTGCCACTCAAATTGAGGGCTTGGTCGGCTGTTTGAAGAGGAAGGCATGGGAGGGAGAGGTTGACATGATCTAAAAGGCATCAAACAAAAATGAGGTGGCCCCCCATCCACACCCATTTGTTCAATGAGACAAAGGGGTAAGCCTCACCCCTCTCCCACCCTCATTTTCGGCCAAGAGAACCCAGGAAGAGCAAGAAAAACCACCCAGCCTCCTTCCTCCATTGTTGAAGAAAAATCATCAAGGAAGAATCACCCAAAAAGGAGCTAAAGTGCTAAAAGTGTGAAATAACTAAGGTAATGACCTTATTATAACTACTCCTTTATTTTTCTTCTACCATATGAGATATATATATCATGTGAAGAATCCTTGAGAGGGTTCTACATGTTATAAGTATGGATTAATGGGTTGGAAAGTGATTCTATGTCCAAGAACGGACTTAGAAGCCAAAACGACCGGTTCACCGGAAAATAACCGTTTTGAGGTTATTTGTATTAATACGGGTTTCATGATTATAAAACCTTGTTAGGAACTTGTGAAAGGTATTTCAAGTGATTTCACAAAGTTGGTAAAGTCGCCGGAGTTGTCGCCGGAGTTGACCGAAAGTCGCCGGAGTTTCACCGGAGTTCAACCAAGAGGGGTAGAACTTCATAACGCTAGTTCAAGGTGAGTGGACGGCTTAATATCTTATAACTTTTGGGTTAATTATGAGATTACCTAAATAAATGTTATATGATTTCATAATGATGTTTAAAAGATATTTAAACATGTGATTAGCCAATAGGGTTAAGTTTGTATGAAGGAAATTTATTGTTGATGCATGGAATATGATATGAAGAATTATATGAAATGCATATTTGTTTGAAGTGTATTAGAAGCACAAATGAATATTATTAACTTAATTATATGATGATTAAGTTGATACACACAAGGCATGAAATGGCGGTCAACGAAAACGTGGACCGAAGAACAAAGGATTTAATTAATACCGGTTGGTATTAATTAATTATAAACCTATATAAATGCATGGCTTTGCATGGATTGTGATACATAAGATTTATGTATTGGATTAGTTATGAGTAACTAAGGATGATATAGACTCTATCTAGGTTGATAGGAGGTTGATCATAGGAAAACTTGGTGGAGGACCCTAGTACTTAAAAAGTACTTAACACTCAAAAATTTGGTGGAGGACCCTAGTACTTAAAAAGTACTTAACACTCAAACTTGGTGGAGGACCCTAGGACTTAAAGTCCTTAACACTCAAACTTGGTGGAGGACCCTAGTACTTAAAAGTACTTAACACTCAAAACTTGGTGGAGGACCCTAGGACTTAAAAGTCCTTAACACTCAAACTTGGTGGAGGACCCTAGTACTTAAAAGTACTTAACACTCAAAACTTGGTGGAGGACCCTAGGACTTATGAGTCCTTAACACTCACAAACCGGTGGAGTATCCAAGGATTATGATCCTAAAACTCATAGATTGTGATATACAAGTAGGGACAAGGAGGAGTCCTATACACTCATAGGTATATGGGTGGGTTGGGGTTTTTAGTCAAGAATATTGACTATTACTATTTTTTCCCAAATAAAATGGTGATCTACTGACGTGCACTTGTCGTGAGGTGCACTCAAAATAAATATCAATACGACACTAATACGTAGTATAGCGAAGTAAGGTTCGTATCCACAGGGAAAGGAATACTTCTCTCTTTATAAACTAGTAACAAGGGGGGGTTTTAGATTGAGTAAATGAACTTAAATTATATTTAAACACGAAGATGAACGAGTTATGTGGTTTAATTAATAAGAAGAAGACTTGGCTTTGCTTTTATCCACTTAATGAAATGTTCGTCGATCCCGGTTATATCTTTAACTATCTTCCTCTCGAATACTCAATCGAGGAGTATATCCAGTTCATCGAGGGTAGTTATTAATAACGAGACGCGTTCATTAATAAAACTTACTACCGAGTCAATATAGAACAAGCGCCGTATATTAACTTGATAGTAGCAATAAAATCAAGATGAAAACGATTGAGATTGATAACCTCAACACAAGCGGTTTATTGGTTTAATCAATATAATTAATTCCCCTTGACTTATTAATCATGAGAAGCATGCATTAACAACCCAAGTTTACTACCATTGAAAGAACCAAATTAATAACAAGCGTATTAACCGATTGATTCTAGTAATAATTAATATATGAAACAAAACTAGTTGATCCTTTAAGTAATGTTCAAAATATTAATATGAAATATGAATAGGAATTAATTAATACTCAAGGAAGAATATTAAAGAAGATGAATCCTACTATAGTTAATATCAAGATGTTAACTAATTGTCATCTTAGTAACACTCCCCAATATTAACATAGAGGAAGAAATAGCTATTACTATAATTAATGTCAAGATGTTAACTAATTGTCATCTTAGTAACACTCCCCAACATTGATATAGAAATAGTATTTAAAGGAAGAATTAATATTCAAGGAAGAAGATTAAAGAGAATAACTCACAACTTACAAATTCATTAAGCTTCAAAGTAGCAAAACCAAGATGGAAGAGTTTAGCTCCTCATTTGGAGACTAAACATGATAGAAAATATAAAGAAAACACTAATCTAAACTGAGCTAAAGAGTATATGTGAATTGGTTCCCTTAATGTGAAGAAAAAGGGGTGTATTTATAGCAAAATAGAGGTGGCAGGGTTCGGTACTCGATCCAGTATTGGCAATACTGGACCGAGTATGAGAGGAAATTTCCAGGAAATTGTGAAAAATAGGCATACTCGACCGAGTATTGCCAATACTCGACCGAGTATGCGACAGGATTTTCATCAAATATTCAGCCACGTTCTTTTGCTCCCAGATTTGATTTTGACCAGCGTATCAGGCCAATACTCGACCGAGTATTGGCAATACTCGACCGAGTATTGAACAAATTTCAAAATCTTCATTTGATCTTCTCCTTTTTGCACATTCTTTGGTCTTTAGGATCCATCCTTTGATTCTTGGGATGATTTTGACCTGTCCTATGCTCAATAAAATCCTAATCTAAATAAATTACAAATAATTAATGAAAATAAAGTATTACACCAAAAGTGTGTAATTTCTACAACTAGAACTAATAAAAACTAGTTAAAAATACAAAAATACAATCGGAAATTACACGAATATCATCTACGGATCGTATATTTTCCAAGTATACATATGCTAATAAGTATTTCATAACTTGGGGAAAGGACTATTTACTTAAGTATCACCCTATGTTTGGGTCTTATACTTGAAACGCTAGTTATTCTATATTTAGCCTGCTACTCGCTCGGTACTTGTACTGACCCCTTCGGGGGGCCCCACCATTTTCAGGTTGAAGCTAGGGCTTGCTACTTGCACCTTCTCAAGGGTGATATCAAATCAGGAAGACGTGGTTCGTGCTTCCTTATTTTCTTTCAAACTACCGAACACTTGCTCATGGATATTTGTTTTACTATAAACTATTTTTGGGGCTTGCATGCCCATGTTGTTGGCCGGTTGTGGCTCATGACGTACCGTTGAATATTTCCGCTATTCATTGGTTTGAATGTGATGTTGTTATGTATGTTTACTACTGAGTATGGATGGATTGTTTTTCTCGAACGCCTTGAGTAATTAAGTGAGGTTGACTCGTGGGTGACATCACTTAGTTATACGGCGGTTGTACACGCGCTTGGATTGCGGTCTGGGGCGTGACAATTAAGTGGTATCAGAGCCATCTCAGTTCTAAACATTATAATCAACCTCTCACAAAAGATTTTACAAAAGAGTTTTTACCGAAAACCATGAGCATTGTATTTTGACGTTTATAGGACTATTGGTGCTTAAGTTGCAAGGCCTCTAATTGTTAAGACGGTACCCTTAACAATTGGTATGGTAATGACTTGGGCCAATACGTGTCTGTAACGTTCTTCCGTCAGTTGACATTTATAGGAGTCTAATGACTCATCCATATTTCTTTCAGAAATGGAGGGCAGGCGAATGAGGACCAGGAACAATCCGAGGGGGCAGGCGCCGGTAGCATCCCAAAGGGGAAGCCGGGCTGCATCTCGGGGTTCGAGAGGAGGCCGTGGAGGCTGTGGAAGCCGTGGAGGTCATCAAGCTCACACTGTGAGTGATGGCCATGTGAGCTCGGTGTATGAGACCAACACCGAAGACTACGACTCAACCTACGTGCCAGAGACGGAGCATGAAGAGACCTCGTATGATGGGGGTGACACGTACACCGATGATGATGATGATGAAGAGAGTGATGCCAAGTTCGCCCAAATGGGCGAATTGCTTGAATGGTATCAAAAAGAAAAATTGAGGAGGGACCTTAGGCGCCAAGCGAGGCGTGGCTCTCGCGGTGGTTCGGGTCAAGGAAGCCGGGGAGCTTCCGTGGCCACCCCAGCGGCGTCACAAGGTGGGCGTGAAGGAGGTTTTGTCGTGAGAATCTCCAAGTACCTCAAGGAGGCTAGGGCCTTGGGGTGTAGGTCCTTCGACGGCACCGGTGACATTACCGTTGCCGCAGATTGGATTAAGAAGGTGAAGGATGCATCAAGAGACATGCAAATCACACCGGACGTGAAGTTGGCTGTCGCTTCACGGTTACTTGAAGGGATAGCCTCTACGTGGTGGGAGAGCGTGGAAGGGAAGTACCATGGGGAAATAACATGGGCGGACTTTGAGCTAGAGTTCTATGCTCAATACTACTCCGAGTACGAGGTGAATGTGAAACGGAGAGAGTACACTAACCTCAAACAGAAAGATGGCGGCACAGTTAAACAACTGGAACAAGAGTTTAGAACCTTGGCTAGGTTCTTGCCGGAGTACGCGGTTGATGAGAACCGCATGACGGAGCACTTTTGGGATGCCCTACTCTTGGACATCCGTGACCGAGCTACGTACTCGCGCCACATGACCTTCAGCGAGGTGGTGGAACAGGGCCTTCTCGGGGAGGCCCAATGGAATGAGAGGAAAGAGAGAGACGCCGAAGAGGCGAAAAAGAGGAAATGGCAAAATTCGGGGCCGCCCGAGCAAGCACGGAAGGATAAACACGGCGGGGGTGGCGGTTCGTTCAAGACTCCGGCACCACCGGCAAAGAAGAACAGGGATGCTCGGTGGCATGCATCCTCCTCCCAAAAGACGGGGCCTCCAAAGTGTGCCAATTGTTCGAAAAATCACTTTGGGAAGTGCAATGCACCCCCGAGGTGTTATCAATGTGGGAACACGGGCCACATGAAGGCCAATTGCCCACAACTGGGGGGCGGAGGAGCTCCGGGATCCGGAGGGGGAATCATGACGGGGAGAAACCGCGCGGGCCCGTCAAACGGCGGTACGGGAAGAGGCGGCGCGTCCACAAGTCATGTCGCGTCCGTAAATCAAGGCGGGACCCAAGCACGAGTGTACGCAATGACCGAGGCGGATGCGCGAGCAAACCCGGACTCCGTTGCAGGTAATACGCTTATTTTCCTGTATTTCTAGGCTTATTTGGGTCATACGAGTCATCGGGTTTGGGTGCGGGCCACCCCGGGGTCAAACCCCGCGAATTCGGGGCGAAACGGGCTAAAAACAACTACGCGCGATCGCGCGTACCTACAGACGCACGACCGTGCGTACGAGGCAGCAGCCTCTGGCCATTTTCCGCGCAGACGCACGCCGTGCGTGCAGGGAAGGCACGCCGTGCGTGGGACGCACGACCGTGCGTGACCAGCTACGCACGATCGTGCGTAGCCGGCAGTGGCGGATTCCGAACTTCTCACTCACGCACGACCGTGCGTGCCACCCAGGCACGCCGTGCGTGGACCCCAGGCACCCGAAACTTGATTTTTTCGCCCCGTTCTCCTACGTTTGGATCCCCGTTTGATTCCAAACATTAGTATGAACCTAATAACCTCCTAAAGATGTGTAAAAACATTAGAAAAGGTATCTTACATGGTGTATAAATGTAGGAACATTAAAGATCAATGGTAGGTGTGCGAGGATCCTCATCGATACCGGGGCACAACGCTCATTTGTGAGTGAGGCGTTTGCCGAGGGGCTCGACGTGCCATTGACGCCTATGACACAAACATTGCTAGTCTCCACACCGTTAGGAGACGACGTGGAGAGAAATCATTACTATCCATCATGTGAGGTGGAAGTGACGGGTCAACCCTTGACTTGTGATTTCGTACCTCTAAGCATGTTGGAGTTCGATGCAATCCTAGGAATGGATTGGCTTGAGAAGCACCATGCTCGAGTTGATTGCTACACCAAGGTGTTGGAGCTCGAGGATGATCTAGGAAACACGTTATGTTTCGAAGGAGATCGGGGGAAATCTAGTGCTTGTATCATATCCGTGATGAGAGCACGGAAGATGATGAGGAAGGGATGCCACGCGTACCTTGCCTACGTGGTGGATGATACCAAGAAGGAAGTCGACATCAAAGATGTACGGGTCGTGTGCAAGTACCTGGATGTCTTTCCCAAAGACCTACCGGGGCTTCCACCTGATAGAGAGATAGAGTTTGTAATTGAAGTGGAGCCGGGAACCAAACCCATTTCGATTCCTCCTTATCGAATGGCGCCGGCCGAACTCCAAGAGTTGAAGGTCCAACTACAAGAATTACTGGACAACGGGTTCATCAGACCCAGTCATTCACCGTGGGGAGCACCCGTACTCTTCGTAAAAAAGAAAGATGGTACACTAAGAATGTGTATTGACTACCGACAGTTGAACAAGGTCACGATCAAGAACAGGTATCCCTTACCGAGGATTGATGACTTGTTTGATCAACTTCGGGGGGCAATAGTGTTCTCGAAGATTGATTTGAGGTCGGGGTATCATCAGTTGAAGATCAAGGAAAGCGACATACCTAAAAGTGCATTCCGTACTAGGTATGGTCATTACGAGTTCCTTGTGATGTCGTTTGGTTTAACCAACGCACCGGCGGCATTCATGGACTTGATGAACCGTGTGTTTAGTGAATACTTAGACCAATTTGTGATAGTATTCATTGACGACATCCTGATATACTCCAAGAGCGAGGAAGAGCACGAACACCATTTGAGGCTTGTACTTGATCGGCTAAAGGAAAAGCAACTCTTCGCCAAGTTCTCCAAATGCGAATTTTGGCTCAAAGAGATTGGTTTCCTCGGTCATGTCATATCCGGTTCAGGTGTTGCTGTGGATAACGCCAAGATAAAAGCGATCATGGATTGGGAGAGACCCAGGAATGCGAAGGAGATACGTAGTTTCCTTGGCTTAGCGGGATACTATCGTAAATTTGTTGAAAAATTCTCCGTATTGGCGTCTCCATTAACGAAGCTCACAAAGAAAGGGGCCAAGTTCATATGGGACGATAAGTGCGAGAAGGGGTTCCTTGAATTGAAGAAACGACTTACCGAAGCACCAGTCCTTGCCCTACCCATACAGGGGATAGGGTACGACATTTATAGCGATGCTAGCATCCAAGGGCTTGGATGTGTACTGATGCAAAACGGTAAGGTGATTGCCTATGCTTCTAGGCAATTGAGGAAACACGAGGTGAACTACCCTACTCACGATCTAGAGTTGGGGGCGGTAGTGTTTGCACTGAAGATTTGGAGGCATTACCTCTACGGGGAGACGTGTCACATTTATACTGATCATAAGAGCTTGAAGTATGTATTCACTCAGAAAGAGTTGAATATGAGGCAGAGGAGATGGATGGAGTTGATCAAGGACTATGACTTGATCATCGACTATCATCCCGGAAAGGCCAATGTAGTGGCCGACGCACTGAGCAGGAAGAGTACGTCAGGGACGTTACTTACTTGTCTTCGAGTATTGAGGGCACACGTGGAGGTGTCCACGACCGGGGCGCTCATTGCTAGGTTCGAAGTGAGGCCTACATTGCTGAGTGAGATCAGTAGATGTCAGGCCATCGATGAGGAATGTCGGAAGATCCGCGAACGGATCCTTGAGGGGCCTGTCGAGAATTTTCGGGTACGTGATGACGGTCTTTTATTATTTAAGGATCGTGTGTGTATACCAAAGAATGAGGAGCTCCAGAAGTCTATACTTGAGGAGGCTCATTCTTCAGCATATGCCATGCATCCAGGAGGTACTAAGATGTACCGAGATCTGAAGGAAAGTTACTGGTGGTCAGGTATGAAGAGAGATATCGCAGAGTTTGTGAGTCGATGCCTTACTTGCCAGCAAGTTAAGGCAGAGCATCAGCACCCAGCAGGGCTCTTACAACCGCTCACCATCCCAGAGTGGAAGTGGGAACATGTGACCATGGACTTCGTGGTGGGGCTGCCACGAACAGTGAACAACTACGATGCCGTATGGGTAGTGGTTGATAGGCTCACCAAGAGTGCACACTTTCTGCCTATCAACATTACTTATCCTCTTGAAAGATTAGCCAAGCTATACACGGAGGAGATTGTGAGATTACACGGAGTCCCCATATCCATTGTCTCGGATAGGGATCCACGATTCACATCCCGATTTTGGCCAAAGTTTCAAGCATCTTTGGGGACTAAACTGAAGTTTAGCACAGCTTTTCACCCACATACGGATGGACAGTCCGAGCGGGTGATACAGGTTTTGGAAGACATGCTTAGGGCATGTGCTTTGGAGTTCCAGGGGAGTTGGGACAAGCATTTGGCCCTAGTGGAGTTTGCCTATAACAACAGTTATCAGGCAAGTATCGGCATGCCCCCATATGAAGCATTGTATGGGAGGAAATGCAGAACCCCATTGTGTTGGGACGAGGTTGGCGAGGCCAGACTCGAAGGGATAGAGCTGGTTGAGATCACCAAGGCCAAGGTAAGGATCATTCGGGATAGATTGAAGGCTGCTCAGGACCGACAGAAGAGTTATGCTGACAAACGGCGGAGACCGTTGGAGTTCGAGGTCGGTGATGAGGTTTTCCTAAGGATTACTCCTTGGAAGGCCATCATCCGATTTGTATCGAGGGGGAAGCTTAATCCCCGATACATTGGTCCATTTGAGATCCTTGAAAGGATTGGGGCCGTGGCCTACCGCCTCAAGTTGACGCCTGAACTTGAGAAGATACATGACGTGTTTCATGTGTCAATGCTCAAGAAGTACATACGAGACCCATCTCATATTCTTGAGAAACCACCGGTAGAGATCCGTGAGGACTTGCAATATGCAGTGGAACCAGTGAAGATTGTTGGTCAACAAGTGAAGAAGCTTAGGAATAAGGAGATTCCTATGGTAAAGGTCCTTTGGAGGAGTGATCGAGTCGAAGAAGAAACTTGGGAGACCGAGGTCTCAATGAGGGAGCAATACCCATTTCTTTTCGATTAGATACTTGGATTTCAGGGACGAAATCCCAAATAAGGGGGGGTGAACTTGTAACACCGTCCCCAAATATATTTACTTTTATGTAAATAATGTATTGAACCTTATTAAAGGATTAATGAATTTACGAAGTTGTAAATTTTTATTATTTCTTTCGCGTGAATAGAAAATTGCACGTGGGACCCACACCGGGAGTGGGGGCCGCCCGACATTCCCGAGACCATATATTTTATTCATCTTGGTCTAGATAATAAATATATAGTGGTGGATATTTCATTTGGGCCATGGAAAGGCCCAGAGTTGACCGATCGATCAATAGAAGCCCAAATTACCGGTACTGGTAATTTAACGAATAACGGCCCGAACTGAATTTCGGAGGCTTATAAATTAAAGTTGGGGAATGTATATTCATTATACATGTCATAATGAGTAAGAGCACATAATATATTTTATTTGACCCGATAAAATAAAATATATTTAAAACAGTCCGAAAAAATACAACTTTCGGGACAAATTGTACACGTCGGGGCAAAAAGGGTTGACCTCCCACATGGGTGGGGGCCAACCCACGATTTTTGCCACTCAAATTGAGGGCTTGGTCGGCTGTTTGAAGAGGAAGGCATGGGAGGGAGAGGTTGACATGATCTAAAAGGCATCAAACAAAAATGAGGTGGCCCCCCATCCACACCCATTTGTTCAATGAGACAAAGGGGTAAGCCTCACCCCTCTCCCACCCTCATTTTCGGCCAAGAGAACCCAGGAAGAGCAAGAAAAACCACCCAGCCTCCTTCCTCCATTGTTGAAGAAAAATCATCAAGGAAGAATCACCCAAAAAGGAGCTAAAGTGCTAAAAGTGTGAAATAACTAAGGTAATGACCTTATTATAACTACTCCTTTATTTTTCTTCTACCATATGAGATATATATCATGTGAAGAATCCTTGAGAGGGTTCTACATGTTATAAGTATGGATTAATGGGTTGGAAAGTGATTCTATGTCCAAGAACGGACTTAGAAGCCAAAACGACCGGTTCACCGGAAAATAACCGTTTTGAGGTTATTTGTATTAATACGGGTTTCATGATTATAAAACCTTGTTAGGAACTTGTGAAAGGTATTTCAAGTGATTTCACAAAGTTGGTAAAGTCGCCGGAGTTGTCGCCGGAGTTGACCGAAAGTCGCCGGAGTTTCACCGGAGTTCAACCAAGAGGGGTAGAACTTCATAACGCTAGTTCAAGGTGAGTGGACGGCTTAATATCTTATAACTTTTGGGTTAATTATGAGATTACCTAAATAAATGTTATATGATTTCATAATGATGTTTAAAAGATATTTAAACATGTGATTAGCCAATAGGGTTAAGTTTGTATGAAGGAAATTTATTGTTGATGCATGGAATATGATATGAAGAATTATATGAAATGCATATTTGTTTGAAGTGTATTAGAAGCACAAATGAATATTATTAACTTAATTATATGATGATTAAGTTGATACACACAAGGCATGAAATGGCGGTCAACGAAAACGTGGACCGAAGAACAAAGGATTTAATTAATACCGGTTGGTATTAATTAATTATAAACCTATATAAATGCATGGCTTTGCATGGATTGTGATACATAAGATTTATGTATTGGATTAGTTATGAGTAACTAAGGATGATATAGACTCTATCTAGGTTGATAGGAGGTTGATCATAGGAAAACTTGGTGGAGGACCCTAGTACTTAAAAAGTACTTAACACTCAAAAATTTGGTGGAGGACCCTAGTACTTAAAAAGTACTTAACACTCAAACTTGGTGGAGGACCCTAGGACTTAAAGTCCTTAACACTCAAACTTGGTGGAGGACCCTAGTACTTAAAAGTACTTAACACTCAAAACTTGGTGGAGGACCCTAGGACTTAAAAGTCCTTAACACTCAAACTTGGTGGAGGACCCTAGTACTTAAAAGTACTTAACACTCAAAACTTGGTGGAGGACCCTAGGACTTATGAGTCCTTAACACTCACAAACCGGTGGAGTATCCAAGGATTATGATCCTAAAACTCATAGATTGTGATATACAAGTAGGGACAAGGAGGAGTCCTATACACTCATAGGTATATGGGTGGGTTGGGGTTTTTAGTCAAGAATATGACTATTACTATTTTTTCCCAAATAAAATGGTGATCTACGGATCGTATATTTTCCAAGTATACATATGCTAATAAGTATTTCATAACTTGGGGAAAGGACTATTTACTTAAGTATCACCCTATGTTTGGGTCTTATACTTGAAACGCTAGTTATTCTATATTTAGCATGCTACTCGCTCGGTACTTGTACTGACCCCTTCGGGGGGCCCCACCATTTTCAGGTTGAAGCTAGGGCTTGCTACTTGCACCTTCTCAAGGGTGATATCAAATCAGGAAGACGTGGTTCGTGCTTCCTTATTTTCTTTCAAACTACCGAACACTTGCTCATGGATATTTGTTTTACTATAAACTATTTTTGGGGCTTGCATGCCCATGTTGTTGGCCGGTTGTGGCTCATGACGTACCGTTGAATATTTCCGCTATTCATTGGTTTGAATGTGATGTTGTTATGTATGTTTACTACTGAGTATGGATGGATTGTTTTTCTCGAACGCCTTGAGTAATTAAGTGAGGTTGACTCGTGGGTGACATCACTTAGTTATACGGCGGTTGTACACGCGCTTGGATTGCGGTCTGGGGCGTGACATTATTAACTTTAAATAAATTTAATATATGTATATATATATATATTTAAATTTTGAAATTGAAAAAAAGTAAAAATAAAGATTTATTTTATGTTAAAATATTAACTAACTCTTTGGTTTTAAATTGCAAAAATGTTAGGGCATGTTTACTAACAGAGATATTTTCCTGTTTTCTACTTCTTTTTTTCGTTCTCCAATTTTATGTTTTTATTTTTCAGTTTTTCTATCTCCAATTTTCTGTTTCTATTTTTTAGTTTTCTATTTTCAAATTTGAAAACATGTTCATCAATGTTTTCACACAGTTCTCCAATTCCACACCCTTGACCCCTACACTCTACCCATACTCCACCACAACCCCACCCATACCTACTCGTAGGGGTCGGGTAGGGAAGTTATGGGTGGGTGTGGGGTAAGGGGTATGGTCGGGGTGGGGTGGTAAGGTCTAGGGGTTGGGTGGGGGTAGTGGGTGGGTTAGGGCCGTATTTAGGATTAAGGGTGGGGTAGTGGGTAGGGTTGGGGTAAGGTAAGGGTAGGGTAGGGAGGTTGGGATAGGATGGCGGCAGGGTGGGGCCGGGTAGGGAAGGGATAGGGTGGGGGTAGGATGGCGGTAAGGGTAGGGGTAGTGGGTGGGGTTTGGGGTTGGGGTAAGGTAGGGGTAGGGTAGGGAGTTGGGATAGGATGGCGGTAGGGTGGGCCCGGGATCCGGGTGGGGCCAAGGTAGGGTGGGGGTAGGATGGTGGTACCGGGGTGGGGGTAGGATGGCGGTGGGGTGGGGCCGAGGTAGGAGGCATGTGGTAAGGGGTAAGGTAGGGGTAAGTGGTAATATACGAGGGGTGGGGTGGGGTAGGGTGTGTCGGGGTGGGGTCGAGGTGGTAGGGGTTGGCGGTAGGGTAGGGTGGATCGAGGTGGGGTCGAGGTGATAGGGGGTGGCGGTAGGGTAGGGTGGATCGGTGTGGGGCCGAGGTCGGGGCATCTGGTGGGGGTGGGGTAAGGTCATTATAGGGAAAAATGGGTACGCGGGGTGGGGGTTGGGTGGGTAGGGTAGGGGTAAGGGGTAAGGTACGAGGATGGAGGTACCGGAATGGAATCGACATCGGAGCGGTACCGGACCCACCACTAGGTGTAAGTATGCAAATTCATTGCAAAGGCAGTGTAGCATCTGCGTTTTCCAAATTTGGAAAACTAGTAAAAGTCACTTCTCCAAATCATTAAAGAAAAGAGACATGTTTCATTTTTTCCGTTTTGGAAAACAATTTGGTAAACACGTTTTTCTTTTTTCCTTTCTCCAGTTTTCCAGGAATTTCTTTGGTAAACATGTTTCTTGTTTTCGGTTTTCCAGTTTTCCAGTTTTCTGGAAAATATTTCTGTTAGTAATCAGGCTCTTAGTTTTTCCTTGTGAATGAAACACTTCAAATTCATAAATATTAACTTTAGTATTTTTGCAAAATTTCATAAACATTGGTACATTTTTTGTAATACCTTTTTTGGTTTTGTTTAAACATGACAACTAATTAGATATAGAGGGAGTAGTATTTAAGTTATAGACTGGTTTTAATCCTTACGTTGATCGGTTTTTAATATAAATTTCTTTTCCTGTAAAAAAAGAAGGGGAATTCTATTAACAGACCCCTTTTTTATATTCAAAGCCACAAAATTTTCAAATTAATTTATTTCCTTCTATACCCTTACTAACCATTTCACCGACTAAAGACCACGACTACCGATTTTGTTGTTCAGATTAAAGCAAGCCATCTACTTCGCTGTTGTTCTTCTATTACGAAGACCGGTCACGTTGTTGTATACTCCCCCCGGCCCGCTAAGAATGTCACATTTTACCTTTTCGGGAAATCCTACTAAGATTGCCTCATACCAAATTTGGTAAAGTTTGTGTGGCTCTAAATCATTCTTACTTTATTCTTACTTTGTCAATTTAATATCAACCACACAAACCTACTTTTCTTAATAATCATGGCACCTTCTTTTGTCCCAATCTTAGTGGGACGGGGGGTAGTATTTTATTTTACCTTAAAGACGGGATATTTTACCAATTAGAGCTGGAAGAGAAATTTTAAATTTTACCATAACTCATGCCCATTGTATGTTTGTTAATTTGTTAATGAATACAAGGGGGGAATATATGTGGCCTATTTGTTGAGGCTTCACTTATTGGCAATACTTAAAAATGGGCACAACACATTTTAAGTTTTTAGTTTTAAGGAGGGCCTCACTTTAGAAGAAACAAAGAAGGTAGATATCAAACCTCAGGCTATTTTGATTGTGCTTCGAAACCACTTGTCCACTTTCTCCGACAAGGAGACGAGTTGTGATATTGATACAATGATGTGGTGTGTGTGATGCTAGTTGTGAGCGGAAAAGGAGTGCAGGTTTAATGTCGATTTCAACTTTGGTATGCCGAAGTAGTCCGTGAAAGGTTGAAGGCGGTTGTGTAAATGGACATTGAAGGAGCTACGGTGGACAAATAGGTTGACAAAGAAGACCATGGTGAGTTTTATCGGGAGAAAAAAATATAGTTGGACGTTTTTTGTTTTTTTTATTCAAATGTAGCGAGGGCATTTAGTAAAATTGGGGGCGTGAATAGAAATGCCCAAAAAAGAAATGCACATTTTGGTAATACAATTTTCAATTTGGAAAAGGAAGTGTAGAACAGAACTGCGGTCTGGTTCTAGCGGAAGTTTCCTGCTAGGTTTTTTTCTGGCGGCAATTCTAGGATTGTCTGGCTCGACTTTTTGGCGAGATACTCCGTTCTCTTCTGGTGATTCGAAGGATATGAGTTTAGTAAGTTGGAATTGCATGGGTCTTAGTAACGTAGCCACAGTGCAAGTGTTGAGTGATCTGTCCATAGAGAAGAAGTCGTCGGTGATTTTCTTGGTGGAAACAAAACCGGGGCAGCGACATGTAAACAGAGTGATGGAGAATATGGGCTTTATGAAGGGTTTTATTTGTGGTTGAGAGTGTGGGGAGAAGTGGAGGTTTGGCTCTCTGTTGGAGGGACAAAGCAGATGTGATTATACTTGATGCATCTCAATACTTCATAGACAGTCTAATTTGAATGAAATAAGGCGAACCTCACTGGCTCCTTATTGGTTTTATGGTATTCTTGAACGAAATAGTAGAAAAGAAGCTTGGGTAGTGTTAAGGGATTTGGCGAATTGTTGTTATCATCCATGGATGTTTTTGGGGACTTTAACGACATAATGTTTGATAGTGAAAAGAGAGGTGGATTGCAGCAACTGCTTTGGCATATGCGTGGATTTTGTGAAGCAATTTGGGCTTCCGGTCTACGAGACTTTCATTTCGATGGATACCAATGGACGTGGGAGAGAGGGAGGGGACGACTGAACTAGTAGAAGAAAAGCTGGATATGATTCTGGTTAATGAAGGTCTGCGCTCACAATTCAGAGGTGCACAGGCAAGGTCTTTGGAGGGGTTTACGAGTGATCATTTGGTGCTAATGATCAACCTTCTTAATTCTCAGCAGGAGCACCAGAAAAGATCCTTTAGGTTTGAAAACTTTTGGACAAGGGAAGAAGAGTGTCATGAATTAATTAAGAAATGTTGGGTATCAAACACTAGCTCAAGTATCCTGCAAAAAAAATGAACATTGCAGTTACGGATTGGATCATTGGGGATGAGTTAGAAGAGTGAGATTTGTTGTCCGTATCAGTATTTTCAAAAAACGTTTTTAGGAGTTGTGGTGTAAGCAAGGCATAAGGTTTGAGGCGGAATTTCAAAGAGTCTATATTACTCTAGTTGAGCTCTTGTAGCAACAAAACACTTTTTGGAAGCACTGAGCAAAGAAATTTTGGTTGAAGGGGGTGATATAAATTCAAAAAAGATTCACAATTCTGTCAGGCAAAGGAAGAGAAGGAACCATATGACAGGGCTGAGAGATGAAACGGTAATTGGGTTACTGACAGGGGCAAGTTGAGGCACTTGGTTGGGATTATTTTGAGAATTTTTTCCGGTAACTGTAGCTATTCGGGGATTCGAATTGGTGGGAGCTACACGTGTTTCTCCGACACAAAACAATGCTTTACTACAACCAATTTCTGAATCAGAGGTAAGGAGAGCTGTCTTTGATAAATGGAGGTTGAAATCATATCTCCAGATTGGTACACTGATAGGTGAATTCAAGGTTGTGAGATCCTACCATAGATCTTGGATCTTGTATAAGGGTTTCACGCGTAAGGAAGAGAGGGCGGCTGCAGGGGGTAGCATGGCTGATCCGAATTTTAAGCCTGAGGGTCATGTTGTTCTGTTAACCGGCTACGGTAGAAAACGTCTGACCGATTATTGGGAATATCTGAATTCTCATGGGACCCACTTTGGCCGCAAATGACATATTTGGTGAACTAAAAAGAGACAAATTGCATTGGGGATATTATCTCAGACAAGTTTGCCGTGTACCCACAAGACTAATTTGGGGCCCGTTATGCAGTTAATGCAGGTTCTAATGGTTGCCTTTCCTATGATCGGTCATGTGACACCGCACCCGAACGTCCTTGAAAATTCGGTTTAAAATTCAAAAGTGATGTATTGAATTTCCAATTGCAAAACAATGGGAGAAACGATTAATATTTTACGAAGTACATGATTGAATATTGTATTGTTCAAACCCGCATTCTTTTGTAATTTTCATCGTGTAAATTATTGGGATGAGCCTACACATATTGGAGATCAATAATGTGATTTAGGAAGTTGACTTGTTCTAAATAAATTAGGATGAGTACAAAAAGACATCTTTGACAAAGATAAAACAATAGGACCCATCTTCCCATTTTTGGAAGTATTGGTAGATATTTTGGACCCCAAATTTAATGGGATCAATTGGGAACCACTCCACATGGTATTAGTACCTGCAAAACAAATAAAAATGGGTTAGGAGACTTACCTTGGCCGGCCATTATGGAGAAGAGCTGCACATGACTTGATAAGAATCAAAGTTTGGGGCCACCACTCTTATTTTCGCACAAATTGGTGTGCTGTTTGTCTCCTCTCATTATAGGAGCTATCCTCAACCAAATAACGTGTATGAGGTGTCCTTGGATAGCCTTTGAAGTCTATTATCTCAATTGAGTGGTCTTTGTTCGAGGAGAGAAGGATTATCTTGCAAAAATCGAGCTGGAACGAGCAAAGGTCTGTGAACTCGAGCTGTGAGAGTGCTGAGACTGTTTGGTCGATATCTCGAGTTTTACAAGTCCAATTAAGGCGTGTGAGATACCCACAGAAAGCTCTCAAGACGAGGAATCCGTGAAGGTCTGGTTTGCAGGAATCGGAGTTGTGGAAGGCTTCCAAATCGTCCGAGCAAAACACAACCTCGCAGGAGAGGATTTAATCTTCTAAAGTGAGTTTTAACCCCAAAGCTTTACTTTTCATTCTCCAAATGATATGAACGATTGGTGAGACTATTATACACTAATCCAAGTGTATAATATGTCCCTAAAAAGTTATCTTATTGATGTAAAGGTTAGATACTAACCTAGATGCAAATATTGGAAAACTAGGAATCGAGTTAGCCGGAAAACACCCGTTCTAGGGGCTGTTTTCATATCAACGATTAAGGGCTGAACTAGCACTTTGAGGAGGCTGTTTAACACTCATATTTGAGCAAGGAATCAGTCCCAAATCCACCTTGACCAAAGATTTGACCATTGGACCAAGAAGGGAAAGTTTAAAGCTCAATTGAGGTGAGGATTGACATCTAATTGCTTACAACTTGTAGGTTAAGCATGAGATTACCTAAATGCTTAAATCATGGTTTTTCATGGATTATGATGATTATATATATTGATGAAATATTGATATAGTTGCCAAGGAATGAAATTTGAAATGATTTGAGAAGGTATGAATAATATGAGATTAAATGAGTATAAATGAACTATTTTGTGAAAATGGGCATTTTGCTCATGTATGAATTATGTGGATACATAAATGAATATTTGTGTATTGAGATTGAATACTTAAGTTGCTGCTACATAATTATAAATATGTAGAGAATTACAAATAATGAGGATAATGGTATGATAACAATAATCTTAATAGTATTGAAATACTAGTTAGTGATTATTGGAACTTGTTGATTAAATCGATCCTAGGGATTGGATTGTATGAAAGGTACTTGAATATAGTTCAAGTGTATATAATAACTTAGTTTGGAACTAAGGTTAAGTTATGGGAAGTCTTTAAGGATGACCCAAAGTAGTTTAATGATATGTCAATTCTAGGCATGGGGTTGCTTGAGAATTGGACCTTAATGCATGGTGATGTAATAGAGCCGAGCTCTAGAATGCATGTAAGGTGTAGACTTGGAGTCTATGTATTGTATAGCTAGAGCCGAGCTCTAGGACTTGCGTGGTGATGTAATAGAGCCGAGCTCTAGAACGCAAGGTAAGGAAATTGGCCCGAGGTATATGAATTGTATGGTGATGTAGTAGAGCCGAGCTCTAGAATACAATGTCATGTACTAGGGTTGGACTCTAGGAGTTGTCGTGGCTTATAGTCACGGGGTTGGGAATGGTGATTTCCAAATGAACATGGGCCCACGGGCCGTCTACTTGACTTTTATATAAAGTAAGTATATTTTTAAACGGGGTAACTTAGGGTTACAATCATAATGTACTATCACCCTATTTGAGGGTCTTGTGTTTGAAATACTTGTTGTATATCTATTAGATGCCTGCCACACCAGCACTTTATAGCCGTATAGAGTGCTGACCCCTTCGGGGGCGTCCCACCACCATTTTTCAGGTTGAGGCTAGAGCTTGCTTCCTGTGCTCGTTGCTCGAGAGATCATCTAGGAGCGAAGACTTGGTTCGTGCTTCCTCCATTCGGATTTTAAACATTAATAAACATGCTCATGGATATTTTAATATAGAGCCTGCGTGCTCATGAATAGCCCTGTGTGGCCCTTTTGTTTTAAACAATGTTTTCCGCTGCTTTATGAATTACTTATTATGTTGTTTATGGATGACTTGTGTGTGAATGATATTCATGACGCCTTGTATAATATGAATGTGTTGGACTGCGGTTGACTATTCGTATTGTACGGCGGGTTGTTGCCGTGTCCGGGGAGGTCCGGGGCGTGACAATTAAGTTGGTATCAGAGCCTTAGTCCATAAACTTCATAATGAAGTCTCAAAATTCTCTTTTTGGAAAGATTTTGAAAAAACCATGAGCATAGAAGTTTTGTACTTGGAGAGCTTTTGGTACTTGGGTTGCAAGGTCTCTAATTGTTAAGATGGTACCCTTAGCAATTGGTATGGCGGTGACTCGAGCCAGAATGTGTCTTAAGTACCTATCCGTCAATTGACATTTGATACGAGTCTAACGACTCTTTCCAAATTCTTTCAGAAATGGACCGTGGTGGCAGGATTACTAGGAGAAACCCGACCGGCCGTGTACCAGTGGAGACTGGACAGGGCAGTCGAAGGACCTCTAGGGCATCTAGAGGAGCTGGCCGTGGAGGCCGATCACAGACCGTGAGTGACGGTCATGTGGACACAGAAAGTGAAACCTACTGGTCCTATGAGGACTCGACTTACCAACCGGAAACTGAGCCGGTTGAGACCCCTTACGAAGGGGATGACGATGATGTAAGTGATGAAGAGGGGGAGAATGACTCCCTAGCAAGAATTGAGGCGCTGCTCCAACAATATCAACGGGAGCGCGAGGAAAGGAGGCAACGCCGAAGACGGCGAGCGGGGCAACCTTCGGGCATGGCTTCGAGAGGAGGAAGTCATGGTGCATCTAGAGTCCATGTGGAACCACATGGAGGCCAAAATGATGGAGGTCCAACCATAAGGATCTCCAAATTTATCAAAGAAGCAAGAGATTTGGGGTGCAAACCCTTTGATGGAGCAGGGGACATTTCAGTTGCAGCACAATGGATTAAGAGGCTAAATGAAGCAGCCCTTGACATGCAAATCGCGCCAAATCTCAAACTGAGAATTGCGGTAAGATTGCTCGAGGGGATGGCATCCAAGTGGTGGGATGGAACCAAGAGCAAGTACGGTGAGACCGTCGTTTGGGAGGACTTCCAACGGGAGTTCTTTGCCCAATATTATTCTGATTTTGAGGTGAACAAGAAGGTGAGGGAATACACCCTCCTGACCCAAGGAGGTAACATGACAGTGAAGGAACTTGAGTACAAGTTCCGGGATCTCGCCGACTACATACCGGAGTATGCTTGTGACGAGAACCGAATGGTAAACCACTTTTGGGATGCTCTTGACTTGGAGATACGTGATAGGGCAACACAATTGCCTAATATGACCTTCGCCCAAGTGGTTGACCAAGCGTTGAAGGGGGAGAAACAGTGGGAGGAGAGGAAGAAGAGAGACGCCGAGGAGGCGAAAAAGAGAAAATGGGAGAGTCATGGCTCCCAAGGTTCCAACAAAAAGGGGAACCATGGAGGAGGATCTTTCCGGGCACCGCCGCCACCGTCTAGGGGGAATCAAGGCCCGAGTGGGCAAGGCTCGAGGTCACAAACCTCGGTGGTAACTCGTTGCAACAATTGCAAGAGGAACCACTCCGGTAAATGTCGCGACCCCCCTAGATGTTTTCAATGTGGGGATGCCGGGCATTTGAAGGCGCATTGCCCACAATTGGGTGGGACAAGGACATCGGGACCGAGCAGTGGCCCGACGGGTACACGGAATCAAACCGGAGCTTCTCAAGCGAGCCGGGGACATGGGGGAGCGAGTGCGAGCAACGCGCCATCCGTGAATCAAGGAAGAACTCAAGCTAGAGTTTATGCGATGACGGAGGCGGATGCTCGAGCTAACCCGGACTCGGTTGCAGGTATTGCCTCTTGCACAATTGTATTTTGTCCATAGTTAATCCATAAATTGATGACATAAGTCATAGGGATTGAGTGCGAGCCATTACGGGGTCAAACGGCGAAATTCGGGCCAGAACTGACCAAAAACAGGGACGCACGATCGTGCGTCCAACCCCACGCACGATCGTGCGTAGGGGGCAGTGGTTCCGGGTGATGTTCGCGCAGGACGCACGACCGTGCGTGCCGGTACGCACGCCGTGCGTGGACGCACGATCGTGCGTGTCCGGGTACGCACGACCGTGCGTAACCGGCAGTAGCCGGAAGCGAATTTTTCCATGCACGCACGACCGTGCGTGTCCCACGCACGACCGTGCGTGGACCCCAGCCGCCCGAAACCTAAGTTTTTCCCCTCGTTTTTCTACGATTGGACCCCCGTTTGATTCCGAACATCTATATGAACCTATTAACCTCCAAAAAGTGTCCTAAACCATTAGAAAGGGTATCTTACATGGTGTGTAAATGTAGGAACATTAAAGATTAATGGGAAGGATGCACGAATCCTTATCGATACCGGAGCGCAACGTTCGTTCGTGAGTGAGGCGTTCGCCGAGGACTTAGGGGTACAATCAATACCAATGACGCACACATTAGTGGTATCGACACCACTAGGGGATGACGTCGAAAGAACTAGTTGTTATCCATCTTGTGAGGTGGAAATTGATGGCCAAACCTTGACGTGTGATTTCGTACCGCTGAGTATGATGGAGTTCGATGCAATCCTAGGGATGGATTGGCTAGAAAAGCATCATGCTAGGGTAGATTGCTACACAAAGGTTTTGGAACTCGAAGGCAATAATGGGGACACCCTACGCTTCGAGGGGGATCGAGGTAAATCAAACAGTTGTATTATCTCCGCCGTGAGAGCGAGAAGTATGATGAGAAAGGGATGCCACGCATACCTAGCATACGTGGTTGACAAAACCAAGGAGGAAACGAACATTGACGACGTGAGGGTGGTTTGTAAGTACCCGGATGTCTTCCCTAAAGACCTACCGGGGCTTCCACCTGATAGGGAGATTGAATTGGTGATCGAGGTCGAGCCTGGTACCAAACCGATCTCCATACCGCCATACCGTATGGCACCCGCTGAACTTAACGAGTTGAAAACTCAATTGCAAGAGCTTTTGGATAATGGTTTCATTAGACCAAGCCACTCCCCGTGGGGAGCACCGGTTCTTTTTGTGAAAAAGAAAGACGGGACACTTCGAATGTGCATTGACTATCGTCAGCTGAACAAGGTCACAATCAAGAATAGGTATCCGTTGCCTAGGATTGATGACTTGTTTGATCAACTACGAGGAGCAACCGTGTTCTCGAAGATTGACTTGAGGTCGGGGTACCATCAATTGAAGATTAAGGAAGATGACATACCAAAGAGTGCTTTCCGCACAAGGTATGGGCATTTTGAATTCCTTGTTATGTCGTTTGGGCTAACAAACGCCCCGGCGGCATTCATGGACTTGATGAACCGAGTATTTCATAAATACTTGGACCGATTCGTGATTGTGTTCATAGATGACATCTTGATTTACTCAAAGAGTGAAGAAGAGCATGAAGAGCACTTGATACTTGTTCTTGAGACACTACGGGAGAAGCAACTTTATGCCAAATTTTCTAAATGTGAATTTTGGCTAAAGGAAATCGGCTTTCTCGGGCACGTGGTTTCGGGATCGGGAATTGCTGTTGATAACAAGAAGATAGAAGCCATTACTGAATGGGAGAGGCCAAAGAACGTCAAGGAAATTCGTAGTTTCCTTGGATTGGCAGGCTACTACAGAAAGTTCGTGGAGAAGTTCTCTGTTTTGGCATCGCCATTGACGAAGCTCACCCGTAAAGGAGCCAAGTTTGTATGGGATGACAAATGTGAGAAAGGGTTCATGGAACTAAAGAAGAGATTGACTGAGGCACCGGTACTTGCATTACCCAAACAAGGTGTGGGGTACGATGTCTATAGCGACGCGAGCATCCAAGGGCTTGGATGTGTACTGATGCAGAATGGGAGGGTAATTGCCTATGCTTCACGACAATTGAAGAAGCATGAGGTGAATTATCCTACTCATGATTTGGAGCTGGGGGCAGTGGTGTTTGCACTAAAGATATGGAGACATTATCTCTACGGGGAGACATGTCACATATACACTGATCACAAGAGCTTGAAGTACGTGTTTACTCAGAAAGAGCTAAACATGAGACAGAGACGGTGGATGGAGTTGATAAAAGACTACCATCTAGTGATAGAGTATCACCCCGGCAAGGCAAACGTGGTGGCAGATGCTTTGAGCCGGAAGAGCTCGTCTGGGGCATTGCTAGCTAATTTGAGGGCATTAAGGGCCCAACTGGAGGTATCTAGCGATGGTGCCTTATTGGCACGATTTGAGGTGAGACCTACTTTACTTGACGAGATCAAGAAGGGTCAGGAAACTGACGAAGAAATTATGAAGATCCGGGAACGCATGCAAGCGGGACCGGTGGAGGATTTCAGGGAAAGAGATGATGGTCTCTTATTATTTCGTGACCGAGTGTGTGTACCGGCAGATGACGAGCTCCGAAAGTCCATCTTAGAGGAAGCTCATTCATCGGCTTATGCCATGCACCCGGGGGGCACGAAGATGTACCGTGACCTGAAGGAGAGTTACTGGTGGTCAGGTATGAAGAGAGAAATAGCCGAATATATCAGTCGATGCCTTACTTGCCAACAAGTTAAGGCAGAACATCAGCATCCAGCAGGCTTGTTACAACCACTTTCCATTCCTGAATGGAAGTGGGAACATGTGACAATGGATTTCGTGGTAGGTTTACCACGGACAATTCGGAACTATGATGCAGTTTGGGTTGTTGTGGATAGGCTCACGAAGAGTGCACACTCCTTGCCTATCAACACTACCTACCCACTTGAGAGGTTAGCCAAATTGTATACGGATGAGATCGTGAGGCTGCATGGGGTCCCAGTGACCATTGTATCTGATAGAGACCCACGATTCACATCACGTTTTTGGCCGAAATTTCAGGAGTCTATGGGAACGAGGCTGAAGTTCAGTACTGCTTTCCACCCACAGACGGATGGGCAGTCTGAAAGAGTCATACAGATCTTAGAAGACATGCTGAGGGCTTGTGCATTGGAGTTTCAAGGAAGTTGGGACAACCACTTAGCACTCGTGGAGTTTGCCTATAACAACAGTTATCAGGCAAGCATCGGCATGCCTCCATACGAGGCATTGTATGGGAGGAGGTGCCGTACACCGTTATGCTGGGATGAGGTTGGCATGGCCAAACTCGAGGGTACTGAGTTGGTTGAGGTCACCAAATCAAAGGTGAAGTTGATTCGAGAGAGACTCAAGGCGGCTCAGGATAGACAAAAGAGTTATGCAGATAAGCGTCGAAGAACCTTAGAGTTTAAGGTTGATGACGAGGTATTCTTGAAAGTTTCTCCTTGGAAAGGGATCATTCGGTTCCAAACCCGAGGAAAACTTAACCCACGATATATAGGTCCATTCAGAATTATAGAGAGGATTGGGGCCGTTGCATATCGTCTACAGTTGACTCCTGAGTTAGAGAAGATACATAATGTGTTTCATGTATCCATGCTTAAGAAGTATGTGCATGATCCCTCTCACGTACTAGAGAAGCCACCTGTAGAGGTACGTGAGGATTTGAACTACGCTGTTCAACCTATCAAAGTCACCGATAGAAAGGTGAAGAAGCTGAGGAGCAAAGAAGTCCCAATGGTTAAAGTCCTGTGGAAGAGCGATCGGGTCGAGGAAGAGACATGGGAAGCGGAGGCTTTGATGAGGAAGCAGTATGCTTTCCTATTCGAGTAGAGCTGTGAATTTCGGGGACGAAATTCCTGTTAAGGGGGGGTGAACTTGTGACACCGCACCCGAACGTCCTTGAAAATTCGGTTTAAAATTCAAAAGTGATGTATTGAATTTCCAATTGCAAAACAATGGGAGAAACGATTAATATTTTACGAAGTACATGATTGAATATTGTATTGTTCAAACCCGCATTCTTTTGTAATTTTCATCGTGTAAATTATTGGGATGAGCCTACACATATTGGAGATCAATAATGTGATTTAGGAAGTTGACTTGTTCTAAATAAATTAGGATGAGTACAAAAAGACATCTTTGACAAAGATAAAACAATAGGACCCATCTTCCCATTTTTGGAAGTATTGGTAGATATTTTGGACCCCAAATTTAATGGGATCAATTGGGAACCACTCCACATGGTATTAGTACCTGCAAAACAAATAAAAATGGGTTAGGAGACTTACCTTGGCCGGCCATTATGGAGAAGAGCTGCACATGACTTGATAAGAATCAAAGTTTGGGGCCACCACTCTTATTTTCGCACAAATTGGTGTGCTGTTTGTCTCCTCTCATTATAGGAGCTATCCTCAACCAAATAACGTGTATGAGGTGTCCTTGGATAGCCTTTGAAGTCTATTATCTCAATTGAGTGGTCTTTGTTCGAGGAGAGAAGGATTATCTTGCAAAAATCGAGCTGGAACGAGCAAAGGTCTGTGAACTCGAGCTGTGAGAGTGCTGAGACTGTTTGGTCGATATCTCGAGTTTTACAAGTCCAATTAAGGCGTGTGAGATACCCACAGAAAGCTCTCAAGACGAGGAATCCGTGAAGGTCTGGTTTGCAGGAATCGGAGTTGTGGAAGGCTTCCAAATCGTCCGAGCAAAACACAACCTCGCAGGAGAGGATTTAATCTTCTAAAGTGAGTTTTAACCCCAAAGCTTTACTTTTCATTCTCCAAATGATATGAACGATTGGTGAGACTATTATACACTAATCCAAGTGTATAATATGTCCCTAAAAAGTTATCTTATTGATGTAAAGGTTAGATACTAACCTAGATGCAAATATTGGAAAACTAGGAATCGAGTTAGCCGGAAAACACCCGTTCTAGGGGCTGTTTTCATATCAACGATTAAGGGCTGAACTAGCACTTTGAGGAGGCTGTTTAACACTCATATTTGAGCAAGGAATCAGTCCCAAATCCACCTTGACCAAAGATTTGACCATTGGACCAAGAAGGGAAAGTTTAAAGCTCAATTGAGGTGAGGATTGACATCTAATTGCTTACAACTTGTAGGTTAAACATGAGATTACCTAAATGCTTAAATCATGGTTTTTCATGGATTATGATGATTATATATATTGATGAAATATTGATATAGTTGCCAAGGAATGAAATTTGAAATGATTTGAGAAGGTATGAATAATATGAGATTAAATGAGTATAAATGAACTATTTTGTGAAAATGGGCATTTTGCTCATGTATGAATTATGTGGATACATAAATGAATATTTGTGTATTGAGATTGAATACTTAAGTTGCTGCTACATAATTATAAATATGTAGAGAATTACAAATAATGAGGATAATGGTATGATAACAATAATCTTAATAGTATTGAAATACTAGTTAGTGATTATTGGAACTTGTTGATTAAATCGATCCTAGGGATTGGATTGTATGAAAGGTACTTGAATATAGTTCAAGTGTATATAATAACTTAGTTTGGAACTAAGGTTAAGTTATGGGAAGTCTTTAAGGATGACCCAAAGTAGTTTAATGATATGTCAATTCTAGGCATGGGGTTGCTTGAGAATTGGACCTTAATGCATGGTGATGTAATAGAGCCGAGCTCTAGAATGCATGTAAGGTGTAGACTTGGAGTCTATGTATTGTATAGCTAGAGCCGAGCTCTAGGACTTGCGTGGTGATGTAATAGAGCCGAGCTCTAGAACGCAAGGTAAGGAAATTGGCCCGAGGTATATGAATTGTATGGTGATGTAGTAGAGCCGAGCTCTAGAATACAATGTCATGTACTAGGGTTGGACTCTAGGAGTTGTCGTGGCTTATAGTCACGGGGTTGGGAATGGTGATTTCCAAATGAACATGGGCCCACGGGCCATCTACTTGACTTTTATATAAAGTAAGTATATTTTTAAACGGGGTAACTTAGGGTTACAATCATAATGTACTATCACCCTATTTGAGGGTCTTGTGTTTGAAATACTTGTTGTATATCTATTAGATGCCTGCCACACCAGCACTTTATAGCCGTATAGAGTGCTGACCCCTTCGGGGGCGTCCCACCACCATTTTTCAGGTTGAGGCTAGAGCTTGCTTCCTGTGCTCGTTGCTCGAGAGATCATCTAGGAGCGAAGACTTGGTTCGTGCTTCCTCCATTCGGATTTTAAACATTAATAAACATGCTCATGGATATTTTAATATAGAGCCTGCGTGCTCATGAATAGCCCTGTGTGGCCCTTTTGTTTTAAACAATGTTTTCCGCTGCTTTATGAATTACTTATTATGTTGTTTATGGATGACTTGTGTGTGAATGATATTCATGACGCCTTGTATAATATGAATGTGTTGGACTGCGGTTGACTATTCGTATTGTACGGCGGGTTGTTGCCGTGTCCGGGGAGGTCCGGGGCGTGACAGGTCAAGTCTTCATCACCCTATTAATAAAGACTTTGATGTTGGTCATCAAATTTTTCTCCTATAATAAGCACTTTGTTAATTAGTTATGGTGGGCTGCTGCTATTACTCAGTAACCGCTCTTTGCCTTAACTATGCCACTGCTCAGTAATCATCATGCACTAAAACTATCCATAAACTGTTCAATATGTACTTGTGAAACTATTTGATGTGTATTGAAGGGTCTATGAGTCTTTCTATTATGCTAAATGCAGTATGTTCATGCGACTAAAAAAACATGCAGCCCGATAAATTTTTGGGGCCAGATGGTATGAATTCAATAAATTTTTCAAAGCTATTGGGAAATAGTGGGCTCAAATGCTATTGATTTTTGTTCAAATTATTTTAATCAAGAAAGTGTTCCCATGGCTAAGAATAAGACCAATCTTGTTTTAATCCCAAAAGAATTAACACCTGAAGGTATGAGGGATTGGAGCCCGATTGCTTTGTGCAATGTTATTTGTAAAATATTTGCTAAAGTGCTGGCCAATTGATTGACACATATTATTAGTGAAAATCAGAGCGCTTTTGTTCCAGGAAGGAATATTGTGGACAATATTATTATAGATTTTGAGACTCACTATTTTTTGAAGCAGAAGAAATTGGGAAAAGAGGGATGAGGCTTAAAACTAGGTATGAGTGAGGCATATGATAGAGTGGCATGGAAATTTTTAAAGACAGTGATGGTGGAGTTGGGGTTTGATATGAGATGGATTAATTAAATTATAGACTGTGTATCATCTGTTTCGTATAATATCCCTTTTGATAATTCTGCAATCGAGCCTATCACGCCTAAACGGGGGTTGCAACAAGGAAACCCCTTGTCTCCCTATTTGTTTATCCTAGTACGGAAGGTTTAAGTGCTTTGATTCAGAAACGGGAATTTAGTGGAAGTTTTGGAGGAATTGCAGTGGCGAGAGGGCCACCAAAAAATTATCATCTTTTATTTGAGATGGTAGTTATTCATTTTTTTCGAGCAAGAATAAAAGAATGTTTGGGCATGAAAGAAATCCTAAAGCATTATGAGAACCTTGCATGACAATTTTTTTTTTTTGATAAATCAAGTATTTCTTTCAGTTCTAATGTGAGGAATGCATTGCAGAATGAGGTGCACACTTCGCTGGGAGTGCATGAAGGGATGTCCCCGAGTAAAAATTTGGGGTTGCGAGCACTAGTTGTGAGGAAGAAGAGGGAGATACTAAAATACCTCAAAGAGAGAATTATTAAAAAGACTACGTATTGGAATAACCAGTTTCTTTCTAAATTGGGAAGATATATTTTATTGAAGACAGTGATCCACACGATGCCAACATCTGCTATAAACGTGTTTCTACTATTGGATACTTTAATGCAAGAGGTCGAGCGGTTGATGAATGATTACTGGCGAAGAGGCAACAACTTCACGGTTAAAGGTATCTGTTGGACAAGTTGGAAAGCAATTTGTATCCCTAAAGCTTGTGGAGGGTTGGGATTTAGACGGTTAAAGGAATTTAACATAGCCGTGCTGGAAAAACAATGTTGGAAACTATATATTATCCGAGCCAAATACATTGATTAGTTGGGTGTTGCAAGCAAAGTACTTCCCTAGAGGTAATTTCATGGAAGCCAAACATTAGAATACTCCTTCATTTATTTGGAGGAGTATACTATACTAAACGGCTCAAGAGATTATTGTAGGATGTACTCGTAGAAGAGTGAGAAATGGCAGAGAAATTTCAGCGTGGATGGACTCTTAGCTCCCTGGGAAGGGGTCTGAGAGGGTGTCTTATGCCCAGCCAGAGTATGTTGTAATATGAATGTAGCATCTCTACTTAATGAGGATGACAAAAGCTAGAATATTCAACGTGTTAATTCGTTATTCATAGAGAAGGAAGCGATTGTAATACGAAGCATTCCTTTGAGTTCACGTCGGGTGGAAGATGGTGTCTATTGAAAAGATGAGGTCAGTGGTAAGTTTTCAGTTCAGAGTTGTTACAGAAGGCTAATAGGAGAAATCCAGCCTTCATGTTGGACAAGATGGACAACAACTTGGATGTTCCAAATTTCACCTATAATTAAGTTTTCTTGGCAATTTGCTAGAGGCATTGTCCCAACAGTTGATATTTTAAAAAAGAAGGGAGTGCAGGTTATTGGAGATTGTCATCTTTGCAAGCAAGAAGAGGAAAGGATGGTCCATTTATTTATTAAATGCAAGGTAGTTTTGACGTGCGGGAGGCTGCCGATTTCTTATCCATACTAATGGGGGATTCTATTGAAGGGTGCCTTCAATATGTTTTTAATTGCTTAGCTGAGGATGTTTTGTGCAGATTTATAATGATCTTACGAGAAATTTGGAAGGCTAGGAATTAGTCTGTTTGGCGGGGGAATCGTTTATGAAGAGATGAGTTTTGCATTTTGCAATGACCATGTTAACAAGTTGGAGGTTAGCCCATGAAGGAAGAAACCAGTTTGCAAGCATAATTGGACATTTACACGAGGCTAGATGGTAGAACCCAGAGATGGAATGGATTAAGATTAATGTGGACGCAACTAACAACGCCAGGGTCTAGAGGTGGGCTTGGGTGGCTCGAGACAACAATGGAATTTGTATTAAAGCATGCAACAAGGTAGTAAGGCAATGTGGACTCCATTGGAAAGGAAGCTCTGGAAGTGCGAGAAGTTATGTACTGGGCAAGACTAAATGAGTGACACAAGATTATGATAGAGATGGATGCCGCACTTATGGTTTTTGGGATACACAGGGAGATGTTTGCTTTCTCAAGTCGGGGTTATTTTGGAGGATATAAATCTCTTATTAAGTGAGAATTTAATGTTAAAGATAAAGTGGTGTAAGATATCAACGAATCAGGTAGCTAACGCTATAGCTCGAGCAACTGTTTCTTCGTCTAGTTGTGATACCAGTTTTATCAACCCACCACCTTGTATTGTAAGCCATTTGACAAACGATCTTTTAATATAATTATATACGGTTTTGGTATTTTCTCTATAAAGGTCTTGTTTGGTAAATGGCAGTTAGCTGTTGCTGTTAGCTGGTTGTGTCAGCTGTTTCCTAACAGTTAGTTGTGTTAGCTGTTTTGACCGGCTGGTTATGTTAGCTGATTATAAATAACTGTTTGGTAAAATTGGTTGTTTCAAAATGGCTGATAGAGTGTAAATTGAACCAGCCGAATGAAGAAGCTGCTCCCCTAAGCTTCGTCAATCATCCATTTTTTCAACTTTTCAAACTCAACAAGCTAATTTTATAAGTCATTTACCAAACATTATTATTAGCCATTTGCCAAACATACCCAAAAAAATCAATTTGGGGTGACACCCATGTATCCTAAGAACGGATTTTCACTTGGGCCTCTAATCCAGCAAGGCCCACCAAATGGCTGCGATCTAAAACGATAGCGATCATTCAGAAAATCCAGTCATCAACTTTGGTACCATTCCATGGACGACGCCGGAGCATACTATGCCCCTCTCGCTCAGTACTCGTATTACCAGCAACCTCCTCCGCCACCGCCTGGAACGGCGCATCAGCTTCCGCCACCAAATGTTCACCTGTCTCATCACCAACAATACCACTCTTATCAAACGCCGGTAGCCACCTATGCCACTTCGCTCTATGCTCCTCCGCAATCCGATGGCGATGTCCGAACTCTCTTCATCGCGGGACTTCCGGAAGACGTCAAGCCGCGAGAAATTTATAATCTTTTCCACGAGTTCCCCGGATATGAGTCTTCCCACCTCCGAAGCCCTACCTCGAATACGCAGGTATATATAAACTTTTAAGATGCGTCTCTGGTGCTTCTTTTCTTTTCGAATGTGTTAAATCACTGCCACTGATAAGTTTTCTATTGCACTATCAAACTCGGGTGGGTGTCGTTACCGACTTTGGCAATATCTTTCTGGCTTTAATGGGTTATATTTGTGCGGTAACTTTTTCATATAATACTTTTTTTTGCTTAATCTATAAGTAGTTCTCAAACAAATTATTATATGTTGGCCGAGTTGCAAGTTTTTTGGTGGTATTATGATGCGAGAAGACTGTATTAGATTAATTAAAAATTGGGTAAGAGGCCACTTGGGATGTGGTGGTGGGGGTGGAGATTGAATAAATAGTTCAAACGTCTCTATACATTCATATATAGACTATACAGTTACAAGATGATATACTGATCCATAAGAACAAATACTTTCTAGAGTAATGTAAGGGTATCTCTTCTACAGTCATACTATCTATAATGTTTCTATTGTTTGATGCAAATATGAAATCTGACATTTTACTTTATTTCTTCCAGCCATTTGCATTTGCAGTGTTTGTGGATCAGCAATCTGCACTTGCAGCAATGTATGAACTGAATGTAAGTTTTTTTCTTTCCCACATTTATGTGCATTTCTGGAGCCATTTACCCATTGAGGTACATGGGGCTTCATGGGCATGAACTGTCTTCAAATCATTTATGGATATGCGAGTTTTTGGGGTAAGCAAGACATTCATTACGTAATTACATACTGCTTGCAGGGGCTGGTATTTGACCTTGAGAAAGGATCCATTTTGTTCATTGATCTTGCAAAATCTAATTCCAGGTCAAAACGGCAAAGAACAACAGGTGTCTTTGGTGGTTGCTATTTATTTGCTGCTAAGTTGGTGCTTCCTTTGTAATTTTATATGTACTCCCTCCATCACAAATTAATTGTCATTTTAGCCAATCCTTTTTGCCACAAAATAGTTGTCATTTTAGGACTTCAAATTGTTTACGGTACTAGCCTCTCAAATGTGCGCATATCAACTCTTCTCACACTAAATACTTTTGTTCTTTGAAAAAATAAGATGTAGTATGTGGTTCAATTTAGGCTAGAAGAGTCTTTATGCAAGAAGAACAAATAATGTGCACACTTCTCTAAAATGTCAATTTATTTGGGATAGAGGGAGTAATTAAAAAAATGATCTGAGTGGATTAGTTCTTCTTAACCAGCAGATGATGATGGGCTTGGATTGGATAAAAGAATGAAAGGATCTGCAGCCGTTTCAAGAGTCATTGAATCTGGTATCATATCATTCCTGTCTTTTTCTCTATCTAGATACCTATGATATTAAACCAGTTATTGGGTAATTTGATGTGTTTTGTCTTTAGTCATGAGGAAGTTATTAGGAACTCATAGAGATAACTAGTCACTGCTGAACACAATATTCTAAAGGCTCACATTGCACATCTTTTGCACGCTTGGGCACTAGCAGGTGTTGGCAACATTCACATTCCTGGAATGAGTAGTTCTGCTTACAACACAGTTGGTTATCCACCTACACAAAGGTCATCTGCACTACTTAAGCACAATCCTTCTCACCTAGAAGTGATTTGCTTCTCACTGGATTATGTTGTTGGATTTTATGTATTTATTACTTGTAGCGGAAAGGTTAAGGGCTTTGTATAAGAAGTTAGACTTTTGGGCAATATCTTACAAGCAAATTTATTTGGTCATTCTAATTTTCACTTTCTTGTGTGCTTCAGTTATGCTAATTTTGATGGTAGATCTGGGAACGAGAGCAATGCAAACAAGGTCAGTTATCCTTTCTTTTTGGTACTTCAATTTAGAAATTAGGCCCCCACCCCACCCCCAAAGCACATAACTTTAAATATATTATATTCTGCCGATCTCAGTTTACGATTTGTATCACTGAATCACTCAATGAGAATAAATACAAGTTTTAAGTTAGTATTCATAAGGTGTCAATGAGAACTCAATGAGATTGAGATCTAATCTGACTCATTTTTATCACTGATAAATTGCATTACGTTGTTAGTTTATATTCTGTATAGCATTTGGCATTTTCATCCAATATATCACTTTTTGAGCCACATACTTGCTGTATAGCAACTTTAGGGTACTTAAATAAAGGATCATTTGCATTTCACTACTGTATATGGAGTCCTTTTTGTACATTTAAAATTCGTTAGTACACACATGTCCTTTTTCATTTCTAAAGATTAATGAAGCAGCTGTAAAGTCTGTATACTTTTTTTTTAACAGAATGCACCTCCATGTCCTACACTCTTTGTGGCTAATTTGGGGCCAAATTCTTCAGAACAAGAACTCAATCAAGTGTTTTCAAGGTTCAAGGAATCCTTTTGCTAATTGATGGCATTTTGACAAATTATCTTTGATCAATATTATAAATATAATTCTCTATTTCTGCTGGTTAGATGCCGTGGATTTTTAAAGTTGAAGATGCAAAGCACCTATGGAGCTCCTGTTGCTTTTGTTGACTTTAAGGTAGTTTTCTAACCACTTCTATGATAGAACTGTTCAAATGCTTTCTACATTTGCCTAAGCTGCATTTCAGTAAGTTTTTAATGTGGTTCACTCCCATGGTCTCACCCACAATTTCTTCCACAAAGACACAAATCCCTCTTCATTTTCAGCCTTTGTAATGTATAAAGTATCCATTTTTTTTTATCATAAGCAGTTGTTTTGGATTTGCTATACTACTAAACTTGCAGGATACTGCTAGTTCAACTGAAGCTCTGAGCAATCTTCAAGGGGCAATTCTTCACTCCTCACCAGGCGAGGGCATGAGACTAGAGTATGCTTTGATTGCTGCCTTTTGAGCTAGTCAATTGACCCCTACCCCATAGAAGGAAAAAAATGAAGACAAGAAACTTTTTTTCCTGTTATTTTACCCCAAAAATACGAGATGACTAAATTGGCAATATAGTTGCTGCAAAAATATTACCAAGGTCACTATACAGTAAAATTTAAATCACCATGGCCACTATACAGTAAAAGTTAAATCACCATGGTCAAAGGTCACTGTAGTCACCATGAACATATTATTGTGGCAACTACACAATTAAAGTCACATTTTTGTTCCTTTTTTATTTCAGTCATATGTCTCAATATTTCTAATCATTATTTTATGATTCTTCTCTTGTTTTTCCGTGATAAATGTTAAGATATGCAAAATCACGGATGGGAATGCGCAGCAAGAAGTCCAGATAAGAAAATCAGATGCTGCTGAGTTTAAGATTTGTATTTTCGTACACTTGGTTAAAAGCTAAATCGCAGTCACTACCGACTGCCCCGCTGATGAAAGGTAAAAGAATCAAGTATATGTGAGGAACGGAAGTGGGCATTGAGAATGTGGGGCTGATATCGGTGTGATGTTATATGTTCATTGATGCTCAACAAACGGATTATTGTTTCAAGTTAACATGAAATAGAAATAGTGGTACCATGTCTTTGTTTTGCATTGTTGTCAGCTAGCCTATCGTATTTATTGTTTTTCTTTGTTCAACTTTTCAAGTGAAGGCCCAGCTGGTATGACAGCTTATTTGAAAAACATGGGCTTTTTAAAACGTTGATCATATGACAAGAGAGTAACGTCTAGAAAAAGCTTATGACTCAAATGAATAATAAAATGTTTCGTAGTCTTATTCCTCGTCCATGGTTCATGTTGTGTGCTGAATGCCTGAATTGCTAATGAGATTGTGGTTTTATTACATAGTTTCGATTAGAAGCTACAGTATATATGAACATTGAGTTCACTAATTAAGTTTGAAATAATAATCCTTGAGGCTGATTAGTCTTCCCGCAAATTTCAATTATTAAGTTCTGAATAATGATTTTGTGTAACCTTGCTCCTATAACATATTTTTCGTTAATAGTCTTACTCATGTATAAAATGATAAAAAGATAACAAATTGAATTGTTTTCAATCTTCTAGTAATTCTATTTATTCTAACGTTAAAATGTTATATTTTGAATTGCTTTATATCGTATATTTTGCTCTTTTCAACAAATCTATGACTTATGTTGATAAATTGCGTTTGCTTTTCTAGATGTGAACGCTATAACTTATATCGCTGTTGATCGCTTTCCAAACGAATGAGAGACGAAGTGTAAACTCATTGTCACAGAAGTGATACTACCTGTCCCAAATTAAGAAATGAATTACATGGTTTATAGACAATAATTAAGAAATGTAAACTCATTGTCTTATATGTAATTTGAGTATATTTTGAGAAGTAACTTGAGTGGCCTGGGTTATAATATACGGAGTAATGATTAATGAGGCAATTGATGGTAATTGAGATGTTATAAGTGTACTGTTTTTAATATATGATAATTAAATTATCATTAGGAATGTTTATTATTTCTCGATATAGAAATGAGAACTTTTGGATGGGATAAAAAAAAAGCAAATGATGAGAACCTTAACTTCGCACAAAGAGAATACTGTGGAGGTGTTTGATTTTGTTCTAGCTCCTTTTTTTTTAAAAGAAGTAGAATCAAAATAAGTTTTTTAGAAGTTAGTCTCTCAACTTCTCAAAAACTGCTTTTGAGATAATTTGAATCATTTAGAAGTAGACTTAGACCCGGTTCGGGCCGCCCGGCCCGGGACCAGCCCGGCCCGCCACTGTGCGGGCCCGGAACCGGCCCGGTTCTCGGGTCCGGGTCCGGGTCGGGCCTAGGCCCGGTGGGGGGGCGGGTTCGGGCTCGGGCTCGGGCCTTGTATTTGGCGAACCGGGCCAAAAACTGTTTTTTTTTATTCTTTCATTTTTTTGGGCTTTATTGAGTTGGGCTTGATGTTTAGGACCGGTTTGGGGGGTTTGGGGGGTGGGGGTGGGGGGGGGGGGAAGAAAAGAAAAAATAAATAAACTAACCGGGTGGCCCGGCCCGGAACCGGACCCGGACCCGGAACCGGTGGCCACCGGTTCGGGCTCGGGCTCAACAAAACAGACCCGAGGCCTGGCCGGGCCTAGGCCCGAACCGGGCCCGAACCGGCCCGGGACCATCCCTATTTAGAAGTGTTTCTGCACTTCCATCCAAACTCTCCAATATTTACTTCTAATCTTTGAAGGAACAAAAACATTTTTGAAGAAACAAAAATAGTTTTAACAATTAGGCCAAAAAACCTCTTTATATGCTTCTTTAAAAAACCACTTGTTCATACTTTTGTTGTTTGTCTGTCCAAAAGTATTGCTCAACTTTTTTCAAGGAAATAATAAGCGATTTGTAAGTGACCCTCGATATTTTATTAGTTCTAAGTTCCAACATATCGGAAACCTAGTGCCTTTCGTATATTTAATAATATCTCAAATACCCCATTTTCGTTTTAGTTCTTCTGCATGATAGACTTTGATAACTTTCTTTCTTTGTTATTATTAAAAAAGGATATAAATTTCCAATTAAGATAGTTACTTGATGTTTTTTATAATTTTTCTTCTAATTACATAAATTATTTAAAATTATATCGTGTGCTATTGGGTCAAGCTGTTGAGATCTTTGGAGATGGTGATGAGTATTAAATTATATGATGGGTCAAAATAGGTAATATTTTGGGATTAAGAAAATGGACACAATTTCCAAATGGAATAAAAAAGCAATAATTATATGTCATTTTATTATCCAAAAAGCATATAATTTTCCAACTAAAATAGCTCCTTTGTGATTTTTATAACTTTTTTTTATTACATAAATTTGAGATAAAATTGTATGTACTCTATCGTTATTCTATCATGTCGAGGTGTGGTGACATCTGGAGTGAACGGTTCCATTTTTTGAATTGAATATTGAAGTACTATCTCTGTCCCATTGTGTTTGGGACAATTTGATTTACGATGCTTGACTGACGATAAAGCAAACGGATCCCTGTCCGAACTCAATTTATTTCTAGAAAAAAAATTACATATTCATAAATTAAATTTAAAGCTATACACAGTCGCAAAAACTAGAATCAAATTTCATAAAAATTTGATATATAAAGTAAGAGATTAAGAGTGATTTGTGTTGACCAAGTGAATAGTGTCTGAGACAATCTTAGCGGGACGGAGGAGTATTTGGGACCTAAAAACTGGATGAGACTATTTCGTAACAGGATGAAAAGGCAATAATTAATTATATGCTTTTTTATTACACTTTTTTAACGCTTTTTATTATTATACAAAAACATATACTCCCTCCGTCCCAGAAAATTCTTCCTAGTTTGACTTGGATCGGAGTTTAAGAAAGTGGGAATAAAGTGGAAATGTGTGGTTGTAGTTGTGTAAGAAAAAGGTGAAATGAATGTGAGCCACACAAATAATCAAAAAGGTGAAGTTGGAAGAATTTTCTGGGACGTCCCAAAAAGGAAAGTTGGAAGAATTTTCTGGGACGGAGGGAGTAATTTTGTAATTAAAACAGTTACTTTGTTATTTTTATAATTTTTCTTTGGATTAACATTGTATTTTCTTATTATGTGTCATTGCGTCAAACAAGATAGAGGGGTTGAGATAGAGTACTAAATTGTATACCCGCATCTAGAGTTTAATGATGGCTGAGTAAGGCATTTGGTTGAACTCTCAGGTTCTTTCCAGGATAAAGGTGGTGTGGGGTTCCATCCAATATAATGGCTTCTTGAACGTATCAGGTCTTGAACCGTCACATTAGAAATTGTTTGAGATAATATCGTGACTACTCCTCCATCATTCTACTAGGATACGGAGTGACTGACACATAAGGTGGGGGATTCCACGTTTGAGTTCAGTATTACTTCTTTCGTCTCATTGGGCTTTGTCAATTTTATTTTTTCACAAAACATTACCATTCTGCCTTATACATAATTTGTAGTTCTACTTATTTGTCCCTCCTTTGCGCAACTCTCAATGACATAATTTTTTTTTTTCTAATTTGAAAATTAATAGTCTCTCTGTCACTTAAAACTTTGCCAACTTTGGCTGGCAACCGCGGATTAATAAAGTGAAAACTGTGTAGTAGAGGTTTGTGCAAAGAAGAGAGAATTAACAAGAATGACAATTTCTTTACTTAAAAGAGAAAGTAACGAAGTTAGTGAGATAACAAAAAAAATGGGAAAAGGTGCAAATAGGCCCATGTACTAACCAAAAAAGGTCAAATAAGCCCTTATTTAGGAGGCTCTGTCCAGCCGTCGCCATTTGGGTTGGTTCCCGGTGGATTTTTTTGATGAAACTTTTTGAGCATCTTATTCATTAAGTCTCGTTTAATCATACAAAATTTCAGCTAAAACTTCAACCGGGAAGGCATTCAAATGAATTCTTGAAAATAACTGCACACTTAGAAGCGCAATTATCTTCAAGAATTCATTTGAATGTCTTCCCGATTGAAGTTTTAGCTGAAATTTGATATGAGTAAACTAGACTTGATGAATAAGATGCTAAAAAAATTTTATTAAAAAATTCCACCGGGAACCACCCCAAATGACGACGGCCGGACAGAACCTCCTAAATAAGGGCTTATTTGACCTTTTTTGGTTAGTACATGGGCCTATTTGCACCTTTTCCCCAAAAAAAAATTGACAAAGTTTTAAGGGATAACGAGAGTTTTGCCGGTGTCTAATGGGACAAAATTAATTAATTATATATTGGGTCAAAATAGGAAATGGGGGGTGTTTGGAAGACGAGGTTTCAGTAAAAATGATGATTTTGACTCCTAGTATTTTCAATAAGTCAAAATGTTGTGTGGTAAATAGTTCGGTTCTAGTATTTTTGGATGAAACCATTGAAATAAAAATGATGCAAATAACAACGTTTTAGGTTAGCACTTCAAAATAAGGCATTTTCTCTACTACCCCCACTGTCTCATTCAACGTTCTCACTTCTTTTCTGAACGCCCCTAATTAAAGGTTCCTATTTTCTATTTTATGAAACAATTAACACCCTTGAATATTAATGTAATTATCAAATATTATAAATGATGCATCTATAACACGAAAGTTATCATTAATAATTCATTATATTATATACACATAAAACTATTTATTAAAATATACTCAAATTAGCATGTTTAGTTATCGATAAAATAATCATGAGAACATTTTAACGGGACAAAGATAGTAATCGTTATGGCTTATGACCAAACAAACAAGCAACTACTATATTGATAAATGCTAATCATTTATTTTGCTGAATGATTCGATTTTGAGAATTTACCCTAAATAAGACTAAAAACATTTGTAAATTCCAAAATGGGACTGCCATATTTTTAATTCCCAAAATGGGACTAATTACTGTCATGTTGTGGCAGTACCAGACTTTAAACATGACAATATTTTTCAAACTTGATAGTAATTACTCTTATTTTGGGAATAAAAACATGATAGTCCTATTTTGGAATTTACAAACGTTTTTGGTCCCATTTCAGGAACTCCCCCTTCGATTTTTGACAACCCGTTAACATAATTTGGATACAAAAATGTTATAGGTACCCCAATTTGTACCCACACCCTATTTTTGTGACTCACAAAAGCAACTCATTAAAGTGAAACAATTCATTTATTAAAAAAAAAATGAAGTGAGATTTTGTAAGCTACACAAATTGATTGAGTTACAAATTGGGGTGCAAAATGGGATAAGGATAGCAAGGTTGATTTGGATAAGCTTGGAATGCCTAACACCGTCAATGATTTGAGATTGGGAACGGGATGAGACTATTTCATAACAGAATCACGCATCCCCTAGAATATAGGTCAGCCAGAATAGGTCACCGTGTCGGTGCTTTATGTATTTTGTTTTGTCAGACGGTACTATAAATACACACATAAATTAATCGTATTCCGTGTCCTTCCATTCCACCCCAACCTCTCGATCTCTCCCCCCATCAACGCCTCCTAATCAATTTTTTTATATATATATTCCGGACACGTCAATCAAACAATTCCGTAGATACAGATACCGACCCAACTTTTTTTTAGAGAGACAATCATCCTAATAAAATGTTGGACGGCGGGCGGCGCGACGGTGGTGGGTGTTGCTCCGGGAAGAAGAGGAAGGACAAGGACCGACCCTATAAAGGGATTCGTATGAGGAAGTGGGGGAAGTGGGTCGCCGAAATCCGCGAGCCCAACAAGCGCTCGCGGATATGGCTCGGGTCCTACTCCTCCCCGCTCGCGGCGGCCCGGGCCTACGACACCGCTGTCTACTACCTCCGCGGGCCGTCTTCGAGGCTGAATTTCCCGGAGTTTTTTGCTGGTGACGGCGAAAGGCCTGCCGATTTGTCCACCGACTTGATCCGCAAGAAGGCAATCGATGTGGGCGTCAGAGTGGACGCCGTCCAAAACTCCCTCTGCGGCGGCGGAGAGGGTGAAGCCAGCCCGCCGGCCCAATCGACCGTGAAGCTCGACTTGAACGCCCAGCCCGAACCCGAAGAGCAGAATCTGAATTACGGCTAAGTTGCATCTCCTCATCCATCAACTTCTTCATATATATGATCAAAACTTTTACTCCGTATTAGTTTATACTACTCCTACTTTTCACTTTGAGCTGAGAATTTTGGATGGATGAAATAGTAAAAAAAAATAGTTTTAATTTATTGCACCATATGAATGGTCATCTGTCAAAAGGAATAAATAAATTATGTAAGTGTCTCATCTCATATGCATATAACTTTAATTTTACGAGTTCTTCTTGCATTCAGTTCCGCTGAATTAATTTGGAATTTAAGATGTCCTTCACTTCGATCTCTCCCCAGTTTTGGGTTTAAGACCGGAATTGGAAAAGGTTTATGGAATTATGGTCCAGAATTGGAATTCTAGATATATATGTTTAATGTTTGGTTTAGTTATATGTTCATAAAATTTCTATCATAAAATTTCATCTTAAAATTTCATTAAAAAATTTGATCGAGAAGATCTCAAACGAACTTGGTTGGTCGGGACTTCCCATTAATTCAGACTAATACTAATGAGATCAGAGTAAATACCAGAAATAGGAGTAAAAATATTTTGGAATTTCAAAGTCCGTTTTTATTGTCTAAAAATGAATAATGATGTCAAGTTTGATAAATATTGTCACATTTAAAGTCTGTCGTTGTGCAAAGATGACAATAATTACTCATATTTCGGTAACTAAGAGCCCATTTGGTAGAACCAAAATCGGCTGATGTGACTGATTCTGTTGAAATTTATGAAATTCTGGTTGAATTGGTTGCATTGGCTGACTTTGTTGATTTGTTTTGAGAGGTTGATTTAAGAAAAAGTTATTTTTAAAATATATCGTATTAATAAATCAAAGAAAAATTATATTTAAAAAATAGCTAAAATGGTTATCTACTGACTACTGTAACTTCAGCCAATACAGCCAGAAAAGTAACCCCAACTTTACTTTTTCTACTTATTACACAATTCAGCGCGCGAAAGCAAAAGTTGCATGTTGGGTGAAAAAGTTTGATGATAAGCTAGATAAGCCGAAAAACAGTGCTGTCAAACGGCATTTAAAAATTGATAATCCTATTTTGGAATTCTAATACGTTTTTAGTCATTTTTCGTAAACAAGGTTGAATCGTATGAGAGACTAAGTCGATGACAATATTTAGACCGCTTACTCAAATACATTTTCTATTTATATTTAACAATATTGTACAATAATACGTTAGTAACTATATATTTCGTATTTATAACAACAACAATAATACTTAGGTATACTTATTATTTACAAGGTAATAATTATATTGAAAATTTCTCGAAATAGGAATAAAAACGTTTGAATTGTCATGTTTTTATTATGAGAATAGGACTAATTATTTGTTGTTAAGCTTGAAAAATACCGTCATATTTGAAGTTTGATTTTGCCAAAACATGACGGTAATTACTCATATTTTGAAAATAAAAATAAGATAGTGTTATTTTGAAATATACAAATTCTTTTACTCTTATTTAGAGTAATTCTCTAACTATATACTCCTAATTCTCTAACTATATACTCCATGCGTTCTTTAAAAAAATCCTCTTACCTATTATCTCCCTAAATATCTTTTATCTTTATATTAACGTTGTGCAATTATCACTTAGTAAAAGGACATTAGGAAGTCAAATGAAAAATTCATTTCCCTTAAACATGAACTGAAAGATTCAGAGCATGTTTGGGAGATATAAATCTTTTTCTACTAACTCTTGTACTATTTAAAAAGTTATTTAAAAAATAAAATATCTTTTTTGAGATGTTACCATGAGTATTATCTAAGAAAAAGCTGTAATTTTTAGTATTAATTAGTCGCAATAAATTGCTTGCCTAACGGTCAACTTTTTATTAAATAGTTACCATATTTTTATAAAAAAATGAATAAGAATAATCCCAACTATTAGTGATTTGCTTGAAATAATCTCAGTTATCCTAAAAAATCAAAATACTCCCGGGACAATTATCAATACGCCAATACTTAATATCTCATAGTCCCTAAGGATTTTGAATTTTTCCCCAATACTTAATGTCCCTAAGGATTTTGAGTTTTTCCCCAATACTTAATATCATTTGAGATAATTGATACTTTAAATTATTTTAAGCAGATCAATAATAGTTGAGATTATTCATTTTCATTTTTCTATTTTTATTTAAAATCTTTTTCAGTAACCAAAGCTAAAAGGTAACAATTAGGAGTACTAAAAAATTCATGAAGGTAACTATCTTTTCAAATAGTTAATAAAAATTACAACTAAAAGGTACACACTCTATTTTAGGCAACCCTTTACACATATACTCCCTAAAATACCCTCACCCCAAACCCTTTAATCCTATCATATCATCCCTCTCTCCTCTCTCCCACGTACTTTATCATTGCTTCTCATCTTCTCTCTTCTGACCCTTCATCTCTAATCCGACCTTCCTCAATCTGAACCTTCATTTGTGGCTCAATCCTTCATTTTCCCAAACCTTTTTCTTCATCAACACTTTCCTAGTGTTCATATGTGTGGTTCAGCTCCGATCTTTGTCACCTTCATATCCAAGGAAACATTTGAAAAAGAGTATTGGTCTATCGTCCCTGATTCTTGTGTTGATACCCTCTCGAAACCCTTTGTACCCAACCAATTTAAGTTGTGTGACAAAATCATCGAATCTAGGGATTTCAAAAGCGCAAATTTGCCTAATTTTTCCATGCATGTTGAACTGGTGATGGCTACGGAGTTCTCTGATGTCCCAAACACTTATGATGGGGTTGATGACGAAAACGAGGGGGGGTCACCTCTAGAGTTTGGGCGGAGGGCATGGAAGGGTGACAAAATGATGAAGATGAGATGGGCTGGGCTACTGACGTAGGCGATGACGTTGAAGCAACCTGTGCTCAGTACCCATCTTGGGTTGCTCAATCGTACTATCAGTGGTCGGCTTCATGCAAAGCTTCATTTGATAGATGGCTATATTAAATCATTTTAAAACTAGTTTATAAGTCAAACAAAACAAAAAAAAATATAAATCGATCGGTCATTTTGAGCCTTTGAATAATACTACCTCCGTCCCAAAATACTTAGCCAATTATAAAAGTTTGATCAACTATATGTGTGTGTGTGTATATATATATATATATATATTATATATATACATAGAGAGAGAGATCAAATACAAAGCATGCTTAATTTACAAAGTACAAACATATCTTGATCATCCAATGAGTTGATCTAAAGGATATAAAGGCAAGGTGGCATTTTTGTAATAAAACATAACTTTTCTAGGGTGCAACTCGTTGAACGTTAATGTGCAAATGCTATTTTATGACTATATAATATGCAACACTTTGAACCTCAATATGCAATGCAAATAACGCCAAGGTGCATCGTACAAACTTGTGCACAATAAGCACAGTTTGTATTTGATCTTTCCCCTATATATATATATATATATATATATATATATATATATATATATATATATAGAGAGAGAGAGAGAGAGAGAGAGAGAGAGAGAGAGAGAAATCATCTCATCAGGCCGGCCTGACGGGCTGCCCCGTCCGGCCGAGCCCGTTTGGGCACCTTCCCGGTGGAATTTTTTGATGAAATTTTTTGAGCATGTTCCTCATCAAGTCTAGTTTGTCCATACCAAATTTCAGCTCAAAATTCGATCGGGAAGGTCGTCAAATGATTTTTTCAAGTTAACTGGTCCGGAATATGTATATTCCGGACCAGTTAACTTGAAAAAATCATTTGACGACCTTCCCGATCGAATTTTGAGCTGAAATTTGGTATGGACAAACTAGACTTGATGAGGAACATGCTCAAAAAATTTCATCAAAAAATTCCACCGGGAAGGTGTCCAAACGGGCTCGGCCGGACGGGGCAGCCCGTCAGGCCGGCCTGATGAGAAGAGTACTCTATATATATATATATATATATATATATATATATATATATATATATATATATATATATATATATATATATATATTTGAACATCAATCGCCCTCCTAAAGGTATGATTCCCTGAATACAAGAATATGGTTATCCTATAACTACTTATGCGTTAATTACAAAATTATAATCAATATTGTTTTTATCGTCAAAACAAACCGCTTATATTTATATCATTATGAATTTGGATCGTTACAACAAACTCAAAAAGACCAACCCTGACAACAGCTATCCCTAACCAACTAGCACTGTCAACCGTACCCTACGGCTAGACTAGAGACGATCACCCCTGAAAGAGCAATACGAATCGCTAACCACCAAGCGGGTGTGACATAGCAATCACTGGCCAGATAAATCCTTCTAACGACATAATATTTAGCAGAATTGTCAATCATAATTGTAGACTTAAAACTAAAGACATCAACAAAAAACATAGCAATATAAAACATAACGCGAAAATAAAACCATAAAAAAATTAAATAACGGATCAATCTTCTAAACCCTAGCACCTCGATCGCTCCAAGGCGGCGGTTCAGAAGGGGGTGGACCGCCGATCTGTCTTCTCCCTTGCTCAGCCCTTCACCTCTCCCCATCTTCTCGTCGCCCGTTCCGCCTCCACTGCCACCACAGCCCTATACCGATGTTGATTCTCCAGAAACTAACCCTTCGACCTCCTCTCAATTGCAGGAATAAGACAATATTGCTCTAGATCATCCATAGAAGACATGATTATCGTTTCTTGAACCTTGGATTCATTTCCAAATGCTGCAGCCGCACTCAAGCCTCTTTAAAAAGCACTCTAGAAGCCTAGAGAAAAAGAGTCGCACAAAATTGGGGAAAGGAAACGCTACGCGACGGCAAAACCGCTAGAGAGACAAACACTACTAGAATTTTCCTTATTTGCTGCTACCTAATTGCTGCGGTTCTTAGTAAAACCGCAGCAAATACACAAAATTTATACCTATTTGCTGCGGTTATGGACTGACCGCAGCAAATACTCTAAAAACTTTAATTTTTTGCTGCGATCATTTGAAAACCGCAGCAAATAGTATTAATATTTTGTATTTTAATTTTTTTTTTAAGTATTCACTGCGGTCGTGGAGAGTGGCGCAGCAAATGCTCAAAAATTAGCCCTTAAAAATTGAAATTCCCTTCTCCGCTCAAAACATACCTATCAGCGCCCAAAACCCCAGCCCTCCTCCCAGACCTACTACTGTCGTTCCTCGCCCACCCTCAGCCGTAGAACAGATCCGCCGCCGCCATAGGTCCTCGAGGAAGCCGTCGCAGGTCCTCGAGGAAGCCACCGTAGGTCCTCCACGTAGCCGCCGCACGAAGCCTAACAATCCTGGCCTCTGTAGCTCGCTGTCGAGCTCCCTGCCGACGATCGCTTTTGTCGGTCGCTGTAGCTCGCCGCCGACTGCCGCCGCCGCACGACACTGATTCACCCGCCAACTTTGTCCTCTCTACAATTCAGTGTTATCTTTTTATTAAGGTTAGTTGTTATTAACTTAATTTTTTTACATTTTTGTGTAGTCCATATGGTGTATTCAATGAATAAATTGATTTTATTGTTGTTTTTGTTATTTGTTGTTTGAAAGAAATTGAACATTGAATGAAAAAGTTGGAGAAATATATGATATATATATATATTAAATGATGAAATTAAATGGCGGTTTTGCCTTTTCTATCTTGCAGTAAACTTACTGGTTTGAATCTCACTGGTACTTTGGACTTCCAGATTTTGAATCTTCAACAGTTGACTGAGTTGTGAGTTAGTTTAATCTTCATTGTCACTGCATTAGTCTAGTCTCACTGTTATTATCGATCTGATGTTTCTGTTCGTTTAAGGACCTGATCTCAAATTGTGTTGAAGGTGAAATCCCGTACTCCTTACCACTTAATCTGATGCACTTGTGAGATACATTTTCTTTTTTATTCATTGTTGAGTCAATTTGTTTCCTTGTTTTGATGTATAAAGTAATACACTTTCTTGATCAATGCAGTCACTATTGATCAGTAGGCTTTCTGGTATGCTCTTCCTCTTTAAAAGTATGGGAAAAAGAGCAGGTCATGTAAACCATTCAATTTGCTGGACGAATCTTGCTCCTGCTCATAATGTAAGTTAATATACAACTAATACTTTTGTTGTATTCTTATTTGTAGAGAAATTCATTTCAGAATATGCAGAAACTTTAATGATAGGAAGGAGGCAGTGAACCTCCAAAAACCTCTTTAGGTTTGGCTATTAATACTAGTGGTTTCAGTAGATTCAAAAAGCTTGTGCCTATAAATATTGCCCCTCCTAAGGTGCTTTGAAATGCCTCAGATTTAACAGGGATGTATATTGACATGTTGTGTGCTTAGGCATTAACATTTTTATCTGATCCGAGTAGAAGAACAATGTCAATGATCGCCCACACTAGTTAATGTACATTTGGTATAGCAAACTGATTATGAAACTCATCATCAAACGGAGTATATGACTATACTAATCAGTTTAGTGTATCAACTTAAGTATACATATATACTAATCAATTTAGTATATCAACCTAAGTACCTAGTAAGACAGAAAAGAACTAGTTTTAAAACTAGACCAAGTGACTAACTAGTTTTAATTGCATGTATTGAGTGACTAACTGGTTTCGTATGTAACTATACACATTGACCTGAAACTTTATCAAATTATTGATTGATTGACCTAGAAATAATTGATGCTCAATCATTTGAATCAATACTATGTATTTCCTAATTTAGTTTTACTTGAACGTATGTGTATTTGGTGTCAAAATCTCCTTTGTGGATGAATAGTAAATTCTTTGATTGGTAAATTTCAGGCTGCCATGTTGAACAAAGACTACAAGCTTTTCAATAGCAATTCTTACTAGAAGAAGAAAGGTCAGTTGTGCATATGTATAATATCTTTATAATATTCTCACATGGTGGAAGAGAAACTTGCAGATATATGATAATTAATTAATATGCAGTATGTACTCAACATAAATAAACCAAGTAGAAAAAGAGAAATCTTTACACTAAAACTCCATCAATTTATAAAAAACATAGACAACTTGCAGATTGTTCCTTTTAAAGTCAACAAGATCAAGGTACAAGTTCTTACACATTATGAATGGTCACTTATACCCCTACCAGGAGGCCGGGATCCAAAATTAAGAACACACAGAGAAATAACAATAGTAAAATGCAAACTTAATTTTGAACTGGTGGAACAGTAAAATCTAGACCCTAGTCCTGCACTTCCTCTGTGGTTTCTTTATTCAAGACACATGTCCATACCACACTAATCATATTAGTGGAAAACAGTTTTTATAGTCACTTTTTATCCTTCTGTTTGCTATTAGTAATATTCATATAAAATCCTTTATTTATTTAGAAAGATTGGAACGTTAAAGTGGTTATTGATTCTGTATTAACGGAGACCAAAAAAAGTAAAGTTGACTATAAAATCAACTCTTTCTTTGTTTTTTTTTGGGGGGGGGGGGGGGGGGGGAGTTCTTCAAAAGACTTGTGTTGGAGAGGGAGTATTAGATATCATAACTTTAATTTTGGGGAATTTCTTATTTGGGATACATGAAGTATGACACTTACTGGGCTAAGTTTTCCCTTTAAGGGTGGAAAACTAAAAAGACATCAGTTTTGTACTAGAAAAGATCAAGTGTGGGATAATCTTAAGATTTGATAGCTTCTTATATTTTATGATTTATTTATAAGAAAGTGCTCTGCTAGGGAAAATCTGGAAAGTCATTTTTGTTTTGAATTATCATAAGCAAATGTGGCCTAACATGTATATGGCTTCTTCTTTACATTCTACACCTATGCAGTTGGTACAGGGAAGATGTCTTTTCTCACCAACCCAGGAAAACAATAGATGGTCTGCACAAAACAATAGCCAAAGTACTTTTGGAAGCTGAGCAAAACTCTCATTAGAGACGGAGCGTCAAAACTGATCAGTGTGGCACCATTCGGCCTAATGCCTAGCTTAGATTATTTTAATCACATTAAATTGTAATTTGTATGTATTGATTTTGAATTTTGACGATGTAAACTTAATTCTTGGAATTTTGATTTTGCAAACAGGTTTTACTTTTATGAAAAATATAAAATTTTGTACATTTGAGTAGTATAAATATTTTTTTTTTAATAAAAAAAATAGTATTTGCTGCGGTCGTTAACCGCAGCAAATAAGAAATCTCGAATTTTTTTTACACGTTATTTGCTGCGGTCGTTAACCGCAGCAATAAGTCAATTTTTTGTTTTTTTTAATTATCTATTTGCTGCGGTTCCGAACCACAGCAAATACCTATCCCTACTATTTGCTGCGCTGCCAATTGCTGCGGTTCAGAACCGCAGCAAATAGGCTAAAATGACCGCAGCAAATAGCATTTTTTCTAGTAGTGAAAACACTACGCGGTGCTAAGCCGCTAGGGAGAAAAGTGACGAGCCACCTTTTTAATTATAATCAATAGTTTCATAACTACTTATTCATTAACTACTTAATTATAATATCTAGTTATAAAATAATTAGCACTCCTTTATAGTACTGAAGTCTTTCCTTCTTCTTTGTTTGTCAAAAGAAATTTCCACTTTCTCATTTAATCAATGGTCTTTTATATTTTTTTCTCCTCTGTACAAACATCAATCGCACAATTTTTACTTTATTATTTCATGTGCCGGGCATACTTGACAAAATCTGAAGGGGCGTAGGAGTACTAGTTGTATTATATGTTTTGAGGACTTTTAATTTTTAATAATTTTATTAGTTAGGATGTTTTCAATTGGACTGAAATTTTCTGATTCGCTATGTTCAAGTCTAATCTGATCTAGTATGATCTGGTAAATGTTTGATCTCTGCATAATTTATAATTGTCCAAGTCTGATATGATCTATTTAAATCTAGTTTGGGACTAAAAACAATTCAAGTGAAAACACCCTTATTACTCAATCTAATGTATAAGAATTAACTAAATGTTCACATATAAAAATATGGATCTGAATTGGAATCAGATGGAGTCAAAAGCAATTGTTTATATACCGACTTGCACGCCCGTTTATACGCCAATTGAATTTTTTTGTGTACAGAAAATTAATTTTCATTTTAGTATCTATGTTATAAAAACCGGACCGGAGAGTGACCCGGACAGATGATCGGGTCACGGGTCAACCCGGACCCGGTGGGTCAACCCGGTCAACGACCATTTAATCCGGTCAACGATTATACACATAATTAATTAATTATATATAGATTGAATTCATCATTAGAAAAAATATATTCCTACATAATTTAATAATGATAGTAAAATATAAGCAATGTAGAAAAACTATTATGAACATAATAGTTTATTCCTACACTTAAGAACCAATGTATTTAAGTGCATTGATTTTAAAAAAAAAATATAAATTACTTGGGGATTTAGATGGCTAATAAATATGAACATAATACCAACAAAGTTGGAGATTATGTACCAGAAGAATAATATGAAGTAACACATAACTGTGAGAATAATGGAACAGGATGCTCTCTAAGAAGCCCTGACAGATATATTTATACTAGTAGAGTTTAATGTAAAGTACAAGAGTAGTCCTAGTATAATTCTATTACACCCCCTCAATCTGTGCGGGAGAAACAACGTGCAGGTTGTCTTTTAAAAAATGAAAACGCTGACTAGGGAGACTTTTAGTAAAAATATCTGCCAACTGAAGATGAGTAGGAACATGCTGCACAATCAAATCACCATGAGAAACTCTTTCTCGAACAAAATGGTAGTCGATCTGAATATGTTTACTTCGGGCATGCTGAACAGGATTTGCAGTCAAGTAAGAAGCAGAGATATTATCACATAATAAATGTACCGGCTCTTTAATCGGGTAACCGAGTTCGAATAGAACCGAACGAACATGAAGTGTGTCTTGAACAGTGTACGCAATGGCCCGATATTCTGCCTCTGTGGATGATTTGGACACCGTAGGTTGCTTTTTAGTCTTCCAAGAAATTAAATTAGGACCCAGGAAGACCGCAAAGCCAGTAGTAGACCGAGAGCTATCAGGACAACCAACCCAATCAGCATCAGAATAGGCAACAACACAAGTAGGCCGAGTAGACCGCTATAGCCATAAACCATGATCACGTGTGCCCTGCAAGTACCTGAAAATTCTTTTGACTGCAAAAAGATGAGTAGTACGAGGAGCATGCATGAACTGAGACACTAAGTGTACTGCATAAGTAATATCTGGTCGTGTCAAAGTTAAATATTGTAATGCACCTACCATGCTGCGATACTCAGTAGATTCCATACGTAACTCACCATCAGAGAGAGACAGAGTAGTATGGGAGGCTAATGGAGTGCGAACAGGCTTAACTGTGTGGATCAGAAACATACTTACTTTGAGAAAGAAACATGCCTTTAGCAGAACGAGTAGCTTCAACACCCAAGAAATAATGAAGATTACCCAAATCTTTCATAGCAAAATGGCTCGAAATAAGAGAAATAAAATGGGTAATGGTGGACTCAGAATTTCCAGTAATAATAACATCATCTACATATAATAATAAATAAATAATACTATTGTTCTGGCGATAAATAAACAAAGAGTTGTCAGACTTACTACAAGAAAAATTATGTTGCAGAAGAAAGCTACTAAATCTGTGAAACCAGGCGCGTGGTGCTTGCTTAAGTCCATAAATGGCCTTGCGCAGACGACATATATGATTAGGAAACTGAGGAAGAATAAAACCACGGGGTTGACACATGTAAACTTCCTCGGTGAGATTACCATGTAAAAACGCATTTTAACATCAAGTTGTCGTATACACCATCCAAATAAATAGCAAGAGTAAGAACAATGCGGACTATGGTAGGTTTAATAACAGGACTAAAAGTTCTAGAGAAATCAATAATTGCCTGTTGATTAAATCCTTGAGCAACTAATCGAGCTTTATGGCGCTCTATAGACCCATCAGAATGATATTTTGTCTTATAAATCCACTTACACCCAACAATATTTTTAGTGTTGTCAAAGGGCACCAAATCCCACGTGTGATTATTAATGAGTGCATTAAATTCATCAGCCATAGCCTCTCTCCATTTTAAATGTTTATTAGCCTCAGTAAAGCAAGTAGGATCCGCAGGAGTAATAATTGTACTTAAGTTAAAAATCTGTTTAGGCTTAAGAATTCTGGACTTAGCCCGAGTTTGCATGGGGTGATAATTTACTACCGGAGTGGGCACATGGGATGCGGAAGCGAGAGGGGAGGTGAAGGCCGAGGAATGGGATTCAGGGAGGGGACTGGACAGTGGGCTTTCGGGTGATATTGGAGAAGACAAAAGCAACTGCTCATGGAGAGATGGGGATCGAGGAGTGGATGACGAAGATGTAGAGGAACTGGGAGGTGTCCGTGAGGTTACATGGGATGAAGATGGCTGGGATGGTGTTTGGCCAACTGTAGACATGGGAAAATCGGTTAGGAACATAGGAACGGATGTAGACAGTCTAGAAGACGAAGAATCGGTGTTCCTAAGATTTTGAAAGGGAAAAATATCCTCATGAAACCGAACATGACGACTGACATAGACACGACCTGAGGTAGGATCAAAACAACGATAACCTTTATAATCAGAAGCATAGCCAAGAAATACACACTGGACAGACCTAGCAGATAATTTATTAGCTGAGGTGGCCGAAAAATTTGGATAACATGCTGACCCAAACACGCGCATAAAGGAGTAATCCGGAATGCGATGAAAAAGTTTTTGGTATGGAGAAAGACCTTGAAGAGTAGGAGAGGGTAATCTGTTAATAATATAAGTAGCAGTAAAAATTGCATCAACCCAATATTGACCCGGAATAGATGCTTCGAGAAGCTTTGTGCGGGCTATTTCGAGAAGATGACAGTGTTTTCTTTCTGCCACCCCATTTTGTTGAGGTGTGTCAGGACAAGATTTCTGAAAGTAAATGCCATGCTCATTAAATAATTGTTGCATTGTATTATTAACAAATTCTCCAACCCCATCACTTTGAAAAATTTTAATTTCTGATTAAAAAGATTTTCAACCAAAGCTTTAAAATGTTTAAAGTGCATAAACACCTCACTTTTGTAACGCATGGGATAAATCCAAGTAAAGCGTGAATAATCATCAATAAAACAGACATAATACTTGAATCCCAAAATAGAGCAAATAAGAGATTGCCACACATCAGAATGAATAATTTCCAAAGGAAGAGTAGAATTATGACTAGCATCCATAAAGGGCAAACGTTGTGATTTTCCTAAACGACAAGATACACATGAATGTGTAAAAGGAGAGTGACTACATAAAAATTGTTTGCGCTTGAGAAACTGTAAAATACTGTCACCACAGTGACCTAATCTACGGTGCCACACAGGGCCCGAAACTAAAGTAGACGCAAGAACTAAGGGTGATGAAGACGGCAGACTGATAGGATAAAGTGGCCCACTACTGGTAGTTCGTAGAAGCACTGCCCCCGAGGCTTTGTCCTTGATCAAAAAAGAATATTTGTCAAAAATCACAGTACAGTTATTATCAACACAAAGTCTTTTTATAGAAATTAAATTATACTTTAACTGAGGCACATGATAAACAGATTTTAAAGTGAGAGGACGACCCCAAAGAAGGTAAAGCAACATCACCAACATGACAAATTGGGAGATGGGCACCATTAGCAACATTAACAGAATTGTAGCCTGTGTAAGGAAACTTATTAATTAAAATACCTTCGGATGAAATCATATGAGCAGACGCGCCTGAATCAGGATACCGTAAGGCTGAATTAGCTTCCCCAGGAGTAGTCAACAAAGCAGGAGTGGATGGCTGTGTGAAACGAGAGGGACAAGTGACAACGGAATGGCCTGTAGAAAAACAAATTTGACAGACAATGGGATTGGGAACTAACCCAAGAATACCCCCATCTGATGGCAAACCTGCAGAACCAACATTTGTAACACAAACAGGTAAAGCATGAATATTTAAATGTGACCTAGCAGAATTACAAAGCACAGTACCCGTCGATGTCACACCCCCTTGCATGTGGAGCATATCCGGCTGGACCTGACTGACCACCCCCTCCGGGAATGTAAACATACTGACCGGGAGGATAGATATACCCCTGTTGCTGTCCATACAGTGGTCCACGGCCTCTGCCCCGGTTACTGCGTCCCCTACCGCGACCGCGGCCTCGCCCGCTCTGGGGCTGATTCTGCCGTCGTTGTGACCCGACCGGTTCAGCTGATGCCCGACCGGGTTCTGCTGTTGCTGCTGCGGGTTTACTGCCGGCAAACCAGCCTGCTGTCTGGCACCAAAGGTAACAACTTCGAACGCCTGATGCATGGAAGACGACTCCTGGGAGCGGAGATGTTAGAATAAAATAATTTAGATTTTATTCTGTGTAAAATCTAAATTATTCATAGGATTTTAGATTTTAGATTTATAATTTTGCAATTATTCAGATTGACACGCCTAGTTTTTCAAATCATTCAAAAAAATCTCTTATTGATAGATAAAGGCCATGTTTGGTAAATGGCTGAACAGCCAAAAAATAGCTTGTTTGACTAAGTTTAGCTGGTTGAAATGGTCAAACAGCTGAAAATCATGTTTGGTAAATAGCTGTTTTTGTATAACTTCTTGAACCAAACAGCCGTTTTCTGAAATGTTGCATTGGGTAGCATTTTGCAATAGCTGCTCGCAATATATTAAGGAAAAGACGGGACGGCCCACTCTCTCCACAATGCCGATTGCTGAATTAGTGAATTACTCCCATGCTAATTAATTGCTAGTGCGCATTCAAATTGTTTCTACCATAATAAACTAATTGTTAGACTATTGTTAGTGCCGTATTAAAATATTTTTATATCGTGTGTTGTGTATTGAATTAGTGAATTACACTCGTATATATTACTATGTATGTAAATATATATTTGTATACATTTTTTTAATTTTTTTTTATATATTTTTGTACACATGTAAGTGGGTGTGTGTGTCTATATATATATATATACATATATATATATATATATATATATATATATACATATATATATATACATATATATATATATACATATATATATATATACATATATATATATATACATATATATATATATATACATATATATATATATACATATATATATATATATATATATAAAAGATCAGGTGAGAAGTGTCCCTTAAAATGAGAAGTGAGAAGTAATCTTAGCCTTTGAATTTGCATTTGATCTTACAACGCAGTAAACTTATAGACTACATATAGAAACTTATAACCAATAAATCATATCTTATAAAGCTATCCATAATAATTACGAAAATGCCACCGCGTCAAATTTTTTTCCAGGTTTCCGTAATTATTTTTTTTCAGTGTCATTTTCGGAATTTTTTTGGACGGGTCTATAAGTTATGATTTATTGGTTAAAAGTTCCTATATTTAGTCTATAATTTTAACTTCGCAGTTCTCAGCCTAAGAGCACTTCTCACCTGATCCGCTCCCTATATACATATATGTATATATATATATATATATATATATATATATATATATATATATATATATATAAAGAGATTTGTAATTTTAATCTATTAACTTTTGCTCATACCTGTTATTTGTCTTGAACAAAATATTTAGTTTTATTTCAAATACACGTTTAGATTTGTTTTAGTTTTATTTTAATTAATTTATTCTTTTTAAATTTCAAAAAAAATATTTTTCTAAAATAATAATTATAGTTTGAACGTTATCACTATTAGCATTACTCAAATATTATAAATACTTGTGCCCTTATATGTCTTTTTACACTCAAACAGCTGTTTCAAAATAGCTAATTTTCTTGCAAAAAAACAGCTAATTTACCAAACATTTATTAATAACAAGTCAACATAACCAGTCAATCAAAATAGCTAACACAACCAGTTGTGATCAAGCAACTGAGACAATCAACTAACAGCTAACAACAATTAACAGCCGATTGACAAACAACGCCAAAATCTAGGATAATAAAATTTCTGGATGAAGTAAACGGAAAAATGAAAAGGTGCAATCACTTAAAAAATTACAAATAATTAGATTGCTCTTATTTCTGCTACGCGATGCTAACTTTAATACTCAGCAGTTAAATTGATCCTTCAATCTATCACTCCAATTAAATATATTGAAGATGACCATAAGGCTAGTTGGAGTGGTGAGTTATTAGGAGTCCAAAATGTTTAAAATGACATTTTTGGACTCCTAATTTCATGTAGTGGTAAGTTTTAGAGGATAGTAAAAGTGGATAATGACACGGAAAGAGCTAAATATAGAGGAGGATTGACAATTGGGAAAAAATGGAAAAGAAAAGAAAAGGGGGAGTGGGGCTGGTGTGGCCCGCGGTTGGCAGAGGAAAAGCAATACGGCGCAGAAGGAAAATGAAGTCGATGACGTCAGGATTATGTCACGGAGCACCACAAGAGCAATTTATTAAAAAAAATTGTTAGATCATCGGTTGTGATGATTTGAACACTTTTTGAAGGTGGAAAAAATTGATTTAACAGCTGAAATTGAAATCCAACGGTTGAAATAATTTATTTTATTTTTAATTTATATTTTGTCCAAAAAAAATATTAATGAAATTTATTTATTTTTACATCGAAATGTGTCTTTCTTATTTTATAATTAATCAGAGAAAAAATTAAAAGGAAAACATTATTTATAATAATTTAATTAATGTTTTTTACTAAATTAATATAAAAAATAATATACAGAATGTATTTTATCGACGGTGCTGGAATGCAAAGAAATAAGAGTTAAAACATAGTTTTTCATATGGACGGAGTCTATTTTTGACATTTTGAATTCCACGCCACTCCAAAGTCCAAATGGTCTAACAATACTACATACTCCGCACATAAGAGCTTTGCTTAATTGACTAAATATATGTCAGATCCCATCATTTCACATATATTGCAATCTTCATAAGTGAATTGTGATGTGTCATGTTTGTTGAAATTGAATATAATACTCCGTAATAAATTAAAGTACATTATTTGTTATCCTTTAGATGTCACACGTGAAAGGAAATCCAAACTATATTTAAAATAGACTTCGTATACAGTGATATGGGTAGTGATTAGTAGACATGTTCTCCAATTAAGTTACTCCCTATTATTCAACTAATAACTTGGGATGAAACATTGAAACATAGTAATATTTCGTTTTCATCGATTACATTTTTTCAAGGAAAATGCTGTGCACACAACATTGTACACACCACCATACACATCATAAAAAGCTCACCCCCTTCCTTTTCTAACCCATTTAACCCCCCACCCCCTAATTTGAATTGAGCCTCGTGCGGCTAAAAAAAAAGAATAATGCTATGTGTACACAACATTGTACACACCCGGTTACACAGCACAAAAACACCTCACCCCCCTCTTTTCCACCATATTAACCCCTCCCCTCCCTCCATCCTTCTTTTCCTTTTTTCCTCTTCCTTCGTGTGCCTGAGTTTCTTCTCCCTCTTTCCCTCTTTCCTTTTTTCGTTTCTCACCCACCCTGCACCCAACTTTCTTCTCCCTCTTTTCCTCTTCTTATTTCGTTTCTCTCCCTCCCTGCACCCAACTTTCTTCTCCCTATTTTCCACTTCCTTCTCCCTCATACTTCGTATAACTCCTCTCTTTATCTCCTTTTCTCCATGTTTTTTCTTTTCTTTTCTTGTTTTCTTCATCTCTAAAGTTTTCACTTTTTTTTCAGATATAAATCCGCACAAAAAATTAGTAGTCACAACTTGAATCTACTTTGCTCTCTCAAATGTTATTCATGAGGTAATATTTTATTTCATATTTTTGTGCATTTAGGGTATATATGTTCCCTTTTTAATTTTGTATATCACATATGCTTTATTGAAAATTTGAAATGTTGTTATGATGTTGAATACTAGTACCTATTACACTGTTATACTAAATAGATTTGTGATGTTTATCATTTAAATTTTTGTCTGTATCGCAGACAAAATATAAAGATTTGTCTGTTAAATCGATTTTCACAGACAAAATATAAAGATTTGTCTGTATCGCAGATATTTTAGATTGGATTTTTTTCATAAAGTGTCTGTGATACAGACAATTTTTTTTGTATGTGTGAAATCAATTTTTTTCATAAATCGCCACTCAATTTGTCTGTGTATCCGGTTAAATTATCTGTGTACAGAAAATTATTTGAGTGCATCTTGTAAAGTACCAGTAGCTTGTGTATGTTTTCTCTATGACTTCTTTATTATAAAGTATCTGTGATACAGACAATTTTTTTTTTTGTCTGTGTGAAAATTGATTTTCTTCATAAATCGCCACTCAATTTGCCTGTGTAGCCGGTCAAATTGTCTGTGTACAGACAATTGTGAGAGTGCATCTTGTAATCGTCACTTAGTTAAATATATTTTAACTAACAGGAGCTTTAACCATGTGACTGCTTCAGGGACATCCTCTACCTCTTCGTGACCAATACTAGTACCTTGAAGGCCTGTGATTGAAAAGTATGTCTCTTTTTCAATCGGGAGCAAGGCATGTGATATTTCAAATCGTTGTATGAAATGGATTCAGAAGGTCAAGAATGAGAGATGTAAAGCAAATGATAATTACAGACTTCATTTTTATAATTAGTTATTTGTATTTGTTTTGATATTTAATTGTTTGTCATTTGTTTATTAGTTGTCTGTATTTGTTTTGAGTTGTCTGTAATGACTTGTCTGTCATGTTATTGTGAGGTGTCTGTAAGCGTCGGGAATTTGTCTGTAACTCATGACAAGCAACTAAATATGAGTTACAGACAAGTTCCCGACGCTTACAGACACCTCACAATAACATGACAGACAAGTCATTACAGACAACTCAAAACAAATACAGACAACTAATAAACAAATGACAAACAATTAAATATCAAAACAAATACAGATAACTAATTACAAAAATGAAGTCTGTAATTATCATTTGCTTTAAATCTCTCATTCTTGACCTTCTGAATCCATTTCATGCCACGATTTGAAATATCAAATGCCTTGCTCCCGATTGAAAAAGAGACATACTTTTCAATCACAGGCCTTCAAGATACTAGTATTGGTCACGAAGAGGTAGAGGATGTCCCTAAGCAGTCACATGGTTAAAGCTCCTGTTAGTTAAAATATATTTAACTAAGTGACGATTACAAGATGCACTCACACAATTGTCTGTACACAGACAATTTGACTGGCTACACAGGCAAATTGAGTGGCGATTTATGAAGAAAATTGATTTTCACATAGACAAAAATAAAAAAGAGTGTCTGTATCACAGATACTTTATAATAAGGGTTTTTTACAACAATATTACTAAAATAAAACTTATTTACATAAATATGACTACTCATTACTACAACGTAGTATTGTAGTAACTTAAGTTCGAAACTTGAACATGAATTACTATGTTTTCATTACTACTCTAGTAATTAATCATATTTTTGTAAACCATCTTTATTTTGGTCATATTAATGTAATTATTTCTTATAATAAAGAAGTCATAGAGAAAACATACACAAGCTACTGGTACTTTACAAGATGCACTCAGATAATTGTCTGTACACAGACAATTTAACCAGATACACAGACAAATTGAGTGACGATTTATGAAAAAAATTGATGTTCACACATACAAAAAAAATTGTCTGTATCACAGACACTTTATGAAAAAATCCAATCTAAAATATCTGCGATACAGACAAATCTTTATATTTTGTCTGTGAAAATCGATTTAACAGACAAATCTTTATATTTTGTCTGCGATACAGACAGAAATTTAAATGATAAACATCACAAATCTATTTAGTATAACAGTGTAATAGGTACTAGTATTCAACATCATAACAACATTTCAATAAAGCATATGTGATATACAAAATTAAAAAGGGAACATATATACCCTAAATGCACAAAAAACTATGAAATAAAATATTACCTCATGAATAACACTTGAGAGAGCAAAGTAGATTCAAGTTGTGACTCCTATTTTTTTGTGCGGATTTAGACCTGGAAAAAAAAGTGAAAGCTTTTGAGATGAAGAATACAAGAAATGAAAAGAAAAAACATGGAGAAAAGGAGATAAAGAGAGGAGTTATACGAAGTATGAGGGAGAAGGAAGTGGAAAATAGGGAGAAGAAAGTTGGGTGCAGGGAGGGAGAGAAACGAAATAAGAAAAGAGGAAAAGAGGGAGAGGAAAGTTGGGTGAGAAACGAAAAAAGAAAAGAGGGAAAGAGGGAGAGGAAACTTAGGTGCAGGAAGGAAGAGGAAAAAAGGAAAAGAAGGAAGGAGGGAGGGGAGAGGTTAATATGGTGGAAAAGAGGGGGGTGGGGTGTTTTTGTGCTGTGTAACCGGGGTGTGTACAATGCTGTGTATACATAGCATTACTAAAAAAAAAGCCCACCCCACTTCGTTTTCTCATTTCTGCATCCCGCACCCCAAGAAACCGATTCTCTCCCCCAGACGATTTGCCCACCACCGCCATCTTCCCGTCGAACTGCTTCAGCGCCGCCCGAGCCACTCCATCGCCGCCCCTCTCCATTGAAGTTCACCGATACTTCCATCCTCCCGTCCGGTGTCTGCAAGAAATCCAGAAGTCCAGAAGTCATACTGCCACCACTTCACTCTTTATCGGAAATGGTTCGCACATTTCATTGACGGAATTGGCTCAAAGGTATTTTTTTTAACCTTGTTTTGAGTTTATTTCGGAGTGACAGAGGATGGCCAACACTTCTATTTCTGTTTTTTTTTTTTGTTCTTGGTTGTTTCTCAGTGAGGTATTGACATGCATGACTTGTTTAAAGTTTACCTCAGGCTCTGTATATGCTATTATGTGAATTTGCTTCATTTGTTTACCATTTTTTAGTGTATAATGTGTTTTTGTTTTGAGTGAAACTGTATTTTCTATACTGCGATTTTTCACATGTTTGGACTTACCAATTTGAGTGTGTATATTCCGTTTTGAGTGTGTTCTTACATGTTTTTGGGTTTTCAGATGTCTGTGTAGTGTTGTTAATTGTTTTTGTGATTTTAAGATGTTTGTGTAGTTAGTTCTTATATGTTTGTGCATATTAGAGTTGTTTGCATGCATTTATTTATGGAACATGCACTATGCATATGTCTGTACACGAATTGAGAGTGGCATGTATGGCATTGTTCAGTTGGCTGTGTGGCGTTTTTAGATGTCTAAGTTTGTGAGAGTTGTCTGTTTCCTCTTATACGTGTCTGTATTTTAGAGTTGTCTTTATGGTCATATGTATGTTTTTCTTTGAATTAATGTTTGAGATGTCTGTGTAGTTTGTTATATACGTTTGTGGTTTTTTTCACTTCTCTATAATTGGTTACTAAGATGTCTGTGTAGTGTGTATATTAGTTCCCTGAGATGTCTGTGTAGTTTGTTATATACGTTGGGTGTTGGTGGAAATTGACCTTCACCGTAAATGCGTAAGAGTGTATGACTCCTAGAAAAGTGGAAGGACCTTATCATGCATTTTAGAATTAATGCAACGCCTCCCCCACCTACTACGGGTAATAACATGGGAAAGAGAAGGGGACTTGGCAGACGACCTCCACCCGTGGCAAGCTGTTGCCATGGATGATGTCCCTCAACAACGGGGAGGGTAGAACAACCATTCATCCCATTTTTCCCTTATGTGACTATAGCTTCTAATACATATTGTCTGTGTTATGTGTAGTGGAGATTGTGGAATTATGGTATTGAGTTTTGCACAGCACCTCATGTTGGACATCCCGTTCATACCTGGATGTGAGTACGCCAATATGCCGAAAAAGAGACGTGAGTTTGCTAAAGGACTATGGAAAATGAAAGACGACCAAGCATAAGACGCGATGATGAACAATTATGTTCAATGACGTATATATTTTGTATATGTAAATATTAGAAATACATTGGGGGTTATATTGTTTTTTTGAGATAATGGTGGTTACATGTAGTATTTTGTACAATAATGGCCGCGCCATGTTGTACAATAATTGTACAATGTGTTTTCCATATATTTTTTGTCTGTGGCGAAGCTACAAGAATGTCTGTATTTTTTGTGGTTGTCTGTGTAGGTCGTAGTACACACTAAGATGCATTTTGTTTGACCCCGTTAACTGTATGTGTAGGCCGTTATTTTTTGCGGTTGTCTGTGTAGGTTGTATTTTTTTAATGTAGTACTTTGGAAAGCAATTCATGCAACATTGTATAAAAGTTTGTATGTAGACCTGTAATTCTATAATATTGTTTGTATAGTTGTTTTTACCAATGGTATTGTTTGTATTTTGGGATACATACATAGATATGATTATTATTATTGTCTGTATTTTGGTGAATAATTAATATTCTGTATTAACACATAGTATAGTATTTGTTTGTATTTTTAAATTTGAATTTGTCTATGCTGAATAATTAATATTGTCTGTATTTTGGTGGTCACTGTCTGTGTTTACACATAGTATAGTATGTGTCTGTATTTGTGGATATGTTGTCTGTGTTCGACATTTGCAACAAATCAGTTGGAAATAAACTATGTTGACTACACCAAACAAAAATACATAACATTCAAATGTATTTAAAATATAAGTATTTAAAATAAGTAAATGTCTCAAAAGAGAGTGAGATTTAAATCTAAACCGTCTTGATATTGTAGTGTCATACTATTGTTGACTACACCCAAATCATATTGACAATGGTACCCCTCTCCAACATATCCCTCTCCAGTGTATGGCTGTCCCGTGAACCCCTCTCCAGTGTACTCCTATCCACCAATGTCCTTTCTGGATCGTTTATTGTGCGCACTTGGTTGGGGAAAAAAATGAATCATATGTACGATATAAATGTATGTGCATATGTGCACAATGTCTGTGGAGGCATAAATAATGTCTGTACAATAACAATGAAAGTGCAGGGCAGCATACCTTTGACTTGGATTTTCCCTTTTCCAGAGGCCCCTTCAAACGATTTTTCTTGGGAGCACCTTTCCATTTTGCTGACTTTGGATTATAAATTTGTTGTGGTACTTCCGCATGCACACTACTTTCCGGTACCGGTAACGGTGTCAACACACCACATATAGAGGAATGACAAGGAGGAGCGGGTTTATGTTGTTCCAATTGCCGTTCTAGCCACACCATTACGCTCTTGCATTTTTCGAGATCATCAGCAATGGTGTTTGCAAGGGTCTCAAATGTCGTACACAATTTATCAAACCTTTCTTGTTCGACCGTAGTAATCCACCCATCGTAATTGATCTTCACTCGTGTGTATGATCTTTTGATGTCTCGACGCCACCTTGGTAGTATGTAAGAATCAGGCAACACTTTGACTTGATATCTTAGTGCCATCATAAGAAAATGTCTACACAAAATGCCTCGAAACTCGAACAAGTGGCAACTACACATTCCTTTAGATGTAGAAATATCATACTCAACAATGAAGGTCCAACTCTTATCAAACCCATTAATGACACGATTCTCTTTTACTTCATATGTCTTACCATCCATCATAGGTATGACATAACAATACAATTGATCAACTAATTGGGTTTGAAACTCTTTGAGCTTGGCTATGGTGTAAACACCTTGCACTTGTTTTTCAATTGCAAACGACGTAGCACATGGAATCATTTTAGTCAAAGAAAGGCCATCGGCTTGAAATTCGTTTTCAACCTTCTTTCTCAAAGCACGCCCATATTGATCCACAAACTGTTTGAGACTAGTTTTAGAATGAACATACTCATCAAAGAAGGCATTAATGCTTTCACTTCTTTGAGTGGTTGACATACCTGCCCAAAAATACGGTTTCAAGTAACACGGGACCCAACGATGACGTTCGTTTTACATCACGACCAACCATTCATCATGGTGAAGAGAAAACCTAAAAAAACAGACAATAGTGAGACAAACAGAATATAAATGTCTGTGCGGGGTAAAAATTACAATATTCGACAAACGATATACTACATATATAGACAATCCATTCTGACAATAACATAAATTAGTATGAAATTGACATGATTTCAACGTCAACCTTAAAACACAGACAATAGTGACAAATACAGAAGAAACCGGGACATTGTGCTTGCATTTTAGGGAAAAAAATAAAGCTTGTATAGCCATGACATCACCACTTCCTAGCCTAAGTTCCCTAACTTTTCCAATATAATTCCTACAATCCTTTTCAATAAAAGGTAGGGCATCATACCCCCCCCCCCCCTCGCTTCAACAACAACGGAGTTAAAGCTCTTGTTAAGTGGAATTCCCGCAACTTCATTAATCGCAAGTTGTCTCATCGCTTTTGATGTCAACTTCCTATAGCAACGAAATAGTCTAAATTTTGTGGGACTCATGGGGTTATTATGTTCTAAAAACACTTTTGAAAGTTCCCATGAGCCATCATAAGTAGTGCGTGCTCTAATTTTTGCCATACAAGATGTTTGCATTGAAGCTTGAGGTTTCAAACAGTTTAGTGCCTTGCTACCTCTACTTCCCGCCCGTGAACACTCTATCACTATTGACACTACAAGGGATCTATCCTTGGTAGATGTTCTTTTTCTAACCGGGAATCCTACAGTTCTACCATATTTTTTGTAAAACTCATACACCGCGTCTGTGCTTCCAAACTTCATGCCCACTTCCGGAACAACCACACTAACATCGTCTTCCTCGTCTTCCTGTGCATATGCATATGTATACACTGACGAATTTATATAAATACACACATTATTCATCAATACTATACAGACAAACTACTTCATCAACTTTAAACCAAAATCAAACCATTTACAAATAACAAATGAATATAATAATATTAAATACAGATATTATAAAATATAATACAGACATTACTAGAACAAATGAGTGAAAGATTATGAAATTCAGACATTATTAAATGCAATACAGACAAGTTCAATGAATGATCAAACAAATTACAAGTTCAAATGAATAAAATATTATTACAGACAGACTTTAATAAATGAAATACAGACAAAGTGAAGTAATTAATAAAGTTTAAAAAATGATCAAACCTCTGACTAGAACAAATGAATTAAATATTATTACATACAAACATTAGTAAATGCAATACATACAAGTTCAAACAATGATCGAACCAATTAGAAGAACAAATGAATAAAAGATTATAAAATGCAGACAGTATCAAATGAAATACAGACAAGTTCAAAGAATGATCAAACCAATTACAAGAACAAATGAATAAAAGATTATAAAATGCAGACAGTGTCAAATGAAATACAGACAAGTTCAAAGAATGATCAAACAAATTAGAAGAGCATATGAATAAAATATTATAAAATGCAGACATTATTAAATGAAATACAGACAAGTTTAGATAATGATCAAACAAATTACAAGAACATATGAATAAAATATTATTAAATACAGACATTGTAAAATGAAATACAGACAAACCAAATAGTATTATGATATACTTATATTTTACACACATTTTAGGCTTAGTTTGTTGTTAATCTTAGTTAATAAAGTTGTATCTTTGTACATATTTTTAGTATTTGATGTTAGTTTGTATTAGTGCGGTTCTACACGGGTATTTTATATTTTCAGGTACATTTGATGCTATTTGGATACATTTGAGTGTGAAGAAGAGAAGAAAATAAAAGTTCAAGTTGGACGACAACAAAAGTGGAATCTCCTTCAAAGCAAATATAGAGTACATTGAAGCAAGGAAGCAAAAAGTGGAGGTGAGATTCGAACCCAAGTTGCTAAGGTAAAAAGAGGCCTCCTGAACCAGTGAGCTGAATGTCGAAGTTGAGATAATTGAGCTGGAAATTTATTTAATTGCATCTCATCTCAGCAATGAAAAGAAGAAAAAAACAAGTCTAAGCATGGGTTCGAACCCACAACCCCCGTGTCACAACAGCTCTCCATGGCCGCTGCACTGCTACACATTATTGGCCCTTGGATGCGTTTTCTTTTACATATACTCTTTGGTTCCGTAAATGATTAATGATTAATCACCTTATCATTATATTGCCTTAATCCATCTCCCTCCACACATAATCTCGATCCAACTTCTCTCTACACCTCCCAGAATCATTTTCTCCTCCTCTCTTCATTCTTCATCTCCAAATCATCAACCAATCTTCAACATCAATTAATCACTTTCTCAATCAAGATTAAAGTCAAGATTAGCACCAAGCTCCAAGGATTGTCATCTATCACAAGTTTGATCTTCCTTTTCTCTTTAAATCTTGTACTTCAATCATGAATTCATCTATTTCTAAGCTTCCCAACATGTATAGCTAAATAAATTTGGGGCTAGAAATTGGTTAATTAATTGTTCTTATCATGTTTTAATTTGTATTGATTTTAATTGTTAAGTTTGTTCTATTTAGATTGTTGTGTCCAGAAAATTAATTATGTTATGTTTGTGATATATATTATGAGTACTCAATCATAAACATATTGTTTGTTAAATACACAAATGAACACTTTCTGAACACACCGTTAAACTTCTTTTACCTTGTCCCGGATTGAAGTTTTACGGGAGAATTTAATTATTTAATTATATTATTTACACCACGGGGTTGGGTAAATAATATAGTTAATAATTAAGGTTGTCATTGCACTTAAACAACTAGTCTCGTTTTGGCCATCACTGGGAAATGTTGACTAGTTACCTATTTTAGATGACTTGTGTTGGGTCCTAAAATATTTATCCACAACTTCTCACAATCTATCTACGAATAAAATTAGCAATTATTTCTTTCAATTAAACATTGAACAATTAGTTACCAATTTCTACCCCTACTTGCTATTGGTTGAACTTTGTGTTGATAAAAATCTCTCATCTCAATCACTTTTATTTTATTACTTTTCCAAGCAACCAAAAAAATCAAAAGAAACGCACTCCCAACTTTAATCCTTAGTTTGTGCTTAATTATTTTATTTCCAGCTTCTCTGTGGTTCGACACCCTACTTCCTTGGGTAAAAAATAGTTGTGTGCCCATTATATGCTACACACCATATTATAATGACATTCTAAAAGCGCTCTACGTATTATACCCACATTCTAAAAGAAGTCTATGAACTTCATAATGTTCCCATATTTCATAATACATAAATGTCTACACATAGACATTTGTAATTGTCTACATACAAAAACAGACAATATTATTTGTCCGTGTTTTGTGAAGCTTCATAACACCACAACATAACAACCATGGAGAAAGGACACTACGTAATCATCTACCTTGCTCAGCCTCCACAGTGTTACCATCCGGTAACCCTTCATCGCCTTGCATGGCAGCCGGAGTGTGTTCAACGCCTTCCCTCCGTCGTATCTTCTCCGTCGTATCTTCTCCGTCGTGTCTTCTTTATGATCTTGCATCCCTCCCTCCGTCGCTAGTGCACACTCTTCCAGCACAGCTGGAGTGTTAGCGGGACTCGGGCCGAAAATATCCTCCCATATCCACCCCAGACGTGCTTTGTCGTCTCCGCGATGCATGTTATTAGCTTCCATGGAGTTCGTCGTCGCAGCCATACACACTCGATCACCACCGGTAACAGAGAAGACCACCATTTTAGAGAAGGAAGAGATCACAGACAACTCGAAAAAATTGGGACAGACAAATCGTTCCCTGCGCAGCGGGTGACGTTTGGAATGGAGGAGAGAGGGTGGGGGGGTAAATGGGTTAGAAAAGGGAGGGGGTGGGCTTTTTATGATGTGTAGGGTTGTGTGTACAATGCTGTGTACACATAGCAATTTCCTTTTTTCAAACAATCATCCGATCAGTTTTAGAATTGATGAAGTGTCATTCTTTTTTATAGGACAAAATAAATTAATTTCGCTAGCCTTTTAAGAAGTGTGATGTAAACATCTCAAACTTTCATATTTAATGTCAGGGAAAATTGTCAATTTGGTCTTTGTACTTTCATGAAAAAGTTAATTAGGTCCTCGAACTTTTAACCAGATCAATCAAATTCGCGAACTTTGTGAAAACATTCAATTGAGTACATTTAATTATCTCGAACTTTATACAAAAAGTTATCCTAACATCACGATAATGCTTTTCTTTCAGAAATGTAAATTATAGTGTTAAGTAATTTAAATAATCTTAGCATTTTTGAATGTGCAAATAACAATATAAACTTATTTTTCAATGTAATTTATTTTAAATGCTGACATTAGATTAATAATTACATCCTTATAAATGTCTAAAGTATTTTAAATTGAAGGTTTTCCTACAAAGTTACTGATGAAAAAATTATGGACAAACATGTGATTATAAGTTACTAGAGTAAGTTTTATAGTCACTGTGGTGTAATATTTGAATACAATTATAGTGACTAAAGTTACCAGAGTCACATATTTATCCACTACTTTTATTTTAGTTATATATTTGGAATTATTTCATTTAAATTTTGTACTTTAACACCTGAATTACATTTGTGAAAAAAACATATTATGATGGCGCTAAGATAATTATTTATATAAACTTTGAGGTATTTTTATTACATGTACAAATTTAGGATACTTACCTCACGTCCATTTAAAACTTGCGGTATTTAAATTGTTTTCCTTTTTTTATTAGCATCAAAATGGAACCATATCATTTTAGGTTTGAATTATCGGGAAAATGCAGGATTAGAATTGTTAGCCAGACCCAAACTTCACTCTGATCCGGCCAATTCTGTGGTTCGATCCCAATCGGTTGAGTATAGTTTTATGTTGGTTTGGTGTACTAGATCATCAACTATATATATATAGCCATTTTTAACCGATGATTGAGTTCTCTCAATCATGTCATTTTTTGAACATTACTTCTGGTACATGGATAAGAGCCGGTTTTTTGTACAAATTGTTCTGACCCGATAAGGATAGACATGGACACTGGTTAGTCCGGTTCCGGTTTCAAAGTGAGACTGTCCAGTCCTCGTCAAATGGTAGTGAAGCTCGGGCTCAACCTGCTCATTTAGGGTTCCAGCCCAGTTTTTTTTTTCGGTATGGAAAAAAAATTAACGTTGAGACCCAAATCGAGGACACCTGATTACAAAAAAAATAACCCGGTCAGGACTCAAATAGTACCAAACCCTGTTCAGTACTAATTAGCTAGGTTAGAAACCCATTTTACAAATATTTACTTGCAAGTATCGCATGGTTAAATATCCCAAATTTTGTTATAAAGATCCACCGCAATATAATCCTTGTAAGCCCTCAGAAATATAATAGGTAGCCTTTGGTTCTGAATATAACACTTATACCGATTCTATTATTTTTTTACGGGAAAAGGTGCAAATAGGCCCATGTACTAACCAAAAAAGGTCAAATAAGCCCTTATTTAGGAGGCTCTGTCCGGAGGTCGTCATTTCGGGTGGTTCCCGGTGGAATTTTTTGATGAAATTTTTTGAGCATCTTATTTATCAAGTCTAGTTTACTCATACCAAATTTCAGCTAAAACTTCAATCGGGAAGGCATTCAAATGAATTCTTGAAGATAATTGCCCTTCTAACTGCGCAGTTATTTTCAAGAATTCATTTGAATGCCTTCCCGGTTGAAGTTTTAGCTGAAATTTGGTATGAGTAAACTAGACTTAATAAATAAGATGTTCAAAAAATTTCATCAAAAAATTACACCGGGAACCACCCCAAATGGCGACGGCCGGACAGAGTCTCCTAAATAAGGGCTTATTTGACCTTTTTTGGTTAGTACATGGGTCTATTTGCACCTTTTCCCTTTTTTTACATACTATGAGCCCATTTGGTAGCACCAAAATCGGCTGATTTGGCTGATTCTGCTGAAATTTATGATGTTCTGGCTGAACTGGCTGCATTGGCTGATTCTGCTGATTTAAGAAAAAAATATTTTTAAAATATATTTTATTAATAAAATAAAGAAAAAATTATATGTATAAACAGCTAAAATGGTCATCTACAGTAACTTCAGCCAATACAGCCAGAAAAGTAACTCCAACCATACTTTTTTGGCTTATTACACAATTGAGCGTGTGAAAGCAAAAGTTATATATTTGGTGAAAAAGTTGGCCGATAAGCCTGATAAGCCGAAAAACAGTGTTGCCAAACGGCCTCTATGTCCACTTGAGCTATTTCTACCGGTACCGATCACCTATGAAGCACGGAAGCTCTCGGATAAACGTATGTTTTCGAAAACTCTTTGAGAACTCTCCAAATAGTTATTTTTAGATAATTAGATAGGCTGGACTGTTGGAAGGTTATGGTCCATTCCGAATTTGATAGGAATCTTATTTTGTGTGTAAATATTTTAGTTAATGAGATCTTGTATTACAAGTTACAACAACATCCAAGTCTTGGTCCCAAAAGATATTGGGGTTGACTAACATGAATCGATATGACTTTGGATCCAAAGCCCTCCACTTTGCTCTCTCCAAAACCATACTCTCATGATTGTCATCCAACCCAAGAAGAAGCATATGGCTTTGGACTCCCCTAACACACGTCTATTTGGGCCTTCATATTTTGATTCATGTCATGTGATATGACTAAGTGATACTGTTGGCTGCACGCGCCTATCACAACACCATCCTTATTTATCCTGACTTGGCACATGCATGATACCAAAAAATGGTCTCATGGCGGAGTTTAATGAAATCTTGTATTGTACCGGTAATTTCCAACTTGGTTTGACCTCCCTGGTTGTCGCTGTGGTAAATAAAATACAGATAAAAGTATAAACATTTAATAAAAGTGCCAGAATTGCCACATTTAACGAAGTATTTGTTACATATGTTACTGTGGTAATTTCCCACAGCTCTTAATGTTTCTATTAGGGGTGGACTGAACCGGGCCGGTTCAGGCCTCGGGCCTGGGCCTGGGCCCGGCCGGGCCTCGGTTTAGAATATTGAGGCCCGAGCCCGAACCGGGGGTGGCCGGTTCCGGGCCAGACCGGGCCGGGCCACCCGCCCTTTTTTTTTGCTTCTTTATTTAATCCCCTACCCCTCTTTCTCAACCCCAAACCACCCCAAACCACCTCAAATGGACCAAAATACCTAATCTAACCCAAAACATAAAAAATTTTTAAAAAAAATAAAAAAAAAAATATTTCCGGCCCGGACCGGGCCCGAACCGGCCGGGCCGGTTCACCATATGGAAGGCCCGGGCCCGGAACCGGGAACCACCGGGCCGGTTTGACCCGAACCGTCGGTGGACCGGGCCACCGGGCCGGGCCGGTTCCGGGTCAGGCCGCCCGGCCCGAGTCCAGGCCTAGTTTCTATATCCACTTGCAACCTTGCATAGTTGCAGGTGGATGCGATTATCCGTAACTGAAACTCTCAAGTCGCCAAAATCATTAGATTTTACTTATTTTCCCTATTTTTGGGTACGGGGTATATTTTTTCAAATATGAAACATTATTTGCTTCGCATAACACTAACGTAAATAATTATATTTAGTATAACGTAAACTCTACGGAATAACAAAAATTAACTAATTTGGCCTATAGACTATAGAGTATAAAATTGACAAGTTAAAGGGATATTTGTAAGGCTTTTTCCCCATAAATATTTATAAATTAAATGCAAAAGACAAAAATATGAATTACATTAAAAATTTCCAAATAATGACATATTCAGTGACTAATTCTCAGTGACTCATCAACTACCATTGACTTGTCAGTCTATAATACACTATAACGACTCTTGTTCAGTTACTCGTACAAAATGACTAGTAATATTTTTGTCCAAGATCATAACTAATCATATTTTTTTCCAGGGAAACTATAAGTAATATACATGTCATTTTTTCATTTTTTAAAAAATTGTAAGACTTACTTTTAGATGTTGCAGAACACAAATCTTGACAAAGTTTCTTAAAATTTTAAATGCTCGTTTCGTATTCAAACAATCATGGTATATCCATTAAAGTCAAATTACAAATAACTAATTTAATATAAAAAAAAATAAAAAGCACGGAGTACCATACATGACATAATTAGGATATAACTATTACAAAGACAAATTTAAAAAAAAAAAAAACTATTACAAAGAAAAAATACATGAGTTAAAAAGTAACGTGTTTATCACTTTATTGTGTTCAAATTCGATGAATAAATAAGGGTCCATGACTCCATGTGTACACTTGGAGAAATGCGAAGGGTATATACTATATGGAGGCATAGAACTAATGAGAAATTAATATTGAGACAGTAGTAGTTAACACATTTTCTCCATGAAATTGGCAACGACAACAATTGGCATGCCCATGAAATATAAGCAACACTATTTTGAAACATTCTTTTATTTCGTAATGAACGCTTTTTTAGGATAAAAAATGCTGTATTTTGTACACCCTTCCATACAAACAATGTCTCCAAAACTAGTCACGGATAAAACATGTATGTGTGAATAATATCCAGCACAGAGAAGTGTAATTTGGCAACATATGTCTGTCTATGTTATGGGCAAATGAATGAGACATAGGTTGGTGTAACAGACAGATCTAGGCCTAAGTCTATTTCTTCGCACAGACATGTTTGATCCGCAACTTAATAATTTGGCAGACATGCATTTTCAGTAATAAGATACAATGTAGGCAGTGCCATGTGTGTCTGATTATTATACATAATAAAACCTTAGTAGAAGCGTGGGCACAGTGTCATGCAAGAAGTTCTGCTAGTGATTGGGGGGACCTAAAAGCAAGAGAAGAAACGCACGATAGTGGCCAGAAGTTTCTGAATGAATCGCATCATGCAAAGATTTCTTGTATTTCTTGTGGTATTCTGCTTTGATATACAGCAAGTCGACCTCAGCTCGTGTCACAATTACCCTCATAAGTGTGGTATCATGATTATCATCTGTCCCCATTCCTTTCATTGCCTTTCGCAATGTCTGTTGAAATTCACAGATGTATACTTAAAACATGAAACAGACCGGAAGAGAATATGCATTCTCATTAGAGTTAATGCCAGATTAAGTCCCTCCACTAGTTGCTATTATTCAATTAGGTCTTTGACTTACAAGTGGACTCATTTAGGTCTTCATCTGTGCAATTTAGACCGAACTCATTTTTCAGGCATGTTTTACTGTTATTTGAAGGGGTATTCGAACCCCTCATGGTCTATATCGGGTATAAACTACATAGTCGAGTCCTAAGTTGAGCATACATTTAGCGAACTGACAAAATGCTTCTCTTATTTAGAACCATATATGTATTGAGAACTAAATTAGGTCCAAATTGCGCAATCAACAACCAAATTAAGCCTTTAACAAAGTCAAGGAGCATGAGTAATCAATCCCCTTTGAACAAAACATATGTGATCCTTGTCCGACTATGTTCTTTCCCTGCTCAGGTCTTGCCCTATATCATATGGTCTTGTCTAACCCTAGCTTTTTTCACTACATTGAAGGTCACAATGGGGGCTAGGACAGTGACTCAAGGACCAAGATAGTCATTTTCCCAATTACATTGTATGTATTCTTTTGAGTTTTGACACTACCCTAGATTCTTTATTGCAGAAAATGAAATTTTCATGCAAGCAGCATACCTTAGCAAAGTATTTTGCCGGATTCTGAGCACACTGTAAAATAGTCAAGAGGGCAAACTCAAAAAGCCCTGAGGTTTCACTTTTAACCGCCTGTGAAAAATTTTAGACGGTATCAGTTGTTGATAGGCATTAGACAGTTAAAAATCATCAACTCAGGCAATGTCAGTTTCTCACCTTTTTCAATGAGTGATCACACAAGACATGATAAGCAGATATGACTGCAGCCAAATGTGCCCTGCTTCTTTCAGAGAATATCTGTATGAATTTCTTCTCATCAGTCCCAAGCCTTTTTTCACCTGCCTTATAAAGAGTTTTAGCATCATGTTGCACTGCAGCTGGGTCAACTTCTGGGCCATCATATCGAGGGGCGCTCACGTATGCTAGTACCAACTACAAATAATACTCCGTAGTAATAATAACAATGATAAATACTTTGTATTTTAGTAATAGTAATAATAATAGTTGTAGTAGTAATATAGCAACAATAATACGTCACCATAATGATAGTAATGAACTAATGATTATGATATTATATTAATAATTATTGTTGTTATTATAGTTATACTACAAAATAATAGCAACACCAATAATAATATTGCCATAATGATATAATTCATACACCCTCCGTATTAGAATAAGTGTCCCAGTAGGAGATTTTTGAAAAAGTAGGAGATTTTTGAAAAAGAAGGAGATTTTTGGTACTGTTACAGTACAGTTTACTTTATTAAAGTGTATTGTAGTTGCTTTTGGAGTGGATTTATTTCTAAAAATGGAAGTAAGACACTTATTTTGATGCGACCTAAAAAGGAAAGTGAGACACTTATTGTGATACGGAGGGAGTGTAATAGTAATATGATGATTATTATTGTCCTAGTAGGAATAATAATACTAATTATTATTACTACTACTACATATGCTTTTGTACTTGATATTTCTCGACATGTTACAGGTTTTCTTGAAAATTACTTTTTATACATACTTTTTTAACTCTTTCATACATTTTCTCGATTATAGAGAAATTTCTGTATCCCAAGATCCATATCGTACACCTCAAAATACAAATGTTTTGGTGAAATTTTCGGTAATATCAGTATATTTTCATCATCGGTAATTTTGGTAATATGCCTTCAGGATTTGTCTTTTTTATGAAAGTTCAACATGAAGAATCTCTGCAATTGTTAGAAGGATACTACAAACACATAAATATATTAGAGATAATTGAAAAAGGGTTAAAAAACAATAGGGCATGGAATCGAGAACATGCCATAATCTTACACATCCATCCAAGTCAGTTAGAAAAATGCAATGATCGAATATGTATCCCACAGGGTTTCAAACATGTAGCCATACTCACTCAAAAGTCGTCTACTCACTTTGAGCTAACCGTTCACATGGATGAAAAGGGAGTGAAGACAAACCTTTTTGTGATCCCCAGTCATATGGTTTTCAATATCATGCTCAAGGTAAAGGCCAAACATTGAGTGATAGACTTGTTTAAGGTATTGAAGCTGAGATGGAATCCGTGAACATATCACTTCGGTCGCGGCCTTGAGATCTTTGGCTTCATGCAAACTCTGCTTGATTATGGTTGCATCTCGTCCTGCCGGGTCAGCCACCCAAAGTAAAACTGCTCTCTGACCGATTAAAATATGAAAATTGAATTAATGGAAAATGCATAAAGAAGATGATAGTGCATAAAACAAATATATGATGAAACTTAGCAGTTAGCACATTTATTTTCTTAGCTTTTGTGTAATGGTGATAACAGATAAGTTTCACAGTTACATTTAGATCTTGTTTAGTTGTTTGGTTAGAGGATTTGGAGATGATGCAAAAACAGTGGAGTCATGGGTGTTTGGTTGGGAGGCTTAGGGAGGGAGGGAGTGGAGGAACTATAAATCCTCCAATGTTCTCATATTTCACCCCCCAATTTGGAATATTTTGAGACTGTTATTTTATTTCATAATTTGTTTCACCTTTCCTTAAACATAAAAATTATTCTAAAGTATTACTTTTGCTACTGTTATATCTGCTCTCTCTTCCTTTTTCATTTTTTATACGCGATTCCAGTGATGTCAATAATGGCGCTATCGCGCGCTATAGCGGTATTGCGGAGCGTAGGTCAAGATTGGCGCTACCAGAGTACCTGTAGCGTCGCGTTTGGGTGTAGCGGATATAGCGGCCGCATTAGCGGGCGCGCTATTCCGATGAAGGCGGACGCTATAGCGGCGCAATCGATCGACGGAAGGATCTGCGTATTATCTACGTATTATTTACTTCATGTTGAGGTAGAAGGGTAATTTTGTCTTTTAAAATAAGATTTTGGCTAAAGGGTCAAATAGGTACATGAACTAACCTAAAGTGTTCAATTAGCCCCTTATATAGGAGTTTCTGCCCGGACGTCGCCAATTGGGGCGGTTCCCGGTGGAATTTTTTGATGAATTTTTTTGAGCATCTTCTTCATTAAGTCTAGTGTACCCAGACCAAATTTCAGCTAAAAATTCAACCGGGAAGGCAGTCGAATGATTTTTTGAAAAATTAAACAGCGCAGTACATTTCGGAAAATAATTCGACTGCCTTCCCGGTTGAATTTTTAGCTGAAATTTGGTATGGGTAAACTAGACTTAATGAAGAAGATGGTCAAAAAATTTCATCAAAAAATTCCACCGGGAACCGCCCCAATTGGCGACGTCCGGGCAGAAACTCCTTTATAAGGGGTTAATTGAACACTTTAAGTTAGTTCATGTACCTATTTGACCCTTTAGCCTAAGATTTTAATCACTTAAAACCTTTCTGCACGTGCGTAGAAGTGCAAACACATACAAACGTATCTTATTCTTTCTGCTCTGCGATGACATCACCTTCAAGAACGACAACCTTTGCACCCCTCTTGGCTTCTTTCCACTGGTAGAATCTGCTGCTTCATCTTCTTGAGTTCTTTCATTCTTCTACTTCTGCTGCAACATCTTTTACAAGAAAATTAACCTTTGTTGCAGTCCTCTTTTCTTCTTCTCATTATTCTTCTTGTACAACAAAGTTCTTTATAATATCGTACGGAGTCTACTGTCATTAATATCATCTCAGTTTTGCTCATAAAACTAAAGTGTATTTATAAGTAATTTAGGATATATAAATGTTATGACTTAAGATGTTTGCCACCTTCGTGGCTTCATTGGCATATATCATACTATTTGAATTTAAAATGTGTATGTAATGTATTACACGGAGTATATGCTTCTAGTAGTTACTTATCTATTATATTTGTAAGTAGTCTAAATAGCGGTCATGCTATCCGCTATACCGTTATAGCGTTTTTGGGGCTCGCCGCTGCGCTCCGCTATCCGGGATTGAAAACACTGCGCAATTCACCACCTCCTAGTATTTTACTCTTACACTGCGCAAAAACACTGGGAGAGTCTAACCCCACCCCCACTCACCCCTCTGTCTTTTAGTCTAAACAAGGGATTAGTGTTAAAAGAATCAGTTGAAGAGAAATGGTCAAATGACAAAAGATATGTTCCGTTTCACTGTTTACCTTAACATCACCACTAAGCTCGGAAGACAAGCGCTTGTGGAGCTCCTCAGAGTACATAGCTCTATACTCCTGCTGGATAAGAGCACGCTGTGAAGCATCCCTATGTGCGAGGATATTGATAACCGCTGTAGTGTCGCACCCAAAACCTGGGGCAGATAGAAGGTAATTAGGTGATTACAAATTTACAATTTTATATTAGACTATCATTAGTTCTTGTTTGGTTGAAAAGATTTGGAAGATAGAGAATGGAGAGGTTGATATTGTTTAGATAATTTATCCCTAAGTATAAGTGTTACATAAGATAATTACTGCTCCGTATCTTAATTTAAATCATGTATGTTTGGATTCACAGAGTGGAGTTAATCTCATGTGAAGTTTCTCCATCAACTATACAGATGAGAATCTAAATGACAAAGTTATTGTTCAGCTCTCATGTTGACGGTTGGTAGAATACATCTACATAAAGTTAACCCCACCGGAACTAGATAGTGATTTTTTATACAACTCTCTTCAACTTTCTTTCGAACCAACTTATACAACAACATCCAAGCCTTACTCCAAAAAATTTGGGGTCAGCTAACATGAATCGACATATGAAATTAGAGTTAAAAAATAAAAAAAATAGCAATCCTCCACACATATTCTCATCCAACTAATGTTGCAAAATTTAATACAATAAACATGCTGGTAATTTCAGGATGAACATTATACCATGTTCGAGCATCTTTAAATGATGATAATATGTACTGTGGATAAAAAAACATCTGGGGGACTTGTTAAATATTTGGATGCAATTTTGTAAACTAACTTCAAGCATCCAAGAACTATGAGATAAACTCACCAAGATCTGTCTATCATGTTGCAACTTGTATCAGAAGGGTAAATTGATTCCAGCAAGTGCTTATTACGTAGTACATATTGGATTAAGAAGTTATTGGACAAAATTTAACTCTCTCCTGCTAATCTATAAACTAATAATAATAATAATAATTAAAATGCATATATTTAAAACTAGGACAAAAGTTCTTAAATATGAATATGTGTAGCTAAAAGAGAATTCAATAGACCCGAAAATAGCTAGTGTAACTTCCATAAAGGGATACAGGGAGCATGTATGAATTACGACACATAAATGCGCACAAAAGTTAGGGAAACATTTAAATTGGAAATATAACAGGAAAGGGAAAGAAAAGAATCGTAAATAGCTTTTAAGAAATCCAAACCCTAGAATGAAAAAGTACCCTTGAAAGCTTTATAAAGGTGCATAGCATCGTCACGAGGGGAAGTTAGCACCGGAGGGACGCTAAAGGAAGCCATAGCCCTCTTTCTCTGGTCTCAGTGTTCTCTTCTCGTTCCTGCCTGGTACACAGTTTTTTGCTTTATTATACATACTAAATTAGTAAAATTTATATTATCTTATTTATTAATAATATTAGTCAATAAAGGTTTTTATTTTTAATCGAATGAGTAAATGTATTAAAAGAGAATAAGAATTGATATATAATAAAAAGCTATAATTACTTAATTAGTAGAATTTCAAAGTTGTTGCAGACAATCTTGAAAGATCAGAGATGAAGTAAATATTATACTGTTCACCACACAAATCACATTATCTTAATATGTGTGCCCAGTCAAAATCAGAGTTTTATTGGGACGGGGAAGTAATGAGTTTCTAAGGGCCTACAAATTTTGAAAGATAGAAGAATTATATCAATTCAGGACTCGAAAGATAGGAGAATTATTAATTCAGGTCCCAAAAGATAAAATGTATCAATATAGGACCCGAATGATGGAAAACTATCAATCTAGGACCTAACATTTCATAGGTTTTAATTTATTTAAATTTTTATTAATTTCATTGCTAATTTTTGATAAACTTTTCTTCACAAAAGTTTATTAGTTTAATAAAATTAAATAATATTTATTTATTTTCAAAATTTAAAATAATAAAATTCATGACAACTTAGGTCCTAGATTGATAATTTTCAATCATTCAGGTCCTAAATTTATAATTTTCCATCATCCGGTCCTATATCGCTACATTTCATCTTTCAGGTCTCATATTGATAATTCGTCTATTTTTCGAGTCCTGAATTGATAAAATTCCAATTTTGAAATACTTCTCCCTACATATATAACATTAATATTGGGTTACATTTATTTGTCATCTTCAATACAAATCAATTTTTTCAATCATACGACTATTAAGTCTCAACACATAACCTATACATGAATTTTAATATAATTGTTTGAATTGATTTATTTTTTTATAATAGGCTATAATCGCACCTTCACCTCATGCATTTATTAAGGTAATACATTTCATTTTCTTCTTCTATTGACAAATCATTATATGTAGAGAGACTGTTATAAACTTTTGATGTACAAACACTAATTCAGATATATTGGCCATATTTGATGTCTTCATTATTCGAGAGCAGTTAAATGAGGAAGAGAAACAAACTGTATTTTGAACTTTCAACAACCATTTATGTTTAGAATTTCTTGATCTTTTGAGATTTTTAATAAGTTTATGACAATATTAGTAAACTACACAAAATATTGGAATGGTTTTCTCAAAATGAAAACAAAATATCCATTAGAAAGGTCAAACATTTATAGCCATTTTCATATGGAAGTGCACATTAATTTCGGCTTATCACCAAAGAGCTCTTAAAAAGGTGATCATTTATGCTCAAAAAGTAGGGTCACCAAATTTTTTAATAAAAATAAAAAATTTCCATTTGAAATTTTATCAATTGTCTAAGAGCCCGTCTAATAACCGTATTTTTCAAATTTATCAGCCAATTTTTTCATTAAACACGTAATTTTTTATTTTGCGCGTTGAATTTATAACAATAAAAAAAATATAAGGTTTTAGTTACTTTAAACCCCGAACCAATAAAAACCCCGAAAAATTAAATTTAATATAAAATCCATATAATATACAAATAATTTATAAATAATTCCTAATACATAGTACTACACGCACATACTCCGTATCATCTCACACCCCATTCTTTAGACCATTTGTAGTGGTTGGGGATTAGGAGTCAAAAGATTAAAAATGGAGATTTTAGACTCTTATTTGTGTGTAGTGGAGGATTAAAAGGGGGAGTAAAAGTGGAAAGGGGAGTGGAAGAGTGTAAATATAGAGGGAGGGGTTGACAGCCAAACCATGTTTTCGTTGACATCATGGACATGGTGACATCATTATAACCCCAAATTGTTTTAAACTCTTGTAACTTTTTTATTTGTTCTCCAAATTTTTCAAAATATATATCAAAATTCATAAAATTTTATGATCTTTCATATGACACCAATATGTAATATATAAAATGAAACAAAAATTCTTAAGTGTTAACTGTTGAAGTTTTCTTCCGTTTACAAAACGATGAAACACAAATTTTTAATTCATGGAATCTTCACAAATAACTGAATATTTTATAATTGAACTTTACTTGAACTAAGTTCATTTTTGTTAACCGAAAACATTAAAAAAAATTAATGAAATTTATTTATTTTTATATCGAAATGTGTATTTTTTATTTCACAATTATTTAGGGATAATATTAAACGGAAAACATTACTTATAATAAATTAATTAAAGTTTTACTAAATTGATATGTAAAAAAATATGTTGAGTGTATTTTATTGACGGTGCACGGATGCAGGGAAAAACAGTATTGACGGAGTCAAAACACTGTTTTCATATGAATAATGGATTGCCATCAAATCAGAATTTAATATTTTTAGACCACATAACAAAGCACCGAGATTGCTTTGGAAACTTTGGGACAACATAGAATTTTCATTTTTCAGATATCAAAAAGGAACAGAGCAAAGAAAAGAAAATACTACGTAGATCCTAATGCATTTCCTCCTTATTTAGGAAACTCAAAATTAACCCCTGACTACAGCTGGGTGCAATTTTGTCAACGCAACACACAACACATCGCCACGCGGCCACCAGCTCACCACACACCTCGTCTCACGGCCTGAGCCTTGAGGCCGGGTGGCGAAGCAAGCCCGACGGAGGCCCCAGGCGTCACGGCGGACTCCCACCACCGTTTTCTATCAACCCACACCTCTCCAACTTCAGGGCCATGGTCCAACAGTTCACCGGCGGGCGGCGGCTGTGTAGGTCTGCTTCCGCCTCCACCGACGTCCCCGTTTTCATTTGGCGGTTGGACCGCTGCGGCAGGATGGGGTGCAGGTTCAGGCCGCCTCTTGAAAGAGAACTATTTCTTGTCACACACACCATTTTTCTTGATTCTGACTTCTATGATGCCAGCAGCCTCTTGAAAGTTGCATGGATTAAATCTCCTCATCTCCCTGTACAAAAGCATATGTTATTGCTGTTATTATTATTTTTATTATTATTACTACTATTGTTATTATTATTATTATTATTTATTATTATTATTATTATTTATTGTTATTATTATTATTATTTATTACTGCTATATGAAAATGTATGGTAGTGAAATTTTACAGGAGTATAAGATTTTTGGTAAACCAACTGTATAAAACAAACAGAAATGTTCAAGCCTTGTCCACCCAAAACATATACATACGTGTTAATTTTTCAAGGAAGAGAAAATGGCCAAAATAAACATTCTATACTTCTATATGTCCCTCATCATCATGGAGATAGAACTGTCTCCAGAGTGCTTCCACCTCTGATCAGGGAACAAATTTCATTTGCCTTGGAGCTCTCAGCCATTGTTGATTTGTGAACTTAGTAGCAGTGTGTGTGAAGTGTGTTGCGGTGTGAGTGCCATATTTATATAGTAGCAGATGGGTGTAGTACACCACTAGTAGAAAACAGGCTTATAGTGACACTTTGTTAGTGACACTTTTTAATATAGTGTCACTAAAATAAGACATATCTTTTCTACGATGTATATGTGTCATTAGTTTCTGACACAATAGTATCAATATTACATAGTGACGTTCACACCTTATTTTATTTTCTTTAAACATTATTTTTTTCATATTTTAACACCTAAAATTTCTTTTATTTCTCTATTCTCTTAATCAACTTTAAACATCACTCTTTCTCTCTTTATTCACAAAACCCTAGGCTAGAGGCGTCTCCACTACGATTATCCTGCTAGAGAGTCTTCATGACCGATCTCGTCGTTCCCCTTCTCTACTAAGAGACTGATGACACAACATCCTCCGAAGCAACTAACAGCATATCTGGACGCAGGATGAGAGAAGGCAGAGCTTTGGAACGGTGTTGACATACACGTGAAACCAATGGGCTTCGTCGATCTTCGGTTGGGTGGCATCTGATTTAGTTTTCTTGGTGTTGCTTGGGCGAAATTCTCTCCTGATTCCATTTCCGAGCTTGGATTTGAGATTCAAGTGGTGATTTTCGGCCAACAGTTCATAAATTGAACTGGTCTAGGGCGGATTTTACTGTTCACGGACGGGTCGATTAATTGCTTCGATTTCCTTGTTGAATCTTGGATTGTTGGGTTTGCCTGGTGTTGGTCTACCTCAGCCACACTTTTGGAGTTAAGGAGCTGAAATCGGTCACTATTCGGACTGAGTAAAAAAAAACATGCGCATGAAACAATTGCACTTTCCTGGTCAAATATCATGTGCTCGGTCATCTGTTCTTTCTTCTCTTCAGACGGTCATTGTTGACAAGGGACGACTCTCTCTTCACTTTCATTTCCAGATGTCCTTCCTCTTCGTTGGATTTTGAACCAGTGTGTAACACTTGAGATTTAATATAAATGGATTAATAGTACTACTCATACCAACAAGATGCATCTCCTTTTAAGGGAGCTCATCCCCAAGAACTCCAAAGTTAAGCGTGCTTGCACGGGAGTAGTCTTGGGATGGGTGACCCCCTGGGAAGTTTCTCAGGGCGCGCACGAGTGAGGACAAAGTGCGCGGTAAAGGCTTGTGGTGGTTTGTGAGGACAGTACCATTGGTCCAAAGTAACTATCTCGGGTCCTGCGGGGCCGGGGTGTTACAGATGGTATCAGAGCAACCCTGCGACAGTGTGCTGATCCGTTGGATATCGGGCAGACACCTAGCAGGGGAAAAGTTTCTGGGATTTGATTGAGATTGGTTTAAGGGCGCAACGAGGACGTTGCGATCCTAAGTGGGGGTGATTGTAACACTTGAGATTTAATATAAATGGATTAATAGTACTACTCATACCAACAAGATGCATCTCCTTTTAAGGGAGCTCATCCCCAAGAACTCCAAAGTTAAGCGTGCTTGCACGGGAGTAGTCTTGGGATGGGTGACCCCCTGGGAAGTTTCTCAGGGCGCGCACGAGTGAGGACAAAGTGCGCGGTAAAGGCTTGTGGTGGTTTGTGAGGACAGTACTATTGGTCCAAAGTAACTATCTCGGGTCCTGCGGGGCCGGGGTGTTACACAGTGTCTCCATTGTTCAGGTAAAGTTCTTTGGATCATATTATTTTAGTTCTTTTGTTATTAAGACAGTTTGGAAACATGTGCTGGTTTTTGTTGAGACATGATACTTAATTGAGATAGTTTGTATGTAATTGTATGTGTCTGTGTAAGCAACGAGATTGACTGATTAGTTGAGAAATTGATAACCTAATATTGAAAGGAACTCTAAACGTAGCTATGGTTTTTCGATAAAATTCCTCAAAGAAATAATGCAAACTTTGACTAGAGATTTATTTCATTTACTTTATTTGTCTTAAAAAAGGAGTTGAGAGCTGTAAGTTTTTCTATTTCTCAATCTTCAGTTGATGAATATATATGATGACTACCTTCTTGATTAATAGTAATGTTATAGTTTTAGGAAATTCAATGGTTTATTGATGTTAATTTCTGAATTTTTCTTCTTTTTTCTCACATGCATAATTTATATGCATGCTGACTTGACAATCTCAAAGTCTTTTGCATCTTATTTGGCAAAGAAGCAATGGGATGATGTGTTGACTATTATTCCGGAAGTTGAGACCATCATAAACTCTTACTTGACTTATTCATGATAAACTAGAATCATCATTGTGTGATCTCTTAAGGACAGGGGATGTCAAGCTTGCAAATCTGTTCGAAAAGAAGCTGATGGCGCTTTGAAAGAGCTTTCCAAGGGCTTGAAGCATTTCCTGTCATCATTGCTTCAATCTGCCCCAAGGTCGAAGAACGAAGAACTGGTAAAGAAGAAAACATAAATTCCAGAGAAAGTGACACCGATGCGTTCACTGGTCATAGATTGTTATGAAAAATTCCAGAGGGCATGACATTGAAAAAATGTGTTGCTCAAATCCAAGAAAGAATTACATCCTTGCGGTAGGAAGTTGATGAACTTCTTTAAATAATCAATGAGATATAATTTGCATACTTACTGTTTCTCTTTACCTCCAACAAACTTATTGAACTTTTTCTTGTCAAATAGTTGGATTTAAATTTTGTTGTGATGCGGAATTTCGGATAGAGAGACTATTTTAGTAAAAAAAAAATATCAATAGTTTACTTTTTCATTTGTTTAGCAATCTAAACTGATTTTGGAATTCATGAGTGCTCTAAATGGCTACTACTCCCTCCGTCCCAATTTGTAAGATACATTACGGTTTACGATGTTTGACTGATGATAAAGCAAATTGATCCCTGACAACACTCAAATTAGTTCTAGAAAATAAAATTTACATATTCATAAACTACATTAAAACCGCTACAAAACCTGCAAAAAATAATTCAAATTTCATAAACTTTTGATATATAAAATAAAAGATTAAGATTGATTTATGTTGACCAAGTGAATAGTAAATGTATCATACAATTTGGGACTGAGGGAGTATCATTTTTTCAAGCTAAGAGTTGAGCGTATAATCCTTAAATGTTATAGAAGCAGCCTAAATTTTTTGGAATTCAATATGTACATGGGTTTCCAGTCAGGTAGAGAAGAAACATTATAGTTGTTGATTTTGCCTCAAAGGTTTGTTATTGTTTTACAAAAGAAACCGTGTATGCTACTCTTTTGTTTTCTTCCTGCACATGAGTTTCTAGGTATATAATTGACTACGTGCCAAATTTTGTTATGTATTGTTGTGCAGTTTGGAGTTCAAAGTTGTATTTTAAAAGTCATAAAATGATGTTGCAGGACCATGTGTATTAAAGATCAAATAGATGCTGCACATTTTGGGATTAAGTGTATGCTAGTGTCCCTTGTGTATTAATATCTTTGTACTGTTTTTTTAAATACACTAGCAGTTTGTTTTAACCTTTATTAGCTCATTGTGATGTTTTAGTTGCAGTTATAAACTGCAATCATAACCTAATAATAATATGTTTAATGCACTATTTTATTTGCACTTAGAATATTTACCTATTTTTGGCATTTTGTTGAAACCAAGTTAGCTGCCTAGTCGGCGGCGCCTACTAGTGTTGGCCTCCGAGATTAAATCCATGGAAGATTATTTCCACCGCAGGGGCCTGATGCCAGGAATCTACTCAAGTGTTGGGTAAATGTATAAAATCATATAAACAATAATCGTTTAATATTAAAGGCGTCTTTATCAATCAACTCTCATTTTTTTTAAGTTTTTATTTTCAATTTGCAGATATGATACTTGCAGCAAAACAATGCCTCAGTCTTTTGGCCATGAAGAGCAAGATGCTAAAACTTTTGCAAATTGGGTTAGTATTTGCTTGTTCCTCGTAGGTGTTCTAATTGTACTATGGGATTTGTCGAATTGTTGGCATTTGGATTGAGAAGTATCTGATCATACATTTATGATTTATCAATGGGTTGTGACTTATTAGAGACCATTTAATAGTCAATACATATTCTAATATACAACAACATTGCTAGGAGTGTCTCAGGAAGATAACTGCTGCCTCCTGCTAAATATCTTACTAACTTAACTTAAGGTAGTAAACTTTTCAATCTATATGTAATAATTTTTTTCAGGTTACAGGTGTTGGAAAATTTGCTTTCCCGAAGCAGTAGTTTCTCTATGCTTAAGAAGTGGTGGGCAATTTGCTTTTGCTTTAGAAGTGTTAGACAATTTTCTTTACTTTGCTTTGCTGTAAGTCGGTAACAAAAGAGATAATAAGCTTGATACTTCAATTTTAAGCATTTTGTAATTCTCCCTTTGTTAGACCTTTTCTTCTGTACATAATCACTTTAATATGTGGACTATTGAGCTCTAGTTTTCTTATATGCAGGTCGGGGGAACAAGAATTAGAGTTAAAGAGATGAATGCAACGTTCTTGATCTTTTGGCTTTTTATCCCCATTGTAGTACTTGTATATTAGCACTTTCTTTAAATTATTCTGGACGTCGTTTGACTTCTCCTTTTTACTTATTTAGTTTTTGGTATACCATTGTGTTATGTCCATTTACAATTGTAAGGAATGATGATTTAAATTTAATGAAAGTATTTGTTTGATGTTTTGATTATTTATTGGTAGTAAGGGATGTTTTGATTATTTATTGCTAATAAAACATTTAGTATGATATATATGTAGTGTATATATATACACACACACACTTATGATACTAATGTATCATATATGTTTATGATACCAGAGTGTCAAAAAAAGTTTTGATATTATAACGTCATAATTTTATGTGATATTTTATTGTCATAATTTTGTGACACTAATGTGTTTAGCAATCAGTGACACTAAATTTAGTGTCACTTGCCCCGCTTGTCTGTGACACTTTCAATGTGTCATTAAATCGTTTAGTGACACTATTTTAGTGTCACTATAAGCCATTTTTTTTACTAGTGACAACTTGCACTGAGTTGGTAGACTAATTTTTTCAAGCAGTCCAAATATCCTTTGTATAAAGCATTACACAGTGCCCTGCAAAATCTCAATTAATAGGTTTCCTATTTGCGAAAAAAACCCAACTACCCAAGCCATAATTTGAATCGTATACTCTATTGGGAAGATCAGTCAAAGGTGAATTAATTGATTGTTGAACTGGTTGGGTAAAGATGCTCTTTCAATGGTTTGCTTTAAATGTATCATTGCTCTTCATACTTCGTATAATAGGTCATACTGCAATCCCCAAGGCAATTTTGCTTTTGAGATTCGAATATACTATGGGCAGTGCATTTAATGACTCCAGCCAACTGCTATGATCCAACCCGTTTATGTATCTTGACCCGACCCATTTTTGCCTTGGATTTTAGGCGGGAAAACCAATTGGTTTTCCACCTCTTTTTATATAGAGATAGATAATAATAACAAATATACGGAGTATAATGGCATTTTCCTTTTCCTCTTGTTCGGTGTACGGTCGTTAGCAACCATACCAGTGACGTTAATTAACAAAGGGTGTTATTAGTTTGCGCACCTTTTTTGCTCACCTTTTTTCGACAAAAATAACCTTATTAAACTTACTTTTTCCCAACTAACACCCTAGGGCCGGCAGGAGAGGATCTATGTTAGGGCTATCGTGGGCTGAAGCCCAGGGCAAAGTAAAAAATAATTATTTTTTTAAAGTATTATTTTTAAAAAATTCCATCCAGCCCACCCCAAATTTTTCTATAGCCCAGTCCAATTTTTCAGCCTAGCTCATAAAATAAAATCTAACCATCTAAAAATCTAATCTAAATGTATATACATCACCTCCCACTTAATAAATGGCACTTAGTATATACGTATAAGAGCCATAAAACCCATAAATGTAATAAATACAATAAAATATGATTCAATTAAGAGCTTGATTGGCATGACATGTTCACAACAACTTGTAAAGTGCTTGAGTATCTTCAAGTAGTGCATTGCTCAAAAGTGAGTTCTCGGGCAGAAGTTCTTAATGTATATAGACACTTTCCATGTTTTGAATTTATGTTCAATTTACTTTTTATGGACAAAGTTATGGAATAACAAGTATTCTCTGTCAAGGCCTTCAAAAATATTATTGAATATCTTGGTAGTCATGAGATATGTTTCTACTACACAACTTTATTCTCGGGGGAATTGACATAAAATGGATGAGAATGTTTTTTTTAAAGAAGTAAATGAGTTTTACTCAAAACACGAAATTCATGTACCTGAAGTGAATTCTAAATGAATGGTTGGTCGTTGTCAATAAGAAACACAGTTGAGCATCATTATCACTTTGATATTTTCAATAAGGCAATAGACTTTATATTGATGGAGTTAAAGACCTGATTTAATGATAAATTAGTGGAACTCCTTTCTTTGAGTGCTTCATTGGATCCCAAAAATTCATGTGTCATTCAATGTCGATGCTATTTGTACTCTTGCAAGGAGTTCTATCCCCAAGATTTTAGTAGTCAGGATATTCATGCTTTGGAATTCGAACTACAACACTATGCTCATGATGTGATTCATGATACAAAGTTTGAAGTGAATTATGTGAGGAATTGACTATGAGTAGAAGATCCGATTCATATGTTATGATGAACAGATTGATTCGCCTTTTATTAATCTTACTGTTTCTACTGCAACACTAGAACGATCATTTTCTCCATGAAACTTCTAAAGACAACACTTTGAAACAAAATGGGTGATAACCTTCTTGCTGATTGCATGATACACTATATTGAAAAACATCTTACTATTAGTATAGATGTATACTCTATTATTGACGAGTTTTTTTTGTTTCAAAGCCCCATCGAGAACAAATTTAGGGGAAAACTCTTATATATATATATTTTGTTATTTTAATTTTTTTTTAATGTATTATCATTACAAGTGTTTCAGCCCACCCCAGCATGAAATCCTGGATCCGCCCCTGCCCTAGGCCATATCAATTCTCTTCGCCATCTCTACTTTTTCCCACCTTTTCTTCCTTCACTGCTGCAATTTTGATTTATTTCTATCTTATTTTGAGACTCCATCTTCCATTAGGAACAACGAGCATTTGATGTGCGAGCTCGTTATAGATGAGCGCCTACTGAACTGAGCAGGGTGATTTTAAGTAAAATTTTATATGTAAAATTCCGGACAGGAACCATAGGCCTCTTCCGGATCTAATTCACGAATGTTCTTCGTCAAGTCTACTTTATTCACAAAATATTTCATCTAAAAATTCAATCCGAAAGATTTTCAAATAATTTTTGGAAGTTCACTGCGTTTTATACGTATATTTTGGGTGCAGTTATCTTCCAAAAATTGTGTGATGGTCTTCCTGATTGAATTTTTAGCTGAAATTTTTCTAGATAAACTGAACGTGATGAAGAGCATAACATAAAAAATTCATCAAAAAATTCGACCGAGAAGGGCCTCAAACGCCGCCGTCCAGACGGCGGTTCTGGTCAGGCCTTTCTGACCCGAAGATTTCTCTTGATATAATTTTCTTTTTTAGAAATAAATACGGAGTATTAGTTATTAAAATTATGTCAATAAAAAATGAATTATATTAAATTATGTAATTAGAACTAATTTAAAGTATAATTATGTATAAAATGGTGATCAAATTATATATTTGATTCATTAAATTGAAGTTATTGAAATTCGTTTGAAAGGGTTTCAAACTTTAAAGACGCTAACAAAAAAATAAATTTTCAAAAATATTGGGAAGGATGCAAAACCTCATCCATTAAGAAAAAACATGGAATAAGTTCCATTACACCATTACACCAATGTTTGAACATATTCCCATTGTTAACGTGCAGAAAATCATGTCACAATAAAAAAAATATTGATCGATTAAATGTTTTGATCCCACATAGCATAATTACTTTCAAATTTCAACGCAAGTCATTCCCGATCACCATTTCATTTGCAATGACAATAAATAAAGTCAAGGACAATCTCTGCATCATGTGAATTGTGAGCATATATCTTTCAAAATATGTTTTTGAACGCGGTCATGTCAACGATTACCTCAAGTAGTGAGTTGAAGATTTTTATATATGATGAAGAGGGTCACACTATCGACAGTTCAACACCACTAATAATGTAGTCTAAAGAAACTTCTTCATGCGATTCATATTTTCATTTTCTTACAACTACTGCATGTAATAAAGTTATAGCATATAAACTCAATCATCTTTTACTGTTTGGCAAACCTCACATCATGTACCGTCGTACAACATAATTTCAAATAAATTATTATCAAATTCTAGATATACCTTCGTGCATCACACGAGCACTTCGTCTAGTTGTAATATATACTGGTATATATTGAGGTTGGCGGGGGTGGTTGCTCCCCAGTCCCCTTGATACGTCACGCGGAGACCAAATAGAGTAGAACTACGTGTTGGCTCTATCCTTCCAACTTCAACGTGTTGACCGTGTTGCTCCTCAATTGACCTCGTTGACCATCTAACTCTGCTAATTGACCTGCAAAATAATCACTAAAAAGAACTATAAATACATTAGTGGCTCGAGACGCGTCAGACGCTGTCCTAAGGAATTATTTCCGGTGTACGGAAATTTCCCCCAAGATATAACGAGCCCTTTGGTTATAAAACTGGTACCAGAACTAACGAGAAGAAATTCGTATATGAGCCCAGCAATAAAATATTTTGATGATTAGCACTTATAAGATAGTGTTATACGCAACAGCAATATGTACTACTCCTCGTGTATGTTTTTTTAATCAAAATAGCATGAAGATTAAACCTTCCCTTATAGGAGCACGAATGTAGCAACTTTTTGTATATACATGAATGTAATCTTCTCTCACAAAAATCTCCACGTAGCAAAATGCATGATCGGTATATATATACAAATGATAATTATTTAATACACCAATTAGTGGCTTATACGTTAGGCACAATGTTAATATTAAATACATCATGAATGGAATAACTTAATAGTAATTCATAAGAACCGTTATGGACAAATGAATATTATGTTCATGCATACACTACATAATTATGTATGCATTAATAGTAAATAATATGTATTGTTAATAATAAACGATCATGGATATGAAAATATTTATAATTTACTTTTTAAATTAGTGTAGAAAACACAATTAAAATTAATTTATTCATTTGAAATATTCTGAAAATTTCCAACAATACCCCACATATTTCAAATGAATTATTTTAAGTATTTAAAAATAACAATTCCTTACTGGGTTCACATATGGGGTGAGGTTTTTCAATCTGGTGTCGCGTAGACTTGAACCAGACCTAGACGCCTAAGTCTTTAAATACCGAGTTTATTGGTGAAACGTGTAGTTTCTATGAACCAATAATCTACTTTGGTAAGTCAGTGTCTTAGGGGATCATTTTTCACCCCCACCTTTCTCGTCGTTAACGCCGTTGTGCGCCTCTAGGCCGTGCGCGTACTTGGTTTTCTTGAGTGCTCTAGAATCGTTGTCAATGTTTCATGAAGGCGGCCCCACCTCACACTCATATAGGTGACCTCATCAAGTGTGTCCTGCACTTAACACACCACCCATAAGGGATATGACAATCATTAAGAGCTTTAGCTCAACCTCGCTAAAAATGTAATCTAGCCTTCCACACCATAGAAATGGACATTTTACCAGGCTAGCAGAACAAATAAAAGACTTGTTATTACCCATTTGAACTTGCTTCATGGGATCTCCAATCACACAAGTTGGGTTCCCATCCCTATTTGTTGTCAAAATGACATTAATCCATTTCCCTTGATGTTTAAATTTATCATTTGACGTCCTAGGGATTCCATCAAAAGGAGTAGCTAATTCCTTTTAACTTCACAAAATTAATGGAATAATTCCATTCTCAAACATCATTGCACCACTTTTAAGGGTGAATGGATATCCACTATTTTATCTCATGTGAGTCGACTCAGATGACGTCGTTGTATCCCGGCAATACAACAGATAACTTTCAACAAAATATAACATCGATGTGACACTTTGTACATCGGATAATTTTGCTAAAATGTTATATCCTAACGGATAATTCTCAATAAGATATATATCGTCATTGTATCATTATAGTACAATGGATAATTCTCATATAACATCATTGCACCGCTCTAGTACAATGGATATTTCTCAAGAAAAGATATCACCATTGGATCAATATATTACAACGAATAATCTCAATCAAATATACCATAATTAATGGTACCCCTCAAGTATCTCAAGATCTTTTTAAGGTATCTCAATTATCCCATTTGGATTTCATATATTGACTCAATCTTCCGACATTTTAAATAATGACGGGTCTTACACATTTCGTTAATTGTAACGAACTCACGTTTTTAAATGTGCGTTTTAAGCCTCAAAATCACATCTTTGTGTTTTATTTTTAATTTTATTTTATTAAAGTCATAAGGGATATTCACATTATTAACACTGCAATGTAAAATACCACCATTCTTCCTTATGGTTTTAATACTCAAAATTACATTTATTGACTTCTCATGTATCAGCTCAATATAGCCACTGCAATAAGCATTTGAAAAATTCGAACAATATATAAACAAATAATCACACATGCACCATTTAGTATAATCACACATGCACCATTTAATAATCACACGTGCACATTCTCCAAAAAATGATCACATTAATATCAACAAAATTATATTTAAAATATTGCACACTAGCACACTATATCTTCAATTTAAGAAAATCATATATATGCTCAACTATTTCAGCATATGAATAAACAACCAAAATTGTACTCCGTATAAGTTATTTATCAACTCAAGGTGGCTAATAAGCCTAACAACAAAATTAACAATGTACAAATTGACGATTCACGTCAAATTCAATTTTAGCACATAGACATTTCAAACAATATGACTTTCCCCTTCCCAAAAGCATTTCTTGAGCACACTATAATTTGAAATGATAAAAGTATATAATTCACATATTTTCAGCATATAAAAACAACAAAAAAAAATCTTTGTAACATGCAATAGACTCTAACTAAGCACCCCCACAATTCACAGAGAGATAATTTCATTTTTATTTGAGACAAAACCATCACAACCTTTATTTGCATGTAATATACACTCGGTTTTTAAAGAACCACACCAAAAGCACTACATGCAACGAATATATGTTCATCACAACAAAATAATTAATATTTCGCATAATTTAATGACTATAAAGATTTTATGAGAGGAGTTATCGAAAAGGTTAAAAACGTTCTCAACATTAAATGGAAGTTAATTAATAGTAATAAGTTTAAAGTTGCGCACACCAACGTGAGAATTACCCTGAGTTGCTCAAATACTTTTAAAAAACAACTAAAGGGTAGCCTTATATTAACAAGTTAAAATTGAAATGACATGGATGAACATGTCGAGCAAAATACATGTTTTTTTAACAAGTAAAAATTCTGGACGTTTCATTTAAATTTTATAGTGCAAGACTTTCTCATTTGTCAAACATAAATAAATAAATACCAACATAAGATAAAGTCATATACAGTTCCAGCCTAAAAGTAGAATCACTCCAGCTTTATCCAATTGAGAAATGAAAACAATCAAATCAGTCTGAATCTCAATCAAGTGAAATACGTCATTCAAATATAAAAACTTTATATGATGTGAGTTCGATCGCAATTCCTTTTTTTCGTCATCTCCTATAGGACTATAGGAGGATAAACTCTTTTGCATTCACAAATGAATTTGGTAGCCTCAAAATCTACCATATATTCATTCACACATCACTCGTCAATTTGAAGAATTAACCGCACCAATTATATCATCACCGCCAACAAAGTTTACACTTTATTTGGTGGATGTTTTCCTTAAAATTTTCATTATCTAAAAAATCACTTTTTAACAAAGGCTATAAAAAACATACCATAATTTTGACCATTGTTAGGAGCTAGAAATGTAGTCATACTTTTGGTGTCACTAGTCATAGGAGGTGTATCCGCCACGTTGACTGTTCCGTAGGTGTAATTTTTATTCGCCGATAATTCCTTAGATTGTTGGCTCTATCCTTCCAACTTCAACGTGTTGACCGTGTTGCTCCTCAATTGACATCGTTGACCATCTAACTCTGCTAATTGACCTGCAAAATAATCACTAAAAAGAACTAAAAATACATTAGTGGCTCGAGACGCGTCAGACGCTGTCCTAAGGAATTATTTCCGGCGTACGGAAATTTCCCCCAAGATATAACGAGCCCTTCGGTTATAAAACCGGTACCAGAACTAACGAGAAGAAATTCGTATATGAGCCCATCAATAAAATATTTTGATGATTAGCACTTATAAGATAGTGTTATACGCAACAGCAATATGTACTACTCCTCGTGTATGTTTTTTTAATCAAAATAGCATGAAGATTAAACCTTCCCTTATAGGAGCACGAATGTAGCAACTTTTTGTATATACATGAATGTAATCTTCTCTCACAAAAATCTCCACGTAGCAAAATGCATGATCGGTATATATATACAAATGATAATTATTTAATACACCAATTAGTGGCTTATACGTTAGGCACAATGTTAATATTAAATACATCATGAATGGAATAACTTAATAGTAATTCATAAGAACCGTTATGGACAAATGAATATTATGTTCATGCATACACTACATAATTATGTATGCATTAATAGTAAATAATATGTATTGTTAATAATAAACGATCATGGATATGAAAATATTTATAATTTACTTTTTAAATTAGTGTAGAAAACACAATTAAAATTAATTTATTCATTTGAAATATTCTGAAAATTTCCAACACTACGCACTAATCTTCTAGATATTGGAATCAAATAGAGTAGGACCATGTGCTAATCTTCTAGGTTCATTTCATCGCTTGATAGAGTGGTCTTTCATTGTTGCGAGGTACCCCATCCAAATTCTCAGGCCGTTGATCCAATCTCATTGACGACCCTTGACCAAGACGATCATGCGGGAGAATTCTCAACTGAAGATCACATGGCAAATAACATAAATGTCAATCTTTAGGCAGATGGGCTATGTGTGTATATCAATGGCTGTTGTAACAACTAAAGGTGCCTATAATGTGACGGTGCAATCGATGCATGTGGCAATCCTTATAAAAATCAAAATTTGCACTTGTTCAATTAATGGATTTTTATAAGTATGTTTTATCTTATTAGTGAACATACTATTTACAAACAAAAATAACATATTTAGATATGTGTACATAAAATGTACTACCTCTGTCCTCTAAGATTGAGATAAAGGAGAGTGATTCAGTTATTAAGAAAGATAAAATTGTGTGATTGATATTAGATTGATAAAATGTGAGCAAAGTAAGAATGAATTGTAATCACTCAAATATTATCAAATATATTATGAGACAAACTTTGTAGACAAATCAAAAGAAGTAAAATGGGATAAAGATACGAGTTAAGTACATGAGAAGCAGGTTTATTGCATTTTTGCCATAAACGTCAAACCAATTTATTAGTGTTTTATTTAATAAAAAGAGAAAAAGAAAATGTTTAGATGCCCCTGCGGATGTCTCCCTTGCATTAGGGTTCGAGTTTCGCCGTCTTTGGTGCGACGGCCTTTTTTTAGTAGAGAAAGGAAATCGCTCGCAAACAATAGACTTGTATCGATACCTCGTTGTGGTGGTCAATGCAGAAAACTCTATGGAAGCCGAGGAAGGAAGGAGGAGAAGCGTCTAGAGAGGAGGAGGGCCCGATGGATAAACTGATCGAGAAGTATGTTGACCTGGACATTAGTGAAGCACCGGACGAACTGGTGATTGATGATGATGATTAAGAGGCGGCCGAGCCAGTGGAAAACCACTTTTGTGCGTCAACAATCATAGTGATAGTCCCACCTCCTCCTGAACCACCACAATGGGTTGAACGCGGTGCTAGAGTTCAAGAATTTTATTTTGCTTATTTATATTTCTTCATGTTTCGATTTTATTTGAATCTTTTCTGTGTTTTGGTTGTGCCGTGTTTTCCGGCAAAAACACTGTAGAGCCTAGGACAGTTGATGAGGAGTTTGGTCTGCAAGTCATTGGCTCAGTCAAGCCCAAAGCGGGATCAACGGATTATATTACTTCTACGGTGATTAAGGATGTTTTCTTTTGGACTGAAATTTGCTGGTCTGGTCTGGTCTGTTTAAGTCTGGTCTGTTAAACGTCTGGTCTCTGTGTATTTTATAACTATGGAAGTCTGGTCTGGTCTGATCTGTTTAAGTCTGGCCTGGTCTGTTTAAGTCTGGTTTGATCTGGGACTGAAAATAGTCTAAAAGAAAACATGCTAATTCTAAGAGCATCCACATTGATGATCTTCAACTTTACGGTTTTTCATGTCTTGTTATTGTCATGTCACTTCCACATAAGATATCTCAAATAATCTCCAAACCAATAAATTTCTCCTCATTCATGATCTTAATTTACTTTGGATAGGAGCATGAGCATGCACGAACTACAAAGTTAGTCATCACCATAATTATGGGTATATGCCTAGAAGTTGGAAATAATCTCAAAATAATTCAACTTTAGAATTTGATACCAGATTATTTTATCAAATAATCTCATAAAATAATCTCCTCATCCATGATCCCCCAAAAGATCTTCCACATCATCAAAATGATCTAAAAAATAATCTATGGATGTAGATACCCTAAGTCTGGTTTCTAGAGCGGATGACAGACAGAAGACTTGTTGTCATCTTGTAAGTTGCTTAACCTTCTATTACCATAATTTAAGCTAGTTTCTAGGCATGGCAATGGGTCGGGGTGGGGCAGATACTGCAAGATCCAGACCCGCCCCGTGACTTGCACGGGTCCAAACTTGTTGACTCATGACCCGCCCCGCCCCGTCGTAACCTAATTAGCTAGTATGTATTTTTATTTGTGGGAAGTTGTTACCAATTGAATCTACGTAAAGTTTATCTTTGAATAATAATTAAAAATCAATATATTAAATCAAATTCACGATACCCTAAAATTTCAAAAAATAAGGAAAAATTACTCAGACTTGAATAATTAATCTATTTAATTATACTAATAATTGAACATATGTATTAAAATGCTATATATAAAGAAGACATTGATCATCTCATTCTAATATATGTATTAATATATTATAAGATCAAAAAATTTATGATTTACTGTATACACACATGTATGTTGAAATATATTTATAGTATAATTTAAGAAAAAGTATGTATGCTTATGTACTGAGCGGATCGAGTCGGGGCGGCACGGATCAATACTAATACCCGAACCTGTCCCATTGTATAGGCGGGGCGGGGCGGACCCGTCCATTTGAAAGACGAGGCGGGCCGGACCCGTCCCAAATGTCTCGGGTCAGGGCGGGTTTTTTTGACATCCCTACTAGTTTCGTTTAAAAAAAGAGAGAAAAAAAGAAAATATCTTCTGCTCCCTCAGTCCCTCGTTTATTTATCGTCTCCTCTCTCGCTGTTTGACCTCGATTATTCTTCTATCTGTACTAAGCGCTTCAGATCTCTCCTGTAAGATTTCGAGCCCTTCCCCTGTATTTTCTCTCTCGATAATCTTACTCTTCCATTCTTGAATTTTTTGTTTCCTAGTGAGCTCGTTCTTGTTATTCTTTTCTTTTGCAATTTGTTTATACTCTTGATCACATATATTATTGTTCTGTGGTTGTTCTATTTTGAATACGTTATGTAGTTTTGGGATTGAAGAAGAATAGTAGAAGCTGTTCAAATTGAATCTTGGCAGCTGTTTTGGCTTATCATTCTGTTGATCAAGACATCTACTTAAGAAAAGATTAAATTTTGGTGAATTACTAGTTTTGTGCTATGATTCTAAAAACATATTTAAGCCTAAAAACAATAGCCATCCACATTGACGTAGCACTCTTTGTAACTTTCCTCACATTTGGTTCAAGTATTTACGGATTTACCTCATCTCATGAAGTGTAATTGTATAAGTACATGATATTGATGAAAATGAAGCAAAATATTTATGTATATTGGCTCTCTTAAGATTTGAAAAGTAATTAAAGAAGATATCCCAACAAACTCCTGGAGTCTAATATAAGACTCTTTTCTAACAATGCTTTAAGCATAACTTTCTTGGTTTTGAATTTTGGTTGTTCCATATGAGAATGTGAAGTGATATATGGGAAACTTATAACTGAAAAGTTAATATGATGCTGAAACTATGTGAAGCGGATTAAAATAGATGAGCCTAGTGCTAAAATGGGAATAGCCGAATAGTTTGTACACAATTTATTAGAATATTTGTATTCATAATTCTAGACTCATATGTATTAAGGATAGTAAGTGGTGTTTACAAAAACTATGAAGCCTTTCTATGAGGTATACTAAACCTAAACTTAGTAGCATTATATGCTCCAAGTATTTGGTGTTTAAAAAACTGCAGTTATAATACATGTAATACACTTATACAATAAGTAAATAAATAACTAATGGGATAAGGTGAAAAGTATTACCTCCGTCCCATAAAATAGTTCCCCTCTGATTTAAATCGGAGTTTAAGAAAGTGGAATAAAGTGGAAATGTATGGTTGTGGTTGGGTAAGAAAAGGGTAAATGAATGGTAGTCACACAATGCTTTCCAAAAAGGGAAATGAGAACTATTTTTTGAGACAGCCCAAAAAGGAAAGTGGGAATTTATGGGACGGAGGGAGTATTATAGACTGATCTCACTTAATATCGTTGGACATCTTCATTTTTGTTTCGTCATATGTAATTCATTGTATGTTCTTTCTGAACAATACTACTTGGGGAAACACTGAAAAACAAACCAAGCAACATGCTCACAGGCGTCACAGCAACTGAGATTCTGGAATTGAGTCCCAACTTTGATGACTATTTTTAGTGTTTTTATGTTACACAAGACTTTAACTCTGGGGTGATGTGAACCATGGCTGAGTGCAAGTTGTATCTCTCGAATTTCTTGAGCCACTAAGCAACAACTATATTAATTGAAGTTGCATAGGGTAACCACTAACCAATAGACAGCTGGATCATGTTTTTTCTGTGGAATCTAAAACATATATAAGGAGTATATATCAAGATAGGAATGTTCTGCCAGTGCACAGGAAGATATCTTTTTTGTTACAGTATATATTATTAGATTTTTTTCCCCACATAATCAAGGTGATGTAGGCATAGTGATAAAGGGCAGCCCGGTGCACAAAGGTATCCCTCAAGGTGTGGGTCCAGGGAAGAGTCCCACCACAAGGGTTTATAAGGAGCAAGTCTTCCCCTGTCAATTTTTGACAAGAGGCCATTCCCAAGACATGAACCCGTGACCTCTCGGTCACACAACAACACCTTAACCGGTGCGTCAAGACTCCCCTTCAATATTTTATATCTAGATAATTCCGAATTATTATTTTAAGATATAAATTAATGAATGTGTAATATAAGTTATAAAAATCTCAGTTTTAATAATATACTTATATATAGCTTGATGATTTTTCTAATATTAAAAAAGCCTAATTAGACAGGTTACGATTTCTTATTCTTCATATGGTGAATGACTTTTGAACATACTTGGGCCGGAAATAGTTGGCTTTTGAAACGCCTCATTTAGTCATATTAACTCTCAACACACTGCATTTATTTATTTATGGCCTTATATGTTTAACTCCTTTTTGTGTATAGTAAGATGTTTACACTCGAGTTAGACTCCCTAGGAGGGTTACTGGAGGTTTACCCTGCCATTGTCAGCAGGGACTGAGGGGTTATTCGGACCGATAGGTTCTGGACACAGATTTTATAAAAAAGAAAAGTAAAAAATACATTTTGTGATGCCTTTCTAATCAAGCTTCTTTTTTTGTTTTCCTTTAAATATTTCACCAGCTTGTTCTCCAAAGCATGGCCTTGGTAACCACTGCAGAAGTATGTGATGCCAATCCGCACCTGATTGTGAGTGGGGAGCTCCGTGCTCTCCAGCCAATTTTCCAGATATATGGAAGGCGCCAAGTTTTCTCTGGCCCAATCGTTACCCTGAAAGTGTTTGAAGACAATGTTTTGATCCGCGAGTTTCTCGAGGAGAAGGGTAATGGAAGAGTTTTGGTGGTTGACGGGGGTGGCAGTTTGAGGTGTGCAATATTGGGTGGCAACCCTGTAGTGCAAGCCCAAAACAATGGATGGGCCGGGATTGTGGTCAACGGATGCATAAGGGATGTTGATGAGATCAACGGATGTGATATCGGGGTGAGAGCTCTGGCTTCCCATCCGATGAAAGCCAATAAGAAGGGTAATGGGGAGAAGCACGTCCCAATTTCCTTGGGTGGTACCAGAATCTGTGACGGAGAGTGGCTGTACGCAGATACTGATGGCATTCTCATCTCCCGGACCGAGCTATCTGTTTGATCGATAATTAGATGCACTTCTTGGCATGGCCTAGTAAGCTGCTAAAACTTTTACTACAATCGAAACTTTGAACCACTTATATTAATGGGGCCAGGTGATGATCAGTAATCTTGTGTTGGAAGAGAATTTGATGGACATTAACAAGTACCCACGTCTCATTTTTGTTTTTAAAGGTACCCTGTTGTTATTTGCATTTTGGGTTTGTGTTGTTGCCTTTTCTCCGTCTTGTTTTGTTGTATACAATAAATATTGTACTCTGACATTGATCTTTCGTCAATCGTTAAAGGGTTTGTAATGACATTATAATTATGCTAGAATTATTTTATCATCAGTAACTAAATCTTACTTGGAGGTATTGTTTTTTGTCTGCTTGCTTATTACTCCCTCCGGTCCCAATAGAACTTCATTGTTTGACTTTGTGGTTTTCAAGAAAGTGGAATTTTTTGTAGGTGACAACTCCGGTACCCATTTAAAAACTGGGGTACCGTACCTAGCATTCATTTGATTGGTCTACATCATTATATCATTTTTAATTTTGATTTAAATAATTCAACTGCAACATTCTTATTGGTTCATATGGACAAAGGTATGATACCTTATGGGTACCATAGAATCTATCTTTTTTTGTATTGACTTTCTCATTATGTCCCCCCAAAGTAGATAAAAAGTAGTGATAGAGAGAAAGTAGGTGTAAAGTAAGGGTATAGAGATAACTTTATATAAAAAATTTGTCAAAAAATAGAAGTGTGAAGTTTATTTTGGACATACCAATTACCAAAAAAGGAAAGTGTGAAGTTGTTTTGACACCAACCGAAGTATATAAAATAAAAAGCCCGGAGATCTCATTGCTTAGTTGGAGATGACTAATTTCACAAATTGTTAGAACTTGGGTAACTGTATAAAATTAGTAATCTTGACACCTTATAGAGTTATAGCCTCTAATGGCTTGCCGGTGGGTTGTGGCCTGTTGGAGTGTGGGGGATTGGAGACTGCTTAGTTGGAGATGACTAATTTCACAAATTGTTAGAACTTGGGTAACTGTATAAAATTAGTAATCTTGACACCTTATAGCCTCTAATGGCTTGCCGGTGGGTTGTGGCCTGTTGGAGTGTGGGGGATTGGAGACGATGTTTGGTTTTCTTTCAACAATTTGTTTATCACTATTTATTTTTTAAGAGCTCGTTTTGTAGCATGAAAATCGGCTGATTTTGGTTGATTCTGTTGAAATTTATGAAGTTTTGGCTGAAGTGACTGCATTGGCTGATTCTGCTGATTTAATAAAAAAATATTTTTTAAATATATTTTATTAATAAAATAAAGAAAAAATTATATGTAAAATAGTTAAAATAGTCATCTGCAGTAACTTCAGCCAATACAATCAGAAAAGTAACTCTAACTTACTTTTCTGCTTATTACACAATTCAGCGCGCAAAAGTAAAATTTACGTGTTTGTGAAAAAGTTGGCTGATAAGCCTGATAAACAGAAAAACAGAAAAACCGTGTTGCCAAATGGTCTCTAATTTTACTCTTCAAAATTACTGTCTAGTTAAGCCGTGTACACTAAATACTTTTTCTTCTTCACATTCTTCAATTATTCGATGTTATGAATGGTGATTGGTGATAGACTCATCATGGATAGGCAATTAAATGTTATGCTCGGAATACTTCTATCAATGACAACGTGTTTGGAACTGATTCTGCTTATGCTTTTTTTATAAAGCAAAGCAGAATCAGAATCATTTTTCAAAAGCTGGTCTCCTCCAGCTTCTCAAAAACTGATTCTGTGAGTAAATTAGAGCACCACAATCACTTCTGCACTTTCACCCAAACACTCCAACTTCTGTTTCTGCTTCTTCATGGAGCAGAAGCAATTTTAAGAATCAGATCCAAACACCCCATATGAATTCCATTACTACTCTAGAGTTTGTTTGTTTGTATATCGTACATCCGGTTGTACAGCTTGTACCGTATAGTCGGTGATATTTTGGTAATTCAGGTGAAATTTGCTTCTTTCGATAAACGAGCATTTAATTCACTTTCAATGAACATTGACGTGCACTTTGTCGTGATGTGCACTCAAAATAATAATACAATACTACACCTATACGTAGTATAGCGTAGTAAGGTTCGTATCCACAGGGAAAGGAATACTTTTCTTTTTATAGAACTAGTAACAAAATGGGGGGTTTTAGTTTGATTTGGTTTAATAAATTAAACACGAAGATGAACGAGTTATGTGGTTTAATTAATGAGAAGAAGACTTGGCTTTGCTTTTATCCACTTAATGAAATGTTCGTCGATCCCGGTTATATCTTTAACTATCTTCCTCTCAAATACTCAATCGAGGAGTATATCCATTTCATCGAGGGTAGTTATTAATAACGAGAAGCGTTCATTAATAAAACTTACTATCGAGTCAATATAGAACAAGCGCCGTATATTAACTTGATAGTAGCAATAAACTTAAGATGAAAACGATTGAGATTGATAACCTCAACACAAGCGGTTTATTGGTTTAATCAATATAATTAATTCCCCTTAGATTATTAACCATGAGATGCATGCATTAATAATCCAAGTTTACTACCATGAAAGGACCGAATTAATAACAAGCGTATTAATCGACCGATTCTAGTATTAATTAATATATGAAACAAAACTAGTTGATCCTTTAAGTAATGTTCAAAATATTAATATGAAATATGAATAGGAATTAATTAATACTCAAGAAAGAATATTAAAGAAGATGAATCTTACTATAGTTAATATCAAGATGTTAACTGATTGTCATCTTAGTAACACTCCCCGATATTAACGTAGAGGAAGAAATAACTATTACTATAACTAATGTCAAGATGTTAACTAATTGTCATCTTAGTAACACTCCCCAACATTGATATAGAAATAGTATTTAAAAGAAGAATTAATATTCAAGGAAGAAGATTAAAGATAATAACTCACAACTTACAAATTCATTAAGCTTCAAAGTAGCAAAACCAAGATATGGAAGTTTAGCTCCTCATTTGGAGACTAAACATGCTAAAAGAAATATAGAGAAATTCTATTCTAAACTGAGCTTAAGAGTATAAAGGAATTGGTATTTTTTGTTGTGAAGGAAAGGGGGTGTATTTATAGGCTTTTTGGGAGTGCAGCTCGGGTACTCGATCGAGTATATACAGATACTCGATCGAGTATGTGTAGAAATACCAGATTCGAGGTATACTCGATCGAGTATATGTTCATACTCGGTCGAGTATGTGTAGAAAGTGATATTCGAGCCATACTCGATCGATTTCGGGTTTAAACTCAAAGGCATACTCGATCGGGTATGTCGGTCTACCCGATCGAGTATAGACACTGAATCGTGGCCAAAATCTTCCCGGCATGTTCCTTTGTCTTCGGATCCGATCCGATTTGAAGTTTCAACCTTATACTCGATCGAGTATAGGTAATACTCGACCGAGTATAGACCAAAATCAGGATTTTCCCTTTTGTCTTGTGATTTTGCACCTTCCTTCCACTTTTGGGGTTCACCAACTGTCCTTTGAGTGATGGTAGACCTGTTTGAGCTCAGAATGACCCTAATCTAAACAAATTACAAGAATTCAACAAACTAAACTATTACACCAAAAGTGTGTAATTTCCGAAATACTAAACAACCAAAACTAGCTAAAAACGTAAACATACACACGGAAATTGCAAGTGTATCAACTCCCCCACACTTAGTTCTTTACTCGACCTCGAGTAAAACAGAAACATCCAAACGGTTTAAGAGTGTTCCAAAAGTTCAAGAAAGAAGGAAACTAAGACCACCAAGGGGAAAAATGAGTTTTTACAACAACATTCTTTCTTGGGTTTAATGATCTTCTATGCTCCATCTTCTTGCCTTTTTTTTCTTCTTTTTCTTCTCTTCTTCCTCTTTTTCTCCAAAGAGATTAAATGAGTGCATGCAAAAACAAATATTTCTCTCATATCTCTCATTTTGCCTAGGAGCCTTTTCAGGTTTTCATCCTAGCATCTCTTTTAATTTTCCATTCTCCCAACTCACTCATCATTTTTTTACAAGCCTTTTTTTGCTTAGATTGCCCATTTTGTTGGGTTTTCAACCTAACTAGCATTTCTTTTCTTCAATTTTTTTTTTTTTTTTTAAGAAGTTCATGCATAGTAAAAAGTAGAAAATAAGATTACATACCCATGATGAGTCTCCTCCCCCACACTTAGTTCAAGCACTGTCCCTAGTGCCCAATTTCGGCTTTTGTTGTTTGTGGAGTAAGGTGATTTTGATTTTTGGTGGGTTGTGGGTGTTTTGGTGGAGAAATGATGGAGATATGGTAGAGGGAAGGTAGAAAAAAATGGAGTTTTGGGGAGAAGGGGTCAAGGTTGGTATGGGTGTTTGGAGAAGATGAAGTGTTTTGAGGTGTGTTTTGGGGTTAAGTCGCAGATGTACCCGATCGGGTACTCAACACAGGGGTTCGAGTATGAAGTTTTCCAGTAATACCCGATCGAATATGGCTTAATACTCGATCGGGCCTTCAAGACAGGGTCTGGTAGGTTGATTTTCCAGACATACTCGACCGAGTTTATGTCCATACTCGATCGAGTGCTGGAAACAGGCTTCTTTTGGATTTGCCTTTCTGGACATACTCGACCGAGTATTAACTGATACTCGATCGAGTATGCCTCCAATGTTTAAATTACTGGCCATTTCGCTCGAGTATGGAACTCGGGTTCTCCCTATTTTTACCCATACCCGACCGAGTATGGAAGATTACGCGATCGGGTATGTCCCCAGATACACTTTTTTTTTTTTTTACACGCGCCTAATTTAACGTCTAATTTAACGTTAATTTAACGTTAATTTACAGGCGCCAATCCCAAGAAGCGCCTAATTTAACGTCGCGGCACGACGCCATCATTGTGTTCAATCGTTCAAGCTTGGATCGTGATAACTCATCTTCTTCAAATTTTCACCCGGGTGACTCTTATAGAAATACATTATTTTTCGACCCTCTATTTTGACAATCTTTCCGGGATCAAATATCCGGATTTTTATCGCTTCATATTGTGAGAGTGAGGGTGATAAGTCCATTTATGTACTTATTTTTTTTATCAGATTTAAGCGATTCTGGATTCAAAAATAGAAAAACAAGGCACATTTTATATATTTTGGTTCAAGTTTCATGAAATCAGGTGAAAACCACATTCATAATTTGTTTGCCGGAATTTCGGGTCAATTGAGCACAAAATGAGTCAATTTGAGTGACAAATGAATTCATACCGGAAGAAGCAAGCATTATATCAAGGTGATTCAGAAGACAAAGTTGAAGAGCAGGAAAAGCCGCATCTGCCAGATAAATTTATCAGAAGGCACCCAAAAAGGCCCCCAATCTGGCCGCCTGGTTGGCCGCCTTCGGAAAAATCAAAAGTCAACCTACACTTTGACTCGGAACCAGGAAAAGACCGGAGGCTGCCGACACCAGGCAGAAGGCGGCCGCCCTCGGTGGCCGCCTGCGGCACAAGGGGACGAAACCAACCACCGGCCGGTGAGAATCGACGGCAGGCGGCCAGACAGGAACGGCAGGCGGCCGCCTGCTGGACCGCCTGCGGCGGCCGGGATCCGCCGCGATCCGATCTGACGGCGAAAAGACGGTAGGCGGCCATTTTTTACGGAAGGTGGCCGCCCTCTGTGGCCGCCTACGGCTGACGGAGACCGGCCCACGATGAATTGCCGGCGAGAAGACGACAGGCGGCCAGATGCCGACGGAAGGCGGCCGCCTGCTTGGGCGCCTTCGGGATTTTTTCTGCTATAAAAACCAGGCTTTTTCCTCAACTCAAACACACCTCTTCCAACCCTAAATCAGTTCAAAACACCTTCTTTCTTCCTCCATTTTCGAGCTCCAAAGGTCTTAGAGAGAGAGAAACTTCAAATCTTTATATCTTCTTCATTTTAGCTCCAAATTGTAAGTTCTTTATATGTATTTTCATCTTCTCAACGTGTAGAATCTGAATCTGTGCTTTGTTTCTTCAATCTGTTCTTCGAAAATTTCCAGATTATTTTTCAAGTATTTCGCATTTCCTTCCAAAAATTAAATAAAATAGTTATTGTTGTTGAATTCGTTCCAATTAATTATATAGTTGTTCACTAGCCACAAGGTAGTTATTCATCTGAAGAAATTAATTTTTCACGAAGTAGAAGTAATTTTTAATTAATTTCGGTAATTACTTGATATTATTGCTTAAATTTAAATAAATACTCAAAAAAAGGAAAAAAATTAGTTCGGCCTTAATTTCAGTTTAATTCATTGTTATATCACTACCAGTAGTTAAAATAAAATTTATAATGAAGTTAGAGTATTTTTAGTTGCTTTTTGCATTTTCTAGTTAAAGTTGAGAAAATTATCAATTAGTTGTTAAAATTGGATTTTAGGTTCAAAAATTGGTGAAAATTTCCAGAAAGTTATATTTTAGTTCCTACAAGTTTATTGTTCCAGAATATAATTTTTGTTTAATTTTTGCTATCATACATGTTTAATTCCTTGTTAATGTTGAATTTAATCATTATATTGTTAATTGTAAAAATGATGATGAGTAGCTAAATTTGTTAGGGCATGAATAGAGAAAACGAATATGGATTGACTTGTTGACCTAAAATTAGGGGTTAAAATTAATAAATTGGACTAGTTGTTTAAAATGATAAAATAATTACATAAATATGACCAAAATAAAGATGGTTTACAAAAATATAATTCATTACTAGAATAGTAATGAAATCATAGTAATTCATGTTCAAGTTTTGAACTTTAGTTACCACAGCACTACGTTGTAGTAATGAATAGTCATATTTATGTAAATAAGTTTTATTTTAGTAATATTCTCGTAAAAATCCCATAATAGTTAGCCATTTTCATTAATTAAATTCTTGGAAAATTAATTCTAACCTGTCTATGAGATTAGAAATTAATTTAAGCCAGCCATATTTGAGCACATTAATAAAGCCTAGAAATAGGATAATTTAATGAAAAGGATTTACATCTTGTCTATGAGAAATAAATTCAATTGCTAAAATAAAGAGTTTAACTAGTTAATGAATTTGGCTATTTTTATTAATTAAAATATTGGAAAATTATTTCTACCTTGTCTATGGGTTTAGAAAATAATTTAAGCCAACCATTTTAAACACATTAATGACACCTAGAAATAGGATAAATTAATGAAGATAGTTTCTATTCTTGTCTATGAGAAAAGAAATTATTAGTCCAACTTTAGTCTTAATTTTCCTAATTAAGAGGTCCAAGAACATATCCATTTCTAATTACTCAATTCATTGCCCTTATTTGCATCCTTGAATATTCAATCTTAATACATTAATCTTTAAATTGCCCTTGCTCCTAGTTATAAACTAGCATAATATTGAACAAAATCACTTCCTGTATTGAAAAAGCTTCCAACGATTAGCGATAGCCCGTGACTAAAATTAAATTAAGAGACTTCTCCGCCATTCCTCAAGAGACACGACACTCGGGGAAAAACCGAAAGGTTAGACTCCGTTTTACTACAACGCCGCGAACGCGGTTATCAAATGGCGCCGTTGCCAGGGAATGGCACGATTATTTCTTGATTTAGTTCTAGCATAGGTGAATTCTAGTTAGGGAGACTTTTTCGCCCTTGCGACAATTTGTATAAAGATTTCAGGATAAATGAATGCACACCCGCTCTAAAGGAGTGGAAGGTCTAATTGAACTTGATCCTGAACCTGAACGAACTTTGTGGAAAAACCTTTCAATCCACAAGAAACCAAGCATGGCGGGAGAAAGGACGGTGTTGCAAAATCTTACGCCAAACTTCATCGAGGATGATAGTATCAGCGCACCGGCAATCGAGGCAGCCAATTTCGAGATCAAACCCGCCATTGTCAACATGATGTCCAACCATCAATTTGGCGGGTCCAAGCAAGATGACCCTAGGGCCCACATGTTGTGGTTCACCCGAGCATGCCAAACGTTCCGCTTTAACGGAGTGACCTCCGACGCCGCAAAGTTGACCTTATTTCCCTTCTCATTACGGGATAGGGCATCTTTGTGGCTGAATAGCTTTCCAACGGGTCACTTCACAACATGGGCAGCACTGCACCAAGCATTCATGCAAGAATACTTTCCTCCATCGGCAGTTGCTAAAATTAAAACAGCAATCCAGAACTTTAGGCAATTCCCGATGGAGTCCTTAAGTGAAGCATGGGATCGTTTCAAGGATATGAGAAACAAATGTCCACTCACACTGATGGATTCTAGTAGCTTGATGTTCCATTTTTACAATGGACTTCAAGTTAGTAGCAAAAAAGAACTTGATTTCTCTTCTCAGGTGGGATCATTCCTTGACATGGCACCCAACACCAACGAAGCTCTGGTGGAGAAGGTCACTTCTAATGCAAGATACTGGTATGACGAAAGAACTCCAGCAGCAACAAAACCAGGCTATCTTGAAGTTGACCAACTCACAGCCCTAACAGCGAAGATTGAAGGGTTGGTCGTGGAAGTAAAGAATCTGAAGAATGAAAACAATCACACCAACCAAGTCAACAACATCGGTGCTGTCCCGAATCAACAATCATCCCGATACTTCGGGAACTCAAGCTCTGCTCCACAGTCATCTCAATTTAATACTTTTTCACCTGTTTCTCATTCAACTGAACTTGTACTCTCATGTGAGATATGTTTTGGTCCACATTTGACCAACTCATGTCAATTAGTCGATGAATGTAATGTAAACAACAACAGGGAAGTGAACATGCTGGAGTACGGCCGAACAAAACAAGAAGGGCCATGGGCGAATCAGGGCAACAGGGGGGGTAACTCCAACTACCCTCCTCAGAATTTCCAGGGAAGGAATTACCAAGGTAACCAATGGCGGGGGGATTACAACAATGGTCCTCCTCGCGGCGGTTATCAAGGTAATCAAAACTACTCCAACAACAATCAAGGCAACAACTTCCAAGGTCGTAATCAGGGAGGTGCATCAAGCCAACAAAACAACCAACCTTATGTGCCTCCACATCAACGACAAACGGAGGCTGCCCAACCATCAGAGATAGGCCTGCTGGTTGCGGAACTGGCAAGGACACGGGAGGAAATAACAAGATACAAGGCCAGCACCGACAATCAGATCAAAAATCTGATGATGCAAATTAATCAGAATAATGTTCCCGGTCGTCAGCCAGGCAACTTGCCTAGCACCACGGAACCAAACCCCCGTGAACATGTGCAAGCCATCACTCTCCGAAGTGGGAGACAAACAATCGTGGCTGAGCAGAAAGACAAGGAAGAGGAAGGTACCCCGACCATGGAACCTGAGAAACAAGATGTTGCTCCAACTGAGAAGAGCATGGAACCAACACGCCCTAACACAAGGGTCACTATCGTCAAACCTTCTCTCCCGTTTCCTTCACGGGCTAGAAATGATGACGATAGCAGGAAGTACAACAAATTCCTGGACCTACTCAAACAACTCCACGTCAACCTGCCGCTGATGGATGCCCTAGCGGAGATGCCCAAATATGCCAAATTCTTCAAGGACTTGCTGACAAACAAGAGGCAGCTGCAGGAACTCTCAGTCGTGGACTTAAACGCAGAATGCTCGGCCGTGGTTCTAAGGTCAACACCCGAAAAGCTAAAGGATCCAGGTAGTTTCACTATCCCTTGCTCTATAGACAATTTCAATTTCAATAATGCTCTAGCTGACTTAGGGGCAAGTATCAATCTGATGCCTTCCTCTATAATCGAAAAGCTAGGACTTGGGGAAATGAAACCTACCAGGATGTGTCTTCAACTGGCTGATCGCTCAGTCAAATATCCGAAAGGAATTGTTGAAGACGTCTTGGTCAAGGTTGACAAATTCATTTTCCCAGTCGACTTTGTAGTAATGGACATGGAAGAGGATAGGGAAACACCTCTTATTCTGGGAAGGCCCTTTCTGGCTACCGCCAGGGCCTTGATTGATGTCACTGATGGCTCATTAACTCTAAGAGTCGGAGATGATCTATGCACCTTCCGACTCTCAGATGTTATGAAACACCCCACAGATTCCTTTCAAGGATGTCATTTTCTTGATACCTTTGAGTCTATTGAAGGGTATCTGTTTGGGGAAGAAAATGGACATGTAACTGATGAAGCATGTTTGTTAAAAAAGGCCAACAGTGATGTGAGTGATGCATGTGAGAGTTGTGAGGATGCGCTGATTGATCAAGCTTCTAACGAAGTATTGACTGAGTTTGAGGGGGAGAAAAATGAACAAAACTTGAAAAACGACCACCCCCTCGAACTAAAGAAACTGCCCGACCACTTAGAATATGCATTCTTGGATGACGAAGGCAAATGCCCTGTCGTCATCGCCGCACACTTAAGTGAGGAACAAAGGGAGAAATTACTTGGAGTCCTTAAGACACACAAGCAAGCAATTGCTTGGAAACTTGAGGACATCAATGGAATTAGCCCCACCTTTTGTACCCACACCATCAAAATTGAGGAAGGGTTTAAACCAGTTGTCCAACCACAACGACGTTTAAACCCAAACATGATGGAAGTAGTGCGTGCTGAGATTGTCAAACTGCTGGATGCGGGTATCATTTACCCCATCTCTGATAGCCAGTGGGTAAGCCCTATTCATGTTGTCCCCAAAAAGGAGGGAATGACCGTCATGAAAAATGAAAAGGGCGAACTTCTACCCAGTCGAACTGTTACCGGGTGGCGAATGGTAATCGATTACCGCAAACTTAACGAAGCCACCCGGAAAGACCATTTTCCCCTTCCCTTCATTGATCAATTAATAGAGAGGTTGGCAGGCCATAGTCACTACTGTTTCCTGGATGGCATGAGTGGATACTTCCAAATCCATGTCAACCCGGAAGACCAAGACAAAACTACGTTGACATGCCCTTTTGGGACCTTTGCTTTTCGTAGGATGTCTTTCGGTCTCTGTAATGCTCCTGCCACCTTCATGAGGTGCATGATTGCCATTTTTGAAAAATACATTGGCCACTTCATGGAGGTATTCATGGATGACTTCTCTATTTTTGGGGAAACATTTGAAAAATGCCTTGAAAACCTGGAAAAAGTACTTATCCGCTGCAAGGAAACCCATTTAGCCCTAAGTTGGGAGAAATGTCATTTCCTTGTGAAAGAGGGTATAGTACTTGGACACAAGGTGTCAAGTAACGGGGTAGAGGTGGACCGTGCAAAAATTGAGACGATAGAGAAACTTCCTCCACCAACCACGGTAAAAGCCATCCGCAGCTTCTTAGGACACGCGGGCTTTTATCGTCGTTTTATAAAGGATTTCTCTAAAATTGCAAAACCTCTCACCCGGTTACTTGAAAAAGATGCGGTTTTTATATTCTCTGATGAATGTCACCATGCTTTCCAAGCACTTAAAACACAACTGATCAATGCTCCTGTGCTTGTGGCCCCGGATTGGAGTTTACCCTTTGAACTCATGTGTGACGCTAGTGACTTAGTAGTGGGGGCCATCCTTGGTCAAAGGAAGGACAAGAACTTCCACCCAATCTACTACGCTAGCAAAACTCTGTCAGGGCCACAACTCAACTACACTACCACTGAAAAAGAATTCTTTGCTATTGTTTGTGCTTTAGAGAAGTTTAGGACTTACATCATTCTTTCGAAGGTTATTATCTATACCGACCATTCGGCCATTAGATATCTCCTCCAAAAGCATGATGCTAAGCCTAGACTGTTACGCTGGGTTCTTTTGTTGCAGGAATTTGATATTGAAATCAGGGACCGAAAAGGGTCTGCTAATCAGGCAGCTGATCACCTCTCGAGGTTAGATGCCGAGTTAGCAGAAACTTTCGGAAAATGCGAAATTGAGGAGCTTTTTCCTGCTGAGAGATTGATGGCGATTTCCGCCAAGGAGCAAACACCGTGGTATGCCGACATTGCCAACTACCTTGTTGGTAAAGTCGAGCCTACCGAACTGACAAGGCACATGAAAAGGCGGTTCCTATCAGAAGCAAAGCACTATTTTTGGGATGATCCATATCTATTCCGAATTTGTGCTGACCAGGTGGTGAGAAGATGTGTTACTGAAGCTGAGGCAAAGGACATTCTGGAGCATTGTCACAGCGGTCCTACTGGGGGCCACTTTTCAGGGAATAGAACCGCAAGGCGGGTTTTGGACTGTGGGTACTTCTGGCCCACGATTTTTAAAGATGCTAATGAATTTGTTTCCTCTTGTGATAACTGTCAACGAATCGGGAACATTTCTGGGCGCAATGAGATGCCCCAACACTTTATCTTACCTTGTGAGGTATTTGATGTTTGGGGCATCGACTTTGTTGGACCTTTCCCAAGCTCAAGAGGAAACAAATACATTCTTGTGGCCATTGATTATGTTTCTAAATGGGTTGAAGCCCAGGCCTGTGTCACCAACGACTCTCGAGTAGTCGTGAATTTTCTGAAAAAGCTCTTTACCAGATTTGGTGTGCCTAGGGTTTTGATCAGCGATAGAGGGACTCATTTCCACAATGATCCAATGGCCAGAATTTTAGCCAAATATGGAGTCCAACATCGAAGCGGAGTAGCGTACCACCCCCAGACTCAAGGACAAGTGGAGAACGCTAACAGGGATTTGAAGTCCATTCTGGAGAAAACTGTTGCCCAGACCAGGAAAGACTGGTCGATTAAACTTGACGACGCTCTTTGGGCATTTCGGACTGCTTACAAAACCCCGATCGGAACCACACCTTTTCGCCTTGTATACGGGAAGTCTTGCCACTTACCCGTCGAACTCGAGCATAAAGCACTTTGGGCGATGAAAAATGTCTGTTTTAAACTGGATACTGCAGGGAAGGAACGATTTTACCAGCTGAATGAACTGGAAGAGTGGAGAGCGCAAGCTTTTCATAATTCCAAACTTTACAAGGAACGAGCCAAACTCTACCATGATCAACACATCAAAGCTCGTGATTTCAATGCTGGAGATAAAGTGCTGTTGTTCAACTCCCGGTTGAAGCTTTTTCCGGGAAAGCTTAAGTCAAGATGGTCCGGACCGTTCAAGGTCATAAAAGCTTACCCCTACGGAACTGTTGAGATTGAAGATGCTAATGGGGGTCCCTTTAAAGTCAACGGCCACCAACTTAAACTGTACCATGGTGGCCCAATTGAAAAAAGCAAGGAGATTCTCTATCTCCAAAAATTTTGAACCAAAGGAGGACATTCGTCAAGCTAGTGACGTTAAAGAAGCGCTAATTGGGAGGCAGCCCAACAAAAAAAAAAAACAAAAAAAAAAAAAAACTAACCCAAAAATATTTTACTTTGTTTATTTCTTGCAGATGTCTGGAGGAAGACGTGACGATCCCATTTTCGAGGAGCCGCCACTAGGACGGGAAGACCCGCCACCTCAGCCTGATATCCCATTTGCTACTATTGCTGATCGCAGACGCTTCCAGGCATGGGGGCAATACCGCACACTCCTTCCTCCCATGATCCTGGACCCGACGATGCTAGAGGAATGGGGGTACTGGGATGATATTGATTCCCTTCTAGGAGACTCTTTATGGCGGAGGATTTTATTCGTTCAGGAGAGGGCCAGCCTTCATTGACGATGGAGTTTCTATGCTCCGTTCAGTTCACTCATTACGGACAGGCTGCGCAGGAGGGTGCTGTTATTGGGTCAGAGTCTCGGATGAGGTTTACTATTCTAGGCATGGAGCACTCCATCACTGTGGCTGAGCTCGGATGGAGGATGGGGCTCTATACTCCAGCATACACACAGACTCATGAGTTCCGTACTCTTCCTACCCGCTTACCTGAGACATTTGACATTGATGAGTTCTGGCACAGACACTCCACAGACACCAGATCATTTCTCCGGATGCACCCCCATTCGAACAAATGGAGGGAGACTCACTGGTACATACTCTCGTTCGTACTTTCTTGTGGTTTTTTTGGACGACCTAACAACACAAACAGGTTGTCCAAAAAGGACATACTATTCTTTTGGAGTTTGATTCACCGCATCCCGGTGAATATGGCTGTCCTTATGGCTCGTTTCTTCCGGAGCCAAGGGAAGACTGTTCGGCGCACTATCCAGGCAGGGCCTTTCATCACTACCCTCGTTAGATCATTCTACCCAGATCTAGACATTCCAGGGCTATTACATTTACAGGATAGCATCCGCGTTCTTCGCTCCTCATCCTTTACCAACATGAGGATCAAGAAGAAGCGGAATACTCAGGAGCTCCCAGGTATTGAGCAGCCGACCCAGCAGGGTAGCCCTTCTCGAACCTCAGGACATGGGAGATCTAGCGAGCCCTCTTCGGACATGCCTAGTGCCGCAGATTGGAGAGCGATGATGGATGGGATGAGGAGTCTACAGACCTCAGTCTCAGAGATGCGGGTTGCACAGGACAGAGGATTCCAGGAGATGCGAGAGGCGCATGAGACGGCCCTGGGAGAGTTCAGAGACTTTCGATTAGCTCAGGAGAGAGCCACCCGGGATATGCAGGCGGAGCTAGAGACCCAGAGGCTAGACATTGATGAGATGAGAGACTGGCTTAGGCCACACTATGGCCCCCAAGATGGCGCAGGCGATATTTAGATTTGCTTCTTCCTTAACAGTTTTATCATGTTTGTTTGTTCTTCAGGTTGGACATTGCGCTGCTCTTTTGACTTGAATGCTCTTACAAACTGACTATGGATGCTGTAAGGATTTTTAAAAACCATTTTTCTCCTGTTTCATTATTTCTCTTCACAAAATCTTTTCAAATCTTAAGTGTGAGGAAAGAACCAAAAAAAAAATGTGCCTTTATTTGCCAAATTTGTGCCACAAAAGAAGACCTCGAGGGCGAGGTCTAGCTCAAGTGTGAGGAGGTTGCGTTTTAAACTCAAAAGTTAAAACCTTGTTTTAGAACAATCTTTTTACTATTTTTCTGATATGAAACATTAATTTTTCAATTTGTTATCAAATCACAAAATACTTTAGATAATCACCCTTATTATAAGAATTTACTTTTATTATTATTTTTGAAAACTTAAAATTGTTATGGGTTTTTGGTTGCGAATGTAAAGGGCCGAATTTGTTTTAATTAGACATTCATTTTATTCATTAAAAAAAATGTTACTATTAATAAACCTCTTCAAAACTCATTGTTATAGGACAATTCCATCTCCGAAAAGGGGCTCTGTTTCATTCGTTAATCACAGTCTGTGAGAATGAAATATGCATTTACCATGGGATAACACCGCCAACAAGAGTGAAAAAGAGCAAAAAAAAAATGGTGAACAAGATGAATGTCCAAATTAGAATAATGAAAACCTTGGGATAAGGAATTGATTGGTGGTTTAACATAATAAATAGTTTTTCTTAAGTAATACTAATTTTAAATTCTTGTATTTTGGGTGATTTTTCTAAAATGTTTAAAGATTGAGAATATAAAGAAGAGGTTTTTGTTTCTACTTCTTTAAAATAGCAACTAGATTGTAATACAGTTAGGCTTTACCTTTTGAGTGTGTTTACAACTGATTCGTTGCTTGAGGACAAGCAACGCTTAAGTGTGAGGAGATTGATAAGTCCATTTATGTACTTATTTTTTTTTTATCAAATTTAAGCGATTCTGGATTGAAAAATAGAAAAACAAGGCACATTTTATATATTTTGGTTCAAGTTTCATGAAATCAGGTGAAAACCACATTCATAATTTGTTTGCCGGAATTTCGGGTCAATTGAGCACAAAATGAGTCAATTTGAGTGACAAATGAATTCATACTGGAAGAAGCAAGCATTATATCAAGGTGATTCAGAAGACAAAGTTGAAGAGCAGGAAAAGCCGCATCTGCCAGATAAATTTATCAGAAGGCACCCAAAAAGGCCCCCAATCTGGCCGCCTGGTTGGCCGCCTTCGGAAAAATCAAAAGTCAACCTACACTTTGACTCGGAACCAGGAAAAGACCGGAGGCTGCCGACACCAGGCAGAAGGCGGCCGCCCTCGGTGGCCGCCTGCGGCACAAGGGGACGAAACCAACCACCGGCCGGTGAGAATCGACGGCAGGCGGTCAGACAGGAACGGCAGGCGGCCGCCTGCGGCGGCCGGGATCCGCCGCGATCCGATCTGACGGCGAAAAGACGGTAGGCGGCCATTTTTTACGGAAGGCGGCCGCCCTCTGTGGCCGCCTACGGCTGACGGAGACCGGCCCACGATGAATTGCCGGCGAGAAGACGGCAGGCGGCCAGATGCCGACGGAAGGCGGCCGCCTGCTTGGGCGCCTTCGGGATTTTTTCTGCTATAAAAACCAGGCTTTTTCCTCAACTCAAACACACCTCTTCCAACCCTAAATCAGTTCAAAACACCTTCTTTCTTCTTCCATTTTCGAGCTCCAATGGTCTTAGAGAGAGATAAACTTCAAATCTTTATATCTTCTTCATTTTAGCTCCAAATTGTAAGTTCTTTATATGTATTTTCATCTTCTCAACGTGTAGAATCTGAATCTGTGCTTTGTTTCTTCAATCTGTTCTTCGAAAATTTCCAGATTATTTTTCAAGTATTTCGCATTTCCTTCCAAAAATTAAATAAAATAGTTATTGTTGTTGAATTCGTTCCAATTAATTATATAGTTGTTCACTAGCCACAAGGTAGTTATTCATCTGAAGAAATTAATTTTTCACGAAGTAGAAGTAATTTTTAATTAATTTCGGTAATTACTTGATATTATTGCTTAAATTTAAATAAATACTCAAAAAAAGGAAAAAAATTAGTTCGGCCTTAATTTCAGTTTAATTCATTGTTATATCACTACCAGTAGTTAAAATAAAATTTATAATGAAGTTAGAGTATTTTTAGTTGCTTTTTGCATTTTCTAGTTAAAGTTGAGAAAATTATCAATTAGTTGTTAAAATTGGATTTTAGGTTCAAAAATTGGTGAAAATTTCCAGAAAGTTATATTTTAGTTCCTACAAGTTTATTGTTCCAGAATATAATTTTTGTTTAATTTTTGCTATCATACATGTTTAATTCCTTGTTAATGTTGAATTTAATCATTATATTGTTAATTGTAAAAATGATGATGAGTAGCTAAATTTGTTAGGGCATGAATTGAGAAAAGGAATATGGATTGACTTTTTGACCTAAAATTAGGGGTTAAAATTAATAAATTGGACTAGTTGTTTAAAATGATGAAATAGTAATTAATAATAGTTAGCCATTTTCATTAATTAAATTCTTGGAAAATTAATTCTAACCTGTCTATGAGATTAGAAATTAATTTAAGCCAACCATATTTGAGCACATTAATAAAGCCTAGAAATAGGATAATTTAATGAAAAGGATTTACATCTTGTCTATGAGAAATAAATTCAATTGCTAAAATAAAGAGTTTAACTAGTTAATGAATTTGGCTATTTTTATTAATTAAAATATTGGAAAATTATTTCTACCTTGTCTATGGGTTTAGAAAATAATTTAAGCCAACCATTTTAAACACATTAATGACACCTAGAAATAGGATAAATTAATGAAGATAGTTTCTATTCTTGTCTATGAGAAAAGAAATTATTAGTCCAACTTTAGTCTTAATTTCCCTAATTAAGAGGTCCAAGAACATATCCATTTCTAATTACTCAATTCATTGCCCTTATTTGCATCCTTGAATATTCAATCTTAATACATTAATCTTTAAATTGCCCTTGATCCTAGTTATAAACTAGCATAATATTGAACAAAATCACTTCCTGTATTGAAAAAGCTTCCAACGATTAGCGATAGCCCGTGACTAAAATTAAATTAAGAGACTTCTCCGCCATTCCTCAAGAGACACGACACTCGGGGAAAAACCGAAAGGTTAGACTCCGTTTTACTACAACGCCGCGAACGCGGTTATCAGAGGGTCCATGATTTTCACTAAGCATGGTCAATGGACGGGGTTTTGATCCGGGTGGTATAAGAGGGAGTATGAAATGTATGTGTAACTCCACCGTTGTTCCTTGCTTATTTGTGAACAAAGAGAAGTCTAAAGGATACTCACAATTGCTGAAGATTTCATAGATATCTTTGTTCTTCTCCACCTTTTGTGTTTCATTTAGAGCCTCAAGAAATGGTGGCATGATCTCAGGAATGGCCGGTGATTGAGTTGAGTTTTGAGGTTCCTCCTCCGGTTGAGCTTTCTCCGTAAGCTCCTCTTCTTCCTCCTCCTCGCCCATGTGGTTCACAATGTTTGGCATTTGTTTCAACTGAATGTCCAAGTTCTGTTCGTTGGACACTGTTTCTTGCGGGCATTGTGACAAATTTTGTTGCATATTTGTCACATTGATAGTGAGAGCTCGGATCATGTCTTCAGTGGACATGCTGGAATAAGAACTTGAGTATGAGTTATATGTGTTGGAGAATGAATCATACCTCTCTTGGAAACCAACATCATTCCTTTGTTCAAAGTATTCTTTTTGAAGTTCTGGGCAAAAATCCGTAAGACGCCTGTGTGACATGCAAATGTTGCATGTATGGACATCTTGAGATTTTGAACATGAAATAAACTCCTTTATTAGAAAAGTCAAATCGGAAATTTGACTCTCTAGGGATGATATGTTGGTATCCATATACTCAAGGAAGCTCAGAAAATGGACAAGTAAGATTTTTATTTATATTTTTTTTTATGAGAAAAAATAAAAAGAAAAATAATTGCCTTTCCCCGGCAACGGCGCCAAATTTGACGTGCACTTTGTCGTGATGTGCACTCAAAATAATAATACAATACTACACCTATACGTAGTATAGCGTAGTAAGGTTCGTATCCACATGGAAAGGAATACTTTTCTTTTTATAGAACTAGTAACAAAATGGGGGGTTTTAGTTTGATTTGGTTTAATAAATTAAACACGAAGATGAACGAGTTATGTGGTTTAATTAATGAGAAGAAGACTTGGCTTTGCTTTTATCCACTTAATGAAATGTTCGTCGATCCCGGTTATATCTTTAACTATCTTCCTCTCAAATACTCAATCGAGGAGTATATCCATTTCATCGAGGGTAGTTATTAATAACGAGAAGCGTTCATTAATAAAACTTACTATCGAGTCAATATTGTAACACCGTCCCCAAATGTATTTATTTTTAAGAGTATAATGTATTGAACCTTACGGAATGGTTAAAGAGTATACGAAGTTGTGAATTTTTAATATTTCTTTTGCGCAAATAGTAAATTCGCACGCGGGACCCACACTGGGAGCGGGGCCGCCCGATATTCCCGAGACCGTATATTTTATCCAACTTGGTCGAAATAATATTTATATAGAGGGGGATAATTTATTTGGTCCAAAGCAATGACATAATGTGGACCGATTGGTCAAAAGCGGCTCAATTACCGGTATTGGTGATTTAACGGATAATAGCCCGAAATTGGATTTCGGAGACCTATAAATTAAAGTTGGGGAATGTACATTCATTATAAAGGGTATAATGATTAAGAACACATAATATATTTTATTTGACCCGATAAAGTAAAATACAGTTAAAACAGTCCGAAAAATACAACTTTCGGGACCGATTGTACACATTGGGACACAAAGGGATGACCTCCCACATGAGTGGGGGCCATCCCACGTTTTTTTGTGCTAGAATGGACAAGGGGGAGCTGGGTTGACAAGAGGATGAGTGGAGGAGGTGCAAAGGGACCCTTTGACCTCACTCATTGGCCATTTGAGACAAAACCAAGTCTCACAACCCATCCCCCCTACCATATTTCGGCCATCACAAGGAAAAGAGAGAGATAGGAAGCTCTTCAACCCCATACTCCATAGCTAATTCGAGCCCAAGCAAGGAAGTTCCAAGGAGGGAGATTAAAGGGAGAAAAAGGCTAGGAAAAGTGAGAAAGATTAAGGTAATGACCTTGTATTAACTTTTCCTTTATTTTTCCCCTACCCTATGAGGTACATATCTTATGGAGAACCCTTGAGGTTGTTCTACATGCCAATAGTTTGGAATAATGGGTTGGGGAGTAGTTCTAAGTCCAAGAACGGACTTAGAAGCCAAACCGACCGGTTCACCGGAAAATAACCTTTTAAGGGTTATGTGTATTGATTAAGGTTTTATGATGTTAAAACCTTGTTAGGAACTTGATTTAGAGTATCTTTGAGCTTCGCCGGAGTTTCGCCGGAGTTGGTCAAAGTTGGCCGGAGTTGGTCAAAGTTCACCGGAATTAGTCAAAGTTCAACCGCGGAGCGTAGAACACGCTTAAGCTCACTTAAGGTGAGGATGACCGACTATATTGCTTATAATTATTGGGTTAATTTCATAAGATTACCTAAATGAATTATATGTGTTTGGCATGATTTATTTATAGTACAAAAATGCCTAAATGAGATTTTTATTGTTTATAAGCAAAAATGCATAATATACAAATTTATGAATAAATTGTGTATGATTATGTGTTATGAATACAATGGTATAATAGTTGTGTAAACTATAAACCAAATTGTGATAAATATACTTTTACCTCATGTAAGGAAGTCATGGAAGGATAAAAGTGATATTTTGATATTAGAGCCAAGTTGTACTTGAATGTGGAATTTAATTGAGATATTCAAATTATTATGAACTCAAGTTACATTTGGAGTAGGCCTTAAGGGTTACTCAAAATGGATGGAACCTAGACTAAGAAGTGGTTTAGGGATTAGTTGACGTGACTATGAGCCGAGCTCTAGCACGTGATAGTATGACTATGAGCCGAGCTCTAGCAAACGTAGGGTGACTATGAGCCGAGCTCTAGCACAAATTAGTATGACTATGAGCCGAGCTCTAGCAAACGTAGGGTGACTATGAGCCGAGCTCTAGCACAATTTAGTATGACTATGAGCCGAGCTCTAGCAAATGTAGTGTGACTATGAGCCGAGCTCTAGCACAATTTAGCATGACTATGAGCCGAGCTCTAGCATGAAGGAACGTGAGTTAATTATAAGTGAATAACATCCTAGATTGAGGGTCTTGGAAATTGAAACTTTGATTATACTTAGTATAGTTGTCATTGTACTTGTCAAATGCTTCCAAGTACTGACCTCCCCTTCACGGGGGAGGCCACCTCACAGTTTCAGGTAGGGAGTAAAGCTTGCTGCCATCACCGTTGTTCGGGTAGGATCCAAGAAGAGGAGACGTGGTTCGTGCCTCTTCAGATTCCATTTTTCAAACACTTTAATTAATGCTCATGGATAATGTTTTTCTATTGAATATTTAATGGGGGCTTGTATGCCCATGTTTGCCAAAGTGTGGCATGAACACTTGTACCAAATGTTTCCGCTGCTTTGAATGAATATTTTACATTATGTTTGTTTATGGATGTACTATGCGTGAATGATATCCCAGACGCCTTGTATAGTATGAATGTGTTGGACCGCGGTTGACTATTCGTACTGTACGGCGGATTGTTGACGTGTCCGGATAGGTCCGGGGCGTGACAATTTAATTGGTATCAGAGCCTTAGTCCGTAAACTTCATAATGAAGCTTCAAAATCTCTTTTTGAAAAACGGATTTGAAACCCATGAGCATAAAGTTTTGTACTTATAGAACTTTTGGTACTTGAGTTGCAAGGTCTCTAATTGTTAAGATGGTACCCTTAACAATTGGTATGGCGGTGAGTTAAGCCAAAAGATGTCTTTAAGTACCTATCCGTCACTTGACAGTTGATACGAGTCTAATGGCTCATTCTAAACTTCTTTCAGAAATGGAGCCAATTGGTAGAATCACTAGGAGGAACCCGACGGGCCGTGTACCGGGTGGGTCCGAACGCGGCAGCCGGGGGTCCACTAGGGTGTCAAGGGGAAGGGGCCGTGGAGGCCAACAACAGACCGTGAGCGATGGCCACGTGGACACCGAGAGTGAGACTTATTGGTCCTATGAGGACTCAACTTATAGACCGGAAACCGAGCCGGTGGAAACCCCATATGATGGGGAGGATGATGATGTGAGTGAAGAGAGTGAAGATGATGGCACTCTTGGGAGAATCGAGGCGCTGCTCCAACAATACCACCAGGAGCGTGAGGAGAGGAGACAACGCCGAAGGCGCCGAGCGGGGCAACCTTCGGGCATGGCTTCAAGAGGGGGAAGTCATGGTGCTTCTAGGGTCCATGTTGAACCCCATGGAGGCCAAAATGCTGGAGGTCCAACCATAAGGATCTCCAAATTTGTCAAGGAAGCAAGAGATTTGGGATGTAAACCGTTTGACGGAACGGGGGACATCTCCGTGGCGGCCGAGTGGATCAAAAGATTCAACGAAGCGGCCCTTGACATGCAGCTGCCACCCAACATGAAACTGAGGGTGGCAATAAGATTGCTTGAAGGCATGGCGTCCACATGGTGGGACGGAGTCAAAGGGAAGTACGGCGAGGCCGTCACTTGGGAGAACTTCCGGCAGGAGTTCTTCAACCAATACTACTCCGACTTCGAGGTAAACATGAAGAGGAGGGAGTATACAAACTTGACACAAGGAGGTGCATGCACGGTGAAGGAACTTGAGCACAAGTTCAGAAAGCTTGCCGAATTCATACCGGAGTACATATGTGATGAGAACCGGATGGTGAACCACTTCTGGGATGCCTTGGACCTTGACATACGTGAGAGGGCAACACAATTGCCTAATATGACGTTTAGTCAAGTGGTTGAACAAGGCCTGAAGGGAGAGAAGGAGTGGGAGGAAAGAAAGATAAGGAATGCCGAGGAGGCGAAGAAAAGGAAGTGGGAAAGCCATGGCCCCCAAGGTTCCAACAAGAAGGGGAACCATGGGGGAGGCGGATCGTTCAGGGCACCGGCACCGCCATCAAAAGGGAACCCGGCCTTCAGCGGGCACAACTCGGGCTCACAAGCGTCAACTGCGCCAAGGTGTAGGAATTGCAACCGGAGCCACGCCGGTAAGTGTCGTGATCCACCACGGTGCTACCAATGCGGGAGCACAGGGCATATCAAGCCCAACTGCCCTCAACTTGGTGGGAACCGAGGGGCGGGATCAAGCGGCCCTACTACGGCAAGTAGGAACCGAACCGGAGCACCGCACGCCAGTACGGGCCAAGGGGGAGCAAGCACGAGCAATGCGCCGTCCGTTAACCAAGGAAGGACCCAAGCAAGGGTCTACGCAATGACGGAGGCGGATGCCCGAGCTAACCCAGATTCGGTTGCAGGTACGACCGCTTAACTTCCCGTATTTTACCCATTCCTCATCCATAAATTGAAGTTATGAATCCTAGAATCCAGGTGGGAGCGGACGTAAGATTGAAATGGGAAAGGAGGGCAAAACCATGCTACTACCCGACCGGGTAGGGCAATAAACCCGACCGGGTAGGACAAGTTTTTGCCCTCGTAAACCTTCTGGATCGCAAACCCGATCGGGTTTGGTAATGAACCCGACCGGGTAGGCCAAGTTTTGCACTCATAAGTCCACTGGAACACATACCCGACCGGGTATGGTGGTATACCCGACCGGGTTTGTCAAAAATTTCTTCCCGACACCCACTGGAACACATACCCGACCGGGTATGGTGGTATACCCGACCGGGTTTGTCAAAAACTTCTTCCCGACACCCACTGGAACACATACCCGACCGGGTATGGTGTTATACCCGACCGGGTTTGTCAAAAAATTTTGCCCGAACCCACTGGAACCTATACCCGACCGGGTATAGTGTGTTACCCGACCGGGTACACCTCGAAGTGTTCGTCAAATGAAAAAGTTGTCTTCATGAAAGTTGTAGATATTTTCATTGTCTAAATGATGGAATTTGAATCGAACGATTTGGTTAAGTATGTGAAGAGATATGATCAAAACGGTGAGACAGTGTCAATTTATATCTCAACTGCGAACGTTAACCATAATTGGGGGACTTTGCCCACTTTAAGGACATAATTTCGCATTATGTTCTTCGTAGGATTGGTCGGTATGTTAGAGAGGTATCTTACATGGCTTATAAATGTAGGAACACTAAAGATTAATGGGAGATGTGCGAGAATCCTCATCGATACCGGGGCGCAACGATCATTTGTGAGTGAGGCATTCGCCGGGGGATTCAACGTACCCCTGGTACCGATGACTCAAGCCCTATTGGTATCCACACCCCTAGGGGAAGACATCGAGAGAGATAGCCACTATCCATCGTGTGGGGTGGAAGTGGAGGGCCAAAACTTGTCGTGTGATTTCGTGCCGCTGAGTATGATTGAGTTCGATGCAATCCTGGGGATGGATTGGCTTGAGAAGCATCATGCTAGGGTCGATTGTTACACGAAAGTACTTGAACTCGAAGGCAATGAAGGGGTAACCTTACGCTTCGAGGGGGATAGGGCAAAATCCAATAGTTGTATCATATCCGCTGTGAGGGCTAAGAATATGATGAGGAAGGGATGTCACGCATATCTAGCGTATGTGGTGGACAAAACCAAAGAAGAGACGAGCATTGCTGATGTTAGGGTAGTATGCAAGTATCCGGACGTCTTTCCTAAAGACTTACCGGGACTTCCACCCGATAGAGAGATTGAGTTCGTGATCGAGGTCGAGCCCGGCACCAAACCAATCTCCATACCGCCATACCGCATGGCACCCGCTGAACTGAACGAGTTGAAAACCCAATTGCAAGAGCTTTTGGATAACGGTTTCATTAGACCAAGCCACTCCCCGTGGGGAGCACCGGTTCTTTTTGTGAAAAAGAAGGATGGAACACTTCGAATGTGCATTGACTATCGTCAACTGAACAAGGTCACAATCAAGAATAGGTATCCTTTGCCTAGGATTGATGACTTGTTTGATCAACTACGAGGAGCAACCGTGTTTTCAAAGATTGACTTGAGGTCGGGGTACCATCAATTGAAGATTAAAGAGGATGACATACCGAAGAGTGCTTTCCGCACGAGGTATGGGCATTTTGAGTTCCTTGTTATGTCGTTTGGGTTAACAAACGCCCCGGCGGCATTCATGGACTTGATGAACCGAGTATTTCACAAATACTTGGACCGATTCGTGATTGTGTTCATTGATGACATTTTGATCTACTCAAAGAGTGAGGAAGAGCATGAGGAGCACTTGATACTCGTTCTTGAGACACTACGGGAGAAGCAACTCTATGCCAAATTTTCTAAATGTGAATTTTGGCTTAAGGAGATTGGTTTTCTCGGGCATGTGGTTTCGGGATCGGGAATTGCTGTTGATAACAAGAAGATAGAAGCCATCACCGAATGGGAGAGGCCAAAGAACGTCAAGGAAATTCGTAGTTTCCTTGGGTTGGCAGGCTACTACAGAAAGTTCGTGGAGAAGTTCTCCGTTTTGGCATCGCCATTGACGAAGCTCACTCGAAAGGGAGCTAAGTTTATATGGGATGACAAATGTGAGAAAGGATTCATCGAACTGAAGAGGAGGTTGACCGAGGCACCGGTACTTGCATTACCCAAACAGGGTATGGGGTACGATGTCTATAGTGATGCGAGCATCCAAGGATTTGGGTGTGTGTTGATGCAGGAGGGGAGGGTAATTGCCTATGCTTCGCGACAGTTGAAGAAGCATGAGGTAAATTATCCTACCCATGATCTGGAGCTGGGAGCAGTAGTGTTTGCACTGAAGATTTGGAGACATTATCTCTACGGAGAGACGTGTCACATATACACTGACCATAAGAGCTTGAAGTACGTGTTTACTCAGAAAGAGTTAAACATGAGGCAGAGACGGTGGATGGAGTTGATAAAGGACTACCATCTAGTGATTGAGTACCATCCAGGCAAGGCAAATGTGGTGGCAGATGCTTTGAGCCGGAAGAGCTCATCTGGGGCATTGATAGCTAATTTGAGGGCATTAAGAGCCCAACTGGAGGTGTCCAGTAATGGTGCCTTATTGGCACGGTTTGAGGTGAGACCTACTTTGCTTGATGAGATCAAGAAGGGTCAGGAAACTGACGATGAAATTATGAAGATCAGGGAACGCATGCAAGCGGGACCGGTGGAGGACTTCAGGGAAAGAGACGACGGTCTTTTATTATTTCGTGACCGAGTGTGTGTACCGGCAGATGATGAGCTCCGAAAGTCCATCTTAGAGGAAGCTCATTCATCGGCTTATGCCATGCACCCGGGGGGCACGAAGATGTATCGTGATTTGAAGGAAAGTTACTGGTGGTCCGATATGAAGAGAGAGATAGCCGAGTACATCAGCCGATGCCTTACTTGTCAACAAGTTAAGGCAGAACATCAGCATCCAGCTGGGTTATTGCAGCCACTTTCCATTCCAGAATGGAAGTGGGAGCATGTGACTATGGATTTCGTGGTGGGGTTACCACGGACCATGAACAACTATGATGCGGTATGGGTAGTAGTTGATAGGCTCACCAAGAGTGCACACTTTTTGCCTATTAACATCACTTACCCTCTTGAAAGGTTGGCAAAGCTATACACGGAGGAGATTGTGAGACTACATGGAGTCCCGATATCCATTGTCTCGGATAGGGATCCACGATTCACATCTCGATTTTGGCCCAAGTTTCAAGCATCTTTGGGTACTAAATTGAGGTTCAGCACGGCTTTTCATCCACAGACGGATGGACAATCCGAGCGAGTCATACAGATATTGGAGGACATGCTTAGGGCGTGTGTTCTGGAGTTCCAAGGAAGTTGGGACAAACATTTGGCTCTAGTCGAGTTCGCCTATAACAACAGTTATCAGGCGAGTATTGGCATGCCTTCATACGAGGCATTGTATGGGAGGAGGTGCAGGACACCGTTATGTTGGGACGAGGTTGGCGAGGCCAAGCTCGAGGGGATTGAACTTGTTGAAATCACCAAGGCTAAAGTGAAAGTCATTCAGGATAGACTCAAGGCTGCCCAAGACCGGCAGAAGAGTTATGCCGACAAACGACGTAGGCCATTGGAGTTCGAGGTCGGTGATAAGGTCTTCTTAAGGATTTCTCCTTGGAAGGGTATCATCAGGTTTATATCGAGGGGAAAGCTTAACCCCCGATACATTGGTCCGTTTGAAATCCTCGAAAGGATTGGGGCGGTGGCTTACCGTCTCAAGCTGACGTCGGAACTTGAGAAGATACACGACGTGTTCCATGTATCGATGCTCAAGAAGTACGTGAGAGATCCATCTCATATTCTTGAGAAGCCACCGATGGAGATACGTGAAGATCTACAATATGCGGTGGAACCAGTAAAGATTGTGGGTCATCAGGTGAAGAAACTGAGGAACAAGGAGATTCCGATGGTAAAAGTTCTTTGGAGGAGTGATCGAGTCGAAGAAGAAACCTGGGAGACTGAGGTCTCAATGAGGGAGCAATACCCGTTTCTTTTCGATTAGACACGTGGATTTCGGGGACGAAATCCCAAATAAGGGGGGGTGAACTTGTAACACCGTCCCCAAATGTATTTATTTTTAAGAGTATAATGTATTGAACCTTACGGAATGGTTAAAGAGTATACGAAGTTGTGAATTTTTAATATTTCTTTTGCGCAAATAGTAAATTCGCACGCGGGACCCACACTGGGAGCGGGGCCGCCCGATATTCCCGAGACCGTATATTTTATCCAACTTGGTCGAAATAATATTTATATAGAGGGGGATAATTTATTTGGTCCAAAGCAATGACATAATGTGGACCGATTGGTCAAAAGCGGCTCAATTACCGGTATTGGTGATTTAACGGATAATAGCCCGAAATTGGATTTCGGAGACCTATAAATTAAAGTTGGGGAATGTACATTCATTATAAAGGGTATAATGATTAAGAACACATAATATATTTTATTTGACCCGATAAAGTAAAATACAGTTAAAACAGTCCGAAAAATACAACTTTCGGGACCGATTGTACACATTGGGACACAAAGGGATGACCTCCCACATGAGTGGGGGCCATCCCACGTTTTTTTGTGCTAGAATGGACAAGGGGGAGCTGGGTTGACAAGAGGATGAGTGGAGGAGGTGCAAAGGGACCCTTTGACCTCACTCATTGGCCATTTGAGACAAAACCAAGTCTCACAACCCATCCCCCCTACCATATTTCGGCCATCACAAGGAAAAGAGAGAGATAGGAAGCTCTTCAACCCCATACTCCATAGCTAATTCGAGCCCAAGCAAGGAAGTTCCAAGGAGGGAGATTAAAGGGAGAAAAAGGCTAGGAAAAGTGAGAAAGATTAAGGTAATGACCTTGTATTAACTTTTCCTTTATTTTTCCCCTACCCTATGAGGTACATATCTTATGGAGAACCCTTGAGGTTGTTCTACATGCCAATAGTTTGGAATAATGGGTTGGGGAGTAGTTCTAAGTCCAAGAACGGACTTAGAAGCCAAACCGACCGGTTCACCGGAAAATAACCTTTTAAGGGTTATGTGTATTGATTAAGGTTTTATGATGTTAAAACCTTGTTAGGAACTTGATTTAGAGTATCTTTGAGCTTCGCCGGAGTTTCGCCGGAGTTGGTCAAAGTTGGCCGGAGTTGGTCAAAGTTCACCGGAATTAGTCAAAGTTCAACCGCGGAGCGTAGAACACGCTTAAGCTCACTTAAGGTGAGGATGACCGACTATATTGCTTATAATTATTGGGTTAATTTCATAAGATTACCTAAATGAATTATATGTGTTTGGCATGATTTATTTATAGTACAAAAATGCCTAAATGAGATTTTTATTGTTTATAAGCAAAAATGCATAATATACAAATTTATGAATAAATTGTGTATGATTATGTGTTATGAATACAATGGTATAATAGTTGTGTAAACTATAAACCAAATTGTGATAAATATACTTTTACCTCATGTAAGGAAGTCATGGAAGGATAAAAGTGATATTTTGATATTAGAGCCAAGTTGTACTTGAATGTGGAATTTAATTGAGATATTCAAATTATTATGAACTCAAGTTACATTTGGAGTAGGCCTTAAGGGTTACTCAAAATGGATGGAACCTAGACTAAGAAGTGGTTTAGGGATTAGTTGACGTGACTATGAGCCGAGCTCTAGCACGTGGTAGTATGACTATGAGCCGAGCTCTAGCAAACGTAGGGTGACTATGAGCCGAGCTCTAGCACAAATTAGTATGACTATGAGCCGAGCTCTAGCAAACGTAGGGTGACTATGAGCCGAGCTCTAGCACAATTTAGTATGACTATGAGCCGAGCTCTAGCAAATGTAGTGTGACTATGAGCCGAGCTCTAGCACAATTTAGCATGACTATGAGCCGAGCTCTAGCATGAAGGAACGTGAGTTAATTATAAGTGAATAACATCCTAGATTGAGGGTCTTGGAAATTGAAACTTTGATTATACTTAGTATAGTTGTCATTGTACTTGTCAAATGCTTCCAAGTACTGACCTCCCCTTCACGGGGGAGGCCACCTCACAGTTTCAGGTAGGGAGTAAAGCTTGCTGCCATCACCGTTGTTCGGGTAGGATCCAAGAAGAGGAGACGTGGTTCGTGCCTCTTCAGATTCCATTTTTCAAACACTTTAATTAATGCTCATGGATAATGTTTTTCTATTGAATATTTAATGGGGGCTTGTATGCCCATGTTTGCCAAAGTGTGGCATGAACACTTGTACCAAATGTTTCCGCTGCTTTGAATGAATATTTTACATTATGTTTGTTTATGGATGTACTATGCGTGAATGATATCCCAGACGCCTTGTATAGTATGAATGTGTTGGACCGCGGTTGACTATTCGTACTGTACGGCGGATTGTTGACGTGTCCGGATAGGTCCGGGGCGTGACAAATATAGAACAAGCGCCGTATATTAACTTGATAGTAGCAATAAACTTAAGATGAAAACGATTGAGATTGATAACCTCAACACAAGCGGTTTATTGGTTTAATCAATATAATTAATTCCCCTTAGATTATTAACCATGAGATGCATGCATTAATAATCCAAGTTTACTACCATGAAAGGACCGAATTAATAACAAGCGTATTAATCGACCGATTCTAGTATTAATTAATATATGAAACAAAACTAGTTGATCCTTTAAGTAATGTTCAAAATATTAATATGAAATATGAATAGGAATTAATTAATACTCAAGAAAGAATATTAAAGAAGATGAATCTTACTATAGTTAATATCAAGATGTTAACTGATTGTCATCTTAGTAACACTCCCCGATATTAACGTAGAGGAAGAAATAACTATTACTATAACTAATGTCAAGATGTTAACTAATTGTCATCTTAGTAACACTCCCCAACATTGATATAGAAATAGTATTTAAAAGAAGAATTAATATTCAAGGAAGAAGATTAAAGATAATAACTCACAACTTACAAATTCATTAAGCTTCAAAGTAGCAAAACCAAGATATGGAAGTTTAGCTCCTCATTTGGAGACTAAACATGCTAAAAGAAATATAGAGAAATTCTATTCTAAACTGAGCTTAAGAGTATAAAGGAATTGGTATTTTTTGTTGTGAAGGAAAGGGGGTGTATTTATAGGCTTTTTGGGAGTGCAGCTCGGGTACTCGATCGAGTATATACAGATACTCGATCGAGTATGTGTAGAAATACCAGATTCGAGGTATACTCGATCGAGTATATGTTCATACTCGGTCGAGTATGTGTAGAAAGTGATATTCGAGCCATACTCGATCGATTTCGGGTTTAAACTCAAAGGCATACTCGATCGGGTATGTCGGTCTACCCGATCGAGTATAGACACTGAATCGTGGCCAAAATCTTCCCGGCATGTTCCTTTGTCTTCGGATCCGATCCGATTTGAAGTTTCAACCTTATACTCGATCGAGTATAGGTAATACTCGACCGAGTATAGACCAAAATCAGGATTTTCCCTTTTGTCTTGTGATTTTGCACCTTCCTTCCACTTTTGGGGTTCACCAACTGTCCTTTGAGTGATGGTAGACCTGTTTGAGCTCAGAATGACCCTAATCTAAACAAATTACAAGAATTCAACAAACTAAACTATTACACCAAAAGTGTGTAATTTCCGAAATACTAAACAACCAAAACTAGCTAAAAACGTAAACATACACACGGAAATTGCAAGTGTATCAAACATCATATCTATTCTACTAGATATTGAGAGTCTAATGATGAGCATTGTGATATCAGCTTCATATTTTATAATTCACTTTTTTTTCTTATTTTTTAAAATATCTATTATGAACCCATATGAATCCAATGTAATATTATACTTTTGAAAGATGGATAAATATGCCATTTAAATTGAGTATTACACCCATGGCCATCGGAAAATTAAAAAAGTTCATTTAATATCTCTGTTATGCTCAACTTTTCATTTGTGTATGCTCATATCAATAAAACAATGTATATCTACTATGAAATCGTCGTACACCGTTGTAGACTAGCTGGAAATCGCCATCTCCGAAGCTGAGACCCCTCGCTCATCACTTGTGGTTGAAATCGCTCACCAATTGCATGAACTCGCCGGTTCGTCGCTCGTCGGTTGCCGCTCGAGGCTGCTCGCGACTCGCCCAGACAAAACTCGCCTCGCCGCCTGGATCAAAGATCGCCACCGGAGATTGGTGCCAGACTGCCAGTCACTCGTGATTGGAGGTCGTCCGTCGTTGCTGTAGGTTGTTGTTGCTCTGAGCTCGACACTTTTCGTCATAGCAGGTGCGTAGTAGAGGACAAAAGACTCAATTGTATCATGCGCATGGTACAATCGGGAGTACAATATAATTTGCACATATTTTAGTCACCAATAACATTTTGTAAACAATCCTTAGTCATAAGTATGACTCGAAAGTCGAAACCTTTCAAATTCTCCCATCTCTCTCAAAACACATATATATAAAACTTAACTTTAGACGGAGAGGGAAAGTCCGATATTTGAGTTTATCAGAAGGATTGAAAGGTCCAGTGGAGGTGCTCTATACTACACTACCGAGTCCATAGGGAGTGAGTGAGAGATGCATGACGAGGAATCTTACCGTCGTCGTCGTCGTGTGGTGGGATTTATTGTGCAGTCCACTCACGTAAACTTTCCAAAACTTAAATCTCTCGAATTTTAATACCACAATCACGAACAGTTCCATCCTGAACTTCTGATTTTTCTGAGTTTGTTTTATTCTCTGAATTTATTAATGGAAACAAGGAACTGCAAGTCCCTCCGATTGTCAAGTACTCCGCACTTTGTCTTTTCACTGACCGATTTTACTCCTCTATCTCCAGGTACAAACACTTGCTTTTTCTTCAGGAAGTTTCTCATAATTTTCAAGCTCAATCTTAATCATGAAAAACTGGATACGTATTCTTCACACACAAAATCCGCATTTATTCAACACATTAGTTTGCCATCATCATGTGCAAGTTGTATCTGATGTTACTGTGAATTTACTGCTAAAAGTAACTTTACATGGGAGTAGTTAACATTAGAAGATATCGGGAACAGGCAGGTAAAATGCATATCGCGAGCACAGGCTAGCCAAGTCACCACCATTTACCAAGCACTTATATACTTGATCACTGTTAGTTCGTCACCATTGTAATTGATGTTCATTAAAGTAAATTGTATCATTGTAATGTAGATTGCTGTGGCAGAAACCATCAAACTTATGGCTTGCTCCCCCCCCCCCCCCCCCCCCCCCGAATCTCTAGGGTATGTGCGAGTCTATTGTGAGTTTGGAGCATCATAAGTATTATTCCAGACTAGAAATATCCGTTTGAGATTGGGCAAAGATTTGTATAATTGGGTAGGAAACAAATATTAGAGATTTTCACTTTCCTTTCTCCATTTTCACCCCTTCAAACTTCAACATGTCATAGCGGCTTGACAGTGCTATATGGAAAACAATTAAACCTGAATTATAATTTATAAAGAGAAGCTAGTCATCCAAAAATGAAAAATAAACTTAATGTTTTGGATGTTTGTCATATAGTGGCGCTTTCATGAGTTTTCTTCCTGTTACACTCATCAAAGGCTCAAATGGAATAAATGTTTTCTTTTTGAGGGAAATGGAATAAATGTTTTTGACCTATTTCCCATAGTGATATTGTGAACCTGTGATAGTGTGATGCAATATTTTCCTTACCCAATTTAAGCTAAAAGTCATAAATAGCTAGAGGCTGGATAATAAGATTATTGTAAGCCAATACAGGATTACATGCTCGACATTTGGTAATGGGATGGTAAGCTGTTAAATTTATGCCACAACATTTTATAATTAGGTTATACTGATGCTAATTAGTAATTAGATTAATGTCATCCATCTCTTCACATCAGGTGAATATCCCATAATGACTTGCATTAGCCTTTTTTGAGCCCTCAATGGCTTGAAATGTACAACTTAGCAAATTACCCCCGTTAGCGACTTCCTTCATTCTTTTTTTAATCCCTCAATGACTTCAAGCCATGCAGTCAAACTTGAACAAAGCTGACTTTTCCATCCCAAAATGTTACCAAACTGTGCAAGGTTGCCAACCATTTATCTTCATTTCACCACCAAAGTCTAAATATTGACCCAATGCATGCTATCCACACATTCTTTGGCCTAGTCTCATGGTAGTTATATTGAATTATTGATTCCACCATTATGTTACATATGACATTGCCGGCTTGCCGGCTTGTTCCAGAAATGGTAGAGTGATATTTAGCATAACTTTCTTTCATTTTAAATATATTGTTTTCATGAAAGCATTGTGGTTTTGTTTTTTACATGAAACAGCCACTTATATAGAAAGTGAAAAATGAGATTTTATGTCATTAGTTGTCCTTCAGAATTTTTCCATCATTTGCAATGGAGCCAAAGATTCATATTTTTTTGGCTTGAAAATATGATGGAATAAAGCAAAATAGCTCACTAAACTGTCCGCTTCTTTGTTATGAAGCAGCAGTCGGTCCATGCAATTTTGGACGCGATTTTCACTATGGGTCATCCGGAAACAGTCTCTCTGTGCATTAGTACAGGGGTAAGACTGCGTACATCCGACCCCCCTACCCCACCGTAGGTGGGAGCCTTTGCGGCACTAGGGTAAATGAAAATGATGATGATGAGTTGTCCTTCAGAATTATGCGGTAGGAATGGGATCTGGCATAAGTAATAACATGTTTTCACATTGATTTTCAAATGAATTTAGTGTTGAATAATTTCAGGCAATTGATTATAAAAACTCAGGCAATTGATTTAAAACAGTAAATTACTAAAATTTCATTTCACAAACCCTAACCCAATTGGGATTAAAACTTTTATTATGATAATCTCCATGCAGCATAGTAAAAGAAAAAATAATAATGGCGTAATATACAAGAAAAGTGATAAATGTATTGGTGGAAAAAATCTGGGATCGCAGAAATGCAATCACACAGATAGAGGTGAAAAGGAGATTTAACATTTTTGGCTGCTAGGAGATTTAATATACAAGGCTATGTTCTCACTTGTTGATCAGAGGGAATTTATGGAGAGATCTTGTGGGGAGAAAATGAATCCACAACTCACGGCTTGGCCATTGAAATGAAAGAAAGGATGGTCAATGACTTAGGGAAAAAAGTTTGACTTGTTCTTAAACCTGATATCTTGGACAGGATATAGAAATTCCATTGTATGAGTTATGATGTTTTTAATTGGACTTGTTTCAGTCCTAAACCAAACCAAATCAGACCAGATCAGACCTATGTTTTAAAAACCGGACCGGGAAGCTACTCGGCCACATGGCCGGGTCAAGTGGTCAACTAGAACCTGGTGGGTAAACCGTTTTTTGTTTTTGGCCACTTCTCGGTTTCTAACTAACCGAACTGGGTTTTGGTCCGGGTCAACTCGGCCGGTCCGTGTCGGTTTTTTAAGCATAGGATGAGACCAGACCAGACTTAAACAAACTAGACTAGACCTCGACAATTGTAATATAAATAGAGACCAAACATTTACCAGACCAGTTTAGACCAGTCCAAACTTAAACATTAGACCAGAAGATTTCAGTCCAAATAAAAAGTAAAAACATCCATAGTAGAGATCCAAGACTTTATGAGTTTATGCTCAAAACTTGCTGACTTACTATGAATTTTGATGAATGCTAAGAAATCCGGAATATCATCTGGTTAAGAGTGACTTATTGAAGAAAATAAAATGTGTCATTCGTCAGTTTATTAACATAAACAGAAAAAATTGTGGTACTGGCATACTGTAGTATGGTCAATTGTGCATAGTGCAGACTGCATGTGACTAGACATGTTCTGTTAGAATCTGTCTTCATGTGTTCGCCACAATTTTCCAAGTGGTAAGATGATAATAGCTGCTTAAGTCTGTTTGTATGGTAAAAGTATGTCTGCCAATGGCTTTATTTTCAATATCAACGTTAACTCCTTTCCATTCAGAAAGGGCCTGGACAAAGTACATTGGCTTTTGGATCCTATAAGTGAAAGTAATCTTCAGTTATTTGCTCTTGCTTCTATATGGATCTCTAGCAAAGTAAGTCTTGCCATGTTAAATGTTTGCCTTTACTCATTGGCCTTGTCATCAATTTGTTTTCCTTTTCATTACATTTTCTTTTCGAAGTAACCATGTAGTTTCATCTTACTTTTTCAGATTCACTCGTCTCCTCCTCTTTCTTTCAAGACACTGAAGTCATTGGGAGACAAGAGTATTTCTGAGCAACATTTTACAACAAGAGACTTTTTAGATGCAGTAAGCTAGCTATTTTTTAATAAAGTTCCAAGGGTGTATAATTCCATTTTCTAATTCTCCAGGTGGTGATAAGCTACTTTGTAGGAGCTATTGCTAATGCAGGTACCTAGCATTTTACTCTGGCTCTTGTGTCATTGCGTGTCTTTTGTTAAGTACGGAGTATGTCTTTCTTTATCGTCTTCTCTGGACACTTCTCTTCCGCATCAAACTTCAAACCTCTCTGTAAATTCTTTTCACGCCACTGGATAAGAAGTAGGAGGCCAAATCTCGATCAGTTTTTTCTTCCACACCACACCTTTTGTATATACTTAGTGCATATGTTTATTTTTCACAAGGTATTGAAATATGAGATTGGCGTGTCATGCATTGCCTATGTATTCCTGGAGGATCTCATTATTCAATTGAAGTGAGTGTTTTACCAAACTGGACCTGTTGACAAATTTTCGAACTTCTTGAAGTTTCATTTGACTCCACTCCATTTGAGTGACTTTAGGGATGTTGCACGCGTGGGTGAACATGTGAGCTATGAAGCTTGCATGGATATCATGGACCTACTTTATGAAATGGAGGAGACTTCAGTTCTTTTCACTACTTCGAAATGCTTAGCGGCATCTATATTGGCATGGTTTTTCTATTTTTATTATGATTCAGAATAACACATTTTGTTGAACATATTATATACTGGATGTCATTGATTGTGCAATTTGCAGGCTGCTGCATATGTGATCACAGTTCCCGTACAACGATGGGAGTTCCCTATTCTTCCTTGGGGTAAGATTGCAAACACAGCATATTAAATTCCATAATCCATTACTGGCATGGTTTTTTTTGCTTCTCTACTAGTTGCTCGACTGTTCGTAATGACAGTACATTGTAATTATTAATCATTACCAAATTTTTATATGATGAGTTTAAAGTAGGATTAATGCGTAATTTGGCTTGACTGCTTGAGTAAACTGTGACCCTAACCTAAGTTCATGTACATAGAAAAGTAGGAAATATCAAACTTCTATTTGGAATATTTGTACTGATGGCGAGGATAGTTTTTTTTTGTTATGTGATTGAGATTGCGAATTGTGACCTAAACTGTCTGTCAGTGTAAATAGTCACCTCTATGACCATGAATGAAATGAGAATATTGTTGGAAAATTATTACTCAGTGAGCAATAGCTTCAGGTAAGGCTGTAACGATATGGAAGGGGGAAATACTTCATAAGTTATCACATTGTTAGGTCATCTAAGAGCATCTTCAATGGTACAATGTGCACGGTGCACACGTGGCATGAGAGATGACCACATAAATATTAGTATATAAATTATTTCTCTCCTTATTTAAATGATTTTATACAGTTTTGGTAAGTTTTTGTCCACAATGTCAAGGAGACCGTCTAATGTTGACATTGTTGTTGACATTGCAGGGAAAAACTTACCAAAATTGTATAAAATCATTCAAATAAGGAGAGAAATAATTTATTTGCTAATAATTATGTGGCTATCACTCATGCCACATGTGCACCGTGGACATTATAGCATTGGAGATGCTCTAAGTTTTAGTATATACAGAATAGATTGACAAATGTAGGAAAGAGTCTGGATAGTTAATAAGTTATTGATAATCACTGGTGAAGGATGTAGCTTTGAGATATAAATGAAGAATGTTATAGTTATGAGAGTAACCTCAATTGCGGTAAAGAGTGCACCCAAGTAGAGTTAGAAGAATTGTTAAACAAGTGATTGAGTCCCTGTTCTCTTAATTATTTCCTTCAACTTATTTCACAATTACATGGAAAACTGTATTTTCATTTCAAATCTGGTCATCTTTTATCAAAGATGGTGCATTTTAGTGGTTTTGTATAGACCATTTACAGGACAGGCTGGAGAGCTATAGGTTCAGGTTGTAATTAGGCAATTTTGTTTCTCCCATACACTTTACCGCTCTAGATGTACCACTTAATAAAAGGAAACGCACCCACCTAGAATTTTTATTACGGAGTACTAGTTTTGGTGAGAACTCAGAAGTGGTCAGTTGTGTTGGGAATAACAGGATCGTGCTAATATGAGAGAAAAACACTTCTATTACTTTCAAGAATAGAAAGAAGAGACATACAAGCTCTAACTAAAAACTCTCAAAACAACACCTCACATATCTCTCAAGGATATTCACAACTCTTCTTGGTTGTGCTATGATGATCTATTCTAATTTACTTGATGATAGAAAGACTCTCCAAGCTCTCTATTTATAGCACCAAAACTAGGTACTATGAAGGTGGAAGGAAGCTTCAATGGTGGTTGGAAGGAAGGTCACTCCTAGGTGTATGGAAGATCCCTTTGTCATTCTTGCACATGGAGGAAACTTCAGGGACATTAGGAATTGGATTCTTCAATTTGCTTGTACTTGGATATGACCTGGAAATTGAATTCTTCAATTCTCCCCTTCCAGGCATATTCAAAACAAGCATCCCGACTATGTCTCTGCATAGCTCTAGCTTATCTCGTGTTACCACCTTCGTCAGCATGTCTGATGGATTCTCCTTTGTATTGATCTTCACTAGTCTCAACAGTTGTTGATCAATCGTCTCCCGTATCCAATGATACCGAATGTCAATATGCTTTGTACGAGAATGGTACATAGAATTCTTGCTCAAGTCTAGAGCACTCTGACTGTCACAATGTACCTTGTACTCTTTCTGCTGGATCCCAAGTTCTTGGAGAAAACGCTTTAGCCACAACATTTCCTTACCTGCTTCAGCGGCAGCAATGTATTCTGCTTCTGTAGTAGATAAAGCGACACACTTCTGCAATCTTGATTGCCAAGAAACGGCTCCCCCTGCAAAAGTGTAGATATATCCTGAAGTAGACTTTCTACTATCAGTATCTCCTGCCATATCAGCATCTGTGTAGCCTTCCAAGACTGGATCAGCTCCTCCATAACAAAGACATAACTTCGTGGTACCTTTCAAGTACCTGAGAATCCATTTGACTGCCTCCCAATGCTCCTTCCCGGGGTTAGAGAGAAAACGACTCACTGTACCCACTGCCTGTGCGATGTCTGGCCTTGTGCATACCATGGCGTACATCAAACTCCCAACTGCTGAAGAATATGGAACTGCTGACATCTCCCCGATCTCTTCCTTGGATGTAGGGCATGTTCTTTTGCTCAACTTGAAGTGATTCGCAAGTGGAACACTTACTGGCTTGGCATCATTCATGTTGAATCTCTCAAGTACTCGTTCAATGTACTTCTCCTGAGATAGCCATAACTTGCGATTCTTCCTGTCTCGAGTGATCTGCATCCCAAGAATCTGTTGAGCCGGTCCTAAGTCTTTCATATCAAAAGACTTAGAGAGTTCTTTCTTCAGTTGGTTTATCTTCACTGCATCTTTCCCAACGATCAACATGTCGTCTACATATAGTAGAAGAGCAATGAAGGTACCGTCTGGAAGTTTCTTGATGTATACACACTCATCTGCAGTAGTCTTCTTGTAGCCTTGACTCTTCATGCATGAGTCAAACTTCTTATTCCACTGCCTTGGTGCCTGCTTCAAGCCATACAAACTTTTAGATAACTTACACACAAAGTTATCATTTGAGTTCTCAAAACCTTCCGGCTGCTGCATGTAGATTTCTTCTTTCAAATCTCCGTGAAGAAATGCTGTCTTCACATCCATCTGTTCAAGCTCCAAGTTCATACTTGCTGCCAAGCCAAGAATAACTCGGATTGAGGTCATCTTGACAACTGGTGCAAAGATCTCATCAAAGTCAATTCCTTTCTTCTGCTGGAACCCTTTGACAACCAACCGAGCTTTGTGTTTCACCACTTGTCCGCTTGCATCCTTCTTCAGCTTGAACACCCATTTGTTCCTTAGTGCCTTCTTCCCTTTAGGAAGTTCTACGATCTCATAAGTTTGATTTTTCTGCAGAGATTCTAACTCATCCTGCATTGCTATTAGCCATTTTTCTTTATCCTTATGAGATACAGCTTCTTGAAAACTCTCCGGTTCTCCATCTTCAGTTAACAAAAGATATTCGGATGATGTGTACCTTGTCGATGGTATATGCCCTCGTTCAGATCTACGAACAGTAGGAACCATCTGAGAAGAGCTACCATCATCTGTGTCTGGCGGGGTGGATTGTGTCTCCCCTTGCTCTGCACTCTCTTCTGTCTCCTCGCCTTCTTCTGTTTCTGAGTTATCTTCATGCACTTTGTCCTCTTCTGGTGCTTCATTTGAAACTTGAACACCCTCATTTGACTTCCGAGACATTGTGGGTTTTTCAATGTCTTCTATTGTCAAATCTTCGTGGAACACAACATCCCTACTTCTGAACACCTTTTTCTCCTTAGGATCCCATAGCCTGTATCCAAACTCTTCATTTCCATAGCCAACGAAAATGCATGGGATAGTTCTTGGATCGAGCTTCTGCCTGAGCTCTTTGGATACATGTGCATATGATGAACAGCCAAATACTCTAAGATGTGAGTATGTAGGATCCTTACCTGTCCATAACCTCTCTGGAACTTCAAAGTTCAGTGGTACCGAAGGTGATCGGTTGATAAGGTAGCATGTGGTGTTGACTGCTTCTGCCCAGAATGACTTCGGAAGCTTAGCCATATTCAGCATGCTCCGGACACGCTCCATGATAGTCCGGTTCATTCTTTCAGCAACGCCGTTGTGCTGAGGGGTGCGTGGTACTGTCTTCTCATGTCGAATGCCATATTCTCTACAATATGCATCGAACGCCTTAGAAGTATACTCGCCTCCATTATCAGATCGGAGACATTTCAGCTTCTTTCCCGTTTCACGTTCCACCAAGACGTGAAATGTCTTGAAGCACTCAAATACCTGATCTTTCGTAATCAGGAAATACACCCACACTTTCCGAGAAGCATCATCAATAAAAGTCAGAAAATATCTGCTTCCACCGATTGATTCCACCTCGAAAGGACCACAGACGTCGGAGTGTACCAAACTTAACAACTCTGATCTTTTAGCTGAAGTAGAACTGAATGATACTCTATGATGCTTACCAAACAGACAATGACTGCAAGGACCCAGTGCAGCATTCTTGTCGATGTTGATAAGGTTCTTCTTAATCAAGGTAGTCAGCCCTTTCTCACCGATGTGGCCGAGCCTCAGATGCCACAGATTCTGAGTAGTCTCCTCAGCAATATTGAGGCTATCCGTACAAATCCTCAAATGAGTTTTGTACAATGTGCCACAAACATGTCCTCGAGCGATTGTCAAAACGCCCTTTGACATTTTCCAGGTGCCCCTGTTAAAGTGGTTTTCATACCCCTGTTCGTCAAGACATACCACTGACAGGAGATTGAGACGAAGGTCTGGAACATGTCTGACATCCTTCAACGTGATTGTGCTCCCAGAACTCGTCTTTATTTGTACATCACCAATTCCAGCTATTTCAGATGAACTGGAATTGCCCATCTTCACTGCTCCAAAGTCTCCAGCTTTGTAAGTTGTGAAGTAGTACCTGTGGGGAGTAACATGGTAGGATGCTGCAGTATCTACCACCCATTCAGTGTCCTCTCTTGAGACGTGAAGGCATGTTTCATCATTGATAGTACAATACGCCACATCACCTGAGATTGTGATGAGCGCTTCACCACCCTTGCTCTTCGCTTGAGAATTGCTCTTGCCTCGCTCCTCTAGCAATTTGTAGCAATTCTTCTTCATGTGACCCTCTATACCGCAATGGTGGCAGGTATAAGAAGGTTTCCGGCCATCTGATGATCTCCCCCGACTTTTGCCCCTGCTTTGCCATTTCCCTCTACTGTTTCTTTGTTGTTTTCCTTGTGATCTTCCTCTATTCTCTGTCACAAGGGCATGAGTCTCATCTGTGCTCATGTCTTTCCTTCTTGCCTCCTCATTGAACAGTGCATCCTTGACCACAGACATGGTAAGTTTGCCATCTGGGGCTGAGTTGCTGAGAGTAACAACTAGTGTCTCCCAACTATCAGGAAGGGAACTAAGAAGCAGTAGAGATTGCATTTCATCTCCAAGTGGCATTTCTACACAAGATAGTTGATTTACCAGACTCTGAAATTGACTAGTATGTTCGGCAACAGAAGTTCCACTTTTGAGCTTCATATTGACAAGACGCCTCATCAGTAGGGCCTTGTTCCTAGCGGTCTTGGCCTGGTACATATCTTCTAACTTTTTCCAAAGGGCATAAGCATCGGTTTCTTGTGCAACATGGTGGAAGACACTATGGTCAATCCATTGTCGGATTTGACCAATAGTTTTTCTATTAATTTTCTTCCATTCCGTTGACTTAGCCGGGTCAGGATTAATACCTTTCATCTCTATTGGATCAAAAAGGTCTTTACAGCTAAGGAAATCTTCCATCCGAGGTTTCCATAGCGTGTAGTTGGTAGCCGTGAGCATAATCATAGCTCCGGAAGATGAAGTTGACTCGTCAAAGGTCATTTTCACCTTCTAAATAATTTTGATTTTCTGTTTCAGAAAAATCGGAGCAGAATTTCGAAAAACGGGCAGCACCGTTGCGTCCGGAACGGCCGAAAATGGTGGGTAGGCACTTTCGGGGTCAAAATACAATTTTCGAAAAATTATAGGCCGAAATTATAATTTTTCAAAAATTGAGGGACCAAACTGCAATTTTTCAAAATTTAAAAACTGACCGGTGACGTGGCAGATGACGTGGCAGTGACGTGGCGGTGACTGGGCGATGACGTGGCAGCTGACTGGGCGCTGGTGAAAGTTGGCAGTTGACTAGTGACGTGGCGGCTGACTGTGCTGGGACTGCACATGTGGCGCTGAGGTGTCGCTGACGCAGCTCTGGCTGGCTGATGACGTCAGCGATGACGTCAGCTGTCTTCAACCTCTGTCTGCGCGTGATGACGTCAGCATGACGCAGGCAGTTTATGGCCGGCGTTTGGCGGCGCGTACGGCAGCTTCCGGTGGCCAAAAAAATCCCCAAAAATACCAGTTTTCTCGTCTCGACGAGACGAATCCAACGGTATATTCAGATTGCAATTCTGAGCAATACTGAAAAACTCGATTTTTCAGACAGTAGAATTTTATCTGAAAAAATCTGGGAAAAATATCAAAAGCTCAACCAGTCTCTGATACCACTTGTTGGGAATAACAGGATCGTGCTAATATGAGAGAAAAACACTTCTATTACTTTCAAGAATAGAAAGAAGAGACATACAAGCTCTAACTAAAAACTCTCAAAACAACACCTCACATATCTCTCAAGGATATTCACAACTCTTCTTGGTTGTGCTATGATGATCTATTCTAATTTACTTGATGATAGAAAGACTCTCCAAGCTCTCTATTTATAGCACCAAAACTAGGTACTATGAAGGTGGAAGGAAGCTTCAATGGTGGTTGGAAGGAAGGTCACTCCTAGGTGTATGGAAGATCCCTTTGTCATTCTTGCACATGGAGGAAACTTCAGGGACATTAGGAATTGAATTCTTCAAGTTGCGCTGGTGGACCATGCTCTAGATGTTTGGTCGTTGCTCCCGTCATAAAAAAATTGTTCTGCTTTCCATTATACAATCAAAATACACCGTGATTGTTTTTTGTGAAAGTATTTATTAAATTCATGTATTTTTTATCCAAATGTCTAGGTCTCTAGGATGCTTCCATTATGTATTAGTTTTTATTGGTAATCCATTTAACAATTAAATTGTGATATAGATTAGAGTCAATTAAGAATAGTAGAAAATGGTACTATAGATTGATAGTTCAGTAGTTCACCCCTAGTTTAGCATTGATCATGATAGTTCACTACGCTAGACTCTCCACTTGATATTGTTTTTTGTTGAAAAAAGACACGGCATCATTCAAATACTCCGTATGAAAATATTTATGGAGTTGGCCAATGCGACTTTTTTCTAACACTAACCCAATTTTGAACGGTCCAGTAGGGAGTTCTCTCCCTAGATATCTTCAGAAATACGTAGTATTTTGTTCCATTTGGTCCTGTTTTTAAGGTACAGTTTTGGTTTTTACCAAATCAATGAAACGTTTAAATGCATTTAAAATCGGATGTTCGTGTGTGGATGTGAATGGGGGTTTGTTGTGATGATATTTGTCTTGATCTTTTTTATTAGAGAATTTACCCTAAATAGGACTAAAAACGTTTGTAAATTCCAAAATGGGACTGCCATGTTTTTAATTCCCAAAATGGGACTAATTACTGTCATGTTTTGGAAGTAGCAGACTTTAAACATGGCAGTATTTTCCAAACATGACAGTAATTACTCCTATTTTGGGAATAAAAATATGACAGTCCTATTTTGGAATTTACAAACGTTTTTTTTGTCCCATTTCAGGAACTTTCCCTTTTTATTATTACAGGTCTAAATTCGGTATGTTAGCCCCTCAACTCGTCGTTGGCCCATTTTTATCATCAAATAATAAGTACCTACTATTCTGGTGCAGTTGTGTTTGTCACTTCATGCAGAGAGCAGGAGGTTGTGAATACGGTCAAAGTTATTCTAAGCCATGTTTTTGAACCGGGCCCACGTCCTTGATTTGGAGGGATCTGTCGCTCTTTATATCTTGCTGAAGATCAATCACAAGGATGCGACCCCAATTGCACGCTTAGTCAAAGGTCAACAAACACAACCATACCTTGCACCGTCTTTAAAAATTTGTTTCAGATTGTCTCCATGGACATTTATGATATTTTCTTTTGCAAATTGGGACATATAGCTGGATTTCATTAGTAGTCATACTAGTTTTTGCTGTACTACCTTTCTTCCTTACTCTTAATCTTTTCAGTTCGTCTCAAAATAATATTCGATTTCTCATTTTGGCAGGGACGAAGGTATGTATGTGTAGGGGGCCTTGCCCCCCAACTTTTTTTTATTTTTTAGTAAGCTAGTACTCCCTCCGTATCTAATTACTTGTCTCACTTTCCCTTTCGGGACGTATAAAAAAATGTCTTATTCCCTGTTTGGAAAGAAACCCACTCAAAAAACTGTTACAGTACCGTAACAGTACAAAAAATCTCCTACTTTACATATAATCAATATTAATTGTCTTAAATTATGTAAAAAAGCAAATGAGTCAAGTAAATAGATACGCAAGGAGTATTAGATATTAAATTATCAGAAAAGATTGGGTAAAAGCCCTCCAACTTTTGTATTTTTTTGTAGTACTAGTATTAGATATTAAATAATAATAAAAATTGGGTCATAATTACCTGCTAGAAGTCTTTATTTGAGATACTTTTGGGTAGAATTTTTTGATGAAATTTTGTCATCACGTATTTCATGAAGTGTAGGTTATGTCCATTGAATTTCAATATAAATTTTAAGTGGAAAGTCAATTAAATAAATTATGGAAAAACACTGTGTTTTATATATATATTTTGGTGCAGTGTTTTTGAATTATTTGTTTGACTGACTTGCCAATTAAATTTTAAACTGAAATTTGATGTAAATAATCTGCACATCATGAAGAACATTGTCACAAAAAATCATAAAAAAAAATCATCCGGAAGCACCTCAAACATAGGCATCCGGATGGTGGATCTCGTCAGGTAGTTTTGATAGGATTATTTCTCATGAAATAATTATATGATTAAAAAATATAACAAAATATGTTTTACTCCTCAAATAGATCTTATTTAGTTCTATTAAAACTAATTTGATTAAAGTTTGCCAAAATAGGAGTGGATAAGTCATATTTTGAGAATAAAACAACGATGATCCTATTTATAAATTTTATTTTTATTCTATTCCTATTTAAAGAATTTTCTCTTTATTATTTGTGTTCCTTCTTGGCCCCCCATGACTAAATCCTGACTTCGCTTCTGCTTTTTTGGTAGAGAATTTGTGGTTCACGTTATTTCTTATATATTCTTACACATTTCTCTCTTCTATAAAAAATTCTCCACCACAAAATACGCACTATCTTAATCTCTATGTCAAATGTATTTTCGAAAATAATTTAGGCACAACGGAAGTAATTACTACTTCAGTCTCACTAAGATTGATACAAGAGAAGGTGGCACGATTATTAAGAAAAGTGAGTTTATGTGGTTGATATTAAATTGATAAAGTAAGAATAAAGTAAGAATGGTTTAGAGTCACACAAACTTCACCAAATTTGGTATAAGACAATCTTAGTGGGATTTCCCAAAAAAGTAAAATGAGACAATCTTAGCGGGACGGAGGGAGTAGATGTTAAAAAGTATATTTTTGTATTTTACACTATTTACAAAGTCTATTTTAATTATATTTTTTGGTTAGTGTTTTAGGAAAATATATGGGAGAATTCCCTATATGGAAGTAAATAAATTCGTAATTGTCAAAATAGGACTAGAATTTCAAAATTCCCAAAATAGGAGTTATTATTTGTATTTGGACAATGATACCCTTGAAGCTTGGTAACATGTTGCAGACACAATGATGGATTGATGCCACTCGCCGGCAACCACTGCTTGCCGGCCACCGCCGCTCGCCGGCAACCACCGTTTGTCGGCCACCGTTGCGGCCTCAAAATTGACCGCCGTTGCAGATCTGGCAGCCTCCACTGTAGATCTGGTCGCCGGAGCCGTAAATCTGGACGCCTCCAGCCGCGGACTGTTGCCCCTTCAAATTCGGCTGCGGGCGTTGCAGATCCGGCCTTTGCCGCTGCAGATCCGACCTTCACCATTGCATCTCAGGCCGCCGCTGCCCAACATTTTTCTCATAATGCCAACATGAATCTAAAATGCCATTTTAATGGCATTTTCAAAGGGAAACACAGATTTTTCAGAAGAATAAAAATGCCATTTTGATGACATTTTCAGAGTAAATTTGGCAATTTTAACAACTAAAGAAGAAATTGGCCTAACATCCGACCTGCGACAACTACAGAAGACGAGAAGAGAGAAACAATAGAGGAGGAGGGGGAGAACAATGAGCTTCTTTACTCCGCCAAGGCGGCAACTAGGGCTGGCAATATCACCCGCACCCGCGGATACCCGGTCAACCCGAACCGAAAATATGGATGAAAACCCGAAGAAGTATGGATGAAAAATGGATGACGGGTGGATCGAAAGACGGGGTGGATCGGGTGTGGATGAAGGCTCATCCAACCCATCACCCGACCCGTCACCCGTTCCATCCACCCACCCGCTGACCCGCATATAATTATATAATATATAATATATAATATATATTCTATCTATTTAATAATAATAATAATAATAATAATAGTTAATTGGTGAAACAAAGATAATTGGAGAGCTTCAAGAAGTGGCAGTTAAATAGCAAAAATAGTTTTGTGCCGATGCATAAATGCAGAATTTAACAACTTGAAGAAGTTTTATGTCTATTTTGTTTAACATTCAGTTTTTTTCTTTATCATTGGCAGTGAATTAATGATTGTAATATACTTAATTGCTCATGTTTTTGTTGTTATTTTACAATGAATTCTTAATTTTTGGTTCTTAATTGTCATGATATCTCTTTGTAATTTATTTATTTTGTCTCAAGTTTGAACATTTATACTTCACCCGCTACTCACCCGATCCACCCGATAATCCGTTCAAGATGGATGGGTTGGATGTGGATGTAATTTTTAATGGATGATGGACGGGTGGGTGGAGTATAAAAAATTAACGGGTGGACGTGGATGAGCCTCCACCCGGTAAAAATCCGACCCGCTGCCACCCCTAGCGGCAACAGATCTGATCGGATTTACTACTCCCTGCTTGCGCCTGCTCACATCTCTTGCTCGTTGCTAGCCGGGTCGCTACAGTTTCTCGCAGCTTCCAGAATCTCGTTGTCGCAGCTCAATATATTGGAGAAGATAGCTGGTGAGCAGAGTCTAATTTAAAAAGCATATTGGAGAAGATAGTGGTGGGTAGAGTTTAATTTAAAAAGAAAAGAAGAAAATTGATCTGCCAATGATGTGTGGGTGGAAAAGAGAGGTTGTCTCCTCGGCGTCGATCTCATGAGTAGGAGGGGTAAAAGTGGAATAGTAGTCCTATTTGGGAATAGAAATATATCTACTCCTATTTGAGAATTTAGACACTAATTTAGTCCTATTTAGGATTAAAAAAAACTCAAAATATATTACTCATAAAAGTTATTTTTAAATTTATCTCAACCAAAAGTTTTATATGCGATGTATATGTTTTTTCATAATTTTTAACAATAGTTGTACATATTCTCTAATCACTTATAATATAAGTTATAACATCCACTTTTAAAATATAAACAAATTGTGAATCCTAGGTGCCGCTCCTTTTCCGATCCTATTGATCTCTCCAGCGGTCGAGTAGGCCAATCATCAAATCATACTAGCAACCTTTTCCCTTTATTCACATATTATTGTGATGTAGTGACTCAAACTATCTAATGATGACATCAAATATTAGAAATTCTTGGTAGAGGTATGATCCAATTAGATTATTCTTCTTTTTTGGTTGTGTTGATTTTGTTCTACGATGGTTCTTTCCCGGGCACTTGTGCTCCGGGGTGGTTTGTCTCTCTCTATGTAGGGAGTTTTTTTGGTGTCTCGGCAAGCTTTGTCTGGTTAAGGATTTCTGCCAACCTTCTTTTAGAGTGCGAAGACATTGGCATAGCTCGTCCTCCTCCAGAACCACCTCCGTATCATGAAGAGTATTGTGGAAAAAATTTATTTCAATTTTATTTTTTCCATCAACAGTACTCTTTTTTTATATTTCAGTTATTGTTATTTTGTCATTTGGATTCTTGTTAGCGTCTATGTTGTTATGTTTGTCAGTTTGTTTGGAAATTTAGCCTTTTTTTATGTCATTGGGAGTGTTTGGATCTATGGAACCAGAGATAGTTGTGTCAAGCCAGCTTTATTGTTAGGGATTCGTGTTGATCTTTTAGGGGTAACCGTCTCTAAGTCTGATCATAGGGTTTATAGTCGCAGTTGTTGGAGATTCGTTGATGTCAGATTTGTTTTTCTTTTACTTAACGTAATGATCCAAAAACTTATGATATGAATAGAGATGAGTTTATGTTAAAAAAAACAATAGTTGTACATATATGAATAGAGATGAGTTTATGTTAAAAAACAATAGTTGTACATATATGAATAGTTAAAGTAGTGTCTTGGCAATTAAAAAGGTACAGAAGTACTATAAAATTGACTAATTGTTTTTACCCTAATCTCGGCTTAAATTTTTTATTGAATATAAAATTTAAAAAAATGCTATTCTAAATTTCTAATGTTACCTCCTTCTGGGAAAAAAAAATCCACTTTCTTTTTTTTACAGATTTCTCAACTTTCAACAAGTTCTTATTTCTATAAAGGAATTTTTTTATGCAAAAGTTACAACTATCCATACTTTTTACTTCATTTTACAACTATCCATACATAAAATAAGTGTATACTTGGAAAATAAAAAAATAAAAAACTTTTCTTACACAAATATGTGTAGGCTTAATTGGGAACTTCAATTTGGAACGCAGAGTGTATTTTAAAAAGTAATTTTGATATGTATTCCAATGAGATCATTGACCTTGTTATGATGTTATGCGTATTATTTTTAATATTTTATAATTAAGTTGTCGAGTCTAACTTATTTGTTAAAATAAAAATAAAATCTTAACCTGAAACATCTAAAAGAGGTAAGTGATAAGTTTAAATTGGAATAAATGGATTATCAAGTAGTATGCACTATTTTGAAGGTGAGATTTGCATTGGTAGTGATTGGTCCGTTCCTAAACCTTCTAGTTTCTAAGCGCTCGTTTGGTAACTCTGTTTTTCAGTTTATCAAGTTTATCAGCCAATTTATTAATCAAACACGTGACTTTTTGATTTCATGCGCTGAATTTTGAAATCACAAGATAAAGTAAGGTTGATGTTACTTTTCTGGCTGTATTGGCTGAAGTTACTGTAGAAGATCATTTTAGTTTTTTTTTTTTTAATTTAAGAAAACCAAATTTTATCAAACGTGCAGGAAATACAACGTAAGGAAACAAAAAGCCTTTCAAAACAAAAAACAATTAAAAATTATTACAAATATGAGAAACTTCTAAAGGATCCAACTCGATGGCTCCAAGAATATCTCCGGTAGGCATGGCAAATGGCAATGGGTCGGGGCGGGTACTGCAAGACCCGGACCCGCCCCATGACTTAGCGGGGCGGGTCCGCCCCGCCCCGTGACTTGCACGGGTCCAAACGGTCCGCCCCGCCCCGTCAAAACCTAATTTGCTATTATGTATTTTTATTTGTGGGAAGTTGTTACCCATTGAATCTACATAAAATTTATCTCTAAATAATAATTAAAAATAAATATATTAAATCAAATTCATGATACGTTAAAAATTTCAAAAATTAAGGAAAAATTATTCAGACTTGAATACTTAATCTATTTAATTATATTAATAATTGAATATATTTATTAAAATGCTATATATAAAGAAAACATTGATAATCCGTCGTTCATCTCATTCTTATATATATATATATATATATATATATATATATATATATATATATATTATAAGATGAAAAAAGTTATGATTTATTGTATACACATATGTATGTTGAAGTATATTTGTAGTATAATTTAAGAAAAAGTATGTATACTTATATAACGAGCGGGTCGGGGCGGCACGGGTCAATACTAATACCCGGGCCCGCCCCTCTGTATAGGCGGGACGGACCCGCCCCATTTGCAAGACGGGGCGGGTCGGACCCACCCCAAATGTCTCAGGCCAGGGCGGGTCATTGCGGGTCGGTTTTTTTTACATCCCTAATCTCGGGAGATCCTCATGTTTGTAAACATGCAATTACCTATTGTATTATGGAGTTCACCAATCTCGAATGCAATGTTGTTAACCCCATGGTGAACTGGAGACATTCTCAAATATATGGTCCCACCTCTTAGCTATTTTTTATATAATGTACTCCCTCCCTCTCCTTTTAAATATCCCGTTTTACCATATTGTGATGTCCCTATTTAAATGTCTCATACCTTATTTGGTAATGTTTGTGTAGCTCAAAATCATTCTTACTTTATCAATTAATTATCAACCACACAAACTCACTTTTCTTAAAACTCGTGTCACCCTCTTCCGGGACATTTAAAAGGGGACGGAGGGAGTATTTCTTTTTTAATTTTATTAATATAATACTCCGCATATTTTAAATATAATTTTTTCATAAATCAGCAGAATCTGGCAATACAATTTAGTTTAAACTAGGGCTGGGACCGGTTTGGTTCTTACTCAAAATGAGTGGAACCATTATAAAAGTTTTAACTAATGAAATCGGTTCGGTTCCTATATAAAAAATCAAGAACCGTTATGGAACCGAACCGGCAGTAAACGGTTCGGTTCTTCCTTTTACCGGTTCCTAGAATAATTTTTTCTCGTCTAAGAATTAACAAATAATTTTAAACATGTCGAAAATTCAAAACACGAGTATTAAAATTTTATTTGAAGCTCTAATCACTTCAAACATCAAAGCTCAAACTTAACTAATGAACTTTGAACACTTAATAGAACAAAAGTGATTTAAATTTTCATGTAATAAATGAAACATTAAAAATTAAAAATCGTTATAGTGTTGGAGCGATGAAGGTTACTCGTCATCATAGTAGCAAGAATAGGACGCCTACTTCAAGTCGTTCAAAACATAAAAAAAAAGACACTGAGTTTGCATGTATAGATATAAAAAACATTATTACATTCTATTGATTCATAATAAATCTAATAATTAGAAATATCATGAAAATAGTAAAGTAAAATATGTGCAATCAACTACAAGTTATTTGGGTTATTTTATATTTATAAAATTTATGTGATGGAACAAAACTTGATTTGTAGAAAGGAGTTTAATGTATTATATCAACCTCATGTACAATATTTATTACTTCTTTTCCGTTGATTAAATTAGAATTGTTAGTTAAATATCTTATATTGTTTTATTATTGTTGTTGTTGTGGTGGTTATTATTGCTATTATATTATTATTATTGTTACTACTACTAATATTATTTTTATTTTTTATTTTTTTTAATAACGGTTCCTTAACGGTTCCATGCACATATTTTTTATAGGAATCGGGAACCGAACCGTTATAACCCGCTTCGGTTCGGTTCCTACAAATGAGGCATTAATTGTTAACGGTTCGGTTCCTAGATGTTGTTAACGGTTCGGTTCCAATCATTTCTACAATTCCCGGTTCCAAAATCTCACCCCTAGTTTAAACTTCATAAATTTCAACAAAATCAAACGATTCAGTCGATTTTAGTGTTACCAAATGAGTTGTAAATCGTTATTACAATTATTTTATATCACAAAGGATCACTTTGAAATTTTAAATTATTCTTATTCTTAAAAGAACATTGACTTGACCCTTAAGGAATAATATCCTAACACGGTGCAAGATTTCAACGGTGCGAGATTGCGAGAAATATGAAATGTAAAGGTACCAAAAGAATCCTAAAACTGAAGGTGACAACTCCGGTACCTTTCTAAAAACAGAGGTACCATACCTAGCATTCATTTGATTGGACCATATCACTTTATCAATTTTAATTTAGATTTAAATAATTCAACTACTACCTTTTCATTGGTCCATGTGGACTAAGGTATGGTACCTTATGGGTACCATAGAAACTACCAAAACTGAATGGCTATTTCACCAAACTTAGATAATATTGACTTTAGGTTGACCTGTGGATTACACGTATGCTTTGAGATAAAGCAGGGATAATAGTGTGATATGGACCAAGCACTTCTTTGTTTCCAACATCTCATTCTAATTATAATTAATTAATGGGCTATTAATGGTGATGTTATATGTCAGGAAAGGTTCATTTGAATTGCATTTCATACGTTTGATGTGATGTGATCTTATCTCATCGAATATGTTAATTGTTTACCCCGACTTGTTTCTTTTCCAAAAAATCACTCTCAGTTCTTTTCTCATGAAAAATGCCTCATTTAGATCTTTAGCAAATACCAAATAAATATATATCTGCATAGAGCATGATAAACAAAAAACATCAATATAAACGCAACGAATTACACTTAAAAAGTGCAACAACATATTTTCCCATTGCTTGTTGAAATATGAACTTAACAACTTATTTCCGTTGTACCCAAAAAAGTATGAACTTAACAACAATTAAAATAAATTCAAAGTATGAATATCTCATAATCGTTGAAGATAAATGTTTAACTATGAAAGTTCAAGATGAATAACTCTCAGTAGTTTAGTTAAATAAACTTCATATACATGATCCATGTTAAGTGAAAGTGAATGAATAGCCAAGATATGAGGATAAAAGTAAAAAGAACAACTCGCAAATCTCTACAATATGTGCTTATAAACATCGATTTACATACTCATGGATTATTGTGAGTCATTACTTGATAATGGTTATATTATACGAGTATGTGAATAAAAACCCATGCTTATTGTACTCCGTATGTGATTAGATTGGTTGGGGGCTCGTGGAGAATAATAATGTGTTGATTTAAAAGGGCGAGGTAATTAAAGTTACTCCGTAGTTCATTATATTGGGAGGAGTGAAAAATAGAATGGGGTAATTCACGCACGTACCGAGGATAGTGATAATTGCTTAATTATTACTCCGTAGATGTTTCTTGTGTCATTTGAAATGCTAATTACTCCGTAGAAGACAACTCAATATTTACATTTAAAATAACAAATGAATGAGGCATGCTGTATGTACATATACATTTCAATGCAATGTTACAAAAAATCCAACTTTTAGCGGTTTTCTTACTTTTGCAAACCATCTTTTAGTTATTCATGAATAATCCAACCTTTTCACCTCATCTTCATTCACTGGTCCCTGACCGGTTAATGACCTGCTATTTCAAGTTATTTTCTTATCTTTGCAAACCATTATACAATAAATCTCACCTTTCATAAAGATAATATTTTACAAAGATAAGAAAATAACTTCGAATAGCAGGTCATTAACCGGTCATGGACCAACGAATGAAGATGGGGTGCAAATGTTGGATTATTCTTGAATTGACGAAAAGGTGAGACTATTGTAAGAAGACTACTAAAAGGTTGGATTATTAGTTTCTATTTTCCCAAAAAACTTTCAGATTCAAAATATTCATATGAAGTGTTATATTAGAGTTCCTATTTATTGTTCTATTTTTCCCAAAAATATTCATTATTTTTATCACATGTTAGTTTTATGTCCAATTTTTCTACCATATAATTCGTGGGGGTGTGTGGTGTTTTCTTCGTCAATTGGATTATGTTTGACATTATATTATCGTATATACTTGTAGAGGAGTCTTCTTGTCAGGCTGGCCTGACGGGATGCTCCGTCCGGCCGAGCTCGTTTGGGCACCTTCCCGGTAGAATTTTTTGATGCAATTTTTTGAGCATGTTCCTCATCAAGTCTAGTTTGTCCATACCAAATTTCAGCTCAAAATTCGATCGGGAAGACATTCACATCATTTTTTGAAGTTGACTGCGTCAAAATATACACATAAAACTGCAGTCAACTTCAAAAAATGATTTGAATGCGTTCCCGATCGAATTTTGAGCTGAAATTTGGTATGGACAAACTAGACTTGATGGGGAACATGCTCAAAAAAATTCATAAAAAAATTCCACCGGAATGGTGTCCCAACGAGCTCGGCCGGACGGAGCATCCCGTCAAGCCGGCCTGACAAGAAGACTCCTCTTAGTCCTCTATACTTGGATACTATCAGATTTGGGAAAAACTTGAAAGGGAAATGATTTAATTTTGTTTATATTTCCTGCTCGGCAGATATTTGGCAAATGATTAGTAGTACCTCTATTCAATTCAATTTTACATACTACGTATCTTATTTTCGTTTTACAGTTTGTCCCAAAATGAGTGTTATATTTCATTATTTAAATATTTCCCCTTTTCATTTCTATTTTAAATATTTTGCCTCAAGCCGTGGAGGTAATTTCTCGAGTCAAGAAAATAGCTTGTAAATTTATCGGCGATGTTTCAAAAATAATAAATTAACTAAAGTCTTGAAAAAACATGACATTTTATATTTCAGTTATTATAATAATAATTTTGGTGAGTATAGTTATATCCAAATTTATATTATAGTGATTGAGACATTATATTTAATGAAAATTATATGGGGCTCTCAAGGATATGGGTTTGTACAAAATGTTGATGTTTAAATATAGAGATGTTTGGTAACCCCTAATTTCAACTTATTAGTTTTTTTTTGTTAGAGCTAATAACCGACTAATAACAAACTTTTAACAAAGAAACGCAATTGGCCAACTCAGTGGCCAACTCAGCTGAACTTAATATTCTACAACCAGTGGGGGTCCAGAGTTTTTGTTAAGGAGGGGCACTGCAAAATGGATATAAATGAGTCGGGTCGGGTCACGTCGGGTGTGAGCTACAATGGTCTATTCTATCTCGTGCAGACAATATTTTTGAAAGAAAAATAGTTTATTTAATGGATTATAGGTCTAGTTTCAACCTATTAAGACAATTCTGAACAATAATCCTTGTTCAGAATTATAACTGAATCATCCTTGTACTGTTTATAACTTTCATATTATAAACAATCAAAATTTAACATTTGCAATTAGGATCATATCTAACCATAAACAATCATTGCATCATAATTTCATAGTCGTTTAATTGTCTTATAACAATTTATAGCTTCGTCCTTAGCTTGAAGAGTATTTTCTATCCGGATAGGTGGGCACTATTTATATCCTAAGTACTAATACTAATTCGGGGTCAGAAGCGAGACACTTGCCCCCTAGGACCCACTAGGTCCTCCACTATCTACAACCCACGTTACATGAATTTATCTCCGGTATTGCTTAACAAAATCATTTAACTTTCCTTACTAAACACATTATTTTTAATTTCGCTCGCTAAATTGTATAAGAAACAAGATAAATAATATTGAAATTACTTTTTGACTAATTGTATGAAGTTACCGTAAAGTTAAATCCGACAAATTCAACCCATTCATCAATTTGAACAGATTTAATGAAATTTAGAATATGAAATTATTAGCAATAAATAGATGATGTGAAACATGGAATAAACTCTCTAGTCTTCATGCTTTAGTAAAGCACACACTTTGGATTGTTGCAAGACTCCGTCTCTTACTCTGTTGAAGTGTCGCTAGTAGGTACCGTCTGAAAGCGAGAGATAGAGGGAGGACCCGCCAGCAAAGGCACCCACCGCAAAAAAGCCGCGTTAAAATGCGCACGTCCGTGTGCGCCGGCGCATTTTAGCCTCCACCTCTAAAAGCCGCACTACCCTTTTATTCCCTTTCCTCCCCCGTACACTGTCTTTTCTGTACCCAACAAATACCCCCACCACTCTTTGAAACTTCAGCCAGACGAAAAATATGGCTTTTGTATTTTCTGTAATTTGTAGGGTACAAATTCTGGTTCTGGAGAAGCCTTAGATCTGTCAGAAGAAAATGAAAAACTAATAAGCCTTCTCCCACTTTTAATCCCTGAAAATTTCTTGATTTTTTGAGGGTTAAAGAGGGCACCCCAAACTATCACTGTTTTCTTCTTCTTCTTCTTCTTCTTCTTCTTCTTCTTCTTCTTCTTCTTCTTGTAGTTCTTCTTCTGTGAGAGCCAGGAGAAGGGAAGAGATGCTTGAGCTTGGGAGACATTGTAGCAGCAGCAATAAAAGCACTACCTTCAATGGGTTGCTGAAAGAACTCCAGGTCTGCACTCTTTTACCTTTTTTACCCTCTATGGCCTTTTCTTACCCCCCTGTTCTTGAATCTTTTCTTGAAAGTGTTAAGAAGATATTTTATGGAGTTGAGAGTTTTACTGGTTCATTATTATCACATATTGTTTTGACATATTTCCTCTTTGATAGGTGGTAAGTTATACTCCGTATATGAGGTCCAATTTAGTTATTCTTTTTTCGTTTGCTTTCCAAATTATTGGCTCATGTGTGTTTTGTTCTTTATGCAGTAATTGCACTAGATAGGGATGAAACACAGATACTATCCTAGTCTAAATAGGGTGCACTATTCTTCTTTTTAAAATAGGAGTAATTCAATTCTTAAAAAGGTGTAGAAAAATAATAGTCCGTGATTCTTTTTTAGGAGGGAAAGTTTCCTCTTTTGTGGAAAGAAAGACATAAATGGACGGTGCTCTAAAATCTAACACTAATTATTTTGATTTTTATAGTTGAAACAGTTTTACTTTGAGATTTAACAAAACATAACTTTGACCACATTTGAAACGCCTACATAGCGTATATACTTATCTACCCTAATATATCAACAATTACTATTTTTATTTTAGAGCTTGTTTGGAAACACAAAATCTACTAAATTTGTTAAAATTGATGAAGTTCTGGCTTAATTGACCGAATTTGCTGAATTATGGAAAAATTAAATTTAAAATATACTCGGTATTTTATTAATGAGATTAAGAAAAAGTTATATGGAAAAATAGTCAAAATGATTCTCTACCATAACTTCATACGATTCAGCTAGAAAAGTAACTTCAACTTTGCTTATTTTGATTATTACACAACTCTGCGCGTGAAATTAACCTGAAAACAGGGTCACGAAACGGGGTCTTAGAAACACAGTGAGAAGACCTTTTTAATAAAAGAGAAAATAACTTTAAAAATGTCCATTAGCTTCATACGTCATTATCATCATCATTAGTCCAGTGCCGCAAAGGCTCCCACACCTTCTGTGGGGTAAGAGGGGGTCGGATGTACGCAGTCTTACCCCTGTACTAAAGCACAAAGAGACTGTTTTCGGATGACCCATAGTGAAAATCGTGACTAGGTTCATACGTAATATACAGAAAAAAGTTTTTATTCGAATTGTTCAGAATTCGACGAAAATTATGCCAAATCACTTTTTTACCTTAAATATGGTCACTTAATTAATGAATCAAAGTAGTATCAAACGGTTAAATAAGCCTTATTAGATGATTTAGTACTAGTTTTGGATGGTCTGACTGACTGGTCTTAATTTTCAAAAGTGGCTCTGAGTCATTTTGTTATATCTTTGAATAGTTGAGGTATGAAATAGCAATTTCTGTAATGTGAATTATTATCGGTTTCGGCGGACAGTAATTGGTTATCATTTAAAGTATATTTAAACTTAATGACATAATTATACACATTAGTAAAAAATTATGGTCTAAGTGGGACATGTGAATAGTACAAATCAAAGCATTGTAAGATTTGTAACAAAAAAATGTGATGTGGTGATACTCTCTTCTCTCTAATGAGCAGAAAATGTGGAGTGACATTGGTGAGAGCGAGATAGAGAAAGAGCGCATGTTGCTTGAACTGGAAAGGGATTGTTTAGAAGTTTACCAAAGAAAGGTTGATGAGTCTGCAAACACCAAAGCTCGCCTTCACCATTCTATTGCATCCAAAGAAGCTGAGCTTGCAACCCTAATGGCTGCTCTCGGTGAACACCAAATTAATTCACCTGTATTGTTCTTCCCCCTTCTATGCCTGGGATTTTATCTTTTTAATGCATTGCTACTTCATTAAAGGAACAAGTAATCATTTTGTTTTTGTGTTATCTAAATCTATGTAAAAGAAATATAGACAAATGTATGACTAAAAGTAAAAGCATGGACAAAATATGAACTTAACATCATGTTTGTTTTTGCGAGGGACCTTAACATCATGATGAAAGTTTTACTGTGACTCTTTAGTGACCATGGTGATATTCAGTTTTGCTATGCAGTGAACGAATAGTATTTTCGGAGTGACTATAGTGTCCATGTAGTAACATTTGTCCATAAATCTTATTCTAGTAATCTTATAGGAGAACAACCATCTACAAACTTTTATACAAGTAAGGAAAAAAAATCACTAAATTTGACAAAAAAAATTGCTTTGATAAATTGAAAAAATAAACATTTTGCCTGCCATCATATCCCATGCAAATATTATTTTTTCCATTCTTAATTTCAGTCCTTGAAAAGTTCAGTGTTTAAACCAATGCACTTCATCTTGTCAGTCATTCCTCATTAGTCATTAACATTTTGTCCGTTTGTTTTTTACTTGTATAGTTGGAGAAGAAGGGAATGCCATTGAAGGAGCAACTGGCATCAATTACACCCTTGGTAGAGGATTTAAAAGTAGAGAGAGAAGAAAGGCTGAAGGAGTTCAGAGATGTAAAGACAGAAATTGAGAAGATAAGTGCTGAGATTTCAGGGCATGGTAAAGTTATTAATGCTACAAGTTCCTTAAACTTTCAAGAAAATGACTTGTCATTGAGAAAGCTTTCGGAATACCAAACACGTCTTCGCGCCCTGCAAAATGAGAAGGTATGCATCAAGTAAACACACTCTTGCGGTCTTGCCATTTCTTTAATTTTTTTGTTTAAATTTTGGTAGTCTCGTTTTATGTGATTTAATTTGTTTTTTTGTTTTGATACATTTATTTAAAGGTTTGGTCTATTTAGTCAACCGAAACAAGCTGTATCCCCCGTCTTAAAACCTGCCTTGCATTTTGTCTACCAGGTCACTTTGTAAAAAAGCTCACTATCAAGAATCCTTTACCTACTTTACATAGGTCCAGTCACATTCAGTGACCTTTTTCCTTCAAGAAATTCGGGACATGGGTTCCAGTCTCAAACTGAGCACATTTTAACTCTGCGAAGGTGTTTAACCTGTGTCCCGCTTTGGCTACTTGGTCACTTTGTAAAAAAACAGGTCACCATATTCAGAAACATTTTTACCTGTTTTAGATAGGTCATTGCCAATGAACTCATTTGATATTACGTTTTTGTTTTTATTTTATGATTCCATACTTGGTATTTAAGTCTCGTTCTTCTGGTAAAAGAACTTGTTAACTTCTTGATATCTCATTTTGCTTTTTACCCTCCACAGGCTGAGCGTGTCAGAAAAATTTTGGAGTTTGTCAATGAGGTTCATTCCTTGTGTGCTGTTCTTGGGGCTGAATTTGGGAAAACCGTCAGTGATGTCCATCCAAGTTTGCGTGAGTCCGGACAGTGTATGAATATCAGTGACAGCACATTGCAGGGCTTAAATCAGGCCATCATCCGGTTAAAAACAGAAAGAAAACTTCGTTTCCAGAAGGTACTGTTCCTCTTATGACATTTGTTTTTCTGTAACTTTTTGGGGATCGATAATCTGCATCACTGGTGCAGCTAAAAGAAGTTGCTGGATCATTATTTGACCTCTGGAACTTGATGGGAACGGAACAAGAAGATAGGTTTAACTTCTTCTCGCTTACTTCCATTGTAAGTTCTCCAGAATCAGACATTCTGGAGCCAGGTTCTCTTTCACCGGAGATCATTCAAAAGGTTTGCAAAAGATTTATTTCTTCTATCTTTCTATTCCTCACTGATAGTTCCTATTGAATTTGGACTTCATTCGCCACAAAAGTTGACAAGTTGGATAATGCGTCAAACCGACTATGTTATGGTATGCCAAATAAGCAAATCACCCACTATTGTACTTGGCTCCGATACCATATAAAATTTGCGCTTAACTCATACTTATTTATTACCCACAAGTGAAATTTACCTCATAAATAATTATTAAACACAAATCTAGTAAATGCCCAATGTGAGGCACATAACGTTGCTGTTGTCTTTGTCTTTTTAGATTGTCTCAAAGCAGTTTAACAACCAAAACCTATGAAGCACGGATACTTCGCTAGGGTAGCGTATCGGCGTATCCGATACGTTCCCGTATCCGATACTCTAAGATACCCGTACCGTACGTTCCCGGGCCGTATCTGCAATTTTTAAAAGTTTCCATTTTTTTTGTAATTTTTTGAAAGTTTCCGATACTCATATCCTGACGGATACCCTTATCAACTTTTAAAAAAAAAATCCCAAAATTTACTTAATAAAATTCCAAAAAAATGAAAATCTAAAATTACATTTTACTTGGTAATCAATTAATGGGCCTATATGGCTATATCCGAATTAAGTCATTAACTCATACTCCGAATTGGATAATTGCACTTTTAATTTCAAGATTGTAGTTGTTTGACTTATTTCTCATTTTAAATCAATGACTTATTGACTACATTTATATTTTGTGATGCACTAGTGTATATGAGAAATATTATGAATTTATTACTAAGTATCTTGAAAAAGGAAAATGCTTCAATGCAATGAATGAGTAGACATCATAAGATATTATATGTATGTGTGTATATATATATATTCAATTTTTTTTATATTTATAAATAGACCCCTATAACTTTTAATATTTGTAAATACACCCCCATAACTTTTAATATTTATAAATATGGCCCCGTATCCGTATCCTACTTTTTTTGGTTTTGACGTATCCCCGTACCCGTTTCCGCGTTTCCGCGTACCGGTATCGATGCTACATAGACCAAAACTATATAAAATCGTACTAAGATTTAGTTATGGTTAAAGTATTTGTCCTACACCGTAAAGCTATAAAAATAATAAAATACTACTCCCTCCGTCCCTTAATACTTTGCCAAGTTTGACTGGCACGGGGATTAATAATGTAAAAACTGTGTGGTTGAGGTTTGTGCAGAGAAGAGAGAATTAACCAGAACCACAAATTCTTTACTTAAAAGAGAAAGTGGCAAAGTTAGTGGGACATCCAAAAAAGGAAAGTTGACAAAGTTATAAGGGACGAAGGGAGTATATAAGACTTTGGTACTCCTCCTATCAGGTTGACCATTTAGGATGGAACACCGAGTCTCAACATGGTATCAGAGCAAACTACAAATTTAAATCGAATGCTCTTACAGGCATCGCAAAACTCCATCTTCCAAGCATCCCCAATCCTCTTCACCAAATTCATCATCATATTCATGATTCTTTTGACCTTTCTGCCACAGGTCTGGCACCCCTATGGCGGCCCTATTAAATCATTTTCCACACGAGAGGCATAAGTCGCCTCAGCAAAGTATCAGTCTGGCGTGACATGGCATCCATCGCCTCAAATACTATGCGATAGACACAGTGGTCTGTTGTGTTCTGGACAACATTCACTATCCTCGTAAGTTGAAGCATCAGCTGCTAGGATTTCAATTTATCGTCCTGCATGTCACTGTTCTCGTAAAGAGCATAATCAATACACTTCTTAAGCCTCTTGTAATCCTCTTTGTCTTGCAAATCAACAGGAAAAAGAATATCTTTCTTTTCACCTTTCCTCCTAATGAATGCCATTTGTTTGTACTCCCATGTGCCGATTGTATTCAGCAATAACAAAACCAGTACACTCCTGGATAAGCTCCATCTCCTCTTGGTTATCAAGTTGGCACAGCAAAATGTGGCTTTCAATTATGCGACAAAATGCCCGTGGAACGAAATCTATACCAAAACCACTGCTTTCATCGATCCGGCGTTCATACTTCAATCGATCCGGCGTTCATACTGCAGATATTCATCGATGAGGTTTTTGTCGTTGCTGTGCTCCAAACCTTCGTTGTCGATCGAAATTTCGCTCAATGGTTACTTTCCTCCGCATCAAGTTTTGGCTTTTTCAGCTATGATTCAAGCAGAAGCAATACATTTGTTTGTCTCAAAGATACAAATGTCATATGATTCTCATCTTCTTCCCGGACCGCTAGCACAAACTCCTTCACTTTTTCTTCAAGAGAGGGGGCATTTTGACGGACATATATGTGGAGACTGTGATGGACAGCTACCCTGGCGAGCTTCTCGGTATTGACATTGGTTGACCGAAGAAGAGAGAGTTGGTCGGGGTCAAGGTTGGAATAAGATAAGTAGACGAAGTTGGAGATGGCCATCCCTAAAGCCATGTTGCCTAGGAATTCTAGACGCTGGTAAGACGACGACTCTGTTAAAGAAGAGTGGGCAAGAGCGTCTTCCAGAAGCTTCATGTTCCCGCCCCCTGCCCCCTAGAGCCTCCCCTGATTTTGTTAATGTCTCTGTTGCCGCCCATCTCCGACATGGAGGCTTCTATTAACGCAGTGGAAGCTTCTGGAAGAAGCTCCTATCCACTCTTTTTTAGCAGAGTTGTCATCTTACTAGCGTCTAGAATTCCTAGACAACATGATTTTAGGGCTGGCCATCTCCAACTTCATCTACTTATTCTATCCCGACCTTGACCCCGGCCAACTCTCTCTTTTTTGGTCAGCCAATGTCAGCACCGAGAAGCTCGCCAGGGTAGCTGTCCATCACAGTCTCTACAGATATGTCCTCCACAATGCCCTTCTCTTGAAGAAAAGGTGAAGGAGTTAGTGCTAGCGGTCCAAGAAGAAGAAGAGGCTGAATTTTATGGCGGAGCAATCAGAGCACCGAAAATTCTTGCAAACATCGTTGAGTTTGTAGCCGCTGCTGTATACGTCAATGTTGGGCTCGATTTGAAGGAGTTTTGGAAGGTCTCTAGAGGCTTACGGGAGCCAATAATCACCCCTGATTTGCTGCAAAACCAACCTCAACCTGTTGACAATGCTATTTGAACATTCCCAGAAAGTTGGAAAATGTGTTGATATAAGACGCAAGAAGATTGGACTGAACAACATTGCGAGGATCTACATTGATGGAGAATACCTAGTCTCTTCGTCTTCAGAGCAGAAGGAAAATGCGAGGCTTCATGCTGCAAAGGCTAAACTATAGAAGCTGCCTGCCTGCCTTATAAAGTAGAAAAAAACAGCTTTGAGTTCGATGAGGCTAAGGAAAACGATGGGGCAAAGCAGAAGTTTTATGAACATTGTAGGAAAAAAAATGGTCGAAATTTACTTACAGCGTTGAGAAAGAGATAGGCCCATCACACGCCAAGAACTTTGTTTGCTCGGTTGAAGTAGGTAGCATTGATGGCTTAGCCATTAAGGTTGCGGTTTGACTGCTTGTTTAACACCTATGATTAAGGGCAATTTGTTAAGGGTCTGTTTGGGCCATTTATACACCCCAATATTGTCCAGCCCGAACAGGGGGCGTGCTAAAGTATTTTTCCCACACCGTAAAACTATAAAAATAACAAAACACTATATAAGACTTTGAGCTACTCCTCCGATCAGGTTGACTTTTTAAGATGAAATCTCGGGTCTTAACGGCGGGATTTTTTGTAAAGTTTTTAATATTATGTAATTCAGAGTGAGAGGATCCCAAAGAATGGGGGGAATTAGCAGGGTAGAGAAAATTGGATGATGGCCGTCCAAAATACATTATTATTTTAAATTTGGATGGTGATCATCCAAATATTGGTTTGTTGCTGTTAGCTTTGCCTCATTTCGCTGGAGTATAAATTTAAGTGTTGGAACTGGGTCAAAATGTGGATACTTTATTTTAAGAAGATTCCCTTTTAGCTGGAATTAGGTTAAAATGTAGTGGAATGACAAACTTGTTAAAAAAAAGAAAAACTTGTTTCTTTTTTTTAAAGGATGGGGTTAACTCTATAATTCGAAGTAGACAAATTGGTGGTGGGCATGAACTAAAAAACATAAAACCATCACCTATTTTTCTCTCTCCATTCTCCTAATTCGGATTCCAACACCACGTTTTATGTAATTTTGTACCCTAATTCTGACTCGTATTTTTCGAACACCTACATAATTTTCCCGCAAATCTCTCATTTTCTCTGAAAAATAGCATTAAATGCTGCATTGGTTTTATAAAATGACAAACATTATGAAACACAAGTTTTCCTCCAAAGCGACAAATATTTGTGACTGAGGCAATATTTTTTAAAGTAGAGGACGAAATGCGAGAATGGCACTGAACTTGTGGGTCCAATTAAAAAGGGATATTTTCTCATCAAATAAATGACAAAAAATTGGAAAAGAGTGAATGGGTTGGAATTACCATTTTGTGCACCAACTAATAGGTGACAACAGAAGTTGAGAGGCTCACAAAATTAAAAGCAAGCAGAATGAAGGAATTAGTGATGAAAAGCAGGTCAGAGCTGGAGGACATATGCTATAAAACCCATATTGACCCTGATCCGAACACAGCTGTTGATAAATCTTCTGCATTGATTGACTCTGGTGAGACCCCCCCATCCATACCAATTTTATGATTCTCTGAAAAGCTGCAAACTGGCAGTTCCTTATTAATTTTCATGTATACAGGTCTGGTTGATCCTTGTGAACTATTGACAAACATTGAAGCACAGATAACTAAAGCAAAAGATGAAGCTTTGAGCAGAAATGAAATCATTAGCAGGATCGAGAGATGGCTTTCTGCTTGTGAGGAGGAAACCTGGCTTGAAGATTTTAACCTAGTAAGCCACACATGCAAAAAATGCATTCACTGTTTACACCATTGAATTTTATATTGCCGAGGAATTCCTTCATAAACCTTAATATGATATTATTATTTTAATGAGGGCCTGAATTAAGGTACTCCGCAAAAGATTATACCGATAAATGCCGATAAAATATTTTGGTATGACTTAAATATGTAACTTCAACAACTTTGGTATCATCTTTATTTATTGAGATTAATTTGTTTGCATTGAGAGAGGTCATGTTACAGATGTGCTTATACTTACCTAGGATTTTGCAAAGACCATACTTGTCAATTTTCGTAGGGATTTACATAAGTACGAATCAAGCTGACCCTCATATCAATATATCATATATGGAGTATTAAGTCATCAGAGTTCATTTTAAAAAGTCAACCTAAAAAGTCAATCTACAATGTCAATGCTAATTACACATAATACATATTCTTATTTTATCAATTTTGCAAGTCTTTTGGACTCTTCGATCTTTCCAAGTCTTAATAGCTCCCTTGATGGCAGAATAAAAACCATTATAGTGGTGGAAGAGGTGCTCACCTAAACTTAAAGCGAGCCGAACGAGCTCGAGTTCTAGTCAGTAAGATTCCAGGTAATCCACCCCTACATTTTTGTTTGCACCAAATTTTTATGAGCTGCCTTATTACTTGGATCTTATATTCAGGAATGGTTGTGAATCTGATCACCAAGACGCTAGCCTGGGAAAAGGAGAAGAAGAAGTTATTTCTGTATGACGGGGTGAGTTCCCGTGCTGCTAGAATTTCCTTGGTAATCTTTTCACATATCCAACCAAATGCGCTGTCTTTATTTGTGCTTGGCAGGAACGCTTGGTGTCAATATTGGAGGATTACAAAGTGATCCGACAACAGAAAGAGGAGGAGACGAGGCGTGCTCGGGTAACTTTTCAATAATACAAAAAATTCACTCAGTTGTATGTAGGCGGATTCAAACAAAAATCGGCCCAAAACATAGTTTACTTGTGGATTTGCATTATTACCTTTTGAGAGTATGTGTTTGGGAGTTAGGTTTTTAGGGTGAGCTGGGGTATTTTTTTTAATTTTAAGAGAACAGCACCTTAATGTGATTACATTTTAAAATTAAGGATACAAAGATGATAAATTGGTATAGTTTCAATGATAAATCTTTAACAGCACACCTGTTCATCTATTTGTTACCATAAAACATACATAAAAAAGGGCAAGGCGGTGCACATTGGCTTTCCTGCAAGCCGTGCATGTCTTTTTAACAAGAAGCAGCTTCCAAGACTTGAACCTGTGACCACTCGGTCACACAGCAACACTGTAACCGGTGCGCCAAGACTCCCCCTTCGCCATAAATCAGACATATTTCTCTTAATTTTGCAACTAAATAGATTCACCAATCTCTTCCCTTCTAAAACCCTCCAAATTCTAAACTCAAAAGCATACCCTAGCTCTGTTTTAATGGACGGGTTTGGAGTGCTTAGTCCACAATTATGGTAAGTCTTTGAGATTTTATAAAAATTGAAGGTTTTTAACATTATATGCGAAATTATAGCATTTGAATCACATTGTATTATACTGTAGTAGCATTCTGTTTACCCCAAGAAGACTCCAGGCAAACTTTACCACTTTGAAGTCTAAGAAAAGAAAAAAGCAGAATGTTTTATGTTTGTGGGAACACCAATTGCCGAAAGGGGTATCTATTTTACTTCCACATTGTTTGCAGGATCAAAAGAAACACCAGAATATGCTCCTTGCTGAAAAGGAAGCATTCTATGGCTCTAAACCAAGCCCAAGAAGAAGAAGCACCACCAGCAGTAGCTTTAAGAATATCAATGGATCTGTAAATCCATCAACTCCCTCACCGCGCCGGAGATCTGTTGGTGGGCCAACTCCTGAACTTTTGACACCTCATTCCCATCCTGGACATCAAAATGGGTATTCCAACAAGGGAATAAGAAGGCTTTCACCAGCTCCTCTGAATTTCGTGGCCATCGCAAAAGAAGAGACCCTGTCTTTCTCTTCTGTTTTTGGTTCTGAACCAGAGTCTCCACCCCAAGTCTGATTATGACATCTGAACTGGTATGATCTTCTGTTTTAACTTCATCTTTCTTTCTTTTCAGTCTTGAAAATAATCTGTACATGTACCTTTTTTTGAATAATTATTAAGGAATTTTAGTGGATGTGTTCTGAACAATGCCACACTTGAAATGCTTTTTTTATAAGGAGTGGTCACTTCCCACACTTGAGATCCTCCCTTGTCGGGAGGTCTTGAGTTTAAATCATCAAGGAGGTCAATAAGAATTTTGTCCAATGATTATCCTCCCGTCCGAAGCTAGTTCGAATGGGTTACTTAATCAGAAATCAGCCTACGTCAAGCAGGTGTATGCGAGTTAGTTTTATGTTGGGACTCGATGTTCCACAAAAAGAATCGCGTAGGCGTTAACAAAGAAAAGAATACGCTCCATAGATATGCCTTTATCTACTACTCTCTTTTTCAGCTGCCCTTTTGAGTGTACTTGAGCGAGAAAATACAATATTTTGCAGGGTGTGCAGGACTTGTTCTTTCCTTACATATACAGCTTTCTAGGACATTTTCAGGAGAGACTGCAACTTGTGAATATATAAGTGAAGACAGCTGATTGTAGTGTGTTGGAAAACTGATATCACAGAGAGATTGCTGTGGATAATGTTATGTAACTTATGTTAGTTACTTAGTCGAAGTGTAGCATATATAGAGAACTAGAGATGGCTGATCGTGTGGATATTGTACTACAGATATGACGTGCTGATTTGTGACTGCATAATATTGGTTGCTTGAATTTTGTCTTCTCGACTATCCAACAAAATCCCACATATCCAAGAAAATGGCTTGTGCTTTTCTCGACTATCAGTTCAATAAGATATTTCGTGCTAAGACTGCTAACATAAAATAGGGCGTCGTTAACACTTTTTATAGGAATGATACTCGAACATTTTGGGTGGACAACATTGATATGAAGAGACCGTTTGGCTTATACCTTTTAAGATAAAAACATAATTAAGAGACCGTTTGATAATACTAAAATCGGCTGAATTGGCTTATTCTGTTGAAATTTATGAAGTTCTGGCTAAAATGAGTGAATCAATTGAATTATGAAAAGATTAAATTCAAAATATACTCCGTATTTTAATAATAAAATAAAGAAAAAATTATATATAAAATAGCTAAAGCGGGCTTTTAAAGTAACTTCAACGTAATCATTCAGAAAAGTAATTTTAACCTTATTTATTTTGATTATTATATATAGTATAATTTAAGGCAATGCGCGAAACAAAAAATTACGTGTTTGGTGAAAAAGTTCGTTAAATCTTTAGTATTTTCTTGTAAAACTGTTATTAAAAATGACTATTTTTTCTTTCACAAATGTGATTAACTTTTGTTTAATTAGTTTATATTTCCTCTTCCTAATCCGTACATTTTTTTGAACCATAATCCGTGCGTTATTATTCATTCCCCGCCCCTTGACACACTTTCGCCATGATTATTACTAGTATACCACCCGTGCGTTGCATGGGAAAATGAAGATATTATAAATGTTAACATATAAATGTAAAAAGATCGTAATAATTTTTCAAATATTAATAACAAATAAAAAAGAATTTTAATAGTAATTAATAAATAAATAAATATCACAAATATTAGAATTTTAGTAAGCCCTCATTTACAAATTATTGAAAATTTCCTCGAAGGCAACACATTTGTATTTTTTCTCTGATTATCTCCGTCATCACATATCACAAACTTCAAACTTGACGGAACTATTACTCTTGAAACCGCAACTAACAACTATCTATGTGTAAAAACTGGACGTAGCAGGAAAACACCCACAATTTTCAACGATTACCCGCCTCATCTATAAGACCCTTCAATCCGGATCAATTCTTTTTATAATCTCCAAACTAACCAATGTCTTGTTATAAAAATAAAAAAGATTTCTACAATAACTTCTTGCAAGAGATTATGCCTCTCATAATCAATGATAATACCTAATATTGGAATTGGTGTAAAAAAGGTGGATTTGTAAAGGCATTCTTAAGAACAAATAGTTCAAAATAGCTATTTTTAATAAGTAATCATTCCTTGCTTATCACGGTTGACGCTTGGATTACTGTCATTATTAACTTGTCATTAAGTGAATAAGAAATTACAAATGAAAATAATCCATTTCTTTATCAATAAAAACCTCTTAAAATTGGGATTCATAATATCAAAACTCAAAAGTAGTATAAATAAATGTAAAACTGCATATTTCTTAAGAACAAATATCCTAAGAGAGCTATTCTCAGAACAAATACTCCAAAAGTAGTATAAATAATGATACACTTGCAGAGTTGTTATCAGTGTCATCTTCTTCCTCAGCTTCCTCATCAAGAAATGCCTTAACAGGGTCACCTCTTGAGAAAGGAGCGCCTAGTTTAACAGGGTCACCTCTTGAGAAAGGAGCGCCTAGTTTAACATATTGATCTACATCACCTTTGTCATTGTGCTCCTCATCTGAAGTGCTTCAAAGAGAGAAACGTTCTTGTTTTAAGAGTGTCGGAAACAGGAACTTGAAATGAAAGTAAATATAAGTAAAAGCAACTTTTGCCTGGAAATGAAAGTAATTATAAGTAAAAGCATATTTTGCCTGCAAACAACTATTCAAACTCACCATTCATTTGGAGGGAGAGAATCAAACTTCAAGTTCATAGCAAGAACAGACAGTGCCATTACTCCTTCCAATGGATTATTATCCTCTTTGTGTTCACACATCTCATTAGTCTCATCACGATCTCTAAAGTGATAAAACCTAGTACATCTAAGAAACCTGAGTAACAACGGGAGCTCTAAATATAGGTTTAGCAACTTCATCCAAATCCTGCTTAGGCATGATAAATATTAGTATAATAATAATAATAATAATAATAATAATAATAATAAATATTGCTATTTTCATATCCTTTCTTCAAAGCAGTTTTCTAACCATCAAAATGTAAGAGGACTCAATTGAAGTTTGATAATAACATGTAGGAAATCTGCCTCTAACATGTTCCCAACTGCCAAAAAGCACTCTAAGGTTCTCAAATCAGTCAAAATCTCTGGCATTACAGTCTATTGCACAAATTATAGGCTTTTCTTAACAAATGCTCAAAGTAGAATGTCACTAAGAGAAGAATGACAACCATTAAGATCACTTTCATCTTATTTCCCATTTTGCAATTAATTTGGATTTGGGCAGCACTTAACGAAGTGGGCAGCGTATGCACTTATGACAAACAATTTGATATACATGGTAATTGAACATTTTATTCTCATCTGCCCGTCATTGATTATTTTAAATGGTAATAATATATTTTACATTTAATAATTAATTAAGTTATATTTATTACTTTTTAGGCGGGAATTTTCCCTCCAATAATTGTAGCAACTTTGCTACTTTAAATTATATAAAGATTTATTTTTCTAATGCTCAGTGACATTCCACAATGGTCCTATTATAGTAAGTGTAGTGACATGATAAACTAATACTTCATCCGTTTTTAAATAAGTGCAACACTTTCCTTTTTCGTCAGTTTCAAAATAAATGCAACATTTCTATTTTAGGAAGGAAATACTAAGTGAACTCACTTTTATACCCTTCATCATTTACCTTCCATTCCTCTTCGGTTACTGAAATTTTCTTTAATTTCATTACCCAAGACCCACCCACCCACTGATTCCATTCAGCTTTACAGCCCCTTCCTCCTTCGTTAATGTATATCCTTATCACCGACTCTCTTCACCCACTCAGGCATTCCATCATCTTCATCGTTTATTGTTTTCTTCTTCTCTGATTTGTATTTTAATTGTGACTGAAATGGAAGAAATGGACGCACATGAAATCGATTTTGCTCAAGTTACTCCCACACGAGCTGAGAGACACGACGGTAACGGTGGCCTCTAGGCGGCGGCCGAGTGTTGTGTCGGCCGGATCATTGTCCATCAGGGGTGACGGTCGGCGGCATCGGACGAAGGGTTGCTGAGCTGGATTCACGCTGGGCGGCTGGGTCAAGGAGGGGGTAGCTTATCTAAGTTTCTTTGAGATTCAAAGGGGTCTTCCGATGTGGAAGTACACTGGCGCAACATTACATCGAGGCTTACTGTTCTCTTTCTTGGTTGCAATAATTTCATCTACTTTTGGTTCCTGTAGCACTTTTCTTTGTGTGGCTGCTCTTTACGTGTTTAAAAGCTAAGGGTAAGATAGTCAAATTTAACACCTTTACATGGTGTCTTAATTTTTGTGTCCAAATGCATGTTGCACTTATAACCGAACAGAGGAAGTAAATTGCTAGTGACATTTATGATTTTCCAATTTTAACACCATGATACTGACATTTTTGTTAATATGAAAAATTAGTCATTTTTTGAATCGGGATTCAATATCATAATATTCCTTGATTAATAAAGAAAATCTTGACAAGTGAGAGTGGTCCAAGTGGGTTACATCTCACTTAAAACCCTCCCCATTACCCCATATGAAGGTCTTGAATTTGAAAGAATTTCCATAGCTAAGTCTCAATATATGTTTCCTCTCGCATGTTAGAGAATTTGAGGATGTATGGCCAATCGATCTTGATTCTCCTAAGAGCTGAGTTGAGAACCTAAGAACTAGCAAAGTTAATCAGAAATGATAGTTTCCTCTGTATTTTAAAGTTTGCTAGGTTTTCTTATTCGAATGTTTATTACTTTTTTACTTTTAATAAGTTTTTTTTAAAAAATACTCAAATACCCTTATTTTTTTTTGTTTTTATCTTCTCTTTCATACTCACTCTGTTCCGAAAAGGTTTGCCAAATTTTCTTTTTTGGATATCCCAAAAAGATTTGTCATTTCCATTTAAGGTAAAGAATATGTGGCTAAAGTTAATTCCCTCTCCTCTACACAAATTTCAACCACATAGTTTTTACTTTATTAATCCACGTGAAAGTCAAAGTTAGTGAACCTTTACGGGACGGAGGGAGTATTTTTTTTTTAACTATTTTCCTACTTTTTCTACACTATTCACTGCTCCTATTTCATCCTTAAATAGTATGCCCAAACTACTTGTAGCAAACTTTTAAATACATAATTGAAATGATGACAAGTAGTATATAGGTCTTCCTTTTGTGATACTCTTTTCTTTAACTTATTAAATTTAACTATAATTTAGGTTACTCATTAGAACTATTGTAAATTTGTAATAAAATATATGCAGTTCAACAATTTGAGTTGAAATTCTAATTCAAAAAAGTCCCAAAACCTAACAATACAATATTTATATTTTCGTCCCTTTTTGGTACAATGTTGGGCCTGTTGGCTGCAATGTTGGTGATTATAGAGTAAAAGATATTGCCCTAATTAAATAGGAGTAAATAGGAGGCTAGTTTGAGTGGTCTCTCAATCGGTGTTTCCTCCATGTTGAAAACTTGACGGTCCAATCGATCTCGATTCTCCCGAGAGCTGCACTGGGAACCTAAGAACGCGCAAAGGCAATCAAAAAATAATAGTTGAAATGGTGACAAGTAGTTTATATGTCCTACTTTTGTGATACCATTTTCCTTAACTTATTTAATTAACTATAATTTAGATAACTCAACTCATTAAACTATTGTAATAAAATATATGTCAATTCATGGAACATACAACAATAGGTTAGAAATCTCAACCAAAAAATACCAATTCAACAATTTTCAATTAAAATTCTCATACAAACAGGTCCCAAAACCTAACAATACAATTTTTGTATATTCACCCCTTTGTGCCTTTGTGGAACAATGCTGGCATTCATTTACAATGTTGGTGATTTATAGAGTAAAAGATATTCACCTAAATAGGAGTAAAATAATGTGAAATTATAATACTACGTATAAGATAATGGGGAAATGGAAACTAATAATCCAACCTTTTAGCGGTCTTCTTTCAATAATCCCACCTTTTGATTATTCATGAATAATCCAACCTTTGCACCTCATCTTCATTCATTGGTCCCTGGTCGGTTAATGACCTACTATTCCAAGTTATTTTCTTATCTTTGCAAAATATTATCTTTGTGAAAGATGAGATTTATGGTATAATGATTTGCAAAGATAAGAAAATAACTTGGAATAGCAGGTCATCAACCGGTCAGGGACCAGTGAATGAAGATGAGGTGCAAAGGTTGGATTATTCATGAATAACCAAAAGGTTGGATTATTGTAAGAAGACCGCTAAAAGGTTGGATTATTAGTTTCCATTTTCCCTAAGATAATTATAATTTTCCTAAATAAAGTAATTACTGTCATGAAAACTATCAATTACAACATTAATACTGTCATTTAATGATTGGTTATGCCAAAATATGCAATTATGATTTCAAGGTGTGAGTAATTAACTCTTCACTTATATCAGTGGTGTTTGACAATCAATAGCTAGCTAACTGACAGTTAGTTAAAAGCCGATTGTTTCAACGATTGATATCAACATTAAGGATATTCTCTAAAAAAAACATGAAGGATATGAATTATGTATACATATACGGAGTATAACTTATCTTTTAATATTTTTATATTTTGATGAGTTTGGGAAAAACTTAATGACATTTACTACAATTTAATATAATTATAATTTCAATATATATACACATGTGTGTGCACGCACGCACACATTCGTTTATTTTAGTATTAATATTATTAATATTATAAAATAGTAACAATATTCATAATGACATTTCCTATCATTGTTAATACACTTTCAACAGTATTTTTATTTTTGATTACTTGTTAAATAATTGATGTATGAGGTAAAATTAAAGGGTATATTAGGATCTTAATATATAAAATCAAAAAGCTACTATAAAAAACTACTCAAAACGGCTTTCATTTTCGGCTTTTTCTTGTAAAAAAGCCATTTACCCATTGAGGACTTCTGGTCCTGGCCTGGTAGGGATGCGGGATCTGGCTTTACATAAGAGAGTTTTATCTTTCTTTGTTGGATGTTTTTTCAGAGAAATTTTTACCCACAAAAGCTATCATTTAAAGCAAAATCTCTTCCCTCAATCCAGGGGAGCAAGGGCCTGCAGTTAGAATGAATTTGCTTGCCTGCTCCTGTTTTCAGAAAGCCTCTTGAACACCATCATTCCGCAATACCCCAAAGTTAGCATTGCCATGAAATACAACAAAGGAATACCAACAACACAACCCCCTTGAGCAAGATTTATGAGAGTCTGCAAAACCATCTAATATAGTTAATATTGGGGGGAATCAGAATATCATAAACTACATAAAAGCAGCTCCACCAATTATGATCATCACAACAAGCAGAAGAAGACGACTTATTATATGCAACACAAAATGCAAAGCATTGTTGGTCTTTTTATGATAGACAAGGAACTCACAAACATTGCAGCAAATAGATGAACTACGGGGACAAAAATCTGGTCCGATTTATTTCCTTCTGCATATCCATTGAATGCTATGACCATTGAGAAGGTATGGATGGTAACAAAGGCAAGAGCTATTATTGCTGCATACATATGTAAAAAAGACACATGAAACAATATATACTATGTATCCATTAACTTGTATATTGAAAAATAAAAACACAAGTGAAAATTCTAAGTCGTAGATGCAAGCAAGTAGGGGCCAGGGGCCGGTGAGATTAAGTTTTAAGTTGCTTAATAGTAACACTGAAAATCATGCAAAACAAAAAAACAGTGGCACATTATGATGCCCTTCCCGTCACAACCTTCTTATGAAGGAAACATGAGATGAAGTTGTAGAACCTTCCAATACCATGTTGTTAAGATTGATATTTTTTTATCAATACGCATATTGTGAACATGACTGATTCTAGAGAAAACATGGTTGTGAAAAATATATCAAGAAATTTGGCATTTGGATCCCGTGTGTTAATCACTTTGATTTTGCACCCTGAGTGCGGTGCAAAGTCAAATATTGGAGTAAGCATAGGGTGCAAAGTCCATACTTTTGCGCTAGTCACACTTCATGTTTACCTTAGTATACGACTTGGCACCCCATTCAGGATGCAAAATCAAGGAAAATAAGACATGGGGTGCAAGGATAAATATTCAGGTACACATGAAATACCAATGCCAAATTTCCCAAAAGTATATTAGGTATATCACATTGGTTGTGTACAAATGACATAACCATGACAAAATCATCATCATAAACAAATAAAATATGGTTGACTGCATTCAGTAAATCATATATTTAATTCTTTCAATATATGGAAGGTCCAAGATCGCAGAGGAATCGTCAATTCAAACTTACAAGAAACCAAGAAAAACGACATCTGTGAGCATTGTTTGACATAATATGTCCCTGGCCCAAATGCAGGAGTCAACAGGCTTAGACAGAAGAATATAGCATGTGCCACGCCATGACCCATACCACCAGCTGCCAATTCGAGAAAGGCAAGAAATTACAATTATAATAAGCAACATAAAGAGAAAGAATATATGTATTTAGTTATATGAAACATCTCATCTTCTGCTAAATATCTGCCACTCCCCTTTTTCGAATGGCATGAGTACACGGTTAATGTGAAAATGATGATGATCACCATTTTTTCCAAAACTAGTTTAATTTGGAAAATACGAAAAGTAATCTGATGTAATGACCTTCAAACTAGCAATGCATAAAGCACTCTAGTAATATATTTATTGTGATCATATATAACCAAGAACCAGCACCTGCAAAAGCTTACCGAGAGCAATCTGCATCTTATCAGTGGTAAAAAGGCGTGGTTTGGATACTTTATCAGCAAAGGCATCTAATACATCTTCAAGCCTCCTAAAATAGGCTCCATGTGAAATGATTTTTTTTAGTTGTAATTCTGAATAAATTAAATAAATAAATAAATAAATACAGAGTAAAAGCAACACAAAGCAACAGCCAACAGAACATAAGTTAAATACAACTACTTGGTAAAGAAGATGTAATTTAAGAAACATTAATCAGATTCTTCAAGGCAAGTCTAAATGAGGTCGAACATTGAAAGAATGGTCCAGACCTGAAGATAGAAAATGGCATAAAACCAACCACTACAACCACTTTAAGCAGATTAAAATGACAAGTAGGAAACTCGGTTAGTCGGTTCAATTGAGAAGATGATATAACCATCTGTATAACACAAAAAGCTCTGAAATTTATGGTTTGGTTGACAAATTCTTTACACATTCTGGAGCAGCTTCATCATTAGACGTTCTGTAACACACACGGAAGTAAAAGTTGGTAGGGTTTGAGAAAAATGTGGTTCTGAAAAAGTAAAAGTTGATAGAGTTTGGTAAAATAAGTGTTTTTTGTGTAATAGAAAAAGTGAAAAGCAGTTTAAAGCAGCCTTCTACCTGCTTCCACCTTTTAGCTTTTAAGTGATTAATTTAAGCAGAAGGTGTCATTTGAAAACACTCATTTCAACTTTTTTAAGCCAAAAGCTGAAAAGCACTTTATTAATCTTTAGCAAACACTCCCTAAATCTTCAACATGATCTTCAAAGACATCTAATGGAGCTAAATATTATATAAATCTAGTGGTAGCATAGTTGGCGCATATGGCGATACAAAGCCTCCTCGCCACAAAAAGCCCTCCCGAGTCCTGACAATTACTCTACACATGGCAGTGCCATATTGGCGCCATCGCCTTGCGCGCCATATTTTTATACAAATATTAACATGTTTACTTAGTTACTTATTGGCTTTGGCCCTGATAATTATTAACAAACCAGTCAGCCCATAATATTAATAAAAACCCTGATAAGAAGTAAATAAAGACACTACCTAATGTAAAGTAAAAAAACTGCTCAACTAATGTAATGACAGAGTCAGGAAGCTGCACCAGAGGGTGAAATGAGTGAGGATGATGTTTCATTGATATCATATTCAGATCCAGATGATGATGAGGACTGTGATAATTGATGATGCTTATATCATAATCATCACACACAAACAAGTTGACATATTTTGAAAGACATGAAACTTTTTTTTTATTGATATAAAGTTATTTTATGGAATCACTTCAAACAATTTTAACTTCACATGCTTCGGTTAGAATGTGGGTATTCAATTTTTTTCTCATCTTTTGGTGACTGAAATCAACTGAATCATAGATTTATAGTGTCTATATTTCATATTTTAGTACTACGGATTTATTTTTGGTGTCATGTGGAGACGCCATAAATGCGTCATCGCCGTGGACATTACCTTGGCACCATTACTGTCTCCATACTCCACAACAACTATGTGTAGCAGGCAAAAGAATTAGAGAGCAGTAAGACCAAACTCATATCAAACAACGGGACTTGCTACCGAAATGCCTACTAATTAACTTCACATGTTACTAGTGTTTTTACTGCAAAAGTGCAAAATTAACTAAATGCTTCAACATAATGTAAATAAAAATATGTAGAATCTCATTACATGCTTCATGTAGGCCAAATTAATTCAATAGAAGAGTCACAAGAATATACTTGTACAATCTCCACAGTAAAGGGCGGAGAGCTTCTTGAAATGCCACTGAACTTAAGAGAATGAGTAGATAAAGCCACCACACTGTCTTTTCCGTAGGTAGGAATGCTCTCCATAGCGCAGACAATACGATCAGGCTTGTCAACCACACCAAAGTACTAAAACCAAAAAGCAAAATCGCTTAATAAAGCCTCAATTTTGACATCGCACAAACTTATGATGAAATATATAAAAAAAATTGAACAAAATCAACAAACTTAACCTTGAGAGAAGAGTTAGTATAAGAAATGGCTTCTGAGAGATAACTGCGACGAATAGCGAAAGAGAAGGCCCCAACGCCAACAGTGCGTACCCAATTCCAGCTGTAACAGTCATTTTGATCACTCTATAGAAAATATTTGGAACTGGAGTGGAAAGTGTGAGTTCATCCGATGATTCTGATGTAGTTCCTTTCTGTGCTTGCCAGGCTGCCTCTTCAAATGAGCAATTTAAGAAGTTAGGGGTTGTTTAATCTTATTCTCAGAACTGATTCTGCTACTTCAGGGAGCAGAAACAGAAGCTGGAGTGTTTGGGTGAAATTCCAAAAGCACTTCTGAAGCTCTAATTTACTCTCAGAATCAGTTTTTTTAGAAGCTGGGGGGTACCAGCCTATGTTGTAAAAACCGGACCGGTGAGCGACCCGGTCATGTGATTGGGTCACGGGTCAACCCGGACCCGGAGGGTCAACCCGGTCAAAGCCGGAAAACCGGTCAACGATTATACGTCTATATATTAATAATAAACATATAATTATATACACTTTCATTATATATTTTTATTTGTATTGTGCATTTATATTATAATTTGGCATGATTTTCATTCTTAAATAAATATATGAATATATTACATAGTTTTTCTTTTTAGGGAATTGAAATTGCAATTTTATTGGTTTAAAAAATGCATTAAAATTAAAAAGAAATTACTTTTTTTTGGAAAAGACCGAAAACCGGGATTTCCCGGGTATTTCGGGTTTCTTGGGTCGGGTCCGGATCGGATTTTTTTGGGTCAGCCGGGTTTTTCCGGTTTTTGACCATTTTCGGGTTTTGAAGAAACCGAACCGGATTTTTGTCCGGGTCACCGGGTTCCGGGTCAACCCGGCCGGGTCGGGTCGGTTTTTTAAACATAGGTACCAGCTTCTGAAAACTGATTCTGATTCTGCTTCTGCTTTTAAAACAGAAGTAGAAGCAGAATCAGTTCCAAACACCCCCTTAATAACAGAAATAGTTCGAAGCAATACCTAATTTAAGAAGTGTTTGCGATTGCTCCTACTTTAAAAAAGTGATTTTTTAGAGTGATTTTGGAGAAAGTACTGAGGGAGTGTTTGCAACTGCTTCTGCTTAAAAAAAGCACCTTTGGAGATGTAATGAAAAAGTGATTAGTAGTAAAAGTTGATAGTGTTTGAGAAAAAAGGGATTTTGAAAAGTAAAAGTTGATAGTGTTTGGTAAAATAAGTGCTTTTTGTGTAATAGAAAAGAGAAAAACACTTTTCACACGCAAACCGAGAAAAAATAAAAATTGGAAGTGTTTGGTAAATAAGTGCTTTTTTAAGCCAAAAGCTGAGAAGTGCTTTTTTTTAAGCTATTGCAAACACTCCCTTAACAGTAAAAGTTGGTAGTGTTTGAGAAAAAAATGATTCTGAAAAAAAGTAATAGTTGGTAGTGTTTGAGAAAAAAATGATTCTGAAAAGGGAAAACTGTCAAATAGGTCCTCGAACTTTCATAAAAAGGTCAATTAAGTCCTTTTATAGGAGGTTCTGTCCGGCTGTCGCGATTTGGGGCAGTTCCCGGTGGAATTTTTTGATGAAATGTTTTGAGCATCTATCTTATTCACCAAGTCTAGTTTACTCATACCAAATTTCAGCTAAAAATTCAATCGGGAACACATTCAAATTAATTCTTGAAGATAACTGCACATTTTTGCATTCTCGAATTACTTTGAATGCGCTCGCGATTACATTTTTAGCTGAAATTTGGTATGAGTAAACTAGACTTGATGAATAAAATGCTCAAAAAAATTCATCAAAAAATTCCACCGAGAACCGTCCCAAATCGCGACGACCGGGCAGAGTCTCCTATAGAAGGACTTAATTGACTTTTTTATGAAAGTTCGAGGACCTATTTGACAGTTTTTCCTTCTGAAAAAAGTAAAAGTTGGTAGTGTTTGATAAAATAAGTGTTTTTTGTGTAATAGAAAAAGTGAAAAGCAGTTTAAAGCACTTTTCTACCTGCTTCCAGCTTTTAGCTTTTAAGTGATTAATTTAAGCAGAAGGTGTCATTTGAAAACACTCTTTTCAGCTTTTTTAAGCTAAAAACTGAAAAGCACTTTTTAAAAGCTCCAGCAAACACTCCTTTAGTCGGGAGTCCGACATGTTAAATTGGCCAATTTTTGTCATTTTTATCTTCAATTCTAACTTATTTACCAATTTTAGTCTTCTATTAATAGTTTTTTTTAACAAGGCAGTTTAAATTGATATCAAAACATTCAACAAGAGAACAGTAAGATAAAAGAATCACCTCCAACCACCGACTCTTGAATCAGACTTAAAGTCAATCACCCTGGAAAAAGCAATATGACTCGTTGGTCCTGTTATGAGTCTAAATGATCCTAACATGGTTAGAGTAAAACCCTCATCACCCCAATCTAATGCAAGAGTCTGACTGAAATAAAAATAGCTGAAAACAACAACGACAGTCTGATCAAAACAAAAATTGAAAAAGAAAATAAAGTATTGAAAACTCAAATGCACACTCAAATAGCTAACAAAAAAAACCCTAATCCCAAATCTTGGAACATTCTCAAGGCTCTCGGCGGGTCAAGAGTCCAAGACCCACCCCTTTGTCGTTTTTTGAAAGGTCCACCACCATATTGCCCCCTTCACCATCATCATGCTACTTTTCCTCCCACATTCTTCTACGCTTCTGTTCTCCCGGAAAACCTTACATGGCTGATACTTCATACTTTCCGCCACTGATTTAATTTGAGTTGTGTTCCAATCCTCCTCCTCCCCTTAAAGTCGGCCATAGCCATCACTGAACCCCTGTTTCACACCCATGAAATCAACAAGCCAAACGGCAAAACTAGCCCTGCTATCTCTCATTGACAGGGACCAGCGACCATCGCAAACCAAAGCAGCCGAACGAAACCCCAATGAATACACGAATATGATATCCAAACAAATTAGGTAGCTAACCTTCATCGTCTCACAGAAAGAACAAAGCCATGAAAACCAGACCTTGCTGTCATATGTAGCCAAACCCAGCCGCCAGATGCTCCGCCATTCAAGCTTTGTGTATGGTTCTCCTCCGGTATGCTGGAGTGTCACACCATGACAACCACTGCCCTCCATCAAAGAAAAACTCCTTGAACCTGTATGACATCGCCTCACCGAGAAACTCCAACCACCTTCGAACACCAGAGGCATCGAAGTGGACCAGAACGCCGAATTCGGAAGTCGGCACAAAACAAACCCTAACTTGAGGGTACCGGGCTGCCGCTCTGTGTAATAATCCTATAGTGTAAGTTAAAAAGGGCGATTCTATCCTTCTTCTATCAATTAATCTTCTATTAAATGTTTTAGGAAAAATGGTAAAAAAATGACCTCTTTATTAGGAATGGACAAATAGGTACCAGAATCGTGAGTCAGACCGGTTAATGCAAGTTTGAGGGGTTAGGGCCGAGTACTAAAAACTTTAGAAAATCGAACGGGGGACTTACAAACTTTAGGAATCAAATGGGTCTTAAAATTTGGGTAAAGGTATATCAAACCATTTTAAAATATTATTAAAAAAACTCTATTATATTTAATACTCCGTACTCCTTATTGTATCTAGACAAAGCATCTCGATTGAAGAAATTTATGAGTCTATTAAAAAGAGTTTCAAAATGCATATAAACTCCTAAATTAATATTCTCAATTCTCTATTTCAAATGCATCAAATTTCCTTTATTCATTCATTTTTCATATAAAGACTTTTATTACTCAATGAATTGTGACACATATTCATTTAATTTTCTTAATTTTATTTATATAGATGATGATGTTTAATTTTCTTACGTTTTAAAATTTGGATTTATTTAATTTGTGTGGTTGGATGCTATTTAATTTACAACTTTGTGGTTACATATTTTGTTAACTAATTCAAAAAAGATTTATTTCTCTCTTGAATTTTTACTCAGAACATGTTTACTTCACGTGTGGGGGGTTAGGGTGGGGCCGAGGAAGGGGCAAATGGTAGGGGGTGGGGCAGGGTCCTGGTTAGGGGTAAAGGGTGGGGATGATCGGGGTCGGGGTAAGGTAGGGATGTGTTAGGGCTGGGGTAGGAGTGGGTGGGGCAGGATGTCGGTAGGGTGGGGCCGAGGTAGGGGGCATGTGATAGGGGGTAGGGTAGGGGTAAGTTTACGAGGGTCGGGGTGGGGTTGAGGTGGTAGGGGGTAGCAGTGGGGTAGGGTGGGTTTGGGAATGGGTGGAGCCGAGGTAGGTGGTAGGGGGTGGGGTAGGGTCGTTGTAGGGAAAAGGGGTACGCGGGGTGGGGTAATGATTGGTAGGGTAGGGTAGGGGTAAGGAGTAAGGTACGAGGATGGAGGTAGTGGGTAGGGCGGGGTCAGGGTCGGAGTGGGGTTGGGTTAGCAGGCGGGGTGGGTAGCGGGTAGAGGGGGTAACAATAGGGTAAGAGCAAGGTGTAAGGGTAAGGGTAAATTCAGAAACTGAAAAAGTTTAAAGTGTCGCTTAATTAATACATGGGGGGTATGCTTTGTAAGCGGCACTTTAAGCATCTCTTTCGGTTATTAAGCAGCTTTTTAAGCATCGTGCGTGTTTACTTCATCTGTCTTACTAACGTGACTGTGACTTTAGTAACGAAGTAAACACCTCCTTAATTAGCTAGAAAGTGTTACTCCGTATTATTTACTAGATACTTTAGTAACGTAGCAGTATTTTTTTTACAAAACAACGAGAACCCGAACGGAATTGTACCATTCAAACGGGGCGGGTCAGGACCGGTTCATATTTCAAGATTTGGTATACTCAGATCGGACCTACTCATGAAATTGAACCGGCGATTTTTGAAAATTTATCAATTATCCAGGCCGACTCGGACTGCACTCACCCTACTCTATACTTTTGAAACACAAAAGTCCGACAAGTTTTCATTTATTATGAAACACAAAAATATGACTTATTTTCATTTTCAAAATGTGATTAAGCTTTATTTAATTAATATACTTTTTTTTTAATTCGAACCAACTACCCACTGATGGCTCCCTTGCCCCACCCCTACCTCACTTTTGTTTTTTATTTTCGCCGGAAGAATGATCTGACTGTCTCAATGATATGTTTGTTAGCAAATAATTAATTGGACAGACCAACCTTATTTGAAAAAACTTTGTTATTTTATCTGCTAAGAAAATTAATAGTCTCATATAAAAACAAACCCATCTGACAACAAATGTCGGCAAATGTGGCTAGAGCTATGGGTGGGCATAGTTCAAGACGGTTCAATATTTTGTCAAACTCGTACCTGTTCTGTGACTATTTAAATGGTACAGTTCAGTTTTAGAACTTAAACCATTCCACATCATTCCACTTTTAAACCATATGGTACCATACCAATGCCAATTAATGCTAGTTTTACAATTGCTTAAAACTCCACACAATCGATCAATTTCAAAATTAGATAATTAAAAAATTCAGATGCATTTGAGTAGTACATACATTAAATCAAAAGTTAAAAAATCATACTGTTAAATAAATAAATTTAAGTTCATCCCTTTGAGAGATATTTTAAGTTCAAGTCTCCAAATAGGTGAGTTTGAGAGGTTTTCCCCATAAGATGACTCTCTAGCGCGGGCTACCTCGACCGGTCGCACAATTAGTGTTTTGTCCAGTCTAAAACGACAGCGTGAATGCTAGCTTCATATTAAGAATCTGGTGTTGTTTGACTAATCTCCAACAGTTCTCCAAGGAGCCATGCTTAGAATATGAGGATACACACAACCAATTAGCTAAGAGCGCTTTCTTATCCACAATGGTGTAGATGATGATGGAACCTAGCGGCTAGTTTAAGCAACTCGGATTTACTTCTCTTAAGTGTTTGTGATACGTTTTTGGAGCTCAAGATTTTTTTATTTCATCAAAATCCGAAATTCTTTATTAATTTAGAGAGTCATTAGCCAAAAGGCTATGTATACAACTAGGAGCTGACAAGTACGTACTAAAATGATCTGAGATCAAGACATGTTCTCTAGCTAAAGCATGAGCAACACGATTCGCAGATCGTTTACAATAAGAGACCTGAAAGTTACTCTTAGAATCTAATAAAGAACGAATATCATCTAAAATGAGATAAATGTAAGAACACCCACTTCCTTGTCGAATACCATTCACAACAGTAATAGCATCCGATTCGATTTCCACTTTGTGCCATCCAGCTTCAATCGCCCCCTCCACTGCTTCCTTAATGCCCACACCTTCAACTTCGGCGGCTGATCAGGTACCCCGAGTTGATCCGGCCTTTGCCTTAATAAAATTTCCTTCCGCATCCCTTGCCACCCAGCTCCATGCACGCACTCTCCGTGCCTCATTTACTGCCCCGTCAACGTTTATTTTAATAAATTCTTCAAGCGGCTTCTTCCACCTTTCCACCATTTTCGGACCTAACTGGTCCCTCCCCTTACTCGCCACCTGCGCATTCTTCCACCCCGATAGCATCTCTGTTGCTCCATTGATGACACTTACTGCGTTATGTTTCTGATCCTTCCAAACAACATTATTTCTCCTCTTCCACAAGCTCCATAAAATAGATATAAACTTCTCCCTTATCTCCGCATTGCTATCCGTAAGGTATACTTTGATCCAGTCTTCAATGGATTTGTTGTCCTCCGTTGGAATATTCGCCTCCTTCCAAACATCTTTCGCCCATGAGCACCCTCGAAACACATGATCAATGGACTCCATCTAGCTATCACACAACTTGCAACCGCTTTGGATAATCATGCCTCTATGCCTCAGATTGTCAACCGTGGGGATTGAGCCATCTAATACCTGCCATAAAAAATATTTAAATTTATGTGGTACCTTAGCCTCCCATAACTTCTTCCAAGATTCAGTCAGCCCACTCTGAAATTCCCCCATTAGGAGGCGGTAGCAACTCTTAACCGAAAATAGTCCATTTTTCTCCCCCTTCCACCAGAACCCGTCGGCCCTCCCCAACTACTTATAGGGATACTCAGGATTCTTTCTCTATCTGCTTCATTAAAAATTGCATTGATTATATCTCTATTCCACTCCTTCCCGGTAAAATCTCTTAAAGCTGCTACATTCATGTCTTGCACCCATTGAGGCTTAGGTGAAGTTAGGGTTGTATACGAACCGAATCGAGTCGAATAGTAGGATTTTGTATTTGTATTTGTTTAATTTTTTCGAATACGAATTCGAATTCAAATATGAAACGAATATTAATTTTGATTTGTATTTGTATTTGTTTAACAATACGAATAGTTAACGAATCTTATACGAATATCGAATAAATTTGAGCATAGGTTAAATATTAGTCAAATGTCACTTAAAATTAAATTTTCTTATATTTTTTTATGTTGTAAATGTATGCTATGATTTAATGTGTTTTTAGAATTTAAATTCAATGGATCAATGCATTTTTAGATTGTGCACGATATACTAAAGTGAATCAATTTTATGATTAATAAATACTACGTATAAATCTATTTCAAACTTTTTGAAATAAACACTAACATATTAGAAATTACACTTATAATGTGTGAAATAAGTTGATAATTGTATATATCAAAGTCAGATGACTCTAATTATATTATGCGAATCGAATACATAATTATTTGTATTGTTTTTGAAAGACATTTGAACCAAAAATCCGATTTGTATTCGTATTTATACTCTGATTTATTACAAATGGACTTAGAATTTGTATGCGTAAATGTATATATGAACTACACTTTAGGGTATTGCTATTTTTTAAAAGTTATTATAGTGTTATTACTATTATTATTAATATTATTATTATTAATATTATCACTATTATTAATCGAATATATTTGATTAATATTCGAATCGAATACACTGATATTCTTATTTGTATTTGATAACAAATCGAATCAAATTTAATATTCATATTTGTATTTGAATTTTCTGAATTCGAATCGTCTTATACGAATTCGAATCGCGAATCGAGCACAAATTATTTGATTCGTTTACAATCCTAGGTGAAGTAATTTGTCCCTCATCTTCTCCTGGCAACCAGGCGTCGGTCCAGACCTGGACTTTTAACCCATTTCCCACCCTACACCGAATATTGTTCTTGATAATACTCTGAGTCTAAAAAATACTCTTCCAAATGAAAGATGGATTACTTCCCAATTTTGCCTGGAGAAATATGGATTGGGGATAGTATTTTGCTTTCATGATCCTGCTCACAAGGCTGTCTTCATCATTCATGAGCATCCACCCCTGCTTTTCTAGCATGGCGAGGTTAAACTCTCGAACCCTTCGAAAACCCAACCCCCCAACCTCTTTTGGTTTGCATAATTTCTGCCAACTCCTCCACCTGAGCCCTTTTTGATCAAGCTTTGAGCCCCTCCACCAGAAGCCATTCATTAGTTTCTCAATCTCATCACACAACTCCTTCGGTAGAAGGAAGACATTCATAGCATAATTTGGCATAGCCTGAATGACATTCCTTAATAAAACAGCACGCCCTGCCCTAGATAGGAACCGATTATTCCAACTCTTAATCTTGTTTAGAACTCTATCCTTTAGATAGTCCAATATAGCCATTTTATTCCTCCCCACAAGCCCCGGTAGCCCTAAATACCTCCCCTGAGTGTCCTTGGCCTCCAACCCAAAATAAGACGACACTGCTCCTTCATTTGATCTGTTGTGTTTGGACTAAAGGTAATAGAAGATTTTTGGAAATTTACCTTTTGTCCTGACACTTCTGCATAATTATTCAAGATATTTTTTATCACTTCCGCCTCTCCTGGAAATGCTCGAAAAGAAAGAAAGATGTCGTCTGCAAAAAAAGATGTGAAATATTCGGTGCTCCTCTACACACAGCCACCCCATGTAGTCTACCCCCAAACTTTGCTCTTCTGATCATGGAACTCAGCCCTTCTGCCACCAGAATAAACAGATAAGGTGATAATGGATCACCTTGTCTGAGCCCCCTACTTGGAGTAATATGGCCGATTCTCCCATTGTCAAACTGAACGTAATAGCTTACCGAAGATACACATGCCATAATCACCTGTGTCCATCTTTCAGCAAAGCCCATTCGATCCATAATTTGTTTCAAATAACTCCAACTAACTCTATCATATGCTTTACACATGTCCAGTTTTAAGGCTGCGAATCCTTCTTTTCCTTTCTGCTTTCTCTTAAGGTAATGTTGAGTCTCAAAGGCCACCATAATATTGTCTACGATGGACCTTCCTGAAATAAAGGCACTCTGACTTTCCCCAATCAGATTCCCTAGCAGTCCTTTCATACGATTAGCAAGCAATTTAGAAAAAAAATTGAACACCACATTACATAACGCTATAGGCCTCCAGTCACCCATACTTTCCGGTATCTCCTTCTTCGGGATTAAAACAATATTGGTAACATTTAACTCCGGGTGAATATTACCTGAAGCAAACATGTCCCTACATAACCGAACAATATCCGGCCCCACAATGTCCCAATGTCTCTGGAAGAAAGCTGGATTCATCCCATCCATCCCAGGAGCCTTCTCATGATGCATATCAAAAGCTGCTACCTTCACTTCCTCCACCAGAATCGGCCTTAGTAAAGCCAAATTGCCCTCCTCCCCAACCTGGTTTAGAGTACCAAGTAAGTCAGCTCCCTCTCCATTGCTTGATTTAGTAAAAATTCCTCAAAATATGTGTGAATCATCTCCCCCACAATCTTGCGATCAGTAACCCAAGCACCATCTTCTTTTTTTCAAGCCATTGATTTCATTCCTCCTTCTCCTTGCCTTAACCATATTATGAAATTTTTTGAATTTGTGTCTCCTTCTCTCAACCAGAACTCCTTTGCCCGCTGTCTCCAGTATGTGTTCTCCTTTTCTAACAGCTTGCACACCAAAACCCGCACCCTTAAAAATTCTGCCACACTATGAGCATCATCACGTCCTCTTAACCAAGATAGCCTTTTTTTACAGGCATTAATCTGATGTCTAAAACCTTTCATTCTACTGTTATCCCACCTCATTAGCTCCTTCCCACATAAAATAATTCTATCACAAATGGGCATCGGTACACTTACCGACCAGATATTGCCAACTATAGTTCTGCATTCCTCTTCAATTCCCGTAGCCAATTATTTTCAAATCTGAACGTCTTTTGCTTTCTTCCGCGAACTGTTGGACTAATTCTCAGGGTTAACGCCATATGATCACTAGTTGGCGCTTCAACCGAGCATCCTCTTGCTTCCATAAACATATCCCACCATTGATCATTGACAAGGATTCGATCAAGTTTTTCTTCCACTCCGCAGTTATGTCCAGGTCTATGCCAGGTCAACTGGTACCCATCAAAAGGGAAGTCACGTAAGCCGCTATTCTGCACAGCTTCCTGAAACCCTTTGATTCACCAAATCGGATGAATAACACGTCCCTTCTTCTCAGATACGATTTTGGGAACTACTATTAAATCGACGATACGATTTTGGGAACTACTATTAAATATTAATCTAATGAAGTTGGAACGATTCGGTACTAATGATCTAGAATATGTTCTTTGTACATTTGCCTGTATATAGATAATAAGTGACTTTTTCTAAACTAGTTGTCTTTTGTACACATCAATTAAGGGGTGTGCTCATAAAGTATATATTTTCCGTTTACACATAGTTTTTTCATACGAAGTATTTAAAAATTATGTGGTTAACCGATTTCTAGTGGAACCTGCATTCTCCAGTCGTCGAAAGTTTTGTACTGCAAAAACAAGTTTTGCATATGTGGCCAGTGCATGCAAGTTGATTAAAACAAGTTTTTCTAAACATGTTTCTTTCGATCAAGTTGATTTCTTTTTGGGGCCAGTGTATGCAAGTTAAACTAGCGAGGACTAAGGAGTCAATACGGTAGCTTGTACACAAAAATAATAATACTAGTAATATAAAGTGAAAAAGAACATAAATTAAAGTTATTTGAGATGTAGGCGTGGATTTTCAAGCAAAGAGACTCTTTTCTTTCCCTATCTAATGTGCAAAAGCAAAAGATATGAGAATCCTCTCTTTCACACGTTGCCATTTTTTTATTTGATCCAATATGTAATGGAAGCAAACAAAAAGAAAGAATTGACCTTTTTTAATTAAAGCATGTCAATAATTAAATAAGATGAATGATGTATTTCTATACCATTTTCCTTAATGACCTTACCCTTACCTTGCTCCTATACATCATTATACTTAAACTAGCATTACACCTTATATGATTATAGCTTGAATTATTGAACATTGGAAGGACATAATTAAACAAAGTAAACAAAAAGTAGGAGTTCCTTTTTTAATTTTGGCCAAAGTGCATGCTTACATTGTTACATATTTCGGTACTTACTACTAGTTAAAAGTAAGAAATGAAAGTACCTGATGGAGGGAGACCAAGACTAAAAACTCGCAAAAAAAGAATGTAAAAAAGAGGGTAAACCTGATGGAGAAATGCAATAATCTCATTCAATTATATTCAATTTGAAAATTTGAAAACTTAGATAGTTGCACAACATTTTATATAATGTACAACTATGGAGAATGTCAAGCTTTGGCTTATTGGCTATATAATGTACAATTATACATGTAATAGTCTATACTATACATTAGTGTTTCAAATATGTGTACTAAACTAAATGGTTTTAAAAAATCATGTGACAATTTAATACGTATTATTTAAGCAGAATTACCAATCAAAGTGACCAGATTTCGACTACAAAAAACAAAACAAGAACATAATCGTGAAATAAATAAGAATCTAAAATAGAGATGGGAAAAGTATTTTTATATTACCTATTCTAATCTAACCTACTCTAATCCAGATCTAATTATATATACATGCTCCACGATAAAGTTTGTATGGGGGGCAATTGGAGCTCAGCTTTTAACGACTCAGAGTCACTAGGCTTTTTGCTTTACTATTAATTTACCCCATTTCTAAGTCCAAAAAATGTAACATGTCTAGTCTTTGTCGTTTCCCTACATACCATGCGGCCATTGCCTAAGAGCATTTTCTTTGTCAGATACCTCTCTATGTCTCACTTTTTCTGTAATTTACTCCCCCAGTATTATCCCAAAATTTTACTCTACAATCACATTAAGTCATTAAGTGTAAAGTAACTTTAATGTTTATTATTACCAAATCTCTGTTAAAAGTAACAGACACTGATATTCTATTGAAAGTTGAAACGCACAAGTACCATAAAAAAGATCAAATATGACAAAAATTTGAAATGCAGTCCCAAAATTGCTACTATAGAATCACTTTGGTCGTAAAGAAATATTAAGATTTATTATAATCAAAATGATTGTTCCTAATGATTCTATTTAGACCCGAAAGTTTCATCATAAAAGATTAATCTACCGATCTAATATGATAACAATTTACACGTATACAATTGTTCGAGCATGGGACCATTTGTTGATTAAAGTCATCAATTGTGAAGTGTGTGCATGTGTATATATATATGTGCTTTATATTGGCCTCCAATCCTCCATTATATACATATTATATATGTTGTGATAACATTAGTTAGCTATGAGGGCTGTTCAAGGCAGAAAGAATATAATAAGTTTGTGATGGGAATAGAAGAAGGCATGATTGGTGGGAGGGATAGTGTAGAGAAGAGACAGAAAAACATAACAGACATGGATTTTGAGATGGAGAATGGAGATGGAGATCAGGATGGAAGCAGGTTTTTGTGTAGTGAAACCACCTTCTTTCCCGTGCAGCATCCCACTGAACCTCTTGGAGAGGACCGCCCCATCATTTGCCCAATGCCATACTCTTCTTCTGTATTGAAGGTTTGTTTGCTGTACACACATTTTGACACATACACATGTCCCCTCATTGTGATTATAGCTCTATTTAACCCTCCCAGCGAGCTATGCGATCAGTTCCGGTCCCTCAAGGATGAGATGCATCCCTTTTCATAGCAAACAATTAGACCGGTTCTCGCCCTCGAGGATGAGATGAATCCCTTTTCAAGTTTTCATAGCAAACAATTAGACCAGTTCTCGGCCCTCGAGGATTAGATGCATCTCTTTTCCTATAATTCCAGTGAGGATCTCTTAGGATAGATATCATTTTAAAAGTAATACTTAATGAGTTTAGCTTTAAAGAGGAGAAAATTGCCTTAGACCAATAATCCATAGCTAATCTTCAAACAAGTCGAATTCTTTTGTTTCTTGTAAAACATCGTCAGATGTTCTTACCTCATACTAATGAGTCCAGAAGACTGTTTAACTAGCAACTGTTTTAGTATGATTTGATTCAGAAGTATATTGTCAAACCCTTTATGTGATATAAGTTTCATCCCTATTCCCTAACTCTAGCATGATATCAACATAGAATTTGGTCCCAAAAATTGATTTATAAGCAGTGCACAAATTGGACAAGTCCACAGCCTGAATATGATGGAGTATTTAATTGAGTAGATGCCACTCAACTATTTCCTAATACTAGTAAATCAAACTAACTACTACCTTAGAAGATTGAATATAAAGTTTGACAGCAGCAATTAATGTGAAACTTTACAGGGAAATGCAGGGTTGCAAGCAGGGAGATTCTCTGCAGATATGGTGAGGAGGAGGAGATCGGATCATTCATTTGCGCCTCCGAGGAAGAGCGGAGGAATCTTGGAGGTGACGATGGAGCCACCGATCAGGGCGGTGCGAAAAAGACACCACCCAGTAGGGCAAGATTACCGGGCGGCCACCGCCGTGCCTGGCCCTGTGTGGAGGCTTCCGCCGCAAAATGGGACCATTTCTCAGGCGCTCCACCAATTCAACCACTTCAAATCTTGACGACCTTAGCGCGCGCGGCGATACTGATCCCAACCCTGCCGGCCGGCCGGCCACTATCTCATCAAGTAAATAAACATTATAATTATAATAATAATAATAATAATAATAATATAGTTTAATTACAAGATATTCGACAGATCTTTAGGAGTGTATTGTATGTATATGAATTGTGGTGAACATTTTGCATATGTAGACTTTTGAAAATGCACCAAGACTATTAAATTATAGTTTCCATGAATGAATTTTGTTGATTTGCATAAATTTACTAATCTCCTGTTACTGATATTGTAAGTTAGCTACATTATCACACACAACATTAAGAAATACGTAGTGGTTTAAAAAGGTAAATGTAACGTGATTAACTAGTAATAATGTAGAGAGTTCGACAATAATAAATCAAATTAAATCATTCAAATTGAGAGAATTTTACAGTGTCATTATGATTCATTACTATGTTACACTAATTTATAAATATGAGTGGTAACTATTACACGAATGTTACACTCAAAGGTGAATGCGGGAGCAGTTAATTCCCTCAACCCCACCCAATCTCCTATATATATTTGATAAACATTCGAATTACACGAATGTTACACTCAAAGGTGAATGCGGGAGCATTTAATTCCCTCAACCCCACCCAATCTCCTATATATATTTGATAAACATTCAAATGTGTTAGCAAATAGTCTTCTAGCCGACTTGAATGGTAGTATGCGTGTTTTAGACTTTATTTGCAATCACTTAAAATAAGTGATTGTGACTTTTTTAAGAAAAAAACACTTATTTTATCAAAGATTACAAAATTTTACTTTCTCAGTTTTCGTGTAGAATTTATTTTTTACTTTTTCTATTACACAAAAATCACTTATTTTATCAAACACTACCAACTTTTACTACTCATCACTTTTTCCCCAAAAGTACTTTTATTTAAACACAAGTGATTGCAAACAGAGCCTTAAGCTTCCAAAAAGTCAAGAACTCGAAACTCTTCTTTTACCCTACTTTAGCTTTTATCCATTTTTTTGTTAAATAAATTTGAAGCGATTTAACATAACTCTATCAATTTGTGTGTAGTTTGAAACAATAAACTACTTCAATATAATTACAATTTTAATTTCACATCACGGGCGGATCCTAGGAAAATATTTATTAGGGGCGGAGTAATTATAAAATCTAATTAAAATAAAATTTAATAAATTGTTAATGTAATATTACAATAGTAAAAAGTCTTGAGGAAATACATGGCAATGGTTTGCACTACCAGATTTAAGGAAAGCTCATCCAAATAAACTTTTTCACATATTGATGGACTCGAAAAAGACTATTAGAAACATGGATTACTATTTGAACAACCTGGTGTTGGTGCTGATGTACTCCAATATATTTTTATTGTGAGTGCAAAAAAGAAGTGAAATTAATATTATACTTTTGTGTATACATTAATACGGAGTACATTTGATTTGACAATACAAAAATAACAGAGTATTATTTAATTTAGTAAAATGACATTTTCTATTTTCTAGTGTACATAAAACATCAAACTTTACACCGTAATAGATGTACAACTATTCCACTAAGTCACCAATTAAATTAAATATAATTTCCGTAAATCAATAATGCAATAATAAATTAATAGCATTATAATGAGTTTAATCACATAATTTAATATTTATAAAAAATATCTAAATCTAAAAATATTATAATTGTGAGTGTTGGTTGGTATCCTTGAATTATGTCAATACTTTCAGTACATGAGAACTTGTAATTTGTTATTAAAATATTATACCCTAATTTTGATGGACAAAATTGTCCTACCAACGTTAGAAGTAATTGACGGTTCTTCAATAAAAGTTAAAGAGTACTTCATAATTCATAGTGGGCCATCTGCATTCATACGTTTGGTGTTTTAAGGATGAAAACGTTTGTGGCATACTTAAGTCAATACAGAACGAAAATGTTTATTTATGAAGAAGCACTTCTTTTTAAAATATAAAAGAATATTTTTGGAATGGTTTAGATTTTTTGAGTGATTAATTAATCTCTTGAAGTTGTGCTTGATATGGCTAAAGTGCTAAACTAATAAAATTTAGTAAAATATACTAAATTGTTAAAATGTTTTTTGCTTATGCATTGTTGCTTTTAACCTTTATAGGAGTAATATTAATTACAAAAAAAATCCCTTTTTTAATTTAGAAGATTAAAGATTGTCTAGTAAGATTCAAAATGAGATGTCATTGGGTCTTTGTCAACTCTAAAAATTGAATTGCCCGAAACTACTGAATTATGAAGAGATTGGGTTAAAATATACCCCATTCGTCTCTTCAAACTTTGTCAACTTCCTTTTTTTATTATTCCATAAATTCGTCACGTTCCTTTTTAATTAAAGAATTTGTGATTCCTGTTAATTTTGCTCCTCAACAAAAATTTCAATCACACAGTCCTTATTTTATTTTTTCCCTTGTCGTTCAAATTTGGCTAAAGTTTAAGGGACAAAAAGAGTATTTTATTCTTCCAAAAAAAGAATATTTTATTACCACATATGTCCTAAATTCATTTCATATAATTATTGACTGAGTTGATTGACAAAAACACACAAAAGAACTATTGAAATACAAAAAATGAATTCATATATCATAAAAGTGAAACATTAAAAATCTAAATTAATCATCTTAATTGATAATACTAATAAGCTAAACAATACTACGTATATAGGTAAACAATGGTTACAAAAAATTAAAAGAAGACTCAGAAGAAGTAACATGTACATATTATATATAACTCTTATATGTATGTTAAATTAAGCCTCACCGTCGTTATTTTAGCACATCAATTTAGGTGTTTTGTTATTAACTTTTGGTAGATTTTGGGTTCATCAAAATCTTAATTACTTTTACAATTTTTTTTTTTTTAATAATTTTAGTTCAAAGACACAATATCAATGGAACATGTTTATTATATGTGGTGACTAACAACTACATATACCATAAAAATTAATAGTTGATTTGAATATCAACATATTTAGACTAAGTGACACATGCTTCAAAATATGTTAAACTTGAGAGCTTTATATGAAACGTTGTTGTTCTAATTTACGATTGAGCATTGTTAATAATAAATTGTTTTTTTGGGCATTGACTCTCGCGCGTAAAAATGCCAGTATTTATATAAATTAAGAAATGCATAACCTTAAACAAGGAATAAACAAAATGAACACCAATGGAAGACTAACCGACTAAACCACTAAACCACAAACAACTAACCGATTAAATTGGGCAACATTCTACCATAAAAATGATGATTATGTGGTAAAAGATTTTAAAAAAATAAAGTGAAAAGGTGTTCGGCTAACCAGCTAACCTCCTTGGAGTCTTCCGCCTCTTCGTAGGCTTGTCTGCTTCTTCAGTTCTTCCCTTACTGGGGGCAAACAATTTCTTTTACTGGGGCAAATATATGGGCCTTTAATATTTATCAAGGAATTATATAGATTTACTATTATATATGTGCTTTTAATATTTATCAAGGCCTTTATTGAGGGCAGCTGCCCCCCTCCAACCTTGGTGGATCCGCCCCTGTTTCACATACAATTTTGAAAGTTTAACAATTTTCTCTATCGAGAGTTGCAGCCGTGTCCCTCCCCCGTATGGTTTTGTTTTCCCGCCGACCGCCGCCGATTATGTGGGTGTTTTCTTCTCTTCTTGTGCCTCGACGATTATCAGGAAGGAGTTGGTTCTTCATGGATTTCAAGGAGACAACATGTGACAGAGCTTTCTGTGTTAGTCCAATAGAGGAGTTGGTGGATCAAGGCCACAATCTGGAGGTTGTCACACGCGAAAACATATTAAGAGGCGGCAAGAGTGACGAGCAGACGGGAGCGGTAAAGGGCTGAACAAGGGAGAAGACAAATCGACGGTTCGCCCCCTCCTGAACCGCCGCTTAGGAGCGATCAAGGCGTCAGGGCTTGGAAGATGATGTTTCAAGAAAACTGGCAGGAAGGAGTTTGATTTTATCAGTTATTTGATTTCTTATGGTTTTATTTTCGCGTTATGTTTGTTTACGTTTCTCTATTTTTCATTGATGTCTTTAATTTTAGATCTACAATTATGATTTGTAATTCTGCTAGGTATTATGTCGCTAGAAAGACCTATATGGCCAGCGATTGATAGCGATAGTTGGTTACAGATAGTTGTTGTCAATGTTGGTCTCTTAGAGTTTGGTGTGACAATTTGATTCCTAATGATATTAATATAGAGAAAATGGAAGCTAATAATCCAACCTTTTAGTGGCCTTCTTACAATAGTCTCGCCTTTTCGTTATTCATGAATAATCCAACCTTTGCACCTCATTTTCATTCGCTGATCCCTGACCGGTTGATGACTTGCTATTCCAAGTTATTTTCTTATCTTTGCAAACCATTATACCATAAATCTCACCTTTCACAAAGATAAATTTTGCAAAGATAAGAAAATGACTTGGAATAACAGGTCATTAATCGGTCAGGGACTAAAGAATGAAGATGGGGTGCAAAGGTTGTATTCTTGAATAACGAAAAGGTGAGACTATTGTAAGAAGACTGCTAAAATGTTGGATTATTAGTTTCCATTTTCCCTATTAATATAATCAGTTTTTCTTTTCAAAAAAATAAAATTAATTGTCCATATGTGGCGTGGTTTTGTGTGGAGTTTTCCTTCAATTGGTAACTTTGTAATGTCTACCATAGGCTCATCGTGCACATGTCTCTCACTTGGACTTGGAAGTTTCCTTCTTTGGAGTGTAGTCTTCATTCACAGACATGGGCGGTCTTAATGTGGATCTTGTCAGGGCAAGTCGGTCTGATGTTCGCCTGCCTCTGCGTAAGGCTTGTTTACCCTAGGGTTAAGTTGGGTGGTACGCCTCGTGAGTTGGGCCAAGCATAGAACTGACCCATTACATGTTTTAAACATGGACCGTGTGTATATGAACTCATCGCGAGTCTGTCACTACTTACACAAAGCAGCATGATCAAACTGAAGGAGTATATAACTTGGTGCATCTTAGATATGTGCATTTCGAGACTTTGATGGGACAAAAGGTGTGTAAATAACTCATTTTTACGTGAGTGGCAACATGTATCTCAACACAGAACATGTATGTATATGTGTCACACTTGTCGTGTGTTGTTCAGAATGCCCATTCAACTTAAATGAACAGATGGAGTTCATCGGAGAATGAAACATTATGATTCGTGGTTGCTGGCAAACACGTTGAAGGGTGGAGTGCACCTCGGGGAATGATTTGCTAATAGAAATCTCATAGCTATTGAGAATTGGACACGATGGAAGGTGACATTCAAAGTGAAGGGCATTGAGATGACTAGGAGGGGTTGGATAGTGGGTCAATGTGGTGGGAGAGTAATGGCAACAAGCAAAAATGCAGTGGAAGTCAAGGATGAATGGGATCATGGACCACTTGAGTTAACGATGTTGGTCTTATGGGGGATCAACATCATCCTTTGATTCGGGGCCTAACACTTTGATTAGGCCCCATACTGTTGGCACCACAATGTGGTGCAGCCCCTCATGTCCATCCACCGCTCAGTATCGGAGCTTTGCACTGTCATAGTGATTTTTGGGGGTGCCCTATAGGAATCAAATTGGCTTGATCACAATAGAGTAAGCTGTGAAATTTAGTGTATCTACCTTCAAATGACCAACTGGTTTCATAAGGATGTATCTGCTATTTAAGCATATAGCTTTGTAGTTTAACGAGTCCGGTGGAAGCTTGTAGAAAAGGGGTAAATCGATCCTACAAATGATATGTGAGGAGTGGGGTCCATTAAAAGGCGAGTGGCATGTGAGAACATGAGGGATTGAGCTAAATAGATATTTTACTCTATGCACATGTATGAAGAGTTGCAAAAGAACGGTATGAGAGGTGGTGTTTGGGAGAAGCACCACAAGATTCTTTGGTAGCTATGCAAATGGATTATGCCTTATCAGGCGCTCCACCAAAAGAGGGAGGGGGTGTGGACAACAAGGCGGGTACGGTGAGGGCTTCTTTCTTTTTATTGGTTGGGTAAACAAAAACTCTACTTGATTGATTCCTTAGCAACGGCTCATGAAGACAAGATTGTTCGCATGTCATTTTTGGGTGATGGTATAGGTGAGATTGATGTCATTTTCTCTTACCAATGTGTGTTAACTTTAAGTCTTTAAGGAGTTACTATTCACGTAACGTGACATGATAAACATTATAACTACTTGTGTTTTACATGAGTATTTATATGCATCTGGTGAAGAAAAGAGGAGAAACAAGACAAATATCTTTACCTTAGTCATAAACATCAACTATAGCCAAAATGTATGAAAGATAGGCCACAAGTCAAAAGAAGTCAAATTCCGGCACTTCTAAGTCATTCACTGGGAACGAAAGATGGGAGGAAATGAAGAGTTTGCATGAATTTAAACTCTAGCACCGAAACCTAGGTACAAGCTAGCACACGACTTTAATCACCGAGTCGAAGAGAGAAAACTTGCAAAAAATCATTCACAAAAACCAACGCATGATCCACCCATCTCCGCCGTCAAAGATGCAAAAATTCACGTTTTGAGATCACAATTGAACTTCAGCGCTGTACTTTCCTCATAAACGACACCGTAATTGGGAAATTTTCATAAAATGTCCTGACATGTAAGAAATTTTGCTCTATCTTGAATCTCTATCTACTTGAGGGAAAACTTTTTAAAGGTGAAAGTTCTCGAAGTCACACGCCACAATTTGAGCTTGGTGCGGTAATAAAAAGTCATTGTGTCGCCGCTACACTCCTCCGCTACAACACTCCTCCGTCGAGGTCACCACTTCAATTCTCCCCATGAACTCCTCGTTGTGGCATATCAGCGACTAGGGTTTGGATCTTGGTGTAGAGCTAAGGCAGTGACTTGGGAGGAGAAGAGATGGGGTATGTGGTAGAAGCAATGGCTATGAGGCCAGGGTTTTGGAACATGGTGTTTTCTACGACAGTAGGGTACGTTGAGGCGACGAGGGAGGGGTGGTGGTAGGCGTTGTCACCTGCCAGGGGCGACGACCGTGGTGCCGGGCGAGAAGGGTCTCAATAGCGGGGCCATGGTGTCATTGGGCGAAGATAGTTGTGTCATTGGTCGCAATTGAAAATTAGGTCACCAAGGCGGTTGTATATAGTTGTAACTCTAATTGGCCGACGGTAGTCAATGTGACCCGCAGTGGTCATAAGGCGGTGGTGGTTACTGACATGTGTTATCTATCATTGTGGTCGGAGGTGGTCATTGATATTTGGTGATGGATCACTGTGGCTAGTGGTGATCATTGATCGATAATGGTCACCATGATCTGTAGTAGCCACTCAGGCCGGCGATGGTCACCGGTAGGCAACAGGTGGATGTCATCAACAAATTATTGGTCACTATAGCTGCAAGATCATGTCACGAGGTCACTAGGTATTAGGGGGGTAAGTAAATAAACTCATTTAGGAATTTTCCGATCTAATGCCTAAAATCGCGCATGTGAAAGTGTAGTTTCATGTATTATTAAATGTAACTTTAGACATCGTGTAAATGTAATTTACACGATGGAAATGTATATCACACATATGAAATTGTAATCTCATGTATTATCAAATGTAAATCGTGCTAATATATATATATATATATATATATATATATATATATATATATATATATATATATATATATATATATATATATATATATATATATATATATATATATATATATAACCCGGAAGGTAAACCACCAAAATCAGTGGGGTAAATGACGGGGAACATTTACCGGATTTTATTAAAAAAAATTTTAAGTACAAAGAGAGGGCCAGAGGGGAGGACTAGATCAAAACCCCTCCGGCGAGGCATACCTCTGAAGTAAAACAGAAGAAAATAAACATCAAATCATTGGGGGGGGGGGTTACACTTGACCAAATGAAAATTAAACAAAGGCAAATGAAATAATATATCTAAAAGAGGGGATGCCAAAAAAATCTTAATAGAATGCCTTTTAATAATAGGAGGAAAAGAAATAACAAAATTATAAATTGTTAGGATAAATTGCAATAAGGAGGAATTATAGTTAGTCTGATAAATACGAAGAAAATAAATGAACAAACTCTATCTTTATAAAACCCACTAAAACATAGTAAGGATATAAAATATATTACTGAAAATAAAGTATGAATATGAAAAACTATATTATAGAAAAAGTGCACGAATATTAAAAAAAATCAGAAAAAATAGTCTATGTGTATGAAATGCAATAATATTATTTATTTAGATTAATAAAAAATTTAAAGGAGAAAAGAATTAGAGAGAAGGAAATAGAAAATTGAAGGCAATGGAAAGAAACGATCATTAATGTAGCGAAGAAGAAAGAAACTAGGAAGATGTTATCAAATATATACGGAAAACTCGTCCATTTTCCAAAAATAGGATGTAGTAGTTTAGATTTAGGGGCGTTTCCATGAATATTATTAAAAAGTAACCACATTTACATTCAGACAAAAATGTGACTAAAAAGTTTATATATTTGGAAATATATGATGTTATTGTCATATTTTCAAGTCATTATCAGATGTCACTATGAGATTTTATAATCACTTACATATGTTACTATCGTGAGCTCCCATGTCACTGCCACCGTCGTTGGACCTTGTGATCGTTGAAAAAATTCCTCGCGACTTTTTCGGTAAAACGTAAGTTTCAACTAAATCTGCCCGCCACCCCGTTGGCACTATCGTTTCCATTGTTGCCTTTCATTGACTAAACACACATGCTGGTGACCACTCTCTACCTTCACTCCCCATCCTCACACCATTGTCACTGCCCCCCCCCCCCCTCCCACACACACTGTCACTATAGTGTTGTAGACATTGTCAGTTCAGATAGGTGACGCCGCTAGCTTCTGACCGAACCTCATCCTGCAAACCTCCAGCTCTATCATTGCCAAACAAGCCCCCATCGATGCCCACCATTACCCCACCCCACTGCCCTCCCAAGGCCACACCAACAGTACCACTGCCCCATATCTAATCATAGTCATCTTAGCCATGGATCTAGATCCAGATCTAACCTTAACCATAATCCCCACACCACCACTGCCCCCGTCACTCCCTAATCTCCAAACCATCATCGCAAATCTGTAAAAGCTTTCGCCAAAGCAACACCGGACATAAAGAGAAGAAAACTAAGCGAGACAGGGTGACACCGAGGGCTAGGGTGACGACAATGGTGAAAACCACGACGAAGGTGGTTGCGACGATGCGCCAAATCTGTTATTGGCGCAAGGGAAAGACTGGTGGTGATGGAAGCAACGACGGTCAGGGGAGCGGAGGCGGCGACGATCTGCTGCTCGGTGGAGGAGGTCGATGCTTCTGCATCTTTTTGGAGAAGGTTGTACGCTGCTGAGTTCGACAATGCTTAGGCGAAGAAGGAATGTGCACAGAAATTTGACAGATTGGGCTGGGGTTTTCCTTTTTAAGGTCACATTTTTGTTTAGGACCTCCGCTTGCCATTGAACTGTCGGTTTCCACTGCTGGAGTCTTTTCCCGAATTGTTCCGGCGATCTACCGAATTTCTGTCGTTATCGTTCTCGCTAAAGTTTTGTGCCATTGCCACCACGAACCGACCCGCCACCAATGGGATGATCATGGATATGTAAGGAAACTCAAGTCAATTAATTAGTTTAATTAGTGATAGAATTGGAATGATTACTACTACCTCCGTCCCCTTAAGTTTGGGACAAGATAAGTGGGCACAGTTATTAATAAAAGTGAGTTTATGTGGTTGATATTGAATTGATAAAGTAAGAATAAAGTAGATAAAATTTAGAACCACACCAACTTTACCAAATAAGTTATGAGACAATATTAGTGGGACGGACCGAAATGGTAAAATGGGACAATCATAGCGGGACGGAGGAAGTACCATTTAAGGAAAACCAAACATATATAAGGTCCTAGTTTTGGAAGAATACTACTACGTATGTTTTATCCTATCACGAGCAATTTTCTCATGAAGCTACATTTGATCACATAAGCTAGTCTTACCGTATAGTTTGCATCAAACCCCTTTGAAGATAAAGAAATCACCTTTTATAGGAGTAAAAACATAATAGGAAAACAAAACTAGTACCACACCTTTTAAATCCCAAAGTAAACACTAATATTTCAATTTTATCCTCTGTATAATAATGATTTTCTTTTCCTTATTTCTTTTACTCTGTCACGCACGCCGCACGCCCTCTACACCGGTTCCCCTATTCTATCATCCCTCAATTGACATCTCTCTACTCTCCCATCTTCACATCTACAACTCTACAACTCTACAAGTTCTTCTTTACCGTGGATTTCAAAGGTGGAGAAAATGGCGGCCAACTCATCTCTCCCAATCTCTTCCGTCGGTGGTCGGTTTCTCTTCTGCAATGTCACTCCGGCCATGTGCCGTAACTCCAGTCTCTAGCGCTACGACGGTCTTCTCCGGTAAGTATTGTCTTCCTCCTCTTCCATCTTCTCTCCCACCCTTGCTTCTCAATAATCTTCTAGTGTTTCATTTGTTTAATTTTGAGATTTAAACCTAAAATAGCTATATCTCGAAAAAATTGGATCTTATATTTTTTTTTTTTTACTTTTTTGGATTTAGTTGTTTAAATAATTGAATAACAATATGGGCTTTTCCCTTGAATATTACCAAATTAAAACTGATCTTCTAAAATATGACTATTTTTTAAAAAGGACAAAGATATGACTAAGAAGGTCACATATTTGAAAAAACATGATGATCCGAACTATTAGCCATCTTCTAATATTAATCCCAAATATGAGTAATTCCAGAATAATCCGAAATGGAGGGAGTATCTTCCCATATTGATCCCTATTTACCTTCAACTTGTTTAACCGGTAAAAAAGTGAATAATTAAGCTCCTGGCATTGGATAGCCTGTCGGTTGGTTTCCTTTCCTCTAAATCATGCCAGCACATCCAAATTCGAAATCAAACTCCTTTCTCTCTTAAAGATTGATTTTTTTCATCCTCAAATTTTAAGTTTGCGATTTGGATTTCACCCTTCTCGTGTTTTTATTTTATTTTATTTCGGCTTGTTCAATTTCAACATTAGCACTTTGAATCTGGTGGCTGATTTCAAGAGACATCAGAAATATTGAGCTCTCTCGTGACACCGGTGCCGTTAGGATACAGTCCGGTAGAGGAGAAATATTTTCGTCATAGAGGATGGTGAGAAGACTAGCTTTAGGTGACATTCGTTTTCATCATCTACCTATCCAGTTCATCATAGTCGCTTCTCATGTCCGTTCGCTTCTCATGTCCGTTTGAGAAAGCTTAGCATCAATACAACATTATACACACACCCACTTCCTCCTAAGCGGTGGTAAATTTCAAACCGTCGTCCCGTGTAGAGACTGATAGAATCAAAGCCCGAGTCAGCGAACTGAGCGAAGTGACAAACGGATGTAGAAGAAAACCAGACGGTGCAACCATGACTAATTTTAATTCTTTTGTATTAACCATTCGAGTGCCATTAAGGGACTGGGACAGAGGTTATTAAATGATAGATTTTAAACTGATAAAAAAGATGTTGGCTAAGTTGTATCCAAGATAAGAAAAGGGAGAATATTTTCACGAGAAAGAAGAAATGGAAGGGAAGAAAAGGGTAAGTAAAGAAAGAAAAGAAAAGAGGAAAATTATGGCCAATAAAAATAAAACACGCCTATGGGTAACCGGGTGAATTGGTTAATGCAAGTCAAGGGATCATTTTGAGAATGTTACCCTTAAAGTTCAAATTATATTAGAATAATCCATATGTTGGATTAATATTGGAAGACTTTTAATAGTTCGGATTATTCATGTGAATTTTTCCTACTTTTTTTATGTCATTGTCGGATTTTTATGTCATTGTTATATGTCAATAATAGATATTTATGTCACTTTTGAGTTTTGAATGTCACTACTGCTGTAAAACATGTCACTTGGAAGTCTTTAGACCTGAATCAAGTGAGCTCTTTTGCCCGAACGTACACCGATCCCATGATGTGATGCCCGTCTCCCTGCAGCTCTATCTCTATACTCATGACCTCTGCTCTTACTAAAAGCACTGATCTGCTCAGACTTCAAACAAATATCCTTCTGACCCACAACACCAGCAGGTGCTTTTGAGTCACATCCCTGGCTAGATGTAGTATCTGCTCTGACTAGCCCTTCCATTACAATAAAACGTGATGTTCCTCTCCCGCCTTTCCCCAACGACACCCTCCAGACTCTCCGTCTTTGTGGCTCCGCCCTTCATCCTCCGCCCCTGCTTGCTCAGCTGCTTCAGTATGTATTTAATCACTATATCTTCTATTTACTTACTGCATAGAGTATATCCATAAAGATTGCAGAATCAATTGAAGCAAGAAAGAATTTTATTAAGAAATTTGGTTCCCCGTCCATATGCTCTGTGTTCAGGTTTGAAGGGAATTGGATGCCCCTACGGACGAAGAGAGCACTCTAACCTCAATCTTTGAAAATGTTAAATATGCTATCCTCCCATTCACCAGGATCCCTTTGCTATATTTTTCCCCTTGTAATAATTGATTCTATATTTGTGTTATATTGATTGCATGCTTATTACAGGTGCATAAGAGATGTACAACGCCGAAGATTATAGTTACAGGCGCATAAGAGATGTACAACGCCAAAGATTATAGTTTCATGTGCATAAGAGATGTACAATACCGAAGATTATAATCAGAATAAGAAGTTCAAATAGGAAATGAGGACACGAGAGACAAACTTGATGGGTTCCGCGATAAGATGCATCCAATGAAGAAGAGAGTGATCAAGCAAAGCCAAATAATACAATAGATAGGTGTAATAAATTAAATAATCGATTGAATTATATATTAAAAGTGATACATTTTTATGTTGTTTTTTGTTTCCTTTTGTTGTATCGAATGTGTTACTTTTTGTTGCATTGTGTTTCTTTTTGTTGTATCATGTTGCTTTTTGTTGCAATATGTTGCTCATTGTCATTTATTGTTGATTTCGTTTTTTGTTGTTTAATATTTAGGTTTCTCTTCATCTTTGTTACTTCCTGGAAATAATTTTTGTTATGGATTTGTATGCAAACAACTAAATCATAAATTTGGATTCATGAATGTAAACAACAAATAGAAACATAAAGAAACAATAAAAAACAAAAATATAAGTGTTATCAACAAAAAGAAACACAAAGAAACAAAATCGAACAACAAATAATAATAAGAATATTACCTAAAAAGGTTAAGTACATTAGGAAAACTTGTATTGAAAAAATTCATTTTCAATTGTTTGATTTTTTTGTGTGTTCATTATGTTTTTTTTTCATATTTTTATTCTTTGAGTTTATTTTGAATTTACACACTTTTAGGTTACATTAACTTCTGGTTTTTAATAATTTTATTTGTGAATTTATATTTTTTCATTATATACATTTTAATTTAAACTTTTAGAACTTTTTTCAAATTTTATGTACTTATTTGGTACAATATTATTTATATTATAGGCATATTTTTATTTTTTAGACATTTTCTATATTTTCAAAAAAATTGTGAGTTTTTACATTTTTGTTTTGGAGTTTTGTATTTTAAAAAATTTAATTGGATTTTTTATTTGTATTTTAATTGTTTGGCACGTTTTTAAGTTTGTAAGTATTCATTCACAATATTTTGATCTTTTAGGGCCTGTTTACTAACAGAAATATTTTCCAGTTTTCGAGAAAACTGGAAAACTGGAAAACAGAAAACAGGAAACGTGTTTACCAAGGAAATTCCTGGAAAACTGGAGAAAGGAAAAAAGAAAAACGTGTTTACCAAATCGTTTTCCAAAACGGAAAAAATGAAACATGTCTCTCTTTTCCTTAATGATTTGGAGAAGTGACTTTTACTAGTTTTCTAAATTTGGAAAACTCAGATGCTACAGTGCCTTTGCAATGAATTTGCATACTTACACCTAGTGGTGGGTCCGGTCCCGCTCCGATGTCGATTCCATTCGGGTACCTCCATCCTCGTACCTTACCCCTTACCCCTACCCTACCCTACCCTACCCACCCAACCCCCACCCCGCGTACCCATTTTTCCCTATAATGACCTTACCCACCCCCCCACCACATGCCCCGACCTCGGCCCCACCCCGATCCACCCTACCCTACCGCCACCCCCCTACCACCTCGACCCCACCTCGATCCACCCTACCCTACCGCCAACCCCTACCACCTCGACCCCACCCCGACCCACCCTACCCTACCCCCACCCCTCGTATATTACCACTTACCCCTACCTTACCCCTTACCACATGCCTCCTACCTCGGCCCCACCCCACTGCCATCCTACCCCCCACCCCCGTACTGCCATCCTACTCCCACCCCCACCTTACCCTACCTCGGCCCCACCCGGATCCCGGGCCCACCCTACCGCCATCCTATCCCAACTCCCTACCCTACCCCCTACCATACCCAAACCCTACCCATTACCCCCACCCTTACCGCCATCCTACCCCTTCCCTACCCCAGCCCCACCCTGGTCCCGAACCCACCCTACCGCCATCCTATCCCAACTCCCTACCTTACCCCTACCTTACCCCAAACCCCACCCACTGCCCCCACCCTTACCGCCATCCTACCCCCCACCCTACCCCTTCCTTACCCCGGCCCCACCCAGGTCCTGACCCCACCCTACCGCCATCCTATCCCAACCCCTACCCTACCCCTACCTTACCCCAACCCTACCCACTACCTCACCCTTAACCCTAACCACGACCCTAACTCACCCACTACCCCACCCAACCCCCTACCCCTAGACCTTACCACCCCACCCCGACCATACCCCTTACCCCACCCTCACCCATAACTTCCCTACCCGACCCCTACGAGTAGGTATGGGTGGGTATGAAGGGTTGTGGTGGAGTATGAGTAGAGTGTAAGATCGTGGTAAGGGTAGAGGTAGGGGTCAAGGGTGTGGAATTGAAGAACTGTGTGAACAAATTGATAAACATGTTTTCAAATTTGAAAATGGAAAACTAAAAAATAGAAACAGAAAATTGGAGATAGAAAAACTAAAAAATAAAAACAGAAAATTGGAGAACGAAAAACAGACGTAGAAAACAGAAAAATATCTCTGTTAGTAAACAGGCCCTTAATGTTTCGTATGTTTGTAAAAATTTCATTTCACACATTTTAAATATTTATATTTCATTTCTGTAATTTTTACTTGGATTTACTTTTTCAGTTTTATATCTCTTTCACAATTAAAATAAATACATTTTGTTTGATAATTTTAAATTGTCTTTAATTATTAGGTTTACTTAGATTTGTCAATACTTCAGTAAAAGGGAAAAGGAAAAATGGAAATATGTAAAATAGAGAAACATTATACTGGGTATTTTATTATTTCTGAATTGGTTTAGAGTTTTGTGAAGAAGCAATTTGATAGAATTATCTAAAGAATCAGTTTGAACTCCAGCCATGTTTTTCCACCTTCGAAGCTACGAGCCTACGACCTTCTATGTTTTTTCTTCTTCTGGCAAACATCAGGCCGTTAGTTGTACATGTGGTCTATTTATGAAAGTGGAACATTGACTCCGCTAATTTTGAAAGAAATAGTGAGAGAGGACAAAAGTGATATTATTCTACCTTTTAAGTCCATTTGTGAAATTTTCCCTTTTTTGTCTAATTCAATTTTGGTCATATTTTGTCCAATAAAAGTGAGAAAGTTTTTTAACAATATTTCTTATCCTTTTGAATCTAAAATTTTTCACTCCAAAATTAATGCCATCGCAAGATGGCAATATTAGTCTTTTAATAATAAATTAGTTGTAATGCCATGTTTTCATTCTAAGAAAATCATATTTTGGTAATATGTGCCATTATAAGGGTGGTGCCATTTTGACAGTTAATGCCATTAAATCAGTTGTACCACCACGTTTTCATTCTGAAAAATGAGATTTTGTCAATTAATATTAAGATGAAATGTGACTCAACTTTATATTTTTGCAAGAATGCCATTAAAATGGCATTGAATCGGTTGAATCGGTAAGATGACATTCCACTATATAGTTGAGCTCGTGCAAGACAAATATCTACATCAATCTCGCCGGGGTCTCACCAGAGGAGAAGGCGGCGGTTCCAGAAGGCACAACTTTTTTTCTCGACTGAGGAGGTAGTGGTGCAAACTAAGAAGGTGGGGACGCCGATGTGGAGGCCAGCGGTGACTAAGCATGATGAGGCGGTCTGCGACAAACGATTTCAGATGCGGCATCTGTCCGACCGTCGTCATTTGGGGCAGTTTCAGGTGGAATTTTTTGATGAATTTTTTTGAGCATCTTCTACATTAGTCTAGTTTACCCATATCAAATTTCAGCTAAAAATGCAATCGGGAAAGCAATCAAATAAATGTTTGAAGATAACTGCACAGCTAAACAACGCAGTATATTTCAGAAAATCATTTGACTACCTTCTCATTTGAATTTTTAGCTAAAATTTGGTATGGATAAACTAGAATTAATGAAGAAAATGCTCAAAAGAATTCATCAAATAATTCCACCGGGAATCGCCCCAAATGGCGACGGTTGGACAGAGACTCCTATAAAAGGTGTGATTTCCACTTTTTCGGTTAGTTCGAGGCCTTATTTGCACCTTTAATTAATAGGAGTATGTTTTACTCACTTTCTTAAAACTCCTAGTAAGGGAACATATAATCCGTAATTAATACTCCTTAATACGGATATGACTAATACAGTTGAAGATTAAGTAATTAGGATGTTTTATTTTGGACGGTTTTCAGTCCCAGACCAGACCAGACTAGATCAGATCAGACCAGACCAGATCAGACCAGACCAGACCGGCAAATTTCAGTTCAAAAGAAAACATCCTTAGTAACACTCCGTATTTAATCCTTATCAACACGAACATCCAAATCCTGTTGTGAAACTTGTAGCCCAATTTCTAATTTCCCTCGATCCGACAAAGTCCGAAACACCCCGTATTTAATTTTTTGAAGTAATATTTCGAACTTCGAAGCTAAGATTTGGAAATAATACTTTTTAGGAAATAGAGTGTATGCCAAAACTTGAGTAATAAATGCGGAGTAACTATGAATTTCATAGCAATCCCATAGTGCGTAGGAGTCGTCCAGGCCCTATAAATATAAGTGGTTTCCCAAAACATTCCCATATTTCCATTGATTCCGGCTACTCATTATATTACATCAATTCGATAACTCATACAGTTTTTCGGTATACAAATAATACTCTGTATCAGCTGATCAGTGAGCTCGTCATCGATTGATCATGGCGAAGATAATTATGAAATACATTCAGCTTCGGGAAGGCCGCCGCTGCCGTAACATAGGCGGCCGCATAATGCTCGTCCCCCCAAAGAAACGGACTTGGAATAACATGATGCTGCCGGAGTCGTCGTCATCCGGGGCGGCGGCCGAAGAAGTTCTGCCGTCATTATCCCTAGTGCCTGCTGATGTCGTCGCCGTGGGGAACAAGAAGATGAAGCAAGACGGCTGCGGCGGCGAAGGCCTCGCCGAAAGCACCGCTCGCCGCCTTGAAATTGCACATTCGCTAGGTGGAGGCCCTTTCTTTGGTTATTGCATGATAGATAGATGGATGGATGATTTCATTTTGTATTAATTCATTCAAATTGCAACTAGCCTTAATTAGCTTTGACGTATATTCAACACGGTCGATTTCGATTCATCCAGCTTACTCGATTCAATTCACATTTTATGTCAAAGCCGGTATGATCGGAAAATATCGATCTATTGCATTTCATATGACATTATTATTACCTCCCTCCCAATTTAAAGATCTCACTTTTCAATTTAAAACGTCGACCACATCTTTTCCTGTATAAATTTGCCCGAATGTTTAATTGTAATGAGAGAATTCACTAAATTGCAAAGATTTATTAATTAAATGAACAAGTTTGTAAGTTACTAAAATTACGGGACTAATAATGAAAATGGTCGAGAGTTATGGGACAAAAATTGCAAATCTCCCCAATGAATATTGTAAAACTTATTAAATTTCAATGATCATTCTAATTGGATTGAATTATTCTAATCTGATCTAGTCTAAACTGGTTTGATTTAGTAGACGTCTCTTCTATATGTACTATACGAGTATTGTTCTAAAACCCGCGAGGCGCTGGTCGGCTTAGTCCGTCCGACTAGCGCCTATTACGATTTACGGTCGCCTAGCGTCTAGGTGCCAACTAATCGGTTCGACTGGGCCAATTTTTAGAACCGTGACTACATATATATTTTATAACTATCAAAGTTTGACCTCAGATGATATGATCACTTGGCCGCTCATCGCATCTGATAAGTTTAAATATAATCTAGTCTATCTAGTTAGGAGTGAAACCAGTCTAATTCAATACTACTACATCCTAAGATAGAATGGAATGTGTTTTTTTATCACGTGAAAACTAAAATCATATATATGCAGGAAGAAATCAACTGCTCCGTAGTTCTTATCTTAAATAGCTAACACATAATTAAGTGTAATCTAGAGTAAGTGGGTAACCTAGGGTTTTGATGAAGGCCGTCTTCGATTAAATTCATCACAAGTGATTGTAGTATTAATGCAGGAAATTCCCAAACAACCGGAGTTTCGAAAATCTCATGCAAAATCACACAAATTCCCTTTAAGGTGCAAAAACACACGAATTGGAATTGCCAATTCCGAATGAAGTAAACAAGTTGCTTAAAAAGCTGCTTACTAACCGAAAGAGGTGCTTAAAGTGTCACTTACTAAACATACCACCACCCCATGTATTAATTAAGCGGCACTTTAAGCTTTTTCAGTTTCCGAATTTACCCTTTGCCTTTATTCTATTGTTACCCCCGCTACCCCCACCCCGCCCAACCCTACTACCCTGACCCGACCCCACCTTACCTACTACCTCCATCCTCGTACCTTACCCCTTACCCCTACCCACCCCCGACCATTACCCCCACCCCCCACCCGTACCCCCTTTTCCCTACACCCACCATACCCTTACCACATGCCCCCCACCTCGGCCCGACCCCGATCCATAGCTACCACCACCCCTACCACCTCCACCCCACCCGACCCACCTACCCTAACCCCTACCTCGGCCCCACCTTGATCCCGACCCCAACCCTATCGTCGTCTACCCCTACCCCACCCCACCCCTTACCCTACCCCTACCACATGCCCCTTACCCCTACATCGGGCCACCCTACCACAATCCTACCCTACCCCTTAATCTACCCTTACCCCGACCCCGATCCCACCCTACCCCCCTTATCCCCCTTACCCTACCCTACCCCTACCTCAGCCCCACCCCGATCCCGGCCCCACCCTATCGCCATCTACCCGATGGCCCCTTACCCCGACCCCACCCTACCCCTACCACATGCTCCTACCTCAGCCCCACCCCGACCCCACCCTACTCCATACCTTACCTCGACCCCGACCCCACCCTAACCCCTGCCCTGCCCCTTTACCCTACCCTACATTACCCCGAACCCCACCCTTACCCCTAACCACGACCCTACCTCACTCCCTACCACTTGTCCCTACCTCGGCCCCACCCCTATCCCAACCCACCCTACAATACCCCCCACCACATTCCTCTACCTCGGTCTCACCTCGATCTCGACCCCACTCTACAGCCATCCCCCCCCCCCCCCCCCCCCCCCCCCCCCCCCCGCGAATGGTTTCTACAATCTACCAAATTTCCATTGTTGTTGCTTAATCTTGGGCCAAGGAATTTGGAGACAATTATTTAAGTTAAGATATTAAATTAGGGGTAGAAATGGAAGATTAGTCCTATACTCCTATGTAAGGTCCTATTGGAAAACTAAACATATACGAAGTATAAGGTCCTATTTTTATCCTACCAAGAGCAACTTTTTCATAGAACTACGTTGTTCGAAGCATAGAAGTACGCTGATCACCATAAGCTAGTCTTACAATATAATTTGCAGAATAGTTCTTGGTGTACACCCTGGGTTACATCCTGGGGTACACCCATTTATTTGCCCTTCTCACGGACAAAAAACACACAAATACAGACACTTTCTTTGAAAGTGTCGGTGTGAGTAAAATTAGTTTCCAGATTTGTCAGGTTGGTTGCACGGAAACCGATGTCGGTGTACACAGACATTAGTTGTCTATGTAAACAAAAAAGTGTCGGTGTGAAAAATTAATTGGAAACCAAGTGTCGGTGTACACAGACGTTAGTAGCTTGTGTAGACAAAAAAGTGTCGGTGTGAAAAAATTAGTTGGAAAACAAGTGTCAGTGTACACAGACGATAGTTGTCTACTTGTCTGTGTAGACAAAAAAGTGTCGGTGTGAAAAAATTAGTTGGAAAACAAGTGTCGGTGTACATAGACGTTAGTTGTCTTGTATAAAAAAAGTGTCTGTATATATTCAATTTCCGCCTGTGTACACAGACACTATAGCAAACCAGTGTCTGTGTGGATAAAACGTAAAAAGTGATAAGGAAAGAAAAAGAAGAAGATGGTGATGAAGATAATGAAGATGAGTAGGGTGAACAAAACCTCAAAAAGAGAAGGAAAGAAGAAGATGAAGAAGGAGAAAGGAAGAAAGGAAGAAGAAAGAACAAGATGTTGAAGAAGAAGAAAAGGAAAGAAGAAAGAGAGGGAGGGGGAACCGTATGATTCAAATGGGAGAGGAGTGGAGAGAAGAGAGTGGGAGAGAGGGGAGAGAAAAAAGTTGGGAGGGGAGAAATAAGAAATGAGGGATTATATAGGGTGTACACCAAGGTGTAACCCAATGGGAGAAATTAGAATTTTTCTAATTTGCATCAAAACCCTTTGAAGATATGACAAACGTATACAGAGTAATCCGTAATTTATTCTTTGTAACACAGTTGAAGATAAAGCCGTCAAAATGGGGTGAACCCCAAAGGTTAGTCCATTTATTGATGGGTTATGTTTGTGGTTTTCTGACTCATTTAACTCTTGGGTTTCGCGGGTCAACCCACGTGGGTTGCGGGGTTAAGTGGGTTGGACCACACGGATTGTGGTTGGTCTGCGGGCCAATATATAAACATATAGTTTGATTTATATGATTTTTGATATTATTCTTTTACTACCAACATTATTATAATTACATTAAAAAAATTACAACCATTGCAAAATAATCATTATTTCTATAATAAATATTCAGTAAATTGTTGAAACATATACTTTATGTAAAGTTCGATATAATATTTAACATTTAGTAGTCATGATTTACAAATAATTACTCAAAATATTTAAGTAGGCCTATGCTTTTATATAATGAGTATTTTAATTACATGTCCTCTTATAGTTTTCAAATTCCGGTATAACTAGTACTTCGTATATAATATGTTTTTAATTAAAGTTAACAAGTATTGCGGGATTAGTATTTTGATTTCTTATATCTCCTTTATTATTACTTCCCAATATAAATATATACTCAGGATAATTATTTTTTAAAAAACTCTTTGTCAAGTATATTTGTTACATTGGCCCGCGGGTCAATCCATTTAACTCAAATGTTAGGTGAATTGGGTTGGGGTGTTAGACATTCTCACCTGTCATTAAACGGGTTAACTTGACCCTATCTACATAAAGCAAAACTCGTTACGGGCTGTGTTGGGTTGGGTTGAGTTCGTTGTCCTGTTTGACATCTCTAGAGGCCGTTTGACAACAATGTTTTCGTCCTATCATGTTTATTAGCCAACTTTTTACTAAACACGTAACTTTTGCTTTCACGCATTGCATTGTGTACTAAGTAGAAAAAGTAAGGTTGAATTTACTTTTCTGGTTGTATCGACTGAGCTTACTGTAGATGACTATTTTAGTTATTTTAATATATAATTTTTTCTTTATTTTATTAATAAAATATATTTTAAAAATAATTTTTTCAATGTCACTTCAGCATTGCAGTACCCGTACGGAATTCACCATTGATCAACGTTCAACAAAAACATCCCAATCATGTTTTCAAACTTGTAGCCCAATGTCTAATTTCCATCCGATAAATTAAAGTCGGAAATATCTCTTAGAACAAACATATTCCGTACCTAATTTGTATTCATTTTTTTGGAACAATTTGTAATCATATTTGGGGATGTTTGAATCTACCTCCGGCGTATTTAGATGTCCACATGCGTATCCCTTGTATCCACCTCCGGCGTCACCTTTTTCTTCTACACATCTTCTTCTTCTCCAACATAACTCCAAAATCAATCAATCCTCTTCTCTTACACATCCAACATCGATCCTTCTGATCTACAATGTCCGGTGCAAAACTCCAGGTTGTTCTACCACTCCCTTCTATTCTTTGCCTCTCTTCCCTTTGCAAAACTCCAGGTTGAACAACATCTATCCTTCTCTTCCCTTTTGTCTCTTCCCCTTCACATCATTTACATATCTAAAAGAGATTTTTCAAAAATATTAATAAAATAAAATTTATTAACACAAATATAACTAATACTTAATACAATGTAATATCACAGTAACTTAATTTAAAAATTGAACATAAGTTATTATGATTCCATTAGTCATTAGTCGTTAATTTCTACGATGTTCAATTAAAAAAACTTCAGGTTTTTCTATCACTCCCCTTTTATTCTTCGCTTCTCTCCGCTTTTCTCTCGTCCTCTTCACATCAGAATATTATCTCCCACGTATTCCTCCACCTGCTCTTCCTCATCTAATTTCTTCATCTGGCCCTCCTTTGTTTTGTAAAAAAGGCCATGTTTGATTTCAAAATGCCGTGAAAGAAGTCATTTACACATGTAAAAGGGGTTTTTCAAAAATGTTATTAAAATAAAATTTATTTACACCTGCAAATATGACTAATAGTTAGTACAATGTAGTGTAAAGGTAACTTAAGTTTAAAAATTGAGCATAAGTTACTATGATTCCATTACTATTTTAGTCATTAGTCACATTTTTGTAAAAAATCTTTAAAAAATCTTTGGTCATGTATACTTTTTACATTGGCCCGCGGGTCGATCCATTTAACCCACGTGTTAGGTGAATTGGGTTACGGTTGTAGACATTACCACCCGTCATTAAACAGATTAACCTGACTCTATCCACATAAAGCAAAACTCGTTACGGGCTGGGTTGGGTTGGGTTGGATTGGGTTGAGTTGTCCTGCTTGACAGCTTTAGATGCCATTTAACAACATTGTTTCGCCCTATCAGGTTTATCAACCAACTTTTTCACCAAACACGTAACTTTTGATTTCGCGGTTGAATTGTGTAATAAGCAGAAAAAGTAAGGTTGAAGTTATTAACTTATTTTTCTGATTGTATTGACTGAAGTTACTGTAGATGACCATTTTAGCTATTTTAACATATACTTCCCCCGTTCTTAAATAAATGCAACGGTCAACATTTCACACTTGCCGAGACACAACTTTGACCATTAATATATATAATGTGTGTTTTCCAAAAAAATATTGTTAATAAAGTGTGTAATATTAAAGTTAGTACTGTGTGAAATATTAATGGAAGGAGTATATATTAACAATATTTTTTGGAAGGAGTATTAATAATTAATAATTATACTAGAGGTTTGCAATATATTCTAGTTGTGTAATTTTACTCACTTGTAATTTGATCCATCTAACTAATAAATCTTTGCAATTTATGAAGTTTTCCACAAGAAAGTACAGTTTCCAACTTTCCGTCAGAAAAATTTGACGTCTGCGGCATCTTTCCCGATATACTTTGTCGGAATGTGTACTTTTCAGAAGAGTAGTCCTTAAATCGCAAAATTTATTAATTACAAGATCAAATTTGCAAGAAACTAACGAGACTAATAATGAAAATGGTTGAAAGTTATAGGACAAAAATTGTAAATTTCTCTAATTAATATTGTAAAACTTATTAAATTCAACTAATGATTCTAATTAGACTGAAACACCTCCTAAATTTTTCATAAGTGATTGTAGAATTGGTTGAGCAAATTCCCAAACAATCGGAGTTTCGAACATCCCATGCAAAATCACGGGAGTTCCCTTTAATGTACAAAAACACAGGAAATGAGACAATAAGATTTAGACTTTTATCCACCTTTGCATAAAATAGAAATTTATCAAATCAAACTAGATTATACTAAAGTTATATAATCCGGACCAAATCTGATCAAGATTAAAAAGATAAAAATGGATTTTTTTTTAATAAAATTAAAAAATTCAAGGAAGTGCCCTATATAAGACTAGAACATAAGGAGTAGATAAAATGTCAAGTTAGGAGTTACTATGTTTTATTTCCAGAATAGGAGTCATATGCTATCATTCATAGTTTTACATTTTTGACGATGTTCGGATTAAGATGTCTCTGTGCCTATCCCATCCCTTGTATCCACCTCCAGCGTCGACCTTTTTGTTTTACAACTCCAAAATCAATCCACTTCTCTGCAATTCCAAAATTGATCATCTCCTCTTACACCTCCAACATCGATCCTTCTCTACGGCATCCAGTGCAAAACTCCAGTTGGTTCTACCATTCCCCTTCTATTCTTTTCCTCTCTTCTCCTTTCTCTCTTTCCCTTCACATCATTTACATATGTAAAAGGATTTTCTCAAAAATATTACTAAAATAAAACTTATTTACATAAATATGACTAATACTTACTACAATGTAGTGTTACAGTAACTTAATTTAAAATTGAACATAAGTTTCTATGATTCCATTAATACTCTAGTCATTAGTCACATTTTAGTCATATATAAACAATATTTATTTTAGTCATATATATGTAACTATTTCTATGTAAAAACATGGCACTCGTTGAAAATGTCAAACAAATGTCATTTATATTCTCCGGAAATGTCATACTTTGTTATGAAGATGTAAATTTAATACTATCATCTTGATAAATGCAATGCCAAGACAATGACTTTTTACCAAATCACTGTGCGAGTATGGCATTCTCATGTCCAAAATGGGGAGAAAATGAACCAGGGAAATAAAAAAATCCAAAAGAGAAGAAACAAATGAACGATGGAAGAAAGAAAACAGAGAGTTTGAGAATAGAAGAAGAAGGATGTTTTTACTTGGATTGAAATTTTTTGGTCAGATGTGAACTGGTTTGGTCTGATCTCTGACCTGATCTTATAAAGGTCTGGTCTCTGTGTATTTTATAATTGTCCAAGTATAGTCTAATCTGGTCTGAGATTGAAAATAGTACGTCCAAGTAAAAGCACCCGAAGAAGAAAATTAAGCATACATATATGGGAAAGTAGCAAAGGCATTCACAAAACCGCGGTCATCGCAGCTAGGCCTGTCAATAGGTCGGGTCTAGAGCCGGACCCAACTCGGACCCGATTGTTTTTAATAGGTACGGGTCGGATATGTTAGTATTTTAAATAAATGGGTCGGGTATGGTACATATGATTCTGATCCGTTAAGAACTCGGACCCGTTTAAAATTTCTTATTTGTATACACACCCACTTATACATAAAGTGATTAGTTATAACACTTTAAAAAAATAGAAACTAATATACATATATATATATATAATAATGCATAAAGTTATTAGTTGTGATTCTTCAATTAAAAATAGGCATGCAAAAAACACCACCCCACAATGACCCACCTTGGCCCGAGACATTTGGGGCGGGTCCGCTCTGCCCCGTCTTGCAAATGGGGCGGGTCTGGGTATTAGTATTGACCCATGCCGCCTCGCCCCGTTCAACTTATAAGTATACATTGTTTTTTATAAAGTATACTACAAATATACTTCTACATACATATGTGTGTATATAATAAATCATAAATTATTTGGTCTTATAATATATTTCTATGTAGTATCTATATTTGAATGAGATGAACGATGAATTATTAATGCCTTTTTTATAAATAGCATTATAATTTATATATTGTATCATTCAAATAATTAGATAACCATTCAACTAATTCAAGTCTAAGTACTTTTTTCTTAATTTTTGAAAATTTTATCGTATTTTGACTTTGACTTAATATATTATCTTTTTAATAATTATTTAAAGATAAACTTTGTGTAGATTCAATTGGTAACAACTTCACACAAATAGAAATGCTTATTAGCTAATTAACTAGGTTACTACGGGGCGGGGCGGACTCGCCCCGCATGGGGCAGGGCATGGGTCAACAATCTTGGACCCGTGCGGGTCACGGGGCGACCCAATGAAGTCGTGGGGCGGGTCCGGGTCTTGTAGTACCTGCCCCGCCCCGCCCCGACCCATTGCCATGCCTAATTAAAAATAAACACATTAATACATTTACTATTGTATAAGTGATACTGATTGAGATAGTAAGATATCCTAAAACTAATTTCCATTTTGGCCATAAATTATCCAAATACGAGTGTGTATTGGGCTCCGTAGGCAAAGCACAATATTTATTACTACTATTATTATTAATATTATTATATCATTATCATATATAATACTACATATGAATATATTATTTTATACTCTCAGTCGTCAAAGAGAAATTTTATGACTTAATTTATAGTTTATTCTACAAGCTTTTCGTGCGAGAGAAAGCGACACAGAGTGTGGAGCCATATGTCTATACAAGAACCGATACTTTATTAGATAATAGTAGTATTTTTCTGTGAGAGACCTTGGTTTTTTTGAAAAGCAAAAATATATTTTGCTTTTAAATTTGTACACTTTAATTTCCATTTCGCATACATGTCTTGTTATTTTCACAAAGTTTATAATGGTGTGCATATCATACTTGACAAGTCTACGTACCCGACCCAATTCCGAGACCCGTTGGATCTGGGTACGGGTCCAAATTTTAAGACCCGCCGGATAAACGGGTCGGGTCCGGATTCATTATTAACTTTGCGGGTGCGAGTTTGGAACACTACATTCCGACCCAGATCCGACACATTGACAGACCTAATCGCAGCCACCATGTTACCAGTGGAGGACAGGTGCCCCACTTCCGACCCCGATGTTTAAGATTAGTACTTAAAGATAAAAATTGTGCCCCCGTTATCCGGCCAAAAAAACTTTAGAGATTATTTCATAAATATTACCGAAGTAGAACTAATTGAAATAAATATTACTATAGTTACTATACATAGTTACTATATTGATAGATTGAACACAATCATGATCACTAAAATTACCATTGTACTCTCTCAGTCTCATTTTATAAGATATATTTCCTATTCATTTGGTCAACACAAATCACTCTTAAACTCTTACTTTATATATCAAAATTTTATGAAATATGAATTATTTTTTTGCAGGTTTTGTAGCGATTTTAATTTGGTTTTTGAATATGTAAATTTCATTTTCTAAAACTAATTTTTGATAGGGATCAATTTGCTTTATCGTCGGTCAAACATCGTAAATCGTAAATTGTCTTATAATTTGGGACGGAGGGAGTAGTTGCCAAGTCTTATTGTTGTCCACTATCTTTATTCCAATCATATTGTCATTATTTCATAAAACTCTAAGCTATATAGGACTTCATCGAAGACATAATAATTGTAGTAAGATATAGTAGTAGAAATTATAAACAACCACAAAGTTGCGATGGAGCAAATCCTTATAGTTAGGTAGGTTCTTGATATGGTTACTACACTTTCTTTGAAAAGTGACATTGTTGAGTTTCTTAATTAGTGTAAATAATTGCTTTTAAACTAAGTTTTAGGTCAAAGATATGACAAGTGTTCTAATATGTAGGATGAACATACTAGATTTGACCAGAGGAGATCGAAAACAACAACAACATCCAAGCCTTATTCTCAAAAGATTTTGGGATCGACTAACATTAATTGATCCATAATAGCAACGCCAAACAAAGAAAAAAGATAAGGAAATAAAAAAAATAGGTAAGATAAGATGGATAGGATAAAAATAACAAAAGAACATAAGACAGATAAAAGATAAAATAGATGAAGGAAAAGAAGAGATCGATCGTCCACACGTTTATGCGTCCTCGACTTTGATTTTTTTTATCTATAATATGATAAATGTTTGATATATAGAATCATATTATTAAATAAAGTATTAAAGGATGAAAGCATAAACATGATTTATACTTCATTTTTAACACGATACTATTATATTTCAGACAAGTACCTACAAATTTTGTGGCACAATGTGTAATATTCGACATGATTCTAGTTCAGAAATGAAATCTTGATCATTTTATAGTATGAAAAATAACGAGAATTCTAATGTAAAATCATAAACGGCACCAAGATGAATCATTTGTGATCCAAATTATATATTTCTTTCAAAAAAACCATATACGTAGTATATTGTTCACAATTGTGTTAATAACTTCAAAATTAGACTTATAATTCATATATGTTCATTGATTGAAGCCGACATTCAATAATCTATTTTCAGATAAAAATAATAATCAGAACAAACTTGACAAAAAAATTAATGATACACCCAATTCGACCTGGTCCATTCCCATCTTTGCGGGGGTGTCACCGCTTCAAAAATGTTCCGGATCCGCCACTGCATGTAACACAAACTTTGTAGTTTGTACATGCATCATTCAACGCAAACTTCACAAGTTGTGTACTAAAGAAAAGTGGTATTGGAGGGCAATTTAATTTTGGCAATGCATCTATATTTTAATCCTACGTTATAACTTTAAATAGTGATAGTCAATGAAACTATATTTATAAATCTGTCAAAATATTGTTATATATAGGTAGGGGTGGGCAAAATTACCGAACTGGCATGGTACCGAACCGGACAGGTATGGTACCATGCCATGACCGGTTCTCATAAAATGAGAACCGGTACCGGACCGGACCGGACCGAATTATAATTTTATTAATTTATATAATTAATAATTTATGATTATATATACAAGTATACCATATTACCATTATTACTTTGATTACTCATTTGCAATTTGCTAATTGGTAGTTCATTGCAAGCTACCTGCAGTGGCAGATCTTTATAGTGGTGAAGCCTAGCACAATTTCTCTTTTTTTTTTAAATATAAGTAGAGTTTTAACATGTTCAGCACTTTAGCCCATCTAAAAAAATATACTCCAACCCGCCTGCCCAAAATAATGCTTCTGTTGGGAAAGAATACACTAATTATGTGTGTTTGAGTGGGAAGTTGGAGTCTGGAGAAGCCAATGGTGCTTAGAGAGTTGTTATCGTGAACGTTTTTTGATTTATGTTTTGTACTAATATGAAATTTATTAATTATATAATATGAAAATTGATAATTGTGTGGTTTTTTGGATGATGATTAAGCTTTAATTTGTCGGAAAAAGCAGCATTGTTTGGTATTGATATGACATGATACCGTACCATTTGAAAATGGAACCGTACCGAACGAGTTTAGCTCTAGGACTGAACCGAACAGAACCGTTTCAATAGTAACGGTCCGGGCACGAGTTCGAGCAAATATTGGACCGGACCGGATATCACGGAGCCCTAGTTATTATCTATCTAAAAAACTTATAAACACCAATAGTGGTTAGGACATTTTAGGAATGATAAAAATGTTGGTGTAACACTAAAGCAAACTAGACATGTACCATTTGTTTATCTAAAATCTAAATCTAAAATCTAAAAAACTTATAAACACCAATAGTGGTTAGGACATTTTAGGAATGATAAAAATGTTGGTGTAACACTAAAGCAAACTAGACATGTACCATTTGTTTAACTCATTGTACCGTCATAGTCTATACGTTTCCTCCCTAACTCCGTTAGAACTCAACCGTTTGGTTTCCAACATATGGCCTTCGCACTTTAATTATTGGATGCACTTGATAGCTATGATTTTCTTTCAATGTTTTAACTTAATTTTGCATTTTAATCTTTTCCTCTACATTACGTTTTGTGTTATGTAGAAGATAAAAATTCAAACTTTATGTGAATTATTATTATTATTATTATGATGGTGATTATTATTATTATTATTATTATTATTATTATCATCATCATCATCATCATCATCATCATCATCATCATCATCATCATCATCATCATCATCATCATCATCATCATCATCATCATCATCATCATCATCATCATCATCATCATCATCATCATCATCATCATCATCATCATCATCATCATCATCATCATCATCATCATCATCATCATCATCATCATCATCATCATATTACTTTGGAACTGCCCCTTTGTTATCAAACTCTTGTGGCCGCAACAATTTGGTTACATCTCTTTGTTAGGAGTTGTTATCACATCTTATGATGCTTTTACTTGGACTGTAATTTGTTGATCTGGTCTGGTTTGATCTGGTCTAGGACGAATTACAGTCTAAGTAAAAACATCTTTATTCTTATTACTTACTGCTTATTCTAATTTTATTTAATCATATCAAATAAAAAAATCAGACATGATAGATCAGATATAAAAAAATCAGATTACATCACATCCGATAGATTTAGACCATAAGGATGGAGATGAAATCGGATCTGATAAAAAAGTGTAGACATGATTTATTACTTTTAATTATAATTATAATAGCTATTATTATTCTCAATATTGTAATTATAAATATTATTAAGGTTTTTCATAAAAGTATTAGTAAAATAAAACTTTTATTTACACAAATAAGACTATTACTACAATGTAGTGTTATAGTATTTAAGTTTAAGAATTGAATATAAGTTACTATGATTTCATTACTAATCTAATAACTAATCACATTTTGCAATCAATATTCATTTTAGTCATAAACAAGTAATTATTTCATATTATTATGGTTATTATTACTATTATTTATTATTACCGTTGTTATTATTTGTATATATTGGTTATTTTATAATAATAAATAAATATTATTATGGTTATTATTACTATTATTTATTATTTTTATACATATCCTAATACAAAAATATTGGGCATTTAGCTACGTGCGCGTGTAAATAACTAGTAGACTTAGGGGGCAACTTTCTATTCTGTAAACGTGATGCGGTGCAGTTACAAAGACCGTTAACACTAATAACGACTTCTACCTCCAACAAAAACATGAGGCCGAAAAAATTGAACTCCTTCCCGACGTCTTTCCTTATTTTATATTTGCGCCGGCTATAGCCCGCCTGAGGAATCCACCGCCGGCGGTCTGAACAACAAAATAGAAAATTCTGGGGAGAAAGGGGCTCGCTCATGTTGTAAACATAAATAAATGCGCAAACGAAACAGATGGGGAAGCTATGGAACAGAGCCGCAGGGGCTCTGAAGGACAAAAACAGCGTATTGGTTGCGAGCCTTTCGAGGAGGACGGCTCTCCGGAACCCCGAGGTGGAGGCGGCGGTGATCCGAGCCACCAGCCACGACGACTCCTTCTTCGATTACGAGAGCGTCGAGAAAGTGTACCGCTGGATTCGGCTTTCCCCCAACGTTTTCAAGCCCTTGATTTGGGCGATTTCTAGGCGCATGGAGAAGACCAGGAATTGGGTGGTGGCGCTCAAAGGTTTGATGCTGATGCACGGTGTTTTCTGTTCGAAGATCCCCGCCGTCCGCCGCATCGGGAGGCTGCCGTTCGATTTGTCCAATTTCAGGGACGGCAGCTCCCTCTCCGGTAAGATGTGGGCCCACAACGAGTTCATTCGCGCTTATTTCGCGTTTCTCGATCAGAAATCTGCCCTAATCTTCCTCGACGCTCAGGTAATTTACAAAAAAAAACGAGAATCTCTTTGTTTTTGTTATCATTTCTGAATCTAATCTGCCGATTTTACTAATCAATTGAAAATCGCAGCAACCTACGGTCTCCTCGCCGCCGCTGATTCAAGTGCTGGAGATGCTGCAGAAGATGCAGGACTTGCTGGACAAGACATTGAAGATCAGGCCGAGTTCGCCGGGATCCGTCGTGCCTCTCGTCATTGAAGCCATGGACTGCGTGGTGGTGGAGATTTTCGATATACACATCCGCATCCGCACCGGGATCGCCAAAAGCCTGCCGATGATTCGCGCCGCCGGCAAGGAGGAGGCAGAGAGGGCGCTCAAAATCGCTGCCAGAGTGAGGTTCCAAAGCCAGGAGGTCGACGATTACTTCGACTTGTGCAATGAACTCGGAGTCACCAATGCCGCAAAGCCTCCCACGGCGAATCCAATCAGCAAAGATCAAATTCAAGAGCTTGAGGATATAATCAATGGCGCAGTTACGGTCGCCGGAGATTGTTCCCCTGCGGAAACGGTAGTGAAGGAAGATTCGCCGTTGATCCCGGCGACAAAGGAGACTCACTGCCCGACTATAATCACAGATCGTTGGGAGACTTTCGGCGAAGATAGTGATTCCCCGCCGCCGCCGCCGCCGCCTCAACCTGTTCTTAGCGATAATAATTTACTCCAACTTCAATGCAAAGAACATTTCCCAGATCTCATAACATTCGACCTATGATCATTCTGTTTAACATCACTTCTTAATATAATGTGTCCTTTTATGAGATAATGTACATTATGAATTACTTCGTCTTAATTCTCTTTTCTTTATTTTTGAGGAATGGCATACTTGAAATTTTAATAAAAAAATGTCATTTAACTAAACACAGTACAATTCAAATTAGCAATTTAATTGCCAGACAAGGAGAGTAAATAAATCATGTAAGAAATGCATGATTTGAATGTAAGAATTGCAGTGTTGTTTATCTTCAATTTCATTATTGTTCATTTGCTCATTTGGGATGTACGTAGTATACTTGTACTACGTATGAATGTATGACATACTTCCCCTTGATCCAAAAAAAAAGGTGGAACCTCCCACCCTTGGAGCCCCCACGCCTGGACACGACAGAGCATATGGGAGGATGTATATCACGGTGACTCAGTCATTGGAGTGGTAGTAGATCCATATACTCTTGCGCGCTAGAGGTCCAGCCCATTTCAGAGGTAACCACCACCTGATCGCTGCGGGATTCGAACCTTAATCCCTTGATCCAAATTTTCCTCCACTCAACCAACTAAACTACTCGTGCGAGTTATGATATACTTCTCCAATCCTATGATTCCTATCTAAAGGTTTCAACACCGTTTTTAGAAACAAAATCAGATGAAGTAGTTTGGACGATTTCCAAATGAATAATGAAGTAGTTTGAATGCCAAATGTAGAAAAGAAAACGAAAAAATGGCCCATTTATTACTTACAGTTTTTTAGATCATCCGTTCACGTCACACACTCGCACGTACCAGACCTGGGATTGAGTTTCAATCCCTTCTTCATCCTCTTTTGGTCTTCACCGCTCCTTCGCATTTCATCGCAACTTTCCGACCACCTTCCGTCAAATCTACAACGTCGCCGCCTCCCTCAACCATCTACCGCTTCTACCTTTCATCCAAACAGCTGCCACCAAGCCTATTTCCCCGCTATCTTTGCATCGCTGGAGCCAAGGTGTCATTCGTCGGAGCCTCTTAGTCATGTTGACTGCAAGAGCCTCCCAGATGCGATGACCACCGTCGCCTGCGCCTTGCGTCGCCGCCTGTGCCTCCACCTCGTTGCATCGTCTTTCTTCATCATCAATTCGAAGCTACCATCCAGATCTGCGACGGTTGGGGCTTCGAGGATGCTGCAATTTCGTCTCGTTGCTCCGCCGCCGCCGGTTCAGATGCGTGGAAGCTCAGGACGGAGTGTAGATATGGTGCAACGTTTGTAAAGGGGCAGGTCAGGGTTAGATATGACTGTTTGGGTGCAATTTGGGCTAAATTGATCTGGGGTGGGGGAGCTAGCGGTCGGGCTGGGGGCTGTGGAGGTGGCAGGTGGATCAGAGGGGGTTAGTGAGGTGGCTAGGGAAGGGAGGGGCTGGGGAGGTGACTGGATCTGCGGCGGTGGTGGGCGACGACGGTCCGCAGTGATGGTCAGCAGCGGCACTAACGCGGGGTAGGCCGGGGACGAGGCTCATGGGGATGTGAGGAGCAGGGGAGGATGGGGCTGGGGACACCGAAGATGGCAGTCATTGTGGCCGGAGAGCGGCGTGTCACTGTGGCAATGGGCGGGCAGTCACTGTGGTCCGGTGGGGCAGTCACTGTGGCCGGTGAGACAGTCACTATGGCGTCACAGTCACTTTAGCCGGAGTCACTTTGGCAGGAGTCACTTTACATTGTAGGGTTAGTTGTGATGTTGGTCACTTTTTTGGAATTATTAAAGCCGATCCTTTTTTTTATTTTATCTTATTTTAGTAATATCTAGGCCAAAAGGCCAAAGAAAAAGTACAATTAAAGTACATTGTTGGGTGAGTGAATATAATCGCGTTAAGTAAATGATAAATAATGATGTTATTATAACCATGTTTACTTTAAATTTAGTAATAGGAATCAAGTTAAAACCTATATCTTTAGAGGAGGATCTATGGGATTCTGACATAAATCAGGATATTTGCTACAAAACTCTACTAGTCACAATGGAAAACTGCTTACCTACACATAATTTGAACACTCAAATCAAACTTTACACGAAAAAGCATCAACGTTCACATCACATGCGGACTAGATCTCAAGCACGAGTGAAATTTGGAAAACTTGATTAAGCTCTTAGGGACGGATCCTAGGGATGGTTCTTGTTATACTGTGGGTTGAGTTTGATTTTGCATGTTTGTTTTGTTTTTTCAACAATTCTTGATGTACCCATTCTTATACCCACCTTATACTCACCATGTTTGTGAAGTGGTTTTTTTTGTCTGTGAACCCGATTCACCGGAATTCATAGACAAAAATAAAACACTTCACAAATATAGATGGGTACAAAAGTAGGTATAAGAGTGGATACAAACATCATTTTTGTTGTTTTTTCTCACTTTTAGCTACTTTTCTTTCTCCAACCATGCTTGTTGTACACACCACTTTGTACTCATCTTATACCCACTTCTCTTTCCTCATGTACTTTCCCTTTCACTTTAATAGAATTTTGTTTTAAAAAAATGAAGTTAAAACCTTTAAATTCTAGGAAAATTACAAAATAATACTCCGTAGTACTTTTACAATTTTTAAAGACAAAAATAAGACTAATAGTGATTAACAGAAAAAAATCAATTTTCTTCAGAATTTTCATCAGAAAAAGTAATCGAAAACGTTTTTCAACGACCATAATACATGTTTCATAGCAACGGTGACACCAATGAAGGCAATCTCGTCACTTCGATCTGAAAGGTTGTTCAAATCCTATTTTTTTTATTGAATCGATATAGGAATTTAAAAACGAAACATGTGAATCACACTGTAATCATCGGATTTTATAAAATAAGATAAATATTAATTATTATCTTATTTTTTAAAAGGAGACTCACAACTTTACTGACTTGGACTGTAATTTGCTGGTCTGGTCTGGTTTGATCTAGTATGGTCTGGTCTGGTCTGGTTTCTTTGTATTTTTGTAAGTACCCAAGTCTGGTCTGATCTGGTCTGCTCTGATCTGCTCTGGGACAGATTACAGTCCAAGTAAAAACATCTTTAACCATTATATGTCAAATCAAAAGTTTAGGTGTGTATAACTATGTCTCAATCAAAGTTCAAACTTCAAAGTATAACAATCGCTCGACCAGTGAATTTGAAACTTGACTCAACTAATACTCTATATAGCACAGAAACTCTGATGAACGAGTATGTTTCCGTTTCGGAAACTCTATGATAATTCTTCAAAAACTCTCCAAATAGTTGTATATTTACTAAAATATGACGTTTCTCGTTTCCCGTTTCCGCCTAATTTTTATGTATCTATGCAACATAGCTAATACTAGTAACAATTATATTATGATAGGGAGGCCCGGTACAAGATAAAGTCTCTAAAGGACTGATTATATGTATTCATGAAGCTTAAGTAAAAATACAAGTTATCGGTGAAACAGAGGGAGGACCTGACCGATGGAGGGCCTGACAGATGGGTATCAAAGTACGGGAGACGCCGGTCTTCTGTTCCTTGCACTCTGGGTTGCTTTGTGTGGATCGCTGTGTCTAGACGATGGGACCATCCAAGCGCTAATTGTCTTTGTATTAGCCTTTTGAGTATGTTGATCATAGGGTTTGGCCCCATATACTCTATCATTGATTTTTTTTTTTACTAAAAAGTTATCATTTGATTTAAAATGATATAATAGGTTAAGGGATCAAACATGTTACAATAAAATGTAAACATTCTATAATAAATAAAATAAAAAATGCAACGAAATAAATATGTTTTAAATTATATAACTATGCAAGAGAGATAAAAGTGAATATATTCTTAATTTACATTGTTTGTGACTAGTTGAAAAAAGTTAAAGATTATATACATCATACATGATATAGTTGAGATGAATATTTATTTGTTAACCAAGCATTCCAGCCCTGCTGGTTGTGAGGTTACTGTGCCTAGTGGGAGGTCTCGAGTTCGAAACCACTACGCACATAAGAGTTCAAAACTCAATCGAGTAAGTTTCAGTCCTAATTACTCCATGCCCCCCCCCCCTCCAGCCCCCTCCCCAGAGCCCCCTGGAGTAAAAAATAAAAAACAAATATTTATTTCTTCTTTCAATATAATTTTTTTTAAATAAAGTTAAATTAAAGTTAATTATTAGTTATAACCCATAAGAACATATATCATCATCATGCAATAAATTACAAGAGATACATAAAAGACATAATATATCAATCTAATTACATTATTACATGTCATGCATGAGTAAATGCATTTATAAACTAAACTAAATTAAACATAACACGAAAATTAATTATCTTATACAAGAAAATCAAAGACTATTGATGATATTAGGAATAATACTTAACAATTAACATGTTTTTATAGTTCAATTTATTCGGCTCGGTTTTAAAGGGTAAAGTTCAAAACCAAATTAAACAATTGTTGTTCAATTCAGTTTTTTTTACATTTAGTTTCGGTTTATTAGCGATTCAGTTTTATTTATTTATGATTCAGTTTGATTTAGAGCATGTTTGGTAGCACGAAAATCGGCTGATTTGGTTGATTCTGCTGAAATTTATGAAGTTATGGCTGCATTGGTTGATTATGCTGATTTAAGGAAAAAATATCACAATATATTTTAGTAATGAAATAAAGAAAAAATTATATGTAAAACTAGGTAATATTATCATCTACAGTAACTTCAGCCAATACAGTCAGAAAAGTAACTTCAACTTTACTTTTTATGTTTATTACAAAATTCAGCGCGTGAAAGGTAAAGTTACGTGTTTGGTGAAAAAGTTGCTGATAAGTTGAAAAACAGTGTTGTCAAATGGCCTCTTAATTTGATTTTCGGTTTTGGGGTTTTCAAATGAGAGATTTACTTTAATAGGACCAAAACTTGGCTTTTTTCCCCCAAAATAGGAGCACCTAGTTTAAACATCCTTAAATAGGATTTTTTTATTAGTGATTGGACCAAATTACCCCTCACAGCCTTTACCACTGCTGCCCAGGGACTGCCGGACCGCCGCTTGCCGCCGGACCTCCGGCCGCCGGAAAATTCCAGAATTTTTTCCGGCAGCCTGCCAGAATTATGCCACCGGAGCCTCCGCCCACTGCCGCCGGAGTTCGCCGACGCTGCCGCCGAAATGCCGCCACCACTGGATTGCCCCACTACCAACGGACTACCTTGGTTGTACAAGAGAACTAGGGGGGCAATTAATTGGGTTAATTAATTGCCGGAGTTGCCGCCGCCGGAATCTGCCGCCGACCACTGCCGGAGTGCTACCTCCACCACGGACTGTCCCGCCACCGACGTACTGCCTTGGTTGTGTAAGGAAACTAAGGAGACAATTATTTAGATTAATTAATTAAATAGAATTAGGGGTAAAATGGGTAGGATAAGTCTTATATTTAGGAAAAAACATAATCCTATTTTGAGAAAAAGGTTAATTTTTTTTTTTTCTCTTTTCAAATCTGGTCCTACGTTCGTGCAAGCATCCTATACGCGTGTATCCCAATTGTTAGTGATGAGTGTGACATTGTTGAGCAGATAGGATTGAAATGGGTCGATCTCTATCCTAGCCTCCTACGGCTTCTCTCTCCTCTCTCTTCCGCGGACGACAAAAGAAACCTAAAGAGATCTGTTCCCCCCAAGTAAGGTCTCTTCTGTTTTAGGACGTTTTCTCTGTCTCTATGCTTCCCAAACATCCATTTCCCCCGACCTTTCTTCCTTATCATAACTGGTACCAAGTATATGGTTCTTTCGAATTTTGTTAAATATTGTTCCAGTATTTAATTTATTAATTATCCATTCAAGACAATTTTTTTTTTGGATCGTTCTTGTTGATGATCTGCGTGGTTCTTAATCCCTGTCGGATTTGATCAAAAGTCTTGTCTTTATTTTAATTGCTGATTTCGGGTAGAAGTTAAGTACAACACCAACCTCCAAGTCTTATTCCCAAAAGAGCTTGAGGTTGGCCTGGTAAAGATTAAATATATTGATAAAAAGTAATCTAGGGTCTGAATTCAAGAATAGTTTTTGTCAAGTTCGTTTTTTTAATTTTTTTTTTGTGCAATATAATGCTTGGTCGTTTGGTTAAATTATAGGGATCTGATTTGCTTGATCTGATGTAGCTCTAGATGGATGATGATGGGTTAAACTTGAGGAATTGGGGTTACTATGAACCTTCACATAAGGGGCATCTTGGTCTCCAGCTCTTGTCATCTCCATTTGATGTAGACACGAAACCTTTCCTTCCTGGCCGCAATAGTAATTCCAGTATGATAGTTAGTAATGGGCTTTATCATCCCCTGGACTCCATTGTGTCTCAGATTCCTATAACACACATAGATTACATTAGAGAGGGTTGGATCAACCACAGAGACAAATTCTTGCATATGTTTACCGGTCACCCATATAATGACCCTTCTGGAACAACTCAGACTTCAGTTGAATTGCTACAAACTGCTTCAGTCAAGGAAGAACCCGTTATGGTTGAGGATCATCTTCATTCAAGTGTTAATGAAGAAAGCCCTCGTTCCAAAAAGAGGGCAGTTGTTGCATCATCGGGACTTAAATCGAAAAAGTCAAAGAAAGCAAAGAATGACAAAACCTTGTGTCAACAGGAAAAACCCGCAAAGAAGAGTGTTGATGTTGTGATAGGAGGGATTGATATGGACATAAGTAAAATCCCTACACCAGTTTGTTCTTGTACTGGAACCCTGCAGCAATGCTACCGTTGGGGATGTGGCGGCTGGCAGTCGGCGTGCTGTACCACGACTATATCAATGTATCCGTTGCCCATGAGTGACAAAAGGCGCGGAGCCAGGATTGCTGGACGGAAGATGAGTCAAGGTGCCTTCAAGAAGGTCTTAGAGAAACTTGCTTCAGAAGGCTATAATTTTACTGACCCTATTGATCTTAGGTCTCACTGGGCTAAGCATGGTACTAACAAATTTGTGACAATCAGGTAAATTTTGTATTATTGGTAATGTCTTGACGCTTGATATGTTCATGGTAGTTGGTGTCCTTGTTGTACATATTTCATTACCTGCCTTTGTCAAAACTGCCTTTAGCTTATTTAGGGCCTGGATACGTTCTTTTCTTCTTTTTGGGCAAATCTTATCTTCTATTTCTCTGATGGATAATGACATTTCTTGGACACATAGTGCTACCACTTATGAAATGTTTTGTGAAACTTTGATGTCAATAATCCCATGTCACATCACATGGTTCTTTCATATGATTCTTGAAAATCATATATTAATTGATAAACTTAAGAAGGCATCATTTTGTTTACATGATTAAGATCATAATCTTCCATTTCGTAACTAATTCAATAGATACTCACCAAACCAAGCATACAAAGTATTTGGTCGAAAACCAGGGTTGGTGGGGATGAAATTTTAGGTGATCTTTTATCATGGTTTCACTTGAACTGCTCCCCTTTAAGTTTTTGTTTAAGTTGGTTATGGTAGGATGTTTTCACATACACATATTAATTGATAAACTTAAGAACGCATCATTTTGTTTACATGATTAAGATCATAATCTTCCATATCGTAACTAATTCAATAGATACTCACCAAACCAAGCATACAAAGTATTTGGTCGAAAACCAGGTTTGGTGGGGATGAAATTTTAGGTGATCTTTTATCATGGTTTCACTTGAACTGCTCCCCTTTAAGTTTTTGTTTAAGTTGGTTATGGTAGGATGTTTTCACATACACATGTTTTATTACTAAACTAGATTGGACCATTACACTTGCACAATTGTAAAATAGATATGATTTGAGAAAACATCTTGAGGCTGGTTTCAGGTCAGAGATTAGAAGAGGTCCTAGACCAAACATTGTTTTCATGTATTAGTGAAGCCTTGTGTGAGCAGTGTTTGGGAAGTACTCGGCTGTCTCCGCGAGTACTCGCAAACTCAGGGATGGGGTGTTTTGTTAAGTTATCTAAGTCGGTCTGCCTTGGCTTGTACTCGGCGAGTTTCTTAACTTGGTAAGATATTCGACTCGGCGAGTAACTCGGCCATTCATAATTTTTTTGGGACTAAATCTGATTTTTAATTAGTGTCATATTATGGAACTTATAAATGATGAGTGGGTATTTTTTGGGACTAATTTTGATGATTGATTTTCTTAGAAACTTAGAATGTTACTACTTTTTCTACTTCATTACGGAGTATTAGATTATTATTTTATTCATATCTTCAAATTATAAGACTAAAATAATACTATAGTTCCGGGCATGAATATATTGAAATTTAATTAATACATGATCGAGTAATTGCCAAGTAATTTAGAATTCTTGACTCTATTGGCTACTTGACCCTTGATTGAATCAATGACACAGTTATTTATAAAATAATTAAATAAAGTTAATTGATTATATTTTGAGAAGTAATTTTTAAGGATGTACTATTCTCCATTTTTTGGTTGCAACATGGAAAACTTTATACTATACACAAGCTCTACTTTGATTACATTTTATTTTATTTGTTAATGTATGAAAATTATTATTATTTGAAAAATATTGTTAGATTTGTTTAATCAAATATTATGACGGTCAAAGTTTGTGTAGGGTAGCGTGAAAATGAAATATTGCAAGTAAAAAGGAACAGATAGTCATGGACCGGTTCCGGGCTGACTGGATCGAGGCCCGGCCCGGCACTATTTGGAACCGGCCCGGCAGCATGGCCAGAGATCGGTTTGGGTAGGCCTGGTCCGGGGGTTACATAGGGCGGGCTTGGGCCGGGTTGGGCTGGGTGTTTTGGGGGGGTGGGGGGTGAGGTGTGGGGTTGGGGGTTAATTAGAAAAGCAAAAAAAAAAATTGAACCGGGCCGGCCCGGAACCGGTGGAAAACCGGCCCGGACCCGGTGGATAACCGGGCCGGTTCCGGGCCTAAACATCTATTAATATCTAAAGGAGCAGTTTTTTTGTGAATAGTGTTCCCGCTTAGAAATGTCAACATCAATACTTTATTTGTTTATCTGTCAAAATAAATCAAAAAGAAATACAATCTAATGAGAAAAAATTGATCTGAACATGCGGTTTTGTGGCATAGTGATTCTTATTGGTCCAAATGGAGGTGTGTATAGCTGTAATACGTTTCGTGCATTCCTATTGGTCCAAAATGGAGGTGCTCACTGTTGACATAAAGTGGGTGACTGATGTTGAGTCACTGTTTTGAATACTTTGTTTCTATTGGTGGAATTGGGTGGTGAGCACAGTAGAAAAGATTGTGTGTATCTTATTTCCAGCAAACAACATGCCAACGATCAGCTATAAGAGCAATACTCCAACATTGCACTTCTCACATCCATTCCCCCCTTTAAACTGTAAAAGCAAAAGAAGAAATAAATTTCCTGCAATATGGTTAATGTTATTTAAATGAGATCTTTTTTTAACCTTTTTGTAAATGTTTATAAAGGAGGAAGATGAGCTTACTGAAGATCAGAGAGATTTCTTGCAATGAAAAGGTTGACACGTTCTTATTTTGTTTATTTTAATTTTAACTTGAATACTAACTGTTCGTAGGTCTATGAACTAACATATAATTAATGTATTAGGTTGGGTCTTCCCTACAAGTTAATTCAACCTGCCCATTGCTGATAAAAAAAATTGCCCTAGAAGTTGATGGGGACAGAGTGAAGAGAGATATTTTTGAAGAATTTTTTTCAACAATGCAATTGAAGAAGATGAAGGGTGTTAAGATCAAGAAAGACTATATGGTGATAGAGTTGTCGGGGTTAAATCTATGTGTTTTAGGTATGTAGTGTTCAATAGTATCTATGTGTGATGGGTTGTATGGAGCTCTAATGGTTAGAAGACAACATTTCAGTTCTCTCCAAAAACAGTTTGTGGCTCAATCTACATTACAGAATATACTTTGCTTTGTAGTATAAACCTACTTATTTACATGACTAAATAAAATAAGTCTTCTTATAATTGTCTTAGAGAGTTTAAAGTTAGGATCAATTTGTTATCCAATTAAGTTCGTGATTATTGAAAATACCATTAGATTTCATTCTATAGATTTTATAATGATTGTTTTTGTCTCCCTATTCCTTGATATGTTGTTCTTATGACATTGATAGAGTTTTTGCTAGACATTGAATATGAGAGAATGGTTTCAAAAAATAGAGAGTAATGTTATAATTTTAAGGTGGATAAAAAAAAGTGGTTTCAAGAGACATACCTGGGATCAATGCCTCCGCTCCAGTACTAATTCTATCCTAATCTAATATAATTCTAATCCTAATGATTAAATTATTACATCTCAAACTTACAATTGAGATACATGAAATTAATTCTAAATTACAAAGGGGTACAAAACTCATAAACAATGGTCACTGGGTGAAAATATATCCATAGACCTGCATTCCAAAAGAAAGTTGTAATCAAGAAGAGTTAAATATTTATACTGTTTTTAAAAATTGGGGTTTTCTAAATTTAAGTTTTATTTTAATTTAAAAACAAATATTAAAATCCGTATCTAAAACCAATTATAAAACGAAGGTTTAAAAAATTTAATCCATGCCATAAACCAAAGACTGCATCCTCAAATACTTGATTTTGTTTTGCAATTTCGCAAGTGTCAAAATCAAAACAATCCATAAAATTACTCATTACTTAAGAGGACAAAATCATAATTTACATTTTTGTATGCCGAAAATGTTTAGTAATTATGACATGAATTCAATTATTTGTTTTTCAATGCAGGTCGACAAATCAGTCAAACATGATCTGCATTTTATGTGGATGATTATGTATTCGTACTATTGTTGTGACAATGACTCTTTTATATAAAAAAAAACTATCAACATAATCTTATGTCAAAACCAATTCTGAACCATAAACACAAATCTGGAGGAACACAAATCTGAAGGGTTTAGAGGATGTGGTTCATATAAATCGGTTGGTGATTGCTTATTCGTGAAAAACGTGTAAGTGACGATGTGGTTCGTGAGTTAGACGGATTTAGATCTTATCTCTGACTTACATTTCAAGGGGGAAGAATGAAAAGGGTATCGAGCCATGGCCATGGAACTTCCAGATCTGTAGAGTTGGTATGTTGTAGTTAAAAAAACATTTTAGGTTGATTATTCTTTAGAAATCATTTAATCGACGACGTGATTGCGTGTATTGTAGGGAATGAGATCTTACCGTTGCCATGTAAGTGATAGTGCAGAGTGACGCCGGATTGTGTCGATGTTCGTTCGGTTGTGGTTGCACGCTGTGGTACGAGCTGAGAAGATCGAGGTCGATGATGTGTGAGGACTACTTCGTTTTCCCGTTGCTTGGATGAGCCGCCGATGACTTTCGTTGGAGTGCAATGGGTTTGTGTCGGCGAAGAAAGGGGAGAGTTTGAAGGAGGAGTCGTTTTCGGCGTTTAGTTATATATATATACGCCCTTTTATTAGGTTTAGACAGATTTTTGGGCTCTTCCTATGGCCCGTTTATTGGCTTTACGCAGAATTTTTGGCTGCTCTGGACAGGGCCCATTAAAATTGCTTTGGGTTTCATTTATTGGTCAATGCCCAAACTGGGAATTTCAATGTTTTTTTGGGTTCTAGATAGAAACTGTTAACTTTGATCTTTGAATTCATGATCAATACTTTCTTTATAATTAAGCATGTATTGTAAGTAAGTTTCGTTTGTTATTTTTATCAGTCCTTTTTGTTTTCGTGTTTTAAATAGTTCTATAGTGCACATAAATATAGATGTTGTCGTCAAATGATTGTGTAGTCAGAATCATTTGGCACAGACAAATTTGAAAAACAAATTCATCAACTGGCGTGCATCGTACGAGTGCTCTACTAAAAGGAGAGTTGAGAGAGATGGGCGAGATATGGTGGGGACATGAATTATTTGTGGCATAGAACAATCGGGACAGTAAGCAACAGTCAACCGTCGTGCATCGTACGAGTGCTCTACTAAAAGGAGAGTTGAGAGAGATGGGTGAGATATGGTGGGGACATAAATTATTTGTGGCCTAGAACAATCGGGACAGTAAGCAACAGTCGGATGAACCATCCAGATAATACTTTGTATATGAAATTACACAATCTCTATTTAAAAAATCGATAATTTAAGTGTGGTCGGCAATCCGGCTATCTATTTTTAATAGGGAGTATACTCTGTATTATTTTTGGGATAAGGTTTTGAATTCTTTTATTGAATGAATTATAAATTTTGATCGATTATATTTTTATAGAAAATAATTTATAATATTAAAATAACATGTAAATATTCTTTTTTAAAAATAGATTTATAAAAGTATAAAACATATCATTTTTACAAAAATATGCTCTGTATTGATAAAAACTATTAGTGAAAGTTTACCGCCTTTGAATTGAAAACGTCAAGAGCCTGTTTGGTAACACTGAAAATAGTTGAATTGACTGCTCCTGTTGAAATTTATTAGGTTTTGGACTTAAGTGGCTGATTTTGGCTGTCTCTACCGGCAGAATATGTTGAACTATGCAAAAATTATATTTCAAATACATTGAATTAATAAAATAAAGAAAAAAATTATATGAAAAATACTCCCTCTGTCCCAGAAAATTCTTCCAACTTTCTTTTTTGGGACATCCCAGAAAATTCTTCCAACTTCACCTTTTTGATTATTTGTGTGGCTCACATTCATTTCACCTTTTTCTTACACAACTACAACCACACATTTCCACTTTATTCCCACTTTCGTAAACTCCGATCCAAGTCAAACTTGGAAGAATTTTCTGGGACGGAGGGAGTATTAAAAATTGTCCTATGTGATAACTTCAGAAAGTTCTGTAAAAAAAATAACTACAACCTTATTTATTTTGAATATTACACAATTTAGCATGTGAAATCAAAAGTTACGTGTTTAGGGGAAAATGATTGGTAATGCCGATAAATACAGAACACAGGTGACGTAACGGACTCTGAATATATTGTATCCACCTCAACTATTACAAAATATTGATGGCCAAATAAGTAACATTTATTTATTTATGAAAATTATTTAACTTTGAAAATACATGCCCACGGTGTATCGCACGCGTGTTTTATGCATGTTTCGTTGTCGGGCGTTGGTTCGTTTTTGAAAAAAACTATTTTTAGTCACGGTCATCTTGACATGGTTTTGTCAAGAGTAAGCAACTATTGAACGTAAAAAATGACACTGCACACAAACGATGACATGAGAATGAAATGTGAAATCAAGAATTTTCTGTATAAATAAGTTTTTCATAAAGTCAAGCATAAGATGTAATTTGTGTTCAAATTATATTTGTATTGAGTGTTACTATTTTGTTAGACTATACACATTTGTGTGCTACTCCACAATCATTATTGATACTCTGTAAATCGTATTAAATACATTTCATTTTACATCAAATTTGATTATTGTGTATGGTTTTTTTTTTCTAATTTGAGTAAAACTTCGTCCTTTGAATTTCACCAACCGAGCATCGCACTGGAGTTGTACTTTTTTTGAATTAAGAACTACTATAGATTATACCTATTGAATGTGTTTCGAAACTACTATAGCATTACTTTTCATATATAGACTTAACTAACATTTTCTCACAAATTCATATTTGAGTATTGTTTAATAATGTCCTAACATACTTTCACATATTTGCACCCCCCTGATTTGCCAATTTACCTGGGCAATTCTTTTAAAAAAATGCAAATCGTACAAATGCATAATCACCATATTACTTGATATGCTTATACTTAGACTTATTGCAGTATCAAGGGTTACCAATCGTTGTGGTTTGAAAATTCTAATTGTAGATGAAGATGAAGGAACCACTAACCAGACTTAGAATGTTGTGTTCAAAGAAGTGTTCAATAATGTTTAGGTTTACATTGAATGCATATTTACAATGTTATGGTTTCAACGTATTTGTTGGATGTTTTTGATCTTTTAAGTAATGCTTAGTACTCTCATTTTGATCATAATATTATAAGTGTGTTTCGTTTAATGTTTTGATTTATATCAGTATTACATAAATATAGATGATGTCATCAATTGATAGTGTTATTTGAACTACTAAGCACACATAAATTTGAAAGAAAAATTCTCAAAGTGTGCATCACACGGGTGAGTTTGTTGGATGTTTACTTTGTTTTGATGTCATGCTTAATACTCTCTTTATCTATCTATCTAATATAAAAGCAAAAGATTTTTGGTGAATAGGGATCCCGCTCAAAAACGTCAATTTCAATGAATCATTTATTTATTTGTTAAAATAAATAAAAATGAAATATTTGCTCATGGGATTAGGTGAGTCGAGTCAGCTAATATGAAAATAAAACAGTTTTCATTGGTCTATTGTAGAGGTGAGCACTGTGAAAATTTTGTGTGTATAATGTGTGGTTTAATGTGTGCAGTGAGATAATGAGGAATGAAGGGATTGGGACTTTTGCAAAAAAAAATGGGGCGAACAATTTGATCAAAATGAATAGCCCGTTTGGCAATATTGAAATTGATTGTATTGGTTCAATTTGTTAAAATTGATAAAATAATAAATTTAGCGACTACAATTTACTGAATTATAGAAACTTATATTTAAAATATATTGTATTAATACAATAAAGAGAGAATTAAAGATTTGTCAAAACTACTGCATATTACAAAAATATAAAATATTTATAAAAAAATACCAAAATGAAATTAATTTACAAAAATGACTAAAATTATTATTCATATAATGTCATTGTCAATGATTTTAAAATCGAACATAAATTATATGACCAAAGTTACTACTATAGTCAAGAATCTTAAGAGGTCACATTTTCATAAACAAATATTTCAAAAACTTATATGCAAAAATACCTAAGTTTGTGCCTTTTTATATTCGCCTTAATATGGGATGTATAAAAATGCAAGTATGAAACTATGAACTTTAAATTAGGAAAGGGGAATATTATTTATAGTCATATTCAAAAAATTATGAAATACAACATTAGATCAGTTAAAATATGAAATCATAAAAATGGTTCCTTTTTAGTGGTGATATATAGTATCAATACATTTTTGACCTTTTAAACGACAAAAAATTTAAAAAAAATATAGTCACAAATATCTAACGACAAAAATATGAAGGAGCATATATAGTAACATATATATAGTGACAAAATTCAAAAATTTGTCACATATATAGATTCTACCTGTTGAATATGTTTGGAGAGTTATTGTGCTTAAATGATAGTATTACTTTTCATATACGAACTACACTAACATTTTCTCAGAAATTCATATTTGAGTGTTGTTTAATAATGCCGCAACACACTTTCACACATTTGCACCCCCCCTGATTTGCCAATTTACCCGGGCAATTCGTGTAAAAAATGCAATTCGTATATATAAATGCAGTCACCTTTGAGGTGTTTATACTTACACTTATTTCAGTCTCAGACCAAACCAAACTTAAACAAACCAGACTAGACCATACTTGAATATTAGAAATAATAGAATTTCAAGTATAATTCAAGAATGACATAACACACTTTCACATATTTTACTCCCTTATTTTACCTATTTAAAGAGACAATTCGTCTAAAAAATGCAATTCGTGTAAATTTATAGTCATCTTATTACTTAGTCATTATATATAATTTACCTTCAATTAATTCATATAAACCTTTGAAAATGAATTAAAAATGGGCAAAATCATTTGCGCATTGCAAGGTGAATTACTAGCAAAACATTTTACTAAAAGAAATGATTTTGACATAAGTTAGTGAGAGCTAAAATGTGTTGATTCCTAAGCATTCCTATTAACAACTTCAAATGTTAACCGTGTGATGCACGATCAGTCGATGAGATGCAAATGTACTATGACTGTAGATACATTTCTGCGTGCGAGGCTTCTTGGCGCATATTTGGGTTTGAAATTCAATATAAGACCCTGGTAGTTGAACCTTTGAGCTTCCATTTGCCGGAAGAACACAGTGTTGTCTTTCGCGATGATCAGCCTCTGGATTCAGTGGTTCGGGAATGTTCAGTTAAGGCATTATGTTCACAACATGGATGGAGACCATAATATTATAAGTGTGTTTCGTTTAATGTTTTGATGTATATCAGTATTACGTGAAGATAGATGCTGTCATCAAATGTTAGTGTGACTTGAATTACTAAGCACACATAAATTTGAAAGAAAAATTCTCAAACCGTGCATCGCACGGGTGAGTTTACTAGTTCCCTAAAAAAGCCTGGTTCGTGCCTGGGAACAGATGAAGCATAATAATATAATTATGTCATTGATGGTAACTGTAATATTAAAAATGTATTATACTTTTAATATATGATGATTAAGTTATCATTTAAAAGTGTTGATTATTTTCAAAAATATAAACGAGAAGTTGTAATGAAGAAATCTAAGGGGGGAGTAGTAGAAAAGCTAAGCATTGTGTGAACAGTGTGTGAGAAGTAGGTAGTAGATAAAAATACTAAAAAGAACTTGTAAAAGCAAATATTCACTATAATATTCAACGTAACATTAACACCAAAGTATTTCAACGTACCCTAAAACGACTTACTTTTAATCTCATGATATGATATGATTATTAGGTCATTCTTGTTTTTTTCATTTCTGTTTTCTACTTTTGATTAAATTTTGACATTTAGAGTTTAGACTATGTTGAGGTTTATTCCGATCCGAGGGCCAACACGTAACGCAAGGATTTCGAGTGAAAATATGAAGTGCAAGCAAGTAAAAATGGATTTATATCTTTGTAGCAGTGGGTCGTATTTTATTAATGGATAATAAGAGTTTGTATACAACACACTATTGTTACCTGGCCTGAGGCCGTTCGTATATATCGCTAAGTAAGAGCGGAGAATAAAGCTAGAATGCTAGAGAGAATAAGTTGTCAACCCTTATAATGAAATGAATGCTACTATTTATACTACCTAGGGGTAGGTAGATGTGCTGACGTGGAGGGCTGTGGATGGCTAGGATCCCAACCACCAAATCTTCTGCATTAAATGCGCCTCCCGCCAATATCTTGGTTTCCCGCCAAGATTTGTGGACGAGCGTCGTCAAATCTTACCTGGGGCAAGGGCTTGACTCCGAGCGTCCTCTGCTTGCCCCCCGGTTGTGGATGCTGGGATGCCCCTGGTGGCCTGAATGGCTAAGGCCCAAAGGCCGATCGTCCTCTATCAAGCTATGGAGCCAGAGGACGAGCGTCTTGGGTCCTTATCTAGCTGGGCCTCGATCGTTCTCTACTAAGGAGGTGATGGGCCGACTCCTGGTTGGACCATTAACCCGACAGACTGCATATCTTGTGAGTTTTTTACTATTTCCGATTCATTTTCGACTCCTAAACTGGTTGAGTGAATGTGAGATGTGATAGAAATAATTTGATCATATTTATGTGTAAGATTATTTCATAAGACTATATGCATGACCTCATATTATATCAAGGCTAAAGGGTCAAATAGGTACATGAACTAACAAGTGTTCAATTAGTCCCTTATATAGGAGGTTTTGCCCGGCCGTCGCCAATTGGGGCGTTTCCCGGTGGAATTTTTTGATGAAATTTTTTGAGCATCTTCTTCATTAAGTCTAGTTTATCCATACCACATTTCAGCTAAAAATTCAACCGGGAAGGCAGTCAAATGATTTTTTGAAGATAACTGCGCAGGTAAACAACGCAGTACATTTTGGAAAATCATTTGACTGTCTTCCCGATTTAATTTTTAGCTGAAATTTGATATGAGTAAACTAGACTTAATGAAGAAGATGCTCAAAAATTTTCATCAAAAAATTCCACCGGGAACCGCCTTAATTGGCGACGGCCGGGCAGAACCTCCTATATAAGGGGCTAATTGAACACTTTAAGTTAGTTCATGTACCTATTTGACCTTTTAGCCTTATATCAAAGAAAGTTACCTTAAATGACTACAACTTTAATGGAACATAAAATCTTCAACCTTACTGGATGCATCACTTTTTGATTTAAATGTTGTGTATACATGTTCAATCAATGTAACATGTGGTTGAAATTTGATCACATATCGGTGTAGGATCACCGATTCGGACTCATTTTTATATCACTAGAAACCTAATTCTTACAAACCATTCAATTTTTACGAAAAAGATAAGCTCACAAACTTTTAAGAGACAAAGGACAAGTTATTTTAATATTTCAATTAGGGGTGGACTCGGGCCGGTTCGGGCCTGGGCCCGGCCGGGCCTCGGTTCATGAAAGGGGAGGCCTGGAACCGGCCCGGGTAACCCCCGGGTCCGGTTTGGGCCGGGCGGGGCCGGGCCTCGGTTCAACTTAATTTTTTTTGGCTTTTCCTAATTAACCCCCAACCCTCCCCCCTCACCCCCAAATCACCCCCAAACCACCTCAAATGGCCCAAAATACCCAGCCCAACCAAAAAACATAAAAAAATTCAAAAAAAAATTGGCCCGAACCGGGCCCGAACCGGCCGGGCTGGTTCACCTTTTCAGGGGCCCGAGCCTAGCCCGGAACCCCAGCGGGTTGGGCCTACCCGGGCCGGTTCCGGCCCGGGCCGCCCGGCCCGAGTCCACCCCTAATTTCAATTAATGTGCCATGTGGTAGGAGTTCAATCATTTCTATCTCTGTGTGACTATATCAATTTGAGATCATTTTAAAAGTAACTAAAATGGTTATAACTTACTCCCTCCGTCCCATTGGACTTTGCCAACTTTTCCTTTTTGGTTGTCCTAAAAAATTTTGCCACTTTCCTATTAAAGCAACTAATTTGTGGTTCTGCGTATTTCTCTCTCCTCTACACAAATCTCAACCACACAGTTTTACTATTTTTATTTCTCACCTACTTTGCACTTGGCAAAGTACACCGGGACGGAGGTAGTATAATACTACCTCCGTCCCATTTTATGTGTCTCCTTTGGTTTTGGTACAATTTTTAATAAAGTGGTTGAAAAGGTAAAAGTTGTGGTTGAGATTTGAGTATAATAAAGTGAAATGTTGTGAACCACATATTTCTTTCTAAAAAGAGAAAAGTGGCACTTATTTTGGGACAACCCAAAAAGGAAAATAAGACAGGTAAAATGAGACGAAGAGAGTATTAATGAAGAAAATATATTTTACATTCTAAGAGATAAATCATTTTAATCAAAGTTTGAAACATTTCTTATTAAGGATGAAATATTTCTTATTAAGTTTGAAACATTTCTAATAAGTGTGAAGTATAGTAGGAGTTTGATCATATCTTATTAAGGATGGTGAAGGGGTAGGAGTCCGCAAACAGGCACCCGCCCCGCGGTGAAGGATTGTGTCAAAAGTGTTTGGAAGTAGATAGTAGACAAAATATTAAAAAATTCTTGTAAAAAAGGTAACATTCACTATAATATTGACTTTATGTAACACAAACACCAATGTATTTCAAGTAAAACAGTAACAAGATTTAGGATATGTTTATTAAGAACTGCATTAATAAATGACGCGTAAAATAAGCGGTGCTATTAGCTCATGTTTATTTTACGAGATTTAAAACACTGTTTAACGTTAAAATGTTAAAAATAACCCTATACATATGTAGACATACAAAAAACATTCATGTATATACAAGTGTATATAATAGGGGGCCTACCCCTACCCCTACCCCGTGGCCCGTACCCTTACCCTACCTGTACCCGTACCCTTAACCCCTACCGCACCCCAACCTGGCAATCCCTAACCCCTCCCCCCCACCTTACCCCTGACCCGTACTCGTACCCTTACCCCAACCCGAACCCCATACATGTGGCCCACACTCCTTTGCCTTACCCCTACCCCTAACCCGTGCCCCCTACCCCTACACCGCTATCACAGGGTAGGGTGGAGTTAGGGGTAGGGGTAGGTGTAGGTGTAACACCCTGTATTTCCACACTCAATTATAATAAACGTATCCTTTTATTAATAACAAAACATTGAGTTCTGAAGAAGAGTTTAAAAGGGAAATTGGGTGCATCACCGCCATGCTTAGCTTCACACCACTAAGCGCCAAGGCTAGCACCACATTACTTCAAAATAGAGTATTGTAGAACCTTATTTTCTAAACACAATATCTAAATTGACTAAGTTCAATGATTAAAAAGAAATAAAATAAAAACAATTGTGCGAGATTGGTGGTTTGGAAAATTAAATTGCAACTAAACGATTAAAATAAATTGGTTTCTCTCTAATTAACGACGAAGGGAACAGGGATTGATTCCAGCATAACCAGATTTCTGGCAAATCAAGCTTAATTACATGAAATTAATTTAATTGAGCCTAGCTAATCATTACTAAGTTCTTACCGCTCTCGTGGCGCAGAGTACAATAATTCAGGGGACCAGACTGATCTCTCATGCGACAGGTCCCTAAATTATTGCCAAGACAAGCGAGCTTACGGCCCCTTACGGCCCATTAATAGCTACTAATCTCTTAGCGAGCGATTAAGTGTGTGTGAAGGTGTCTTAGAATAAACTAGATCGCTCTTAATTTATTCTACAAGCAATTGTAATTCTAGTCGTGATTCTAGGTTACAAGAGATATCAGTTAAATTATTCAAACACAAATTAAACGGCATTCATGCAATTAATCCATCAAGAAACTAGCCATACATCATGATTAACCCCTTCATCATATCAATCCCAAATCCCTAATTAAACTACTCACAACTCATAATTGAAGAATCAACAAAATTAGGATGAATAGAAATAATTGTCATTAATTAAAAAGATGGAACTTACAAATTATCCCAGGGTCTTGAACAAAATAGCATAAAACAACGTAAAAACTCGTCCCTAGGCCTCTCTATGAAGTTCGTAAACTCAAAATAGGAGTATGGAGGCTTTATTTATAGAAAACAGCTGAATTCGGGCGAAACTTGGATTTCCGGAGGCAGACACGGTGCTGAGCACGATCCTGCCTCCCTCCATGCCTCCGCATGAATCCCTTGTCTCACGTCCAGGCACGGTCGTGCCTCCCGGCAGCCATGATCGTGTGCCTGGCCTCCAGTAGCTAGGTACGCTTCTCTTCTACAGGCACGGCGTGCCTGTCTCCCAAGCACGACCGTGCCTGGCCTTTTCTAATCCGAATTTGACAATGCTTCCTTCATGAAGTTGTAGATAATGAAGTCCTCTATCCATCACAACTTGCAAAACTGGATTTCAATCATCCAATCAAAATATATGAATAAAATGGTGGAAGGTAGCATTCTGAAATCTCATCAGCGATCATCTTTCTTCATCGTCTGTTTTCTTTTTCCTCCTCTCAGATTGTCGCAGTGGTATCCGCATATGATTTGTAGTACTTGAAGTTAGCTTTCAAATGGAACTTGAATCGTGTCTTTTGGATGTTTCTACAAAAAGATATGCTTATATGATTGACAGAACGTCATCCTGATCGTTGTTTTCAAGCTCTATTCGTCTTCTTTTGATCCCGTAGCTAATTCTAGAGCTCTTTTGTCATCAAATCTTCATCGTGAACCTCTCGGTGACTTCCAAAACTCTCAATTATCTCTCGAATGCATCTTGACTCGTCCCGATGGCTTCTTAAACGTCGATGCCGGGCTCAAATTCCCTTATTTTGACTCCAAATAACACAAAACTCGAACCAACACCTGGTAAACATAACTTGAGCTAAAATTGAGACTAATAACACCTTAAATCTAGGAAAATAATCAAATGTCGATCCCAACACGCATAAAATGCATGTCGAAATAAGGGCTTTTCAGTTCTCGGACAATAAGCTTCAATTAGCATCAACACAATCCATTTATGTAGTTTGATTTTTTTTTTGAGAAATATAGTTTGATTTTTGTTTGTAGAACTAAGAATTATGTTTTAAACTTGTATGCTTAAAACATTTATGTAGGCATGTTTGGCTTCCGTCTAAACAATAACAGCTTAAATATAAGAGCATCTGATAAGAGATTTATTATAGAATTAGCAAAATAGGCAGAAAATTGAAATCCTAACCATATCTAAACAAGTTTTTTTGGATAATCCTGTAACACCTAATAGGATCTTCCATCTTCTTCTTCATAAAGTAGGGTCATTCATCTTCTTCTTAAATCGAGGCGAATGAAACATGAGTGAATGAATAAGAGGCAAAGAAAATGAAGGAACCAAAGCAATTACTCATTACATTAAACTTAACAATTAACCACTTCATTTTAACAATCACTTATCATGAAAAACCGAAGGAACGACACATACATAGAAACGGAAACAGTGTCAGACTTGACGGAATAAGAATTGTTGTACGTACTCGGGGTAAAAAAGTGAGCGTACAATTAATTTAAGAGAACAACTTAATATTGCTGTGATTTTACACAAACATTTTTCGAATCTAGCTAAGATTCTACATTGGTGCTTAAGAATCTAGCTCACTTCCACATCCAATTAGCCTCACGCTGCCCTTTCTGTCTACAGGCCCAAGAATCCCAGAACCATATTCTTTTTACAAGCACTAACATTATATCTATTTGGATCTATTTTTCTGACATTTTGCAGGTTAGAACTACATAACATGATGATCTTAGGCAAACTATGTTCCTATGGTGGTTGGGGGGGGGGGGGGGGGGGGAGGCAGGAACACTAGAAGCACACTATGCCAATGTATGCCAGGAATAATTGTGTGGCATGTTTGGAAAGCCTATAATGCATGCATTTGGGATAACAAAATAGTCTCAACATCCTTTATAATTTTGTCAATCAAAGAATACACCAGACAGTGGCTCTACAGCAATCAAAACAAAGGATACATTGAATTTGATGAACATGCAGACTGTCTAGTTCCCATATTTAACAAAAAGAGTCTTCCACAACAATGAATAAGGTGGAAGATGGAAGGTAGCAGAGGCCTTACCCTAAACACAGATGCAGCATACACTGGAGTCAGAAGGTCGGGGGGTGCCATCATGCGTGACAGTCAAGGATCCTTTCACCAGGCCATAGCTTTCCCACTAATAACGACTAATCCACTCCATGTTGAACTCTTGGCTTTGGAAATCTTAACACAACACATGGTCAAGGCAGGTTACACAAGATTCATTATCCAAACAGACTCGAAGACTAGCGTCAAAATGGTACAGGGATTTGTCTACGCCTACCTGCACTAGTGACTCTTTTGATGGATGATCCGCCAACTAAAGCAAGGAAATTGACTTTCATGCTATTTTCATGTTTATATTTGTGTTTTTGATTAGTTTTGAGTGATTGTTACTCTAGAAATTACACACTTTTGGTGTAATAGTTTAGTTTGTAAAATGTTTGTAAATTGTTTAGATTAGGTTGATTCTGAGCTCAAACAGGTCCAAGACCACTCTAGGGACCATTGGTGAACACCACAAGTGGAAGAGAGGTGCAAAAATTCCAAGCAAAAATGATGATCCTGATTTTTGGTATTGTACCCGGTCGAGTATGCCCTATACTCGATCGGGTAAGTCGCTGAAAAATCAAATCGGATCAACCCGGGAACAAGGCAACATGCAGGGGAGATTTTGACCACGATCGAGTGTCTATACCCGATCGGGTGGCCGACATACTCGATCGGGTATACTCCAGTTTTTTTCACTTCTGCGCAGCAACCGAGTACCCGATCGAGTGCCCTTACAGCCCGATCGGGTACACGACCCTGCAAGCCTAAAAAGCCTATAAATACACCCCATTTCTTCCACAAAAGATCACCAATTCCTATATACTTCTAAGCTCAGTTTAGACAAGTTATTTCTTTATATTTTCTTCATGTTTAGTCTCCAAATGAGGAGCTAAACTCTTCCATCTTGATTTTGCTACTTTGAAGCTTAATGATTTGTAAGTTGTGAGTTATTTTCTTTAATCTTCTTCCTTGAATATTAATTACTTCCTATTCATATTCCATATTAATATTTTGAGCATTACTTAAAGGATCAATTAGTTTTGTTTCATATATTAATTATTACTAGAATCAATCGGTTAATACGCTTGTTATTAATTCGGTTCTTTCAATGGTAGTAAACTTGGGTTGTTAATGCATGCTTCTCATGGTTAATAAGCCAAGAGGAATTAATTATATTGATTAAACCAATAAACCGCTTGTGTTGAGGTTATCAATCTCAATCGTTTTCATCTTAAGTTTATTGCTACTATCAAGTTAATATACGACGCTTGTTCTATATTGACTCGATAGTAAGTTTTATTAATGAACGCATCTCGTTATTAATAACTACCCTCGATGAACTGGATATACTCCTCGATTGAGTATTCGAGAGGAAGATAGTTAAAGATATAACCGGGATCGACGAACATTTCATTAAGTGGATAAAAGCAAAGCCAAGTCTCCTTCTTATTAATTAAACCACATAACTCGTTCATCTTCGTGTTTAAGTTATTAAACCAAATCAAACTAAAACCCCCCATTTTGTTACTAGTTCTATAAAAAGAAAAGTATTCCTTTCCCTGTGGATACGAACCTTTCTACGCTATACTACGTATAAGCGTTGTATTGTATTATTTTTTTGAGTGCACATCACGACCAAGTGCACGTCAGAAATCATACTTTGAAGACAAAAACGGCGTTACCTTCTTTAGAGACGCTGGTTGACCCCCCACCTGCTTTGGATCTATGCGGAATGAACAACGACGATCTTCAAGTATTTCTTTAAAGTGTCGAGTGAGTTTTCAATTCTAAGGAACGACACCAGGTACCATCAGTGACTTTCTTCACCACTAAGGAATGGAAGACTCTCGAACCCCGGTCTCTCTAATGAAAACGGAGGCTAGGTTTTATTTGAGGACGAACATCCCCATTCCTTTCTCTTGGCAATATTATGTCTCAACAGGACCTGCACTTTGGATTCTCCCACCAAGCCCAAGGCATTATGGGCCCACTATAACAAGTTTTTTCAGTCCTTGTAATCAGTTTCTTTTTTCTTTTGGGACAAGGCTTTTCAGCTCTCCTTCTATGTATTTACCTTCGCAATCTTAATAAATCAGATAAGTGTTCCCCGACATATACCGCACCCATTCGGGTGACTTTCGGGTTAAAAACGAGATTTTAAATTTTAGATATGTGGTTAAAATTATCATTTGCTTTTATTAAGTGGGACAATTTTTGCATCAAGTCGAAGTACGTCTAATGAAGTCTGTTTTTGCAAATTGCCAATATACATACGGAGTATATATTTTTGACAATTGCTGTGATATAGACAAATTTTTTATTTTGTCTGTGTGAAAAATCGTAGGTCAAACTGTCTGTACAAAAGAGCATTTTTCTTGATTCTATCCTGATTTTGTGTTCAATGTTACGTGCAATTTATTCTCAAACCAAGTATTTTTAGTCTTAATAATTAATTAAGGTCCTGCCCCGTCTCTCCATATTATTAGTGCCGAGTGTCATATTCTGGAACAGACAGGATTAAAAGGGTTCGATCTTTAGCTGAGGGACTCTCTCTCCTCCCTGTCTTCTCTCTCCTCTCTCTTCCCAGGACAACAAAAAAGAACCCTAAAGAGATCTGTTCACACAAGTAAGTTTTCTCTTTTGAAAATATGGACATCTCTCTGTCTTTATTTTTCCGTAATTATCCTGTAGCTTCCTCCTTATCATGTTTTGTACGGAGGAGTATATGCTTCCTTTCTAATTTCGTTATTCCGATATCTAGATCTAAAGCAACGGAGATTCTATGGCAGTTCTTTGTTTTTAATTTGCCTCGTTCTTATTGATGATCTGTGTGCTTCTTTGATCTGTATCAGATTTGATTGAAATTGGGATCTGAAATAAAATGGCGATTGTTGTCTTTGCGTGTTGAATGGCCCTTATTTAACCGCTGTTTTTTTGGTCAAGATGTAATCTTTTGCTCAAAAAGTATTATTTTACAGTCTGAATTCCAGAATATTACTGTTAAGTTGAATTTCTTGTTCTGTTTTTTTTGGTACAATGTAATGCTTGGTCGTTTGGCTGAATTCTTGGGATCTGAACTCTTAATCTGATGTAGCTCTAGATGGATGATGATGGGTTAAACCTGAGGAATTGGGGTTACTATGAACCTTCACATAAGGGGCATCTTGGTCTCCAGCTTATGTCATCTCCACTTGATCTTGACACAAAACCCTTCCTTACTGGTAGTGATAATAATCCCAATATGATAGTTAGTAATGGGCTTTATCATCCAAGGGACTCGATTGTCTCTCATGTTCCCATAACACACATGGACTATATTCGAGAGGGTTGGATAAACCACAGAGACAAATTCTTGGATATGTTCACCGGCCACACTTATAGTGATCCTTCTGGAACAACTCAGACCTCCGTTGAATTGCTAGAAGCTGATTCAATCAAGGAGGAACCCGCTACTGTCGAGGATCATGCATGTGTTTATGAAGATAGCTGTTGTTCCAAGAAGAGGGTGGGTGTTGCATCCTCAGGGCTTAAAGCAAAAAAGTCAAAGAAAGCAAAGAATGACAAACCCCCAAGTAAACGGGAAAGACCCGCAATGAAGAGCGTGGATGTTGTAATAGGAGGGATTGATATGGACATAAGTAAAATCCCTACACCAGTTTGTTCTTGTACTGGAACCCTGCAGCAATGTTATCGTTGGGGATGTGGCGGCTGGCAGTCGGCATGCTGTACCACGACTATATCAATGTATCCTTTGCCAATGAGCGACAAAAGGCGTGGGGCCAGGATTGCTGGACGGAAGATGAGTCTAGGTGCGTTTAAAAAGGTCTTAGAGAAACTTGATTCTGAAGGCTATAATTTTACTGACCCTATTGATCTTAGGTCTCATTGGGCTAAGCATGGTACTAACAAATTTGTGACAATTAGGTAAACTATGTATTGTTGGGTTTTGGGAATACTTCTTGATTGTTGATTGTCATTGTCATTATTTTATTGTTGTTGTTGTTGTATAGATTTCATTGACTGTCTTTGTCAAAAATTGAATTATGCCTTTAGTTCATATAAGGCCTTCATACTTGATTTTCTGCTTTTTAGATAAAAATTTTGTGTTTCTTCAATGGATATTGAGGTTTCTTGGACACATATACTTCGCTCGCCTACATTATTCATTGATCCTATAATCGTAATCCTCGTATAGAACATTGGATGTCAAGAACCCCATGTTTCATCACGTGATTCAAGACAATCATATTTTATATAATTAACATCGTAAGCTTCTTTTGTATCAATCCTAATCCAATAGATACTTTAGCAGTCCAAATATACAAAGTATATCTTTGGAACCCAGGGTTGGAGATGATGAGATTTTTCGGTGTTGTTTATCTCTTAGTGACTAAGAGAAAAAAATGTTTCTGCGAAGACTGTCATTTGAGTACTGCAGCATTGCTTGAACAGTGTGTTTGAGAATTACTTCCTCCGTTCCTTTTTAATTGCAACAGTCAACATTTCACGTTTGCCAATGCACAAGTTTGACCATTAATATCTTTCATTCCGTATTAGTAAAAAATTTAAAAAATTCATATTTTGAAAATTTAGAATGAGAAGAATTTAACAATATTTTTTAAAAATTTAATTTATAATACATCAATTAATAAAATGTAGTCAAAGTAGAGTATGTGAATAGTGCAAAAAGTCCAACGTTGCAACTAAAAGAGAACGGAGGTAGTACATAGTAGAACTGCAAAAATATATGAGTAGGGGGTGGACCGGTCTGATTCAAGGACCGTGCAGTCCACAGTTCCACCCTATGTTTTATCATGTGATTCAAGACAATCATATATTAGATGATTAAGATCGTAAGCTTCTTTTGTATTATTCCTAATCCAATGGATACTTTACCAAACCAAATATACAAAGTATATCTTCGCTTCTTCGGATCCCGGGGTTGGAGTAGGAATGGACCGGTTCCGGGCCGGGCCAGTCTCGGGCCGGTTCCTTTTTTTTGGCTTTTCTAAGAAACCCCCGACCCACCCTCTCACCCCCCACCCCCAAAACCCCTCAAAACACCTAGCCCAACCCGGGAAAAACAAAAAAAATCGACCCGAACCGGGTCCGGCTTGGCCGGTTCCTCTTTTTGCAGACCCGGGGCCCGCTGGTTATACCCCCGGCTTAGGCAACCCGGAGCGGTCCCTGACCCGGTTGGACAGCCGGGCCGGGTCGGCACAGTACCGGACAGGGTCACGGGCCGGTTGGCCCGAAACCATTCCATCCCTTTGGAGACTTGGAGATGATGATATTTTTCAGTGATCTTTATATCCTAATGACCAATGGAGAGATTGTTTCTGGGAAGACCCTCATATGAGTACTGCAGCATTGTGTGAACAATGTCTTTGAGTATTACATAGTAGAACTGCTAAAATATACTCCGAAAAATCAGGAATAGAGTCATTGCAAACTCTATGATCTGGGTTTCGTTGACCAAAGGTAGTATTTCTTTATATTCAGATCAACATATATTTTTTCACTTGGTCTACAACAAAATCAGGAATAGAGTCATAGCAAACTCTATGATCTAAGATGAATACGTTCGCTTTTGCGATCACATGGGCTACATAATTCGCGGATTGCTTCTGCTACATGCTTTCAAAGACTTCATAAAAGCATCAATAACTTACAAACATACTCTTTATGTGTCCAATCCACAAAGGCTTTTAGCCATTCATCAAAACTCCATGTGGTTGAAGCATAGGTACCCCCTCCATATTCTAGATTTCCTAATCTTTATGCATTAGCATGCTTCATTGGTCCTCCATATGATGTTCGCGAAGTTTACACATAGTTTGAATCAGAGTCCCTCTTCTCCTTATATTCTACAGAAAGGAAGAGATCTAGAACCTGTCAAGCAAGGTATTTGTTTGGTGGTATAATTAGATCCCACATCTGCGACCAACCACTCCAAATCCCTCTATCCAGACCCCCCATAAGCAGTATATAACAACTTTTGATCGAATAAAAGCCTTTTTTCAGCAGACCAACCAATATCCATTCTCTCTCTCTCTCTCTCATTAGCTTGTGGGAAAACCCAACACTTTCTGCTCTTCTCATTAAATCTAGGTATCAACTTTTCTTTATTCCGCTTTTTCCCAGTAATATCAAGCAACAATGCCACATTTATATCCATAATCCCCACTGGTTTAGTCGACTACACCCGATTAGAACCTGGTCCCAGCAACCAAGAATCTGCCCACACCTGTATCTCCCTGCCATTGCAAGCTCTTCTTCTAATATTATTTTTGAGAACCTGTTGAGATTAAAAAATACTACGCCAAATAAAAGAGGGGTTATGCCCCAATTGGGCCTTCAAAAATCAATGTTGGGAAAGTATTGCGCCTTGAGAACTTTGCGCATCAAACTTCTATAATCTTTCACCAACTTCTAACCCTGTTTTGTGAACATTGCTATATTAAACTCATGCAACTTCTAAAACCCCGGTCAGCGAGCTCCCTTTGGTTTACAAAGAAATTCCCATCGCCACCATCTGAAACCCTTTAGATAAAAAATTTAACCTTCCACCAAACATTATTCATAAGTTTTCAATCTCATCACACAACCTCCGGGATAGTAGGAAACCATTTATCACATAAGTTGACATTGCTTGAATAACATTATCAAGCAAAATCACCTTACCCATTCTTGAAAGGAACATGTTATTCAAGCTACTAATTAAACCTGCTACTAATTTTATCACACAAGTAGTCCAAGATAGTTGTCTCACCTCTGCCCACAAGAGAAGGTAAACCAAGATCCTGACCACCATCTCTTGGAATGTCCAAAATATTGCTATAATTTTCCCAAGCAGTATCTCCCACATTCGGGCTGAATGCCAAACTAGATTTTGCATTATTAATCGCTCGCCCCCACTTTCATAGGCCTACAAAATCTTTTTAAGCAAGAACATTTGTTATTAGTTGCCTTAAGAAATAAGAAACCGTCGTCAGCAAAAACAGGTGGGACACTTCCGGTGCCCCCCCTGCAAATAGCCATGAATATCATATCACCACGCTTCTCTGCTCTTCTTAAAAGAGAACTCAATGCTCAGCCCCTTCCAGGGGCGGAGCCAGGATTTCACTCGAGGGGGGCGAGCCAGAACGAAACGTGTAAATACACAAACATATTTTATTAAAATTGACGATTAATTTGAAATATTTGAGATCTTGTAGGACAACTAAAACAAAATAATGTATCAATATCTTAATAGAATTTATTATAGGGGATGTTTAATTTCCAAAAATCAATCTCTTACTACATGTGTGGATTATGTTTAGGGAAAGAAAATTAACTACTAAGAAATGATTTTTCTGTTTGGTTTTGCAACACAAATTTCAAAGGGAATTAAATATAATTGATATTATTAAATTTGTTTGCATACTTAATTATATTACTCTTTAACTTTACAAATAGAAATATTAGATCAAATTCATCTCACGTCAAAGTTAATTCATCATATTTGATCGAATTTATGTATCCCATTTATTCATAGTTTCCTACGATTCCCCCCAACACTTTTCAAGCTTAAAAAAGTCTTATAAATTGAATAGTTTTAATATAATTAGAATTTTTAAAATGATAAATTTAAGATTATATATCTATCATTCCTAATTAGTACTATGTTTCACTTCTAAAGAGTATATTATAATAAATATATTAACATTTAATTACTCCTACAACAAATTAACCAATAAATACTAAAAAAATGAAAAGTTGGGAGGGGCCATGGCCCCCTATCCCAAAGGGTAGGTCCGTCCCTAGCCCCTTCGTCACTAGAATAAATAAAGAAGGAAAAAGAGGTCTCCCCTATCTTAATCCCTTGATTGGAATGATGGGACCAAGAAAATTATTATCAAATTGAACACAGTAAGCATCAGTAATCACACATGCTATTTCCATCTCAACCCATTGATTCTCAAAACCCATTCAGAGTAGAGTATTTCGAAGCAACACCCAATCAACTTGATTGTAGGCTTTACTCATATTCAATTTTAAAGCTACACAACCTTCTATCTCATTACTTTTACGCCCTTTAGGAAATGTTGGGTTTCTATACCTACAATAATATTATCCACAATTGATCCTGGAGACCGGAAAATCTCCTTGATCGTTGGCATCGTATTCTCATCTTAATAAGAAAAAAGATGGAGGGGCGATGTGCTAGGACAATATCTATCGGCCCTTGGGACGTGGCTGGGTCTTCTAAACCCCAACAGTTCCAACTCAACACGGAGAGGCTCAAACCAAATGGAGAAATTCCACCACCGGAGAAAAAACTAGGATAATAAACCCATGTGGAAAGTAGGATATTAAACCCATGGCAAAAACTAGGATTTTTTGCGATCAAAAGCCAGACCAAATGGAGAAATTCCGTATAAAAATATGATGTCTAATGAGTTTGTACTTCATCATACTTTTTTTACGAGAATGGTTCCTGATTGGCGAATCTCTACAAATGCAATAAAATGTTTATAAAAAACATTATATGGAGCAAGTCATATTGAATGTAGATAAAATAATAATGTTCCTCATCCGACATTTCAAGAATTACCGCCGAAACAATATTCAACATATGCAAAATCACATAATGGGTATGTTTGGCAAATGACTTATCAGCCGGCTTTTAGCTTGTTTGACCCATTTTAGCTGTTTGATTGGTCAAAGAAGCTAATAATGATGTTTGGTAAATGACTTTTAAAATTAGCTTGTTTAGTTTGAAAAGCTGAAAAAATGGATTGTTGAAGAAGCTAAGGAGAGCAGCTTCTTCATTCGGCTGGTTCAATTTACACTCTATCAGCCATTTCAAAACAACCAATTTTACCAAACAGTTATCTATAATCAGCTAACATAACCAGCCGGTCAAAACAGCTAACATAACCAGTTGTTAGGAAACAACTGACACAACCAGCTAACAACAACAGCTAACATCCATTTGCCAAACATAACCAATAACCACATTCATAACTCCCAACTTGCACTCAAGACTACAATTTAGAACAACATAATTACTCATCATGAATAATGATATTTGACACCGTGCTCCACAAAAAAATTAAAAATAACATACAAAGTAAAGTAGTAACTACTTATGATAGGAATAATCCATTTCACTCTTCTCTTTCTTGAGTTGAGCCTACGACTTGCCTCCACTGCATTATGTAATTTATAATATTAAATATATAATATTAAATGATTTATGTAATTAACATGCGCAATATATATCCCAAATTAAATAAAACGGAATGTAAAAAATACTTACGAATCAAAAACAGTTTTGAATTGTCTATTTGTCTTACTCCCCAAAGAACACAAGATGACAATAGTGTTTTGGACAGGAGAGAGAACAAAGAGTTGCCAATGATTTCTGTATACATCACAAATAAGCTAACAACACATTATAAAGTCACACGAACAACTATATTCTGAGGAAACAAAAATAATATTAACTACGCGTTAATTTAACAATAAAAAAGGTCTCAAGTCACTTTTACATAATAAATATGTGTTCTAGTAACTTTTTGCTTACGGGTAGTAATAGGGAGTTAAGCGACATTGCTTTCCGCTTTCATTTAATCTTTAGGATATGCGAAGTATATGTTTGCACCTCATTTATCGAATTGCCTACTCCTTGAATGGTGTGTAGATCAATGAATCCATAAACATGACCAATATTTCTGGATATGCACTAGCGGTGCAGATACGTAACACAAAAAAATCCATGTAAGTAAAATACTATTTTAAATAATTTAATTCGTAAACTTAAAATAGAGGTAACTTACAATATCCATATCATTTATTGTCTCAAGTATATATAGATCATGATGAAATTCATACATAAGTGACAAAAAATTAACTTAAAAGTGACACATTAGGCGTCACTAAAGGTGATCAATAATGGTTACGATGAACTAAAGTATCATAAAAAATTACTATGTAGTGACGAATTAAAAAATCGTCATTTATAACTTTTACCACGGAACTACGATGACGATCACTGTGATGCTCCTAATTCGTCACTGAAAAAGTTTTAATGACAAAAAATGAACTTTATATGACTAACTTCCTCATCATATTTTGTCGAAATTTTTGTAGTGTTAAACCGAGTCTCTAAACCCACAATTGCTTTCTAGAGGAGCACGTCCTATCACATCTTTGGGCAAATACACCATTGGTACAACGTCTGAGCCCAATCTCCTAGAAAATAAACACAAACTTGACAAAGGATCATCTACACCTTCAGACCAGTGCACCCTTTTTTTTTTATCCTATATAAGGTAACAATGCACAATTAACTTTTAATGAGAATTGCTTAAAATTTTATACATTAACAGTTATATTGTAATGGAACTTGCGATTTGACATTCTTTAACAGTCTTCTTGGCCATGCAATGATGTTACCTTTAGGCCAACACCTCCGTAGCTTCGACAGTGCGTATAAGCCCAGGGTGGTCTTGAGTCTGGACCTAGATAGGCGGTGATTAAATCATTACGTCCTTCAGAAAAAAAGGTTCTGTTGAAGACATTTTTATTGTGATCACGTTGTTATAATTAGTCTTGTTTTATTTTACCATTTATGGTATTTATTTGTAATAAATAGAATAGGCTTTTTAGGATAATAAACGGTCATTTATGTATAAGGCCCAATTCCCAAGTCTAGCCTTTTTAGGTATGTTGTACACCCTACGCATATAAATATGCGCTTAGGATATACAACGCCTAACTTTAAGCGAGAGAAACAGTAGCCGCTCATGCACAAAGTTTTTTATATTAGAGCAAGACAAAATTTCATCTGTTCGAATACTTCATATATCATTCTAATGAAATTTCTCTCAGTTTCTATTACATTTTAGTGCTTCCATATATGTTATTTCCATTGTACCCTTCTTCTAAGTAACAACACCTGACTATCTGACCATCTAATTCAGCGAGATGTTTGAAGATCGGCACATAACCCTCCTCTGGTACATAGTCCTTTAACCAGAAGCAAACTGTTTTGGACGACGGGCACATAATCCTCCTCCAGAAAATAATGGTAAACAGAACATCGTGAGAACTGGGAAAATAAATCACTTTGAGTAGTGTTGTACTCTGTATTTGACTGAGAAGAAGAGCGGAAATGGGTTTTCCACAAAGAAAGAAGATTGTACGGAGTATTTTGTGAAGCGGCATGATCTTTGATTGGGGAGGAGATGTAAGCTACAAAAATCCATATATATTTCTTCTATTGCACCGCAGAAGTTAAATCCATATATCCAAGTACGACAGCAATGCACATCAAGTGTTCTCCATAAAAAATGCCAATATAAAGACCGTATGGCGTACAATATGTACATGATCGTTGTTATGCATTCCTTGTCCACTGATCTCTTGAGTATGAGAGGATATGGAGGCTGCCGACTGCCGAGTGATCGCTGATATCTAGCGTGAGTATTTCAGGGTATTAGTTTCTATTTAGTTTCAATATTATTTTAGGAGCAAATTGGATATTTTAAGTAATTGGGGGTGATACGTTTGTAATTTCCGTGTGTTTATTTACGTTTTTAGTTAGTTTTGGTTGTTTAATATTTCGGAAATTACACACTTTCGGTGTAATAGTTTAGTTTGTTAAATTCTTGTAAATTGTTTAGATTAGGTTTATTCTGAGCTTAAACAGGTCCAAGATCAATCAAATGATCAATGGTGAAGGAATGTGCAAGAGTACAAGACAAAAAGAAGGAAAGTTCCTGATTTTGACCTATACTCGATCGAGTATACCTTATACTCGATCGAGTACCAATACTGATTTTCAAGGATCCGCTCCGGGAACAAATGAACATGCAAGGAAAGATTTGGCCACGTTCTATTGTCATACCCGATCGAGTACACCGACATACTTGATCGGGTATAGCTATAAATTATACCCGAATATCGATCGAGTATGGATCGAATTCGAAATTCTACACATACTCGATCGAGTATATGTACATACTCGATCGAGTACTCGACCTGCACCTCAAAGAGCCTATAAATACACCTCCTTTCCTTCACTTTTAGGAACCAATTCATATATACTCTTAAGCTCAGTTTAGAATAGCATTACTCTATATTTCTTTTAGCATGTTTAGTCTCCAAATGAGGAGCTAAACTTCCAATTCTTGGTATTGCTCTTGAAGCTTGTTGATTATTAAAGTTGTGAGTTATTTTCTTAACTTCTTTTCCTTGAATATTAATTCTTCCTTTAAATACTATTTCTATATCAATGTTGGAGAGTGTTACTAAGATGACAATTAGTTAACATCTTGACATTGGTCTTAGTAATAGCTATTCCTTCCTCTATGTTAATATTGAGGAGTGTTACTAAGATGACAATTAGTTAACATCTTGATATTAACTATAGTAGGATTCATTTTCTTTAATATTCTTCCCTGAGTATTAATTAATTCCTATTCATATTTCATATTAATATTTTGAACATTACTTAAAGGATCAATTAGTTTTGTTTCACATATTAATTATTACTAGAAACGATCAACGAACCGATGGTTAATCGTTGATAGTTTCACAAGTAAGTAACTTCGGTTTATTAATGCACGGTCGTGGTTAATAAACTTAAGAGGGATTAATTTTGTTGGTTAAACCAAAACCGTTGTGTTGAGGTTATCAATCTCAATTGATTTCATCAAGGAGTTAAAAGATTAAATGCTACTATCAAGTCGGTATATGGCGTTGTTCTATACTTGACTAATAGTAAGGGTTATTAATGAACGGTCGTTGTTAGTAACTATCCTCGATGAATTGGATATACTCCTCGATTGAGTATTCGAGAGGAAATAAGTTATAGATATAACAATGATCGACTAAAATATATCAACAAGTTTAAAGTAGCAATACCAAGTCCCTTTTATCTTTGAATTAAACCACATAACTCGTTCATCTTCGTGTTTAATTTTAATCAAATCACTCGATCAAAACCCCTCCTTTATTTACTAGTTACATAAAAAGAAGAGTTATTCCTTTCCCTGTGGATACGAACTCTACTTCACCTATACTACGTATAAGTGTTAGTATTGAATTTACTTTGAGTGCACTCACGACAAAGTGCACGTCAGGGGGCTGTAGTTAGTAATATGGAGGCTGTGAATAGAATTACCCCTTTTGGATTAGGTATATATGTATCTGGCCTGATGTAATTAAATTAGGTATCCGCTACTATTCTAATAGATTACAACTTCCGCACTTAGACTCTACAATTCATCGTTTGTTCGTCTTCTTCATTGTTCTTCGCTTTGTTGAGCTCAAACATTCGCATGGTATCAGATTAGGCTTTGATCCTTCATCACCTTTCTAAATCCATTCATCTTCTTCGATTTCTATAATCGAATCCTTATCTTTTCCGAAATCAATTGATTCCAGAAACCATAATTTCTATACTCTGTTTGGTTGATTTACTCTATTGCGATTGAGATTCGTTCAACTTTCTTATCTTTCATATAAATGCTCTTTACTCCTTTCTTGGTTGATTTACTCTATTGCGATTGAGATTCGTTCAACTTTCTTATATTTTATGTAACACCCTGGCCCAGTAGGACCCGAGGTAGTTACTCTACAGACCTTCCATCCAGACCTCTACTACTGTCTTCACAAACCGCCACTAGTCTTTTTCGCGCACTTTGTCTTCAGTCATGTGCGCCCTGAGAAACTTCCCAGGGGGTCATCTATCCCAAGACTACTCCCATGCAAGCACGCTTAACTTTAGAGTTCTTAGTTGACGAGCTCCCTTAAAAGGAGATGCACCTTGTTTGTATGAATAGTACTATTAATCCGTTTAAATTAATCTCAAGTGTTACATTTCACCACTAAGAAAGAATGTTGGGATGAAATTCAACTTAGATGTGGTAAAAGTGATGGCCCTAGAGTTTTTTATCATGAAAAAACCCTAGGTACTATTTCTCAGGGTACTCAAACTGTTACTGCTTACTACAATCTATTCAAGGGTCTTTGGGATGAATACGTTAATTTCAAAACTCTTCCTTCTTTTTCTTGTGGCCAAGAAATGGGTATACATAACAATGAAGAATGCTTGTAATTGAACTGATTTTTTCGGTCAAGTCTAGCCTGAACTAGTCTGGTCTTGTAAATTTCCGATTTAAAATGTCTGGTCTGATCTGACATTTTAGATATGTTAAAGTTTGTTTGATCTGATCTACTTAAGTCTGGTTTGATATGTTATAGTCCAAGTAAAAAGGGAGGAAAAAAATCCCTAAATAGGACTTAAACATGCATAATATTCATAAATAAGACCATCAATGTTTTATCATTAAAGTATGATCTATTCACTCCTATGTTGGAAAGTTTTAATTATGATTTTCTTTTAATAGGACTTAATTATTAGTCCTATTTTTAAACTTTGTGTATGTTTTAGTCAAGCAATTTCTAAAAAACGAAGAAGTACGTATTGCATAGTTCGTACAGTAATGATACTACGTACGTAATAATGTATAGCTAGCCTAGCTACTTTCGAAAACATATACTACCTCCGTTCTTAAATAAATGCAACACTTTTACTTTTACACTCTTCACATGTTCTACTTTGACTACGTTTTATTTATAAATGTAATAATATTATTTTATGAAAAAAATATTGTTAACCTTGTCTCATTGTAAATTTTCATAATCTAATTTTTTTAATTTTTTTACTAATACAAAATCATTTATATTAATGGTCAAAATTGTGTCTCGGCAAGTGTGAAATGTTGACCGTTGCATTTATTTAAGAATGGAGGAAGTATACTCTTAGTTAGCATGCCTCAACTGACCATATAAATTGCCGGGAGAAAATAATTTAAATGAAAGGGTGAAAAGCATGCCCAATTATTTTATTCATCAAATGAAAGCACTTAATTTACGTTAATGTGTGCATGCAATTCCGTACGTACGTCGCAGTACATATTGAAAACATGTCATGCATTTCGTGATTTGCACTTTGCCCCTTTCATAAATCGAAAGCCTCGTTCAGGTGATCGGTGAGAATAATCAGAGTTTAGTCTCCATTTCTGAGGCAAGATATGTGTGATCAATTTAATACTACACATAATTAGTGTACATAAACATACTTAGCTAGAGGTATATATTCATTCCCCCTAGCTTTTCTAGCTTGCTAGCTTTGGAATTGAGATGATGATGTCGGGCGGTTTGGATCATGATGATGGGTTTAAGAAGAGGAAGAGATCGGGGGAAAGAGTGGTGTACAAGTTCAAGATGTTCGGGGAAGACGGTTGCCCGGCCTCCTTGGACGACAGCAACGGGTTCGAGGAGAACATGCGGGCTCTCCTCGAATACGCCAAGCCGGAGGTTGGGTTGTGCGGTGCGATGCCAAGCTGGTCGTTCCAGCTCGAGATCAACCGCCACCCGCCGTCCTACGTCTTCCTCTTTGTCATTGAGGAGCCGGTTGAATTGTCTCTCAACCCTAAGTGCAAGCATTGCCAGTATATAGGTATTTGTGTTCTTTCCCTACTATACTTTTTATTGTACTCTGTATGTATAAAGGAGTTCAATTAAGTTCATGGGCATTTTCATTAATCTGTTTAAGCACAATAGCACATGCAGCCATGCAGATATAAGAAAGTGCTGAGTAAAAGGGAGAATTGCAATGTTAATTTAGTCCTGTAACTTTGGGCTATATCCACTATTAGACTTTCAACTTTACTCAGTGTTGCAGATTTATTCCGAACTTGAAAAAAAATGTCAAATAAGGTCATATTTAGGATGCTCTGTCCGGCCGACGCCATTTGGGGCGGTTCCCGGTGGAATTTTTTGATGAATTTTTTTGAGAATCTTATTCATTAAGTCTAGTTTACTCATATCAAATTTGAACTAAAACTTTAATCGGGAAGACATTCAAATGAATTCTTGAAGATAACTGTGCAGTTAAAAGCGCAATTATCTTCAAGAATTCATTTGAATGCCTTCCCGATTGAATTGTTAGTTCAAATTTGATATGAGTAAACTAGACTTAATGAATAAGATTCTCAAAAAAATGCATCAAAAAATTCCATCGGGAACCGCCCCAAATGGCGTCATCCAGACATAGCATCCTAAATATGACCTTATTTGACATTTTTTTCCAAGTTCGAGGCCCTATCAGAGCCTTATCCCATTTATTAATAACATGAATAGCCCAAAGTCCTGTAACTTTGGGCTATATCCACTATTAGACTTTCAACTTTACTCAGTGTTGCAGATTTTTTTAAGGACCTCCTTACTGCAATTTAAGGATCCTTCGGCAAACAATTTGACGTTGGCGACATATTTTCCGGTGAATTTATGGTAGGAAAGTAAACTTAGCGAAAGTTAAGTTAGAGGACCAAATCCACAACTGAATAAAGTTACTGGACTAATAACGGGCAGAACCCAAAGTTACGGGATTAAAATTGAAATTCTCAACTAAATAAAATATTCTCCGTAGGTAAAGTTAAAAAATATAATTAAATACGTTTTCATTAAAAAAAATACTCGTATGACTAATTTAACCTTATTAAAAGAATAAAATAAAATAATTTAAAAATAGGAGTAAATGATCAATATTTTAGATAGAACATGTGCTATATTGCACTCTTATTTAGAGTTGGAACTTTCTTTAGATCAGTACATGCAACTCTACCAACACAAAATATGGTCCCATATATGTGTAACAAATGAATTTAATAAACATTGTATACTCCATATATTGTGATTTGATAGTATGAGACTGTGATGCATATATTAGAGCATATTACATGCTATAATGTGCACAATGCATATGTTATTAAGAAAATTATATAAAACCGTGGAAGAAAGAGAGACATGTCATTGATTTATTTTTCTGTATATATCTCTCTCATGTCATATATGCACCGTGTACATTATTACATTGAAGATGCTCTTATATACGTAGTACCTTACTAAATATCGTATGTGTTTCCTAAATTTCTTGATTCGCATATCACGTAGGTTTGAGTGGTCAAGCAATAATGTAAATACTTTCGGAGTTCATCACAAATAAAAGGAAGATTGCCCTAAATAAGAGTAAACAAGCTTTGGAATTATATAAAAGGACTGTTATCAATGACAGTAAATACAATCATGTTAATATCTAATACTGCAACTATTTTCGTAATAAAGACTCTAAGATTACTGTAAATACTATCATGTTACTGCAACTATGCATATTACGGAAAGAATAACATTGCAGTCTCATTTTGGAATTCTGAAACATGATTATTTCAAGAACTTTCCCCATATAAAATACTACAAATTTCTTCCAAAAACAAAAAAATTGTGACATTATTCATTGATAAAGGAACGTAAAACTAAACCTAAGTTAGTTATTTGACCAATTCAGATGAAACACAAAATAACTCTATAGTCTCTTGCACAATAACTCAATCTAAAAATATATTTTAACATATACAAAAATCTTAATTCAAATATAACCAAGGACAGAGCCAAGGGGCACGAGTGATCAACTAATCCTTGAAGTTTGAGCATATAGAGCATTGAAGCCCTATATATATTATGACTCCTGCAATTCAATATGAATAGAAAATTAAGAATTCTAAAAATTCAGTACCATCTATACTTGAAATAGATAAATTTTGATAGTGATATTAGCTATACTCTCAAATTTGAAAGAACCATAATAATTAATCATTAGGTAAGGCCTGAAGTTTATGATATACCTACCACGTAATAATTATATACTCTCTATATTTTAAAGGGGTAATTTGAGTTTGCACCCCATTTTATTGTCCAAATTGAACTTTCTACCCCATTTTTAAAAACTTTTATATTTGCACCCCAACCCCTTATGAAAAGACAAAAGTACCCCTTCATTTACAAATATGTTAGCCTTTAACATATTCCTGATCGAAGGGCATTTTTGTCTTTTCATAAGGGATTGGGGGTGCAAATGCAAAAGTTTTTAAAAATGGGGTGCAGAGTCTAATTTGGACAGTAACTTTATAGGTTAAATTTGAACTGACGTTTATCTCACACCCATGTAAATTATTCAAATCAAATATTGTCGCTAAACGACGGATTCTATATTGTACTGCACTAAATTTTAACCCTCCTAAAATGATCTTCTATTCCCCTACTACATGCCATTAATTGGTAGAATAAAAAGTTAACAGCCTCACATACGGACAGGTTAGGAAATCCATCATCACATATTCACACATCATTCCAATCCCAAAATTGATTAGATAAGTCTACATTTATATACTCACAAAATTTGAGTCCGCATTCTATTAATTCTCACTACAAAAAAACAAGGGATTGACAGAGATTTTAGCAGAGATTTTACCAAATCCGTGCCAAAAACACTTTGAATCGAGCTATTTGGCACGAAAAGTCGGTAATGCGTGCCAAAACCCGTGCCCATACCGATGTTTTTTAGTAGTGGCTTTCCCATGCATCTTATACCAAACTTGAGTACCTTCAAATCAGTTTGTGCACGTTGTTGTTAGGTAAGATTCTGGTGGTAATGCGCCGAATTTCCAAATCACAGGGGGGTTTGGTGCATTAAACCCGGTAATAATAACCAGCACATAGGGTGTTTAATTTGGGTCACAAAATCCAAGTGTAACGAACTTTTATAGTATAGAATTCGACTGAGATCTTTTGGAAAGTAATGTAACTTTAACATTTTGATTGGCTTCGAGCTTTTGGTCTCAAAAGACCAACTCGAATTGCTAGTTATTATCGAGCATTTTTGAAGTCTAATTTAAGGAATTGGAGCTAATATATAAAACTATGTGAAGGGATTTGTATTGCGAGTCTGTATTGTTGTTATAAACAATTTAATTAAAACTTTTTGTACAAATTGGGACCGTACTGATGAATTATATTATTGGTTACTTATATAAAGGGTGGGGTGACCATTTGATCTGCAACAAGAAATACCATTTTGTGTTCCCGTCTAAGGACACCATGGCGGCTTGTTTCAATTTCTGCCAGCGCGCAAACAGCGGCGGCGCCACCATCCTAAACTCGACGACTGCGTCGGAAATCCAACTGGCGGCGGCGTCAAGCACGATGATGATCGAGTTGGAAGGCCACACCATGCACGGCGTTTTCCACTGCAACGGTTTCGGGCATTTGATATGCATTAATGGTTTGGAGAGTGGATCCATCTTGCCTGGCCATCATCTCATGGATTTCTGGAATCGCTTGTGCTCCGCTTTGCATGCCAGGTTTCTATTTCAGTACACATTTTCGACTAAAATATGACTACACATAAAATCAACCATCTTTTTGCACTCAAAATTTGTACATGTTTTACACATATTACACATTTGCACGTATTTGTTTGTGTGCCTCTATGAGTTTGTATACATACAGACAACTAGGATGTATGCACATTGTCCTTGTGCATTAGGATGTAATGTCAAATTTGTATGATATGAAATGTGTACGAATTTCGTGCAAAAATAGAGGTTTTCACAAAAAGCACTACTTACATAATTAGTAGTAACATTTACTCTAATTATTGGAAAACCACCACTTAGGGCTCCTAGGTACACTTCCAAAAGAATGTTTTTGTTTTGATTGGATTTAATTTAGGTGACAACTTCGACATTCATTTAAAAAATAGGGTACCGTACCTATCATTCATTTGATTGGTACAAATCATTATATCAATTGCAACATTCTAATTGATTCATGTGGACAAATGTATGATACATTATGAGTACCATATAAATTACCTTTAATTTAATGCAACGTGAAGATACATGTAAGCACATACTATGTATATACGAAGTATTTGTTAATATGAATGTTTTAATAGGATTGACTTCAAATTTAGATTAGATTAGACCACACCAAGCTAGCAAGACAGATTACATCGGATCAAACTATAAATTTGGATTAAATTAAAAACATCACCTATAATTGACTCTGATCAACACAAATTTGACAAAGTGATGATTTTGTGCCAAATAGTCTTTCAAAATGTTTTTGACACAGATTTAACAAATTTCCGTCAAATCCCTTGTGAAATTTGACGAATCCAAAAATTTCTGTCATAGTGTTTTTTTGCAAAGTGAAATAAATTTGTGTTTTTTGTAGTGAAATAAATTTGATGTGATGTGATGTGTTTGGATTGAAATGTTGATGGAGAATATAACAGGAGCGTGAGCTTGAGAGACACGTCGGAGAAGAGAGGAATGGATCTACGGCTGCTTTATGCGGTGGGGTACGGCGAGTCGTGGTTCGGGCGGTGGGGCTACAAGTTCGGGCGCGGCACCTACGGCGTGAGCCAGGAGATGTACGAAAGCGCGGTGGCGAGCGTGCAGAAGACGCCGCTGACGGCGGTGGCGGCTCAACCCTCTCCGAACCAGCACGAATTGCTCATCATACTGTCGAGGTACCAAATCCTCTCCGGCCATTCTCTGCACACTCTCCACGACGCCTTCCACTTCATGCTTGACCTCAAATCCCGCATCCCCCAAGATGAATCGCTTGTCGGTGGCTGCTATCCAGGTAATTCATGCTTGACCATTTCCCTTATAATTTTGACAAAGTTGATTAATACGGAGTACTACGTATGCAATGAGAATTTAAAAAATATACGATACTAAGTACTCCCTCCATTCTTTAATATAAGTCTTCTTAGGCTTTGGCACGAGTTTTAAGAGGAAAATAGTAGGGGTAGTGTAAAAGGTGTAATGAGTAGTGGATAAATGAAAAAGTAGGAAAGAGAAAGGGGTAATGGTAATAAAAGTGGGGGTATAAAGGTATATTTAGAGTAAAAAGTTTCCTTAAATGGAAAGGAGGACAGATAAAAAAAAACGTCCCAAAAAGGAAAGAAAGACTTTTATTAAAGAACGGAGGGAGTAGTACTTCTTTCATTCTTTAATTCTTGCAAAATTGTGATATTTACACTATTCACATATCTTACTTTGATCACGATTATCTACTAATATACATAATCAAATATTATGTATAAAATGTCACTGAATTCCTATCAATGTGGATTTCCAAAATATCAATTTTTTATAATGTTTACTAATACATAGTTAAATATAATTGTAGTCAAATATGGTAAACTTTGATCTATTAAAGATAGTACTAATTATGTCCCTTTTTATTTAACCATCTTTGATTTTTTCAATCAAATATGGTAAACTTTGATCTATTATTTTAACTGATATATTTATGTTAAACTTAATAAATTTATACTTTTAAGATACTACGTAATATTTTTAACAAAGAACATTTTTGTATATTTTTCATATTATCCATATTACTGTGTATAAATATATATTGGTGAAAGTTTAACATCATTGACTTGAAAAATAGTGTTTGGCTAAATAAAAATGGAGTAAAAGTTATTGGGACATAAATTAATAAATTAAGAGCATCTTCACATAAAATTTGTTGTAAAATTACATTTTACTCCAGTGATTAGCTATAATTTCTTACTCTTCATTTATTATTAATAATGTTTTTGCTATACTTTCTCTTTTCTCGTGGTATCTGTTCTGTTAAATGTCAACATTTTTGACTGTGATAAGTTTCAAACTTGTGACCTCCTTGAGCAGGGGCATAGCTAGGGGGCCAACCCTAGGCCAAGTCCAGCCCAAATTTTAATAAAAATATTGAAGCTACTATCTTACTATTGTAGCACAGTTTTCGGTCCTGATTTGGGCAAGCAAATTAGAAAACACAAGCTACTTACTAAAAGGTTCAGAAATTTAAACTAAAATGCTAATAACCAAATATATCTAATTTATTAGGTAACTGATGTATTAAAATTATTAAAAATGTTAACGTTGATTTTTTTTAATATAACTATATTTTGTTAATATTTTTGTACTAATTTATAAAATGTGTCTTTCTTATTATTCTCATTATAATAATGATAACACCGACTATTCTCAATTTAAAAGCATTTAAGAACTCATTGACATATTCTCAATTTAAAAGCATTTCAAAATAAGTAGTACTTTTATTGTATTAAAAAATTTCTTCATTAAAAATGTATAATTTTAAATTTGTTTGTTTCGTGAGGCCTATTCAAGAGGCATGCATTATAGCTAATCATTAGACTGTCACATCTTTGAAAAATGAATTAGTCAGAAATAACCGATGTGGCAAGAAAAGCTACAGTGTATAGAGCGCTAGCCATTGTAGATGTTTTACGAACATCTCCAATGGTTAGTTTTGAGGACTTGTTTACAATTTAAAGTAAATAGCTTACCGTTGGATCGAGGGTTGTTTTTTTAGCTTGAGAAAACTAATTAACCAAAAGGAGCTGCTTGTTTGAGAAACAATAATTATTAACAGAATATAATTAATATTATTAACAATAAATGAAGAGGAAGAAGTTGTAGCTAATAAAGTATTGAAAATAATTTTACTGAAAATGCACGTGGCAAGTCAAATCATCAAGCAATGCTAATAACCTGCGAAGATGCTCTAACCTCGACAATACACGCTTGTCCTAATTCTAGAGGTATAATTTTCTTATAACGGCACAATTTCTTTCCTATGGACACATGTAAAAAATGTTTCCCATGATTTAGTTTAATTTCTTAAAAAATATGAAAAGCTTAATCTATAAATATCACATTGATTATAATTTAATTTCTTCCTCCTATACCATAGTATCAAAACCATAAAAGAAAAATAGAATTGCGCTAATTGCTCTTTAAGGATGTTTTTACTTGGACTGTAATTTGCTGGTCTGGTCTGGTCTGATCTGGTCTGTTCTGATCTGGTCTGGTAATGTCTGGTTTCTTTGTATTCTTATAATTATCGAAGTCTGGTCTGGTCTGGGACAGATTACAGTCCAAGTAAAAAACATCTTAACCGGGAGTAAAACATAAACATACTTTATAAATTGGATTAACTATGTTTTACTCTCAAAGTATGACTTACTTAGTCCGGCCTAATATAGAATAAAAATTATAAAACTTTAACTTCAGAGTGATCGAATTTTATTTCATGAATAAAATAATAATGCTCCTATTTGAGGAACTTAATTATCTTTTACATTCTATTTAAAAAATTCACAATCAACCACTTGCAAGCATGAATCTATTTTATTAACCAAATCATTTTTCTTCATGATATGGCACAATACATGCCACAAATAACTTCGATCATACATATAATTACGTAATTATAAAAGTTTTTGCCACACTTGTTCTTGTGCTTAGGGTTGTTGGTGGTGGACAACACATGTAGATGGTCTCCCAAACGAGTCGAAATGGCCATTAGGGTGATTGTCGAAGCCTTAAAAAGAGCTAATTATCGATGGGTTTCAAGGCAACAGGTCCGAGACGCGGCTCGAAGTTACATCGGTGACACCGGTCTCCTTGATTTCGTCCTCAAATCTCTGGGAAACCACATAGTTGGGAAGTACCTAGTGCGGCGCTGCCTCAACCCTGTAACCAAAGTCTTGGAGTATTGTTTGGAAGACATTTCTAATGCATTCCCCAAATATGACGACATTGCGGGCGGACTTAGAGTAACAACAACCAACAACGCGAAGATGAAGCCCAAGTATAAAATCACTAGAGTACAACTCATGAAGGATGTGCAGTTCCTATACAAAAACTTTCTAATGGTAGAGAGTGGTTTAGGAGTGTTTGAGACCATTCCCGCCACCTCTCGGGTTATTTTGGATGCCAAGTACTTTCTCAAGGAATACAATGCTCCAAAACTCGTGAAAACCTCTGAAAATTCGACCGTATATTGTGCTATAAGGATGACATACTCGGATGCGTTGTTAGGTTTCGAACAAGAAAAGGTCGTGACACCGTATGAATGCATGGTACTGGATAAAGACACAACGTTTGACGATCTACGGATTGCGGTAGAGAAAAACTTTAAAGGTAAGTATTGGGGGTTGAAGACTAACAATTTCATGGCTAATTTGAACTTCTACCCAAATGGTTCAGACTTGGTGCTTGAGGCCATCAAAGGTGGGAGCAAGTTGGTGTTTGAGGGGTTTATTGGTGGAGAAAATGTGGACTATAGTGGAATGTTTGAAGGGATGGACAGGAATAGCATTTTTGTGGATTGTCCTTGTGGCACCAGGGATGAGGACGATGGTGAGAGGATGGTATGTTGTGATATATGTGATGTATGGCAGCATACTCGTTGTGTACACATCCCTAAGAACCAACCAATTCCAAATATTTTTGTATGCACCAAGTGTGAACAGCATATCTTACATTTCCCCTCTTTGCCATAGATCCATCAAGGACAAAAAGAGATTCTGTTAATGCACTATAGAGTTGGAATGATTGCAATTTTATTCTAATGTTATTTAGGAACTTGGATTAAGCATCACAAATAAATATTAGTAGGATACAAATTTATTGCAAATCATTTGTTTTTTAGCATCATTGGAAGTTTTGTTGTATTGTAAAAATTGAATTCAAATATCAAAATACATTCTTCTATGAAATAAGAGTTTAAAAAGAAATGCTAATTGGATAAATACTACTCAGCTTCCTCCGTCCCACTAAGATTGTTCTATATTTCATTTTCAACTCGTTTCACTAAAATTTTCTCATATCAAATTTGGTAAAATTTGTACGATTTTAAATCATTCTTACTTTATCGTTTTAATATTAACCACATAAACCTACTGTTTTTAAAAACCATACCACATTTTGATGTCCCAAAGTTAATGGGATGGAGGGACTATATATATCAAAACTTCAAATAAAGAGAAGTGTGCTCCATTTTTCTTCTCCATTTCCCATCCATTTCTTTTTTTCTTCCTATCTCTCTCTATCTTTTTCTCTATCTTACTCATCCATATACCCCAGCTAAAATCCCCTCCTCTCTATCTCTCCCACTGGAACTCTCTAGTTATTGGAGAGGATCCAAATTCCTTTTTACCACTTTATATTTGAAAAGACACATCTGGGTGGTTGTTCTAGACATACTTGATTCAAACTTTTAAGTGCAAAGTAATTTGAAACGCGGAAAATCTATGGTGATAGATAAAGTGTATTCTTAATTACAATAGTTAGTACCTCCATTGTTATTTCTCTTGGGCATGACGAATGCAAATGTGTTGATTTTCCACCGATAAGTAGTTAATACAAAAAACATGGCTTGTTTTTACTTTTTGGGTGTTAATTTTTGTGTAAAATTAACAGAAAAACAAGCTAGATAATTAATCAGACACAAAGAATGTAGTAAATGTATCGATGAAGTTATAAAAAGGTCTCAAGACCTGCAGTGAACAGAAACTTTCGGGAAAGAGTATGTTATCATTTCGATAACTTTACAAAAATTCTGTAAAAATTCTGGAAATATTTCTTTTTCTATTAAAAGATGCAGTTTCTCATTTCTTGTTCCCCGTGAATTTTACGTTTATGTGAAGCATAGTCACATATATAGCTAATAACTAATACTACGTACATCATTCATCAAGGGCAATTGTCAAGTTTAACCACAAGGGATCGAAGTATCCAACAAATAAATATTAAGAAAGACTATTAAATTCTTAACAGATATATTAACCTCCACGTACTACAAAAAGCAGCATTTTTGTAACGGATTTTGTAACGGATTCCTTTTGAAAAAATCCCCGAAAAAATATTTTGTCGTCACGGATCTCGTCCGTGACAAAATCCTTGACGCCACAACCCTTACAAACTTTTGTCACGGAAGAGCGTCCCTGACAAACGTTTTGCCATGACGCTGTCACGGTCAAAATTCCCTGAGGCTGCCACCCGTGGCAAAAAAAGACTTGCATTTGTCTTTCCATCGCTTCCCGCTTTCCCACCTCCTTATCCAATCTCTCCTGCAACTTGTCCACCCGTTCCTCACTCATCATAGACTTTGCAGATGAACCACCACCTCGGGTATTCTGAATAATACAGCGAAAAAATTTACACACCGCTGTCATGTAGATGTCATCATCATTGTCAATGTTAATTTCAGTCTCTTCAATAGAAATGGCGCCAAGTTCAGCAACTTTCTGTGTTGCAACTTCTTCGTATTTTTGCTACACATACATAATTATTTGAATTAAATAAAAATTTCTAATTATATAATTTTTAATATATTTGTGTTTGACAATTTTTACTTCAATTTCACCAATGCGAGGTGGTGTCTCGTCGTCCTATGGAACGCAACAACGCCTCAATAGATGACACTTCGTCAATTTTTTCAGCCTCTTCAATTAATTTGTGATTAATAAAAATTACATATTTTAATTTTACCTGTTTTCTGGCATACTCAGTAATAGGTGCCGGACCACCTCGCCATTGGGTAGCAAGTGCCTTCTCACAATTATGGTTTAGTTTACCGGCTTCACTTCATTTTTTAAACTTTTCACCGGTGGCCCAACTTAACAATGCAACAAAGCGGCCCAATTTGGATCGGAGATAAATTTTGGCAGATTTTCGAGCAGTTCAAAATGTACCAATTATCTAATTCAACATGCGAGAATGATACTCCTTTCTTACAATAGCATCCTCGTTGATATTCCACATATGATCATGCTTCATCATAAAAAAATAGTTTTGATAAAAACAAATATTTAAAAAAATGAGACTAGAAAACTTATTTTAATTTACCACAAACATCCTCCACCAAAAGTCGCGGTTCTGCTCATCAACTAGCTCCCCCGTAAGTAGACCACGCCCCATTCTGGATAATGATAATCCGAGCAATCCTCTCCAAAACCCATTGTTTGCTTCAAACAAATTATATGCTATTCTTTTTTTATTTTTAATGATTATTTAGATAGTTTTTAGAAAATATTCGCGCGAAAAGAAAACATTTGAGTAGATGAGCCTCCACCTCCCGTTCGGACATTCTCGCCTCCACCAAAGCGAGCATTAGATTGTAACCCGGAAATGGGAGTTTGATCCCGATGGTTTCTTTCATCCATTGGCATATTGTCATTGGAGTTTGACCCACCCCGGCCTCCTCGGCCACTTCGGCCACGATTAGAAGGGTTGGAGTTTTGAGAAGAATAACTCATCTATTAAATTAAACAACATTTTTATAGTATTTTAAAAAAACAGTTTTACATTTTTTTGAAAAAAAAAACAGTTTGAATGTTTTTTACCAATTTTCTATTATAACAGTTCTAAAAGCAGTTCTTTACAGTTTTTCAAAATGAAAACTATTTTTAACATTTTTTTATATTTTCTATAAAAATAGTTTGCAATAGCTTTTAATCATTGATATTTTTCTAGTTTTAATTTTAAAAAACAAGAGTTATAACATTTTTTTATAAAAAAAACGGTTCTTAATAAAAAAAAAATAACAGTTTTGACTAACAATTTTATAATATAACAGTTAGAAAAACTATTTTTAACAGTTTTTTACATTTAGAAACACAGTTTGCAATATTATATTGATATGCACTAGTTTGTAGTGCATAAATGTATGTTTTTATATTTATTTTGAGTGGATTGTTTACCATTATTAGTTAGTTTGTAAGCATATATTTGTTTTGTTTTGTTTGTAATTGTTTTTAACTTCCATTTATAGTTGTAGAACAGTGGTAGAGTTTTTGGCAAGGAAAAGGAGAAAAAGTCAACATGAATGCGGCACAGGGAGATCCACCCGACCGGGTAAAAATCTTCACCCGGTCGGGTCTGATCTAAAAACCGAACCTCAGAGGAAAGAGCTGGACCCGGTCGGGTCAACTAATTCACCCGGTCGGGTCGGATTTGACCCGGGACATTTTAACGTGCTGAAACACAAGAACGTGGAAGATTATCTGATCTTGACATGCACCCGGTCGGGTGGGCACTTGACCCGGTCGGGTACCCGGCCCAAGGTATTGAAAAACACCTATAAATAGCACATTTTTCCTTCACTGTTTTCCATCCCTTCTTCCGTACTCTTAAGCTCAGTTTAGAATAACATTTCTTTATATTTTTCTAGCATGTTTAGTCTCCAAATGTGGAGCTAAACTCTCATTTCTTGGTCTTGCTCTTGAAACTTGTTGATTATTAAAGTTGTGAGTTATTTTCTTAACTTCTTCTCTTGATTATTAATTCTTCCCTTAATCTCATTCTATATTAATGTTGGAGGGTTGCTAAGTGACGATTAGTTAACGTTCCGACATTAATTATTACTAGAAATGATCAACGAACCGATGGTTAATCGTTGATGGTTTCACAAGTAAGTAACTTTGGTTTATTAATGCACGGTCGTGGTTAATGAACTTAAGAGGGATTAATTTTGTTGGTTAAACCGAAACCGTTGTGTTGAGGTTATCAATCTCAACTAATTTCATCAAGGAGTTTAAGAGGTTAAATGCTACTATTAAATCGGTATACGACGTTGTTCTATATTTGATTAAAAGTAAGGGTTATTAATGAACGGTCGTTGTTAATAACTACCCTCGATGAATTGGAGATACTCCTCGATTGAGTATTCGAGAGGGGATAAGTTATAGATATAACAATGATCGACTAAAATATATCAACAAGTGGAAAGTAGCAAGGCCAAGTCTTTTTTTATCTTTGAATTAAATCTCATATATAAGTCGTTCATCTTCGTATTTAATTAAATTAAATCACTCAATCTCAAAACCCCCCTTATTTATTAGTTTTACTAAAAAGAGAATTATTCATTTCCCTGTGGATACGAACTCTACTTCACTATACTACGTATTAGTGCTAGTATTTGATACGCTTGTAATTTCCGTGTGTTTACTTACGTTTTTAGTTAGTTTTGGTTGTTTAATATTTCGGAAATTACACACTTTTGGTGTAATAGTTTAGTTTGTTAAATTCTTATAAATTGTTTAGATTAGGTTTATTCTGAGCTTAAACAGGTCCAAGATCAATCAAATGATCATTGGTGAAGGAAGGTGCAAGAGTACAAGACAAAAAGAAGGAAAGTTCTTGATTTTGACCTGTACTCGGTCGAGTACACCTTATACTCGATCGAGTACCAATACTGATTTTCAAGGATCCGATTCGGGAACAAAGGAACATGCAAGGAAAGATTTGGCCACGTTCTATTGTCATACCTGATCGAGTACACCGACATACTCGATCGGGTATACGTATAAATTTCAACCCGACTTCGGTCGAGTATGGCTCAAAATTCACCATTCTACACATACCCGATCGAGTACACTTCCATACTCGATCGAGTACCCGAGCTGCATGTCCCAAAAGCCTATAAATACACCCCCTTCCCTTCACAATAAAAAAACCAATTCCTTTATACTCTTAAGCTCAGTTTAGAATAGCATTTCTCTATATTTCTTTTAGCATGTTTAGTCTCCAAATGAGGAGCTAAACTTCCATTTCTTGGTATTGCTCTTGAAGCTTGTTGATTATTAAAGTTGTGAGTTATTTTCTTAACTTCTTTTCCTTGAATATTAATTCTTCCTTTAAATACTATTTCTATATCAATGTTGGGGAGTGTTACTAAGATGACAATTAGTTAACATCTTGACATTGGTCTTAGTAATAGTTATTCCTTCCTCTATGTTAATATCGGGGAGTGTTACTAAGATGACAATTAGTTAACATCTTGATATTAACTATAGTAGGATTCATCTTCTTTAATATTCTTCCTTGAGTATTAATTAATTCTTATTCATATTTCATATTAATATTTTGAACATTACTTAAAGGATCAACTAGTTTTGTTTCACATATTAATTATTACTAGAAACGATCAACGAACCGATGGTTAATCGTTGATAGTTTCATAAGTAAGTAACTTCAGTTTATTAATGCACGGTCGTGGTTAATAAACTTAAGAGGGATTAATTTTGTTGGTTAAACCGAAACCGTTGTGTTGAGGTTATCAATCTCAATTGATTTCATCAAGGAGTTAAAAGATTAAATGCTACTATCAAGTCGGTATATGGCGTTGTTCTATACTTGACTAATAGTAAGGGTTATTAATGAACGGTCGTTGTTAATAACTATCTTCGATGAATTGGATATACTCCTCGATTGAGTATTCGAGAGGAGATAAGTTATAGATATAACAATGATCGACTACAAATATATCAACAAGTGTAAAGTAGCAATGCCAAGTCCCTTTTATTCTTGATTTTAATCCCACACAACTCGTTCATCTTCGTGTTTAATTTAATTAAATCACAAAATCAAAACCCCCCCTTTATTTACTAGTTACATAAAAAGAGAGTTATTCATTTCCCTGTGGATACGAACTCTACTACGCTATACTACGTATTAGTGCTAGTATTGAAATTTACTTTGAGTGCACACACGACAAAGTGCACGTCAGTATTGAATTTATTTTGACGCACCGTGACAAAGTGCTCGTCATATATTTTACAAGTTCTAGTTTCAAAAAACAGTTTTGAATTCCACTATGTAACATATCAAACTGAAAATTGTTTTTTTATATAAAAACAACAGTTTTGTTAGAAAAGATTGAATTCTACCAAGCAACATATTAAACTAATTTAACAATCCAATATGAGGGGATTATTTTTACAAAGAGATGTTTATTATTTAACATAGTAAACTGATAATTTCTATTTATTAACTAACACATTAAACATGTTTAACAGTTTAATATGAGGGGGTAGATTTTATTTTGCAAAGCTACAATAAGCATTGACATGCAAATAAAATAATTTACATAAATACTAAATCATGCAAATTAGTAAATATGTTATAGCATGCCGATTACGTAGTTCAAGTAACTATTAATTTAAGCCATGTGAATTAATAAATTAATTAGCACGTGCGAATTTAACTGTCTAAAATTAAAAAATAATTAACACATGCATATAAGAAATATGTAAATAAAAAATTTCATGAAAATTATACATATATTAAATGCGAATTTAATACATGTGAATTTAAACATGCGAATTTACCTATAAAAAAATAAATAAAGAAATAAACATGCATTTCATTCGTGACATTTCATGCAAATTAATGTCCAAATAAATAATTAAATGATATAAATACATGCATTAGTAACAACTAAATGATAAAACATATACATATTAGTGTCCGAAAAATAAATAAATAAATAAATAAATAAATAAATAAATAAATAAATAAATAAATAAATAAATAAATAAATAAATAAATAAATAAATAAATCCTAATTGTTACTTGTTTTTTTCACACATTAAACAAGTCCGAAAATTTACAAGTTTTTCGTCATCTTCTTTATCCGATCTCCACCCCTTTAGTGCATTGTTTGGTTAGCTAGAGATTGGAGTCTTTCGAGAATGAAAAGTCGTTCTATTCTAAGAGACAATTGCTAGCGAGCAATTTTGTCGATCGATCTTAAGGAGACAACAAGCATTTGTTGGGCCCGATTTAATCTTCATCAATTTTGTATGTTTCTCGTGTATCATAATCATTTATTTGAAAGATTTTTTTAGATACACAAACAACAATATTGGTGGAAAATACAGTGTTTTTGTAGTGTAGTATGTTTTGGTACAAAGTAAAATTGTAAATGAAGATGAAATTATGTACAATAGGGTACATAGTATTGTTAGATCTATTATTAATAATAATATTTGTATTATTTAACTTTAAAAGTCAAAAAAGTTGTTTGTTGGATACTGCCAAGGAGGGAAGCGTTTGAGACCGGTTTTTAATTTCAAGGTCTTCATGTAGGCTATCTTTCTCTTCCTCTTTTTTCGCTTACTTGTTGTCTTTTGTTCTTTACTTGAGTCCATTTGGTAAGAGCATACTACGTATTTTGTTTGGAATGACTGACTTGAAAACATCAAGAAATGTGTGTAGTGTGAACTAAGTTATTGAAAACTTATTGCAAAAGTATCTTTAGAATAAATAAAGAAAATAACTAATGAAATTAAAGAAAATCCCTCTCCCCCCCGCCCCCGCCCCCCTACTATTTGGTGAATACCAAATGCATTGTGCTTGATTTAGAGCAGCGATGACAACGTGTTAGGATGGAGCCACGTTGATGATGAAGATGATCAATAATTATACGGTGAGATCGACGCATCATGTACATGATGTACTGATCCCACTACTCCTTTACTTTGTGTCCCTACACTTACGTGTCTCCTTTTCTCTTTGCTTCTTTTTCTTTACTCTAATTTCCTTATTGTCAATTCTTTCTTCTTCATGAAATACTAAAAATATAATTGCAATCTTACTTTTTTTATCTTCAACTTAGATTATATTACAACTCTCGATCAGTTAATTTTTATTTTTTATCAATGCATTAAAAATATGTTAATACAAATAAAATAAGTATATTACATTTCACATTCATACACTATTTTTATTTCAGTAATATTTATTTGTATTAAACTCGTTTTTTGTAATATTTTTTGTATTATACACTTTTTTGTAATATTAATCTAAAAAAGTATGTATATAACATTTCAAATTCATACACTATTTTTATTTTTGTAATATTTTTTTGTATTATACACTTTTTTGTAATATTTTATTCATATTCATACACTTGTTCCTATAATATATTTCTTATCAATTTTATATGGTATTAGTTTTCTTAAGACATTATTTTTTTTCGATTTACATTTGATAAAATATACTCCGTATATGAGATCACATCTCCATATGTGTGGTTTACTTTTCCACATGTGTGAGTTGTGTTTATAAACAACTTCTTGAGTTACGTTACATTTGATAGTATATGAAGTTACATTTGTACGCGAGTTTCATATTTTTATGTGCAAAACATATTCATTATTTACATAAATTAATTGAGCAATTAGATTCCTTATTTTCATGTGTGAGTTGTGTTTATAAACAACTTCTTGAGTTACGTTACATTTGATAGTATATGAAGTTACATTTGTACGCGAGTTTCATATTTTTATGTGCAAAACATATTCATTATTTACATAAATTAATTGAGCAATTAGATTCATTAGTTTCATTGTTTACATTTGATAGTATATATGAAGTTACATCTTCTTATGCGCGAGTTGCATCTTCTCATGTGTGAGCTACATCTTAATTCCTATGCGCGAGTCACGTTTGGACTTGTCTGGACAAGTTACATTTTGCACATACCTAAGTTAGATTTTTCATCAATGCGAATTACATTTTCAATAACACAGGTTACATCACAAATAAAACTCCTACTATTGAAACGAAAAAAATACATTTTTTTTTTTGCAAAAAACATGTTTTTTGGCAAGAAAAAAAATGATTTCTTTAACAAAAAGAAATGATTTTTAAAATATTTTTATGACAAACAAAACATATTTACTATTTACGTAAATGAATTGAGCAATTAGACAAGTTACATTTCGACTTGCCTGCAGTTACATTTCTTATCAATAAATTGCATGAGTTACATTTCTCTACACACAACTTTCATCACTCTGCCACTGGGACACGAAAAAAATAAGTACAAGTTATTGTTCATGTGTGTAACTGTTCACGCGTGTTTTCGTTGTTAAAGCAATAAAGCATCATCCTTAGCGTTGGAAAAAATATATATCTAGAGTATTTATTTACCAAATATACGTTTTAGCATTATTATTATTGATGCATGAGTCATTTACCATCCCCAATCCGAGTTCGTCCGTCCGCAGCGCAGCCGCCCGTCTGCCGTTCTTACACCAGGCCGTCTTGCTCAAAACTTCCGCCTCTGATCTAACTTCACCGGTTACAGTGCCTTATCGCCGTAGCAGCCACGGCTTTAATGCCTTATCACCATTTTTATCTAGGGTTGAATGAATTAGGTGAGAAGCTAAAGCGGGACGTACTTTGCGTTTTAGAAAATAAATTTTCGCGGCTGTTCTTAAGTGATAACCGCCGTGTATTTTTGAAAATTCGAGTGAATTCCGAAACAACGGGGTTTTTGAACATGCGAGGCAAAACCACTTTAGGGTACAAAAACAAGGGACTTGGAAGTGCCATTTCCAAATGATTTAGAGCTAGATTTGAAGCTCTTCCTATTTGGAATTCCGATTTCCAAATCCATTAAATGTTTTTTAAATCCCATTCGAAATCCCCACTTCCAAATCCCATTAAATTTTTCTTTAAATCCCCATTTCCAAATCCCATTAAATGTACTTTTATTATTCTGAATCCCCAATTGAGAAAAAAAACAAATTAAAATGTAATGCTGCTCCACTTGGAAATATCGTAATGAGGGGAAAAAATAATCAACCCACTCCTTTGAAAGACCCATTTATGAATGGAAAAAAAACTCATTCAACCTATTTCATTTGAAATCACCATTTTCGAATGGGAAAAAGTGAAAAGCAATAAAAATATTAATCCATTCTCATTTTATTTGAAATGCCAATTTAACCTCATTCAACCCATTTAGGAATGGGGAAAAAACTCATTCAATCCATTTCTTTCTAATCTCTAATTTGGAATGCGAAAAAAAAGTATTCAACCCATTCTTGTTTGACTTGGAATACCCATTCAACACATTTCATTGGAAATGTCCATTTTTTGAATGTGGAAAAATATTCAACCAATTCACATCTTATTAGGAATGACCATTCAACCCCATTCGACCCTTTTTCGAATGGGGAAATCAAACCCATTTGACCCATTTCATTCAAAATCTCCATTTCTGAATGGGGAAAAACAAAAAACAAAAAACAACAACCCATTCAACTCATTTCCCATTGTGAAAAATAAAATAATATCAACTGAGTCGCATTTTAAGTAGATACGTAGTACATTTTAATCAGATATGACCTATCACTAGTAGAAAACGGGCTTACAGTGACACTTTTTTAGTGACACTTACTGATAAAATGTTACTAGTAACACAAAAGTGCCACTATTCTCTAACACAAATATATCAGCACCCCATAGTGACACTTTTTATAGAATACAGTCGGTATTCTACTAATGGGCCGGTCTGTGGAGTAGCATTTCAACACTTACGTTTGTTTCCACTCCCCTCCTATTTCAGATCTGTTTACATCGGCTCCTCTATCTGTGAACCCTAACTCCTCGATCTATTGTCAACTTTCTTGGCACTACCACACGCGACTCTATCTCCTAAATCAGAGAGCCCTTCGCGATTTATCCTCGTGAGTCTTCTTTGTAGGTTGAGTGCTTCTTCCTCAGCGGTTCTAGGCAAATTCCAGGTATGTACATGATTGGTTATTTATTTCTTCTGAATATTTTTTGAACACGTGCGAGCGAAAAACCTAGGGTTATGAAGCGGTGGCCGCCGATGGTGATTGGTAACCCTTTGACGAGTTAGTATTCATCATTCAGTTTTTTTTTAGTATTCATCATTCATAAATTCATTACAGTTCTGGTTTGAATACTTGCCTAGAAAATCTAATTTTCAGGAATTGAGAGATATATCATTTGAATTTGATGCTATCTTCTTAAAAAGAGTTCTTCGTATTGGCTTGGTCGTTTCTCCTGAATCAGCGAGGGTTTAACCTGGCGTCGATTACGTATCCTCAAATCGGTATGACGACGTACAATTGGATCTTCTCAAACGAATATGGATCGAAACCTTAGATCCAGGTTCTACTTCATCTTTATTTTTCCTCTGGTTTATAATCCCAACTTATCAGTATGTTAAAGGTTGATGTTTCCTTCATATGTCACTGTCCTTAACCTTTTCCTAGCAGGAGTATGACTAGCTTCAAGTTCTTGACTTGATTGATAGTTTTGATTGTGATGATAAAAGACCCCTGGTTCTGGCTCTCGCAATCTAGCTTCTATAACTAAGAATAAAACCCTAGGTATGGCTTTATGCATATTTAAAGAATCTTGGTTTTGTCAATTCAAGTTCCCCTAATCTATATTTTAAATTGCAGAAGTTAATTTGTATCTGTCATCAATAGATGTATTTATGGATTCATGCATATTTAAATGGTTGAGGTAAACATGTTCACAAGGTATTTGTCAAAATGTCTAAAAGAAGCTACCATTAAATAGTCTAACATAGAGTTGAAAAGTAATTGAAAGATGAAACTTAATTTGGAGTATGCTTAATATATGAGCAGACCCAAACTATATTTGCATTTGACTTTCTAGTATATGTGTGCTTTTAGAATAGACAAGTATACTAAATTATCAAAAAATTATTGCAAACCAGATTGACTACTCTTGAATGTTTTTTTTTGCCGGAAGTAATAAGTATTAACTACTCATATTAATATAGAAACAAACTATTTATATTGATGGAGTTTATACACGAAAAGAAGAACTTAATTTGTATTTGCCACTGCCCATCTATCATAGTTTAATGTATGGTAAACTTTCACTTCCTTTCAGTCAGACCAGTTTAATTAGTTTAATGTAGCTACCAATCTCTCATTTCATCTTAATATATGTGGTTTTTTCTTTTTTGAAGTTTTGAGCAGGTAAATATTTATATTTGAATAAAGTCACAAATTCTACATATATTGTGACTTCACTATGATGGTAAATTCTACAAATATTGTGACTTTAAAAAAATTGTGACTTAAAGTTGTCACCAACTTGAATGCAGATTTCATAGTTCATACATTGCTCTAGTTTTTTTGACAAAATATTAAGTTATTTGGTTAAATAGCTATAATAAAATTTAAACAGATAAATCACATAAAATTTAATCAGATAAAACTCATCAGATAAAAAGTTATCAGGTAAGAGTACTCCACTGTATTAATGAAGTATTTCATTTTTAGATGTTTTAATAATATTATACTAATAATGCATTGGAAAATTTTTTAATCAGATAAAAATCTATCTGAGCATAGTCCTACTTATGTGCACACACCGGTGGCTTGGAATAGTTACGGGGGGTATAGCAGGCCCGAGTACACAACCAATTGTTGAAAAGAGACAATGCCGACAACAATGCCCTCGTGGTTGTGGGATCCAGGGGCACCTCGATGTGCCTTGCCACGGACATCATAGGAATTAGTAGACATAGTTATATTGAACTTATTATTGTATGTGCTCACATTTATTAATAAAATAATTTTTATTACATTTATTTTTTTTCAGTTGATTTCAGAAAATAAAATAATTACATATGGAGTATTTAAAAAAATCATTGAATAAATTTAATTCAAAGTATATTTTTTAGGGAATGGTATGTGTCTACAAAAAGTAAAAAACTAAAAAAAAAAATATTTGGAATTGGATTGGAGAATCTGAATGGGTTTAAAAAAATCTCATTTCCTATTGGAAAATGTCATTTCCAATTAGCACCAAGTCTAAAGAGAACAATAATTCTATATATGATCACAATTAACAAGTGAATATCGATCGGTGCATGGGTATAATAATTTGTATTACTGAATTCTTATTTGTTAGTGAGTTGTTATCTGCTAATTATTACTACATCCGTCCCAAATTGATTTGTAAAATTAACTTTTCTTATTCAAATAGATTCATTTTATATTTTTATTCATTTAATTAGGATGTCAATATTTAAGTATATTCTAATTTGGAGTTTGCAAGTTTGAAGAAATTTTAATGTAGTTTTTGAATATGTAACTTTTGATTATTAAAAATTGAATTAGTTATCAATAGAGAGGATTTTACTTTAACATCGTTTGACCAAAAAATGTTGATTTTACTTTAATTACTCGTATATACTCCGTATTACGGAGTATAAATTATAGAATGATGAGTTCTTTCTCACACGCAACACTCGCTAGCTTGGTGAGAAGTCTGAGAACAAAACAGTGAAAGACAATAATAATGGTACAGTGGCACAAGTAGCGAACTAATTATAATGGCACGATTAGAAATGACAATTTAGAGTAGTTCCCAACTTTTCTTTTTAAATTGTCTAAAAAAACTTACCACTTTCATGAAAAAACTAATTTGATAACCTGACCTATATATTTATCGCAACATATCAACATTTCTCGACCACAAACGGAGAGGAAAATTGTCCAAAGTTTCAAACCAATAATAAAATGGTATAGTGGCACGATTGGAAATAACAAATTAGAGAAGCTCACAACTTTTCTTTTGTAACTGTCTCAGAAAATTTATCACTTTCATGTAAAAACGAATTTGATGACCTATATGTTTATCGCAACATATCGACATTTCCCAACCACAAAAGGAGGTGAAAATCGTCAAAAGTTGCAAAGCAATAATAATGTTTCAGTGGCACGATTGCAAATGACTAATTATAGAAGCTCTCAACTTTTCTTTTTTAATTGTCTCAAAAAACTTATCAATTTCATGTAAAAATGAATTTGATGACATATATATTAATGGCAACATATCAACATTTCTCAACCACAAAATGAGAGGGAAATTGTCAAAAGTTGTAAACCAATAATAAAATGGTACCATGGTAAAATTGGAAATGACAAATTAGAGAAGCTCTCAATTTTTCTTTTCTAATTGTGTCAAAAAATATCACTTTCATGTAAAAACGAATTTGATGACCTATATATTTAGCACAACATATCGACATTTCTCATCCACAAAAGAGAGTGAAATTGTCAAAAGCTGCAAACGAGTAATAATGGTACAGTGGCATGATTGGAAATGACAAACCGGAGAAGCTTTCAACTTTTCTTTTTTAATTGTCTCAGAAAATTTATCACTTACATGTAAAAACGAAATCGATGACCTATATGTTTATCGCAACATATCAACATTTCTCAACCACCAAAGGAGAGGGACATTGTCAAAAGTTGCAAATCAATAATAAAATAGTACAGTGGCTCGAGTGGAAATGACAAATTAGAAAAGCTCTCAACTTTTCTTTTTTTGATCGAAGGGTGCTTATATCATTAAAATAGCATTCAACAGGGGTACAAGAACGTAAAAGGACCACATGTAACCATCCGCCTTGGTCGAGACTCTGAGTTAATCACCTTTGGGAAAGCAATATAACTTGCTAGACCTAACTTGGCAAATTAAAGCCAACGACGATTACCGTAGACCTCCCAACCCCCAAACCTAATGCAAGAGTTTTACAGTAGAAGAAAGAGTAAAAACAAAACATAATAGTCTGACCGTGGAGTAAAACAAAAATTAATAAAATAAACTGACAGAGCACCGAATCCATGCTTCAAACATCATCCTCGGCAGTGGCTAAGGAGGGGGGCGGATCATCAACCCTTCATCTTGAAACATTCCTTGCAAACCTACATGTAAAAACAAATTTGATGACCTACATATTTATCGCAACATATCAACATTTCTCAACCACAACGGAGAGGGAAATTGTCAAAAGTCGCAAACCAATAATAATGGTAGAGTGACATGAATTTAAATGACAAATTAGATAAATCTCAACTTTTCATTTTTAATTGCATCAAAAAACTTATCACTTTTATGTAAAACCCAATTTGATGAACTATCTATTTTTCGCAACATATCGACACTTATCAATCACAAAAGGAGAGAGAAATTGTCAAAAGTTGCAAGTTTAATGTGATAAATGTTAACTTTTAACTCTGTCTTTAGGAAATCATGATCTTCTTGTCTACTAATCCGCGGATATATTTTACATACACTCAAGTGGTGTAATGTTTCACAAGAAAAGAGGACCTTACAAAAAAAAATCAAACTCTAATAAATATAACAAGCGGAGTAGCAAATAGTATATGTACACTCATGGAAACATTGTTTTGTTTTCCCAAACAAAACAGTGTTCCATGGATCGGGTATTTTCCAAGTGTATATATACTAATAAGTATTTTTTTAACTTGGGGGAAAAGACTATTTATATAAGTATCACCCTATATTTGGGTCTTATACTTGAAACGCTAGTTATTCTATATTTAGCATGCTACTCACTCGGTACTTGTACTGACCCCTTCGGGGGCCCACCATTTTCAGGTTGAAGCTAGGGCTTGCTACCTGCACCTTCTTACGGGTGATATCAACTCAGGAAGACGTGATTTGTGCTTCCTTATTTTCTTTCAAACTACCGAACACTTACTCATGGATATTTTTATTTATTATAAACTAATTTTGGGGCTTGCATGCCCATGTTGTTGGCCGAATGTGGCTATGAATTACCGCTGAATATTTCCGCTATTCAATGGTTTGATTGTGATGTTGTTATATATGTTTACTACTGAGTATGGATGAATTATTTTCTCGAACGCCTTGTATGATTAAGTGAGGTTGACTCGCGGGTGACGTCACTTGATTATACGGCAGTTGTACACGCTCTTAGATTGTGGTCTGGGGCGTGACAGCTCCAACAAAATACTTCCTCCGTTCTTAAATAAATGCAACAGTCAATATTTCACATTTGTCAAGACACAACTTTGACCATTAATATATATAATTCTGTATTAGTAAAAATTTAAAAACAATAGATTTAGAAAATTTACAATGAAACAAATTTAACAATAATTTTTTAATAAAAAAATATTAATACATTAATAAATAAAATGTAGTCAAAGTACAACATGTGAATAATGTAAAATTTAACATGTTGCATTTAGTTAAGAATAGAGGTAGTACTACGGAATAATTTTTTTTGACAGTAACAAAATACGAATTGAATAACTGAAAGAGACCAAACAATATTTGGCTCAGTTTATAATTAAAATTTTATGTTTTTGAAACCGGATAAAACGACCACCACCGATTGAAATTGACATTTTGAGTAATGATTATAATCGCGGGTAATTGTTTTATTAAATGAGCCATTGACATTTTAATATAAAAATTATTATTAATTTTAAAAGGAAAAATAAACGACATCGCCTAGACGACTCTATACATTAGATGTCACTTAAATGTTTCTTGCATCTACAAGACAAGAAAGAAAGTAACCTACATTAATTTGAACTTAAAAATACTTCAATTGAAAAATAATTAACCAAGAAAAAAATATTATAATAACCCAACGAGAAAAATCTCATCTTTTATTGATTGTGAGAAATCTATTAAAAATAAACGGGGTGGGTACGGGGCAAGTAATGGGCGGGCATGTATAAGACTATAACCACCCAATTACCCGCAAAATTAAAATAGGTATTCGCCACCTCATACCCACTAGCGGATCAATGCGATTTTCTCCATTTTGGCCAAAGCAGTTCAATCCGGATATCCATCGAATCGATTACAATTGTCATCCCAAGGTCCAACCACTACAAAAAAAACACCTGTAGTAACAGACTTTAGTCACGGATTCAGTCCGTGACTAGTTTAGTTTGTCACGGACTAGTCACGGATAAAAAAAATAGTCACGGATTTGACCGTGACTAGGTCCGTGACTAAGATTTGTCACGGTTAAAGTCCGTGACTACAATCCTCCGGTAGCCCCAATTCCATTTCCGGCGTGTCTTATTTTATTCCGGCATTGTGACTAAAAAATTTTAATTTTCACCGCTCAGAATTTATTTCGCACCGGTATTTTGTACGTATTAAATTAGTCACGGATTAATCCGTGACTAAAAAACCAATTTAGTCACGAACTAGTCCGTGACTAATGTAAAATTTTTAAAAAAACTAAACAAAATTTAGTCACGGATTTGTCTGTGACAAACGTACCGGAGTAGCAATTCCGGTCACAAATTAGTCACGGCCATGATTCGTGACTAAACGTAGTCACGGATAAAAGTTTGTTACTACACTTAGTCATGCCAATTTAGTCACGGACGTAGTCACGGACTAAATCCGTGACTAAAGAAGTTAGTCACAGATTTTTAACACTACGGTCCGTCACTACGGCCCTATTTTTTTGTAGTGAACTCAGCCCGGGTGACCATTCCAAAATAGGAGCCATGGAAGACACAAAGTACAAAGTACAAACGACCCCAATGTGAAGCAACTTTACTTTTCAAACTTTTCAAACTTTCAAGTTTCAATACACGAAGCTTACTGGGCTGCTTCACGCTGCAAATTTTGGAGATAGACCAACAAATTACCAAACATTCTCCACTACGTGACAAAAGTCATTGTGTGAAGCAATGTTTCAACAGAGGTGATTTTGTTCACCAAAGTTGAGTGAATTAACATTTTTTTGTCCTTTTTAATACTTTTTTAAGGAGTCTTTTTTAAGGAGTAAAGGGTCAGTTTGGTTATCGAAGTTGCATAAAAAGGGTCAAACAAGTCCTTATAAAGAAGATTCTGTCCGGACGTGCCATTTGAGGCGGTTCCCGGTGTAATTTGTTGGGGTAAATCACGTAGGGGGTGATAATTTGAGTACTTGGATTGCTTAAGGATCGTGTAAGTTCACTTTCCGAATTGATATTTCTCCCCTATGCCTGGGTTACAAGAAATTCAATCTAGGATAATCCTTAAGGACACTCTAGAACTCAGGCACAAGAACTAGAGCCAAACTAGTGAGTATATGGATTGTTATCTTTAATTTGAGTGCCAAAGTGATGAAGATATGTTGGATATTGATCCTCTACCTCCTCTGTACGAAATATGGTGGTATATCTCCATATTCATCGTCCTAGGCAGTAGTAACACGATTAAGAATAACCGCAGCAGTTTTTGGGAAACTGCTGGAAACTGCCTAACCGTTCTAGAACTCGGTCTAGAACCACAGAGCTGGTCTACTGAAAGTTATACCTCGAGTTCTACCTCGAGTTCCACTAACGTAGACACTTTGGAACTAAACTAGTTCTTATATACAAGTGTGCACTCCACACCTACTAACTTGTATTAGATCATAGTTCTAATTCCCATTGGCACTCATGTCATTTCCAATTACACAAAACGGCCGGTGACACTAAAATCACCAACAATCCTCCCCCATTTTAGTGTAACCCATGAAATGACATAACAAAGCTTACAAACCAAAACTTGCACATAAATGGAAATGTCGATACGATTGAATTTCCATCTTAGTATTTTACACATTCAAAATATTCGAGAATCGGGGTGTCCTACGGATTGAACCCTTCAACCCATTTGAATACCTCAAGATAAAATACATACAAGTTTCAATACTCAACTAGAATACAAACTTGACACAATTATAAAGCCGTGTGTCCTAATCCCATTCATGATCGTATAAAAGCCAAGTCCCAAGCTTTTTGAAGTGCGGCTACACTTCACAATCATATAGGTAATTCCTTTACTCGTGTACCTGCTTACACTTTATCAAAGGAATTATTAAGAAGTAAATTCAGCCTCCCTACTACAGGTCCGAACACACACCTTGGGATGATTTTCATTGTGTGTTCCAATCCATTAAGTGTGAGCTTTCCGCATTGAATTCAGCCCCTAACGTTGTATTAGAGGGGAATTGGGTGTCTCACCATTAAGGATTAAATGGACTTTAAACCCATCCCTATAACAGACTTGTGCACTAAGTCCCGGGCCAAACTTTTGGTCAAGTGGTCCGCCAAGTTATGTTGCGATCTTACAAATTCCACCGAAATTACACCATTCATGATGATTAGTTCTCTAATCATACTATGTCTAACACCTAAGTGTCTAGACTTGCCATTATAAACATGACTATACGCCTTAGCCAAAGTGGCAGCACTATCACAATGGATAGAAATAGGTGCAATCGGCTTCCCCCACAATGGAATCTCAAAAATTAAATTTCTTAACCACTCCGCCTCTTTACCGGCGGTAGCCAACGCAACAAATTCAGATTCCATCGTTGAACTTGTGATACAAGTTTGCTTCTTGGATGCCCAAGAAATGGCACCTCCTCCAAGCAAGAATAACCAACCACTTGTAGAAGAATGATCCTCTACATTGGATATCCAACTTGCATCCGAATATCCCTCTAAAACCGAAGGATACTCAAAGTAAGACAAACCATAATCCATGGTTCCCTTTAAATACTTGAACACTCTCTTCATTGCTTGCTAATGTTGAGTACTAGGATTACTAGTAAACCGGCTCAACCTACCCACGGCATAAGCAATATCCGGCCGAGTGCTTGTCATGACATACATTAAACTACCAATGGCTTGAGAGTACTCAAGTTGTGATACCGCCTTTCCTTAATTAGGCATCAACTTCACACTAGGATCCATGGGAGTACCAACGGGTGAACAATCACTATAATTAAACCTTTTGAGAATATTCTCAACATAGTGAGCTTGTGTCAAAGCAATCCCTTTGTTTACCCGTTTAATCCTTATACCAAGAATCACATCCGCCTCCCCCATGTCCTTCATGGAAAACCTTGATGATAACAACCTTTTGGTTTCATCAACCTGATTTTGGTCCGTTCCAAAATCAGCATGTCATCAACATAGAGACATATGATCACACCCGCTCCGAATGCATCAAATCGGCTATAGACACACTTGTCCGATTGGTTTAAACTAAAACCATTGGACAAAATAACTTCATCAAACTTTTGATGCCATTGTTTGGGTGCTTGTTTCAGCCCATACAATGATTTAACAAGTTTACAAACCTTGTGCTCATTTCCCGGCATAACAAAACCTTCCGGTTGTTTCATGTAAACTTCCTCATCAAGATCACCATTTAAAAATGCCGTCTTGACATCCATCTGATGTATAATCAGATTGTGTATAGCCGCCAAAGCAATTAACAACCTAATGGTTGTAATTCGAGCAACCGGCACATACGTGTCAAAATAGTCAATTCCGGGTTTTTGTCTAAAACCTTGAATGACCAACCGAGCCTTGAACCTGTCAACAGTTCCATCCACTTTCATCTTCTTTTTGAAGATCCATTTGCAACCTAAGGGTTTAGAACCCGGTGGCAAATCCGACAACACCCAAGTGTTGTTCTCCATAATTGATGACATTTCATCATCAATTGCCTCCTTCCAAAAGGCAACATCTCGGGATTCCATTGCCTCTTTAAAGGTCTTTGGATCATCCTCAACTTGGTAACAATATGAATATTGTACCCCCGTTTCATCCCTTGAACCTTCCACTAAATACAAGTGAAAATCGGGACCAAAGTCTTTCACGATGCGGCCTCGTTTGCTTTTCCTTATTTGTGGTGCTTCGGGATTCAAAACACCATCCAAACATTCTGGAACTTGCACCTCACTAGTGCCTGGAACTAGGTCCTTTGGTCTTTGAATTGATGAAAATCTCATCTCATCAAAGATCACATCCCGAGACTCAATCACGGTGTTAACCGCTACCGCATCGTTAGGTTCGATTACATAAAACCTATAAGCCTTGGAATGTTCAGCATACCCTATGAATATGCAATCAATTCCTCTTTCCCCCAAAGTTTTCCTTTTGGGCTCGGGCAATTTTACAACCGCCCTACAACCCCAAACCCGAAAATATTTCAAATTCGGCGCTTTCTTGTACCAAAGCTCATATGGGGTTGTCTTGTTCCTTTTATTTGGAACCCTATTTAGAACATAGCAGGCCGTGAGCATGGCCTCTCCCCAAAACCCTTCACTCAAACCCGAGTAGGAAAGCATGGAATTAACCATTTCCTTTAACACTCGATTTTTCCGTTCGGCCACACCATTTTGTTGTGGTGTATACGGAGCCGTGGTCTCATGAATGATTCCAACAGATTGAAAATAATGGGGATCCATATATTCTCCTCCCCGATCAGTCCTAAGACATTTAATTGGATTACCCAATTGCAATTCAACCTCGGTTTTATACACTTTAAATTTCTTTAAAGCTTCATCCTTCGTGTGTAATAAATACACATAACAAAACCGAGTCGAATCATCAATAAAAGTAACAACATACTTTTTATTGCCAAGGGAAGGAGTTGAGTGAAAGTCACATAGATCACTATGTACAAGATCCAAAATAGCCGAATTCCTTTCAACATTAGGAAACGGTTGTTTTGTGATCTTAGTAAGCATGCAAGTCCTACACTTATCATCATTAATACCAAAAGCAGGAATTATACCATCTTTAGACATTTCATGCATTTTTCTAAAATTAATGTGAGCTAGTCTAGCATGCCAAATCATACAATCATTCATGGAAGATGCCACAAAAACAGAATTATCACTAGGAATTAATTTATTCACAACATTTAAACGAAACATGCGATTTGATAAATATCCAAAACCAACAAACACACCACCCTTGGACAGAATATATTTATCGGATTCAATCACTTGTTTGAACCCTAAATTATTCAACATACTTCCCGAAACAAGATTCTTTCGAACCTTCGGTACATACAAAACATCAAACAACGTAATTGTTTTCCCAGAAGTAAATTCTAAAACAACTACACCCTTTCCCAAGATAGGCACCATTGACTCGTTTCCCATGCGTAATAAGGAACCGACCTCCACTGGTTCTAGGTCTTCAAACCATCCTTTATCCTTACACACATGGCTCGTAGCCCCCGAGTCAATCCACCATGCACATTCATCATCTTGTACATAAAAAGATTCTGGAATGAGTGATACATAATTCTGGACAGAATTATCAAAGTTAGTCAGGAACTGACCTCCTTTCCGTGGAACCAGGTCCTTAGACCGTTCTTGTCCACTGCCACTCGTTCCAGCGCCATTCTTGTTCAGTTTCACACGGCAATCACGCTTGACATGTCCAACCTTTTGACACCTCCAACAAACCAAACCTTTTGGTTTCTTGTTGGGTTTGTCATGGTCTTCATACTTGCGCCTTTTGCCTTTCCCCTTATCTTTCGGGTTAGATTTATTATCCTCAACCAAGTGAACATGAGCCATTCTAGATTCAACTTCACCCATAATTTGGTCATTCTCTTGCACACGAAGATTCTCCTCAATGCGCAAGTGACTCCCAAGCTGAACCAAGGACAGTTCCTCATCTTGATGTTTTAAAGAACGTTTAAAATCCTTCCAAGAGGGTGGAAGTTTGTCAATTATACTCGACACGGCATAGGACTCATCAACACCTATCTTGTGGAGTTTAAATTGACCAAGAACACGAAGGAGTTCATTGTATTGTTCCATAACCGGCCTTGAGTCAACCATTTTATAATTATTAAAATCACTCACCAAGAACTTCTTACTAGAAGCATCCTCGGCGATGTATTTTGACTCAAGAGAATTCCACAATTCTTTCGCACTCTCAACGTTTTGGTAAATATCAAATAACGCATCGGACATACCGTTAAGGATGTGGCCTCTACATATGTAGTCATCGTTCTCCCACTTGTTGCGCCTCCTAGTTTGTTCCAAGGTTTCATCCTCCATCACTTCCGGCATTGGAGTGCTCAACACGTACACAACCTTCAACATGGTGAGAAGAAAGTGCATCTTCTTCTGCCATCTACGGAAATCGTTCCCTTGAAACTTGTCCAATTTGTTGAACTTGGATATCATCTCTTCCACGGTACTCATGATTATCACAAAAGGAATATCAATTCGATTGTTGGGGTAAATCACGTAGGGGGTGATAATTTGAGTACTTGGATTGCTTAAGGATCGTGTAAGTTCACTTTCCGAATTGATATTTCTCCCCTATGCCTGGGTTACAAGAAATTCAATCTAGGATAATCCTTAAGGACACTCTAGAACTCAGGCACAAGAACTAGAGCCAAACTAGTGAGTATATGGATTGTTATCTTTAATTTGAGTGCCAAAGTGATGAAGATATGTTGGATATTGATCCTCTACCTCCTCTGTACGAAATATGGTGGTATATCTCCATATTCATCGTCCTAGGCAGTAGTAACACGATTAAGAATAACCGCAGCAGTTTTTGGGAAACTGCTGGAAACTGCCTAACCGTTCTAGAACTCGGTCTAGAACCACAGAGCTGGTCTACTGAAAGTTATACCTCGAGTTCTACCTCGAGTTCCACTAACGTAGACACTTTGGAACTAAACTAGTTCTTATATACAAGTGTGCACTCCACACCTACTAACTTGTATTAGATCATAGTTCTAATTCCCATTGGCACTCATGTCATTTCCAATTACACAAAACGGCCGGTGACACTAAAATCACCAACATAATTTTTTGATGAATTTTTTTGAACATCTTATTCATTTAGTCTAGTTTACTCATACCAAATTTCAGCTAAAAATTCAATCAGGAAGGCATTCAAATGAATTCTTGAAGATAACTGCGCTTTTAACTACACAGTTATCTTCAAGAATTCATTTGAATGTCTTTCCGATTGAATTTTTATCTAAAATTTGGTATGCGTGAATTAGACTTAATGAATAAGATGTTCAAAAAAATTCATCAAAAAATTCCACCAGGAACCGCCCCAAATGGCGACGGCCGGATAGAACCTATATAAGGACTTATTTGACCCCTTTTATGCAACTTCGAGAACCAAACTGACCCTTTACTCCCTTTTTAAGCCTTTAATGGAATATACGTAGTATTTGTTAAACATGTATATTTTCATTTTTAAACAGTTGTTAAACCATTTAGTATGTTTTTACAATTTTAATTGTACTATTTTTCAGTCTCATAGCAGATCAGACTAGATCAAATTAGATCGACCAGACTGGATCAGACCTGACTTGAATAGTTATAAAATACACAAAGACCAAACATTTACCATACCATACCAATTCAGACTAGACCAGATCATATCAGTCCGGAAAATATCTATCCAAGTAAAAACATCCTTATACTAAAACTCATTTTTATTACTTCCATCTTCATCTTATTTTGTAGCCTCTATTTTTAACTTATAAGTTGTATCAACTATTCAACTTGATCATTCAATTTTTTATCAAACATGTAACTTTAGATTGCATACGCTAAATTGTTTAATAATTAAAATAAGTGGGATTAGTGTTACTTTTATGAATGAATTGACTTAAATTTCGGAAGAAGATTATTTAGCTATTATTTCAAAGGGCTATTAGCCCCAAATAAGACTAAAGTTACTCCTAACAATATGTAACACTAGGATTACAATATTTTATAATACTTTTATTCCTAAAATAGGATCTCATTAGCATGTGTCATCTCTTCCTATTTTACCCTTTCATATAATCCATAGTAGATCTATTTTTAATAAGAAAAACAATAGTTTTAGTTATAATTGAAATATAAAAGTAATGAAAAATATTTAAATATTAAAAACAAAATGGGAAAAAATAAAATAAAATAAAATAAAAATCAAGAATATTTTAAAAACGTTAAAAATCAAAAAATAAAAATAAAAATACCTAAAAAATTATAAAAATCACCCACATAGAGCAAAACGATGATAAATTTTCCATCTCAAAACTTCTTCAGGTACACAAAGTGGTCTACGATTGTTCTCTTGTATTGGTGCTTCACTTTCAACGTGTCAAATTTCTTGTATCATTGCCTCGGGACTTGCTTGAGACCATAAAGACTCTTCTTTAACTTGCAAACAAGACATTCTCTCTTAGGAACATGGAAACCTTCAGGCTGCTCCATGGATATTTCCTATTTCAAATCATTATGGAAATATATGGTTTTCACATTCATTTCTCAAGTTCAAAATTCAGACTAGTAGTCATCCTGCGTACAACCGGAATTGACATCATCTTCACAACTGGTGAAAAAATCTCAATCAAAGTAAATTCCTTACTGTTGATAGAATTCTTCGACCATGAGTCCTGCGTTGTGCTTCTCAATGTTACCGTTGACACATTTCTTCACCTTGAAAACTCATATATATGTTTCCAATGCTTTCTTTCCTTTGGGATGTTGCATAATGGCATACGTTTAGTTCTTCTTCAATGATTTCGTCTCATCTTCCATAGCTTTCCACCAAATAGATTTGTCATGATGAGATTGAGATTCTAAATAGGCGTCTTGGTTCCCATTGCTGGTAAAAGGGTTCACATGTTTTCAAAAATGCTTTCAAGTGAAGGCCCTACTACTCGAGAGTTTCTTCATCTTGAGCATCATCAACATCTATTGAGCCTCCATTTTCTTGTTCAACATTATCACTCAGTTTTTCATTATTGAGAGGAACGTGTGATGATATGGGAACGTCTTTAGAAGCATGAGAGATATGTTAGAGCAAACTCATGAAATTGGGTTTCATGAAACACCACACGTCTACTTCTAATAAGTTTCTTTATTTTGAGATCCCACAACATGTATCCAATCTCTTGATCTCCATAACCACTCAAGATGCATGGATTCAACTTGAGATTAAGCTTTTACCTCAACTTCTTGGATAAATGTGCAAATATCTTGCATCCAAATATTTTCAACCGAGAGTGAAAAATATCTCTCCCTGACCATTTCGTGCCTAGAACTTCAAAGTTTAAGGAAACCGGGGGTTACTTGTTTATAAGATAACAAGCGTTCAATAGAGTTTCACCCTAGAATGACTTTAGTAGTTTAGCCATACTGAGCATACATTGAACTTTCTAAAGAAACAGTGTGTTTCAGTCTTTCAGCTGCGCGATTGTATTGTGGGGTTCGTTCCACAAACTTCTCATGTTTGATTTCACGTTCAGCGCAATATGTTGAGAACTCCCGATATGTATACTCATCTCCTTTGCCAGATCAGAGACACTTCAAGTGATCAAATACTTGATCCTTTGTCATGAGACAATAATTTAAGGCCATACATTTATGATTTGTCATCAATGAATACACAAAATAAATGTTGCCTCTAAGTGTCTCTTCTTCAATGGGTTCACATACATCTGAGTGAACAAGGCTAGGTAACTCATAGTGATTCTTTTTGGGGGGAACTGAAAAAAACTTTGTGTTGTTTTCTAAATAGACATTGCTCACAATGATTCATGGATACACCTTTGTCAATAGAGATTGCTCCGATTCGTTGCAAAAGTTGTCAAGACTTCACACTCATGTGGCCTAATCACGTTGCCACAAGTTTGGTAATACAATGTCTCTACTCTAACATCAATTAGAATTGTCCTTCACAACTTTACATGGATTTTATAAAAGAGTATCATAAATATGTCCCCTTTCAATAATCATAGAGCCTTTAGATAATTTCCATGAACCGTCTTTAAACTGGTTTTCATATCCCTGACAATCCAGAGCAACTCCTAATATAATATGCAATCTCAGATCTAGAACATGTCAAACGTCTTTCATAACAAATGTTAATCCAATGCTCATTCTTATGCATGTGCACATCTCCAATATCAATGGGGCTTAATAAATTATTGTTCCCCGTTATCACAGCTCCATGATATCTGAGTTTATAAGTTGTGAACTAATTTTGGAGTGGTGTGGCATGTAATGATGCAGTTGTATCAAGCCTATCAACCACCCACTCGATATAATGTGTAACTACATGTAGGCATGCTTCTTCTCCGCATGTAGCAAGTGCAATGTCGGGTGATATCACCATCTTCCTTGCTCGAACTTTGATTTGTCTAGGGCTGGTCATGTAGTAACTTTCGGTGGTCCCTCTTTATATGGCCATAATGACCAAAATGGTTGCAATAACCCTCAAACTATATATGGGTGTCAACAGACTCCGCATTCTCTCATGATTTTCCTCAATCTTTGGCTATTCCTCTACTATGACCTCGACATCATCCTTCATTTTTGTCTCCCATTCGTCTGTTGGATTCTTAAACAAGGGTATATGATTGATCAGACTCAACTTCTTTTCTTCGTGTTTCCTCATTCATCAAGGTTTCTGTGACCACCCACATAGTTAAAATGCCATTTGGGATAACATTAGTGAGTGTGACAATAAGAGTCTTCCAATTATCAAGTATAGATCTTAGGAGTAGTATTAATTTCTAGTTCCTCTTCCGTGAGAACTCATCCGGATGCGCTCAGCTGGTAACTTGTGGTTTACCAATCATCTCATTAACATCATCTTATTTTAATAGGTTCTTTCTTAGTACATGCAACATACTAAGCTTCTTCCAGAGTTTGTACACACTCTATTCTTGAAACAACATGATGGAATGCACTATGATCGATCCAATATCTTATTTGTGCGACATTTTTTCTATTCATTTTTTCATTCTTCATCAGTTTTTTTTTCAAGTTTGGAGCCATTATAATCAAGAGGATCAACTAAAACCTTTAATTTAAAAATCCTCCATCCAGAGTTTTCACATATTGTAATTTGTGAAAGTGAGTGCAATCATCATATCTGTTGATGATTTTCCCATAATAAAGTGCACACATAGTTCTTATACCTTACTTCTGAAGGTGAATCAAGCCAAATGGAGCTCCCCATTGAATCTTGAACGGTAAAAAATGGTAAGAACTAGGAACTAGTCAGACCTCTTCGGAAACCAGCACACACATGATTTTGATGTGTTGCTGATGCAACACCATGTGTCAACTGACGTGACTTTGTCCCAAGTGGATGAACAACTTGGTGTTAGGTGACATGGTTGGTTATGTGTTACTGACTTGATGTGAAGTCACACCACACCGACTACTCTCGTGCAAGCACGCTTAACTTGGAGTTCTTAGCTCATGAACCCACTTAAAAGGAGATGCATCTTGTTTTTATAGGTAGTATTATTCATCCTTTTAAGCTAATCTCAAGTATTACAATCACCCCCACTTAGGAACACAATGTTCTCATTGCTCTAATAAACTAATCCCAATCAAGGCGCAGAATCCTCCCCTACTAAGTGCCCGCCTGATATATATCCAACGAATTAGCACACTATCACATGGTTTCTTTTCACAACTTGTAACATTCTGGCCCCACAAGATCCAATGTAATTTCTCCTAGATACTCCCAGACCTCTAGCATTGTGCTTACTCGTGAGCACCCTAAGAAACTTTTCATGGGGTCACACATCCCAAAAATACTCTCGTGCAAGCACGCTAAACTTTGAGTTCTTAGCTGATGAACCCCCTTAAAGAAGATGCACCTTGTTGGTATGAGTAATCCTATTAATCATTTTAACAGTTTAACTTAATCTCATGTATAACATTTGCGGCACCCATTGGGTCACAAGAAAATTGCAGATTACTCCGGTCGACAAGACAAATCCAACGTTATGATCATATTCCAATGCAGAGCAAAACTTAAAAAACATTTTTTTGAGACAATAGATTTTTTTCTGGGAAAATGAAAATAATGTATGAAAAGATGATTTTTGATCTAATATGACTTGTTAGGATTGAAAACTTTTTCTTTTCAATAACAAGAACATAGTTAGAGGAGTTGTCTAGCTCACTCAAATAAAAACAAATGTGACTTATACATGCTTCTCTAAGGGGGGGTGTCCCCAATTTAGATTTGTAAAGATTTTAAAGGAGTGTGGATTTTGTAGGACATTAATGGAATTCAAAAGAATCCACAAATTCTATAGAATTCTCTAGAATCCACAGATGCTAGATTTCAATGGAATTTGATTTCATTAGAATGATAGCATTTCCGGACAACCTCCGAGAAGTTGTGACTTGTGAGTGCCAGTGAAGCCGTTGGAGTCCAGATTCCGGACAACCTCCTCCTCGTCTCTTTCCCTTCCTTGCACGTTACTCTCTCCACTGCTCTCTTTATGTCATCCTTCTTCACCTAAACTCCAACCTCTTCTTCTGTGAAGCCACCACGCTAGAGAACAAGGTAGCCGACGTTTGGTTGGATGGTCGGCCAAATGCTGTAGGAGCAGTTGTTTAAGAAGGTGAGAAGGAGAGAGTGGGAGTATAGTGGTTGGGGCTGCTATTTCCAGCGGAGAAGTAGAATAGACATACCTGGAGCTTGTGGCGTAAGAATTAGCAGCACAAGAATGATTTCAAATCTTAGGGGTGAGGGTGAGATTTGTGTGGAATGAGTTCAAGCGTATTTTTGTAATCCAATTCCATCAAAATTTATCTAACCCGCATAAAATGAAAGTCCATGGAATTGTCGAGGACACCAAGATTTTAAAGGAGTCTACAACAATCTACAAAAATCTGTTTTGGGGACACCAAGATTTATATGGATTTCTGAATTCTTTTAAAATCCAGATTGGGGACACCCCGTAAGTGTAAATATCACTCTACACACTTGTCTTCCTTTTTATATGATCATTAAAATGAACAACAACAAGCTTTCTATTCATAGGTCTGACTAGGCACTACTACAAAAAGGGCATACCACGTCTCACATATAACGTCGGTTATTAAAAAACCGTTGTTAAAACATCTATTACGTCGGTTTATTTTAATGACCGACGAGAAAAGGTAAACGGGCTACCCTTTTTGATACATCTAACGACGGTTATTTTGGAACCGACGTGTTAAGTGTTTTTCTTTTAAAAAATATCATTATTTATCGCTTTTATTATGTGTACAAGGACGGTTAGCTCGGAACCGACGTTACAGCCACCTATTTTAAGTATTGTTTTTCAGAAGTGATAAATCCTCCGTATATTTTAATTCTGAGCGGAAAGCCCTAGGTATCCATTCATCTTCCTCTCTCCCTGGAGCCACGATTCCAGCCGTAGAAGAAGCTTCGGTCGCAGTTCCATCCGCTCTCTCCCCGGCACTGCGATTCCCGTCGAAGAATATCGGATAGCAGGTTTCATTTGCAGCGGCGACTTCATTATGTTCCTCTCTCTCCCTGGAACTACAATTCCCGTCGAAGAAGCTGATGTGTTTGTTTTAATTTGCAGCGCAGACCCAAAAACCCAACCTGTCTTCATCTCTCTTCCGAACCTGCGATTACCGTTGTTGAAGAAGTCTCCGCAGCAGGTTTCACCTATTGAACTTTCTCCTCTATTTAGTTTCGAAAATAATCAATTTTTTCTTCAATTAGGATTTATTATTAGTATTTTCCATTTGAAATTGTTACGATTGAAGAGATTGTGTTGTATAAGTCATCCTGGCTTTCATTTTCATATTTCCAGCCTTGCCGGGGAATTAAGCATGAACTTAAAATCCAACAAGTAAGGTCCTTGATAATGTGATCTTATTCAATAACCTAGAATATTTATAAAGGTAGTGCTTAATAATCGCATCAAATAGGTGAAAACACTTAAATCTTAAGCTTTTACCCTTGGTTCACGATTTGAAGTAGTTACATATTAGTAATTAGATAAAATGAAATTAACTAGTTACGGGAAAATTTACTAGCTACAAGAAAACCATCTATACATATGTTTTTCAGTTAACTATAAATATGTACGTATTGTAATGATAGGCAAGTAAAAATATGGCTCTGGACGTTCAATGTATTATCAACCTGCCCGACCTTATGTACTTCTTTATTTTCAACTAAATCCAACCTCTTGGAATCTGGAAATGTCTGTAACCAAGGCACCAAGCAGGTACATGATCAGGAAGGGCTTCTCCACTTTGCATATAATTAGGACTAACTTTGCATTCTTTAACTACTGGAAACCGCGGATAGAACAGGCAAAAGGGACAGAACCGGGGACAATCCTTCAATCACACATCAAACAAATTACACTGACTTCTACCTGCTGAATTTGCAATTTTGCACACAAATTGGCACTTTTCCTATATCTTGAATGTACTTGACAGCAACATATGAGAGAGTAAGTATCCAAAGCAGACTGGGGTTGTTCTGAAACCTATACCCTCATACATATGTAAAACTGCAATTCTAGCATTTGTATCATGCGTGGTTTCATCACTTGATTCCTCTTTAGCACTTTTTAAAATTAATTCTTTTGGGATCATTTTATTCTTTAAGTCAATCCATTGCTTCTCTCGATTTCCCTGTTACAAGTGCCTAAAATGAGTTATTGTGTGAAATGGTACTTATGTAATTGATTTTTGTCATCCTACAATTCTCCGACTTTAGAGAAAAGCTTTTTGTTTGGTTTATTCTTTTCCCAGCTTGCTCTTAGCAAAATAATGATTGATGATTTCAGGTTATTCGGTTATTAATTATTCGGAAGGAGTTGAAGCACTTCACAAGGTTTGATAATATGCCCTTTATATGTTATTGTCTCAGTAGCATCATTTGGTAATGTGTTTCTTTTAATGATGTATTTATGTGCTTAATGAGACCCAATTGTAAGAAAATCATTGTTCTTATCCAATCATATAACTACTTTTTTTTTTGAAAGTGTACCAGGCTAGGATTTTATCTTGTGGGAAGTAGTTGCTCTCGGAGTTTTATGGACTGGAGTTTAATCTGAAGTCTCCTTGAATATATTGATTTTAAAGTTCTACATACCATGCCAAATAAGAAGAGTTGGAAATCCAATACCAGTATTTAGTTAAAAATCTCACTGGGGCTTAAAGAGAGGTAAGCTGAAACAAAAACTCAAAAAATATATATGATGGATAGCCTACCCGGGGGGTATCTTATCCGAAGGGTTATTGCGGAAATAACTAGAGAGAAGTCAGAGCAAATAGGAGGAGAGAGAGTCGATTTTATTAAATGAACTCGAGATGTGGAGCTGAGATGTAGATTGTGTTTTACAAGGAGAAATGGGCTGCTATTTATAGCAGCAATAAATGCGATGAGAGGACACGTGTCAGTAATCCAACGGCCGAAGGGTCACATCAGCCTAGTGGCACCGGCAGTGGTACGTCAACCGCATTGAATGCGGTTGGCGGATGTGACGTGGCATTAAATGCGGTGGTTGGCTGTCTCTAAAAGGAATCTTTGGTGATTGAGCCTGTTCAGCCGAAGGCTCCTTGTGTAGCCGAGGGCTCCCTGGTGTGGCCGAGGGCTTGGTTCAGCCGAAGGCTCCCTGCGTAGCCGAGGGCTCCTCGTGTAGCCGAAGGCTCCCCGTGTAGCCGGGGGCATAAGAATGCCGAAAGCTCATGTCTTCGCCCGTTTTCTCCCAGCAGCTTCTTATGCCAGAAAGGCTATCCTGCGAGTTCTGGAGCCTTCGGCCAAGGAGGCCGAAGGCATCCCCAGTGTGTATTCTGAGCCACTTTGAGGCTTGGGCCGTTGTATTTGGGCCTGAGTTGTTTCTTGGGCTCAATGGACTTGTGTAGGAGAAGTAGGAGTCTATGGGCCGGGGGTTCCTGGGCCATATACTCCATCAGGAGTCCCTCACTCCTTTTGCCGAAAGGTACTTGAGGGAAAAGGAGTAGATGTGTTGCTTCTTCTGGAGGCTTCATCATTTCGCTGGGCGCTTTTGCTGGAGAACTTGTTTTCTGCTGATTGCCGAAGGCTTCCTTCAGTCCCTCACATGTCGAGGGTTTTCTGAGGGAAGGTATTCATGATCTCCGCATGTTTGCCGGGGCCTCCCCTCAGTCCCTCATATGTCAAGGTTTTTCTAGGGGGAGGTGTACATGTGTCACTCGTGAATTTGCATTTGGGATTTTTTGTGTATTTTATGTGTGATTCCCGAGGGGTGTATCCCAGTCCCTCACTCCTTTAGGCCGAAGGCGAGTTCGGGCTGAAGGAGTCATGATGAGTTGATGAGCCCCCGAGGGATGGAACATTGATAAGTCGAAGGCTCATGCCGCTACGGGCTCGAAGGCGTTTGGTGGAATTCGTTGCCTGAAGGCCGCGGTGAGTGATAACCGGAGGCTATCATTCGGGGGCACCCCAGTGTTGCCGAAATATAGTCGTTGTAATATAGCCGTTGGGAGAGGGGTTGACGTGGCGTATCCTCGTTGGTCGAAGGTGGGCGGTCACCACCCATTGGGTGATGAGGCGGCGCGTAATGATGGATTCTCGAATCGAGGCCCAGTTCTCGAGGCCCAGTTGCCTATAAATACCCCAAATCCGACCCCATTTGGTTTGTGCGTTTTGTTGTGAAGCGAAGCTCTGGCAAAATTTTTCTAGAGAGAGAAAGTCTTGTTTGATCAACCCCAAGTTTTCGAGGTCAGTTCTTCACCGTTTTCCGGCTCTTCCTGCATATTTTGCCTTATTATTCTTAGATCGAGTGTTTAGAGCCTCTAGGAGCCTTCAGTTAGAGTGCTTGAGTAGTATTTTTCCTTAATCCTCTCGAAACTTCCCCGGGTGATATGTCTTCGCAAAGCGACTCACAAGACATCTCGAGGGAGCCGTCGGCGCTGCAAGAAAGTTTATCGGATGCGGAGTCCTCTAGTGAGCAGTCCTCGGCGAACAATGACTCAGCTGTCGCCGAAGAGGTCCAAGATAACCTTCGCACCGAGCTGGAGGCGGAGGAGTTCGAGCAGGTGATCGAGGACGAGGAAATGGCCCTCGCGCTGCAGGTAGCGGAAGAAGAGGAGGAGAAGGAGAGGTAAGAAGTCACTGTCGCCGTCCTCCCCCTTCGCGGTTCTGGTGAGGCGAGTACCTCCCGGCCATTAGATCCGGAGCCCCTCAGTGTTGCAGTAGGGAAGAAGAGGAAGAAGACGAAGGCTTCCAAGAAAGGCAAGCAAACCGCCGTGGACTGCGGGAAACCCGTAGGTATACCCGAAGGGCATTCATGGCTGAACACTGCCGCCCTCGCGCTGAAATCGAGGGCTGACCGGGCCGAATGCTACGTTACCCAGCTGCACGTGGGGCCCTCGGCCACCGTGATTGAACCGGGACCCAATGATCTCCTGTTACAAGCTCCGGAGGGTTGTTTTGCGGTCCATGTGCTGTCGGTTGCCATGGGCCTCCGGTTTCCGCTACATCCCTTTCTCCTCGAGTACCTGAGGTATGTGGGTTTAGCCCCCTGCCAGCTAACCCCAAACAGCCATTCCTATATAACCGGCTTCCTGCAGCTGTGCCGATCCCGAGGGGTAACCGCGACCCTCGATCTTTTCTTTCAAAGTTTCAACCTGTGCCGGGGGGGGCACACCAATTCCGAGGGATTTGCCAACCTGCAGCAGCTCGCCCCCTTCAGGCTTTTTGATGACGTTCCTTCGTCCCACAAAGGATGGAAGGATCGCTTCTGCTACGTCAAGATGGCAGAAAATCCATTTCCGGGGGAACTACGCAACCACTTCAGGCGGCACCCGAAGGTGGGAAACGCCGCACTCCAGAAGGAGGGGAAGAAGATTGCGGCTTTGCTGCCGGGGGCCACAAAGCACGTGACAGTCAAGGACTCTACTCTTCCCGAAGACTTGCTGGCCCTAGGCTTCCGGCGGTACCGCTTTCTGGGCGAAAAGGACGAACAGTACCCTGTCCTCGAGAGAGCCTTCGGTGGCATTGGAGGTAGTTACCGAAGGGTCCGCTTTATTGTACTTAGGATATTTGCATGTCCTTATTTCTCCCCTTTTGTTGTAATTGACCCCTCCGGTTTGACTTCTTTGCAGGTATCAGCATGGATGTCTCCAATTTTGCTGCATTAAAGAAGAAGCTGGCCAAGGAGCCGAAGAAGAAGAAGGAGACGGGGGTTCAGAAACCCGTCGATGATTTCTTCCGGAAGGATGGGGCTGTTCAGGTCCCGGAGGGCGAGGGACCCTCTCTAGCTGCTGATACCGGTGCTGGTGCCGGGGGCTCCAGGGCGGAGCAAAAGAGGAAAAACTCCGGCAAGGGCGTGATGCCTCCGGAGAAGAAGAAGAAGAAGAAGGGGGCCCCCGAGAAGACGGACGCCCCCGTTGTCATTGTCGAAGAGCACTCTTCCTCCTCCCCCTCAGCAAATGCTCTTCCTCCCCCCGGGGACCAAGGCAACAACCTGGCCTGGCCCCGGGATGATGTGCAGTTCTCCATCACCAAGGGAACTGCCATCATGCATGGCACCCTCAACCCGAGGGAGTTCCTAAAGGGTGCCACGCCCCCGACTGACAAGTCGGTGCTCTCGAGGGCGAAGGATGACGCCCTCAGTGCCAAGGTGCTCCAAGCCTCCGTCACTGTAAGTTTCTCTCTTAACCTTTGTTTAGTTGATGGGCCTGGTGTATTTTTACTTTACCAAGCTGATCATTGCTGTATGACGGTTTTGACTTGCAGGCAGCCCTCGGGCTTGGGGAACTGCTCCAGAGGATGGAGCAATACCAGGTGCAGAAGTTGCAGGCTGATGAAGCCCTGGCGGAGTCCCGGCGGCAACTCCAAGAAGCCCAAGAGACCCTCCGGCTGGAGAAGATGGCATTCAACGGCATCCTTGAAAATAACAAAGTGATCGCCAGAGCCGAGGGGAAGGCCGACGCAGAGAGGGCCGCTGCCGAAGCCGCCAAGGTTGCCGCCGAGGAGGCCGAGGCAGCCAAGAAGGAGGCTGTTGCCGAGGCGGAGAAGCACGCCGTTGCCGCCTTCGCCGCTGAGGGCTGGAAGGCCGAGGACCGGAAGGAATGGGTGGCCTCGGTCATAGGACAGGGGGTGGATGCCTGGGTGAAAGGCCCCGGTGCCGAGTGGCTAGCCCGAAAGGGCAAGGATTATTATGATGGTGGTGAATTCTTCACCCAGAAGCTGATCTACCGAAGGCTAGCCCGGCACCTGAAAATCGATCTGAAGGAGTTCGACCCTGTAGCCCACGGGCTTCCCCCCTTGCAGCCGGATGTCAGAGTTCCTCTTCCAGAAGGTGAAGAGAGGCCGGATCTCGAGGACTCCGAGCTAATGGGCGAGGGCGACGGCGAAGGAGCCGAAGATGATGCGGCCTCAAAGGCGAAGGAAGATGCAACTGAGGAGGCTCAAAAATAGGATCTGCTCCAAGTGTAGCTTTGTAATAGTCCGCATTTTTCGGCCTCGGCCACGTATTGTAATCAAAACATGTTTGGTCACTTTGAATATTTCTTTTCCTAATGGTGAATGTTTTGCCTCCGGGCCTTCTTGGAATGAGTTGCCTTTTCTTTGCTTTGAATTTGAATGTATGCCTTTGTCTCTTTCATGTTTGTGTATGAATGCTTTCCTTCACTTGGATGAATGTATTTTTTCCTTCTTTAGTCTGGCTTCCCGAAGGCCACAAGTTTGTGGACTTAGAGAATTTTCTAAGTACAGCTTGATCAGAACCCTTCGGATGTAGAGTAGAATAGCCGGGGGTTGTTGTTGTGGACTTAGAACTCTTTCTAAGTGTAAACCCGATCATGAGCCCTCGGCCGTAGCGTAGGACCATCGGGGGCTTGAGGCTGTGGACTCAGAAAATTTTCTGAGTAAGAACTTAGATCATGTCCTCGGTGACTACGCCCTTGATAGTGGCGAACCTCCGACTGTAGCTTTAGGTCATTGCCAAGTAGATTAGGGGGCCATCGGCCGCAACCCTGTAAGTGAAGAGGGCATCCCTGTTCTCTCCTGAAGGGTCTCCAATTGTGGATTTAGTCAAATTTCCACAATATCCCAATAGTAGTTGTAGTGAACCTTCCGGTATGGGAACTGCTCTGAGCCCCCGGTACATATGGTTGCCGAGGGGTTCGAGATTATGGACTTAGTGAAATTCTGAGATGTGTTTCCAACAGATCCTGTGAGCCTGGTGACATTCTGCCTTCGGCCTGAGGCCTCCGGTTTGTGCACACATAGACTTAGTGAGGTTTTGCTTGTGAAGCTTTCGGCTATGTAGCCAGATGACTCGATGTTGAGAGATTTTCTTGTGCATTTGTAGCAGCTTTCGGCAATGTATATCCGAAGTGTTGAGCCTCCGGGGAGAATAGTATCCGGGGAGTTCTTCCCCCCTACACATCTTTTTTTTTTTTTTTTTTTTTTTTTTTTTTTTTTTTTTTTTAGATGGTGTAGGAGAGGCATCTAGAAACTTGGTTTCTAGGGAAGGCTTGGCCTATATGGGAGGCAACGGAACAAACCGTTGGCTCCCCCTTCGGGAATGACCTTCCGATATCCCGAAGGGTTTGAGGGTCGTTTCCTCGGCCCGAGACATCGTCTGTTGCCTGCTTCCCCTTGGGAGATAGCACGGAAAGCGCCTCGGTTTTGAAAGTCGTCCCCTCAGCCCGAGACATGGTCTGTTGCCTGCTTCCCCTTGGGGGATAGCGCGGGGAGCGTTTCGTTTGTGGAAGTCGAATCCTGGGCCCGGGACATGGTCCGTTGCCTGCCTCCCCTTGGGGGATGGCGCGGAAAGCGTTCCTGGGAAGGGTTTTTATTTGTGTGTGGGACACAAATAGCCGGGGGCACTTGGTACCAGCCGGAGCCGAGGGGTGTTGCACCCCCCATTTTTTTTTTTTTTTTTTTTTTTTTTTTTTTTTTTTTGAGTATGTAAAAGTATGCATAATGTATGCATGACTGCGTCCTCGTGGGGTACGGCTTAGTGAGAAAACACTTGGTGTTCTCAAAGGGTGGTGGGGGTGACTCATATACTTGGTACTTGGTACCTAAATTGTTGTTCCCCCTCATAAGAGGGAGTGGCCTTGGGCCTTTCATGGTGAAGAGATGAGGGCTTGGCCACTCATTTGTAGGAGAGAAGGGGGCCTTGGGCCGCTTGTACGGTATGTAGGTGATGAAGGCTTGGCCTTTTGATTATTCTTGAAAAACAGATGGGGCCTTGGACCCTTGATCATTTACACTTGTTGAGGATGAGGGCTTGGCCGCTCATTGATAAAACTTAACCAGGTGGTGCACATTCCAATGTCTAGGGACCTCTGTCCCGTTAGGGCGTTTTAGTTTGTATGTTCCTGGTTTGATGATGGCGGAGATGATGTAGGGGCCTTCAAACTTGGGCGCCATCTTTCCTCCTTCGGTGGGTAGACTGGCCTCCCTCCGTCGGAGGACGTAGTCTCCCACCTGGAATTCCCGGGAGCGGACCTTGGCGTCGATGTAGCCTTTGACTTGTCTCCTATAGTTTTCGGCCCTGAGGAAAGCTTGCTCTCGGCGTTCTGAGATGAGATGAAGGTCGAGGGCCATGTTGGCGTCGTTGACCTCGGGCTCATATTGTTCCACCCTTCGGGTCGGAAGGGTCACTTCTGTTGGAGCCTTAGCCTCAAAGCCATAGCAAAGGGAGAAGGGTGTCTCACCTGTTGCACGCCGAGGGGTAGTGCGGTAGGCCCATAGGATGTTATGGAGCTTTTCTACCCATCCTCCCCCTTCGGCTTCCAGCTTCTTCTTCAACCCTTCGAGGAGGGTGCGGTTGGCATTTTCTACTTGTCCATTGCCCTGAGGGTAGGCAACGGAAGAGAATGTGTGCTTGATGCCCCAAGCCTCAAGGAGGGCACAGAAGGGGGCCGCCTCGAACTGAGTTCCGTTGTCGGAGATGATTTGTTGGGGGACGCCAAACCTTGTGAGGATATTTTTGAGGACAAAGTGGCGGCACCGGGCCTCAGTGATGCTGGCGAGGGGTTCGGCCTCCACCCATTTGGTGAAGTAGTCAATGGCAACGATGATGTACCTGTTGTTGGAGGTACCCCTCGGCAGAGGGCCTACTAGGTCAATTCCCCATCTAGAGAAGGGTATAGCGGTGCTGATGGGGGCATAGTTGACCGCTGGCCTGCCGGGGGCCTTCTGAAAGTGTTGGCAAGCGGTGCATCTTCGGGCTAGATCAGCACAATCTCTAGCCATCGTGGGCCAGAAGTAACCTTGAACGATGAGCCTTCGGGACATGGAGAAGGGTCCCTGGTGAGCTGAGCAAGTGCCACTGTGCACTTCTTCCATGGCGACTTCGGCTTCATCTTGATGAAGGCACCGAAGGAGGGTGCCGTTGTAAGATCTCTTGTAAAGCCTCCCGTTTTCGATGGTGTAGCTGGGAGCCCTCAGCTTTGTTAATTTTGCGCGGGCCTCATCTTGGGGCAGTTGTCCTGTGTTGATGAAGGCGATGATGTCGGAGATCCAATCCTCCGGCCTCAGGTTAACGCTCATGACGGGGCTCGCGTGGATGCTTGAGAGGCTAAGTTCCTCAATTCTTGCAATTTTTGAGAGGTGTTCGGGGGATTCATCCGAGAGCTTGGATAGAATGTCGGCCTCGGAGTTTTGAGCCCTCGGTATTTGGGTGAGAGAATGTGCCTCAAACACCTTGAGCAACTCCTTAGCCGCTTCCTTGTATTGTTTCATTCTTCCTTCCTTGGCTTCGTACTCCCCGGAAATTTGTCCCACAACAAGTTTGGAGTCACACTTGACGTGGATCATCTTAGCCTTCAGATTTGCTGCCAGCCGAAGGCCACAGAGGAGGGCTTCGTACTCGGCCTCGTTGTTGGAGACTTTGAAGGAGAAGCGGATGGCATAATAGGCGCGGAAGCCCTCGGGTGTAATGAGGACTACCCCTCCGCCGCATGCTTTGGTGGCTGAGGAGCCGTCGGTATAGAGGGTCCACCATTCGCCAAGGGGTGCCGAAGGCTCCTCGTCAGTTGCTGATCTCGCGGTGCACTCCGTTACGAAGTCCGCCAGGGCTTGGCCCTTAATGGCGGGCCTCGGACGGATATCGATGTTGTATTGACTGAGGAAGATGGCCCATTTTACCATCCGGGAGGAGCTAGTGGGACTTCTCATGAGGGCGCCGAGGGGTTGATGAGTGAGCACCTGGACTGGATGAGCTTGAAAGTAGTGGCCAAGCTTCTTGACGGTCCAAACGATGGCTAGCACCGTCTTCTCGACGGGAGAATACCTGAGTTCGGCCTCCCGGAGGGTTTTGCTGACGTAGAAGATGGCATGTTGGATGCCGTCTTCCTCCCGGATTAGTACTGAGCTGATAGCCGCAGGGCTAACACCGAGGTATAAGTATAAAGTCTCCCCCACCTTTGGTTTGGAGAGCACTGGGGGAGAAGAGAGGTACTTCTTGAGTTCGTCGAAGGCCTCTTGACATTCAGATGTCCACTGAAAACCCGCCGTCTTCCTCATGATTTGGAAGAAGGGGAGGGCCCTCTCCGCTGACTTAGAGAGGAATCGGTTGAGGGCCGCCAGGCGACCCGTCAGCCGTTGAACTTCTTTGACGTTGCGTGGAGGCTCCATGTTGATGATGGCCTGAATCTTCTCGGGGTTGGCCTCAATACCCCTTCGGCTTACCATGTAGCCCAAGAATTTTCCACCTTGTACGCCGAAGGTGCATTTCTTTGGATTCAACCGGAGGTTGAATTTTTGCATGATGGCAAAAATCTCCCGGAGGTCGTCGTCGTGGGTGCCTGCCTTCTTGCTTTTGACGATCATGTCGTCAACGTAAGCCTCCATAGTGCGTCCTAGGACAGCTTGGAAGACCCTAGCCACCATGCGTGTGTAGGTGGCGCCTGAATTTTTGAGACCGAAGGCCATCACAAGATAGCAGAAGATGCCTTCGGGTGTCATGAAGGCTGTTTTTTCAGCGTCTTCCTCATGCATGTAGATTTGATGATATCCGCGGAATGCGTCGAGGAATGACATGATTTCGCACCCGGCGGTCTCATCCACCAATTGGTCAATGTTTGGCAGTGGGAAGGGGTCCATGGGGCACGCCTTATTCAGATCCGTATAGTCCACGCACATGCGGAAGGTTGGAGGCTTTTGTGCGAGGACTACGTTTGCCAACCAAGAAGGGTATTTTACCTCCTTGATGTGCTTGATAGAGAGGAGCATGGCCACCTCCTTTTTCACAAATTCCCTCCTCTCGGCCGAGAGGGGTCTTCTCCGTTGTTGTACTGGCTTGGCCGAAGGGTCCACCGCAAGGCGGTGGGTGATAACCCTTCGGTCAATTCCTGGCATATCCTCCGGCCCCCATGCAAAAACAATGGAGTAGGCGCGGAGAGCTTTAGTGATGCCAGCCTTCAGGTCTTCGGGGAGCTTGGCTCCGATCTTCAGGACTCTCTCCGGCTTGGCCGGATCGAGTATCAGGTCTTCAGTCTCCTCGGCAGGCTCAGCCCTCGGCCTACCTTCTTCCCTCTCCAGGGCCCCGGCGGTGATGGTGTCAATCCGAAATTCAGTTTTACTAACCTTCTTGGTAAGTTGAAGGTAGCATGCCCTGGAGAGCTTTTGATTCCCCTTCGAGTAGCCGATGCCGGTGGGTGTGGGGAACTTGAGGCAGAGGTGTCTCATGGAGATGATGGCTTCTAAGTCCTCGAGGGCAGGCCAGCCGAGGATGATGTTGTGTGCGCAGTCGAGGTTGACGACGACGAACTCCACTTCGAGCTTGGCTCTATGGGATCCGTCGCCGAATTCGACCTCGAGTGTGACGACGCCTTCGGCGTCTACGCTATCCCCCGTAAATTCGGAGAGGGGGGTGTTGATGTGCTGAAGGGACCCCCTATCGAGTCCCAACTCTTGGAAAGTGCTGAGATACATGACGTTGACAGAACTCCCCGTGTCGACGTAAGTCCGGTGGATGATGGCGTCGTTGATCTCAGTGCGGATGACGAGGGCATCCCTGTGTGGCAGAGAACCCGAGGGGAGGTCCGCATCCGTGAAGAAGATGGGTTCCGCCCTCGGCCTTTTAGTTGGGGGCATGTGGTTGACTTCCCCAACGTAAAGGGACTGAGCCCACTTCTTCCGCTGGCTGGCGGAGTCTCCACCAGTGTTGCCGCCGTTGATCATATGAATATGACGCTTGTACTGTTGATGGGAGCCCTCTCCCTCGTCGTCGAGGCCCCCAATTTCTCGCTTCTTCCCCTGTGGGTTTCCCAAGGGGATGGTGTTGGGGTTCACCCACTTGTTAGCCTTCGGCGGAGGCCCTTGATGGTGAAGGGGGCCCTGGGGAGGAGGGCCCCTGATAAATTGAGACAAGTGGCCCGCCTGTATCAGCCTCTCGATGGCGTTCTTCAGCTGATGGCAGTCGTCGGTTTTGTGTCCATGGTGGCGGTGGAAGCGGCAGTAGGGCTCATCAGGACCGATGGCATAAATCTCGAGGGGTGTACGGGAGTCTCGCTCAACGAGCCCCCGCTCTTCTGCATGATCAAGGATGACGCTGACGGGATGCGTCAAGGGCGTGCGTGGGTGCTCAAGGAGGACGGGTTGCGCCCATGCCTTCGGATTATTCTTGTAACCGCCCCCGGTTCTGGCTTGGCCACCTCGGGGGCGATCATTATATTGAGCCTCGCGGTTGGCCGGAGGAGGAGGTCCTCCGGGCCGATTCCTGCCTTCATTCTTCTGGGAAGGGTCCGTGTTGCGGCGGTCCTTCTCGATTTCCTCCGCTTCAGCATATCGGTCCCCCCGCTGAAGGGCCTTGGTATAATCGCGGGGGGGATCAGTGATAAGGCTTCGGGAGAAGTTACCGTTACGGAGGACGGTGTGGAAGAGGGCCATTAGTGTCCTGTCATCAGCGCCTTCGACTTCGAGGGAGGCCTGCCTCCAGCGCTCTAGGAAACTCCGAAGGGTTTCCTCCTTTTGTTGTCTCACATTCAGAAGGTGGGAGAAGTGCTTCTTTGAGCGATGCCTCCCAGCAAATTGCGTGAGGAAGCGGTGGGCAAGTTCTTGCCAAGAATCAATGCTGCCTTCGGGCAACCGGTTGAACCACTCATACGCCGGTCCCTCCAAGGTGGAAAGGAACCAACGGCATAAGTATTCATCCGAGGCCCCCATCATCATCATGCTATTTTGATAGCGGCTGTAATGCTCCTGGGGATCCGTCTTCCCCTCATACGGCTTGATGGGTTGCCCCCGATATTTGTGGGGGATTTTGGCCGCCAACACCCTTAGGGTGAAGGGTGTTCTAGTGCGGAGTTGGATGAGGGGCTCGCCTGAGCCTTCGGCAAGTTTACGTTTCATTTCCTCCACTTGCGCCCGGAGGTCAGCGTACTCTGGGTCTGGCCCTGCTGTGGAAGCCGTCGGCGGTGCCTGACGATTCTCCTCAAGTTGGCGGAGGAGGGCCTCGATAATTTCGTCCTTGGGATCCTTCGGGGCAACCCCTTGGGAGTTGGCCCGGAAGGATTGCGCCTGATTGATTTGGTGCCTGGCGTCATCGGCGTGGAGGAGGGCTTTGCCTTTGCTCCGGGGGGGAGGCACGCCCTCGGCACCCGAAGCGGAGGCACCACTCTCCTGTGGCCTGCTGAACTCTTGTTTGCCGAGGCGGTCTTGGACCCCTCGGCGTCCGGGAGCTCCCCCAAGCCTCTCGAGTGCAGAGGTCCGGGGTTTCTCCTTTATCAAGGGACGTTTATCCCTGGATTGGGCCTCTTGGGAGGCGGTGTCCTGTGCCATGATGCCTTCGGCGTTCCCAATCCCCGGGGGAGGATTGTTGAACAGAGGAGGGAGCGGCGGTAATTGAACAACATTCCCTCCAGCGTAGGGCTGAAGGGGCGCCTGAGAGGCGAGGGCTCCAGAATTGAGAGCCATGTTTTGAACAAAGGCCTCAAAGGCAGCCTGAAGATCGATGGCCGGAGCTGGAGGAGGAACTTGGTTCTCACTCCGATCCCTCCTTCGATTATCAAGGCCAACGCGGGCATCGGGGGTGTTCTTCTGCAGCTGCTGACGTAGGTCAGCGGTGGCTTGCTCTAATTCGAGGATGACACCACCCTCGGGTACTAAGAGCCTGTTGGAGGCCTCAGCCCCGTTGGTTTCGCCGGGGGCTACGTAGTTCTCCTCAAGGGTTTTGGATTGGGCTCGGGTGGTCCTTCCCATTTTTGGTGAGGGCTTGTGCTTGGTAGAGGGGGAGGGTTTCTTACTTGATAGTTCAGACCTCTCAACGAGAGCACCAAATGATGGATAGCCTACCCGGGGGGTATCTTATCCGAAGGGTTATTGCGGAAATAACTAGAGAGAAGTCAGAGCAAATAGGAGGAGAGAGAGTCGATTTTATTAAATGAACTCGAGATGTGGAGCTGAGATGTAGATTGTGTTTTACAAGGAGAAATGGGCTGCTATTTATAGCAGCAATAAATGCGATGAGAGGACACGTGTCAGTAATCCAACGGCCGAAGGGTCACATCAGCCTAGTGGCACCGGCAGTGGTACGTCAACCGCATTGAATGCGGTTGGCGGATGTGACGTGGCATTAAATGCGGTGGTTGGCTGTCTCTAAAAGGAATCTTTGGTGATTGAGCCTGTTCAGCCGAAGGCTCCTTGTGTAGCCGAGGGCTCCCTGGTGTGGCCGAGGGCTTGGTTCAGCCGAAGGCTCCCTGCGTAGCCGAGGGCTCCTCGTGTAGCCGAAGGCTCCCCGTGTAGCCGGGGGCATAAGAATGCCGAAAGCTCATGTCTTCGCCCGTTTTCTCCCAGCAGCTTCTTATGCCAGAAAGGCTATCCTGCGAGTTCTGGAGCCTTCGGCCAAGGAGGCCGAAGGCATCCCCAGTGTGTATTCTGAGCCACTTTGAGGCTTGGGCCGTTGTATTTGGGCCTGAGTTGTTTCTTGGGCTCAATGGACTTGTGTAGGAGAAGTAGGAGTCTATGGGCCGGGGGTTCCTGGGCCATATACTCCATCAATATACTTTTTTTTTAGAAACTCAAATCTATTATTATGAAGTTTTATAGTTTTAAAATCACTCTGTGTGTTTCTGAGTTTTAGGAAATAGTTGTCCATCGCGCTTTAGGTCTCATAATACATTTTAACTTAAGGTTTTAGCAGGCGTATATCTCTCTCTCAGCTTATCCAGCGCCTTCTCTCATCAATCGTTATCAGTTTGTCCTCTATCAGGTTTCAAATATACAATATATAAATTTAAGTTTTTATTTCTGTCTTATAATTGTATTTGCATATAGCTGATGGTTTTGTTGATATGTATTAAGTTTGATTTTCTAAAACCATGTGTTTGCTTTTTAAGTTTTATGCGTAGACTGGCTTATGTTTTTTTATTGATCAAATTTGATTAAACATACTGTGAGTCTATAATTTCTAAATACTACATATGTTAGTTGCACTAGGGAATCTATATTTATAGACTATAGTAACCAGTGGGCGTTTTCAATTCTGTATTATAATGCATTAACTAGTGAGTTAATAACCAAGTGTATCTAAAACTGTTATATGCTGCACTTTGCAATTTAGAAGTCTCCTCATGAAACAGGTTTTGATAGAAGTTGACACCAGCCTGGCCATTCGGTTCTTATTCATAGATCAGGTACCATGCTTTTTCTTAATGGCAGAGATATATTGTCCTCCAAGTATGCTTTTGACAAAAGAGTGAAAAACATTTGTGTTGTTATCCCCCGCCGTGATTCGCTTAGCTCTAGCTTTCTGTTTCCAGAAGTATTTTTCCTGCTTGTGAATACGTATGAGTTATGCTTGAATATTTATCAATATGCATTTTATGCCCCTTGCAGATCAAGCAAAAACAGTTTAAATTCTTATTGTTTGATCAAAGATTGTTCGTGTTGGTCCCGTTTAATGTGGTAACCAGTCTAGAGGGGGGGGGGGGGTGAATAGACTGGTTAGTTTTTCAAAATTTCTCTAAGTCCGAAGTGACTTATCAGAGAAGGTCTGATTCTGATGACAGAGAAAGGCTGGTTCTGATATCAGAACTGGCCTTGGCAGCGGATTCTGATCTGTCCGGGTAGCCTCAGAAAAATACTAAGGCAAATGCCTTTCTGATAACTCTGAAAACAAGATCTGCTGAACACAGATTCCAAGTCTTAGAGTTAATCAGTTAATATCCTAAGTGCAGAAATATAAATTGCAGTAAAGTAAATGACACCGGATATTTTTATAGTGGTTCAAGGAACAACTCGTTCCTCTAGTCCACTGTTCCACTAGCTTTGAAGTAGATCGGTTACAAAGCTTAGTTCCTAGCACTTAAGAAGTTCTCCACGCCTTCTTCAAGTCTAGCTGCCACCCAGGATGCAGTTCCACGTCCTGATGGCTGATCCTTTCACTCAGCTTCCCGGAAGTGTCACCACTTCACTACTGCAGTTACTTGGACGCCCTTCTTTTCAGAAGATCCTTTTGAAAAACAGAGTTTTTCCTCCAACTTGCTTCGTTACAAAGGATGTTTGATGAAGTTCTTGAAGAGTTGAAGAACAGGATGAACTTTGCTCGTTGTTGGGGATGAAAGATTTGGAGTTTGAATCTTCCCAACGTTGACTTTTCTTGTAGAGTGTTATGAAGGTTGAATCTCAAGAAGTATGTTCGAAAATGGATCAAGAGTTCTTGGCAAAAGTTGTTTTTCTGTTCTTCGGTGTGTAGCTTATATACTGATGTTGTCTGCCCGTTGGAGGAGGAGACAACTGCATTAAATGTGCGTACAGTTGACTTGACCGCCGTTTTGGAAGGTTTCTATTTTTATAATATATCTTCCCGGATTCTTTGGTCAATCATTTGCAATCAATCCTTCAGCGTATCAGGCTCATTTAATGTGCATTAAAAGCTTTCCTTTCATGCACAGTCTTGTAGCCGTTGGATGTTTTTACCCGTTGAATTCAGAGCTGTTGGATGTTGCTTGAGATTTTTCTAAGTGTTCGTCGGGCTCTGATCAGGCTCTTCTGACGTGTTGGGTTCTGATGGCTATCTGATGAGTTGAGTTCTGAAGGTCTTCTGATCTCTGACTGAACTCTAACTCTGACTCTGATAGGTCCGCTGATGAGTACCTCTGATCTGTAGTTCTCATCGGCTATCAGATGTTCAAGTTTATCAGCAACTCTCATAGGTGCAACTCTGATGGACTTCTGGCAAGAGAACTCTGATGGAGCAGTTCTCATAGAGCAAGTCTGGTAGAGCAGTTCTGATGCACTTCTGATCTGATCCAAAATAGAGCAACTCTGATCGTCGACTACACTAATACTTACAATTGAAAATTCTAATACATAAAATCTAATTTGGGGGTACTTTAAAATTCTAATCCTATAGCATCATCAAAATCTAGTTACATTTATTCCTTACAATTTCCCCCTTTTTGATGATGCCAAAACCCTTAAACTATTTCCAGAGAAGTGCCTTTCACCATAGGGAAAATAAGTTAAGTATAAACTTTCATTTAAAATCTTGGTGGGCACTTGGCATAGGAAAATAGTAAGAGTAAGATACAAGCAATCACGCAATAACCAGATAAGAATAGAAAGCAATAAATAACACATTATATAATATAGCCATGCAAAATAGAGGCAGAGAGGTTATTTTTATTAATCAGAGTTTTACAAGTAAGAAATGCAAAAGAGATAAAGTTTAGAAATCTTCCTCTGCAACCTCTGCAAGGAAAGCCTCTTCTTTTGCCTTGGTTTCTTGAAGCTCAGCATTTACTCTTTCTCTAATTGAAGCGAGGTTCCTGGGAATCATGTATTTCTTCCAGAGTGGAGTAAGCTGGCAATCAAGATAGTACCTTATTGCATCCTTCTCATCCTTCCCGGGTAGGATCCTCAACCTCCACCATTCCTCAGCTTCTTCTATGGATCCTCCATGAGCAATGGTGATGATGCCATTCTCATCTTGGATCAGATTCTCACACTGCAGGGGAGTCATATGCTTTTTCATCTCAGCAAATTGGACTTTGTCTGGTTTAGACAACCCACTGTTCAGCCATTGGTTCAATGTGAAAGATGGAGATTTCTTCTTCGTTGAACGAGGAGGAGGAGGTCTCTGAATGCCAGCAGCTAGCCTCTTTTGCCTTGCTCTTTCATAGTATCTGGCAGGGTTAATAGTTCTTGAGCTTGGGCCTTCTGCTTCTCTGGGAGGTGGGACAGGTTCTCTGCTATCTTCCCCCTTTTTGGCATCAACAAGATCGCCAAGCAGAAGTCCAATTTTGGAGAATTCTGTTGCCTGAATTTCTTTTACAGTCTCAATAGCCCCTGGAAGAGTCTCAGTCACAGAAGCCAGTCCATCCAGAGTTTCCTTCTGTTTAGCTATGGCAGATTGAATGTCCTTAGAAGTAGCTTCAAGGAGAGTCAGCTTATGATCTCTGTCCTTGCTACTATTTATCAGCTTGATGGAGAATTCCTTAGTGTCTTTGCACATGGCTTCTACACCTTGGATTTCCTCTCTGGCTTTATCAGCAGACCACTGAACATCATCAATAGCAGTAGAGAGCTTTTTGATGGCCTTGTCTTGCTCTTCAAGGACTTTAGTGTGATGATAGAGAACAGAGTTCACACCACTCACTTCCTTAGCAATCTCATTTAGTTTCTCTGCTGTGTCATTCTTGTGCTGTTCAAAAGCCATAGCAATGATCCCTACATTTTTGAGCAGCACATTAATCCCTTCTGCTAGCTTTTCACTATAGGTGGTGAGATGGTTGTCAGTGGTATACACATCATCCAGAATCTTGTTCATACCCTTGACAAGCTGGAGTCCCACGTGCTCTATCTCAGCCATGAAGCGTTGAGGAGCCTGACTGGTGGCTAGAGCTTGATCAGATTTGGGAGGGGATTGAGGAGGAGCCTGAGGGGATGGCTCTGATGATGAAATCTGAAGAGGGGTTTGCTGGGGTGAGGATTGTGGTTGAGAGGGTGGTTGTTTTGGAGATGGTGGTGGTGATGGTGAGCGATTTTTGGTTGGAGTGAGTTGTTTGCAAGGGGAGGCAGGTTTGGGTAAAGGCTTTTTGGGTGAGGGAGTTGGGGTTTTCTGTGGTGAGGGAGATGGTGTTTTCTTGGATGAAGGGATTGGGGTTGACTTAGGTGAAGGAGTGTAATTGGGTGTTGAGGGCTTGGGAGATGGGGATTTGGAAGGTGAGGTATGGGGTTCTGGTGTAATAAGAAGAGGTGGAGAGTTAGGAGTTACCTCAAGAACAGTTTCTTCAAACTGAGAGTCTCGCCATTCTCTGATCAGATTCATCATGGCTAGAGACACATTATTTGCAGTAGAGGGTTCACCTTCTGCACCTGGAATAGGTTTCATCTTGATCAATGATTCCCTCTGCTTCTTTTCAATTAGCCATTCTTCAAATATGGGAACCTCGAGTTCTGATAAGGGTTTTACATGATCTTCTGATGAGGTAGCAGTCAGTTTCTCCTTGCCTTTGTAGCTTGCCTTCTTCTTTTCAAGAACAGATTGTAAGAATTGAAGGTCGAAGCATAAAGAGACATCATCAGTACCTGCCCATTTGAGGACTTCAACTTCCTCAGATTCATAAGTAGCAGCCTGAGCAAGAATCTGTTGCAGGGGTCCCATCCTCCATTTTCTCCAAGTGAGTACCCTTTGAAATTGTCTTTCTAGGGCTGCATGAGGATCCAGTTCTGGGATTGGAGTGGTGAGATTCTCTGGTGGAGTTAGAGTGATGTGTTGATCTGGTGGAGAGTTGGGTTGGATCTCTGATTCAGGTTCCTCTTGAACATCAGAGATCACTGGTGCAGTAGCCAGCTCTGGTGCTGGTTCCCCCTGAACCTCTGATTCCCTTGGGGGAGAGTTGGTCACCTGCTTCTTCTTTATTCTGATAGGAGAAGTAGAAGCATCAGAATCACTCTGAATCATAGCTTTCCTTCTTCTCTTTTGTCTCACCTTCTTGATAGGAGTGACCTTGGGAGCCATAACAGAGGCATCTTGTTCTGATGCATCCTCTTCTGATGCATCCTTCTCAGAAGTTGCCTCTGCTTGTTTCTGAGGTTTCTTCTTCTGTTCAGCTTTCTTCTTTTTGGGCTGCTCAGAGACTGTAGCTAGTTTTTGATGAGCTTTCTTGGGAGCAGCCTCAGGTTTTTCAACCTGTTTCTCCCTGTTTTGTTCAAGCCTGTTGGCCTTCTTCAATTCAGCAGCAATGGCCACATTCAGTTTTGGAGAAATGGTGAGGAAGATGGTTTTGGTGTGGTCCACTTCAGTGGCTTCTCTGAGAGCTATCTTGGAGTTAGAGATAAGCCTTGAGATCAGAAGACCATGACCCAACTTGGTGGAGAAAAGGCCAGTTTTCTTATCCTTTTTCCCAATGGATTCAGAGAGGGACTGAAACAATACCTTTCCCCAGTTGATGTTCATCCCTCTGTGAACAGCGTATAGGGCCTTGGAGTTGGCGTTGTTCATCTGATCAGTTGAGCCTGTTTTGCACCACAGACACCGGTGCATAATGCTCATTAGTCTTTCAAAGTCCTTCTTCAGGACATTCTTCTTCATGTAGAGAGTCTCTACCCCGGTTGCATCTTCCCGGCAGTAGGCGGCCACAAAGTTTTGGACAGTGATGTCCACATCATCAAGTTCGATGAAGCTTGAGTTGTCCTCCTCCTGAGGGTCAAGCTTGATGTCAAAGAACTCGTTTAGTGCGTTAGCGTCAATCTTGAGGCCCTTGCCCTGAACCTGAGAGACAATAGTGTTGTTGCTGATATGGGCATTTAGATAGAATTCAGCCACATCAAGATTGCTGAAGTGCTCGTATGGATGAGCCACTATTTTGCTGAGTTGTGAGTCATGCATCCCTTTGATGACTTCCTTCATTATTTTCTGATTTTCTGCCAATAGTGGAAGTGATGATAGATCCACCTTCATGCCAGTGACGATGTTGCTTACTAAGGTCTTAGCTTCGGATTCAGAGAGATCAGTGATGTTGACGAACTTCATTTTGAGTAGGGATTGAGAATTTCTGAGAGAATGAGTGTTTGAGAGTTCTGAAAATCTGAATACGAAGAGAGATAAGATGCAAATGGCGGTTTAGGTTTTCAGACAGGGTATATATGAGTTTGGATTTATGGACGTTTGATATAATGTTGGGTTTCGAGGTCGCATTTAATGGAATGCGGGCGGAAAGCCGTTTTCCAAAAATGGTAATAACTACCGGGGGTAAAATAGTAACTTCCGGTTTATTGAATAGTCTCGCCCGAATTTTAGAAAATTTTGCTAAGTCCCCAGCCACTCTGATAAGTATTAGTTCTTGTATCAGAGATAGAGATGTTCTGATATGAGGACCTCTGATGAATACCAAGTCTGATCCTTCCTGCAACTCTGACTTTTGCAAGTCTGAACCTTGCAATTCTGATTCAAGCTTCTGATGGATAAGAGCTTAGGTATCAGAGATGGGAGGGTTCTGATGAATCCACATCTGATACTTCTGCAACTCTGATTCATGTATCTCTGGGAAGATCATCCATCATTCCCAATTCTTCTCTCAACTTGTTAAACCTTGTCTCAGAGAGAGGTTTGGTTAGGATATCTGCAAGTTGATCTTCAGTTGGAACATGCTCAATTGAGATGTGCTTCTTCTCCACATGATCTCTGATGAAGTGATGTCTGATCTCAATATGCTTGGTTCTTGAATGCAGCACAGGATTCTGAGTGATGGCAATAGCACTTGTATTGTCACACAGCAACTTGATCTCCTTTGCTTGCACTCCATAATCCTTGAGTTGTTGCTTCATCCAAAGCAATTGAGCGCAGCAGCTTCCAGCAGCAATGTATTCAGCTTCAGCAGTGCTAGTTGAGATTGAATTCTGCTTCTTGCTAAACCAGGAGACAAGTCTCCCACCTAACAATTGGCAGTGACCAGAAGTACTTTTCCTGTCCAATCTACAACCTGCAAAATCTGAATCAGAATAACCAATTAGTTCAAAATTACCTCCCTTGGGATACCATAGGCCTGCATTTGGATTTCCCTTGATATATCTGATGATCTTCTTGGCAGCAACTAGATGGCTCTCCTTGGGCTTTGATTGGTATCTGGCACAGATTCCTACTGCAAAAGCTATGTCTGGTCTGCTTGCAGTCAGATAGAGGAGAGATCCAATGATTCCTCTATAAGTTGTTGCATCAACATCTTTGCCTTCATCATCTGGTCCAATGCCTTGAGATGCATTCATAGGAATTTTGACTGAAGTTTTTCCATCTACTCCAAACTTCTTGATGAGATCTCTGGTGTACTTTCCTTGGTTGATAAAGATGCCTTCTGGTACTTGTTTGACTTGTAATCCAAGAAAGTAACTGAGTTCTCCCATCATGCTCATTTCAAACTTCTTCTGCATAACTTGAGAAAATTTCTTGCATAATTCTGGATTAGTGCTTCCAAATATAATGTCATCAACATAAATTTGCACTAACAGAATATGATTAGCAACAGAAATTTGAAATAGAGTTTTGTCCACCTTTCCTTTAGTAAACCCATGGTTCACTAAGAATAGGGACAATGTGTCATACCAAGCTCTGGGAGCTTGCTTAAGACCATAAAGGGCCTTCCTAAGCTTGTAGACACAAGAAGATTGAGTAGGAATGACAAAACCTGGAGGTTGTTCAACATAAACTTCCTCTTCAAGTTCTCCATTCAGAAATGCACTCTTGACATCCATTTGATATACTTTGATGTCCTTGTAGGCAGCATAGGCTAGGAATATCCTGATTGCTTCCAGTCTTGCTACAGGTGCAAAGGTCTCATCAAAATCTATGCCTTCTTCTTGACAGTATCCCTTTGCTACTAGCCTTGCTTTATTCCTTACAATGTTGCCTTCTTCATCTGCTTTGTTCTTGAATACCCATTTGGTTCCAATGACATTCTGATGCTTTGGTCTGGGAACAAGTTTCCATACTTCATTCCTTTCAAACTGTGTCAGCTCTTCTTGCATTGCATTGATCCAATCTGAATCTTCTAGAGCTTCTTCTACACTCATTGGTTCCATCTGAGATATGCAGCAGGTGAACATGGCTTCTCTTCTAGATGCAGATCTGGTTCTAACACCACTGGTGACTTGACCTATCACTTGATTAGGAGGATGGTCTCTTAACCAAGTTAGATCAGGTTCTGACAGTTGCTGTCTAGGCAATTCTGATGGTTCATCTTCTGATACATCACCTTCATCTTCATCTTTGTCTATCAGAACTGGATTAGCAGGTGGAATTGTTAACACAGGATTGATGGTGACCTCTTCTGATGGTTCTAAACTTCTGTCTTCAAGGTTGATTTTCTGCAGGGTTTCTGATAGTCCTTCTGCAGAGGTGCTATCATCAACCTTGACATGAATGGATTCTTCAACTTGTATAGTTCTTTTGTTGAGTACTCTATAGGCTTTGCTTGAATTTGAGTAGCCTAGGAATACACCTTCATCAGCTTTTTCTTGAAAGACTTTCAGATTCTCCTTTCCATTGTTTAGAATAAAGCACTTGCATCCAAACACATGGAAGTAGCTGATGTTTGGCTTTCTTCCTTTCCATAGCTCGTAGGGGGTCTTCTTATGATTCTTGTGGATCATGCTTCTATTCTGAGTGTAGCATGCAGTGTTGATAGCTTCAGCCCAGTATCTGATGGGCAAGCCTGATTCAGCAATCATTGTCCTTGCAGCTTCTTTCAGTGTTCTGTTCCTTCTTTCTGCAACACCATTTTGTTGGGGTGTTCTGGCAGCAGAAAGTTGATGGAAGGTGCCATTCTGATCACAGAAGTCCTTGATCACTTTGTTGACAAATTCAGTTCCTCTGTCAGATCTGATTGTTCTGACCTTCATATTCTTCTCAGTTTGAAGTTGCTTTAACAGAGATGGCAACTTCTGAAGAGTTTCATTTTTCTTTGCTAGGAACACAGTCCATGTATATCTTGAGTAGTCATCAACCATAACAAGAGTATATCTTTTTCCACCAACACTGGGAGTTTCAACTGGTCCAAATAAATCCATGTGAATCAGATTTAGAGGACAAGTAGAAATGTCTCCAGCTATGGGTTTGAATGAGGTCTTCACTTGTTTGCCTTTCTGACAAGCACTGCAGAGGGTCTCCTTCTTGTAGACAATGTCAGGCAGACCATCTACAATGTGTTCCCTTGCCAGTTTGTTGATGGTTTTGAAGTTCAGATGGCTAAGCTTCTTGTGCCAATCCCAGCTTAGCTTTGAATTGTCCTTTGCTATCAGACAGGTTCCATCTTTTGCTGTTTGCCAGTCAACAACATAGATGTTCTTCCTTCTTTTGGCTGTGAGAACCACTTCTTTGGTTGTCTCATGCTTGACATAGCATAAGGTCTTGGTGAATTCAACTGTGTAGCCTTTGTCACAGAATTGGCTAGCACTCAGCAAGTTGAACTTTAGACCTTTGACATATGAGACATCTTCAATGATTATCTGTTTCTTGATCAGCTTCCCTCTTCCTTTTGTTTGCCCTTCCTTGTCATTTCCACCGAAAGTGACTCTGGGTCCATTGATTTTCTGGAACTCTGATAGGCAACTCTTGTCACCTGTCATGTGTCTGGAGCATCCACTGTCAATATACCATTCTTGTTCTGAGATGGCTCCAGCACACAGTTCCTGCAAGATTAAAAGGAAGATTTAGGTACCCAAGCAATGTTGGGTCCTGGAGGGTAATGCAGTTTTGGTAGTTGGTACCATTTTGGTCTCATTAACTGAAACCTTGGTGGATGGTACCCATTGTCCACCTGGTAGTCGTAGTAAACAGATGTATGATTCACTTTGGGCAGATGCTTGTGAGGATCATGCTTTCTGTTTGCATACTTCTGCATAGCCTTCTTTGTTGGAAAGAAGTCCCATATGCTATCAAGATCAGAGGAGCGCTTAACTTTAGACTTCTGAGGTTGACCAGACAACCTCTTCTGCCTATAGTTAATCTTCTCTTGATATCTGCCTTTCTGATAGCAGTTTCTGATACCATTGTCATGAGATTGTCTGATTGGATTAGGCCTTTGATTATTATTTTTCTGAAAACTCTTCCTTTTGTTTGAGTTTCTGCCAGGTTCATTAGTTTTCAAACTGTGTTTTGGTTTGGCCTTTAGAGTGTGTTTTTCTGGTATGACCTTCTCATGAACAACTTTAGTACCAGAAGTACTAGCATGGCAAATGGGGCTCAGAGTCTGTGGCACTATGACCTTTTTAGCCTTAGCAACTTTGGTGCTAGGCCTTACAGAAGGCTCACCAGACTCTGGTTCAACATATCCAAGACCAGAGGTGAAGTTATGAGAGTCACCAATATTCTTCATGGAAGATTGCATCTTCAGAAGACTATTATATTTACTCTCAAGTCCTTCAATGTCTCTTATTCTTTTAAGAAGAGACTCATTTTCAGCCTTCAGTCTATCTCTTTCCTTAGTTAAGAGATTAAGTTTGCACTCAGTCTCTTTCCTTAGATCAGAGATATCAACTTTCAGCCTACTGTTCTCATCTTTAACAGAAGAATAAGTGGCTTGGATAGTTTGGAACTCTTCCCAAAATGATGACATTGGATCATCATTTAAGGCTGTGCCTACCGAAGAAGAAATAGAGTCAGAAGTAGAGCATACCTCATCATCTGATTGTGCCATGAGGCAAAGGTCTTCAGTTTCTGCATCCAAGCAGCAGAAAGCTTCATCAGAGTCGGAGTCTGAGCTGGACTCTGATTCAGAAAGTGGATCTCTCTCAGCTTGTTCTGAGAGAAATGCTCTTCTTCTTCTGTGTTGATCATCTGGTTTCTTTTCTTCTTCATGTCCTTGTTTCTTGGACACTCTTGGATAGGGGCAGTTTGCTTTGAAGTGCCCAGGTTGTCTGCAGTTGTAGCAGAGGTACTCTCCATTGCTTTCAGAAGATTTGGTCTTCTGATGTGGTCTTCTGATGGAAGATGGACTCCTTCCATCTTTCTTCATAAATTTTCTGAATTTTCTGGCAAAGGCAGCCATATAATCATCAGATAGAAGAGTTGAGGGATCAAAATTTGTAGCCTTAGAAGTGCTGGCAGTAAGAGCAGTTGTGGTTCTCTCATCTGGCACTTCTTCTTTCTCATCATGCATCTCAAACTCATAAGCTTTGAGATCAGATATCAGTTTCTCTGTGGGATAGGTTTTGATGTCCTTGCTTTCTTGGACAGCAACAACCTTCATCTTCCAGACTGGGGGCAGTCCTCTGAGAATCTTCAGGTTGACTTCTTTAACTGTGAGCTCCTTCCCAAGCTCGGATATCTCACTGGTAAGAATCAGAAGTCTGGCATGCATCTCAGCTATGCATTCCTCAGGTAGAAGTTTGAAGTCATCAAACTTCTTCATAGCTATTGTCAGTTTGTTGTCTCTCTCTTGTTCATCACCTGCTCCTATGAGATCAAGTTTGTCCCATATTTCTTTGGCAGTTCGACACTTCTTGATTCTGTTGAAGTATCTGTTGTCGATGGCTTTGTAGAGGATATCTTTGGCAATATTGTCAAGATTGTACTGTCTCCTCTCTTCCTTTGTCCATTCTGATCTGGCTTTCTCAATCATCTCAGGCTGAGTCCTGTCAATAGTATGCTCAGTATTCACCTTCATAAATTTGGTGAAAGGTCCTTCTTCAAGGACTTCCCACATTTCATCATGAAGAGCGCAGAGGTGTGCTTTCATTCTGATCTTCCAGTCATCATACTTCTGATCTGAAAACATGAGGTGCTTTGCAAGAGAGTTATCCATAATAACAAGTAAATAGAGGCTAAGTACAAGTGGATCTTTGTTCAGAGAGTAACCTAAAAGATTACAAGAACAAGGCAGCTCTGATACCACTTGTTGGTCCCGTTTAATGTGGTAACCAGTCTAGAGGGGGGGGGGTGAATAGACTGGTTAGTTTTTCAAAATTTCTCTAAGTCCGAAGTGACTTATCAGAGAAGGTCTGATTCTGATGACAGAGAAAGGCTGGTTCTGATATCAGAACTGGCCTTGGCAGCGGATTCTGATCTGTCCGGGTAGCCTCAGAAAAATACTAAGGCAAATGCCTTTCTGATAACTCTGAAAACAAGATCTGCTGAACACAGATTCCAAGTCTTAGAGTTAATCAGTTAATATCCTAAGTGCAGAAATATAAATTGCAGTAAAGTAAATGACACCGGATATTTTTATAGTGGTTCAAGGAACAACTCGTTCCTCTAGTCCACTGTTCCACTAGCTTTGAAGTAGATCGGTTACAAAGCTTAGTTCCTAGCACTTAAGAAGTTCTCCACGCCTTCTTCAAGTCTAGCTGCCACCCAGGATGCAGTTCCACGTCCTGATGGCTGATCCTTTCACTCAGCTTCCCGGAAGTGTCACCACTTCACTACTGCAGTTACTTGGACGCCCTTCTTTTCAGAAGATCCTTTTGAAAAACAGAGTTTTTCCTCCAACTTGCTTCGTTACAAAGGATGTTTGATGAAGTTCTTGAAGAGTTGAAGAACAGGATGAACTTTGCTCGTTGTTGGGGATGAAAGATTTGGAGTTTGAATCTTCCCAACGTTGACTTTTCTTGTAGAGTGTTATGAAGGTTGAATCTCAAGAAGTATGTTCGAAAATGGATCAAGAGTTCTTGGCAAAAGTTGTTTTTCTGTTCTTCGGTGTGTAGCTTATATACTGATGTTGTCTGCCCGTTGGAGGAGGAGACAACTGCATTAAATGTGCGTACAGTTGACTTGACCGCCGTTTTGGAAGGTTTCTATTTTTATAATATATCTTCCCGGATTCTTTGGTCAATCATTTGCAATCAATCCTTCAGCGTATCAGGCTCATTTAATGTGCATTAAAAGCTTTCCTTTCATGCACAGTCTTGTAGCCGTTGGATGTTTTTACCCGTTGAATTCAGAGCTGTTGGATGTTGCTTGAGATTTTTCTAAGTGTTCGTCGGGCTCTGATCAGGCTCTTCTGACGTGTTGGGTTCTGATGGCTATCTGATGAGTTGAGTTCTGAAGGTCTTCTGATCTCTGACTGAACTCTAACTCTGACTCTGATAGGTCCGCTGATGAGTACCTCTGATCTGTAGTTCTCATCGGCTATCAGATGTTCAAGTTTATCAGCAACTCTCATAGGTGCAACTCTGATGGACTTCTGGCAAGAGAACTCTGATGGAGCAGTTCTCATAGAGCAAGTCTGGTAGAGCAGTTCTGATGCACTTCTGATCTGATCCAAAATAGAGCAACTCTGATCGTCGACTACACTAATACTTACAATTGAAAATTCTAATACATAAAATCTAATTTGGGGGTACTTTAAAATTCTAATCCTATAGCATCATCAAAATCTAGTTACATTTATTCCTTACAGTTCGCATAGTGCTACTCGGGTAATTGTAGATCCTTTCAAATTCATTTTGCGTGTCCATGAGTTTAACTCTGAAGTTATGTCAATAAGTATTTTTGCAGTGTAATGCGAAAAACCAAAGCTTTTTGCTGCACTGCTGCCGTAGAATACTTGTTGATCGAAATAAAGATTTCGGAAAAGTGTGTTTTGGGTTGTTCACATATAAGCTGTCATTAATCATTTGGGTTGTTGAGTTTAAAGGCACTAGTGAGTCAAATTATTTTTACCTATTTTCATTTATTTTTTCAATTTGCAGATTCAAAGGCTGGTAAAGATTGTTTGGTGCAAGTGCCATGAAGGCTGAAGCTAATATATTGCTACTCATTAAGCTATGGACCTCTGTACTCATTAAGCTATTTCAGATTCAAATGTAATACGTATATTGTACACTACATTTTTGTTCAGTTTTTATGGAACTCTGTAGTGTGAAGTTATGAACTAAATGCAAATATTTGTGTTCTTAAGTGTCTATGTAAGAGATTTGCAGTGTAATGGATTATAAACATATGTACAATGCTGTGTTCATTTAATTTAAAATAGTTGTTTGTGTATTTTTTTTTTTAATTTTAATAATACATATAACGTCTGTTATACACAAAACCAACGTTGTTATATTTTTATTTTTTATTTTTTAAATAGGTTTAACGTCGGTTTCGTACAAAAACAGACTGGGAAGGTTTTTTTAATATTGATATAACGAACACATTCAACGTCGGTTTTGGTTGAAAACCGACGTAAAAAGGTACTTCTAACGTCGGTTACGAAACTGACGTAAAATGTCGATACCTATTACGTCGGGACATTTCTCGTCTCTTCAAAAACCGACGTGAGAGGGTATAAATAACCGACGTAAAAAGTCCCTTTTGTAGTAGTGAGGAGACAATAGGGAATGCTTCCGTACCTCCATAGTTTCTCCTAATGGTTACCATGCCTATATGTTGGAGAAGCTACTTCCTAGAAGGTGCCTCCTCGTTTAGGTGTTGGAATGGACCATCCTAAGAGGTGGAATCCTACAACGTTTGCAATTATAAAGTTTGGGATACAAACTCAAAGTATATAAAGGATATGATTTTAGAGGATTTTCTATTGATGTTGGATTCAAAGTGAGATTAAGAATAAGAATTACCTAGGCGTCGGAATTCACATAAACATTTACTAGAGTTTAATAGTAGCTCTTTACTAATTATTATGAGTACGATAGCGCTAATATATTTTCCAATTTGGTTAAGGCAGCGGGGGCGTGGTTTTCACTACGTGTAAGATATATTTCTATTCTCGATACTTGTATATTTATCCTTTAGTGTTCATAATTTAAACTTCAATATTAATTGCAAGTATAAATTGAAAGTAAAATACTTTTATGACGTATATCTTAGTTGAATAGTGAGAAAGTTGAGACATTGACCAATGATCGAAATCCGCAACGATTGTGTGGAGGTTATGGCTCCTGTGTTCTGGATTGGACAGCTGATGCGCACGAGTACAAGATCAAAACTTTAGACTAAGCCCAACTTATTAATATAAGTGAATATTCAGAAAGGTCAAAACTTTACTTGTTTACGAAAGAGGCAAGACTAGGCTTAAAATAGGCCAGGTAGCAAAGGCCTGCTGGGACGCCTGATCTATTACCACCCCTAATTCTTGTCTTCGTCTATTGGCCATCGCCAATAGCATCTGTTGTCTTTTACGATCTCTAATTTGTGATCTGCTCGCCATCTCTAACAACTTTAGTTGTCTGCTTGCCATCGCCTCACATCCATGCCTCAGTGCTCACACAGAGAGATCGATGAACCAGAAACATATCAATGCTAAAATTGTTTTGCTGCCTACGAACGCTCATCTATACTGTCATCGTCGTGAGGTCTTCACCATCACCAATCGTACGAGCGGAAGGAGAAGAAGAGTAAGAGGAATAAAAAGAATAAGGACATCGAGCCTAGTTGACGTCGCGAAAACACACTGGCAACCGTGATGCACTTGGCTGACAGGGACATATCTGGTAAGAGAGTTGACGTTCGTGATGCGAGAGATGGACACGACATGGGTGAAAAGCTGACTAGTGATATATGGTTGGGGTTATAGTTCATTTTGATTTTAATATCAAGGGTGTTTCTATTTCATTAGTTTCAGTCAATGTTCTAAAAGGCGTTAGGCGATAGTCGGACACTAGCCCAGCGCCTAGGCAGCTAGGCGGGGTGCCTAGTCGGGGACTAGTCGGAGACACATAAATTGCATTTTTATCAATATTTTTGCATAAATATGATAAGTAATATTGTATTTTTGTGTATAATACACACAAACATTAACAAATAAGGGTGGGCATATGAGCATATCGGTTTTTGGTTTGGTTCAGTTTGGAACGGGTTGGAAGAATTGTTACCAAACAAAAACCATACTATTTTTCGGTGTGGTTGGGTTCAAATTAGTTCGGTCTGGTTCAGTTTGGATTTTTTATATTTTAATAATATATGAAGGTTGATAGAGTATATAGACTATTGGAAAGCGGCCCACACGCTTACCGGATGTCATTTGTATTATTGTACATTTATATATCATTTGTATGTACTAGATTAGTCTTTTATGTAGTTGGGCCTATTAGGCCTATATTAGCGGCTCAGCCCATTGTTTCTCTGTTTATACTTCTTTGGGAGATTTTTGTAACCCTGGTTCATAATTCATTTACAATACAATATTCATCATCTCCTTCCTCACATTAGCTCAAATCTCTCCTAATTATATATGTTTGGATCTCTATAATCCATCAAAGGTTTTTTTTTTGAATTTCTTTAGTTCGATTCGGTTTTGTTCGGTTTTTATCGGTTTCGATTCGGTTCGGTTTAATACTGGTTGAAAGAATTTGCACCAACTCAAACCAAATTGTATACGGTCCGGTTTCGGTTCGGTTTAGTTCGATTTGGTACGGTTTCGTTAAACCAAACCGATATGCCCACCCCTATTAACAAACATGAATAAAGTTAAAGTATATGTACAAACCTATATAGTTTTTACTTAATTTAAACTTCATTTCTTTATATATGTGGCTAAAGTTAAATTACTCATATCCCTTAGAATATTAAAATTTAAAAGTAAAGTAATGCTCGGCGAAGATAGACGGTCTATGTGGCCAATTAGGGACACTGAACGGACAACTAAGTGTCATAGGCGGCCGAATAATCCACCTAGACGGCAAACCAATTAGTCGGGGCGACGAGACGGAAATCGGGGCGTCCACCACCGCCTAGCACCAAGCGACTAGTTGGGCACCTAGAACGAGTTTTAGAACAGTGGTTTCAATAGAGCTTTTTTTTTATCCAGATTGAAATTCAGTCTTAAATTTATATATTCCAAAGTGATAAATAATACTCCCTCCGTTTCGCAACCAAAGTCACATTTTTTTTTTATGTTTCAAAAACAAAGTTGTGCTTCCCTTATTTCCTTAATTAGCAAAGAAATCTACATCAAAACAATGTCAAACAGTCAATGTCTAAATAATGTACTCTATAGTAAAGTCAATTCATTTCGTTAATAATTGTGAAATCAAAATGTGATTTTCTTTTGGAAACTGAGGGAGTGTATGTATCATTATTTAGTATTTATATGTAGGGGAGAGCAAACCCGACCCTATCCGATTGACCCGATCGGATATATTCGATTTTATTATTTGGGTCGGATAACCCGACCCGAATGACCCAAACCCGATCCAATTTTTGCAACCCGAGAGTTAAGCGGGTAGCGAGTAGGGTTACCAATTATGCTACCTGACCCACCCGAAAACCCGAACTAGGGTAGTATATATACTACTTTGAATTATTATGCATGTTCAAATATCTCAAATATTGTATGTCAATTACCATATTATGCATATTCAAATATTCCAATTGCCGTACTTGTAAAACTATAACTTTGAATGTTGTATTGTTATGATTTTGAATGATATTTTGACCAATTATCATTTTATTTATCACAATATCAAATATGTCAATCACCATATATTATTATTTTACATGTTCAAATATGTCGATTACCGTATTTATACAACTATTACTTTGAATGATATACTAGTATAACTTTGAATGATATTTTTATTAATTACCATTTTATTTATCACAATTTCAACAATAATAAATTAAAATCCGAATGGACCCGAAAACCGAATCAACCCGACTGAAACCCGAACTTTTTCAACCCAAAAAATCCGATAAATTTTTTGATCGGGTAGGGTTTGAAATTATCAATCCGATACCTGAACGGGTTTACCATTTTTGAACCCGACCCGCCCGACCCCGACCCGTGCTCTGCCCTATTTATATGGACATAGTTCTTAGAAAGTGGGTGTTTAAATGTTTAATCGCAAGGCTCCAACAGAGAGTTGTTGCTTTCACGTGGCCGTGGCGGTGGACCATATAAGGCAAAAGAGTATAAGCCGATGGCGACTCCTAAAACAATAGCGATTGCGATTTTGTCTTGTCACGCCGGTTGGAAGTATATAGGAACTGGAAAGTATTGTGTTTTTTTTTTTGTTTAAGCCCGGGAATAACAAAATCAGAATAATCATCACACGGTAGGCATCAAGGCCCCTGAAATAATTAAATAACATTATTATTATAAAGAAAAACAGAGACCAAAGAAAGCTTGGGCAGATGAAAATTGTGAAAGTTCACAGAAAAGGCCATAAAGCTAAAAAAAGACGAAAGCTGGTAAACACAAAAAGCAACTCCCTTTTCTCCCTTGCTAACAAGTTTTAAGTTTTAAGTTTTTAACAACCAACCCCATCCTTCATTCTTCTCTCTAGCCCTCTTTTCCTTTCCCTCTCTTATCAGCAGACAAAATTTCTCGGAAATCTATTGTTCCCAGGAAGCATATGTCAATATCTCTACCAAACTGGCATTGAAGGCGGGGGTGGGGTTTATGCGTGTGTCGCCTTCTCTGCTTCATCGCCAGAAAACGTATATATCTCAGCCGCGGATCATCCCATGTTAGAAGCAACGGCTGGGCCTTCTTCTTCGTCTTCGTCCAAAGCAGCTTTGACTCCACGTCCAACGCCTCAGAATGGGGTTTCTTTGCCGAAACGGAAGAGACGACCCGCCGGCACTCCAGGTATATTCAGTAATTAATTATTTGTTTAATTGCTACTTTAAAAAAGTTTCAACTGATGCCGCCGCTTTAGTTGTAATTCTCTGCGATGAAAGTGGGCGTTGAATTGAAAAGGCTCGGAATGCAAGTAGAATTGCAAATTTTGCTTCCAATTTGTCTGTTTCATATCCGGATGGAATGATACTTTTTGTCTCCAAACTATTTCATCCAGTTAAACTGTATAATTTTCGATTCTGTTTCATTCAATTCAACGATGACCCTGTAAATCTTACAGTAATATCCGTGTTTCCAAAAGTTGATTTTGCTGTACTGGACAGATACCAAATTTATTGATTGATCATACCGAGTAATTGTTCACTATTGACCGCTTCAAGTAGTAATGATTTAATTTTTATTTCAACCGACTTTAATTGTAAAATAATCTGGTATAAATATTTTCAGCTTCTTTTATTTTGTTTTTTATTTTATTATTAATTACTGCAAAGTAATCAATATTTTGACCCAAGCTCCCCCCATATAACAGATAGTTAGAATAGCACAAGTTATACCATGAGCTCCACAGATTATATAAGTTGTGATTGTGAGCATTGTGTAATTATTATTATTGATCATACAATCAAACAAAATGATGGCATAATTAAAGATCATATTTACATATATTTACATCCATTAGCTTTCTGTACTGGATATTCACATATTCATAAGAGAACCCAATATTGCACTCTCTCAGTTCTCAAGTAACTGTTGTTTAGGATATCTGTATCGATACACATCTACGCCTTAAGATAGAAATAACAAAGTTTTCTCAAATCAAGATAACGCCTACCCCCTTGGTTTCAAAGATGACAGAGTATTTTCCAAATCGACAATCCCTATAATCTTGAGTTATTTGAATATTAGATATAAATTTACAATCTTACCACTTATAGTCACACTGGAAAACACCAAAAGTATATCCTTCAAAGCTTATTGGAAAAGAGGTGTTTAGGCTTCAGATTTGTAGGCTTATTCGTCTTATTCTGCTTAACAACGAAATAGCCAAAATCAACAAAATAAAGTAGCTTTTGACTTATTTATTTGGCTGAAATGGATTTTGCTCAATGATTTTCTTTTCGGTTAGTTTAACAGATTTGGTGATTCCATCAATTCAGCCAAATATCCCCTACAAAACAGGCCCTTTCAATAAAAACATCAATACCAACCAAAACTTCTTAAATGACACGTATGTTTCAAAATACATAACATATTAAAAAACCATTTATTAGGAAATGCAGTACATTAGAATAACCCTCACTAATGCTTGTAGATATGTGAAGTACTTATTACATTAATAGATGTCTAAGGACAATGGTTGAACACGAATCTCTTATATTCTGCACTAAAGTGATATTTATGTACAACAACAACAACCAAGCCAAAACCAAAACTAACTGTGAAAATACGTGTCATTAAAGTGATATATATGTACAAACAAGAAAATTATAATCTGTAGTCATACGCACTATATGTATTACAACTTTCTGGATGCACTACTTATGTCTGTTCTTTTGGTGGAACATAGATCCAGATGCAGAAGTCATCTCACTCTCACCAAAGACACTGTTAGAATCAGACAGATTTGTGTGTGAGTTTTGCAACCAAGGCTTCCAGCGTGAGCAGAATCTACAAATGCACCGGCGGCGACACAAGGTGCCGTGGGAGGTGTTGAAAAGGCCTCCAGAAATGCCATTGGCGGCGACAACCAGGAAGCGGGTGTATGTGTGCCCGGAGCCGACCTGCCTGCACCACGACCCTAAGCATGCCCTTGGCGACCTGGTGGGCATTAAGAAGCACTACAGACGGAAGCATAGTGACAACAAGCAGTGGGTTTGTGACAAGTGTTCCAAGGGGTATGCCGTCCAGTCTGATTATAAAGCCCATATCAAGACTTGTGGGACCCGTGGCCATTGTTGTGATTGTGGCCTCGTTTTTTCCAGGTTCTCTTTTATCCGGTCTCTTCTAGTTTTGGACAAGTTTCCACGGCTAACCGATGAAACACAAAAACGTATAGACATTTTTGTTTAGAAAAAAATTGAACCAAGAATCTGAACTACTATTATAACTATGGAATTTTTCCTAAAATAAATTCTCGAGTAGAAATGTGGAAGAAAAGACGATCACTAGGGATAGTCACTTTTAAAATAGCATTCTAGTCACTACAGTGTGAAATTGAACATCCCTGCAGTCAGTGAAGTACTGAAGTTGTTACAAAAAGCCGGCCATCACCATAGTCAGTAAAGTCATTACAAAAAACACTATGGTCACTGTGGATTAACAGTCACATTTTTGTGAAGTATTTTTTCTTTCTCATTTATGTGGTCATTATGCCTATCATACTTCGTGTTTTTTATTATTCTGTAAAAATTGGGATAAAAATGAAATTTTCATATTTTTCACTCTACTACATATTGTTTTATTTTTTGGAGTATGTATCTAATCCTAGATTTAGAACTTGAAGATCCAACTGATCTGGATTCTAACTTAACGAGGATTGCAAAAATGTTCTTTGATCAGAGTGGAGAGTTTTATCGAGCACCAAGATGCGTGCGAAGTGAAGCGAAACAACGGGACTGATACACAACCACCACCATTGCAACAGGCTATTTGCTCATCTACAACGCCTTCAACCACCACCACCGCCCATTCTAGCGACACGAATTTCAGCACCGTTGCGCCATTCACAATATCATTAGCTACAATCTCTCCTTCCCCTATTGAGCCCCCAAATGGTTCGTCCATTGTCGATCTCACCAATCATCAACAACAACAGAGCTGCTTAGAGCTCCAGCTCTTACCACCATCCTCCTCCGTTCTTCCAACCACAGAGGAGGACTATTCCACTGGTTTGAGCCTGTCTATTGGCCCATGCAGCACGGACCAGAAAAACAAGCAAAAAGAAGGTAGTGGTGGTGGTGGTCTGAATGCAAGTAGTTCGGTTTATGAGGAGCTGAAATTGGCTATGGATGAAAAAGCCTATGCAGAGGAGAGGAGGTTAGAGGCGAGAAGGCAGACTGAATTGGCTGAGTTGGAATTTGCGAGTGCAAAGAGAATTAGAAAAGCTGCAAAGGATGAGCTCGAGGAGGCTGAGCTTTTAAAGGAGCAATCGACCAAAAGGATCAGTGCAATAATGCTCGAAATCACCTGCCATGCCTGCAAGCGGAAGTTCTCAAACTGATGGCATTGTTTTCGTCCTATTTTTGATGGCTACTCTCAGTTTTTAACTTTTAAATTACTAGAGTAGAAGTATGTATCTTTTGTCAAAATGGGGGTACCAACTCTAGTCCTCCTGATATGTTACATCCTCCGTCCCAAAAAATGTCTTGTTTGAGTAATATATATGGTTCTTTAATTTTATCGCTCTCACCCTAGCTTTAAAAGGTATTTCATATAAAACTAACCCAGATCGATTCTGTCTTGTTTGAGGGCTTACTTGTCAGACGGTGGAGGCATGATCAATAAGTTCTTTAAAACGTGGCTGATACACTAATATCTCTAATATGAAGTCACATGGGCTATTGTGGCACCATCCTCACCACACATTATTTTAGTAGAGGTCTCCACTAAAATAATGTGTGGTGGGAATGGTACCACAATAGCCCATGTGACTCCATAAGAGAGTCACATATAGCTCCTTAAATTTTTTGCTAATATGTATCAATTAAAAAGCATCCAAAGTTAACAAGCATACAAAATATATGAGTTGAAGCTTAGTACTCTTTGGAGCTACAGGTCTACACTGATATCATGTATAAAGTTTACACGAACCTATTTAGCAAGATTCAAGAAAGGATGAAAGAATTTTATTTTTGCGGGAATCCTTTTAGGCGAGTTCACATTGTGGCTGAAACGGTAACTTTTCTTGGGAGATAATAGTTTTTTTTTACATAACGCAATATTAATTACATTACATGTTTTGTCCCAAAGCTGATTTATGTTAAAAGCCAGTCTAATGCAAAGTTAGTGGCAGATAAATTTTGCATTCAGGTTCGAATATTGCATTTTAAACATTACAATTGCACAACATTTTCCATCTCATTGTCAAACCAATATAATTCCAAAAAACATTAGAATTCTCAAAGTCATTTTTTGATAAATAATTTCTTTGAACAGTACTCTTGATCATATTTTGATTCATGTCATGCAATGTGACTAAGTGATATTGTTAGTCATCACGCCATATCGCAAAAAGTGTTAGGGTTCAATAGAGGCGGAATATCCAACCAAGTTGTCACTTATGATGCCATTGGGTAAGGGCAAGGCAAAATAGCCCAATAAGGGTTCAAGAGAGAGGCGGATATCCATGCACGGGGCAGAGATGTGCCACAAGGAGCGATGTTGGAAAGTGGGGCACGCCTTGGAGGTGGGTCGCTGGTTAGAACTGTGCGGGAGGTACAACAAGCGCTCAAACGACCACCACAACCTTTTGGAATAGTTGGGAATGTGTGATTGAGACGGGCGATCGAGGTCTACTAGGCGCAAGGTTGCTCCTCCATGTGCAAATGAGAGCACACCGTATCGAAGGATGGCATCGATTCAGAGATGAATGATGCCAATGTCTCATACTTTGGCGGCAGTCTGCTACTAGCTAAAAAATCAGACGTTCTTATCCATAGGAAAGTCAAGGTCACACAGACGATCAGAGTGAGTCTTGAGTTTGCCACAATAGTGATCAACTTCATAACATCCCGTGAGTTTGAGGTTCACCACTCCTCCAGCTCATCAAGAGCTTGACACCTTGGTCCATCAATGGATGTTCTTCACCAAGTCTAGAGACTTAATGCTCATCATACTAAAATCAGGTAGAACAACAAAAGATTTGTGGGACCGTCCCCAGACTTTGTTCCACGACAACAAAGCCCCCCATTTGTGTAGGCGTGCTAGGCTGGGGCGGCTGGGCTGGGGCGGCCCTTTTGTGTGGAGGTCTCTAAATTTATACATGAGTATTTAGAGTAGATATGGAAAGATAAATACATGCAAGAGAATATCGAGGCATATTATAGGAGGATTATTACGGATGTGAGAATCCTATAATATGAAATGTTGTGTGTGTGTGTATATCATATGGTATGGAGTATTATATACCATCATATTTCTAACTTAATTAACCTCTTCAATCCCTTTTTCCTCGTTAAGTTAGAAACCAAATCAGTTGGATCTTTAGGGTCTAAATCTACGATTATATACACTATAAATAATAAAACAATATGTAGGAGCGTGAAAATTATGAAAACCTCACTTCTATCCCTAGTAACCAGAGTCACATTTTCTTCCATATTTCTACTTGCGAATTTATTTTAGAAAAAATTCAATAGTTATAATACTCCGTAATATTTTAGATTGTCATGTCATTTTTTCTAAATAAAAATGTCTATTAGTTTTCATGTTTCATTGATTATCCGTGGAAACTTGTCCAAAACTAGAAGAGACGGGGTGAAAGAGAACCTGAAAAAAATGTGGTCACATTCATAAAGACGGTCATGGATTCCACAAGTCTTCATATGGTTACGGGTCCCGTAATCACATTTTAAATTTGAGGTGAGAGAATAACTGTTGGAAGGAGTTGCGGAGTTACATTGTAGTGCACAAGTTACATTTGTTGACCGTATGTTATAGCTGGTTGACCATGTGCTAAAGCTTCATACACTTTAGGAGATGCCTTAACCAAACCATCACTAAAACCTCATAATGACAACAAAAAATCTTGCATATACATGGTTCATTTAAGTGAAACACTTGCATATATACTTTAGTCTCTTGCTATTATACTGATACTAGTGTAAAGCTCGGGGCAATGCCCCGGCGGCACGTCAATTTAATATGAGTTAAAATAAAAAGCACTATTAAAAGCATTCATTGTGAATGATTTATATGATCTAAAAGTGAATATAATAAATTTTTATTATAAACTAACCACAACCAATTATATATTTGTATTTTTTTGGAAGTATTCATATTTGGAATGATTGTTAAGTTATCCATCATCATATATTATATATTTGCACTTTAGTTCATATCAAAGTTTCCGCTATTAAGGCTGTGGCGATGCGTATTGCTGCTAATGCGGCCTGATGCTTGCTGCTAATGTGGCCTGATGCGACCCAATGCTTTCCCGTTGCGACCACATTGCATATTTTTCCTGTAAATAAAAAATCTCTCCGACATTACGGCCCAATGTAGTTGCGCTGCAGACCACAACCGCACTATTGCAGCCGCGATACGTGTTCCGATCCTTAATTTAGAATTATGGCTATATTTGTTTTCAATCAAGTTTTGTTACTTTCTACGGGAGTGTTTGCAATAGCTTAAGAAAAAGACCTTCTCGTCTTTTGGCTTAAAAAACTAAAATTAATGTTTTCAAGTGACAACTTCTATTTAAAAAAACGCTTCTCGGCTATTGGGTGAAAAATGATTTTTATTTTTTTATATTAGACAAAAAGTATTTATTTTACCAAATACTACCAATTTTACTTTTCAAAATCGTTTTTTTCTTAACCACTATCAATTTTTACTACTAATCACTTTTTCATCACTTCAAAAAAGTGTTTCTTTTAAGCAAAAACATTTGCAAACGTCTTTTTTAGTACAGAGTATTACGTATTAAATGTGATAAATATCTATGTACACATGTTTTAATTTATAATTAAAGTATTAAACGTCTTTTTGTACATATGTTTTTATAGTTAAACGTCTTTTTTATCCCGTACATATGTTTTAATTTTATAATTAATTTTTTTGATTAAATATGTACATGTGTGGAAATCAAGATTAATAATAAAAGGGATAAGGGTCAGATAGGGTCTCGAACTTGAAAAAAATGTCAAATAAGGCCATATTTAGGATGTTATGTCCGGCCGACGCCATTTGGGGCGGTTCCCGATGGAATTTTTTGATGAATTTTTTTGAGAATCTTATTCATTAAGTCTAGTTTACTCATATCAAATTTGAACTAAAACTTCAATCGGGAAGGCATTCAAATGAATTCTTGAAGATAACTGTGCAGTTAAAAGCGCAATTATCTTCAAGAATTCATTTGAATGCCTTCCCGATTGAATTGGTAGTTCAAATTTGATATGAGTAAACTAGACTTAATGAATAAGATTCTCAAAAAAAAATCATCAAAATATTCCACTGGGAACCGCCCCAAATGGCGTTAGCTGGACATATCAGCCTAAATATGGCCTTATTTGACATTTTTTTCGAAGTTCGAGACCCTATCTGACCCTTATCCCATAATAAAAACAAAAACAAAACGAAAAGTGATTAAATTTTTTGATTAAATTTGTACATTCTGGTTGTACACTACTTTTTCTTCCGTTCTTTGCTCCTATTTTCTCTAAACGTTTTTCACCCGCTATTTTTTCTCCTATTTTTTCTCATATACGTTTTCTAAATAAATGTTATAATTAATGTCTTAATTAATTTTTTTTCTTAACCAATAAGAGAAAGATACATCAGCCGTTTATAACTGAGTTTTACTATATAAAACAATAGATGTTTAAACTTTGAATCGTAATTAACATTTCGCTTGTTGAATGACAAGTATATTTTATTGATATTAGACCATTTGGAGTGGTGAGGTATTAGGAGTCCAAAATGCTAAATGTAGAATTTTTGGACTCCTAATTGTGTGTAGTGGTAGTTTAAAAGGGGTATTAAAAATGGAAGAGAGGATGGAAGGTATTAAATATAGAGGGTTGGGTAAGAGGGGAGTGGGAAAAAGAAAAGGAAAGAAAAAGAAGAGAAAAGAGAATGCAGGTTGCTTTTCTGGTGCAGATGATGTCATGCTGATGTCATCCCTGCATCATAATATCCCAAAAAATTTTAAAATTATATAACTTTTTTATTTTTTATCCAAATTTTTCAAAAAGTATATCAAAATTCAGAAATTTTTATGATCTTTCATATGTCACCAATATGTAATATATAAAAATGATTTTTTTTAAAGTTTTAACTGTTGAAGTTTTCTTGAACCCCGGAAAAACATGAAACACAAATCTTTAATTCATGAAGCCTTCACAAATAATTGAATATTCCATAATCGAACTTTACTTGAATTAAGATCATATTTTGTTAACCGAAAAACATAAAAAAATTAATGAAATTTATTTATTTTTATATCGAAATATGTCTTTTTTATTTTATAATTAATCAGAGAAAAAATTAAAGCGAAAACATTACTTATAATAATTTAATTAATGTTATACTAAATTAACATGTAAAAAAATGTGCAGAGTGTATTTTATTGACGATGCTGGAATGCAGAGAAATAGGAGTCAAAACACTGTTTTCATATGGACGGAGTCCATTTTTGACATTTAGACTCCCTCACCACTCCAAATGGTCTTATTAGTTACATTTATTTGTTATCCACAACTTTTTATTACTGGAGAAAAATCTTGAACCGAACCGTACCGATTCTAAACAATGCCATGACCGGTTCTCATAAAATGAGAACAGGTAACGGACCGAACCGGACCGAAGTATGATTCAATGATTTAAATTTACATTTATACCCTTACTTTGACTACTGTCTTCACACTTTCACCGTCTTTGCTAATTCATAGGAAGTCTGGAATCGGACCGATATATGGTTTAATTATTTATATTTGTACTACTATAATTTATCTGAAATTTATTAATTATGTAAAATACTACATTCATCCCAAATTGATTTGCAAAATTAACTTTTCTTGGTCAAACAGTTTCATTTTATTCACTTAACTAGAATGTTACTTTTTAATTATATTTAATTTGGAGCTTGCAACCTTGAAGAGATTTCAATGTAGTTTCTGAATATGTTTATTTTAATTATTAAAAAATAAATCAATTATCAATAAAGAGAATTTAACTTTAGTGTTGACAAAAGAATTATTGACTTTGCATGTCAATTTGGGATAAAATGAGTATTAAAATTGATAAATCGTGTCGATTTTTGGAGGATGAATAAACTTTAATTTCCTCTTAAGCACTTGAAAAAAGTGGCATTGTTTGGTATTGGTATGACATGGTACCGTCCCGTTTCAAAATGAAACCGTACCGAACGAGTTTAGATCTAAGACCGAACCGAACCGAACCGTTTGGCCGAATATTGGACCTCACTGGACCTCGCCCACCTCTACATCGAAATCTATCAAGTTCTCTACCCCATTGGAAATCGAATCAAGGACTGAAGAAATTGAGTCTCTATCTGTGTTGAGTCCAGCAAACTTCCAGTGGCAATTGCATCGGCAAAGGTACTCCAAAGTAAGTTCTCTTGAACGTCTGTTCCAACAGTGCTTATAAGTTATAATAATCAATTAATAATTCGATCCTCTTAATATTTTTATATAGAACTATACTTCAATTTTGTGGAGAAACAAACAAGACCCGTACTTGTTGATTTTAAATCTTCATTATGCGTCGATAACAGTAAAATCTGTTCGATAGCTTGTTGTTTTGAAATGTTCACTATATGTCGGTTAAAGTGAAAATCCGTTGGGTAATTTGCTATGCAATTTTGGCTGTTGTTGCAGGGTTTTAATGATGGTTTGGTTAAGGCATCTGTTAAAGTGTATGAAGCTTTAGCACATGGTCGGCCAGCTGTAGCACTTAAATCTCACCATGATTTCACAGGGTATGCTATCATAAGTACTTTGCTGCCTTTGTTGGTTTAATTGTTTGGATCCTCTAAGTGGTCCAATTGAAGAATCCATTGATTGCATTAGAATTTAGAACTGGGGCTCATCTGGAGCCGAATACAAATTCTCCAGCCACTTTCTCACATAAGAATTAAAAAAAAGAGTTATGAAGACAGTATGTATTCAATTATAGAATCACATACTTAATTTGTGATAATGCACATCATAACACTCCACCATATTTATTTACAGAATGAGTATGAAGAATATATAAACTGTGGAATTTGTATAACGTGTGATATTAACAGATCATAGTATCTATACAGCACATGCTACATACTACAAATGGTATTAAAAAAATATAAGATGTGGAATAATGAAACACGTAATTATAACATACATAGTATTTCTCTATTTTATTATGGAACAAATAAACACACAACTTGTAAAACCGGACATGGTTTAAAAGGGCCAGTTCGGATATCTAGGCGCTTTGTCCCGGTGAGGCGAGGCGTATGCCTCAAAATGTACCAACAAAGAAAACCTAAAAGTATTTAAATTACTAAAAACCAACTAAAGATACGCATAATTATAAGTCCAAAATATTTCAAACACAAAACACATATATTACCACACGTCAAACACTATAATTCAAAATGAGAATCCCAACACACAAACTAACTGATGGAGTATATTGCCATACACCCTGGGGGTACGAACATTGCTCTAAGGAACCTTTGGGATCCACTAAGGAAAATCCTGTTGAGCCCGGGCCCGCCGAGGCCGAGCTCAAGACCGACTCTCGGCCAACCCTCGACTTAGGTTGGTAGCATTTCCAGTACAACAGCCGAGCCCAAGGCCAAAACCGACGTCATATACTCACTTATTGCTTGGGCCGAGGTTCCCTGTCTTTGAGCTTAATACTCACACCCGAGGTAGGCATCTCTACACTCAGGCCAAGTTGAGCTCTGGACCTCGGATTCACATTGTGGATTTAGACATTTCCGGCACTGATATTCCATATAGCATCGCAGCTACAACTGTACAAGGGCTGACATCATTCATTCAATTACAAGTTTACAACAGCTAGCTGTCAGGCTTACACGTGTGGCTTATCCAGCCATTTTGTTACAAAAAGGACAATCACTCGTACAGCAATACTAATTAATCGATCACCAATTAGCCTAACACATGACATGTATCCAGTGAATTGGTTACAATGTTACATTTATTTGTTCACCAAGTATTTCCTTGTACAATACAAATATCACCACCCCGCTTGTGGAAAGGGATCACATTCTGAATTTTCTAGCTTATTATTACTCTATGAAATTTCCGACTCAATTCACACTTGTTATATTTTCTGACTCTCCCTCGATTTTTCTACCTATGAGTTGGTAAAGCCATCACTAACTCATCACGCAAATGACACAATTCAGAAACGTGGAATCTTAATCACCATATCTTATAACATTATCAGTTTATCACCATCACCATATCTTATAGCCTTAACATCATCATCGCTTCCATTATTACTATCAAAATCCTCCCATTCTTATCATATGTCTGAGTATGAAAATATTTTAACAATTTTCACTTGCCAGACTTGTTAGGGTTTAGAATGCACATTTGGACACAAGTTTAATGTATGAGACTTTTATTAAATAAATACAGTTTGCTTTATTTAAGTTACCACCACAGTAAAAAGAAACAAACAAAGAAAACCCCACCTAAAATATGGATCCAGGCGCGCCTCAAGGCATACGCCCTGACTTTTGAGATATAAGCCTCTTATCTTGTAAAAAACTAAGCCTCAATACGTAATGTATGTGCCTCACATTGAAGCATGCCTCAAAAAATGCCTCTTAACCTCCTTTCTAGACCATGAGACCGGAACAAATGTGTCCTTTTGTCTAAATAGTTGAGAAATATATATGTTATCAGATGCACAATCTAACGATATGTCTCTTTTTGCTTTAGTACAGGGGTAAAACTGCGTACATCCGACCCCCTTACCCCACCGTAGGTGGGAGCTTTTGTGACACTGGGGTAGTGATGATGATGATGATTGTTCCAACAAAAACGTTTATTGGTATAATGGTATCATGGTATGTGTTCTCTAACATATAGTTTAGGGGTGTATTTGTTCCTTCACCTTAAATAAAGGGATAAAAGGGCAACTCAGTGCACGGTTGCGTCCTCGCAAGGCAAGGGTCCAGGAAGTATCCCACCATAAGGGTGTAGTGGGGCAAGGCTTCTCATGCCAATTTGGCAAGAGGCCTCTCCCATAGTTTTCATATATATATATATATATATATAATATGTACACATAATTTATATACAACTTTACTTACTGTATGGCGTAGAGTGTTGGGCGGTGAAACAATGTCACATTCAAAAGATGAGTGTGGCAGAGATGTGCATGTTGTGTTGGATGTGTGGGCATACTAGGAAAGACCACGTGAGGAATGAGACAATCAGACAAAGAGTGGGAGTAGCACCTATTGAAGATAAGATGCGGGAGTTGCGCCTACGGTGGTTTGGTCATGTGCCTAGAAGACCGAGTGATGCACCTGTCAGACGAGTTGTGATGTGTGGAGAAGAGGCAAGGAAGAGAGAGAAAGGAAGGCCCAAACAGACGTGGGTTAGGGGAGTCCGAAGTGATATGGTTCTTCTTGGGTTGGATGAGGGTATGGCTTTGGAGAGAGCAAAGTGGAGGGCGGGTATTCGTGTGGAGGAGTGATCTCGTATTATCTTTTCCCATCATCTCTTTTTATTTGTTTTTTATCCTTTTATCCTTATATATAAACATTATTTTTATCCGTTTTATTTTATCTTTTTAGGTATATTCATCTCTTTTTATATTATCTTTTTTATAATAGCTTATCTTTCTTATCTTTATTTTCTTTCTTTTCCTTTTGGTGGTGATATCATGTATCGATTCATGTTAGCCGACCCCAATATCTTTTGGGACCAAGGCTTGGATGTTGTTGTTGTTTACTTACTAAGTTACTAATGGTAAGAATATTCTACATGTTTATATATATATATATATATATATATATATATATATATATTTCATAAATAAATGTAAACTGCAATACATTTCTTGCAATGGAGTGCATTATGAAATTTCAAATATCAAAAAGTTAAAGTTGGTGATGTTGCAATGAATAAACCCATAAAAAATCCATGAGCACACACTAATGCAAGACTAAAGTTAGAAATCCCACTGAAAAGAAAAATGTTAGAAACCTAAGAGTTTCTAAAACACTATTTAATTATTAAAATGGGTTCCTCAAATTCTTTTTAATAAAAAAAGGTATGATAACAAACATTTGAAGTTTTTGAGTTTCCAACACACTTTTAGGGTTCGAAATGGCGAAATTTGAGTTCCATGAAATTTCCGTGCTTGTCAGGGTTATATGAATATGTACAATAATTATGAGCTATTTGTAAATGCCCTTATGAGCTATGTTTTCAAATTACCTTCCTCAAGGCCTAGCCTACGATTCTCCTGAACCGGCCCCTCCAAATCACCAATGCTATGCCGTCTGTCTAGCGTCCATCGCTTTTTAGAACATTTCTTAGGACATAATTGATAATGCCAAATACATGCATTCTTAAGACAGAACGGTACCTATTATGGTGTTGTTGAGGCTAACAGCTCCTCAAGGCGAGACTATAAAATCGCTTTGAGGCTCCCACTTAAAAAGTCACTTATCATGATGCTTATTCCCCAATCAGTTGCTATCTTGTGTTCTCTTCTCAACTGCTAATTTCCCTATTAAAATGTAGATTAGCTCAATATACATTTTCATTGCTATTTTTTCAGTGATTAATTTTCTGCAGATTTGAAGGTGCATTTGCAGTTCATATATGCAACTACAGATGCATACTATGGAGTATTCTTTGTTATCTACAGTTGTTAGGACATGAGAATGGGTTGAAACACTCACTCTTGATCTTTCTTTAGTAGTTTGGGTCGAACTTAGTCCCTTAGTCCACAAGGTATGAGTCGAACTTTTAAAATAGATTCGTGCTACACTGCTACCTTATTTTACATAAAGTAAACATAGGCATAATGTATAAAATGAGCCCCTGGAATGGATCTCATAATGCTGGCCTCAGTTAAATGTCTTCTTGGGTTCACTACAAAAGCGTCTATTGTAAAATGTCTGTTCAATGGTCTGAAAGTTCTTTACTTAAATACATACTTTCATCCTAATCAACAGTAAAAGAATACAAAAAGGGCAAATAAAGAATTACAATCCAATTTACTGCTAGTGGATATACTTGAATAACTAATGAATCTTCCTAATAAAGCCTTCTTTTTTCGAAACCTCTTTAGACAAATGAAAACAATCTATATGGCAGGTTTTCAAGCACTACTGCTAGAACTTTCGCTACTTCCAGGGGTAGTAAGCTCTCTAAGCATAGCAACAACTTGCAACATATTAAGCCGCTTTGATGGGAAATCATCCACACATTGCAGTGTTATCTCCAAGTACCTAATCATTTCCTTCACCGCCACCTCCTCTGCTGCTACGACTGAGTCATCCGTCCCGCTGCCTTTCGAAAACAATAGCAGCTGAGGATCAATGACTTCCATTGTTTTTCCTTCTCCCACTTTCATCTTTACCCATCCCACCAGGTTCGTGTCCCCAAAATCTTCCTTGTCAGTAGGCCTTTTCCCTGTCAAAAGCTCCAGAAGGACAACCCCGAAAGAGTACACGTCGCCCTTTGCAGTGCACCGGAAACTCTGGTAGTACTCTGGGGGAACATACCCCGGTGTGCCGGCAAGTGTGCTCACGCTCAAATGCGTATCTAACGCGCTTATGAGTCTGGCCATGCCAAAATCCGAAACTCTTGCTTCAAGCTCGTCATCTAAAAGGACATTGCTAGATTTCATATCGCGGTGGATGATGTGTGGGATGCAATTGTGGTGAAGGAAACACAACCCTTTGGCTGCTCCCCTTGCAATCTTCTTTCTCTCTTCCCACGTTAGGGTTAACGATCTCCTCCACCTCACATGGAGAGCTTCTTCAAGGCTCCCGTTTCTCATGAACTCGTAAACCAGTAGCCTCTCCTCCCCTACTTTGCAGTAGCCCAAGAGAGGGACAAGGTTCTTGTGTCTGATCTTCCCAAGCGTCTCCATCTCCGCCATGAACTCCCTGTCTCCTTGACAGCTCAAGCTGATAAGCTTCTTGATCGCGACAGTCGTCCCATCTTTTAATGTCGCCTTAAAGACTTCACCGAACCCGCCCGTGCCAATCAGGCTAGCAGCCGCGAAGCCGTTTGTGGCCTCTATCAGCTGTGAGAATTTCAGCTTCCTTAGCTGCATTTGGAAAGTTGCAACATTTATGCTCAGCGGTTCCTTCTCCCTCTCTATCTTCCACGTTGTGGCTGCCTGTGATGCATTGAGCCTGTTCAGCATCTTGACTCCCTTTGCCTCCCTATGTCTAGAACGAACCATGACAACGGCCAACACAATCAAAGCGAAGATGGTTGCAACTGATATGCTGATCCCAATAACGATTGCTTTAATAATCATCCGGGAAGCTCGTGACCCTCTTTGTCTTGAGTTTTGATCTGTTGTCGGAGGGTCGTAGTTGTAAACGTACTGGCATTTGGACAAGGGGACGCCACATAGGCCTGGGTTGTTAGCAAACTGGGTGGCGGGAAGTGTGCTGAGCTGTCCTGTCTGAGGGATTTCCCCGGTCAACTCATTGTAGGAGAGGTCGATTTGGACGAGGAAAGATAGATTTGAGAAGGAATCAGGGATATGGCCCTGTAACATGTTGTGTGAAGCGTCAAACACGCCTAGGTTTTTTAGCCCACCACCGAAAGACGAGGGGATTTCTCCGGATAAACGGTTGTGAGACAAAACCATTACTTGTAAATCTATCATCTCCCCGAACTCATCCGGGATTTCTCCCCTAAGATCATTATATGAGAGGTCAAGATACTCTAGAGTCTGGTAGCTTGTGAAGAAGCTAAGGACCGGACCGGAATATAATCGTGTGAAGTCGCAAGTCTTCAGGGATGGGATTTTCAGTAGCCTCTCTGGGCGGATGCCGTAAAATTCAAGCAACCCCCCGACTCCTCGGCAAGAGTTCCCGATGTTCCGGACGAAAACCATCGTATTACCAGATAAGATCCCGCCCTGGTGGGCCTTTGATCCTTTCTGGCGGCCCAGCCGGGCTGGGATCTCACCAGTCAAACCGTTGCTGCTTAAGTCCAGCCATACCAAACTACTACAGTTGACTATCTCGGTGGGAATTTGACCACTCAAGCTGTTATTTCCGAGCTGCAAGATTGCTAGCCTCTTCAGGGACCCAAATTCTACAGGAATTTCACCTGTTAGTCCGTTACTGGTGAGGGCAACCCACTCGAGATTCCCACATTTGAAAAGCTCCTGCGGTAATTTTCCTCTCAGTCTATTGTTGTTCAAGATGAGACCCTTGAGTTTCCCACAGTTACCCAACTCCGCTGGAATATTCCCGTCCAAATTGTTGTACCAGGCAATCAGCTGTTCCAGATTTCCTAGTTTCCCTAGCTCCGGAGGGATTGAGCCATTGAGATTGTTCAAGCTCAAATCAACCGTCCTCAGCTGCGTACATTTCGATAGCTGACCTGGAATCTGCCCGTAAAGCAAGTTGTCTGGTACTCTCAGCTCTTCGAGAGAAGCAGCTCCAGGGCATAAATCTGGCGGAATCATGCCGGAAATCAAGTTGGAGCTGAAGTCAATCACTCTCAGCTTACTGCAGAAGGATAAGGAAGCTGGAAACACGCCTGAGATGTTGTTGCTTCTCATCAGCAGAGTCTCCAGGGACACCATTTTTGGAAGAATAGAGTCCGGGAAGGAGCCTGTTAAATTGTTATTTGAAAAGTCCAAGTTCTGTAGCAAAGAACATGAAGAAAAGGAATATGGGATAGATCCGGTTATATTGTTGTTCGAAAGCTTAAGTTCCAAAAGTGACCCACAAGCATTCCCCAGCTCGAGAGGGATCCAACCCGTCAAAAGATTTGAAGAAAAATCCAATCTTTGTATCCTTTTGAGCTGTCCGAATTGGCCTGGGATTTGACCAGAGAATGAATTGGAAGCCAAATTCAAGTCGGAGAGATTTGTACATTTAGCAAAGTCTGCCGGAACAGAACCGGAAAACTGGTTACCCGACAAATCAAGGTGTGCCAAGGAATCACAAACCTCGATTATCATCCCAAAAACTGAACCGGTCAGGTTGTTATAAGACATGTCCAAAAAATTCAGTTTTCTGGTCTGGACCAAGAAGTTGTCTGGGAGAGAACCAGTAATATTAGTGAAAGCGACATTCACATACTCTAGATTTGGGCATTTGGCAAATAGACACTCTGGGACATTCCCTGCCAGTCCGGAAAATGACAATTCAAGATGCTTTATTCCGTAAGGGAGTTGACTCAGCGAAGAGGACGATACTGACATCTCTTTGTTCCCAGAAGCATCAAGGGAAACCAACATGTCCAGAGAACCTAAAGGGTCAAAAGAAACATCGTCACCAACAAGGCCGGCACTTGAAAGATCAACAGCACTCACTCTCCCTAGGCTACTACACTTCACTCCATACCAAGAAGAGGAACATGGATCTTCTTTCTGCCGCCACCCGGAAAGAACTCCTCTCGGGTCTTCCTGGATCATTTTCTTGAACACCAGAAGGGAAGCTGCATCGGTTTCAATGGAATGAACAGGAGGTAGGGTGGGGTCTGTTGCAGCAGAAACAGGAATCAAAACTGCCCAAGCTAAGATGGCTGAGAGAAGAAGATAAAGGGAATGCCGGAGTTGTGAGATGGTGATTTCCATTTGGTCGGTGATGGGGGTATGATCTTTGCGTAGGAATGCAGAGAGAAAAGAGGAAACTATTAGCTTTAGGCAAAAGTTTGTCTTTCTGAATTCAATGTCTTTTTCATTTTCTTTTTGTTTTATTATTTATTCTTCTTGCTATTTGTAAATCGAAAAGGAGGCAAATCTCACGTAGAAAGAAGAATTGAGAAAAGCAGAGTCTGCTGTGGGGTCAAAAGGAGAGCTTTGGTAAAGGAAAAGTCATCCCTAAAATAATGAAAACCTACACTTCTTTAATGCGGTAAAACAATCACTGAAGAAAGTACTTCATCCATCATTTGATTGTTTCAAGAAACTCTTACCTTCTCCTTAGAAAAAAATAAATTCGTAGTTTATTTGTTTTCTCTTTTCAATAGTACTAAATTTTATATTAATGTGTATATATATATAGTAAAGGATTTTTTTTTAATAATACGTAGTACTATACTCCGTATAATATTATATTGCATATGAAATTATGTAATATATTGAATAGTATAATAGAAAATGTAATATTTATTGTATAATATATTGAAATTATATAATATATTGAATAGTATAATACAAAACACAATATATTGTACTCGTATTGAATTATGCATATTTATATAAGATGTATATACATCACAAAATGTAAGCCAAAGCTGAAATTGAAACAAGAAATTACCCTTTATCAGTGTTATGAGAGAAATTATGAAATAATAATGATAATAACCGTGATGGTGATAACAATAATATAATATAATAAGAATATAATAATAAAAGTACTAATAATAACACTAAACAATACTATAATAATGGTAATAAAAAATAATCAATAATGTTTAAAATATAAATTATAATCTGTATTCAATACCAACAATTTCATGTGTTGCCTTTGAAAGTGAGAGGGTAAAACAACCAATGTTTAGTTTTGGAGACTCGTGTCCAATTGCTTGCAGTGATAGTATTTTAATCTATTGGTATTCCTTTGCATTTTCACACTGAAAAAGGAAATATATATTCTACATATATGTAGGGAGCGGTTCCGGTAAGAACACATCTTAGGAGAAAAATGAGAACGAATGTAGACCGTTAGATTAGATTGTATGGAACTGAATTGTGCATTCGTTGAAACCGAAATGTGCATTAGATGATATTGAAATGTGCAGAATAAAAATTTAAACTTAAATGTGCATTAGATGAAATTGAAATGTGCGGAATAAAAGTTACAAAAATAACCTCACATCGTACCTTTTATTCTGCACATTCCAGTTTCACCTGATGTACATTTCAATTTCATTTAGTGCACAATTCAGCTTCACATAATGCCAATGTATTGTACCTTTTGTGCTGCACATTTCAATTTCACCTAATGCACATTACTGTTTCATCTAATGCACATTGGATTTCACTTAAAGCAAATCTAAATGTCCAGATTCGTTCACATTTCTCTCCTAAGATCATGTTCTTATTTGAACCAAAACCTATATATATAAGTATTTGTATAGAGACTACGTAAAAAATGATGAACCATTTTGAGAACCGACTGGTTAATTGAAATTGGACCGGCATCAGTCCCAACCGTGGACTAGCTGGAAATGGTCCGGGTCACCCCTAGACATAAAGATTATCAACCTACAAAAGCAGCAATTTTGAATCACTAAAGACTATTTAATGCTGAAGCATTCCTTTATCATAATTTGTGTGCAATGATTGAAGTTGCTACTTTTCATTAAATATATCAATTAAATTTATTAGTCAAAGTGCGGCAAATTTAAGTTACTCCCTCCGTCCCATAATTATCTTCATTCTTTCCTTTTTGGTCTGTCCCAAATTTATCTCCTCTTTCCCTTTTTAGCAAAGGATTTGTGGTTCACAATCATTCTTACACATTTCTCTCTCCTCTGCACAACTCTCCACCACACATTTCCCACTTTCTTAATATGTGTGCCAATTCAAAAGAGGAGTTATTTATGGGACGGAGGTAGTAAATTAAATGTGTCGAATTTTTGTAAAAACTATGGACTGAGTCAACAACATGCGGAGAGAGGAAATATTGGTGGCCACTAGTGAAGCGGATATAAGTGACGGTCAAAGGGGGGAGTAGGGTGGGTCCGGGCAATATCTATGATCATGCTTTTCTTTCTTTAAAACGACAGGGAATTTAGAGAGTTCAGTGTTTGATCCAACAAAGTGATTTCCACGTCAGACGGCGTGAGAATGTCGCACTTTTCTGTCCACATCTCAGGCACAGGTAACAGAGGACTAATATAAATGCACTCAGGGTTCTTCTTTATTTTGGTGAAGTTCATCAATTATTTTACATCCAAGGAATTAACAATAATAATCTCTAATCTGAGTATTTATAAAAATAATCCTTTGTTCGTGTAAATAAATTGAAAAGAATTCAAACGACCCAAAAATTAGTGTCGTTGTAGAAGTGTCATCAAATTGCAACGCCATGATAATGTCATATAATAATGTAATGATGATACATTTGTATTCACATTTGACGACACATTCACTTCATATAAATTAGTGATATGCTAGTATTACGATGTGTTGTTGTCTTTCCTTGTTTTGGTACTTCTATAGTATCAAGTATTGAACCATTTTTATAAGGGAACGAATCATATTTGGAACCACCATATCCACCTAAAGTTTTAATGTTCAAGCTAATTTTAATCAAACTCAAACACAAAATTCCTATCTATTCAAAGCATCCCATAACTCATTGAACGTCATTTAGATTGAACTCAAAGTCAGCATGAAAATTTATAGACAGACAATTTGTTCTTCAAAACAAAGCAAAATCCAAAATAACAATACTCTAGAATTTTAGTCTACATGGGGCTGCAAACATAAAGTAGCCATTACATATCATCAGTAGTCATTTACTTCCACCACAACTCTATCATTAGTAGCCTTACAAAGTAAAAGTTTTTTTTTTTTTTTTGTCTTCTGCCGCCTCTCTGGTCTCTCAACAAACTCATCGAGGTCATCCTCTTCATTAAAGTCATCCATAACCTCTTCGCCTTTTGACATAACTTTCTTGTACACTATAAAAAGATCAAATAATTTTATCCAATGCTTAAACACAAGTAATTTTAATGATGAACATCTTAAGTGTAAAATATTATTCAAAGAAAAATTAATGTAGTAAATAATTACTTACCAAACAACCTAAAAATCTGTCCAACTTTGACTAATTATCAATAGGGCTTGCATACAAGTCAAGTCCGTTATAGATCTGATCATCATCTGGGTTTTGGGTATTAATAATATGCACAAGGTATTTTGATGTCAGCGTTTGATGAATCACTATTTTATCATGAGACTTAAGACCTTGAAGTCAAAAATCATCATTGGAAACAATACTTTTGAGGTGAGATGAATAACCATCAGACACCTTGGTCTCTAGAATGGTTTGGCAAAAATTTTGTTTGTCTTCCTCGAAAAGAGTGTATGGTGTGGGGGTATATAATTTCCTCCTAGTATTAAATGCAGTGTTCTAAAAGGCGCTAGGCGCTAGTCGGGCGGTGACTGGCCGCCTAGCGCCTAGCCCGCCTAGGCGGGCGCCTAGGTGCCGACTAGGGCGCCTAGGTATTTTCCTATATTTCTTTGTTTTATTTTTATTTTCATTGAATTTTAAATATATTACCAATAATTTTATAATATTTTAAAACTAGAAATAGCTCATATAATCATTAGTTATTATGGTTTTTGTATAAAAATTATAAAAAGTAAAACAATTAATAGATAAATGTAGAGATTTTTATTTTTTTTAGTCTCTAAAAATGTACATAAACACTCTAAAAATTTATAAATATTTCAAAATTATTTTTTTATCGTAGAAATATGAGACTAAACTATATAGGAATAGAATACTTATTGATCAAACGTTGTTTTAAGTCAAAACGGGGGAAAAAAGTTGAATCGGGAAAAAAATTAATCCAGACCGCCTAGCCACCGCCTAGCCGCCTAGGCGCCCGACCGATTTTTTCGACCGATTACATCAAAGTCGGGGCGCCCGGCCACCGCCTAGCGTCTAGGCGGGCGCCTAGCCCGATTTTTAGATCCATGATTAAATGTTTCCTTATCTTTAGATGAATAAGGTCATTTCTAGCTTTTGGATCATCTTTGGTCTTTGTTGGTTGATCGAGTAGTGTGCCATAAAGTTCTCACTCGCATTATTCTCAATGTGCATTACATCTAGAAGATGATGAATTAGCAAATGTTGCCACTACTCTAAATAAAAGAATATCGACTTGCGCTTAAATAGCCTCGCCTTGTTATGGTGTTTGATGCCCTGTTTCTGTGTCTGTTTATTTACCTTGTATTTCCCAAGTTTGTAGTTTATGATTATGGGGCAACCAATAAACGTCAGTGATGGCATGAGTTGTCACGCTCCAGACCGTATCTAAGCACGTTTACAACCGCCGTATGATCAAGTGACGTCACTCGCAAGTCAACCTCACTTAATCATACAAGGCGTTTGATAAAATAATCCATTCATACTCAGTAGTAAACATACATAACAACATCACATTTAAACCAATAAATAGAGAAAATATTCAACGGTAAATCATAAGCCACATCCGGGCAACAACATGGGCATGCAAGCCCAAAAATTAGTTTGTAAGAAGTAAAATACTCATGAGCAAATAATTGATAGTTTGAAAGAAAATAAGGAAACACGGACCACGTCTTCCTTGAGTTGATATCACTCGTCTAGGGCGTGACAATTAAGTGGTATCAGAGCCATCTAAGTTCTAAACCATGTAATCAACCTCTCACAAGAGATTTTACAAAAAGAGTGTTACCGAAAACCATGAGCATTGTATTTTGACGCTTATAGAACTATTGTTACCTAAGTTGTAAGGTATATAGTTGTTAAGACAGTACCCTTAACAATTGGTATGATGGTGATTTGGGCCAATTTCTATCTATAACGTTCTTCCGTCAATTGACATTGGTAGGAGTCTTACGACTCATCCAAATTTCTTTTTCAGAAATGGAGGGTAGGCGCATGGCGACGAGGAACAACCCGAGGGGGCAAGCACCGGTAGCATCCATCGGGACTAGCCGGGCTGCATCTCGGGTCTCAAGAGGAGGTCGTGGATGCCATCGGGCTCAAACCGTGAACGATGGCCATGTTAGCTCGGTGTATGAAACCAACACTGAGTACTATGACTCAACGTACGTTCCTGAAACGGAGCATGATGAGACCCCATATGACGGGGGTGATACGCACACCGACGAGGACAACGATTAGAGTGATGCCCGATTCGCCCAAATGGGTGAATTGCTTGAGTGGTATCAAAAGAAGAAACCGAGGAGAGACCTTAGGCGCCACGCGTGACTACTCACGCGTGACTAACTTTAGTCACGGACTAGCCACGGTCCATATCCGTGACTAATTTGTCACCGGAGCTCATATCCGGCCAGTTAAATTTAAGTTAGTCACGGATACCATCCGTGACTAATTATATTATTTAAAAAAATAATAATTAGTCACGGACGCCATCCGTGACAACATTTCAAAAATTCAAAATTCATAATTCAAATTTTCAAATTCCCGGTTTCAAAATTTTAAAATTTTCAACTTAGTCACGGTCCAAATCCGTGACTAAATTTTTTATTTTTTAAAAAAAAAATAATTTCTTTTCTGTAAAAACAAGAAATCGGATAAAATTTAGTCACGGAAATAGTCCGTGACTAATTTTCGAAAATTATAAAAAAAATCAAATTTTCAAAATAACTTTTTACGCTTTTTAAATATTAATTTAATTTAATAATTAATTACACTTTTTACGCTAATTAATTAATTAATTTAAATTTTTTATAACGTTTAATTTTTACGTAATTTATTTTAAAATATTTTTTTTAAATAAAGCTCCGAAAATGTTAACTCATACACGGAATTAAATATCACATAAATTAACTCCATACACATCATAAAAATTGAAAAAATAATTCATACACAATCATTAAAAATGTATATTACACATTCAACCATAATACTGAAAATAATCATTGGGCTCTTCGGGCTCTTCGGGCTGTTCGGGCACTTCGGGCTCTTCATGCCGGGTGCCTCCTCGGGTGCCTTCGCGGCTGGCTCCTCCGCGGCTGGATCCCCCGCGGCTCACTACGGGTGGCTGAAACATGTTCCAAGACTGATCATGAAAGGATCCGTAGGAGGGCATGCCAAACCCGGAGTTGGAATGGAAGTTGCCCATTTGCGTAATTTGAGGAGTCATTTCAGGATGCCTCACATACGGCTGAGGCTGATAGCCGGCATTGAACAAATTCATCTGCCGTTCCATCATCTCAAACCGAGTTCTTGTTTCTTCATCCTTCCTGCGTTGCTCCTCGCGTTGCTCCTCTAATTGTCGCTAAAGTTCGGCAATCCGAGGATCCTCACCACTAGGGGCGGGCAAGAATCCCGGTCCCGTTGTCCCATTCCGGTATATCCCGAAACCGTACCGGTGTTGTCCCGTTCCGTTTGGGTCTCATTGATTTTGTCCCGCACCGGTCCCGTACCGGTTTAAAACGGGACGGGACCGGGACATTGGAAGGTTATCCCGAACCATCCCGTTGTCCCGTTTGTAATAACTATATAGATTTTGTAGCATGTGACTACTGTGTAATGTCAACTCAAAAAATAAATGGTAACATGTTTTTAGTTCTTCAAGTCCAATTTTTAAATTAAAAATAATACCTAACATACATATTTACTAACATAGATTTTTATCCCACTTTGTATATCTACATATGAGTATCTCATAGCTAGAACACATGATTTTGAATAAACTAATTCATTTTTGCTTTGTTTTAAATTTAAATTTCAAATTTTGCTAAACCTAACTAAAATCTAATACGTAGTAGCTTTTAGCTTGTGATGAACATCAATTAACTTTTAAAATGTTAATATTTTGGTGCATGATACTTTAGAAATGCTAATATATATTAATTACAAATGATTATTTTTTGTTAGTTTGGGGCGTCTCGAACCGTTCCGAACCATCCCGGTCCCGATTTAAATGGGACAAGACTAGGACAAAGCCTTATCCCGTACCGTCCCGTTATTATTAATTGGGACGGGATCGGGATAACCCTAATCCCGAACCGTCCCGACCCATGCCCACCCCTACTCACCACCACGCGATCAAGAAGAGGAAGCGTCGTCGCGGTTGAGCAAAATCCGTTGGCCCTCGGCTCCCAAGCAAGGAACCCGATCCTTGTAAACCCCGGCCGCCTCCAGGATCGCCTGATCATCCTCATCGGAAGCGAGGTCATCCTCTTCTGTCAAGCCAAGCTCGGCACGCCTATTCTCAACAGTTGAGTTATACTTCGTTTACAAGATTAATTCAAGTTAGATTCTCTTTATTTTTAGAAAAATAAAGAACATGAATGTATTACTTACTTCAATTTCGACGAGGCGAGATGGAAGATCGACATCCGAATCAGTCTTGCCCGTCCAACAGTGCTTTACGACCTTAAGCAGCCCTACCCTCTTCTTCTCGGGGCCCGCCTACATGGTTCAAAAAAGATTTACAATCAAACACTGATATACATTATGCCTGAATATTATAAAAAGAAAATATATATTTATCACCACTCATATAATCCGGATGTTCAAGTGCAAATTTAATAAACTCCGCAATTCCATCAAGAAAATTTGTTTTCATTCCGTACAATTCCGCATTTTTATCATACACCCAACTTCTATTCTGCCTATACATTATGCCTGAATATTATACAAAGAAAATATATATTGGTTAAAAACTCTAAATTATATATAGACAATAACAACATATGTGTAGGAGCATTATTAATAATAAATGTTTACGTTAATTATATAATAATATATCTAGTTTTATCTAATATTATACGTAATTTTAATAATTTAACAACATACGTTAATAATAATACTTTGAATTTTACGTAATTTTAATAATAATGTTTACGTTAATTATATAATAATATATCTAATTTTATCTAATTTTAACAACATACGTTCATTTTAATAACAAATTTATCTAATAATATATTCAAATAATATATAAAACAAATTACGTAATTCTAACAACACTAATTTATATGACACTAATCCAATAAATTAGTGATTCAATAACACAAATTTAATAACAAATAGCGTAATTGTATCCTAATTTATATAACACTAATTAATATAATACTAAATCCTAATTCCAAAAACCAATCATAATTTATAAAATGCAATAAATTACTAAAAAAGTAACTAATTTACGTATTTCTAACCAAATACAACATCATACACTAAGTTAACTAATTTTAACTAATTTATTTCGTTAATTAATTAACAACAAATCATAATTTATAAAATGCAATAAATTACTAAAAAATTAACTAATTTACGTAATTCTAACTAAATACAACATCATGCACTACTAAGTTAACTAATTTATTTCGTTAATTAATTAGCAACAAATCATAATGTATAAAATTCAACAAATTACTAAAAATTTAACTAATTTACGTAATTCTAACTAAGTTAACTAATTTAAACTAATTTATTTCATTAATTTTAACAACCTTAATTATTTCGTTAATTAATTAACAACAAATCATAATGTATAAAATTCAACAAATTACTAAAAATGTAACTAATTTACGTAATTCTAACTAAATTCAACCTTATGCACTAAGTTAACTAATTTAAACTAATTTATTTCATTAATTTTAACAACCTTTTTTTAAACCCATTTGAAGTAAATAATACTTAAATGTACCTAATATTATCATAAATGTAACTAATTTATTAGCTAATTAAAATAACTTTATGCATCAATACATTAAAACCTACGTTTAACTAATTCTTAATAATAAAAAAACATAAGTGAAATGACATACCTTATCTGCATAAACAGGGAAAATGATAAAAGATAGATTACATCCGCTTAATCTTGCAGACAGATACTGTATTATGTATTTGGTGTGGTTCAACTGAAGGAGTCTGGCCAACCATATATTAAAAATCTAGTCACGGATGTAGTCACGGATGTGTCCGTGACTAAATATATTCGTACGAATTACCGGTCCGAATTAAATAAGGACCGTTGGGAAAATTAATTTTCAAATTAGTCACGGACTTAGTCACGGATACGTCCGTGACTAAGAGCCGGAGTAAAATAATATCAACCGGAGGAGGAATCCCGGTCACCGGAAGACATTAGTCACGGCGTGAATCCGTGACTAAGTCTAGTCACGGACTTAGTCACGGCCATATCCGTGACTAATCTATTTTTTAAAAATCCGTGACTAAGTAGTCATGGACCGTATCCGTGACTAATATCCGTGACTACACGCGTGTTTTTTTGTAGTGGTACGTAGTTCATTTTTATGATGTTCAAACGGGACGGTTAATGACATTGATTATAAGTTGTAATTATGTCGGTATTTTTCATACTCCCTCCGTCCCGCAAAGAAGTTCCCACTTTCTTTTTTTAGCAATCCCAAAAAGAAGTTCTTCTTTCCCTAAATGGAAATTTATCCTACATCAAAACAGTGCCAAACAGTGTCTAAACAGTGCCAAACAGTGTCGAAACAGTGTTAAAACAGTAAAACTTACCCCCTGATAAGTCTATATTTAGACACGCATTTGCTGCGTGTTGGGATCGGCTTTTGATGGTTTTCCTAACTTTAAGGTGTTGCAAGTCTCAATTTTAGCTCAAGTTATGTTTACCAGGCGTTGGTTCGAGTTTTGTGTTGTTTGGAGTCAAAATCAGGAATTTAGAGTCCGGCACCGGCGCTTGAGGAGCAATCAGGATGATTTGAGAAGCATTCTAGATGAATTGAATGCTTTGGAGGTCACCGGGAGTGATAAGTCCATTTTTGTACTTATTTTTCTTATCAAATTTAAGCGATTTTTGAATGAAAATAGAAAGAAAAGACACATTTTATATATTTTGGTTCAAGTTTCATGAAATCAGGTGAAAATCACATCCATAATATGTTTAGCGGGATTTCGGGTCAATTGAGCACAAAATGAGTCAATTTGAGTGACAAATGCACTTATACCGGAAGAAGCAAGCATTGTATCAAGGTGATTCAGAAGACAAAAATGAAGAGCAGGAAAAGCCGCAAATCGAATATCAAGTTTAGATTCGTAGAACATATCAAACGAACGAAGCTGTACTTGTGCACACAAACTAGTGAAGATAATTTGAAAGCTAATTCGCAACATATATAGAAAAGATGTGGGAAATGAAAGAGGGGCAGAGATATCATACATCATAAGCTTCGGAGATCTGTTTGAACTTGGCTTCAGCATCTCTCTTGTTATTGGGATTCTTATCGGGGTGCCACTTCATAGCGAGCTTTCTATAAGCCTTCTTCAAGTCATCGTCTTTAGCGTTCCTATCGACACCCAATATCTTGTAGTAGTCTACCCCCATGTCTTCTTCAACCTCCGATCTCTTTCTCTTATTCACGTTTTCAATCTTGCCTTTTCTCTTTCGTTTTATTCTCAGAGAAATTCGAAGCACTTAGAGCATCTCCAATGGGATGTCTATTCTCTTACACACTCTTACAATTGGGTCCCATTTTTTATCTCACAAATTTTATGTGTAGGACCTACATATCTCCTTATTTATTTTCATTTTCATTTTTTTATATCACTTCTAACCCACTTTTCATCCACTTTTGCTTCTCGATTCCCGTGTAATGTCTATTTGTGGACATTGTCATAGACATTGTCTACAATTTACTCCTATCTCTCTCTTCCTTTTCATTTTTCTATACACACCACTTCCAACCCCAAATCAGTTCAAAACACCTTCTTTCTTCCTCCATTTTCGAGCTAAAAAGGTCTTAGAGAGAGAGAAACTTCAATTCTTCATATCTTCTTCATTTTAGCTCCAAATTGTAAGTTCTTTATATGTATTTTCATCTTCTCAACGAGTAGAATCTGAATCTGCACTTTGTTTGTTCAATCTGTTCTTCGAAAATTTCCAGATTATTTTTCAAGTATTTCGCATTTACTTCCAAAAATTAAATAAAATAGTTATTGTTGTTGAATTCATTCCAATTAATTATATAGTTGTTCACTAGCCTCAAGGTAGTTATTTATCTGAAGAAATTAATTTTTCACGAAGGATAAGTAATTTTTTATCAATTTTGGTAATTATTTGAGACTAGTTCATAATTCAAAATAAATACTAAAAAAAAAAAGAAAAAAAAATTAGTTCGTATCTAATTTCAGTTTGATTCATAGTAATATCACTCCCAGTAGCTAAAATAAAATTTATAACGAAGTTAGCATATTTTTAGTTGCTTTTTGCATTTTTCTAGTTAAAATTGGGAAAATTATCAATTAGTTGTCAAAAATTGGATTTTAGGTTCAAAAATTGGTGTAAAATTCCAGGAAGTTATATTTTAGTTCCTACAAGTTTATTGTTCCAGAATATAATTTTTGTTTAATTTTTACTATCATACATGTTTAATTCCTTGTTAATGTTGAATTTAATCATTATATTGTTAATTGCAAAAATGGTGATGAGTAGCTAAATTTGTTAGGGCATGAATTGAGAAAAGGAATATGGATTGACTTGTTGACCTAAAATTAGGGGTTAAAATTAATAAATTGGACTAGTTGTTTAAAATGATGAAATAGTAATTAATAATAGTTAGCCATTTTCATTAATTAAATTCTTGGAAAATTAATTCTAGCTTGTCTATGAGATTAGAAATTAATTTAAGCCAACCATATTTGAGCACATTAATAAGGTCTAGAAATAGGATAATTTAATGAAAAGGATTTACATCTTGTCTATGAGAAATAAATTCAATTGCTAAAATAAAGAGTTTAACTAGTTAATGAATTTGGCTATTTTTATTAATTAAAATATTGGAAAATTATTTCTACCTTGTCTATGGGTTTAGAATATAATTTAAGCCAACCATTTTAAACACATTAATGATACCTAGAAATAGGATAAATTAATGAAGATAGTTTCTATTCTTGTCTATGAGGAAAGAAATTATTAGTCCAACTTTAGTCTTAATTTCCCTAATTAAGAGGTCCAAGAACATATCCATTTCTAATTACTCAATTCATTGCCCTTATTTGCATCCTTGAATATTCAATCTTATTACATTAATCTTTAAATTGCACCTTGCTCCTAGTATAATTTAGCATAATATAGAACAAAATCACTTTCCTATATTGAAAAAGCTTCCAACGATTAGCGATAGCCCGTGACTAAAATTAAATTAAGAAACTTCTCCGCCATTCCTCAAGAGACACGACACTCGGGGAAAAACCGAAAGGTTAGACTCCGTTTTACTACAACGCCGCGAAAGCGGTTATCAAATGGCGCCGTTGCCGGGGAATGGCACGATTAATTCTTGATTTAGTTCTAGCATAGGTGAATTCTAGTTAGGGAGACTTTTTCGCCCTTGCGACAATTTGTATAAAGATTTCAGGATAAATGAATGCATACCCGCTCTAAAGGAGTGGAAGGTCTAATTGAACTTGATCCTGAACCTGAACGAACTTTGTGGAAAAATCTTTCAATCCACAAGAAATCAAGCATGGCGGGAGAAAGGACGGTGTTGCAAAATCTTACGCCAAACTTCATCGAGGATGATAGTATCAGCGCACCGGCAATCGAGGCAGCCAATTTCGAGATCAAACCCGCCATTGTCAACATGATGTCCAACCATCAATTTGGCGGGTCCAAGCAAGATGACCCTAGGGCCCACATGTTGTGGTTCACTCGAGCATGCCAAACGTTCCGCTTTAACGGAGTGACCCCCGACGCCGCAAAGTTGACCCTGTTTCCCTTCTCATTACGGGATAGGGCATCTTTGTGGCTGAATAGCTTTCCAACGGGTCACTTCACAACATGGGCGGCACTGCACCAAGCATTCATGCAAGAATACTTTCCTCCATCGGCAGTTGCTAAAATTAAAACAGCAATCCAAAACTTTAGGCAATTCCCGATGGAGTCCTTAAGTGAAGCATGGGATCGTTTCAAGGATATGAGAAACAAATGTCCACTCACACTGATGGATTCTAGTAGCTTGATGTTCCATTTTTATAATGGACTTCAAGTTAGTAGCAAAAAAGAACTTGATTTCTCTTCTCAGGTGGGATCATTCCTTGACATGGCACCCAACACCAACGAAGCTCTGGTGGAGAAGGTCACTTCAAATGCAAGATACTGGTATGATGAAAGAACTCCAGCAGCAACAAAACCGGGCTATCTTGAAGTTGACCAACTCACGGCCCTAACAGCGAAGATTGAAGGATTGGTCGTGGAAGTGAAGAATTTGAAGAATGATAACAATCACACCAACCAAGTCAACAACATCGGTGCTGTCCCGAATCAACAATCATCCCGATACTTCGGGAACTCAAGCTCTGTCCCACAGTCATCTCAATTTAATACTTTTTCACCTGTTTCCCATTCAACTGAACTTGTACTCTCATGTGAGATATGTTTTGGTCCACATTTGACCAATTCATGTCAATTAGTTGATGAATGTAATCTAAGCAACAACAGGGAGGTGAACCTGCTGGAGTATGGCCGAACAAAACAAGAAGGGCCATGGGCGAATCAAGGCAACCGGGGGGGTAACTCAAACTACCCTCCTCAAAATTATCAAGGGAGGAATTACCAAGGTAACCAATGGCGGGGGGATTACAACAATGGTCCTCCTCGCGGCGGTTATCAAGGTAATCAATACTACCCCAACAATAATCAAGGGAACAACTTCCAGAGTCGGAACCAGGGAGGTGCACCAGCCCAACAGAACAACCAGACTTATGTGCCTCCACACCAACGACAAACGGAGGCTACCCAACCATCAGAGATAGGCCTGCTGGTTGCAGAACTGGCAAGGACACGGGAGGAAATGTCAAGATACAAGGCCAGCACTGACAATCAGATCAAAAATCTGATAATGCAAATTACTCAGAACAATGTTCCCGGTCGCCAACCAGGCAACTTGCCTAGCACCACGGAACCAAATCCCCGTGAACATGTGCAAGCTATCACTCTCCGAAGTGGGAGACAAACGAAAGAAGTCGAGCAGAAAGACAAAGACGATACTCTGATCATAGAACCTGAGAAACAAATTGATGCTCCAACTGAGAAGAGCATGGAACCAACACGCCCTAACACAAAGGTCACTATCGTCAAACCTTCTCTCCCGTTTCCTTCACGGGTTAGAAATGATGACGATAGCAGGAAATACAACAAATTCCTGGACCTACTCAAACAACTCCACGTCAACCTGCCGCTGATGGATGCCCTAGCGGAGATGCCCAAATATGCCAAGTTTTTCAAGGACTTGCTGACAAACAAGAGGCAGCTGCAGGAGCTCTCAGTCGTGGACTTGAACGCAGAATGCTCGGCCGTGGTTCTAAGGTCAATACCCGAAAAGCTAAAGGATCCAGGCAGTTTCACTATCCCTTGCTCTATAGACAATTTCAATTTCAATAATGCTCTAGCTGACTTAGGGGCAAGTATCAATCTGATGCCTTCCTCTATAGTCGAGAAGCTAGGACTTGGGGAAATGAAACCCACCAGGATGTGTCTTCAACTGGCTGATCGCTCAGTCAAATATCCGAAAGGAATTGTTGAAGACGTCCTGGTCAAGGTTGACAAATTCATTTTCCCAGTCGACTTTGTAGTAATGGACATGGAAGAGGATAGGGAAACACCTCTTATTCTGGGAAGGCCCTTTCTGGCTACCGCCAGGGCCTTGATTGATGTCACTGATGGCTCATTAACTCTAAGAGTCGGAGATGATCTTTGCACCTTCCGACTCTCAGATGTTATGAAACACCCCACAGATTCCTTTCAAGGATGTCATTTTCTTGATACCTTTGAGTCTATTGAAGGGTATCTGTTTGGGGAAGAAAATGGACATGTAACTGATGAAGCATGTCTGTTAAAAGAAGCCAACAGTGATGTGAGTGATGCATGTGAGAGTTGTGAGGATGCGCTGATTGATCAAGCTTCTAACGAAGTATTGACTGAGTTTGAGGGGGAGAAAAATGAACAAAACTTGAAGAACGACCACCCCCTCGAACTAAAGAAACTGCCCGACCACTTAGAATATGCATTCTTGGATGACGAAGGCAAATGCCCTGTCGTCATCGCCGCACACTTAAGTGAGGTACAAAAGGAGAAATTACTTGGAGTCCTTAAGACACACAAGCAAGCAATTGCTTGGAAACTTGAGGACATCAATGGAATTAGCCCCACCTTTTGTACCCACACCATCAAAATTGAGGAAGGGTTTAAACCAGTTGTCCAACCACAACGACGTTTAAACCCAAACATGATGGAAGTAGTGCGTGCTGAGATTGTCAAACTGCTGGATGCGGGTATCATTTACCCCATCTCTGATAGCCAGTGGGTAAGCCCTATTCATGTTGTTCCCAAAAAGGGGGGAATGACCGTCATGAAAAATGAAAAGGGCGAACTTCTACCCAGTCGAACTGTTACCGGGTGGCGAATGGTAATCGATTACCGCAAACTGAACGAAGCCACCCGGAAAGACCATTTTCCCCTTCCCTTCATCGATCAATTAATAGAGAGGTTGGCAGGCCATAGTCACTACTGTTTCCTGGATGGCATGAGTGGATACTTCCAAATCCATGTCAACCCGGAAGACCAAGACAAAACTACGTTTACATGCCCTTTTGGGACCTTTGCTTTTCGTAGGATGTCTTTTGGTCTCTGTAATGCCCCTGCCACCTTCATGAGGTGCATGATTGCCATTTTTGAAAAATACATTGGCCACTTCATGGAGGTATTCATGGATGACTTCTCTATTTTTGGGGAAACATTTGAAAAATGCCTTGAAAACCTGGAAAAAGTACTTATCCGCTGCAAGGAAACCCATTTAGCCCTAAGTTGGGAGAAATGTCACTTCCTTGTGAAAGAGGGTATAGTACTTGGACATAAAGTGTCAAGTAACGGGGTAGAGGTGGACCGTGCAAAAATTGAGACGATAGAGAAACTTCCTCCACCAACCACGGTAAAAGCCATCCGCAGCTTCTTAGGACACGCGGGCTTTTATCGTCGTTTTATAAAGGATTTCTCTAAAATCGCAAAACCTCTCACCCGGTTACTTGAAAAAGATGCGGTTTTTATATTCTCTGATGAATGTCACCATGCTTTCCAAGCACTTAAAACACAACTGATCAATGCTCCTGTGCTTGTGGCCCCGGATTGGAGTTTACCCTTTGAACTCATGTGTGACGCTAGTGACTTAGTAGTGGGGGCCATCCTTGGTCAAAGGAAGGACAAGAACTTCCACCCAATCTACTACGCTAGCAAAACTCTATCAGGGCCACAACTCAACTACACTACCACTGAAAAAGAATTCCTTGCTATTGTTTGTGCTTTAGAGAAGTTTAGGACTTACATCATTCTTTCGAAGGTTATTATCTATACCGACCATTCGGCCATTAGATATCTCCTCCAAAAGCATGATGCTAAGCCTAGACTGTTACGCTGGGTTCTTTTGTTGCAGGAATTTGATATTGAAATCAGGGACCGAAAAGGATCTGCTAATCAGGCAGCTGATCACCTCTCGAGGTTAGATGCCGAGTTAGCAGAAACTTTCGGAAAATGCGAAATTGAGGAACTCTTTCCTGCTGAGAGACTAATGGCTATATCCGCCAAGGAGCAAACACCGTGGTATGCCGACATTGCCAACTACCTTGTTGGTAAAGTCGAGCCTACCGAACTGACAAGGCACATGAAAAGGCGGTTCCTATCAGAAGCAAAGCACTATTTTTGGGATGATCCATATCTATTCCGAATTTGTGCTGACCAGGTGGTGAGAAGATGTGTTACTGAAGCTGAGGCAAAGGACATTCTGGAGCATTGTCACAGCGGTCCTACTGGGGGCCACTTTTCAGGGAATAGAACCGCAAGGCGGGTTTTGGACTGTGGGTACTTCTGGCCCACGATTTTTAAGGATGCTAATGTATTTGTTTCTTCTTGTGATAACTGTCAACGAATCGGGAACATTTCTGGGCGCAATGAGATGCCCCAACACTTTATCTTACCTTGTGAGGTATTTGATGTTTGGGGCATCGACTTTGTTGGACCTTTCCCAAGCTCAAGAGGAAACAAATACATTCTTGTGGCCATTGATTATGTTTCTAAATGGGTCGAAGCCCAGGCCTGTGTCACCAACGACTCTCGAGTAGTCGTGAATTTTCTGAAAAAGCTCTTTACCAGATTTGGTGTGCCCAGGGTTTTGATCAGCGATAGAGGGACTCATTTCCACAATGATCCAATGGCCAGAATTTTGGCCAAATATGGAGTCCAACATCGAAGCGGAGTAGCGTACCACCCCCAGACTCAGGGACAAGTGGAGAACGCTAATAGGGATTTGAAGTCCATTCTGGAGAAAACTGTTGCCCAGACCAGGAAAGACTGGTCGACTAAACTTGACGACGCTCTTTGGGCATTTCGGACTGCATACAAAACCCCGATCGGAACCACACCTTTTCGCCTTGTATACGGGAAGTCTTGCCACTTACCCGTCGAACTCGAGCATAAAGCACTTTGGGCGATGAAAAATGTCTGTTTTAAACTGGATACTGCAGGGAAGGAACGATTTTACCAGCTGAATGAACTGGAAGAATGGAGAGCGCAAGCTTTTCATAATTCCAAACTTTACAAGGAACGAGCCAAACTCTACCATGACCAACACATCAAGGCTCGTGATTTCAATGCTGGGGATAAAGTGCTGTTGTTCAACTCCAGGTTGAAGCTTTTTCCGGGAAAGCTTAAGTCAAGATGGTCCGGACCGTTCAAAGTCGTAAAAGCTTACCCCTACGGAACGGTTGAGATTGAAGATGCTAATGGGGGTCCCTTTAAGGTCAACGGCCACCAACTTAAACTGTACCATGGTGGCCCAATTGAAAAAAGCAAGGAGATTCTCTATCTCCAAAAATTTTGAACCAAGGGAGGACATTCGTCAAGCTAGTGACGTTAAAGAAGCGCTAATTGGGAGGCAACCCAACAAAAAAAAAAAAAAAAAAAAAAAAAAAAAAAAAAACTAACCCAAAAATATTTTACTTTGTTTATTTCTTGCAGATGTCTGGAGGAAGACGTGACGATCCCATTTTTGAGGAGCCACCACTAGGACGGGAAGACCCGCCACCTCGGCCTGATATCCCATTTGCTACTATTGCTGATCGCAGACGCTTCCAGACATGGGGGCAATACCGCACACTCCTTCCTCCCATGATTCTGGACCAGACGATGCTTAGTTTTGCTTCTTCCTTGACATTTTTTTATTGTGTTTGTTTGTTTCTTCAGGTTGGACATTGCGCTGCTCTTTTGACTTGAATGCTCTTACAAACTGACTATGGATGATGTAAGGATTTTAAAAAAACCATTTTATTCCTGTTTCATTATTCCTCTTCACAAAATCTTTTCAAAACTCAAGTGTGAGGAAAGAACCAAAAAAAAAAAAAAAAAAAAATGTGTCTTTATTTCAAGGTTTTGTGCCTTAAAAGAAGACCTCGAGGGCGAGGTCTAGCTCAAGTGTGAGGAGGTTGCGTTTTACACTCAAAAAAAAAAAAAAAAGTTAAAACCTTGCTTTAGAACAATCTTTTTACTATTTTTGATATGAAACATTAATTTCTCAATTTGTTATCAATCACATAATAGTTTAGGTAATCACCCTTATTATAAGAATTTACTTTTATTATTATTTTTAGAAAACTTAAATCTGTTATGGGTTTTTGGTTGTGAATGTAAAGGGCTGAATTTGTTTTAATTGGACATTCATTCTATTCATAAAAAAAAAAAAAAAAAAAATGATAGTTTATATTAATAAACCTCTTCAAAACTCATTGTTATAGGACAATTCCATCTCCGAAAAGGGGCTCTGTTTCATTCGTTAATCACAGTCTGTGAGAATGAAATATGCATTTACCATGGGATAACACCGCCAACAAGAGTGAAAAAGAGCAAAAAAATAAAAAAAAAATAAAAAAAAAAATAATAATAAAAAAAAAAATGGTGAACAAAATGAATGTCCAAATTAGAATAATGAAAACCTTGGGATAAGGAATTGATTGGTGGTTTAACATAATAAATAGTTTTTCTTAAGTAATACTAATTTTAAATTCTTGTATTTTGGGTGATTTTTCTAAAATGTTTAAAGATTGAGAATAAAAATAAGAGGTTTTTGTTTCTACTTCTTTAAAATAGCAACTAGATTGTAATACAGTTAGACTTTACCTTTTGAGTGTGTTTACAACTAATTCGTCGCTTGAGGACAAGCAACGCTTAAGTGTGAGGAGATTGATAAGTCCATTTTTGTACTTATTTTTCTTATCAAATTTAAGCGATTTTTGAATGAAAATAGAAAGAAAAGACACATTTTATATATTTTGGTTCAAGTTTCATGAAATCAGGTGAAAATCACATCCATAATATGTTTAGCGGGATTTCGGGTCAATTGAGCACAAAATGAGTCAATTTGAGTGACAAATGCACTTATACCGGAAGAAGCAAGCATTGTATCAAGGTGATTCAGAAGACAAAAATGAAGAGCAGGAAAAGCCGCAAATCGAATATCAAGTTTAGATTCGTAGAACATATCAAACGAACGAAGCTGTACTTGTGCACACAAACTAGTGAAGATAATTTGAAAGCTAATTCGCAACATATATAGAAAAGATGTGGGAAATGAAAGAGGGGCAGAGATATCATACATCATAAGCTTCGGAGATCTGTTTGAACTTGGCTTCAGCATCTCTCTTGTTATTGGGATTCTTATCGGGGTGCCACTTCATAGCGAGCTTTCTATAAGCCTTCTTCAAGTCATCGTCTTTAGCGTTCCTATCGACACCCAATATCTTGTAGTAGTCTACCCCCATGTCTTCTTCAACCTCCGATCTCTTTCTCTTATTCACGTTTTCAATCTTGCCTTTTCTCTTTCGTTTTATTCTCAGAGAAATTCGAAGCACTTAGAGCATCTCCAATGGGATGTCTATTCTCTTACACACTCTTACAATTGGGTCCCATTTTTTATCTCACAAATTTTATGTGTAGGACCTACATATCTCCTTATTTATTTTCATTTTCATTTTTTTATATCACTTCTAACCCACTTTTCATCCACTTTTGCTTCTCGATTCCCGTGTAATGTCTATTTGTGGACATTGTCATAGACATTGTCTACAATTTACTCCTATCTCTCTCTTCCTTTTCATTTTTCTATACACACCACTTCCAACCCCAAATCAGTTCAAAACACCTTCTTTCTTCCTCCATTTTCGAGCTAAAAAGGTCTTAGAGAGAGAGAAACTTCAATTCTTCATATCTTCTTCATTTTAGCTCCAAATTGTAAGTTCTTTATATGTATTTTCATCTTCTCAACGAGTAGAATCTGAATCTGCACTTTGTTTGTTCAATCTGTTCTTCGAAAATTTCCAGATTATTTTTCAAGTATTTCGCATTTACTTCCAAAAATTAAATAAAATAGTTATTGTTGTTGAATTCATTCCAATTAATTATATAGTTGTTCACTAGCCTCAAGGTAGTTATTTATCTGAAGAAATTAATTTTTCACGAAGGATAAGTAATTTTTTATCAATTTTGGTAATTATTTGAGACTAGTTCATAATTCAAAATAAATACTAAAAAAAAAAAAGAAAAAAAAATTAGTTCGTATCTAATTTCAGTTTGATTCATAGTAATATCACTCCCAGTAGCTAAAATAAAATTTATAACGAAGTTAGCATATTTTTAGTTGCTTTTTGCATTTTTCTAGTTAAAATTGGGAAAATTATCAATTAGTTGTCAAAAATTGGATTTTAGGTTCAAAAATTGGTGTAAAATTCCAGGAAGTTATATTTTAGTTCCTACAAGTTTATTGTTCCAGAATATAATTTTTGTTTAATTTTTACTATCATACATGTTTAATTCCTTGTTAATGTTGAATTTAATCATTATATTGTTAATTGCAAAAATGGTGATGAGTAGCTAAATTTGTTAGGGCATGAATTGAGAAAAGGAATATGGATTGACTTGTTGACCTAAAATTAGGGGTTAAAATTAATAAATTGGACTAGTTGTTTAAAATGATGAAATAGTAATTAATAATAGTTAGCCATTTTCATTAATTAAATTCTTGGAAAATTAATTCTAGCTTGTCTATGAGATTAGAAATTAATTTAAGCCAACCATATTTGAGCACATTAATAAGGTCTAGAAATAGGATAATTTAATGAAAAGGATTTACATCTTGTCTATGAGAAATAAATTCAATTGCTAAAATAAAGAGTTTAACTAGTTAATGAATTTGGCTATTTTTATTAATTAAAATATTGGAAAATTATTTCTACCTTGTCTATGGGTTTAGAATATAATTTAAGCCAACCATTTTAAACACATTAATGATACCTAGAAATAGGATAAATTAATGAAGATAGTTTCTATTCTTGTCTATGAGGAAAGAAATTATTAGTCCAACTTTAGTCTTAATTTCCCTAATTAAGAGGTCCAAGAACATATCCATTTCTAATTACTCAATTCATTGCCCTTATTTGCATCCTTGAATATTCAATCTTATTACATTAATCTTTAAATTGCACCTTGCTCCTAGTATAATTTAGCATAATATAGAACAAAATCACTTTCCTATATTGAAAAAGCTTCCAACGATTAGCGATAGCCCGTGACTAAAATTAAATTAAGAAACTTCTCCGCCATTCCTCAAGAGACACGACACTCGGGGAAAAACCGAAAGGTTAGACTCCGTTTTACTACAACGCCGCGAAAGCGGTTATCAGGGAGGTTTACAATGAAGATTTGATGATAAAAGAGCTTTAGAAGTAGCTATGAGATCAAAAGAAGATGAATGAAGCTTGAAAACGACGATCAGGATGACCTTCTGTCAATCGGTCAATCATATATTTTTGTAGAAGTATCCAAAGAACACGATTCAAGTTCCATAGGAAAGCTAACTTCAAGGGCTACAAATCATATGAAGACACCTTTGCGAGAATCTGAGAGGAAGAAGGTAAAAACAGACTATGAAGTCAGGTGATCTCTGTTGCGGTTTCAGAATGAGACCTTCCACCATTTTGATCATATCTCTTGATTGAATGATTCAAATCCAATTCGGCAAGTTGTTGTGGATAGAGGACTTCATTATCTACAACTTTCGTGAAGGAAGCGTTGTCAAATTCGAAAGTTAGATCGGCACGATCGTGCCCTCAAAGTTAGGCACGATCGTGCGTGAAGAGAAAGCATCGCGGAGCTACTGCCAGCCAGGCACGATCGTGCGTGAAGGAAGTGTTGCTCCGGAGGCACGGTCGAAGGCACGATCGTGCCTGGCATCGTGCCTGCCTCCGGAAATCCCAATTTAACTCAAATTTTGCCCGATTTTTCTATTTAAACAGCCTGTAAACCCCTGGTTTGAGGGGGAGCTTAGAGAGAGTGCCTAGCACGAAATTTAGAGAGGTTTCTAGCCTTGTTCATCAATCTTTTTGGTATTCTTTGTAAGTTCCACCTTTTTAATTAATGACAATTAATTCTTTTTATTCCAATTCTATTGATTCTTCAATTATGAATTGTGAGTTGTTTTAGTTAGGGATTTGGGATTGATGAAGGGGTTAATCATGATGTATGGCTAGGTTCTTGTCGGTTTAATTGCATGAATGCCGTTTAATTTGTGTTTGAATAATTTAACCGATATCTTTTGTAACCTAGAATCGCGACTAGAATTACAATTGCTTGTAGAATAAGTTAAGAGAGATCTAATTTATTCTAGGACACCTTCACACACACTTAATCTTTCGCTAAGAGATTAGTAGCGATTAAGGGGCCGTAAGCTCGCTCGTCTTGGCAATAATTTAGGATCCTGTCGCATGAGAGATCAGCCGGTCCCCTAAATTATTGTACTCTACGCCGTGAGAGCGGTAAGAAGTTAGTAATGATTAGCTAGGCTCAATTAAATTAAATTCATGTAAATAAAGCCTGATCTGCCAGAAATCTAAATACCCCGGAACCAATCCTTGTTCCCTTCGTCATTAATTAGAAAGAACCCCCTAGTTTTATCGTTTATTCGCATTAGTTAATTTTCAATCAATCATTCTCGCACGACGCTTTTATTTTATTTCTTTTATTCGCTGAATTTATTTAATTCTTAATTTCCTTTTGTCCGTCCCTGCGGAGACGATACTCGTACTTTAACCACTATTGTACAATCTTTTTGAGTGCGAGAAAACACACATCAGTTTTTGGCGCCGTTGCCGGGGACGGTGTCGGTTTTAAGGGTTAATTAATTTCAGCGATTTTTTTTAGTTGTGTTTTCTTTTTGTTTTCCGTTGGATTTTTCTGTGCTAACCTTTCAGGCAATTTTCTAAGAGGCATGAGATGAACCCATTCAGCCAAGTTCCTGGAGGAATTCCTTACCCTCAAACCTCCATGGAATATTCACCATATACGCCATACCCTCCTTACACTCCTCCTCAATATTACACACCTCATCAAAATTACTCTCCTACACCACAAAATATTCAGCCTTCTTATTTGTACACTCCAATCACGCAACCCTTTCATTCTGATTCTTACTATCCTTCATCGCAATACCCTTGGGTAAGCGTAAGACCAGGCTCCATTCTTGAATTTATGCTTCTAAATAAAACGCCTGAGGAAATATCTGAATGTTTTAAAGATAGTATTTGTTCCTTCTGTGGAGGAGATCACCATTTATCTCTTTGCCCCATCAAACCTCTATATGACCATCCTTTCCGAGAAACTGCATACCCTTCTTCGTCCTCCCCACAATTTACGAATACAAATGTTTCAGCCACTCCGACATCCTTGCCGAGCTATGAGCCACAGGATGAAGTGGAAGAGATAATTTCAGAGAAGCTTTCTGACTTGGAGACGCTCATACAGTTCATGCACGATAATTCGGCCATAATGCAGACCACTTCAGCCAGAATGCAGAATCACTTGGATCAAATATTTAAAGTTTTAATTTATCTGAGGAGTCTGAGAGATCTTATCCTAGCGACACAGAAGCCCAACCCGAGGAGACCAATATGGATGATCATGTGAGTGAGCCAGACTGTGAAGGTGGGAATATGATGGATGATACACTTCCTGATGCTTTTGAAGACCCACCTATGTTTGAAGATGAAGAAGAAGATAATAATGTCAAGTTGTTTTTCCAAGAATACAAGAAAAAGTTTGAAACGGTACAAGCTGTAACTGATGAAGTCACAAATCACTATGATTTTCATACAGAAACTCCCCAACCGTTTGATTTACCATTAGTCTCAACCGATGATGAGGGAAAGGAGCAGAGGAGTCATGATGATGGTGCTACTGAGGTAGGTTTGGGTATTGAAGGTGAGGTGGGAAAAGATGATCATGAGCTCCAAGGGAGTGGGGGTGAGATAGATGATGTCCATAATGAAGAAGTCCTGCTCCATAAGCAAGATTACCCCTCTAGTATACATGCACCGATCCACTCTTACGTGGTTTCAGATTTGGACTTCTTTGACTCACTCCTTGATGATGATATTCCTTTTTGTGTGGAGAGTGACAACATCATCCAAGAAGACATAGATGAGAATAGTGTTAACGAGAGTTGGGATGGTCACATGGGGAGTGATATAGAGTATAAAGGAGAGGTTGTGACTGTTCATGATATTTGTGGAGAAGAAGGAAACTTTTCTATGGTGAAGTTCGATTACGGTGTTGCTCCTACTCCTTACTTTGAGACATCTTTTGAGCTTCCGGTGATACCTAGAGTAATCAAAGTTTTCACTCATGTTCGCTATCCACCCGAAGAGGATGAGAGTTTCATACTTGACTTCTGCGCTGATGAGAGTTATGAAGATCATGTGCTTCCTAATGGCATTTGTTGAGAGGAAGCTAGAAACGTTGACTATTAGTGCACCACTGAATTCTTTGCTATTTGAGAGCTTACGAGGTATCGTCGGGCAAACGACGTTAAAAATAGCGCTTCTCGGGAGGCAACCCGAGCTTATTTCTGCTTTTGTTTTTGCTTTTGCTTTGTTTGTTGTTTGGTTGTTTTGCTTTGTGTTTTTGTTGCAGCTCAGGGTCTTGTTGTAGGGATGATGTGCCGAGGATTACATTGACTCAGTTTAGTTCTGCATCGACCAACGCCGCTAGGGAAGTTTTCATGATCATTCTTACTCGCCTGTTTGTAACGTTTGACTTGAGTTGAGTTGAGCACGCGTGACTCTTTCCTCTTTACCCCTTGTGCATAATGCATTTTTGGTCATCGAGGACGATGCCAAAGTTTAAGTGTGGGGGAGTGAATTGGGCATTCGGGCAGTAGTTGTTTCATGTGATTATTAGAGTTAGCATGCGCAGGTGTTAGTTGTATATTCATAAGAAATTCATGTCATTTTTTTTGAATTTTTTTCCTTAAACTGTGTCTTTGTAAACTGGCTAGCGTTTTGACTATGCTTTTAGAACATCCTTGAAGTGTTTAGGCTTAAATTGCTTGCATGATAACCTAGCTGTTGAGAGGATGAAGGCATTAGTCACCCATTGAATGAATTAACAAAGTTCCCATTTGACCTGAATAAGTTCCTTTAGGAGAAGCCATTTTGAGCCTGACCGTTTGTTGTTTACCCAATTAATTGAGCTCCATAGCCAAAAGGCCTGTTTTTCCTTACCCGTGAATAATTCTGACAAAGTCTTGATGTTTAGGGAACTAGGGGATCAATTTGCTAGGTTTAGAGAATTTGTGTAGAAGCCACTTTTGGCACTATTCGTATGCCCCAAATGGGGTAAGAGCAGTCACTTTTTAGGAATTTGATACTTTCAAGGATTGCATTGTAGGCATGGATTCACCTTTGTTCAATTAACCTTAATTGCTATTTTCCTTGGTGAGGCCGAGATTAGAATGGGGTAATGTCTAGTAAAAATCCGAAAGGTGAAAAATTAATATAGCTAGACCTCTTACCTTGCGAAAAAGAGAATGGGAGATCCGGTCAAAAAGCGTAAGTGTTTTACACAATAAGATGAGACTTGGGTATCTTTCGAAAGAAATGGCGTTCTCGTGCCAACATGACAAGGAAAACTAAACTGAATTAATGAACTTGAAGGCTATTGAAAAAAATTGCTTTAGTCCTTCGCGTATTTCAAGTATACGTCAAAGCACAAATGTGCCATGGCGGTTTAGCTTAGTTGTACACCATGTCTACTCTTTGCATAGGTTTAAATGATAGTTCCTAATTAGTGGCCTATTGAGTTCTTTGATCCTAAGAATAGCCCTGAAATTCCTGAATGCATTGAGTCTTTGTTAGGATGTTCCAAACTCTAAAGAAAGGAACTGTTTATTCTTTTACCATTTATCATTCACCACCGCCTTCGCAAGTCCTTCTGATCAGTAGCTAGTTTATTAGTGCATGCGGTCACAGCTTTGAGGATGTTGTGATTAAATTTGTCAAATATTCAGCTTGAGTACAAAGATGTAGTTTAGGGAAAAATTTTCTTGGTTTGGACTGTCTGTTCTGTGAATATCCCTTTAACTACGTGTGCATGCTAATTGTTTTGATTCCGTGTGGTGATTATCGTAAGCCCCGTTGTTCAGTTTGCTTGAGGACAAGCAAAGGCTTAAGTGTGGGGGAATCTGATAAGTCTGTATTTAGACACGCATTTGCTGCGTGTTGGGATCGGCTTTTGATGGTTTTCCTAACTTTAAGGTGTTGCAAGTCTCAATTTTAGCTCACGTTATGTTTACCAGGCGTTGGTTCGAGTTTTGTGTTGTTTGGAGTCAAAATCAGGAATTTAGAGTCCGGCACCGGCGCTTGAGGATAGGCATGGACTCGGTTCGGGCCGGGCCCGGTTCGGGCCTTGAACCGGCCGGGCCTCGGTTCACGGTTTGGGAGGCCCGGAACCGGCCCGGGTAACCCCGGGTCCGGTTCGGGCCGGGTGGCCCGCCCGGTTCACGGGCCGGGCCCGGTTCGGGCCGGTCCTTTTATTTTTTATTTTTATATTCTATACTATATAATTATAATAATTGTTATGAAAAACAAAATTCAAGTGCATTTATTTGAAATAGGAAGTACATTTGAGAATTGAGGAAAAAATAACAATATGAAATACATTTTCGAATAAATATCAATTGAGATTTCCGCCACCGTTGGTTGTTGTTTTACCTTTGTCACATGACTTCATATGTTTCATTGGCATCCCGACTCCGTGTGAACGCCCCAAGCAACACTCTTTCTTGCACAACTTGCAAGTTGCCCACCACAGTCCGGTCTTCGGATCCTTCCACTTGTCAAAGTTGTTTTGCATAACAGAAGAATTACTTTCCATCTTTAAAATGGTAGATGTATAAGTAGAAATGTAGGATAATAAGAGAAGATGAAGATGGAGAAGAGTTGGAGAAGAGGTGTAGAAAATGGTAGAAAATAGATGTATTTATAGATTTTTTTGAACCCCACCCCCACCCCACCACCCCCGCGACCCCCCCACCCCCCCACCCTAAGCCCCAACGGCTATATAGCCGTTTGGGAGCAATCTCCCACTTCAAAATGTTTTAATTTTATTTTTTTGAAAATTATACATATTGTGTATAATTTACTTAGAAAAGTGATTTGATTTAGAAAAGTGTAAGGAAAGTGATATGATTTAGAAAAGTGATTTGATTTAGAAAATGTTTTTAATTTTTTAATTAAGTAAAACTATTTTTACTTAGAAAAGTGATTTCATTTATAATTTACAAATGTTACAAAATAGGTGTATAAGTTGTAACTTGTAAGTTTGTAACAAATTAATTAATTTACATATTAATATTACATATTTTAATTTAAAAACAGCCTTTAGATTTTACAAAAATAATTTCAAGTTGTAAGTTATAAGTTTGTAAAATTGTAACCAATTAATTAATTTGAGAAGTGCTACATATGAAGTACAAGTTTACAAATGAATTTTATTGAATTGATGTACACAATAATATAAAATAATTCAAGTATATTTATTTCAAATAAGAAGTACAATTGAGAATTAGGATGCATTTAAAATATGTAATACATTTTGAAATAAAAAATTAATCGGAATCTCCGCCTTCGGTGGTTGTTTCCTCCATAAAGTGGCGGGTGGGAGCGATGGTCATTTCTTGAGTTCTTCGTTTGGCCTTCAACCAATCATGGAAGCAAACTAGCGTCTCAAGAGAGCTCGGGCTCAACCTCGTTCTATAATCAGTTAGGACGTTGCCGGCCGCACTAAATTCTTGTTCCACGGCAACTGTTGATATCGGCATTGCTAGCACTTGCTTAGCCAGTTTTGATAAAACCGGGAACGTTCTTTCATTGTCCTTCCACCACTTAAGAACGTCAAAATCATCCCCAACTTCATAATCAACATTCAATGTTAGATAGATAGAAAGCTCGTTAACTGAGCTTTGTTCAGTAGCGGGAGTTGCTCTACTTTTTTTCATAAGAGAACCAAATGCAGATTTTAAAAGTGATTTTCCTTTAGATGAAGAAGATGTTCGCGGCATGGGAGGGGGTGCATTACCATATTGTGCATAAAATTCATTATACAATTGATGAAATAAATTACTAACCTCGTTGTATTCTTGTTTAGGGTCGATGGGATTATCATCGAACTCTTGAGTTGGAAAAAAACAATTATAATAGTAATCTATACAATTTGGCAACGCGGCAAGTCTATAACGAGGATCAAGAACAAATGCAATACCATATATATGCGGAATATGTGAATAATATTTTAAAAAATTTTGTTTCATGAAATCACAAAAATAACTAACGTAAGCGGCATCGGAAAATTCTAAAAATGCGCCGGCGAGATTAACAGCTTCAACAAAAAACTCGTTTGCGGTAGGTTTATAAACATGACTAAAAGTTTGAGTTGCGTTATTAAAATATACCAAAACATTAACAATTTTTTCACAAGTGTCGATGTCAGCCGGGTTTATAATATAGTTACAAGTTTGTCTTAAAAAAGCAGGAAAATGTTCTTTATATCTAATAAGTACTTGAATTAAGTTATAAGTACTATTCCAACGAATAGACAAATCTTTAGGAAAAGCACAATAATTGACACGTCTTTCCTTCAAATATTGTCGCCATTGCATTTTTAGTGGAGTGTTAGCCCAAATCAATTTAATTCCCCCCTTCACTACCTCCAAAGCATTTCCTAATGCCGCTAATCCATCTTGTACACACAAATTTAGAATATGACATGCACAACGTTGATGAAAAAACCTACCCATCAATGTAGAAGCACCACACAATTCACGCAATCTAGGTATAGCAGCAGTATTATTACTAGCATTATCAAAACCTACAGCAAACACCTTATCAAGCAAATTATACTCAATTAAAATACGCTCAATGAGAATATAAATATTATCAGCAGTATGACGATCATTGAATTCACGAAATGCAAGAACACGTTTATGCATATTCCAATCATCATCAATATAATGTGCAGTAAGACCCAAATAATATAAATGATGATAAGTATCCTCCCATATATCGCTACAAATACTAACACGTCCATTAAAGTTTGCGAAAAATGTTTGTAAATTTTCTTTTTCGAAGTTATATTGCCTTATAACTTCTTTTTTAATCGTTTTGCGACTATAATTTCTAAATTGAGGATTTAAAGTGCCTTGAGCATAATCTCTTAACGCAAGACTTTCGGAAAAAATATAGGGTAAATTTTCTTCAACAATTAAATGAGACATACCAGTCAAATGTTTTTGATCATCATAGGAGAAATTACCAAAGGGTTGAGAATTTGCAAACCTCGATATTTGTGTTTGCTTCCCCTTGCCCTTGTCTATTTTTGCATACTCCACAAGATGGGCGGATTTAAGATGCCTTGTGAGACTCCCGTATCCGCCAGAAGTTCCCAAGCTATACTCTTTGCCGCAATGATTGCAACTTGCGTACCATTTTTCGGTATTTTTGTCTTTCCTTTTTGTAAAATTGTTTTCAATAATAGGAGATTTAGATTTCTTACCAGTTTGGGTTGAACCGCCCTCGTCCTCCAAGTCTTGCTCATCATCCGGGGTGCCGTGACTCCCGTCGCCGTCGCCCCCCGCGTCCTCCTCCGCATCCTCATCCTCGAGCTCCTCTTCATCAATGGTTGTCGGGATGGGTTGTTCTTGTGCAAAGCGTGGATCGTTTTGGGACAATAGGTTTTGTAGATGCTCGTCGGACATCATCATATCATCTCTCCGTTGGTAATCCGTTTCAAAATCATCTCGACTTTGAAAAGAAGACTCGGCCCGCGCTTTACCTTTGCCTTTGCGTGAATTAGGACGAGTCGACGCAATCTCCCTCTTGCGGTTGCGTTGGAGATTATCCACATCTACAGAATGTCTACCACGTTCCATCTTTAAAATTGAACAAATATTAAATGATATCAAATATTTTATATGAGTACAATAGTAATAATAAAATGTGACTAAGAAAACTATTGCGAATTCGAACTAAAATATGAGTATACAAATCGAACTACTTCTAATTAATACTTTAATGAGAAATGTATCAATTAACTAAATATTAACTAGTTTGACTAATATAAATATGACAAATGTAAAAATTAACTAGTTTTTTTTACTTTAACGAGCAATGTACAAATTAACTAATATTAATATGAGAAATGTAACAATTAGGTAGTTTAACTAATATTAATATGACAATTTTAACAATTAACTACTTTAGGTAGTTTTTAAAATGACAAATGTAAAAATTTACTAGTTATTTTTACCTTAATGAGAAATGTATACTTTAACTAATATTAATATGACAAATGTAAAAATGTACTACTTTTTTTACTTTAATGAGAAATGTAGCAAGTAACTAATATTAATATGAAAAATGTACCAATTAAGTAGTTTAACTAATATTATTATGACAAATGTAAAACTTAACTAGTTTTTTTTTTTTACTTTAATGATCAATGTATGAAATAACTAATTTTAATATGACAAATGAAACAATTAAGTACTTTAACTAATTGAAATATGACAAATGTAAAAATATACTACTTTAACTATTTAATTTTTGAAAGAGAAATGTAGAGAATTGTAACAATTAACTAATTTAATAGATAAATTAGAAGTCTAACAATTAACTACTATTATAAGTAATATATAATATAATGTTTATAGTATATAATATATAAGTATATTACTATAAGATGAGTAATACACTTATACTTAATACTTTAATATATATATATATATATATAAGTATATATTAACTAAATGTAATATGTAAATATAAGTAAATAACAATAGTATGTATAAAAACTAAATATCAAATAAATATGAATGTGTATAAGTAATATATAATATAATGTTTATAGTATATAATATATAAGTATATTACTATAAGATGAGTAATACACTTATACTTAATACTTTAATATATATATATAAGTATATATTAACTAAATGTAAAATGTAAATATAAGTAAATAACAATAGTACGGATAATAACTAAATATCAAGTGAATATGAATGTGTATAGTATATATACTTATATAGTATATATAATGTGTAAAGAATTATAATATGAATGTGTATAAGTATATATTTTTATATAGATAATTAATATATAAGTAGAATAATAATTATATATATGTAGAAAGAATTTGGAGAGGATGAAGAATGAAGATGATTGAATATGAGAGATTTAGAGTAGAGAATTAGAGAGTAGGAAGAGTTGTAGAAGAAGAGATGTAAAAAATGTAGAGAAAATAGGAGTTTAAATAGATTTTTTTTTAATACCCCACCCCCACCCCCCCACCCGACCCCCCACCCCACCCCCCTAACACCCCAGACCCCCCCCTCCTATGCTCCCAACGGCTATAGAGCCGTTTGGGAGCCTTCCCAACGGCTAGGAGGAGCTGTTCCAATTTAAAAAAAAAAATTTTTTTTTTTTAAAATTTGGCCGTTGGAGGCCCGAACCGGGCCCGGCCCGGCCGGGCCGGTTCACTAAAATGGAGGCCCGGGCCCGGACCGCTATACCACCGGGCCGGGTGGCCCGAACCGGTCAAGAACCGGGTGACCGGGCCGGTCCGGGCCCGCACAGTAGCGGGCCGGTCCGGTTCCGGGCCGGTTGGCCCGGCCCGAGTCCACCCCTACTTGAGGAGCAATCGGGATGATTTGAGAAGCATTCTAGATGAATTGAGAGCTTTGGAGGTCACCGGGAGGTTTACAATAAAGATTTGATGATAAAAGAGCTTTAGGAGTAGCTATGAGATCAAAAGAAGATGAATGAAGCTTGAAAACGACGATCAGGATGACCTTCTGTCAATCGGTCAATCATATATTTTTGTAGAAGTATCCAAAGAACACGATTCAAGTTCCATAGGAAAGCTAACTTCAAGGGCTACAAATCATATGAAGACACCTTTGCGAGAATCTGAGAGGAAGAAGGTAAAAACAGACTATGAAGTCAGGTGATCTCTGTTGCGGTTTCAGAATGAGACCTTCCACCATTTTGATCATATCGCTTGATTGAATGATTCAAATCCAATTCGGCAAGTTGTTGTGGATAGAGGACTTCATTATCTACAACTTTCGTGAAGGAAGCGTTGTCAAATTCGAAAATTAGATCGGCACGATCGTGCCCTCAAAGTTAGGCACGATCGTGCGTGAAGAGAAAGCATCGCGGAGCTACTGCCAGCCAGGCACGATCGTGCCTGCCCAAAATGCGTGTTTTTGCTCCGGAGGCACGGTCGAAGGCACAATCGTGCTTGGCATCGTGCCTGCCTTCGGAAATCCCAATTTAACTCAAATTTGGCCCGATTTTTCTATTTAAACAGCTTGTAAACCCCTGGTTTGAGGGGGGAGCTTAGAGAGAGTGCCTAGCACGAAATTTAGAGAGGTTTTCAGCATTGTTCATCAATCTTTTTGGTATTCTTTGTAAGTTCCACCTTTTTAATTAATGACAGTTAATTCTTTTTATTCCAATTCTATTGATTCTTCAATTATGAATTGTGAGTAGTTTTAGTTAGGGATTTGAGATTGATGAAGGGGTTAATCATGATGTATGGCTAGGTTCTTGTCGGTTTAATTGCATGAATGCCGTTTAATTTGTGTTTGAATAATATAACCGATATCTTTTGTAACCTAGAATCGCGACTAGAATTACAATTGCTTGTAGAATAAGTTAAGAGAGATCTAATTTATTCTAGGACACCTTCACACACACTTAATCTATCGCTAAGAGATTAGTAGCGATTAAGGGGCCGTAAGCTCGCTCGTCTTGGCAATAATTTAGGATCCTGTCGCATGAGAGATCAGCCGGTCCCCTAAATTATTGTACTCTACGCCGCGAGAGCGGTAAGAAGTTAGTAATGATTAGCTAGACTCAATTAAATTAAATTCATGTAAATAAAGTCTGATCTGCCAGAAATCTAAATACCCCGGAATCAATCCTTGTTCCCAATGGCGTATCCAGAAAAATGCGCCAGCGGGGGCGAATTTACCTTAGGATTAAGAAAAAAGTTTACGAGAAAAATCAGACTAATCAGATAGAGAAAAAAAATTTGTAAAAACACTTATAAATTAATAACACAATATTCTCTCTTTAAAAACATTATGATATCATGTTTTATTAAATTTCACTTTGTTAGAAATAATTTTATCACATGGAATCTGTATTATGTGCAAAATTATGTGAATATATAAATTAATCAACTAAGGGAAGAAGGAAGCATCTAGTTAGAATTAATTTAAATTTAAAATTCACAAGTATGTTAAAAAATAGTTTATATTATGTACAAAATCAGTTCATATGTGTGTAACTAGAATTGTATCTATATTGACTAGCATGGGCGCGCGCGTTGCGCGACGGGTGGGGCCCAATGATGGGCAGAGTGAGAGTATTAAAGCATAGCAAAAAAAGGGCGCAAATCCTTTTACAAGGGCATAAAAAAAGAGTTTGACGTTGTTTATTACAACATCCTGGACATTCAAAGTTTGAGTTAAGAGTGTCTGGGGCAGCAAGTTTTAACAAAACATAACAAACAGGGGAACAGCAGGGCGTTCAAGGATCAGGCAGGGTCAGCAACATCATCGCGGACAGCAGTGCGTATCTCTTATGTATTAGTTTCACGTGAGAGCTCCTCTATGCTGCATGATGAAATTGTTAGTAGCAGTGCCCTACCCCGACCATGTATCAGAAGGAAAAGAGTGTAACGTCGCTTGAGGCCAAAAGTCTGTTAGATCTGCCGCAGAATGGGTTGTGCCCCAGTTCCAAAATAAGCATCGTTCTTGCCCAATAAAAAAGACAATATACCAGAAGGGAAAAAAGATATAGTGCAAAAACTACAGTGAATAAAAATACTTGGGATGTTTTTACTTCGACTGTAATTTGTCCCAGACCAGTTCAGACCAGACTTGGACATTTATAAAAATACAAAGAAACCAGACCTTACCAGACCAGAACAGACCAGACCAGCAAATTATAGTCCAAGTAAAAACATCCTAACTTAGTATTATAACACAATCCAGATTTGTATTGACACTGCAAAACTCAAGAAATGACCTCATCTTGATCCACTACACTAATCTTCCCTAGAATATAAAGATCGTCATTCCCCAGTATGCTCTATTTAACCTAAGATCCTCGAGCACCACAAACTCAAAGTCATCCTTACTCGGGATGTAAGAAAAACAGGCTCACATAATGACCCACTTTGCATTCCAATAATCCCATTCATGTTTCATTATTTTATATTGGTAAAGTTAATCTTTAGAGTGATAAAGTGAAACCATTTCTACGCTCTGTGAATTAATAAAAAGGAAAAGGCAGAAAAGAAAATCACAAGATAACAAAAACAACTCAAACCTTTTCAACTGATAAGATGTACTTCACATGCTGTCATTTAGATAATTTACTTTCGCAAGATGCACTTCACATGTTGATAAGATAACTCAAACCTTTCCGCCAGAAGCCCTTCCATTCTATGATTTAGGACGTATCAGTACAATTTTTCAGGTTTTCAAAACCCAAAATAGAAAAAAAAAATACAATTTCTTGATTTTAGCATAACCTCTTAGCAGATTTAATTTCACATAACCAGTGCCATATAATAATGAAACTGAAATGAAGTTAATCAGGAAGAGAGGTGATAATTATCGAGGCTGCTCTGTTCATTTTTTATGGATTTTGATGGAGATCTTGTTAAATTTTCTTCTTGCCTTGACCTGCATGAAGCCTGCATGGCATTTCTCCTCTTTGGATAGTTCGTATGTTGGACCTGAAGAAAATTGAAAAAAAATTGAATAGTGTATAGAAAGAGTTTCCTCATTGGACCCGTTTGGGACAATGTTAGCATTCGTTACCAGAACCCGATTATGGATGGCAACTGAGCTAGTTGGGACATTTTTTGGTACATATAAATGGTAGACAGGTTAATAATTAGACTTCAGCATAAATTATTCGAAAATTAAAATTCAAAATTACCTAGTGACGTACAATGTTTTGAAAGATCAACTATCAATGCTATAACAACCTTAAATAAATGGACATAAAAGTAAGCTTAGGTATGATAAATGTTAGTTTAGTTAGAAAAAAAAGATAAATAATCCTGAAATCCAATCCAAAAGCCTACTAAATTGAATCCCAAAAGTTTGGTTTAAAGAGCATAAAGTTTGACTTTTTTAGGATAATTCATGAATTTGATTTGGTGTTGGCCTGTTGGAAATGATTGAATTGTAACAAAAAGGAATAAGATATCTTGTCTTTTGTGAAGATTATCATGTGACTTAAGCATGTAGTAATTAATGACTGTAATTTCCAGGAGCTGCCACTTTGCAAATACAATTAAGAAGATATAAAATGGGATACCTATATGAACTCATTGATATAGAGGTTCTAAAAATGGTTGAATATTAATTAAAAGGAAAAGGAGATCTTCATTTTTAAGATGATTATCATGTGACTTAGGCATGAATTTTAAGATATAAAATGAGATACCTATATGAACTCCTTGATATAGAGCTTCTGTAAAAGTATAGTAATGTTGTTTAGTGGCTATAAGAGTTCCATTTACACCCCAAATATGCAAATAAATATTTAAGGAGTTTAGAAGTGCCTTGTGGGGTAGAATGTGAGAAAATTTAAATACAAATTGGAACAAAATGACTGCAATGAATGTAAATAAAATTTAAACACTGCTGGATAGTTTTTTTAGAATATATTGCACATTTGGAATGTCCTAATATTTTACCTCACAGATTAAACTGTCCTTTGTGAGGACAGCAATGCATCCTTTTCCACTTTCAACAAGAAAATTGAAAAGCCCCACTGCCCCACTTCTAGGATAGCTTTCCACCCTTAACCAACATGTGAAGGAAAGTCCTTTACTCAAAGGATACTGAATTGGAGTTTTGATTGATAATCCTTGTAACACATATAGAGATGATAAAGACACACAGGGAAGATAGCATGATGTATAGCTGAACTGTAGTCCAATAAAATGTGCAGAGTGAAACTTATAAAAACAAAACTAAACACATAAATAAGATATAAAAGAAAAAATATATAGTTAGTTGCTCTCAATTACTCTGTACCGGGGAGAAAATAGAAAAACTACCAAACCAGATAATATATGTTTGCCATGATGGGGCAATTTGAACTTACAGAGTCCATAAAGCAACCCGAGAGGTTAGTATAAAGCAATTTTTTTGGTGAAGTTTTTCAAAATTTAGGTTTGTAACAAAACATTGGTTCCAGAGCATTTAATGTTAAAATGCGTAAAACATAGCTCGTAGCAAAATACATGCATACAAACACCCTAAACATCCAAATGTGAGCCTCTCGGTTTAGCTCCTTGACGCCGCCTATCTCAAATATAAAAACAGCCATACAAACACCCTAAAACAGACATACAAACTCCCTAGACGGTGTCGAGGAGCTAAACTGAGAGTCTCACATTTCAGCACGTCCAGCAAACGGAGGTCGTAAATTGGGCTTGATATCGAACATTGTTGTAACGGGCGTCGGAAAAATTAAATCCTTTAAATATGCATGTCAAAATCTTTGTTAAATATCCCACACTTACATCACATGAATAGAAGATGGGGAGCTCTACAGGCCGGGAATCCCTTCCCCCTGCAACAAAGGAAGGTAACAATTAACCAGTTATACTGGAGACAAAACAATTAAAAAAAATAAGTAGGTAGATATCACAAACCATTTGTTTTATACATTAGAAAGGGAAAAGGTAAGGAAATGCATTACTACATACTTGATGTCATTCATAGCCTCTATCAAACTCGTGGTTGTGATAGCCTCTAAGAGCCCCTAACAAGGTGAGACCCCTATCTCTATTGAAACACGATCACAGCTGAATGTACAATTGACCATTGACATGCTTCTAAACAGTTTGAAATTCAAATTCAGTTAGGAGCATAAAAGCCAAAAAGTATAGCAAAAGAGAATGATAAAATGCATGAACCAATCATATCTTTTTGGTAGCACTAACCATTTTTTACATTCATTCATATTAACTAAAGAATTAAATATGAAAAGTAACTCATTTGATTCTTTCCCTTCCGAACAGAGCAAACCACGAAAAGAACACCACATGAAGCAGAAATGTTGCTAGATTTTCAAGTGCTAGAGTTTCAGAAGAAACATGGCAAGGCCTCCTAGATTCTTTACACCTTCAACATATATATGTATGCTATCACTTCTTCGAATAAGTTGACTGTGATAATCACTACAACACAAATTATAAAAATATCATGTCACACAATTAATTAAGAAATTTCAGAAAAGATGTCTCAAGTGTTGCACGAATGAAATTTCCGGTGTGTGTAGAAGTTCCAACTGGTTCAAATTGAAAACACGTTACATATAACTATTGGCAATTTTGGAAAACCAACACAAAGAAACAAAGTACCTTAACATTGTGACAATCATCAAATAAAAGCTGAAGTGAGGGGGCTGTTGCAGTTTTCTTAAAAACTCAACCTGCACACAGGTTTTGCATTATAATATGTCAGCATAGTGCAATCAAGAATTAACATATCTTACATACTAAGAATCAACACATCTTACATACTACAAACCTTGACCGAACGAGAAAGGTTTTTCACACATATGCAAGCCGCAATACGAACTTCTGGGCTCTTGCAACTAAAGGCCTCCATGACAACCTTGAAAGCCTAGAAAAGGAAAGAAGAGATGAATGTTTCTCATGACATTTTATCTTAGAAACAAAGTTGAACTATTGAAGGTAAGTTTTAGAATACCAAAACCTCGATCTAACCTCACTTCTCATCACCGTATAAAGTTATATAAAAATAGCTTTCTGATTAAGAGGAGGAAAAGACAAGTGACTGGTTTCAAATAAGCAAGTAATTGCATATTCCATCCCCTTTGTCGATGGAAGGCAAGGCTGGCTCAATTAATATTACAGAAGGCCTTCAATTGAATGAAAGACCAAGCAATGAGACTGAGGATCACCTTATTTCGGGGCGGCTCATCTCCAAGTATGACTCAAGCGTGTCCAATTTAGATCAATTCGAGAAAGAAGTCAAGAACCCAGCCAGAGCGTTGTATCCATCACACTTTCCTTCGGCCACTGGGAGAAGCGCAGCAGAAGATAGATGAAGGAACCATCCTCTCCTAAAAGATATCCACGCAATTGAACCAAACAATAACAAAATTAGTATACTTCTAGGCAACAAATCAGTACACTCCGGTATAACCTCCGCTCAAAATGAAAACTTAGGCTAAAAATGAAACGATAAAGAAAGAAGAGAAGCAAAACAGGAAAAGTAGAAAACAAATCTTAGCTCATCTTCTGGTTTGTGGGGGCGGCTTTGGTTGACCATGGGGTGTGAGGTCCATCCTATTTCGAAGAATTGTTGTGTGTCTTCCGTTTCAGCATTTGGGATTGTGACCAAGTCTCTATTTTTGCTTCTTCTGTTTTTGACCTGTGTAAATCCTTCTAGGTGATCCTCGCCCTCAGAACGATTAGCTGTTGAATCTGAAAAAGAATAAAAATCACTTTAATTTGATTGTCCTCAGATTTTTTATCATCATTGGACAGTAAGGGGGCCATCTTTGATTTAATATCCTCAATGCCTGCTGGAACCTCTAATTTATCATAGGAAGAAAGGACGCAGGAGTGCAATTGAGCCGGAGTAATGAGAATACGATGAACAACGCCTACGGTTACCGCCTTGTTACAGGCGGCCACCAGGGGTTCATCCTTATCAGAGGAAGCAGGGATAACATTATGGCAGCATGGTTGGCATCCGTGGTGTCAGTGGTATGAGCTGGTAGCCACGCCAATAATACCAAAAAGGGCCAGAATTGTATCAGCAACGGTAGTAAGGGGTGCATCACTAACAAAGGCAACTTCAGTAAATAGGGAGGGGGGAAGATTGGTAGCCACGCCAATAATACCATTGGTATTAATGGCTGCTACCTCAGCAGTAACAAAGGGGCCATCATTTGAATCATCAACAGCAGGGGTTTCATAGACAGGTTAGGCATCCATATCAGCAAATTCAATCATAGAAGATTCAACAGAGGAACATATATTTCAATCTCAACTGGGGCAACAGAGATGGAACCAAGAGCTATCACTAAAGCATCATTTGCAATAACATCACTAAGATGAGTACTAACAGGGATTAAAGGGACAGTATCATTGTTCTCAGAACAAACTGCGCCTAAGTTAACCTCAGCTTCCAAATAATCGGAAGACATCATAGGTGCTGATTCAAAGTTAATCAAGAAATATTTGATTAAAGCAGTCCGAAGTCCGACAGAGTAGGGTTTGGAAAACCCCATCGCCTCAAAGGCCTTAGGAATGGAAGGGGGAGGGGGCATTAAAGAAAGTACCAACAAGGGCATACCAGAAATTGATTGAGAAAACCTGTAAATCTTCCTCAGAGAAAGATACCGCAGGGTATCCATTAACAGACCCGAAAGGTTTGGGTGAGAATCCCAGCGGAGCAGCATCAGAGAAGGAGCTTGTTTGAGTGTGCAAGCGTTGGCCGGGGAGTGGTTCCCTTGCCGCCACAACACCAATTTCGAACAAAAAAGGCAATCGCACACAGCAAAATAGGATGAGAAATCTTACCGGGGAAGCAATGATACTCAGGGCGTCTTCGGCGGAAGGACTGTTGTGAACTCGGGGCGGCTTCAGCGGAAGGATTTTGCGAACCCTAGACTATCAATTCGAAGAGCTCAGAAAGGAAAGAAGTTATACGGAGTATCTGGGCATCGCAAAAGAAAGAACCGGATATTATCTCGCTGTCTCAAACGGAAGACAACAGTGTGAACCGCGAAAACGAGCTTCCTTCCGCACTGCTTTAACGGAATAGGACCATAGTAACCATCATTGGCTCTTTATATATATAGTAAGATATAGTGTAGATTTTTCCCACAACAAAAAAAGTAAAAAGAATAATGTAAAACTACTTAGGATTTACTCAAGGCTTCAGACCAAAAGAAATAGAAAAATATTGGCTCCAGCAGGAGTCGAACTCTTGACCTCTTAGCATGCAAAAGCCAACCCTGCACCATTTCCACTCGGCCACTTGCATATGTTGTTCAAACTTTCGTACTTAAGGTATAAGTTCCCATTAATTAGAACAAAAATATATGTACAACTTTAAATTTGATATATATATATATTAGGGTTGGGTGGGGGTTGAGTGGGGGCAGCTGCCCCCCCTGCCCCCACCCTGGGTACGCCCCTGCGAGTTGTTCCTTTCGTCATTAATTAGAAAGAACCCCCTAGTTTTATCGTTTATTCGCATTAGTTAGTTTTCAATCAATCATTCTCGCACGACGCTTTTATTTTATTTCTTTTATTCGCTGAATTTATTTAATTCTTAATTCCCTTTTGTCCGTCCCTGTGGAGACGATACTCGTACTTTAACCACTATTCTACAATCTTTTTGAGTGCGAGAAAACACACATCACCCCCTGGTAAGTTTATTTCCTTAATATGTGTGTAAGTCAAACTGTGAACATCTTTGCGGGACGGAGGTAGTATTTTACAATTCGCAAAATATAAACTTTTACCATAAAAGTGTTTAAACCGGAAAATATGGTCTTATACATATATGTTCTTGTTCATGGACATTTCATGCTCGGGTTTATTCATTAACATCGTGTTAATGAGGAGTCTTTACGATGCCCGTTCTGTTGTAGCATTTGTATTATAATTAGAAATAATTACATAAAAATGACCATAATAAAGATGATTTACAAAAATATGACTAGTGACTAGAATAGTAATGAAATCATACTAATTCATGTTCAAATTTTGTGCTTAGATTACCACAACACCACATTGTAGTAATGAATGGTCATATTTATGTAAATATGTTTTATTTTAGTTATATTCTTGTAAAAAAACCTTTTAATTAGAAATAATTACATATTTTGGCATAAGATGTATCCATGTTGGCATATTGTTATTCATTTTCTTTGACCTAGTTATCTATATGGATTCTGTTGTTCTGATTTTGTTGAAGTTTGATGGGAGTTAGACCGATAACTACAATTTCATCAATAACGTCACATTTTCTATTCAAGTTCGTTACTCGGCTACATGCAAAGACTTTATAGAACAACTTTCTTCCATATTAAGTGATTACAACCCAACAAATCAGTTCAAGTTATCTTATATGGTTAATGATTGCCCTCCACCTGTTTATATCAATGATGAAGTCTCTTTTCGATTTTTCCTCAACCTTAAGGTTGTCCAGACTAATTTCAGCAAATATCCCTTGTGCGTAGAATTCTCGGTTGATGTTTTAAGTCCTTCAACAGTCTTTGCATATCACAAAATGCTATAATTCATTTTTCAGTTTCATCAAATGAAATTACTTTTGAGAAAGATGATAGTCCATTGTCTGATGTGAGCCCTTGTGAGTCGCCTCCTCCTCATTCACCTTCTACTGACTCATCTTCCATCCATCATAATTTGGAAATGATTACTCACTATCATCCCACTCAGATAATGATGGATGGTATATACAAGTGTAGGTGTGACCTTAGTCATCATTTGAAGTTGTATGCGATTGATAATGGTTTTCAATACAAAACACGTACTTCGAAGAAAAGTGTATTGCATGTTGTTTGTGTTGATGATGAAAATGTAAATGGGCTGTCAGGGCTATCAAGTTATGTGGTGTTCAAATGTTTCAGATCAAAAGGTATGTTCCCATGTATATATTTTCTCGCTTTCTGCATTGTTATATTCTTCCACATTGTTGGCATTTCTGCCATTACGTGATATTTTTCCTGCTCACAGGTTTGACTCAACAACCATAGACAAACGACATATCACACTGTTGCAGAGCTAATTTGCCATAAATATTTAGATGGTTCAAAAAATCCTTATGCCCCACGTCAAATAAGGGAAGACATGAGTGTTGCCCATGGCATTTCCATGTCATACAAGCAGGGGCGGACCATAGTACAGACCCAAGGGGGATGCCGCCCCCAACAAACAAAAAATTAGTGGTGTATATATATACATATTCAATATTTTTTTATCCCCCCCCCCCCCCCCCCCCACAAATAATTCTCGCCCTCGAAGAAAAATTTGGACCAACCCCCCCTCCCCCCCAAATATTTTCTCCCCCAAAGCATAGCCCACTCGCAGAAACCCAATTGTTTAAGAGCCTAAAAAATAGAACTTATAGAAGTAATATTATATCAGCCCACTCCAAAATTTATTCCCAACCCACCCCAAAATATATTCCCAGTCCATAGCCCAACCCAAACTAACGAAAAAACCTGCGCACCCAGAAGAAAGAAACAGCAAGAACGAAACAAGCACTGCGACAGAGCGTGCTTCCGCCGAAGCTTCAATTCCGACAAAGAACTGAAGAAGGCAAGAACGGAGAACGCCAAGCCACCTGCCACACCTTGTTCCGCCGTCCACGTCGTGCTTCCAGCTTTCGCCAGCGTCCTTCGACAGTTCGACTCCTTTCTCTAATTCTCTCTATCTCTGCCTCAAGCTATGGTGCAGGTCAGTTTTTAAACTTTTTATCTCTTATTTTGTGATGATTGTGCTAACTTGTATTTTAATTTTTAACCTTTCAATTTTATTGTTAGGGTTAGTCCTTAGCAAAGACATAGTACTTCGATCTGTGTTACCAAATTTTAGACTTATCCATCAATTTGCATCACGTTACCGTCATCAAAGACACAGTACTTCGATCTCATTCTTTTATACTCCATATATGAAGTTCTTTTGTTGATTGCTTTCAACAATAGAAGAGAACACCTGTTGATTTCGGTCATTCTAATTTTCTTCTCCCAATTTGAATGCGTTCGAGCACAGCCAGAAATTACTGCTTAGTGTTTGTAGAAGCTAAGGATCAGAACCAAGGATAGACGGGATTGACAACGTGTTAGGGTTAGTCCTTAGCTAATCAATTTTATCAATTGAATTTTTCAGTGCATAACTAAATAGGGCAAAAAAAGAACATCACATTCAATTTTACATGAATACCGGAAATCAAACACGTAATTAAACACCACTTCTTAAATTAAAAGCTGACATCAGGACTCAGGAGCAATTAGCTAGTTTGAACACTCCCTGTTATGTTTTGTCGTATGGTATGGGTATTTTTATGAATGATAGCTCCCAAATATGGTCTTCATTTGGGCTCTTTTGCAATGAAATAAGTAATCTTGAATATTCATGATTCATGATTGTATTTAACAGTAAAGATTTGGGTCACTTGATTGCAATTGATAATGTAGTATAATTTATAAGCTATTTAGGCTTATAATTTTTATTTGATATTGTTAGAGATAAATTTTGGTTTCTATGGAGTGCATTAAAGATACATGTCTTTGTGTATTTCTTTTGCCTTTCAGTATTTTAAAGTAGTTTTTCTAATATCTTTGTGAAGGATATAGTGAATGACTGAAAGATGAAGAAGCAGACAAGCATTGACTCTCATTTTAAGAGAAAAAGTGTTCATTCGAGTTGTAGTTCGAGTAATCCGGTCAATGCAGAAACTGCAAATGTGGAAGTTACTAATACTTCCAAATATTTGGGTTGTTCTAGTCTTTCATTTGATATCAAGAATGTAGAATGTGATCCCGAAAAATGCCCTCAGATATGCGAATATCCTGTTAATCAAAGAGATGAAGTTATTCGAGCATATTTGGAGATGGGGCCATATCAAATACATCTTGCAAAGTATCCCCTGTCCGATGACAAGCGTACTCGAAGATTTCAGTTTTCTTGGTTTCAAAAGTTTCATTGGTTGGAGTATTCCCCCACACAAGATGCTGCATATTTCTTTCCGTGCTACCTTTTTGCAAAGCCTATAACTCATCATGGAACCGATGCTTTCACTCTTAAAGGTTTTAATAATTGGAAAAAAGTTAATGACATGGCTAATTGTGCTTTCCTGAATCATGTGAGTCAAGATCCATGTTCTCCACACAATAAATCTTGGAAAAGTTGTCAAAACTTATTGAATCAATCTCGCCATATTGACGAAGTCATCGAAGGACAAACTCTAGAGATGAAGGAAGGTAACCGCTTACGGGTTATGACCTCTATTGATGATGTTCGGTGGTTGGGCTTCACAAGGATGTGCTCTACGAGGTCATGATGAATCCTCTAGTTCAAGAAATTGAGGTAATTTTCTTGAAATGGTTTCACTTTTAGCGTCATATAATGAACAAGTTGCTAGTGTTGTCTTGGATAATGCATGCTCCAAAAAATGCTATGTATACTTCTCCCAAAATTCAAAAGGAGATCTTACACATTCTTTCTAATAAAGTGCGCCATAGGATTTAACATGATATTGGTGATTCTAAGTTTTGCATTCTTGTTGATGAGGCACGTGATGAATCAAAGAGAGAGCAAATGGCTATTATTTTGAGATTTGTTGATGAAAAGGGGTTCATTAGAGAGCATTTCTTTGATGTTGTGCATGTTAGAGATACCGCAACATTGACTCTGAAAAAAGAAATTTGTGCAGTTCTTTCAAGATTTTGTCTTGATGTTCAAAACATTTGTGGTCAGGGATAAGATGGTGCTAGCAATATGCGGGGAGAATGGAATGGGTTGAAAGCATTATTTTTAAATGATTGTCCTTACGCCTACTATGTTCATTGCTTAGCACATCGATTGCAATTAGCATTGGTTGCTGCTTCTAGAGAGGTGAAATATGTGCACAATTGTTTCACCGATTTAGTCTTTATTATTAATGTGACTCGTTCTTCTTGCAAACGAAATGATGAATTAAAGGAAGCTCAAGCACTTGAAATTGCAAGAATGTTGGAAATTGGTGAGCTTGAAACAGGAAGAAGACTTAATCAGGTTGGTACATTACAACGAGGTAGGGAAACTCGTTGGAGCTCGCATTTCAGTTCTGTTTGCAGTTTGCTTAGGATGTTTGCCGCAACATGTTCTGTTTGAGAAGATGTTGAAGAGAATGGCAATAACTGTTCTACTCGTGGAGATGCAGCTGGAGCACTTAAGAAGATTGAATCTTTTGATTTTGTTTTCTTGTTGTATCTTATTAAAGAAATTATGGGCATTACAGATCGTCTATGTCAGCATCTACAGAAGAAGTCCCAAGACATAGTAAATGCTATGCAGTTGGTGTCAAGCACCAAAATGTTGATCCAAAGGTTAAGGGAGGGTGGATGGGATAACTTCTTAGAAATTGTTAAAGAGTTTTGCAAAAAGCATGAGATTGAAGTTTCTAATATGAAGTCTCCTTATGTGGTAAAACGCCGCAAACGCCATAATCAAGAAGGGTTTGATATTGAACATCACTATCGGGTTGATATGTTTTACGCAACCATAGATTCACAATTGTTGGAGCTGAATAGCAGATTTAGTGAACAGATAATGGATCTTCTTATTTTAGCGGTGTTTTGATAGCAACAACAGAAAGGGCTTTTTCAGCAATGAAAATTATAAAAACCAGATTTCGCAATAAAATGGAGGATGAGTATCTGCAGACAACCTTTTTGTTTATATTGAAAGGAAAATTGCTAGAACTTTTGACTCAAAAGCCGTGATTGAGAAATTTATCTCGTTGAAGGAGCGTCGGGCACAATTCTAAGGTACTAACTTTAACTATTTTGTAATAATATATTTATCTCTTCTTCTATTTTAATGCTTCAGTTAATTACTAATATTATATTAAGGTTATAAGTTATAATAATAAACGCCTAGATTTTTTTAATTACCGCCCCCAATATCAATTTCCTGGGTCCGCCCCTGCATATTAGAAATCCGGGAAAGCTCAAAAGGTAGCAATGCAAAAGCAATTTGGAACAGATGTAGACTCTTATAAAAAAAACTACCTTCCGTGGAATATATGCTTGAAAAGGCGAATCCAAATTTTGTGATTTCTCTTATAATAGGTGATGGGGATGAGTTTCGTTACTATACTTCTTTATGTCTCTTGGACGTTGGCGGAAGGCGTGTGATATTTGCAGACCTGTTTTAATTGTAGATGGATCATTCATGAAGGCATACTATAAGGGGATGCTACTAACAGCTTGTGCCCAAGATGCTAACGGTCATATTGTCTCCTTAGCTTTTGGAATTTGTGATTCGGAATTCAAAGCCTCGTGGAATTGGTTTCTTACCAAAGTCAGAGAATCCCTAACCTTTCGACCAGATATGTTTATCATATCTGACAGACATGAAGGCATTCTAAGTGTTGCCAGGAAGATTTTGCCTGATGCTCTTCATGGATATTGTGTGGCGCACCTTCGGCATAACATGATTCCAAAGTTTAGGGGCTCATGTAAGAATTTAGGCTGGAGATTCAAAGCTGCATATAATGCTGCGACATTGAAGGAAAATGAGGAATATATGTGCTTATTGGATTCTGAAGATGTTCGTATACGACCTTGGCTTGAAAAGATTGGCATTGAAAAGTGGCTAAGTGCATGTCTGGTCCTAGGAGATGGATGTGATGACTTCAAACTGTGCTAAACCTATGAACAATGTGAGTATTTCTGCAAGGGAATATTCTATATCAAAACTTGTTGATTTCCTCAGGGAATGGATGCAGTTGTGGTTCATTGAAAGGAAGGAAAGCGCTGAGAAAGCATGCACTATTTTGGCAACAAAACGTGAGAAACATTTGGTGGAGCTTCAAGGACAAGCGAGCAGGATGCAGGTAAGGGATTATGTTTGGATTTTTGAACCATTCATTTCGCGTCAAGCGAATAATGCATTTTATTTGCCTTTTGATTTACTGTTTATGTATACAAAAATTCCATATTAATGGCATTTTGGCTATGTTTGAATGATTTCTGCCATGTCGTCCACACTAAACTCATAACCTTTTAAAAGATTTACAATCTTTTCACTTTCATATTAACAAATCTTTTGAATTTAATGCAGGTAAAGTCATCGTCTTATACAGAGTTTGAAGTTGTGGATAGACATTGTCGCTCATTTCTTGTTGACCTTAATGCTAAGACATGCAGTTGTGGGGTGTTTCAATTGTCTCACTTTGTTTGTGTGCATGCCGTTGCTGCTATTGGTTCCCGCCCCGCCTGTTAAGACCTGTGACTCCATCCTAAAAGATCAACCTGATAGGAGGAGTAGTCCAAATCTTAATAGTGTTTAATTCTTTCAGATATACCCGGTGTGGGACTTTAACACTCATCCTCACGATCAGACACTTCGTCTGGATCGTGTCATCATTCATTTTTTCATCGGTTCGTCATTGAAATTTTTTTAATCTTGTCATTATTATTCATAAGGGGCCCCACACTATGGTTCCATCTTAAAAGGTCAACTTGATAGCAGGAGTAGCTCATGTGTTAATATAGCACTTTGTTCATCCAAATTTTCCGATGTGGGACATTTAACATAGCCGGTCCTAGGGGGAGGGCAGCAGGGGCGACCGCCCTAGGCCCGAAAAAAAGTAGAAAAGAAATTAGGCCTAAGTTTTTTTTTCCTGAGTAAGTTTTTTTTTTTATAATTTCAATTATTTAAATAGGCCTAATGTGTGTGTTTTGTTGACAATTTGAGAGTTTTAAAACATAAGTAAGAAGTCTTGAACAGAGCTAGATAAGTTTTAAAAAAGAATATAAACTTAGTTTTGATTTTTAAATAGAGTTGGTTGTAAGTCAACACATTGTTGTTGAATCAATAAAAATACGTTTCTTCACATATTTTTAGCCTTTAAGACTTTTTATTATTTTAATTACAAAATTACCAATTTATATTATTGTCTTTGGGCTGCCAGTGTCTCCCAATTCTTAAACATCATCCCAATTATAATTTATGCCTCAAAAACTTAATGGATTAGCAATTTTAAACATTGCACATGTGATCTTGGAAAAGATTGATTATAAAGCAATTATTGATGATATTACTTCTCAATGTTCTTTTGTGATACTTGTGTTGTTACTTTTGTCTAAATATGTAATTCAAATAATATGAAGGTGAATTTCGTCTTTATTTTATAACCTTTATTAGATAGTTGTAGGGAGAATTCCTAAAATAGGAGTAATTTTTTTTTGAGAATTTCATAATAGGATTGTCATGTGTTTATTTTCTGAATGAGAGTAATTACTGTGATGTTTGAAAAATACTACCATGTGTAAAATATGATACTGTCAAAATATGGTCGTTATTACTTCTATTTAGAAAATAAAAACATGATAATCTTAGTTTGGAATATAGAAACGTTTTTAGTCATATTTAGAGTAATTTCTCATATATTATTATACTCCGTAATTTTTTACTTTAAGTATAAATTACTGTTTGTCTTGAAAATAAGGCCAAAATAGTATATCGCCCCTAGGCCCAAAACTAGACAGGACCGGCCCTGATCATACTGGAACACAAGATGGAACTGTTCTATGATTGTTAAGTATCAATACACTGATTGATGACTAACTATGTAGGGGAACACCAGATAGAACTAAGCTTAGTTCTGTTCTCATAGATGACTTGCAAGACTGGATAAATATGTGCTTGCTTGATAATATTATTTTGTTAAGGTTGATTTATCCCTTACGTATCATGATATCTAGTGAAATAGTCTTGCATGATTTGATTACACGTAACTCAACTTGAATATCCTTCCATGCATGCATGACTTACACTTACTTGAAAAGGAATCGGGTCTATAAAAGGAATATGTATCTTGTCATCTTGTGACCGTAGCACCTTTACTTATGCTAAAATAATATCTTATCATTTTTGTACAGGTTGACCGTAGCACTAGGTAATACATATAAATTAAATATTCTGGAATATTCTTGTGTGCTAATATTGCTAGTGTACTAATGAATATCTTGGTTTAATAATGTGAGTGACCGTAAGAGCATCACCAATGCACTTTTTTTGACATCATCAAAATTTTGCCAAATGTCAATTATATAAAATAATGTCTATCCACGTAAACTACACATTCAAAGAAATAAATAAAGGTTCTCCAATGCATAGAGTTATACGGAACATAAAAAGTATAAACATGGGCAGTTATTAATTCCCACTAGGCATTTATCAACCTTTTTCATTAACCGTAGGCTATTATATCGGGATTTTAAGCTTTGTGATGCGTATTGATATCCATTTTGGCCAAGTCATGCTGTTAAACATGCTTTCGGAATTCTCACAGAAGGGTCGAAAGTGTTGCTTCCATATCAGCATGAAAGAACTCATAAAAGAATCTATTGGAGACAAATTACTATCACTCTTTTGAAAATTGATTACGTGTAAAATTTTTATCATGTCAAAAGAGGACCATTGGAGATGCTCTAAGAGCATCTCCAACGCTATAATGTACACGGTGCACACGTGGCATGAGAGATGACCACATAAATATTAATAATTAAATTCTTTCTCTCCTTATTTAAATGATTTTCTACAGTTTTGGTTAATTTTTCTCCACAATGTCAAGGAGACCGTCTAAATGTTGACATTGTTGTTGACATTGCAGGGAAAAACTTACCAAAATTGTATAAAATCATTCAAATAAGGAGAGAGATAATTTATTTGCTAATATTTGTGTGACTATCACTCATGTCACATGTGCACCGTGCACATTGTAGCATTGGGGATGCTCTAATTTTGAATATATATCATCATGGTGCGTGATTTATCTTACTTCCTTCTATATGGTTGCATAATATGTTGTGAATCTTAAATTAATTACCTTATGCATCGAGTTCGAATAAAGAAGGATCAAAATAGATGGAAGGTTTTTCAAATGATATCAAGGCAAGTCTCATGATTGGTTACTCAGCTATCCAAGGAAGGAATGCATCAATAGACTTCTCCAATTGGCCTATTTATAGAGACCAAGATCATGAAAGATCTGTGCTTGACCAAGCTATTGTTGAGAGATGTTGGAAATTTATTGAGAAATAGCGATCAAGTGTTCAACATTATCTTTGGAACATTATCTTAATAAATATTTATTATTAAAGATAATGTTAAAGAATAATATATATTTAATTGTGATTATTGTTATTCAAATTGTGTTATTTCATTTTACTTATTTAAATAATAATAATAATAATAATAACAATGAGTATAATAAATGGTTTATGCGTGCCAATTGTGTAGTCCATTTTTTTAAAATGAAAATAAAATCATTTTAATTCGTACAGCCAATTAAAATCCGAAAACTGCATGCAACATGCAACGTACAGCCAATTAATTACTATTCCGTAAAATTAAAAGGTGTGTACGTGGCTGGTCTTCAAGCTAAGATTAAAGGATGTAACTTTTTAAATGGACGCACCCATGCGATGTACAATTGTACATTGCGTTTCTAATTACTTGGTAGCTTTGCAATGTGTCGCTTGATACAAGTCACTTTATAGAATTTTGTTCAGTGTTATTTTATCAGTAGCTAAAATACACTATACACCTTTTTTTATTCCAAAAGTTCTATCTTGTAACCCTGTTACGGTGATAAGGGTAGATAGTGAACTTTTAGGAAAACGTATTTTATACGTGACTAGAAGTAATATCCGGTCTAGACATATTTCTACACCCTTATATTTTACGGTTTTTATCCTCCAGCTCTAACACTACATAGAATTCCTTTTCCCTTCTTATATTGTAATTGGGTTCTGAGGAATTGGCTTGAGTGTAGCCACCTCGGGTTGGTTGTGTGAGTGAGAGCTTTGTTGTAAAGCCGACAGGCTCTCTACCCACAAGGTAGATATGCATAACTCTTCCTATATAGAGAGGATAAAGTTGGGGTGCCTCAAGGGTAGACTAAGAGAGTTTCTCTTGTAATCATTCAAAGACTTTTTAGTGAAGTTGTTAAAATTCCTCCGAGAGAGGTCGAGGTTTTTTAATCCCTTTGAGCGAAGGGATTTATCCTCGTTAAATCCTTGATTCCTTATGCACTTCCCTATTTTGGTATACTAGTTATTACTTCCTCTATTCCATAAAGTTCTTCCCGATTTGATTTAGATCAGAGTTTTAGAAATTGAGAATAAAGTAAATATGTATGACTCGCATTATATAAGAAAAATGTAAATGAATGTTAGTCACATAAAACATTCCAATGAGAAAAATGATTTTTTTTGGAATATCTCAAAAAGATAAGTGGGAAGGCTCTTATGGATGGAGGCAATATTAAAAAGGAGCAATTCTCTAAAAAAGAGTAGACAAAATTTAAATTACAAAAACATGAACATAAAATTAAAATTCCTAAAATAGAACTAACACTTCCTATCTGCCTTTACGCTTGCTTTAGTAGGATTTTTAATAATAATGCAACCTAAACAAATGTAAAAAAACACCGCCAATTTCCAACACTGCCACTTGCGGTTATCGAAAAAATGTGAACCTGCAAAAAAGACATCTTGATGACAATTTTGAAAGTAAAATCTAGTATTTTCAAAGAGTCAGGACATTCTCATAGAAATGTGTATTTGTACATAGAATGACAATTTTTTCCATTAACCGGATGGCGGTGCTAGAGGTGGAAGATGTGGTGGCAAAGATTTACCTATATTTAATACTACATCCGTTTCGGAAAAAGTACTTCTTTTCCTTTTATGGATGTCACAAAAAGAAATTCTCTTTTTTATAAACAAGATGTCTTTTAACTAAAAAAGTCATAATCATCTTTACTTTTTGCTCACTTTTTGCGCGATTTAACATAAAACAAGATATACATGAAAAGTCACAATCAATCACACATAAATATGTGTAGGTCAAATCGGGAAATTCATTTCGGGACAGAGGGGTGTCTTTCTTGTTGTTTTTTTATCTTTAAAATTTTTATTTTGTTATTTTTTATTTTATTTATCCACGTTTGTAAGATAACTTTACAAATGTTGTTAATTTTTTTTAAACCCTTTTGCAAACCACAGGGTAAGGGCTGGGAAACACCTTACCATTTATTATTAAAGGATGAGAGTGAACGAGAGACACGGTAGAAGGACTAGACCAATGCCTACCAAAGGAAGAAATCTAAAATATTATAAACACCAATGAAGGTTAGGGTATATCTAAATAATAAAATATTATAAACATCAATGAAGGTTAGGATATAACGGGAATGTGAAAAATGTTGGTGTAATGTGAAAAATATTAGTCGTAGAATATCAATAATTCATTGTACGTTCAAATGGATTAACATTTGTATCCCTTTATTTCCGTTAGTTTTAACTAGTCTTTCACCCGTGCGTTGCACGGGATTATGAATTGTGAAATTATTTATAAATCAATTGAGTTTTCCTAGTCAATTAATTAAATTAGAATTTATATTCTTAACTATGTGGAAGTGTACGCAACATCAACTAATTTGTAGATTATATTTTGATATGTATTAGTATAGTAGTCCTACAAAAAATCAACATGTATAAGAAGTGATGAGTTTACTATTGCAATTCTTGCAACTTATCATCTCGGATATAGGGACTTAATAGACTTATCAATCACAAGTTAATAAAGATGAAAATACTAAAACAATCAAAAGAGATTTTTGTAATATAGCCACAATTTATATCCAACATAAATATATTTCATCAAGGTGAGATTTGTACAACTTAAAATTGATCTCATAACTCCTGAAAAAGTTGACGATTCTAGTGATAATCTCATCCTCTCCCGAAGCTGCAAGAAGTGTACGTGAAAAGAAAAACCGATACATTAGTTGAATGAAGTAATTAAAGAGCTATATCAAATTCATAATGATCTCATAGAACTATAGAAGTAAAACTAAAAGAATACAAAAACAATACTGATAAATGATACAAAGTATGTGAAATGAAATATAAGCGTGCTTCAATAAAGATTGTTGATAATAATTGGAAAAAATGAAATTGTTAATTAAGAGTGTTGGGAAATAATATACAAAGCCTTGAAGTACCTATTAATTAATAAACCCTTATTAGATAATTTAATGAAAGAAGAGTTACAATGAAATGAAAAATAATATTACGAATAACATTAGTCAAGAAATTTATTTATAGACTACAGTCCAAGAAACATACCTTATTATGAGAAGCATGATTAATTTAGTCCAAATTTCTAAAAACCTCCTTATAAACAACATTGGTTGTTGAGTTTGTCGAACGGCCATCTTTATCACATATTAGGATCTTCAAACCTTCACGCTTTGTCACTCTAGAGACTCCAACATATAATTGTCCATGTGTAAAAACTGGGTTTTGCAAGAAAATTCCAACTCTAGAAAGCGACTGTCCTTGACTTTTATTAATAGTCATCGCATATGAAACACAAAGTGGGAACTGCCGTCTCTTAAAGTTAAATGGTAGACTCAAATCTGATGGCGTCAATGTCATTCTTGGAATCAAGAATTTTTTCCCTTGATTAAAGCCATTCAAAATTGATGCTTCTATAACATGATCAGCAAGTCTTGTGACCATTAACCTTGTACCATTGCAAAGACCGGATGAGTGATCAATATTTCTCATGAGCATAACAGGAACACCAACCTTTAGCTTCAATTCATGATTGGGAACTCCTGAGCACTTAATTCCATTTAAAAATTCCGGAGTATGTAGCTCACTAAGTAATTGATCATCAGAATCTGACTGACAAATTCCATCAGAACTAAGATAAGTGCGCACACCAGATTGATCTTTCGAAACCATGTAATCATTAATCATTTCAACCATAGAAAGTGTAGGCGCCAGTATTGCCCTTCCATCTAAGTATGCTGCATCTCCAAAATGTGAAGTAAAATCAGGATATATACTATCTACTATAGATGCAACAGGGTCAGTGGAGCTATTTATTAGAAGATCTTCAGGAATTTCAACAATTCCATGTCCTTCATTATCTTCACCAAGTATGCCATCCCCAAGGCTTAAAATCCACTCAGCAAAAGTTTGCAATTCAATGCACGAACGGTCACCAGATTGATCTTGTAATCTCATGTTCTTTGTCAATTTCAAGACCTTATATATATATATAACAGAAGGAAAAAATTTGATAAGATGAAAAGGATTTAAAAAACAAAACAAAACTGTATAAACGACGTGGAACATAAGAGAGATAAAGAAGATTATAAAATAAAATAAAAAAGTAGAGAAAATTGTGTTAATTGCTACGCATATAAATATGCTTAAGGTCATCTTAAACATCATTAATTAATAATTAATGATTAATAATCGTTAACATTTTAAAGTTACTTATGAAGAAAAGTAATGCGTGACATACCTTACAATAATCCCACAGATAAGAGGAATTTATTGTTGCGTGAACAATATCATGTCTAGAACCCTTTGGAATAACAGGTAGTACTTGTCGAAAATCTCCCCCCAGGACCACCGTCTTACCTCCGAAGGGCTGGTTCATGCTCAGCGGATTGGTCGTCCGCATAATGTCTCGCATGGTTCTGTCCAATGCTTCAAAGCAAAACTTATGAGCCAAAGGAGCCTCATCCCATATGATAAGTTTTGCAATTTGTATTAATTCCGCTAATGGACTTCCTTGTCTAATATTGCACATTGAATCTTCAAATACATTCAATGGGATAGCAAATCTAGAGTGTGCAGTTCGCCCTCCTGGTAGTAGAAGAGATGCAATTCCACTTGATGCCACATTCAATACTATATCGCCTCTTGATCTTATTGCAGCAGATAATGTTCTCCAGATGAAGGTCTTCCCAGTCCCCCCATTACCATATAAAAAGAACATTCCACCAGTATCTGAATCAACTGCATGCATAATGGTGTCAAAGACATACTTCTGCTCATCGGTCAACTTACTCATTAAGTTTGAAAGTTCCTCATCCATGGATCTTTTGTCATAACGTAACTCATCATTGATGAGAGAATTTTCTGAGTTAAGAAAAGATACATCTTTGGGATAAGGCATGGTAGGAAAATCTCGGAGGCTCTTTCCTCTACTACGCAAGAGTCTTTCAATCTCAAGTAAAGTAAAATTTCTGATCTCATCATCCGTCAATTGCAAATCTAGCAAATTTGAAACAAAATATAGGTGAAATATGAGGAACAATAATCATAAAGTGATCAGTTCTATAAACTAAAAGTAATTAATTAATAGAATTAATAATAAAAGTTTTCACCTTGGTGATTAAGCCGTCTTCTTCTATTATATAACACATCTTCTGAGAGGTATTCAAAACACTTATCCCATACTTTTTCAGGGCTAGCGAATGAATCTGATATCAATAGGATAACAAATAATATACGCAGTAAATGCGCAGAACCCCAGTGGCTAGCCTCTTTGAATGCACTTATATACTCCTTGTCATCACCTAATAAACCATGTGCATAACATGCATCACGGAATGTCTCATATCGTATACCATTCACAGTAAGAAGATCATCATAACTCGTGGGTCCACGAATAATGCTCAGTAGTGTTCTCAGAAAAAATCTTTCACCTGATCCAGGACGTACAAAATACAATCTTCCAACGGAACTTCCACGTTGTCCTTGCACCCATTCTCTACTTTTGTCCTTCCACACAAACTTGCTAGGAAACTCTGGATAAGTTAATAGTCTAGCTTCTGGATATTTTTTATTAGCCTCCATCCATTTTGTGAATTTACTCTCTTTTATTGTAGAGCGATTTATCACCGCATCAGCAGAGTCAGCATCAGAGTAATACACATTGTGTTCACCTATTTTATTTTTTAACAACAAAGGAGATTTTTATTTAATAAAAGACGGAAAAGTAAATTAAGGAACGGAAACTGAAAACAAATAAAAAGAAGGGAATATTAAAACTAACCAACCTAAGATTAAAAAAAAGAAGAAGATAATGTTCACCTGGTAAATGGAAGCTAAGTCTCTCAACAGGAACATCTTTATAATGTATATTGAATCCAAAAATTCTCCAAGCAGCCTCACATGATGAAACATATCGACAATCATAATACATATTTATTTCATCAACTTCCTTTTTTCCAGTATTATCTGCTGCTTTTGAAAAGGCAACAGTAATACGATCATGGCCCTTGTTGATGTACTTAAATAAGTACTTGATTGACTTAGCCTGATTACACCATTCCACATTGATGTGTGCCCCATATTTCATTAGAAGGTACTTGTTATGCGGTACCACATAACCATTGTGAAGCCCTATGTCATTCTTTGTTACTAACCTTCCATTATTCGGGCGTTTGTACAATGCATAACCATTCTTATCAATTGTAGTAGATTCTGAAAACTTCCTAGGGAATTGCTTTGTACATTGGCGATTTATGGTGCAAGGAGACTTTGGATTTAGATGACCACATGGTCCATGAATCATTAAACCCTTGACAGCTCCGTAATAGTAAGGCTCAACATCTTCATCCGGAATCTCCGCGGATATGTACGCATCAACTTGTTCTGGTTTCGGGTTCCTGACTTTGTTAGTTTTCCACAGTAATATATGAGCATGTGGTAACCCACGCTTTTGAAACTCTATCGTATATATCACTACAAATAAAAGAAAAATTAATTAATAATTTGAAATTACAAAGAATAAAAATTTAAAAATATAAACAGATTAAGTACCTGCTTTAACTTGACCAAACACTTCATTTTGCTTCAAATCTTTTATAAGTTGGTCGAGTTTAGTCTTGAAAACTCTGCATATGATATCAGGACGGTCTTCTGCTCTTAGGCCCCTCTCTTTGACATAACGTAAAATTTCTGGCCATCTAGGATTGCATGTGATAGTAATAAAAAAATCGGGATACCCGGCCCATCTACATATTGCCATAGCGTCTTGGTAGTTCTGCATAGTATTGCGTGCACCTCCGATGAAAGACTCGGGAAGAACTACACGTTTCCCTAGTTTTGAAAGATCAGTTTCACCACGTGTTACTGCATCCGCAAATCCATTGTATAGTTCACACCTTAATTCCTTCTGATGAGTTCGAAAATATGCCAAACGTGAAGATTCAATCATGGTGTATCCATCCACTAAAAACTGCTGAAACAGTCGACGTGAGGACATTATATAAGGGGACTCACTTGCTCTCTCCTGTAATCTAAAGCAAAAGAACTCTTTTTGTGAGACAGTTTTTCTTCCTTTCGATGTAGATGCCGCAGCACGTGACAATGGCACATCTTCTCTATATCCGTCTTGACCGTATGGAAATAACAGTGGATATTGAAGACCAAGGTATGCTGGGTTAAGTTCATTTATTCGCTTTAGTTTACCAGACCTTTTTTCCAAGATTATTTCTCTTTCAGCTCGAGATGCATCAATATCACCTTCAATAATTGCATCAACTTCGTTGACTTCCGGCTCGTTGTAAACCCTTCCATTGCTGTGCCTTGTGCCAATCAGTTTCAGTTTGAAATCTACCACATCAGAATTATCAAATCGATCTCTAGCCATTCTGAATGACTTAACGTGAACATTATGTTGATCAAGCATGTTCTGTAGTTCACGAACTGTCTCGGGATTTAACTTCTTATCTGCTTGCTTTCCCCTTTGAGATGTAAATAATAATAAGTGATTCAATCTCAAGAATAACATTAAAATTCAATAAAAAAAAATAGTGAATTAGTGTCGAGCAATAATAGAGTAATGAATGCAAACAATTATATTATAATAAGAAAAATAAAATTAAGAATAGTGTTTTTAAAGAAATTACCTGACAGATCGGATCCTGTTAGTCATCTCGTTCCCTGTATCAGCTATATATATCTGTGCGAATTTTGGTTGATTTCCTTCTAATGGTAGTAAACTACCAATGAGGTGATGGTTCTGACCATTCAACCTAAATATCGGCGGTGATGTACCGACATTAATGTCCCAATCAATCTTTCCTCCCATCGATGTAAATGAAAACATACTATTGTATGAACGTATGTTTTCGACAAAATTTTTGCTTCTTTCATTAGCTCCGAATAGTAAATCATGAAGTTCCTTTGGGGGTGATCTCATAAACGGCAAGACAACGTTTTTTTGATTACAACATAGTGTAAATTTTGGGACCTTTGGACGGTAGTGTTTCTCTACACGCTCGGAATACCAAAATATTGCTCCACAATGTTGACAGGCATATGTAGGATCACCAATATCATCATATTCTATAACCACATATCCGAATATATAAATTTAAAACGAACATTGAGAACGAAATACAAAAAACGGAGTAACAGTTAATGAAATCATACCTAATATAAAACCAAAATATGGATAGTAATAGCATTAAGTAGTAATAAGAAAATTTATTTAAATAATAGGATTAAAGTTGCATAGTGAAAGAATGATAAATATACAAATATAAATTTATACCTGGAGTTGAGAAGTCGAGGCATTCAACATCATCATCTGATAGCAATAAATTTTATTATTGTTAATACTAATTCAACATCATCATTTGATAGCAATAAATTATTATTATTATTATTATTAATATAGTTATTACTATTTCTATTATTCTTCTATGAAAAGAAGGAATTACGCTAAAATTGCAATTATAACCATTCAAACTTTTAATTTAATTAAAATGCTTCACACATAAATAAATGGAATAAATAGTACTGGTATATACATACAATATAGAATATATAACCCTGAAATTATGAATGAGTGTATACCTGGAGAGGATAGATCGTCACATTGAACTTCATTATCTAAGAGCAATATAATGATTTAATTGTGATTAAATGCATTTCATTATGAATATAGTAAAATGGTAAAAAAAACCATCAATAATAAATCACGTACCATTGGAGTTATCATCAGAAGCATTTATATCATTTGGCACAGCCTCAGGAGCATCACAATGTGTACCTTATATAAGTATTGAAGTAATATTTTAGTATTTTCTACACTATCAATATATCAAAATGGGAAAAGCATCAATAATTAATGACATACCATCAGACTTATCCTGGGAAGCATTTACATCATTCGGCACTGTCCCATTGGTATCACGATGTGTACCTTATATATGTATTGAAGTAATATTATAATATTAAATTTTAAATATGAATATATCAAAATGAGGAGAAAACATCAATAATAATAAATCACATACCATCAGTGTTATCATGAGAAACATTTATATCATTCGGCACAATCTCAAGAGCATCACAATGTGTACCTTATATAAGTATTGAAGTAATATTGTAATATTTCCTACACTATCAACATATAAAAATAGGAAAAAAACATCAATAATTATTCACATACCATTAGACTTATCCTGAGAAGCATTTACATCATTCGGCACAGTCTCAGGAGCATCACAATGTGTACCTTATATAAATATTGAAGTAATATTATAACATTAATTTTTGCATATGAATATATCAAAATGGCAAAACAAATATCAATAATAAATCACATACCATCAGAGTTATCATGAGAAGCATTTACATCATTTGTCATAGTCTCAGGAGCATCACAATGTGCGCCTTATATAAGTATTAAAGTAATGTTGTAATTTGTTCTGATCTACAGAGTCAATATTGAAATATAATCAAAGAAATTGATGAGATATGTGAAAAAATATGTACATACCAGAATGAACAATATCCATGAGACATTGTAGTGCGAAGCATTGACATCTTCATTGTCACAGCGAAAATCATTTAGAAAATTGTTGCAACCATAACGTCCAGACAGCACGTATGAAACTGAGCGAGCGGTGGGAGAAACTATAAGAATAAGTAAATAAGTAAATTGTTAGTTCTATATTAGTACTATAATATTGCTTTTGGTGATTTGAAACATAATCACATTACATATTTATACCATTTGTGACATCAGACAGCGGGTTCCTAGAAGTCTCTCTCAATGGATTAAAAGATTTTGCTCGCTTCAGAGTGCCAAATTCATTGTCTCTAGCAATAGGTAATTGTGAGCAATTTGATATTTCACAAACTCTTGCTCTCTTGCCCGGGACATTGACAAAATCATTCATGCACTGGGTTGTATTTTCAGCATCATCTATGGGTTCAACCCTTGATGAATCACGTGATGGATGCAGCTTTCCACCAGACAGTATTGTTGATTTTGTCAATTTCTTCATTGTGGGCTATGATTAATAAAAAACAACAAAATAATAATGATGATAATAACAACAACAATAATCATAATAATAATAATAATAATTTTGTGAGTAATAATAATAATAATACCAATAATAATAATAGTAGTAGTAGTAGTAGTGATAATAATAATAATAATAATAATATTAATAATAATAATAATAATAAAACAACTTATAACAGATAATGAATTCTAGTGCAGATGAATACGCTACCCGCCATCAAAAGTGATTCTCTTCACATGATACATAAGCATGAAATTTGCTGCCTTTGGAAGCTAATGTGTTCACCTTGTGTGTACTTCAGGATGATTTCAATGAACCCACGTACATCAATTATGTTGCCGCTCACTTTTCTAAAATTTCATGTATTTCTGGGCCGTATGGGGTTTAGTTTTGTTAGATTCAATCAATTGCATTTTACTTAAATGTTTGAGTGGATAAAATCAAAGACTCTTCATATTAGAATGAATTTATTAACCCAAGTAGGTGTGTAAGACTATGTTCTACCATGTATACAATTGAAATAGTAGTACCGCATGACTAAGTTCTTCATTCACAGCTATCATACATAATAATAATAACAACATTTATAATAACAGTAGTAACAGGCCTAATAAGATAATCAAAATAATTATTAAAAGAAAAAGAAAGTCCAAAAATTATCATTGGACGTCTACAATTGTGCAATTGCAATTTCTTATATTAATACAATTTTAAATGAGTATCTCTATTTTGGTTTCATTGAATATAAAAAATACCCGGCTGGTAGGTCTAGCTTATGATGAAATGTGTATTAAGAACATCTTGATTTGTACAATTAATCATGAACATGGAACTTATACTACTCATTGTGTGATAAGGTATGGAATGATCTATTAATTAACGGTTCTCAGAACATATAGAGCAGTTTTGCACTAAAAATTTAATCATTTAACTAATAGAAAATTGCGATCAAATTATAAAGACATTTAAAACTTAGGGAATGATTTATTAGACTTAAATATTAAAGATTCGACAAAAGGAATTTGTACCTGACATTCAGACTTGGATACTCATAATGAAAACTGTGAACAAACAAATGGTTGAGCAATTCAGAAGGAATTAACTGGGCCTTCCTATAGAGCATTACGAAGCATCTTCACACAAACTATCCATGATGGAAGAAGCTAATAAACTGGAGATGTACATTGCAGCCCGCTAGCTACGTTGGCAGTGTAAAAATATCATGGCATCGGTGAAGAAGAAATTAAAACCCATACTAATGAGAAACGCAGCGCACTTTGAGGCCGAGATCACGGCACTGCTTCCCAGATACGTCCTTAAGAAGCCATCTTCTTTTTTTGATTCGCCGTCATCCCGCCGGAAGCTCAGATACATATATCGCCGGCTTACACGAAAGAAAAAACGCCTGGTAGATTGCCTTACCTGACCGCAATCTATTAGAGCTCTCGATTCAAGCAGAGTGCAAGTGCCACACTACGCCTACTCTAAGCCTTCCAGGTCTAATCTAACAGGATTTATGCTTAAAAGGGATCTCTTGCAGGAACTTTGGCTAGACCTGCAGCCGAGAGGCAGGGGAATCAAACGAAAGAAAATCCTTCTCGATGTGGATAGAGATATGGCGTGGTGTTTCTCAACATGGCTGGCCGTCGGGATGATAGATTATGACTCTGCTGCTCATACGCAGGAAGGAGTCTTTCATAGAGTCCATGCTATACTGGAATGTTTTAGACTTATCAGTCCATGCTATACTGGAATGTTTAAGACTTATTTGAATTGCCCGGACTCCAGCCGTTTAATAATTTCCCTTTCGCATTATTTATGTTTATAAATATACATAGATCACAAATTGTATTAATAATTTATTTAATTTGATGTAAAACATACTCACAACATTTCATAAAAAAAAATCTACCGGATATCTCCCCGAATGGTCTTGACCTGAAATGGTGGGTCCCGTCAGACCAGCCTAATAGGATCATTGCTCGATAAATAAAAGACAATATTAACTGAAATAGGAGTAAAAAAGTTTCAAAATTCCAAAATAGGACTGCCATGTTTTTATTTCCAAAATAGGATTAATTATTGTCATGGAGTTAAAAATGGTAATATTTTCCAAATTTGGCAGTAATTATTCCTATTTTGGAAATAAAAAAAATGGCAGTTAAACATTTTTTTCGAATCTAACCATATTGAACTTTGACTAACAATACTTATCTACAGGGGCGGAGCTAGGGGAGGGCCAACCCTGCCCCTGTCCCAGCCCAAATTTTAAAAATGTCTAAATTTTTAGTGTAAAAATTACGTATAAATTTTTTTCCATAAAAATTATTTGTATTGGCCCAGTCGGCTTAGTGTCTCTGCCCCTGCTAATCTATAGGAAATTATTTATAATACAAAAATAATATTAAAATGTTCTTTATAAAAAATACTTTCATAAAAGTATAAAATGTATTACTTCTCTAAAGGTACTTTTTTAAATTACAATACTCCGTAATATTAATCAACATCTTAATACAATGAGGTCATTATGACTTTGATGTTAAAAATATATTAGTTTTAGTATATGATGTTTAAGTTCTTATTTGAAAATGCTTATTTTCGTTAAATGCATATTGTTTTGAGAAGGCTCCTATCGAAATGTCAAATTGGAGTGAAGTATACAGGGATTCATTGTTGCCGCTTATGGTGGATATATGCTGTGGTAAGAGGGATAATTTACATGCCACAATGCTTGTTCTTTGTGTATTATGTGCAATGGCCCTCTTGCATGTTACTGTATTTTTCTAAGTTACAGGTATTTATTGTCATGATCATCATTGCATAACAGTAGTACTTAGCATTTATTCCTTTTTCAAAATTGCAAACATTTATTTTTATGATAGCAATCATATTCCTATTTAAGCCCTATGTCATACTTTTGTTGTTTAGTTAGAGTCTAACAACAATTCTGTGCAGGTGGTGGCAAATTTCTGTTGTATCTTGCTAAGCAATATCCTGATTCCAAGATTTATCTGGGATTTCAAATTTGTCCAAAAGTAAAGCAAATTTAGCCTTTTCTTTTAAACTTCTTCATATATTTGTGGTCTAGTGAAATTGCATTTTTATAGGCTCATTTACATGAGTATTTTTTGGGGGTGCTTTTGTCTTGCAGTTGGTTAAACGTGCTGTGTACTGGGCAAATGAGCTAGGTCTAAGAAATATGTACGGATTTTCAAAATATTGTAACTTTCGCCTTGAAAAAAAAGCTATTTGCAAATGCTAGTTTTTTTTGAGAGAATTGTGTCTACATAACCTGGAACATTGATGTTGGTTTTTTTTTTTTTGAGAATTTGATGTTGGTTTCTATATTGGTGATATGCAATAAACAATAGTCCCCTCCCAAGTCCCAATAGCTATAAAAATGTTAGTAAGTGAGCACGTGCTCGGTGCAACCTAAGAGACTGACACCATATAAACTTCAAAAGAAGAATTCATATTTTAAACCAAAAAGGTCAAGATAACAAAATCAGGAGCCATTCAAACTTGCAGGTTGGTGACATTCATATTTTAAACCTTCCAACTTCTCTAAAGAATTCACACTGAGCACTTGCAATAGCTCTGCAATTGCCACATCAGACATCTCAGCTGATTTAAGCTCTTTCTTAATGTCATCAATAGGAATATTTTCTAACTGTTTCCCCAAAATTAAAGTTTAATAGAGATCAGAAAAATTAACATTCAGAAGCATAATTTAGAAAAAACAATGCAATTTTCACAACCATATCTTCTCAGCAGTTCAGTAGATGAAAAGAGCATTGCCTCATTTGTAGTACAATAACAGTTTAGCAACAATGAAAGAGTAATGTCACAGAAGACTAATCTATGCATGAATTACTGCTAAACTAATCACAGATCTCGAAACTATGTTCTACTTCCTGTTGGACTATCAACTTATCAAACATAAACCTCAGTTTTCTACCTTCTGGTGCAAAGTAAACCTATCAACTATCACTAAGAAACTTCAACATTAAAAATATGAGTAAACCTGTAGAAAGTAAAAATAACTATAGAATCTAATGTAGCTTTTGTTTACATACACCACCAACCTGCAAGTTCTCCACCTAAGTAAACTAAAAAATAAAATGGCAAACAGCAAAACCATTTCAAATCCATGGAAGACCCTCACATTGATGTTAGTCACTGACTCACTGGGTAGACCAAGGAACTATTTATTATCCAAAAAAATATATGCATATTTTGTTGTGTATAATCCAAGGTGTGCATAAACTATTGCAATTGTAACTTCCAGCATCGTATCTAACATTAAGTAATAAAAAACCAAACCAACTACAGAACATCCTCTCTGGACAAAATACATGAACAATTGTGCAGTAATTAAATGTCTACTGAAGAGACTATTGCGCAGTAATTAATTGTCTACTGAAGAGACTATTATTTAAATGGTAAAGATACTGTCTTTAACTTCCACCTCAAACGCCCATCTCCAAAGACTTATGGTTTTTCAACCTTAATAGTCTTCTGCAGTTTGCTAGTGGAGTTTTGAGTAGAAGATCCTCCATCACATCCTTCCACATCATCTGACAAACGTCGCTTCGAAATTGGGGTAGTAGTCATGGTATCATCAATAGTCTGAAATGCAATGATAACATAAATTATTTGTATGTATTTCATTCTTAACATTTAAATATGGTCATGAATAGTCTATAGATATGAAATTAATTAAATATTATGAATGCTACGTTTCAGTTTTTAAATGGAAAGATGGTGATATGTTCACAAATGTCAAAATGAAACTTATACAATATTCAACTCAAAATGCATTACTTAAATTATTTATAGTGTTACTCACACTTGATGAAGTCGTTCCTGGCTGACTGAAAAAAATTTCCAAATCATCATCAGAGTCCAGTTCCTAGAGAATTCAATTTGGCAAAAAAATGTTAGGCATTAAAAGTGAAAAGGTTTACATGAACAAAATTAAATACAAATCGATTCATTCACATACCACTGGTTGTTCATCATTTGCTCTTGCCAGAAAATGGTTCATAAGCTCATCATTTTGTGTGAGACAGTTCACGGAGAAAACCTTGTCACTTTTTTTTAAATCTTCCTCGCTTATATCAACCCTAAACAAAAGATGCAGACCCACTAAATCGTCAATTTCTTTTGACGTCGCTGTCTCATGAATGCCACTCTGAGATATCAAAAACATAAAATTTATTATTTATTTAAATACATATTTAACATATTTTTATTAGAGAATTATTTAAGACAATTATTACTCTTTATCATACCAGATTCAATTGTTCTCTGAGTTGTCCAGCAGTTTTGTGCAACAACTGACGACACTCGTGATCCCACAGACACAACGTAACCGAGCCTGAAGAATCCTTCACGATAACATTAATCTTATATCGATGTATTCCCTGGTCGAACACTTGATGGCATTTAGTACACTTAAACTTGTCGCTGTGATTAGAGGCCTTTTTAGAGCAAGCCTCTTTCACACACCCTTGATAGGACCAAGTTCTTCGATTGAGAATATTTGTGATTTTCCCAAAAATCCAGCACCGAGACCTCTACATAATGTTGACAATATAAATATGTTTTAAACGAAGTATATAGTAATCGCAAAACATGAGTAAATTTAAAATTCAAATAGCTTAACCTTAGAAATTGAAAGCAGTTCAGCCACTGGCTTAACTAATGCAGGATCTATAAAAAACCCGGTGGAGTTTGCGGATGACGAAGACTGGGAGCTGGCTACCAACCTTAAAGGTAAATAGTTAGATATCAAGAAGTAACTAACAATGAGTGTATAATAAAAGTATATAGATTTAGATTCAAATGTTTATAATATATGAAACTGATTTCTACATGTCATTTTCCTTTTTAATATTCTAAGTATTGGTATATTTTTGACAGTAATCTAGATCGTATAAACATTTTAATTACAAACTGACTTTATGAATGCAATTAGTACTACCAATCAATATTAAATCAAATTAAGGGAAGAAGCATCTTACTTGGTACGGAACTCCTCAATTTCAGGGATACTCTCATCTACTATAACCTTTGTACAGTAAAAGGAGCTTGCAAGAACGACCGCACCTATTACATTAAATGTGTTATCTCTATCAAGTATACAGGAATACATGAATAACTATATTACATCAATTAATAAATGTTTTACCATAGTCAGTCTTTGCTCTACACAATTGGAGCAGCATGATGTGTGGTTCAGCCGAAGTTATGGGAATATTCCTCAAAGCCTGCGCATGCTCACCCCAAAGTGTACACGACATCTGCTTTTTACTGTTGATATAAAATATGGATACAACAAACGCAATATTCAGCAACTCATGTAAATGCGTACTGTTATTAAATAATTACTTCTAAAAGATTGTTATTATGTGATTTTATACTCCAGATCTTCGAGTATGAATTCTGCTGCTCGTGGCAATCCATCTGATTGCAAGGAATATTTGATGTTGTCATGCTTAAACTTTCCAATTGTATCTGTAAAAACCGAAGAAAGAAAAAGTTGAGTTTAGCAAGCAAAAAGTCTTTAAAAAGGGATGCAAGGTTATGAGTTATTACCGAATAAGTCATCTCCAGCTCTCTTATGAGTATTTGTAATCTCGCTGAAACTTTTTAGTGAGTACAAATCTCTTGGGAATTCCGTCTCTTTTGAAAGATCACGCTCCTTGATCTTTGTGTTCTCCTTGAAATATAGCCTGAAAGGATGTGAAGTAGGCCTGTAATCACCGTTATTAGCCCTTACCTCAAATCGCATCATTCCATAAAGGCCATGCTCCTTAATTTTGTCCTTAAAATTAGAAACATGCGCATTTTCAACCGTTGCTTGTATGCGTGTTCCCTGAATGATCATTAAAAATAAAAACAATTAAAGGACATAAATAAATGAATGACAAAGTTTATTAACTAAACTTTTTCAACCGATCCTTTTTATCCCTTAACACAGGCCTCAATATAGCAGATTATTAACATAGGCATTTACATTATGTGTTCATTAACATAGCAGATTCTTACATTGTGAGTGAAATTTGACAGATCATTCTGAAGTCTGATTTAAAAGGCTTATTCTTTCTAGAATATTAACTAATAAGAATCAAAGGAAATTTGACAGACTGTATCTAATACTCTAATAGCATTCAAAATGAATACAATACTTAGATTATCAATAAATTGTATAACAACCATTTAAAGAATAAAGTAGTTAATGAAGTGTCTTCCAGAAATTCCTTCTATTTGATGCAAATATGTCTTCATTATAGTTTACAGAAGTCCCACAAGAAAGCAATAGTCAGAGCAGATTTTTATATACAATGAAATACCACTACAATGAAATACCACTGGTAGTGTTAGCTCCATAAAATAACGTCTAATGTAGATTTAAAACAAATACAATGAGCTTAGCATTTTATAGAACATCACATAGGCAGAACATATTTTTATATACAATGAAATAGCACTGGTAGTGGCAATTGCAGAAATCGGAGAAAAGCACCAAAGCAAATGTAAGGTACACTAAAAAATGAGTAATTAAAAAGAATTTTACCTCCTCATCCATGAGAACCATGTCAATTATGTAAGGTTCAGAGGAATTTCCCTTGTCAGGAACGATCCACTTATGTACGACTCTCAGCAACAGCACACCCTTGTCGTCCAGCTGCGTAGTAACATCCTTCAAAAGGACTTTGAAGGGGGAAGGGGGATTCGGAGCCATTGGAGATCGATTCAGTAAGTGGGAAACGAAAGTGAATTGAAGATGATTTTTTTAGGGTGTGATAGATAGATATATATAGTTAGATTTGAGAGATGATAGTTACCGATATTGAGAAGTCTGGTGTTGATGGACTCTCTGGAGTTGATCGGATAAATCTGAGTTCGTTGGAAGATAAGCGAGCTTCAATCGATCTAGACTCCAACTTGAAGGAGAAGTCTGAAGTGGGGAGGATTATGTGAGATGAATTAGAGAGGCCCTAATAAGCGAGCTTTATTTTAGGAGAATAGGAGGGTTTCCATATTTACGAAACTATCCCTAGTCAGTAGGCGGGAACGTGACTTAAGCGGTTTAATATATATATAGATTTGACAGAATCTATGATTGAAAACTTCCGTGTCCCTAATCCAGTAATGAAGAAGTGAGTTTTAAAAGTGAGAATGGGCCAAGCCGGGCATGCAGCCTGCTAACTCCTCATGGGCAGTTGACTTATTTCAATATAAATAGAAATTAAAGACTCGAATAAATGAACCTCCCATATCCATTAAAAGAATGTTGTTCAAATGTGTTTGGCCAGCTTTGGTGAGAACAATTTTGTTCACCCTCACAAAATCAAAAAAGAGGGTCATGTTCACCCATCCTAATTGCTTGCCATGTGGCAAGGCAATTCTTAACTATTTAGCAATTGTTTTAACTTTTTAATTTTTTAATCCACTTTTTTTTTGAAAACATACTCCGTATTAATTTTTGTATTTAAGACCTTTCATATGGTATCAATATTCAAAATAAAAAATTTAAGAAAATATCCATCTAGAGACGAATATTTATAAAAAACGATTTTTTTCGTCCAACTTTTTTTATACAATATTGATATCATTGGAAAGATCTTAAAAGTTATTAAATCTGATATATTTTTTTATGAAATTTGGACAATAAATAAAAAGTTAAATTAATATAGAGAAATAAGAGGATGGAAAGTCACATGGCAACAAATTAGGGAAGAGGGTGATGTTCACCCTCCTTAGAGGGGTGAACAAAATTACACTCAGCTTTGGTCTTCACCTATTCATTTTCTTTGCTCTGACTTTTCAGTTCCCCACGGAATTGCATAGGAATTAATGAATTATTATGAAGAACCAAAAAGACGAAGACATTATCAACAACTTCTTAAATTATTGAGGTCTTTGAAGAGAGAAATGATAATTTTAGTTCTTTAATTATGGACAACGATTTAAGGAAGCTTCGCTGATACGGAGTACTACGTATCCTTTTAACCTTCATTCGATTTCCTCTACTCTTCTTCATTCCTTCACATAGTAATAGAGACGTTTCGATTTCCTCTACTCTTCTTAGACACCATAGTTCAATAGTTTAACATTTAGAGTTCACAATTAGGTTGTTTCGTTTGAATGTACTACACACTTACCTTGAAAAACTCATTTGAATGCTTTCTCGATTGAAATTTTAGCTGCAGTTTGGTACGAGTAAAACTAAACTTAATAAATAAGATTCTCAAAAAAAATCATCAAAAAGCTCCACTGGGAACCGCCCCAAATGGTGACGGTCGGACAAAGCCTCCAGAAGGGTTTATTTGACATTTTCATGTAAGTTCGAGAGCCTATATGACCTTTTTCCCATCTTTTGTTTATTGGAAAAAATGATTAACAAATTGGTGAACTCTAATGTTACGTGTTTCGGTGTTTGGTGAACAAATTGGTGAACTCTAATTTATTGAACTTAGTAAAGGTTTCTAATGTATAAAATTCCGTGTAAATATTTTTTCAAAATTATTTTTTGTACGAAGTATCTGCCCTGACTCCGTCCCTGGCTCACACTACTATGCTTTTAATTTTTTCATTGTGTTTTGTATTATTACTCCAGGTCATTAGACAACGTAACTACATTATATATATATATCTTAGATCAACATTTATTTTTTCTAATTTGTATCCCAACACGTAAAATTTATTTAGTGTGTTTCACGAGGAAGCACGAACATATCACAGTTTTGGCGTGCGTAGTTGTACAAATATGTTATACAAATATTATTGGGCATTTTGGGTCGTGCAACGCGCGTCACATAATTAGTCTATATAATATAAGGAAAGACAATAGCATCGAATTTAAGAAAATTGTTGAATCTGTTGAATTTAATAATGTTATATTAGAAGTTATATTTTTAAGGTTAGAAGTTGTATTGTTCCTACAAGCAAGTGCTTGATCATTTGTGTGTTTTGTTTTTATGTTATTAGTTAAGTTATATGTCATTAAAGTAGTATAATTTATGCTAAAAGTTGCTCATTGGGTCAATCATACACAGGACTCACTAGCTACCATATCTCTATATTTTAAAACATTGAATCTTTAGAGTGAAAACTAAAATGAAAAAAGAAATGAGTATAATCAAAACAGTGTGGTTTAAAAGAAATTGTGGAATACAAAATATAACTTTTAATAGAACATTCATAACTTTTAATAAAATATGTGTAACTTGTAACATAAGCAGATGCACTGCCACTCATAAGTGTTAATCCTTACCAATAATTATCAATAATATATAGAGAAGTCTGAAATAGCAAATGCAACAACTCACACTTTCTCAATGTCTCTAATAAAGTAAATAACTGGCGTAGACTGATGCTACTTTTACAGGGCGTAGGATATTTCTACGCTTTGAAGTTGTGGACTTGGCTTTCTGTATGTGGGTAAGTGGGATTTGTGTTGGATATAGGTTCGTCACTATTTTTTTTACTTCTGTGGCAGGTTCTACCAACATCTAATATCTCTCCTTTTTGCATGGTGGAAATGTTGTCCTTTGTAAACACTGGATGCAATGATTCCTGAATATGTATGAACAGAAAGGGCACTGAGGACAATTGGTCCACACCTAATAATATTTCCAACCTAAATTTAAATATATAATTAAGTTATAATTAATAAAAGTGCAATCTTTTCCTTTATTCTTATAATTAATAAAAATGTTTATGAACACTTTCTTTTAGGGAGGAATATTATGGTGTTGGGCGGAAGAGATGAGCATCTTCCTTCTCTTCCTTCGGGAACTAGAATTTAGCTGTTGTCATGCTTAAAGCTACTTCATCAAAATTAGTCATTGCTACTTCAAACTGCAAGATGTATGTACACTAAACTTCTGGACTAATTAAATGTTGTTGTTTTGCAGCTTAATTTGCGGAGTGTCTTGAACGTGGTCAACTTTTGCCTAAAAAGCCACCTACCTGCTGAAATTGGGATCAGAGAGATTTTTGGTTGTAGAGAGTTAGAGACCAATCTCATAGGTATAACTTTTAATTATTGTGCCAAATTATTTTCAACTTGTTGTGGGGATACTTCTTAAAGCTATGTTTGTTGTCTCTTTGATATCCATATCGATTGATATGATGAAGTCAAATGCAAAACTCAATTTTCGCACTTAATTCTCAAGTTGGAGGCGTAGGACGGGAGCACCTCCGGGCCTTCAATTGATTCGCTCATTCACTGCCTCAAGTATTTAAAAGTTCTGGGATTCAAGCATTAGCTTTCAGGCCTTTCAGGAACCGGGACAGCCTTATCCTTCTAGCTACGCCGCTTCTTTGACTGCATTAATGTAATCATTGTTTTCCTTTTTTCCCTTTCAGAATATATTTACGAACTCAAGTGGCATTCCACTCTTTGCTTCTTTAAGCATGGCCGTGGTAGAGCACTGCTACTCACCATTTCCTCATGTGGTGTCGAGAAGCTGCCAAACGAACCCAATATGTCTGAAATACGTACTGGTGCCTGCAGTGATGCTTCTGGGCCTTCTTGAATTAACACCACACTGCTGATGTGCCTTCACTGCTTCTATTTGGTTTAGTTTCATCTTTTTTACTCAAACATTCAAACTTCTGATGCTACTATGTCCTAGCTATGTTTGTAAGATGTTTTGATTCATCTTTTTTACCCAAACATTCAAACTGCAATGTTACTTCACCACGCGGTTGTAAAGATCAACATTGAACTGCGTTTTGGATACTTTGCAATATATTTGCACAGTTTTTTTTATTAAGTGCAGTTTTCTCTCTTTACCGAGCATTGAGCCTGACCGTCGCGCAACGCGCGTACCCACGCTTGGGCGGGAATTTTGCCTCCAAAAATTGTAGCAATTTTGCTACTTTATATAATATAAAGATAAAGATAAAGATATGTATGTATAGAGGGGTTTTCTCATGCGTCCGTCCGCACCCCTTTTCTGTCCGTCCAAAAAAATAACAGCCCTCCGATTCTTTAAACGGTTGAGATGGTCTGTTCATTAAAAACACAACACACTTCTTCAATTTACGCCAAACCTGTCTCAGCCCTAAGATAAAAAAAAACTATCCGCTCCTGCACGCCTCTTCCTTGTGGTCTGCGGCCTTCATGCCGGCGAAGGAGCTTTCTGTATGGGCGTGCCTTCTATTTAAATTGACTTTCAAATCAAGAAGCCACCCTATTCAGGTAATACAAGAGCTTATTCCTTCTCCTTGGAAGCTAAATATTAGCCGATACTTATTATTTCAATTGGTTAAAATTTTCGAATTTGTTAAGACTTGAAAGGACCGATTTTAAATTCATAATTATTTCACTTTTCGTAAGTTGTTAAATTGTTTTAACTGGTTGAATTGATCTTCAACGGAAGTCAATTTCCAAATCAAAAAACTCTGAATTCAGTGCTTCACGTTTGGACTGATTTTAAATTCTTAGTAATTTCACTTTAGGACTGATTATAAATTCTTAATTATTACACTTTACTACTTTAGGACTGTTTTTAAATTCTTAGTGACTAGTTGTGCTCTGAATTTTGTATTAAATTTACTGGTTAGGGATTTTTGTAAAAGAAATTTACTCATGAATTCTTGAAATTTTGAATCAAATACAGGCTGTTTTTTTTATTGTTAATATTACCAAGTGAGTATGCAATTGAAGGAAGAATGAGGCTGTATAAATTATTTCAAGGATGTTTTATTGATGTTTGTATAATATCAGGGATGTCATTTTGTAGGAATGCCTTTGTAGAAGAATTTTTTTGCCCATGTCATTGTGGTCCAATGCATTTGAGGGAAACAAGGCCCGGTACCAACAAGGGGCGTTGGTATTTTAAGTATTGTTTTGTAGTTGCTATAATAGCAATCACTCTTCAGTGGTTAGTAACAAGTTAGAAGTAACATCATTGTATTTGTATGAGGCAAAGTTGTACTACGAAAGAATTAGTGTATTCATTTTAACAAGTAGAAGTTGAGTCAAATGTAATGCAATACGGGATTAAATGCCAATTACTTTTTTCACTAGTGACTAATTTAGTTTTTTATTGGTAATTTAACTTTTTTTACAACACAAAGAAAAATGTACAAGTATTTGCTATCATTTGTAGTTGAAAAGTGATGGCATGCATATCACAATTGCTCCCCGTTTTCTGTTTCTGATGAGATTGTTAGATTACATTACTTCCCAATTCTTATAGGATATGCTGCATGTGTGAGATGAGACAGCGTCCCTAAACTACATGGCAATTCATTTTAGAAAATTAGAGAATGAATAAATGAAGTCCAACACTCCTGTTGCTCCAAGAAGACCTTCACCAGTAAGAAGTTCAAAATCTAGCAGCAGTAGAAAGCCAATTGCAGCAACTTTTCCATTTATGAACTCATTCTTTCTGGAAAATCCAAATGCCTCTTGACCCTCATAAGCCGTTTTCAGCAAAAACATAAACAAAAACATACACAAAACGAACAAAATAGAACTACTGGGATAGGAGGCTGATTTGAGTTTGTTCAATAGAGAGAGCCATCAAATGAACAATTGGCAGAAGAGGTTGGGGACTGGGAATTTGAAAAACCAGGAGAGTTTTTTTTTTAATAAAACCAAAAAGAGAGTTAAAAATGAGGAATCTGCAGCCCACAAATAGAACGTACAGCTCACAATTCAAACTCCAATGAACGATTTGCAGTTATTACATATGCTTGTTGGGATAAATGCCATTGTTAGGCCTGAGGTTATTGAAAACAGTTGGCTTGGGATCAGAATAGATTCTTTGTATTGTGAAATGCATCAAGGCTTCTTAAATTCCAATGCAAATACTAAAAACCATCAGTACATAACTACATAAACACTCAAGTTATGAAACTCCAATACAAGTATTTCCATTACATGTGAAATCTCAACATGTGAAATCCTGAATATGAAAAAACTCCTATACAAGTATTTCCATTACAAGTAAAACACCAGAAATGTACTAGTAGTAAACACTTGAGCTAAAAATACATAAACAATTCTCCACGCCGCACAACATTTGCTCCTAATAATCAATTACACTTGTTCCTCCATTGTGTCATTTGTTACCTCCCTGCAATAATATACAAATAGTCACAGTTAATTTAGTTTATGAAAGATTATACATCACATGTAACATAAATAGACTTACTTATAACCTTTTGCTAGTTTTGGACAATTACGTTTATCATGGGCATTACCTTTGCAAACATGACACGCCCGGTTCAGTGAAGTCCCCTTTTTCTATGTCGGACTTTAATCGCTTCCCACAACCTTTATGTCACGCGTGATCGGGCTCCACGCGTGATTTTATATGACTCAGCACGCTGGGGATGAAATGAGTGACTGCCAATCTACAAGCCGTTGTCTGATAATACTCGTATAAAATATGTTAATTTGCTATATGAGTACATATTAAACAAAACTCAAACAAAACTCAATCGTCCAGGGATCCATTTATTCTAGTATAGTATTAGTCAAAATATGATGATTTACCCAACAAATATGACAATTACAGAGTATAAATAGAAGATTATTTAATCATTTCATGATTTCCATTCGTATATCTCACTTTTGTTCGCTTCCGTTAAAGATGACTTTAAGATCAATTACAACCTAAAATCAATTAAACCATAGCATCACCTTATTAAGCCAGGTCTAAGCAAATACAAAATTTGAATTTAAAATATTTTCTAAATTCAAAACACCTGAGTTCAATTTTAAACAATTTAAAACACTTAACCTGGGTAGGGTGGTTTTAAGAGCAGAAGCAGAAGAAGAATTCACACACACAAAAAAATTAAACAATTGAAAATCATAAAGCGGTTGATTTAAAGAGCAGAAGGAGAGGAAAAAATTATGTTTACCTGAGACGAATGGTTTACCAGAGCTCCTTCGGAGGCATGTAGGCGCTAGAGAACTGTACGAGAGCGGAGAGATTTTTAATCGCGGTGGTTTACCAAGCTGCTTTTACGGCATGAATGTAAGGGTATGTTATGGAGAAAGAGAAAAGCATAGAGAAAAATAGAGCTTACTCGACGACGTCTTCGCGAGGTGAATTCAGGCACCAGTTTGTTTTGTTGATGCTGGAGACAATGCGGATTGGATGGATGCAAAGAGGTGAGATAGTGAGAGCTCGAAAAGGAAACGTGAAAGAGCTGAGAGCTGAGAGCTGGGATGAAACTGGTGCTGAACTGGAGGACTCAGGGAAGGTGAACGAATGTGCGACAGAGGAGATTTCTAAAATGATGGAAATACCTCTGATGCGGAGATCATTGTGCAATTTCATTATTCTTTTAGTGAAACAACTTACGTGTAATGATATGCAGCCAAGTGTAAGATGCACCAAAACATCCTGCAATATGAATGCACCGAAGAGGCTCCCAATGATTTTTTACGCGGAGCACTTTTTTAGTATGCAAGATTCTTTTTTTTCATATTTGCATGGAACACTTCCTACGTGATTATCATCTTATAACATTCATCACCATATCAAGGCCTGTTAAATTCAACAATTGTATCTTCGAAAAAACATTTGGTTGGCCGACCGGCCCAAGGCCATGCCTATGTACAACTCACTTTGTTTGATTCTTCAATACTTCAATTCAATTACCACATTAGAAATAGAAATAAAAATATTTAGAACAATTTTGACTAAAAAACGAATGATCGATTCAGAGCTCAATTTTCATATCCAATTATCCATAGATTAATCTGGAATAAATTGATTTATATAATTTATCAATTTAGATTTTAGAATGTTTTTCAGTGATTGAAGGAAAACAAATATTTTCAACTACATGAAATACAGTTGATCTGTGTATTCATAAAAAATCATCATGGCATCGCTCATTACATGTTGTGTCGTTGTGCGAACTAAACTGAATAAAGCGCCGTAAGGGACACATAGGCTGCATATGAGGAACGACTACACAAGTGCAATTTAATTAAGAAGCTTCTGAAACAAAATGAATGAAGTCCACCGATGATGATTATATCATAATCAAACATAAACTAGTTAACATATTTGGGAAGATATGTAACTTTTTCTAGACATGAAGTTTTTTTCTTTGCAACTACATTGAAATGTTTTAACTTCACAGACTTTGGTTAGATGATGGGGACTTAACTACTTGGACTTCCTCCTAGACTATCATTGTAACTAAGAAGATAGTGGAGTAAATAGGTTGACAAGGATTGTTTTACAAATAAAGATAATCAGGCAAATAAGATTAATCACTACTACGTGATAGCAGCCCATGCACCAACTACCGCAAGCGATACATCTCATAAGTTCATAACCAATATCAAAGACTCCATCATGAGGGTGATGAAGAGCTGGTCCACGGGTTCCACGACAGGCGAGGCAGCCATTAAGACCTGTATCAACTGCATGCAGCATATCCAGAGCAAAAGCAAGATGACGAGGAGGGTTACTTATGAGTGCAAATAAAGCAAGGGAAAACACAAAGAAATTCTTCTATCAAGGGAGGGTTTGGGTTTGGGTGACGTACATACCTTCACCAACAGCGCCAAGCATGTAGCAAACGTGAACAGTAGTAGTACGGGCATCCAGGCGTCTGCCAATTAAATTTGGATAAGATGTCTCAACGAAAAAGAGCATTGAGGGTCCATTTGAGTTTTTGGGCTTGGCAATGAAGTTAGTATGAGCCTTTATATACTTTTCCGTGTCGGGTAGAGCAAATTGGTTGCTTCTCATTACCTCCACCACCTCATAGGTGACTCCATCCTGGAGGGAAACACAATGCTTACCATCATCACTCTCTCTATATTCTTTTAACAAACGTTATTTTACCCACTTTTTTCCATTGAAGAAAAACAAAGTCAAATCACGTTTCCTGAAAAAATCACTGACCTTACATGTGTTATGGTAGTAGTCAAGTGCTAGCTCAGCAAGACGCCGATCACGTCTATCCATGATTTCTAGATCCTTGGCTGACCACTGAATTAATGGCGGACCATAACCTCCGGAGTACTTGACAGGTTTCCCCCTAGGCCTACACAGCCCCCCAACCCAAGTATTTTCAGCCAATTTTAGTCATGTCACCGGGCTTATATTTATGCCCACATGCCCAACCAAACAAATAGCCAAGCAAATAAACATGTAACCATAATCAGTGGTTACCTATCAGATTCCTTTGCCCGAGCAGATCTGCCACATGTTTGGGTTTTGGATGTCCTGATTGCATAAGAGCGCAGATGTTAATCACCTTTACCAATCCACACAAATACATAAATGAAAGCTTACCAGATGAACCAAGCATTCCAGCTTGCGAGGTTACAGTGTCTAGTGTCTAGTGTCTAGTGGGGTGTCTCGAGACCCCAGTCCCCCTATCCCCCAGACCCCCTGGACTAAAAAGAAAAACTTACCGGACGTGTGACTTGTAGATTGTTCTTGATCTTAAGTTGTAGGCCTCTGAAATCTTCACCATTTCTTGTTTCCTTACTGAAAAGGTTCGTTTGTGTGCTTTCCTCTCTGCTTGAAGGTAAAGTCGATAGCTTTCTACTCAATTACTCAATGCTAGAAGATAGTTATTGAAAAGTTAAATTCATTCAGTTTGATTCCAAATAATTTCAAGCATCGCATCATTTATTTAATCGAAAACAGAGTATACATATGGTGAGCAATTTGCCAGTTTCATGTTCATCAAAGAAAATCATTCGAAAAAAAGAAACCAATTCCAAAAAGTAAGTAGACAATCACGTCGCATACATACAAAGCGCATATCATAACTACCAAAACAATCGGAATCAATATTTTGGATAAGCACCGATAGCCTGTTCCGGTGGAGGAAGTGAAATTGTGGAATCGAGATTCGGCGTCGAATTCAATATGATTTATCTATTAAAGTCTACAATTCAACAGAAAGCTAAAGAGAGTTTTCGATTACCTTCGAACTCGGCACTCTAGGGTTTCATCCACGCGAAAAAATCTACTTAGGACATGTTTACTTGACCCGTGTTAATAAGCGGCGCATAAAATAAACAATGTTGTAAGACCGTGTTTACTTCAAACGGTTTAAAACACCGCTTAACATTAAAATGTCCAAAATAACCCTATACATATATATACACACAAACATTCATGAAAACAAGTATATAATATAATATGTGTACCCATACCCCTAACCCCTTACCCACCCTACCTTACCCCGACCCCACCCACCGCCTGCCCCTACCCCCTACCCCTACCCTACCTACCCGACCCCACCCTACCTACCCGACCCTACCCCTACCCGACCCCACCCTAACCTGTCCCCACCCTACCGCAACCCTACCCCCGACCCCATAGGCCCTTACCACATCGACCCCACCCCGACCCCACATTACCCTACCTTACCCCAACCCCGCCCCTACCCCTACCCCTACCCTACCCAACCCACCCCTACCCCACCACACCTACCCTGCCCCTAGCGCCTCTATCACATTGGCCCCACCCTGACCCCACCACCCTAGGTATAGTGGGGTAAGGGGTGGGGTAAGGGGTATAGGGTGGGGTGATTGAGGTCAGGCAGTGGTAGGGTGGGTTCGGGTAGGTAGGGTAGGGGTGGCCGGGTGGGGTTGGGTAGGTAGGGTAGTGGTAGGGTGGGTTCGGGTAGGTAGGGTGGGGGTTGAGACGGGGTAGGGGGGTAGGGTAGGGGTAGGGTAGGGGTAGGGTCGGATAGGGTAGGGTGGGGTCGGGTATGTGGGTAAGGGGTGGGGTAGGTAGGGGTAAGGGTAGGTGTGTGGTCGGGTAAGTAGGGTAGGGGTGGGATTGGGTAGGTAGGGTAGTGGTAGGGTGGGGTCGGGTAGGGGAAGGATGGGGTAGGGTTGGGTTGGGTTAGGGTAGGGTAAGGTGGGGTCAGGTAGAGGTAGGGTAGGTGGGGTAAGGGTAGGGGTGGGGTCGGGGTAAGGGTAGTGTAGGTGGGGTAGGGTAGGGGGGTAGGGTAGGGGTGGGGTCGGACAGGTAAGGTAGGGGTAGGGTGGGGTCGGGGTAGTGGTAGGGGGTCGGGTAGGTAGGGGTAGGGTCGGGGTAGGTAAGGGTAGGGTGGCAGTCGGTTTGGTAGGGTAGGGGGTGGGGTAGGAAGGGTGGGGGTCGGGGGTGGGGTAGGGTAGGTGGGGTCGGGGGTGGGGGTAGGGTAGGCGGGGGTAAGGGTAGGGTAGGGTGGGGTCGGGGGTAGGGTGGGGTCAGGGTAGGTGGGTAAGGGTAGGGTGGGGTCGGGGTAGGTGGGGTTGGGGTCGAGGTGTGGCAGGGATAACAATAGGTTAAGAGCAAGGGGTAAATTCGGAAACTGAAAAAGCTTAAAGTGTCGCTTAATTAATACATGGGGGGTGGTATGCTTAATAAGCGGCACTTTAAGCACCTCTTTCGGTTAGTAAGCGGCTTTTTAAGCAGTGTGCGTGTTTACTTCACCTGTCTTACTAACCTAACTGTGACTTTAGCAGTGAAGTAAACACCTCCTAGGTGCATTAAGCCATAGATAAATTTTGTTGGACCTTTGTGGAGTGGGGACTAGCATGGCCCGGGGCCGGTCTACCCGGCCCGGGAACCGGACCGGCCCGCCACTGTGCGGGACTGGCCCAACCCTGTGAACCGGTTCCGGTACTGGGCTTAGGCCCGACCCGAAGGGGGGGGATCTAGGGCCGGTTCCGGGGTTGGATAATTGGGGTCCGGGTCAAGGTCTTCTTTTGTGTTTTTTTGGATTTGGGCCTACAATACGTGGGATGGGCTGGTGTTTTGGTAGGGTTTGGGGGATGTGGGTTGGAATAATAAGAAAACGTAGTAAATCGGCCCGGTACCGGTAGACACCCGGTCCCGAGCCCAACCCAAATAATTCCAAGCCCGCCCGGGCATGAGTGCACGACCCGTAACCGGACCGGACCCGGTCCACCCCTAGGTGGGGTGAAATGGGTGAATAAATTTTTATAAGGAGTAATTAGGAGTACAACGTGGATTATAAAATCATATTGCATCCAAATATTTATTATTGTTCTCAAGCTAGTGAAAGCTTTTATATTTTGTAAATGGGTAATAATCAAGATACCCTTCTTTTAAAAACAAAAAATAAAATAAAATAAAAAGGTGCTCACCTTGTCGCCTGTCTGAGACCTTTCTTGCGCATCAAGCCACAACGATCTAGACGGTGGACGCATCCTCTTCCAATCGACTCATAGTACGCAACATCGTAGCCTCTTCGATACTTCCTCTCATTGCCACTTACTTGACGGAGACCGGAATTCGAGAGTCGCAGCAAGCCGCCCCGCGTTGTTAAAAAAATCCCTTTTCCCAATTTGTGCCCTTCCAAGGAACTCAGGTTGGTTCGGCCACTGCACACATACATATGGTGAGTAATTTGTCAATTTCATATTCATCAAAGAAAGTCATTCGAAAAAAAGAAACCAATTCCAAAATGCAAGTAGACAATCACGTCACGTACATACGCTGTACGACACTACCAAATGGGGCTGTTAACGAGCCGAACCGAGCCCGAACACCCAAAGCTCGAATTCGGCTCGTTAAGGAATTAGGGGTGTTCGAGTTCGAGCTCGAAGCTCGGCGAGCTTTACAAATAAGGTTCGTGTTCGGCTCGATAGACGTTCGATGTTCGAACCGAGCGCTCGATAAGCTCGATAAATATGCCCAAATTTAAAATTTTGGATGATGCTCGTTAATAGGCTCGTGCTCGAATGGTTCGACAAGTATTCGGTTCATTAATAATCATATTTAAATTCATAAAACCATACTAATTATATTTAAATTTTGTCATATATAAAAATTATATTTAAAATTTTAGGGTGTTCGATAGGCTCGAGTTCGAACCGAGCCGAAAACTACTATGTTCGAGCTCGGCTCGATTAATTTTTTGAACTTAAAACTCAGCTCGAGTTCGAGTTCGAAGCTCGTTAAGCTCGGCTCGTTAGGTTCGAAATCGAGCTCGAGCTCGAATAGTTCGATAAACGCTCGGTTCGTTAACAGCCCTACTACCAAACAATAACGTCACGTACATACGTTGTACGGCACTACCAAAACAATCGGTATCAATATTTTGGATAAGCACTGATAGCCTGTTCCGGTCGAATTCAATACGGAGTATGTTTTATCTAGGCTAAAGGGTCAAATAGGCCCCTGTACCTGTTCAAAATGCTCAATTCACACCCCGAACTCAAAAAAGCTCCAATTTACCCCCTGAACTCGCCAAAAAAGTTCAAATCCCATTTTTTGCAGGTAAAGTTCCGGTCGTCGCCACGTCAGCCGGTTAGATGCCAACCGTGCATCCCACGTGGAAATCTAAGAGGTCAAATAGACCCCTGAACCCGACAAAGTTGTTCAATTTACCCCTTCAACCGTTGAAAAGTGTCCAAATTGCTATTAAAAATATGAATTAAAAAATAGAAAAAAAATAAAATAAAATGCCATACAAGTTCATAATATAAAACATAGATGTCTATTTATAATATAATAAGACAATTTTATATTTCAGGGGAAATTGAATATATATATATATATAAACATAATGAAGGTACTTATTTTTTAAATAAATATTATAAAAATGTAGTAGTCCCTAGCTATTTACATATTATAATTTTTATATAGTACAAAAATTTTATGTTGCATGTAATTAGTATGAAGTATAGTACGTAGTATATGATTCTAGAATAAAATAATATGAAGTATATATACATATATGCATGTATGTGTAATTTTACATATAAATCTAAAACATATTAAAAATATTAAAAATAGTTTTAATGAATATCTTTTAGTTTATTTTATATGAATTTGCTGTAAATATAAAGATATCCTTATTTTTTGCAGTAAATTCACATAAAACAAAACGAAACAAATTCATTAAAAAATATTTTGATATTTAAAATCCATTTAAAAAATCAACCATACATTTTTTATAAATTAATATTAATTTTTTTAATATTTTGTCATATTATAAATAGACTCATAAATATTTTAAAATTTAAATTTACCCTAAAATATAAATAATTTATTGTCATATTATAAATAGACTCACATATTTTATATTATGAACTTGTATATTATTTATATTTTTTGATTTTTTATTTTTATTTTTTAATGACAATTTGGACACGTTTTAACAGTTGAGGGGGTAAATTGAACAATTTTGTCGGGTTCAGGGGTCTATTTGACCCCTTAGATTTCCACGTGGGATGCACGGTTGGCATCTAACCGGCTGACGTGGCAATGACCGGAAACTCACCTGCCAAAAATGGGATTTGAACTTTTTTGGCGAGTTCAGGGGGTGAATTGGAGCTTTATTGAGTTCGGGGTGCGAATCGAGCATTCTGAATAGGTACAGGGGCCTATTTGACCCTTTAGCCAAGTTTTTATCACTTCTTTTGGTCTTGACGACACCCCTCATGTCCATCATGATGAGGGGAGCCAAAGGAATTCCCTCGAGCTGTCCAAGTTCGTGGATCATTTTCTAGAGAAGATAGAGGTCCATCCGCCGAAGTACATGCATGTCGCTAGCTTGTGGCAAGATGTTGAAGCTGAGAAAACATGCGATTAGTCTCTCTCGAGGTTCAAGAACACAGGCCCTAAGATCTTCATTAAGTCCAAATTCGTTCATTGCATCTATCTCCATGTAAGTTGGGAATTTGACTCATGTTGCACAATCGGTCTTTGCTCTGCTTACCCTTGACAGTGCTCACAATGTTGCCATACGGGTTAGTTCCCCCCCCCCCCAATGTTTGCATATAATTCCCGCATGAGCCGCGGGTAAAATGCTCCGGTCAAGGTGAGCATGATGGCCCACCCTAGCTATCAAAAGCTTCCTGACATGCTAGGGTGGGCCATCATGCTCACCTTGACCGTTGACTCTGTGATCAACAACCTTTACCGACTCTCGGAAGCTTCGAACATGCTATGACTGGAGCATTTTACCCGCGGCTCGTGCGGGAATTATACGCAAACATTGGGCGGAAAACTAACCCGTATGGCAACATCGTGAGCATTGTCAAGGGTAAGAAAATCGCGATGAGCAAAGACCGATTGTGAAACATGCTTCAAATCCTGAACGTCAGCCCTCCTGTTGAAATGAACTCCCAAGTAGTGCTAAGCGACCCTGCTTACATGGAGATAGATGCAATGAACGAATTTGGACTCAATGAAGATCTTAGGGCCCATGTTCTTGGACCCCGAGAGAGACTAATCGCATGCCTTCTCAGCTTCAACATCTTGCCAAAAGCTAGCGACATGCATGTACTTCGGCGGATGGACCTCTATCTTCTGTACAAAATGATCCACGGACTTGGACAACTCGAGGGAATTTCTTTGGCTCCCCTCATCATGATGGACATGAGAGGCGTCGTCAATACCAAAAGAAGTGATAAAAATTTTATTTATCCTCTTTTACTCACCATGATTTTCAGGAGTTTCGACGTCGACCTTACAATTGAAGAGGTGGAGGAGTACAAATCCGGATCCCAAATTTTGAAGGCAAGTACTATGGTGTCCCTCCAATTCAAAATGGTGGGTAATGCATGGGTCTGCAAGGACGTGGACAATGAGGGTGCTGATGAAGAGATACGGGAGGCACAACCCGTAACCCGGCCACGACGGACCATGACACAAAATATAGAATCCCGTAGACTCCATGGATCACAAGCATACACGAATGAATGTGTATGAGACCCGGCAAGAGGAGCTCCTCACACGCCAAACAACGATGGAGGAGCATTTGCAAGGCATCGACCAAAGGTTTGGGCAATTCACCCAACAATACTACGGTCAATTTGGATACCCCTCCCGATTAACAAAATTAAGTCCTCCTTGTTATTTTATGACATAAACTTCTCTAAACACATTTCATTGTGGATGTTGTTGGAAGTCTTAAGTGGGGCGGGGGGTGCATCTCATGGGTAGCTAAAACAATTTTTGCGTGCAAAATAATTATTTTAGGAAGGTAAAAATTGTGATATTTCTCTTTTTAATGGGTATTTGGTTGAGAAAGTTTTTTTTGTTATTCACATAAAAATATCATTTTTTATGTGACTAGGAACACAACACCAATCTCCTTTTACTTCCGAAATGTTTTAAATACATCCCAAATATTCAATAACCATTTTGAAATACAAATCACCCCTATATCTGATCAAATAAATTGGGATCATCAAAATGACTTTCAGTAAATACTTGTTGATGATCAATCCGAATGAGTTTACAAAAAAAACTCATGGTTTCTTCCAAGAATTCCAACTGATCAATTTCTATACTGAAAAGTCAAATACACCAAAGTAATTATTCTACACTTCCAAAAATCACTAGTCACAATCCACTCATCAATTCTCAAGAATATGGTAGTATTTTTAAATCTAATGATATTTTTGTGTTTAATAGAAAAATGATTTTGAACCAAGAATGATAAAAGAGTTTATATACATTTTTACCTCTCTTGAAAATAATTTTTTTTGTGCATATATTTTTGTTGAACTAACCAAGACATTCAAAGGTGGCGACATTGCTCGAAAACTAGCAACACTCAAGTGTAGGGGAATTTGATAAGCACAATAATTACTTATGTTTTACATAGGTAATCATATTTATCTGTACAAAAATAGAAGCAAAAAAAAGGTAAATATTCCCGAGTGAGCAAAAATATGAAATACGACTTGGAGCGACAAAAATAGGGTCAAAACCGAGCGTTCTCTGCCGTAGGAATTTGATCGTGAAAGCCGAACGTCTTGTGGCCAAAACCGAGCCGTTTTTGCCTAGGGCAAAATTCCTTCTCTCATTTGATTCATCACGAGTCTGGTTTGGCCGTAGGTGGTACACTTATGATTCATATAAATTTTATAACTTACGATACGACTAATATTATGAGTTTAAAGAATTTACCCACAACGAAGTCCTGGTTAGCTCCAGCATCGGCGTCGGCCCCGCCTTGATTGACGGGCGCGGCATGGCTTGTTGACGCGCCGCCTCTTCCCGTGCCGCTGTTTGACGGTCCTGCGCGGTTTCTTTCCGTGATGGTTCCTCCTCCTGCCCCCGTAGCTCCTTCTCTCCCTAATTGTAGGCCATTGGCCTTCATGTGACCCGTGTTCCCACATTGGTAGCACCTCGGGGGTGCATTACATTTCCCAAAGCGGTTTTTCGAATAGTTGGCACACTTAGGCGGTCCCGACTTGTGAGAAGAAGACGAGTGCCATCTAGAGTCCCTGTTCTTCTTTGGTGGGGGTACGGCGCTTTGAAAGAACCACCACCACCACCATGGTTGTTCCTCCGGGTGTGGTGGGCCGGTCCCGAACCATTTCATTTCCTCTCTTCGCCTCTTCGGCGTCCCATGCTTTCCTCTCATTCCATTAGATTTCCCCAAGAAGGCCTTACTCCACCAACTCACTGAAAGTCATATGACGAGAGTAAGTAGCCCAATCATGGATGTCTAAGAGTTGGGCATCCCAAAAGTGCCCGTCATGCAATCCTCATTAACCGCGTACCCCGGTAAGAACCTAGCCAAGGTTCTAAAGTCCTGCTCCAATTTTTTTATCGTACCACCGTCCTGCTTGAGGGTAGTGTACTCCCTCTGCTTCGCATTCATTTCATAGTCGGAGTAATATTGAGCATATAATTCTAGCTCAAAGTTTGTCCATGAGATATTCTCACGGTATTTTCCTTCTACGCTTTCCCACCACGTAGAAGCTATTCCCTCAAGTAACCATGAAGCGATAGTCAACTTCACGTCCGGTGTAATCTGCATGTCTCTCGATGCATCCTTCACTTTCTTGATCGAATCGGCAGCAAACGGTAATGTCGCTGGTGTCGTCAAATGACCTACACCTCAAGGCCCTAGCCTCTTGAGGTACTTGAAGATTCTCACACAGAAACCTCTTCACTGCTCACCTTGTGTCGCTACTGGAATGGCCCTTGAAGCTCCCCGGCTTCCTTGACCCGAACCTCCTTGAGAGGTACTTTTGCTTGGCGCCTAAGGTCTCCCCTCGGTTTCTTCTTTTGATACCATTTGGGTGAATCGGGCATCACTCTAATCGTTGTCCTCGTCGGTGTGCGTATCACCCCCGTCATATGGGGTCTCCTCATGCTCCGTTTCAGGAACGTACGTTGAGTCATAGTACTCAGTGTTGGTTTCATACACCGAGCTAACATGGCCATCGTTCACGGTTTGAGCCCGATGGCATCCACGACCTCCTCTTGAGACCCGAGATGCAGCCCGGCTAGTCCCGATGGATGCTACCGGTGCTTGCCCCCTCGGGTTGTTCCTCGTCGCCATGCGCCTACCCTCCATTTCTGAAAAAGAAATTTGGATGAGTCGTAAGATTCCTACCAATGTCAATTAACGGAAGAACGTTATAGATACAAATTGGCCCAAATCATTGTCATACCAATTGTTAAGGGTATCGTCTTAACAACTGGAGACCTTGCAACTTAGGTAACAATAGTTCTATATGCGTCAAAATACAATGCTCATGGCTTTCGGTAGAACTCTTTTTGTAAAATCTCTTGGCAGAGGTTGATTACATAGTTTAGAACTAAGATGGCTTTGATACCACTTAATTGTCACGCCCCAGACCGTATCTAAGCGCGTGTACAACCGTCGTATGATCAAGTGATGTCTCTCGCAAGTCAACCTCACTTAATCATACAAGGCGTTTGATAAAATAATTCATCCATACTCAGTAATAAACATACATAATGACATCACATTTAAACCTATGAATAACGAAAATATTCAACAGTAAATCATAAGCCACACCTGGCCAACAACATGGGCATGCAAGCCCAAAAATTAGTTTGTAACAAGCAAAATACTCATGAGCAAATGTTTGGTAGTTTGAAAGAAAATAAGGAAGCACGAACCACGTCTTCCTTGAGTTGATATAACCCGTAGAAAGGTGCAGGTAGCAAGCCCTAGCGTCAACCTGAAAATGCCCCCCCCCCCCCCCCCCCCCCCTCGAAGGGGTTAGTACCGAGCGAGTAGCAGGCTAAATGTACCGAGCGAGTAGCAGGCTAAATGTAGAATAACTAGTGTTTCAAGTATAAGACACAAACATAGGGTGATACCTACACACATAATTCTTTTCCCCCAAGTTATGAAATACTCATTAGTATATATATACACTTGGAAATATCCGACCCGTAGGTCGTCGTTTAATTTGAGAAAATAGTAATATTCAATGTCCTTGACTTAAAATCCCAACCTACGAGTTTTGAGGATCATTTAGTCCTTGGGTACTCCATTTCACATTTCCGAGTTTTGAGGACTCATTAGTCTCTAAGGATCCTCCACCATTTATATTCCGAGTTTTGAGGACTCTTTAGTACTTAGGTTCTCCATTATTATATTTCTTTTCCTATGATTTACCACATATCAACCTAGATAGGGTCTATATCACAATCATTTATTCAAAGGCTAAATCAATTCATTAGGCCTATACAAATCAATTCATGCAGAGCCATGCAACTATATTAATTTATGGGTAATTAATATCAATCTGTATTGATTACCCCGTGGACAACATTCATGACAACATTCATGTGTCTTATCCATATCAAACTTAATTACTATGTTGTATTAAGTTAATAACATTCATTTCATGCTTTCTTTACCCTTCAAGCATGACATATATTTTCATAAAAATTCTCATATCTATTTCATGCATATTCAAATAATCCTTTTCATATAAGCCTAACCATTTTGGCTAATCACATGTTTAAATATATTTTAAACATCATTATGAACACATATAACATTTACTTAGAAAATCTCATAATTAACCCAAAAGTTATAAGACATTAAGCCGTCCACTCACCTCAATGAGGTTTAGCGCATTCTACCCTTCTCGGTTGAACTCTGGCGAAACTCTGGTGAACTTTGTCTAATTTCGGCGATTACTCCGACGACTCTTTCAACTTCGTGAAAGCTCTAGAAATACCTTAGACAAGTTTCTAACAAGGTTTTAACTTCACAAAACCTAAATCAATACAAATAACATCTAAAAGGTTATTTTCCGGCGAGCCGATCATTTTGGCTTCTAAGTCTGTTCTTGGACTTAGAACCATCTTCCAACCCTTCATTTTACACTTCTAAACATGTAGAACAATTCTAAGGTTCTTCATATGATTCTTAAATAATAAGATATTCAAGAAAAAGAGAAGAAAAGGTTAATGATGTTATTACCTTAATTTTCTCAAGTTTTCTTCACTTTTAGCAACTTAAACTTTTCCCTTGAGCTTCCTTCTTGCTTAGCTTATTCTAAAAAATGGTGAGGATATTTTGCAGAGCTTCTATCCTTGATTTGGGTGTGCTGGTGGAACTATAGTGATAGGGTGAGAGAGAATGCTTGCTTTTGTCTTAAATGGCAAATAAGAGAGGGTGAGGGGTCTTCCTTGGTACTTAGATGCCAAATACTCTCCTCCACTCTTTCCTTTGTCAAACTAGCCTCCCATTTGTCTAGTTCAGCACACAAAACGTGGGGTGGCCCCCACATATGTGGGAGGTCATCCCAACTTGTCCCGAATTGTATATTCGGCCCCGAAAGTTGTATTTCTCGGACTGTTTTAATTATATTTTATTTTATCGGGTCAAATAAAATATAATACGCGTTGTTAATCACTATGGGCTTTTAGAATGAATATACATTCCTCAACTTTAATTTAGAAGTCTCCGGAATTCATTTCAGACTGATATCTAATAAATTACCAATATTGGTAATTGGGCCCTATTTGACCATCCGGTCAACCCTAGGTCTTTCTGTGGTCCAAATAAAATATCCACCGTCATATAAGTATATGGTCTCGAGAATATCGGGTGGCCCTTGCTCTCGGTGTGGGCCCACGTGCAATTTACTATTCACGTGAAAGAAATAATAAAAATTTACGACTTCGTAAATTCATTAATCATTTCATAAGGTTCAATACGTTATTTTCTTAAAAGTAAACATACTTGGGGACGGTGTTACATGAGTTATTTCCGGAAACATCTTTGGAAATAAACACTAAATATTTTCGAAAACGTTTAATAAATGGAAACAAAAACGGAGCAACACAATGACAAGATGAGGTAATTGTTAGAGGCCATCATACTCACTTTTATCGGAGCCTACTACTCGTGGCTTGTGCAGGAGTTCTATGCGAATATTGAAGACAAGAAAGCCTCATATGGAGACATTGTGAGTATGTTTAAAGGCGCGAAAATCACGCTCAGTGCCTCCCGGATTGCCACCCTACTCCAAATCAATGACCTGGGTACTCCCTTTGCCATAAACACCAAAATGATTAATAGCGACCCGACGTATGATGAGGTACAAGCAATGCAATTTTTTGTTATCCTAGATCTCAAGGCACGTGTTCTCAATGCCCGGTAGAGACTTATTGCGTACCTCCTCAACTTCAACATCTTGCCTCGAGACAGTGATATCCATCTTCTTCGTCGAGTGGACCTTTACCTTTTGTAGAAGATGATTCACGGGCTCGAGCAGATTCAGGGCATTTCATTGGGCCCTCTCATCATGATGGACATGATGAGGAGCGTCGTCAAAACTAAAAGAGGTGATAAAAACTTTCTTTACCCTCTTTTACTTACTACTAGATTCTCACATGTGCGATGCACGGGATATTGCACGGGGACATAAATTATGTAATAGCTATATTTCCTCATTCATTAATATTGAGAATGCATGTATAAATGTATGCAAATAGATGAAACGTAATATATATAGATAATAAAATATATTCAAGGAAAAGATAGTTAAGAATCAGACATTTGTAGTAAGTATGTTTTGGAATAAGTAGAAATAAAAAAATATTACAATAAGATTTCTACAATCTACACATTTCGAAACACTTCCTTGTAAACAACATTGGTAGTATGGCCGGTTTGTTCGTCACCTTCACCGCGAGTCCGCGAATCAATATTTTCAAACCTTTACTACAACATATAGTTAACCATGCGTAAACACTGATTTTTTTAAGAACAGATTAACATGCGGCAAAGATTGGCCCTGACTCTTATTTTTAGTCATTGCATAAGAGGTCATGACTCGAAATTTCCTTCTTTGAAACTTAAACGGTATTCTTGAATCCGAAGGAGTTGAGCTTAACCTTGGAATAACAACTTCATGTTTGAACGGTATTCTTATGAAGGGTATTCATAAGAATAGTTTCATTCTTATGAATTTAGTAGTAGAGTCGTGCTATTTCCATCCAATCAAAAGCTATGTACACACATGCGCACACACATATATATGTTCAATATTTTGAAGTGTACCCTTGCTCTTAGATAATTTTGTTCACTATTTCTTGTTTGATACTTAAAAGTAACATTTTTTTAAAGTTCTAACATTCTATTAATAATCATTGTTAAATTGTATAAAAAATAACACAATTTTTTTTTTAGAAAAATGAACTTTTTATTTTGGTTATTTAAGGACTTTTTATACATGAACAATTTCAAAATATGTGATAAATAGTCTTTCAGTGAACTCTGTTACCTCGAATCTATGTTAAATTATAGCAAGGAAGCAAATACACTCGACAAAACTTGAGCACACATTATTTGAAATAAATATTTAATTTTTAAGGATCTTCGATGATTTAATGTGTATACATAATAGGATTGTTTAATACGTAAATTTTGAAATGTTTAAAATACAATCATTTGTCCGGTTAGTGAACTTGCAGTTAATTGCAAATCATCGTATTTGTTCTATTAACAAATTCTATCTGGGTATTCAACTGACCTTAATTTCTGCAGGTATTACTTTTATGTTGGATGGTTGGCTTTTATTAATGTTATATGTTTTTAGATGATATTTAAGAAAAATGTATACGAAATAGGATGTGAGAAGCGGGCTCAAGTAGATTCAGGGCATTCCATTGGGCCCTCTCATCATGATGGACATGATGAGGAGCGTCGTCAAAACTAAAAGAGGTGATAAAAACTTTCTTTAAAAACCTTCTTCAGGACATTCGGCGTTTGTCTTACCAATGAAAAAGTTGAATGCACGTCCGGGTCACTAGTTCTGGATGGAAATGCTATGGTATCCCTCAAATTCAAAATGGTCAACAACGTGTGGGTCCGCAAGGATGAGGAGGAGCACGAGGGAGGTGATGCCGATATGGGAGAAGCTTGGAATACAATCCAGAACTTGGAATACCTGATCTAGTCCATGGACCGGATGCATACACGGATGGACGTGTAAGAGACCAGGCAAGAGGAGCTCCACACTTGCTTCAACAGATTTGAGACTCACCAAACAAGAATGGAGGAGCAATTCCAAGACTATAATCAAAGATTTTTATGTACTTGAGACTAAAAATTCTATTCCAGAGGCTTTATTGCAAGCAGATTTGCAACCTTACAAGGATACCATTCTAGCCTTCCAGAATGTAGTCGGGTTTTACTCGATTAAGGAGCGGGATATCAAGCTCTATCAGACTCAAGCTGTTTTAGGTCCAGAATCTTCCGGAGATAATTTGGATTTTAATGCGGTTTCAAATGAAAGGTCTTCCGGATATGACTCAGATCAAGAGCCGCTTTCTCGACTAAGTGATCCTAATTATAAAACGGCTAATCAACTTAAGTTTAGACGAATCGATCGACTTCAAGCTAAAAACGGGATCAAGGGTGTGAATCATTAGTGTGTTATTTCAATAACTTTATGTTATTTCTTTAACTTTCTATCTTCATTAGCGGTTATACTCTTTTCTATACCTTAATAAAACTTTTATTTTTGCTAAAAAAGAAAGTATCTTTCTAGCATCATGGTCAAAATTATCACCTTATTGGTAGCTTAATATCCACATTAAGATTTCCTAACTATATATATATAATATGTGTGTGTGTGTGTGTGTGTGTGTGTAAATATGATGCACAAAATAAAGTTCAAAACGTGATGAATTCTTTCTTGAACTTTCATCCAAAAGTCAAACATGACAATACTACATGACTTCTCATGCAATGACTATCAATAAAAGTTGATGACCAACACTCTCATGTCCATGTGGGCTGTGGCCTATTGTTTGGAAGATTATATATACTACCTATTGTTTTTAAGTCAACGATGAGAGTCGTGATGGTTAATACAGGTAAATTGCCCTAAATTAGAGTAAACAACTTTAGGAATTATTCCAAAATAAGACTATGTTTTTCTTTCCAAAATAAGAATCGTTACTTTCATGATTGAAATATACTGTCATTAATTATAATAAATATTGTCATGTTGAATGCACAGTACTGCAACTATTTGACAGTAATGACTAAAAGATGACCGTAAATACTGTCATTTTATTCGTATTTCGTAAAGAAAAACATAATAGTCCTATTTTGGAATTTCATTAGTCTTATTTTTGTAAATCTCCCTACTTAATAATCATGTATTATATTCTTATATTGAATAGTTTTGTGATTATTTGTGGTCAATTATGTGTGAAATTTCACGCAAAATTCCAAATTCCATAGTGGAATCACATTAGAATTTAGACTGCATAAAGTTTTTGGTATAATAACATATCTAACTTGTATACGTATACTTGATGAATGTTGTAGTAGGGCTGGAACCAAGAACGGGACTGAACCGTTATGATCCGATTCGGTTCCAACATTTATTAGTTATTTGTTGATGGTTCGGTTCATATTTTTTATTAACAGTTTGGTTCTCGGTTCTTGAAAAAATATGTACCTAGAACCGTTAAGGAACCGTTATATATAATAATTAAAATTTTATATATTTCTTATTAGTATATAATCCGTATATTGTAATGTATATTTACTTATTTGTTTTTATAATACATTCACTATTTTAGTTTAATTATTTAAATATTTAAAATTATTGACTTGCAAAAACAAAGTATTTAAAATTATTATTCATTTTAACCGGTTCTCTTGGGCTTCTTATGCCTCTCAATCTCTCATTAGGTCCAAATTAAAGTTGAAATTCCAGAGGGTCGAAAGGTCACTCACGACATATTAAGCAAAAACCCTAATTAATTTTTATTATTTTGTCTTCTCTGTGGCTTCGACAACCAGCTCTCATTGGTAAGCTTCATTCGCTTTCTATTTTATTACTACATCCGTCCCGCAAAGATGTTCACAGTTTGACTTACACACATATTAAGAAAATAATCTTACCAGGGGGTAAGTTTTACTGTTTTGACACTGTTTCGACACTGTTTGACACTGTTTAGACATTGTTTGACACTGTTTTGCACTGTCTGGCACTGTTTTGATGTAGGATAACTTTCCATTTAGGGAAAGGGGAACTTCTTTTTGGGACTGCTAAAAAAGGAAAGTGGGAACTTCTTTGCGGGACGGAGGGAGTATATGAACTTATTTTGTTTTTTTTTACTAAAATTTCCAGTTTGTTATGTATTTATGTTTTAAATGATGTTCAGCATATTTGTATCGTAATTCCGAACTAAGAAGGTCTTTTGGCACAAATTTAACCGTGGTTTGTAAGAAATTTTTTAAAGACTGGGAACCGTTAAATGACAAAAACTGAACCGTTACGAATGGTCCGGTTCCTTATCGGTTCCATAAAATAATTTATAAGAACCGAACCGTTAATAAAATTTCATATTTTCAAACAGTTCCACATATTTTTCTTAGGAACGGAACCATTTCAGTTCAGGCCACTCTTTTTTGATTCTTTCTTTCTCTTTCAGATACGTAGTACTCCGTATAAAATTAGAAGAAAAAAAAACAAAAAAAAAAATTTATTTCAGCTAGTTAGCCTCTTGTCCTCATAATAGTGATCGTTCCTCTACCCCGAGTCTGAATTCTAGTTAAAGCCACCACGGCCTTGCCGGACAAGCCAGTTCCGACCGGCGAACTCCGCCGTCGGCAAGCAAAGTCTCCGACCGGATGCTTTACTGGCCTTGTCGGCGGCATCAGAATCCTCTCGTTGATGTCGTTCAGCGTGACGTCCCCTTCCGTCCCTCCCGGCTTCACCACCGCGAACGGGTACACCAACTTCGCCGTCGCCCTTTTCCTCGGTCTCCGAACTCCGTCGCTTCCTGCCCGGATTAGTTACACAACGTTAGTCTCCGGTTTAGGAAATCAAAACGAGAAAAAGTACAAAAAAAAAATGGAGATGGGCCACGCAGATTCGATCAGTAAAAAATCTTCAGAAATGGTAAAGGGGACGGGCCAGGAAACTTACCGGCGGCGGAAAAAGACGGCGAGTCCACGGAAGGTGGGGGCTGTATATTGTTATAGCATTTGGAGGAAGAAGATAAAGAAGAATCGCTGTGTGCTGCAAAAGCTGAGATGGCTTCTGCATCTGGTTTCCTTTTCATATCTGTAAAAAAGATGGGAGTAATTCTTTTAGAAAATTCATAGGATTAAATTGTAATCAAAATTCAATTTATCATTATTTATTAGAAAAATTAGATTCATTCACTTTTAATTAGCAAAGTCTTATGTTTTCATAGGCTCAAATAATCCCATTTTGGAAATATAACATAACAACTCTTATTTATGTACTTTGACTATATTTTAAATAGTCTTATTTGGAATAGTTTCTGTACTTCTTTCATACTCCCCCGTAACAAAAAAAATCTTCTAACTTTTCTTTTTCTTCTGTAACAAAAAATTTCACATTTCTAAATCTTTTCATCATATCCACAATAATTCAGAAAATAATACATTATTACAACAACTTTTTTGGATTTATCCTACTTTCCATCACATTATTTTACTATCTTCCCATCATTCCCTCAATAATTCATACTCTTTCACTATTCTTAATCTACATACTTTTGAAATGGGATGATTTTTAAGTTACAGAGGGAGTATATGCTAACTCTCCTCTCATACTAAAGCCAATCCTACTAATTAAATTGCACGTGGGAATAATATTATTCGTTTTTTAGTCACAGACGTAGTCACGGATTTGTCTGTGACTGATTTAATCCGTACAAAATACCGGTGCAAAATAAATTCGGAGCGGTGAAAATTAATTTTTTTAGTCACGGACTTGGTCACGAATTTGTTCGTGACTAAGTGCCGGAATAATTGGTATCACGCCGGAAACGGAATTGGGGCTACCGGAGTGTTGGATAATAGATACCCATATTGTATAAACAGGAGAGATTGAACAAAAGTGGAGAAGAAATGATGAAGAAGAAGGAAATGTGTATAGAATGAGTATTGGTTATATGAGTTACAAGCCTCCTATAAGGAGTATATATAGGGAAAATTCGGGCCTGAGCCTCTAATATGGGCCTGACAGACACGGTTACATAAATGGACTGATAGTATAAAAAGCTAATCAAGAACATCTGAATAATAATAATAATGTACAATAATATTAATGATATCCGCTAAACGTGTGTGGGCCGCTGTCCAGGCCTAGTAGTCGGCATACCGGGGGGTCGGAGTCCATATAATCCATCAGGAGTCCCCCACTCCCTGAGTCGAGAGCACTCGAGGCGAAAGGGAGTAGTCCAAACTGTATCTGCAACGTTCTTCCTATTCGGACGGGGGACCACCACCCTTGTCCATTATGGGGAGATGCCTCGTTAAAAACCTTTACTAGGAAAAAACCCAGCGGGAAAAAATCCTAATAAAGGGAAAAAGAGTACACCTAGCGCCCCCCACATAAAACAAGGAAGGTAGGCCCCCTCCGGCATAATCAATCTAGCTCAGCTCCTCTTCAACTGACTCAGCTCTCGTTCCTGCTCTTGCGTGATATTTTCTGCTCATCTAGAAACTCTGACCCCTCAGTCCCCCAGTCCCCACTCTTTGAGGCGAGTGGAGACGAGGTGAAAATGAGTAAAGTCATCTTCGTACCTACACATTTATCATACATATAAAAAAAATTTCTTGGGATTTATGTTCCCGATCGGGAGTTCGTCACTTGAAACAAGTGGAGATGTGAATTGTTAATGTAATGATAAAATACTTAGTAGAATGGATGTGTGAGCCTTTCGTAAGCAACGGTCGCCACTCGAGGAATGACTAAGACCGGTCTTCGTACCCGACTTGGTCGGGGTTTTGTCTTCATGCCCGACTTGGTCGGGGCTTTGTGCCTGAGGAGACAGGGCTTTGTGCCTGAGGAGTCAGGGCTTTAAATCCTAGTGATGGGTCTCAAGCCACACTCTACTAGGTATTTGATCATAAGTGCGTGATAGTGTGACATTATCCCGACAAAAAATATTGGTTTAAATATATATAGATAATATGAAAATTTAAAAGTACTTATCTTTTGATGGGCTGAAATATTGGGCCACTTGGGTTGTATCTGTTGCAAAGACCACGACCCAACATTTTTTTTAGACCGGTTCTGGACTAAAGGTTGTCTGCTGGTCCACAAAGTTTGATTGAAACTAGTTATTTGCTCCATATTTTGTCGGCCACCATGAGAGGAGTGGAGTGCATCCACGTATAGATCCTTCTAAGCCATATATTTCAACTAATTTAGTGGGTCCATTGAATTAATTTAGAGACCAAATCCTTCTGCTTTTCAGTGGTGAAGCTCGCAGATGGCTTTTCATGCCTAGCCGACGCCAGAATGGAGGACCTCCCATCACAGGCCACCAAAATGAAGAGGGGCCTCGACTGTCCAACTCCTGCTATTCCGGAATGCTGAGACGCGAAGGCGACCGGCGCGGCCCTGGAGCGACCATCGAAGGGCGGCGACGCGGTAACAGAGGCGACGAAGTTCGCAGGCCCGCCTGTCGGTGGCTGCTAGAGAAGGGTATGACCTTCGCCCGCTTCCGCTTGACTCACAGGTTGGCTGGAGGGGTCGATTCGCTAGAGGAGACACCGTCCATCGTCGCTACCTGCCGGAGAAACTCGCCGAAGATCCAACCGGCAAGCGAACAGATCCAACCGGTGGCTGCTGGGACCTGCTGCTGATAATCCCTCGTCCAGTCGTCCAGCTTGACGGAAGGGATGATGAAGAAAATGGTCCTAGCTTCTAAATCATGGGTTTCAAGAAACTTCGAACCGCCATTAATGGAGAGGTTGAGGATCGAGCGACTGCTGGCACGGTGGATGGGCGAGCGGCACCCAGCTAGATCGAGGAGTTAGCTGGTAGAGGACTAACGGCCGCCGTATCCACGCTCCTGGTTGCCTGGCTGCCTCAGGCCTGCTTGCTTCCTGAGATCCGTTGGGCTTAGACGAGATCCTTCCATTTCACCGTGACTACTGAGGTTGGTCGGTTCTGCTGGAGTCTGGATGTCGTCGAGAATGCTCCAGATCTAGAAATTTGCAGATTTCTTTTCTTCCATGGATTTTTCTTGGCCGACTGTTTTTTCCTATTTTCTGTGATCGGAATGATTTTTGGGTAATTTGGATGATTTTTTGTATTTCGGGGAGGTTTTCTCACTTGATTGTGTTCAACCTCTCAACGAGAGCACCATTGTTGGATAATAGATACCCATATTGTATAAACAGGAGAGATTGAACAAAAGTGGAGAAGAAATGATGAAGAAGAAGGAAATGTGTATAGAATGAGTATTGGTTATATGAGTTACAAGCCTCCTATAAGGAGTATATATAGGGAAAATTCGGGCCTGGGCCTCTAATATGGGCCTGACAGACACGGTTACATAAATGGACTGATAGTATAAAAAGCTAATCAAGAACATCTGAATAATAATAATAATGTACAATAATATTAATGATATCCGCTAAACGTGTGTGGGCCGCTGTCCAGGCCTAGTAGTCGGCATACCGGGGGGTCGGAGTCCATATAATCCATCACGGAGGATTGTAGTCACGGACTTTAGCCGTGGCAACTCTTAGTCACGGGCCTAGTCACGGACAAATTCATGACTATCTTTTTTTTAATCTATGACTAGTCCGTAACAAACTAGTCACGAACAGAATCCGTGACTAAAATTTGTGACTACAAGCATGTTTTTTTGTACTGACACAACTATCATCTCATGATTCAAATGATTGAATCTTTGTCTTATACGGAGTAGTATATAACTGTAGTAAATAACTACGTAGTATATACCAGTAGTATATAGTATAAACTTTACCTCTTTAATTCTGTATTTTTTTTTTTTTTGTTTTTTTTTTTGTCTTTGATGTTGATGAGTTTCATGAAAAAGGTGCAATTCTGAAATAGAAATAGTCCAAAATAAGATTAAAACAAATGTAAAATTCCAAAATAGGCTGCGGAAAAAGTAATTTTTCTTCACAAATAGGGCCTTTTAATATCTTTTTGACAGTAAAAGAATAGGACCTCAATTTTAATCCACAAAATGGAACCTTTTAATTCTACTTTATACGTAATACTCCGTATGAAATAAAATAGGCCTTTTCCTATGAATATTACTTTAAAATTTTACTCCATATTATTTTAAAATTTTCTAAAAAAGTTACATATTCGGTGACTAATTTCTCAGTTACGTATTATCGATCAGTGATTTGTAATTTCAAAATACACTATAATGACTCTTATCTAATTACTCGTATACAACGACTAGTCATATTTTTGTCCAGAAAAACACTATTAATGATATACTCCCTCTGTCCCATAAAATTCTTCCCACTTTCCTTTTCTGGTCGTCCCAAAAAATTCTTCTCACTTACCATTTTTGGACAATTTGTGTGGTTTACTGGTTTACATTCATTTCACATTTTTCTTACATAACTACAACCATGCATTTCCACTTTATTCCACTTTCTTGATATGCGTGTCAAGTCAAATTGGGAAGAATTTTCTACGACGAATAGTTACTTTTTCAATAAAATATACTGTGCGAAAAAAAAAGGATGGCACCCCATCTCTGAGGGCCCCCCAACACCGACCGAACGGTACGATGGAAGGATGTAAATTGGACTATAATCACAATCTGGCAGATAGATAGTGAGACTCTGTCTCGAGATTCGAACCCGAGACCTAACCCTTGTGGAACTCCCTTGTTACCAGAGCTACGTCCACGGGTATAAAATATACTGTGCGAGTCTGTGTGAAGTGTGTTTCGTCTCAATTATTGCACTAATGCAGTCAACACATGATGTCAGCAAATATAATGTGCGTACTGCGTAGTAGTCCAAAGCCAAATTTTTGTTCCACCGTACTGGACGCCATATTTTTTCAGTACGGAGTATAATACAAGAACGTATCTTTTGCTTTTATTTTTTGCTTTTTAACTTAATTTGAAATTTTAGTTAACTAATCGGAGTATGTAAATATGAACTGGCATGACCTTTACTTATTAAAAGTTCTCAAAGTGATCTGAGTGTGCTTTAATTACTTCTATTAAAAACAGAAATTAAGTGAAATATAGAACCAAAGAAATTCAAATAGTGATTAAAGATAAAACTATCATCAATACTTATAGAAATGTGGTATTAAAATATACCCTACTCTAGTAAAAAAATTAGCAACCCATGTGCTTTGATTCTATTTGTATAACTAATTAAACTTTTAAAAATGAAGTGGAAGATTCCACCAAAGTTAAATATAAGCCATTCTTTAAATTTAAAAATAGAGTGTTGCCTCTGGTAGGCCTTCCAGACGGTGATTACGGTCCCAAAGTAATATCCAAGTCTAGTCTTTCATATATTACCAACTAATCACTAATTATTTTAATTCTAAATAAATACTAGTACATTCTATACTAATCATTAGTGTGAGTAATTAATACTTGGTAATACTTGTACGGAATACTCCCTCTGTCCCATTTTACTTGTTCTACTTTCGTTTTTAGGTTGTCCCAAAATAAGTGCTCATTTCCTCATTTACTTGTACGAAGTATATGATTTACACTATTTCACTTTATTATACTTAAATTTTAACCATAACTTTTACTTTGTCAATCACTTTATTAATAACTGAACCAAGTTTAAGTGAGACACATAAAATGGGATAGAGTACGTACTACGGAGTACTCCCTCCGTCCCCTTTTAAATGTCCCGGAAGAATGTGACACGAGTTTTAAGAAAAATGAGTTTGTGTGATTGATATTAATTGATAAAGTAGGAATAAAGTAAGAATGATTTTGAGTCACATAAACTTTATCAAATAAGGTATGAGACAATTAAATAGTGACATCTCAATATAGTAAAACGGAACATTTAAAAGGGGACGGAAGTAGTATAATTTAGTAAATGTTCTTAGCTTGGCCGCTAGGTAAGGAATATTTGTTCGATCTAGACTGAGCTGACTAGACTAGCTGATGAAAATGGTGGAGCTGTTATGTGAAATTAAACTTTAATTTAATTCGTATGATTGAGACCCTTCAGTGTTACGTTTTGACCAGCCACCAACCGAATAAGAACTTTAGTTTTACTAAAGCGAAATGTTTGTAATTTTAAAAAGTTAATTGTCAATACATAGACAATTACACTTAGTTGTATAAGCCAGTGTATAATTGGGTATATGTACATGAAGCAAAACTCTAAAAACAGCATATTTGCCTACACTCCAAAAATGTTCAATTTGTTATTTTTGTCTGTAATTCACATTAATCATTGCTGGCAGGGATTTCAACATACTTCGTATAATATTAAACCCTAATCATATCTTTATATATTCAAAGTAAATTTACTCAACACAGACTTCATATTCAAGCGGTCTATTGGTCTAGTTTAATTTGTCCTAAAAGTATTAGTTTTAATTTCTACACTACTCAAGCTGCAATATTTTTTTCTGAAAAAAATTGATATAGTAGGGCAAAATACTTTTCAAATGCAATTGAAGAAGTATATATAATACTTTAAGTTCATGCATATTATATAAACTTGTTCATGTTCGATCATGAATTAATGCATATAAACTGATGGTCACGTATTATTAGCAAGTGATAATGACCTGAAATGTGATCACATTTGCTTATCTCCCTCATGTTATCGTAATTCTCATAACAATAATCCAGCTTTATATTGCCATCATCCAGGCAGCTCTGCATCAAACATAACCAATCATCCAAGTTTGTGATAATGTGACAACTTCAATTCGGTATTCGGCGAATCATTTTTTTTAAAAAACGGTCTCAAAAACTCGATCAATAATTATTAATTAATTCACTACAATATATATATATATATATATATATATATATATATATATATATATATATATATATATATATATATACTAGTATATGAGATTGGCAATGATTATTTGGCATGATGATTGATGATTTCTTGCAAAATCATTCATGACGAAATGCTTTTGACATGAATTTCGTGCATCCATGCCAAATTAATCTGTCAATCCTGTTATAGACACAATCAAATGATTCTAGAAATTCTAAAAGTTTATACTACCTTCATCCCAAATTGATTTGCAAATGTGATATTTCTCGGTCAAACAGTTTCATTTTATTTGCTAATTAAGATGTCAATTTTTAATTATATTAATTTGGAGTTTGCAACTTTGAAAATATTTTAATATAGTTTCTAAATATGTGAATTTTAACTATTAAAAATTGAGTTAATTATTGATATGGAAGATTGACTTTTATTGTAAAACAATTTGGGACGGAGGAAGTATATAGAACGAAATTAGATTAGTATTAATAATAATTACACTATAAGCTAGCTAGGTAATTGTTACCCAAAGAATATTCAAGTCTGTGGGTCCTTGATCATCATCATCGAACAGTAAAAACGTCTTCTTCCTCCTCTTTGCGTTGTAGTTAAACAAAGCATCCTCCAGGTACCCTGTCGACAAGTCGTCCGAGTCCATGTCCGAGAAACACGGCGGCGTGTTCTCTATTCCTGTACGTACTACGAATGAATTGTTTACTCATTAATTTATTAATTTATTTATTTATTTATTACTACGTACAGTATATGTTTAAAATTTACATTAACTCTTTTTCTTAATTTAAAATCTTTGATAATATACATGCATGTCCATATTTTTTGTATAGTTGTATGTGTGTACGTGGTTTTCAACGAATGTAGGTACGAATTAAAAAAGGTATCCATTCATCATAGTGATTTGAATGAATGGTTTGACTCATGATGACCGTTAAATTCAATCTCAAATGGTTTGACTCATCATAGATAGTGACTCGACAATATTTGATCATACATTACAAATTTAAACAAAAATATATTGTTGTACAAAACAATTGTAAAGTTTTTGAAGGCGCCCTAATTGCCTGTCTATACAACCAATTAGGCTATACAAATGGTTCTCTAAAAACTTCAGTAATTAATTGCAATTGTCTATGTACACAAAAATATGTACAAAAAAACATACGGAGTAAATGTTTTGTACAACAATACACAATGTAATCAAATATGTGCTCAATGTAATCAAATCATGACTAGAGCCACTAGAGTGACCTTTAATTCCTAATTTGACACTTTTTGAGTTGAAGTTTGACTCTAAATATATATACAAATAGAATCACAAAATCTATAATATTTATACGAGCAATATAAATTGCAATGAAAAAATTAATTTATAAATTTTGATTCAAAATGTCAAATGAGGAATTCAATCGTGGGACCACGGTAATAATAACTGCGTATATGGTGTAGACAGGCGAGGAGGAAGATGAATTACCGGGAGAGGGAAAGAAGGTGGGATTGACGGCGGCGAGGTCCCAAGAACCTCCACCTCTGAAGGAGGAAATGGTGGCCGTACTATAATCGACGCCGTGTGGATTGCTCATTGTTTTTTGTCAATGGAGTACAGCAGCACTACCCCGCGATGTGGTATTTATAAAGAAACAAAACAAAAACAAAAGTGCATGTGGGACCAACAAAATCGTACTATCATGCACCTTGTCTCTCTTCTTTTTGGGTGAGGATTTATAACTAGTAAGAAGTTGCATAATAGGGGTTAAATAAGTTGTTATATAGAAGATTTTGTTTGGACGTGTCATTTGAGATGGTTCCCGGTGGAATTTTTTTTTATCAAATTTTTTGAACATCTTATTCATTAAGTCTAGTTCACTCATACCAAATTTCAGATAAAAATTCAACCGGGAAGGCATTCAAATGAATTCTTGAAGATAATTGTATAGTCAAAAGCGCAATTATCTTCAAGAATTCATTTGAATGCCTTCCTGATTGAATTTTTAGCTGAAATTTGGTATGAGCAAACTAAACTTAATGAATAAGATGCCCAAAAAAATTTATAAAAAAATTCCATCGGGAACCTCCTCAAATGGCACGTCCGGACACAATCTTCTATATAAGGACTTATTTGACCTCTTTATGTGGGAAATTCTTTGTGTACATATTCTTATACACGCCAGTACACCTCCGTGTCTGTGAGAGATTTTTTTGTTTGTGAATGTTAGCTCACAGATAAAAGCTCTCCCCTTTTGTCTGTAGAATTATCCACAAACAAAACAAGCCGTATTTGTCTGTGAATTGGAATTCACAGACAAAAAAAACTCTCACAAACACGGAGGTGTACTGATGTGTATAAAAACGTGTACAAAAGGAATTTTTCTTGTAATGTTTTTGAGTTTGGTTAGACGTACACATTTTGGTCTACGCCTTTCCTACACCCGTCTGTCGCACGTATAAACAATTGTTTGTCCACAGACAACTATACAAAATTGTATGTACACAAACAATTTTTTGTGTATGAGATAGACGAGTGTACGAAAACATTTTTCAATGTTTTTTACTTTTTTTAATTCAACTTCAGTTAACTTTGTTCCAAAAGGTTGAATTTTCAATTCCAAGAGCATCATATCATGACCTAGCAAGGTATTTGAGAAGATGTAAGTAAAGTGAATCAGTAAGCTCTATAGTGGGTTTCGACCACACAGCCGTTATGGGTTTCGATCATTGTTCAATGTTTTAACTTTTCTACCACTCAACCAACTCAGCTACATGTATTTTTTAATAGTAATTGCCCTAAATACGACTAAAACTTGGCTAAACAAAATACAAATAGGACTAAAGCCCTAAATCATTCACAGATAGGACATAACATTAATTTTGTGCAATAAATACACCTAAGGGTATTAATTCATAATGAAATGTTTTGATTCATAGTGTATATTTTTTAAAATTAATAAAAAAAATTAAAAAACAATAATAAAAATGGATGCATTTCCCATCACCTCTACCACCTCCCATCATCACTAACTCCAATCAGTGAAAAAATGCCAAGAAAATGACATTATTACTCTTGATAATGACAAAATTTTCATTGAAATTGCCATAAATATGGCATTACTAATGCATGTTGGTTTTTTTCTCTGATGATAAGATCTGGTGGTGCTGGGGTGGCAGAGGTGACAATGCATTCTATTTTTTTTAACGTCTTTTTTAAATTAAAAAAATGGTGATTTTTATTTTATAAAAAAATTATTAATTTTTATTATTCTATACGATTTTATTATGAATTAAATATTTCAAAAGTTACAAGGATATATTTGTCCAAACACACATAAAAAGCCCTAGTTGTGATTGTTGGCTATCTTTTAGTATTAGTTAGGTAATTCTCTAATTTTTTTAATTGTTAAAGTTTGGTCTAAACTAGTCTAGGATTGAAATCATATCAAATAAAAACATTTTTAGAGACATACTATTTCTTACATTTTTAATGGTGACTCATGATTTATGTTTATCAGTTTTATTAGATACTCCCTAACTTTTTATCAAGCACGTACATCTTGATTTCACGGCATGAGTGTATCATAATCAAAAGTAATGTTAAAGTTAGTTTTCTAACTCAAATTACTATATATGACTAATTTGTCTGTCTTTTCATATAATTTTTTTATTATAAATATAGTTTTAATATAATTTTTCAATAATTCAAGAGATTTCTCTTCCTTCCTCTCATAATTTTGCATTTTTCTAATGATATATTCTAGGTTTGACAATTTACTCTATTCATATAAGTTCTCATATTATTACAAAATATATATAGGTGTTCTCATATATTAACATGGCAAAATTTGTTGTTAGAATGGAAAGTGCCTTCATATCGTTTTGTACATTCAAAATGTTAAATAAATTACATACAAAATATTTTTTGACAATCAAATATCTAACTATGCGTTAAATGATTGCAAACAAACATAAAAATGAATAGTCTAAAGCTACATCTGGATAGAAATACACAACTTGTAGACGTCGTCAGGAGAAGTACTTATCTCACGCTCATTTGAAGAAGACAAAATTCTTAATCAAAGAAGAAGACGGGCCAAAACCATAACTCTCCAAGATAGAAATTAGAAATCAAATAAAAACGGAAGCATTGTAAAACCCCTTATTCTCCAAGGAAGATGTTAATGCCGGCTACCTATGAAGCACAGATACTTTACTAGGGTGCTGCATCGGCGTATCGGAAACGTCCCCTGATACGTTTGTAATTTCAGTGTGTTTATTTACGTTTTTAGTTAGTTTTGGTTGTTTAATATTTCGGAAATTACACACTTTCGGTGTAATAGTTTAGTTTGTTAAATTCTTGTAAATTGTTTAGATTAGGTTTATTTTGAGCTTAAACAGGTCCAAGATCAATCAAATGATCAATGGTGAAGGAAGGTGCAAGAGTACAAGACAAAAAGAAGGAAAGTTCCTGATTTTGACCTATACTCGATCAAGTATACCTTATACTCGATCGAGTACCAATACTGATTTTCAAGGATCCGATCCGGGAACAAATGAACATGCAAGGAAAGATTTGGCCACGTTCTATTGTCATACCCGATCGAGTACACCGACATACTCGATCGGGTATAGCTACAAATTATACCCGAATATCGATCGAGTATGGATCGAATTCGAAGTTCTACACATACTCGATCGAGTATATGTACATACTCGATCGAGTACTCGACCTGCACCTCAAAGAGCCTATAAATACACCTCCTTTCCTTCACTTTTAATCACCAATTCCTTTATACTCTTAAGCTCAGTTTAGAATAGAATTTCTCTATATTTCTTTTAGCATGTTTAGTCTCCAAATGAGGAGCTAAACTTCCATTTCTTGGTATTGCTCTTGAAGCTTGTTGATTATTAAAGTTGTGAGTTATTTTCTTAACTTCTTTCCTTGAATATTAATTCTTCCTTTAAATACTATTTCTATATCAATGTTGGGGAGTGTTACTAAGATGACAATTAGTTAACATCTTGACATTGGTTTTAGTAATAGCTATTCCTTCCTCTATGTTAATATCGGGGAGTGTTACTAAGATGACAATTAGTTAACATCTTGATATTTAACTATAGTAGGATTCATTTCCTTTAATATTCTTCCTTGAGTATTAATTAATTCCTATTCATATTTCATATTAATATTTTGAACATTACTTAAAGGATCAACTAGTTTTGTTTCATATATTAATTACTACTAGAAATGATCAACGAACCGATGGTTAATCGTTGATAGTTTCATAAGTAAGTAACTTCGGTTTATTAATGCACGGTCGTGGTTAATAAACTTAAGAGGGATTAATTTTGTTGGTTAAACCGAAACCGTTGTTGTTAAGGTTATCAATCTCAATTGATTTCATCAAGGAGTTAAAAGATTAAATGCTACTATCAAGTCGGTATATGGCGTTGTTCTATACTTGACTAATAGTAAGAGTTATTAATGAACGGTCGTTGTTAATAACTATCCTTGATGAATTGGATACACTCCTCGATTGAGTATTCGAGAGGAGATAAGCTATAGATATAACAATGATCGACTAAAATATATCAACAAGTGGAAAGTAGCAATGCCAAGTTACTTTTATCTTTGAACTAAATCCCATATAACTCGTTCATCTTCGTGTTTAATCACTCAACAATTAAAACCCCCCTTTACTTACTATTTATATAAAAAAGAAAGTTATTCCTTTCCCTGTGGATACGAACTCTACTTCACCTATACTACGTATAAGTGTTAGTATTGAATTTATTTTGAGTGCACTCACGACAAAGTGCACGTCATCCCCGTATCTGATACTGTAGGATACCCGTACCGTACATTCCCGGGCCGTATCTGCAATTTTTAAAAGTTTCCATTTTTCTTGGTAATTATTTTAAAATTTCGGATACTCGTATCTTGACAGATACCAGTATCAACTTTTAAAAAAAATATACAATAAAAACTTTAAAAAAAACACTCAAAATTTACATAATGAAAAGCTAAATATAATTTACACTCAAAATGAAAAGCTAAATATAACTTTAACCTTGTCTGTTTCTAATTCACCCATCCTCCTATCCCTAATTCTAATTATCTATGGAAATTAATAGCTCCAACAGAAATATGTATTAGAATTTTTAAAATATTGTTTTCTATCTTCATTATACTAGAACTTCGAGTACTTGCACTTTTATTCCAAAATTGTAGTTGTTTGACTTATTTCTCATTTTAAATTAATGACTTATTGTCTATATTTATATTTCGAGGTGCACTAGTGTATATGAGATAAAATATGAACTTATTTCTATTGAACTTTTAAAATGCTTCAATGTCATGAATGATCGAGTAGACGTCGGAGGATAATATATATCTATTTTTTCCCAAAAAAATCATACTTAATATTTATAAATACACCCCTGTAACTTTTAATATTTATAAATACACCCTCATAATTTTTAATATTTATAAATATGGCCACGTATCCGTATCATACTTTTTTTGTTTTGTCGTATCCTCGCACCCGTTCCTGCGTTTTCGCGTACCCGTATTAGTGCTACATAGCCGGCTACAAATCCCTTTGAGGCCGCCGATTGGAGAAAAGTTGGGATACCTCCTAGGGATTACTGAGGCCCACTCTCAAAATTGCTTACAAAAATTATGAATCGTTATTAATTTTAGGGAAAAGGGACGTATATACCCCTCCACTATTAGTGTGGGAACATATACACCCTTATTTTATTTTTAGGAACAAAAAGCTGAAAATACTGAGATTGGGATACAAATCTACCCTCCCCCAACGTTTTATAACTTTTTCGTCATCCTTCTTTCTTCTCTAACGGTGCAACTCTTCTCTATAGCAAATTAGCAACAGCCTGATTTAAGCTCCTCTGTTTTAATGTCTTTTTCATCCTCGATTATGTCCAGTAGATCTGTAAAGCCAGGCTGGTAACCTAAGCCACAAGGCTAAATGAAAAAACTCATTATCACCCATGCCATATTTCTTGTTGATTCACTATCATAACTTCATAAGCCATGTTTTTTAAGAATCAGGTAAGCGATAACACACGAGCAATATTCAAACGAAAACAAATTTCCTTAATTTGTAATTTTCACACTTCTTAATCTAAATTAACGTATTATAAGGTGCTTTGAATATGTCTATAGATGGATACGAGTTTTAATTTAGCAAATATCAACCCAAAGTCAGGGTCCCTAATTTAGAACATATTCACTCGATCCAAATTAGAATATATGATCCACACGGACCACACATATACAACCAAATACACCTAATACTCTCCTAAACTAAGAGTTCGAGTTAGCTCTTCACTTCTGTCATTTTTGTTGGTAACTTAATTTCTCTGCTATTTCTATGAAGAGGCACAATAGTCTAGATTAAATCAGCTTGAGCCTTGTGTGAATTGACGGAATATCTTAATAGTTTTAATGAACCGTTAGGGAAGGGGTAGATTTAGACCAAATATTTAAGGAAAAATTGACAAGAATAATCTCACCTTTCACTGGTCTTTTCATAATAATCCCACCTTTAAATAATCCCAAAATAATCCCACCTTTGCGCATCATCTTCTTTCATTGGACCCTGACCAAGTTTTTTACCTTTTTTAAAAATCTTATATAAATAATCTCACATTTATAAAGATATGATTAAAAAGTGAAAGGTGAGATTATTTGTATAATTTTCAAAGAAAGAGTAAAAAACATTATCAGGGTATATATGTACTCATACCTAAAGTATAAGGGTGTATTTGTTCCATTTCCCTTAATTTTAATTGTAATAATGAATACTTCTTCCTGTCCCAAATTGATTTGCACATACAATATTTTTTGTCAATCAATATTTAATCCTCCATATTAATAATTAATTCAACTTTTAATAATTAGAATGTGCATATTCATAAAATACATTAAAATATATTCAATATTGAAAGCTTCAAATTAGAACATAATTAGAAATTGACATCCTAGTTAAGTGAAGAAAAGTAATCCTATTTGATCGAAAAAAGTCAAATTTGTAAATTAATTTGAGATGAAGGTAATATCATATTATCACCGCTACATTGGACTTACATGTTCACTAATTATGTGGTCACTATAATTACATTTTTACTCTTTAATTTTTGGAATTAAGATTTTTTATTGTAAAAGAAAACTACTTATAGTGTAATTTTTATTATCTTAATTCCAATTACTAAGAATAATGTAAATACAGTCAGTAAGGAAATAATTTATAATATGAGAACCATCCTAATAAAAGATAACTGACCATGTCCAATAGACTGTATTGGTTGATTCTGCTGAAATTTATAAGTTCTAACTGAAATGGTTGGATTGGTTGATTCTGTTGTTTTATATAAAAAATTATATTTAAAATTGGTTAAAATAATCCTTCACAGTAATTTCGGCCAATACAGTCAGAAGCAACAGTTGCAGACTTGCAGCCTTGCAGGCACTACTTTTTTTTATTATTACAAATTCAGCGTGTGAAATCAAAACTTACGTGTTTGGTGAAAAAATGGCTGATAAGCTTGATAAGCCGAAAAACATATTCACCAAACGGGTTCCAAGAGTATAAAGTTATCATCTATTTGAAGTTCTAGTCATTTTAGTAACTTCTTTTTTACTTACCACTTTACCAGCCAAATACTGTTTATACCAAATCTCAAAATTAGCTTTTTCATGAAGTTTTTCCTTATTTGAGGCCTCTTTAAACAATGATTTGATCAATAATAGTTAATTTTATTATTTGCAAAAAACAGATACAATTTAATTTCATAATTCAGCCGAAGCAACAGTTGCAGACTTGCAGCCTTGCAGGCACTACTTCAGCATTTGGGTGAAGGTATCAAATTCAATATTATCTGACGGGGCTCTTATTATGAGATTATCCTCCGTAAAAGCGACACAAAAGAAGAGAAGTAAAGAACTGGAGTATAGGATACAAAAGACTGAAGTCAGCCGAAGGCAGTACGTAGAGATAACAAAGAAAAAGTGATGGAAATTAAAGAAAACAAGGCGCAATGATTAATTTTGTTTGTTCCTGGGGATTCCAAATTTGTCGACTTTTCATTTCTTCTTGGGTTCACTCTTCATTGCGAAAAATAAAACAAATGTATATACGGAATAGTTAAATTAGAGAATGTGAACAATGTAAAATTGGTCAATATTGTAACTAGAAAAAGATCATATACGGATGTAGTACTTACAGACGGATCAGGATCCTCTGCCGCACGATAGAGTCCCTTGCACATCGGACGGTCGGGCAGTTGAATTTGCGATTAGACGATCAGGATCCTCTACCTTACTCTAAAGCAAGGTAGAGGCTTCGAATTCCTTACAGACCAGTGTTATTGATGCATTTTCAACTCTATAATTGATGACCTATATGGTATACTTCACATATCATATGTGTGCATATTTGTCAATTTTAAAGACATAAAGTTATTTCGAGTTAGAATTGAACAATATATGATGCCCAACTTTCACAGCCGGTTTTTAGGAGGTTCAATAGGTTAAGAGAAGATTGTATGTTATATTGTCTAACGCCTAGTGCCTAAAGATAAGAAGGTTGATGATTATATATACCAAATTTCAGTTAAGAATTCAATTGTGAAATCAAAAATATTTTATAATCTTTCCAATGGTACCCCAGACCCCAGTGTCCCTATTGCATATAAAAAAACTGAAAAAAAAAACTTTTTTCCTTCGATCTATATTTAGGCTGATTATTTTTTTAATTTTATATATGCAATATTAGTACTAAATGAAAGGTCATAAAAATTTAAAAAAATGATATATTTTTAAGAAAATTGAACCAAAAATGAAAAATTTATAACAATTGCAAAATTAAAAAGAATTGCTATGTAATGTGGTAGCATTGGAGGGTGGGAGTAATGTGTACCCTCTTTTGAGGGGTGAAGAAAATAGTTCTCACTTTGCCTTTTTCTATGTTAGCATAATATTTATGAAATTGACATTACATTTATTTGATGTTGGCATGTTTGACAAAAGTTCTAAAGTACAAAATATATGTTCGATAGTGCATCAAATTGGACTAAAAGTGTTCATTCACATATTAGTCATTGATATGTAGGCCTTGTTTTTTAATATGTAGTACAATTAAATGAAATAATAATTGCAGCGTGTAAGGACATGATATTGTTGGGAGCACTTACTGGGAGGGCAATCATGCCTTGGGCAACATGCTCATTGAATGTGTAACAATGCATATATGCATAACAGCATGAGGGTCGTGTAACCGATACAACTAAATTCAAATTCTTCAAGCTTTTCCTTTTTCTGACTCCCTCCCTTTGCGTGTTATACAAATTATTGTTAGCTTTTGTCCTCTACTTCCTATTTCACTTTGCATAAAAGTAAAAATATTTTGCAAATAACACTACTGCTATTTTGCCCCGACTTTATATTGGCTCAAGAGTTGGTTCACCTATTTCCTTTTATGAAGTTAATTAGCTAAGAAGTGTTTGTAACTGATTCTCCTTATACTTTTTTTTATAAGTTGAAGTAAAATTAGAATTGGTTTTCCAAAGTTAATATCACTCTCTACCACAAAAAAAAAGTTAATATCACTCTCCATTCATTGACTTTGTGTCTTCCTTATACTTCTTAGAGTTTTTTATGAGGGGTTTGGTAAATGTCCCCATCTCTTATTGTATTTCTCTTTTGGTAATAAAATGGAGTAATTTGAGTTTGCACCCCATTTTATTGTCCAAATTCGACTTTGCACCCCATTTTTAAAAATCTTTGTTTTTGCACCCCAACCCCATATGAAAAGACAAAAATGCCCCTCCATCAACAATTCTGTTGGGCTTCAACATATTGCTGATCGAGGGCATTTTGGTCTTTTCATATGGGGTTGGGGTCCAATTTAGACAATAATATGGGGTGCAAACTCAAATTACCCCTAATAAAGTTCCGGTTTAAAAATTCATTTTTTTCAGAATCTAATATTTTGTAGCTTCTAAACAACCGTTTCTGCAAACATTTTGGAGCCCTCAAAAGTGTTACGTTTTAGTATTTCCACACAAACTCGTCATAGATCAATGTCTGAAACTATCTTCTAAAGGAGCAGAAACAATTTTAAGAAATAGATCCAAACACCCCCAACTCGTCTAACATAGTTTGAGTTCTCTACTATTCATGCTTAATTATTTCGATTTATTTAATCCTAACAAGAGTAAAAGTACTTTTAAATGTAGGAATTAATGAATTTCACTTTTTACATACAATATTATAGATGTTATTTGGTAAAGTTGAAATTACGGGAATCGGCAAAAACTATTGAAATTAATGAAATTGTGGTTAAAGCGACTGAATTGGATGAATCTGTTGAATTGTGAAAAAATATTTAGAATATACTACATTTAAATTGTCCCAGGTAAATACTCTCGTTCACTATTCTCCAGTCAACATAAATTGATCTAAATCTTTGATTTATCTATCCATCTTTGTAAAAATCTGTGTTTTTTTTTAAAAAACTTCAAATATAGTTTCTGAATATAGAAATTTTATTTATGAAAAATAATCTCATTATTGACATGGATCAATTAATCTTATGACCAGTCAAACATTGTAAATCGAGTGGGAACCATTACCCAGGACATATGGGGTATTTTAATTATAAAATAAAAAATAAAAATATATCTGAACTAGTCATCTTAAATAATTTCAGTCAATTCAATCAGAAAAATAACTTCAACCTTACTAATTTCGATTTTACACAATTCAGAGTGCAGAATAAAATTTAGTTTGGTCAAAAGATTGACTAATAACACTAATTTAGTTATGTCAATTATGGCATTAATATTGTCATATTTTGAAATTTTAATTCACATTATTCACTACTACTCTTGGGAGATTTTCCTATATATTTTTCATCATTTTGCAAAATTGAATCCTCATCATCTCCAACTGTTAATTAATGTATATTACATTACATAATATAAGAGATTAACAAATGCTAGGCTAAATTCTTGGGGTTTGAGTGCCATTTTTTCTCTTCACATTTTTCCCGAGAAAATTTGACTTTGAACTCTACTTTTTGGGTGATATTGGACTTTGCACTTTATTTTTTAATTTTTTTTTACTTTGCACCCTATTATATACTCCTTCCGTCTCGCTCTAATTGTCTCATTTTACCTTTTCGATCCGTCCTACTGAGATTGTCTCATACCTTGTTTGGTAAAATTTGTGTGGTTCTAAATCAGTCTTACTTTATTCTTACTTTATCAATTCAATATCAACCACATAAACTCACTTTTATTAATAATTGTATCACCTTTTCTTGTCTCAAACATAGGGGGACGAAGGTAGTAATATTTGGTGAAGAAAATTTTCCGAATTGCATGCAAAGTCAAAAGATTTTTAAGTGAAATGAGATGCAAAATCAAACTTTTTTGAAAATGAGATGCAAAGTCCAATATGATTCAAAAAGTGAGATACAAAGTCAAATTCCCCTAATAAGATGTATCCTAAATTAGGGAAGAATGGATGTGGACCATGTGGCAGTGCAAGTTTCAATTGATTGTAAGGCTAACCGCAATCCAACATAGTCAATATATATTCTTCCAACAATTGTTTTTTATTTAAAGCCTTACTTTTATTATACACATTATTTTTTTTTAGCAAAGTTATATTTATGAATAATTTTGATTTACAAATCAAACATTCCGATGTATTTTTATTGTTTCAAACTTGTTTTTGAAAAACATAACTGATAGATGCAAAAAGAATATACTTCCGCCGTTCTTAAATAAATGCAACAGTCAATATTTCACACTTGCCGAGACACAACTTTGATCATTAATATAAATGATTTTGTATTAGTAAAAAATTTAAAAAAATTAGATTATGAAAATTTACAATGAGACTAGTTTAACAATTTTTTTTCATAAAATAATATTATTACATTAATAAATAAAACGTAATCAAAGTAGAACATGTGAATGATGTAAAATTCAAATTGTTGCATTTATTTAAGAACGAAAGTATTTGGGTGACAGCTATTTATCAAATACTGAACCCTTATTTACATTTTTTGTCATTGGTTGGACAGCTATTTGGTTGAAAATATAAAGAATAGATTGATCATTCTGTTTGGCTGAAATCCCTAATATAATACGAAGTACCAAGTTATGAAACACGGACGGCTCTGATCCAACACCCGATAGTAAACAACAATTAATGTTCCTAATTAAGTGATATTATCCCATTAATTCATTAATTAATTATCCCTTTCTTCCTCTCGATGATGGCTATGGCGGTTGTTTCCCCAGAAACAATCACGGCCGTCCTATGTGTTGTCACGTGCTCCCTTCTCGCCATCACCGCCGTCCACTCCGACGCCTCTGATCATCGGTACAAAGCTGGAGACCCCGTCCCTCTCTACGCTAACAAGGTGGGCCCCTTCCATAACCCCAGGTATGTCTGTATCTATATTTATTACGGAGTATGTAATGATTCCTTAATTAAAACCTTAATTAATTATATTACATATATATCACTCCGCAAATACATCAGAGTAGTGTACTCCCTATTAAATTGCGGATTTGCCTTTGAATATACGTAATTTATTACTACGTATTAATTTACAAAATCCTGATGTTTAAATTGCTCTTTAATGTTCCGTGAGGGATGTTTATTACGTTTGTGTTTGATATAATAAATGTAAGAGGATACTTTCTCTAGGTTGATTCCAAAGGCTTAAAATGATGTCGATCACTTGTTTGTTTGAAGTTTAGTTTGAAATAATCATGAGTTTTCCTAGTCCACAGTTGTCTAGCTCAACTTAAATTGATTTGAACTATTCGTCATTTTTTTATTAATTTATGTGCTTCAAGTTTTAAATCTTTATCAAATTTATGGATATAATCCATTTGGGATGATCTAAATCAGTGTGATAGTTGCATTTCAGATTTTGAATCCTTGGTTTTAGGTCATTTTTGTTAGAGACCTTAACTTCTTTTTGTTTTTGGTTATTTTGACATTGTATGCTTCTAAAATAAAAGGTGTGAAGCAGCTTGCTAGGCTGTGACAGGCCATGTCTTATGCATGACCTAAACTTGAAAATGTGTTTTTAAGAGAAAATTACCAAATTAGAAGTAAAACAAAGTAAAAGTGCAAAAATAAGTGTAAATGTTTAAATTTTTTATAACCGGTGTAAAAAGGTGTGAGTAGATAGAAATGTCATTTTAGTATACCAGTCACGGTTAACCGCCAAAGCAGCTCTATGAACAGCCATTTTTAGCATTACTTAAAAATCAGGATAGTTTCGTTTGCCTATGTAGTATTAGTATAACATCGCGTTTCATAATGAGTGTGCTAGTGTGCTTAATATATTTTTCACTAGGCAGGATTACATTAAATTTGTTACATATAATGATTTACAGGCAACTAAACCACAATATAACATCTTAAAGGGAAAAAATTAGCTCAGCAAAGCACAATGTACCAACTACCAAAGGCCCAAACAAATTATACTCCGTATAAACTACGGTTCGTTTAATATTGTTGCAGATTTTCAGGTTTTAATATCAAGATTTGATAGGTTTTATGATAACCAAAAAAGGAATTAAACTTATGCATATAATATTAGTTTAAATTAATGTCGACAGATCGGGGAAATGACAATTTCCTAGCTTTCACAATAATGTTATTAGTTTTTGAGAAAAGAGAAGACGTAAAATAAAGGAGGATATCAAACGAAGCATAATTGTTTTCATTTGTAGTTCAGCTTGATCTCACAACAGCTCAACTGCCCCACCATCTTGTAATTTTTCTTGAAAATTTTCAGTACTACCTTGGAAAAGAAGTTTCAAATAATAATATGATATCAAAGCCTATCGAGCTTCAACAAGAAGATTTACTTTGAATATCATAATTTCGGACTATTCTTCATATAAGATTTACTTTTTAACAAGTACTTGATCCCAAGTCTATAATTGTGATTTGTGAGAAAACGAAATTAATTGCAGTGCATGTGTATTGTGTAAAAAAGGTGAGATTTTTAGAGTAGAGATGCTATATCTTAAGAATTTAGTGTGTATTAGATTTTTATGTACAAATGTTAGAACATTCTACAATAATAGGAACTCTTTAGTAGAGAATTCATACTTTTAACTTTTTCTACTTAGATAAATGAATCACTCTTTCTATAATAGGGTACTTACCTTCTTTGCTGAGGTATAGTAAACTCATCCGACCTTTCCCTTTTGCACTTTGATTATCATTATTACTAATAAATTCACCTTTTATTGTTATTGCTAGTATTCCAAAATGAAAAATAAAAATGAAGTATAAAACTTTGCCTTCTAGTGTGGGGTGACGATGGCAATGTTATAATTTCAGTAATAAGGATGCCCGTTGGTCAGGTATTCTCATGCTGAGTATACATAGTTAGGGCGGAGGTAGGGAAGCATGCTAAGCCTTGGCCCACCCCAAATTTCAAAATATCCTTGATTATTAGTTTATTTATTTTTTGTGTGTGTAAAAATCTGTCTAAAAAATTATCTTTACCAGCCCAGTATATAGCCTTGAGTATGTCCCTGTTAACATAGTCATTCTTTGTGCATGACATAAATTTCACTTTAGTCATATTTTAAGAAATCTCATTATTTTATTATCTTAGCAGCAACCAAGATTACTAATTGTGCTAGGAATTACCATTTAAGTTGACTAAGGTGGAATTACAAAGCATATAATTATACCATTAATACTTTGTATTTAGCTAGTAATATTTGTTATATTTATTGCCTTATTGGTGACTATCAAAAGGCTGTTGCTAATTTTTTTGTTTCAGTGAGACCTACCGATATTTCGACCTTCCCTTTTGTGCTCCAGGTTTTTCCTATTCCTCCTCTGCTTTTCATGCAAATTTTATTACCTACATACTTCGTATTTCATAAACACAATATACTCAAACTATTAAAATGTGGGTTTCAGACTAATAAAAGCCAGACTTTGAATGAGTAGTTTTATGCTTTAAATGTTGGTTTGTATCTTCATAATTATTCAGTGTGGGTGAAATTTCCTTAAAACACCAACAAAATTGAATTTATTTATAGATTTCTTATGTAACTTGAGATTCCCTAGTGCCAAATTCACCATTTAGAATCGCCCAGATATTGTTTTGTGTTACAAGTTTATATCTCCACATTGATCATTCATGCATTGAAACTTAAATAAAAACGCAGAGCATGTGCAAGAGAAGAAGGAAGATCTAGGGGAAGTGTTGAATGGAGATAGACTTGTGAGTGGTCCTTATGAACTTGATTTCTTGGTGGACAAGGAATCTGAAGTTTTGTGCAAAAAGCGGCTGACAAGGACAGAAGTAGCAATTTTCCGCAGAGCGGTAGACAAAGATTATTACTTCCAAATGTATTATGACGACTTGCCGATTTGGGGCCTCATCGGAAGAGTGGACAAGGAAGGCATAGAAGATCCCAAAGATTATAAGTATTTTCTTTACAAACACATTCATTTCGATATCCATTACAACGGAGATCGAGTTATAGAGATCAATGCGCGGACTGATCCTCATGCAGTCATTGATTTGAGTGAATCCAAGGAAGTGGATGCTGAGTTTACATACACTGTGAAATGGAAAGAAAGTAATATCCGTTATGAGGACAGGATGGATAAGTTCTCCCAATCGTCTTCTCAGCCTCACCATCTCGAGATTCATTGGTTCTCAATCATCAATTCTTGTGTCACGGTTCTCCTTTTAACGGCTTTTCTTACCACAATTTTGATGCGAGTCCTCAAAAATGACTTCATCAAGTAAGACCATCTTCTAATTTCCAACTAATTCTGGCATTAATATATACTCGGTTTGTTATTTCGTTTTTTAGGCTATAACATAATTATGTGTCTAACCTTTAGCAGGAAATGTGTTTTAGACCGCTTGCATTAGATTTGACAGGTAAATGGTATTGAGCTATGTAAACATTAATGCAATGGGGATATTATGACAAGGGTTCCTAATGGACTTTTTTTTTTTGAATTAATTATTATTAATAACATCATTGTTCAATACATGAGAGATAAAATCAGGTGGTAAATCACTCCAATAGGTGCAATCAGACATGGAACAAGCGGCTTGGGCATAAAATTAATACTCATTACCTAACTTCAAAGTGTAACACTAGCATTTGTTTGATATGTTATTTTATATGTAGCTGATGTGATTTTTTTTAACTGTTGCTCTTGATCATAATTTCTTAAAGTGACTATATATTGAAAGGTATGCACATGATGAAGAGGCCGTGGATGACCAAGATGAGACTGGGTGGAAGTACATACATGGTGATGTATTCCGCTTTCCGAAACACAAGTCAATTTTTGCAGCAGCGCTCGGATGTGGCACACAACTATTTACACTGTTAGTGTGAACATATATTTTCACTGACTCATTGGCTTAATTTTATTTGGTACTTTATTTTTTTTCATCTTTTGCCATAGAATATGTAAAGTTGGGCTTGATCACATGTGTATACTTCATTTTCCAGGGCAATATTTATTTTTATACTAGCGCTTGTGGGCGTTTTCTATCCGTATAATCGGGGAGCCCTGTTCACTGCCTTGCTGGTAATATATGCACTTACTTCAGGTGTTGCTGGATACACAGCAACTTCATTTTATTGCATGCTTGAAGGGACTAATTGGGTAAGTCTTAATTCTACTTTTCCTCATTCCTCTTTGGATCAAATTTTTCTTGTTTTCTAATAGAAGTCATAATGAGCGCTCGTATTTTATTATGCTCATAATTATTGGTTATGGTTACCGGGCATTCCTCTCCTTAACATTTCGATTTCTATATCTAACTATTACAATTTTCAATTGATCACATTATTATGTTCATTATATAATTACACAATTTACTAAGCCATATAACTGAGCTATCCTATATTCCTATTATATTGATCTATTAGTCTAAGGACCATTTATGTCGCACTCCAGTTAGTTTAGATTAGAGCAAATCAGATCATACTGCAATAAAATTAAAAATGCTAGATCAGGACAATTCCAGTTCAAATCAGACTGGACCAACTTTAAATTGTTTAAAATACACAAAATATCAGCCCATCGCCAGACCTAGTTTATTAGATTTAAATACATTAGTTCAGATCAGTCCAGTTCAGACCATATTACTTTATTTTGTTGGGGTCTCTCTTTAATTGGAGAGTATCTAGAAACTTCTAGAGCTTTATAAAATAGTGTAAAATTTTCTAGAATGTTCTGGAGAACTCTAGAGAAGTATAGAACTCCATAGAAGCTTGTAGAAGAGTTTGGAACCCTTTCGGAATATTCTAGATATGTCTGGAACCATATGGAAGGATATGGAAGTAGAAGAGTATAGAAACTCCTAGAGTGTGTTAAGTATTATAGAGAATCAATCTTCACCCTTTGGATACAAATAATCCCCATCACTCATTGTCAAGGTGGAGTAGTATAAATAGGGGTAAGAGACTTCAGTCTTATCCATCCAATCCAAGATAGGAATCACTTTTTAGAGTGAGAAAGTAGATAGTGAGAGAGCCTATTTGTACCTTGGGAATCTCCAAGCTTGAGTAAGCCATGTAGAGTGAATCAATTTTGTAAACGCATCCTTGTAATCCTACTATTCTTTTATATGGTGGAAGAATCACCATATTGGAGAATTATACTCGTCTGCTCTCATTACCTTTAATACTTAAATGCATATCTTAACTTCACGAAGTGGGAAATTCTGAGTTTTCCCAAATAAACATGTCATAAGTCCTAGTATTTAAGATGTTCTCAAATAGCTCATTACATTCAAAGTTTTTCAAACTAGGAAACTGATCCAAGACTTGAAAAATAATACAAGATTGATTAACTCAAATGAGCTATCATTTCTTAGAGAAGATGTTTCCTATATTACACCGCTCAAGTATAAACTATAAAGATACAAACTTGCATAAAGCCTTTGTGCTACTCCCTAATCAAATTGATTTTTTAGGATAGAACAATAAATCTTATTAGAATTGCTTGTAAATGATGAATCTTGGCTTAACAAACAGGTGAGAAATTTGTTGTTCACTGGGTGCCTTTTTTGTGGCCCTCTGGTCATCACATTCTGCTTCCTCAATTCTATTGCAATTGGATACACCTCAACTGCAGCTCTCCCGTTTGGCACAATTGTCGTTATAATCTTGATATGGGCGCTAGTGACATCTCCATTACTCGTTTTGGGGGGAATTGCAGGAAAGAATAGCAAAACAGGGTTTCAAGCTCCCTGTCGTACTACTAAATATCCGAGAGAAATTCCGAAGCTTCCTTGGTACAGATCGGTTGTCCCCCAGATGGCAATGGCTGGCTTTTTGCCATTCAGTGCTATATATATTGAACTATATTACATATTCGCTAGTGTATGGGGCCATAAGATCTACACCATTTATAGCATCTTGTTTATTGTCTTCATCATTCTTCTCATCGTTACGGCATTTATCACAATTGCTTTGACCTACTTCCAGTTAGCTGCAGAAGATCATGAATGGTGGTGGAGGTATGTATATGTGGACACTCGTTATTTAAAAAAAATTATACTAAGCATCCAAACACTAATTTTATAACCTAGATCAAAAATAGTCATTATTATATATAGTACGAAGTACAACTTTTAATTTTTCTCCAGTTTTCAATAAGCATGATATCTTGTTTCTATAGACATGCAAGAAGTGCTACAACATTGGATTTTCCAATTCATAAAGCATATAAGAAAGCTTATATTATTACAAAAAAATAAGTTTAGTATTAGTTTTGTTTTGAAAATTATCTCTGGATAAAGTTGTGCATAACTTCTAACTTTTATTACATCATATTTAGCTTAATTAAAAATAAGCATGACAATCTTTTTCTAGTGCAAAAGCTTGAATTCTTTTATGGTGCTAATAATTCGTTTGTTACATTATGAATCAAATATAGGTCATTTCTATGTGGTGGCTCAACTGGAATCTTTATCTATGCCTATTGCTTGTACTATTTCCATGCAAGATCAGATATGTCTGGTTTTATGCAAACGTCTTTTTTCTTCGGTTACATGGCTTGCATTTGTTATGGCTTCTTTCTTATGCTCGGAACTGTCGGTTTTCGGGCTGCCCTCCTCTTCGTTCGCCATATTTATAAATCTATAAAGTGCGAGTAGAAAGAGTTAGTGCTTGATCTTAGCATGCATCTTTCATGCTGCTTAAGTTTTGGTTAGAAAGAATTTGAATTGATCTACTCAGCTTCTATATTTATAGTATTTCCGTAGCCCTGTCTTGAAGCATATGGTATTTTAGATTTTTTTCAATCTCTAAAATACCAACGTTGTTGCAAACGGTTTGGGAAAATGGTTGTTTTAGTTGTGGTTTGAAACTTTAATTATGCATACACTCATTTTTGTGTTGGACCAAGTATTTTTAAAATGGAAATACATTTTCATAAACTAATTTAATCAAATAAATTTGTAGCCAAATTGCCAATAATACATCAGAAATGTATGTACCTTGCAAACCAACACAGTACACACACTTCATACAAGTATTAAAGTATACAACGAGGCCTTGAATCTAACTTAATGAAGAAACCATAACCATAATAATAATTATTTTTTAAAATAGAAAAGATCAACTCATCAAAGCAAAAGAAAAATTAGACAAAAAGACACAACTACACTTCAACATGGGTGGTACCGTGGTACCAAAAGCATTTCCATTAGTACTTCTATGTCCAAATGATCTAAAATCATTATTGCATGCAGAAAAAGAGAAAGATACATTTAATTAAAAATGCTCTCTATTTGCTCATTTTGAAAAAAACAAAATGCTCATTTCATCAAAATAATACTTTTTCTTTTCATTTTTCATTTAATGTAATCCTTATTTGAATATAAAAGATGCTCATTCTGTATTTGAATATAATTTTAGTTTAATATTTCAAACACTCTCTCAGTCTCTCATGTGAATTGCTATTAGATTATTGACATTCTTGCACTATCGATAAATTTAAATATAATCTCTGCCAATATGAATTATGAAATCAGTAAATGAACTTTGTTGATGCAGATTTTTATACATTCTAGCATCTTGAACAAAAGTAGTCTACATAATGTTTACATATCAAATTCATAAAACACTATTTAAATTGTTAAAAGTAATATTTACTTGATTTTTTCTAAATAATTACATAACCTAAAAGTGAAAATTTTAATGTAAAAATTTAAAATTTGGTTAAGTTGTCTTTAACTTTTTTTTTTTTGACAAAAAGTTAAAATAGAGGAAAATAAAAATGTATCCTTTTAACTATTAGATTTCAGTATGGGTCGTCGCATGATTTTCCTAATTCAAACAATGTCAAAAACAACTCATGCTGATGTGACCCATGCACTTTCTTGTCTAAATTCCTGGTGAAATACATTACATTTTAGAAAGCAAGCATATTTGATCATATTTTAGAACTCTACATTTTCCTCCTGTTTTGAGCCATTGTTATCTATTTATTGCTTCAGAAGCCCCAATGTAAGGAATTAAGAATCAAAACATTCACTGTGAACGCTTTTGACTCCTAACTCAACACCTAATATACAAAGGAATATTTATCCAAATAGGATAAAAACAATGCTATTTTTCTTAAAATAGGACCCAATGTTTCAAATTACATAAACAAAACTTTTTATTTTTATTTGGACATAAATATCAATATATCATCACAAGGTCGAGGCAATGCTGCCCCTAGATTGTCTGGCTGTTTGCTGATGGTGATCGGTCCATGCCATTGGACCGCTGGTCATCAATAACTGGATTTTTGTCTAGCTCACCGTCGCGGATCTGCTAGAATGTCATCGCTTTCAGAGTTCTACGCTGCTGATGGAGTTTGATGCCGCCGTCACCAGACTAATCCGCCACCGGCGAACTTACCTTGGTTATGCAAGAGAACTAGAGAGTTAATTAATTATAATAATTAATTAAATTAAGGATATAAATGGAAGTTTTGTCCTATTTAAAGAATACTAAACATATGAATATATGATCCTACTTTTGAAAAATTCGTGTATAGTATGGTTTACTTCCTCCGTCTCATTTTATTTGTTCTACTTTTCTTTTTGGTTGTTCGAAAATAAGTGTTACATTTTTCTTTTTAAAAAAGAAATATGTGATATACAACATTTCACTTTATTATAATCGAATCTCAACTATAATTTTTACTTTTTCGATAATTTTATTAATAATTATGTTGAATCAAAGTACTTCGTATAAGACATAAAATGGGACGAAACAGATGTAATACTTCCTCCGTTCTTTTTTAGTTGCAACATTCGCCTTTTCACGTATGCCAACACACAACTGTGATCATCATTATATTTAATTTTGTAGTAGTAAAGAATTTAAAAATTAGATTATGAAACTTATTAATGAGGTGAATTCAACATTATTTGTCAAAGAAAAATCACATACCCTAATAAATAAAATGTAGTCAAAACAGAGTACATATGTACAAATTACAATGTTACAACTAATATTATATGGAGGAGGATAGTGGATGTGTAAATCATGTGTTTGACATTTAACGGTTAGCGGGTATCGGATTTTGTTAGCGAGTCAATAGCGGATTCAGTCAACATGTTTGACATTTAACGGTTAGCGGGTATCGGATTATGTTAGCGAGTCAATAGCGGATTCAGTCAACATGTTTGACTAGCGGAATAAGTTGTCGGGTTGTCAGAAGACGTTTGATAATTAGCGATTTGGCCATAAAATTAGTTGACCCAACACTCTCCTATTTGCAGGCTTGCAGCGTTTCCATTTCATTGTTTCTGTTCAAAAACACTAATGCAGAATAGATACTTATCAAACAATTTTTTCATTTATTGAAAACATTAAAAATAGTAAACCTGTCATTTTTCGTCATTCACCCCAAACACGAATGTGGATTTAGATACCCCGCACGGGTAGCTCAACTAGTAAGGCAGTGAGAAAGTTGAACAAATGACCAATAATCGAAACTCACAGCGAACGCGTGAAGGTCACTAACTCCTATGTGCTGAGCTGGGTCTCTGGTGCACACAGATATAATGTCTGCAAACGTTATGATTGGTTTGGTTGAGTCACCCTAATTTGCAACTTTTCATACGTAGTATGATCTGTCGTGTCTGGTCGTGTAGGGTCATGAGGCCCTGGGTTGGGGATTCATTCTTTGGACAAACGAATGTGGATTGAGGATAACCGATCGAAATCGAAGGGCGGACGAAGCGAACGCGTGGATCCGGTTCGTCAATCCGTTATATTCCGTTCCTTTGCGTTAAAGTCTCCTCCTCCTTGCTCTGGAAATCAGTCAATCCTCCTCCTCCATGACGTCAGCGATGGCTTTCTCTGCAGTTTTCTCAGCACCCATGACCTTTGGCTCCTTCACATCTGCCAAGCTCAACTCAGTCTCCAGTTTCCCTCCTTCAGTTGCGTTTCTTTCTTCAAAATCGTCCTTTTTCCGTAACGCGCCTTTTCTCCAATCCTCCGTATTCTCTGCGCCTCTTTTTAAGTCCAAATTCTCCGCAAATATATGCTCCAGAGCTGCCACTGAGAAATCCGTACATGATTTTACCGTCAAGGTATCCTACCTATTTATGCTTTACTTATAACTATGGAATTATATTAGTTTTGTTTTCATCAAAATATCTTCTGGAAAGTGGCACGCTCTTGCGTCTTTATTTATTTGTATTTGTGTTGTTTGGATTACATGTGAAAAGGTTCACGCTTGAAAGGAAGATTATAATCTCCGTGTTTAGACCTCTCTTAAAAACGATGTTTAAATTCCTTTCTTATATACCTTTTTGGTAGTCCTGTACTCCTGTTAAATAGGAATTGAAATCTTTTATCTCACTTTGTAACTTTTATATCCCAGTGATGTATCACTACTTATGATTGGTTGATAATTTGATATAATAATAGCTACTTCGTAATCATGATTAAATAGATATGTATAACCAATTGGTATATCACTGTAGCATGTTCTTATTGTTCAATGCAGGACAGTGATGGGAAAGGCGTTTCACTAAGTAAATATAAGGGAAAGGTTCTCTTGATTGTAAATGTTGCTTCAAAATGGTTCTCTCTCTCTCTCTGCATATGTGGTTATTAGTGAACATAATGTGTAAATAAATATAAGGATTACACAATCCTCCTTACTGAAATTTTGCTTTCCACCTTGGCTACTTATTTGACTTGCATTTTTGTTTTTGTTTTTCTTTCATTTCAGTGGTTTAACAAATTCTAACTACTCCGAACTATCTCATCTATATGAAAAGTACAAATCTCAAGGTGAGATGCTTCTTTTTAAGTGTAACTTGATATACTGTTTTCTTGTTCCCCACCAATTTGACATTTATTTCACGATGTATGATAAGAAGGATTGGTGGAATGAGGGGTATTTCTTTTCTTTGATCTTTGGTTTCATATTGAGACTCTAGAATTTAGGATTGTGCTGGGTCATGAAGCAATAGGGTCAAAGCACACCCAATCACCCATCCAATTAGCTAATCTAGTTCGATGCCTTAGTCTAATCCCAGGCCAGGGACTGATTGTGCCTTGGCAAGATTTTACAACACTGATTCAAACATAGGTACTCTAGGACAACATACGCTAACTATAACACAGTGTTATTTTTTTCTTTTCTTTCAAATTTTTAAAAGCATATTCTTCCTCTGTCTTGCAAACCTGTTTATGGTATGACCTCCACACATATTTTGCAAGATAAGGTTTTATTTTGAGTCTCTAATAATACCACTACTTTATGAAATGAGAAATTCATTTTGTGACATCCAAACAAGGAAAGTGGGTAGTACTGGGAACTTGTTTTCAGGAAGGAGGCATTATGTGATATTTCTATTTATGGGAAGATTATATTATCAAAACATCATATATTTTTGTTTGGCCGGTCACACATGATCAAAACTTAGATAATCCTAATTCTTGCATCCTCTAGGGAGTTTTCCAGATATCCTCATTTCCAAACATCTGGTTGTGTTAATACTAGTTTGATTCCATTTCTACAGGATTCGAAATTCTTGCTTTTCCTTGTAACCAGTTTGGTGGGCAAGAACCAGGATCCAATGAGGAAATAAAGCAGTTTGCTTGCACCAGGTTTAAAGCTGAATTTCCAATTTTTGACAAGGTTGGTTTTATTGAGATTTTTGAATATGCCATGTTAATAGAATATTTAGTGTATAAATAAGTTCATGATAACAGGTTGATGTGAATGGGTCAAACACAGCCCCAGTTTACCAATTTCTGAAAGCAAATGCTGGAGGATTCCTGGGTGGTCTGATCAAATGGAACTTTGAGAAGTTTCTTGTAGACAAAAATGGTAAAGTAGTGGAAAGATATGCACCAACAACTTCTCCTTTTCAAATAGAGGTAATTGCTTACAACTCATTTAGTCAAGGCACTGAAGGAAACTTTTTGATGCAAACTATGTGTAATGGCTATCTCAAGTGTCATTGTGGATGCTAATTCTGATCAATGTTTCTTAAATGATTGAATTTTGTTTCCAAAACATGATGGAGCTTTCATTCCTGCGTGATAGGACCCCTCTTGGTCTCCAAGTAATGTAACTATGTATGGTTTAATTCAATTTAGTAATTATGATAATAGACCTAACTCGTCCCTAGAAGTATCTTTAAGGGGTGAGGTTTACCTCATTACCTCGTAATTGTATATTCCCTTTTTTAGCTAAACTTGGCCAAGTATGAGTAGCACATGAAACAAAAAATAAATTTTGTGGATTTGTGGTCGAGATTTGTGCAGAGGAGAAGGGAATTATATTACCCACTTAACATGTCTCTTCAGCCCAAACTGGATTGGATAATTTGAGGGTTAATGTACTGTTCAAACTGACTAATAGTGAGGCTAACCCGAATCGTGGGTGCCAAAAAAACAAACAAACCACAATTAAACTAAACCTAACGCAGCTCCTAATGTTTTGGGTAGGGGTGGGCACGGTCCGGTCCGGTCCAATATTTGGCCGAACCCGTACCCGTACCGTTACTATTGAAACGGTTCGGTACGGTTCGGTCTTAGACCCAAACCCGTTCGGTACGGTCCATTTTCAAACGGGACGGTACCATGTCATACCAATACCAAACAATGCCACCTTTTCCAACTGTTTAAGAAAAAATTAAAGTTTAGCCATCCTCTAAAAATCCACACAATTTATCAATTTTCATATATCATACTACCTTCGTTCCAAATTGATTTGCAAAGTCAATCTTTTTTCGGTCAAACAATTTCTTTTTATTCACTTAATTAGAATTTCACTTTTTAATTATATTCTAATTTGGCCTTTCAAAAAAACTACTCTGTACTTCGTATATTTTAATTTGGATTTTGCAACTTTAGAGAGATTTTAATGTGGTTTCTAAATATGTAAATTTTAATTATTAAAAATTGTATTAATTATCAAGAACTTAACATTAACTTTGACAAAAAAAATGTTGGCTTTGCAAATCAATTTGGGACGGATGAAGTAATTAATATATTTTAGATAAACTATAGTAGTACAAATTTAATAAACCATATCATACTTCGGTCCGGTTCGGTCCGGTACCGGTTCTCATTTTATGAGAACCGGTCATGGCATTGTTTGGAACCGGTTCGGTCCGGTTCGGGACAAAAAAATTTGAGATCCGTTTCAAACCCCGTTTATCGGTCTGGTACCATACCGGTCCGGTTCGGTATCATGTCGGATCGGTATTTTTGCCCACCCCTAGTTTTGGGGCATCCCGAAAATTATATACCTGGGCTCATCCCCACCATCGATATACAAAGCTCCATTTTTTCAGCAATTTTTGTTGCCAATCAACTTTCCCCAGCTTTCTATCATCTTATTCACAAAATGTCTCACAGTCTAATGGACCTTTCTGTTCTAATACCAGAGTTTTCAATATTGATAAAAAAACTCTTTGAGTTCAACATAAATAAGTAGCCCCAGAGGCAATGAGAGTAGTAAACAAAAATATTATAAACATCTGCTATGTGACAGTTAACCGTAATAGTCTTTTAATCTCTCCATGAGAGCTTTTCTCCACCTCAACTGTGGAACCCCTTGAGGGTCCTAACCTTTCACTTTAGAGTTTATTTGTAGTCTGCAGTTGGGAAACAAGTCATTGATTTTTGGAGTGACTCATGACAGATTTACTTGTTTTAACTCTTAGCGACCCTCTGATAAACCATGGTGCTTATGTTAATGTTGCTGGAAATTTCTAGATAGGGAAGTATTTTCCCATAGTCTTAGGACTGGAGTGTTGCGCTCATTTCTTACCAATGTGTTGAAATATAAGTAACCAAAAAACTGCTACTCCTTCCTTCCCTTAACACTTGGCCAAGTTTGACCGGCACATAAATTAATAAAGTAAAAATTGTGTGGTTGAGGTTTGTGCAGAGGAGAGAAGATTAATTGAAAGTTGAAACCACAAATTCTGTACTTAAAACGGAAAGTGGCAAAGTCAATGGGACAACCAAAAAAAGGAAAGTTGGCAAAGTTTTAAGGGGCGGATAGAGTATTTAATTAGAGAACATGCCTTTGAAAGTGGCATAGGGTGAAAAAGGATGTAAAGAGTAGTGTTGTTGTAGTTGAAAATATCTACCAAGTTGCCAATTCAGTTTGCCCTTTTGGATTGTTTTACTTGGACACTTTGTGCCTTCACAAATCATGATTTGTTATTTGCAAAATTAGTGCTTTACATGTTTGTTGTGGGGCTTGTTGGAAACCAACTACCTTTGAGAGCACACCCGTTTTGCCTTTATTTATTCCCTCCACTCCCTTCCCCTCAACCATAATAGAACAGAATATGAAGCCCCTCATTGACTGACCCCATTGATTTGGGATTGATGCTCTGTTGTTGTTGTTGTTGTTGTTGTTGTTGTTGTTGTTGTTGTTGTTGTTGTTGTTGTTGTTGTTGTTGTTGTTGAGTCTACTCGACTCATTGATGTTTGTAACTGGAATCTCTTCACTTAGGCAACAAAGCTCCTACAACTATTATCATAATTCATAAAGAACTAGAATAAGGGATAGATGAATGTGTATGAACTCATCACATTTCTTTTATGACAGTGGATGTCAGGATTCAAGAATCAGGAATACCACCCACTTGTTTTTTGCTCTCTAAGTACCCTTTTTACTCTGAAATTGTTTTTCTATTTGATGTTCTTGACTTGTTATTTTCTTCTTTCACAGAAGGATATTCAGAAACTCTTAGCTGTATAGCTTCTTAGCTCTTCTAAGCTCTGAACACAAGTCCTACCTAAGGGTTCCAGACAAAAAAAAGTCCAAGTGACAAAATGGAAGAGATGCAGCCTGGATAATCCATGGTGCCAAGTGCAATGTATCAGAAATAAAGCTTTGAAAGGTGCTGACTGCTGATGTAATGTATACAAGCTGTGTGTGTGTGTGTTGTGTATTTTTATGTGTTTTTCAGTTAGGGAAATATAAATGGAAGGTGTGAACATTCAGGTATTGAAAAAGCTTTACATAATGAAGCATTACATTTATTTACAGCATTAGAATAACATGTCTTTGTTTTCATAGATATTTTGTTTGAATATTCTTAGTTGTGATGTTTTTTTTTCAAAAGATTATTTTAGGATCCATGTGTCTCTACTAGGAGCTGCAAATATGATATCATTTTCAGGGATGTTGTTAGTTCCACTTTCACCGTTTATGCTTTGTTAACTTAGTCAAATTCGGCCGTGGATGTGCCTAGATGAGAGTTCTCATCGTAGGGTTTGGTGAAGTGCTCGGTGGCACTTTCTTTGTCATTGGAGGAGGCAATTTAGGAATTACTAGTAGTTTTTAGAAAGAAACCGCAACACTGGATCAGATGGAGGATTTAGATCTTCACTGGCAGTGGCAACGAGGGCATGGGTCATTACAGTGTTTCTCTTTTTTAGGGATACCATGATAGTAGGAGTCCATGGTCTACGATCCTGGTCAGGACTGGAACTGATTGGTTCACAGGTCTGGATTAGGACCTTTTTTGTTCGGACTTGTGATTGGTGCCGCCGGTCTGGTTCCTATTCACTCATTTGAACATTTTTCCCTAATAGCCGAGGCTCCTGAGAGTTGTAAGGGAGTGTTTGCAACAGCTTCTGCTTTAAAAAAAGCACTTTTGGAGTGATTTGGAAAAAGTGATTATTTGTAAAAGTTGATAGTGTTTGAGAAAAAAGTGATTTTGAAAAGTAAAAGTTGGTAGTGTTTGGTAAAATAAGTACTTTTGGTGTATAAAAAGTGGAAAAGCACTTTTGACACGAAAGCCGAGAAAAATAAAAAATTGGCAGTGTTTGGTAAATAAGTGCTTTTTTAAGCCAAAAGCTGAGAAGTGCTTTTTTTAAAGTGGTTGCAAACCAGCCTTAAGACTTGTAGCTTTGTGGTGTGTGTGTGGGGTGTGGGGGGATTGTAGTCCTCGGTCCTCCACCAACCGCTCTTTTTTTAGGGAATTGGAGGGTGTTCAATTTTGTTCACCTCTTATTCAGAGGGTGAACATAACCTCCAATATTTTAATATCATAAGTACACCGGCTAATGGAGTTTTAACCTGTGGAACCGGGCCCGAACCGGCCAGGCCGGTTCGGCTTTTGGGTGACCCGAGCCCGCACCAGGAACCCCCCGGGTCGGGCCTACCCGGACCGGCCACTGGCCGGGCCACCGGGCCGGGCCGGGCCGGGCCGGTTCAGCACAGTGCCGATCCCGGGCCGGTTCTGGGCGGCCTGAGTCCAGACCTAAATGAGGGTGTTTGGTTAAGAGTCTATCAGCCATTTTTGGCTGTTTTGATCATTTTTAGCCTTTTGACCAGATCAATCAACTAGGGGTGGACTCGAGCCGGTTCGGGCCCGGGCCGGGCCTAGGCCCGGTCGGGCCTCTGGTTCAGGAATGGGGGGCCCGGAACCGGCCCGGGTAACCCCCGGTTCCGGGCCGGGCCTTAGCTATAATTTTTTTTTCTTTTCCTAGTTAACCCCCAACCCTCCCCCTCACCCCCAAACCACCCCAAATGGCCCAAAATACCCAGCCCAACCCGAAAAGTAAAAAAAAAAAAATTAAAAAAAAAAATTAAAAAGGCCCGCCCGGTTCATGATTTGGGGCCGGGCCGGTTCATGATTTGGGGCCGGGCCGGTTCATGATTTGGGGGGCCCGAGTCCGGATTGGACCCCCAGCGGGTCGGGCCTGCCCGGACCGGTCACTGACCGGGCCACCGGGCCGGGCCGGAACAGTGCCGGTTCGGGCCAGTTCCGGGTCGGGCCACCCGGCCCGAGTCCACCCCTACAATCAACTAATAAGGGTGTTCGGTTAATTGACTTTTTTACTTGGCTTTTTGTCCTAATCAGCCAAAATGAAAAACGTCATTAAAGGCAGCGTTTAGGGATTGGCCGTTTAAGAATGTAACGGATTTTCCTATTTTACCCAATGCTGCCTTCTCCTCTTGCTCGATCCCTGCAACATCTTCCTCTGGAAAGAACACTTGCAAAGTTGCAAGTATTTCATGGATACCATCGCACCAAGGAGCATCCTTTTTTAGCTCTACTATTTATTTGTGTAGATAGAAAACATAGCTCCATCTATGAGTCCGTTTTCATCTATCAAGAGGAGTTCAAATAATAAAATTCAAAGGCGTCCTTTAATTTATCACTAACAGCAAACAAAGGATCAATTTCTCAAATCATTATCAAAACAGAGAAACACATCCAATTTGAAACAAAATAAGTATGAAGTAAATAAATAAAAAACAAGCTGAGCCCAAATCGTCTTCGCTTTCAAGAAACTCAAAGAGCTCCTAAAATTAGGACACCAATTGCGATTGAATATTCTGATCCACTTTAAGCTAAGGCGTAAGAACCCCAAATTAGGAACAAAATGGATCGTAAGGTAGTAGTAAATAAAAAAAGGGAAAAGGGTCGGATAGACCCTCGAAGTTACATAAAAAGTTCAAATCACCTCTTTTATAAGAGATTTTGTCCGGCCGTCGCCATTTGGGGCGGTTCACAGTGGAATTTTTTGATAAATTTTTTAAACATCTTCTTCATTAAGTCTAGTTTACTCATATCAAATTTGAGCTAAAAATTCAATCGGTAAGGGAGGCAAATGATTTTCTGAAATATACTGCGTTGTTTAACTGCGCAGTTATCTTTAAAAATTCATTTGATTGCCTTCCCGATTAAAGTTTTAGCTGAAATTTGGTATGAGTAAACTAGACTTAATGAATAAGATGCTCAAAAAAATTCATCAAAAAATTCTACCGGGAATCGTCCCAAATGGCGACGGCCGGACATAACCTACTATAAAAGGCGTGATTTGAACTTTTTATGTAAGTTCGAGGGCCTATCTGACCCTTTTCCCATAAAAAAAATCTTTGGTGTCCTTAAAAGTCATTTAACAAGTTATGAGCCAATTATAAACAGCCATTTAACCAAACAACTAATACTATCAACTAATTAAAATAGTCAACAGAATCCGCAATCATCAATCAGTCAACTGCTAACAGCCAACCGCCAATTGTCAAACACCCCCAATAACTTGGAGTAATTATACTGCGTAAATTAAAAGGATATGGTTAAAAGTGGCCCTACATCCTATTTGTCATTTCTAAAATCAAATGCATACGGATGAAAAGCATGTATAATTGTATATATATGTAAGCATAATGGGAGAAAAAAACCTATTCACCGTTACAAACCAGACCCTCTAATGTGGTAGACTTAAACTAAGACGGAGGTGGTACATACTTAGGATGTTTTTACTTAGGATGTAATTTGCTGGTCTGGTCTGGTCTGAATTGGTCTGGTCTGGTCTGGTAAGGTCTGGTTTCTTTGTATTTTTATAAATATCCAAGTCTGGTCTGGTCTAGTCTCTGGTCTGGTCTGGACTGGTCTGGTCTGGGACAAATTACAGTCCAAGTAAAAACATCCTTAATAATCAGTATATACGGAAACTCGGAAAGAGATAGAGGTAGACTAACGACACATTTACTTCAAAGAACTAAATAGTAAATAGTGCTTATTAAGACTTGCGTTAAAACACCATTTAACATTAAAATGTCCAAAATAACCCTATATATATAGACACACAAATATTCATGCACAAAAGTATATAATATAAACGTGAGGGTCACCCCGTAACGCGTACCCACCTTACCCATATCTTGCTCTAACCCTCTAACCCTTACCCCTGCCTGTATCCCGCTTTAACCCTTACCCCCTACCCCTGATTCCAACCCTACTACTCCTACCCCACTGTAACCCTAACCCTTGTCTACCTTTACCCTACAACGGCCTTACCCCCTATACCCTACCCCTAGGGACGGATCGGGGTGGGTCTGAGTAAGGTAGAGTAGCAGGTAAGGGTGGGGTAGGCGTGGGTAGAGGTAGGGGGATAGGGGTGGGGTAGGGGTAATAATAAGGGGTAACGCCGTAACAGTAAGGGGCAAGGATAAATTCGGAAACTGAAAAAATTTAAAGTGTCGCTTAACTAATACATATGGTGATATGTTTAGTAAACGACACTTTAAGCATTTGTTTCGGTTAGTAAGAAGCTTTTTAAGCAGTTTGCGTGATTACTTCACTTCTTTTACTAACCTAACTCTGACTTTAGCAGTGAAGTAAACATGTCTTTGGTTAGTAAGCAACTTTTTAAGGAGTCCGCGTGTTTACTTTACTTGTCTTACTAACCTAACTCTGAATTTAGCAACAAAGTAAACACGTCGTAAAAAAGTAAAATGTGATAGAGGACTAGGGATGGACCGGTTCCGGGCCAACCGGCTCGTAGTCCGGCCCGAACCGGTACCGTTTGTACCCAGCTCGGCCTGGTACCCTGTCATAGGACCGGTCCGGGTGTCCCGAACCGTTGGTTACTTGAGGCTTGTCATGGACCCGGGCCGGGACGGTTCCGGGATGGGCCCGGTCGGGCTTTTTTTTTTGGGAAGGAAGGCCCGGAACCGGCCCGGGTAGCCACCGGGTCCGGTCCGGGTCTCCGGGCCGGGCCGGGCCTCCGGTTCGGTCATTTTTTTTTTTTTTTTTGCTTTCCTAACGCCCCCCCCTCACCCCCCACCCCCCCAAACCCCCAAACCCCTCCTAACCATCAAGCCCAACTCGGCTAACCCCAAAAGATGAAAAAAAAAATAAAAAACAATCAATTCGGCCCGGGCCCGACCCGGTCGGGCCGGTTCGCCAAATACAAGGCCCGAGCCCGGACCCGCCCCCCACCGGGCCTAGGCCCGACCTGGACCCGGACCCGAGAACCGGGCCGGTTCCGGGCCCGCACAGTGGCGGGCCGGGCCGGTCCCGGGCGGCCCGAACCGGGTCCATGACTAGTTGAGGCGGGCTCGGCCCTGCTAAAATAGGAACCGACCGGGCCTGGTCCAGGCCTATTTTTTTTATTCTTTTCAATTTTGTTTACCCGGGTTGGGCTGGGTGTTTTGGGGTGGGGATGGGGGTGAAGGGGTGGGGAGTCGGGGGTTAATTAGAAAAGCAAAAAGAAAAAAATTAACATTGAACCGCCCTGGCCTGGAACCGCTAGCTACCCGGGCCGGTTCCAGGCCTCACTTCCCCAATAAAAAGCCCGGTCAGGCCCGGCCCGGAACCAGTCCACCCCTATAGAGGACTACTTGCCAATGGTGGAAAGGGGTTAACCAGACAAATAGCATCGACCCAAATTTTCATACCATAGCTGCATTGCATTAACATATCCAACTCGATGAATCCGTAATAAAGAGGGTACTATGTACCACAGGCCACAGCTAATAATACCAAAACATACTAGACGATAAACCCGTGCGTTGCACGGGAAATCTAGTTTATCAAACTTATCAACCATTTTAGTTTTTTCTCATATTTCTTATAATTTTTCTGAGACAAAGGGCGTATAAGTTTTTGAGATAACAAAAATAAGGAATGTTAGCAAAGTTTCATGAGACAGAGTAAGTGTAAGTTTTATGATTTTTAATTTATGAATGTGACTTTTCTAATTTATGAGAAGTTGTGTTCGTCATATTTTTATGAGAAAAATAATCAAAATACCTAAACTTTGAAGGAGCGTGAGATAAACACTCCAAACTTTCATATGTAATTTAAATACCCCATACTTTATGTAAAAGTTATTTTAGTAATATGGTCCTATATTATTCTTTTCAAATATTTATTTATGGTGTTAATTGCATACTTTAAAATAGCAAATTAAAAATGTTACAATTGTTCACTCTAGTGGGTGCATTATTATTTATTTTACAATAGAAGTTTAGAATGTTAATAGTATTTTCTAGAATGCTAAATATTTTAATTTATGAAATTTACACAAAAAATTAACAATTTTGAAAGAAATAATATATGACTATGGTGCTAAAAGAACTTTTTACATAAAAGTTGGGGTATTTAAATTATATATGTAAGTTTGGGGTGCTTAAGTCACACCCATTCAAAGTTTGGGGTATTTTAATTACTTTACCTTATTCTTATTGCTTATTGTTTATTCTTATTTTATTCAGACCAAATCAAATAAGGGACAATTCAAGTCAGATCAAATCGGAAAAATTAAGATTAGATCAGAAAGCTAGATTTAGAAGTATAGTTATAGTTATAACTATAATTATAGTTATAATTAGAGATAAATTTAATCATAATCATAATCACAATAATAGTGATGATAATAACAAAAATAACCACAACAATAATAAACATTTAATTACATTAGAAATATTTAGATCTGATTGAGATTGATTCAGAAATATTCAAATCAGATAAAAAAGTTTCTGATCAGCTCAAAAAATCAGATCACATCAAATCTTAAATATTCAAATAAAACCATTCCTATCCGGCTAATAGAACAACCACTAAGGGAGTGTTTGCAAATACTTAAAAAAGCGATTCTCGGCTTTTGGCTTAAAAGGCTAAAATTAGTGTTTTCAAATGACTTCTACTTAAAAATGTGTTTCTCGACTTTTGGCTAAAAACTGCTCTTTACTTTTACTACTACACAAAAAGCTCATATTTTATCAAACACTACTAACTTTTACTTTTCAAAAACATTTTTTCTCAAGTACTACTAACTTTTACTACTAATCACTTTTTCCAAAATAACTTCAAAAAGTGTTTTTTAAGCAAAAACATTTGCAAACATTTTTAAAATCTTCAAAAAAGTATTCCACTAATTATTATTATTATTATACGGAGTACTAAATTTGATATGTGTGGAAAGTTATAAAAAAGTTTCTGATCAGCTCAAAAAATCAGATCATATCAAATCTTAAAAATTCAAATAAAACCATTCCTATCCGGCTAATAGAACAACCACTAAGGGAGTGTTTGCAAATACTTAAAAAAGCGATTCTCGGCTTTTGGCTTAAAAGGCTAAGATTAGTGTTTTCAAATGACTTCTACTTAAAAATGTGTTTCTCGACTTTTGGCTTAAAACTGCTCTTTACTTTTACTACTACACAAAAAGCACATATTTTATCAAACATTACTAACTTTTACTTTTCAAAAACATTTTTTTTCAAGTGTTACTAACTTTTACTACTAATCACTTTTACAAAATAACTTCAAAAAGTGTTTTTTTTAAAGCAAAAACATTTGCAAACATTTTTTAAATCTTCAAAAAAGTATTCCACTAATTATTATTATTATAGGGAGTACTAAATTTGATATGCGTGGAAAGTTATAACGACGTGTCAATTAGTTTTAGTATTCCCCAAATACGTAGTATTACGTCTTTAGCAAGTATTATTGAAGTTAGAATATTAATTAGCTAGTAAGCGCGTACATCATCTGGTACCATTACTTTAGCAGTTTAGCCATTATTCACGGCTAGCTTTACCATAATCACATTTCTATTATGCAAACCGAAGGTTCATTGATGAAGTATTAAGATAGACTAGTGTAACACCCGGGGCATACCCCGATAGTGTTAATTTGATATGAGTGAGGTGACAAATACATATAAACATTGTGAATTATTCATTGGCTATAATCAATTTCTTTTACTTCCTTTGTCACTGTATATTTAACGAAACATTTTTTTTAAGTCAATGATGTTGAACTTTGATCGATTATATATTCATATACGGTAGTAATGATAATATGGAAATGATATGAAAATGCTCTTTGTTAAAACTTCCTGCTCATAAAAGTATAAATTTATTAACTTTAATTTCAAATAAATATATTAATTAAAATAATAGATCAAAGTTTTATCATCTTTGACTGGAAAAGTCAAATATGGCTAAATAAAGAGGGACGAAGGTAGTATGAACTAACCACCACATGGAATACGGGTGATGAATCACCATCTTTTGGAGTATGAATTTGGGATTATATTGTGATTTGTGTGTTTAGTATTGTAATAGTTATTAATCATTTATATGACTAATTATGTGATGAGGGTGATTATAAGAAGCGTTGAATTGGAATTGGGAATATGTGTAGCTTACAATTTTACATTATTTTGGATATTCACGTGTATTATTTGTGTTGTACGATTAGAGTCCCGTTCACGTGAACTAAAGTTCCATTATTTAAAAATTTGGTCTTGAATTAGAGCATCACTCAAATGAGTAAAATTATTTTTTATGATTAGAGTCCTATTACATGTATTAGAGATTTAGAGTATCATATCATTATTTTAAAAAAAAAATATTTTGTACAATTATTTTGCAAACTGAATTGATATGGTATTTATTCCGAGAATTATACTCCATTAATATGGTTGATATTAAAAAGTTGTTATATTCGCCGGGTATGAATATTTATGATCTGAAATTGTTAAGGTCCAGACTGATTTTTTTCAGAATAACAATATTCGTAATTAATTTCAATGGAAGCAACGTACAATAATAACCAACAAAAACATTTAGATTAGATTGGAATCATCATAATAGTAAAAATAATAAATTATGTTTGAACCAATTTGGCTTGAATATTTCTGATCTGATATGAATTTTTTTATTTTTGGTTTGAATGTTTATGATCTTTGATCTGAAAACGATGGGTGAACTCTGTTTTAATTTCGTTTTATTCTGTTTGTGAATTTCTTTCGAATTGCATGTTGTTTTGGACACGTTCTTATTTCCTAGCACATAGATTCTAGATTTTAAATCAAGTGATGAAAAGTTTGGTTTGCTAGTCATTGGCTTAGTTAAGCCCATTACAGGATTAGCGAATATTATTGCTTCCACAGAGGTGATATATTCTAAGTATGGTTCGAGGGCGGACGACAGACATAAGTCTTTTTATCGCTTTGTTTACTTCTTGTTATTTGATTGTATTATTAGTCATGTGATGAATGTTATTCTGATTTAATGGATTTGTTAGATTTGATGATATAAAAAAACTCAAATTTCACTATAAATTTGATATATCATTGATATATAACTCAAAATTTACAATAATTTTTTATATATGCAATTTGATGTCATATGAAATATCATAAAACTTTATCATTTTTGGTATACTTTTTGTAAAATTTGTGTCATATGAAATATCATAAAAAGTTATAAATTTTGATGTATTTTTTTTTGTAAAAATTGAAGTACAGATAAATAAGTTATAATACATTAAAATAAGACTTTTTCCTCCTTCACTTTCTCAGAATGATCAATGATGCATGTAGTGTATAACAATGATGAACCGAGTCAACTTATATGAATTAGGATGTTTTTACTTGGAATGTAATTTGTTGGTCTGACCTGGTCTGAACTGGTCTGGTCTCTTTGTATTTTATAACTGTCCAAATCTAGTTTAGTCTGGGACAGATTAAAGTCCAAGTAAAAACATCCTTAAATATTTTAGTATTAGTCATAATAGAATTTTTATTAGCCAATATAATTTTCAACCTAGTTTTGCTATATAAAATAATAGATATTTTTTATATATATTTTCATATATATATAATATTGGTGTCATATGAAAGATCTTAAAAAATTGTGAATTTTGATATATGTTTTGTAAAAATTGGATCATAAATATAAAAGTTATATCACTTTAAAAAAGAGAGATTTTTTCTCCTACTATTCCTCTAAATCAGCCGTAATGCACTATTTTTAAGTGTGGTGAACATTGAATTAATTAATTGTTTTAATTGTAATGATAATATAATTTACATTATCCAATAAGAAGTTGACACATCATTGTTTTCTAACTCAAGTTTACTTTATAAAACTATATAGATACTTAATTGAGACAACAATTTTTCACATGTTTTGGCTTTAAATAGATCCCACCTGAAATCCCACCATAGGATCTTTATATATATAAAGATCCTATGGTGATTGTAATTGGAATTGGGAATATGTGTAGCTTACAATTTTACATTATTTTGGATATTCACGTGTATTATTTGTGTTGTACGATTAGAGTCCCGTTCACGTGAACTAAAGTTCCATTATTTAAAAATTTGGTCTTGAATTAGAGCATCACTCAAATGAGTAAAATTATTTTTTATGATTAGAGTCCTATTACATGTATTAGAGATTTAGAGTATCATATCATTATTTTAAAAAAAAAATATTTTGTACAATTATTTTGCAAACTGAATTGATATGGTATTTATTCCGAGAATTATACTCCATTAATATGGTTGATATTAAAAAGTTGTTATATTCGCCGGGTATGAATATTTATGATCTGAAATTGTTAAGGTCCAGACTGATTTTTTTCAGAATAACAATATTCGTAATTAATTTCAATGGAAGCAACGTACAATAATAACCAACAAAAACATTTAGATTAGATTGGAATCATCATAATAGTAAAAATAATAAATTATGTTTGAACCAATTTGGCTTGAATATTTCTGATCTGATATGAATTTTTTTATTTTTGGTTTGAATGTTTATGATCTTTGATCTTAAAACGATGGGTGAACTCTGTTTTAATTTCGTTTTATTCTGTTTGTGAATTTCTTTCGAATTGCATGTTGTTTTGGACACGTTCTTATTTCCTAGCACATAGATTCTAGATTTTAAATCAAGTGATGAAAAGTTTGGTTTGCTAGTCATTGGCTTAGTTAAGCCCATTACAGGATTAGCGAATATTATTGCTTCCACAGAGGTGATATATTCTAAGTATGGTTCGAGGGCGGACGACAGACATAAGTCTTTTTATCGCTTTGTTTACTTCTTGTTATTTGATTGTATTATTAGTCATGTGATGAATGTTATTCTGATTTAATGGATTTGTTAGATTTGATGATATAAAAAAACTCAAATTTCACTATAAATTTGATATATCATTGATATATAACTCAAAATTTACAATAATTTTTTATATATGCAATTTGATGTCATATGAAATATCATAAAACTTTATCATTTTTGGTATACTTTTTGTAAAATTTGTGTCATATGAAATATCATAAAAAGTTATAAATTTTGATGTATTTTTTTTTGTAAAAATTGAAGTACAGATAAATAAGTTATAATACATTAAAATAAGACTTTTTCCTCCTTCACTTTCTCAGAATGATCAATGATGCATGTAGTGTATAACAATGATGAACCGAGTCAACTTATATGAATTAGGATGTTTTTACTTGGAATGTAATTTGTTGGTCTGACCTGGTCTGAACTGGTCTGGTCTCTTTGTATTTTATAACTGTCCAAATCTAGTTTAGTCTGGGACAGATTAAAGTCCAAGTAAAAACATCCTTAAATATTTTAGTATTAGTCATAATAGAATTTTTATTAGCCAATATAATTTTCAACCTAGTTTTGCTATATAAAATAATAGATATTTTTTATATATATTTTCATATATATATAATATTGGTGTCATATGAAAGATCTTAAAAAATTGTGAATTTTGATATATGTTTTGTAAAAATTGGATCATAAATATAAAAGTTATATCACTTTAAAAAAGAGAGATTTTTTCTCCTACTATTCCTCTAAATCAGCCGTAATGCACTATTTTTAAGTGTGGTGAACATTGAATTAATTAATTGTTTTAATTGTAATGATAATATAATTTACATTATCCAATAAGAAGTTGACACATCATTGTTTTCTAACTCAAGTTTACTTTATAAAACTATATAGATACTTAATTGAGACAACAATTTTTCACATGTTTTGGCTTTAAATAGATCCCACCTGAAATCCCACCATAGGATCTTTATATATATAAAGATAAAGATATTTCAACCCCTAGCAGAACAACACATGGGTTTACTACTTCTATATACAATGATGCACTCTGTAGTCTAAATAAGGCTTTACTCCGGACTGCTTGGCTGCTCAGGAATATCCACCAAATCCTTGCGCTGAAATGATATTGAAGTACAATTCAGGGAACCCGTATGGCCAACGCAATTAAATAGCAAAATATAGGAGCTTACATTACCACTAAATAAAAATGCTATTTACCTCCCGTCTAAACCCAGTGCATGATCTCACTTTTAAAATAGAAAACCCTTTCGTTTATTAATTTATGTAGGCTTGGTTGCCCACCATGAATTATAAACGAATAAAGACCAATGCCTTTAGTTTTAAAATTAGTTTTTAACAACACCTATAGTAAAATATATATGATTATAATAATAATAATAATAATAATAATAATATTATATTATTAGTGCAAATATTTATGATTATTTTAGTTTTATAATAATAATAGTTAAAGTACTAATATCTACTAAATTATTATAATATCATAGTTTTAGTAATTATCAAAATAACATAATATTATGGAATGCTGATTTTGTTGTAATATCGTTTTCCTACACAAAACGAAACTCCAGTTCTTCTGTCCATAAGTATTCTCCCCCTTCCTTTTCCCACCATCCCAATCGAGTTCTTGACTCTTTTTCCTTTCTAAATAGCCCTTTTCTTATTTTATTAGATACACTTCCCTTTTTTCTGTCCCAAAATTTTGACCATTTCACTAATTTGAACCCTACTAACTTTTTACTTTCCACTTTATTCTTCAACTTAGTATCATCCCAAGAGAATTAGCAACTTTTTACAATTCATAAATTTTAAGTTATAATTGTGACTTTGAGAGGTAGACTAACAGAGCGTACCATTCGTTTGCTGATATAAGGCTGTAATTGTATCACACTAGATGATTGGCTCTCAATTTTCCCAGACAACTTTTTTTCAATCTGAAATTCTTTTCTAGATTCCTTCCTACTGCCAGTTTGCCAAACTCTTCCAAAATTGGGAAGCCAATTTGCATCAGCATTTTTCATGACAAGTTCTCCTTTCTTCTCCAACTCCATCTCAAGTTTTCTTTTCTCAGCCCATGCAGCACCAACCCGTTTTGGGTTTAGTTTAGAGCATTTACTCTTTTGACATAAAGAGTCAAGGCCATTTTGACCAGACTTTGACAAAGAATCTATCTGATTTTGTTCAAAAGCATCTAACCACGGAGGAGGTGCTCCAGAATGAACATTCCCTATGATGGCTTCTTCTGCTGATATAGAAATTTCTATAAGTTGTGCCAAAAAATAATAGGAAAACAGACAAATTATCCATAAACAAGAAGAGCAAAAATGTCTATTGTCTAACCATCCAATGCGTTGGTACCCAGAAGACAGTGAGACAGACAACATATGTAGAATTGTAGACCCCCAAAATATATACTCATATAACACTCGAAACAAAAAAAATGGTTTGATGTAGACATATGTCATAAGGGAAGCGGCAAAAGTGTGTGCGTTTATTTATGTAAAATAACTGTCAGTCTCCGAAAAAATCAATATTCCCATATAAAGTAGGTAACACTTTAAATGTTTTCAGCTTTTATTAAATATTAAGAAGACCAAAACAGTGCCGGAGTATCATTTGGGAATTGTAATATATACACAGCAAAGTAGACCGCATCAAACGACATACTAAAAACGAAATGTGGAAAAAAAATGTGGAACACGAAACGAAAGTTATGCGAGGACAAAAATATGTGACCAGAAGCATTTTGTGTTTACCCAAAGAAACGGTTCCCTCTTTAGCTTTTTTCTCTTTCAGGGGTGCCTGTTATCACCACAAGCCAAGATAATAAATTCACTAATATGAAAACAGAACCCATCACTAAATTCTAAAAGAGAAAATCATCAGAACTGCAAAACGACGGGAGCTAAAGCAGCAGATTATTAGCCTTGTTATTCCATCTGCTATGAACTACAACAGTATTTACAAGATCATTTCTTTTCAAGCGATATTTGCCACATTTCTTTGGTTAAAAACGCGGTTTTACCAAAATTAAATTGGTATATGGCATTATGGTTTATACAGTCACCTCTTTCATGCAAGGCCTAACTATGGTAGCACATATTAAACGTTGTTGCAACAGTTATCCCACAAGTTGAAGCATACATGGAAAACACAAAAAAAAAAAATCGTGCGCATATTCATCCCATAATGTCAGATATATTTTGTTTTTTTGACAAGCTTATAAGGAGAATAAAGATGGTGTTAATTAGTTTACAAGTTCTCTCTTTTCAAATACTGAAAAATGGGGTCTACAAGAAAAAGTAGAATCTATGGATGAAAATAATAGCTAGCAAAACCAAAAAAAATAGTGCAGTTTAAATTAGATGTAGCATTACTTTGGGACATAGATACGACGACACCCTCTGAAGAATGGGTAATCCTTTATGGCATAATTGCATAAATAACCATACCAGGCAGGTTCTTTTTGGTAATAGGTAAGCCCAGGTAGTCGGGGCTTACCAAACATTAATTTTTTATGTTGTTTTTTTTGGTATGATAGGGAGTGGGTATAGTAGGTTGCAAAGAAACCCGCGCAAGGGTAAAACCTTTTATGGGCCTTATGGCTATAGCCCTACCACGACTGGCTAGTGTAAACTGTAAACGAATGTCAAATAAAGTGGCTAATAAACACAAAGAGACAGGAAGTAGAGCCCACACATTCAAAAATCAATGTAATCATCATATACTTCGTATTTATTAACCTCAAAAGGAAAAAACTAAACTAACCCCTGTCATGTGAAAGAGAAACAAGGAAAAGCATTAAAGAGAGATTGGTAACATACAAAGCCATTAATGAGAGGATGAGAAGATAAGTTTGCAGTTCCAAGCGATGGTGTAGATTGTCCAGCAATCCCATACCCTGCATCAAGTACATGAAAAGAAAATTATTATGATCATTTTTATTCAAAACACCACATGCAATGCTATAATTAAAAGGGAAAAGGTGCAAATAGGCCCATGTACTAACCAAAAAAGGTCAAATAAGCCCTTATTTAGGAGGCTCTGTCCGGCCGTCGCCATTTGTGGTGGTTCCCGGTGAAATTTTTTGATGAAATTTTTTGAGCATCTTATTCATCAAGTCTAGTTTACTCATACCAAATTTCGGCTAAAACTTCAATCGGGAAGGCATTCAAATGAATTCTTGAAGATAAATGCGCTTCTAACTGCGCAGTTATTTTGAAGAATTTATTTGAATGCCTTCCCGATTGAAGTTTTAGCTGAAATTTGGTATGAGTAAACTAGACTTGATGAACAAGATGCTCAAAAAAATTCATTAAAAAATTCCACCGGGAACCACTCCAAATGACGACGGCCGGACAGAGCCTCCTAAATAAGGGCTTATTTGACCTTTTTTGGTTAGTACATGGGCCTATTTGGTTAGTACATGGGCCTAAATAAGAAAATGATGTTGAATAGTTACAATGCACATACTAGATGAATTAATGCAGGATGAACTGGCCCCGTATTTTGAGCCCATGTGACCACCCTGTGTGATTGGTAACTCTGATTCGTATATCTGAGACCTCTCATTAGTACAGTTTTGTAAAGGCACAACACAATTCGAAAAGTCAATGTTATCAGCATGGATATTATCTATTGCAAAACTATTTACATAGTCAGAGTTCATTTCATTATGGATATCATTTGACGGTCCAATTAAGGGCCCATGAGTTTCTTCACAAACAGCCTCCTTCTTTGAAGCTTTGCATTGTTTTTTCCACTGCAAAGGAAAGTACATGGAAACCATTAGACATAAAATAGGTTAAATAGTCAATGTTAACTGTTAAGTGAAAATTGAAACCGGGAGTCAAGATAAAATACTGTCACAAGTCACTACCGGGTTATCTTGTCTCGCAAAGAACAGTGAAAATTTAAGAATTGCTTCATGTTAGAGTCTCACACCTCAATATTGAAGAGATGAGATATGAGATGCAAGATATTGGATTGAGCTAACTAATAGAATGGATTCTAATCTTTTAATAGGTTTGGTCTAAGCACCTTAAGGTCCAATTGAATAACTCCATCTGAATCCTAACTTTATAAACTGCAAACTTCACCCAGCTTATTTTGTCAACGCTCAATCGCTTAGCGTTAGTAAAATCATGCTCTCTCTCTTTGTACATTTGATGGAATCATGGAATATATGAATTATCGATACAAATAGTGGGGAGAGAACAGAACGCGCAGAAAATTCTATGCATTTATGTATGTTTCATCTTAACATAAAAATTTACGTCCACTCGTATGTGTCTTATGTGGTCGGGAGTAAGAGAAAGCACCTTAACAAAATCAAGCTCCTTAATCCGGTAGAAATCTATTTTGTCCATTGCACCGCCGTGTTTCCATAGGAATCCTTTCAATTTCTTCAAATGGTCCTCGCTTGCCAGATGCGCAATAGCATTTTCACTAAATCATAGCGTTCACAACAAAGCAGTATCGGTAATACTTCAACATCACCTTATCACCATCAATTCGAACTATGAATTGCTTTGAACCGTACCTGGTGTGGAAACTGTGGAGCTCAAGGATATCGAATTGGCAGAACACGCACCAGAGGCGATTGAGAGGGGCTTGTTCGGAGCGAAGAGGGGTAGGGTTTTTTAGGAAGAAGCGGATGTCAGCGAGTTTCGATCGGAACCGAGAGAGCGTCGCCTCCAGCGATTTCTTGTGGCTGGGGAAGTAGTTGTGCTTCCTGCCTTGGTTGTGATTCAGTTTGCAGACATCGCAGAACTCAAAACCATTGTTGGTCTTCTTCTTCATTCGCTTTACTCTGTGATATTGATGGGAGATTTCCTGAGGTTAGTTGGCCATTCTATTGGCGAGACATGCATGTCTATTGTCGACTCTTGCAAGTTGGAACCATTCGATTTGAAAACAAGAATACAACTAAACAAGAATACAATATGGTCCTCCGTTGAAAATGCTCTTTACAATATCAAAAAACACTGAGAAATTTGAGTTTGCACTTCAATTTATTGTTTAAATTGGATTTTGCATTCCGTTTTTAAAAAAATTTGTGTTTGCATATTAATCCCATATGAAAAGACAAAATGCCCCTCCATTAATAATTATGTTGCCCTTCAACATATTACTCACTTAGGACATTTTGTCTTTTCATATGGGGTTGAGGTGCAAAAATAAATATTTTTAAAAAGATGGTGCAAAGTCCAATTTAGACAATAAAATAGGGTGCAAACTCAAATTACCCCAAAGAATATACTACTCCGTAGTAAATAGGTAAGATAAATTATATAAGCGTACAAATGTTTTGAAATCCCAAAACAAGACTCATATTTTTATTCCTTAAATATTACTCCCCCCGTCCCGAAATAAATGTCCTGCTTTCCTTTTCGGTCCGTCCCAAAATAAATGTCTCACTTCTTTATCTTCCTTATTTGGTAAACAAATCTATACCAAACAGTGTCAAACAGTGTGTAGTCAAATTCATTTTCTTAATCTGTGTGAAAGTCAAACCAGGACCTTTACTTCGGGACGGAGGGAGTACTAATTATTGACAAGTTTGGAAATATAGTCATGTTTAAATTCTACTACCGTCAAAACATGACGGTAATTACTCAAATTTATGGAATAAAAACTTGACAACTCTATTTTGAAATATACTACGTATGTGTTTTAATTTACTCTTATTTAGTTCATTTATGTATATAATACTATTAGGTTTGGAATGAACAAAAATAAGATTAGATTTTGATTAAGATAAAAAGGCACGTTACAGAAATGACTTAAGGCACCTCATATACATTCATAGTAAAGCCTAAATCCTTCACAAGTAAGACACACATTCACCGTCAAATTCCTTTCTTTAGTCGGCTCCCTTTTGACAAGCGCCACCGTGACCGGTGCGGTGCCTCTTCTCACGTCTGTGCCTCATCGTGCACTGGCACACGCCCCAACTCGCTGACCTACTGCCCAACGTAGGCTGACTGTCGTCCCCCATCATACGCCATCACATACCTCATGGTCGCTGCCCTCGTTCCACTTGCATCCCCATGCACTTGCGGGTGCCGCCTCTCTCTTCTCTTTTTTGTTTGAGTGCGGCCCCATATGGGAACCGACAAGGCGACCAAGTTAAAGATAGACGTTAAGCAGGGATGTGGCTAAATGTGTACGGATGTGGGGTGGGGTGGGGCTGTTTGGGAGGGGCTAGGGATGGGACGGTGGGCTGAAGATGTGGCTAACCGCTAGGAAGGGGGTATACATGTGTGGGGAAATGGTCACTAAAGATGAAGGTGACAACTGAACAACAATTACTGGATGTGGTTAGCGGTAGTCATTATGGCCGGTCAACCGACGATTGTCACTGAGGCATTGATCATTGTGGGTAGAGTCGCTGTGATGTTGGTCACCATGGCATCGTCATTGTAGCTTGTCATGTCAATAAGAAGGGTGTAATGATCCTCTTAGTCCTATTTAGTCTATATTTTTTTTATATAAAAAAACATGTCTTATATTTGTCCTTAACTTCACTTCCCCATTAGAATTACTAGATTTTTCACATGTGCGTTGCACGAGATGAAACTTCTAAAAATTATATTATCAATATATAAATATGTCAATGGTGTATTGGTCGCCCAATCATCATCTTCACTTTGATAGGCTTGAGTCGGAATGGAATGTTCTTAAAATCACGACTTTCATATTATTCATTTGAGAAAAGTGAGTCACGACTTTAAAATTATGCATTACTAAAAAAAGTGCATGTTGCAAATGAAAATTAGCTCTTCTCAAAGGTTATCACTCACTCTTGTTGATCACCACAACCTAACTGAGCATCAATGACAATTGTCAACAGCGTGGTTTGGATGAAACCCAATTTTTTAGGAGTGAGCATTCGGTCGGTCGACCGAATAACCGACCAAACTTGTCCATCTTATTAGCCAACCAAAGCCAATCGATGACATTGCAACAACCGACCAAAAAAATCATAGTTTGATTTCGATCAGAAACCAGATAACTGACAATAACTGCCATATAAATTTAACAATATTAGAAAAAACAATTGATACAAAAGTGGACAAAAATATTGGACTTTTTGACGGCTAAATGGGTAAGAAATTCACAACTCTAACCAACCAATAAATGAGTTTAAACGGGTCGCCAATGGATTTCGACCCATTTGGACTGCTCTAATCGCGCACGCACGTATTAACGTATAGTTAAAGAAGTAGATTCTTTCCTTGTACTCTTCATTTCAAGTAAAAAATTTATAAACATAAATATATAAACATAAATTAACAAATAAAATACTATCTTAATATGATATGATAGAAGTATATACTATCTTTTATTATGATATTATAGAATGAGCCATTTTAAAACATGTTAAATCTATTTTAACATGATAAACATAAACAGAAGTATATACTATCTTTTAATTTGATATTATAGAATAGGCCATTTTAAAACATGTTAAATCTATTTTAAACAAACGGACTAATGATGTCTGATTTACTTAATCAAATATTCCATACTATTACATTACAAATTCTCAAAAAACGGAGACAAATTTACGTATGTAACTAGTTTAACTTTGTATGCTTTAATTTCAGAGATTTACAAAGAGATATCGGGAAAGTTCCCAAAATATGACTAAATAAGTTTGAAAATTCCAAAATAGGACTGTCATGTTTTTATTCCCAAAATAGGAGTAATTACTGTCAAGTTTGGAAAATATTGTCATCTTTAAAGCCTGGTACTGCCAAAACATGACAGTAATTAGGATGTTTTTACTTGGACTATAATTTGCCCCAGACCAGACCAGACCAGTCCAGACCAGACCAGACTAGTTCAGACCAGACCAGACCAGACTTGGATAGTTATAAAAATACAAAGAAACCAGACCTTACCAGACCAGACCAGACCAGTTCAGACCAGACCAGACCAGACCAGACCAGACCAGCAAATTACAGTCCAAGTAAAAAACATCCTAGTCTTATTTTGGGAATAAAAACATGGCAGTCCTATTTTTGGAATATAGAACTACTTTTAGTCCTATTTAGGATAATTTCTCAGAGATATCTGGTGGAAATATGAGTTTAACCAGTGCGTATACGGTGCAACCTGCACACGCTGAGCACCATGCTCCTCTGACCAAAACGACACCGTTTTAAGCATGCCCAAAAAAATTCGCGTGTTACTGTTCACGCGCGTGAACAGTAACCTTTATTTTTGTTTTTTCACTATCTAGGAGCAGAATGATGTAACTCGTGTGTAATGAAATGTAACTCACATTCTTGGAAATGTAATCCTAGTTATTGGTAAATGTAACTAATGCACTGGAATGTAAATTTACTCCCTGCAATGTTTATTTTCTCACTTACCATATGTGAAATGTAAATTGTGTATATTAAAATGTAACTCCAAGCAAGTTGAGATGTAAAACGTGTTAATTGAAATGTAACTTGCTAAGGTAAATCAAAATGTAAAACTCATTAATTGAAATGTAATTTGGTGCAACTTCTAAGGTAAGTTGTGTTAAAGGAAATGTAACCTAAGGCGTATTGAAATGTAAATCGTTTTTACAAAAATGTAACTTGCTGGAGATGAATAAAAATGAGAAGCCCTTCACTCATCAGTAGACTTCGAACTCCATGGCAGCATAAACAAAAGCTTGAAGAAACATCTATGAACTAAGAACAACAGATTCAATTTTTAAAAATATCTCTAATTCTGTGGAGCACTTGATACGAAGCTCCGGCCAAATCGTTCTCAAATCGGTGGTGGGCAAGCTCTGCCCCACTCCGCCATGGATGAAGCTTCCATCCGAGAGATGGAGTTCTCTTTGCGGATGGTTTGGTGGGGGGCGGCAATCGAATGAAGTTCTGTTTGCTTTCTTCCGGCTCCAAATCAAACTTGCTGGGGCACGATGAATCTACAATGAGATGGTGGCTGGAGGAGGGAGAGTGTTGTTGGGAAGGGGGAGGCCGGATACTGCGTCGTTTTGCAACCGGGCGCACCATCCTCATGGTGCGCCGGTTGCACTATATAATCTGCGGAGTTTAACGTATATGATAGAGTATTTATCCGCATCTAAATTTGGTAAATTTGTTGAAAATTCTCCTCTGTTCGAATAAATTTGTTATATATTATTAACTCTTTTCTTAAAGAAAGATATTGAAGAACTAATTTGTTAAATTCTAAATTCTAGAAGGGATAATATCTGCAAAAAAAAAAATCTACACCCATTATTACAAAAATAAGTAGTTAGGATGTTTTTACTTGGACTGTAATTTGTCCCAGACCAGACCAGACCAGACCAGTCCAGACCAGACCAGACTAGACCAGACTTGAATAGTTATAAAAATACAAAGAAACCAGACCTTTCCAGACCAGACCAGACCAGTTCAGACCAGACCAGACCAGACCAGCAAATTACAGTCCAAGTAAAAACATCCTTAGTAATGACAATAAGCTATAGATGAAATTTAATGGACAAAAATAGGCATCGAGCAATTTCTTTAATATTTTGGTAAAAATGATTGAAAAGACTAATTTCATTTGGATGCAACTCACTGTTGTAAGAAATGGCTCTTTCAGTTGAAAAGTACAAACTGAGACTATGTTTAGATCATTATTTCAAAAACAAGACATGGTCAATAAATAAAATATGCATTACCAACCAATTTTATAATCTCTACATCTCTACAATTATATAAGCATGAATATTGTTAGGGGTATAACTGTCCAGAGAAAAATGTTCGTGTCTTCATCTGCTTTGCTCAATTGTACCAGCGGCATATTTAGTTAAAGAAATCAAACATGTGTGACTGGGTAAAGGATTACACCGTAAGATTTGCCGTTAATCTCATACAGTCACACAGTAATTAATCCTCTGTACGTTAGAACAAAATCCTTCCTCTCTCGTTTGCCCGACCCCTCCCTCTTTTGGTTTTCAGTTCAACCAAGCCGGCAATAAAATTGATGCACCCACATGTGGTGCACTCAAATATAAATTGTCCAGGAGTGTTATTTGCTAATCTGCCTCGTCTTCTCTTCCGAAAGGTAAGTAGGCGTATCCCTTAATTTTGTTAATTTGATAAACTTAAGTCTTAAGTTTGTGAATTTGATGAATTGCTTTAATTTTTTGTCTGCATAGCCATGATAATTTGTGAAGCTATGCTCATAGTTCGTGATTTATAGCTTGATCTGAGGTCTGAACCAAGCTGCTGCTTTGGCTATGTTCATAAGGTGTAAGAGTGTGGCGATTGATTCGGTGGTCACCGGGCTGGAGCAGAGAGCGGAGGTTTCCTACCAGCCTTCCAGATGCAGAGCAGCGAACGGTGTTCCCTCCGGCGTCCAGGCGAGTACCTTAATTGATGATGGCTCCACTATCGAAAATCAACCCGCGCAAAACGTAACCCTGAACACACATTTTCTGTTCCTATATTAAGTTTATATTCAGACAAGATGCAGGACGGAACTTCCCAGTGGTTTGTCTTCCTCCCGCTCCTTTCCTCCATGGTAGACCAATTAATCTTATAAATCGTGGATTCCTATTTCCGGTTTAGTAGATCCAAACGAGGTATGCTTTTCATTTGACATCTTCTAATGTATATGACTTCGGTTTCTGTGTTGATAATATATTGCACTCTTTAGTATAAAGAGCTTTTGTATTTCATACCAGTTTCGCTACAGGATTATATTCACGAGATCCAGAGATCGAGATAATTTTTCACTTGAATTTTAGTAGCTTTCGCAAGTATCCGATTACTTATCATATGTATATTTGTGCTCCGTATATACATAACCTGCTTGGGTAATAGCTGGGCGAGTCTTTAATTTTACTGAACTTAAAAAGACATAGAGCTTTAGGTCTAGGAAGCTTTCTATACAATTGTGAGATAATACTTTAATTTGTTTTCTGTTTTATACATGTATATTTAAATTGACCTTTCTTATTGTAATTATTAATGTTTTTAGAGCAATCAGCAATTTACCACGGTATATTGCATTTCTTGAACTCTGAAACCACAATGGCACCACACTTTTGAATTTACTGATGATGGCAGTCCTCTATCTTTGCACGTGAAAGATCATAATCTTTTTCTCCCAAAAAGAAACATAGGTGATTGTGTTACAGACTGGTGAGAAGAAGTATATTTTACATCCCAGAGGGGTGCAAGCATAGACTCAGGAGGTGCTGTCCTGGCCAGAGCATTGCACAACTTAAACTAACAGATTGGACCAGGAGCTTTTCTTTTATTTCAAGGCTAGAGCACTGCACAACTTAAACTAAACGTACCGGGATCACAACTGAGCATAGATAGGTAAGTATTTTTTTAAGAAAAGGGCTTAGCACGCAAACGCATCATATGAATTATCACCCACTGGTCAAGGGCACTTGACTGATCTTTGCTGATTCCTCTCAACGAAAATTTGCCATGTTGCACTAAGTTACTTACGGATGTATGCAATCAATAGATTGAAGCTGTGAGCGAATCTGTTTCAGGTACAGATTAAGAAGACGGTGCTATATCATAATCTTGATGAGATCAAATCATGCCAAAATCTTGAAGACGCTTTACAATTCAACAATAAGAGTAGATAACCGCTCCTCCCCTTCTCCTTAGGGAACCGTATGACGGTTGGAAAGAATTTCATTCTCCTATCTTTGAAGTTGCTTTAACAGATTAAGCTCTAGAACGCCCGAATGTCCTTACTCTCAAGGCTTCATCCTTCACCAGATTAGGGAGGAATTCAAGCCTCAACAACTAAGCTTATCCATGCGGTTATGCACTCTTTGAACAGGAATCCGTTTTATCCGAGATTTCCCCGAAACAAAATCTTTGAAAAGTGGGTTCCCCTCCAAGGTGTGAAAAAGGGAGAGATCTATATTCAAATCAAACAAAGAGTTCCTGAAAATGAGAAGAAATCGAGCTTCGGCTCTAAGTCTTCCGTAGCTAGAGCACGCCGTGATATTTCTAACCTGGTAATGGAAGCTAGGCCTCTGCCATTTGTTACATAACTTATACATAGTAGTATAAGTTAAAAAGACAGAGCTTTAGATCTAAGAAGCTTTCTATACAATTGTGAGATAATACTTTAATTTGTTTTCTATTTTTAGATATATAAAAGATCAAACTGATGCAAACAGATGGTTGATAAGGATAACGATGCTATGTGCTTTACTCCCTTTTGGTGATAAGGTATTTCTAATCCTAGCATACAAGTTTATTAAAAGAATTGTTTTAGTATGAAAATGAAGTCCCTATTCATAGATTTGCAACTATTTTTGATTGGAAGGGTTTATTTTACTGTTTTTTATAAAACGGAAATCTTTCTATTTCCTAATAGCTGGGCTATTATGATTTATTTTCATATGAATCCCTTGTGGTTCATATGAATCCTTTGTTCTTTGCGGAACTCTATTAATACAGCTTATTGTGGTTCATTTTGGTTTAGTGTGATGATTGTTTTATTGTTGTCATACTTACTTTATTATTTAATTTGTTGGTGCAGGTTTTGTTTAGTTAATTATTTCTTGCAAAGGGATTGCATTCCTCCTTAGAGAATGCATACAAAGAAAGGCTGAGTAAGGAGCAACCATAAACTTTTTATCTCTTATGTATTGTTTGGTTATCTTTTCATTGATACCGAGCTCTCTCAGTTTATTGCTGCTGATAAGCTACATTGCAAGATCGACAAAGTTGCTGCAATGTTAGAAACAAACCGCCCTGATGCTAAGAATGCCCTATACCAGGCCACGGCCACCATTAAAGTATTAAACAAGGGGATTTCTTGTTGAACCGAATCCAAAAGCTTTTGCGAGTTATTGATCTTGAAGGCATTATCCTCTTGCTCTAGCACAATCATTCCAGATGTAGTCATTCACCTCCCCTTGAACATCGAAATATGGTTCAATTTTATTCTGTAACAAAAGAAAAGACCCAATCTGATTCCATCTATTTTTGTTTGTTTGTTTGTTTAATTTTAATGAGATGCATTCAGAATTGTGTTATGCAAACGTATTACCACTTATCTTACTCTTCTAAAAAAATACACTAATCAAGTTCAAGTAGTATTCATAGTTACTCAACCTAAACCGAGAAATTAATATCCCTACAATGGTCTTGGGCATTACCACGAACGCGCAACGCGCGTTATAAAACTAGTCAATTTAATAAGTGATTTTCTGTTAGTTGTAGTAACTCAGCATATGCCAATGCACACACATGTGTATTGGTAAAGCTAAAAAATGAAATGATTTTGTCTCGTGCATGGCACGAGTAAAGATATTAGTACTATATAAAGGGAAAATTCCCAAAATATGAGTAAAAATGTTTGAGAATTACAAAATAGGACAACCATGTTTTTATTCCCTATGTATGAGTAATTACCGTTAAGCATAGAAAATACTGTCATGTTTAAAGTCTGGCACTGCCAAAACATGACAATAATTACTCTTATTTAAGGAATAAAAACATACGGAGTAATAGTCCTATTTTGGAATATACAAACGTTTTTAGTCTTATTTAGGGTAATTTCCTCCGTATAAATCAAACTATTTACTTGACATTTTATCCCATCCAGGCAATCAATACTATTGTGTTTTGCCGACTAAGGATGTTTTCTTTTGGACTTGAATTTGTTGGTCTGATCTGGTATGGTCTGATCTGGTCTCAACTGGTCTGGTAAACGTCTGGTCTCTGTATATTTTATAACTACGGAAATCAAGTCTGATCTGATCTGGTCTGGTCTGATCTGGTCTGGGACTGAAAACGGTTCAAAAAGAAAACATCCTAATTTACCAGGTATACTCACTAATCAGTTTTTTTTTTAAATCCCCGTGTCAATGCAAGTTAAAATGGTGCACACTTTGCAAGAGCATAAATAGTTCACTTGTATCTAGAAAAAATGCTACAACGTTTTTCCATTCTTAAATAATGCACAACTTCCAAATCCAACACTCTGTAATCCATTCCAATATCTTTCTTTAGATCATATTCTGATCTAACCATTTTGATGTTATTATTTTATTTAATCAGGAGTGAGTATGGATCCGTGTGGGATTCTAACTCTCACAGTCTCTACAAAAAAGAAGCATTTTGTGAAAAACTCCCCCATTCATAATTCATAACCTATTTCAATATTCAATATTAGATATAACTTTCCGAGAGAATAAGCAACTGGAATTGAAAAAAATGGAAAAACTTCCATACTTGTCCCCCCCCCCCCCCCCCAAACAAAACTTTCCGAGAGAAAAAAGATTTGATATCTTTCTCTTAAAAGAATTTTAATTGTTCTCTCATGAATGAGAAATCATGTGGATATATACCAAGGTATAAGGGAATGGATGGAGAAATCACTTAGATACCAATAATTAAGGATTAGACGCCCTACCAATTATGTAAGTACTCATTTAATTCTTATACATATGTCATTCGTTATTCTGCCAAAGTTAAAGATCCATTTAATAAAATTTTATACATCTGTTATGATAGTTTTGAGATACATTACATATTTTGTCTTGTCTAAAAGTGGGCACGACAAATAACACTAGAAAAAATTTCACTAATATTACCAATTGAAAAGTGATGGACAAAAATGTGATGATGATGTAAACTTTGAACACAATTATAGTCATTAAAAGTTACATTTTTGTCCATGACTTTATTATTAGTAATATTTTAGGAAAAACGGATCATTATAATATAAGTAGTAGCCTGTAACACATAAAAAAATGACAGAACTATACATGCTATTTTCAATTTCTTCCTCACGTTGACGCGTACTCCTGCTTTGCAAGAATTACAATCCAAGCAAAGTCAATCATTCTTCCATCTAGCACATTCAGTATTATCCAGTGTCGCTGTTTGATTGTTGGTCGCCGTCCAATATGTTGGGCTCACAAAATTGAAATTACAACTTTGTAAAGGAATGCAACATCCTGACTGCAGTAAGAGCCCGCGCAGAGGGATGAAATGTTAATTGGGTCACTAGTGCAATTAATAATCCACTAATAACTGGTGTTAACCACAGATCAGAGTATTTTTTTAATGTGATGTTTCACATGTATGTTTATTGTTCATTTGGCCCTCATCACTGCTATTTTTTACTAATAGTGAATTAAATATATTTATCATGAATGTTGTCAAAGCGAGAGTCAGTGGCGGATTTAGGATCCAATTTTTAAGTGTTCAATGTTTTAACTAATAAAATTTTAAAGAAGAATAAATAGATTTTTATTAAATTACACATATATACTTGCATTACTTTTTAAATTTTGGGTGTTCATGTGAACACCTTGGAACACTACCACATCCGCCACTGGCGAGAGTGGAAGTGTTACGACTAAAAAAGAAATATTACGGAAATAAATATGAATAGCATGACCTGTAAGGGGAGAGGTTTGCAGCATAAAGTTGTTGAGACGAGGAGAAAGAAGTAGTGCGCTTCAAGTCAGCACACGGACCGTCGGGAAGACCGAGGCAAGTTGTGATTCCGTTCCAATTATTGGTAACCATATGGCGAAGCACGGGAGCAAATGAATCGAAACGGTATTCCACATAACCCCGACCCGGCGCCCTCTTGACGGGGCCCGAGTATGTGGAGGACACCCCGAAAATAATGATTACCACAAGCATGGCTACTAAGAGTACAAACATGAACAGGACGTAAATGGCCTTACAAGTATTATCATCGGTTCCAAACCATCTAGCAATGCCCAACACGACCATTACAACTCCACTCGCGATCACAAAGCCTGAGAGGCTTCCAATCTTGGCTGAACACCAAAAAGCAGCCGACTATAATAATGGGGAGAGCAAGGATCATGGTTGCAATGGCCATCCATCTCGCAATATCTTTTTTAGTTGCTCGCATTATATTTATCTGCTGGCTGGCTAGCTAATTAATTAATTAATTAATTAATTAATTAATCAAGGGCACCAAATCCACCAATAGGGCTAGAATAGACTGTTAGTTGCTCGACCCTAATTGAGTACATAAATCTCTACTTCGATTCTCTGCATGTATTTATATTAATCGAACAAACCGGCAAAAGACTATCTTCTTGGTTATATTAACTTTTCTTAGTCAATGATGATCAAGTTTCATCGTTCATAAGATCCATGGACAATGTTATTGCGGGCAATTAAAGTCCTCCTAAGGCTCGCATTGGTCCTTTCTCTAACAAGTCTACTTTTTTTTTTGTAAAAAACAGTTTTACTTGATTGGGGGGCTGTGTTTGCTGGGTGTTGCGATCATAGCAAGTGATTAATGATTATATTTGGTAGAAAAGTCAATCATGTATTCATCAGCATCATTGTTTTCTTAAAAAAAAACTTGATTGGCTTCTTTTTATGTTTTGCAATATACACAAACAATTTCGATTTTTTTAAAAAAATAATAATTATGAAAAGTTAAAATGCACAACTAGCACATTCTATCAAATTAACCTTTTAAGATTCATAAAACCCTATTAAAATAAATTAATAGATTTCGCATGACTTATTGAGAGAGAAAATAACATAAACCTTTGTTTCTATATTGCTTTAGCAATTAGATAGCATGTTTCATTCATGTTTGGGTTCTGGAACGGTCCAATGGCGGATCCGGAAGTTTTCTAAAGCGGAGGCACATCAATATGAATGAGAATGAGTTGGGCCGGGTCATCACTGGCCTATTCTTTCTGTTGGGTGTGTTTCAAAAACAAAGAAAATTAATTAATCAAAATTAATTAAATAAAATTAATTAAATAAAATGAGTTAAAGAAAAACAAGAAATGAGATGAAGCAGAATAAGCCAAAGCTCGTGCTACGCACAATTTCCTTAAAACGTATTCGTTGCCTCCCAGGGTGCTAGGAGCGTTGCAACGATCGTTTCCAGGAAACGATGACTTCGAACAATAGTTTAGCACAAAAACTAAAGTTCCAACGAACGTGAACAAAGCAAGAACACAGTAGAAATTTTCAGAGATGACTGGGAGAGTTTTTTAGAGCTAAAGAAGAGTGCAACACGTTTGTGAGCCGTGTGTTTTGCAAAGCAGCTGCCAGCCTTTTATAGGGGTGGATTTGCATGTTTTAATGGCCCGTTTAAGGCATATGGACATTGGGACATCAATGCAGTCCAGAAAAACGTCCATATGAACGTTGGGCATGCATTAAGGGCATCTTAACGTTGGCAGTTTTGAGTGTACCATATATCAAATTGTAGCTCTAAGCAAGGACAATCCGAAACCACTTTGACCCGACCCAAATCGGAAGTGGACCCCACTCAAAAATTGCCCCAAAATGACCATTTAATGCAATTTTAACACACTTTTTCCAACACTTTCTAGTCCGTCGAGATTATTATTTTTAATCGGAAATAGTTTATCCAATGTTGGTTGCAAGCAAGGCCGTTTTTTAGCAAGTTAAATAGGTTATCTCGAACAGGGCCCACCAAAATTGGGGATCCCAATTTTTTTTTAATGTCAGTATTACAATATAGTTATTATTATATAATATTAATATGTAGCTAATTTAAATCATGGTCTTAAATTTGCCTCTGGAATCGGGGCCTCCAAATTCATTAGACGACTCTGCTTGCAAGCAATAGACATTGTGGATTATATGTTTAGTTTGAACCTAGCTATTTAGACCATTCTACACAATAATATTTGACTTTTTGAATGAAAGATATAGTTTGGATTAGAAATGAATCATTTTTGCGCCATTTCTAATTTTGTATTTATTTTCGTTGTTTTTCATACTATAAAATGATCAAGATTTTAGTTATGAACTAGGATCGTGTCAAGACAATAAACCCTAACAAGCAATCATCTTTTTCCCAATCGGCAGTCACAACATGATGATAATTGGTCACCATCATTAACATCTTCCTTATAGGTAATGTGATATCCGCTCTTGAAAATTCTTGGTATGACCCAACATCAATATTCTTCTTTTGTTGTTGCGTTTTTTCTATTCTATGGAGGTTCTTTCTCAGACACTGGTGCTCTGGTATGTTTCGTCTCCCTCGGTGTGAAGATTTTTGTGCTTTAAGAATAAGATAGTGTGTTTGCGTTTTTGGAACCGTCCAGTGACGGACCCGGATTTTTTCTAAAGCGGGGCAGAGCAACATGAATGAGAATGGATCAGGTCAGGTCGGTGCATCACTGGCAAGGGTGGAGGCGCGTAGTAGGTTAAGAAGGCCACCCCCCCCCCCCCCCAATTTTTTTAAAAAAATATTATTATTAAAAATTATCCCCAAATAAAATTATGAATGCAATTAGACTGAAGTCTCTATACTTTTAGATTTTATATTTTAAATTTTATATTTGAGAGCTTTGCAATTTTAGTCTTGTAACTTTTGGTTGTCACCATTATTAGTCCCGTAACTTTACTCGCATGCTGATTAGGTCCTCTAACCAATAGGTCTTTGTAGTTTAAGGAATTTTCCATCAGAAAGAACACTTTCTGGCTAATCATCTATAGGAAAGTGTGCTTTCCGGTGGGGAAGTACTTAAATTGCAAAAAGTAATTAATTACATGACTAAATTTACGAGCAAGTGTGATATCAAGACTAAAAATGGGCACAAAATAAATTTATGGGACCAAAATTGCTAATTTTCCTTTACATTTTAATACTTGTATTATATCCTTCCCCCTTGTGAAGCCTGGCTCCGGCCCTGATCACTAGTCTATTCTTTCTAGTCCGTTCAGATTATTATTTTTAACCAAAAATAGTTTATACAATGTCAGTTACAATCGATAGACATCTGTGGATTATAGGTTTAGTTTTGAACCCATTTAGACCATTCTACGTAATAATATTTGACTTTCTAAATGAAAGACATAGTTTGGATTAGAAATGAATCATCATTTCACAATTTTTATTTTGTATTAAAATTTTGTTATTTTTCATACTATAAAATGATCAAGATTTTAGTTCAGAACTAGGATCATGTCAAGACAATAAACCCTAAAGGCAATTCAATAATATTTTTCCCGATCGGCAGTCACAGAGTGATGATAATTGACCGTCACCATTAACACCTTCCTTGGAAGTTAATGTGATATCCGCTTCCGGAAAATCTTGATATGACCCAACTTCAATATTCTTATTTTGTATTTGTGTTTGTTCTGTTGTATATACGATGGTTCTTTCCTGGACATTGGTGCTCCGGTGTGTTTTGTCTCCCTCGATGTGGGGAGTTGCTGCTTTTCCTGGTATGGGGTTTCTGTCTGGCTTATTTTGGACTTCACAAATAATGGTATATGTATAAAGACTATTTTTCGCTCCACCTGTTTCTACGTTTATCCGGAACGAAGCAAGAAGAAGAATTGAAGATTTTTGTGAAAAGACTTTATTCCAGTGTTATATATTCTTTACTAGTACTTGTTTTTATTTTACTTTGAGTAGATTTGGTTTAGATATTTGGATATTTGAAGCAGATTTGATAGACGGTGTTTCGGTTTTGATCATTTTAGACTTAAAATGGCTCGTTCTATGAATCTGTGTCTAGTGAGTTGGATTGTTTTGTATGAGGTGATTGACTCTATGTCTATTTCTAGGGCTTACGATCGGATCAATAATAAGTGTGTGAAAGTTGTATTCTATGCTTTCTCGATAGGAAAAATTAACAAGAATAATCTCACCTTTCATTGGTCTTCTCCTAATAATCTCACCTTTACGTAATCCAAGAATAATCTCACCTTTGCACCTCATCTTCTTTCATTGGACCCTGTCTGACCTATTGATGATCTACGTACAAAGGTGGGATTATTTACATAAGATTTTCAAAAAAAGGGTCCAATGATAGAAGATGAGGTGCAAAAGTGGGATTATTATGTGATTATATAAATGTGGGATTATTATGAGAAGATCAGTGAAAGGTGGGATTATTCTAATCAATTTTTCCTTCTCGATATTATTATAAAAGCCGCACTTTTATTAAAAAAAAACTAGGATCATGTCGAATCTCACACATTGTGTCACAAAATTTGTTTGCACTTGGCTGAAAAATTGAAATATAATACTACCGTGTTAAAACATAAAATATAATTCAACTTTACTAAATTTTTTTTGAAATAAATTCAACTTTGTTATTTCATCCTTCAATGACTCAAAACTCCAAGCAAGCTTTATCTCTCTTCGAAATAAATAAACAATATTTACCAACATAAAACAAGACATACTTCTTCCAAAAAAACATAAAAAAGGCATACCCTTTGATTACCAACATAACATGAAAGCTAGCTACAATTTTTTTGACCCGGAGGAGAATCACCTGATTGGCGGAGTAAATGACGGACAAACATTTTCTAATTAATTAAATGAGTAGAGAATTACATTTGTATACAAAACTAGTATTCTACCTGAGAATAAAATTTGCAAATTAAGGATAAATTTATTGATATAAACTTTTGTCATTGATATGCGCTAATTAGTAGTGCATAAGTGTATGTTTTTATGTTTGATTTGTGTGTATTGTTTATCGTTTTATTTAGTTTGTGAACATTTGTGTGATTTTAGTTGTAATTGTATTTTAATCTTCATTTATAAGTTGTAAAGTAGATTTAGGATTTATGGTGTTGAAAAGGAGGACTTTGAAGTGAAGAAAAATAAGATTTGGCCGCCCAGAAGCAAAAAAACCCGACCGGGTACAATACTTTACCCGGTCGGGTATGGCAAAAAATTGGAAACTGCTGAGAAAGTCACTTGACCCGGTCGGGTCACCTATTTGACCCGGTCGGGTCAGACTTGACCCGGGACACCAGAACGTGCCGAAGATCGCCAGAACGTGGAGAATATCTGATTTTGACCGGACCCGGTCGGGTAAGCACCTAACCCGGTCGGGTACCCGGCCCAAGGTGTTGAAAAACACCTATAAATAACCCCATTTTCCTTCACAAAAAACCAACTCCTTCTTCCATACTCTTAAGCTCAACTTAGAATAGTATTTCTTTTATATTTTTTAGCATGTTTAGTCTCCAAATGAGGAGCTAAACTTCCATCTCTTGGTGTTGCTCTTGAAGCTTGTTGATTATTAAAGTTGTGAGTTATTTTCTTAACTTCTTCCCTTGAATATTAATTATTCTCTTAATCTATCTATATATTAATGTTGGGGAGTGTTGCTAAGATGACAATTAGTTAACATCTCGACATTAGTTATAGTAGTATTTATTTTCTTCCTCTATATATTAATGTTGGGGAGTGTTGCTAAGATGACAATTAGATAACATCTTGACATTAGTTATAGTAGGATTATTCATATTTAATCTTCTTCCTTGAATATTAATTCTTCCCTTAATCTATCTCTATATTAATGTTGGGGAGTGTTGCTAAGATGACAATTAGTTAACATCTCGACATTAATTACTACTAGAAACGATCAACGAACCGATGGTTAATCGTTGATGGTTTCACAAGTAAGTAACTTCGGTTTATTAATGCACGGTCGTGGTTAATAAACTTAAGAGGGATTAATTTTGTTGGTTAAACCGAAACCGTTGTGTTGAGGTTATCAATCTCAATTGATTTCATCAAGGAGTTAAGAGATTAAATGCTACTATTAAGTCGGTATATGGCGGTGTTCTATACATGACTAATAGTAAGGGTTATTAATGAACGGTCGTTGTTAATAACTACCCTCGATGAATTGGATATACTCCTCGATTGAGTATTCGAGAGGGGATTAGTTATAGATATAACAATGATCGACTAAAATATATCAACAAGTGGAAAGTAGCAATGCCAAGTCCTTTTTATCTTTAAATTAAGTTGTTCATCTTTATGTTTAATTAAGTTAAATCATTCAATCCCAAAACCCCCTTTTTATTTACTAGTTTTATAAAAAGAGAATTATTCCTTTCCCTGTGGATACGAACTCTACTACGCTATACTACGTATAAGTGTTAGTATTGAATTTATTTTGACGCACCGTGACAAAGTGCACGTCAAATTTGGCGCCGTTGCCGGGGAGAGGAAATTAATTTTTCTTTTTTATTTCAATCTAAAAAAAAAAAATAGTTTCAAGTATAAAGGTTTCCATTTCTTCTGAGCTTACATGAGTATATGGATACCAACATATCATCCCTAGAGAGGCAAATTTCCGTCTTAACTTCTCTAATAAAGGAGTTTATTTCATGTTCAAAATCTCAAGATGTCCATACATGCAACATTTGCATGTCACACAGACATCTTACGGATTTTTGCCCAGAACTTAAAAAGGGATACTTTGAACAAAGGAATGATGTTGGTTTCCAAGAGAGGTATGATTCATTCTCCAACACATATAACCCTTACTCAAGTTCTTATTCTAGCATGTCTACTGAAGACATGATCCGAGCTCTCACTATCAATGTGACAAATATGCAACAAAATATGTCACAATACCCGCAAGAAACAGTGTCCAACGAACAGAACTTGGACAATGAAGTGAAACAAATGCCAAGCATTGTGAACCACATGGGCGAGGAGGAGGAAGAAGAGGAACTTACGGAGAAAACTCAACCAGGGGAGGAACCTCAAAACTCAACTCAACCACCGGCCATTCCTGAGATCATGCCACCATTTCCTGAGGCTCTAAATGAAACACAAAGGGTAGAGAAGGACAAAGATATCTATGAAATCTTCAGCAATTATGAGTATAATTTAGACTTCTCTTTGTGCACAAATAAGCAAGGAATAACGGTGGATTTACACAAATATTTCATACTCCCTCTTATACCACCCGGATCAAAACCCCTTCCATTGATCATGCTTAGTGAAAATCATGGACTCTCACTCTCACAATATGAAGCGATAGAAAACCGGATATTTGATCCCGGAAAGATTGTCAAAATAAGGGGTCGAAAAATTGAGTCTTTCTATAAGAGTCACCCGGGTGAAAATTTGAAGAAGATGAGTTATCACGATCCAAGCTTGAACGATTGAACACAATGATGGCGTCGTGCCGCGACGTTAAATAAGGCGCTTCTTGGGAGGCAACCCATGTAAGGTACGTTTACTTTTTATTCTAGTTTAAGTTTACACTTTTTTAAAAAAAAAAATTGAAGCCTTGGGAACATACCCGGCCGGGTACCACACTACACCCGGTCGGGTATAGAGTAAAAATACCCTACCCGCACAACACACCCGGGCGAGGCAGTTGTGGGACAGAGGAAAAATCAACACACCCGACCGGGTAACTTCAAAACACCCGGCCGGGCATTTTGCCAAAAAAGTTTCTGGATAGCAAATAGATAAGCCCGACCGGGCTGACCACCCAACCCGGCCGGGCGTCGGGAATTTTTTTCCACAAAAACAGAGCTGGCATCCTCTTCTTCCTCATTTCATTTTCTGCAAACACGAACCAAGCTCCACCAAAACACCATTTTCAAACTCCATACATTTGAATCTTCTCCATTTATACACCAAATCCATCAACAACAAAAAAAAACCATCCTCTTCATCTCCTCTTCACCCTCTACACCCACCAAAACACCCACAAACCACCAAAAATCCAAATCACCTTACTCCACAAACAACAAAAGCCGAAATTTCCTCACCCAAAAAAGAAAGAAATGACACCAAAAAGGGCAAAGAGATTCATTCTCTTGTACATCTCGGACACAAGCACTAGGGACAGTGCTTTGATTAGCTTGGGGGGGAGAATTTAATGGAAAACTCACATTCATACTCTATATTCTTGTATTTTTTTTTTTTTTTTTTCAAAAAAAAAAAAAGCTTGTTAAGTTGAAAACCTGAAAAGGCAACTTAAGCAAAAATAAGGCAAAATAAGAGTGAGTTGTGAGGATTAAAATAGAAAAATGTGGGAAGCTGGGATGAAAACCCGAAAGGGCACCTAGGCAAAATGAGAGAATGAGAGAAAATACTTTCTTTTCTGCAGGATCCTAAAGGTAATGAAAAAAAACTGAGGTTGATAAGAAATATGGAGTTGATACTCTTGTCATTTTAAGGACTTCTTGGAATAGATTTGGTTTACTCGAGACGAGTAAAGGTTCAAGTGTGGGGGTGTTTGATATGCGCTAATTAGTAGTGCATAAGTGTATGTTTTTATGTTTGATTTGTGTGTATTGTTTATCGTTTTATTTAGTTTGTGAACATTTGTGTGATTTTAGTTGTAATTGTATTTTAATCTTCATTTATAAGTTGTAAAGTAGATTTAGGATTTATGGTGTTGAAAAGGAGGACTTTGAAGTGAAGAAAAATAAGATTTGGCCGCCCAGAAGCAAAAAAAACCCGACCGGGTACAATACTTTACCCGGTCGGGTATGGCAAAAAATTGGAAACTGCTGAGAAAGTCACTTGACCCGGTCGGGTCACCTATTTGACCCGGTCGGGTCAGACTTGACCCGGGACACCAGAACGTGCCGAAGATCGCCAGAACGTGGAGAATATCTGATTTTGACCGGACCCGGTCGGGTAAGCACCTAACCCGGTCGGGTACCCGGCCCAAGGTGTTGAAAAACACCTATAAATAACCCCATTTTCCTTCACAAAAAACCAACTCCTTCTTCCATACTCTTAAGCTCAACTTAGAATAGTATTTCTTTTATATTTTTTAGCATGTTTAGTCTCCAAATGAGGAGCTAAACTTCCATTTCTTGGTGTTGCTCTTGAAGCTTGTTGATTATTAAAGTTGTGAGTTATTTTCTTAACTTCTTCCCTTGAATATTAATTATTCTCTTAATCTATCTATATATTAATGTTGGGGAGTGTTGCTAAGATGACAATTAGTTAACATCTCGACATTAGTTATAGTAGTATTTATTTTCTTCCTCTATATATTAATGTTGGGGAGTGTTGCTAAGATGACAATTAGATAACATCTTGACATTAGTTATAGTAGGATTATTCATATTTAATCTTCTTCCTTGAATATTAATTCTTCCCTTAATCTATCTCTATATTAATGTTGGGGAGTGTTGCTAAGATGACAATTAGTTAACATCTCGACATTAATTACTACTAGAAACGATCAACGAACCGATGGTTAATCGTTGATGGTTTCACAAGTAAGTAACTTCGGTTTATTAATGCACGGTCGTGGTTAATAAACTTAAGAGGGATTAATTTTGTTGGTTAAACCGAAACCGTTGTGTTGAGGTTATCAATCTCAATTGATTTCATCAAGGAGTTAAGAGATTAAATGCTACTATTAAGTCGGTATATGGCGGTGTTCTATACATGACTAATAGTAAGGGTTATTAATGAACGGTCGTTGTTAATAACTACCCTCGATGAATTGGATATACTCCTCGATTGAGTATTCGAGAGGGGATTAGTTATAGATATAACAATGATCGACTAAAATATATCAACAAGTGGAAAGTAGCAATGCCAAGTCCTTTTTATCTTTAAATTAAGTTGTTCATCTTTATGTTTAATTAAGTTAAATCATTCAATCCCAAAACCCCCTTTTTATTTACTAGTTTTATAAAAAGAGAATTATTCCTTTCCCTGTGGATACGAACTCTACTACGCTATACTACGTATAAGTGTTAGTATTGAATTTATTTTGACGCACCGTGACAAAGTGCACGTCAGTCATCTAAACACGCATTTGTGTCAAATACATTATGTGAGTGAAATGTTTTACCCTTTCTATGACCTTAAGTTTTTTAGGATCTCAAATGTCTAAAAATGCTCAATAATGACTGCATGAGAATATTCTTACGCTTTATGTGACCTCAAATTTCTTAGTCCTAATGTCTCATCTTAATTTTACAAATATTTATATATACTTAGTCCATATCAACAAACAAATATTAGTCGATCAAAATGCCTTGATAGTCTTTGAGAGTGAGAATTTCATTGGTGTTATAGATAGAAACTCTTCTATCGAATTTCTAGATGGCTAATCAGGAAGCTAAGTGACGACTTCATATGAAGATATTATAATATCGCACCTAATAACAGAAAGCATGTAAATTAGCCACACATGACATGATACATTTTATTTTAAATGTATAAGGGAAAATGTGGTCATTGAAAATAGTTTGCGACATTGTAAATGGTATTTTAAAATACTTGGTCATATGTGTGACTCATTCAATTTGGATCAAACATTACTTTAGTTCAATATAATGAATATAAAGGTTAATTTTTCCTGTGCAAGGCATAAAATAGATGAAATTAAGGATGTTTTTCTTTGGATTGTTTTCAGTCACAGACCAAATCAGATTAGAGTAGACCATATTAGAACAGACCAGACTTTCATAGTTATAAAATACACATGGATCAGACATTCACCAGACCAGATCAGTTCATATCAGATCAGACCAGACCAGCAAATTTCAGTCCAAAAGAAAGCATCCTAACAAGGACATCTACTTTAATGTTATTATTTAAGAGTTGTTATGCTCTTATTTTATCCAGATCTGATCAGAAAGATTCTGATTAGATCAGATCAGATAAGTAAAATTCAGATCATTATAATTAAAATTATAAATAGTGATAATTATATTTATAATATAATAATAATGTTATTAAGAATAACTATGATAATAATTAAAATAACAATAACAACAATAACCACACCAACAATAATAATAATAATAACAATAATATTAATAATAATAATAATAATAATAATAATAATAATAATAATAATAATAATAATAATAATAATAATAATAATAATAATAATAATAATAATAATAATAATAATAATAATAATAATAATAATAACAATAAAAAGAAGAATATAAATAATAATAATAATAATAATAATAATAATAATAATAATAATAATAATAATAATAATAATAATAATAATAATAATAATAATAATAATAATAATAATAATAATAATAATAATAATAATAATAATAATAATAATAATAATAATAATAATAATAATAATAATAATAATAATAATAATAATAATAATAATAATAATAATAATAATAATAATAATAATAATAATAATAATAATATCCGTTGAAAATGATTTAGATCAAATGAGAACAAAAAATCCAGATCAGACGGTATCTTAAAGTATTCATATCATATCATAATTCAGAATCGTTAATATTAAATGAACCAAACATCTTCCGAGTCTTTCAAAATTTTGTTGTGCTTCAATGATATATGGTGTTAAGTAAGAGTAATCAGAAAATAGTAATGATAGTTTAACATATTTAGGAGATTGTTACTTTTAAAATTTTTGTACGAAATGAGAATTATCATTTAAGAAGAATAACTTTAAGAAAATACTTTTAGTCTTTTGGTTTGGAATACTAAAATAGAATATACATAAGTCGTGAGCTTGCAATACAATATAATTTCTCTTATTCTTGATGCATGTCTCCTTTTTAGTCCAATAGTTTATTAGGGCTCAAATTATATCTTACAATGATTAAAGTTATAAAATTCAATATATTTAGTGTCTTAGAAAATTTTAATCTAAAAAAAACCTCAATAATTAACCAATTTAACTTCCATTTCAATTTCTCTGCCATAAATTGAAGTAAAAGGCACGAAAGATCAGAGTACACATTTGGAGAAATTTCTCTGCTGGTTTTATGGTCACTATAATGAAAATTTTGAATACAATTATAGTAATTAAAGAATTTAATCGTAAAATAGTACTCCATCTGTCCCTCATTTATCTTCTATAGTACATTTGACACGGGGATTAAGATAGTGAGTATTGTGCGGTGGAAAGTTGCAAAAAATAAATATGTAAGAATGTGTAAGAAATGCTATGAAACACAAATTATTTGTCAAAAAGAGAAAATTGAGATTATTTTGGAACGGACAAAAAGGAAATTTGGAAGATAATTCAGGGACGGAGGGTGTATTGTTTTCTTGTGTTAATATGACCACATTTAGAGATTTTTTCGTTCTAAGATAATATACTACATATTAAATGAGAAACAATCATACATAGAGCCCGTTTGGTAGCATGAAAATTGACTGTTTTGGCGGATTTTGCTGAAATTTATGAACTGGCTGAAGTGACTGCATTGGCTGGTTCTGCTGATTTAAGAAAAAATTATTTTTAAAATATATTTTATTAATAAAATAAAGAAAAAATTATATGTAAAAATAGCTAAAATGGTCATCTACGGCAACTTCAGCCAATACAGCCCGGAAATTAACTCCAACCTTACTTTTTCTGCTTATTACACAATTCAATGCGTTAAAACAAAAGTTACGTGTTTGGTGAAAAAGTTGGTTGATAAGGCCGATAAGCCAAAAAATAGTGCTGCCAAACGGCCTCATAAGTTAACATCAAAATATACTCCATAATAAAAATTTCAATCTTAAAAGCTACTAGTATTTTTTTAAAATTAAAACTTTTTGAAAAAGAAAAGATGAAACATCTAATAGACTCATTAATTATAGTATAATTCGTACACGTAAGTTTCAAAGAATAATGATTATTATAATAAGCCCTATATAACATAGATTATTATATTGAAACATAACGTAACCTAGGTAGAGACTTAACTTTTCAAATATGTATGAACATGACTAATAATGATTATAATAATCTATATATTAAACGTAGCATATGTGTAGTAGTGACATAGCTTTGCAAATATACATGAATACTATTGATAATTATAAACATGAGTATATTTGAAACAGAAAAAGATCATGTCCATCCGGATGGACAAGAGCCTCCGTCCAGCCGTCGCCGTTTGGGGAGGTTTCCAGTGGAATTTTTGATGAAATTTTTTGAGCATGTTCTTCATGAAGTCTAGTTTATTCATATCAAGTTTCAGCTAAAAATTCAACCGGGAAGTCACTCAAATGAGTTTTGGAAGATAACTGCGTTTTATATGTATATGAAGTGCACAGTTAACTTCCAAAAATCATTTGATTGTCTTCCCGATTGAATTTTTAGCTAAAATTTGGTATGAATAAACTAGACTTGATGAAGAACATTCTCAAAAACTTTCAACAAAAAAATCCACCGGGAAGGGTCCCAAATGGCGACGGCTGGACGGCGGGTCCTGTCCCTCCGGCTGGACAGGATCATTACTCTATTTGAAACGTTACCTATGCAGTGACGTGTGGTTAATAGTAATTAAAAGAATGGCACATGACAATAATACATAATAGAATGACACATGACGATTTCTACATTTTTTATTCACATCTCATAGTTGCGTATTTGGACAAGCAATTTAATACTTTAATTAAAGTACTCGGTATTTTCTCTTAACAAATCTACTTTTTGTAAAAGCAGTTATGCGGAGTACTTGACTCGCGGGTCACTGTGTTTGTTGGGTGTTGTGATCTTCGAGAATCAAGATTATCATAGGCTCATAGCAAGTGATTAATGATTATATTTGGTAGAAAAGCAATTTCACAAAACAATGTTTTTCTTATGTTTTCAGATATACAAAAAATAACTTTGTGCATGTTTGGTATGCATAAATCCTCATCTTCCAGCTTTTGTACTATTTAAAGAGTTTCTAAAAGCTTATAGTTATATGTTTGGCATGACAGTTTCTAAGAGTTTTTTAAAAAATAAATGATTTGTTTTTAGACTCTGTCGTGAGTAACATCTGAGAAAAGTATGTAGTTTTTTGCATTATTCAGTACCAATAGCCAGGGGCAGATTTGCAGGGGCAGGGGGCCGGTGCCCTTACTTCACCGGAATCATCGGTCCGAGAGGAATAGGACTGGGCAGGGGCCCGCCGGTCTGGTGCCTTCTCCATTTAGTTTTTCGGCGATTGCATGTTGAGGGTGTAAGGATCGTACCGAAGATGATGAACTAAACTGATGGAAGAAGACTGAGGGTTATTTTTTTATTGAGGTAAGGGCGAATTGAGTACCTCAACTTATATGATGTGCATTAAAGAATACACTATGTTGCATTTGACATTGGTAAGTATATAAACTCGATTTTTAGTGTTAAATGAGTACACACACTAGATTAATACGTTAATATGACTAAGTTGACTAAAAGAATGCAAATTAAGAAGAGGTAATCGGTCAAGATAATGGTGTCGACCTCTAGGAATTCGACCAATAAGGGGTGCATCGACCTGCATGGATGCATCGATCAAGGGGAAGTCGACCTGCGGGGGACTAATGTCGATCAAGGGAAAGTCGACCAGGGGGTCGAGGCGGGCGTCGACCTTCAAGAAGTCAACCTATTAGCATTTTGTTAGCCAACTCAGACAAATTAACGTGTTAATTTACCGGGTGTACTCAAATTAACACAAAAAAATCGAGTTTGTGTACTTAGAAATGTTAAATGCAATATAATGCACTCTTTACTCCATATCATATAATTGATGTACTTAATTGACTCTTACCTCTTTTTTTATTTATTGTGGAACGACGCCGTTTTGTAGGATCAATTAAAAAAAATCAGCTCAACTTTCCTGGCCGATTGGGCCAACTGCCAAGCCCCAACAATTCAAGAAACAGCCCAAACAAGGAAATAGGCGTTAGACAGACCAAGCGGCAACTCGACAAACCTTATACTTACATGTATTTGCAATGAATTTTGATTATAACCCAATACTTACAATTCAGAGCATCACACAAGTTTTCAACGTACTCCTAAATAAATTCAGATCATAAAAACTTCCTCCCAAGTCCCAACCGTCAGTGAGTATAATTTCTATTGACAGCCCTCAAATTACTAACCACGGCGACTATATTAAATAATAAACAATAAAAATAAAACAAATCTCTTAATCCCTTATTGTAGGTGTAAAGATAGTTAAGTGAGCGTTGAGGCAGCCTAGCTGGAGACCCAAACAGCCACTGCCCTTCTTCTTTCGGCCGAGCGTGAGTTTGCTGCTCCTGATGGGAGACCCAAGCTGCCATTGCCTTCCCTTAGGCTCCTTCATGTGGAAGGCCTCGCCTAAATTTGTTGAAGTCTCATCGCCGTTGCAGGGTAGGCGGCTTAGTCATGTCTACATCCCGTCGTTTCGCCAACTCACCAGATGCAATCTCGAAGTCGTTGAAGCCCATTCACTGGCAGAGATCCCATCTAGAAACTGATTAATGTTCCCGGTCGGTCACTTCCTGGAATAGTCCCGATGAAGGAGCCGAATTAGATAGAGCTCCCTTCTCCGCCAGCCTATTATCAGACATTTCGCCAGCGACAACGCCGGACTCCCTGTGAGTCAGCAGAGCACTATCTCATCGATTGCTGCTCTAAGGGCGTATAGTTTAGTTTTGTTTTTTGAACAACAACGGACCACAATAAGGGAGACTTTACTTGTTTGTTCATTTCGTATTTTCGTTGACCTCTTTTTTGGTACTGTCTTAATCTTTATTCCAGAAAGTGTGTGATCAAATCGATTTAGTGTGGAATATAGAGTAGACTTGAAGGTGTTTGAAATCCAAACGATATTGAAATTAGCATACAATTTACATGATTAATTTTATACACAGCGCATGAAACTCAATTTCAATTCAAATTTTAACTCAATTTGTATGTGACGATGCGATCCTTTTTATGAGAGTTATATGAAAAATTAATTTTATTTATTCAAAGAGACTCCTATTTGGTCCAGAAAGTCCTTGTAAAATCAATTAACATTTTGGATAGAGATCGTATTTGTCAGTTGTGCGATTCAAATTCATAGCCTACAAAACCATCCAAAATCCCACGAAAGTGTGGAGGATGAGAGACGTTCCCTCCCCTCCATGGACTCATTGCATGTAAATGTACGTTCGACACTATTAAACCTTACCTATTGTCAATATCTCAACTAAAGCGGGCGGCGGCAACCATTCTCTTCATCGCCTCCGTGAACCAGCAAGCTGGTGAAAATGGTTCCGCTAAGGCTATCAGTCACCTCCGTTCTCCTCATCTCTTCCTTCCTCTCTGCCGCCTCCGCCTTCAATATCACAAGGATCCTTGACCATTACCCTGATTACACCACATTCAATGATCTCTTAATCCAAACTGGTTTGGCCTCCGAGATCAACCAACGGTCAACAATAACCGTTCTGGTTGTCAGCAATGAGCATATCAGAGATCTCTCCAGCCTCCCCACTGAGGTGAAGGAGAGCATACTCAGAACCCACATCATTTTAGATTACTTTGATCTCATGAAGCTCAACCAACTTAAGGATAACACTGCTAAGCTGACAACTATGTACCAACAGACAGGTGTTGCCTCCTATGATCAGGGGTTCTTGAACGTTACTACCGGTGAAAATGGTATCGTGTTCGGCTCTGCCGTTAAGAATGCTCCGCATGATGCTCGACTCGTGGGATCTGTCATGAGCAGGCCTTATAATATCTCTGTTCTCAGTGTTTCACATCCCATTGTGACTCCTGGCCTTGATGGGAGCTTCCAACCGGTAGCAGCACCACCTCCCCTTCCTAAATCCAAGGCCCCAGCCCCCGTGCCAAGCCACAAAGAGGAAGCTGTTCCCGCTCCGGTGGAGGCTCCGGTGGAGGCTCCGGTGGAGGCTCCGGTGGAGGCAGATGCTCCTGCTGCCAATGCCGACTCACCAAGCTTTAGTCCAGCTGGGTCCCCACCTGAGCCGGCTGATGGACCCGAGGCAGATGCAGATGCGCCCAGTGCAGATGCACCGGATGCAGATACAGAAGATACTTCCAAATCAATGGCCAGGAAGTCTCGCATATCCTTCGGTGGATTCTTTGTTCTAGGTGCTTTAATGGCAGCTCTGTAACTTTTTGTGAGAAAAACATGAATCAAGATATAATGGGAGGACTAACATTAAATCATGATGGGAAGGGGAATGAACGTTATTGAAAGATATTGTGTTTTCACGTTAGCCATGAACCTTCACATCCGCACATACACATGCAAACACACTTAGCAAGCACAAAACTAACACCTGAGGCAATATTGTTAATAATACTACGTTAGTCTACGTATATAAAGATCTTAACCAATTTTGCCAAACCCATCTTCTTCCTTGTCCATCTCCTACAGTATATAGTTCATAATTTGGAAATTCCAGCATATACATATATATACATGTGTGTATTACTACATATCATTAATCAATGAATTTTGAAAGGTGGGGAGGGGGGATGTGGTATTTGCAAGAATCAAATTTCCAAATTGTATCTATTAAGCTAATCAAACTCAAAAAGGACCCACTCAATCCAGAAAAGCATCAATCCCAAACCTATATTAAATTAAGCATTGTAGATTCTTAGTGGGAAACAACACATTGTGCATCAATTCTTTATCCAATGCGAAGACATACATTCTCTTACTGTACTATGTTAAATCGAACCAACACAAAATCAAGCTAGTTTAAATGTGACCAGAAGAAGAAGAAATAGTTGCAGGTTAAAACTTAAAACCTTTTTTGGAATCAACAAATTCAGTGCCTATGTATTATTTACGATGCACTTCCACGTCGGACATTAACTTGGGCAGCCTGTTCTTCTTTTGTTGATACTTTGCACATGAATACCACACACCACCGGCTGTGTTGATCACCAATCCAGTGACGTTTAAGGCATGCACTTGAACTCCTCCTAACAATACAAAGCCTAGCGTCTGCATTATCCGACACCAAAGGTTTTTTCATAAGAACTGGTGTTTGATTGCCATTTAGTACATCAATAAACGAAGGATAAGAATGTCAAACTAGTGTGCATAGGATGTGATCTCCTCACAATGAAACGAGACCGAAATGTAATACGGAGTAATTTAAAACACTGGCTTAGCTGAGAGACCATCTCGGGCCTGCCCCGTCCCGAGTTTGGTAAAACAAAAAATGTGTAAATATATACTAATTTTTATATGAACAAGTCATTTTCGGGCCCACCCCAAAATCATATTTTGACAACTTTGGCAAAGTCAATACTTCCGAAAGACGCTTTTTAAAAAAATGACTTTCAACTTTTACTGCCTTTTGTATAACATTTTGACCTCACCCTGAGAACATCCTCACACAAGTTATGTTATTTGCACAAAGAAACAGAAGACTGAGAATTATGTTATATTTTATACGCACCGTGGATCCAACCCCCTTGAGCACTCCAACAATTGTGGTAGTTAAGGCAGAGTTGACTATGGTACATAAAAACATTGTGTAGTTCAAGACTATGCCCATCACAAGTGAAAGTAGAAGAATCACAAAGAATGATACTGATGTAGTCTGTTCATCGAGGAAGACAATATTTAAGATAACTTTTATTACTATCATTAACATAAACATAAGCAACAAGCATAGGAAAAGTGACAGAGCTTGTCATACAAATGCATAAAATATGCATTTAAAAGGAGAAAGATAATTTTATTTGATAATTTTACAACCGAGGTTGTTTCGGGTAGGGGCACACATGGTCCTGTCAGTTCCGAATTCTGATCCTGGAACCCAGGATTCCTTGAATAGGAGTAATCTGCCAAGTTTGGAAGAAAATGCCATGTTTAAAAGCCTTGTAATGTCAAACTTGGCAGAAATTTACTCCTATTCAGGGAATAAAAAACATGATACTCCTATTTTGGAATTTCAAAACGTTTTTACTCCTATTTAGGTCAATTTCTATTTTAATATTTGCTCCCATTTCCTAATTTGGCAAATATTTACCTAACATTATCATCTTGTCTCTCTAATTCTTTAGTTTTGCGTCTACTATCTCCTACTATTACTACCCCTACAATTTTCTTCTTTAACCCAGTGAACAAACTAGAGGAGCATCTAATAAAATGAGAGGCATTATTATGTATTTGTTCAAATTCAATCAATTTATTTATTTCTATCCTGTAATGGCTTGGAAAGTTAAACATGTGTGAAATTCTAAGGAATTTTATTCATATTTGACTTTCCTGTATATTTTCCAGGATAGAGCATAAAGTCAAACATCTAAAAGACTAAAAGGAGTGTGATAAATCATAAATGGGCCTGTACAGCTAAGGATTCTATTCAAGTCTACAAAGAAAGGTTTCCTGAATGAAGATTCAGGTTAACAATTAATGCACTTAACATATTGAAAGTAGAAATGATGGCTAACAATCTGACCTTTGCAAATAATATGGACAGCGAATTTGGAAACTCTCCAGTGGCTATGATCAGGAATAGTAGAAATGGTAAAGACAAAATGCTGTTGTAGAACATAATCTCTATTGATGAAAGTCCATCCTCTGCTCCTGACCTCTCCACTAAAACAAGGTACATGGTCTGCAAATGACAAAAAATAGCACTTAACTGACCGTAGGAGCACAGAGAACTATCTCCTGAAAAGCAATGAACAGGCATACCTGAAAGAAAACAGATATAAAGCCCATGCAATATCCAAAAAGATCAAAAGAAAAGTCTCCTACTGCTGCCACAAGAACCCCAGCAGCAATTGTCACTACAGAAAGAGTTACCTGCACCAAGAGATAAGGTTGGAACTTGAAATTGGCACTGTTGATAAAACGAAGAGACATCTTTAATTTAAGATTTTATTACTGTAATTATGAGTCTTTAGAGTTTCAGGTTGTAATTAATAGCTGTTGTCTTTTCAGTTCATAATCATTTATGTTTAGTATTCAGACAGTCACCTAGGGTACTGAATAGACTCTCTCAGGCTCCTATCTGTATAAATAGCTTATGTACTTCTTGTAAATGATTCATTGAAGAAGAAGAATTTGCAGAAAACTTCATGGTATCAGAGCACGATCTCGTACCAGCCTCTTTACTCTTAATCATCTTTCCAACAGTCTACTAGGGTGTCTCTACCCGCCTATCTGTTTATCCTCGGGTGCGAATCTCTTCACCAACGGTTCTATCATGTCTAAGGAAACTGAATCAACCTCAAGTAACCTCGACCACTCAACCATCGTTTCAGCTGCTACTGCAGCCGCGTTTGCTCTTCGAAACCAGAAATTTGATCTCCCTTCTATCCCGCCATCTTACCGTCTCAATGGCAGGAACTATCTTGGATGGTCAAAGCTGGTTTATACTCTCTTGCGTGGCAAAGATCTTGAAGACTATCTCACTGTCTCTACCCCAGAAGAAGGAGATATTGATGCTGCTATTTGGGAGAAAACTAATGCCAACATACGGGTCTGGTTATGGGACTCTATGGATCCCAACATTAGCAGTACATGTTTATACATGGACTCGGCTAAAGAAATCTGGGATTTCATACAGCAGTCCTACTCCGTTGCTAAAGATGGCGCTTTTGTCTATGACTTATGGCTCCAAACAACGAACCTTAAGCAAGATTCACAATCTGTCACAGATTATGCAACTGACCTCCAACGACGATGGTCTGAACTTGACCAGTATCAAACAATGAAGTGGTCGAATGCTGCAGATGCAGCTCTTCACCAGAGCTATATAAATCAGCAACGTCTATATTGCTTCTTGTCTGGTTTAAATCCCGAATATGATCAGACTCGGGGTCAAATTCTTGGCATTACTCCTCTGCCTTCCCTATCTTCTGCCATTGCCACTATCAAACATGAAGAGAGTAGACGCAATATAATGATGAATACAAAGCTGATTGACAGTACAGCTCTTGCTGCCAAATCTACTCCTTCAGATGTCAAGGAAACTAAGGGTAGTAAGGGAGGAAGATGGTGTGATCATTGCAAGCGGTCCAACCATAATATGGATACATGCTGGAAACTATATCCTCATCTACAGAAAGAAAGAAAAGGCCAGGACAGGCGTGGAACTAGTGCTGGACGTGCCAACTCAGTCACTCCCACGATTGTTGAGAGCTCTACTAATCTTTTGCCCATTTCCCAGGAGGAATTACAACAACTTCGTATGATGCTACAGTCTCTTAATAACTCAAATGGTTCTGGTCATAGCTCTTTGGCCCTGCAAGGTAAAACCTCTACTATTTTTTGTCTTAATGCTTCGGAACAGAGTTCACAATCCCAATGGATCTTAGACTCAGGTGCCACATCTCATATGACTGCCATACCCTCTTTACTCTCTAACTATCGTCCATGTTTTACATCCACACACATTACTACTGCTGATGGGACACCTACAGAGGTTGCAGGACTTGGTACAGTTGTTTTTTCTGAAAAATTAAATCTGAAAAACACCCTACATGTCCCAAACCTGACTATGAACCTTGCTTCTATTTACAAACTCACTGTTGATCTTAATTGTGCTGCCATTTTTTTCCCTTCCCACTGTTTATTACAGGATCTACGCACGGGGAGGACGATTGGAATTGCTAAACAAAGAGATGGCCTGTACTACCTTGATGCACTGTTTGTCTCCAAACCTCCACAAAAAGCTCTTACCTCAATCACAGCCAATACCAACACTATTTGGCTTCACCACAAGCGGCTTGGTCATCCCTCTTTTCATGTCCTAAAAACCATATTTCCTAGTCTTTTTGGTAGTGTTGATGTTTCTACATTTCAATGTGATGTCTGTGAACTTGCTAAACAGTCTCGTGTATCTTTTTCTAGAAGTAATACAATCAGTTGTTCTCCTTTTGATATTATACATAGTGATGTCTGGGGCCCTGCTCCAATTGCTAATATATCTGGTGCCCGGTGGTATGTTACATTTATTGATGATTGTACACGTTTTATGTGGGTTTTTCTGCTAAAAAACAAGAGTGAGGTGAGTTCCATCATTCCCATCTTTTGCAATATGATTCATAATCAGTTCTCCACCACTATAAAACGTTTCCGCACTGATAATGCTCTTGAATACTTCAATCAAACTGTTTCCTCTTATTTTCTCTCAAAAGGCATCGTTCATGAGTCCTCTTGTCCATACACACCACAACAGAATGGCATAGCAGAAAGAAAAAATCGCCATCTCCTTGAAGTCAGTCGGGCTTTATTGTTTCAATCAAATATGCCTAAACACTACTGGGGGGAAGCCACACTCACAGCATGTCATCTCATCAATAAAATTCCCAGTCGTGTACTCCAAAATAAGTCACCCCTTGAATCTCTCTGTTGCTTCTTTCCTCAAACCAGAATTTCTTCTGATCTTGATCTAAGGGTGTTTGGGTGTACTGCATTTGTTCATATTCCTCCACCTCATAGGGGAAAATTGGACCCACGATCTATTAAGTGTATCTTTCTAGGTTATTCTCCAACTCAGAAAGGATATAAGTGCTATAATCCTACAACCAGAAAGACATACACCAGTGCAGATGTGACCTTTCACGAAGACACACCTTTTCACACTCCTACTTCTCTCCCTGTTTCCCAAGATACTCCACATCCTTCACCTCTTCCCACATCTCCTCCAGCACATACAATCTCCTACTCTCCTAAGCCTTTATCACCAGACATCCCATTATTACCACTGCCACATGATCATCCATCACCTTCTATAGATGAGTCAGCAACCTCATCTACTTCCCAACAGTCTTCAACATTACCTGAACCTCAATCAAATCCATCACCAGAATATCCCATTCCTACACCTACTAAATCCACCACTCATGACCCACCTTCTCCTCTACCAGTGACAAAAGTGTACTCAAGAAAAAATAGGTTCACTCCGTTGTTGACGCATGACCAATCGGCTGACCCAGGTAATGTCTCTTCTTCTCCTCCACCATCTCCGCCAATTGCTTTACGCAAGGGTGTACGTCAATGTACCAAAACACCTCTATACCCTCTTGCTAATTTTGTTACCATTGATAATTTCTCTCCTTCACATGCCTTGTTTGTTCAGAGACTTAATGAAATTCCCATACCCAACTCTGTTTCTGAGGCATTAGGAAAGAAAGAATGGAGGGATGCTATGCAAGAGGAAATTAGAGCTCTTGAAAAGAACCATACTTGGGATATTGTGACTAAACCTCCTGGGAGGCATGTTGTTGGTTGCAGGTGGATCTTTACTGTCAAATACAATGCTGATGGATCTCTTGAGCGGTACAAAGCTCGTCTTGTGGCTAAAGGATACACTCAGACGTATGGGATTGACTATCAAGAGACCTTTGCTCCTGTAGCTAAGCTCAATACTGTTCGTATCCTACTGTCATTAGCATCTCACTTAGATTGGCCTTTACTGCAATTTGATGTCAAGAATGCTTTTCTCCACGGTGACTTGCATGAGGAGATCTACATGCACATTCCCCCAGGCTTCAATAAAACATCAATAAGTGCCTCTACACATGTATGCCGACTTAAAAAAGCCCTTTATGGTCTCAAGCAATCCCCCCGTGCTTGGTTTGACCGATTCACACAGGTTGTTCTTGCTGCCGGGTATAGTCAAAGCCAAGGGGATCATACTCTTTTTTACAAACACTCTCAACCAAATGGAATCACTATTCTTTTAGTATATGTGGATGACATCATTGTGACCGGTAGTGATCCAGTTGAGAAACAACGTCTTGAGGGGCAGCTGAAATCCCAATTCGAGATGAAGTCTCTTGGCCCTCTAAAATACTTTCTTGGAATTGAAGTTGCTCGCTCATCTGAAGGCATCTTTATCAGCCAACAAAAGTACATTACAGATTTGCTAAATGAGACTGGTAAGAGTGCTTGTCGACCCGTTACTGCACCTATGGATCCTAATCATAAGCTTGGACTTGCTACTGATGAACCCAAGGTTGATTCATCAATGTATCAGCGTTTGTGTGGCAAACTTATCTATCTCTCTCATACCAGACCTGACATTGCCTATGCGGTTAGTGTCCTCAGTCAGTTCATGCATGATCCAAGGAAACCGCATCTCGAAGCAGCCTATAGGGTTCTACACTACTTAAAAGGAAGTCCTGGACAGGGAATAGTATTCAGGAAGGGTGGGCAATTATCAGTCCAAGCCTTCACTGATGCAGATTATGGTGGCTCTCTCGTTGACCGCCGGTCAACTACTGGTTTCTGTGTTTTCCTAGCAGGAAATCTTGTGACATGGAGAAGCAAAAAACAGAATGTTGTGGCACGATCATCTGCTGAATCTGAGCTAAGAGCCCTTGCCCATGGCTTGTGTGAACTTCTATGGATCAGAATTATTCTCTCAGATTTACGAATCAGGTGGAAGGGACCAATGGAATTGATGTGTGATAATAAATCAGCAATCAGCATAGCTCATAATCCAGTCCAACATGATCGGACCAAGCATATTGAGATTGATCGGCACTTCATCAAAGAAAAGGTTGAAGGAGGTCTGATTGAACTAAGCTATACTCCCTCAGAGGATCAAGTTGCAGATGTGTTTACCAAACCTTTGCACAGTCCCAGGTTTCAGAGTCTTATTGTCAAGCTAGGCATGATGGATATCTACAAACCTAGCTTGAGCGGGAGTGTTGATAAAACGAAGAGACATCTTTAATTTAAGATTTTATTACTGTAATTATGAGTCTTTAGAGTTTCAGGTTGTAATTAATAGCTGTTGTCTTTTCAGTTCATAATCATTTATGTTTAGTATTCAGACAGTCACCTAGGGTACTGAATAGACTCTCTCAGGCTCCTATCTGTATAAATAGCTTATGTACTTCTTGTAAATGATTCATTGAAGAAGAAGAATTTGCAGAAAACTTCAGGCACTATATAGGATAAACTTGGAACCAAGAATGGAATATTATAGAGGGCATTTATAGTTTGTCACTGATGTGTGTACTTCCTCGGTCACTTTTATATCTTCAATCTTTTCTTTTTCTTCCCTTCTAAAATTAGTTCATCTTCCCTTTTAAGGAAGAGATTCTGTAGTTATTATTTGTTGTCTCTTCTATAAAAATCTCAACCACACAGATGTTTCTTTCTTAAGAACGCAACAGTCAAACTATGAGATAAATAAGGGACAAAGCATAGAGAAAAGTGGTGAGATTCTCAGGGGGGGGAAACTTTAAAAGGAAAGGACAAGGAACTAAGGAAGGAGTGAGAAAACCCTGATGGATCTATCCAGACGTATAAGGCCAGGTTGGTGCAATAGGTTTTCATGAGAGATCTGGTTTTGATTTTGTGGAAAGAATTCTACTCACACTTGCAATTTCTAACAAGTGGCCCATTCAACAACTTGATGTTAGCAATACATTCTTGAATGGTGACATTGAGGAAGAAGTGTATATGGTACATCCTCCTAGCTTTACAACTACAGATAAATCTCTAGTCTGTAAGCTTCATAAAGCCCTATATGGACTTAAACAAGCTCCTAGAGCTTGGTTTCTAAAGCTAACATCTGCCCTACACACTCTTGGATTCAAGCAAACCAAATGTGATCCTTCTTTACTTGTTTTTCTAACTCCTGATGTCAGAATTTATGTGTTGCAGTGTTGATATATGTTGATGATATTCTAGTAAATGGAAACAATTCCACAGTTATTCAAAAACTCATTCAGAAGCTAATACTTCATTTTCACTTAAACATTTGGGAGATCTTGAATTTTTCTTAGGAAATGTGGCCAGAAAACTTTCTTATGCCAGTGTATATCAATCTCAAACTAAATATGTGAGAGATTTACTTGAAAAGGCTGGTATGCTCAGTAACTGCAAGCTTACCAAGGAAGATGTTGCATTCATGAATGATCCTTTTCACTATAGGTCAATTGTGAGAGAATTACGATATGCAACAATCACAAGACCTGAACTTAGCTATGCAGTTAACAAAGTATGTCAGTTCATGGTAAAGCCCCTGAAAGAAAATTGGATAGCAGTTAAACGCATTCTCTGGTATCTTTCAGGAACAATTCAGCATGGCATTCTATTAAAACCAGCTTCTTCTCCTTCAGCTTTTACCAAATACTATTTCTTGGTGGTCAAAGAAACAAATCTGTGTTGCCAGATCCTCTTATGAAGCAGAATACAGAAGTTTGGCAGATACTTCTGCAAAAATTCTATGGACTATTGGAATCAATCCTTACTTTAAGAAATTAAAGTATCACATTATACACCTAGAGTATATTGTGATAATCTTAGTACAGTTCATCTAGCTCACAATCCAGGCTTACATTTCAAGACCAAACATATGAAGCTTGATCTATACTTTGTATGAGAAAAGGACTACTCAAAACAACTTGAAGTTCTACATATTCCTGCACGCTATCAAATTGCTGATGTTTTGACCAAACCTCTTTCAAGTACCAGATTTCTTAAACTCAAGTCAAAGCTTAATGTGATGGAGCTTCCAAAAACAAATACCTGAACTTAAATGGGGACCGTTAGGACTTAGGAGTATATGTACAAACGTGTAACTAATCTGATGCTTAGTTTGTATTAGTTGTAACCTACTGTCCTAGTCAGCATGTTAGTTAAAGATTAGTTTAGCCTTAACTAATATATAAGTCCGTGTACATGCTTTCCAGATATGATTGAATAATATCATTCTCTTTCTACATTCAGTTTCTCAATAGACTCAAAGAAGGGAAAAGGGTCAAATAAGGCACTCTACAATTATAAAATCGTCACATAAGGTCATGTACTCAATAAAGTGTCATATAAATACGTCTACTTATAAAAACCAATTGGATGAGTCCTAACAACATGTTGATAACCTTGTAATCCCGGTTTTAGCATACGTTTGGCTATCTTTTTAAAATGGATTATAAGGCTGATGTGGAATATTTAGCCAAGATTGGCTTAAATACAAGGCAAAAATAACGACATGTAAGCTAAAATCGGGATTAGAAGGTTGTCATCCGGTCGTTAGGACTCATCTCATTGCTTTTTATACAAGATTGCATGACACTTTATTGAGTACATGACCTTATGTGACGATTCTGTAATAGTAGAAGGCCTTATTCGATCATTTTTCCCAATAGTGCATGCACACTGAACAAGGTAAGTAGGGTTAAGAAAGATACCAAACAATATCTGAGGAGAAATAGAACCCATTCTTCATGTACCGCACATCACTTATTGTCCAAATTCAGTTATAGTGCTACAGCTATGGATACTAAAATTTGCGCCAATTAATATGATGAAGACCTTATTCTTAGTCATTGGAACTGAGTTCAAAACACAAGATCACATTAAAATGATATAGATATTAATCTATTAAAACAGACCATGATTTTAATGGTATTTAAAGTCACATTTATTGTTAAAATAACTGAACTACTCCATCCGCCCAAAACAGAGACTTGTTTGAGTAAGATACAACTTTTTACTTTTAGTCCACTCAATCAAGGTACAAGAAGACACTTGAAAGTTAAACCCCTAAATATACTTCAAAAACTGTTTAGAGCATACATTAAAATCTCTTGCTGCTTGGCTATACAAGCACTTAAAAGTGAAAGTTAAATTCTCAAAACAGACAATTTTGGGTCATAAAAAATCCTTGAAACATAACATTTTTGGGGCGGAGGGAATATTGTATTACCATGTGACAGATAACACTCAAACATAATTCAATTTCAGGGCTCTAAAGAGAGCTAATAACAACTTTGAAGAGAAGAGAAGAACAAGTACAACAAAAGAATTCAGAAAGGAAATCAATTTTATCCAGCAATCACCATGACTCACCAAATACTTTAATATGTTCAGATAAATCTCAACTATTTTCTGACACCCCCCCCCACCCCCACTATGCATTATGTAGTATACATTTACAAATGCGCAGATGTTAAGAAGACAGAAAATAACACCATAACATAGCATCACAACCCCAGAACCAAAACTACAAAACGTGTTGCTAGGAGCAGTAAGGAAACTAAATAAATCAAAGTATAAACCTGAGCTGTAGGTCTTCCCTTCCCTGAAAAGAATCCAGCTACTAATACAGCAAGTGGTGTAAGCCTTTTGATGGCAATATACATTGGAATATTTACTCCTTTCAAGCTGGCTAATGCAAATGCTACATTTGCATTATAGAACAAGGAAACTAGGAAAAGTTTCTTTGCAGTCTCTACGTTGAATCCTTTGGCTTTAGTGTATCCCAGTACCCTACTGAAGTGAATCAGCAAGGTTGATGCTAATTGCTGGTGATTTATATTTTTACAAACAGAAAACAAGGAACCAGGTCAACACCCAAACACATTTATTCATAATCAAAACGATTAAGCAGCACACAGCATCCAAGGCATAAACATTATAGTTTAGACCTGCAAAGTGAGCAGTGTCATGGACTGAGAATATTGCATAAGCACAGCTTTGTTTATGAACACCATGGCCATTGAAGCAATCCCGTAGGAGACCGCAACCAGCAAACTGCGAATTAAATATGCAACCATCAAACCAGATTAGTAGAAATCCCTGAGTCACACATTTAATCAAATAACTCCCAGCTGCATGCTGATCGGAAATGAAAGAGAACCTGGTAGACTGCCTAGCTTCCATGGTAGCCTTTCGATGTTACGAGCAGTGGGCTCCAGTCACTTCACTGACCAAATTCAAAAACACATTTTCATTGACAGTAGAAAGCGAGTTACATAGCAGTAGAGGGTATTACTCAGACTCGGATACATTACCCGATAGTTGACGGTGACAGCGTATTATAAGATCACAGATTACATAGCTTAGATGGGATTTCGGAGAATTGTATTATGAACATATGAGATATGACTCTCTTCGATCCAGATGGTCAGACACCTGATCAGGAACCAGATAACAGATCCCGTGGTTCCCGTCCCGGACCCAGAATTCTAACTGCCCTGACTTAATTGTGATGTTGGGTAACTTGGGCCTAGAAATCAATTCACTCCCAGTTGTTTAGCCACTTATACTTAACTGCCCAGACTTAATTCTGACTTGAAGTAAGCAAGTTATAAAATGACAACTCTATGTCTTTTGTCTCTAGAACGAGACTTAGAATTAATCACTTTCGTAGAAACAATATAATTTGTTGATCCCGCTTTGGGCTTAACTGAGTCAATGACTTCCAGACCAGACTCCTCATCTCCTGTCCTAGGTTCTAGAGTTTTATTGCCGTAAAAACACAACACAACCAAAACAAAGTAAAGATCCAAATAAAAATGAAACATGAAGAAAATGAAATAAGAAAAATAAATTCTTTGAACCCTAGCACCTCGTTCAACCCCTTGTGGTGGTTCAGGAGGAGGCCGGATCATCGCTATGATTGTTCACGCGGACAAGACACGGTTACAGACCCTAGCGCAGAAGGTTTTGCTCCCGCCAGTCGCAAACTCTCCTCCAGTCTGCCACAAATCTTTTCCTCTTGACGCCTCTCATGCGTCATCTCTTTACTGTCGCATAACTTCCTCCATCGACGAGAGAACACAACCCTAGCGAATGTGCAAACGAAATAGGTCACTACCTTGCTAAAACAAGCCGCGCCCAATGACTGCAATATTCAAAACCCTAAGCCAGAAGATATCCGCCTTTCCTCTAGATAAGATTAAAAATTCCCTATTATCATTATCTTCATCGTCACCTTTCTTATTTTAATTAATATTAATAGTTTATCATTTAACTACTTTTTCCAATTCTAATCTTTGTCTAATAAGTAAATTTATATTTGTTAGATTTAGAACTAATTATGTTGAAATTTGTGGTCGTACTTTCATTTGGCTATTGTATAAACTTTTATTACTCACATTGATTTAAAGATTTTTTTTTTGAAAGAACATTGATTTAAAGATTATAAAGCAAAATTTCTCAAATAGGATTTGTTCAATCTTGTGTAGGAATTTTTCTTTTATTCTTTTAATATGACTAAATATGTCTTATTTTGAAAAGAAAGCATACTTAATAACTTAATTAGTTCTATTTGAGAACTATAGACATGTTTTATTCCCTTTTGAGCAACTTTTATTATATTTATTTATGCTTATTTAATTAAGTAAGAGCTGTGAGAAATATGAATTACTACCTCCGTCCCTTAAAACTTTATCAAGTTTGACCGATACGAGGATTAATAATGTAAAAACGGTGTGATTGAGAATTGTAGCAAGTAAAGAAAATTAACTAGAACCACAAATTCTTTACTTAAAAGTGGCGGTTAATGAGACTTCCAAAAATGAAAGTTGTCAAAGTTTTAAGGGATGGGATGAATATTGCCATTTTTATGACACTAATTCCTTCCGGATGGCAAAAACATTATCAATAATGCCATATTGTAGTGATGACAATGTTTTTCCCTTGCAAATCCAACATCTATAATGCCATCAATATGTCAAAATAACATTAAGATTATTTATATTCTCTATTTTGATATAATGGTAATTCAATAGTCATATAACATTTTAAATCACTTCTTTTTTTGAGGTTTAAGATCTGTATTGGTGAAACCAAATGTTGATGGTTGTGCTACAAGAGCCGCAGTGACGAACAAGGAGACAAACGCTCTGGATCTGGCGGCGGCAGATGAGGTGGCAGCGGCGGCGATGAGATGGCGGCGTTGATGACCGGCAGCAACAACGGTGACTAATCGGACAACTGCAACACCGACAGAGACAGTGATAATGATGGATGTTGTGGCGGCCGGCGGCGGCCGGTAATGACTAATGACAGCGGTTGTAGCTAATGTAAGTCGTGGGTGGTGCTGGCGGCGACTTGTGGCTTGGGGTTAGCAGGGACGGATGTATGTGTATGGGTAGGGGGGCCATGGCCCCTCCCAACTTTTTTATTTTTTAGTAATACTACTATTATAAATGAAATAATCAGTAAAGATTGGGTCAAAACTACTCGATAGAAACTTTTATGTGAGATGCTTTCGGGTAGAATTTTTTGATGAATTTTTGTGAACATGTATTTCATAAAGTGTATATTATATCCTTCATATTTCAGCTTACATGCAATTGGAGAGTCAATTAAATAAATTATGGAAAAACACTGAGTTTTTTATACGAAGTATATTTTTTGGTACAGTGTTTTTCAATAATTTATTTAACTGATTTTTCGATTGAATTTTAAACTGAAATTAGGTGTAAATAATCTACACATCATGAAGAATATTGTCATAAAATTTCACCCAAAAAATCCATCCAGAAGCATATCAAACACAAACATCTGGATGGTGGATCCCGTCATGTAATTCTGAAAGGATCATTCCTCATTAATAGGTCTTATTTAGTTCTATTAAAAATTATTTGATTAAAGTTTGCCAAAATAGGAGTCAATAAGTCCTATTTTGAGATTAAAACAGTGATAATCTTGATAATAAACTTTTTTTGTCCTATTTAGAGATTTTTTTCTTTAGTGTTTGTGTTTCTTCTTGGCCCCCCTTATGACTGAGTTCTGGCTCCGTCCCTGGGGGTTAGGGTGGGTGTGAGGGAACTGGTGTACACATGATCCGTTAGTTTATTGTTGTATTTCTATTTTTAATAAATAAAACAAAGTATTTATTAAGGGTATTTTAGTCAACTCATTCCTTTTTAATCCTATGGAACTATACGGATTATTGAACTCCTAGTTTTGCACTTTTGTTAAGATTTAGTCCTAGTTCGAGAATTATCTCCTTTCTTTGGTATATGTTTTACTTAAAGTTCTCATTTCAATTTCAAAAATAATTAATGCTTTTAAATGATAATTTAATCATCAATTATTAAAAATAATACTTTTATAACATCATGTATAGTACTATAGTTATGTCAATGAATCCATTATATATATATATACAGAGAGAGAATAATTCCTGTCCGGCCAGGCCGGACAAGAGGCTTGTCCGTCCACCTCAATTTGAGGTGGTTCCCGCTGTTATTTTTGGCATAAAATTTTTTTGTATGTTCCTCATCAAGTCTAGTTCATCCATACCAAATTTGAGTAAAAAAATCAATCGGGAAGGTCGTCAAATGATTTTTGCAAGTTAACTGCGTTTTATATGTGTATATTCCGGACCAGTTAACTTTCAAAAATCATTTTGTAAGTTAATCCTCAACTTCGATGGGAATTGCTGAAGCTAGCGATTGGGAACGAAAGGTCGAAAGCAGCTCACCTTCACTGGGAAATTAGGAAGCTCCGCTCTCTGTTTTTTTATTGATCATAAAACGGTGCCGTATTTGGTACAGGCATACCATGCTCAGGGTATGCCGATATCACGGTATAATTTGTGACCATATATATATATATATATATATATATATATATATATATATATCAAAATTTATCCTCAAAGTATACTCGAATAATAATTATTATCTAAATACGCGTACCATATTTGTTGTGTTGAAAGCATTCTAAAAATTTGACCAGCTTTAATTTTAGTTTGTTTGTAAATGATTTTTAGAAAGGAAAAACAGTCGAATAGGTCCTTCTACTTTTATGAAAAAGTCAATTAGGTCCTTGAAGTTTTTCGTGAATCAATTGAATCCTCAAACTATTAAAAATCAATCAAATTGATAAATTTAACCGGTTGGATACCAATAATACCGGTTGTCGCTGATTTGGACACTCATGTGGCTGAATTGGACACCCATGTGGCAAAAGTTTTGTTTTTTCTATTTTCTTTTCTTTTCTTTGAGGCTGTTTGGTAGACCAAAAATGGGCTGATCAGCCTTAAAGTGGAAAAAAAATGCCAAACACCTGTTCGTTGGGCTGTTGTGGCTGATTTTCCTTATCAGATGAAAAAACAAGCTCCCCCTTACTTTTTGGGCTGAAAACTATTATTTTACTGTTAGCTATTGCAAAGACCCCTATGCCCCTGTATTATATCTGGAAACTGGCTCTAATCATTCGCTTGTTTTCACTGGTTGGGCAACTATAGAATAGGCAGGATGCGGACTGGTTTTCTGAGTTTATTGTCGACGACAAAACAAGAAAACATCCCTATTTTAAAGTACATAAACAGAAAGAAAAACGAATTCAAATTATAAAATCCTTGTTAAAGAACACAACTTCTGGATTTCTAGCTAGTAAAAACAATGCGGAGTATATCAAAATGTTTATAGTAAGGATAAGATTAGTCCTGGATGTTTAAGGGCATCTGGGCATGGAATCAACGAATGTTGGAGGTTGGAGATAGAATGGTCATCTGGTCCTTCGGCACTTCAATCGACAAATGGGAATCGTTGATGGCAGAGTAATTTATATTCTTAGATCTAACAAAACAAACTAATACCCTTTTTGGTAATTTTACATTTAAACAGCCATATCAGCCAATATATCACCAAACACTTTCACTTCAGCAGATTCAGCCATTTCAGCAAATTCAGCCATTTCAGCCGTTAAAGCCGTTACCAAACAGGGCCTTTATCTTTTTTCTTTTTCTCCAATCTCTTTCTTCTTTCCAACGTATCTTCTTCTTCCCGCAGACCCATTTTTCCTCCCCTTCTCAATTGCTTTTTCTTCCGTTCTTTCTTCTTCGGCAGGAAACTTACCCACTACTCCGCCTTCTCCGGTCCGTACCTGACCTCCTCCACCTTCTCCGGCTAGAGCGACTTTTTCCACGCTGCCGCCCCTACTTGATCCATACCCACTACCTCCGTCATCCCTACCACCACACCAACCACCCTGCCGCCCCTACCTCCAAACCATCTACCTCCGCCGCCCTACGTCCAGACCCACACCTCCGACTCCCCTACCTCCATACCCACCACTTCCGCCGCCCTACCCCCATACCTACCACTCCGCTGCCCCTATTTCCATCGGGGGCGGATCTAGAAAATAAACTTATAGGGGCACCTTATTAGTAAAGTCACTAGAGGTCGAAACAAGAAAATATAATAAAAATTTAAAATATAAAATTCATAACATTATTCAAATACAAAATATCACTTTTATCACAATTACTCTATGAGCGTTCATTTTTTGAAACCTATTCATCACGACATCGTCTGTAACATAGTCTTTTCTCATCATTTATTGAGGAAAATCATAGCCACAAGTTTGACTAGAACTTGCTCTACATAGGACTAAAACTTAGACAAAATGTACAAATAGAATTACATGTTTTTTATTCTCGAAATAAGACTTATTTGATTCGATCTATTAAAAGTACAAAATTTTCCTATTAGAAAAAAAGTCTCATTTTAGGAAGAAAACAATGATAGTTCTATATGTGCACTTTATTTATATTGTAGTCTTATATAAGGAATTTTCCTTTAAGTGAGTATTTTCGTTTTTATCGATTTGATATTTTGATTAGAATGATATCCAAAAACTGTTTTCCTTTCTTCATGATTGGAAGGGAGTATTCCAACCAATTACTTAGACACTAAAGGAGTACACATTATTTTAATATAATCACCCCATTAATTATGATTAGATGGAAGTGTTTTTCTCTTATAGTACAGAGTATTTCTTTAATCTGCTCCAAAAAAATTGATTCAAAATAAAACAAATTACATTAAATTTAATTAATCATTAGTTAATTAAGAAGAGAGTAAAGAGAACGACTAGCTACGCATTATTCAATAGCTAAGACAATCAAAATAAATGGGTCACAAACATTAATTATTGATGGGGCACTGCTTATTTTTGTTGGGGGCACTCTACTATTACTTTATGAAAAGAATGATTTTGTAAGCTAAAAACTCAAACATATTGAGAAGTCATTGGGGGCATGTGCCCCTATCGTTTAGAAAGTACATCCGCCCCTGATTTCCATACTCACCAAGTCACCATCTTCTCTCTCCGTCCCTAAACACCTCCATACCCACACCGGGTGGCGTATCCAGGATATTCAACCAGCGGGGGCAAATTTACATTAACGGTATCACACATATTTAAAAAATAAATATTAATTAAAAATTTGACAATTGATTAAAAAAAAAATTTATAAGAAACAAATGAAATATGTAATTATATGTTTATAATTAATTTAAGTTACAGATAAACAAGTGTGTTTTAATACTAAGTGCAAAAAGATGTGATTGAAATTACATATAATTTATTAGTTACATTAAAATAAATTATTTTAAAACTAATTTGGATATTAGGTTTAGACATTCTATTGTTTATTTAAATACAAAACCAGAAATATATAAGAAATGGATGAAATATGTAATTATAAGTGATTTAAGTTACAAATAAACATGTTTTAATATTAATCAAGTGTGAGAATATGTTATTGAAATTCCATATCATTTATTAGCTACATTAAAAAATTAATTTGAATTTTATATTTGGACAAACTTAATTTAAACAGTTTCAAGAAAGCATAAAAATAAAACAAAGTGGAGTTGCCAAGGGGATTCGAACCCTTAACACTTAAGAAGAGTGCCTGCCACTCCATCCGCTTGGCTGGTGTGCTAGATTGGTCTAGTAGTGTTTTAGTGAATACTTATACTACGTATAATACAATGATATATGTATACAAATAAAATTTGAAATATATATATAATAGGGTTGGGTGGGGATTGAGTGGGGGCAGCTGCTATAAAAGGAAAAGAAAGAATACAAAATAGGTAGATTCTATGGTACCCTTAAGGTACCATACCTTTGTCCACATGGACCAATAGAAGTGATGCAGTTGAATTAATTAAATCTAAATTAAAAGGAATAGAATGATGGGGACCAATCAAATGCATGGTAGGTACGGTACCCCAATTTTTAAAAAGGTACTGGAGTTCTCACCTACAAAATAATATAAAACAGTACAAAAATGCCACCTGGATGTCCACATCACCATGTAAATGAGTTATCAGTTATTTACCGCCCAAATGGTGGATTTGGTGATTTTTTAAAACTTAAAGGACTTGATTGACTTACGAAAAACTTCGAGGATTCAATTGACTTTTTCGTAAAAGTACGAAGACCTATTTGACAGTTTTCTCTTTTTAGAAATACCAACACCAACACATGTATCACATTTGGATAGTATTGAAATTCGTAGCTTACCCGATTACGGGGATTGACGGTGGGAGAAGGATTCAACGACACAAGGCCATGAGCGCAGTGAAGAAATAAAATGAATTCTGTGTTAGAAGGGTGACAAGTGTAGTGAAGAAAGAGACAAAAACCACAATATTGACATGGACTTGACACAGATTAACTGAGTTTGACACGAATCATGATATATTTTTTGAGTGAGGCCGTGCCAAATAGCTGGTGACAGAACCGCATTGACACCAAATTTGGCATGATATGGATTTAACGTATCTGTGTCAAATCCGTGCCAAAATCGTTGTTTTTTTGTGGTGAGAAAGTGTTTAATTATGAAACAAGCGTCTATTATAAAATCGTCTGAGAACACAAATGCTAAGTTTGTAAACATTTTAATTCATCCATTATTCAAACTTGTCATTTATGTAGCCATTTAGTTGAAATGGCTTGACAAACATAACCTTAATAAGCATTAATTCTATAATCGACTTATGATGAATTTAACTAGAGATGGCCTTCATCAAAACACTATGCTACTCACTTACTTCTAAATCAAACTTATGAGTTAGTTATTTTAGTTCTGATCTAGCTAGTTGATTCCTTACTCCATATATATGATTGTAGTTTTCACATTATATGGATCGGATAATAAAATGCGAATTGAGTAAGTGTGATGAATTATGAATATACAGCGCAGCAAAGGCTATCACGTTGCAATTTGAATGAATTAATACAAAAGGAAATCATCCATCCATCTATCTATCATGCAATAACCAAAGAAAGGGCCTCCACCTAGCGAATGTGCAATTTCAGGGCGGCGAGCGGTGCTTTCGGTGGGGCCTTCGCCGCCGCAGCCGTCTTGCTTCATCTTCTTGTTCCCCACGGCGACGACATCAGCAGGCACTAGGGATAATGACGGCGGAACGTCTTCGGCCGCCGCCCCGGATGACGACAACTCCGGCAGCATCATTGTATTCCAAGTCCGTTTCTTTGGGGGGACGAGCATTATGCGGCCGCCTATGTTACGGCAGCGGCGGCCTTCCCGAAGCTGAATGTAATTCATAATTATCTTCGCCATGATCAATCGATGACTAGCTCACTCAGGGACGGATCCAGGATTTCTATTCAAGGGGGGCGAAATTTTTCGGTAGTGTAGGGGGTGAAAAAATTTTCGTTAGTGTAGTGGGGCAAAAATTTTTCCCTAGTGTAGCGGGGCGAATTTTTTCCGCTACTGTAGGGCTATGCGGCTAATTTTATTCAAAAAAATGACATTAATACATACACATCCCCAACGACATTTAAATCTATTAAGTAGTACATTCTAAGTTTAAATTAGACGATGACAAGGACATCAACCAAGACATTTTTAATAACTTTTACATTGTTTAACCTCATGAATCGGTTATTATTGAATTGTAATTTTTGTCCGGCCACCAAGGAGGGTGTTCGTGAGTCATGACTCATGAGAAGTTTTCTTAATATTACAATAGTAATATGTATGATATTATTATTTTTAGAATAATATGCATCACATACACACACACACATATGGTGCATATTATATTTTAATATTTGTATTAATGCTATAATAATTTAAAGTTTATTATCTATGCAATAAATTATTTTTAGAAAGCAAGAAGTAAATGAATTATGTAATTTAATGTCAATAAACATTTATATTTTGGATTCATTTCACGTGATCTAAAAACTGTGTAATTAGTGTGTCTGATATTTAATATTGTTTGATATACGGAGTATATTTTACAAAATCAAGTACTTGTATCTAATAAAGATAATTAAACACTACAAAACTAGGAATTCTTATATAATAAGTATACTAAATCTTAAACAACGCGTTATTCTATTGTTTATCTGTTTAAGTTATGTAATTATTTTAGATGTTCCTTTTTTTAAATCTTCAATTAAGTATTACATTATGTAACACTATATATTAATTTTGAAAATTAAAAGATAAGGGGGGCGAATCTAATTAAATTATGAAAGTTTTATGAAAATATTACATATATGGTAGAAAATTTTAAAAGTCCAAGGGGGGCGGTCGCCCCCCGCGCCCCCCCCTAAATCCATCCCTGAGCTCACTGAGCTGATACTATACCTACCGGAGTATATATTATTTGTATACTCAAAAACTATACGGAGTATTATTGAATTGATGTAATAAGTAGCCGGCCGGAATGGAAATATGGTTGATTGGGATCGAATACCACTTAAAGTATATTATATAGGGCCGGGACGACTCCTACGTACTATGAAATTGCCATGAAATTAATTAGTTACTTGGCATTTATTACTCAAGTTTTGGCATACACTTTATTTCCTAAAGTATTACGGAGTATTTCCAAATTTTAGCTTCGAAATATTACTTCAAAAATTAAATACGAGTACGAAGTATTTCGGACTTTATCGGATCGAGGGAAATTAGAAATTGGGCAACAAGTTTGACATCAGGATTTGGATGTTCTTGTTGATCAATGGTGAATGTATTACTTAATCCTGGTGAAGGTATTACTTAATCCACAAGAAAGTACTCCGTATTACTTAATCTACAAGTCTACAACTAGAGGTGGGCATAACGGTTTGGTTTAACCGAACCAAACCGTACCAAACCGAACTAAATCGAACCGAACTAAAGAGTTTCTTTGGGGGAACGAGCATTATGCGGCCGCCTATATTACGGGAACCGCCGTCCGGCCGAGGGCATTTAGAGACCTTCTCGGTGTAATTTTTTTATGAAAGTTTTTTAGCATGTACTTTTTCAAGTCTAGTTTATCCATACCAAATTTCAACTAAAAATTTAATCAGGGAGACACCCAAATAATTTTTCAAAAAATCATTTGAGCATTATGCATTAATTGAAATAGAAATGCGCATTATCATAAATTAGAAAAAGTGCATTTAAACTATGCATTGATTTAATCACAAATGTGCACATTTAAACTATGAACTATTTTAACCATAAATGTGCACCTCCATAGTAAATCATAATGTGCACCGGTTTGAGGCGTTCTCATTTCTCACGAAGAGTGTCCTCACTAAAATTCTAGAACCGGACTATATATAAATTTGCAAAAAAAAAAACTTTATTAATTATTAATGTGAAAGTAAACATTGAAGGTAACTAACAAAGGAAATCATAAAATTCCCCATTCTATCAATGTAAAGGTAAACATAAAATTCTCCATTCTATATTTGTTTGACGTAATGATGTAATTGGTTGGCGTAGAATCATCACATTCACGGAAAGAAAGTACAACCATGATGACAACCATTTAGGGAATAAAATTGTTGTTTTACCTTACATTAAAGTTACATACTTACATATCCCAAACAGTGGCTACCATACAATGGTAATCTCATACTCGAAATGACATCCAAATTGGTCAGAACTTAGCATTGTCCAAACTATTTACGTTCTTGCACTATCTCACAGAGCTGACCAAGGGTTTTGGAAATTCTTCCAAGGTAATCAATGAGCTTATCAGCTTGGAGCCTCACTAAATCAGTTTGATCAGCAGCAGTATTCGTTAAATCATCTTCAACTATTGCGTGGATATGTTGTGCATTTTCCTGTAGAATTAAAGCCATCATTTCTGTTTCATCCTCACCCCTCAATTCCTCAACCTCATCCGTGATTTCATCTCTGTTCTCTGGAGGTTTAACCTTATCAACCAATAGGGAAGGTTGATAATTTTTCTCCAAGCGCGGGTCAAATTTCTTATCCACTCTAATGTCTGGTTTATAATGCAAGCTCAGTTGATCCTGCTTTGTGATTCCACTTGAGATGTATCGCCAAGAAGGGTGTAAAGCTTCCTCGGCCCTAAGTTTCTGACTATTGCTTCTTCGACATTGCTTCTTCGAGCCACCTAATACAAAAATGAAACTCATGTTTACAGGGATTACATTAATAGAACCAACTGTTAGTAACATTTGAACGCCAATAGGAAGAAAATAAATGGACATCTTAATGGAACTATAACAATCTATAGCAAGGTGTTTATAGCCCGCACTGGTTGCTAAGTTAAATTTCTTATAGGTCATGGTGCACAGTAAGATGATACTACATTTTACTTCGGTGTTATTCTAGTCATATACAACGTATAAAGAGTAAGGAGTATGAAGTATCTGCCAGTATACTAAGTTGATTGACTCTGTTCGATTATAGAAAGTGCATCTGTACAAAACAACAACATTCAAACCTTAGTCCCAAAAGAATTTGGGATCCGCTAACATGGATCGATATATGAAATAGAAGCTAAAAAAGACAAAAAACAGGATTGTCTGGTTTATAAATATTTTCTCTAATTTTGTTGTCCTAACTATAGTGCAGGAGGACCCGACGATTTTAGTTCACCGCAATAGGGCGGACAATGAGGTTACTGCTTCATTATCCAAAGAACTCCTAAATTTAGATATATTGGCAGCTGACGCCATGATCCAAAGGATTCCCTCTTTGGAAAAATACACCAAACAATCAAAGATTCAAGCTTACTAGGACGCATCTGACAGCTTTGACCCATCAGATGACTCGTTCTTATCAGACGACTTTCTAGGGCACGCAACAGAAAACGACTGTCGACTTCCTATCTCCAAGCAGGAGGATATTCGGGACTCTAAATTCAATAGAGAAATCAGAAATGTGCTATAAATCCCAGTTCATCACACTGGACAATAGCCTGCCAACTGAGAACCTGAATACACAACTCCAAATTTACAGGAAAGCTCAGAAGAATAAGCGGGTGTCATAGCATGAAAACTAGATCAGTCCAAAAAATTCCCTTGGGACTAGATTTTTACTTTTCATTTTTGTACTGTTTTTTCCTTTATTTCTCGCACTGTATTTTCCCTTTAATTCAATAAAAGTTTACCCTTTTTTTTAAAAAAAAAGGTAAAAAAGACACAACAGATAAAAATAAAAAAGATAAAGATAAAAAAGATACTGATAAGATAAAAAGATATAAAATAAAAAAGATAAAGATAAAAAATATACAGATAAGATAAAAAGATATAAAATAAAAAAGATAAAGATAAAAAACATAAAGATAAGATATCTTCATCTTCATTACCCCAGTGCCCCAAAGGCTCCCACCTTCGGTAGGGTAAGGGGGGTCGGATGTACGTAGTCTTACCCTTGTACTAAAGTACAAAAAGACTGTTTCCGGATGACCCGTAGTGAAAATCGCGTCGAGAATTGCATGGACAGACTGCTGCTTCATAACAAAGAAGCGCAAACAGTTTAGTGAGCCATTTTGCTTTATTCCATCATATTCCCAAGCCAAATAATAGTGAGTCTTTGGCTCCATTGCAAATGATGGAAAAAGATACAGATAAGATAAAAAGATATAAAATAAAGAAGATAAGAAAGGGAAAAATAAAAAAGATGAAATCAAATCAATCATCCACACACATATTCTTCATTCACTTCGCTCTATCCAAAGTCATAATCTGTTTTCTTAGAAGGAAGAACTTTACTATATCAATGAGAGTGTGGATGAGATGGCTTGGATCTCTTTTCCAACCTAACCAAAGGCCCTGAGTTCGAGCCGGGAGAATGCAGCTCTATTAAAACCCATGAGCGTGTGTTTCTCTTGAGGCCCTACCTGGCATGCAAACCATTCCCGTCTATTGTTGTGGAAAAAGATTCATGAAAAACCATCTTATGTTTTCTAGGATGGAGACTGATGATTGACGAATTGTCAGAAAATATACGTGGTAAGTAAATAATACTACCTCCATCACAGGAAAAGTGTCCTTTTTCACCAATGTATAACTTTTTTATTTTGAAAATGTACAACTCTATAAAACATGAGTAATACTTATATTATAAAAAAATATTTATTTGTCTCAATACACTTAGCATATAACTAGTGTGTGACATTTTAATGTAAAATGTTTTTTCCAAACGACATGAAAAATTTAAGGGTTTGATCAATGTGGAGTCTTCAACTTTCTAGGGACAAAAGAAGTGGTTGAAAAGGGACTTTTTTGGGGCTAGGAATACTATGAAGCCATGGTGGTTCGTAGCTTATAAAAGCAGATCCCACACTCCTAATTTCCTATTGCAGTAGTAAGTCAAATCTTTTAAGCAATAAACACATAGTACGATACTAAAAGAGCATGCCATAATTTATTTACTCTTCAAAATATTGACAATTCTAAGAAAAACTCAGCAGTTCAGTGCGAACACATATGAAGTCCTATAGTTCAGTTTGAGCATGGTTAGGTTCATTAAGTAGTTAAAGACTCCATAGACATCAGTCGGGTCCTTCAATTAAATATCCTTCTTGTAGTACTGATCAAAACATAAATTAAAAATACTACTAGTATTATTTACATGCTTAGTTTTAAAAGGCGCGAGGCGGCATGGGGCGTTTTATTCACTTTAGCTTTTAAAAGGTGTGAGGCGGTATGGAGCATTTTTACTCACTTTAGCACAAAATGACAAAAATACTACAAGTCATTAATACAAGTCATGAAACAGTATTAACTCATGAGCAGAATGCATATGCAGAAGAATATGGTATTAACTCAAGAGGTAATAAAGTAACAGATTAAGAGAAGTCCAAGAAGAAAGGAGAAAATAATGTACTTGTCGAGACTCGAGAAAGAGAGAAACCTGATGTGCGAAATCTGGGGGCAGAGTCGCAGACAGAAAGGGAAGAGTGGAAGAATGATTTTGTTAAGGACCCACCTCCCACGTATACGACCTTGTCCAAGGCCTCAAACGGGATCTCAAAAGAGAAGAGGAGCTAATTGAGACCTTAGGATCAATATTGTTATTTTCAGATTATTGGACGTGATCAAGAATAATTATGTAAGAGTCTTAAGGTGGAATTTAATTGGTGCCCGACCTAGTCAAGACACATCAAAATCAATTCTTCCAAAAGTACTTTATTAACCAATATTAGGCCCTTATATAAAGAATACAAGAGTCCTAATAGGAAACATAAGAATAATAGGAAGTTTCGTAACTGAATAAGGAAATAACTATGAATCTAAAAAAATAAGGATCTAATTAATTAAATGCTGCCAGCTTTCCTAACTGAATAAAGAAAATAACTATGAATTGGAAATAACTAGGATCTGAATTAGCCTCCTGATCAACCACGTAATACATTCCTGATCTTTCCCGATAGCCCCAACTAAATTTCCTAAATCTTCTCGGCCACGCATTCGCTGATATACATGTCCATAGAATGGATCCAAAACAGATTTATTGATAAAGAAGAAGAGATTATGTTGGACTCTGAGAAGTAAATGCCACTTTATTTAAATACTACAGAAGAAGAGAATTATAGCCGTAGGACACTTTGATAGCCGCAGGACACTATTGTGCCGAAACCTAATCCCAGAGTCAGATGAGGTGTAAGCCTCATGATGGGCGAAAAGGCAGGGGAAAAGCGAGGAAAGCGCAATTACTCTCTGGAATCTGCTCTACCCAGCTTTTCTAATGCGACTTTTTTAAACTAAGTTTACATGAATGTATATTTTCACATTATCATTAACTTGGACACATAGAATGAAAAGACAACACAATAAAATAGGGGAACATGTCAAACAACAACTCTACTTTTAAATACGGAGTAATAACAGGATAAAAGTGTAAATGTTATAGTCAAATCAAAAGTGTAAATACTTTGTAGTCTTTCCACTTCATGAAAAGAAGGTGCATAACATTGAAAAGCGAATACCACGGCATCCACAGGTCAGAACTCAAATGCATGTTATTTGTTAAAGAATAACCCTCAAACCCGTTCCCACACACGCTTTTACAGTTTTTCTCATAGACACTTTAATACAGTTGCAACGGTGCAGGCCAGGACTTTCCATTCAGTTTATATCAATTATAAGTCATAAGGAAATAGTGGTGTCAGACTTAACTTCAGGTCTTGCAAAAAAGAACAAAATAGTCGAATCTGTCTGGAAACCTCTTTGGCTCTTTGTAGCTATTGCATTGTTGTTTAGTTTGGTGACTTTTAAAAGTTATATTAAATAGATGCCGAAAATGAGAAATGCATATAACCCACTCGGTGTGAAGTAATGCTATTATATATGTTGAGTTCATTCGAGTTCAAATTTCAGGGTTGAACATTAGTAACTTTGGCCCATGTAGAAACTACTCCCTCGACACCTAAAAGGGTGTCTTCATTTCCTTTCTGGAATGTCCCAAAATGTAATTAACTTTCCTAAATCAATCACGAATTCACGATAGGTATGTATTTTTCCTCGCTACCTTTAAAGTTTGTGTCTATGTTAACAAGTAGTACATAGTAAAAAATTATTAGACGGTGAAACAGACTGATGGGTGAAAGTGTGAAACACATGATATTACTTTCCATGTCATATCAAAGTACAGCAGTATGCAGGGGCGGAGCCAAGGGGGTGTCAGGGTGGTCAGCCGACCACGCTGAAAGTTTGAGAATGTAAAGTTCTGAAATACCTTCGATTTGATATATTATGGGTCCCGTAACTCATTACGAGTAAAAAGTTATGACTTCTGGAAAATCAACACCATCTTAACTTGAAATAAGCAAAATTTGATGTGTGACGTTGATTATATTCTTAAATTTAAAAATAAAACACCTTATTGAGTCATTAGTTGTGTTAATATTATGATACATTCCATATATATCAATACATTAACTGATAAATGCTCATTAAACTACCATTTATCTCAGCTACATATAAAACATTTAACTCAAGTATTGTATAATAGCTATCCATCATTTTGGCTGTATAAAATTAAATTCCGACCCCCCTCACACATTTTTCTGGCTCCGCCCCTGGCAGTATGTAAACGTTTAGCATGGGAGAATAACCCATCTGAACTATACTTCAAGGAAGAGCTAAATACAAACATTATAGTGGATATTGGGAGAATCTATTAAGCAGCTTTCTCTTTTCCCTACTAATAGTTTGTCATTGTTTACTTCAAGAGCTTGCACCACACATAATCTCAAATACAACACATAATCTCGATACTAGTGCTCTATACTAATGCAAAGAAGGAATAAACTCGATTGATTGGTTTTTCATTCTAGTAATTATTAATTGATGATACCTAAAAGAAGAATGCAATATAGGAGCATAGAAGTCCCAGCTAAGTCAACTTTGTTCCATATAAAACTCTGGAAGTAATAAATGCTAATATGCAATGACAGCAAAAACTGTAAAATGATCAAAGACAGTGGTTCCTATATATAGCTCCAAGTTACTGCCAGACAAATTTAAGGAGAACTAAAGAAGGGAATCAACACAAACCAAAAATAGTGCTCGGATATCTTGCTTCACTGAAAGCCAGTAGAGCAGAAATGTCCAAAATTAGAATGCATGGATTATACATAGTCCAGCACTATTTTTGATAATGTATATGGTCTGGTCATGGACAGAGAAACACTGATAAATTGTCAAGGACATGAATTGAATATTAAAATGCTGTAATACTGGGAGCATCTAAAATAAAATAAAAATGCACCAATTAAGGCATACCACTTCCCACGAAGACAGAATCATCAGCCTGAGCTTCAGGATCACTGTCCAGGTCCGTATCAACCCCGCTTGCGTCCTTCCCCTGCATTTTCACATACGAATCAATGGCGACGAACAACTCCAAAGTGAAATCCCCCGGAACCCCCAAATCCTCCATCCGGTCTTCATCAAACAATGCCATCCCGTGGCGGAACTCCAATTGCTTAACCCTCCGGTAATCTTCCATCAAGGATTCCCACTTTCTCTTACATTGGTCCAGGCTCCGGCAGACGTCGAGGGCGTTGCAGTGCGCGACAGTGAGCTGCCACTTCTGGAAGGACGGCATCGTGCTCCCGCACTCCGCCTCCACGGCTTTGATCTCGTTCACCAGTGTCAGGGATTCTTGCGCCGTCCAGTTCGGCGCCGCCTGTGACCGGGTGATACGAGAACCGCTTTCCATTTTCCGATTCACGCTGATTGACGCCGTGATTCGATATATATCTATAGTGTATCCGCACCCCTTCACGTATTCTGTGCCCTGTACAAACTATACAAAAATCGTGTTTAGACAAAATTCTTACATATATTTCGTACACATTTCTACATAATTATTTGTGTACACTAATATCGTATACATCCATTACACAAACAATTCGTGCAACATTGTCTGAGTGTATACTATCCAGCGTCTCTTTTTAATCGCAACATGTTGAATTTTACACTATTCACATATACTACTTTGATTACATTTTATAATATTATTTTATGAAAATTATTTTTCTAAAAAAATATTATTCAATTAATCTCATTACAAATTTTCTAAATCTAATTTTTAAATATTTTTTACTAATAGAGATTAAGATATAATTATGGTCAAAGATGTGCGTTGGCAAGTGTGAAATGTTGACCGTTGCATCTAAAAAAGAACGGAGGAAGTATATGATAACCTAAAAATGTGTGCAAAATGTGTGCAACTTTTGTGTGCATAAAAAATTATTGAATTCTATAGTGTCTTTTCCCTATGAGGTCTCATTTTTTGGACCCGTAAGTGGAAGCAACTAATTTTCTATTTTTTCTACCAACATAGAGTTAAAGTTTTTTGGATGAAAAGTAAGTATATCAAAAATCACCCAAAAGTAACCATACTATCAAACGTTCTCTCCACCACTTACCATGCGGCACTTGGTGGGGAGAGAAATTTAAACGTCAAAAAACCCAGAAGATCAAGACTAGCACGGGACATTCCCCGACTTAGTGTAAAAAAGAAACCGAAGAAATCCAAATAAATCCAAGTAAGCTCCAATTAGGGGTGGGCACGGTTCGGGATTTGGCTTATCCCAATCCCGTCCCGATTTTATAATAACGGTCCGGTCCGGTACGGGATAAGTCTTTATCTCAATGTTGTCCAATTTAAAATGGGACCGAAACAACCCGAGAAAAACTGGGACGGTTCGAGATGTCCCATAAAATATGCATTTGTGAAATGTGATATAAAAATAAACATAACATCAGAATAAAGACGTAACTATTTTTGCAAATTTAGTTTCTCAGCTAAAGAGTACAGTTAAGTAAAACCTTTAGGGCTTGTTTGCAATCACTTAAGAAAAGTGATTTTGGCTTTTTTCTAAGAAAAAAACAATTATTTTACCAAACACTACCAACTTTTACTACTAATCACTTTTTCCCAAAAAGTGCTTTTATTTAAGCACAAGTGGTTACAAACAAAGTTTTAGTTAATTACTTTTATTTTTTGTCTTGTACATTTTTTTGGTCCCCCTAATCTTGTGTTTTCTCTAGTAGAATATATAGTAGCGCAAAATAATTTTATACTTTTGTAGTACACTTGTAATTTTCCAATACCACTTTAAATTAAATATCATATCTATAAAGACAATGTATATATTTTCTATTAGTTATTTTGGAAAATATTAAATCTATAACAACACTATAATTTGGAGTACATTAGTAGTTATTCCATCACAAATAATATTTCGCACGTAATAATATAGAGTTTTGTTAGATGTACACATTTTGTGTACCCCAAACATTTTTTAATAATATATTATGGATTAGTATTGGAATGGGAATTAAACAAATTTTAAACAAAAGAAACAAAAGAAACGAGACTAAGAGAGATACAGAGGAAGATAAAATTACACTAGGGAGACTAAGGACTACAAAGTTTTAATTGGATTTGACTATTACATAGCATTAGAAATTTAAAATAACATATTAATTTCAAACGGGACACCAGGACGGGACATGATATTTTATAGCTATCCCGGTCCCATCCCGGTTAATATCGGTGCGAGACCGGTTCGGGATGAAATACTTGCGTCCTAAATGTATCGGGATAGTTTCGGAACGGTATCGGGATTTTTCGGTTTGGGACACCGGGACCGGGATTTTTGCTCACCCCTAGCTCCAATGTTCCATGGACTCCAAGCCTGTTAAGGCCCATCCTCCATCTCCCAGAGCTCCAGTGGCCCACTAGCTTGCAAGCAAGCATCCAAAGCTGTCCCAGGTCCAAAGCAATGAAGCCACGTCATTGGGCCAGCGGCTAGTCCAAAGCCCACAGCAGGCGTCCAAAATCCTCACGTAGCAAGGGTCAAACCCAAACCCAGCTCAGCCATCGCTGCCCAATCGCGCCGCAGCAAAAGAAGCTAACCGGAGCTAGGAGGGCCCCGACGGCGACAGCCACTGTGAGTGGCGGCGCCCGATACCTGGAGAGGGAAGAGAGAGCAACCAGGAGTTATTTTTCATCATTTTACTTACGATGAGTTATGCATCTTATTTGTCCAACTTCTATATGCCCTGCTATCCGTCATAAGAACTTCTACAGGGAGAACTTCGATTCTCCATAAATAGGTGCCTATAGCGAATAGGTTGCAAGTAGGTTTACTACGTTAGCACCTAGGTTACATGTTTTGGATTGGATTGATTGATGGGAGGGCTATAAAAAAGCTCCCCCTCCCCTGCACAAACACAACATTTAGTGCACATTCCCAACCTTCTCCCTGATTAAAAACTTTGAAGAACACACAATGCAGAAGATGCTCAAAGTTACCTCATAGAATGCAATTACTCAACTTTTGATTCTAGGCGGCAAGAGTATGTAATAATAGTATATGTTCGAAATTCTGCTCTTTGTCGTCAGGGTTTCATATATGTTTCCAAGGGACATGCTCAACATCTGTTTGTGGATATGCCTAAATGTTTATAGGTAAAACTGCAAAATTGATTTTTCTTTGAATTTAGTTGTCTTCTAATTACAGGTGAAGCACTCTAAGCCAGTCTCACAATGTTTCTTCGCCGGGTTGCTACAAAGTTGCCTCAACCAACCAGGTTCTTTTGCAATGCTAGTAACCATGATATTTCCAATGCTATTGCAGAACTTAACAAGGTTATCTCTTAGTATCTTATGAACTTCTCTTTCAAACATTCACTTCAAGAAACTCTATAACTTAATAGCAGACAGGGATATAAAAAACTGTATGCTAGATATTTGTTCTACTTTAAAAAACATGTTGACACACACACACACACACATCAGTATCAAGCATCAATAGAAATGTGAAAGTTTTATCAAATTCAGAAAATTAACATCAAAGTTTAGAGTTATGTACTGAAATTTTGATTCCTATTCAACATCAAATTTGGTAAGATGAAATCAATTACCAATAAATTGATAATAGAATATATGTAAACATCCAGATATAATATAAAATTTTAAAGTTTTGGTGGTTTGCTCACTGGGATAAAAAAGAATATGCAAGTTTAAAGTACTTGTTATAATATTATGAATTGTGCACTCATCATAGTATTGATATTTGTCCGTTTTTTTTTATATTTTAGTTTTTTTTTTAAATCGGTGCGTAGAAATATTGGTTTAGCCCCTCTACTGATTAGACTTAAAGTTCCACAAGAAATACAAGTGCTTTTAGAGCGTGAAGATCAAATAGTCTTGGTTTTGATGACTTGATGAACAACAACAACAACTAAGCTTTGTCCCAAAAGAATTTGGGTTCGGCTAACATGAATCGATCCATGATCATAGGGCCAAATAGAGAAGAAAGATAAGAAAAATAAAAAATTAAGGTAAGATAAAATTGATAAGATAAATATAAGATAAAAATAACATAAAAATATAAGAAAGATAAAGATAAAAAGATAAAAGAACATAAGAAAAGATAAAAACTAAAAATAACATAAAGAACATAGAAAGATAAACAAAATAAAGGATAAAACAAAAAGAAAGAATGATAAAGAAGATAAAGTTTTGGTTTTGATGAAAAGACATTCAAATTCAGAAACCCACAAAACATACTCAATAATAGGCATAAAAAAGAGTAACAGGCATTGAAGAGAGTATGATTGAGGTGTGAATGTGAGGTTTAGCATGATTGAGGCAATTCAATGGCATACACACGACCTCAAAAGGTTTGAATTTGGGTTTCCCGGAAAAATAACCTGGTTATTCAAAATTGAAACATAAATTTTACACATGAAAAAACATCTATTGAACTTGTGATAGGCAGATGAGCAAGAATGAAAGGAGAAGTTCTACAAATTCAATGCAAGCATTCAAGTGGCTGTATGCCTGTATGAGATGTATGGTGGTAGAGATGGCTGGTGCGTTGCACGGTCGCAGTAGATTAGAATCATTAGATAGATTGCAATAAAGATAGGAGTGTGCACGGAGGAGGCTTAGTATTGTATGATTCTTATAAATGGGATATCTTCTTTCGATTACAGCACCATATCATTGGCTTGACATGATCATACATTGTTTGAAATGTATGGTCTTGCATCTCTTGATGTTTTTAATATACAATGCAATTGGAGTAATTCTTGATAGATGCTCATTGGTGTCTGTGGGCTGCTATTCTCAGGAAATGGAATCCATATTTGGTGAACCTCCCCCAGCTAGTCTTTCAGGCCATGCCAGAAACCAGGATGCTACAATAGAGTCCATCTCTCTCCCACCAGATGTCCATAAAAATGACTTAAGGTTGACTCACATTGGCAGCACAGGTGAGGCAAAAATGGTAGACGTATCAAGTAAAGAGGATAGCAATAGAGTGGCAGTTGCTAGCTGCAAGGTCATTTTGGGAAGGAAAGTGTTCGACCTTGTTTCAGCCAACGAGATGGGGAAAGGAGACGTTCTTGGTGTGGCTAAGATAGCTGGAATCTGCGGGGCAAAGGAGACGAGCAGAATCATCCCACTGTGCCACAATATTAACTTGACGCATGTCCGAGTGGTTTTGACTTTGAACCCTGAAGATTCGAGTGTTGAGATAGAAGGGGAAGTGGCCACATGCGGACAGACCGGAGTGGAGATGGAGGCCTTGACGGCAGTGACTGTAGCTGGCCTGACGGTATATGACATGTGCAAAGCAGCTTCAAAAGACATCCAGATTACAAATGTAAAGCTTGAACGGAAAAGTGGCGGGAGGACTGGTGATTGGTCCCGAGAGAAATGATTATTATTTGTCTAGAAGATGGGACATTTTTTCAAATATTTATTGGGGATAATAGTTTTGCAATAAAGAGGTGGGAAATTTGTGGAATTGGTCATGAGTTGAGAAATCTAAGCTCCAAGATTTAAATTGAACACTTGGTGTAAGCAGAACAAGAACTGTCCGGTTGATATGTGGTTGATAGCATGTCAAAAGGTACACATTGAAGGAAAATGGTAATAAGGGTAGATGAGTTCTAAGTTCTAACAGAAGTTCTAGAATTTCTGAGATACTTTTGAACTTTTAAAAGTTAGAGAAATTTATTATTTTAGTTATGTAGATTTACATGTAGATTTATTTTTGCAACTAATACATCTACTCCATATTAAGGACTATTGCACAAGAAAGTACGCTTTCCCGTAAAAGATATATTAGAAAAAGACATCATAGTAAAAAAAATGTTAGAAAGTGTATTTTATAGTGAAAATGTCTTTATTGTGAACAAGCTTCTTCATATATTGGACAATATCTGCAAATGAGTAAAGATATAAGACTAAAAGCGAACCCAACCAAAGTTAAAGGACCAAATTTTATCCAATATAAATTAGAAGTTATTTAACCAACCATCATTATTGAATTATTGGATTGGGCCATTGGGGTGAAAGGATATTTTCAATAGTGTAAGGGTATATGTGATAACACATCAAACATCAAAGAGGTCAATGATACCTTCAATAAATGACTTTCTTTTTCAATACAGTTGTACATTTAGTTATTTTTATGAATTACTCTGTATTTTTTTTTTAAAATGCATTTACTCACCAAATTAGTCGTTGCTTGTTACGTTTTGAATTTACAATTCAAATATAGTATAGGTGAACATGTCCCGGCGATCCGCCCAGTCTAGAACCGGGTCTGTCACTGTGAAGAACCAGATCGAGTTAGGAGTTTTCCGGTTTCGTGCCTGAGACCGGCCCTGTCCGCCCAAGAGTGGTACCCAATCCCAGTTCACCTATTTGGGGACTGAACTGGGCGCTTTTGGTCCCGGACTGACTAATTTTTTTAAGCTTGAAACTTCGTAAAAACCAAAAAAATATACAATGAGTCTAGGTCCAAGACAAGAATCGGACCGCTTGGGTACTCGGAATCGGACTAGACCTGAAAATAGCAGGTCGGTCGGTCACAGGTTGGATAAAAAAGTTTCTAAGACCGGTAGCTCTCGGCCCGGAACCAGAATTGAACCGACCCAGATGCACCTCTAAAATAGAGTATAGCCATTGTGGTGGGTCATGGAACATTTGTTGTTAAATATTATTATATTAGTAGTAGTAACTCTAATAAATAGGTTCATGCCAATATAATGCATGCATGTTTATTTATAATATACTCCGTATAAGTTTTTACAAAAAAAAAAAAAAAAAAAAAAAAAAAAAAACAGACCGGGACCAACACGAAACTATAAATACAGGTCGCGGTCTTGGCCCAACAAAAATACCCCAGGTAAGAACCGGACCTTGTTCACCAATAGATACGAGTTGTATGTTCGGTACAAATAGTATTATAAATATCGTGTGCTACTTGTGAAATCAAGAGAAATCAATAACACACATAACCCATATGAAAATATTGTCAAACAAAAAACCCATATGAAAATTAACATGTTTTAATGCATAAAATTAAATGCGACCATCTCTCGGCTACATCAATGTTAAACTTTTCTATATATTAAGTCATTATTATACTACGTATTATATATTACAGTATTCACAATTGAACAATACATAATATATAAATTAATATTTCATATAAGTATGTGGATCGAGGAAGGCTTTCACGGCGGATTTGGAAATGTCTTAAGGGAGTGTTTGCAACTGCTTAAAAAAAAGCACTTCTCAGCTTTTAGCTTTAAAAAGCACTTATTTACCAAACACTACCAATTTTTACTTTTTCTCGGCTTGCGTGTGAAAAGTGATTTTCCCTTTTCTATTACACAAAAAGCACTTATTTTACCAAACACTACCAACTTTTACTTTTCAAAATCACTTTTTTCTCAAACACTATCAACTTTTACTACTAATCACTTTTTCCTTACATCTCCAAAAGTGCTTTTTTTAAGCAGAAGCAGTTGCAAACACTCCCTAAAGCTGGTTGGAGAAAACTGAACGTGGATGCAGCTTGGGGAAAATCCAGGATGAGGTCTAGGCTGGGTGACTCGAAATGAATCTGGAGATTTTGTTGGAAGTCGAATTATTGAGCATCCGTGAAGCACTCAGTTGGCTTAAATCACAGGGTTAGGATGGGGTTGAAGTGGAATCGGATGCCCAGACTGCCATTTCAGAAATATGCAACGGCTCAAGTGTCTCCGTGGTGGGTATTCTGGCCGAGGACATTCAGGATATTAGTAGAAAACGGTTCACCAATATTACCTTTTCTTTTGTGAGACGATCAACAAACAAAGTTGCTCATGAGCTAGCTAGGGTCGCTTATTCTTTAATTATCAAATTTGCGTGGATACTCCCCCGTCTTGTATTGTTGAAGCTTTGAAGTTTGAACTTTGATTTGATGAATGCCTATTAAGTTTATTCCTTTAAAAAAACTAGTACCGGAACCAGAAAAAGGCCATTCTCGAGCCGTATTGTATAACCGAAACCACTCCCCGGTTGCCGAGTTTCAGGAATCAGGTACATTTCTAGTGTTCTACAGTCAACTATGATCTGGTAAAACCAGGTCCACCGCTAGTCCAAACGTATGTAGTCAGCTAAACTGGTTAGTTCCTTACATATTACATTTACATTATTTACATATTACAGTATTCACAATTGAACAATACATAATATATAAATTAATTATTTCATATAAGTATGTGGATCGAGGAAGGCTTTCACGGCGGATTTGGAAATGTCCTAAAGCTGGTTGGAGAAAACTGAACATGGATGCAGCTTGGGGAAAATCCAGGATGAGGTCTAGGCTGGGTGACTCGAAATTAATCTGGAGATTTTGTTGGAAGCCGAATTGTTAAGCATCTGTGAAGCACTCAGTTGGCTTAAATCACAGGGTTGCGATGGGGTTGAAGTGGAATCGGATGCCCAAACTGCCATTTCAGAAATATGCAACGGCTCAGGTATTCTGGCCGAGGACATTCAGGATATTAGTAGAAAACGGTTCACCAATATTACCATTTCTTTTGTGAGACGATCAACAAACAAAGTTGCTCATGAGCTAGCTAGGGTCGCTTATTCTTTAATTATCAAATTTGCGTGGATACTCCCCCGTCTTGTATTGTTGAAGCTTTAAAGTTTGAACTTTGATTTGATGAATGCCTATTAAGTTTATTCCTTTAAAAAAACTAGTACCAGAACCAGAAAAAGCCTATTCTGGAGCTGTATTGTATAACCGAAACCACTCCCCGGTTGTCGAGTTTCAGGAATCAGGTACATTTCTAGTGTTCTGCAGTCAACTATGATCTGGTAAAACCAGGTCCACCGCTAGTCCAAACGTATGTAGTCAGCTAAACTGGTTAGTTCCTTACATATTACATTTACATTATTTACATATATGGGGACTAGATAATGCTTTGTTCATGTGTCTCCAAAGTGATACTAATGGTACTGTCTTTGTAGTATCCCCATCCGGCCATCCCTAAAACAACAATTGTACATCCGGCCATCCAGTGGTTTATTATATAGGAAAAATAAACCACTGAACAATGAGCCTATATGTACAACGTACGACGATGATAATGACTAATGAGTGCCGCAAAAGGTTTTCACCTATAATGAGGTAAGGGGGTCAAATGTACACAACCGTACCTTTGTACTAAAGTACATAGAGAATGTTTCGAATGACCCATGATGAAAATTGCGTCAAAATTGCATGGACTGACTCTAGCCTCATAATAAAGAAGCGCAGACAGCTTACTGAGTCATTTTAGCGACTCTTTGGCTCCATTGGAAATAGTGATGAAAACAAAGAGGGGATCTCTCACAAAATAGTGGAAGTGAAAGAAACATTGAAACTGCGGTGACAAACTTATATGTGGAAATAGGTCATCTATAAAGTTGGCATTAGTTGCATCCTTTTTATAAATGAAATGTCGTGTTTCAATAATATGTGTGTGTATATACACACACATATATACATATACACATTAGATCTTCCGGAGTAAAGTATCATGCGACGCGGTTGCAGAGGTTGTAACCAGACAAAAGAGAACTCAAAGCAAAGGCAGCGAAAGCCAAGAAGGACATGGCGATTGATGCAATCGCCATTTCTGTGAATTCATCTTTCCCCCAATTTGATACCCAGTCATCAACCCTTGTTGCAGACGAAGACGATGCCGACATCAAAAGGTATGCCAAAACCTGCATTGACAACATATATGCACAGTGATTGTTTCCAGAAATGACTTCACATTCAAACAAGTTTGGTGGGGGTGGCAAAAGGGTTCTAAACTTTATTATCCATCACATATACGAACTACATCATCTTATTTGGTTCAAGCACCATGTAATGATTAAAACAACAAGACTCCAGTTTACGTGTGCGCCCTTATAATCACAGGTAACCTGAGTGATTCCTCTAGGAGTTTGTCTCATTTAATCCTTATGTCCCATGAAAAAAGAGTAATATTTGAGCACGGTCCATGTTTCAAAGTGCAGATCACAAGAAAATATATCTTCAATTATAATACATGTTTATTAGCTCTTCACACAGTCTAGTCAAATTAATAGCGTAAGAAAGATTTTGGATGATACTTGAAGATGCATAGACACTAAGACACATAGTATTAGCCGCTAAGAATATTGCAGTGATCAGGATAGAGAAAATCAAGTAATCAACTAAGAGGGAAATGACACTTTGAAACAGGGTGGCATATATAATACTACCTCCATCCCATTAACAAAAGTAGGGTTATATGGTTGATATTGAATTGGTAAAGAAAGAATAAAGTAAGAACCTTACCACACAAACGTTACCAAATTTGGTACGAGACAATCTTAACGGGACGGATCAAAAAGGAAAGATGAGACAATTTTAGCGGGACAGAAGAAGTAATAGAGTTTGGAAGAAATCAAACTCCTGTTCATGAGGGAGGTCAAAGTCACTGAAAATTGTTGATTTAAGTAGACATCAATGATGGCATGTCCCCAAACTAGTCGCTTGAAAGTATTGTAGCCCTATGTACTACCGATGAAGCCAGGAGAGGGGGATAAAAATTACTGCAAAAGGTTCGAAGATATATTCATTTAATTGGACATAATTTAAGGTATGTCTCCAAACTACCTGCATGGAAGTACTCTCACCCTATATACTAGCAATGAAAATACAACTTACTTATAAATAGACCAAGATTAATGCCTTAAGGGAATATAATATAAAGAGGTTTATATAAAATGATAAACCAAACTTGCCTGATCAATGGCAAAATCAAAATGATGTCGCAGGTGGTGAGAGATGAAGTGTTTCTTAGTGGCCAAATAGTAGGATACATTAAAAGCTTGAAATCCAGAATATACAAATCCAATAACATTCACTGCCAAACAATACCTGCCAGCCATGAGATCCAAAGTAATATAGAATATAAGTAACTAAAGAAATGTGACACAAAGTGTACGAAGATGCAAACAACTGAAAGAGATTGGCAATGAGCATTTAGGGTAAGCTTCATTCATTTAATCATGTAAGAAGAATGTGGCAATACATGTAAGTGTTCCAGAAAATTGGCTTGCCAACACCTAAGCGGAAACCGCATGCCTCAATTTTGACCTAGACAGTCTACTCAGGCAGTCAGGCACTTTTAGGTGGCCTAGGCGCCAACCAAGCAGTATATTAAATTATTCATTACTATTTAAGTAATAGATAATTTTTAATAATAGATAGTGAAATAAATAAATAATTATTACACGTGATTATTTCTCCCTCAATCCCACTATTTTTGCTCGCCAACACCTAAGCGGAAGCCAGATGCATCAATTTTGACCTAGACAGTAGTCTACTCACTACTCAGGTGCTTAAATGGCCTAGCGAAAACCAGGCCGTATATTAAATTATTCATTACTATTTTAAATAATAGATATTTTTTATTAATTAATAATGATGAATAAATAAATAATTATTACAAGTGATTATTTCTCCCTCAGTCCCACTATTTTTGCCCAATCTTTCTTTGTTTGTCTGTGTCACTAATTTTCTCACATACCATACTTGGTAATGTGGTTCTATTTCATTCTTACTTTACAATTTGTCAATTTCATACCAACCACGTAATTCGATTTTTCTTAATAATTGTGACACTTTCGCAGATCCTAATTTTAATAGGTTGGAGGTACTATTAAATAAAAAGTATTAACTTAGACACAAAAGTTCCCAAAGGGCAGACTGTTTTTTGAAAAACTATGGAACACGCACTCTTTTTATAGTGGAATGGAAGGTGGATTAGACTTTTGAAAGTACTTATAAAAACAAGCGGAACAAAAAATGCTACATTTAGGGCTTGAAATCGAGCCCACCAATATTAATCCATTTGCACTACAGGTGTAGAGCTGAGGCTCTGCCAGTTGAGCCATTAGGACAGCTATGATAGTATGATGTCCATTTGTCATATGCATTACAAATGAGTCGACAATCTATCACAAAGATAGCTAAATTTATTCTATAGTTATTACGGAGTAATATATAGTGTCATGTATGTATGCATAGCAGCGGGTCCAAAGGGGGCAAATGCGCCCCCCCCCCCCCCCAACTTTTATCTCTCCTAGGAATATTTACCTAAAAATTGTAATATATTGTATTTGTATGTATTTTTTTAACACTACCACCCCTCAAAATTTTACGGAGTAATATATTGTATTGTATTTGTATGTATTTTTTTAACACACACACACAATGTTACTGTCCAGCGCCTAAAGATTTTAGTTCCCCTTCTGCACTAAGACAACCTATACAGATTATGCTTATGCCAATATAACAATGTAACTAATAACCTCCAACCCGATAACAAAAAATTAAGGTTAATTTAATGTAGGCATTCAAAGTCCCACTACCTAAATTGCCAGCAATGAATATATTAACTTACATGGGGTACACACTCCAACCTAATGTTCATTGCCTAACTACCTTGAAATGAATATATTATTGAAATACAAATGAGTTTAATCTTAATTCATAACATTAGATCAGTCTCTACAAGCAATTTGTAGTTTGTTGAGGCACTCGTGACCAGCTTGTATAAAATTCGTATCACCTGTTTAATTCCTTCCTCATCATTTACTTAACAAAAAACACAAATCTGCCGAGTGAAAATTGATCTTACAAAATTTAAGGAAGTCTGATGTCAGGTTCAATAAAAGGGCATTGATGTTATTGTGGCATATCTGCCGAGTGAAAATTTAAGGATATGGTGATGAAGGAAAGGGAGAAAAATAAAATATTGGGAAGTAGTATAAGATTCCCCAACCTGTATTCTTTGTACCGATCCCAAGAGTCGCCACTCCAGCCTTGAGTTTTATCAGCGGCCATAACCGAAAAGGAAATCAAACAGAAAACCGCCTCGCAAACCCTAAACCCTAACGCAGCTCTAGTGACCGCCGACCTGAACCTACGCTCACCGACCTCCGCCTGACCATTATTTCCCCTAACCGACCCCACCTTCGTGTCCACAGGTTCTGCACGGGACTTACTGTAGTACACCTTCGGCGACGATCGGTCTATGGACGGCGGCAGTGCTGGCGTCGGAGGCTGGCTGAGGTGCTCCGAGGGAGATGACTTCCGCGGATAATAGAGCGGAGAGGGGCGTTTGTCTATCACAGAAACTGCCTTAGAAGAGACTGGAAGAGAAGTGTGATCAGGGTCGGAGAAGGGCTCGTCGGAGCGGAGGGGCGAATCGTAACGGAGAGGCGAGTGGAAGGAATCGATCTGACTAGCCTGAGACTCGGTGTCGGAGATTGATATGTGGCTGCTCTGCATCCTGAGAGTGTTCTGGCTGGAATTTGATTTCGGAATTTGGTTTTCCATTGTTAGGCAATAGTTCTTCTCTGCAGTAAAAGTGTTCTTCTCGGGAGGGCGAAGAAGAGAGTGGAGAGGAAGGCCATTTGTGGAGTTTTGAAGAGGGGTGAGTGGGAGAGCGTAAGGGTGAGTGATTCCTTCCGTGCCGTTGTGAAGTGTTCCGAGGATAATAAGTACACATCCAGACAGCAAATTGATCTCCTGGGATGGATTAGTAGTCAGTATTTTTCATCACGTCTGCCCCTTTTCAACCTTAAACTTGGGAAACACTTTTCACATCTCAAATATTCTTCAAATAATGCAAATATAGGGGAAAAGGTAAAGCAAGCAAATATGTTTACCGAAAAAAAATGTTCGAAAATTGAAGAAAGGAAAATAAGAAAACGTATTTGTCAAAGTCATTTTTCAAAACCAAACAAATGAATGGGAGATGTAGGTTTTACTAGTTTTCAAAATTTGAAATGTGTGGACGCTGTAGTGCTGCTGATGTAATGAATCTGCCGAAGCTGCACCCTTTTCTGCTTCAGTTCGGTCCCGCTTCAATCTCAATTCCGTCCCTGTTCGATCCAGTGGACAACCTAGATGTCCAAGTCCCGATCTGGTTTTCGTTTCTTAAATCAATTTTTCAAAGTGAAGAGTTTCAAAAGAGATTTTGGGTTGTCAATTAATAGGGGAAAATGAAAAGAATTAGTCAAACTAGTCGTTGGGGAGCCGATCTCCCTAGCGGCTCTGCCGCGTATGGTTTTTTTCTCCCTCGCGGCTCTGCCGTCGCGTAGGGTTTTCCTTCCACCAATTGTTTGTGCTACTCTTCTTCTCTAGGCTTAACTCAAATGCATGCATATGGAAATGAAAAAACATAGATTTGCATCTGAAGTAATAATATGACTAGGTTCATTTCGATAAATAGCATGGTTTGAACTCCACAATTTGTCCATTTGTACTCATATTTATATTTGTATATCTAGTTGTTATAACTTATAACACATATAATGAGATGGACAAAGAGGGATATTATAGAATAATAATAGTCTAGATGCAAAATGTTTAGAAACTTTAAAACACAATGAACTTCAAGCTTAAACACATGCATTTTATTTTTCATAAAAAGTGAAATAGTTTATCATAATAATCATATATATCAAGTACTCGAAAGATAGTAGATACTAGAAAGTATTGTATAGAGTAACCATCATAATTATCACTAAATGATATTCTTTCTGTCCCGAAATAATTGTCTTGTTTTTCTTCTTGGGAAGTCCGAAATAATTTTCTTATTTCTTCTTTTGGCAACAATATGTGGCTCATATCAATTCACATTTTTTTTCTACTCAATTCTCAACTATAACTTTTACCTTTTCAATCACTTTCTTAAAACTTGTGTTAAAGCAAACAAGACAATTATTTCGGGACGGGGGAAGTAGGAGATTGCAATATGATACTTCTTCCGTTCTTTTTTAATTACAACGGTCCACTTTTCACGTTTGTCAACGCACAAGTTTGACCAGTAATATCTTTCATTCCATATTAGTAAAAAAATTAAAAAATTTAGATTATGAAAATTTGAAGTGAGAGGAATTTAACAATATTTTTGTCAAATTTAATTTATAATACATTAATAAATACAATAAAGTCAAAGTAGAACATGTGAATAGTGTAAAAAGTCCAACGTTGCATTTAAAAGAGAACGAAGGTAGGGGTGGACTCGGGCCGGTCAGCCCGACCCAGGACCGGCCCGGTCAGCCCGACCCAGGACCGGCCCGGCCCGTGGCCCGGTGGGTCCACCGGTTCAGTTTGGCCCGGCCCGGGTGATGGGCGGTCAAGGCTCGGGCCCAGCTTTTGGTGAACCGGCCCGGCCGGTTCGGGCCCGGTCCGGGCCGGATTTAAAAAAAAAATTGAATTTTTTTTAAGTTTTAGGTTGGATTAGGTATTTTGGGCCATTTGAGGTGGTTTGGGATGGTTTGGGGTTGAGGGAGAGGGGTAGGGGGTTAAATAGGAGAACCAAAAACCAAAAAAAAAATATGTGGGCCGGTTGGCCCGGAACCGGTCACCGGCGGTTCGGGCTCGGGCCTAGAATTTCTGAACCGCGAACCGGCCGGGCCCGAACCGGCCCGAGTCCACCCCTAAACGGAGGTAGTGTTAATTGTTATCGTCCTCATTAGACAAGATAAGTTGAGGATGAATAAATGTATTTTTCATAATTATATATTACTTCCTTTGTCCCAAAATTATCTTCATACTTTCCTTTTTAGCTAAGAATTTGTGATTCAGAACATTTCTTACACATTTCTCTCTCATCTGTACAACTATCCGCTACACAATACTCACTATTTTAAACATTGTGGCAATTGTACTTGTGAAGATAAATATGGGACGGAGGGACTGAGGGAGTACATAATACTCCGTATTATTTACTACTCCATATATCTCTTAACAATCATCTAATATAATTTGAGATCACTTTTTAATTTTTATACAGATAAATATTTATGTACACATTACTCATTATATAAATTGTTTTCAAAAATAAATTAATTAATCTATTATCCGTGCACTACACATGTGGATTGGCTGGTGATAAAATATTAGGAATATACGTTACAACTTGAGGGTATGTATCGTCCCATTCGTCCGATAGAGTAAAACAAACGCCAAGAGTACAGAATAGGAAATGCTTTCATTTCCAAATATTCAACGGGAAGCGCACCCATTGACAGCAATGAAACAATCGAAAAAAGAAATGGGGAAAAAATATGACACTTGCATTGCAGACCATATTTTTGGTTGCCTAACCAGAAAGTGTTGGGGAAAATTGAAAAACTTGAAACGATTTCAGGCAGATTCATGCGTCTGAAATGCATCAATCAGTAAACATACATTCTGTAAAGCATCTCAAAAGTACTGCATCCCTGGAGGGCTCATACGTTGAAAAGAAGTTTGGATCACACCCGAATGCCTCAACATAGCTTTCCAGAATTGTTACGATCTCCTGGAAGTGTGGCCGTTTATGAGGATTACTTGCCCAACAACGATTAACAAGATTCTGGAATGCCTTTGGGCAGTCAGACGGCAATGGTGGTCTTGCATTCTGTCAAAAGAATAAAAAACCCTCATTTAAATAAATAAACAATCAACTAAATAAAAAAATGAATTAATAAATAAAGGAACAAGACCACTGGATAAGAATAAAAATAAAAGCTTCAGCATAATGCATATATAGGTGAAAAGGGTAAATTTGTCAGTACAACAATGTAATAATAATATGCAAGTGACAAATTAATAGTCAATAGTCATACAAATGCTATGATTCAATCAAATAATTAATACTAGGAGTGCATGAGGTCCACTTCCAGTGAAGAGGAGAATAAGAACCTTAACTGGGTATACCAGTCCGGTTCTCTGCTCGTTTAGTCCAGTTCTTAACTGTATTAAAAAAAAACAGAAACCTGAACTTGAAGGGATCTGGTCCTATTTTGGAGGAACCGGTTTGGACCGGTTTCCGAGGTCCAGTCCTGGTCTGGTTTGCAGCGGCAAATTGCCGGTCCAAGCCTGATCTGGTTCTGGAACCAAATTTATCCCTAGTTAAAACGAGAGCAAATCTCAAAATACCTTTTGGCAGACAGCAAAGGCTGCCTGTTCTGGTGTCATATTGTCAAATGGTGTTAATGCCGTTAAGAGTTCCCAGAGAACGATGCCAAAACTGTAAACATCTACTTTTCTGGTGTGATGTTTTTCCTTGATCATTTCTGGTGCCATCCAACGGTAAGTGCCAGTGAAGCCCTTTGCACTACCACATTGGGACTCTAAGCATGATATCCCAAAATCAGCCACTTTTACACACATATTTTCATCAAGCAACAGATTCTCTGATTTGAGATCTCTGTGAAGTATCCCCAGAGCATGAAGATACTGCATCCCACGTGCAATGTCAAGAGCCAGTTTGAGCACCAGTTTGAGAGGGACTGAGTATGGTTCCTGCTGGTGTAGGTACTTCCTCAGGGAGCCTCCAGGAACATATTCAGTGATTATGCAAAACACAGGGGGTTTCTTACATGCCGCAACAAACTGCAGACAATAAGATAAATGAAATGTAGATCGAAACTAAAACCAGCTGGCAAAGATGATGACTTGTGCCTAACAATGTGTTCACACAAACTCTGAAGCGACCGTTTTTCTTGCGAGAATCATGTGGGGTGCTAATGCTCTCCCTGTTGACATTCATTTGTGGTTCCTAGTGATGAGTATTAGTCTGTCCAGATAGCAATATCTACAATTCATTGTAATTTTATGTGTGTTGAAAAGGAAATTATTACCCAATTAATTCAAGCAACAAAATCACAAGCTAAAACCATGCATTGCTTCATCTGTGTCTAATTGTGGTGAAAAACTAACAAGTGTCAAAATTTTTGTACCAGTCACCTATGACTAAGCTAAAGCATTTTGCACCTCAAGTTTAATCCTTAATAAGAAACCCAACAAATTCACATTCGTAATTAGTTTAGCAGCTCATTCAGCAGTCAGAACATAGTTAAACATAGTTTCTACAATGATAGCTTTTTCCAGAGTAATTATTATTTCATATTTTTATTTTAGAGCATTATTTGCAACCACTAGGCTTCGGCTTTCATCATTAAAAAAATCTACATGCCTGAAGAATAGACCAAATAACTCAGATCTAAATTCAATTAGCCAAGATATAAAGCCTCATCTTATATGGGAAAAAGAAAAATTTGCACTAACTCTTCCGTTTAACAGAAGATCCATTTCCATTTCTTCTTTAATGAACACATAACTCTTTCTTTCCCGTTTTCCCAATTGTAGCAGCAATGAATTAACGAAAAGGCTACATGAGTGCAATCTTAGGCGCTGACAGGGATAAACTATAAATTGAAGTAAACCGCAAAAAAGTACCGGTGATTCTGAAATATCATAAATCTACAACTCTTGCAAGACTCAGATCATACAAAAACCAAATTAGCAACTAGATCCTTACAGTGATGATATTCGGATGCTTGAGCCGAAGCAACAAAGCGACCTCGGAGGAGAACTGTGTTTCCAGATAAGATGCCAAGTCTTCGTCCTCCTCGGGCTGGCTTATGAGCTTAATAGCAACATCTCTCTGCTTATAAACCCCTCTGTAAATCCTACTATGGCGCCCAGAGGCAAACTTATTACCAATATAGAGCTCTGACATGTCGGCGCTCCACTGCTGACGGCCTTCCTCCTTTATGGCCGCCCCAGAGGAGACGAGGTACTTGGACCAGGACGCCGCTCGCCTGTACTCTCCCAGCGACAGCCGCCTCTCCAGCTTCCCATTACTCTCCACAATTCGCTTAAACCAGTTACAATTCTTCATCGTATAGGGAGCATCAAATTTTCCCCAAAAAAAAAAAAAACAAAATCCTATGAGCAAATCAAATGCAAAAAGGAGCTTGCAAGTTCTTCTATATCCAGTAACTGTTGGCGGCTTCACTATTTCAAACTTTCAACAGTGTAGCTACATTACACTTCCGAATTTCCTATTCGAATCCGCACATTAAAGAGGTTTATGTTATGCATAGCTTTTAGGAAGGAAACAAAAAAGGGCGGTTTTATCCGGAGAAATCCACCGGCTGATTCCAGGCTAATAAAATTGATTCCTCCGCATATATAGTTCTTAGCAGTTATATGTTCGAGGAAAAGCGCGTGGGCGGGAGAAGCTGAAACTACGTCGTTTGAGGAGCGGAGAGAGGTGAGCTGGGAGCGAGAAGTGGAGAGGAGGCGGCGGAAATGGAGGAGGATCTGAGAGCGGAGGAGGTGACGGTGGTGCTCTGAAATTGAGCAGCGCGGAATGACAACACAGTGGTGTAACATTCATAACGTGCGAAAACCCACTTCGCAGGAGACATAGCGGCCTCTGATAGTGACTGCTCATCATTCCTCTCCCGCATTTACCCTTCTTTTCTCATCCTAATTTCACGACTGCCAATCTCGCATTACCGCCCGTCCTTTCCATCCGGCTCGCTATCATTATTATTTATGAAGCAGTAAAGCACAAATACTTCTCTTGAGTGTCGTGTCGACGTATCCGAAACGTATCTGATACTCTAGGGAGGTGTTTACTTCACTGCTAAAGTCACAGTTAGGTTAGTGATGGAGTATATGGCCCAGGAACCCCCGGCCCATAGACTCCTACTTCTCCTACACAAGTCCATTGAGCCCAGGAAACAACTCAGGCCCAAATACAACGGCTCAAGCCCCAAAGTAGTCCGGAATACACACTGGGGTGCCTTCGGCCTCCTTGGCCGAAGGCTCCAGAACTCACAGAATAGCCTTCTCTGGCATAAAAAGCCACCGGGAGAAAACGGCAAAAAACATGAGCCTTCGGTATTGTCAAGCCCTCGGCATCATAGCCTTCGGTCACATAAGGCCTTCGGCTACATGAGGCCTTCGGCTACACAGGGGTCCTGGTCGCATGGAGCCCTCGGCTACACCAGGAGCCTTCGGCCAGACACGCTCAATCATCGAAGATTCCTTTTGGAGACAGCCAACCACCGCATTTAATGCCACGTCACATCCGCCAGCCGCATTCAATGCAGTAAACGTACCACTGCCGGTGCCAACCGGTTGATGTGACCCTTCGGCCGTTGGATTACTGACACGTGTCCTCTCATCGCATTTATTGCTGCTATAAATAGCAGCCCATTTCTCCTTGTAAATCATGATCTACATCCCAACTCCATACCTCGAGTTCATTTAATAAAATCGACTCTCTCTCCTCCTATTTGCTCTGACTTCTCTCTAAGTTATTTCCGCAATAACCCCTCGGATAAGATACCCCCCGGGTAGACCATCCATCAGTTAGTAAGACAGGTGAAGTAAACACGCACACTGCTTAAAAGCTGCTTACTAACCGAAAGAGGTGCTTAAAGTGCCGCTTATTAAACATACCACCCCCCATGTATTAATTAAGCGGCACTTTAAGCTTTTTCAGTTTCCGAATTTACCCCTTGCCCTTAACCTACTGCTATCCCTGCCCCACCTCGACCCCAACCCCACCCTACCCTTACCCCACCTACCCTGACCCCACCCTACCCATGACCCCCACCCCCACCCTACCTACCCTACCTACCCCACCCCCTACCCTACCTAACCGACCCCCACCCTACCCTTACCCCACCTACACTACCCTTACCCCGACCCCACCCCCTACCCTTACCCCACCTACCCCACCCCGACCCCACCCTACCTACCCCACCCCTACCCTACCTAGCCGACCCCCACCCTACCCTTACCCCACCTACACTACCCTTACCCCGACCCCACCCCTACCCTTACCCCACCTACCCTACCCCACCTTACCCCTACCCCTACCCTGACCCAACCCAACCCTCCCCATCCTACCCCTACCCGACCCCACCCTACCACAACCCTACCTACCCAATCCCACCCCTACCCCACTTACCCGACCACACACCTACCCTTACCCTACCTACCCAATCCCACCCCTACCCCACTTACCCGACCACACACCTACCCTTACCCTACCTACCCCACCCCTTACCCACATACCCGACCCCACCCTACCCTATCTGACCCTACCCCTACCCTACCCCCTACCCCGCCTCAACCCCCACCCTACCGCCCTACCACTACCCTACCTACCCAACCCCTACCCTACCTACCCGACCCACCCTACCACTACCTGACCTCAATCACCCCACCCTATACCCCTTACCCCACCCCTTACCCCACTATACCTAGGGTGGTGGGGTCAGGGTGGGGCCGATGTGATAGAGGCGCTAGGGGCAGGGTAGGCGTGGTGGGGTACGGGTAGGGGTGGGTTGGGTAGGGTAGGGTAGGGGTAGGGGCGTGGGGTAAGGTAGGGTAAGGTGGGGTCGATGTGGTAAGGGCCTATGGGGGTAGGGGCCTATGGGGTCGGGGGTAGGGTTGCGGTAGGGTGGGGACAGGTTAGGGTGGGGTCGGGTAGGGGTAGGTAGGGTGGGGTCAGGTAGGTAGGGTAGGGGGTAGGGGTAGGCGGTGGGTGGGGTCGGGGTAAGGTAGGGTGGGTAAGGGGTTAGGGGTATGGGTACACATATTATATTATATACTTGTGTTCATGAATGTTTGTGTGTATATATATGTATAGAGTTATTTTGGACATTTTAATGTTAAGCGGTCTTTTAAACCGTTTGAAGTAAACACGGTCTTACAACATTGTTTATTTTATGCGCCGCTTATTAACACGGGTCTTAATAAGCACCGTTTAATAACCGGTGAAGTAAACATGTCCTAGATGACCGTACGTAGGGATGGTAGTGGTGTGGGCTTGGGGTGGGGGTTCACTCTCTCATCCCCGCCCCGTGTCTAAAAAATTGCTCCCACCCCCGCCCCATCCCCCGCTCCGCCCCACTAGACCCACGGGTACCCAACGAGGGAAGTACTTGTCAAAATTAACATCATTTTAGACTTTGACAATTATTCAAAAATTAAACAACACTTCTGGAAGCCAAAACACCTTTTACTTTTAAGTGTCAATGTAATCTTATATCCCATTTCAAATCTAGAACACATTATACTTGTTTTAATTTAGTCATTTTATCAAACTCTTTATACGTGTTTTAATATGATGGAATAAATCAAAATGACTCACTAAACTGTCTGCACTTCTTTATTATGAAACAGCAATCATTCCATGCAATTTTGGACGCGATTTTCACTATGGGTCATCCGGAAACAGTGTCTCTATGCTTTAGTACAGGGGTAAGACTGCGTACATCCGACCCCCCCCCCCCCCCTTACCCCACCGTAGGTGGGAGCCTTTGCGGCACTGGGATAAACAAAAATGAAATGAATCAAACTCTTTATTAGCATTGATTAGCTCTATAATATTTTCTTAAATCCTGCATTCAATCAATCATGGTTATTTGACGGCATCTAGGACGACCTATGATAACCAGATTTTAAGAGCCCTAACTACAATCATAAAGATGACATTCATAAGAAAAGAATTAATGCTCTCTAATAGTAAAGGAAGAAAACATTCACACCGTGCCTAAGGCGTTTAAGCTAATATCATTTTACAACTTTCCCAAATTCATTTTACTATATCCCTAAAAAAATCATTTTACTTTATGATTTTGATAAGCAATTTTACAAGATAGCTTAGTTATTAAACAAGAATTAGATAGACCCATTAGGCACAATCCATTAAATAGGAAATTAAACTAGTAAACTCACCAGGCCACCATGCTATTTTAATTACTTCTTATTAGTATTATTCAGTGTTCTAAAAGGCGCTAGGCGTTAGTCGGGCGGTAACTGGCCGCCTAGCGCCTAGCCCGCCTAGGCGGGCGCCTAGGCGCCGACTAGGGCGCCTAGGTATTTTCCTTTATTTCTTTTTTTTTCATTGAAATTTAAATATATTACCAATAATTTTATATATTATTTTGAAAATAGAAATAGCTCATATAATCATTACATATTATGGTTTATGTATAAAAATTATAAATAATGAAATAATTAATAGATAAATGTAGAGATTTATATATTTTTAGTCTCTAAAAATGTATATATACACTCTAACAAGTTATAAATATGTCAAAATAATTATTTGTCGTAGTAATATGAAGCTAAACTATATAGAAATAGAATACTTATTGATCAAACGCGGTTTTAAGTCAAAACGGAAAAAAAAAAGTTGAATCGGGGATAAAATTAATCCGGACCGCCTAGCCACCGCCTAGCCCGCCAAGGAGCCCGCCTAGCCGCCTAGGCGCCCGACCGATTTTTTCGACCGATTACACCAAAATCGGGGCGCCCGTCCACCGCCTAGCGACTAGGTGGCGCCTAGGCGGGCGCCTAGCTCGATTTTTAGATCCATAGTATTACTATTACTATTATTATTATTAATTATTACAGGGGACGAGGCAGGGACGGGACGGGGCGAGGGGTGCAAACCCATCACCCGCCCCATATTTAAGCGGGGAGAAAAAATATCCCCCACCCCCACCACCCACCCCAACTCCCCCCCACGGGGCGGTTCCCCACGGGCCCCCGCCCCCATTGCCATCCTTACCCGGTGGTCGTACGTATGTTCCCGGGCCGTATCTACAATTTTTAAAAGTTTTCATTGTTTTTTGTAATTATTTCAAAATTTTGGATACTCATATCCTAACGGATACCCGTTTCAACTTTTTTATAAAAAAAACTTCCAAAACAAAACTTTTTTAAAAAACACTCAAAATTTACATAATAAAATTCTTAAAAAATGAAAAGCTAAAAATAATGTTTACCTTGCTTTTATGTTCTACGTAGTACACAACTAATGGCTTATTCCTAATTCACTCATCCTCCTATCTCCAATTCTAAATGTCCCTGGAAATTAATAGCTCCAACGAAAATATGTATTAGAACTTTTAAAATATTGTTTTCTATCGTCATTATTCTAGAACTTTGAGTACTTGCACGCACTTTTAATTTCAAAATTATGGTTGTTTGACTTATTTCTAATTTTAGATTAATGACTTATTGACTATATTTATATTTCAAATGTATATGAGATAAAATATGAATTTATTTCTAAGTATCTTGAAAATGTAAAATGCTTCAATGCCATGAATGAGTAGACGTCAGAGGATAATATATGTCTATTTTTTTCAAAAAAAATGTATTTTTAATATTTATAAATACACTCATGTAACTTTTAATATTTATAAATACACCCCTATAACTTTTAATATTTATAAATATGGCCCTGTATCCGTATCCTACTTTTTTTGTTTTGTCGTATCTCCGTACCCGTTTCCGCGTTTCCGTGTACCCGTATCGGTGCTACATAGATTATCATTGCTATCCTTCAACTAATAAATCTATCATTTTAATCCTTATTCTATTTGATGCATTTTAATTTTAGTCCTTTCATTCCATTTGACCGTTTACATTAACGATGGTCAAACATATAATACTTATAAATTGTTATCAGACCCATCCTTAACTAAATAATTCCCCTTTGGCCAAAAAAACTAGGGTCAATTAGCTAAATATAAGACTAAAAAGTGACAAATTTGAACAAATAGGATTACATTTTTTAAACTCCCCCAATAGGACTATTTATGTGTGTGTGAAAAAATATACCCTTGTAGCTTTTGAAATATTTTAATTAGTAATAAAATCATAAAAATAATAAAATCACAAAAAATAATACAAATCGTAAAAAATAATAAAATATTTATAAAATAAAAATTTTATTTTTTTCAAAAGAAAAATTAAAAAATAAAAATAAAAAACGTAAAAAAAAAAACCGCCGCCTCTGCCACCCCCACCATAACTAGCTCCCATCACCGGAGAAATCCGCCAACATTTTTAGTAATGCCATAATGATATATAAGATTCAATGAGAATGTTGGCATAATGAAGAGTAATAATGTCATTTCCTAGACATTTTTTAGAAACATGACATTTTTTACAAAAGGGGCAGAATTTTCACCGACCGGAGGTGGTGCTGTGATTATTATTATTATTGAATCTTAATTATTACTCGTCATTATGCCAATATTTGCGTTGAATCTTATATCATTATGACATTACTAAAAATGTTGGCGGATTTCTCCAGTGATGCGAGCTAGTTATGGTGGGGGTGGCAGAGGCGGAGTCGTTTTCTTTTTTACGTTTTTTTATATTTTTTATTTTTGTTTTTTACTTTTTCTTTTGAAAAAAGTAGGGATAAGGGTCAGATAGGGCCTCGAACTCGAAAAACAATGTCAAATAAGGTCATATTTAGGATGCTCTGTCCGGCCGACGCCATTTGGGGCGGTTCCAGATGCCATTTTTTGATGAATTTTTTTGAGCATCTTCCTCATTAAGTCTAGTTTACCCATACCAAATTTCAGCTAAAAATTCAACCGGGAAGGTAGTCAAATAATTTTTTGAAGATAATTGTGAAGTTAAACAACCCCGTACATTTCGGAAAATCATTTGACTACCTTCCCGGTTGCATTTTTAGGTGAAATTTGGTATGAGTAAACTAGACTTAATGAGGAAGATGCTCAAAAAATTTCATCAAAAAATTCCATCGGGAACCACCCCAAATGGCGTCGGCCGGACAGAGCATCCTAAATATGACCTTATTTGACATTTTTTTTCGAGTTCGAGGCCCTATCTGACCAAATATTTTATTAATTTTTATTATTTTAAGGGATAAGGGTCAGATAGAGCCTCGAACTTGAAAAAAAATGTCAAATAAGGCCATTTTTAGGATGCTCTGTCCGGATGACGCCATTTGGGGTGGTTTCCGGTGGAATTTTTTGATGAATTTTTTTTAGAATCTTACTCATTAAGTCTAGTTTACTCATATCAAATTTGAACTAAAACGTGAATCGGGAAGGCATTCAAATGAATTCTTGAAGATAACTGTGCAGTTAAAAGCGCAGTTATCTTCAAGAATTCATTTGAATGCCTTCCCGATTGAATTGTTAGTTCAAATTTCATATGACTAAACTAGACTTAATGAATAAGATTCTCAAAAAAAATCATCAAAAAATTTCACCGGGAACCGCCCCAATGGCGTCATCCGGACACAACATCCTAAATATGGCCTTATTTGACATTTTTTTCCAAGTTCGAGGCCCTATCTGACCCTTATCCCTTATTTTTGCAATTTGTATTATTTTTTACTATTTCTATTATTTTTTATGATTTGATTAGTAATTAAAACATTTGAAAAGCTACAAGGGTATATTTGTCCAAACACACATAAATAGTCCTATTATGGGAATTTAAAAAATGTAATCCTATTTGTTCAATTTTGTCACTTTTTAGTCCTATTTAGCTAATTGACCCTAGTTTTATTTGGCCAAATGGGAATTATTTAGTTAAGGATGTGTCTTATAAAAATTAAAAAATATTGTATGTTTGATCACCATTAATGTAAACGGCCAAATGAATCAGAAGGACTGGATTAAAATGCATCAAATAGAATAAGGACTAAAATGATAGATTTATTAGTTGAAGAACCAAAACCATATGGTGATGATAGTTTAGGGACCATTTACGGAATTGACTCTAATTTAAAAATGGGGAAAGTTCCCGAAATAGGACTACAAGAGTTTGAAAATTTCAAAATAGGACTGTCATGTTTTTATCCCCAAAATAGGAGTAATTATTGCCAAGTTTGAAAAATACTGTCATGTTTGAAGTATGATACTGCCAAAACATGGCAGTAATTAATCATATTTTGGGAATAAAAACATGACAGTCTTATTTTGGAATTTTGAAACCTTTTTAGTCCTATTTAGGGTAAAATATTCTTTAAAAATGTAGCATAATTTATGTGTTAAAATTTGGACGGGCTTCTCCAAATTTCTTTTAGAAGCAGTTTTTCAGAAGTTTGGTGACACCGACTTTTGAGAAACTGATTCTACTACCGAAAAAAGAAGTAAAAGTAGAATTAATTCAAAACATCAGTCTTAGTCTGGTACTGCAATTTTATGTTATGGTTCGATACAACTTTTAAGGTGGATGTCATAGAGTTTAGGGATAAGGGTCAGATAGAGCCTCGAACTTGAAAAAAAAAATGTCAAATAAGGTCATATTTAGGATGCTCTGTCCGGCCGACGCCATTTGGGGCAGTTCCCGGTGGAATTTTTTGATGATTTTTTTTGAGAATCTTATTCATTAAGTCTAGTTTACTCATATCAAATTTGAACTAAAACTTCAATCGGGAAGGCATTCAAATGAATTCTTGAAGATAATTGTGCAGTTAAAAGCACAGTTATCTTCAAGAATTCATTTGAATGCCTTCCCGATTGAATTGTTAGTTCAAATTTGATATGAGTAAACTAGACTTAATGAATAAGATTCTCAAAAAATTTCATCAAAAAATTCCACCAGGAACCGCCCCAAATGGCGTCAGCCGGGCATAACATCCTAAATATAGCCTTATTTGACATTTTTTGTCTGGTAAAAAGAGTTTACTATATTAGTTAAATACTACGTAGTACGTACTACATTCAGAAAAAATTTAGTCTGGTAATTTGTACACTCTGGCTGTATGCTTTTATTTTCTATACTTTCCTTTTTGGAAAATATTTTTTTTATTGCTGGGATTTAAATTTTTTATAAACATTTTTTTAAATTACTCAATTACACCTACTTTGTCTATATTTCATATCCTCTTTCATATCACTCCACTCTTCATCCTACTTTTTCTTCAATATTCATTACCCATACTCTTTTCCTCTTAAACATGTGACAAAATTTATTGTAGCAAGCAATAAAATATAAAGGGAGTATAATATTTTGAAGGAAATAACAAATTCAGTACTCTTGTTATGATTAGACATACACATAAATTTATTAAAATTCTAAAATTTGAAAAAGTTAAATATTTTATTTTATGTGCAATTTAAATTTATTCATTTCAAATGTTATGTTGAAGGACAGAGCATATGCATGACTATGGTATCATTGGACACCACTTAACTTCTTTTGTTATTTGAATATATTGCATTATAGGGTCTGATACAATTAAAAATGATGTTTACGTTTAAAGTACAAATGATTTAACTTGATCATCTAAGATACTATTGATTTTCATCATCCACTTTTGGTTTAGTCAGTTACCATACACTATTTCGTACAAGAAGCTCACTTTTCACATATTTAGAGTCATTAGATCTTAAATTCGATGAACCAAATTTGTTATTACTTTTTATGGAGAGGAAACTTGTTATTTGATCCAAAATCTAGAATTACATTTACAAAAAAAATGAAACTAATAAATAATAATCCCAACAAGCTATGATTTCAAAACAATCCCAACCATCCGTCAATAGTAGTCCCACTACTATTTTTAGCCAATTAAAAAAAGTATCCGAGTATAATAATCCAAACTATGATATGTCGACTTTTATTATACCTTAACAATTAAATGAAACTTTCCCTAGAAAATGGTAAAAATCAATTGTAGATATTTAATTGTATTTAACCTTTTTAGGTAGTTTATGGAATTTCCTGACCGGAGCCCCGTCTGGCCTCCTCCTTTTGAGGGCCTTCCTGGTGGTATTTTTTGCTCAATTGTGTTGTATAGGTTCCTCGTCAAGTCTAGTTCATCCATACCAAATGTTAGGCACAAATTCTATCGGGAAGGTTGTCAAATGATTTTTGCAAGTTAACTGGTCCGGAATATACATATTTCGGACCAGTTAACTTGCAAAAATCTTTTGACAAGCTTCTCAATTGAATTTTTGACTGAAATTTGGTAAGGATGAACTAGACTTGATGAGGAACCTACACAAAAAATTGTAGGAAAAAATACCACTGGGAAGGCCCCCTAAAAAAGGAGGCCGGACGGGGATCCTACACGGAATTTCTGGACAGGGATAATCCTGCACACACACACACATATAAGGGTTGTTTCAAGTAAAAAGTAGTCTTACCATGAAAAGTGAGAACAAATATTGGCCTTTGATCACTTGAAAATGGATGGATTAGATGAACTTTTAACACAATACATGATTTTAAAAAATGTGCAAATATTTATACTATAAAGTGGATAGTTACTGATTAAAAGTGCACTAATGCGTTTTAAAAAAGCTTGTCAAAATTTTCTAACTTCTGCACTTTTTATTTTGTACTGTATTTCACTTTTGTGCTCTACGTTTGCAGTTTTTGACTATTCTGATACACATTTGTCACAATATTTTCAATAAAAGTTCTTCATAATTACCAAAATGCCACCGCGTTTTTCACTTAAAATTTGATCTCTTCCATCCATTTTTTCACATCAATGGCCAAGATTAGTTCTTATTTTTCACCTACGGAGCACTTTTTATTTGATCCATACTCTATATATAATTTCTTGTTGTAGGGAAGTGAGAGAGGTGTGTTCATTCCATTAGTAAGCCCCCTTTAAATAGGAGGGATTAGGGTTTTACAAGGAGTGGGTCAATGGGCCAATTAGCTCAATACATATAATCCCTAGGTACACTTTCTATCTATAACGAATGCACATTAAAGTAATTTCCTTCAACACTCCCCCTTGTGCTGAGTTGTAGATAGCATGATGCACACCAAGCTTGTTGTCGTGTAGGAACTTCGTCAAGTAACAAAAACCCTGTGGGAAAAATAAACCTTGACGAGAAACTAGAGTTTATTGGACTTCGTTCATCGAGTCCTTTTGGATTCTTTACCTTGATCGTTACTCACAGTTACCTCGTTAAAAACCTTACCAAGTAACAAAAACCCAATGGGAGAAAATAAAGCTTGGTTTAAGGAAAAGAGTATAACGTGAGGGTGTAAGACTCCCCCTGAAGTCTACACCTCCCCTTGATATTTACATTAATCAAGGGATTTCAGAAAGCTTACACATTCCAATGTTTTTCACATGTTTTTCGAATGTGGCCTTGGGCAATGACTTGGTAAACAAGTCTGCTATGTTTTCTTCCGAACTTATTTGATTTACTTGGATCTTGAGGAAGGCCTGTTGTTGCTGATTGTAAAAGAACTTAGGATATATGTGTTTTGTATTGTCACCCTTGATGTATCCTAATTTCATTTGTTCGATACAGGCTGCATTATCCTCGTAGATGCAGGTTGGCTCTTCAGTGGTAGGCTTTAAGCCACTAGTTCCTCGAATGTGTGCAATGATAGCTCTTAACCATATACACTCACGGACCGCCTCATGTAGAGCAATGATCTCTGAGTGGTTCGAGGAGGTAGCCACAAGGGTTTGCTTAGTTGATCTCCAGGATATCGTCGTGTTCCCGATTGTGAAAACATAGCCAGTTTGGGAACGGCCTTTGTGAGGGTCGGAGAGGTACCCAGCATCAGCAAAACCTACCAAGACATCATTTCGGGTTTTCAGGGGGGTGACCGTTTTGTCCTTTGCGACCACAACTCCATTTGTGGTTTTCTTCGTCTCTCTGTAGGGAAAGAATAGTCCCAAGTCACTGGTCCCTTTAAGATATCTAAAGATATTCTTGATACCGTTCCAGTGACGCTGCGTAGGCGCAGAGCTAAATCTAGCTAACAGGTTCACTGAGAATGCTATATTGGGCCGAGTGCATTGTGCTAAGTACAATAATGCGCCTATTGCACTTAGGTATGGAATTTCAGCTCCTAATGTCTCCTCGTCATCTTCCTTTGGACGAAATGGATCCTTTTTAGGATCTAGACTTCGGCCCACCATGGGAGTGCTAGCAGGGTGCGCTTTATCCATGTTAAATCGCCTGAGTACCTTTTGGATATACGCAGACTGGTGGATTAATACTCCACAAACTCGATGTTCTAATTCAAGACCTAGACAAAATCGAGTTTTCCCAAGGTCTTTCATCTCAAACTCGGATTTCAAATAGCTTGCGGGTTCTCTTATTTCGTCAAGAGTGCCAATTATGTTCATGTCGTCGACATATACTGCTATGATTGCAAATCCGGAACTCGTTTTCTTTATGAATACGCAGGGGCAAAGCTCATCGTTCTTGTATCCCTTCCTAATCAAGTAGTCACTTAGGCGGGTATACCACATCCGCCCGGATTGCTTTAATCCGTAAAGTGAGCGTTTCAATTTTATTGCAAACGCACTCCGTGGTTTAGAGTCACTTGATTTAGGTAGTGAAAGTCCGTCGGGTACTTTCATATATATCTCTGAATCAAGATCCCCATAGAGATATGCAGTAACCACATCCATCAATTGCATTTCCAATCCTTCAGAAACTGCTAAGCTGACTAGGTATCGGAACGTGATAACGTCCATTACGGGAGAGTAGGTCTCCTCGTAGTCAATCCCGGGGCGTTGTGAGAAACCTTGCGCCACTAGGCGAGCCTTGTACCTTAAGACTTCATTCTTCTCATTACGCTTTCTGACAAATACCCATTTGTGTCCTACAGGCTTTACACTTGGTGGGGTTAGCACTACCGGACCAAATACCTGCCTTTTTTTGTCAGGGAATCTAATTCAACCTGGATTGCTTCTTTCCATTTAGGCCAATCAGCTCTTTGTTGGCATTCTTCCACAGAGCGTGGTTCGATATCATCATGCTCTATAATTTCTTGAGCAACTGTAAATGCAAATATATCATCGATGTGTATGGAAGATCTTTCCATTAGCACATGTGCATTTTCATAATCCATAGAGATTTTCTTATTTTCTTGAATCATCTCGATCATCGGAGCGTCCTCCAGTAATGATTCATGGACATAACTATAATCGGAGATAATCTCATGGGATGGATGTTGTTCATCGATGATTAATGGATTAGGTTGTGCCGTACTCGGCCTCTTCTTCCTTGGACGAGTATCAATCGAACCAAGTGGTCTTCCTCTCTTCCTTTGAGGAGCCACGGCCTCAACCACACCTCCACTAAGTGTGGTTGTAGTGCCTCCTACTACGGCACTGTGCCCTCCCTTGGGGACTTCTAACCTTGCAGGCACATTTGCAGCCGGTATGTGTGATCTTGTCACTTTTGCAATATCAGAAAATGCATCAGGCATTGAGTTTGCTACATTTTGCAGGTCTATTATTCTTTTCACTTCACTTTCACAGTGTGAGGTGTGGGGATCAAAATGAGACAGTGTAGGAACACACCAGGATAATTCACGTCGTTCTTCGGAACAATCCTTTTTCTTATCTCCCCCTAACGACGGGAATGTTGTCTCATCAAAGTGACAATCCGCAAATCTTGCGGTGAAAAGATCGCCTGTCAAAGGTTCTAGATAGCGGATTATTGTTGGGGATTCGTATCCAACGTATATACCTAATCGCCTTTGAGGGCCCATTTTGGTGCGCTGTGGTGGCGCAATTGGCACATAGACTGCAGAACCAAATATGCGTAAGTGTGAAATGTCAGGCTCATATCCAGTTACCAACCGGTACGCAGAAAATGGTTTGTTCGCAGTGGGCCTAAAGCGAATAAGTAAGGCTGCATGTAATATTGCATATCCCCATGCAGATATAGGCAAGTTGGTGCGCATAACCAATGCCCTAGCTATCGTTTGTAATCTTTTAATAGTAGCTTCTGCGTGACCATTTTGTGTGTGTACATGGGGAACGGGATGCTCTATGTCGATCCCGATAGACATGCAATGATCATCAAATGTCTTTGATGTAAACTCTCCAGCGTTATCAAGTCTGATGGACTTTATAGGGTGATCGGGGTGGTGAGCCCTTAAGCGAATTATTTGTGCTAGGAGTTTTGCAAATGCAGCATTCCTTGTGGACAATAAGGTAACATGCGACCAACGGGTCGATGCGTCCACCAGAACCATAAAGTATCTAAATGGTCCGCATTCTGGATGGATCCGTCCACATATGTCTCCTTGAATTCTTTGTAAGAATGGGATGTTTTATTTTGTGTCTTTAGCATAGGATGGTCTCGATCCTATTTTTGCTAAAGAGCAGGCTTTGCAAAATGAGTTTTGTAGTGTGGACATGGTTAGGGAAGCATGGGCTAGTTCTTCTTGTGCTTTAGAAGATAATTGTCCTGGTGGAGGAGCCACATGGTTAACAGTTTGTACTGTGTTGACTTTTCGCCCTTCTTTATTCCTTTCTCGAAAGAAAGGGTGTCCATGTGAATTCTTGAGAATTCGAATCATCATGTCACGACCGGGGTGACCAAGACGATCATGCCAAAGCCTATATGAGTCTATGTCCAACATTTCATTGTTGGAGACCGCATATGATTCGAAGATTCGAATAGTAGTGACATATAGAGTCCACTAGATTCACTTATTAATTTTTCTAATACGCGTTTTCTTCCGCTTTTACTAGATGTAATATATAGGTATTCTATCCCATCCTCACTATGAGTTTCAACGTGGAAACCATTATCCCGTATATCTTTAAAACTTAATAAAGTTCGAGTAGCTCTGGGTGCATATAGAGCGTCTGTGACGTGGAATGTGGTACCGTTAGGTAGCATAAATTTGGCGGTGCCTCGCCCTTGTATTATGTTCGATGATCCAATCATCGTAGTCACAGAGGATTTATAGGCTACTAATTGAATAAAAAGTTGCCTGTGTCTAAGGATAGTGTGGGTTGTCCCACTATCGACTAAACATTCGAGTTCTCCTCGAGTCATTCCTGTGTAAACATGCATTAGATAATTGTGGGTATATATTTGGATTTCAAAAATTGAATCCAATTATTAAAATAACGATAAGCATGTAATGTCCATAAGCAGGAAATGAAAGGGAATGAAAAAAAAAACATAGAGTTTGTTTAAATGTCTAGTGGGATGGGGGAAAAATTAATCAAAGTCCGGTGCATCGACTGAATGGGTGGTGTTATTTTTAACACCAAAATCCGCCACTGTGAGGTTAACATCAACCTCATTTCCTTCATCTGTCACAAACTGAGATTCATGTTCCTTTGATTCTCTGTATTTCTTGTAGGCAGCAGCAACTCTATTACTGGCTTGGCAATTCTTATACCAATGACCTGAAACTCCGCATCTGAAGCATGGCTCTTCCCCAACTCGGTCTCGTTTGGCTGGAGGTTTTGCCGGTGCACTATGGGCCTTGTTGGTTTGACCACTGGTCCCGACACTTGTATCTCTCTTCCACACATTGGAAGATCCTCCACGGCCCGTACCTCGGCCTCCACGCCCGCCGCGATTGTTGCGCCCCCTTCCACGAGTACGACCTTCTCCTCTTCCACTGGGGTGCTTTCCAGTGTTTGCTTTGCCATAGTTGACCTCGGGAATTTTCTTTGTCCCAACTGGTCTGGCATTGTTATTCAAGAGAACTTGATTTTGTCTTTCAGCAACTTGGAGCAAATTAATTAACTGATTAAATGTGGTTATTCTTTTGTTATTATGCTCCAACCTATACTGGTTCGCTAGTATAAGTGCTGAGGTAGGGAAAGTGGAGAGGGTCTTATCAATCATTTCATCTTCTGTGATTGGTTTACCACATAAATTAAGGCGCGCTTTGAGGCGTAACATGTCCTTATTAAAATCGTTGATGTTTTTGTAGTCAACTAAGTGGTTTTCATTCCACTGCACTGTCAGTTCGGGGAGCAATGTGTCATGTATGTTCCCAAAACGACCTTTTAGTGCGTCCCACAGTTCTTTGGGGGTTTTCAATTGTAAGTATTCCCAGCGTAAGCTAGGATCAATATGGCGTCTAAGGAACATTAACGCAACAGCCTTTATTTTTTCAGACGGTGCATTGTCTTTTAAACTTTCAGGGTCGGCAAGCGTGGCGGAATAGTCTTTAGCCACAAAAGTGGTTTCTGTGTCAGAAACCCAGCGATGGTACTCAAGTCCTTCTGAGTCCAGGATGTCGAACTCGGGTCGAGTTGGATCAGTCATCTTTAAAATATAAAATTGTATGAGTTTCATTCACTAATGTACCATATACCACTTAAAGAAAAAATGCGATTCTTTGTGTGAAAAATCTTTATCACATAAAAAAATAACATGGGATATGTCTCTATGTAGACAATATTTTGTAATGCATCGAAGAGAGAAAATATATTCATCTCCTTAAAAAAGACATAGAGTTTTTTTTTTTTTTTTTTTTTTTTTTTTTTTTTTTGTAGAAAGTGTTAATATTGGTCTAATGAATGGAGTAGGCATATCTCAAAAACGAATTTAATAATTCTTTTAGTAAAATATATTGTCGAATTATTGAAAGAAAAAAAAATATTTTGCCATATATTTTAATTATATAAAAAAATGGAGTTAAATTTCGAATTAAAATTTTTGTTGTGTAAAAAAGAATTTAATAATGTATTAGTAACCTAGTGTGCAAATTTCTTAAAAACATTGTGATGTACGTATGTTGATTACCAAAAAAAATTGTACTTGTTTTTTCGTTTTCTTTTTTTGGTTTTTTTTCGGGAATGAGATTGAATTTTCTAAAAAATGAAAATATATAAATTTTCTTCATATTTCGTTAAAAAAAATTAATTAGTGTGAACACATGGCAGGTAATATTTGTTGTGAACTATGTGAAACGTGAACTGTGAAAAAGACAGGCACATGAATCAACCATACATACACACGTATCTAAATGTGCATCTAAAAATGGAATATTAAGATCAAGACTTGTCATTAACGAATGCTCAATACATATAATCCCTAGGTACACTTTCTATCTATAACGAATGCACATTAAAGTAATTTCCTTCAACATTTCTACATTTTATAAAAATCTGAGTTGATTATGGGCCGGCAATATTAAAAAGAATGTGCATAGTTAGGATTTTTCATAAAATACACATAGTTTCTATTTAAAAGTGACCCACTATAGCGGGTTATATCCGGTTGATAGCATAAAATTATGTTTGTTTATGTGTGTAATTTTAACTAGTTTTTTTTGTTGTTGTTTGGAAAATTACACACTTTTGGTGTAATACTTTATTTTTCTTATTTGTTTGTAATTTGTGTAGATTATGATTATTCTGAGCTTTAACTAGGTAAAGATCATCAAAAGGATCCTTTGAAAGGTGAAGGAAAGTGCAAGGGAACAAGATCAAGTGAAAATTTGGGGAAAAAGTCATTTACCCGATCGGGTAAAGCATATACCCGATCAGGGTATTGACTTGATCTGAAGATCAAATCTGATTTGGAGGCAATTTAACGTGCATGGTGAAGATTTGGCAAAGATTTGTCTTTTACCCGATCGGGTAAATCAAAAACCCGGTCGGGTAAGATGTGACAAATGAAGATTCCGAGCAATTTCTCAGGAAACCCGATCGGGTTTCTCAAAAACCCGGTCGGGTAAATGGCCCTAGCAGCTCCAAACACCTATAAATACACCCCCTTTCCTTCTCATTTGATCACCAATTCATATACACTTCTAAGCTCAGTTTAGTTAAGTACTTTCTTTATATTTTTATCATGTTTAGTCTCCAAATAAGGAGCTAAACTCTTCCATCTTGGTTTTGCTACTTTGAAGCTTAATGAATTTGTAAGTTGTGAGTTATTTTCTTTAATCTTCTTCCTTGAATATTAATTCTTCTTTTAAATACTATTTCTATATCAATGTTGGGGAGTGTTACTAAGATGACAATTAGTTAACATTTTGACATTAGTTATAGTAATAGTTATTTCTTCCTCTACGTTAATATTAATTGGGGAGTGTTACTAAGATGACAATTAGTTAACATCTTGATATTAACTATAGTAGGATTCATCTTCTTTAATATTCTTCCTTGAGTTTAATTAATTCCTATTCATATTTCATATTAATATTTTGAACATTACTTAAAGGATCAACTAGTTTTGTTTCATATATTAATTATTACTAGAATCGATCGACGAATACGCTTGTTAATTGTTCGATCGTTTCACGGTAGTAAACTTGGGTTATTAATGCATGCGTTTCATGGTTAATAAACCAAGGGGAATTAATTATATTGATTAAACCAATAACCCACTTGTGTTGAGGTTATCAATCTCAATCGTTTTCATCTTGATTTTATTGCTACTATCGGGTTAATATACGGCACGTGTTCTATATTAACTCGGTAGTAAGTTTTATTAATGAACGCGTCTCGTTATTAATAACTACCCTCGATGAACTGGATATACTCCTCGATTGAGTATTCGAGAGGAAGATAGTTAAAGATATAACCGGGATCGAAGAACATTTCATTAAGTGGATAAAAGCAAAACCAAGTCCCCATCTCTATTAATTAAACTCATTTAAGTCATTCATCTTAGTATTAATTATATTAAATCAAATCAAATCTAAAACCCCCTTGTTACTAGTTATATAAAAAGAGAAGTATTCCTTTCCCTGTGGATACGAACCTTACTTCGTTATACTATGTATCAGTGTTGTATTGTATTATTACTTTGAGTGCAGACCACGACAAAGTGCACGTCAAATTTGGCGCCGTTGCCGGGGAAAGGCAATAATTTTTCTTTTTATTTTTATTTCAAAATAAAAAATAAAAAAATAAATAATAAATAAATAAAATATAACGAGTTCTTACTTTTTCTATTTCTGAGCTTACATGAGTATATGGTAAAAACCCGTTCTATAAACGAACCTACTTACTAAACAAATCCCGAAATAGAACAAGCCTTCGAGAGGTTGAGAAATTTATTTCCGCACACACCCTCGAAGGAATCCTCAAACACTAGCTCTAGTTCTATCGAATTTGAAGAGTCATTCCACATGGCTCACGAAACACGAACCTTGAGGGAGCTCACAACTCCAAACTTGAATCAGCAACCATTGTGTATTACCTTTCCTACTCTTGATGAAGGTAATACATTTGAGCTAAAATCTGGGCTCATCCATCTACTACCATCTTTCCATGGTCTGAGAGGCGAAGATCCAAACAAACACTTGTCAGAATTTCATATTGTATGCACAAGCATGTGCCCAAATGGTGTCACAGAAGAGCAAATAAAACTGAGAGCTTTTCCATTCTCTTTGAAGGACACCGCAAAAGACTGGCTTTTCTATCTTCCTTCGGGAAGTATCAACACATGGGCAGCTATGAAAAAATACTTCTTGGAAAGGTACTATCTTGCCTCTGTCTCATCTTCTTTGAAAAAACAAATAAGCAACATTGAAAAAAAGAAGATGAGACATTGTATGAATATTGGGAGTGTTTTAAGAAGCTATGTGCTAGCTGCCCCTATCACGGATACACCGAACAACACCTCATCTTATACTTTTATGATGGTCTTGTTGATGATGATAGAAGAACGGTGAATGCCGCTTGTGGAGGTGGCATTGTTAACAAAACTCCTTCACAAGCAACAAGCTTAATCTCGGAATTGGCCGAGAACTCACGACAATTCAGCCGCAAATCCTCTACCCGAAGAGTTCTTGCTACGGAAACAAGTACAACCGATCTAGAAAATCAAGTTGCCGGCTTGACTTCTTTGGTGAAAGAACTCCTTCTAAAGCCAAAAACGCAGGAGGTCAAAGCTTGTGGCATTTGCACATCAATCGGACATCCCACTGATTCATGTCCATCACTCCAAGAAGTGCAAGTCAACGCCTTGGGCTTCACAGGACATCAACAAAGAAGGTATGATCCTTTCTCAAATTCTTATAATCCGGGATTGAGGGATCATCCAAATTTGAGATATGGGAACCCTCAACAAGCCAACTCATCTTCTTAACCACCTTTCAACACCCAAGGTTCAAATTCTCAATCTAATATGTCAACTGATGACATGATCCGAACTTTAACCTCAAACATGGTTACCATGCAACAAAACATGGGAGAATTTCAACAAACCATGATACAATTCCAACATGAGACAAAGTCAAGCATAAAAAATTTGGAAACTCAAGTTAGCCAAATTTCAAATGTTGTAAGCCGACTTGAAGCAAAGGACTCGGGTAAACTCCCATCTCAAACGGAGCAAAACCCGAGACAACATGTGAATGCTATCATGTTGAGGAGTGAGACGACATTGAAAGAGTTAGAGAAGGAAGAACAAAAGGTTGAGCAAGTTGATCGTGAAGAGGAAGCTCACTCGGAGGAGGGAATCACAAAGGCAAAACTGCCTCCACATTCATCATATGAACTAGTGGCCCCATTTCCCGAGGCATTGAGGAAGACAAGGAAGCTTGACAAAGATGCTGACATCTATGAAATTTTCTCCAAGTGTGAGGTAAACATTCCACTCCTTAACTCAATTAAAAATATTCCCCGTTTTGCTAAATTTTTAAAAGAATTATGCAAAACAAAAACAAAAAATAAAGTGAAGGGAAAATAAGAGGTTAAGGTGAGTGAACATGTTTCGGCCTTTTTTCAAAAGAAACTCTCCGAAAAATGTAGTGACCCGGGCATGTTCACTATTCCCTGCAAAATAGGGGACACCATATTTTCTAAGGCGTTGTTGGATTTAGGAGCATCAATAAATGTCATTCCTTATTCCTTGTATAAATCCTTACAACTCGGCCCGCTACATCAAACTGGTGTAGTGATTCAACTAGCGGATCGATCTAATACTTACCCAAAGGGTGTAGTAGAAGTAGAAAATTTGGTTTTCCCTGTTGACTTCTATGTCCTTGAAATCGGAAATGATGACCAAACAACACCCATCCTTTTGGGTAGACCCTTCTTAAAGACCGCAAAAACAAAAATTGACGTGTCTAGTAGTTCACTAACTTTAGAGTTCGATGACCAAAAAGTAGAGTTCAATATCTTTGAATCTTCGAAAAAACAAATGAAAGATCAAACTCTTTGTTCTTTAAACGTTTTGGAACCACAAGAAAGAAATATTTTTGAAAAAGAGAAAATCCCAATTTTTGAAAAAGAAAAGCATGTGGAATTATCATTGGTTAAAGGAGAGTTGTTAAATTGTGAATTAAATCCACCTACGGTTGAGGTGGTGATGAGAACTAAAACTCGGCCTTACTGGAAAAGGCCGAAGAAGAAAAATAAAACTTGGCCTAACAAGGACTTTGAAAAAGCGAGGGATGTCCATGATCCCACTTAAATCAAAAAATAAAATAAAAAACGTCGTGTCGCGACGTTAAATAAGACGCTTCTTGGGAGGCAACCCAAGTCTTTTTTTACATTGTGTGTTGTTTATTTTGAGTGCTTGTTAGAGAGTGAACAATTTTATTTTCAAACAAAAAATATTTTCATAAGGCCTGGGCAGAAACCCGGCCGGGTAAACTCAAAAACCCGGTCGGGTAATAGCGTTAAAATGCATACCCGGAACACAAACCAGCCGGGTAACGCTGGAAATCGGAAAATCAATGAATACCCGATCGGGTAACACCAAAACCCGACCGGGTAAACGGGCAAAAATGCCACTGCTTAAGCGAAATGAAAAACCGCCCGGGTAAAATGGAAAACCCGCCAGGTTTACGGGTTCTTACCCGATTTTTAACCCCAAAACCGACGGGCCCTTCCCCATCTTCCCCAAAAATTCGAAGCTCCTTCTCCAAAAACTCCATAGCCACGCCCAAGCTCCTTCAAATCTTCCAAAAGTCCTACACAATCCCAAATTAAACCTCACAAAAAGTTTCCCCTCATCTCCCTCATCACTCCCATACCATTAACCCCCATTTTTCTCCACCCAATCCTCAAGTCCAAACCCTAGCCAAAAATCCCCAAGTTTCTCAAAGAACCAAGCTATGGCACCCAAAAGAGCCTGTGCTTCCTCCTCCACGGCACCTGTTTCAGTCCCCGACGTCCCTGGATATGAAGGCATCCATTTCTCCACAATAGCACATCGAAAAAAGTTCATCCAACCGTCCAAGAGACAGGTATACCCTAGTCGATTTCTCTGCACCGCTTCATTGACTGGATCGATGCTCTTCAACTTGATGTATGAGTTGTGTGATAGGCTAGGTTTGACATCTTTGATAAATGTTGCCTATAACACACCATCCAGAATTGTACTTGAATTTTTGGGATCTGTTAAATTCACTGCCAATACTGAGGATGAATATGAAGACAAACTCATGTTCCGTTTATTCAACGCAGAAAAAGAATTAATGAAACGTGAGTTTGCAGAATATTTTGGATTGCCAGTTTTGGAAACGGAGGAGAGAGGAAGAAAAATAGACAACTCAGTTGTGTATGACCTGTGGAAACGGATAACAGATGCTAAAACAGTTGATACATCTCACATGTATATTACTCACGTTCAACACCCCGTTTTTCGCATTTTCCTTAAATGGTTTGGTTACTTTGTTTTGGGTAGACCAAATAATCACCAGACTAGGAAAACTGATTTGGGAATCCCTGCAATGGTTGTTTTGACAGAAGCCCCTAGGTTGGACATTGCCTTATTAATGTGGAAACATTTGAAAAAACAATACGAGGCTAGCGGGGATATATTTATATCAGGTATCATACTTCATATTTGCTCCAAATTTGGGTATGTGGAGAGATTACCAGTTCCAGCGTGGATTTTTCTAAACACACAATTTCTGTTAAATGCCAATGATTTGAGCTTTTCTCACAAAGTTGGGGATAATATATTTTACAAATGGCAAATCAACCCCTACCATCATTTCTTTATCTTGCCCAATGAACATGAACTCCCTACCAACATCTTTGATGCCCAACCTGGAGATGGAAGACACTTTTTTCTTCCCGGAGCAATCCCCGATCACTACATCATCCCCGAAGAGATCCCGCACCAACTGGAGCCACCCCCACACATTCCCAATCCTCCACATGATCAACCCCAACCCGACCATCAAGCCCCTCAATTCACCCTTTTTTAACAACAAATGATAGCCGGCATGAACCAAATCCACCTTGACAACACAGCTATGGATGGGAGCATTACTACTCTTTATGAGGAAGTCCGGCAAGTTAGGGAGGAGAACCGTTTGCGTTTTGAACGGTTAGAAGAAAATCAACGAAGAGCATTGGGACCTGTGCATGCATACTTTGATAACCAGGGATACTTCGAATCCATATCAGTTCAGCATCGACACCCTACATGGTATGACCCCTCTTCTTGGGGAACTTTTGGTGGAGGAGGCCATGGCGGTGAGGCTAGCAATTATGGTGGATACCACGGCAAGGATGATGGCGGAGAGCACTAGGGACAGTGCTTGGACAAAGTGGGGGGAGGGGGAGTCACTCATTTGGTATGTACTCTTACACTTTCTACCCTTGTAACTCGCAATATTTTCATACAAAAAAACAAAAAAAAAATGCTAGTTAGGTTGAAAACCCACAAAAAGGGCAATCTAAGCAAAAATGGCTAAAATGAGTGAGTTTGGAAAGGAAAAGGAAAACAAAAAGAAAGGCTAGGATGAAAACCTGAAAAGACTCCTAGGCAGAATGAGAGAATGAGAGAAGTGTTATCTTTGTTTGTGCAGGAACTCATTCCAATTGAGAGTTCTTAGGTTTCAAGAAATGACGAGTATTTTGTTCGCAAAAATGATGAAGACCCCTATTTGTCATTTGGGGAAGAAATGTAAAAATTGAACACTTTACTTGCATTGAACCTACTTCTTAGTTCTATTTCCACAGATTTTGAACTGCTGTGTTGATTTTACTCAAGGACGAGTATTGGACTAAGTAGGGGGAGTTTGATAGCATAGAATTATGTTTGGTTATGTGTGTAATTTTAACTAGTTTTATTTGTTGTTGTTTGGGAAATTACACACTTTTGGTGTAATACTTTATTTTTCTTATTTGTTTGTAATTTGTATAGATTAGGATTATTCTGAGCTTTAACTAGGTAAAGATCATCAAAAGGATCCTTTGAAAGGTGAAGGAAAGTGCAAGGGAACAAGATCAAGTGAAAATTTGGGGAAAAAGTCATTTACCCCGATCGGGTAAAGCATATACCCGATCGGGTATTGACTTGGTCCGAAGATCAAATCTGATTTGGAGGCAATTTAATGTGCATGGTGAAGATTTGACAAAGATTTGTCTTTTACCCGATCGGGTAAATCAAAAACCCGATCGGGTAAGATGTGACAAATGAAGATTCCGGGCAATTTATTAGGAAACCTGATCGGGTTTCTCAAAAACCCGGTCGAGTACATGGCCCTGGCAGCTCCAAACACCTATAAATACACCCCCTTTCCTTCCCATTTGATCGCCAATTCCTATACACTTCTAAGTTCAGTTTGGTTAAGTACTTTCTTTATATTTTTATCATGTTTAGTCTCCAAATGAGGAGCTAAACTCTTCCATCTTGGTTTTGCTACTTTGAAGCTTAATGAATTTGTAAGTTGTGAGTTATTCTCTTTAATCTTCTTCCTTGAATATTAATTCTTCTTTTAAATACTATTTCTATATCAATGTTGGGGAGTGTTACTAAGATGACAATTAGTAATTAACATCTTGACATTAGTTATAGTAATAGTTATTTCTTCCTCTACGTTAATATTGGGGAGTGTTACTAAGATGACAATTAGTTAACATCTTGATATTAACTATAGTCGGATTCATCTTCTTTAATATTCTTCCTTGAGTATTAATTAGTTCCTATTCATATTTCATATTAATTTTTTGAACATTACTTAAAGGATCAACTAGTTTTGTTTCCTATATTAATTATTACTAGAATCGATCGACGAATACGCTTGTTAATTGTTCGATCGTTTCACGGTAGTAAACTTGGATTATTAATGCATGCGTTTCATGGTTAATAAACCAAGGGGAATTAATTATATTGATTAAACCAATAAACCGCTTGTGTTGAGGTTATTAATCTCAATCGTTTTCATCTTGATTTTATTGCTACTATCGGGTTAATATACGGAACGTGTTCTATATTAACTCGGTAGTAAGTTTTATTAATGAACGCGTCTCGTTATTAATAACTACCCTCGATGAACTGGATATACTCCTCGATTGAGTATTCGAGAGGAAGATAGTTAAAGATATAACCGGGATCGAAGAACATTTCATTAAGTGGATAAAAGCAAAACCAAGTCTCCATCTCTATTAATTAAACTCATTTGAGTCATTCATCTTAGTGTTAATTAAATTAAATCAAATCAAATCTAAAAACCCCCTTTTTACTGGTTATATAAAAAGAGAAGTATTCCTTTCCCTGTGGATACGAACCTTTTTTCGCTATATTACGTATCAGTGTTGTATTGTATTATTACGTTGAGTGCACACCACTAGGGGTGTGCACCGGTCCAAAACCGGACCGGACCGGACCGGAACCGGTTAGGACCGGAACCGGAATCATCATTTTCTATGGACCGAAGACCGGATCTGAATCTAACCGGTCCGGACCTGAATTTTCCGGTCCGGTCCGGGTTTGACCCTAATTGACCCGGTTTTAAAAAAAGACATATGGAGTATTATCTTAGAGTGTTCTTAGCTGACCCCAAATTTTTTAGGAATAAGACTTGGATGTTGTTGTTGTTGTTTCAAACTATAATTTTATATGCAGATATGCTAAATAGACTAAATAATTGTTTAGCTCATTTATTAATTTTGGAATATAGTCATCAAAACTATTCAATTGTAACAATTAGTATCCCACAATAATTAAAACTACAATCTTTTGTGTACTAAATTGGCAAAATTTATTGTGGGGTAATAAAAACTAAATTACGTCCAAAAATATACTACATATAAACTACATACACACCTGCAAATAAAGAAACAAATAAAAAGCGATTTGGAAAAATCAAACAAATATAAACTACGATCAATAAAAAACTTAGGACCTGCTACATAAAAAAAATTATAAACAACTTAGGAAATAATTAGACACCAAATACACACTCCGTATATATTCGTGTATATAACAAAAGGCAAAAATAAGCCATAAACATAGTAGTAAGCCAAATATAAGTTGACTAATGATTCAAAACGAAGTATATATTTTATGGAACAATAGGTTACCGGTCTATTCCGGTCCGGACCTTTTTTTTCCGGGTTTGACCCGGACCGGACCGGAAACCCGGAATCTTGAAAAACTAAAGACCGAAACCCGGACCGGTTAATACCGGTCCGGTCCGGACCGGTTAATACCGGTCCGGTCCGGACCGGGTCATTCCGGTCCGACCCGGTTAATGCACAACCCTACACACCACGACAAAGTGCACGTCACCGGTCATTGACATATAGTTGGGATTATATAGAAATAATAAACAGTTCAGATTATTGCGAGCGGATCGGTAATAGTTGGAATTATTCTTTTCGATTTTCCCTATATTTATTAAAAATTTAAATTGACCCCGTGAGTATGAATAAATAGATACTTAATGCATGAGAAATGATCCCGTCAGGCTGGTCTGATAGAATCCGTCGTCTAGCCAAAGTCATTTGGGGCTCTTCCCGGGGATTTTTTTGATGAAATTTGATAGTTTCCCGGTAAACCGCTAGTTGCTAATAATATAGAGAGAAAGTGCTTGCAATAAATGAGTTGTGAACCCTCTACAACTTCCCCCAAGGTGGGGTATTTATAGAGGAAATATAGAGTATTTACATGCGTTCTACTCCGCTGATTAGGACATAATGAAGTTATTCGCTGACGGTTCTGGCTGAGGTGTATGGGTGCACCTCGAGTGCAGTGGTTGCAGTCCCTAGATAGGCTCCTAGTGGCGTGTTACCGAGGTGCTTCCCTCCGAGGTGATGGTACGGACAGAAAGTCTGTCTCTTCATTTTGGACAGGGCTTATTAGTTAGGTCCCTTGGTACCGGTGTGGATTTAGGCTGTCTGTAAACAACGGTAAATCCAAGAGTATTTGGATCGTGGGCCCGAGCCCATATACTCTATCAGGAGTCCCCCACTCTCTGAGCTGAGGAGCACCGAAGTGAAAGAGAGTAGAGTTTTTCTGATGTCGATCCTATGCTTTGATTCCTGGCGTTTGTTTGAGCTTTGAGTCCGGAGTGATGCATTCTGAGGTGAGCTTTGGCATCCGCATGCAAATTAATCCATTTTCTGTTATTTTCGATTTTTTGCTTTTTCATCTTTCGGCTTAGGTGTAGTCCCTTAGTCCCCCACTCCTGAAGCCGAGATGATCATCGGTTTGAGGAGCATGCCATTGATACCGAGGACCACTTGGTGGTTTATGTGTTGAACATGTGTGTCGAGTTGCCGCATGCGAGGTGACACGGGGTCCAATCTCTTTGGTGAACACTTGTTGGAAATATGATAATAATAATAATAATAAAAATATTAATTGTTAGTGGTCTCATTTTTGGGCCCTGAGATATATGTGTAACATATTCTTATGTAATGGGAGTGACTTATTATCAAAGTACAACTTTCATACTTGGATTTATTTCATTTATTGATTGGAATCCATAGTTGTAAAAGTTGTAAAGTGAAATATTGTCTTATGTAATAGATAGATGGTCTATTAATAAAATATTATGTGATAAGGAAAATCATTCAAGTATCACGTAAGGTAGCTTGAAATATTATTCCGTACGCTCAGGCCCGCTCGGGATGATCTAAAAGTGTATGAGAAAATGTCTCAAGTTAAAGACCATTTAATTTATGGACAACAATTTTGAAATGTTTTATTATCTTAATAGATAATGAAACGGTGGCTATTAAACTAATTTGGAACGTTTCAAATACTTGAATTTGAATGGTCTAAGTGGATAGCTAATAAGCCTGGTTAATGATTATTCAAGGATCATTAAAATGATATTAAGGAATAACCGTTACTTACTTCCATTCAAATGAATATGTTGTGAATTTGATTTCCATGCACATAACTGATGTGCTGCTCAATCTCCCTAGAGTATATATCCGTACAAAGCATAAGGAAAGATAGAACACATGTACTACTTGATGATTTTTCCTCCTAACGCACAAACAAATTTGATGAACACATGTCTCTTCGTGTGGTTATTGTTCGAGTTTCTCTTCGAGTGTCAAAAACTCAAAAACCAAAGTCTATTCGGATACTTTTCTCTTCATTTTGTCAAGCTCATCTCTTTCTAAGGCATTTCGGGCAACGGTCGAGGGTTTCAGTCAAGGTAGCTACAAGACTGAAACGGAGTAGGATTATCCTGGGAGCGAGCTAGCCAGACCCGTCCAAATAGCTATCGGGATACGGGGGCTATCTTTCTTCAAGGCCAGTTCGTTTTAACGGGCGATCCTGCGATAAATTTTCTTATCTTTTCTATTTATTCATTTTTATTTATTCTAACTATTACTATTATTGTTTTTTTTTTCGTTCTTGCATTTGGTGGTTTGTCTGGTGATTTGTTTAAACTCGGGATTTTTATCTGGTTAAACTCGCATTTTTAATATCAATTTCTCTAACAATCTTGAAGAAAGATATTATTTCTCGAGTTTTGGAAAATCCAAAAATGGCAAACTTGGAAAATGCTGTTAACAATGAAACTGTTGGTTTAGAGCATGTTTTTGTCGCCCCTGAAAATGATAATTCTGTGTCTGTCACTAATTCACAAGGCACACCTGAATATATTGCTACGGGCTCGCACAGGGTGGATTTAACCGAGATGCCCGAAAAATTTTCTGGGCATTTTTTCAAGCGTTGGCAACAACGCATGAAAATTTGATTAATCACCAAGGGCTTGCTTTCAGTGATTATGACGGTGTGTCCTCCGGTTGTCGAATCTGATCCCAAAAGTCTTGAACGTCATGGACTTTGGCTTGAGAGGGACGAAATTGCAAAAGGCATGATTCTCATGGGTTTATCCGACATGTTATTTGATGTCTATTGTACCCTCCATGGGACGGCCAAAGACCTTTGGGATGAGTTAGATAGAAAATATAATACTGATGACCACGGTCTTGAAAAATATATTGTTTCTAAATTCCTACGATTTGACATGAAAGAAGGAAAATCGGTTTTAGAACAGACACAAGAATTTGAGCTTATCTTACATTCTCTTCGTGAAGCAAACATGGAATTGCCTGAAAAATTTAAAGTGATGGCGGTCATAGAAAAATTTCCCAAATCATGGGAAGATTTTGGTATGACTTTAAAACATAAAATGAAAAAGATCACTTGGAAATCTTTGATGCATTCCATTACGGTTGAGGAGGAACATAAGAAAGCGGATTATATTGCGCCTGTTGAATTTCAACTGAAGGCTCATGTTATAACTGGGGGAAAGCAAGCACATAACTCTAAAAATAAGCAACCATCATCTTTTAAACCAATAAAGGCCAAATTAAAAATTGCAAAGAAACCAAAGGCAAACCGACCATGCTGGAACTGTGGACAGATGGGGCATTGGGCAAAATTATGTCCAAATAAAAAGGCCAAGGCTCAATCTGGGGGACCTCAAGTCAACATGGTGACTGGAGGGAATAGTTCTAATGGGTACGTGTCTATTAATCCTCAAATTTTCACTATTTATAATTCCAATGAGTGGCTAATAGATACAGGAGCGAATGTGCATGTATGTGCTGACAAATCGCTCTTTGTTTCTTATCAGCCTGCGGTTGGAAGAACAGTGATGATGGGGAACACAAGTGTTGCAAGTGTGCAAGGAATTGGAAAAGTAGAAATAAAATTCCCTTCGGGAAAAATTCTATCTTTGCATGGAGTGCATCACATTCCCAAAATTAGAAGGAACATCGTTAGTGGTTCCATTCTAGTTAGGGAGGGTTATGAACTGTCTTTTAAATTAAATAAAGTTGTAATTTTATTTGGTGGAACTTTTATTGGCAAGGGTTACTTGTCTGATGGACTTTTTAAAGTTATGGTTGATTATTTAGAATTAAATTATGTATCTGAGAATTGTGATTCTTCAACTTTATGGCATTATCGTTTGGGTCACGTTAATTTAGATTCTGTGAAAAGAATGATGAATTTAAATTTAATTCCTAAGCACTCTATTGATAAAACTAAGAAATGTATGGTATGTGCTACTACTAAACAAGTAAGAAAACCATATCATTCACTTGATAGAAATTCAGAATTACTTGATTTAGTTCATACCGACATTTGTGAGTTTAATGGAGTGCTTACACGTGATAAGAAAAAATACTTTATCACTTTTATTGACGATTATTCTAAATACTGTTATGTGTATCTACTTAAGGGTAAAGATGAAGCTCTTGAAAAATTCTTAATTTTTAAGAATGAAATAGAGAATCAAACTGGCAAGAAAATTAAAAGGTTAAGGTCTGATAGGGGAGGAGAGTATACTTCTAATTTAGTTGTACTGGAATGCCAAAAATATGGTATAGTACATGAGGAAACACCTCCTTATTCACCACAATCAAATGGAGTAGCTGAACGGAAAAATAGAACTTTTAAAGATATGATTAATAGTTTATTAGAGAATTCTGGATTACCTAAATTTATGTGGGGGGAAGCCTTGAATACGGCATGCCATATTTTGAATAGGATTCCCATGAAGCATAAAGATAAGTGTCCATTTGAACTCTTGACAGGCAGAAAACCGAGTTTGAAATATTTTAAGGTGTGGGGCTGTCTTGCAAAAGTGTTAGTCCCTGAACATAAAAGAAAGAAACTTGGGTCTAAAACTGTTGATACTATTTTTATTGGTTATGTTGAACATTCTTATGCAATGAGATTTTTGGTTATTAAATCTGAAATTTCTGGCATAAATGTCAATACTATTGTAGAATTTCGTGATGCTACTTTCTTTGAAGATGTTTTTCCAATGAAAACGGGTGTGCCCCAAAATACTTCTTTTAAAAATCAAGAAACCACATTTAATTCAATTCCTGATCAAGTGGAAAAGATGACAAATGTGGGGGTAGAATCTGGTAGTTCTAGTCATATTGATTTTGAATCAAATGATATAGATGAGCCTAGGAGGAGCAAACGAGATAGGATCACTAAGGATTTTGGAAGTGATTTTATCACTTACAACATTGAGGGTGATCCAATTTCCTTTAGAGATGCAATGGCCACGTCTGAGGCCATGTATTGGAAGGATGCGATTAAAAGTGAAATGGACTCCATTGTTCAAAATGGAACATGGGAGCTCGTTGATCTTCCTCCCGGGTGCACGACCATTGGATGTAAATGGATTTTTAAGAAGAAGTTAAAACCAGATGGAACCATTGATAAATATAAGGCCAGATTAGTTGCTAAGGGTTATAAACAAAAAGAAGGTATTGATTTTTTCGATACATATGCTCCGGTTGCAAGAATGACCACAATAAGAATGCTTATAGCATTGGCCTCCGTATATGGTCTTAAAATTCATCAAATGGATGTTAAGACAGCTTTTCTTCACGGTGACCTTGAAGAAGAAATTTATATGGATCAGCCTGAGGGATTTGTGGCAAAAGGCAATGAGAGAAAAGTTTGTAAATTAGTTAAGTCTTTATATGGACTTAAGCAAGCCCCTAAGCAATGGAACGAAAAATTTGATAAAGTAATTTCTTCGTTTGGATTTACTCTTATAGATGCTGATCAAAGTGTTTATTATAAATGTAAAGGTGATATAAGTATTATTTTATGTCTATATGTTGATGATATATTATTATTTGGAAGTAATGATAATATTATTTTTGAGACTAAGTCATTTTTGAAATCTAAGTTTGAAATGAAGGATATGGGGGTGGCTGAAGTAATTCTTGGGCTAAAGTTGACTAGATCAACCGAGGGCATTTCTGTTTCTCAGTCTCATTATATTGAAAAATTAATTGAGAAGTTTGGATTTAAAAATAGTAGAATTGCTAAAACGCCCTATGATCCTTCTGTAGCTTTGTATAAAAATGAAAGTGGTGTTCCTGTGTCTCAATTAAAATATTCTCAGATGATTGGTAGCTTGGGTTACTTAGCTAACTGCACTAGACCTGATATTGCATTTTCAGTGTCTAAACTTAGTCGGTACACTTGCTGTCCAAATAGAACTCATTGGGAGGCCTTAGATAGAGTATTTAGATACTTGAAAGGAACTATTTCATTGGGTTTGCATTATGGTAAATATCCTCCTATTCTTGAAGGATATAGTGATGCAAGCTGGATAGCTAAGAACTCCGGGAGTTATGGGTGTACCGGCTATGTTTTTACGTTTGGTGGTGGGGCTGTTGCTTGGAAGTTCACTAAACAAACTGTACTTTCTCGGTCTACTTTTGAGGTCGAATTATGTGCGTTGGATACTACAGGGATTATGGCTGAATGGTTTAAGGGACTTATGTCCGAGTTACCTATATTCAGCAAGCCAATTCCACCTATTTGTTTGCATTGTGATAGTATGAGTATAATTGCAAAAATTAGGAGTACCAAGTATAATCAAAAGACTAGGAGACACATTCAAGTTAGATTAAAAACTATAAGGAAATTTGTGTCTCAAGGGGTATTTGCTGTTGATTTTGTTGGATCCAAAGATAATACAGCGGACCCTTTAACAAAAGGACTTGATTTAAATCAAGTGATAAAATCAAGGTTAGGAATGGGGCTGAAACCCAATAATTATTCATCTACGGTAGCAACCCAACCTAACTGAGTGGAGATCCCATAAAGTAGGTTCAATGTGGTATAAACAAACCGTAGAGTGAATTGTGCATCTCATGAAAATAAATTTTTTAATGAGTTCTATTCCTTGAAAGCCTTCAAGATGTTGAAATTGCTAAGTTAGTAAGAGTTTAAGACTCTGAATGGGATCGAGCTTTAATAGCAGAGTGTTAGCAATGCACTCTTGGAGATGCCCAACTATGAGAATGTTATTGTGTGGCCGCAATAAGAGAATGTGGGTTTATTCTCGATGACATTCTTGAGACAGGATCGGACGCACGGCCGTAATGCGTCACCCCTATAGATCGTTGCCATTGCCGTTAGTGTGTTGCTTTTATCCCACGCCAACACAACCAAGGTTCGAGTTCAAGAACTCTGTTCACTCAGTTCCTGTGGGGGTAAGGGGTAAGAGCTTAGAATTTGGTTCAAACCGGAAGGTACCATATTCGAAAGCACACTTTGTCTTAGAGTTGAGTCTACAACTATGGATTTGTGGGGGATTGTTGGAAATATGATAATAATAATAATAAAAATATTAATTGTTAGTGGTCTCATTTTTGGGCCCTGAGATATATGTGTAACATATTCTTATGTAATGGGAGTGACTTATTATCAAAGTACAACTTTCATACTTGGATTTATTTCATTTATTGATTGGAATCCATAGTTGTAAAAGTTGTAAAGTGAAATATTGAAATAGTAAATTGTTGTCTTATGTAATAGATAGATGGTCTATTAATAAAATATTATGTGATAAGGAAAATCATTCAAGTATCACGTAAGGTAGCTTGAAATATTATTCCGTACGCTCAGGCCCGCTCGGGATGATCTAAAAGTGTATGAGAAAATGTCTCAAGTTAAAGACCATTTAATTTATGGACAACAATTTTGAAATGTTTTATTATCTTAATAGATAATGAAACGGTGGCTATTAAACTAATTTGGAACGTTTCAAATACTTGAATTTGAATGGTCTAAGTGGATAGCTAATAAGCCTGGTTAATGATTATTCAAGGATCATTAAAATGATATTAAGGAATAACCGTTACTTACTTCCATTCAAATGAATATGTTGTGAATTTGATTTCCATGCACATAACTGATGTGCTGCTCAATCTCCCTAGAGTATATATCCGTACAAAGCATAAGGAAAGATAGAACACATGTACTACTTGATGATTTTTCCTCCTAACGCACAAACAAATTTGTAAAAGAAGAGGAACACTAACTCCTTTCTTTTCTCTTCTCATTTGTCTCTTCGTGTGGTTATTGTTCGAGTTTCTCTTCGAGTGTCAAAAACTCAAAAACCAAAGTCTATTCGGATACTTTTGCTCTTCATTTTGTCAAGCTCGTCTCTTTCTAAGGCATTTCGGGCAACGGTCAAGGGTTTCAGTCAAGGTAGCTACAAGACTGAAACAGAGTAGGATTATCCTGGGAGCGAGCTAGCCAGACCCGTCCGAATAGCTATCGGGATACGGGGGCTATCTTTCTTCAAGGCCAGTTCGTTTTAACGGGCGATCCTGCGATAAGTTTTCTTATCTTTTCTATTTATTCATTTTTATTTATTCTAACTATTACTATTATTGTTGTTGTTTTTTTCGTTCTTGCATTTGGTGGTTTGTCTGGTGATTTGTTTAAACTCGGGATTTTTATCTGGTTAAACTCACATTTTTAATATCAATTTCTCTAACAACACTGAACAAGGTAACCCTATGGGAGAATCCCTATCCGAAGGTCGCTGTCCAGAGACCAACATCGTGGTGCTCAACTCGAGGGGCTTACTCTGGTCTTTGAGTTAAGATGGGTACCTGGGGTGCATCACTTTTGTTTGACGCTGGCGATTTGTTGTCGGGGTCCAATAGGCCTTGGGTTCACTGATGTGTTTGGCATTGGTGTGTGTCTTCATAAATTTTTCGTTGTGTACCATATGGTGGTGTCGTGGTGTATCGTGGTACACCACGTGTGATAAACCGCAACGCACCAGAAGAGCAAACATTTTGAGATAGGTGGCATGAGGTGAGTGGTCGAATCAGGGCGGTCACATCGATTGAACCGAATGGCAGCCGTCATGATGACACGTGTAACGACCATTGAGGGGGTCATCATTGCTCCGCCTATAAATACTTGGCCTTAGGATTTTTTTTTTCCTTGTGTGCTATCTTGAGAACGGACGGAGTACTGCCAAATTCTAGAAAGAGAAACTCCCTTTGAGGTTCTTCATAATCTTGAAACCTTCAAGGTTAGTTCTTCATCCGTTCTTCGCCAAATTTTTCATACTTAGCTTTCATTGACTTAATCTAATGTTAGCAAGTAGTCACCTTTTGATCTATTAGCCTAAGTACAAATCCGTTAGTAATGTCGTCCTCTAACTCCCAAGACATATCTGGGTCGCCCCCAACTTCCACTCGGAGGCTGAGCAATACTTATCTAGTCTAGACAGCTTTGACATATTTGTTCGGAGTGGGGGACAGATAGGAATTCGGCTCAGGAGTGGCCTGGTGGTTCAACTCTTGCGTCCCCCTCCTGAACCGCCGCCTGGGAGTGAACGTGTGTTTCGGATTTGGAAGAAAACATTTCACAGATGCTACAACGAGACTGTGTGGAGCTCATGTAGGAAGTTATCTCTTTGCTTGACTTATTTTAGTTTTGTGTTTTATTTTGTTGTTTGAATTATTTTTAAAGCCTATGCTGCAAGGTGTGCCAAGAAGATTGGAAATTTAGCTTATTCTTATTGTTAAAGTTTGTTTCATGATTAGCGATTCATGTTACTCTTTCAGGCTTGATCATTTCTATGTCTAATCATAGGGTTTGTCGTCGTAGTTGGTGTCAAGTATTATTTTTCTTTGATTGATGTAAGTATGTTACGATCATGAAACTAATTATATCAATATAGGCTATTTTCTTTCAAAAAAGGTTTTACACTTCTTTGAAAATGTTTCCAATATTTGAAATACACAAAAAAGATGGATCAAATCGAGATTGGATCGACCAATCTCAATCCCAAAAAATGCACCCCGGGGCCGATCTAAGTGAACCACCTCCCTAGGCCAATCTCCTAATTGAACCATTAATAACTCTAGGACCGGGCCTGACTCGCAACCGTATATGAAGACTTTCTCCCAATCCCAATCTCACATTTTCTTTCCGAGTCATCATCGAGAGTAAGTCCACCCATATTCCTCATATAATGTTATATTTCTAAGAGTGTTTCTATTTAAATTAATTTCAATCCCAAACAAGATCAAGTCTGATTTAGGGCTGGACTCGGGCCGGTTCGGGCCCGGTTCAGGCCTGGGCCCGGCCGGGCCTCGGGCCAGGGAAGGGGAGGCCCGAGCCCGAACCGCCGGTGGCCGGTTCCGAGCCAAACCGGGCCGGGCCGAACCGGCCCAATTATTTTTTTTTTTGTTCTCCTATTTAATCCCCTACCCCTCCCCCTCAATCCCAAACCACCTCAAATGGCCCAAAATACCTAATCCAACCTAAAACTTAAAAAAATTTCAAAAAAAAAAATTAAAATCCGGACTGGGCCCGAACCGGCCGGGCCGGTTCACCAAAACCTGGGCCCGAGCCCGAACCGCCCAGCAGCCGGGACGGGCCGAACCGAACCGGTAGACCCACCGGGCCCCGGGCCGGGCCGGGCCGGGCCGGGCCGGTTCCGGGCCGGGCCGCCCGGCCCGAGTCCAGCACTCAGACTCTGATTAGACCAGATTTCAACAATTGAAAATTACATATATAGCATACATTATACATATATCAAACCACGCAATTCACACTATACTAGACGAGATCAGTTCAACCCAAACCAGATAGAAAAATTTCAATCCAATAAAAAACATCTTAAGATTGAACTCAATTATTAATAATTTGTTGCACTTTTTTAAAGTTCTCGGATCATTACAACAAATATAGGTTAGGAAGTTTTGCAAAAAAAAAAAATCTGAGGTCTTGAAGACTTGAATCCAATACACCAAATTTAATCACTTTTCTGTTATAAGATGTTATTGTCATTGGAACAAAACTCTGTATATAATAATATCATTCTATATGAGGCTATGAGCATATTATGTAACAAATAAATAATTGTTCTAGGTATCAGCGCCAAGTTGTAAGATTACACTAGCTAGTATATACGTAGTATAAATATTATAATACATATACATATAATAAGATATTTGGTTGTGTGCACATGAACATGCATTGGAGGAGAATGAATGAAAAAAGTTGGAACGATCATTACATCTACCAATCAAACATTTTAATATGAGTGTTTGTCAAGATCAAAAGCGAGTTTGTAGAATTCCGCGTTTCTCTTGTCTGACTTGGGAGACTTGAAATTCGCCCACCACTCCACCCCACTGTCCTTTGCTTCAGACTTGGTACGTGTTGTGTTGTCTAAGAAATATGCCGCAACCCCGGCAACAAAAGCTTTCGACGAGAACGGCACATTGACTATGTCATTAAACTGATATTGAACCACACACAAAAAAGAAACACCAAAAGGAAATATATAAAGTAACTTACACAAATACAGTAATAACAAAAGCAAAAGCACATATGGAAAAGTGATGAGATTAAGTGCTAAGTCATCCCATGCCACTCAACTATAAAAACAAAAGCATATAAGACATAATATCTTGGGTTGTTTTGAAATTCTAAGTTTTAATAAATAAGTAAAGATTAATAAGCATACCCATCTCCCACTCGTGTGGACAGGTCCGTAGCCATTGATGGCAGCATATTGGTTGAAGTACTGAGGGATGGACAAACCAAGAAAGATGGAAAAGCCAAGAATGAACTTTGTTCTGTAGGTATTCAGGTTGCAAAATTGAAGCAAGGTTAAACCTCCACCACCTGATCATAATAGATAGGAGAGATAGGTGGTGACTAAGAATGTCTCACTTAATAATTATACAAACCCACCCACATGTAAGATTATATTGACCTTTTTTGACATCACCCATGTCTGAATAGTATAATACACTTACCAACATGAGCAAAAAGCAGGCAATACAAAGCGCCGACTATTGGTATTGGAATTGAAGCTAAGACTGCTCCAAATTTCCCTAATGTAATATGATTTGGTTAGAAAAGATTATCTCTTTGAAAACAATGAGAGATTCAACAAGAAGAATCTATAGGATATTTGGTATGCCTATCTCATTGTATATTACGTAGTAGTGGGTAGTACTATTATTATAATAGCTTACTTACCAAAAATAGAAAAGAAAATCATGAAGCCAGCAGAGACCTGAACTACTTTTCGACTGCCAATACGTGTAGCTGCTAGAAGGCCAGCACTTTCTCTGCGCATTCAAGTAACCAGATAGTATATTATTATAACATTTATAAGATCCTTACTTTTAACGTCATGTGCAGGTGCTAGTTAGGCTAGCTTCACCAACTGTACTGACGGATTAGCATGTATTTGGCCAGAGCTCTTACAATAAAATGGAACTTACATTGATACAGAAGATCCAACTCCGGTACCAAATATCCCACATAAAAAAATGCCAATTCCCTGCATGGAAAGCCAAATTTCTTTATGATTTGTGAAATAAAACAAGAAAAACAGAAGCAAATATATCCTTTGTTTAATGAGACACATGAAAAAAAACTTAAATCTAAGACAAGATGAGATGGTCGCAGGGTGACCATTTTCATGTCAATGCAGCTCAAAAAGTACGGGCATTTGTTGTTATGATTCAAAGAGCATATACCGATATAAGCTTCTAAGTTTGTGTGGAGTTTTTTTTTTAAATCCCAGTGCACAACCATCCGAGGATGGGGTAGGGACCGGGGAACACCCTACCTATTTATTAATAAGGAAAGATACATAGTAGGAGGACATAATGCCGAGCCTACCAAGAAAAATACTAGATTACATACAGATAACTTGTAGCATCACATTTGAGAATGCCTACAAAATGATTTAAGTGATTTTGTGATCTTTTTATCTGGATCTAAGTTTGTGTGGAGTTGAACTTTATTAAGAGCATATTCAAAGAACAATACAAAGAGCGTATCAAACTTTATTAAGAGTTGATATCACATTCTAAAAGGTCAAACTTATAAGACGATTAGCTGTGGAGTTATATCTGAGTTTGTATTTTTAGTAGGATCCATTGCTCGTTGGAGGTTAATGGGCTCTCATGTCATATTAAGCTATTAAGGTTACAAGTTTATTTAAACGGTCAACCTTACAGGAGTAGTAGTCCACAGTCATTTAATAAGAGTTTGTATCTAACTGGTGTGGGATGACTTCACAAACTTTCTCTTTGGATTAACATGAGGTTGATCTAGAGGGGCCTAATCGAATAAATAAGATACACCTTTTTTTTTTTAATAAATAAGATACACCTATACTAGCAATGTATTCTTCTTAGTTCCTATAAGTGGATGTCTGACTTTAGAAGCAATGACTCGAATGAGACTTGAAGCTGTTTGCATTAATAATCTCTGCATTTTGGGTTGTGGTATTAAAAGAAGATAGGTTTGCAGTGCTTTAATGTTTTGGTCATATATGATTCCTCTACGTATAAATGTAATGATACGGACCTGAACTTATGGCGAGAGAATTAATAGAAATATTACTGACTATTTTAATAAGATGTAAAAAGGACGTGGGCTTGGCCAAGTAGTTAGTTAGATTGAGGGGAAGCCTCATTGGAAAAGAATAAATAGAGGCCCTCTCGAATTGGTCTCCCTCGTATTCCTCTTTGTTTTCTACAATATTTCTACTCCGAAATTTCTCTGTACGTATCATGTAACCAAATAAATCCTATGATTACCTGCCAACCTGCACCACGGCTTAGAACGTATGGTGGAACTGGAGTTGCACTTGCAAACCTTGCAACAATAATGAACCCACCTGTGGACTGCAAACACCACAGCAAAACAAGGAGTTAGTTCAAGACCAGCTGTTTACCAAGAATATAGAACAACTAAGCGCCTAAGCGACAAACATATGCTAGGTAGATAAGCAATATATAAATAGAACGCTCAGAATAAAAAAGGCACTTTCGACTACAAAAGGTTTCATTTTAACTAAAGAATACTTGGTAGCCAATATTGAAGGCAATGAGAATTGGGTTGGGAGGCAATGAGAATTGGACTGGGTGGTGATCCAAGGATATAAAGGGTGTTGGCATCGATAAAAGTTCATGTCATAACTCATAAGCATAAGCTGCACAGCGATGTGGTGAGTGATTTTAGTGATGTGACACAGAAGAAGATTTAATATTTTAGTGAAGATAGTGTGTAGAATATAGAGAGCAATTTTATAGTGGGGCACTTTTTTCTCCTAAAGCTTTACATTATACTAGCTCGGAGTGTCTGATTGGTTTTATAAACGGTTCCCAAAACCTTTGTAAATTTTACACAGAAATTCTCCAGTACTGAAATCTCTAGACACATATAACTTCGCCTATGCTACTTCGAAAGGTCTCAACAAATGCACCACTCCTCTTACTTGCATTATAAATACAAAGAAAAACCCTCATGAATAGACGATCAAATGTGAAGAAAACTCATATAGGTGGAGAGCGGTTAAAGGATAGAAAACACTTGATATGAGAACAATTAACGCACATACATTCAAGACATCAAATTATCATTATCAAAGCAAATAATCTTATTGCCCCTTAAATAAGCATAAATAACACAAATGAATAATACAAAATGAAAGATATGATTGTTGCTCTTAATATAAAATAGCAATACAAGGAACTACATCAATTATATATCTGCCCGTCAAGCTTGACAAGAATGAGAAGAAAAAAAACTAAACCTCTACAAGAGCAACAAATGTGGCCATCAACATTGCAAAGGAATCACCCGCATCAAATGAAGGTGCTCCCCATTGAAAGGGGTATGGAATCTTAATCCTGCCGTAAATTAAAAAGGCAGATGAAAATATAAAGGCTTCACACTATATGTGACTAAGTAAACTGTTAACTGGTTGAGTAATATCTAGTGCTTTACAGGATTGTTCTTTGCATAAGGAAAAATTATCACATGAAGTATATACCATGGGGCAGCATGAACGAGACCAGAGCGATTAGTTTGGCAGCTGTTTTGGGTTTTTAGTGACCTGTGACTATAGGCTCCACTAACCGTAAGTATGTAGGCATATAGCCATACAATAGTCACCGAAATTACAACAGCGAGACGAACACAACCATCTTTCCCTCCATTTAAGAGGCGACCCAAATACTGAAATACCAAAATTAACAATTTCATTATTAAAACAATGTATGTGATTGACCAGTCCAGGGGAGAGAATTTACTTTTTACTCATTACAGTACAAATATTTTACTAAATATGATTTGCAGCACTCTTACCAGGTAGATAAAGACTACGATGAGAAGCTGTGGTAATCCTATTTCAATACAACCTGCAACCTAAACAAAAGTTGTTAAACCATTAGTCCATAATATATGGACAAAGTGAAGATGCAAACGGTAGATTAGCATACAAAGACAAATGGCCAAAAGAAGACAATATGTGGAGTTAAGGTAACATTTATAATCTTAAAAAAACTATATATAAGCAACAGGCATCAATGTATACTGACCGCAGGGAAACCATGCTCGTATAGACCAAAACCAGCAAGGCAAACCAAAGGAACTGCTGAAAGCGGACTCAAATGACTAAAAGGCCATAGAAGAAGAAGAATCATTAACACACTGAGTTTATTATACAACGATGCAGTTATCCAAAAAATGCAACAAGACAGTATATAACATGTACAATAACAACCAATGTTTAAGAGAACCAGACAAAAATGTTTGAACATTATTAACTTCGGACTAGATCAACTAAATTGGGCGGCCCAAAACCTTGGGTGCAAAACAAACAAACAAACAAACAAACAAACCATAATAGACCGGGCTCTAATGCCAAATAGAGAATTGGGTTCCATTCAAAAAGTTCTGATTTAAATTGAGGAATAATCCAAAGTCTGATATGTTGATTTTTATTCCATATTCAGTATTTTTCTTCAACACCACATGATCGAGCATTGTTAATCTGACCTATAATAAGTCAATAGAAAATGATGGATACTAAAACATTAGGTCGAAAGTTAAAAAAAAATGGACTCGATCTTTGAGTATGATTTGGTCCAAATGTCTTATAACCCCATTAGGTGACTCGAATACACCCCTATATTCTATCGGTCATAAAACGATACCAATGTTTTGCAAAAATAGGTATCACAAAGAAACTACTAAACTAATACGTAGTATATGTGAATATAATTGGAAGTACAGCTCATAATATCATCATACAAAAAAAGTTGAATAGAACATTCTTTCAAAGATTGAAAAACAAATTAGTTCATCACTGCATACATGCAATATCAGCACAAGTAGATAAAATTTTAACCAACCTTGTAATGCTGCGCCAGAGACTACTAAAACCGAGGACTATCTGAAGAGTTGAGGAAATCATATATGCACCTTGTGTGGCCCGCATTATCTTCTTGAATTTCTGATCATGGAAACAGATTGAGAAACAACATTTACTGAGCTTATTAAAGACAAATTATTGTGGAAACTGGATAAGTTTCCACCAAATGTGAACAACTGTACTACAAAATTAAACATGAAGCATTCTAGCTCATTGGAGGAGCATGAGATCCAACTAACTTAGGCTCTTATCACCGTGTGGATGACACAAATGTTTCTTAATGATGTAATGCTAAATCTATCACCAACCAAATATTACCCGATATATAGAACCGAACAAAGAGAATACAAAAGATGCAAGAACAGCAAAATTTACGTGGTTCAGCAACTGCCTCGCAAATATCAAATTTTCACAAGTAGGAGATACAAATGTTTTTTTAGCACCCAGTACACAGACTTCACCGACTAATGTTGAGATACAAATATTTTCAAACCACAGATTTGGAGTCAGGTGAAGTGTTTGTCAACGGCTGGGAGTAAAGAGGACTTTGAATACATTACCTAGTGTGGCAAAAACTAATATGTTGTCAGAAAGAGTATAAGGGAGCTCGGTAGCTGCAAATTCATCAGATTGGCCTTTTGTTGTACTGTGTGTACAGTATATGGAAGAATAGGAATTCCAGAATTTTTTATAGAAGCCATGCTCATGCACCGTCCATGATATATTTTTGCAGATTAAGATTTTGACTTAAAAAATTTTGTATACGTACTATCATTTTGATATGATTGATTTTTGAATTCCCTTCCCATTGTTTGTTAGGATTGGGAGTGCTTTTGAAGGGCTGGTGCAGATTGCTTTATTTAGTTGATTTTCTTCCTGTGGTAGACTTGTTATTTGATGCTATTGTGAGAGGTGGAATGAGGGGGATGCCCCTTTATTGCTAGCTGTGAGCCTGTGAGATATGGATTGAAGGGAATGCCCTTCAGCAATTGCTTTGTATTTGGTATTTAGTTTTAATATTTTCACAGGTTATCCAAAGAAAAAAGAGTCAGTGTTTAGGGCACAAACCGAAATGGGGTCAGGGTCATTCCAACGACCAGAAAAGATGATAGAAAGGGTTGGGACAACAAAGGTGTAGGACCCTCCCATAACAGCAGGCAGTCTGGTCCCAAACAAACTCTGCAACAGCGTGTTTATCCCAGTCACAAACAGAGACGTCTGAATGACTCTGATTCTCTCCTCCTGCATCCAACAAACAAACCCAAATTCCACTTCCATTATTTGCTGCAATTATGTTGCCTTTACAAAACCTACAGCAAAACCCTAATTTTTCGTTCTATACTTAGAATAACTGAACAAGCAAAAAAAATCTTCAATTTCTGCCTCACATTTCCACCTCCCATCTGGGGAACAAGAGCGGAGGGAATAATCACAGCTGTCCCAAGCATCACTAGATAGTGTTGGAATCCAAGAAGAATGGTCTCAGCTGCAATTGCACAATAAAATCCACGCAAATTAATTATGATGGAGATATACAAACAGCAGCTATGTATCACAAATGACATTTGAATCAAGTTTATACACAGCTCCTATCCTACTTACACAAAGCCACTGGCTGATGAGGATTGCTTTCCGCTTCTCCTTTTTCATGGGTCTAAATTTTTTAGACGGATTTGTAATTGTTAGTAAATTCTTCATTCTTTTCGGTTCGAATCTTAAACAACGCTTCTAATGTTGGCTTTTCCATTCGAAACCAGAAGATTCATTGAGACTACCGAATAAAAGAATTACAGACTCCGTGGGGAATTTCCGTGAGAAATACTCATTAAAATGTGTATACTGGAGTCGTCCACACGAGTGGCATATTCAATTGGCTTAACCGAATAGAATCGTCCCATCAAACCAAAAAAATTTAAACCGATTAAACCGAACAAAATCAATCCAACTAAAAAATTCAATAAAACATTCATACGAAGTATATGATTAAAAAAAAATTAGTGAAGATAGTGTGTAGAATATAGAGAGCAATTTTATAGTGGGGCACTTTTTTCTCCTAAAGCTTTACATTATACTAGCTCGGTGTGTCTGATTGGTTTTATAAACGGTTCCCAAAACCTTTGTAAATTTTACACAAAAATTCTCCAGTACTGAAATCTCTAGACACATATAACTTTGCCTATGCTACTTCGAAAGGTCTCAACAAATGCACCACTCCTCTTACTTGCATTATAAATACAAAGAATGTGTATTGTTCTTAGGATATTTTCTTTTGGATTGAAATTTGCTGGTCTGGTCTGATCTGTTCTGGTCTGGTCTTAACTGGTCTGGTCTGGTAAACGACTGATCTCTGTGTATTTTATAACTACGGAAGTCTGGTCTGGGATTGAAAACAGTCCAAAAGAAAACATCCTTAATCGTTTACCTTATATATCTAACTTTTATCACATATAACTTTTTATAAGATTTTATAGAAGTTTTAATGTAGTGTCTGAATATGTGAATTGTATTTACTGAAAATAATTATATTAATGACAGAAATCAATTAACTTTATGGTCAGTCAAACATCGTAAATCGCGTGAGAACCTTTAAATGGTACGGAGGGAGTAATTAATTAATGTATAAACCCAACAATGCGATGTTTGGTATGTGCAGTGTTACATTACAATGTCACTTTTTAATATATTATCTTTAATTAAATTATTATTCACAATCAACAAAAGTTTATTTGAAGTAAAATGATTAATTATTTATATATTCTATAAATATATATCTTATAAAGTATTCAAACAATCACAACCTTCGCCCCGGGCAACGCCCCGGGTAAAACACTACTTAATTAATGTTTTGGCCCGAATTGAACAACATCATGAGCCAGAAGTTAACAATTACCTAAACCTCTGGTGGCCGGCCCTAGATGGGGAGATTCGAGGTAAAGACCTAAAAACAGGCTTGTATTACATGGTGTAGTTTATGATGTTTTTAATTAGACAGAAAATTACTAATCTAATCTGATCGATTTGATGTGGTTTGTTGAAGTATGGGACTGAAACGAGTCTAAATAAAAACATCGTTAATTGAAAAACTCAGTCGGCCTCCTCCAATGTTCACATTACAAATGATTTGATTCTATATGCAACAACTTGTTAAAATTAAATTTTTACCGGAACTGCTAAATAATGATGTTTTTACTTGAATTGTTTTTAGTCTTAGAGCAGACCAAACTTAAACATACTAGACAGGACCAGATTTGGACAGTTATAAAATACACAAGGACCAGACCTATACAAGACTAGTTATGACCAGACCTGACTTAAACAGATAATACCAAACCAAAAAATTCCAGTTCAATTAAAAACATCCTAAGAAAACTAGAAATAAACCAGCTTTCATATACTCTTTCTATCCGTCAAAAGTTTGAAAATTTAACCGAGATATGGTAAAATAAAAATTGTATGATTGATATTTGTGTTTTTTGGAGTATCAAGATGTACCCATGTACCTCCTTCCTTCCCTTCATTCAGGTGCATTGATGAGTGATGACAAAACATATACATTTTTCTCTGAAAAATGTTTGGTGTATACATTTTGGTGTACACCTTTCATGCACAGAGTCGAGCCTTATGTAAGGTCGGGGCGACTTAGGCCACAGGGCCCCAAGGATTTGTACAGATTAGAGGCCCAAAATTTATACGTAGTATATATTAGTATTATACATATGTATTTTCTAGTTATTTTTTATTTTACCCCTTGGGCAGTACAAATAAAAACTAGTTCGACTTCTATTTCTATGCTTCTAGGCTCCAAGTTCTATAGTTAATTATACAAGTCTATGTTTTTTATTTGCTTATTTAGTTATTTGTTTGTATTTTCCGAAATTTTCTAACTTTATATTGATTTGCTAAATGCTAATGTCTATGTATAATTAATTTCTCATGTGTGAATGCCAAATGGGCTAATTTGTAAATACTATATTGCATGCTTTTATTATTTAGTGTTATCGATATTGCAATTATGGAATTCTCAATTAATTAATTAAATGCTTTCTATTTTATTGATAGGGACCCGGGCACTACAAATAATTAGAGTCTTATTAAGTATTTTAATGTTTTTCAATAATTGGGTTCAAGGCCCAATAACTTAAGTGAGGGCTGGCCCTTTTAGTGAGTTGTATTATAAAAGGGGGGTAAGGGAAAGAATAACAGAGGAGAACTTGGGATCTGGGATCGGAACTGGGAGTGAGAGACCACTCGAAGAGTCTCAAACCCTTTTCTTTCATAACTTTCTGTATTCCATCACTTAAATGTAATTAATATCCTACAATTATCTACTTGGATTCTTCCGTTACCTATCATTGGTATCAGAGCGTCGATCATTGCACCTGTGTATGGTACTCACTCGATTGAACATGGAGCAACGGATGGACAGTTTGGAGCGATCATTCGAACGATCAAAGGAAGAGATGCGAACAGAGATGCGAGCCTTGCTTGACGAGAAAGTGCAGTTGTTGCTGGAGAAGATGCAAAGTCTCGAAGCTAAGGGCAGTCGCAGCAGGAGAAGGGGACGATCGAGGAACCCTAGACATCGTCGGAAGTCTGAGAACCATGTCTCATCATCGTTGCCAACTTCATCGCAAGCAAAAGAACCCCGTTTGCAGGCTTCTTCACTCATCGATGCTCACAGTTCCTCTTCGCGAACGGCCTCAACCTCCTCGCAGTTGTTGTCGCAAATCAATCCTCACCTAAGCCTGGACCAGGTTGACTCCGAAAAGGGATTGCCGGGAATTCCGCCTTCAAAATTAAACAAGGGGTTGAAGACCGCTGCACCGTCAGTCCAGGAGCTAAATCTGGAAGATGATATGCTCCCACCTGATAATCAGGAGCTTTTGAAATTCAAAGAGGGGAAAGCCGAGGAAATTATTTCAGATAAAGTGGAACCTGACAATTTGGAGTCTCGCGTTTTGTATATCCAGTCGACTGGAACTGCCAATAGCTCTGATTTTAAGTCTAATCATTCTGAAGATAGAGTTCGTAGACAAGGGAAAGAGAATGCTTTCAACATATACATTTTTTGTGCAAAGGATACCTCAACTGCAGTTAGTTGGCCAAATTTGAATAAAAGTTTGCATCCAGTTTCATCTGCGGTGAATGGAAAGTATGAGGCAGTTCAGGAAATACAGATTGCTATTGTTTCTTGCTTTGAAAGAACTGGTGGAAGTGAAGAGAAGCCATATGAGAGGAAAAATGGTGAGAGTCTTACACAGCCAACTGAAAATGAGAATGGCCGCTACAAGGAATCAAATAAGATGATGACTAAGGGTAATCAAGAACAGAATGAGAATTATGCATATCCATCATCGTCTTGGGCAAACAACCTTGAACAGGCGACTACCAACACCAACCATTGTGAAGGTCTAATTGCTGAAGCTCTCAATCCAAATAGGAAGGTTTTGCCACTTCATGTATCCGAGCTGAAGTATTGGGAAGGAAGGGGCGCGAGGCTGAAGTTGAATGGCATGGTTTTTTCTTACTCCCCACCTTGAGGACAAGGTGGAAGTTCAGGGGGGAGTGATGATAGGGACCCGGGCACTACAAATAATTAGAGTCTTATTAAGTATTTTAATGTTTTTCAATAATTGGGTTCAAGGCCCAATAACTTAAGTGAGGGCTGGCCCTTTTAGTGAGTTGTATTATAAAAGGGGGGTAAGGGAAAGAATAACAGAGGAGAACTTGGGATCTGGGATTGGAACTGGGAGTGAGAGACCACTCGAAGAGTCTCAAACCCTTTTCTTTCATAACTTTCTGTATTCCATCACTTAAATGTAATTAATATCCTACAATTATCTACAATTTTCTCTATTTTATAGAGAAAATTACTAATACATATTGTTAAGGATTCCATTAAATTATGTATTTATTTAATTTTTAGTTTCATACCTCCCAAATCTTTGCCTCAATTTCAAAAGAGGAAAAGAAAATCACATATTGAATCATTAACTCAAAGTCAGGTCGGAAACATTAATAAGTATGCAGTACTTGATTTCGAATAAAAGAGTCACTTCGAAGAGGACATCTTCAACCATTTCTCAAAAAGGTTGAATGGATTAGCTATGTATCAATTGAGAAGGAATTCATCGATAACATAGATTATCCAGACTTGATTAATACATTTACATCAACAAATGTTGGACTTGGTTAGTTTTTAATATATCCATTGCCATTTTGCTATAATGTAATAAGACTTAAGTTTAAGAATTGCGATGTTGTGATTTAATCTTTGAGTTTTAATGTATCTATTTGGCAAAGAAACACTATGCATAGGGCTCATTTATAAAGCTCGACTCAGGTCCGAGTTTAGAAAGGACCCGCACTCTGTTCGTACAACTCTGTGTACGTGAAACAACAGGTGTACGAACAGTGCACGCCAAAATGTGTATGCCAAAAATTGGAACGAAAATATTATTTGATTCGTGGAGCCTTAATTAAGTGACAAATGAAAAATTTATGAAAAATTACAATCCCCACCCGGGAATAGTGCACGTTGGTGGACGTTGTTTTTTGACCGGAAGGCCAAGAGGTAAACACAACTAACCGTGAAGGAAATAAGAGATAAAAACTCACGCCATGGAGGATGACTGATGATGCAATAAGAAATCCCCTGAAGCTGATCCTTTGGTATTTGTACATTCTTGTCCTCTTCCTTCTTCGCTGGTCCTTTGTTCGCCGTCGTGTCCTTCCCATCTCCTTTGCTCGCCGCCGCCGCCGCCGTGTCCTTGGCTTCTCCTTTCTTCGGATCACTCATTTTTTAATTCTCTCTCAAACTAAACAGTCAGCGCTTAAAGCACGACCGATCGGCAAAACCAGACCACCGTACGTAAAGCTCTAGCTAGCTAGCTAGCTAGTGTTTCTGTCAGCTAGAGATCGATATGATGGAACTGATCAACCCATGCATACAAGAAAGAAAAATGCCATCACAAATCATTCGATTAATCAAGGAATAAAGACGACTTAGCTAGCAAAGCTTCGATCAAGAAAAGTGGAAAAGATGGAAAGACTCGAACTTTTCAACACCCAGAAAGCAAAACTTCAAGAAAAGATACAATTCCGGCCATTTCGATCAAAAGCAAGAGAAAAACAGAGTGACCAGCGCTTCTAGTTATAGAGAAGCTAAGTATATATGTAATGTAGAATCGTCCATACATACCCAGGCCAGAAATGAATCAAGCTTTGATTCCAGTACCAATTAAGCTGTAATCAACTACAAGACAGACTCTATATGATCCTAGCTAGCTCCGTAGCAAAGCGCAGCTAAGCTATAGGAGCTGCATGATATGGTGGGTGGGCAAAGAAAACAAAAGAATATAATGATAACTTTGGCCTTCCTAGCTTCCTTCTTGTAGTTGATTGTGATATAAGAAATACATACAGTAAGAAACACTACTCACCCCCCGAAAGGGTTTCTGCATTAAAATGTCAGCAGAAAAGAGGGCCCCGTTTTGAAATTTAATAAAGAGTGATAGGGAAAAGGAGCCGGCGTTGAAAGAGAGGGCAAAAGGCAGAACCGTTTTTTGTGGGGAACTGTCCATTTTCTTCCACAAAAGCCATAAGTAAAGGATACCACAACTAAATGAAGTATATAAAATAAAAAGGTTAGTCAATTTGACAGAAGGATAGTCCAAAAGTATATGTGTCACTCCTAACCCGCCTTTTCCTTATTCAACATATGTAACCTCGCAATTTCGCCTTTAAAGATACTAGGAAAAAATCCACAAATATTACTCCTTGAAAATTGATGGACAAAAATGTGATTTGGTAATTTTTAGTGACTATAATTGTGTTCAAACCTACTATGATGTAGTGATCATGATGTAAACTTTGAACACAATTATAGTAACTCATTATTACAATTTTAGACCTAACGTAACATTAAAGATGTAACATATCTATAAAAGTAATGTTACATATTTTTCTAATGTAACACTTTTTAGACCTAATGTAACACTTTCTAGAAGTATAAACGTTACATTATGGACTCTAAAGAGTTACAATATGTCTAATGCAACATGAGCAAATGTAATGGTAAAAAAGTGTTATATTTGTTCTAATGTAACACTTTTTAGTGGTATTGTAACATTTTTGGGCGGTACATTAGTGGTTGAAATGTTGTAGTGACTAAAAGTTACCAAGTCACATTTTTGTCTATGACTTTTTTATTAGTAATTATAAAATTTTAGAAAACTCAAGATACTATACAAAAATATGATTTTGATAACTTTTAGAGCCCGTTTGATAATACAAAAATCGGCTGAATCGACTGATTCTGCAGAAATTTATGAAGTTTTGACTGATGTGGCTGGATTGCCTGATCTTGTTGATTAAAGAAACAATTATATTTAAAACTTATTTCATTAATAAAATAAAGGAAAATATATATGTAAAAGGGAAAATGGAAACTAATAATCCAACCTTTTAGCGGTCTTCTTTCAATAATCCCACCTTTTGATTATTCATGAATAATCCAACCTTTGCACCTCATCGTCATTCATTGGTCCCTGCTCGGTTAATGACCTACTATTCCAAGTTATTTTCTTATCTTTGCAAAATATTATCTTTGTGAAAGATGAGATTTATGGTATAATGATTTGAAAAGATAAGAAAATAGCTTGGAATAACAGATCATCAACCGGTCAGGGACCAATGAATGAAGATGAGGTGCAAAGGTTGGATTATTCATGAATAACCAAAAGGTTGGATTATTGTAAGAAGCCCGCTAAAAGGTTGGATTATTAGTTTCCATTTTTCCAATGTAAAAAAGCTAAAATGGTCGTCTATAGTAACTTCAGCCAATACAGCCAGAAAAGTAACTTCAACTTTACTTTTTCTTATCAAAAGTTATATGTTTGGTGAAAAAATGATTGATAAACCTGATAAGTCGAAAAAAAAAGGTTACCAAGCGGTCTCCTAATGTCTATTATTACGTTCAAATTTTACGTTGTAGTGATCGTAAATTTGTGCTCACACTAACTTAAGTCACATTATTGTTTATAAATTTTACCTTAGTTATATTTTAGGAAAATATGATATATGTGCTCTATTTCTTCTTCTCAAAAGTCCCCATTTCAATTTCACATTCATTATTCACTGGCAAAATTACCTCTCTTTAAATTTTAAAGTTACTGTCTTGGCTCGCAAATTGAGGAAGTAGAAATAAAGTAGAAATGTCTGGTTGTAGTTGTGTAAGTAAAAAGTGAGTGAATGTGAATCACACAATTTTTTCAAAATTAGAAGTTGAGAGAATTTTGTGAGACGACTCAAAAAGGAAAGTTGGAAGAATTTAATGGGACGGAGGGAGTAATATTTGAATACAATTATGGTCACTAAAGATATTAGAGTCACATTTTTTACTCGTTTTATTTTGTTTATATATTTAGAATTATTTCTTTTACAAATATATTTGAGTTCTATTTTACGAGTCAATGGTACTTATAGTAGTGTAATATCTGAATTTATAAGTTTTAATTAATAATGCTAAAGTAATTTGAAAACATTATCAAAGGAGAATTAGAGCCCGTTTGATAGCACCAAATTCGGCTGTTTTGGCTGATTCTACTGAAATTTATGAAATTCTGGCTGAAGTGGCTGCATTGGCTGATTGTGCTGATTTAAGAAAAAAATATTTTTAAAATATATTTTGTTAATAAAATAAAGAAAAGAATATATGTAAAATAGCTAAAATGGTCGTCCACAGTAACTTTAGTCAATACAGTCAGAAAAGTGACTACAACCTTACTTTTTCTGCTTATTACACAATTCAGCGTGCGAGAGCAAAAGTTACGCGTTTGGTTAAAAAGTTGGCTGATAAGCCTGATAAGCCGAAAAACAGTGTTGCCAAACGGCCTCTTAGTTTTATGAGCTATACTACTCCGTATATCTTGAGCAAAAATGTTACGAGTATATTTCTAAAACACTACCCCGTAATAAATATCGTATACCATTTGAATTGAAATTGTTTTAGTAACTAAAAATATGTATTCATATTAAAATTTATTAGGGATACAATTCTTTTAAGTAGCAAACGTCATATCTGAATATGCAATGGATCTCTTGTACAAGATTGTAGGGATCTTGTTGGATCAAACAACTACTTTTGTGCCGTTTTCGCTATGCGACAAGCTAATAGTAGTGTTATGCTCATGTTTTTGGTAGAGCATCTACTAGCTATGCTTATTGCACAAATATTTAATCTATTTCTTATTATATTAAGAGCATTGTGATTGATGAAATGAATTAAGCTTATTATTTAAAAAGATATAGTGAAAGTTTAAACCTTTTTGAAACATTTAAATTAGACGTATTGACGAGTCCAACTTTTAGTGCATGTATACCTAGGGGCTAGGGTTGCAGTGGAGGAGCTGGGCGGGAGCATGGAGGGGCAAGCGCCCCCGCTTCCGGCCAAAAAAATAGTACTACTACTTATAATATATTTAATGTTCTCCTTCTCTTTTCAAAAATAAATACTCATTAAAGAAAATTTTAGATTAAGTATTAAAAAAACGGTCAGGCAAGATCTTTCAGGAAACGTGTCTCTAGGAATACAAGTACTTATTGGGTGTAGTGTACGTCACTCATCATTTGAATGCAAGTGTGGATTATTTTAAACTTTAAATGTCACACGGGTTGACTTTTTGTGATTATAGTGCAAAAGAGTGTTGGAATTAACGAATATGTTGTCGCATTTCTTGAAGCAAAATGATCAAAACTTTCTCGAGACTATGTTGGATTCCCTCCTTAATGGAAAAATTCATGAGAATTTTAGAATTTGCAAAGATGTCTAGGATTTTGTATATGTGTGTAGAGAAGTACGCATTGAATGTTCTAGAATAATATTGGTAAGTTTTCTATAAAAGTGTGGAACTCACTAAAACCGTGCAGAAGGGTGTGGAAGCTTCTAAAACATTTTTAAGAATTGTGGAGTTCTCTAGATTCTTCCAATAGATTAGAGAAGCGTGTGGATACTTCTTGGAAGAATGTAGATGTGTAATGGTGTATAAAAAAAATCTAAAGAAGCTTTGATTAAATTAGTATAGATAGGGGTAAGACTGCTCATTTGTATTAGTCCTATGAGCTCGTTTTCGTATGCAAAATTTTGAACATATTAAGACTCGTATGATTGATTTACCCAGATTATAGATATGAGTCAAGTAGAATGTAATGACTAATTTGTGCTAATGTATTACATTTTTATTGTTTTTATTATATTTTGAGAAAATACACCATAAATTTTAGCTTCCGGTATGCCCCCCTTTTAAAAATCTCTGGCTCCGCCACTGTAGGGTTGTAAACGAATCGAATCGAGTCGAATAATGAGATTTTGTATTTGTATTTGTTTAATTTTTTCGAATACGAATTCGAATTCAAATATGAAATGAATATTAATTTTGATTTGAATTTGTATTTGTTTAACAATACGAATAGTTTAGCGAATTATTATAAACGAATATCGAATCAATTTGAGCATAGGTTAAATATTAGTCAAATATCACTTTAAAATAACTTTTCTTATACTCCGTATTGTTTATGTTGTAAACGCATGCTACAACTTAATATGTGTTTTTAGAATTTAAATTTAATGGATCAATGCATTTTTAAATGGTGCACAATATATTAAAGCGAATTAATTTTATGATTAATAAATACGTAGTATATATCTATTTCAAACTTTTTGAAATAAACACTAACACACATATTAGAAATTATACTTATAATGTATGAAATAAGTTGATAATTGTATATATTAAAGTCAAACAACTCTAATTTTATTCTTCAAATCGAATACATAATTATTTGTATTGTATTTGAAAGATATTTGAACCAAAAAATTGATTTGTATTCGTACTTATATTTATGGTTTATTACAAATGGACTTGAAATCTGTATGCAAAAATGTATATATGGGTTACACTTTTAGGGTATTTCTTTCTTTTAAAATTTATTATAGTGTTATTATTATTAATCGAATATATTTAATTAATATTCAAATCGAATATACTGATATTCTTATTTGTATTTGTATTTGAATTATCCGAATTCGAATTGCAAATCGAGTATAAATTATTTGATTCATTTACAACTCTATTATACCCCTGTATCAATTTATTATGTATGTGTGTTGTGCAACATAGGCCTTAAATTAGTTGGCAAATGTTCCATGCTGCCTTATTTATTATTTTTATATGATTCAACTGGATCATTTATATGTCGGATTTGTAATAATAATGATTTTATATACGGAGTAATTCATTTGTTATCGCTCTCCTGAAGAGAGTAATCAGTAATTGCAACAAAGCTCACGTACCTCGACGCAGTTTTTCTATCAAGTAATAATCAAGCCTACCTGTACGTGTTTAATAGACCTGTCTGAATCCCATATACGTAGTACATTTTACTTAAAATAATTGTGATGGCTTCCTACTAATTACTAAAGGTTGCCAACTTTTTATGTTTACACGTCAAGAAAACTTCACCACTTTTATAAAGTTACTAGTTTAGCAACGCGCGATGCGCATTCGTGTTAATGCCCAAGAACATTGTAGGCATATTACTTCATCGGGTTAAGATGAGTGAATGCATGAATAATTTTGATTAATCAATTTGTATACATAATTATTAGAAATTGATAAATAGAGTTATATATGAAAATATTTGTATCTTGGCTTATCTGAGGGGGAAATAAAGCAACCAAGATTACTACAAAGTCTACAATATAACCATAATAATAGGATAAGTTCATTTCAAATAGTAACAAACACAAAAAACGTGTAATCAGATAGAGATATTTGTTTCAGCCATAAAGCTAAATGCAAAGCAGAAGCATGCACATTTGATCACTTCAAAGGAGTATGTAATTTTTAAAATTAAACATGTTCATATACTCACTAATTTTTAAAATCTTAGTCTAACTGATTGTTAACAAAAACATTCAAAGCTAAAAATGTTTAAATAGTCAAATTTCTGTATCGTGACTTAATACGACAGTTAGCTACCCAAATCATTATGTATGAGTAATGAGCAACATAATAAGCAACACAGATTAATAACTTGTCTGCAATTTGTATGGCTTGGAAGAGTATTTAGTTTAAAACTAATTAATTAAAAAAGTCTGAAACTAAAGTCCAACTTTGTAAATCCCTCCGAATGTATACACTACTCGTTAGACCCCAACTTTGTAAGTTGAAATCCATCATTGTGATTGAAATCATCATAAGTGAGCAAGAGTGCCTCCCTTGCACATTTGTTTCTCACATTCTTCACATGCCCATTCAGACACAATATAGAAGTTTATTTCCCCAGCTTAAATTCTTTCAAAAAGATAATAATGAAGCCAGGCCATACAACTCTCAAAGGGTAGAAACAAATTATTTAGGGCCATGTTGAATTTTGGCTAGCCTCCACGCAGTATCTCCTACACGTGTTTATTAATCGTGCCACTCTTCTTCCCCTAAGCCCCTTAATAAGTTAGAAACACATAATTTTAAAAGAATATAGAAACATGAGATTGCTATATCATAGAACTAAAATAAAATTCATTACAGACCAGATGGACGTCTCAGCGAGGAAATACGTTAGCATCTATAGACTCCTGTATGTTAGGGGCTTAGGGCTATACATCTATGCACTATTTTAAAAAACTATTACTGTTAATTTTCCTGAAAAATAGTGGCCCTTCTATTTTAAACATAAGATTCTCCAAATGAACTTGGATCCATATGTTAACTTCATAGTGTCATTTGTAGGGAAAAAAACCATCATCAATAGGCTTGCTAAGTTCACAAACATGTAAATCTTTAAAAAGTGGATTCTAAGTTCACAACTCAAGTGGGGGGAATGCAAATTCCAATTTATATTGGTTTTTGTACAAAACAAAAAGTATTTATTAAAATAAAGTAGATCTTTACTTTAGTTTCTTCCCTAGACATTTTATATATAGACTACGCCAGGCCTCATCTCCATTAGTGTCTTAGATTATGCCAAATTTTCCATGTGGGCGTTTCTTTAGTAACAACGTAAGGCTAGGTCCGTGTGAAGTGTGCCAAACTTTACATCTAAAGAAAGTATGATGGTTGGTTGAAGCACCAATCATGTAGGGCTAATGATTTTAAAAAGACCAAAAATAGTTAGAAAAATGTGTTAATTTTTCTTTCAAAATGTACCAGTAAGGGAAATGCAAATTCCAATTTATACTGGTTGTTGTACAAGCCAAAAAGTGTTTATTAAAAAAATCTAAGTGAACACTTTACTATCTGGAACAAGAGGAAAAAGAAATATATAACGAATACTGACACCAAACTCAGCATACTTGGTCATTTTAGTAAAATAAAAAATGAGCAAGTGTTCTCAATAAGGAAAACTGTGTGCAGTTTGAGTTTATTAAAAAAATCTAAGTGAACACTTTACTATCTGGAACAAGAGGAAAAAGAAATATATAACGAATACTGACACCAAACTCAGCATACTTGGTCATTTTAGTAAAATAAAAAATGAGCAAGTGTTCTCAATAAGGAAAACTGTGTGCAGTTTGAGTTTATTAAAAAAATCTAAGTGAACACTTTACTATCTGGAACAAGAGGAAAAAGAAATATATAACGAATACTGACACCAAACTCAGCATACTTGGTCATTTTAGTAAAATAAAAAATGAGCAAGTGTTCTCAATAAGGAAAACTGTGTGCAGTTTGAGTTTTCTATGAACTTTCTTCCCCTGAGCCCCCCAATGAGTTAGAAACACAGAACTTAAAAAGTACCAGCCAATTAGCTATTATTTTTTACCAATTTGGAATTCAGTGGGCTAACGACGCGTTTGAAAAATGACCTGAGGGCATTCTCTTCACATTTTTAATCGTTCAGCAGCTCTTTATAAACTCTCTGTGTATATCTAAGGAACAAAGAAGGAACTTAAATGAAAAGAATCTGGTTAAAACCAAGGGTCACAACTGCACACCGTTCCTTATGTATCAATTCCTTCAAATTCAATTACGAGACCACCTCTCCAACTCAATATCTCAGTCAATTTTGTTAATTATGAGTGTTGAATTTTCATTTTATTTATTATTTATTAAATGAACCAGACTCATGTACGCTATTAAAGTTTAAAAAATATTCGCTTCCCATACGATTAAGCAAAGAAAATAAACAGTTACCTTACCTTGGATGAAACACGCTCAGCTCAAATTGCCAACAACCTATCCAGCCTAAAAAAGGTTTTAAAAAGTACGTACAAGATTAAATTAGTCTCTCAAAGGTGGAAAACGGAAAACAATACTAACAGAGGGTTTAATGAAAGCACATGTATCAGTTATGCTAAGTCATTGTTACTTATTCATGTGACATTTGCTAATTCAGAAATGAAATCTAACAGCAACACACATAAGCAATAGAGTTGTAGAAGTATGCTATTCAAATTTGATTTAGTTAAAGCATTATTCCTGTGGTGCTCACGAAAGCACATTTATATAAACAGTTAGGTTCTTTATCTCCAATCTCCAACAAATGGGTTCGAATGCTTCTATTGTTCCCGCTAAACACACTGCAATGTCTTCATTTTGGAAAATCTGGCTTTTTGCTATTGTGAAAAGTTGGCTAATCACTTTTTAGAATGGAAAAACGTAATGCATTTTTCAATACAAACAATTTTTTCAGCTGAACCGTGTTCTAAATTAATAGTTGGACGTTTTCCAACTCAAAATGCTGTTACATTCTCTAAAAATATGACATGCCCTAGCTGGACAGAAGTATTGTAATTCACTGAACTAAACACATTCCCTATTTTGTTTTTCCACCATTTGTTTGACATTGTTTTTCATTTGGTATACCATTTTTACAGATGGCTAGTATCCATCTTCCAAACTGCTATTAAGAAGATTACCCAAGGGGCAGATAAATGTCAAGGTCTTAGCCCTGGAGGTTGATTAAGTAGAGTAGTATCCATCTTCCCGTTTACAACATTGGAAGAAATAGATATGATCAAAGCAAATAAAATATTTCATGTGGATGTTTCAGCAAAAAAGGTAGCTGCCACACAACTAAAAGGTGGTAAAATTTAATAAACTATAAGTTGAGTAAGTTAAGGATATGTCACAAAGAAAATTAATAGCTAACATGCTTCAAAAAGCTTTTTAGAAACAACAAACTCAGGGGTTTCAGTGGCTCATAAAAGGGATAAGCACACAAAGCATATCTCTTTGGCCACCATGAGAATTCCAGCTATCTATAACATGTGAGTAGTTCCTCTAAGTTAGTATGTGCTGGAAAGGTTATTAATGTAACTTAGCTTTAGAGCCTATTGGACTCATCTTTTGAAAGAAAAAGATTATGGATCCCAATGAAATATGAATGAACTAAGAACAATCCAAATAGGGATTTGAGAACTATGTTAGAGAACACCCAGCCAATTGAACCATAAGGACATTAACAAAGCACCATTCTCTTAAAACATGGCCTGCCCTAGCTAGACAAATGTATTGTAATGCACTGAATCGAACCCATTGCCTTTGATTATCATTTTTTTAAAAAGGGCCTTAAAAGTTGAGTGATTAACTTGAAAAACTAAATTAAGCCACATTCAATCTCAAGACAGTGTTTGCGTCGACCCATTACATTTTCCTTATTCTGTTTTTCCGGAGTTCATTTGATAGTGTTTTTGCAGATGGTATATCGTTTTTACAGATGGGCAGTATGAGTAACCATCTTCCAATCTGTTATTATGAGGATAACTTATGGGGCAGATAAATGTCAAGGCCTTAGCCCTTAAGGTGTATATCTAAGGTACAAAGGAGGAACCTCTCCAACTCAATATTTCAGTCAAGTTTTTTAATTATGAATGTTTGATTCTCATTTTATTTAAAACTTATTAACTGAACCAGACTCATGTACACCATTAAAGTTTAAATAATATTCACTTCCCATACGATTAGGCAAAGAAGAAAACAGTTAATAAGGCTATTAATTTTTATAATGAAAGGCCGTTGAAAAACTTAAGTAAAATTGCAAACAAGCTATACACAAGATGAAACACGCTCAGCTCATATTGCCAACAATCTCTCCAGCCAAAAAAAGCTTGTAAAAAGTACATACAAGATTAAATTAGTCTCTAAAAGGTGGAAAACTTAAAACAATACTAACATAGGGTTTAATGAAAGCGCGTGTATCAGTTATGCCAAGTCATTATTACTTAATCATGTGACATTTGCTCATACATGAATGAATTCTAACAGCAACACACATAAGTAATACAGTTGTAGAAGTATGCTATTTCAATTTTGATTTAGTTAAAACATTATTCCGGTGGTGCTCACAAAAGCACATTTCTATAAACAATTAGGTTCTTTATCTCCAATGTCCAACAAATGGGTTCATTTGCTTCTATTTTTCCTTCTAACACAATGCAATGTTTTTATTTTGGAGAATCTGGCTTTTTGGTATTGTGAAAAGTTGGTTGACCATTTTATAGAATGTAAAAGGTTTATGCATTTTTCATTACAAACAATGTTTCCAACGGAACCGTGTTCTAAATTAATAGCTGGAGTGCTGGACGTTTTCCAACTCAGAGTGCCATAACATTGGAGTTCATAGAACCCTTTTCTCACGGCTCTTTAACTATAAGTATGTAATACGAGCCATACCACACAAGTGTATAGGCTACAAGATTCTTTTTTCAGAATTAAGCTATGCATATCGTAAATATGTATGAATTTAGAGAATAATGTGAAGGACTACACTAAATGTGCAGAGAAGATGAAAAGAGCACACCTTGATTCTCGAAGATGGATTGGGATATGCTTGAGACGAACCGAGAAAATGGAAGAAGTGGGCAGGAGAAGATGAACAGAAAGAAAGAAGAAGAAATTTCAGGGGTGATCCTCTCATGTCGAGTACTCTCGAGTCTGGAACGTAAAGGGATAAGACCATAATAAGAGGTCTGGGTGATGTTGAACTAACAGAACCTATTGTCGACGTTTAGAAACGAATAATCACACGGTACAATGTCTTCACAGCCTAGTACACCTTGACGAAGCTTGGATGTACGACGAACAAAATTTTCATACCCAAAATAACCTTACTTCTATTCATGCTTATAATTTTGTAGAGATAATAAATTGATGCCAAAAATTACTTTCATCTCATTAATACAAACTCAGGTCTAAATTTAATTTGGTCAAATTTATTCTGAGTCATTGATGACTAAGGTCCATTCTAGTGGCATAGCAGAAAGATAGAAATAAGATAATTATTTTAATTCAATATAAAAGGAAGTGTTATGTAGGGATAAAATGTAAAAGATGAGAGAAATAAAAATAAATTGTAGATCTGGATCTATAACAAGGTACACATGTGAACCTTACACGGAGTATTTGATTTTGAGGACCAAAAATAGATAAAAAGGTGAGTTTAAAATCCGTGACTAATCCGTGACAAAACTAATCACGGACTAAATCCGTGACTGCAATCTGTGACTACTATACAGGCGTGTTTTTTTGTAGTGTAGCTATGCTTATTGCACAAATATTTAATATATTTCTTATTATATTAAGAACATTGTGATTGATGAAATAAATTAAGCTTATTATTTAAAAAGATATAGTGAAAGTTTAAATATTTGTGCAATAAGCATAGCTCAACGTGTAAAAATAGATAAAAGGTGAGTTTAAAATGCTACAAACATGAAATTAAAATAGATTAGGAAATACATATATCTTATACTCCTTGTGCTCCTAAATAAACTTCACATCACTTTTTTCGGTATGTCCAAAATAAACTTCACACTAGGAGTGGGCAAACGGGTCTTGGAACCGCGGTCTAGTCCGGGTAATGGCGGTTCGGGTCTAAAACGGGCCGGTTCCATTTTTTGTTGCCATAAAACGGTCCGGGTAATTTTTTTAAAGATCCGGGCCGGTTCCAAAATAAAAGAGTACCGGTTACCCGGTCCGGCCCGTTATATATATATATATATATATATATATATATATATATATATATATTGTATATTAATTTATTGATAGTTTTCTGATAATCGGTTTTGAAATAGTTTTGTTTTCCTTTACTAGAAGTAAGATTTTAAATTGAGTTCTGGTAACATCCTTTTGTTTTCAAATTAGTGATTAAATTTTACTTAAATATCTTATTACCTTTTATTGTTATTGAATTATTCCTTTCTATGAAATTTAATTATTTGTTAAAAATGATTTTGTAATATTTGTCTTTATAATATTGTTCTTAAAATACATAAAGTGTGATTATCACCCTCATGTATGTGTCAACTTTGGCTAATACTGAAAATTTAATTAAAAAACAATCACCTTAATATGTGTTGTTAGACAACATGTTTAAATTCAAATGTTAGAAAATATTGTATGTTTTTTTTAGAAAATATTGTATGTGTTTTGGCTAAGTTGTTGATTTTTGGAACTTCTTTAATTGTTTAGAACTTATATATATGAAATTATTGATTATTGATTTTTGGAACTTCGTGAGTTTTTTCCAAATTGTAAGACATGGGAATAGAAACCGTAAAATCCGGACTGGACCGACCCGTTTCAAACGGGTCGGGTAAGGTCCGGTTCCTATTTTGAAAATTGCAATACTCGGACCGGACCGTATAATGGAACCGGCGGTTCCATTTTATTTTGCATTACCCGCCCCGACCCGGCCCATGCCCAGCCCTACTTCACACTTCTATTTTTGATAAGTTTTTAATATAAAGATGCCCTTATACTCTTACTTTATTATCTATTTTACACTCACTTTCTCTCTCCCACTAATTTTATCTATTTTTTGTAGGGGTATGATGGATATGTCAAAAATAAAAAGTTCACTTTCTTAAAAACCGTTAAGTCAAACTATAAATTTGTTTAGAAGACTGTGAAATGTAGGGAAGTACATCAAAATTGTGAAATGTATAAAAGACCACACATTTCCATGGTAGATGTTCTCATAAGAGGAATTATGCTACTTGTACACATTTTGTGTACACATGTCTAGTTGCCTAGTATACATTTTGTATACTAGTCATCATGTCTCATGAGATTTTCTTGTACTAAATTAAACATGGTAAATAAAAAGTAATCATCCCTCATGAGATTGAAAGGTTGTATATTTGTGTGACACTATGAGGTCCGTACTACCAATCATGTCTCATGAGGTTTTCTTTTACTAAATTAAACATGGTAAAAAGTAAGTATAGTTTTACCTGGTCAATATGCGTTTATCATTAACAATGAGCTGTAATCCATATGGGTAAAATTAAAGACCGGACTTCCATTCCACGCCGTTTCTAATTACTCCCTCCAAGACTTGCAAGTTGCAATTAGTTTTTGCTGGACGAATACTAATTTTTTTAGGTGAATAAGATTCTACATTGAGCCTTCAAAAAAAGATGGTGTGATTGAAATTCACATTTAGAAGAAAATAAGTTACATGAACTGTACATTTGGGCCATGAAACTTATAATAAAATGATGAAATATAAAGGTTACCATAACTTAAATGTAAAAAGGAAGTGTCGGGGTTGGGGTATTGAGCCAGATAGCAGGTAAGCCCAAATACCCCTAACAACCCAATTAGAGCAATAGGCTCAACGCCTCTTTCAGATAAAGTCAGGTTCAACCAACTAGACATGTCTTACTTCATCAAGAAATTGTCATGAAATCTGATATCAGAGGGAAAACACATTTAATGCACCATTGTTGTCATATATTGGGCCACGTCGCACCCTTTACATACTACTTGTGGTATAAATACCCACATCAATGAAAGGGTTAACAAACTTGCATTTAATAGTTTAGCTTCCTACTCTCTTTTGTAAACTCACGATGTAGGACTAGAGATTGCGGTTCGGGCTCGGTAAGGGTGTGTTATAATTGTCCTGAGACCATCTAATCGAACTTCACGCACTTTACCTCATTTCTTGTTATTGCCTTCTGCCATTTAATGCCATTATCTGCTCTCTAAATACATCAAAGTATAAGAGATCTGGCAAAACCCCAAAAGACTGTGTTGGAACTTTGGAGCCCACTGACGAGCTGCAAGGGACCCTGGAGTGGAATGATGTCGTTTAGCGTCTGGGGTAGTGCCCTAGTATCAGAACCCGGGACGACCGGTGGATCCACGACAGTATTGCCCTGAGAATTAGGCTGGGAGGTGGCAAAAGACTAGGTCTGAGAAGCGCCTTTTCCCTTCTTCTACGAGGCTTTTTAGATTGAAGGGATTTTAGATGAGTGGGGTGTAGTATTCCGAAAATTTTAATAAATTGGAGAAATAAAGAAAATTGTGATTATATTGTTTAGAAGGTTTTTCAGATAGTTTATTATGTTTGTTTTAGTGTTTGGGACCAAGAAGAGGCCCAAACGAGGAAGAAACAGAGCGAATTTTGACTTTGGTGCCTCTGGAGGTCTCGGACGGCGTGTGTGGCAAGAGGATCGAGGAGGGGGGCTAGTGACAGCCACGCACGGCGTGACTAAAACCAGTGCGTCCGACCCAATTTCTGCATCGTGCTTGACGCACGACGTGCGTGCATGGACGCACGGTGTGCGTGGGTCCCTAATTTCATCCCAGTCCGACCTTAATTCGGATTTTTACTATAAGTACATCCCTAACTCGAATTTTTTCATTCCAAAAACCCCAAGGCCGACTTCCTAAGCTCTTCTTCTTCCAAATATTCAATCCTAACATGACCAAGAAGATTTTTGAGGCCAAGAACATGATCATCCAACCTAATCTTTTGGTAAGTGCGCAATTAACGACTTCTTCCCATTTTCTCCGTTTATTCGAATTCTCTCTCCTAAATTGTGATCCCAAAACTCTATATCTCCCTAGGAGTTGTGAGTAACCTCTAAAGATAGGATTGACATTTAGGATTCATTGCTAGCCTCTAGGCAAGGACTATTGCAACCAAAACTACTACTTTGCCCCTATTAAGTATTAATTAGGGTTTGAGCTATGATTTGAGATTCTTTATGAAATTTTATGTGTGATCCCGCTATGATAAATTTATTTGAGTATGATATGATTTCCTGGGAATTTGGAATGTACGAATTTTGAGTAATTAATTATTTTAATTACTATTGCCGAAATTGTGAATTGTGAAGAATTATTATTTTGACTTGGAAAATTGTGGAGATCATTTTGAGACAAATTATGTATTTTTTAATAAATAATTTGGTGATAACATTTACATTTATATTCAGGAGTTGGCACTATCCTTATTGGATTATTTTGAGCATGAGATTAAATACGGTTTTGGAACTAAGTTTGGGTTAAACCCTAGATTGTGAACTGTGACTTTGAACTTCATATGCTATGCATATATTTTTTTGAGATATGAATATTATTGAGATATTTTGAGAAAGTATTTAAGAATGAGATCAAATTATTTTGATAAGAACTATGAACAAGGATTTAGTAAAACACGGAGGAGGGAAAACTATAGTCTCTCGCTTCTCTCTAGGGCTTCGGCCGCTTGGAGTTTTTTTCCGTCTTCGATTTTAATCGAAGGACGACTGCTTTTTCCGTCTTCGATTTTAATCGAAGGACGGCCGCTATTTCCGTCTTCGATTTTAATCGAAGGACGGCTGCTGTTGTTTGTGCTTCATTCTCGAAGGGCGGATTTGTTGTCATGGCTCGAGGAGATCGGCGTTGTGGTCAAGGTTCGAGGATGATGTATTGTTGTCTTCGTTGGAGAAGATCGGCGCCGCCTATCCGTTTACTCTGGTTGCATGAAGCAGGGATGAGTTTGGTTATGCAAGGACGGAGGATTGATGCATGGCCTTTGGCATACAAATGTCATGGAGTATCAATTAGCATGGTACCGGTGGTAAGACCTCCTTCTGAACCACCACCATGGGATGTGCAAGGTGCTAGAGTTCGTGAACGCTTTTCTTGTAGTTTTTATCTGTTTGTTATTTGTTTTCTTGTGTCCACTTTTGTTGTTGGTTTTGACAGTTTGTTTGAGTTTTTTGCCTCTCTTTATGTCATTGGGTATGGTTGGATCTATGGGAATAGGTTTGGCTGTGTCAAGCCCACTACATGGTTAGCGATTCGTGTTGCTCTCTCAGGGGTGACCGTCTCAAAGTCTCACCATAGAGTTACAGTCGTAGTTGTTGAAGTTTCAGTTGGTGTCAGTTTTATTTTCCTTTTGCTTGATGTAATGATCCTAAATCTTTTGATATAAATAGAGGCCCATTTGATGATAAAAAAAAACTATGAACAAGGATTTCAAAATGGGCCGAAATTCGCGGGCTGACCCGTTTAAACCCATTTATTGGTGGGTTAGGGTTGAGAATTTCTAACCCATTTAGTTCGCGGGTTTTAGTGAGTTGACCCAACGGGTTGCGGGTTTAAGTGGATTGGCCCAACGGGTTGCAGTTTGGCCCGCGGGCCAATATACAAACATATAGTTTTGACTTTTATTATCTTCAATATTGTTCTTTTACTACCAAAAATATTAAAATTACAATTAAAAAAATTACAACAATTGCAAAACAATTATTGTTTCTATAATAAATATTCAAATAAAATGTTGAAACATGTATTTTATGGGAAGTTTGATACTCTGTACAATATTTAGCAACTACTAGTCAAGATTTACAAATATCAATCAAAGGGTTTAAATAGATATTTACTTTATACAATGAGTATTTTTGTTAAATACCCTCTAACAGTTTTCAAATTCTCGTATAACTAATATTTAATGCTCCCTTCGTCCCAATATAAAGAGCACATTTGCGTTTTCAAACATTTTTAGGAGGAACACTGTTTGACATTGTTTAGACACTGTTTGGCACTGTTAGGACACTGTTTGGCACTGTTTGACACTGTTTTGCACTGTTTTGTTTGCCAAAACGGGAAATATGCCTTTTATATTGGGACAACCCAAAAAGGAATATGTGCCTTTTATTTTGGGACGGAGGGAGTAATTTTCAATTGAACTTAACAAGTATTGAGTTCTTAGTATTTTGATTTCTGATATTTCCCTTATACTCCAGGTAATTATATTTAAAGAATCTTTTGTCATATTTTTTTTACATTGGCGCGCGAGCCAACCCGTTTAACTCGTTTGACAGCTCTAGTGGGTTAGGACTGCTACTACCTTTGTGTGAATTGATTGAGACTTGTGTTGTGATTCGGTAGACATCTCAGACCCTAGGATGTAATCATCCTTTTCTTTTGGGTTGGTAGTAGAAGTTCCTACTTTGCTTTATGAGGATTTATTCCTATTTGTGAGTAGTTAGTAGAAACATATCTTCACTACTTAGACTTCTTACTACTCGGAGAGTTTCGAATCCATTTTAGAGGGTGTGCACACTTAAGATAGATGTTTAGCTTCCATTACTTGTGACCGATTGGATCTGCAATTACGGAGTGAGTCGTGGGGATTGCGGTGACCCGGGTGCTCGTTAGGATCGAGAAATCTTGAGCTCTGCCCATCACTTGAGAATTAATTGAGGCTTGAGAAACTATTTGATTTTGAGATTCTCTTATGAATGAGAATGTTTTTAAAAAGAAACATTTTACTAACACGTTATAATGTTATTATTTTAAAGTTTATCAGTATGGATTAATTATGAATGCTTTTGACTAAGACATGATGGTTTTGGAAATTACAAGTATTTTACTAAAGTGTGACTAATGTTTTTAAGACAAGTGAAGTATTTTACAAAGCTACTGATTTTCGACTTGTGTATAAAAACTCTTTTTATAAAAAATACTCTGTATTATTTTACGGGGTTGAGTGGGTTTTATTTAGCTAAAAAGCTATCTTTTTTTAAAGGAAAACGACTATATTTACATCATCAGAATCAGGATCGTTACAACAATCGCAAAATGATCAGAACTGACAACAACCTTCACTTTCCAACTACTACTTTTAGCCCTATGATTAGACATAGAGACGACCACCCCTAAAGGAGCAATACAAATCGCTAACCACCAGACGGGCTTAATGCAGCTATTGCTGAACAAATAGATCTTGTTGGAAAAATGTGTGAAAAATTGCATTAAATGGCTATTTTGGGGCAATTTTTTGAGTGGGGTCCACTTCCGATTTGGGTCGGGTCAAAGTGGTTTCGGATTGTCCTTGTTAAGGGCTACAATTCGATATATGGTACGCTCAAAACGGATAACGGGTGAATGAGAAATCGCTTTTCGAAGTTTACCCGTTAGAATGGAAAAACTGGGAAAAAGGATGGGGTTCTAGTGTTAATTTCCCACACCGGAAAACCCAAGGGATTTGCAACCCTTTATAAAGGGACTCCCCCCTTAAGGAGTTAAGATTCCTTAGGGTAGAGGCTCTCTCCACGCGCGCAGGGGGGGGGTGCAAATCAAATCCCGAATTCGGAGAAGAAAAACCGCGACTTGCGTGCGCGGGCGACCTGCGGACACGAATGTCGTCCAAAAATCCATCTCTCAAGAGATACGGGTAATTTTTGTTTTCTTCCCGAAACGTATATTTTTCCCAGTTAGCAGAATTGCTCCGGGCAGAAGGCCACGACCAGAGGTGCTCCGGTTCTGATGACCGCGCATCAGAACTGCTCCAGTTCTGATGGCCTTCGGGCAGAGATGCTCCGGTTCTGATGACCGCGCATCAGAACTGCTCCAGTTCTGATGGCCTTCGGGCAGAGATGCTCCGGTTCTGATGATCGCGCATCAGAACTGCTCCAGTTCTGATGGCCTTCGGGCAGAACTACGTAGGGGTCTTCTGATGGCTTCTGAACCGTTACAGCAATAAATGCCCAACGTTTATATCTTTTAATGCAGCGTTAAATGGACAGTTCATGGACGATTCAATGCCCAACGGACTGGTCATTGATGTCCAACGTTCAGGTCCATTAATTCACTATTTTCATACAACAAATCCTCCTATATAAAGGCTGGCAGGTGGTTTGCAACAACACACGTTCTTACACGCATTCTTGCACTCCATACACGTTTTAGCTCTAAAAACACACTGCTAGCACTCTGAAAATTCCTTCTGTGTTCAGTCTTTGTTCTCGTTCGTTGGAACTCTTGTTTGTGTGCTCAAACATTAGTTCGTTGTCATCGTATCCTGGGAAACTATTGTTGCAACGCTCCTAGCACCGTGGGAGGCAACAAATACGTTTTAAGGACATCGTGCGTAGCACGAGCTTTGACAAATTTCTGCTCCATCTCATTTCTGTTTTCTTTTGTCATTTTATTTAATTAATTTCTTTTAATTAATTTTCTTTATTTTCCGAAACACACCCAACAATCTTAAAACGTATTTGGTTGCTTAAGCTTGTACCATACGGGTACAATCTTAAAAACGTAGTTTGTCACTTCTGTGAACGAACTTAAACCTTTTTTTTTGTGTTTTCGGAAAAACGTTAAGAAAATGACTTCTCAAGAAAACCAGAATGTTGGTGGGCAGAACGTGCCGAACGATAATCATTCTGAAAGCGGAGCTCCGGTGAACAATAGTTTACAACGCGGTGCATCTGCTTTGGGAAACCAAGGGGCAATCCCTATGGTTACCGTGCCAAGCAACTCTGTGGAGAAACCCGAAAAATTTAACGGGTTAAACTTCAAGAGGTGGCAGCAAAAGATGCTCTTCTATCTCACTACTCTCGGTCTTGCACGTTTCTTGACCGAGGACGCGCCGGTTGTAACCGGGAGTGAGGTAGATGTGCAATCTCTCAACGCGGTTGAGGCTTGGAAGCATTCTGACTTTCTTTGCCGAAACTATGTGTTGAACGGGCTGCACGATGCTTTGTACGACGTTTATAGCAAATTAGCTACGGCTAAGGAGCTATGGAATGCTTTGGACCACAAATATAAAAGCGAGGATGCCGGCGCAAAGAAATTTGTTGTTGGTCGATTCCTTGATTTTAAAATGGTGGATTCGAAGACGGTCTTGAGTCAAGTTGAGGAGATGCAAATGATCTTCAACGAAATTCGAGATGAAGGAATGACAGTTAGTGAGTCGTTCCAAGTGGCGTCAATTATTCATTTATTGCCGCCGGCTTGGAAGGATTTCAAGAACTACCTTAAGCATAAGCGAAAGGAAATGAACTTGGAGCAATTGATCCTCCGTCTGCGGATTGAAGAGGATAACCGGAAGAACGATGGGAAACTCCCAATTGTTCATGGCGCCAAGGCCAACGTGGTGGAGCATGCAAAAAGCTCCAAAAATAAAAATAATGGGAAGAGCAAGCTCGGTCCCAAGGGAGGCGTTTCCAAGACAAAGTTCAATGGAAAATGCTTCAATTGCAACAAGAATGGACACAAGTCCTCGGATTGCAAGGCACCAAAGAGAAAGAAAGATTCTCACGTCAACTTGGTGCAAGGTGGGCAAAAGGATGAAGACATCATCCTAGCGGCCGTGGTGACGGAAGTCAACCTCGTTGGATCCAATTCCAAGGAGTGGTTCGTGGACACCGGTGCAACCCGGCACATTTGCTCTAACCGGGAGTTATTCACAACTTTTGAGCCATCAAATGGTGAGAAGGTGTGGATGGGAAACTCGGCTCATTCCGCGGTGGAAGGCGTGGGCAAGGTGGTCCTGAAGATGACTTCGGGCAAGGAGCTGACTCTTAACCAAGTGCTGTTCGTTCCGGAGATACGCAAAAACCTGATTTCCGGTTCGTTGTTGAACAAGCATGGCTTTCGTATGGTTTTTGAGTCGGACAAATTAGTTTTGTCCAAGTCGGGAATGTATGTGGGCAAGGGGTATGCATGTGATGGGCTGTTTAAGCTCAATGTAATGACTATTATTATTAATAATAATAAAGTCTCTTCTGCTTACTTGCTTGAGTCTTCCAATGTGTGGCATGGTAGACTAGGACATGTTAATTTTAATTCTATACGTAGATTAATTAACATGGAGCACATTCCTAAATTCACAATTGATGTGAAGCACAAATGTGATGTTTGTGTTGAGGCAAAACTAACGAAAACGTCTTTCAAATCGGTTGAAAGAAAAACGGAACCACTAGAATTAATTCATAGTGACGTTTGTGATTTTAAATCAATACAAACACGTGGTGGTAATAAATATTTTATTACTTTTATCGATGATAGCACTCGCTATAGCTATGTTTATTTGTTGGAAAATAAACACGAAGCAATCGATAAATTCATTCTTTATAAGAATGAAGTGGAAAACCAACTTAATCGACGGATTAAAACGGTTAGAAGTGATCGAGGTGGTGAGTATGAAGCACCAATTGGTGACTTTTGCGCTAGTGTGGGTATAGTACATGAACGTACCGCACCCTATTCACCTCAATCAAACGGTGTTGCCGAACGAAAGAATCGCACATTGAAAGATATGATGAATGCGATGCTAGTAAGTTCGGGCCTGCCACAAAATATGTGGGGCGAAGCGATCTTAACAAGCAATTACCTTTTAAATAAGGTTCCCCGGAAAAAATATGATAAAACTCCGTACGAGTTGTGGAAAGGCAGACGGCCTTCCTATCAATATTTAAAAGTGTGGGGGTGTCTTGCTAAGGTGCTTGTGCCAACACCTAAGAAAATAAAAATCGGTCCAAAAACGGTGGATTGTATTTTTATTGGATATGCACAAAATAGTAGTGCTTATCGGTTTTTAGTGTACGATTCGAATAATCCGGATGTACATAAAAACACAATAATTGAGTCAAGGAATGCATCATTCTTTGAAGACGTATTTCCATGCAAGTCCAACGATGGACCTAGCACGTCAAAACGAACGTTTGACGTAACTATGGAAAATACTAGCGAGGGATCCGGTGAAGAACCCGAACCCCGACGTAGCAAACGTGCTAGAGTTGAAAAATCCTTCGGACCGGATTTTCTCACATACTTGGTAGAATTTGATTCGAATATTCTAACTTGTATGGTAGAAAATGAACCGGATTTTCTAACATGTTTGGTAGAAAATGAACCGCGGACTTATACGGAAGCCGTAACGTCTACCGAAGGACCTATGTGGAAAGAAGCCATCAAAAGTGAGGTGGATTCTATCCTAAAAAATCACACATGGGAATTGGTTGATCTTCCTCCGGGATGTAAACCTTTGGGATCCAAGTGGATTTTTAAACGTAAAATGAAACCTGACGGTTCCATTGATAAGTATAAGGCCAGACTTGTAATCAAAGGATACAAGCAACGTGAAGGCCATGATTACTTTGACACGTATTCTCCCGTGACGAGAATAAATTCCATTAGGATGATACTCGCAATTGCCGCTTTGCGGAATTTGGAAGTTCATCAAATGGACGTAAAAACCGCTTTTCTAAATGGCGATATAGACGAAGAAATCTATATGGAACAACCCGAGGGTTTTCGTGTTCCTGGCCAAGAAAAGAAGGTTTGTAAATTAATTAAATCATTGTACGGATTGAAACAAGCCCCTAAACAGTGGCACGAAAAGTTCGATCATGCAATGTTAATTAATGGGTTTAAAATAAACGAAAGTGACAAATGCGTCTATGTGAAAAGCACGGTAGACGGCTATGTCATTTTATGTTTATACGTGGATGATATACTCATCGTGGGTAGCAATAATCTAATGATTAATTCTACCAAAAGCATGTTAAATTCTAAATTCGACATGAAGGATATGGGGCTGGCCGATTTAATCCTTGGGATTAAAATAATTAGAGGACCTGAGGGTCTGACGCTAAGCCAATCCCATTACGTTGATAAAATCCTTACTAAATTTAATAAGGATGATTATCAAGAGGCAAGGACGCCATTAGATAAAAACGTACACCTGACCAAAAATCGTGGAGAGTGTATTTCTCAAGTAGAATACGCTAGGATTATTGGCAGTTTAATGTATCTAATGAGTTGTACCAGGCCTGATATTGCCTTTGTGGTTAGTAAGCTTAGTAGATATACTAGCAACCCCGGTGATGAACACTGGAAGGCAATAGTAAGGGTTTTGAGGTATTTACGAAAAACCCAAAACCTTGGACTGCACTATGGAAGATATCCAGCTGTACTTGAAGGGTATAGCGACGCTAGTTGGATATCTGACATTAAGGACTCAAAGTCCACGAGTGGATATGTTTTCACTTTGGGAGGTGCAGCCGTGTCGTGGAAATCCTCAAAACAAACGTTGATAGCTAGATCCACGATGGAATCTGAGCTAATAGCCTTGGATAAGTGCACTGAAGAGGCTGAATGGTTACGCCATTTTCTCGAGGATATTCCAAGTTGGGAGAAGCCTGTCCCTCCAATATGCATACATTGCGATTGTCAAGCGGCAATTGGAAGGGCACAGAGCAATCTCTATAATGGTAAGTCTAGACACGTCCGTCGTAGACATAATACCATTAAACAACTTCTCACAACGGGTGTTATCACTGTTGACTACGTGAAGTCAAAGGATAACATAGCGGATCCGCTAACCAAGGCATTGGATAGAGAATTGTTGGAGAAGTTGATACGAGGAATGGGATTAAAGCCCGTGAATTGAAAAGTTCTATAGTGGATACCCAACCTAGTTGGTCCTAGGTTCAAATGGGACAACTAAATTATAGAGCGAAGGATGGTCACTGTGGGGGTCCCGGACTCCTACCCACTCCTCGTTAAAACAGTGACTCCCGCACGAGGTTAGCAAAAACGTTTGCTTTAATGGTTCTGAAATGTTGATCTACTCGATAACATTGGAAGAGTATGCGGGATACTCGTGAAAGAATCACCTATGTGAGAGAGAAGAGGGCCGCTTCAAAGGAGAACTGTAAAGGCTCAGTTCTTTAGAAACTCTCGCAGAACCAGGACGGTGACCCATGGCCAAAACGGGCACACCCATGAGAACGGAACAAAGTTGGAAGGTTCTTGTGTAAAGATAAGTCAATGTTTACACGACGGTAGTATAGTTCAAAGACATCGAGTCTACTAGACAGCCAGTAAATAAACGAGTCTTTACAGCGGAAGGTTCAAAGGATTAAACCTACCTCTCCGTATACAAGGATCATCCGGTGAACACAACGTGTCCTCCTATCTTCGTGTCTTTTTGTAAGTCTCGAAAATCAATTTTCATTCATGTGGGGGATTGTTGGAAAAATGTGTGAAAAATTGCATTAAATGGCTATTTTGGGGCAATTTTTTGAGTGGGGTCCACTTCCGATTTGGGTCGGGTCAAAGTGGTTTCGGATTGTCCTTGTTAAGGGCTACAATTCGATATATGGTACGCTCAAAACGGATAACGGGTGAATGAGAAATCGCTTTTCGAAGTTTACCCGTTAGAATGGAAAAACTGGGAAAAAGGATGGGGTTCTAGTGTTAATTTCCCACACCGGAAAACCCAAGGGATTTGCAACCCTTTATAAAGGGACTCCCCCCTTAAGGAGTTAAGATTCCTTAGGGTAGAGGCTCTCTCCACGCGCGCAGGGGGGGGGGGGTGCAAATCAAATCCCGAATTCGGAGAAGAAAAACCGCGACTTGCGTGCGCGGGCGACCTGCGGACACGAATGTCGTCCAAAAATCCATCTCTCAAGAGATACGGGTAATTTTTGTTTTCTTCCCGAAACGTATATTTTTCCCAGTTAGCAGAATTGCTCCGGGCAGAAGGCCACGACCAGAGGTGCTCCGGTTCTGATGACCGCGCATCAGAACTGCTCCAGTTCTGATGGCCTTCGGGCAGAGATGCTCCGGTTCTGATGACCGCGCATCAGAACTGCTCCAGTTCTGATGGCCTTCGGGCAGAGATGCTCCGGTTCTGATGATCGCGCATCAGAACTGCTCCAGTTCTGATGGCCTTCGGGCAGAACTACGTAGGGGTCTTCTGATGGCTTCTGAACCGTTACAGCAATAAATGCCCAACGTTTATATCTTTTAATGCAGCGTTAAATGGACAGTTCATGGACGATTCAATGCCCAACGGACTGGTCATTGATGTCCAACGTTCAGGTCCATTAATTCACTATTTTCATACAACAAATCCTCCTATATAAAGGCTGGCAGGTGGTTTGCAACAACACACGTTCTTACACGCATTCTTGCACTCCATACACGTTTTAGCTCTAAAAACACACTGCTAGCACTCTGAAAATTCCTTCTGTGTTCAGTCTTTGTTCTCGTTCGTTGGAACTCTTGTTTGTGTGCTCAAACATTAGTTCGTTGTCATCGTATCCTGGGAAACTATTGTTGCAACGCTCCTAGCACCGTGGGAGGCAACAAATACGTTTTAAGGACATCGTGCGTAGCACGAGCTTTGACAAATTTCTGCTCCATCTCATTTCTGTTTTCTTTTGTCATTTTATTTAATTAATTTCTTTTAATTAATTTTCTTTATTTTCCGAAACACACCCAACAGATCTATCCCTCACTAACAATATCAAATCTAGCCGAACCATTGGTCAACGTAAAAGACCTATTACCATAAGCAAATACCAAAAACAAAACGATAGCAACGAATTTCTTAGTAAACAGACTAAAAATGGGGACAATAATGAATTTAAGCCGGATAAACTTATTGAGCCGTTGAACCCAATCTTCCAACACGGTAATCCGACCCCTAATCACCCATTTCCAGCATGGCGACGGTCCAGGAGGGGGGCGGATCTTCATCCCTTCATCTTCTTCCTTCAACACCTTGATCTGCCCATGATTCGCCTGCATCTCTTGGCCAACATACTGCACGAGCAAAATCAGTCCAAATGCGAACAGTCTACAGATCCCTATCATCTCCCTTGTGCTGCAATTGAGATTCGCCAAGATCCTCCGATCCCGAATGCTCTCACGCCCCACCCTCTACTCCAGATGAGGAAAACTAGCAAAACTCTGGGACACTGAAGCGCCAAGAAATCTATAGCGCCGCCCGCCGAAAACCTAGACTTGCTAGGACCGTCGCCGCCGTAAATCTAAGCACTGATTACCTGGTAAATCTTCGAATAGCCTGGCCGCACCTCAACGTAAAGCTTGTGGAACGGTGGACGTCCCATCTCTCATTGTGGCGCTAGGTTTTTTCTGTTTTCACGTCTGTAATCTTCTCCACTAGCCAAACTTGTTTTAGCTAAAAGCTATCTTTTGTCCCTTTGTTTTTGTTTTGTTTTCTGCACTTTATTTTGTGCATGTGATGAGGATTGTGTTTGTTGATGAGAGTTGTGTTAGATCACGTAGTTTAGTAATTATAATCACCTAGTTAGTATTCATTTCGGTTTTGAGACTAGACAATTGAATTATTTTGAGATTTAAACCTTTGAATACTTGGATTACTTTTGGATTGTGGTTTAGCATGTGCATTCGATTAAGAGATAGCCGAATGTGGCGGTAACATCCAATGACTATTTCATTCCGCTACAATTGAACTCTTTTGAACTGAAATATTTTGGAGAAAATAATTTAAATACCCTGAACTTTAGATAGGTGTGATATACCCATCCCAAACTTGTACTCCGTATGTGTTAGTTAAAGAGGAACTTTCATGTCCAGCCGGTCTGACGGGAACCGCCGTTTGGACGAGGGCATTTCGGGCACTTCCTGCTAGAATTTTTTAAAGACATTTTTTTAGAATGTTCTTCATCAAGTCTAGTTTATCCATACCAAATTTCAGCTAATAATTCAGTCAGAAGACAGTCAAATCATTTTTGGAAGATAATTGCGCAGTTTATACATATTTAAGTGCACAGTTATCTTTCAAAAATTATTTGGCAGTCTTCCCGGTTGAATTTTTAGCTTAAATTTGGTATGGATAAACTAGACTTGATGTAGAACATTCTCAAAATATTTCATCATAAAATTCCACCGGAAAGTGCCCGAAATGCCCTCGGACGGACGGCGGTTCCCCGTCAGGCCGACTGGACAGGAAGACTACTCGTTAGTTAAATATCCTCTTCTTAAGATAACATGAGAAATCAATACCCTTAACTAATTAAAAATATCTATATTTAATGTGGCCTTATCCATATCCATGTGGCATATAACTAGCTAGAAGCATTCACATTGTATTTCTCTTCTTCATTAGCCAACCTTTTGCCGGAATCTCACCACCACCGTCTCATTTCCGGTGGAATTTCACTTCACTTCAAAATTAAAGTGGAGGTGATTTGAAGCTAAAGACTCATTCTGGGAGCTAAACTGAAGGTAAAATACAGATAAAGAAGACATTTTGCATCTGGGTGTGCTAGCTTCAATTGGTGCGACATGCAGGTGCAAGTACATGTGGAAATTCTTGAGCTTTAGTGTACGTTTAAGGTTGGATTAACTAGATACAGTGACGAGAGAAGGATAAACGTTGGAGTTACAAAAGCATAATGTTTCTTCAGATTCACCTTGCTCATCAAAGGATTTGTTGCAGAGGTTCATTCAAGGAATCCGGAGTGACTCGTGGTAACTAGTAAGTTAGAGAAGGGGAAAGAGGAGGCAGAAATTGAATTGAATCTCGGTCTTTCATTGGGAGGGAGATTCAGGTGGGGGGGATCCCATGTATCTCGTTGGGACTTCTTCTATAGCCGCATTTTTTGCCGAGTGTGAAACAAGACGCGCCGCCGGAGAGTCCTTGCCGAAGACAACGTCGAATCTGAGATTGGAGATGACATCTTCCCTGCAGGTGGAGACGGAGAATGAGTGGAGGAAGAATGGAAGATGAATGAATAGCATAGTTTGAGGAGAAGTGGAGAACGCAGTCTAAGAGGAGGATGTCGGAGGAGAATAGTACTTGACCAAGCGGTTTGGGTTATCTACGCCGCCACAACAGGGGCTTCCAACTTGGGCGGTGGCGGCCATGTAACATTAAACCCATTTGTTAAGGTTGATTTTTTTAGTCAGATGCCTAAATTTGATTGTAGGGTACTGATTTCTCATATGAGCTATAGAAAGGGATATTTAACTAACACACAAGTTTAAGGTGGAGATATCACACTTACCTAAAGTTCAGGATATATAAATTATTTTCTCCAAATATTTTGAGAAGTTCCTTCTATTCTTGCTATATTTAGATTCTATTTTGGGTATGAATTTGGGGGGTGTTACACGGGGTCCATCTCTGTTGAAGCTACTAGGGGCCTGAAAATAAGAAAACGAGGTTAGTACTGGGCGGTCGGTAATCGTGGTGAGTTATGCGAACCCAGAGGGACACTCCCCGCACGAGGTCTTTGACCTTCGAGGGATAACAAATCCACCGGCTTGGAGATCTCTTTCTTATTGAAAAGTTGTCCCAATGGACGACTACTAACCGTAAGATACATGTCCGTGTATTGAGGGGCGATCTAGAAGAAGTAATGGAAGAGGTCCATACTCGGATCCACCCAAGCCTTCTTACAGTGGGCCACGAAGCCCACTGTGACCATGTACAAGTTCGGCATGAACTGCGCCGACACTACCTCATAGCAGTTAAAGATCCGAACAAAGAATGGATGAAGGGGGACCATAACCTCGCCTCCACCGAGTCAAAATGGACCACCGCTGCCATGTACGGGCGGCGTCGCATGGGATGGACGACCCATTTGGTACTGTAAATGATGGGTTGGTGCATCTAGACGACCCATCTTGTAAATGTACAAGATAATGTTGCGAAAGGCGTTGCCTCCACTCCTGAACAGTCTTGATGGGGGTGTTCATGGCGAGGAAGGTCAAACAGGGGGGGACCATCTCCCAAAGCGCTCATCATATCCTCGGAAGTAGCCTCAATGTTGGAGTCAATTTTACTACCATAATACTCCTCCGCAACGTTGTCTTGACGGGCAGCGTCAGCGGTGTAACCCACACTTATTGGCCAATCTGTTGTTCGGGCCTCTCTGAATCCCTCAATGTTTAAGGGTGACCCAAATCGCTGGGATAGCGCAGGGGAAACTTAGAAAGCGAACCATCATCCATAATTGTCATCTCGGAATCTCGTAAAACGGTGCGACAACTGTCAGCGCACATTGAGCGGGAGAGATCGCTCAACATATAAATTTTAATTCTCTACTTCTTTGTGTCCCATATATGCGTGCCCGGAACATTAGAAGTTGAGGGTTTGTGATGGGATATTAGGCCTCATAGCGGGCAAGACCAAATACCCCCAATAGTCCAATCAACGCAATGGGCCCAACGCCACCTTCAGATACAGCCATGGCTGACCAATTACACTTGTTTTGCTCTGTACGCCCCGTTCGTTAGGGACCAAGCGGCGTGCATCAAAACACTTGGAGTTTTCTTTGCTAGTAGATATCAGGCAACAAGATCATTTCACTAAGGAATTGGCGGGAAGCGCATTTAATGCACCAGATATGTGAGATTTTATAGTTGGGGGTAAGTCACCAAGGGCTTGCCACGTCACACCCCCCCCCCCCCTTCACCTAGTACCTTGTAGTATAGATACCCATGTTTATTTTATTGTAAAAGGTTGGCAAACTTGCATTCAATAACTTAACTTCTATCTACTCTCTTCTATAAACTCTGAACCTAGGACTACAAATTGAGAGCTCGGGTTTGGTAAGGATGTGTTGTAATCGTTCTATGTTCATCTAATAGAACTTGACACACTTTACCTCATTTCTTGTTATTTCCTTCTGCAATTTACTACCCATGCTCTCTAAACACACCGAAATATAAAAGATCCGACAAAACCCCAAAGGAATGTACGAGAAGCCTTTGGAGCGTGAGGACTTAACATCAATATGAAGTAAAAAAACTTATTTCCATCTTATTTTTCTTTGCATTTTAATCTTATTAATCTTCAACACTATGCCCATTTGTACACTTACTTTTATTATCACCAAATTCATGGCCTTATAGTCAATTAAATTAGGGACGATATGATATATTAACACCATATGTGTGTGTTTGCGCGTGTTATGAGTAGTAGATAGAGAAACAAATATAGTATATGATTTTTCCTCCCTTTACATGGCTCCCAAAAGGGAGTAATATCTATTATAAATGAGGACTTATCAACTAGTCTCAGTCAAGTAGTAAGTTCCAAATATATATAAGAGGTTGTTTAATTGCCCAAAAGAATATTTATAAGCATAAAATATAAAACGCTAACTAATGGGCATATCTGCTATGTTATCTAAGTCTAGAAGTCGTAAGATTAATGGCCCAAACTCATAAACTTCATCAAAAGTACCTTACTCCCTAAGGTGAAAGTACTCAAGGCAAAAGTGGGTAGAATATTGAACTGGTCTTCCATGATTGAAACCTTGTTTATGCACCAGTTGGCCAAACTTTCATTGTAAAAAGGGAAAATAACTTTAAATAATACAAACTATCTTTCGTGAACCAAGAATAATACGTACTTTGAAAATAAGTTTTAATAATACCAACTATATAAATATAGACCAAAAGTGATATAGAGCATATTTTTACTAAAAATTCAACTATTTAACTCATCAAAAACTTGTATGAAAATATCTAATTAGTGAATATGTTTCCAAATATCATTTATTTGATGGCTTGACATTAGCTTTTGATGTCTTAAATGATCGGTTTTTTGTCAAAAAATGAGTCCATATCATTTTTGTTTGACATTCAAATAGTTGGTATTATTAAAAGTCATTTTCGAAGTTTGTATTATTATTGGTTCATGGATGATAGTTTGTATTATTAAAGTTATTTAAAGTTGGTAAAAATTCAATTGGAGACAATAAGCCCCATGTTCCCCCGCACCCTCACTCCTCAACTCAAATGTGGATGAGCTGAAGAGGATAGATAAGTTCCACCATTGATGGCTCCTCTTTAGGAAGGAGGGATACCACTGTGGTCCATAATAAAGAGGGCATCATTAAAACCTATTAGGAAAAAATCTATTGGGAAAACATCCTAGTGAAGGAAAAAAATAATACACCAGAACCTCCCAAAGTAAAGCAAGAGGGAGAGTCCTTCATCCTTCACCTGTAACGATCGTCGTTTGTTGAGGGATGATTGAAAATGGTCTTCATCAACTACAACTAGGGGTGTCCATATCAGTTCCATTTAGATTTGTATCCGTTTTTGGTTAGTTTAGGTTCAAAACAAATTGGAAGAATGATTACCAAACAAAAAACATACTATGTTTTAGTTCAGTTGAATTTAGTTTGATTTTGTCTTATTTGGTTTTGATTTTTTATGATAGATTAAGATTTTGATGATTTTTTTAGTTTGTTATGGTTTTCCTAAGTTACGGTTCGCTTTTATTCAATACAATTTGGAAGAAATGCTGCCAAACTCAAATCAAATTGCATATGGTTCGATTTTGATTCGACTTAGTTCATTTTATATGGTTCAATTCGATCAAACAAACAAAAATGCCCATATATCAACAACAATCTTCATCGATGAAGAGGGTGGTTGAGACTGGTTTTCTTACATCCAAAAGGGGATGACTGAGATCGAGATCCATATCTATGCAACGCTCGCCATCCATGAAGAGCATGGTTCAGACCGATCTTACATATGCAATGGTTGCCACCACATCCACTGCACAACTCGACAAAGGTAACTCCACTTCACCATAACTGAATCATGCAAGGCGTGATAAATATCATTCACACTAAGGCTAGTCTTTATCAAGACTATGAGGGTTGCCCAAATACAAACTTAGATACCTTCATTCTTTCATTCAAGCATAGTCCTAGTACCATGGCTCATACTCAAGTCATACCGATGTTATTCAATATCTTGAATAGCAGTTCACAATGATCAAAATAATCACAACAAAATAATAACTATGCTTTGAAGATTTGTCTCCTCGTGCATCTTCACTTTGATTATTCAAATATATATCCATTTATTAATTCTCATGCTCATATGTCATCAAACATCATGCACATTCATTTATACAGAGTAATATTTAAGTTTATCAAAATCATAGGTGGATTGCATGCGCAATTTCATGCTCAACTCGCTAATTATAAGCATGAGTCAGCTATTCTCACCTCAAAATGTGCTCAACATACTTCCTATTCGAGCCTTGAGGTCAAACCTCCCATCAAGGGCGGTCCGGCCATTATGAAGTTCTTGGGTAGTGAGTGAGAGTCAAGTTCTTTGGTTGCTGGAACTAAAAAACAATCTCTTACAATAGGTGTTTCACACTTTTAAACGTGTAGAACAACCTCAAGAATCCACTATATGATTTTTTAAAAGTCATACACATGAAATATACGAAGTAGTATATAACGACAATAACTGGGAATAGTGTTTTGTTGCCTAGATTTGAGAGCCTCCTTCCCAAAAACCCCTTTACTTCCTTCTCCTTTCTTCTTGCTCGAGTGGAGCCCCCCCCCCCCCCCCCCCCCCCCCCTCTCTCTCTCTCTCTCTCTCTCTCTCTCTCTCCCTCTCTCTCCCTCCCTCTCTAGTCATATGAGCCTTTTCTAAAAGGAGAGAAGCATAGGGAATGGCCTCTTATCTCCCATTTTTGGAAAGTTGGGCCAATAATGGTTTGGAATGTCGACTTCCTTAAATATGTCGGCCCAACTGATCATCCCTCTCCCTTTCCGTTATATTAGGCTAGTTTAGAAGTTGTTCTCTTCGTCTTATTCTTATTACTTATTGCTTATTCTTATTTTATTCAGATCAGATCAGATCAGAAAGATTCAGATCAGAAACATTCAAATCATATCAGAAAAGTTCAAACATGATTTATCACTTTTATTATTATATTAATTATAATAATTACTATAATTATTTAATTATAATTAATAATAATCATATAATAATAATAATAATAATATGTAAATATAATTATAATATAATAATATAATAATACTAATATAAAATAATGTTATACTAATAATATAATAAAAATATAATAATAATAATACTATTAATAGTATAATAATAATAATAATATAATATTATTATTCGTATTATTATTTATTATTATTATTATTATTATTTATTATATTATTATAATTATAATATAGTTATAATTATAATTATAGTTATAGTTATAACTTCAATTATAACTATAGTAATAATTATAATTATAATTATAATTACAATTATTAATATTACTATTATTATTTTTGTTGTTGTTGTAATTATTATTATCATGCGGAGCAATTATAATTATAATTATAATTATAAAAATAAATATAATAATTATACTTACAATTATAATTATATAAGTAATTATATAAGTAATTATGATCATATAATTAAAAATATAATTACAATTATAATTATATCTATACTCTATAGTTATAATTAGTGTAATATGTATAATTATTATAATTTTGAATTTAATTTTAATTATTATTATATTTTTTATATTTATGATTATAATTATAATTTTATTTAAATTATATTTGTAAATGAAATTATATTTATAATAATTATAATTATAGAAATATTCAAATCAGATCAGATAAGAAAGATTCAGATTAGATCAGAAACATTCAGATCAGGCCAGATCAGAAAGATTCAGATCAGAAAAATTCAAATGAGATAAGATAAGATCAGATCAGAACTTAAAAAATTCAGATCAGAAACGAGAACAGATTCATCGCTAAGGATGACCCA